>JAZHRO010000002.1:47122500-49622500 GCA_037157565.1 Thalassia testudinum
CCCGCCTCCTCTGGTCCTGCCATGTCTGGGGAAAGTACTGCTTGCAGAAGAGGGTGACGAATTGGTCCCACGTTGGCTCGTCCCTCTCCTGTCCCCGGACCGCCCTCCACCACCGGTGTGCCGCACTCTCCAGCTGGTACGTGGCAAAGGCCACGCGGCACTCCACCGGGGGGCGAAGGGTGTCGAAGATCTTCTCCAGCTGCTCAAGCCAGTCCTCTGCCTCGGTCGGGTCCTCATCCCCCTTGAAGGAGGGGGGCTTCAGCTTCCGGAACTGTCCGAAAAGCTCGAAGTGGCGCTGTAGGGGAGGTGCTGGTGCACCTCCAGGCGAAGGTGCCTCGTGTACAGAAGTGTCGGAGGAAGGTGGGGGAGGCAGGGGCCCATCCCCTCCCTCGTGTCCAGCGCCGCGTCCGTCGCGTGGTCCCACAGAGGACTCCCCCTCTGCAACCCCAGGAGGAGGTGCTCGGGGCGGTGGGTGGAGCTCCTCTCGTACAATATCCCGTATCAGTCTGGCGAGGTCCTGGGCCTGGATGTCAGGGAGTGGTGGCTGGTCCACCGAGACGTCAACGACAGCACGTCCACCTCGCCGACCTCGCCCTCGGCCGCGCCCGCGGCCAGTCTCGCCAGTCCCGCGACGAGGCATCTCCTGCAAGGAGACGCGAAACAAAACGGAAACGTCAAAACAGACGGTACCTAACAAAACTTCTAAGAGCTCATGTCAAGAGATATGTTGTGGTGGCTACTCTAGCTATAAACATGTGAATTGGTTATTTTCCAGTCAGTTGATTCACTTCTCGGGACGACCTTGCTCTGATACCATCTTGTAACGACCCGGTTCCCGAGTCCCTACGAGACACAAGAACCGGACCGACTCGACTAATCCCAAGACCTAGTCGTCCAACGAGGAAGTAATCGAAAGACAGTAAAATAAACCACATTCAGCATGAATATAACTAACAGTAAGAAAGTACAGCAGTAAGGAAAGAAACTACTACAGTAGGTACCACCACAACAGTAAAACAGCATTTATCATATAACAGAAACTGCAGGTAAAGAAGGTACAGCGGAAACAAAACTACTCACTAGAACAGAAACAAAAGAGGTACAAAAGGCTGTGGTAACACTACTGGACCTTACTCGACCCAGCGTCCTCTGCAGCCGCCGACCCTGGCTGCTCAACACCTGGTCCTGAAAAAGGTAACGAGTGTAACACGTCAGCAAAACGCTGAGTAGAGTGGCAAACTAACTAAAGGCAACAGTAGAGTGTACAGTAGCTGTTATGTTCTATTACTTCCTTTATTCACATCTTTCAATTTTTCTCACTATTTCATTTATTTCTCAGATCCTTTACTTGATCTCGAATGTCCTCGTGGGAACGATCTTGATTGCAGTCTTTTCCAAAAGTAGAAGTAGCACGTGGTGCTCTCCTGGCCGGGAGAGTCCCCCGTGGTGATCCTACCCTCAGTCAACCACCCCAAGGTCAGTGACAGACGTAACGGTGACTACGGCACGCGCGATAAACGCACAGGTAGCTAGCCCGCACTGGCACGCGGTCAGTCGTTTCCGTTAACGGGTGCACCCAAAGCACAGCACGGAACCAGGGCAGAGCCCTCTCAGTAACAGGGGTCCAACCCCTCCACAGTAACCAAACCGGGGCCTTGCCCCTCCACAGTCCGCGCACCCTCGCCTGACTACCCTGGTTTGCCCTAGTGGGCCTAACAAGTCGGTGAAGGAGGCTAGCAGAACCCCGGGGCCCGTGGGGTATCTAGTACTCTCCTAACACTACTAGCTCTCCTCGGTACTACGTACACGAGGGCCAACAAGTCGGTACAGAGCGGCCAATCCTAACCCCGGGTCCCTGGGGCGGCTGGCCCCACTCTGCACTAAACAGGTACTTCCCTTGGTACTGCGTACCCAAGGGATAGTACAAACTACATCTCAGTTCCATTCCTTTTTCTTTCCAGAAGTTCCACTCCTAATTCTTCGTAGGGTTCCTGCTCTTTATCTCAGAACATCATATGTTTCACTTTCCAGATTCACGTTCTCAAAATCCATGATCTCAAACATGTTTCTTTATTCATAACAGGCAGCTGTTAATTCAAATTACAGGCAACTTTATATTCCTTTCCATTTTTCCAAGACTGCAGTATTATACATTCCACTAGTTTTTCCATCCTAAGATTCATGCCACATCCTAGGATCTAGCATACAACTAGTTTTCCAGCCCTAGGATTCATGCATCACCTAGGAGCTATCATTCCATACATTTCTCATTCCTAGGATTCATGCAATGTCCTAGATTCTAGTTATGGTTCCATACTTTAACAGATTTTAAAAAATAACTTAAGCCACTCTACCAGGTACAACGGGAGTAGTGGGGGCGTGATCGGGAATCCCGCGTGCCTCCGCGACTCTCAAGACTGCAACCGAACGAGGTCCTATCACAAGGATCAAACACAAGGAGTGTCTCAAAATAGTGTATAGCTACTGTAGGCGGGTAGAGGAATTAATTCTGAAACGAACGCAACTCGAATCGTGGAAAACGGAGCCCAAACGGGCCCTAAACGGGTCGAGAAAGACGATACTGTGCAAAATCAGACGTCTGGAACTCCTTCCAGACGTCTTAAACGGTGGATCAGAGAATTACCTGTTCAGCTTGGTTCCCCGGACGTCCAGAAGTCTGCGGGGACGTCTGTCCTATACCCCAGACATCCGATGGTCCACACGGACGTCTGTAGGTCACTCCCGCCGTCTGGTACAACTTACAGACTTCTGATTCGCAAAGGATGGCGAATCAGCGAACCTGCGCACAGCCAACCCGCCTCCCTCAGTACGGTCAGTCGACAAGAAGGAAGAAGAAAACGGAAACTCACCTTTCAGACGTCTGTATGATCTTACAGACGTCGACCTTGCCGTCTGGCTATCAACCCAGACGTCTGATTCTGGAAATTTTTCCAGAATCAGAACCCTGCTCGGCCTCCGCTCGCAACGCCGCCCGCGTCGCACCTCGCGCGTCTGCTGCTCAGCCCGCAGCAGGTCCCTCTCCGCGTCGCTCCGCGCCCCCTGCGCCCTCCGTCGGCCGGCCAAGCCGCTCCGGCGAGCTCGCCCTCACGGCAGAGCTCCGCCCTCGCACGTCGCACCTCCGCGCTCACTGCGGCCGCCGCTGCCGCCCTCGCGTCCGCTCGCTCTCGCGCACAGGAAGGAGAAGAAGGAGGAGACGGTGGAGACGGGAGGGGAGGCGCGCCCCTTTTAACGCCGTGCGGAGTGGAGAGAGAGAAGGCAGCAGGCCGCCTGCAGCCGCAGAGAAAAGAGGGAATATGCAGTCTGCGCGCTCAGGCGCGCAGGCGACTCGCGTGTGTCGAAAATAACGGATTTCCAGAAGTCTGGAAACGATCCCAGACGTCTTATCAGACGTCTGGTTGTGATCCCAGACGTCTTGTCCGACGTCTGAGCCACCTCCCAGACGTCTTAAAAGACGTCTGGGGCACACATTCGTTACACGAGTGTAACACGTCAGCAAAACGCTGAGTAGAGTGGCAACTAAAACTAAAGACAACAGTAGAGTGTACAGTAGCTGTTATGTTCTATTACTTTCTTTATTTACGTCTTTCAATTGTCTCACTATTTCATTTATTTCTCAGATCTTTTACTTGATCTCGAATGTTCCTCGTGGGAACGATCTTGATTGCAGTCTTTTCCAAAAAGTAGAAGTAGCACATGGTGCTCTCCTGGCCGGGAGAGTCCCCCGTGGTGATCCTACCATCAATCAACCACCCCAAGGTCGCTGACAGACGTAACGGTGACTACGGCACTCGCGATAAACGCACAGGTAGCTAACCCGTACTGGCACGCGGTCAGTCGTTTCCGTTAACGAGTGCGCCCAAAGCACAGCACGGAACCAGCCCAGGGCAGAGCCCTCTCAATAACAGGGGTCCAACCCCTCCACAGTAACAAAACCGGGGCCTTGCCCCTCCACAGTCCGCGCACCCTCGCCTGACTACCCTGGTTTGCCCCAGCGGGCCTAACAAGTCGGTGTGGGAGGCTAGAAGAACCCCGGGGCCCGTGGGGTAGCTAGTACCTCCCTACACTAGTAGCTCTCCTCGGTACTACGTACGCGAGGGCCAGCAAGTCGGTACAGAGTGGCCAGTCCTAACCCCGGGTCCCTGGGGCGGCTGGCTCCACTCTGCACTAAACAGGGGGACAGTCGCTCTCCTTGGTACTCCGTACTCAAGGGCCAGCTCACTTCCCCAAAACTATTCCATTCACTTTCCAGGAGTTCTACTCCTACTTCCCTGTAGGGTTCCATCCTTTTTACTCAAACATCCAGGTTTCACTTTCCAGTTTCACATTCTTACAATCCATGTTCTCAACCACGTTATCTATTCACAACAGGCAGCTGTTAATTCAAATTACAGGCAGCTTTATATCTCTTTCTATTTTCCAAGACTGCAGTATTATACATTCCACTAGTTTTCCCATCCTAGGATCCATGCCATATCCTAGGATCTATCATACAATCTAGTTTTCCAGTCCTAAGATTCACGCAACACCTAGGAGCTATCATTCCATCTATTTCTCATTCCTAGGGTTCATGCAATGTCCTAGGTTCTATTTATGGTTTCATAATTTAACAGATTTTAATAACTTAAAGCCACTCTACCAGGTACAACGGGAGTAATGGGGGCGTGATCGGGAATCCCGCGTGCCTCCGCGACTCCCAAGACTGCAACTGAACGAGGTCCTATCACAAGGATCAAACACAAAGAAAGTCTCAAAACAGTGTACAACTACTATAGATGGGTAGAGGAATTAATTCTGAAAAGAACGCAACTCGAATCGCGGAAAACGGAACCCGAACGGGCCCTAAACGGGTCGAAAATGACGACACTGTGTAAAATCAGACATCTGGAACCTCTTCCAGACGTCTTAACAAAGTGGATCAGAGAATTACTTGCTCAACGTGGTTTCCCAGATGTCCAGAAGTCTGCGGGGACGTCTGGCCTAGCTCACAGATGTCCGATGGTCACCCCGGACGTCTGGAGGTCACTCCCGCCGTCTGGTACAACTTCCAGACGTCTGATTCGCAAAGGATGGCGAATCAGCGAGCCTGCGCACAGCCAACTCCCTCCCTCAGTACGGTCAGTCGACAGGAAGGAAGAAGAAAGCGGAAAACTCACCTTTCAGACGTCTGTATGATCTTCCAGACGTCTCCCTCTCCGTCTGTCTATCAACCCAGACGTCTGATTCTGGAAATTTTTCCAGAACAGGGCACCGCTCGGCCTCCGCTCGCGACGCCGCCCGCGTCGCACCTCGCGCGTCTGCTGCTCAGACCGCAGCAGGTCCCTCTCCGCGTTGTTCCGCACCTCCTGCGCCCTCCGCCGGCCGGCCAAGCCACTCCGGCGAGCTCGCCCTCACGGCAGAGCTCCGCCCTCGCACGCCGCTCCTCCTCCGCGCTCACTACGGCCGCCGCTGCCGCCCTCGCGCTCGCTCGCTCTCGCGCACAGGAAGGAGAAGAGGAAGGGGACGGTGGAGACGACAGGAGGGGAGGCGTGGCTTTTTAAGGCCGCGCGAGGAGGAGGGAGAGAGAGAGCGCGGCAGGTCCGCAGCCGCAGAGAGAGAGGGAAAAAGAGAGAGAGAGGAATCGCGGGTCTACGCGCACAGGCACGCAGACGATTCTCTCGTGCGAAAAAAATAATTATTTTACAGACATCTGGAAACGATCCCAGACGTCTGGTCAGATGTCTGGATGTGATCCCAGACGTCTTAAAATACGTCTGGGGCACGCGTTCGTTACAGCGACTGTCCCCCCTGCTTAGTGCAGAGTGGAGCCAGCCGCCCCAGGGACCCGGGGTTAGGACTGGCCACTCTGTGCCGACTTGCTGGCCCTCGTGTACGTAGTACCGAGGAGAGCTACTAGTGTAGGGAGGTACTAGCTACCCCACGGGCCCCGGGGTTCTGCTAGCCTCCCACACCGACTTGTTAGGCCCACTGGGGCAAAGCAGGGTAGTCAGGCGAGGGTGCGCGGACTGTGGAGGGGCAAGGCCCCTGTTTGGTTACTGTGGAGGGGTTGGACCCCTGTTACTGAGAGGGATCTGCCCTGTACTGGTTCCATGCTGTGCTTGGAAGCACCAGTTAACGGAAACGACTAACCGCATGCCAGTGCCGGTTAGCTACCTGTGCGTTTATCGCGCGTACCGTAGTCACCGTTACGCCTGTCCGTGACCTTGGGGTGGTTGACTGAGAGTAGGATCACCACGGGGGACTCTCCCGGCCAGGAGAGCACCATGTGCTACTTCTACTGTTCGGAAAAGACTACAATCAAGATCGTTCCCACAAGGAACATTCGAGATCAAGTGAAGGATCTGAGAAATAGATAAATTGTGAAACAATAGAAAGACGTAAATAAAGGAAGAAAGAAAATTAAATAGCTACTGTACACTTTACAGTTTCTTTAGTTTAGCTGCCACTCTACTCAGCGTTTTGCTGACGTGTTACACTCGTTACCTTTCAGGACCAGGTGTTGAGCAGCCATGGTCAGCGGCTGCAGAGGACACTGGGCCGAGTAGGGTCCAGTAGAGTTACCACTGTTCTCTTGCACCTATTTTTGTTCCGTTTTAGTGAGTAGTTCTTGGTTGCGCTGTACTTTTCTTTACCTGCAGTTCATATTATGTTATGAATGTTGTTCTACTGTTGTGGTGGTATATACTGTAGTGGTTTCTTTCCTTACTGCTGTATTTCCTTACTGTTAGTTATAGTCATGCTGAATGTGATTTATTTTACTACTCTTTTGGTTACTTCCTCATTGGACGACTAGGTCTTGGGATTAGTCGAGTCCGTCCAGTTCTCGTGTCTCGTAGGGACTTGGGAATCGGGTTGTTACAATATGTATGTATATATATATATATGTATGTATATATATATATATATATATATATGTATGTATATATATATATATATGTATGTATGTATATATATATATATATATATGTATGTATCTATATATATATATATCTATATATGTATGTATATATATATATATATATGTATGTATGTATATATATATACATATATATCTATGTATGTATGTATGTATATACATAAATATATATGTCTATATATATATATGTATGTATCTATATATATATATTGTTACGAATGGGCGCTCCAGACGTCTTTTAAGACGCCTGGGAGGTGGCCCAGACGTCGTACCAGACGTCTGGAATCACTTACAGACGTCGGACAAGACGTCTGGAAATCAGTTATTTTGGCACGCTACTGTTCGTCTGCGCGCTTGAGCGTGCAGACCTGCGTTTTCTCTCTCTCTCCCTCTTTTTCCCTCTCTCCTGCAGCCGCAAACGCCTCTGCCGCGTTCTCTCTCTCCTCCTCGCGTGGCCTTAAAAGGGCCACACCTCTCCCTCACTCCCGTCACCTTCGCCTCCTTCCTCTTCTCCTTTAGCCAGTGCGCGAGAGCGAGCGTGAGGGTGCAGCGGCAGCGACAGCCGCGGTGAGCGTGGGAGGAGGTGCTGCGCGTGGGAGAGGCGCTCGGCCGTCAGGGCGAGCTCGCCGGGGCTGCTAGGGCCGGCCGGCAGGGGGCGCAGCGGGCGCGGGGTGACGCAGGGGGGGGAACTGCTGCGGCTCGAGCAACAGGCGCACGAGGCGCGACCCGGCCGGGCATCGCGAGCGGAGGGCGAGTCGCGCCCTGGTTCTGGAAAATTTTCCAGAATCAGACGTCTGTGCTTCTAGCCAGACGACAGGCACGGCATCTGGAAGACTGTCCAGACGTCTGAAAGGTGAGTTTTTCCATCTTCTTCCTTCCCTTCGATTGACCGTACTAAGAGAGAGAGGAAATGGGTACGCGCAGGGTTTGAGATTCGCATCCAACGCGAATAAGACGTCTGGCTGCAGTGCCAGACGATTGGAGTGAAATCCAGACACCCAAGGTGACCATCGGACGTCTGGGAACTAGGCCAGGCGCCCCCGCAGGCTTCTGGATGTCTGAGAGACCACGCAGAGCAAGGTAAACCCTGTTTCACTATTTAAGACGTCTGGAATAAGTTCCAGATGTATGATTTTGCAATGTTTCGTCGTTTTCGACCCGTTTAGGGCCCATTCGGGTTCCGTTTTCCGCGTTTCGAGTTGCGTTCTTTTCGGAATTACATCCTCTACCCGTCTACAGTAGCTGTACACTGTTTTGAGACACTCCTTGTGTTTGATCCGTGTGATAGGACCCCGTTCCGTTGCAGTCTCGGGGGTCGCGGAGGCACGCGGGATTCCCGACCATGCCCCCATTACTCCCGTTGTACCTGTTAGAGTGGCTTTAAGTATAATCTGTTAAATTATAAAACCATAAATAGAACCTAGGACACTGCATGAATCCTAGGAATGAGAAATAGATTGAGTGGTAGATTCCTAGGGTGTTGCATGAATCCTAGGGCTGGAAAACTAGATTGTATGATAGATCCTAGGATATGGCATGAATCCTAGGACGGGAAAACTAGTGGAATGTATGAATACTGCAGTCTTGGAAAATGTGGAAAGGAAATACTAGCTGCCTGTGAATTGAATTAACAGCTGCCTGTTATGAATAAATAAACGTGATTGAGAATATGGATTGTAAGAACGTGAAACTGGAAAGTGAAACACGGGTGTTCTGAGTTAAAAGAGCTGGAACCCTATGGGGAATTAGGAGTAGAACTCCTGGAAAGTGAATGGAATAGAATTGGGGAAGTGAGCTGGCCCTTGAGTACGGAGTACCAAGGAGAGCGACTATCCCCCCTGTTTAGTGTAGAGCGGAGCCAGCCGCCCCAGGGACCCGGGGTTAGGACTGGCCACTCTGTACCGACTTGCTGGCTCTCGTGTACGTAGTACCGAGGAGAGCTACTAGTGTAGGGAGGTATTAGCTACCCCACGGGCCCCGGGGTTCCTCTAGCCTCCCACACCGACTTGTTAGGTCCACTGGGGCAAACCAGGGTAGTCAGGCGAGGGTGCGCGGACTGTGGAGGGGTTGGACCCCTGTTACTGAGAGGGCTCTGCGCTGTACTGGTTCCGTGCTGTGCTTTGGGCACACCCGTTAACGGAAACGACTGACCGCATGCCAGTGCGGGTTAGCTACCCGTGCATTTACCGCGCGTACCGTAGTCACCGTTACGTCTGTCAGTGACCTTGGGGTGGTTGACTGAGAGTAGGATCACCACGGGGGACTCTCCCGGCGAGGAGAGCACCACGTGCTAGTTCTACTGTTCGGAAAAGACTGCAGATCGTTCCCACGAGGAACATTCGAGATCAAGTGAAGGATCTGAGAAATAGATAAATTGTGAAACAATAGAAAGACGTAAATAAAGGAATAAAGAAAATTAAATAGCTACTGTACACTTTACTGTTTCTTTAGTTTAGCTGCCACTCTACTCACCGTTTTGCTGACGTGTGACACTCGTTACCTTTCAGGACCAGGTGTTGAGCAGCCAGGGTCAGTGGCTGCAGAGGACACTGGGCCGAGTAGGGTCCAGTAGAGTTACCACTGTTCTCTTGTACCTCTTTTTGTTCCGTTATAGTGAGTAGTTCTTGTTTCCACTGTACTTTTCTTTACCTGCAGTTCATATTATGTTATGAATGTTGTTCTACTGTTTGGTGGTATATACTGTAGTGGTTTCTTTCCTTACTGCTATATTTCCTTACTGTTAGTTATATTCATGCTGAATGTGGCTTATTTTACTGCTCTTTTGGTTACTTCCTCATTGGACGACTAAGTCTTGGGATTAGTCGAATCGGTCCGGTTCTCATGTCTCGTAGGGACTTGGGAATTGGGTCGTTACAAGATGGTATCAGAGCAAGGTCGTCCCGAGAAGTGAATCAACTGACTGGAAAATAACCAATTCACATGTCTATAACTAGAGTAGCCACCACAACATATCTTTTGACATGAGCTCTTAGACATTTCTGTTCGGTATCGTTCCGTAGTGACGTGTTCCGTTTTGTTTCACGTCTCCTTGCAAGAGATGCCTGGTCGTGGGACCAGTGAGGCGGGCCGCGGGCGCAGCCGAGGACGAGGTCGGCGAGGTGGGTGTGCCGTTGTCGACACCCCAGTGGACCAGCCACTACTCCCGGGTGTCCAGGCCCTGGACCTCGCCCGGCTGATACGAGACATTGTACGAGAGGAGCTCCACCCACCGCCCCGAGCGCCTCACCCTGGGGCTGCGGAGGGGGAGTCCTCTGTGGGACCACTCGACGGACGCGGCGTTGGACACGGGGGAGGGGATGGGCCGCCGCAGCCCCCACCTTCCTCCGATGCTTCTGTGCACGAGGCACCGTTGCCTGGGGGTGGACCAGCATCCCCACTGCAGCGCCACTCCGAGCTCTTCGGGCAGTTCCGGAAGCTGAAGCCCCCCTCCTTCAAGGGGGATGAGGACCCGACCGAGGTAGAGGACTGGCTTGAGCAGCTGGAGAAGATTTTCGACACCCTTCGCCCCCCGGTGGAGTGCCGTGTGGCCTTTGCCACATACCAGCTGGAGAGTGCGGCACACAGGTGGTGGAGGGACGTCCAGGGACAGGAGAGGGACGAGCCGACGTGGGACCAGTTCGTCACCCTCTTCTGCGAGCAGTACTTTCCCCAGACGTGGCAGGACCAGAGGAGGCGGGAGTTCCACACTCTCCGCCAAGGGACGATGACTGTGAGGGCGTACCGCACGCGTTTCTTGGAGCTATCACGCTTTGCAGCGATAGCAGTAGCCATAGAGGAGGAGCACCGTTGGAGGTTCACCGAGGGGCACCGGCCTGCGATTCGGTGGTATGTCAAACCCCTGAAGCTGCCTACGTTTTTGAGGGTGGTGGAGGCAGCCATGACTTACGAGGAGACCAACCCGTCCGCGCAAGACACTGACAGCGGGCGGAAGAGGCCCTTCCCGCCAGACTTTTCACAAGGCCGGCGAGAAAGGAGACACGTGGCGTCCGCAGGAGAGCCGTCACGTTTTATAGGGCCATCAGTGGCCTTTGGGGGCCCTCGACAGGGGCCAGTCGCCAGCACCGGACCCCCGCCCAGCCGACAGCAGGGACCCACTAAGGGCGGGAGTCGGGCTCCCCTCTGTTACCAGTGTGGCCAGCCGGGCCACCTCAGGAGGGACTGCCCGTCTAGGGCAGGAGGTCAGCAGATACTTCTCGCGCAGAGCACTGGAGGGCGCGCAGGAGGCCGCGGTTCCCAGGCGCGAGGAGGAGGACAGCAGTCGCGAGGAGGGTACCGGCCAGCACCTACCCGTCCGACGCAGAGTGTGGCTGCTTCGTCCGTACCTAGAGCTGAGGGGCGTATCAACGCCCTAACACACAGGGACGCCAGAGCTTCGGGATCGGTGGTAGCAGGTATGGTTTCAGTTTCCGGCAGACTCGTTTACATGCTTTTCGATTCCGGCGCTACGCACTCGTTTGTCGCAGCCAGTTTCGCAGTTAGTTTCGACCAGGATTATACAGCATTAGAAGATCCGTTCGTAATCAGAGGCTCGAGTGGTCAGCTGTTTGTAGCTGAGGAGGTGTACACGGATTGCGAGGTCAGCGTCGGGGGACATAGCCTACCAGCTGACCTGATTATGATACAGATGGAGGACTTTGGAGTGATTCTGGGGAGCTGTCCGCTTACCACGCCTTGGTGGACTGTTTTGAGAGGAAGATTGTCTTCTCCATGCCGGAGTTGCCTTCTTTCGAGTTTCACGGACAGCCAGTGGACGGAGGTTTCAGGTGCATTTCGGCACTTCGGGCGGCGAGACTTTTTAGCCAGGGGTGTGATGGCTTCCTAGCTTATGTGGTGGCAGAGCCCAGCCCTGTGGAAGACTTCCAGAGTATCCCGGTGGTCAGAGAGTACCCTGACGTATTTCCAGACGAGTTACCAGGACTCCCGCCCGAGCGTGAGATCGAGTTTGAGATCTCACTAATACCAAGGACCAGCCCCATCTCCACCGTGCCATACAGGATGGCACTGCTTGAGCTGCGAGAGCTCAAGTCCCAGTTGCAGGACCTTTTGGAGAAAGGTTTCGTGAGGCCCAGTGCATCTCCCTGGGGAGCCCCGGTACTGTTTGTGAAGAAGAAGGATGGTACCCTACGCCTTTGTGTGGACTACCGACAGCTGAATAGGGTCACCATCGAGAACAGATATCCGCTGCCGAGGATCGACGACTTGTTTGACAAGTTGCGGGGTGCCACAGTGTTTTCCAAGATCGACTTGAGGTCTGGATACCACCAGTTGAGGATCAGGGAGACCGACGTCTCCAAGACAGCTTTCCGCACCTGGTACGGACACTACGAGTTTTTGGTCATGCCGTTTGGGCTGACCAATGCCCCCGCTGCTTTCATGGATCTGATGAACCGGGTGTTTAGACCGTACTTGGACCAGTTCGTGGTGGTCTTCATAGATGATGTACTCGTCTATTCTAGAGATCGGACGTAGCACGGACAGCATTTGCGGATGGTTCTGGACACTCTGAGACGACACAGGCTGTACGCCAAGTACAACAAGTGCGAGTTCTGGTTGAGGGAGGTGACCTTCTTAGGTCATGTGATCTCTGGAGACGGCTTGGCGGTGGACCCAGCCAAGGTCGAGGCAGTACTCAGGTGGGAGAGACCGCGTTCAGTCACTGAGATTCGCAGTTTCCTGGGACTGGCAAGCTACTACAGATGATTCATCAGAGGATTTTCACAGATTGCACGTCCTATGACACAGTTGACTCGGAAGGACGTGCCCTTCGCTTGGACAGATGCCTGTGAGGCATGTTTTTTGGAGCTGAAGGAGAGGTTGACCTCGGCTCCCGTGCTCACCATCCCTGACAGTAGTGGCGGGTTCGTTGTGTACATGGATGCCTCCTTGCAGGGGTTAGGAGGTGTGCTCATGTAGAGGGGTCACGTTGTCGCTTACGCTTCGCGGAAACTGAAGCCCCATGAGCATACCTACCCTACCCACGACCTAGAGTTGGTAGCTGTTGTCTTCGCGCTGAAGACCTGGAGGCACTACTTGTACGGTGAGACCTTCGAGATTTTCACAGATCACAAGAGCCTCAGATACCTTTTTGATCAGAAGGAGCTCAACATGAGACAGAGACGTTTTTTGGAGCTCCTGAAGGACTACGACTGCAGCATCTCCTACCACCCGGGAAAGGCCAATGTGGTGGCTGACGCCTTGAGCCGTAAGGCGCCCGCACACTTCGCCACTCTACAGTTACAGAGTTGGAGCCTTTTGGAGGAGGTGGGTAGTTGGCGACCTCTAGAGTTACGAGGGTACTGTGTGGCAGTGACAGTGACACGGCAGACTAGGCCAGAGCTGATAGACCGCATCATCACAGGACAGATGGCCGATCCGTACTTGCAGTCTTTGCGTGACAGAGTACTGTCGGGAGACCCAGGGGACTTCTCTTTCACAGACCCGGTGTTGCGCCTGAGGGGACGGTTGTGCGTTCCCAGAGACGGGGAGCTGTTGAGAGAGCTCCTGACTGAGGCACACGGTTCCAGATTCACCATACATCCCGGAAACACGAAAATGTACCACGACTTGAGACGCGAGTTTTGGTGGAGAGGGATGAAGCGGGATGTGGGTGAGTTCGTGCAGCAGTGCTTAGTGTGCCAGCAGGTGAAAGCCGAGCATCAGAGGACTGCAAGGCCGCTACAGCCTCTTCCAGTGCCAGAGTGGAAGTGGGAGAGCATCACGATGGACTTGGTGGTAGGCTTACCTGTTACTCAGCGGGGACACGATGCAGTCTGGGTAATAGTGGATAGACTGACGAAGACAGCGCGATTCTTGCCGATCCGAGTTACCCTGGGAGCCTGAGGCGGCAATGCGGGAGCGGTACCCGGAACTCTTCGCGGGTACGTCTTTTCCGACCGGCTTCGGTCCTCTTTGAGTTTGTTATGGTTTTTATGATGTTTTCCCGCACCCTAGTTAGCGTAAGTTTCGGGGACGAAACTTCTTTTGAGTTTGTTATATTGTTACGAACGGGCGCTCCAGATGTCTTTTAAGACGTCTGGGAGGTGGCCCAGACGCTGTACCATACGTCTGGAATCACTTACAGACGTCAGACCAGACGTATGGGATCATTTCCAGACATCTGGAAATTGGTTATTTTGGCACGCTACTGTTCGTCTGCGCGCCTGAGCGTGCAGACCTGCATTTTCTCTCTCTCCCTCTTTTTCCCTCTCTCCTGCGGCCGCAGACGCATCTGCCGTGCTCTCTCTCCTCCTCGCGCGGCCTTAAAAGGGCCATGCCTCTCCCTCACTCCCGTCACCTCTGCCTCCTTCCCCTTCTCCTTCAGCCAGTGCGCGAGAGCGAGCGCGAGGGTGCAGCGGCAGCGACAGCCACGGTGAGCGTGGGAGGAGGTGCTGCGCGTGGGAGAGGCGCTCGGCCGTGAGGGCGAGCTCGTCGGGGCTGCTAGGGCCGGCCGACGGGGGGCGCAGCAGGCGCGGGGCGACGCGGGGGGGACTGTTGCGGCTCGAGCGGCTGGGCGTCGCGAGCGGAGGGCAAGTCGCACCCTGGTTCTGGAAAATTTTCCAGAATCAGACGTCTGTGCTTCTAGCTAGACGACGGGCACGACGTCTGGAAGATTGTCCAGACGTCTGAAAGGTGAGTTTTTCCGCCTTCTTCCTTCCCTTCGATTGACCGTACTAAGAGAGAGAGGAAATGGGTACGCGCAGGGTTTGAGATTCGCATCCAACGCGAATCAGATGTCTAGCTGCAGTGCCAGATGACTGGAGCGACATCCAGACGTCCGGGGCGACCATCGAACGTCTGGGAACTAGGCTAGACGCCCCCGTAGGCTTCTGGACGTCTGAGAGACCACGTAGAGCAAGGTAAACCCTGTTTCACTTTTTAAGACGTCTGGAATAAGTTCCAGACGTCTGATTTTGCACTGTTTCGTCATTTTCGACCCGTTTAGGGCCCGTTCGGGTTCCGTTTTCCGCGTTTCGAGTTGCGTTCTTTTCGGAATTACATCCTCTACCCGTCTATAGTAGCTGTACAATGTTTTGAGACACTCCTTGTGTTTGATCCTTGTGATAGGACCCCGTTCCGTTGCAGTCTCGGGGGTCGCGGAGGCATGCGGGATTCCCGACCACGCCCCCACTACTCCCGTTGTACCTGGTAGAGTAGCTTTAAGTATAATCTGTTAAATTATGAAACCATAAATAGAACCTAGGACATTGCATGAATCCTAGGAATGAGAAATAAATTGAATGGTAGATTCCTAGGGTGTTGCATGAATCCTAGGGTTGGAAAACTAGATTGTATGATAGATCCTAGGATATAGCATGAATCCTAGGACGGGAACACTAGTGGAATGTATGAATATTGCAGTCTTGGAAAATGTGGAAAGGAAATACTAGCTTCCTGTAAATTGAATTAACAGCTGCCTGTTATGAATAAATAAACGTGATTGAGAATATGGATTGTAAGAACGTGAAACTGGAAAGTGAAACATGGGTGTTCTGAGTTAAAAGAGCTGGAACCCTACGGGGAATTAGGAGTAGAACTCCTGGAAAGTGAATGGAATAGAATTGGGGAAGTCAGCTGGCCCTTGAGTACGGAGTACCAAGGAGAGCGACTATCCCCCCTGTTTAGTGCAGAGCGAAGCCAGTCGCCCCAGGGACCCGGGGTTAGGACTGGCCACTCTATACCGACTTGCTGGCCCTCGTGTACGTAGTACCGAGGAGAGCTACTAGTGTAGGGAGGTACTAGCTACCCCACGGGCCCCGGGGTTCTTCTAGCCTCCCACACCGACTTGTTAGGTCCACTGGGGCAAACCAGGGTAGTTAGGCGAGGGTGCGCGGACTGTGGAGGGGCAAGGCCCCTGTTTGGTTACTGTGGAGGGGTTGGACCCCTGTTACTGAGAGGGCTCTGCCCTGTACTGGTTCCGTGTTGTGCTTTTGGCTCACCCGTTAACAGAAATGACTGACCGCGTGCCAGTGTGGGTTAGCTACCCGTGCGTTTACCGCGCGTGCCGTAGTCACCGTTACGTCTGTCAGTAACCTTGGGGTGGTTGACTGAGAGTAGGATCACCATGGGGGACTCTCCCAGCCAGGAAAGCACCACGTGCTACTTCTACTGTTCGGAAAAGACTGCAATCAAGATCGTTCCCACGAGGAACATTCGAGATCAAGTGAAGGATCTGAGAAATAGATAAATTGTGAAACAATAGAAAGACGTAAATAAAGGAAGAAAGAAAATTAAACAGCTACTGTACACTTTACTGTTTCTTTAGTTTAGCTGCCACTCTACTCACCGTTTTGCTGACGTGTGACACTCGTTACCTTTCAGGACCAGGTGTTGAGCAGCCAGGGTCAGCGGCTGCAGAGGTCGCTGGGCCGAGTAGGGTCCAGTAGAGTTACCACTATTCTCTTGTACCTCTTTTTGTTCCGTTATAGTGAGTACTTGTTGTTTCCGCTGTACTTTTCTTTACATGCAGTTCATATTATGTTATGAATGTTGTTCTACTGTTGTGGTGGTATATACTGTAGTGGTTTCTTTCCTTACTGCTGTATTTCCTTACTGTTAGTTATATTCATGCTGAATGTGGTTTATTTTACTACTCTTTGGTTACTTCCTCGTTGGACGACTAGGTTTTGGGATTACTCGAGTCGGTCCGATTCTCGTGTCTCGTGGGGACTTGAGAATCGGGTCGTTACAGTATATATATATATATATATGTATACATATATGTATCTATATATCTATATACATATATGTATATATATATATATATCTATATATATATATATGTCTATATATATATATATATATATATATGTATATATATATCTATATATGTATATATATATATATGTATCTATACATATATATATATATATGTATCTATATAGATATATATATATATGTATATATATATATATATATATATATGTCTATATATATATATATATATATATATATATATATATATATAGAGGGAGAGAGAGAGAGAAAGAGAGATATATATATATATATATATGTATCTATATATATATATATATATATACATATGGATACATATATATATATATCTATACATATATATTTATACACACACACACACCACACACACACACATATATATACATATATATATCTACATATAGATACATATATATATATATACATATATATCTACATACATGTACATATATATATACGTACATGTACGTATATATATACATACATGTACATATCTATATAAATACATACATACATATATATATATATGTGTGTGTATGTATATAGACACACGCACATACATATTTATACATATATTAATACTTATATAACTATGTATTAGTCTATATACATGCATGCATACACACACACACACATATATATATACATACATATATATATATCTATATACATACATATATATATGTAGATACATACATATATATATGTATATACATACATATATATATGTATGTATATACATATATATATGTATGTATATAGATATATATCTATGTATATATATACAGTATCATATACATACATATACATATATACATGTATATATATATATATCTATACATATAGTTACATACCTATATATATATATATATACATATACATATATATACATATACATATATGTATATACATATATATACCTATATATTTATAACCATATATATATATACATATAGATATATTTACATATATATTCATATATATATTTTCACATTACTTATCATACGCGGTATCGTGGGAATATCTGCACCAGTTGCTATATTTCTCGATACACGCGTTCAAAAAGCGTGGTCACACACATCTTCCACCATCCATCCTACACTCTACGCAGCACCTCGTCCTGTTGGTTGCGTCTTTCTAGACGACAACCAACCTGACACCGTGCTACACTCCATCTCCGCCTCCACCCCCACCCCTTTATACATATATAGTATATATATATCTATAGTTTATTTACTTTATTTTATCTTGCATGCTAATAAAAAGATAAAAAAAAATATGAAAGAGAAAAGATAATCCTTGACTTGTAGGTACTCTGTCTTGCGAATAGCGAGACCCGTTTTGGAACCTTGATTTGACTTAAAGCCAAGAACTTAATTTTGAGGGTGTGCCTCAAAGACCAAGATTATCAGAAAAAAAATCTAAATAGAAAAACACCAAAAACACAATAAACGAACGGAAGAGACTCGTTGTAGGAAAAGCGTAGAAACTTGACTTGTAACCCCACTTCCCTGTGTTTGACCCTGGGCCTAAAAGTGACCAAGATAAAATTAAGTAGGCTAGGTTAAAAAATTTTTGTAAAGAGATGGTTAGGCCCGATTTAGGTTAACTACTATACACACTTCAACGATAAAATCACCATATTAACAACCTAACTGGGTCCGACATCATACCCTTTTCACCCGTTGCCTTCATGGATTTGATGAACCGGGTGTTTAGACCGCACTTCGACCAGTTCGTGGTGGTATTCATTGATGATGTGCTCATCTATTCTCGAGATCAGACGCAGCATGGACAGCACTTGCGGATGATT
Source organism: Thalassia testudinum (assembly GCA_037157565.1). NCBI lineage: Eukaryota > Viridiplantae > Streptophyta > Magnoliopsida > Alismatales > Hydrocharitaceae > Thalassia > Thalassia testudinum. The sequence continues at coordinate 47,141,001 of JAZHRO010000002.1, forward strand.
TTGGACACACTGAGACGACGTAGGCTGTACGCCAAATACAGCAAGTGCACGTTCTGGTTGAGGGAGGTGACCTTCCTGGGTCATGTGATCTCCCGGAATGGCTTGGCTGTGGACCCAGCCAAGGTTGAGGCAGTGCTCAGGGGGGAGAGACCACGTACGGTTACTGAGATCCGCAGTTTCTTGGGGCTGGCAAGCTACTATAGGCAGTTTATCAGGGGCTTCTCGCAGATTGCACGTCCTATGACACAGCTGACTCGGAAGGACGTGCCCTTTTCTTGGACAAACGCCTGTGAGGCCTATTTTTAGGAGTTGAAGGAGAGGCTTTGGCTCCCATGCTCACCATCCCAGACAGTAGTGGCGGGTTCGTTGTGTACATGGATGCCTCTTTGCAGGGGATAGGGGGTGTGCTCATGCAGAGGGGTCACGTTGTCGCTTACGCTTTGCGGCAACTGAAGCCCCATGAGCATAGCTACCCTACCCACGACCTGGAGCTGGCAGCTATCATCTTCGCACTGAAGACTTGGAGGCACTACTTGTACGGTGAGACCTTTGAGATTTTCACATATCACAAGAGCCTCAGATACTTGTTTGATCAGAAGGAGCTCAACATGAGACAGAGACGTTAGTTGGAGCTCCTGAAGGACTATGACTGCAGCATTTCATACCACCCGAGAAAGGCCAACGTGGTGGCTGACGCCTTGAGCCAGATGGCGCCCGCCCATTTGGCCAGTTTATAGGCGCAAAGTTGGAGCCTCATGGAAGAGATGGGAAGTTAGCGACCCCTAGAGTTACTGGGGCACTGTGGGGCAGTGACTGTGACACGACAGACGAGACCAGAGCTGATAAACCACATCATCACAGGGCAGATGGACGACCCGTACTTGCAGTCATTGCGTGACAGAGTGCTGTCAGGAGACCCTGGAGACTTCTCTTTTACAGACCAGGTACTGCGCATGAGGGGACGTTTGTGCGTTCCCAGGGATGAGGAGCTGTTGAGAGAGCTCCTAAGTGAGGCACACGGTTCCAAGTTCACCATACATCCCAGAAACACAAAGATGTACCATGATTTAAGGCGCGACTTTTGGTGGAAGGGAATAAAGCGGGATGTAGGTGAATTCGTATAGTAGTGTTTAGTGTGCCAGCAGGTGAAGGCCAAGCATCAGAGGCCTGCAGGGCCGTTGCAGCCACTTCCAGTGCCAGAGTGGAAGTGGGAGAGCATCACCATGGACTTGGTGGTGGGCTTGCCCGTTACCTAGCGAGGACACGACGCAGTCTAGGTGATCGTTGACAGATTGACGAAGACGGCACGTTTCTTTCCGATTCGAGTCACCTTGGGACCAGTGTAGTTGGCAAAGAGGTATATCTACAACGTAGTACATCTACACAGAGTTCCGTGGGAGATCGTATCTGTAAAGACCCGGTTCCCGAGTCCCTACGAGACACGAGAATAGGACTGACTCGACTAATCCCAAGACCTAGTCGTCCAACGAGAAAGTAACCAAAAGAGCAGTAAAATAAACCACATTCAGCATAAATATCACTAACAGTAAGAAAGTACAGCAGTAAGGAAAGAAACTACTACAGTATATACCACCACAACAGTACAACAACATTTACCATATAACATGAACTGCAGGTAAAGAAAAGTACAGCGGAAACAAGAACTACTCACTATAACGGAAACAAAGAGGTACAAAAGACAGTGGTAACTCTACTGGACCCTACTCGGCCCAGCGTCCTTTGCAGCTGCTGGCCCTGGCTGCTCAACACCTGGTCCTGAAAAAAGTAACGAGTGTAACACGTCAACAAAACGCTGAGTAGAGTGGCAACTAAAACTAAAGACAACAGTAGAGTGTATAGTAGCTGTTATGTTCTATTACTTTCTTTATTCACATCTTTCAATTGTCTCACTATTTCATTTATTCCCCAGATCTTTTACTTGATCTCGAATGTTCCTCGTGGGAACGATCTTGATTGCAGTCTTTTCCAAAAGTAGAAGTAGCACGTGGTGCTCTCCTGGCCGGGAGAGTCCCCCGTGGTGATCCTACCCTCAGTCAACCACCCCAAGGTCACTGACAGACGTAACGGTGACTACGGCACGCGCGATAAACGCACAGGTAGCTAACCCATACTGGCACGCGGTCAGTCGTTTCCGTTAACGGGTGCGCCCAAAGCACAACACGGAACCAGTCCAGGGCAGAGCCCTCTCCGTAACAGGGGTCCAACCCCTCCACAGTAACCAAACCAGGGCCTTGCCCCTCCACAGTCCGCGCACCCTCGCCTGACTACCCTGGTTTGCCCCAGCGGGCCTAACAAGTCGATGTGGGAGGCTAGCAGAACCCCGGGGCCCGTGGGGTAGCTAGTACCTCCCTACACTAGTAGCTCTCCTCGGTACTACGTATGCGAGGTTCAGCAAGTCGGTACAGGGTGGCCAGTCCTAACCCCGGGTCCCTGGGGCGGCTGGCTCCGCTCTGCACTAAACAGGGGTACAGTCGCTCTCCTTGGTACTCCGTACTCAAGGGCCAGCTCACTTCCCCAAAACTATTCCATTCACTTTCCAGGAGTTCTACTCCTACTTCCCCGTAGGGTTCCATCCTTTTTACACAAACATCCAGGTTTCACTTTCCAGTTTCACAATCTTACAATCCATGTTCTCAACCACGTTATCTATTCACAACAGGCAGCTGTTAATTCAAATTACAGGCAGCTTTATATATCTTTCCATTTTCCAAGACTGCAGTATTATACATTCCACTAGTTTTCCCATCCTAGGATTCATGCCATATCCTAGGATCTATCATACAATCTAGTTTTCCAGTCCTAGGATTCATGCAACACCTAGGAGCTATCATTCCATCTATTTCTCATTCATAGGATTCATGCAATGTCCTAGGTTCTATTTATGGCTTCATAATTTAACAGATTTTATTAATAACTTAAACCCACTCTACCAGGTACAACGGGAGTAATGGGGGCATGATCGGGAATCCCACGTGCCTCCGCGACTCCCAAGACTGCAACTGAACGAGGTCCTATCACAAGGATCAAACACAAGGAGAGTCTCAAAACAGTGTATAGCTATAGTAGACGGGAAGAGGAATTAATTCTGAAAGGAACGCAACTCGAATCGCAGAAAACGGAACCCGAACGGGCCCTAAACGGGTCAAAAATGACGACACTGTGCAAAATCAGACGTCTGGAACTTCCTCCAGACGTCTTAAAAGTGGATCAGAGAATTACCTGTTCAGCGTGGTTTCCCAGACGTCCAGAAGTCTGCGGGGACGTCTGGCCTAGCTCCCAGACGTCCGATGGTCACCCCGGACGTCTGGAGGTCGCTCCCGCCGTCTGGTACAACAGCCAGACGTCTGATTCGTGTTGGATGGCGAATCACAGAGCCTGCGCACACCCATCTCCCTCCCTCAGTACGGTCAGTCGACAGGAAGGAAGAGGAAGATGGAAAACTCACCTTTCAAACGACGGGAAGATCTACCAGACGTCGCCCTCGCCGTCTGGCTATCAACCCAGACGTCTGATTCTGGAAATTTTTCCAGAACAGGGCACCACCCGGCTTCCGCTCGTGACGCCGCCCGCGTCGCACCTCGCACGCCTGCTGCTCAGACCGCAGCAGTCCCTCCTGCGCCGCTCCGCACCCCCTGTGCCCTCTGCCGGCCGGCCCTAGCAGCCCCGGCGAGCTCGCCCTCACGGCAGAACTCCGCTCTCGCACGCAGCACCCCCTCCGCGCTCACTGCGGCAGTCGCCGCTGTAGCAACCTCGCGCTCGCTCGCTCTCGCGCACGGGAAGGAGAAGAGGGAGGAGACGATGGAGACGACGGGAGGGAGCACGTGCCTTTTAAGGCCGCGCGAGGAGGAGAGAGAGCACACGGCAGGCGTCTACAGCCGCAGTGAAAGAGGGAAAAAGCGAATATCCGATCTGTGCGCTTAGGCGCGCAGGCGACTCACGCGTGTCGAAATTAACGGATTTTCAGACGTCTGGAAACGATCCCAGACGTCTGGAAACGATCCCAGACGTCTGGTCAGACATCTGGACCACCTCCCAGACGTCTTAAAAGACGTCTGGGGCACGCGTTCGTTACAATATAACAAACTCAAAGGAAGTTTCATCCCCGAAACTTGCGCCAACTAGGGTGCAGGAAAAGACGTCCAAAGAACCATAGTAAACTCAAAGAGGACCGAAGCCGATCCGAAAAGATGCACCCGCGAAAAGCTCCGGGTACCGCTCCCGCATTGCCGCCTCAGGCTCCCAGGTAGCCTCCTCGTATCGCTGGCTCCTCCACAAAACCTTTACCAGGGGTACTTGCTTTCGTCTCAAACTGCGGACGGCTCGGTCTAGGATCTGCACTGGCCGCTCAGGGTAGGTCAGGTCGTCACTCACCTAGACGCTCTCGTGACTCAGTACGTGACTGGAATCGGCTACGTACTTCCTGAGGTTGGACACGTGGAATACGTCGTGCACACCAGAAAGCTGCGAGGGAAGGGCAAGTCTGTAAGCAACGGGTCCAACCCGCTCCAGGACCTCAAAGGGCCCCACAAACCTCGGCGCGAGCTTCCCTCTCACCCCAAACCGCTGTAAGCCCTTCATGGGCGAAACACGAAGGAAGACGTGGTCCCCAACCTCAAACTGCACCTCTCTGTGTCTCCGATCCACGTAGCTCTTTTGTCTGCTCCTGACGGTGCGGAGTCGTCTGTGGATCTGCTCAACTACCTCCTGACTCTGCCGGATCAACCTGGGGCCAACCTCCCACTTGGTCCCCACCTCAACCCAACTCAAGGGTGCCGTACACTTCCGTCCGTCTGGGGGTGGTAAGCCGTGCTAAACCTCAACCTCGTCCCCAAGGCCTGCTGAAACTCAGCCCAAAACTGGGATGTAAAGCGGGTATCCCGGTCGGATACGATCTCCCACGGAACTCCGTGTAGTCGTACCACATCACGGATATACCTCTCTGCCAACTGTGCTGGTCCCAAAGTGACTCGGATCGGCAAGAAAAGCACCGTCTTCGTCAGTCTATCTACTATTACCCAGACTGCGTCGTGTCCCCGCTGGGTAACAGGTAAGCCCACCACCAAGTCCATGGTGATGCTCTCCCACTTCCATTCTGGCACTGGAAGTGGCTGAAGCGGCCCTGCAGGCCTCTGATGCTCGGCTTTCACCTGCTGGCACACTAAGCACTGTTGCACGAACTCACCCACATCCCGCTTCATCCCTCTCCACCAAAACTCGTGTCTCAAGTCGTGGTACATTTTCGTGTTCCTGGGATGTATGGTGAATCTGGAACCGTGTGCCTCAGTCAGGAGCTCTCTCAACAGCTCCTCGTCTCTGGGAACGCACAACCGTCCCCTCAAACGTAGCACCTGGTCTGTGAAAGAGAAATCACCTGGATCTCCTGACAGTACTCTGTCGCGCAAAGACTGCAAGTACGGATCGGCCATCTGTCCTATGATGATGTGGTCCATCAACTCTGGCCTAGTCTGCCGTGTCACCGTCACTGCCCCACAGTACCCTCGTAACTCTAGAGGTCACCAACTGCCCACCTCCTCCAAAAGGCTCCAACTCTGTAACTGTAGACTGGACAAGCGTGCGGGTGCCTTACGGCTCAAGGCGTCAGCCACCACATTGGCCTTTCCCAGGTGGTAGGAGATGCTGCAGTCGTAGTCCTTCAGGAGCTCCAACCAACATCTCTGTCTCATGTTGAGCTCCTTCTGATCAAAAAGGTATCTGAGGCTCTTGTGATCTGTAAAAATCTCGAAGGTCTCACCGTACAAGTAGTGCTTCCAGGTCTTCAGTGCGAAGACAACAGCTGCCAACTCTAGGTCGTGGGTAGGGTAGGTATGCTCATGGGGCTTCAGTTGCCGCGAAGCGTAAGCGACAGCGTGACCCCTCTGCATGAGCACACCTCCTAACCCCTGCAAGGAAGCGTCCGTGTACACAACGAACCCGCCACTACTGTCAGGAATGGTGAGCACGGGAGCCGAGGTCAACCTCTCCTTCAGCTCCAGAAAACACGCCTCACAGGCATCTGCCCAAACGAAAGGCACGTCCTTCCGGGTAAACTGTGTCATAGGACGCGCAATCTGTGAAAAACCTTTGATGAACCGTCTGTAGTAGCCAGCTAGTCCTAGGAAACTGCGGATCTCAGTGACTGAACGCGGTCTCTCCCACCTGAGCACTGCCTCGACCTTGGCTGGGTCCACCGCCAGGCCGTCTCCAGAGATCACATGACCCAAGAAGGTCACCTCCCTCAACCAGAACTCGCACTTGCTGTATTTGGCGTACAGCCTGCGTCGCCTCAGAGTGTCCAAAACCATCCGCAGGTGCTGTCCGTGCTGCGTCCGATCTCTAGAATAGATGAGTACATCATCCATGAAAACCACCACAAACTGGTCCAAGTACGGTCTAAACACCCGATTCATCAGGTCCATGAAAGCAGCGGGGGCATTGGTCAGCCCAAACGGCATGACCAAAAACTCGTAGTGTCCGTACCGGGTGCGGAAAGCTATCTCGGAGACGTCGGTCTCCCTGGTCCTCAACTGGTGGTATCCAGACCTCAAGTCTATCTTGGAAAACACCGTGGCACCCCGCAACTGGTCAAACAAATCGTCGATCCTCGGCAGCGGATATCTGTTCTTGATGGTGACCCTGTTCAGCTGTCGGTAGTCCACACAAAGACGTAGGGTCCCATCCTTCTTCTTCACAAACAGTACCGGGGCTCCCCAGGGAGACGCACTGGGCCTCACGAAACCTTTCTCCAAAAGGTCCTGCAGCTGAGACTTGAGCTCTCGCAGCTCAAGCGGTGCCATCCTGTATGGCGCGGTGGAGATGGGGCTGGTCCCTGGTACTAGTGAGATCTCAAACTCGATCTCACGCTCGGGCGGTAGTCCTGGTAACTCGTCTGGAAACACGTCAGCGTACTCTCTGACCACCGGGATGCTCTGGAAGTCTGCCACAGGGCTAGGCTCTGTCACCACACAAGCTAGGAAGCCCTCACACCCCTGGCCCAAAAGTCTCGCCGCCCGAAGTGCCGAAATGCACCTGAAACCTCCGTCCACTGGTTATCCGTGAAACTCGAAAGAAGGAAACTCCAGAATGGAGAAGACAATCTTCCTCTCAAAACAGTCCACCAAGGCGTGGTAAGTGGACAGCCAATCCATCCCCAGAATCACTCCAAAGTCCTCCATCTGGATCATAATCAGGTCAACTGGCAGGCTATGTCCTCCGACGCTGACCTCGCAATCAGTGTACACCTCCTCAGCTACAAACAGCTGACCACTCGGACCTCTGATTACGAACGGATTCTCTAACAGTGTATAACCCTGGTCCAAACTAACTGCGAAACTCGCTGCGACAAACGAGTGCGTAGAGCCAGAATCAAAAAGCGTGTAAACGAGTCTGCCAGAAACTGAAACCATACCTGCTACCACCGATCCCGAAGCTCTGGCGTCCCTGTGTGTTAGGGCGTTGATACGCCCCTCAGCTCTAGGTGCGGACGAAGCAGCCACACTCTACGTCGGATGGGTAGGTGCTGGCCCGTACCCTCCTCGCGACTGCTGTCCTCCTCCTCGCGCCTAGAAACCGCGGCCTCCTGCGCGCCCTCCAGTGCTCTGCGCGGGGAGTATCTGCTGACATCCTGCCCTAGATGGGCAGTCCCTCCTGACGTGGCCCGGCTGGCCACACTGGTAGCAGAGGCGAACCCGACTCCCGCCCTCAGTGGGTCCCTGCTGTCGACTAGGCGGGGGTCCGGTGCTGGCGACTGGCATCTGTCGAGGGCCCCCAAAGGCCACTGATGGCCCTGCACAACGTGACGGCTCTCCTGCGGACGCCACGTGTCTCCGTTCTCACCGGCCCTGTGAGAAGTCTGGCTGAAAGGGCCTCTTCCGCCCACCGTCGGTGTCTCGCGCGGACGGATTGGTCTCCTCGTAAGTCATAGCTGCCTCTACCACCCTTGAAAATATAGGAAGCTTTAGGGGTTTGTCATACCCCCGGATCGCAAGCCAGAGCCCCTCGGTGAACCTCCAAAGGCGCTCCTCCTCAGTGGCTACCGCTGTCGCTGCAAAGCGGGACAGCTCCAAGAAACGCGTGCGGTACGCGCTCACAGTCATCGTCCCTTGGCGGAGAGTGTGGAACTCCCGCCTCCTCTGGTCCTGCCACGTCTGGGGAAAGTACTTCTCGTAGAAGAGGGTGACGAACTGGTCCCACGTCGGCTCGTCCCTCTCCGATCCCCGGACCACCCTCCACCACCGGTGTGCCGCACTCTCCAGCTGGTACGTGGCAAAGGCCACGCGGCACTCCACTGGGGGGTGAAGGGTGTCGAAGATCTTCTCCAGCTGCTCAAGAGAGTCCTCTGCCTCGGTCGGGTCCTCATCCCCCTTGAAGGAGGGGGGCTTCAGCTTCCGGAACTGTCCGAAAAGCTTGAAGTGGCGCTGTAGGGGAGGTGCTGGTGCACCTCCAGACGAAGGTGCCTCGTGTCGGAGGAAGGTGGGGGTGGCAGCGGCCCATCCCCTCCCTCGTGTCCAGCGCCATGTCCGTCGCGTGGTCCCACAGAGGACTCCCCCTCTGCAGCCCCAGGAGGAGGTGCTCGGGGCGGTTGGTGGAGCTCCTCTCGTACAATATCTCGTATCAGTCTGGCGAGGTCCTGGGCCTGAATGCCCGGGAGTGGTGGCTGGTCCACCGAGACGTCAACAACAGCATGTCCACCTCGCCGACCTCGCCCTCGGCCGCGCCCGTGGCCAGTCTCGCCAGTCCCGCGACGAGGCATCTCCTGCAAGGAGATGCGAAACAAAACGAAAACGTCAAAACAGACGGTACCTAACGAAACTTCTAAGAGCTCATGTCAAGAGATATGTTGTGGTGGCTACTCTAGCTATAAACATGTGAATTGGTTATTTTCCAGTCAGTTGATTCACTTCTCGGGACGACCTTGCTCTGATACCATCTTGTAATGACCCGGTTCCCGAGTCCCTACGAGACACGAGAACAGGACCGACTCGACTAATCCCAAGACCTAGTCGTCCAACGAGGAAGTAACCAAAAGAGCAGTAAAATAAACCACATTCAGCATGAATATAACTAACAGTAAGAAAGTACAGCAGTAAGGAAAGAAACTACTACAGTATATACCACCACAACTGTAGAACAACATTTACCATATAACATGAACTGCAGGTAAAGAAAAGTACAGCGAAAACAAGAACTACTCACTATAACGGAAACAAAGAGGTACAAAAGACAGTGGTAACTCTACTGGACCCTACTCGGCCCAGCGTCCTCTGCAACTGCTGGCCCTGGCTGCTCAACACCTGGTCCTGAAAAAAGTAACGAGTGTAACACGTCAGCAAAACGCTGAGTAGAGTGGCAACTAAAACTAAAGACAATAGTAGAGTGTACAGTAGCTGTTATGTTCTACTACTTTCTTTATTCACATCTTTCAATTGTCTCACTATTTCATTTATTCCCCAGATCTTTTACTTGATCTCGAATGTTCCTCGTGGGAACGATCTTGATTGCAGTCTTTTCAAAAAGTAGAAGTAGCACGTGCTGCTCTCCTGGCCGGGAGAGTCCCCCGTGGTGATCCTACCCTCAGTCAACCACCCCAAGGTCATTGACAGACGTAACGGTGACTACGGCACGCGCGATAAACCCACAGGTAGCTAACCCGTACTGGCACGCGGTCAGTCGTTTCCGTTAACGGGTGCGCCCAAAGTACAGCACAGAACCAGTCCATGGCAGAGCCCTCTCCGTAACAGGGGTCCAACCCCTCCACAGTAACCAAACCGGGGCCTTGCCCATCCACAGTCCACGCACCCTCGCCTGACTACCCTGGTTTGCCCCAGCGGGCCTAACAAGTCGGTGTGGGAGGCTAGCAGAACCCCGGGGCCCGTGGGGTAGCTCTCCTCGGTACTACGTACGTGAGGGCCAGCAAGTCGGTACAGAGTGGCCAGTCCTAACCCCGGGTCCCTGGGGCGGCTGGCTCCGCTCTACACTAAACAGGGGGACAGTCGCTCTCCTTGGTACTCCGTACTCAAGGGCCAGCTCACTTCCCCAAAACTATTCCATTCACTTTCCAGGAGTTATACTCCTACTTACCCGTAGGGTTCCATCCTTTTTACTCAAACATCCAGGTTTCACTTTCTAGTTTCACATTCTTACAATCCATGTTCTCAACCACGTTATCTATTCACAGCAGGCAGCTGTTAATTCAAATTACAGGTAGCTTTATATCTCTTTCCATTTTCCAAGACTGCAGTATTATACATTCCACTAGTTTTCCCATCCTAGGATTCATGCCATATCCTAGGATCTATCATACAATCTAGTTTTCCAGTCCTAGGATTCATGTAACACCTAGGAGCTATCATTCCATCTATTTCTCATTCCTAGGATTCATGCAATGTCCTAGGTTCTATTTATGGCTTCATAATTTAACAGATTTTATTAATAACTTAAAGCCACTCTACCAGGTACAACGGGAGTAATGGGGGTGTGATCGGGAATCCCACGTGCCTCCGCGACTCCCAAGACTGCAACTGAACGAGGTCCTATCACAAGGATCAAACACAAGGAGAGTCTCAAAACAGTATATAGCTACTGTAGATAGGTAGAGGAATTAATTCTGAAAGGAACGCAACTCGAATCGCGGAAAACGGAACTCGAACGGGCCCTAAACAGGTCAAAAACGATGACACTGTGCAAAATCAAACGTCTGGAACTTCCTCCAGACGTCTTAAAAGTGGATCAGAGAATTACCTATTCAGCGTGGTTTCCCAGACGTCCAGAAGTCTGCGGGGACGTCTGGCCTAGCTCCCAGACGTCCGATGGTCACCCCGGACGTCTGGAGGTCGCTCCCGCCGTCTGGTACAACAGCCAGACGTCTGATTCGCGTTGGATGGCGAATCACAGAGCCAGCGCACACCCATCTCCCTCCCTCAGTACAGTCAGTCGACAGGAAGGAAGAGGAAGACAGAAAACTCACCTTTCAGACGACTGGAAGATCTACCAGTCGCCCTCGCCGTCTGGCTATCAACCCAGACGTCTGATTCTGGAAATTTTTCCAGAATAGGGCACCACCCGGCTTCCACTCGCGACGCCGCCCGCGTCGCACCTCGCGCGCTTGCTACTCAGACCGCAGCAGTCCCTCCTGCGCCGTTCCGCGCCCCCTGCGCCCTCCGCCGGCCGACCCTAGCAGCCCCGGCGAGCTCGCCCTCACGGCAGACTTCCGCTCTCGCACGCAGTACCCCCTCCGCGCTCACTGCGGCCGTCGCCGCTGCAGCAACCTCGCGCTCGCTCGCTCTTGCGCACGGGAAGGAGAAGAGGGAGGAGACAGTGGAGACGACGGGAGGGAGCGCGTTCCTTTTAAGGCCGCGCGAGGAGGAGAGAGAGGACACGACAGGCATCTGCAGCCGCAGGGAAAGAGGGAAAAAGCGAATATCCGGTCTGCGCGCTCAGGCGCACAGGCGACTTGCGCGTGTCGAAATTAACGTATTTCCAGACGTCTGGAAACGATCCCAGACGTCTGGTCAGACGTCTGGACCACCTCCCAGACGTCTTAAAAGACGTCTGGGGCACGCGTTCGTTACAGTATCCGACCGGGATACCCGTTTTACGTCCCAGTTTTGGGTTGAGTTTCAGCAGGCCTTGAGGACACGGTTGAGGTTCAGTACAGCTTACCACCCCCAAACGGACGGACAGTTTTAGCGCACGATACAGACACTTGAGGACCTTTTGCGTGCTTGGGTACTGGACTGGAGGGGCTCTTGGGAGGAGCACTTGCCCCTGGCGGAGTTCGCATATAATAACAGTTATCACTTGAGCATCGGCATGGCACCCTACGAGGATCTGTACGGACGGAGGTGTACGGCACCCTTGAGTTGGGTTGAGGTGGGGACCAAGTGGGAGGTTGGCCCCAGGCTGATCCGGCAGAGTCAGGAGGTAGTCGACTAGATTCACAGGCAACTCCGCACTGTCAGGAGCAGACAGAAGAGCTATGTAGATCGAAAATGCAGAGAGGTATGATTAGCCCATAGTTGTGGGCTATTTAAGTATTTAAGTGCCTACATATTAGGTTAATTCTAACATTTATTTAGTATAAATTAGGATGTAAATAGATTAATTCATAGTTTTAATCTAATTACATAATCCATACATTACATTCATATCTTAAGTGCATTTAGAATTAGCTTAGAATAGCATTCATCTAATTAGATAACCAATTAGGTATATTGTTTTTATTAACATAGAAGTTGAGGGTCTATACATAAATAACCCTAATATTTTAATAATATTTGCTTTATTCGTCTTCTTTCAGAACGGCTGGCTGCCGCTCCAACGCCCGCGTGATGCAGTGAAAGCCATTCAAGGGGGAGCGGATACGGTGGATCTGGTCGGCGGCTGATTTCAAAATTGTTCAAGACACTACAAAAGGAGCACGGAGGCAGCCGAGCTCGGGAGGCCTCCGCCACCGACCCACCACTGTGCAGAGAGATCCTCTCTCTTCCACTCCACACTGCCGGCCTCTACCGTGGCGGCGAGTCTCCACCACCGTGGGCGTGTGGTGTGACAGGCCACACCGCCATCCGGAGCTCGTCGCATCACCGTGAGCACCCTAGCGTGCATCTTCCTCGCCGTCGTCGCAGACCACCACCACCTAGCTACTGATCAGCCACCCTCTCAGTAACTTAAGACGTCTGGGAAATTTCCCAGACGTCTGAAGTTACCCGCTCACCTTCACTTCCTCAGCCTGCACTCTCCAACTGGCCACCAAACTGCCTGCGCCCTCCACCGCTCACCGGCTGCTGACCTGCGCACGCCTGCAGATCAGCCCGCGCTCTCCTCCAACGCCTGCAGACCAGCCTGCAGCATCCTCCAACAGCCGCCTGCAGCTTCCACCGCACACGCCAACCGTCCGCAGACCACCGCAGCCACTCCTCCGCGCGCAAGCGCCCTCCGCAGACCCTCCGCGCGCCCACGCACAACCACCTGCAGACCACCGCAGCCACGCCTCCGCGCGCCAGCGCCCTCAGCAGGCCCTCCGCGCGCCCACGCACAGCCATCTGCAAACCGCCAGCAACCGACCTCTGCAGCTTCCACCGCACACGCCAGTGCCCGCCTGCAGACCACCGCAGCCACGCCTCCACACGCCAACCGCCTGCAGACCACCGCGCAAGCGCCCTCCAGCAGACCACCGCCACGCCCCCACGCGCCAGCGCCCTCCGCAGACCCTCCGCGCGCCCACGCACAACCGCCTGCAGAACCGCCAGCAACCGACCTCTGCAGCTTCCACCGCAGCCACGCCTCCGCGCGCCAGCACCCTCAGCAGACCCTCCGCGCGCCCACGCACAGCCATCTGCAAACCGCCAGCAACCGACCTCTGCAGCTTCCACCGCACACGCCAGCGCCCGCCTGCAGACCACCGCAGCCACGCCTCCGCGCGCCAGCGCCCTCCGCAGACCCTCCACGCGCCCACGCACAACCGCCTGCAGCACCTCCGCCGGAGCTCGTCCGGCCACCTCCGGCCGCCGCGCGACTCGCCGTCACCACTGATTCGAAGCCCTTGATCCAAGGGACCTCCGCCGAGCTTCCCGTGCCCAGCCATCGGCTCCTCGTCGCGCAAGACAACGGGGAACAATTCCCCTGTTTTGCTACAGTAAAGCGTTGATTAAAATTTACATTTTCTGCCATTGCCAGATTTTATTCATATTCTATTCACTCTGCATTGCGGAAAATATCCTGTAGTTTCTCATAATTGCCATTTCAGCATTATTTCTTGCTTAAACCTTAATCTAAAGGCAATCTTGGCTTGGTTCTTGTCCAAATTGACTCCGAACAAACATTTTTAAGTGGCGCGAATTTTAATACGTTATTGCCTCCCTGTGGAAACGACCCGCTCCTCTACGAGTGGTTATTTCTTATTAAAAATTGATTAGTCGATTTTTCCACCACATTAAACTACAAACGACTTAAAAGCGAAAGATCGACCCGGTCAAATGGCGCCGTTGCCGGGGAGGCAACAGACGCAATAATTTCGCCTAATTTTATTTTGATTATTTGTCAATTGCACAGAGATTTGACCATCTATTATTTTCTTTTCTGTGCGAGAAATTTTGTGCAAGAATCAGCCACTGTGAGAGGCGACCCTTGACGTCGCCAGACGAGAAGTGGACAAGTAATTTTGAAAGGAGGAGAAGGACAAGGACGCGATGGACACCACTGTATTTAATCGCTAATTTAATTAGAATAGAATTAAGACTGAAGACTTAATTTTTCATTACAGTTAGTTTGAAACCCTTGTTCTGGGGCAAATTTTGAGGGGTTTGTTCCCTGATTTTGTTTTGGACCCATGTTGGGTAATTTTTGGGAGCCTGTTCCCTTTTCTTTAGATTTAGGTTTATTATTTTTATTATTATTATTTCTTTTATTTGCTTGTGCATAAGTAGTTCTAAAAAAAATAGAAAAAGAAAAAAAACGAGCTGCCTGCCCTAGGACGAACCATTTAGGTCTGTATGAGCAGCCTCTAGATTTGCTTTTCTGCATTGCGTGCATTTTTGCATCGAAGATCGCTGGAGGCAAGGTACGCATTCTCTTACTTTGCATCCTATTTTTTATCACGCATTGCATTTGGGATTTAATGCGAAGACCACCTAATCTGTACTGAATAAATCTAACAAGTGGTCACATTTTTTTTTTTTAGAAAAAGGACTAGTTAAAGGAAGGACATTTTAAAAAACCAAGGATTTCATTTTCAAACTTGGCGTGCGATTCAAAGTTCAAAATCTTTTACGGTATATGCACACTTATTTCACTTGCACCACGGCACGCTTCTAGACACTCCTTAGGTTTGGAAATACTAGGACAAGAGCCCTCCTTTCGTTGGATTCTGAAGTGTTCGGAACTTGAGATCAAAGGTTTTGTAAATCCAAAGAGGGGGATACCCTGTCACGGATTTTTGGGGGTAGTTGAGGAGCACCGCGAAAGCACAACTTCAAAGGAAGGCTTAGGCCTACTTGCATCCCTCGATCTTCCGTCTTTGGATTTACTTGACTATTTGAGATTTAGGGAAGAACACCTAAGCTCCAACTAGGTCTTTTTAGGCGAGCCGTAGGTCGACAATAGGTGCGTAAATTGATTGAACAAATTGTATTGTCACCTGCAATCTGACTTAAAATCAAAAGCCTAAATTGGGAAAGACCTAAAAGGTCCTTTTTGAATTGTGTCTTGTTTGGGGAATTCTGATTGAAGTGTGAGTTAGAATGGACCACATTGATTTTCTTCCTTTCACATCTTGCCCACACCCTCACCCCCACTCTGCATCCTTCGATCCCAGATGCCGAGATGGTCCATTCCTTGATGGACATAATGACAATCATTGGGATCCGTTTTACTCCTATTATAGGAGTATTGGCCTAGTTAAGCCCCAAATTAGTGAGCAGAACTCAGGAGCGGGATTTGCTTTACCCAATATCCCACATACCAAAGAAATACCCAACCCACCCTCCCTGAAAACTTATAATGGTTGGACAAACACTCCTGGGTACTATAAGCCTGATCTTGACTTCTCTTATGATAAAAATGACCTCTCCTCTTTGAAGATGGAAATACAGAAAATGCAAAATGAAATGAGTGAATTGTTAGGAGAATCTTTGAGAGCAGGCCAACAAGAAAGAGATGAAATTAGCCACCCAATCTGCCCCATTGACAATGACGTACACCCCTCTACAATAGATGCATCTCCCGTGGGAAAGCTACACTTTAAGTTGAAGGGAAATTCTGGGGAGAATAGCTACTTTTCGAGGATCGATTTTGAAACCTCCCCATTAGATGACACTTCCTTGAGAGATCTACACTTTAGGTGGGAGGAAAATACACATGAAAGTAGCTATGCATTGGATGAAGAAAGGTGGCAACCCGAGGAAGATGATGATAAGGTTGAGTATCGACCTGAATTATATTGGAGTCAAAAGAAGGGAATGATGGTACCATTGGAAGACCTCGACCCAGATGATAGTATTTTCGTGACATTTGATGAAGTGGGTCAAAGTCAAGTTGTTAATCCTACCCTCCCTTCTGATCATGATATGGAACTCAAACCCACCCTTAGGGAACCTAACACTAAAGAAATTGACCTATCTGAGGAGTCTGATGTAACCAATGTAAATAATTTACCTCAGATAGAGCACCCTAGGGGATCTGCTGAGATATTAAATGATTCTAGACCTCGGGTACATGATGAATTGTGTGATGAGGAGGAAGATGAATTATATGAGGAACCTACATTCAAGATTTGGAGTGACACTAAGGGTGATTATGTATTATTTGAAGAGTTAACCCCTGAGGATGTCACAAATTTGACCAAATTAGGTTTCCTTGGCACACCCATTGATGATATTTCTCCTCATGATAAAATGATGGAAAATTTGGAAGCAATTTCTAAGATTTATGTGGATTCACATATAGACTCCGGGGAAGATGTGAGTAAAGAACAAAAACCCGGGGATGACATTAATAGGATAATCCCTAGATCTGTTGCTTCCAACCTGCCTTCATTCACTTCGAAGTCACCCTCTGATTCTCTTATAACTGAAAGTGAAATTGTGACTCCTGATGAAGAGCAGGAAGATCCACGTGATGGTGCAAGGAATGCTAGGGATGAAATTGAGGATTTAGAAAGAGTGTTTGGGATGGACACCAAGCTGATTAAACCCAATCTAGATCTTATGGCCATCCCACAACCTCGTAACTTGGACACCCTAGCCCGCGCTCTCCTCCAACGCCTGCAGACCAGCCTGCAGCATCCTCCAACAGCCGCCTGCAGCTTCCACCGCACACGCCAACCGTCCGCAGACCACCGCAGCCACTCCTCCGCGCGCAAGCGCCCTCCGCAGACCCTCCGCGTGCCCACGCACAACCGCCTGCAGACCACCGCAGCCACGCCTCCGCACGCCAGCGCCCTCAGCAGGCCCTCCGCGCGCCCACCCACAGCCATCTGCAAACCGCCAGCAACCGACCTCTGCAGCTTCCACCGCACACGCCAGCGCCCGCCTGCAGACCACCGCAGCCACGCCTTCACACGCCAACCGCCTGCAGACCACCGCGCAAGCGCCCTCCAGCAGACCACCGCCACGCCCCCGCGCGCCAGCACCCTCCGCAGACCCTCCGCGCGCCCACGCACAACCGCCTGCAGAACCGCCAGCAACCGACCTCTGCAGCTTCCACCGCAGCCACGCCTCCGCGCGTCAGCGCCCTCAGCAGACCCTCCGCGCGCCCACGCACAGCCATCTGCAAACCGCCAGCAACCGACCTCTACAGCTTCCACCGCACACGCCAGCGCCCGCCTGCAGACCACCGCAGCCACGCCTCCGCGCGCCAGCGCCCTCCGCAGACCCTCCGCGCGCCCACGCACAACCGCCTGCAGCACCTCCGCCGGAGCTCGTCCGGCCACCTCCGGCCGCCGCGCGACTCACCGTCACCACTGATTCGAAGCCCTTGATCCAAGGGACCTCCGCCGAGCTTCCCGCGCCCAGCCATCGGCAACTCGTCGCGCAAGACAACGGGGAACAATTCCCCTGTTTTGCTAAAGTAAAGCGTTGATTAAAATTTACATTTTCTGCCATTGCCAGATTTTATTCATATTCTATTCACTCTGCATTGAGGAAAATATCCTGTAGTTTCTCATAATTGCCATTTCAGCATTATTTCTTGCTTAAACCTTAATCTAAAGGCAATCTTGGCTTGGTTCTTGTCCAAATTGACTCCGAACAAACATTTTTAAGTGGCGCGAATTTTAATACGTTATTGCCTCCCTGTGGAAACGACCCGCTCCTCTGCGAGTGGTTATTTCTTATTAAAAATTGATTAGTTGATTTTTCCACCACATTAAACTACAAACGACTTAAAAGCGAAAGATCGACCCGATCAAGGTACAGTTTGAGGTTGGAGACCACGTCTTCCTTCGCGTTTCGCCCATGAAAGGCCTACAGCGGTTTGGGGTGAGAGGGAAGCTCACACCAAGATTCGAGGGACCCTTTGAGGACCTGGAGCGGGTTGGACCCGTTGCTTACAGGCTTTCCCTTCCTCCCCAGCTTTCTGGTGTGCACGACGTGTTCCACATGTCCAACCTCGGGAAATACGTTGCCGATCCCAGTCACGTCCTGAGCCACGAGAACGTCAAGGTGGGTGACGACCTGACCTACCCCGAGCGGCTAGTGCAGATTCTTGACAGAGCTGTCCGAAGTCTGAGATGGAAGCAAGTACCCCTGGTGAAGGTTTTATGGAGGAGCCAGCGGTACAAGGAGGATACCTGGGAGCCTGAGGCGGCAATGCGGGAGCGGTACCCGGAGCTCTTTGATGGTACGTCTTTTCGGACCGGCTTCGGTCCTCTTTGAGTTTGTTATGCATATATCGTTCTTTTCGGCACTCTAGTTAGTGCAAGTTTCAAGGAAGAAACTTCTTTTGAGTTTGTTATGTTGTTAAGACCCACGACATCAAACGTCTTTTAAGACGTCTGGGAGTAGGTCCAAATGTCTGGACGCCTTCCCAGACGTCTGGAATTTAATTTTTGCGGCGTACGATTGTGAGTCTGCGGGCATGCGTGCGCAGACTGAACCCGCGACTTTCTTTTCTTCTCTCTCTTCCCTCACCATCCTGTAGACCCCTTTCCCCACCCCGCCATGCCTTCAAATACCCTTCCCTCTCCCTCACCCATTTCCCCCCACCGTCCCCTCCTTCCAGCTTGAGCGTGAGTGAGAGAGAGATAGGGCAGCAGCTGCTGCCGGGTGCGCGCGGGGAGGAGGAGGTGCAGCGAGAGGGAGAAGAGGTAGAGCACGTGAGGAAGAGAGAGTGAGCTCGCCGGAGCAGCCAGGACCGGCCGGCGGGCGCACAGCGAGAGCGTGGTGCTGATTCAGGCAGCAGGTGAGCACGGCGCGGCACAGCGTTGCGCAGCAAGCGGAGGGCGAGGAGGTCCTGATTCTGGGAAATTTTCCCAGAATCAGACGTCTGGACCTACGTCCAGATGATGTGGGAGACATCTGGAGGAAGATCTAGACGTCTGAAAAGTACAATATTTCTGTTCTTCTTCCTTTCGCGGGTACGGCCATGCAGGCCGTTCCCCTGAGGGTTCTGCCTCATTGCCGTGTTAAGGACGGTTGGATACATGTGTAGGTTTCGTTCGAGAAGGCGCAAGGGCATGCCCTCCCACACAAATCGGACGTCATGGCAAGTCACCAGACGGCGGAGAGCGTCTCCAGACGTCTGGAGTAATAGACGGAGGTCTGGAACTAGGCCCAGACGGTTCAGTGAGATCCTGGACGTCTGAATAGCAGCGCAGAAGTAAGGTATGATCTAAACCATCGTTTAAGACATCTAGAAGGTGTTCCAGACGTCTGATTTGGGGTAGTATTGTCATTTTTGACCCGTTTAGGGTCCGTTCGAAGTTCGATTCCTGTGTTTGAAATTCCGTTCTTCTCAGAAATTGTTCCTCTACTTGTTTAAGATACTTGTATCCTATTCTGAGTGGTTCCTTGTGTTTGATCCTTGTGTTAGGACCTCATCCCGTCGCGGCTTTGGGGGTTGCAGAGGCATGCGGACCTGCCGATCACGCCCCCAGTACTCCCGATTTTGCGGGTAGAGTGGCTCCCCTTGATTATTTATCAACATTTATGCACTTGTGAGATAAATAATAGATTCTAAGGTATGGCATGAATCCTAGGACTGGAAAACTAGATTGAATGATAGATCCTATGGTATGGCACGAATCCTAGGACTGGAAAACTAGATTGAATGATAGATCCTAGTATGTGGCATGAATCCTAGGAACAGAAACACTGAAACGAATGTTGTGAATATATGAATTGCAGTCTTGGAACAGTAGAAAGAAAAATAATAATTACCTGTAATTGGATAACAGCTGCTTGTATATGAATGTATATTAATTATTGGAAACACGGGCTATATGGGAATAAAATTGAAATGATGAAACATAAAATGGCTTGGCTAGAGAAATATGAGCATGAACCCTACAGGGAATTAGGAGTAGAGCTTCTGAAAGGTAAATGGAAATGGAATTGGGGAAGTGAGCTAGCCCTTGAGTACGGAGTACTAAGGAGAGCGACTGTCCCCCTGTTTAGTGCAGAGCGGAGCTAACTGCCCCAGGGACCCGGGGTTAGGTCTGGCCACTTTGTACCGACTTTTGACCCTCGCGTACACAGTACCGGGGAGAGCTACTAGTGTAGAGAGAGCACTAGCCACCCCACGGGCCCCGGGGTTCTGCTAGCCATCCTACACCGACTATTAGGACCACTAGGCAAACCAGGGTAGTCAGGCGAGGGTGTGCGGACTGTGGAGGGGCTAGACCCCTGTTACTGAGAGGGCTCTACCCTATACTGGCTCCGTGCTGTGCTTTGGGGCGCACCTGTTAACGGAAACGACTGACCGCGTGCCAGTGCGTGGTAGCTACTCGTGCATTTATCGCGCGTGCTGTAGTCACCGTTACACCTGTCAGCGACCTTGGGGTGGTTGACTGAGGGTAGGACCACCACGGGGGACTCTCCCGGCCAGGAGAGCACCACGTACTACTACTTTTCGGAAAAGACTGCAATCAAGATCGTTCCCACGAGGAACATTAGAGATCAAGAGAAAGATCTGAGAAATAATTCGAGAACGAGTAAATAGAGGAAGAAAGAAAGAAACTAAAAACAACAGCTAATTATCCACCTTTACGATTTTTCTTAGCTAGCTGGTTGCCACTCTACTCAGCGTTTCGCTGATGTGTCACCTTTATCACCTTTTTAGGACCAGGTGTTAAGCAGCCAGAGCCTGCGGCTGCGGAGGGTGCTGGGCCTAGTAGAGCCCAGTAGTTCTACTTGTGTTGTACCCACTGTACCATTTTTCTGTTGTAGTGAGTATATCCTGTTACACTTGTACTCTTTTATTGTAAGCATCATGTTTATGTACCTGTTTAAATTTTCTACTGTTGTGGTGGTGTGCACTGTAGTAGTTCTTTTCTTTACTGCTATACTTTCGTTGCTGTTAGTTACATCATGATGAATGTGGTTTATTTTACTGCTCTTTTGGTTACTTTCTTGTTGGACGACTAGGTCTTGGGATCAGTCGAGTCGGTTCGATTCTCGTGTCTCGTAGGGATTCAGGAATCGGGTCGTAACAAGGACCGAGCCAAGTATTAGTCAGGTCGCTAAACTGATTTCAGAACTCAGAACCGTTAAGGGCCAAAAAGGAGTTCTTTGAGAGATAAACTGATTTGATCTAAATTTTTAGACCTGAAAAATCTAACAAAAGGATCCTCAGACTCAATCCTAAGTCTGTTAAGGATGAAATCCCTTATGTACCATTTTAGAAATAATGTACAACCTCAGTCCCTTTTTCCTAAAATCCATTTTTTTTCCTTTCCTTTTTTTCATGTAAAAGAATCTATATGTATTTTTTTTGTGAGAACCTTTCAAACATGAATTTTAGATGATTGTACTTTAATCCCCCCCATGCCTTAGTTTTGCAATGTCCTCATTACAAGCAGGATGGGTTCACATTCAATTTAGTTCATAATTTTAGAACAGGTTTAAGGGTAGGTGGGTGGGTTGGAAATGGTTGTTCGTAGATTAGAAACTTTAAAGTACAGTAGCAATGATTTGCTCAAAGAAGATAAGAAAGGTCTCGGGTTTTTCAGATGACGAGTTGCCTCCCATTAAGCGCTGAATTTAATGCTTTCAGCCGGGCGAAAAATTGTTAAGCGACGGAGTAATTAAATTGGAAGAATTTTGTAAAGTAAGCACCTTGATAATTAGCCTGGTTGGTCTAACCAGGTGCTTGTTCAGATCTACTGGCTGATTATGCAGACCAAACCCAATCAATCTGGTGGGTTGGAAAATGTGGATCAAAAGATGTGGAGCCTGCTAGGTGCAGTTTGGTACAGAAAGATTTAGAAATAAAAAGTGGTAACTTGGCTGTGCAGGCTCAACCAGTTCAGCATAGGGGTCCTCAAAAGATAATGGATTAGTGAAAAATATAGGAAGCTATTGATGGGATCAGAAATGATTCGCAGCTGACTCTTAGTTTGATTGATGTCCCATTCGTTATCAAATTGAGATGGAAAATCATCTCCCATCGGATCAGAATCAGTTGATTCAAGATAAATGGGTCCTGATGGAGTCATGTGGTGGAGATTCACTGTTGAGAATCTTAAGCAACCATTCTTGAGTGGTCTCCTAATCATGAAGTGCAACTGCTTTAGAATCCAAATTAATGACCTCGGAATTATAATAAAAAAATGGGTCATGGATAGTGAGGTCATAATTTGGATTGTAATCCTCTGGAAACAATGATTCTCCTAAATCAAATTAATATTCAAAATCGGCATCAGTGTAGGAGAATCCGGAAGAATACGGGTGATAAGATTTTTTTGAACCTGAATCAAAATTATGATCACCACCACAAGAAAAATCAAAATCCACAAAGTTATCAACCTGAAATTGGCCTAACCTAGATTTTGTTGGCAAGTTAAAACAAATTTCTTCATCGAGAATAGGCTTGGTCTCTGGAAATCAAGGGAAGATCCAATCAAATCCTGACTCTTTAGTTTCCTCTGACTCTGTATCATAAATCAGTTCCAATTCGAATAAATATTTATGATCCTCCAAGGAATCTGTAGAGATTTCGTCATCAGAAATAGGCACATCAAAATCATGATATTTCAATTCTGAGATTACATTTTCTTTAGATTGAGCCTTATCATTATCCCAAAAAGGTTTGAATTTAGATTCTAGGTCAAAAATAGGAATTAGGTAACTAGAATCAACATTTAGCTCAATTGGAACATTAGAATTTCACTCGAGGAAGACCTTACCAAGATAAGGTGCAAGAGTTACATCATCGAGGAATTTAGAATCAAATTCATTACAGGTGTTTGGATATTCTGTTCAGGTTGAAACAGCCTCAAAATCTCTGATTATTGGTTTAAAATCAAGAATACCTGTAATGGAATCCTTCCAATCTAAAAGTTGATATTCAATATCAGGTAATTCCTTATAATCATCATTTAATTTAAATCAGGTTGGGGATTCAGCATAGAAACCATCTTTTTGGCACTTGGGACTGGAAAAATCTAGGTTATCCTTAAAATTATCCCAAGATTCATAATCAGGCTTTAGGTGGCGATCTGGATATTTTTCCTCAATCAATTTTTCAATTTGATCCAACAAATCCCCACGTTGTTCAAAGAAATCTTGATACTTTTCCCATAATTCTGGATTTACAAGATATTGCATACCCTCAATTCTATGAAGTTGTGTTAGATCTCTCATCTGTTCTAAGAGGGTCTCCCGAGTTGAACCATATGATATCTGGGTTGCAATCATTTGGATGTGGTTCATAATGGGGTTCATTATTTGAGGTTTACTAGCCTGATTTTTGCTAATGAGTTTTAACATTTTGAAAAATTCTTCATTATATTTGATAGCATCCTCAATCATCCTTCAAGCTCTTATGGGGTTCAGGGCTAGTGGACATTTTTCCTAATTTTTCTGGCTGATTTCCAATTGATTGAAATCGAATCGGAGGGTGAATCAGAAAATGAAGGTTCAAGTTCAGGTTCTGATTGATCACAAGAGAATTTGATTAGATCAGAAACACATACGACAATCAGGGTTTGACCCTGATTCAGATTAGACTCAAATGGAGGCCTTAAGGTAAGCCTTAAAGACCTCCTCCTGTGCGTGTATTACAGGAAAGATGAGAGGCACTGAATATGAATAGGACCCAATCAAGTCACCTAAATTAATTGGATGACTATGGCTAATTACAGGCAGATGGGCCTCTAGATCACAAATCCACCCGCCCGAGAATTACTTGGGCAGCCAAAAAGGGAGAGTCCCACGAAGACACCTACATGGTAGAGTGTCTCCACGGGTTACAGGGTTTCCCCCACTCGACCTTTCTTGTCACTATAGTTCCAAGTATACCGGATACGTGTGAATTAAGCCCTAAGCCTACCAATTTTAAACTTAATTGTATGATGTAAACATGTTTACACTACTTAAGATGTCTATTTATGCATGTTCTTAAGCATAGGATTGCATTGCATACTATAAATATTGCATAACATGCATCATCTTGCATTTAGATTAGTTTAAATAAAATGGAGGTTAATTGTCTCCTTTTATGTTCATGGACATGGCAAACCTTTTATCGGGGCCTCGGATCGAAGATCCAACCATACAGATGTGATCAGGGCAACGATTGAGGTTCAACGACTCCAAGATCGCCTTAATCAGACATCTGTAACATCATATAGAGATCGGGGAACCCTAGAAGATCAAGGGCCAAGATGGTGTAAATCCGCACTTCAAACGACAAATCCGACCTTACGGACGGATTTGGATCGACGATCGCAGCCTAACGACGTGAAAATCGACTCAATCCGACACCCGTGGCACCATCTACATCATCTAGAAGATGTATGGCTTAGATGGTGCCATCTCAGCCGCCCAACTGGCCGAAGCACCCGCCGCACCTTCTCTTCTTCAATTAGAGCGTCGCTTCTCCGTCGTTGGATGCGCATCCAACGGCTGTGGATGCGCGCACCTAAATTCATCCTCGCGACCATCTCGACGACGCAGCGCAGCAGGCGAATGCCTTACCGCGAGCAGGCGACGCGCGTTTGAGTCTGCGCGAGCAACAATTGAGGCGCGGGTGAGCAGGCTCTGCGACCGCTCGATCGCGATCAAGTGGCTGTGGGCGCCCAATCCGCCCCGCACTCTATCGCACGCCCGCGTGTGACGTGGGATCGTACACGGGCGGGCGCGCGCTGAGGAGCGGGCGAAGGTGCGACTTAAGTCGTCTGATCCTGAGATCAGTTGGACATGTGCGTGCGTTACGCGCAAGGAGGCGAGCAGCCGTGCGCGGGCAACGCCTACTACACCCACGATGGGGCTTTAGCGACGGTTTTATCCATCATTAAAGACCCCTAATTTAATGTTTTTAAAGTTGTAATGACCAAATTGCCCCCACTCCTTGCAACTATAAAAGAAAAACCCCTCCACATGAAATTCTCATCCCTCCGTTCTCTTCTCTCCCTCTCCAAAGCTCAAGAGAAGCTTGTCCCACACCCGGGATGCTTCTCGCGAGATAAAGTCAATTTTTCAACCCCCTTTCGGAAGAGGATCCCGCGACGACGACGACGTACTGCCCCATTCCCGTTCTTCCCACTTTGTTCTCCTTTGTCCTGCTCCATCCTCCTTCGTCCAGACATCGTAATGTCCGGCTCGTCCTCCAAGCGACCGTCGAGGAGGATATCTCTCCCCATTCTATTACTGCTTTCTAGAGTAGTTTTACTGCTTTCTAGAATAAATTTACTGCTTTCTAGTTTAATCATTTTCTCGCTTTCTAGTCATAATGTTTAGCGTAACAAACAATCATTCTGATAATGAATTCCATGTTCATTCTATATCTCTTTTTGATTTTTGTTTGTAATATTCTCTCTCTCATTCTCTCTCTTCTATTTAATGTAAATAGATAGATAGTTTCTAGTCAATTAAATTACTTCGTGACAAATAAAACAAATGTGTGTTTTTAAATCAAACGTCTGCCTCCCTGAGTTCGACCCAGAATTTCCATTTCGGTATAAATTTTATTTGTTGAACACGAGTTCTTCGCTTTCATACTACGACGACAGGTTTTCAAAATCAAACACGTTAGCATAGCAACCTAAGTGTTCAACATTTTGGCGCCGTTGCTGGGGATGTTCAACATTTTGGCGTCGTTGCCGGGGAGGCGATGCTCTTTGATTTTTCTTCGCATTTTTACAACTTACGAATCATTTACTCACTTTTCTCCTTTTTTGTTGTGATTGGAGGTACTCTTTTGAGACGAGCAAATGCGGTAGATCGGAGAAAAGTGCTGTTGAAGGTTTTGTGAGTTATCCTCCACCTCCAACCCATTAGATTTCATTCCACAACATAATAATACAAACATCAATCAACCTAAGTGTTCTTATAAACTCTAAGGTTAGATTATTTGTTGTTTGACACCCACACCCGCCCAAACCTCCATATTTAAAAAATAAAAATTAAGAAAAAAAATCTCACAGTGGTACACAACCTCATCTGATTTACAAACTCAACCGGTAAACAGATTTTTGGAGCTAGTACACACATCCAAACACAAAATTGAGTAGAAATAAAATTAGGTAATCACTTGTGTACCTAATTAAGTGGTGCAACAAGCCAATTGTTTGAGTTGATTGGGCCACACCACTTCAATTAAAATCAACTCATCAAGTAGCTGCCACTTAGGTTCAACTATTAGGGATTTACCAGGCACTCCACATTCTTTTTAAGCTTCAAAGGAAAACATCTTCACCTGTGCTTTCGAAACTTGGTGTGCCAACAAAACTTGTTTGAAAATACCTAAAGTTGAATCCTAAAAGCTACTAAGCAAGATTTGAGCCCTAAAATTCACCACATCAAAAATAATCTTGCTTGAAAACCACTGGTTGTGCATAAACACACACATCAATCAATCATTAAGGGTACAACCCATATAAAGGGCCCATCACATTCCAAAGCACATTCAAACCTAGCCCTAACTAAAACAGAGTAGATGTTGGCCTTAAGGATTCGACTCATTCTTTAGAGCCCAGAACGAGATTATTTTCGATTAGTCTGTTTCTACTGTTCAATCTGATGTCTAGCTAGGGGAGCAGAATCAAACAATCGCGGCTGGGGGGTACACTAGGAATTGGAGGTGCAAGCTGAAGGAAGCACCTTCTCCCCAGTCCCTCCTTCTAACTGGTTGGATTGAACAAACATAAGTAGATCAAATCGTTTCTCTATCTCAAGATGGGTTTTGGGAGTCTGTAGGTCTTTAGGCTAGCCCACTTAAGGATAGGTTTGATTATTTGTATTGTAGGGCGCCTTTCTTCCTCTCATCTCTCATGAATCCCTCCACATATTACATGCATTCCCGCTCTCTCCCTTCTGTTTTGAATTATCCTCAACATGACGATTATCCCGACTCATACTGTAATCAACCATCAATTAGTTGGGATAACTCGATTTGGGGATACAATTCCGGACCTCCGCGTTCAAGGTCTAACCTTGAACACTATAATTGCGATTTCTATCCTTCTCAAAGCCACATCGATTATAGATCGTCAACCTTTCATGAACAACATAATACGATCTACAATTAAGGACACACTGATCCTTACCCATCCTTTGATTACACTGCCTTTAGGTTATCACCACCTTTTGAACAATATGAAATGACCTATTTATCAGGAAGGGTATAACGAATCTCAATTCGTTAATTCCCCTGCATTGATCCCAAACCTGCCCAACCCTGAACCAACTCATTTGGTTCAATGTAACCAGGTTCAAGATAAGGTTCTGGCTAACTTGGGGAATATCATACAATCTTTAGAAGTTCAGCTAATACCTTACATTGAGAGATTGGAGCCCTGATTGCAATGATTGATGATTTGAACAAGTATTTGTTGGATTAGCTCCAGGATGTTAAGGATAAGAACCCGGGTAAGTTTCTACTTGGGAAGATAACGAAATTGAGGATGAGATTTGTGGTTGCTTTGATTCAATTGTGGGATGATTCCCAGGATGAACTCCCTTCAGGAGAGCCAATATCAAAACTTGCTCAGGCACCTGTTGGGGGGACACGTGTTACGAGGCTAACCAGATTGAATTAGAGCAATCAATTAAGGAAGATCTGATTTCTTCACCTGAGATCCCTAAGTCGGGGTACGAGGAAAAGTATGTCTCCATGGACAAGAAAGTGATGGATGATTTTGGCACATACATTAATACGGATCTTGATTTCTTTGATTATGATGGTGAAGATTCAAGTTACGAAGTTTCACGCGAGTTTACAGAACACGATTTTTGTGAGACGATTGGGCCCGAGGAATCTGAAAGATCATTTGATACCCCAATAACTGAGGAAACTGATCTTATTGGGGTTCACATTACAGATCCTGAATCGCATTTTCTGGAGGATTCAATTCATTGCCCTGATTGTCAGTTACACCCCATTGAGCTTATAGATGATTATGCTTTTGAGATAACTAGACCCAAGTCAATTCTGATTCAGCCACATCTTTTAGACTTGTAAATTTCAGATGGGGTGATTAATATGCAAGAGGTCTCGAAATTTAACATTCTGATTGAGGAGGATAGGAGTTGGGAAGTTCTGATTTGGGAAGCAAGTTCTGGAGGAAGTAGAAGACTGAGTCGAAGGGTTCCTATTAAGCTGAAACCATCAAACGAGGACCCTTATGACAACTATTCTGAGGATGTCCAACCCAAGCACACATTCATTGATTATCCTCTTGATATCTCTGTATCCCAACTTTTTGGTCTTGGGTTGCATCCTCATAAATCGCAGGCTCGACCCTGCTTGCATACTAATTTTAAGTTTTGGGAAATTTTTATCCAGAACCTGAGATATTCTCGATTATAGGATATGGGTCTGCATCACAATCTAGTCCACATTTGTGGACATCTGCTGACAGGTCAGAGGTTTCTTCTGTTTATATTGATTCTGATCTGT
The DNA here is from genome assembly GCA_037157565.1 of Thalassia testudinum. Lineage (NCBI taxonomy): Eukaryota > Viridiplantae > Streptophyta > Magnoliopsida > Alismatales > Hydrocharitaceae > Thalassia > Thalassia testudinum. The sequence goes on from JAZHRO010000002.1 coordinate 47,169,573, forward strand.
ACCTGTGAATTCTTTATTTCTCTTCTTTGTATTGTGTGCCTTGCTGAAGGCACTAAATTCAGCACGTATACAGTTCTTTTTAGTTTTCATTTCGGAGCAAACCTGACATTCATGTAATTCAGGTGCTTTCTACTCTATTCCACTCTGTTTTATGTCTTTTTAATACAATGACATTGCATTGGATAGGCATGGGGGGGTGGATATTCATCTATGAATTTATTCGTCAGCTTCGTAGATTTATTTTATTTTCTTTTATTATAAAAAAAAATGGAATTAGGAAAGAGAACTTGGGTTTAAGAAAATTTTCAATCTTAGGAAATACTACATTATGATTTGAAGACAAAGACCCTTCAGGTCTTCAGACTTAATCAGCTTGTGTATCCACTAAAATGTGGATTTATTTTTCTAGTCTTCACCATCTGAATTCTATTTTAATTGGAGTAAATGAGTTTGGGTGATAAGTACACGACTTATCAACCCACCCTCTGATTTGAGGGAACTTTGAGTTTCTAGCATCTACACACTTTCTTTGCACTAACTCGTTGTTCGGCGATTTTATCGAAAATTGGGTAGCTAATGAACCTTATAGGGTGATATGGTTGGCAAGTTATCATAGGTAACAACCCATAGGTGGGTTGTCCAGAGCCCAGTCACTGGATCTTTCTCTTTTTGCTGCCTTTAGGTAAATCCTAGACCAGGGAAGCCACCTACTTAAAAAGAGAAAAGGAAAAAAAAAAGAAAAGAAAAGAAAAGAAAAAAAGAAATAAGCCACACTTCACCACACGAGTATGGCTGGCAAGTTGTCGGTGGTAACAGCTCATCGACCGGTTGTCCAGAACCCAGCTCAATAAATGCATTGGAAAATCCCAAAACACTTAGGAAGAAGCGGAGAAGTAGAATAAACCGGGGAGATATACAATGGATTCACCCTTGTGTTGATCCCGTAAAAATAAAAGTAGGGAGAAAGCTACCAATTGCAAAGATACACCTTTAGGCAGAATTTTTTTTTTTAGGTCACCTAGAGGCGTAGAAATCCGAAGTCCGATTTAACTACCGGTCAACGAGTCTACTACATTCACAATAAGATGCTTAGAACTTAGGGTTCTCATTAAATCTTGGGTAAGTTGAATGGCCATAGAAAGTCACTCTTAAACCCTAAAACTTGAAAATCCAAAAAAATTAGAAAACAGGAAAAAGAGAAAAAGAAATTTTTCTTTGAATAAGGCAAGGGCTTGAGGCAGTCTGCATTTTGGCAGATACTCGGGCACTGTTGTGTCTTTGAAAGCTCAGATCTTAAGTAAACATTTTCTTAATGAATGAAAATAAACTCAAGCCCAAATAATCCAACCTGATTCTTTTATAAATAGCATATAGTTTTTGCTAGGACTAGCAAAAGATAGGCATGGGGGTATGATGCAAACATGTTTACACTACTTAAGATGTCTATTTATGCACATTCTTAAGCATCGGATTGCATTGCATACTGTAAATATTGCATAACATGCATCACCTTGAATTTAGATTACTTTAAATAAAATGGAGGTTAATTGTCTCCTTTTATGTTCATGGACAGGGCAAACTTTTTATCGGGGCCTCGAATCGAAGATCCAACCGTACAGATGTGATCAAGGCGACGATTGGAGCTCAACGACTCCAAGATCGCCCTAATCAGACATCTGTAACATCAGATAGAGATCGGGGAACCCTAGAAGATCAAGGGCCAAGATGGTGTGAATCTGCACTTCAAAAGACAAATCGGATCGCATGGATGGATTCAGATCGACGATCGTAGCCTAACGATGCGAAAATCGACTCAATCCGACACCCGTGGTACCATCTACATCATCCAGAAGGACGACTCAGATGGCACCATGTGGCGCCATCTCAGCTGCCCAACCGATCGAAGCACCTGCCGCACCTTCTCTTCTTCAATCAAAGCGCCACTTCTCCGCCGTTGGATGCGCATCCAACGGCTGTGGATGCGCACACCTGAATTCATCCGCACGACCATCTCGACGATGCAACGTAGTGGGTGAACACCTTATCGCGAGCAGGCGGCACGCGTTCGAGTCTGCGCGAGCGACAATTGAGGCACGGGTGAGCGAGCTCCGTGACCGCTTGATCGCGATCGAGCGGCTGCGGTTGCCCAATCCGCCCCATGCTCTATCGCACGCCTGCACGTGACGCGGGATTGTAAGCGGGTGGGCGCGCACTGAGGAGCGGGCGAAGGTGATAACACCACACAAGGGGGTAATAACTAGGTTGAATATGGCCCATCTTTAGAATAAAAAGCACAACATATGTAGAATAGGAGCATTACATGCATCAAGTACCAAGATTGCTTATAAACTGTATTAATGGCCATTTGTGTAAAGCATTTGTCAAAGCAGGCCTTAGATGAGCAATCGGACCACACGGATGGATTCAGAATGACGAACGGAGTCCAACGGACTCAAGATCGGCCAAATCCGACATCCGGAGCTCCCACAATGGGCCCAAGAAATTCTGACCGTTGATCTGGAGATCAACGGCCCAGAGAGCGCCACGTCAGCCCGCCCCCACCGCACGCACACCCTCAGCCGACCAAGGACAAATCTCGATCGTCGATCTTCGATCGAACAGCCGAGATCCGCGCGCTCACCCGCGGTCGCTGTGACAAAGTGGGGGCGTGGCGTAACGGTTAGCGCGCACGCCCGCATCGCCGCGACGCGCGTTCGAGCCGGGCGGAGCGGATTTTGAAGGCGAGCGGGGGGCGTGGAAAAATTGGGCCGCCCGATCAGCAGTGGGCAGCCAGGATCTCGCCACGCGGCGCGACGACAGCTCGCGAGCGTCCACGTGCGCGCGCACACGTGCGCCCAAGGCACAATCTCAGCGCGGGTGCAGAAGGCACTCAGCCGTCCGATCTTCGATCGGACAGCTCTCATTCAGCAGCCACGGATCGCGCGAAGAGGAAGACCGGGGCGGGCAGCTGACCGGCGGCAGGAGGGCTTCACCGACGTTTGTGGAAGCGATTTTAGCGACGCTTCGGATGTCGCTAAAGCCCATTCTTCTTTTAGGAAGCCCTTAACTCTATTTAAACCCTCTTCTACCACCATTCAATGCATACTCTCCCACTTGCAACTACTCCACTCCTCTCTTAGCTAGCTTTAGGCACTCTTGTAATCGCCGGAGACGACGAGCCGCCGACGGAGCCTCCACCGCCGTGGCTGCCTCGTCGCTCTCCACTGTCTCTCTCTCTTTTAAGCTTTCATTTACTTTTGTTAAAGCATGTATTTAATGTTGTAAGCTATGAACTATGAATGCATGTTTAATTAAATTATTTTCCGTTCAATCGCCATTTTAATTTCTGTTCAAAGTGCATGATCAAAACCAAGAGCTTTCTAACCCTAAACTCTCTCTATCTCTCGCTCTCGCTTTTCAAAACCGTCTCTTTCGCAAGCAAAACTCTGCCTTTTTCATGACAACAAGTGATAAACAAAATCCGATTTCCACGCCTCCCTGAGACCGACACTTGGACTCACCTTCGTTTACTTCTTTTAAAACCGACGTATCAAGTGCGACTATAACGACACCTCTTAACACACACGCACAAGATCACGTCAGTTTTTGGTGTCGTTGCCGGGGAGGCAACGGATTTGTTTTATCACCTCCATTCCACATTCATTCTCACATCGTCTAATGCCCTATTTTCCTTTTTACTTGACGGTTGCAGGAATTCGACGCATGGACGGCAAAGCGACGCATCCCACGATGGTAGCAAGGGAGTGGGTGCCTCGAGGACCGATAGTGAGCAACCTCTCTCTCTCATTGTTTGCTTGCGTGAAAAAGCTAAAAAAATTGTAAAAACTGAAAAAAATTGGCGTGGTGAATGATTGCTTGACCCACATTCTTAACACATCACCCCACAAAAAAATGTACACTCTAATATGCTGAATAAATTATTGGAATGTTCTTTTCTTTTTTTTTTTCTTGAGTGGTGTTTGCGAAGCCACCATGAGTTGACCTGGGCCACACCACTCAACCGTAAAAGTGACTCATCTAATAGAAGCCACATGATCATTAGGATGAGTACACTAGGGTTTTTAGAGCCTCTACAAAATAAAAAGGAAATCTACTTTCATCGAATTGTGTGCAGAACTTGACGTGCCCACTGAAACTTGGTTGAAAATATTAAGACACGTCAACCCTAAAAAGCACTAAAGCAAGGATGAAATACTAAAAGACACCACACCTTAAAAATCCTTGCTTGAAAACCATGTTTTGCTAGAAGCACACACCTTGAAAGTGGAAAATTAAGAGGCACCACCCTAATCAATGCCTCATCACATCACCCTAAGCACAAGCACTATCCTAACCATTTAAAACTGAGTAGACGTGCCTTAGGCACGACTGAGTTAAGTCTCAAAAGGCGAGGTTTTGTTCGCTAGGCACTTGGCTTTTAGTCCCTTAGTAGAATCTGGTGATTAGGCTGTGGGGCAGTGTCAAACAACCGCGGTTGTGGGGTCTACGGAACCGGAGGTGCAAGCCAAAGGAAGAACCTTCCCTGCAATCCCCTCATAATCAACCTGGCCAGATTAACCTTGGGAAGGGGAGTCCAGTGCTTACGGACTTAATCAACCTTTGTGAGATTTCTAGGTCTCCTAAGGAATACACCATAAGGACTAGGCTTGTTTGCTTGGTTGAGTACACAACTCTCTCTCATCTGTTCTTCCCGCATCCCTCCATTTCTTCCAAACCATGGATTTCAATGCCTATCCATCTTACCCAAACTACCCTCAACAGGATTTGTATGCTAATTCAAGTGGACCATACCCGCAGCCTACTTGGGCTAACCAACCACCAAGCTGGGGATACAACCTTGAATATCCCTCTTGGCCCAACTATGACCAAACCGCACCAACCTCTTATTGGAATACACCCAACATAGCCACCCAAGGGTACGATTTAAATCGTGGGGCTCCATATCCCGATTCTCCTCACGATGTCTCCTCATTTAGGTCCGACCTGCTCTACTGTGATAGGACCTACACTTTAGGAGAACACCAAGAACCCTACCCTTCTCAGGATAATAACCAAGAAAGGTCATATGAATTCAGCAACCTTTCCTACTTGACCTTTGGATTAGAAGGAGTTCTAGACAAATGGAAATCAGAAAATGATCAGAAATCTACGCAAGCCCAGGATCATCAACCTTTGATTTGGTCCCCTGATGAAGAATCTGATTAGGAGGAGAACTTAGAACCCCAACTATTCTGGAGTAGGACCAAACAAAGAATGGTTCCTCTTGAAGAACTGGATCCTGAACATGATAGAATAGAGGACCCCCCCAAGAACCTAAACACCAGTGTGGGTTCTGATCCACAACCTCAACCATACTCTCTTAACCAGGATTTCAAGGAGGAAATCCAAAGGACACCAAATGACACCATGTCAATTCTTGATAACCTCCAATTATAACTACACAGGCAGAATCAAGAATTGGCTAAAGGGCAACAGGCCATGATGGATTTGTTCCAACAATTGGGGAAAGAAGGCCAGAGAAAGATGTTGCACACAACGCCACTCATAAAGCAAGGACCTGCCATGATCAATTGGACTACACCCAATCATCCTGATTTGGTTCAGTCCACCATTGATACCCCTCAGGAGTTGGACAGCTCAGTGGATAAGGACAGTAAGGATTCCTTGGAACACAATTTGGGGAGCATTGAGAACAAACATCAGGAGGAAATTGAGAAGGTGAGGGGAGAGGCCTTGGAATCTGAATCTAATCGGCCCAAGAGAAGTAATCCGGTGGGAGCAGCAGCCAACGTCGGAGATGGAGAATGGAGTTACAATTTCAAAGAAATTGATTATGAATCGGTTAGAATCCCCATCACAAATTTGGAGGAGGGCCGAGAGAAAGAATATGATCTAAAGGATGAAATTGACCCTACCTCTAATGTAATCCCAAACAGTGAATCTGATACAGAGGAGGTTGAAGAAAATATTCTTGAGATCAAGGGCTTGGAGGGAATGAGCAATGAAACCATAGTTGCGGGAGAGATGGATTCGTCTTTGGAGAGAGGCCTCATGCTTGGTTGTAGGGCTCAGTATGAAACTCTGGACTTTGTTACCTGCCCTACCAGAATAAGAATCCCGCAACCCAAATGCACTGGAATTGATACACTTTTGATGGATTACAATTTTATGGGGACACAAGATGAATATAAAACCTACATCTTTAGTGTCTGGCGTGTCATATTTGGGGTGCGTTCATCCACAACAACTTGGTTGCATGCCCACAAACTAAGAGAGGTTCTGACACGGGCATGCATGATACAGAATTCCCGGCCCTTAGGAACGGGACTCCACCACAACCTTATTCGCATCTGTGGACTTCTGATTTTGGGTCTGATTAATTTTGAACATATCTCCTTGACCCAAACCATTCCTATTTGTGCACCACCCAGCTGGAGGCATTAAACTCAGCGCTTCCTGGGAGGCTACCTAGCGGATTCAGACTGATCTAGTAGTTTACGTCACTCAGGTACTATCTTTTTGAACCCTTCTGCATCCATGAATCTGCCAATGAGGACATTGTCCAACTTAAGCATGGGGGGGTGATAAATTGCATAATCCTGAGTTCAATTAATCAGTCTAAATAAATAATTAAAAAAAATTGAATTTAGGAAGAAAACTTAGGCATTAGAAACTTTTCAATAGTGGGAAATAATACAAAAAGAACTTAAACACTTAGACTTTTCAGGCCTTCAGGCTTAATCAGCCCTGGTGTCCGTTAAAATATGGATTTAGCAAATCCTTGCAACTTTAAGCTATTCTAATCCACCTACTAAATAAGGTAATAAGTATATGACTTATCAACTCACCCTCTAACTCAGGAAAACTTTGAGTCTAAGCATCTGCACACATTTTTGCACAGACTCACTTCTCGGAGATTTTGACAGAAATTGGGTAGCTAATGAACTCTCTAGGGTGGTATGGCTGGCAAGTGATAAACGCCAGTTTATCATCATTCTTATGCATTAAAACAAACCTAGCTCTTAGGATTTTACTCCGCAAACGGGTTTTTGGGCTGCATTTAGGCATAAATTAGGATAGGCATGCATTGCATTTTTTTATTGTCATTTTAATGAGTTTTTGTGAGTGTTAGGGATGTACAGATGCACAGATCCCTAAAACCCTAGCACTCAAGAAGGAAAATGGTGAAGGAGAAGCCCAGACTAGCTGGAACTCAGCCTAATCCAGCTCACCTCAGCTTGATCCAGCTCACCTCAGCTTGATCCAGCTCACCGCAGCTGGAACCTAGCTTACTTGAACTAGGGTTAGCTCATCCCAGCTCCATTCAGCTAATCTCAGTTGGATGGCATCTCAAGAGAGTTCATCTTAGCTCACCCTAGCTCAAGTCAGCTCAGATCCAGCTCAACTTAGCTGAGTCTAGCTCATCTCAGCTCCCACTAGTTCACAGGGAGCTCTAGCTAGCTCAGCTGAGTTGACAGGAGTTCACCCCAGCTCAGATCCAGCTACATTCAGCTCCACTCAACTCCAGCCAGCTGAAGAAGAATTCATCTCAGCTCAGGAAGCTCAAGTCCAGCTCCTGGGGACTCAGCTTAGCTCAACTCAGTTGAGCTAAGCTACCTTAGCTGCCTCAACCAGCTTGATTCTCCCCGGGAGCACCAGACCTAGCTCACCTCAGCTCATTTTGGTAGAAGCTAGCTCACTTTAGCTTGGCTTAGTAGCTAGCAAAGAACTAGCAAGCTAAGCCAGCTAGAGTAGCCCCATGCCAGCCTCTTCAGTAGCAGCCAGCTCCAGCTCCAGACTCTCCTCCTCAGCTCCTTCCTCCAAACCCTAGCTCCAACACCTTCTCCTCCACTCCACCTTTAGCTAAGCTAGCTTAGCTTATCTTAGCTTAGCTTAGCATAGCTAACAACCAGCTCCTTGGCCATTCATTACCTCCAAAATCAGCCCTAGCTAGCTCCACCAACTCAAGCCTACCTAAGCTAGCTACTCTACTCAAGTTGGCGCCACCTCCTAGCCATCCCTTCACCCCATTATCTCCACCAAAAGACACTTCAAGTTGGCGCCAAAAACCACCCCTAACCACCTCTATATTGGCGCCACTTTCAGCCCCTTAAATCCACCCTACACCTACCCACATAAGCCATCCTAGCCATCCACATACCCCCCCTTCTAGAACCCTAAGGTGGCGCCACCTAATGACCTTCTAGAATGCCCATTTTGGCGCCAACACCAAAGGGTGTCAACACCCATAACTACCCCTTGGTGCCCTTTAAGGTGGCGCCAACTCTCCTTGGCCATGGGATCTCCAACCACCTCCATCAACTCATCTTGGCCATCCATTTCAAAGGTCACCATAGCCCCCCCTCCTATTCTATAAAAAGCCACCACCTACCACCATTTTTGGGCATCCTCCTTTAGTGTATTTTCTACCTACATCCACCTATACCTACGCCCAAGGAGAAGGAGTAGAGAAGGAGATTAAAGGGGCACACCACCAGCCCTTTTGGTGCCTTCTTCTCCCCACTCTCTTCATCTTGGGCCACGCCAAGGAGGAGGACTCTTCCACTTCAAGGAGGACGGCCAGGCAAGGGAGAAGGACTTAGGGTGGACGTCCACCCTTGGAGAGAAACTTAGGGCACGCCCCCTTAGGGCTTGCCTTGGAGGTCATCACCTTGGCGGAGTTCTGCAAGGAAGGAGTTGAAGGATTCTTTTCAAGCTTGGGAGCCACCAACCTTGGAGAAAGAAGCCCTCTTCTTCACCATCTATTTAGAGGATTTGTGTTTTCTTTTACTTCAATTATCAAGTAGTAGAAGCATTCCTCTACTAGGCATTTTTGTTAAACACTTTATCACTTATCTAGTTGCCTTTTTCGCATATCTTGTTTGCATTTCTTTTTGCTTATTTTCAGCATTCTTCACTTCCTCTCCCTAATTATTCTAGGTCTCCACTTGCCTAGAGTGAGCTTAGGGAGAGGCTCTACTTGCTACTTTAGAGTTGTTTACTTAATTGGAAGTGTAAACACTTTTCCCGCCATCAGTTCGCATGTTGCCTTAGTTCAAAAATAAAGAAAAATGGTATATTGAAAATTACCAAAAAGAAAGTTGAGATATATTCCAAGCAAGCGAATCAATTTTGCAACCATATTGCCTCCTTGGACGACCCTAGATACTCCCCTATCTAGGAATATAAATTTAAGAGTTGATCGATTTTGCGCGTTACAACGACGTATTTAACAAACCGCGTATTATCGCTATCAGCAAGTTGTCGTGGGTAACAGCTCATTGGCAGGTTATCCAGAACCCAGCCACAGGCCATTTCTTTTTCGCTGCCTCTAGGTACATTTGAGATCAGGGAAGCCACCTATGAAAAAAAAAAAGGAAGAAGAAGAAAAGAATAAACCACACTTCACCGCACAAGTATGACTGACAAGTGATCGTGGGTAACAGCCCATTGGTCGATTATCTAGAGCCCAGCTTAATAATAGCACAAAAAAAGACCAAAACACCTAAGGAAGAAGCGGGGAAGTAGTACAAGCCGGGGAGATATACACTGGAAAATCCTTGTGTTGACCCCAAGTAAAACGAACGTAGGGAGAAAGCTACCAATCGAACAAATACACCTTCAGGCAAAAATTTATTTTCTTTTCCGGTCACCTAGAGGCGTAGAAACTTGAAGTCTGTCTCAATTACTGTTAAGTGAGTCTATCACAACATTCACACCAAGATGCTTAGCACTTAGGGTTTTGATCGAGTTTTAGGTGGGTTGGGTAGCCGTAAAAGGTTACCAACCCATACTGAATTCCGAAAAATTCTAAGAAAATATACATATATATACATATACATATGTATAGTTATATATACATTAAAGCAAGGATTCGGGCGATTCATATTTTGGCAGACACTCGGGCGCTGCTTAGTCTTTGTAGATTAAGATCTTCGTATATTTCCTCTTATTGACAAGTAACGAAGTGCCTAAGCAATTACTTCTTGAATTCTCCAAGGAAATAAAGGCTAGAATAAACCTTGCTAGGGATTAGCAAGTAGTAAGCATGGGGGTATGATAACACCACACAAGGGGGCAATAATTAGGTTGAATATGGCCCATCTTTAGAATAAAAAGCACAACATAAGTAGAATAGGAGCATTACGTGCATCAAGTACCAAGATTGCTTATAAACTGTATTAATGGCCATTTGTGTAAAGCACTTGTCAAAGCAGACCTCAGATGAGCAATCGGACCGCACGGATGGATTCAGAACAACGAACGGAGTCCAACGGACTCAAGATCGGCCAAATCCGACATCCGGAGCTCCCACAATGGGCCCAAGAAATTATGACCGTTGATCTGGAGATCAACGGCCCAGAGAGCGCCACGTCAGCCCGCCCCCACCGCACGCACACCCTCAGCCGGCCAAGGACAAATCTCGGCCGTCGATCTTCGATCGAACGATCGAGATCCGCGCGCTCGCCCACTGTCGCCGCGACAAAGCGCTGGCATGGCGCAATGGTTAGCGCGCCCGCCCGCATCGCCGTGACGCGCGTTCGAGCAGCGCGGAGCAGATTTTGAAGGCGAGCAGGGGGGCGCGGAAAAATTGGGCCACCCGATCAGCAGCGGGCGGCCAGGATCTCGCCACGCGGTGCGACGACAGCTCGCGAGGGCCCACGCGCACGCGCACGCCGGGCGGAAACGCGCGTGCACACGTGCGCCCAAGGCGCAATCTCAGCACGGGCGCAGAAGGCTCTCAGCCGTCCGATCTTCGATCAGATAGCTCTCGTTCAGCGGCCACAGATCGCGCGAAGAGGAAGACCGGGGCGGGCAGCTGACCGGCGGCAGGAGGGCTTCACCGACGTTTGTGGAAGGGGTTTTAGCGACGCTCCGGATGTCTCTAAAGCCCATTCTTCTTTTAGGAAGCCCTTAACTCTATTTAAACCCCCTTCTACCACCATTCAATGCATACTCTCCCACTTGCAACTACTCCACTCCTCTCTTAGCTAGCTTTAGGCACTCTTGTAATCGCCGGAGACGACGAGCCACCAACAGAGCCTCCTCCACCGCCGTGGCTGCCTCGTCGCTCTCCACTCTCTCTCTCTCTTTTAAGCTTTCATTTACTTTTGCTAAAGCATGTATTTAATGTTGTAAGCTATGAACTATGAATGCTTGTTTAATTAAATTATTTTCCGTTCAATCGCCATTTTAATTTCTGTTCAAAGTGTATGATCAAAACCAAGAGCTTTCTAACCCTAAACTCTCTCTCTCTATCTCTCGCTCTCACTTTTCAAAACCGTCTCTTTCGCAAACAAAACTCAGCCTTTCTCCTGACAACAAGTGATAAACAAAATCCGATTTCCACGCCTCCCTGAGACCGACACTTGGACTCACCTCCATTTACTTCTTTTAAAACCGATGTATCAAGTGCGACTATAACGACACCTCTTAACACACACGCACAAGAGCACGTCAGAAGGCACGACTTAAGCCATCCAATCGTGAGATCAGCTGGACGTGTGTGTGCATTATGAGCAAGGAGGAGAGCAGCCACGCGCGGGCAGCACCCACTACACCCACAATGGGGCTTTAGCGACGGTTTTATCCGTCATTAAAGACCCCTGATTTAATGTTTTTAAAGTTGTAATGACCAAATTGCCCCCAATCCTTGCAAGTATAAAAGGAGACCCCCTCCACATGAAATTCTCATCCTTCCTTCTCTTCTCTCCCTCTCCAAAGCTCAAGAGAAGCTCGTCCCACACCCGGGATGCTTCTCACGAGATAAAGTCAATTTTTCGTCCCCCTTCGGAAGCGGATGTCGCGACGACGACGACGTGCTGCCCCGTTCCCATTCTTCCAGCTTCATTCTCCTTCGTCCTGCTCCGTCCTCCTTCATCCAGGCATCGTCTCGTCTGGCTCATCCTCCAAGCGACCGTCGAGGAGGATATTTCTCTCCCCATTCTTTTACTACTTTCTAGAGTACTTTTATTGCTTTCTAGAATAGATTTACTGCTTTCTAGTTTAATCATTTTCTCGCTTTCTAGTCATAATGTTTAGGGTAACAAACAATCATTCTGATAATGAATTCCATGTTCATTCTACATCTCTTTTTGATTTTTGTTTGTAATATTCTCTCTCTCTCATTCTCTCTCTCTCTTCTACTTAGTGTAAATAGATAGATAGTTTCTAGTCAATTAAATTACTTTGTGACAAATAAAACAAACGCGTGTTTTTGAATCAAACGTCCGCCTCCCTGAGTTTGACCTAGAATTTCCATTCCGGTATAAATTTTATTTGTTGAACACGAGTTCTTCGCTTTCATACTACGACGACATGTTTTCAAAACCAAACGTGTTAGCATAGCAACCTAACGTTCAATAGTGCTTGTGCCTTAAGTTATCACTTGATTTAGAATTTGATTCCAAGTTGTAACCTAATTTTAGTTTGATTGATTCACAATGTGAACCAACCTCACCTGACCTGTCCTATGATTAAAGGATGCTAATAGGAACACCATCGTCAGCCATAACTAGCTCATTTTGACCCAATTAAGTCAATAAATGCTCCTACATAACCACCAGAGAGTCACAAGTCATTGCATATTCATTATGAAAGAAAAATAAGGAAATAGGGTTAAAACTATAATTTTACCAACTCATCATGAATGCAGTACAACCAAGGGTTTTCTCAGGGGTTGAATGAAGGTCAATTGGTCTTAAAAAGATAACAAGTGGGATAAGACAGACAAATAAGGGTTTGCACGTGTTCTGAAAATTAAATGACTTTTGAAACCCTAAAAGCAAAATCGCTTAATTAACTGAGGTTCTGATCAGGATAAAATTCACCTAAACCCTCTAAAATTCATATAAAAATATTCTCCAGGGTTTAGAACTTTCAATTTGACCATCAGAACCCATTTTGACCCAAAACAAAATCACAGATAGACATTTGCCCTAATTTGGATTTTTGCATAAATTACCCAGCAAACATGGTAAAAACCAAAATCCAACTTCACCATTGGATTCCTTAGGTTCAAATTATGTTTGTACCAAAATTTGGACCCAAGATGTGTTTGTCTTGACCTAGTTTGCAAATTGGTCCTGTCTAATTACATTTCTACCCTTAACTTTCAAAATCGTTGCGAGCAGAGCCCTAACTTTGTCGTCGTTCTCACAAAAAGGTCCCTACCACCATTAATCCTATTCCTACTTGCTCCAGTGACCTTAAAATGGAAAAAACTCCCTAATTTCTTGATGAATCCCTTTCAGATATAGTCCGGGTTAACTCACCCGAACCACCCTATTTCGGTTCGACAAGCAGGTTATTAAGTCTCATCTTTTAGGGTTCAAGTGATCTTAGAGCCTGTATTTTAGGGTTTACTTCTTGAATCAATTCAAACATGCCTTGGGGTAGCACACAATGCAGGTAATTATTTTCCTTTATAACTTTTACAAATGTGTACTAACATGTCAGAACCCTAAAGTTGTAACCCTAATTTGGCTGTACAATGGAGTTCAATTTGAAATTAAGTAAAACATTGGACTTAATCAAGAAGGTGATAGTCCAAATGTCCTAAGAAACTTAAGTGTAAGTCCTAATAAGCACAGGAATTAGGGTTTAGGTGTATCTAATTTGCAATCAAATCTCTTTAATCACAATTAATTCTCAGAAAAATCAAGAATAACATGCCACAATTAATATTTCTATGAAAAATAAGGCAACTGTGCGATCCTAGTTTTTCCCTCTATTTTTTAAGATATATACAGAGAAAAGGTGATTAAGAAATAAAGGAGAAGAAGACTACCTGCCCGTGGTGTGGTTGTTCCTTTGACAAAGTGATTGGCTTGGTTGGAGTAATTCCATAGCTTAGTAGGTCCGATCCAAGAAAATCAACAACCAAAATAGAGGAAAATTAGTCAGAAATCAAAAATATTTACAAGATATATATAAGTATGCACAATAATAGTGGTAAGCGCACGTTGGTTCCTAGCAATGGCGCCAAAATGTTTGAACGCTTCGCTCGAGGTTAAAAATGTGCGTCGTAGTATAGGTGATCAAAGCGAATTAACACTTAAATTTTTAATGCGAATTAATATTTAAAGTTTTAATGCTTGAATTAAAAGAGAAATCTAAGGTCGTCTCTGCGAGCAAACATAGATGCGCGAATACCATTATTTCATTATCTGCACTTGATCTTGGTGAACTTGTAGTAGAGATCAGTTTTTAAAATCAAACAAGTTCAATTTCTACGATTGGTTCTACATATAGTGATATTAAATACAACTCAAGTGTACGGAATAAATAATTAGCTATTGCTCAATAAAATGAAATAACCAAGTCTTAACAAGATTAAGCAATAAATAATCATTAACAGAAGTGTTCGAGCAGGTTAAAACAATAAAAGTTTATTTCAACCAAAGTATAAGCCAAATCACTAACTACTGCAAATCAGTCCTTAGACTGTTGCTATCAGGTCCCTACGATATTGCATTTGAATCCCTCCAAACCTTTCTTCTCATGGATGGGTCCTTCTTTTCTTCTTCTTCTTCTTCTTGCCGTGCTTGCGATGAGGCTTCAGAGAAGCCATAGGGAAACATCCACAGTGAGATCCAATCATTAGATTGCTCGCATAGAGCCTGAGGTGAATCGCGAGGGGCTAGCCAGCTGTGAAGTGGTGGCCGATCTAAGATCTGCAAGGAAAGGCTAGCAGTTGACATTGTCGAAGGGCTCGGCAGTGGCGTGAATCCAGCGAGTTGCTTGGAGCTCGTCCGTGTGTGAAACAACCCCATGGAATGGGCAAGATGTTCCTCGTGCCGTGGGGAAGCTTCTAGCGAAGCTTGGAAGCTCATGGACGTTGGAGTGTCGTGGTCGGGAACGAAGAAGTGGATGGCGGTGGCGGAGGTCATTCGTGAGTAGGAGAGGGCTTCTGGCTCAACTAAAGGGTCGACGGGAATCGGCTGGTCTTGCTGAAGGTGATGGTGGTGGTTGAAATGACCCTTCCCAAGGGTCGTTCGAAAATTTTCCAGAATTGTGGGGGTGTTACTACAATTTTAAACCCCCTTGGTTTTTAATTTGTGGGCTTTGCGAGAATGGGAGGCTTCCGCGAGGTCATCTTTGCAAAAACCCCCAAGCCATGCCCCTACACCGCCATGCCCACCATTCCCATTCACCTCCACCATAACCCCCATGCCACATACCTCCACCATACCCCCGATGCCCCATGCCACCCACCATACCCACGCCCATCCCTCACCCATCCATAAAACCGCTCCTCCTCCATTTCTCTCCACCACCGCAACTGAGTGAGGGAGGAGAGGAAGAACGGGGAGAGAGAGGAGCTCAAGAGGGAGGAGAGCGTGGGTGAGGTAGAGAGAAAGAGAGTGGGCGAAGGGGGTGACAGGAGGTCCACAGCACGTTGGCAAAAGTTGCTGTTGCGGGGTGCAGCTGCACATAGAGGAAAGAAGCTCGCAAAGGGTTCTGCGAAGTCATTTTTTTTCCGCAAAATCAGACGTCTGTGGAGTTCGACAGACGTCTAGTAAGATGTCCAGAGGTAATACCAAATGTCTGATAGCACAAGGTTTTCATTTATTTTTCTTCCTGACAAGTCTTACCGTGCGTACGTATGCCAGGGGTTGGGGAGGCACGTTCAGACATCCAGGAGTGTCTCTAGATATTTGAAGACACCCTCAGACGTCTGCACGGAGTTCCAGACATCCGAAAAAGGCACCCCAAGCAAGGTGAGTCTCTGAGTTCGTTTAAGATGTCTGGAACTCTTCCCAAACATCTGATTTTGGTGAGGGTTGGTGTTTTTGGGTCCATTCAGGGCCCAAACGGAGTCGGATTTCCGCAAAGGAAACGTCGTTGGATTTCATTCGAGTTTCTCTACGTAATGATATAGTATCTATGCAGTTTTGAGCTTGTTTGACCTGTCGGTTCATGGTGTAGGTCTCCAGTCCGTATAGTATACAGGACCTACGGATACGTCGGGAGCTATTGTATGAGCCCCCATTCCACCCGGTTAACCTGGTAGAGTGGTTCTCTCTAATCCTAGAATTAATAATTAAATTGCATGCTTTAGTATTATTAGATTGAACCCTAGGTTGTGAAATGAACACTAAGGCTGAAAGAAATGAATGTGCATTTAATGAATGATTAAATTGCTATGATACTTCCTGAAAGTAGTAAACCATGAGCTGCCTGTACTACATTTAATGAACCATAACATGAATGGAAATACCTATGGTGTACTGAATAATTGATTGTGAAATCTTGAGCTTCCTGTTATGCATTTAATGAATCAGATGTGGAAATGAGAAAGTCTATGTACGAACCCTACGGCGAATTTAGAATGAAACCAAGAATTCTGTAATACGGAAAATTTGATGGGTCTTGGAACATGTTGCCTACGGGCGGCTGTTCGAACCTAGTTAGGGGAAGTGAGCTGGTCCTCGTGTACGTGGAACCGAGGAGACCAACTATCCCTTTAGTGTAAGGGAGAGCTAGCTGCCATAAGGTTGAGACCCAGGGTTAGGACTAGTCTCTCTACACCGACTCCTATTTGGCCATTGCGTACGTGGTATCGAGGTGAGCTACTTAGTCTAGGGAGGGAGCTAGCCGCCCATTGCCTCCTAGGGTTAGGACTAGACACCCTGCACCGACTCTTGTTAAGCCCACTAGGCGAACCGGGATAGTCGGACGAGGGTACGCGGACTGTAGAGGGGCGAGAGCCCTGTTCTGAGAGGGCAAGGCCCTATGCTGTTCTATGTTGTACTTTTGGGCATACTTGCTAGCAAAAACGACTAACCGCATGCCAGTGCGGGGTAGCTACCCATGCGCTTATCGTGCGTGCCATAGTCTCCACTACGTCGCGACCGTGACCTCGGGGTAGTAAACCGGGTGTAGGACTACCATGGGGGACTCTCTTGGCCAGAAGAGTGCCACATGTACATCCTCCATAGTGGGAAAACTACAAGTGAGATCTTAATTGAGATCGTTCCCTTAGGGAATAAGAAGATTTAGCAATTTTATGGGTGTTAATTATAGTACTTGACTCAGAAACACATAAATGAGATAAACGAAAACGAATGATAATGAATAACCGGCAATGTATAATTAGCTAGTTGCTTGTTTAATTATGTTTAGTTACATGTAAATGACTTAACCACCACTCTACTCAATGTTAGTTGACCACGAATTTCTATAACCATGTTCAAGTCAAGGATTCAGCAGCCAGAGCCACCGGTTGCTGAGGGCCCTGGGCCTAGTCAAGCCCCGCCATAGTTTCCTTCTTTTGTTTCGTTGCAGAGAGTTTTGTTGTAGTGAGTACCTGTAGCTTGTGGTTATATTCAGTTATATTTTTACCAGTTCCCTATTGTGATGGCTAAATTTGTGACAATTCATTTCCACTGTATCATGCAAAAATCTTGTGGTTGTTGTTCTCTTTCTTTTACTCTCAGTTATATATTTTCTACTTTGTTACATTACTCGTGTGGTTGTGGAATGAGTATGCATTTGGCTATTTCTCGTTAGACGACTGGGTCTTAAGGTTCGTCGAGATAAGTCGGTCTTTGGCTCTATAGGAAGCCGAGGTCAGGTCGTGACAAGATGGTATCAGAGCAAGGTCATCCTGAGAAATGAGCCAAATGATCTGGAAGTAACCATGCTTGTACATGTAGCTAGGATAGCCACAACAATGTATTATCTTGATTATCGCTTCCGAGTCCTATTTCCCTCTATAATCAAGTGTCCTTGATAGTCAGTCTTTTCTTCGATCTTCGTGTAGGAGATGCCTGGCCAGGGAACTCTTGAGGCGGGCTGCAGAAGTGGTCGTGGTCCAAGATATCATACGGGAGGAGTTTCAATAGCCTCCTCCTCAGCCACCTCTCCTTGGGGATGCGGAGGGGGAGACATCCATGAGGCAAGAGAGCCACCACAGAGCAGGATGAGATGGAGGGGGAAGGCGTGATCCTCCACCACCCCCACCTCCCTCAGACACTTCGGAGCTCAAGCCCTCCTTGTCGAGAGGCGCACTTGTTCCCCCATTGTGGCTTCACCATAAGATCTTTGGCCAGTTCAGGAAGATGAAGCCCCCCTCCTTCAACAGGGAGGTGAGCCCATCTAAGGCAGAGGATTAGTTGGAGTAGATGGAGAAGATCTTCGACACACTCCATCCTCCTGAAGAGTGTTGCGTGGCCTTCACTACATACCAGCTGGATAGTGCAGCCCACAGGTGGTGGAGGGCGGTCGGGCGACAGGAGGAGGGAGAGTCAGTGTGGGACCGATTTGTGGCACTCTTCTATGAGCAGCACTTCCCATAGACCTAGCAGGATCAGAGGAGGCAGAAGTTCCACACTCTCCTCCAAGGAGCGATGATGGTCAGTACGTACTGTATGCGTTTCCTGGAGTTGTCACGCTTCCCCTTGACAGTTGCATCTACCGAGGAGGAGCGCTTGTGGAGGTTCACTGAGGGCCTCTGATCTGCCATTTGGGGGTATGTGAAGCCCCTAAAGTTGCCTACTTTCTCCCACGTAGTAGAGGCGGCCATGACATACGAGGAGACCAACCTAACCATACGAGACGTCGACAAGGGAGGACGAAAGAGGCACTACCAACAGAAGCACTCGTAGTGCCGCCAAGAGAGGAGGCACACGGCACTTGCAGGGTAGTCATCCCGCTCTGTGGGTCCACCAGGGACCTTTGGGGGCCCCAGACCGGGACCAGTCGGCTGCAGCAGACCCTTGCCTAGATGTCAGCAGGTGAAAGCCGAGCACCAGAGGTCTGCAAGGTTGCTACAGCCACTTCTAGTGCCGAACTAGAAGTGGGAGAGTGTCACTATGGATCTGGTAGTGGGGTCACCTGTGACACAATGAGGACATGATGCAGTTTGGGTGATAGTGGACAGATTGACGAAGACGGCACAGTTTCTACCGATCCGAGTCACTTTTGGACCAGCACAGTTGGCAAAGTGCTACATCCGAGACGTGGTGCACCTTAACGGAGTCCCTCACGAGATTATTTCAAACAAAGACACTCGTTTCACTTCCCAATTCTGGCTATAGTTTCAGCGAGCTTTAAGGACTCGTCTGAGGCTCAGTACAACCTATCACCCCCAGACCGACAAACAGCCGGAGCGCACCATTCACACCCATGAAGATCTCCTACGTGCTTGCCTGTTGGACTGGAGAGGCTCTTAGGAGGAGCATTTTCTCTTGGCAGAGTTTGCATACAACAATAGCTACCACTTGAGCATCTACATGGCACTGTATGAGGCTCTGTACAATAAAAGGTGTACTACTATTTTGAGTTGGGTTGAGGTGGGGACCAAGTGGGAAGTTGGTCCCAGGCTGATACGCCAGAGTCAGGAGGTGATTGAGCAGATCCACAGACGACTCCGAATTGTCAGGAGCAGACAGAAGAGCTACACTGACCTGAAGTGTAGGGAGGTACAATTTGAGGTTGGAGATCACATCTATAAAGACCCGTGCTGTTCTGAGCCTTTTAAGACATCTGGACTGTCAGTCAGACGTCTGGACAACTTCCCAGACGTCTGGAAATCAAAATTTTTGGGTACGAGCTCGCGTCTACTCACAGGCTGCGCGCAGACAGTACTCTCTCTCTTTTTCTTCCCTTCTCTCTCTCTCCACCCTCCAGCAAACCCTAACCCACCTCTTTATAACTTTCCTTCCTCCTTTCTCGTTCTCCTCACTTCACAGCCACCAGCCCCTTCTCTTCCTCTCCACCCTAGCAAGAGGAGCTAGTGCGAGCAAGAGAGCGCGAGAGCAGCGATGAGGAGGAGCGATGTGAGGAGAGGAGGAGCGTGAGCTCGTGAGCTCGTGTGGGAGCTCATCGGAGGGCGTACTGTCAGACCGACGCAAGTGGGAGGAGGAGGAGTGCGTCGGGGAAGTCATCCCCGACACTGCTGCAGCCGAAGCTGCAGGCAAGGAGGTGAGCCGCGGCGCCGTGCAGCGAGAGAGAGCGAGAGCAGGTTCTGGTTCTAGGTTTTTCCCAGGATCAGACGTTTGGAGTGACGTCCAGACGATGGAGCGGATGTCTGGAGGCAATTCCAGACGTCTGAAGAGGGGTCTTCGTGAAGGTACCTTCCCTTTGCGGATACGGCCATGCAAGCCGCTCCGTAGCTACACTTCGCATGGCCATTTTGAGGAGATTTGTGCTGTCGCGTGCAGGATTTGCTTCAGGAAGGCGTGGGACACGCCCTCTATTTGCACACCAGAAATACACCAGTAAAAATGCCATCTTGTGTTATTCCCTAGCACTACCATTGCATCTTATATAGCTATAATTGCATTTGTAAATAGACGACTGCATGCATTTATAGAGAGGGGAGGAGAATGTGAATAATTGGCCATCCATTCCACTACCATTAATTAACATCTTCATTAAGGGTGGCATTGCAATTTCACCATTTTCTCTTTTTTTTTATTTACTTTGAATTTCTCGTGCCGCTACAGGACAGGGAGCATGCGCACCTCTTCGCGCCACACCTCCTGCCAACAGCATGGTGATGGCATACCTCTTCCTCTTTAAAACCCCTGGCCCTCTCCCTCGTGTGGGCATAACCTTACACACACTTACAGGCACTTTCATCCACCGTCAGGCCAACCTCCTCCCCTTTCCCTCTCCATACACAGCAGCTCTTCTCGTTGGGAAGAGACACAATGTGGGCAGGAGAAAACCCATAGTTGTCCCACAACCACCACTGTGAGTTCCACCACCACCTAGCTCTTTCATGAGCAGGTGGGCGTGGTGGGTTCACCTTTCGTTTTCATTGCTGATCACCTTCTCCGCCATTGCCAGAGCTTCAAGCTCAGAAGCTCCAGCAGCACACAAGTCAGCCTGCAACAGCTGCCGGCCACTGCGCATGCACAGGCAGGCCCTGCGCACTCTCTTCCCACACGTGCAGGCACTTCCCAAGGAGCCCAGCATGCGAAACTGGCCGCTACCGGTCGGCAGACCGCACGCGCACTGTAGCGCGCGGTGTGCACGACACTACAGCCACCGGCTCGTTTCTCACTTAGCCGATGGCTTTGGCGCTCTCTCTCCTCCGTGTCACCTGCTCCAACCGGTGTCCAGCGTCCACGCCCGCACCCGCCTGCAGCACTGCACACTGCGCTACGCAGTGCGCTGCACTGTGCTCACCCGCACCAGCCCACGCGCCAAGATAGCGCAGGCGCTCCCTCCAGCGCCCCGCGCACGCTCTTCCTCCAGCACCTGCGCCTCCTCACGCATCAGACGACGAGGCAACGCAACAGACGGCTTATCTGCTGCGCTCCCCCTCCTCAGCTTGTACACGCACACACCCCACTTGTACACACACACTTGTACTCTCTCACACACACTTGTACACACTCACACACACCCTTATATACTCACACCTACACACATATATTTATATATCCACTCACATATATACATAAATATACATCTACATATATATTTATATATATATATACATATATACATAGACAAATATATATATACACATATATATATTTACATATCTATATATATATACACAACTACATATCTATATATATATATATATATATATATACATCCACCTATCCGCATCCGTATATACACTTCACCACCAATACTTTCGTGCACTAGTCACTCCATCGCGCATCATATCGCGGGAATATTTGCACCAGTTGCTGATATTCCCCGATATCCACGCAAAGCAAGCGCTTTCACACACACCCACACATCTGCCCCACACTCCACGCGGCACTCCGTCTTGGTGGTTGCGTCTTACTAGATGTGGACCAACTTGACACTGTGCTACACTCCATTTCCACTTCCACCTCCACCCCTATATATAATATATAACTATATACATATATATATATTGTATCTACTATATATCTGTACATATATTAAGCTATGTAATTCTTTCTTTTCTAGCAACCTTTCTTATTTTCAGTTATCTTTATTTTTTGCTATTAAAAAGATAAAAAAAAGAGTAAAAGAGAAAAGATAATTCTTGTCTTACAGGTACTCGGTTCTTGCGAATAACATGACCAATTTTTGGAAACCTCAAGTTGGCTATAAGACGAGAACCATTTGGCTCCAGGCTAAGGATTGAATTTTTAGAGTGTACCTCAAGGACAATATTATCACCAACAAAAATCTAAAAATAGAAAAAAACAAAAACATAATAATCGCAAGGAAGAGATACGTTTTAGGAAAAGCGTAGAAACTTCTTGACCTTCAAATTCCCGCCTCCCTGAGATCGACCCTAGGCCTAAAAGCGACCAAGATAAAATCAAGTAGGCCAGGTTAAAAATTTTGTGAAGCTGGTTAGACTCGATTTTAGGTTATTCCACTATACTAATTTCAATGATAATATCACCGTATTAACAGAACCTATTCGAGTCCTACCACGCTTTTTCTGGCGCCATTGCCGGGGAGGCACAAATTGAGGTAAGTTTTCTACTCTCATTCCTTTGATTTTCTCTTCTCACACCTCTTCAAGGGTGTTTTGTTTGCTTGTGTGCAGGTAAACCGGTTGCAAGGAGGAGACAAGCAGAGGAAGTCAGAGACGTGGGCAAATCCAAGGTGGGAGCGAGAGCTTGAAGTCGTCGACACCGCATTGGAGCTTCACCCATGTTGCTGAAAAGGTAGGTGTCTCTCTCTTAGCAACTTAGGTTAACTTGTAACCTAAATAAAGAAAAACCTAAAAACACTTCTTGGGAATTTCTTGGGGCAAGTGGATTAAAAACCACTTATTGATTGTTTGCTATCACCCCCACCGCCCCTTGATTTCCTGCAAAACTTTGCATAGCGAAAATCCAAGAATCTTGATTCTTGGATCTTTCATTGTGTGAAGCTTTCCTTGAGGCAAGTTAAAATTGATTGATTGTCATCCCTCCTTGCCTCATTTATTCACATTTCGGGATCACATTTTTGGTGGGGAGACTTGGAATTGAGTTGATTCCAACCCCACCATGACCTTTCACGTGCCTTAGATTTGATCTCGAATATTTCAACCGCAAAATTTTAATTTTCTTTATATTATCTTGTGGTTGAGCCTTGTGTGTAGAATATCATTTTTTGGTGATTGGGAGTACTTAAATTGAAGTGCTTTGGCTCCCTTTCACATTGACTTAAAATAGACTCATGCATCCACACATAGAAATTTTCATCTAGGGAAGCCCATTTCATTTTTTAGCATGCATTAACTAATTCACATTGAAGAAGGGTTTGTTGGGCATAAAAGAACTTGTGTTTTCTCAAAAACCCGGAGATTGGTTGAATTGGTAACTCAGTGGAATCTTAAAATCCATACTACTTAAGGCTGAAACTCTAAAAGCCATTCACCATCTAAAACTCCAATTCGGGGAGATTTCCCCGTTGCATGCTTGGTTTACACACTTTTAAAATCAACGCACTTGGGCATTACCCGTATACAACGCCCTTCACATTCCTGGAGCACTTGATCCTAAGACTTTAAATAAAACTGGTAGCAACTTGACCCTTATTAAGGATTGGAGATCTAACTACCTGCGTGTAGCGCCTACGTGTTGGTGTGGGTTCCCGCGTACTATCGGGGGTCTAAGACTGGGGCAAATGGCCTTTCAATCTGGCCCGGTGGTTCCACGGTGCTCTCATCTGGCTCCGTAGGTTGTGATAGTAGGTAACTTAGATCTTTAGGTCCAAAGGCACATTATAGAGGTTAGGAAATTGATTGCTTTGATTTATCATCAAGTGTACCTTTACGGCATCATTTCTCTCATCCCCTTTTCACTTCTTACCTCCCCAATTCTTCCTGTGGTAGTGCATGTTTGGGAGGTCACAAAACCCTGAATTGTTTGAATTATCTGATAATTCTAGAAGGATAGAAACTGATTCATCATCCTCCACAAACATGGCTGCACGCCCACCCCCAAATCTCGATGGAGGAAACCGCCCCCCACAAATTCCACCAGGCGGTGGTGGAGCCGTAGACCCCATAACCCGCCTCCAAGCCCAAATGGAAATGTACAATGAATAGATTGAAGCCATCAGGAAAACCTTGGAGGAAATGCAGAACCCTCCCGAACGGGAGGAGCCTAGGTCTCTTAGCTCTTATCAAAATCCCGCTGCTACAGAGACCATAGGACAAATTCGGGTCCCCATGGACAGGGATGATTTTGAATTGAAACCCAATGTCATTGGCCTAATTAACTTTCACTTCCATGGTCTTGCAAGTGAGGATCCTTTTCTCTATTTGGAAGACTTAACCCGATTAGCTGAAACTGTTAAACCAAGAAATATTGGGTTATCAATTGTCCTCATGAAAATGTTCCCATTTTCGTTGCGGGATAAAGCGTCGCAATGGCTGCGCACCCTTGGGAGAACCATCAATTCTTGGGAAGTGATGCGAACAGCATTTCTCAAGAAATTCTTCCCAATCGGTCAAACCAATGCACTCTGCCGAGCTATAACTTCTTTCACGCAACAAAACGGCGAGCAATTTCAAGAGGCTTGGGAAAGGTACAATGACCTCCTCCGGAAATGTCCGCACCATGGTCTGCCTAAGTGGCATATAGCCCAGATCTTCTATTATGGGATAAATGAAACTTTGAAGCAGATTGCAGACGCTTCCTGCGGAGGGAATTTCATGAATAAAGACGAGAATGGAGCATTTGAATTATCTGAGAACATGAGTGAAAATTCAATGAACAACGCCTCCATTGCTGCCTTTAATCGTACCAGCCTACCCCGCAATGTTCACGAAGTTGACACGGGACCCTCCCATTCATCCATAGATCTTAATCTTATCACACAAAAATTGGATGAAGTCTCCATCGTGCACAAGAAGCTGGATGAGCTTCTGGCCAATCCCGCCCGTTCTATGGCAAACACCTCTACCTCACTACTCCGTCACAACCCTAATCCTTCCAATGCCAGGCTTATTCCCAAAAACCCCGTGAGACCATCCTTACCGAGTTTCATGTCAAGCGATTCGATAAGTAATGTGGATCTGGCTTCTGCAAGCCAGTATTTTGACACGGAGGACCAAGCCTTTGTGTGCTCGGATGCATATTTACATGTAGACTCGTCTTTTGGCTTAGAAGATGCTTGTGCCCTAGGGAACAACCCGTTCTCTGCTACTTATAACCCATGGTGGAGAAATCATCCTAACTTCGCATGGTCCAATGACCCGCAGCGCCAAAACCCTGCAGGTGGACCAATGCGACAGTCCGCACCCGTCATCCCAAGGGCCCAGTCTAATCCTTTGGCAAATCCGCCATCGGGTCCTTGCATTACATAAACAGAACACGCATCAAATCCTCTTGATAAACTGATGCGAATGGTGACGGAAATTTTTAAGCGCCATAAAGAGAACATGACCTCTCTTCAGCACCAATTGGCGTAGCAGAATGCTGAGATCAGTCAACTACGCATGGAGACTCAATCTCAGGGCACTCTTCCAGCCCAACCTGTTCCCAACCCGCGAAATTTTGTACCTCGTGGTCCTCAACCACAGGTACGACCTTCTCAGGGGTAGGTTCATTAGATTCTGCAAGCTTCGAGCATTCCACCGGGATTTCAGGCTAATACCGCAGCGACACATCACCTGTATGTCCCTATTGCGAACCCTCCTCCGACTTATGATCCCACAGGACCCGCGATGTCCAATGTGATTACTACGAGGAGCGGTAAGCAAACCGTCGATCCGCCTCGACCTAATCCTGGCCCATCTTTTTCATCGCCCTCTCATTCAGGATGCGCACCGCATTCTCATGAGGACGATACACCTAAACTAGTGCCAGAATCAGTCTCATTCCCTGAGGCTCTACTGAGGGAGCCAAAAGGCAAGAAAAAGGATGTGCAGGCCTTTGATAACCTGCGTAATTTATTCAAGGATGTTGAAATCAAGGTACCCCTATTGGAGGCTATCGACTATATACCTACTGTCGCCCGATTTTTCAAAGACTACCCTACACTTAGGCGACAGTCAAAGAAAACAAAGAATCCGGTGGTTCTCTCGCCTCATGCGAGTTGTGCTATACTGTCAAATCTACCATCGAAGCAGAAAGATCCGGGCACACCGCTTATATCTTGTAGCATCCAAGGCTGCAATTTTAACCGTGCTCTGCTTGATCTAGGATCTTCAATCAATCTTATACCAACCATCATGCTCGAGAAATTTGCATTAGAAAATCTAAAACACACCCCTGTCACGTTACAGTTGGCAGATCATTCTGTCAAAATACCGAAGGGTGTGGTGGAAGACATGGTGGTTAGGGTCAACAGTCTCTGTTTTCCTGTTGACTTTCTTATTTTGGATATGGAAGTTCCTAGCTCACTTTCTGATTGTTCGATCATCCTTGGTCGACCTTTCTTGGCCATAGCCCGTGGCCATATTGATTGTGAGTCGGGCAGCATTGAGATTGCCATTGGCTTTGAGAAGCTCAAGCTAAACATCTTCAAGGCAGCCAGGAATTTTGATTGCGATTGCATCGAGGAGACACATCTGACAAGGACATGGCCGTCAATGCATGTATCGAACTAATAGGGACCTATTCTGACTGCTGTGGATTTCCCTGAACACAGACCATTGCCTGACTAACACATATTGTGACATTCCCCCACCCTCCCTTTACCCGTACCTTCTCCTGACCAGACTTCTGACGAGGTTTTCTCTGCTTCTTAAATCGCGTGGTCTGAGTCATATTCAGGCTACTCACCGCTAGTCCACCCTCTTGAAGATCGTATTGCCCTTTCTTTCCTGCCAAATCAAGCAGAATTGCAACTCCACTGGGACCTTGAGCCCACATACTGATCACTGGGGCTATCCCATTTTGGATCCATCAATCCAACATGCCTCTCTTTTTGGCCAATCTGAGGGCCAACTTCTTCCTCCTGCCTTTCTTTCTTCTGATCCGCTTGGGACACTCTCGTCCCAAGAAATGCCAGATCTTTCACCTTCCACTCCCGAGCTGAAAGAGCTGCCTAACATGCTTAAGTATGTTTTCTTAGGACCAAATGAAATGCTCCCCATAATCATTAGTTCAAAATTGACCAGGGAGCAGGAGTGCAAACTAACAAAGGTCCTTATGGAACACAAGGCAGCCATTGGATGGTCCTTATCTGACCTAACTGGCATTAGCCCCTCCTACTGCACTCACCGTATATATACAAAGGAGGAGGCTCGACCTTCCTACGAGATGCAGCGACATCTCAACCCTAACATGCGGGAGGTCGTTAAAAAGGAAATCATTAAGTGGCTTGATATGGGTATAATCTACCAAATCAGCTATAGCCCCTGGGTGAGCCCGATTCATGTTGTGCCCAAAAAGGCGGGACTCACCATCCGTGTCAATGACAGGGGCGATCCATCCCTACACGCACTCCTACATCTTCGAGAGTGTGTGTAGACTATAGGAAACTGAATGCTGCAACTAAGAAAGATCACTTCCCGCTACCTTTTATTGACCAAATCCTGGAGCGGTTAGCGGGAAATAAATTTTTCTGTTTCCTGGATGGCTTCTCTGGATATAACCAGGTAACAATTGACCCCCAGGACCAAGAGAAAACCACCTTTACCTGCCCCTTCGGCACCTTCGCATTTAGAAGGATGACTTTCGGACTTTGTAACGTGCCAGCAACTTTCCAGAGATGTATGCTGGCAATATTCCATGACATGGTGGGTGACTTTCTTGAGGTCTTCATGGATGACTTTTCGGTCTTTGGACCCTCTTTTGATGATTGTCTTGCCAACCTGACCAGTATCCTTTAGAGATGTATTGATGTGAACCTCGTGCTTTCTTGGGAGAAAGTCATTTTATGGTGCACGAGGGAATTGTTCTCGGGCATATCATCTCCGATAGGGGTATTGAGGTTGACAGAGCTAAGCTTAATGTAATTGCTGATTTACCTATGCCTGGCTCTGTCAAGCAAATCCGCTCCTTCTTGGGACACGTCGGTTTCTATAGGAGATTCATCAAAGACTTCTCCAAGATTTCTAAACCTTTAACTCATCTCCTATCGACCGAGGTACCCTTTGATATGGGCCCCAACTGCATACGAGCATTCACGCGGCTACGTGATGCTGTCACCAAGGCCCCTGTTCTCCAGCCACCTGACTGGTTCCTCGATTTTGAACTCATGTGTGACGCTTCTGACCTTGCAGTCGGAGCCATCCTGGGACAAAGATGCGATAGACACCCCTTCGTGGTGTACTATGCCAGTAAGACGTTGGTCGAGGCCCAACGTAATTATACAACCACTGAGAAAGAACTACTGGCAGTCGTCTTTGGGCTGGAGAAATTTCACTCTTACCTTCTGGGCTCGCATGTTATTGTATTCACTAACCACGTGGCCATTAGCCATCTCATGCACAAGAAGGATGCCAAGCCTAGATTGATTCGTTGGATCCTTCTACTCCAAGAATTTGACATTGAGATTCGCGATAAGGCCAGAGCCCAGAATGTTGTTGCTAATCATCTCTTGAGACTAGATCCTGACCACATTGGACTTACCCTGCAAATTAATGAGGTTTTTCCCGATGAGCACCTACTGGCAATTAATGTGGCAAGTGGACCTTGGTATGCTGACATTGCCAATTACCTTGCTTCTAGTTTCCTTCCGCGTGGCTGGCCTAAAATCCAGCGCGAGCGTCTCGTCGTAGAAGCAAAGTACTATTTTTGGGATAATCTACTACTTTTTCGAATAGGTGCCGACCAGATCATCCGTCGCTGTATTCTTGATAGCGACCAGATCAGGCCTACAGAGGTCATTTTTTTGGGACAAAAACTGCAGCCAAGGTGTTGCAGTGCAAGTTCTTTTGGCCCTCCCTTCACCAGGATGAACACAACTATGCCAAACATTGCACTAGGCGCCAGTCATTAGGGTCAATGTCACGACGTGACATGATGCCCTTGCAACCCATCCTAGCTGCCGGAATCTTTGACATTTGGGGAATTGATTTCATGGGTCCCTTTCCTCCTTCCAACGGCTTTGAGTACATCCTCGTTGCTATTGATTATGTTTCGAAATGGATCGAGGCTATTCCCACGCGCCATGCTGACCATGTCATACCTACTCGATTTGTCAAAGACCACATTTTTGCACACTTTGGGATCCCTCGAGCCATTATCTTTGACGGAGGAAGTCATTTTACCCATGCTTCTTTTCGGGCACTTCTAAGGAAATATGGAGTCCACCATCGTATCGCATCTCTGTATCATCCTCAGACGAACGACCAGGCTGAGGTGTCGAACTGGCAAATCAAGCAAATTCTCCAGAGAACGGTTCAGCCTGACCGTAAGGATTGGTCCGACAAGCTGATTGACGCACTTTGGGCATATCGGACTACCTTCAAGGCTCCCCTTGGTATGTCTCCTTATAGAATCGTTTACAGGAAGCCTTGTCATTTGTCCGTGGAGTTGGAGCACCGCGCTTATTGGGTGGTTCACCAATGTAACCTCAACCCAGACCTATGTGGTCGAAAAAGGAAACTCCAACTCCAGGAGCTGGAAGAGCTCCGTCGTGAAGCCTATGATTCTGCCTTAACTTTCAAGCAACGTATTAAGGCCTTTCACGACAGTCGAATTCGGCGGAAGGAATTTTAGCCATCTCAGCAAGTTTGGCTTTACAATGCCCAACTCAAATTCGTTCCAGGGAAATTGAAGTACAAATGGACTAGTCCTTTCTTGGTCTTGAGACCATTTCCCTGGAACGAATTTGAGTTGACATTGTAAAGCCCTCGTTGGTGAAACTGTTGCCCTACTGGAAGGTAACTAACTTCGTGCCTCACTCTGAGTCCAGCTGGGGACGTTAAATTCAGTGCTTGTTGGGAGGCACCCTAGCAACACTCCACTATCACTTACACAACTCCACTGTCACTTCACTTCGCACTTATTCACTTTTCACTTCACCACCCACCATCCACCCACCCTACCACCCTACTATATACCTTACATGTCAGCTCTCGTCCCCTAATCCTTGGACCGTGCTTTACCCTGCATGCATATGAGGACATAGCATCATTTGGCATGGGGGGGTGGATAGGCATCCATAGGATCTAGGTATTATATCGTATCATGCAACTGCCATTATACATATCCATCTATAAATATGTACATAACTTATTTCAAAAAAAAAAAGGGAGTATTTAGCAATGATCCGAAGGCTGAAACAAAAATACAATAAGTGTTTATGGATATTCAACCTCTGTTTTGAAGACTTTCCAGGCCACAAAAGCTTTATTCGCTCAGGCTTGGCTTAATTCACTTGACCATTGACAAGATAGATCAGAATCTCTCCTAACTAAGGATGTATTCTTGTACCTGAGTCACCAGTACAGGATTCGTTGGTTTGCTTTTACTTAAAATCCTAAGTAATCTTGGTTCACACTACACATCAAGAAAGACCAGGTGAACATAAGATCCAACGCTAGTGTTCATTAGGGAAGGTGGAGTTCTTACCTGTGCGCGCTAGTAAACTTTTTATCCCAGGCTTTAGTCTTGTGTCTAGGAGAAACTCTTTCCACCAAAAATGTGTGCTCTTCCAAATAAAGTTGTAAGAGATATACTGACACTTGTTTCGAAAAAAAAAAAAGAGAGAAAATCTTTGCAAATAAGTCAGTATATCTTTCAAATGTTTGTAAATTCCCCTCTCCAAAAAGTTTTCAGGGCATGTCATAAAGCAATAAAATGGGGGTTGAGTTTTCCATCATCTTTTTAAGGGTCAATCCGAAGACATGAGCTGAAACTGGGACCAACCTGCACTTAAAAATTCGTGAAACCCTTTGCTTGAGTCTTAATGTTCATCTGGTCCGTCTTAATCCTTCACTATGCACAAACCATAATCTCTTGAGCTTTCGAGTACGGCAAAACCCTCTGAGTCCTGGAAATCGTACTTAAGGTTTAAATATCAAGAGTCTAGGTTAGTCGAGAGATGGTCCATGTCATGTAAGACTTAAAGTGCTGGTAGTCTTCTCTGTAATTGGTTCTCACAATATCCAACAGATAAACACACCCATGTCCCCTCAGAAGAAAATCTTCAGCATAAGATCATTTTTAAATACAATACAAAATGTTTTGTTAGGGACTAGCAAAAGATAAGCATGGGGGTATGCTTGCACACCAAAAATACACCAGTAAAAATGCCATCTTGTGTTATTCCCTAGCACTACCATTGCATCTTATGTAGCTATAATTGCATTTGTAAATAGACGACTGCATGCATTTATAGAGAGGGGAGGAGAATCTGAATAATTGGCCATCCATTCCACTACCATTAATTAACATCTTCATTAAGGGCGGTATTGCAATTTCACCATTTTTGCATTTTTTTATTTACTTTGAATTTCTCGTGCGGCTGCAGGACAGGGAGCATGCACGCCTCTTCGCGCCACACCTCCTGCCAACAGCACGGCAAGAGGTGTGCTGGCAGCAGCATGGTGATGGCAAACCTCTTCCTCTTTAAAACCCCTGGCCCTCTCCCTCGTGCGGGCATGCCCTTACACATGCCTACAGGCACTTTCATCCACCGTCAGGCCAACCTCCTCCCCTTTCCCTCTCCATACACAGCAGCTCTTCTCGTTGGGAAGAGACACAATGTGGGCAGGAGAAAACCCATAGTTGTCCCACAACCACCACTGTGAGTTCCACCACCACCTAGCTCTTTCATGAGCAGGTGGCGTGGTGGGTTCACCTTTCGTTTTCATTGCTGATCACCTTCTCCGCCATTGCCAGAGCTTCAAGCTTAGAAGCTCCAGCAGCACACAAGTTATCCTGCAGCAGCTGCCGACCACCGCGCGTGCGTCTGTAGGCCCTGCACACTCTCTTCCCGCGTGCGCAGGTGCTTCCCAGCAAGCCCAGCACGCAAAATCGGCTGCTACCGGTCGGCAGGCCACGCGTGCATTGTAGCGCACTGTAGCACGCGGTCTGCATGACACTGTAGCCACCGGCTCGCTTCTCACTTAGCCGGTGGCTTTGGCGCTCTCTCTCCTCTGTGTCACCCGCTCCAGTCGATGTCCAACGTCTGCACCCACGCCCACACCCGCCCGCAGAGCTGTGCTGCTCTCACCCGCGTGCGAAGACAGCGCAAGCGCTCCCTCCAGTGCCCCGCGCGTGCTCTTCCTCCTGCGCCCGCGCCTCCTCACACATCAAACGACGGGGCAACGTAGCAGACGGCTTATCTGCTGCGCTCCCCCTCCTCAGCCTGTACACGCACACACCCCACTTGTACACACACACTTGTACTCTCTCACACACACCATTATATACTCACACCTACACACATATATATTTATATATGCACTCACATATATACATAAATATATATCTACATATATATTTATATATATATATGTTTACATATACATCCACCTACCCGCATCCGTATATACACTTCACCACCCATACTCCTGTGCACTAGTCACTCCATCGTGCATCATATCGTAGGAATATTTGCACCAGTTGCTGATATTCCCTGATATCCACACAAAGCAAGCGCTTTCACACACACCCACACATCCACCCCACACTCCACGCGGCACTCCGTCTTGTTGGTTGCATCTTACTAGACGTGGACAAACTTGACACTGTGCTACACTCCATTTCCACTTCCACCTCCACCCCTATATATAATATATAACTATATACATATATATATTGTATCTACTATATATCTATACATATATTAAGCTACGTATTTCTTTCTTTTCTAGCAACCTCTCTTATTTTCAGTTATCTTTATTTCTTGCTATTAAAATGATAAAAAAAAAGAGTAAAAGAGAAAAGATAATTCTTGTCTTGCAGGTACTCGGTCTTGCGAATAACAGGTCCAATTTTTGGAAATCCCAAGTTGGCTATAAGCCAAGAACCATTTGGCTCCAGGCCAAGGATTGAATTTTGAGGGTGTACCTCAAGGACAATATTATCACCAACAAAAATCTAAAAATAGAAAAAACCAAAAACATAATAATCGCAAGGAAGAGATACGTTTTAGAAAAAGAGTAGAAACTCCTTGACCTTCAAATTCCCGCCTCCCTGAGATCGACCCTGGGCCTAAAAGCGACCAAGATAAAATCAAGTAGGCCAGGTTAAAAATTTTGTGAAGCCGGTTAGACTCGATTTTCGGTTATTCCACTATACTAATTTCAACGATAATATCACCATATTAACCAAACCTATTCGAGTCCTACCACCCTCCCACGCATTTCAGACGTCTGGGAAGCTTACCAGACGACTAGAAGCACTTCCAGATGTCCGAAGAGGAGGTCGGACGTCTGGAGCTGGGTCCAGACGGCCCAGAAGGATTCCTGGATGTCTAAGGTCGACGTAGAGCTTAAGGTGTGTTTCTGGATACTTTTAAGACGTCTAGAAGTTGTCCCAGACATCTGATTTGTGTCTGTAAACCTATTTTTGAACCGTTTAGGGTTCGTTTGAGGTCCGTTTTACGCGAACAAGATACTGGTGCTTTCCTTGCGAGTTCCTCTACTTGTTAGAAGGCTTTCCATAATGTTCTGAATGTTCCATTGTGATTGTTCCTTGTTATAGGACTTCGTTCCATTGCGGGTTCTAGGCTTGCTGAGGCATGTGAGCCTGCCGTTCGAGCCCCAATACTCCTGGGTTGACTGGTAGAGTGGCTTCCCCTAATTTAATTATAAACCTGCATGCATGTGTGGAATGAATGATTAGAACCTAGGATATGCATGAATCCTAGGACGAGAAATACTTGAAATGCCTGTATGCGTGATTGAATTGCAATCTTGAATGAGTAGATATAAATGTTAACAACTGCCTGTTAATGAACAAGAGCTGCCTGTGAAATGTGAATTACCTATGCTAATTAAATAGTTACATGTGACCTTATCTATTGTATACGTTAAAGGCTAGAAATACGAGCTGCATGTGTATAACCTGAGAATGGAAATGTGAATGATACAAATACGAGCTGGATGTGTATAACCTGAGAATGGAAATGTGAATGATAGAAATATGAGTTGCCTGTGTATAACCTGAGAATGGAAATGTGAACGATGAAATCTGTTATGGAATGGCGTGAGAAATATGAGCATAAACCCTACGGGGAATGAGGAGTAGAGCTCCTAGAAATAAATGGAATGGATCTGGAAATGTGAGTAAGGAAGTGTGTTGGCCCTTGAGTATGAAGTACCAAGGAGAGCGACTGTCCCCTGTTTAGTGTAGAGCGGAGCAAGCCGCCCTTGGGTTGGGACCCGGGGTTAGGATTGGCCACTCTGCACTGACTTCTTGGCCCTTGCGTACACTGTACCAGGGAGAGCTACTAGTGTAGGGAGAGTGCTAGCCACCCCACGGGGCACGGGGTTCAGCTAGCCACCCTACACCGACTTGTTAGGCCCACTGGGAAAACCAAGGTAGTCAGGTGAGGGTGCGCGGACTGTGGAGGGGCGAGAACCCTGTTACTGAGAGGGCTAGGCCCTATACTATTTCGTGCTATACTTTGGGCGCACCCGATAGCGGAAATGACTGACCGCGTGCCAGTGTGCGATAGCTACCCGTGCGCTTATCGCGCATGCCGTAGTCACTGTTACGTCTGTCTGTGACCTTGGGGTGGTTGACTTGGTGTAGGATCACCACGAGGGACTCTCCCGGCCAGGAGAGCATCACGTGTGCCTTCTACTCTTTGGAAAAGACTGCAATCAAGATCGTTCCCACGAGGAACATTCGAGATTAAGAAAGAGATTTGGAAACATATAAACCAATGGTGAAAAGGAATAAATTGTAAATTAAAGAAATTGGAATAGCTAGTTTACCTGTTAGCTTTATTGCTTTAGTTAGTTGGTTGCCACTCTACTCAGCGTTCGCTGACTTTATGTACTCATAACCCTTTTAAGGTCTGGGTGTTGAGCAGCCCGAGTCTACGGCTGCAGAGGGTGCTGGGCCCAATAGAGCCTAATAGCAGTAGCTTCTTTTGTTGTACTTCTTTTGTAGTAGTGAGTTCAGACTCTTGTACTTTATGTTCTATACCTTTACATTCTGTACTTTTACGTTCCTGTACCTCGTTACTTTCTACTGTTGTGGCAGTGACATGTACTATAGCAGCTTTTACTTTCCTTACTACTGTATTATTTTACTGTTAGTTGCTTAGCATAGTGAATGTGGTTTACTTTCCTACTTTTTGGTTATTTCTTGTTGGACGACTGGTGTTGCAACACTTTGTCAGGCTTTTTAGGTCAGTCGCGTTTGTAGTATAGGTGACCAAGCATTGACAACAAATAAGAAATTATTACTCGAAAACGTAAATATCTGAGGTTGAACACAAGGAGCAAATGGAATTTATTCACTAATCTCAATATGTAATTGAACACTTAGAATTACTCAAAACTTAATTCATAATATAAATGCAAGAGTGTAGGAGTCAATTGTAGCAAAAATAGAGAAATTGGACGTCTGATTCCATGATCAGACTTCTTAAAAAGATATCTCTCTTCTCTCCTATTTCCTGTCTGCTTTCTCTTCTTCTTCTTTCTTTCTCTAATTTTCCTCTTTCCTTGTCCTTTTCTTCTGTTCTTCTTTGACTTTGGCCGTCTACTTCTTCTTCCTTGTTTCTTCTTAAGTCTTCTCTTTTCTGCTGTCTGCCTGCGACTAAGTGTCAGCTTCACCTTGCCTTTGTTTCCTTTAGCCTCCTCTGGCTTTCTTCTCTTTGGCTTCTTTTCTTTCTTCCTTCCTTCTTCTTCTCTTGCACAGTGCCTTTCTCTTCTTCCTCTACGACTAAGTCCTTCCTTCACCTTGCCTTATCTTCATTTGTGCCTTCCTCTTCTTTCTTCCTCCCTGCACACACTGAAGAGCAAAACCTATCCCTACCCTTCCCGCGGCTCTCTCTCTCTCTATTTCTCTCTTCGGTATGCTCTCTCAGAGCTGGGTAATCGGGTCGGGTTGCGTGCCCGGGTCCAGCCACACCGGCGTGGGTGTGGTGCACGAGGAGTGCTAGGTTAGGATAATCGTGTCCGAGTGCCAGGTCCGCGGGGGAATGTTGCGAACGAGGCATGGCAAGTGAAGGCGAGGGACCCCACCCCTGTGTTCTCGAGGCGAATAGCATAAAACAAAATTTCAATTTATGTTACCCGCAGCACTCCTGCCTTCACGAGGTGGGACTAAATGTCCCACCCGCTTCTGCGCTCGCAACCGCAAGAATCCTTCTTCGATTGCTGCTGATGGGTCGCTCGCCAAACCAATTGCTTGGCTGCATGAAGTCACGCACTCACCCCACTTCACCTAGGACCCTGACGCCTGGAGCGCGCAGCCTAGGATGAAGCTCGCGACCTTCTCACTGTGTACGTCAATGGTGGCAGGTGCTCAGATCTTTCACACATGAATACGGCCTTGTGGCTCCATTAAAACAGATGGGAAGCTTCGCCGTATCAAGGCGAAGGTGGGACGGTAGGTGGCAGGCTGCGGGGCAGCCTAGGCGTGCATGCCTACGTCACCCTGTGGCCGTGCTTATGGGTTAGGTCGGGAGGTGTTTATTGAGGTGTTGGCGGTCGATGGATGGGTGGAAGATGTTCAGTGGTTGATGGCGGAGGTGAAGAGGTTGGTGGTGAGACGTGTGGAGGTGTGGAGTGATGGGTCGTCTCGCCGGAGGTTGGCCGGAGATGGGGAAGATGGCAGTGGACAGTGGCTGCGAGGGGTCAAAAAGGGAAAGAGGAAGAGGGGAATTGAAGAGGGGATAGAGAGGAGTAAGTTTAACCAAATTAGGTGGACGAAGGGGGAGAGGCGGCAGCTGGCTGTACCTGCTGTCGTCGGAGAAGACGGTGTTCAGTGGAGGGAGACGGCGATGACGAAGGGTCTAGAGGTGCGGGCGCAGGTGTTGCGCGATGCGGAGGAAGATGGTGAGGACAACTCTGCCACTAGTAGTGTGGCAGAGCGATGAGAAAGAGGAGGGAAGCTCGCCGGAGCTCACTGGACTTCCTGATCGAAGGAGAAGAGGATGAAATTGGGGTGGATCTCTGGCCAAGTCGAGCTAAAAAGGTGTGGCCGGGTTTGAGGATCCTTTTATAGATGCTGGCAGGGGCTCCTATGCTTGGAATACAAGCTTCCAAGCACGCAAGTCCTCGTCGGAGAAGGAATCAGTTGGAGACCCAAATCTCTCATGCATTCGCACGAGATATTGGGTGCAAATTAGATATTGCAATCGAGCTCAGATGGAAGGGAATTCCTTAGAGAATCTCCCTTCCAAATCTGGGAGGAGATCTCTGAGGAATCTGGGAGTACTCCTCCATTCCTCGCCAGAGTAGGATTTCTCCCCTTTAATGGTAGAGGAACCTGTTTGTCAGAGTGACGAGGAAGTTAGGGGGGTCTGTGCAATGGTTTTCAAAAGATAGGGGCCAAAATGTAATTAGGTGTATTATTTTGCAAAGTAGGTCAAAATGACCTTCCCTTAGGTCTAAATTTTGGTACAAGCCTAATTTGGACATAAGGAATCCAATGGTGAAGTTGGATTTTATGTTTGACCATGTTTGACTGGACATTTTTCATAAAAACCCAAATTAAGTCAATTAATGAGCTAGGACCCCAATCTAGGTCAAAATAGGTTCCAAAGGCCAAATTGAAGGTTATAAACCATAGTGGATGTTTTTACATGAATTTTAGAGGATTTACTTGATTTTTATCCTGACCAAAACCTTGCAAAATTAAGCGGGTCTGTTTTAGGGTTACAGAATGTCATTTAATTCTTAGATTGCACAATAACCCATTTCTGATTGATCCAACCCACTTTTTATCTTATTCAGACCATTTGGCCTATGTTTTCACTCTGTGAAATCCCATTTATGTTCTGCAATGGTGAAATTACAGTTTTAACCTTTATTTCATGTTTTCTTCTCAGAACACTTTTCCCTTGAACTAAGCCCTTCTCTAGGTCATGTAGGTGCTCTTATTCTCTTTCTTAGGTCAAAATGAGCTAGTTAGGGCTCATGATGAGGCTCTCATCATACCCCCATTCCTAGCTTTTGCTAGTCCCTTAGCAAAATTTCAAGGTTTTAACTTCTGTTCTAGACCTTGAGTGTCTTTTATCGATTATGATAAGTGCTTTCCTTCTTTTTCTTGTGATTAGTTCAGAATGCTGACAATAGGCCTAGAGGTACTCAAGTACCAACCAAAATCCAGACCAGACCCGCTTTAGCCTCAGTCTTCCGTAGAGGTTTTTAAGGCCCGTAGAAACAATCCTACGGTTCGTTGGACTCCGCGGTTAAGGCACCCGTTCTTGAGAAATTTTTACCTTGGTTCAGTTTGCAGTGCTTTTTTGTAAGAGAGAGATAGAAGATTTATTTATTTAGAGAGTTTTCTCTCTCCTTTCTTTTTATTTCTAGCTTCGGATTTGCTTCTCAACATGGTCTGTATCAGATTCTCCATCCGTATCATCAATCCTCGAAGGTCCCTGGCAATCGATGCTTCGTGATAGCACCGCCCATGGAAACCCCCAGAACCCTGGCTTTCGAGATTTTGAGATTATCCCACCCATGGCGTTCTGTGGCCGAATCCAGACCCTAGCAATCGACATTTCGTGATAATGCCTCCCATGGTATTTGAACCAACAAAGTGCTTACATGCCCCCGGTAGGATATTTAAATATCCTAAGAGACAAGCACCGAGGATACAATATGTTGTTACGCATCTTCGAGGGGAATTTCCCGCCTCTCCGCACCGGGAACTCATCCAAATCAACTTGTGTTGATCGGCCGCTCCTAATCTAGGCAACTTGTCCAGAACTTTGAAATGCTTTTTACGTGATTTTGATATTTATGCGCACTGAACCAGACTGTGTGTGGATTGGGGTGCTTAGGTTACCGAATCCCACAAACTGAAGGTTAGTTGACGAGGCCGAATACTTCCTAAGCCTTAGACCTAATACTTAAGCTTCGCATTTTCCCTAACCTCTTGAGGATTATCCAGATCTTAGTGGGTACGTGAATTTTTAAGCCTAAGAGTCTAGCCCAGAAGGCCTAAGATCAGCGTTCCTGCTAATCTCTTTTTGTGTCTCCTTAGCACTTTTCTTTCATTTTTCTCTTTTCTTGATGTGGTCTAGAACTTTGGTTAATTCCTTAATCTCTTACTAATGACTATCTCTTTTTCTTTTTCATTTTGTGCTCCTTTTTGTCATTTTTCTCTTTTCTCCACCTTATGATTATGTGGCTTACAAAATTTCCTCCCTCCTCCAATTTTTATTCTTTTTCATAATTTTTCAATTTTTTGTGTTTTTGACATATGTGCAATTTTTTTTTGTGAGTCCTTCTGACTTTTTCTTGGCTTTGTATGTATGCACTTTACCACCCCCTATGCCTAAGTTTTGCAATGTCCTCATTATGAACGGAGGGTGTGAAATAGTGTTGAGGTCAGGGACTTAGAATAGGGTGCATCGGGTCGGGAATGACTGATGCGGATGATTTCAAGCTCTGGTATGTGTACTAGAGGTGGGATCAACTGTCTAAGGTTGAACTCAAGGTGCAATGGATGTGGAGTACAGACAGATAATCAGAGGGGTCTCTATTTTTGGAATGACGGGTTGCCTCCTGTTAAGCGCTAAATTCAACGCCTTTAGCTGAGCGGAACATGGGGTGGAGAGGGAGTGGTCAACTAAGCGGAATTTTGCAAAACAAGCACCTTGATTAAAAGCCTGGTTGGTCCAACCAGGTGCTTGATAAGATCAACAGGCTGATAATGCAGCCCAAACCCAATCAGTCTGGTGGGTTGATAGATGTAGATCAATAGATACAGAACCCACCATATGCAATGTGGCTTGGATGGATATGGAAGTGAAAACTCTGGTTTAGGCTAAGTTGAATCAGCCTGGTCAGGGTAGGGTTCCGAAAAATAATTAGTGCATGGTGTGGAAACCCTACAGGGGTGATTAGAGAATGATGGATCATGTTTTGTAGTCTGATCGATACCCGATGCCTGGTATAGATGTGAAGTTGAATCATCTGCAAACGGCTCAATGAGAAGTGAATCAGAATAGAAATTGAGTCCGGTTGCAGGTCGGGGTAGAGAACGGGTTTTGATTGGTTCTGTATGTGTGGGAGAGGTGGCTTCAATGAGAATCATGTATGAGGGCTCTTCTAGAAAGGAATGACAAGTGGTCTCATGTAGAGAGTCCTCATAGTAACTTTCAAAATCAAAAGCGAATGCCTAAAGAGTGTCTATGGGATACTGGAAATCGGAGTCGAGAAAAGATTCGTATTCTGGGTCACAATCACTCTCGACATTTGCTGGTTTTGATTCCTGAGGATTAAAAAGAAATGATTCCATGTTACTGAAATTTGAACTGAACTCAGTGATCTCAGGAACTGCGACCTCAGAATCGGAGTTAGAGAATGAGTCATGTGAGCTGAAGTCATAGATTGGCTTGCTATAATCAGGAAGCAGATTTTCTCTGATGTTATGGTCAGATTCAAAATCGTTGGAGAGTTTGCAAAAATCAAAATCTGAATGAGATTCAAGATCATGAGTTCCACCATAGCATAAATCATATGTTGTAGATTCAGCAGCCTGACTGGGATCTAGCCTAGATGTCGATTCTAAGCTTAAAAAGGTGTCCTTAGCTAGTAGAGGCTCAGGTTCCAAGCTGGTAGGATCAACCCAATTGAAACCCTACTCGTCCAACTCCTTAGTTTCTATATCATAAATTGGCATGACTTCCGAAAAATCGATTGGTTTCTCTGAGGATGTTGGTGAGGATATTCATCAAATAGAGGCCCAAAATCATATTCTTTATTGAAAAATTTATCTTCCTCATATGGGGCCTCGAAATCTTCCCAATAGGTTTCAGATCTAGATTCTGGGCTTAAGATGTGAGTTGAATCACTAGAATCTAGGTCCGAATAACCTTCGAGGGTCACCTTATCAGAATAAGGGATGGAATTTACACCCTCGAGAGGTTCAGTTCTACTCTCATTATTGCAGGAGTTTTGGGATTCTAAGCCTGGTGATTCATGGTCTAGGGTTCGCTCAACATTGTGTTCTCCTACAATTGGAACTTCCCAACCTTCTTCAATATCAGGCATATTGTACTCCATCTGGGTTGGGAATCCACAACCATTTTGTGCCTCAAACCCAAGATCAAATTGATCCTCGATGTTGTCCCAAGATGGTTCATCCTCTGTTTGTGGCATATACGGGTATTTCTGGTTGATAATTTGTTTTAATAATCTCATTATCTCTTCCCATTTTTCAAGATCATCTTGGTGTTGCTCCCAAAGTACAGGATTTGTCGTGCATTGAAGGTATTCAAGATTGTGCAATTTTTCTATCTCAATGTATCCTATGATGAGCATGTCTCGGGTTGATCCTCTTGTAGCTTCTGCCAATAACACTTGGGCACAAGTTATGATAAAGGTTGTGGTTGTTGGGACATTAACCTGAATGTTTTCTATTGGTGTTGAGGTTTTGGCTTCTTTTTCATAGAATTTCAGGGCATCCTCAATCATCCTATCCCTCATGGATCTCCGATATTCAGGTTTCTTGAATGGTAGTCCTAAGTGGTTTGGCTTCATATTTAGATTAGGTGGTGGAATCAAGATGTAGAATCAGAGTTTGAATTAAGATGTAGAATCAAGTTATGAAGGGGTTAAATTTGAATAAAGAGTTCCACTGAAAATGTATATGTGTGCTCTAAGGAGAAAAGATGAGGGACTGAAGATGTTTTTGACCCAATCAAGGCACCCAAAGACGTTTGGATGACTATGGAGGTTAAGGGAAGATGATACCCCTAGATCAGAAGATCGTCCACCTGAGAATTACCTGGGCAGCCAGAGAGGGAGAGTCCCACCAAGGCCCCTACACGGTAGAGCATCCCCACGGGTTACAGGGTTTCCCCCACCTGACCTCTCTTGTCACTGAGATTCTAGGTAGACCAGAATGGGGACCTTGACCTCTTAAGTCTACCATTTTTATTTCAAAGGTGCTTTAGGGTTTTCACTTGAACTTTAGATGTTTTGATGTTGTGACCTAATTTGGAGGTTGGTTGACCCAAGGAGTCAACTTCACCTGACCTATCCTAAAGATGGCAGAATGATTCTAGGCTTGGGACCTAGAGACCACCCTGATTTGACTCCCAGTTTATTAGGTCCAAGATTTTAAGATTCAAGTGTTGTTAGAGCTCAATTTTTAGGGTTTGTCTTATTTAGATCTCTTCAATCAAGGGCTTGGGTAGCACACTGATGCGAGAGAGTTCATTTCCTTTTATACAGGCATGTGTGACTAGCACTCCACAAACCCTACTGTTGAAACCTTAATTTAGCTCTATTTCCAATCCTCTTTTCTTCTTGAAAAAGGTTCTCTTTGGACTTAAAAGCAAGAAATGTGTTGTTCGCAGAGATTAAGCATGATTTTTATTAGGCACAGGAATTTTGTGGGATAGGATCTAAGAAATTGCTTCCACTTCAATAAGTTTTGAAAAATTTTCGCAAAATCAGGAAACGTTTGCCTTAAAGATGGTGATTTCTATAGATAGAAGGCAATTGGTTCCTAAATTAATTGCTTCCTTTTGACGTTCAAGGATTAGGGAGTGGTTTAAGGAAGAAAAGAGATTACCTGCCCTGGAGTAGTTGACTTGCGAGAGGGATCTTCTCATGAAATACCTTGCAAGATCACAACAAAGCAAAGTAGGGCAAGTTAGTGTACAATATGATCAAAAAAGAATACAGAGATTAGTGATAAATTGCACGTTGCTCCCCGGCAACGGTGCCAAAATGTTGCAACGCTTTGTCAGGCTTTTTAAGTCAGTCACGTTTGTAGTATAGGTGACCAAGCGTTGACAACAAATAAGAATTTATTACTCGAAAATGTAAATATCCGAGGTCAAACACAAGGAGCAAATGGAATTTATTCACTAATCTCAATATGTAATTGAACACTTAGAATTGCTCAAAACTTAATTCAGAATATAAATGCAAGAGTGTAAGAGTCAATTGTAGCAAAAATAGAGAAACTGGATGTCTGATTCCATAATCAGACGTCTTAAAAAGATATCTCTCTTCTCTCCTATTTCCTGTCTACTTTCTCTTCTTCTTCTTCTTTCTTTCTCTGATTTTCCTCTTTCCTTAGTCCTTTTTCTTCTGTTCTTCTTTGGCTTTGGCCGTCTGCTTCTTCTCTACAGCTCCTTTCTACCGTTTCCTTTATTCTTAAGTCTTCTCTTTTCTGCTGTCTGTCTGTGGCTAAGTGTCAGCTTCACCTTGCCTTTGTTTCCTCCAGCCTCCTCTGGCATTCTTCTCCTTGGCTTCTTTTCTTTCTTCCTTCCTTCTTATTCTCTTGCATAGTGCCTTTCTCTTCTTCTTCCTCTGCGACTAAGTCCTTCCTTCACCGTGCCTTATCTTCATCTGCGCCTTCCTCTTCCATCTTCTTCCCTGCACACACTGAAGAGCAAAACCTACCCCTACCCTTCCCATGTCTCTCTCTCTCTATTTCTCTCTTCGGTACGCTCTCTCAGAGCTGGGTAATAGCGTCGGGTTGCGTGCCCGGGTCCAGGCACACCGACGTGGGTGTGGTGCACGAGGAGTGCTAGGTTAGGATAGTCGGGTACGGGTGCTAGGTCCGCGGGTGAATGTCGCGGACAAGGCATGGCGAGTGAGGGCAAGGGACCTCACCCCTGTGTTCTCGAGGCGAACAGCATAAAACACAGTTTCAATTTATGTTACCCACTGCACTATTATGTTCACGAGGTGGGACTAAATGTCCCACCCGCTTCTGCGCTCGCGTCTGCAGGAATCCTTCTTCGATTGCTGCTGATGGGTCGCTCGCCAAACCAATTGCTTGGTCGCATGAAGTCGCGCACACATCCCACTACACCTGGGACCCTGACGCCTGGAGCGCGTAGCCTGGGATGAAGCTCGCGACCTTCTCGTTGTGTGCATCAATGGCGGCAAGTGCTCAGATCTGTCACACATGAATATGGCCTTGTGGCCCCATTAAAACACATAGGAAGCTTTGCCGTATCAAGGCGAAGGTAGGACAGTAGGTGGAAAGCTGTGGGGCGGCCTAGGCGTGCGTGCCTAGGTCACCCTGTGGCCGTGCTTATGGGTTAGGTCGGGGGGTGTTTAGGGAGGTGTTGGTGGTCGATGGATGGGTGGAAGATGTTCAGTGGTCGATGGCAGAGGTGAAGAGGTTGGTGGTGAGACTTGTGGAGGTGTGGAGTGATGGGTGTGTCTCGTTGGAGGTTGGCCGGAGATGGGGAAGATGGCGGTGGACAGTGGCTGCAAGGGGTCAAAAAGGGAAATAGGAAGAGGGAAATTGAAGAGGGGATAAAGAGGAGTAAGTCTAACCAAATTAAGTGGACGAAGGGGGAAAGGTGGCGGATGGATGTACCTACTGTCGCCGGAGAAGACGGTGTCCAGTCGAGGGAGACGACGACGACGAAGGGTCTAGAGGTGCGCGCGCAGGTGTTGCACGACGCAAAGGAAGATGGTGAGGACAACTCTGCCACTAGTACTGTGGCAGAGAGATGAGAAAGAGGAGGGAAGCTCGCCGGAGCTCACTAGACTTCCTGACTGGAGGAGAAGAGGATGAAATTGGGGTGGATCTCTGGCCAAGTTGAGGATCCTTTCTAAAAAGGTGCGGCCGGGTTTGAGGATCCTTTTATAGATGCTGGCAGGGGCTCCTATGCTTGGAAGACAAACTTCCAAGAACGCAAGTCCTCACCGGAGAAGGAATCAGTTGGAGACCCAAATCTCTCGTGCGTTCGCACGAGAGATTGGGAGCAAATTAGATATTGCAATCGAGCTCAGATGGAAGGGAATTCCTCAGAGAATCTCCCTTCCAAATCTGGGAGGAGATCTCTGAGGAATCAGGGAGTACTCGTCCTCCATTCCTCACTGGAATAGGATTTATCCCTCTTTAATGGTATAGGGACCTTTTTGTAAAAGTGGAGAGGAAGTTAGGGGGGTCTGTGCAATGATTTTCAAAAGATAGGGGTCAAAATGTAATTTGGTGTACTATTTTGCAAAGTAGATCAGAATGACCTCCCCTTAGGTCCAAATGTTTGTAAA
The DNA here is from genome assembly GCA_037157565.1 of Thalassia testudinum. Taxonomy (NCBI): domain Eukaryota; kingdom Viridiplantae; phylum Streptophyta; class Magnoliopsida; order Alismatales; family Hydrocharitaceae; genus Thalassia; species Thalassia testudinum. The sequence goes on from JAZHRO010000002.1 coordinate 47,214,556, forward strand.
AACCTAATTTGGACATAAGAAATCCAATGGTGAAGTTGGATTTTAGGTTTGACCACGTTTGACTGGACATTTTGCACAAAAACCCAAAATTAGGTCAATTGATGAGCTAGCACCTCAAGCTAGGTCAAAACAGGTTCCAAAGGCCAAATTGAAGGTTCTAAACCCTAGGGGATATTTTTTCATGAATTTTAGAGGATTTAATTGATTTTTATCCTGACTAGAACCTTGTTGAATTAAGCAAGTCTGTTTAAGGGTTACAGAATGTCATTTAATTCTTAGATTACACAATAACCCATTTCTGATTGATCCAACCCGCTTTTTATCTTATTCAGACCATTTGACCTATGTTTTGCCTCTGCGAAATCCTATTTATGTTCTGCAATGGTGAAATTGTAGTTTTAACCTTTATTTCATGTTTTCTTCTCAAACACTTATCCCTTGAATTAAGCCCTTCTCTAGGTTATGTAGGAGCTCTTATTCTCTTTCTTAGGTCAAAATGAGCTAGTTAGGGCTCATGATAAAGCTCTCATCAACTAGGTCTTGGGATTAATCGAGTCGAGCCGATCTCGGGTCCTGTAGGGATTCGGAAATCGGGTCGTAACAAGATAGTATCAGAGCAAGGTCGTCCCGAGAAATGAACCAACTAGCTTGAGAATAACCAATTCACGTGCATGTAACTAGAGTAACCACCACAACGTACCTTTTGACATCTGTTCTGAGGTTTTTTGCTGAATGTTCTTTAGTTGACGTCTTTTTGTTCTGTTTCTTGCATCTCCTTGCAGGAGATGCCTCAACGTGGAGTCCTTGAGGCGGGCCACGGACGCGGCCGTGGATGAGGTCGGAGGGGCAGACGTGCTGAGCTCGACGTTTCAGTGGACCAGCAACTTCTTTAGGGCGTTCAGGCCCAGGACTTCGCTTAGCTGATACACGAGATAGTACAGGAGAAGCTCTACCCGCCTCCACGAGCGCCTCTCCCTGGGGACGTGGAGGGGGAGTCCCCTATGGGACCATGAGACCAACGCAGCACTGGACGTGGGGGAGGGGGTGGTCCTCCACCACCCCCACCACACTCCGACACTTCCGAGCACGAGCCCTCCCTGCCTGGAGGCATGCCTGTTTCCCCACTATAGCGACATTACGAGATTTTTGGATAGTTTCGGAAGCTGAAGCCCCCTCCCTCAAGGGGGATGAGGACCCGACTGAGGTGGAGGACTGGTTAGAGCAGATCGAGAAGGTGTTTGACACCCTTTGCCCCCCTGCGGAGTGCCGCGTGGCTTTTGCCACGTACCAGCTGGAAAGCACGGCACACAGGTGGTGGAGGGCGGTCAGGGGCCAGGAGAAGGTAGAGCCGACGTGGGACCAGTTTGTGACCCTCTTCTGCGAGCTGTACATCCCGTAGATGTGGCAAAATCAAAGGAGGCGGGAGTTCCATACTCTCCGCCAGGGGACGATGACTGTTAGCGCATATTGTATGCATTTTCTGGAGCTGTCCCGTTTCGCTGCAACAGCTGTGGCTATTGAGGAGGAGCGCCTGTGGAGGTTCACTGAGGGGCTCCAGCCTGCCATTCGAGGGAATGTTAAACCCCTGAAGATGCCCACATTCTCGTGAGTGGTGGAGGCAGCTATGACCTATGAGGAGACCAACCCGGCTGCACGTGACACTGACAGCGGACGGAAGAGGCCCTACCAGCCAGAGTACTCACAGGGCTGGCAAGAGAGGAGGCACATGGCGCCCGCAGGAGAGCCGTCACGCTTTGCAGGGCCGATAGTGGCCTTTGGGGGCCCCCGACAAGGACCATCTGCCAGCACTGGACCCCCACTCATCCGTCAGCAGGGACCTACCGAGGGTGGGAGTCGAGTTCCCCTTTGCTACCAGTGTGGCCAATCGGGCCACATTAGGAGGGACTGGCCATCTAGGGCTGGAGCGCAGCAGATGCTACCCGCACCGAGCGTTGGAGGACGGGCAGGTGGCCATAGTTCCTAGGCGCATGGAGGAGGACAGCAGTCGCAGGGAGGGTATCGGGCAGGGCTACCCGTCCGACGTTGAGTGTGCCTGCTTCTTTCGCATCGAGAGCTAAGGGGCGTATCAACGCCCTGACACACAGAGACACCAGAACATCAGGTTTAGTGGTGGAAGGTATGGTTATAGTTTCCGACAGATTAGTTTACGTACTTTTTTATTCCGGTGCCATGCACTCGTTTGTTGCTGCTAGTTTTGCTGTCAGTTTGTGACAGGACTGTATATTATTAGAGGATCCTTTTGTGATCAGAGGTCCAGGTGGTCAGTTGTTTGTAGCTAAGGAGGTTTTCACAGACTATGAGGTCAATGTTGGGGAACACAACCTCCCCACTGACCTGATTGTGATACCGATGGAGGATTTTGGCGTGATTCTGGGGATGGATTGGCTGTCCGCTTACCACGCTTTGGTGGACTATTTTGAGAGGAAGATTGTCCTCTCTATACCGGAGATGCCTTCTTTTGAGTTTCACGGACAGCCGGTGGACGGAGGCTTCAGGTGCATTTCTACACTTGAAGCAGTGAGACTTTTGGGCCAAGGGTGTGAGGGCTTTCTTGCTTGTGTAGTGGCAGAGCCCAGCCCGTGGCGGACTTTCAGAGCATTCCGGTGGTCAGAGAGTACCCCAACGTGTTTCCAAAGGAGCTGCCAGGACTACCGCCTGAGCATGAGATCGAGTTTGAGATCTCACTGGTACCGAGGACCAGCCCCATTTCTACAGCACCTTACAGGATGGCACCACTTGGGCTGTGAGAGCTCAAGTCCCAGTTGCAGGACCTATTGGAGAAGGGCTTTGTGAGGCCCAGTGCGTCTCCTTGGGGAGCCCCTGTGTTATTTGTGAAGAAGGATGGTACCTACGCTTTTGTGTGGACTATAGACAGCTGAATAGGGTTACCATCAAGAATAGGTATCCGCTGCCGAGGATTGATGATTTGTTTGACTAGTTGCAAGGTGCCATAGTTTTCTCCAAGATAGATTTGAGATCTGGCTACCACCAGTTGAGGATCAGGGAGACCGACGTCTCCAAGACAGTTTTCCGCACCCGGTACAGACACTACGAGTTTTTGGTCATGCCGTTTGGGCTGACCAACGCCCCCGCTGCTTTCATGGATTTGATGAACTGGGTGCTCAGACCGTATCTGGATCAGTTTGTGGTGGTATTTATCGATGATGTGCTCATTTACTCGCGGGATCAGGCACAGCATGGATAGCACTTGCAGTTGGTTCTGGATGCGTTGAGACGATGTAGGCTGTATGCCAAATACAGCAAGTGCGAGTTCTGGTTGAGGCAGGTGACCTACTTAGGTCATGTGATTTCAAGTGATGGCTTGGCTATGGATCCAGCCAAGGTAGAGGCAGTGCTTAAGTGGGAGAGACCATGTTCAATGACAGAGATCCACCGTTTCTTGGGACTGGTAGGCTACTACCGACAATTTATCAGGGGTTTCTCGCAGACTGTGCGTCCTATGACTCAGCTAACCCGGAAGGACGTGCCCTTTGCTTGGACAGATGCTTGTGAGACATGTTTTCAGGAGTTGAAGGAGAGGCTGACTTTGGCTCCTGTGCTTACCATCCTAGACAACAGTGGAGGTTTCGTTGTTTACACGGATGCTTCGTTGTAGGGGTTAGGAGGTGTGCTCATGCAGCGGGGCCACGTTGTCACTTACGCTTCGCAGCAACTGAAGCCCCATGAGCATAGCTACCCTACCCATGACTTAGAGCTAGCAGCTATCATCTTCGCACTAAAGACATGGAGGCACTATCTGTACGGTGAGACTTTTGAGATATTCACGGATCATAAGAGCCTCAGGTATTTGTTTGATCAAAAGGAGCATAACATGAGATAGAGATGTTGGCTAGAGCTCCTGAAGGACTATGACTGCAGCATCTCCTACCACCCGGGGAAGGCCAACGTGGTGGCTGACACCTTGAGCCAGAAGGCGCCTGCCTACTTGGCTAGCTTATAGGCACAGAGTTGGAGACTCATGGAGGAGTTGGGCAGTTGGCGACCCCTAGAGTTACAGGGGCATTGTGGGGTAGTGACAGTGACACGACAAACGAGACCAAAACTGATAGACCGCATCATCACAGGACAAATGACAGATCCATACCTACAGTCGTTGCGCGACAGAGTACTGTCAGGGGACCCAGGAGACTGCACCTTTACAGACGAGGTGCTGCATATGAGGGGACGTTTGTGCATTCCCAAAGATGAGGAGCTGTTGAGAGAGCTCCTGACTGAGGCACATGGTTCCAGGTTCACCATACATCCCGAGAACACGAACATGTATCATGATCTAAGATGTGGCTTTTGGTGGAGGGGGATGAAGTGGGATGTAGGTGAGTTTGTGCAGCAGTGTTTGGTGTGCCAGCAAGTCAAGACCGAGCATCAGAGGTCGGCAAGACCGTTGCAGCCACTTCCCATGCCAGAGTGGAAGTGGGAGAGCATCACCATGGACTTGGTGATGGGCTTGCCCGTTACCCAGCGATGACACAACACAGTCTGGGTGATTGTTGACAGATTGACGAAGACAGCACGTTTCTTACCGATCCGAGTCACCTTGGGACCAACACAATTGGCAAAGAGGATATTCATGACGTGGTACGTCTGCACGAAGTTCTGGGTGAGATTGTATCCAATCGGGATACCCATTTTACGTCCTAGTTTTAGGTTGAGTTTCAGCAGGCTTTGGGGACACTGTTGAAGTTCAGTACGACATACCACCCCCAGACGAACGGACAGTCAGAGCACACGATACAGACACTTGAGAACCTTTTACGTGCCTGTGTACTAGATTGGAGGGGTTCTTAGGAGGAGCACTTACCCCTGGCAAAGTTTGCATATAATAACAACTATCACTCAAGTATCGGCATGGCACCCTACGAACCTCTGTACGGACGGAGGTGTACTGCACCCTTTAGTTGGGTTGAGGTGGGAACCAAGTCGGAGGTTGGCCCCCAGCTGATCTGATAGAGTCAGGAGGTGGTAGAGTAGATTCACAAATGGCTTCGCACTGTCAGGAGTAGACAGAAGAGTTATGCCGATCGGAAGCGCAGAGAGGTACAGTTCGAGGTTGGGGATCACGTCCTTTTTCGCATTTCGCCCATGAAGGGCCTGCAGCATTTTGGGGTGAAAGGGAAGCTTGCGCTGAGGTTTGTGGGGCTCTTTGAGGCCCTAGAGCGGGTAGGACCCGTTGCGTACAAGCTTGCCCTTCCTCCCTAGCTTTCTGGTGTGCACAACATGTTCCACGTGTCCAACCTCAAGAAGTACGTCACCGATCCTAGTCACGTTTTGAGCCACGAGAGTGTCGAGGTGGGTGACGACCTGACCTACCCCAAGCGACCAGTGTAGATATTAAACAGAGCCGTCCGGAGTTTGAGACAGAAGCAAGTACCCCTGGTGAAGGTCTTGTGGAGGAGCCAGAGGTACGAGGAGGCTACCTAGGAGCCAGAGGCAGCGATGCGAGAGTGGTACCTAGAGCTTTTTGAGGGTACGTCTTTTCGGACCGGCTTCGGTCCTCTTTAAGTTTGTTATGCGTTATAGTTCTTTTTCCACACCCTAGCTAGCTCAAGTTTCGGGGATGAAACTTCCTTTAAGTTTGTTATGATGTAAAGACCCACGCTGTTCTGAGCCTTTTCAGACATCTGGTCAGATGTCTGGACACCTTCCCGACATCTAGAAATCAAAATTTTTGGGTACAAGTTCGCGTCTGCGCGCTAGCTGCACGTAGACAGTACTCTCTCTCTTTTCCTTCCCTTCTTCTCTCTCTCTCCATCCTCCAGCGAACCCTAACCCACCTCTTTATAACCTCCCTTCCTCCTCTCTCATTCTCACACTTCACAGCCACCAGCCCCTTCTCTTCCTCTCCACCCCAGCGAGATGAGCTAGCGCGAGCGAAAGCACGAGAGCGGTGAGGAGGAGGAGCGTGAGCTTGCAAGCTCATGTGGGAGCTCACCAAAGGGCGCATGGCCAGAGCGACGCGTGCGGGAGGAGGAGGAGGAGTGCGTCGGGGAAGTCATCCCCGACACTGCTGCAGCTCGAGCTGCAAGTAAGGAGGCGAGCCGCGACCGCATGCGGCAGGAGCCAACGGGAGCAGGTTCTGGTTCTGGGTTTTTCCCAAGATCAGACAACTGGAGGCGGTTCCAGACGTCTGAAGAGAGGTCCTCTCAAAGGTACGTTCCCTTTGTGGATACGGCCATGCTGGCCACACCGCAACTACTCTTCGCGTGGCCATTTTGAGGAGATTTGTGCTGTCACATGCAGGATTTGCTTCAGGAAGGCATGAGACATGCCCTCCTACGCATTTCATACGTCTGAGAAGCTTACCAGATGACTGGAAGCACTTCCAGACGTCCAAAGAGGAGGTCAGACATCTAGAGCTGGGTCCAGATGGCCCAGAAGGGTTCCTGGACGTCTGAGGTTGACGCAAAGCTTGAGGTGCGTTTCTGGATACTTTTAAGACGTCTGGAAGTTGTTCCAGACGTCTGATATGCGTCTGTAACCCTATTTTTGAAACGTTTAGGGTCCGTTTGAGGTTCATTTTACGTGAACAAGATACCGGTGTTTCCCTTGTGAGTTCCTCTACTTGTTAGAAGGCTTTCTATACTGTTCTGAATGTTCCATTGTGATTTTTCCTTGTTATAGGACTTCGTTCTGTTTGGGTTCGGGGCTTGCTGAGGCACGTGAGTCTGCTGTTCAAGCCCCCAATACTCCTGGGTTGACTGGTAGAGTGGCTTCCCCTAATTTAATTATAAACCTGCATGCATGTGTGGAATGAATGATTAGAACCTAGGATATGGCATGAATCCTAGGACGAGAAATACTTGAAATGCCTGTATGCGTGATTGAATTGCAATCTTGAATGAGTAGATATAAATGTTAACAACTGCTTGTTAATGAACAAGAGCTGCCTGTGAAATGTGAATTACCTATGCTAATTAAATAGTTACATGTGACCTTATCTATTGTATACGTTAAAGGCTAGAAATACGAGCTGCATGTGTATAACCTGAGAATGGAAATGTGAATGATACAAATACGAGCTGGATGTGTATAACCTGAGAATGGAAATGTGAATGATAGAAATATGAGTTGCCTGTGTATAACCTGAGAATGGAAATGTGAACGATGAAATCTGTTATGGAATGGCGTGAGAAATATGAGCATAAACCCTACGGGGAATGAGGAGTAGAGCTCCTAGAAATAAATGGAATGGATCTGGAAATGTGAGTAAGGAAGTGTGTTGGCCCTTGAGTATGAAGTACCAAGGAGAGCGACTGTCCCCTGTTTAGTGTAGAGCGGAGCAAGCCGCCCTTGGGTTGGGACCCGGGGTTAGGATTGGCCACTCTGCACTGACTTCTTGGCCCTTGCGTACACTGTACCAGGGAGAGCTACTAGTGTAGGGAGAGTGCTAGCCACCCCACGGGGCACGGGGTTCAGCTAGCCACCCTACACCGACTTGTTAGGCCCACTGGGAAAACCAAGGTAGTCAGGTGAGGGTGCGCGGACTTTGGAGGGGCGAGAACCCTGTTACTGAGAGGGCTAGGCCCTATACTATTTCGTGCTGTACTTTGGACGCACCCGATAGCGGAAATGACTGACCGCGTGCCAGTGTGCGATAGCTACCCGTGCGCTTATCGCGCATGCCGTAGTCACCGTTACGTCTGTCTGTGACCTTGGGGTGGTTGACTTGGTGTAGGATCACCACGAGGGACTCTCCCGGCCAGGAGAGCATCACGTGTGCCTTCTACTCTTTGGAAAAGACTGCAATCAAGATCGTTCCCACGAGGAACATTCGAGATTAAGAAAGAGATTTGGAAACATATAAACCAATGGGTGAAAAGGAATAAATTGTAAATTAAAGAAATTGGAATAGCTAATTTACCTGTTAGCTTTACTGCTTTAGTTAGTTGGTTGCCACTCTACTCAGCGTTCGCTGACTTTGTGTACTCATAACCCTTTTAAGGTCTAGGTGTTGAGCAGCCCGAGTCTACGACTGCAGAGGGTGCTGGGCCCAATAGAGCCCAGTAGCAGTAGCTTCTTTTGTTGTACTTCTTTTGTAGTAGTGAGTTCAGACTCTTGTACTTTATGTTCTGTACGTTTATGTTCTGTACTTTTACGTTCCTGTACCTCGTTACTTTCTACTGTTGTGGTGGTGACATGTACTGTAGCAGCTTTTACTTTCCTTGCTTCTGTACTCTTTTACTGTTAGTTGCTCAGCATAGTGAATGCGGTTTACTTTCCTACCTTTTGGTTATTTCTTATTGGATGATTGGGTCTTGAAATTAGTCAAGTCGAGCTGGTTTTAGGTCCTGTAGGGATTCAGAAATCGAGTCGTAACAACGTCTTCTTCCGTGTTTCACCCATGAAGGGCTTGCAGTGGTTTGGGGTGAGAGGGAAGCTCACGTCGAGGTTTGTAGGGCCTTTTGAGGTCTTGGAGTAGGTAGGACCCGTTGCTTACCGGTTTGCCCTTCCTCCCCAGCTCTCTGGAGTGCACGACATGTTCCCTGTGTCAAACCTCAGGAAATACGTCGCCGATCCTAGGAATGTTCTAAGCCACAAGAGCATTGAGGTGGGAGATGACTTGACCTATCTTAAGAGGCTAGTATAGATACTAGACAGAGCCGTCTGAAATCTAAGATAGAAGATGGTACCGTTAGTGAAAGTCTTATGGAAACGCCAGCGGTACGAGGAGGTAACTTGGGAGCCTGTGGCGGCAATGCGAGAACAGTACCCGGAGCTTTTTGAGGATACGTCGCTTTTGACCTACTTTGATCCTCTTTAGGTTTGTTATACGCATTGTCCATTTATTTTCGCACCCTAGTTAGCTCAAGTTTTGGGGATGAAACTTCCTCTAAGCTTGTTATGTTGAAATGACCCTTCCCAAGGGTCATTTGGAAAATTCCCAGAATTCTGGCGGTGTTACTACAATTGTAAACCCCCTGGGTTTTTAATTTGTGGGCTTTGCGGGAATAGGAGGCTTTCGCAGGGACATCTTTGCAAAAACCCCCATGCCATGCCCCTACACCGTCATGCCCACCATGCCCATACACCTCCACCATACCCCCCATGCCCCATACCTCCACCATACCCCCCATGCCCCATACCTCCCACCATACCCCCCCACCATTCCCATGCCCATCCCTCACCCATCCGTAAAACCCCCCCTCCATTTCCCTCCACCACCGCAACAGAGTAAGGGAGGAGAGAAAGAATGACAAGCGGGAGGAGCTCGAGAGGGAGGAGAGCATGGGCGAGGGAGAGAGAAAGAGAGTGGGCGAAGAGGGCAACAGGAGGTCCGCAGTGCATTGGCAGAAGCTGCTACTATGGGGTGCAGCAACACATAGAGGAAGAAGCTCGCGAAGGGCTCTGTAGAGTCATTTTTTTTCGCAGAATCAGCCGTCTGTGGAGTTTGATATATGTCTAGTAAGATGTCCAGAGGTAATACCAGACGTCTGATAGCTTGCAGTTTTCATTTATTTCTCTTCCTGACAAGTCTGACCGTGCGTACGTATGTCAGGAGTTGAGGAGGTGCATCAGTGTAAGGACTGAGGTAGTTTCAGATGTCCGAGAGTGTTTCCAAACATTTGAAGACACCCTCAGACGTCTGCACGGAGTTTTAGATGTTTGAAAAGGGGGCCCCGAGCAAGGTGAGTCTCTGAGTTCGTTTAAGACGTCTGGGACTCTTCCGAGACGTTTGATTTTGTGAGGGTTGGTGTTTTTGGGCCCGTTCAGGGCCCAAACGAAGTTGGATTTCCGCAAACGAAATGGCTTTGGATTCCATTCGGGTTTCTCTATGTAATGATATAGTGTCTTTGCAATTTTGAGCTCGTTTGACCTATCCATCCATGGTGTAGGTCTCCAGTCCGTAGAGTATGCAGGACCTGCGGAGACATCATGAGCTACTGTACGAGCCCCCATTCCACTCGGTTAACCTGGCAAAGTGGTTCTCTCTAATCCCAGAATTAATAATTAAATTGCATGCTTTAGAATTATTCAATTGAACCATAGGTTGTGAAATAAACACTAGGGCTAAAAGAAATGAATGCACATTTAATGAATGATTAAATTGTTGTGATGCTTCATGAAAGTAGTAAACCATGAGCTACCTGTACTACATTTAATGAACCATGACATGGATGGAAATACTTGGGGTGTACTGAATAATCGATTGTGAAATCTTGAGCTTCCTATTATGCATTTAATGAATCAGATGTGGAAATGAGAAAGTCTATGTACGAACCTTATGGGAATTTAGAAAGAAACCAAGAATACAGTAGTACAGAAAATCTAATGGATCTTGGAACATGTTGCCTATGGGTGGCTGTTCGGACCTGGTTAGGGGAAGTGAGCTGGCCCTCATGTACGGGATACCGAGGAGAGAAACTGCCCTTTAGTGTAGGGGGTAGCTAGCCACCCTTGGGTTCAAACCTAGGGTTAGGACTAGTCACTCTACACCGACTCCTATTTAGCTCTCGCGTACGTGATACCGAGGTGAGCTACTTAGTGTAGGGAGGGAGCTAGCCGCCCCTTGGGGTCCAGGGTTAGGACTAGCCACCCTACACCGACTCTTGTTAGGCCCACTAGGCGAACCAAGATAGTCGGACGAGGGTATACGGACTGTGGAGGGGCGAGACCCCTGTTCTGAGAAGGCAAGGCCCTGTGCTATTCTGTGCTATACTTTTGGACATACTCACTAGTGAAAATGACTGACCGCGTGCCAGTGTGGGGTAGCTACTTGTGCGCTTATCACGCATGCCGTAGCCACTGCTACGTCACGACCGTGACCTAGGGGTAGTAGACCGGGTGTAAGACTACCACAGAGGACACCCTCAGCCAAGAGAGTCCCACGTGTACATCCTACATCGTGGGAAAACTACAAGTGAGATCTTAATTTAGATCGTTCCCTTAGGGAATAAGAAGATTTAACAATGTTATGGATCCTGATTAGAGTACTCGACTCAGAAACACATAAATGAGATAAACGAAAATGAATGATACTGAATAACCAGCAATGTATAATTAGCTAGTTGCTTGTTTAATTATGTTTAGTTACATGTAAATGACTTAACCACCATTGTACTCAGCGTTAGCTGACCACGAATTTCTATAACCATGTTCAGGTCAAGGATTCGAGCAGCCAAAGCCACCGGCTGCTGAGGACGCTGAACCTAGTCGAGCCCCACCATCGTTTCCTTTCTTTTATTTCACTGCAGAGAGTTTTGTTGTAATGAGCACCTGTAGCTTGTGGCTATATTCAGTTATATTTTTACCAATTCCCTGTTGTGATTGCTAAATTTGTGACATTTCATTTTTACTGTATCATGTAAAAATCTTATGGTTGTTGTTCTCTTTCTTTTACTATCAGTTATATATTTTCTGCTTAGTTACATTACTCGTGTGGTCCTAGAATGAGTATGCATTTGGTTGTTTCTCATTTGATGACTGGGTCTTGGGGTTTGTCGAGGCGAGCCAGACTCGAGTTCTGTAGGGAGCTGGGGTCGAGTCGAGACAATGGTGGATCACCACAGGAACGCTAAAGATGGGCATCCGGATGTGTCGAGGTTGACGGCGTTGGGTGGTGTTTTGTGGGGTCGATGAGCCAACGAAACCTTCAATTAGGAGAGGGGTTTTGTTCCCCTCGTCGAGGTGAAGGTTGTGGATTGAATGACGACCGACGAGGGTGGACAGAGCAATGAGGGCGTGTCATCGAAGTGTGGCCGATAGGGTGGCCAAAGATGAGGAAGATGATGGCGTGGAGTGGGTATTTGGAGTCTAAACCTATATCTAAAGGTCCTAAAGTAATCTAGAAGAAGAAGGGAATAAAGGGATCTACCTAGAAGATGACGAGGAGGACGAGAAGGTGGCCAGTGTGATCGTCGAAAATGAGGAAGAAGAAGAGGATGGCGAGGAGATTTTAGAGCCGAGGAAGAGGGTAGGAGAACCGATTCTTTGATGAGAAGCACAGTGGTGACAAGGGAAAAAGAAGCCCTCTATCAATTACGCAATTGAGAAGCTGCAAGGTCATCGTTAATGGTGGCAATGAAGAGGAAGAAGAAGGGGGTAATTGCACTCCAAAACGTGATGACCAAAAGCAACGTGTAATGGTAGAGGTTTAAAGCTTGTTGGCGCACGAGGAGAGGGCTAGAGGTTGTGGGAACGGCTCGCCAGAGTTGCGTGGCTAACAGATGCAGAGGTGGAAGGTGGAGGCAGTGCTAGCAGGGGCACAAATGCAAGAAAATCAAAAGTTAAGGGGTATTTGTAAGGAATTAGGAATTGAGGGCCAAATTGCAAAGTTTACCAAGATAAAGTCCAAGTGAGCCCAAATTTTTATGGTAGCCTAATTTGGATATAAGGAAGTTTATGATGACTTCAATTTTTGGTTTTGATGTTGTTTACATGCTCAACTTATGTTTAGACCCAAAATGTAGCAAATTCTCGCCTATAGTTCTGTTTTAGGTCGAAACGAGTTTCTATTGTCAAATTAACTGTATCAAACCTTATAAAATATTTTTAAATAATTTTTAATATGTTTATATTACATTTATTTCCATAGAAACTATTTTAATGAAGAAGGGTCGAAATGAGTAATTTTAATTAAGGATTAATGGTGTGTTTGGGTAAATAGAGTTGATGTCTCGAGGGTTTGGTGGAGGCAGTGGCAGCGGCACAGGGGATGATGAAGGATGGCGGACGTGGAGATCATGGAGATGGCGTGAAAAGGACTTCGAGAGGAAGACCTTCTATGCATCTCCCAATAGGGCATGGGTAGAGGGAGATAGAGGGAGGCGGAGGCAAATGAGCAGAGATGTTTGCTACAGGTGTAGAAAGCGATGGCACATGGAGGCTATGTGTAGGGCCCGATCGTGTGTCTTGCATGTGGTGACCTGGGACATAGGAGGGATACCTGTGAAAAGGGGATGGTGACAAAAATCAGTGGGGATAATGTGCCTCATGACCAAGTTTAGGGGAGGGCCCACCCACCACCCCCTCCAGAGGTTTTCAACCAAGTGATGGATATGGAGGTACCAGTTGCTGATGATGTTGTGGCTGCAGAGATGGTGCTAGGGGGTGCCTGATGAGAGACTCATCATAGCTCTTAATTACCCCTAATTAACTAGTTTCCATAGTTAATTAGCTAAGAATATGTATTATTAAGGGTTAATTATAATAAAAGGGATAAAGTGCTAAGGACCATTAAAATAACATAAAAACACTAAATTAAATATCTATTAATCATAATTATAATTTAATTACTAATTTAGACTCAAAAACTAAATATTTAGCTAGTTAATTAATATCTAAATTAACTTAATCAATATTTAATCCTAAGTACTTAATTAACTTAATTAACTTAATCATTTAATTAAATAAATCTAAAGAGGGTAAAAATGTAATTTCAAGGCATAAATATATTATTTATCTAATTTACAATAACATATAAAAAGTTGAAAAAGAAATAAATTAAATAAGCTTTAAATGCCTCTGTTTACGTTTAAGTCCTCAGGTTTTTATTCAATTGAGTCATTTTATTAATATAGGTCCCTATTTTTTCTTGCACTTTAGTCCCTATGTACACTTTCTTCTTCCTCTTCTTCATTGCACTGGATGGCTCACAACAACCGATCACCGCACCCTTCGATTACCTTCAATCCCATTAAAGAACAGCTTTCGTTGTTGCCACCGAGCTTCAGCTGACCACCTTCTCTCCATCCAATGGTGCGGATGGCTCCCAAATCCTATTTAGGACTAGCGGATGAGCTCATCGACATCGAAGACGATGCCGGTTGTTGCTCTGAATCGAGACACCTATATGTCCAGGTTCAAGCTCCCCTACCTCCGCCACCACCCATAAATAAGTCACCACTCCTTCGATTTCCGAGGTTAGCTCCCTTCCCTCTTTCCCACATTGAGTTGACAATAGGCTATTCATCCCCAACTCCAGTGACCTTCTTACCCTCCCTCGGAGCGCCTCCAGCAGAGGCGATTGTCTTACTCACTGTTGAATGTTACGAATCGCTACGCTAACGTGTTTGGTTTTGGAAAACCTGTTGTTGTAGCTTGAAAGCGAAGAATTCGTGTTCAACAAATAAAATTTATACCAAAATTGAAATTCCGGGTCAAACACAGGGAGGCGAACGTTTGATTTAAAAACTACGCGTTTCTTTTTATTTGTCACGGAATAATTCAATTTAAAACTATCTAATTATTTACAATAAATAGAAGAGAGAGAGAGAGTAAGAGAGAAAGAGAATATTACACAGAGAAATCAAAATGAGATGTAGAATAAACAAGGAATTTATCATTAAGGAGATTGTTCATTTCATTCTTACAACTACAAAGCATAAAACAATTACTCTTGAAGCGATAAATTTACTCTAAAAAGCATTAAAAGAATGGAGGGAGAAATGTCCTCCTCAACGATTGCTTGTAGGACAAGCAAAACTACACTAGAAAGCAATAAATCTATATTAGAAAGCAGTAAAAAGAATAGGGAGAGAGAAATCCTCCTCGACGGTTCCTTGGAGGACGAGCCAGACGGTACGACGCCTGGACGAAGGGGAACGAAGCAGGACGAAGGAGGATGAAGCAGAAGAACGGGAACGAAGCAGCACGCCGTCGTCACGGGATCCACTTCCGAAGGGGGATGAAAATTTGGACTTTATCTCGCGAGAAGCATCCCGGGTGTGGGACAAGCTTCTCTTGAGCTTTTGAAGGGTAGAGAAGAGAAGGAAGAGATGAGAATTTCATATGAAGGGGGTCTCCTTTTATAGTTGCAAGGAGTGGGGGCAAAATGGACATTACAACTTCAAAATAATAAATGAGGGGTCTTTAGTGACGGATAAAACAGTTGCTAAAGCCCCCAACGTGGGCGTAGCTTTCACGCCCACGCGTGCCCGCTCAGCTGCTCGCGCGCGCAACGCCTACGCACGTTCAACAATCCTCAGCCGTCCAATCGCGAGATCGGACGGCTTAAGTCGCACCTTCACCCGCTACATTGCGTGCCCTCCCGCGTGCGATCGCGCATTACGCGCGGGCGTGCGTGAGCGCGTCATCTTGATTGAGCGCGCGCAGCCGTTGGATCACAATCGTGCGGTTGATCGGAGGCACGCCACCGCTCCAATTTCAGCGTGGCGAGGCTCGAACGCGCGTCCCCGCTTCGTGTTAGAGCGCTCGACCAACGCACTGGGGTCGCGTTTATGTCGAGCGCCTGACTTCAGCACGTCGCAGTCGTTGGATCTTGATCCAACGGCGGGGAAAGGCAGATGCGAAGACTGCCGAGATTGTATGCACCAGTTTGGGCGGTCGAGATGGCACCACGTGGCGCCATCTTGGCCATCCATCTTCTGGAAGTTGTAGATGGTGCCACGGATGTCGGATTGACTCGATTTTTACGTCGTTGGGCAGCGATCGTCAATCTGAATTCATCCGTACGGTCGGATTTGTCATCTGAAGTGTGAATTTTCACCATCCTGGCCCTTGATCTTCTATGGTTCCCGGGTTACTAACTAATGCTACGAATGCCTGATTAGGGTGATCTTGGAGTCGTTGAACTCCAATCGTCTCCCAGATCACATCCATACAGTTGGATCTTTGATCCGAGGCCCAGATAAAATGTTTGCCCTGTCCAAGCATATAAAAGGAGACAATTAACCTCCATTTTATTCAAACTACTCTAAATGCAAGATGATGCATGTTATGCAATATTTATGTCATGATATGCAATACTATGCTTAAGAACATGCATAAATAGACATCTTAAGTAGTGTAAATGTGTTTACATCACTCACCCCCTCTTCCTCTCCCACAACCGTGACAGGGCATGGGAGCACCGCCACCATCCTTCTTCTCTGCTTGTTTTCTTGCCGGGGCTCTTCCCACAACCCTCTGATTTCTTCCTCCATCATCATCCTTTCAACAGAGATCTCTTCCTCCTCCTTCGTTCAAATAACAGTAGACTAGCTAGGATTTAGTTTAGCTTAGTTAGGTAGTTGTTAGTGTAATGTTAGCTTAGTTTTCAAATCACCTTCCCCAACTCCGGTAAGGCCAAGTCTAGCCTCGGCAGACCTTGTTTCACTGTTTCCTACATCTGATCATCTTCCCTAACTCTCCACAATTTTACCTCACCTTTCACTCCATTTTATTAGCTTACTCGCCTAGAACCATCTCACCTTCACCGTCAACCTCCATTGTCGATAGCGAAGGCCCATGGCATAGAAGACCCCCATTAGGGGCCCTCTACCACTTCTCCATCACTTCAAGGCCCTGGTCTACCTTCTAATTCATCTAATTAAACATCTAAACTCTTAAATCACCTATACCTTCACCTGACATCTCACTGTCCATGGTGAGATGTACAGAGATGTTACCCCATCCAACCAGGTCCTCCAACACTTTCACAACACCCTACTGAACTCTACGACCTATTTAATTGCTCCTATATTCATCACACATAAAATGCCTAATTTCCCACAACCTCTTAAGCTTGCTGTCAATGGAGGCTCAGAAGGAATTAGTTTGTATAATTAACCATCTAAACATCTACACCACATCCTACTGAGTAGTTCCCCTCATTCAATTTAGAGGGAGATCATCTCTTGAGTTCTGTCGAACTCAAAGCCTTGATTTCACTAAATTCTTGGTGAATTCAGTGTCAAGTTCTTCAACTGATGAAATTACTATACTCTTGAGGTTCCTTGCAACCTCAGGAGCTTGTTTAGACCACTCATGGTCTGTTTTGTGGAGTTTTTAACTCCAATCACCTATTCCTGAGTTCACCGGAGCTCCGGCAAGCTCCGGCGACCCCATTCCTTAACTTCAGCCATCAGAACTTCTTGAGAAGTTCCAGAACACTTAAATAAAGCCTAAGGATCAAGAATTTGTGCTTAGACTTGTGTTTGATTGATTCTACCTGTCTGTTAGAATTCGTCATCTCCAACTCCGGGGAGTTGGAGAGGCTTAACCTTTGAGATTCTAAGCTATTAAATAGGTTCAGAAGTATTCTTAGAACCTATAGAAGCCATTCTTGGTCTTAATTAAGTCTAGAGACTCCTAAATTCCTCTATAGAACAAAGCTCATTCCCAGCTCAGGCGGCGATACCTGAAGGCACTCGAGATGTGCTTAAAACCTAGATTTTAAGTGTTGGATCAGTTCTAGAGGCCAATTTGAGGTTATTCATCACATTTATTTGATCTGTGAAGCCTTAGATGTGAAAGTCAACTATGAACCTGAGGTTTGTCAAACATGAGTTTAACTCGAGGAATTCAGGCTTGATTCTATGATTTAATGGATTAAATAGATTCTGGGGATGATTATGAGTTTGTTTAGACTGGTTTAAGTGAGTTTAATTGTGGTTTAATTAAGATTTGGGTTAACTGTGTAGTTTGGGTTGTTGGAGGACTCAAAACTATTCTAGAGGATTTTGTTGAGATTTGAGTTCAAATCATGCTCGAATCAGTTATTCCCAGCCTGCTGAATTGATTTAGATCCTTTTCTAAGGACTTCATCTTTCTAATGGACAATTTTAAGCTCAAATCAGAGCCCTAAAGCTTTCAGTGAAGCTTCCAAGCTCCTATACCTCTTTGAAGCACTTTCAGATCTTCCTTTCTTCTATAAACATTGTGGAATGTTTCAAGAAAAGCATTCAGACCCTCAATTAAGGGTGTTTTTTGGTCTACAGGTCATTAAACCTGTAAACTCTCTCTCGGAAGCTATTTCCAGGCACTCACAACAATGCCTTATTCATCTGTAGAATCCTTGGATTAAATATGATCCTAAGCCCAAATTGGGGCTAAAATTGGATAAAGGATCCTTAAAGCTTTCCATTGAGCTCTAGACCGCTCAATTTGAGCATCTAAGCTGCTGGGAATCCATCTTTGAAGATTAGTCAAAATAGCAGCTGCGTGAAAGAGAAGCCAGCTAGATAGTCCCAGCTCGGGAGTCTTCAAGTGTGCGACATAGTATAATATGGTTTTGTGAACCCAACACTTTAGTCGACAGCGCTGGGCGCACAAAACCGAACCTTTATCTTACCTCTGGATCCGATTGGGTGCGTGCATGTGTGTGTGCGTAGGCGTGTGCCTGCGTGTATGCCCAGGTGGGCGAGCGAGCTTGATGGGCGTGAGATTGTGCATAGTTGAGCTTGAATGGATAAAAGTACACCTAATATAAATGAGGCCCAGGCTTAGTAGGGTCTAGTCCCCGGATTAAATAGACTGATTATGAGTTAGGGGTGCTGTGTACCCGTGAAAGGCCCAGGCCGCCCATTAACAAATTTTTGTTAAATGGGTTAAGTATGGGCTCGTGCATAGTAAACGAATAAAGGTTAAAGTGTTAAAATAGTTAAGTAAGAAGAAGAGATGGAGAGGCACAGACGAGCTAAGTGAAGGACAGAGAGAAGGAACAAAGGTAAAGATATGAGGGAATAAGAGATGAAGGGTGTTAAAGAGAAAAGAGGAGGCGTCTGAAGCTTGAATTAGAAGTCTAATTTTACTTTTTAAGTCATCTAACTTCTTTTTCAGACATCTGATTGAAGGCTGAAGCTATAACTTGAGCTAAAATGTTGTAAAAAGACATGTATATTCATTGTAAACATTTTTCCATGTCTTTTATTTGTAATAATCATACTTTTACTCCTTTACATTCATAGAATACCATTCTTGTAAACTTGTTTCTAATGAATGGAATATTGCATGTTTTAGTTGCTTAATCTTTTGTGCAATTATTCATATGCTTAAAGTATTATAATTATTAATCCGATTGATTAAATAGTTAATAATTATGCCTTAGGAACTAATGGTGAATTAAGTTTACTATTATGCCTCCCAATGAACGACCTGAACTCAACCAGTTAAATGAACTTAAAAATATAAAATGTTAGGTTAGCTTGACCCTATACTACATTCACGACACTAATTCAAGTTAACCTAAGTTACTTCTAATGCACTTAATTAAGACTAATAACCTTAATTAACTGTGTTGAGAAATAACCCATCAATGCCCTAATTGGTGAGATCAGGATGGGATCCGCCAGTTTTGATCAAATTTGTAGATTGGTGAGTACTTTGTCTCTCTCCTCTCCTGGATGGAAGATATCAATGTTGGGTAGATTGAGATTTGTGATATTTGGGTTGGGAATGATGGATGTGGAGAAGCTTCACTTCTGCAACAGCTACTTCGGTAGTTTGACGATCATATGGCATTTGGTATCGCCTTTTGATGGCGCTTCACAAGAGAGACACCCTCAATAGGCAAAGATTAGGAAGGGGCGACTAGAGGTTTGGGGTCTACCATTACATCTAAGGACGTGTGGTGTCGTGGAGAAGGTGATTGTAGAGTTTGTAACACTTGAAGAGGGTAATCAAGTGGGGCTACGGGAAGGAGATGGAAGGTCGGTAGCGTTGGATGTTAGAGTAAGTCGAGGGGGACCGGTATTGGAGAAGATCATTCTCCTATATAGGGGGAGTTCATGGCTGCTGCGACTGAAAATCCTCTTCAGAGAAGTAAAGGCTACCAAGCAAGATGATGGAAGATCCTTTGCAGAGGTTGTCAGTGGAAGGAGTGGGATCAAATGTGATAGAACTGTCGATGATGATTGCCCTAAACCTAAGAAGAGAAAGGAGCATCATAACTATGAGGTCATGGAGGAGGAGATAGAAGATGAGGAGCAACCTGTTAAGGTGGTGGCTAACAATACTGAAGTGAGGGGGGATCAAGAAGCTGGTAGTGCAATGGAGGGAATTCAAGGGAGGAAGTAGGGGGATATGTAGGATGGGAAGGCAGTGGATTTTCTCTCAGCCAGTACACTGGGGGATCTAAAGTTTGGAGTATGATCTTCATCGAAGGGGAAAGTTGTCAGGTCTCCTTATAAACTAAGGGGACGCATGGTGGGAGGAGGAAAGGCGATTGACGAGAAAGCCATTGTGGCCATTCTGAAGGTGGGGCATGTTGCAAAAAAAAAGATGGGTGATGACCAAGTGATGGGATGAAGATCCCCACTTGGAATGTGAATGGGTTATGTGATGGCATTCGGAAGGCATCTTTGGTGTGCTATTTGCGGGAGTGGGAAGTGGATTGTGCACTCTTACAGGAGACACATTTTGAAGAAGGGGATGCCTCTGTGTGGTCTGTAGGATCTAAAAAGATATGGCTATGCTCAAAGACTAAAGCAAACAAATTAGTAATAGCAAGAAAGATAATTTGCACAAAATACAATCACAGAAATTGGTACAAGATATATAGTGGTTCCCCTCCCTTGGGTACTCCACTACCTAAGCCTCCTAGCTTAGGGTTTTTAACCCGATTCTCTCAACCCCGAGAGAATCAATTTACTAAACGAGGTAATTAATAGGTTACCTCAACCCAATTACAAGAATGGGTTTGTTACAACCCAAAGAGAAAATGCTTAAAATACAAGTGAAAACTGGTGTAAGAAAGAAAACTCTTACAACAAGAACCTAAGCCTCTCAACAATATATAGAATAAGATAACCAATTTGAGAGCCTACAATGAACATGAATGCGTGAGAAAAACACGTCATTGAAGTGTTTAAAAAAGTGTAGCACGACGAAAAATAGCAAACACGATTTCTTCTCTTTTCTCTTGTCTCTTTTGGTGGAAATTTGGGAAATATAGCTTTAGGAATTTCTCTTGTATTTCTAATCTTTCTTGTATATTTCTTATGTGCAAACTAAGGGTCCAAGGGTTTATTTATAGAGTTAGGACCTAGTTGGGATGCCTACTAGACGTTGGGTTTTAATTCCCAACGTTTATATTGTTGGAATTAATTTTCTAGCCATTCAGAAATGAGCCAATGGCTACCTGGTATCGGTACTAAAGTACCTATACCAGTACTAGCAACTCACTGCCGCCAGTACCTGAGTCCCAGTACCGGTACTCATCATAGGTACCAGTACTTGTGACTCTCAGGTTTTGAATTCCTTGGGCACAGAAACCTACCTGTACCGGTACTCATCATGGGTACCGGTACTTGTAAGGTTTAGGCCAAAATAAAGCCTTCAACCTATGGCCAACCTGCACCGATACTCATGATTAGTATCGGTACTTGTTGTTCACAGTTTGAGATGAATTCTCAAACCTGTGCCTTGCAAATACCAGTACTGATGAACAGCACCGGTACTTGCTTACAAGTACCTATTTTAAGTGTTTTAATCAATTACGTACTTCAAAAACGATCGTAATATAAATCCTAATTTATCTCTAATTGATTTCTACGATCTAAGTTAAGTTCTCTTGTTAACAGGCATACAATCTATGAAAATAAAATCTAAACTAGAAAAACCAAAGGATCGAACATGATCTTATTCTTCTCGATCCATCCTTGTCATCCTCCATGACATGATCATCCCCTTTTCATCAAGCCTCCTTCTTATCATGATCTTCTCCTTCATCATTTCCTGTTTGCCTTGCTTCTTCACCTAAATCTGAAAAACACTTAATGCAAACATTAATTCATAATAATTTTGTTAACACCAAAATAAGATGTGGAACAAGGTTCCAACATGGTCTTCCTTGCTGCAGGCAGGTCAAGAAGACGTGCGGTCTGTTGCTACGGTGGGCAAATTTGGTGGTTTGGCTATCTGATGGAAGCACTCTCGCTTACAACTAGTGGAGGCATGAAGGGAGACATACCAATTGACTTGAAGTTTCAGAACGGTCTGCGGTAAGCATGAACTTTTTGTTACGTGCATCTATGGTCCTTGTACAGTCAATCGGAGAGCTGGGTTATGAGAAGAACTTGCTCATGTGGCAGAAAAAATAAATGGGAAACCTTAGCTAGTGCAGGGAGATTTCAATTGCACTTTGTTTGACGAGATAGGGCTAGCAGAAGGTTGGACCAATCGTCAATTGGGTTTCAATTGCCTGTGTCAAAGCTGGGTTTAAATGAATACCCTTTGACTAGAGCTGAGTATACATGGAGAAATGGTAACGGACTATTGTCCAAGTTAGATCGATTTTTTGGAAACTCATAATTGCTGAAGAGATTTCAATTATCATCGGTGATGGGTCTGGGTTGACCATTTTCATATCACACCCCGTTGTTATGGGATTGTGGTGAAGGTGCCTCGTGTGGTACCTATTTCAAATTTAGGAAATCATGGCTAAAGGAGGAGGGCTACAGGGATATCATTTGTCATTGGTGGAACTCAAAGCATGTGGATGGTTCGATTAGCTACTAAATTGAGGGAATTGAGAAATCTACTAAAGGAGTCCAGATGCACCTCTGAGATTTTGAGGGAACAGCAATGCACGAAGGCTTTGGAGATGGTGAAGAGTCTGGATCCCAAAGAAAATTTAGGACTATTGTCTGATAAGGCAAGAGGCCAGCGTGTCCAATGGCAGATAGTGGTGGCGGAGGAGGATTTGAAGAGAGAGATTGACTGGAGTGAGAAGTCTTGGCAATTTTGGCTGAAAGAAGGGGACGTGAGCACTAAGTTCTTCCACTTAGCAGCCAGTTCTAGGCGGCGATCTAACCTCATCTCTTCATTGAGAGCTGGAGATCAAGTCCTAACTTCCATTGATGATATCAAAAGGGAAACAATCAGATTTTTTAGAGAGTCCACTAGATCCTTCAGAAGAGGACAGTGGAGGATGACATCTTCAGATCCACCGAGAGTTGGGAATGTGGAGGGGGAATAGTTGATAATGCCTATTTCTGACTAGGAGCTGGTAGAGGCCTTGCAGGCTTCAAATGCCGAAGGGTATCCAAGTCTAGATGGGTTTCAGGTATTCTTCTGTAAGGAGTTTTGGCTAACTATAAAGTATGATGTTTTGGATGTCATAAGAGAGTTTCAAGGCAGGAACTCGGGTTTCGAGAGAATCAATAGATCGTATCTTTTCCTATTACCAAGGAAACTGGGGGTAGAGAGTTTATTGGAGTTTAGATCAGTTGTGTTGTGTAACTCCATCTATCTAATTGTTGGTAAAATTTTGGCCAATAGATTGAAGGGGGTATTGAAGGACTTGATCAGCCCAGTGCAGTCTGTCTTTCTTCCTGATAGATCTCTACAGGAATCTTTCATTATTGCATAGGAGATTGCGATGGGGTGGCATAGAAGAAGGTGTAAGGCTTATATGTGGAAGGTGGACTTCAGCAGGGCTTATGATTCGATCTCCTAGCCCTATTTATGGGAAGTGTTTAAACGAAGGGGATTCCCATCTATTTGGATCCAATGGATGAAGAGATGCATAACAACAGCATCCATCTCTCCATTAATTAATGGGAAGCCATGCAGAAATTGGATCTAGCCATAGTGCAAAGTCCGATAGGGATGCCCTTTGGCTCCTTTGATTTTAATTTGGCTATGGATACTCTTGCTAGATTTTCTTACAAGCTATCAAGTGTGGGCATGGTGAGAGGATGTTCGATGTCTAACTCTCAAGCCTTCGCACCGGTTCTCCAATACGCTAACGACACGGTCCTCTTTTTGGAGGGAGGCAGAAAGGAAGCAGAGATACTTTACAGTATGGTTTCCATTTTGAGGGAAATTTTAGGCTTGAAGCTTAATGGTGGTAAATCTTCATTGATTTGTTTTGCCATGGAGAGACAAGAGAGCAATGCGATAGATGCAGCTTTGCACTCACCAATTACAACCTTGCTTGTGAAGTATTTGGGGCATCCATTGAGAGATTCAAAGCTGAAGAAAAGTGATTGGAACATCCTGTTTGAAAAAATTGCTGCTAAGCTTGAGAATTGGAGTAGTCGCTTCCTATCGAAGGGTGGGAGTTTGATCCTCCTTAACTCCGTTATCACATCCTTTCCGGTGTTTTATTTTTCTATGTTTAGATCATCGAAATCTGTGTGGAAAAGCTTGGATGTGATGCGTAGATGATTCTTTTGGAAAGGGGTCAAAGCTGAAGGCAAATTCCTCCAACCTGTGAAGTGGCAATGGTTGTGTAGGCCCAAGAAGGAGGGTGGTATGGGGATACATTCATTGAAAGAATTCAACGACTCTCTACTATTGAAATGGGCTATAAAGCTTTTTGATGGGGGCAGCAAGCTATGGTCTGATCTAATCTGGGACTCCTACGGATCTTCGCACGTGGCACGAACAAAATTGAACCCACGCAGACCTTCACCATTCTAGAAATCAGTGGCCAAGGCATTGCAAGACAACTGGCAGTCCCTCCAGCTGGTGCTGAGTGATGGTTTAGAGTTTGCATTTTGGACAGATAGCTGGTCTCAGTTGGGGTTGCTAAATGAGAGTTATCCACATGCTTTTGACGCTGCTCTAGATAAATCAGTTTTAGTTGCTAAGTGTTGGGATGCAAATCGTAATCTGTGGAAGCCTGCTGGTCGCAATCTACGTGAGGGGGGCAGATCACGTGATGACATGGACAGGAAACTGCATGATCTGGAAGCCTTCGAGCCAAAGGGAGGAATGGACAGGTTCGAATAGTCTCATAGGAAATTCACCTTTGCTGAAGCATACAAATTCTTGTTATGTGCTAGAGATCAGACAATTATGGAAGAAGTTGATAGACAATGTGCATGTCTCTAGAAGTTGCGCATAGCCCTCAAAGTTCAAATTTTTCTTTGGTTGTGTAGGAGAGGACTTATCATGGGGGAGCTATGGCATAGAAGGATGGGAATCCCACTGTAGTAATGTCCTCTCTGTGATTTCCCTACCAACAACATAAGGCACCTTTTCTCTTCGTGCTTGGTGACAAACCAAGTATGGAGGTTCGTTTGTGGGCACCCCCTATCCACATGGGATGGCTTATGGAGGGATTTTCAGATGAATGGGAAACCACATGTAGTGATGGCAGCTTTGTTATGATTTGTGTGGAGAACTAGGAATGAAAAGGTGTTCAGGGGGGTGTCGGTCTGTGCGGGAAAAATTGTATGGGGATGTGAATCTCTTGTTAGAGAGTGGAGTGATTCTTTGTAAATGCCTATAGTTGAAATTTTAATAAAATAATTCCTAATTTGCTATTGTTCTTGATAGCATTCCTTACTTTTTCAAAATAAATTAAGGATTAATACTCAATTTGAATAAAAATACTAAATTACTCTATATCAACCCACTTTTAGGACAATTAAGCTCAATTGACCTTTAATTAACCATAGGTTCACCCTCCAGCTATTCTGCATTTATAATTGTTCGTGAAAATTGCAGAATTGACCCTTTTTCTATTAATTCCTCTCTCTTCAGTCCTGATTGAGTTATACCCTTTTAATGTGTTAATTAAGTGAATTTAACCTTAGAATTTAGCCAAATTAAGTTAGTTATAGAGGATGATGGCGATGCCATCACCGAGCTTCTATGTCGTACCCCATTTTGCAAAGGAGATGGGCAACATACAAGCACTAACTTTCCAGGTGGCAAGTGATGTATGGTAGCAAGCCGCTGGCACTTGTCACACTTACGCACGAAGTATTTGCAATGTTGCTTCATTTGGGGATAAAATATCTCGTCTGGAATAGCCGGGCCAAGAATGCTTTGTACCTTTCATGGTTCCCACATGTACCACCATGGGCTTCTTGAAGGGCTTGCAATGGCTCTTCCTTTGTAAGTTAGTGCAACAGAGGGTGGAATATCTCTGTTTACGGGGCAAGATCGATGTTTTAAAGGATGTAATCGTCATAACAAGTCGAAATCGCTCGAAAATAGATAAAATTTATAACTCAAAATCTACAATGGAGTCCAAGGTCGAACACAAGGAGTAAATGTGGAATTCACAACATCAATCGCATTTAGAATAAATGAGCACAATTAATTGAGCATTCAAGTAGATATTCAATGAATAATAACCTATCACATTACTTATTCAATGAAATCCAATGTATGTAGAGACAAAAAGAATGGAGAGAATTCAAAATGTGGTGATTTGAATTACCAATTAAATCCTCTAATTAAGCATGCATCTCATAATCAATTTAACCTTAACCATAGTACTTAAATAATGTAACAATATCTCAAATAATGCTCAATCAGATGACGATGAGTTGTGGCTCATTCATAGCTAAAATGTCCAAGTTAAGATAGAAACTAGGTTAAACACTAACAAATAAATTCATGAAAAGGGTTAAGTGTGAGAATTAACATAAAAGACCTAAAACACAAAATCTATGTTAAAAATGCAGAATTGGGTCATTTATTGAGATATTCTAGTAATAAAACACAAAATGATGATCCAATTACAAATTAAACAAACAATTGAGCTCAAAATTTCAAATCAAACTAAAATTAACTTCTAATATGTTCAATTAAGCTTTAATAAAAACTTAGTAGCATTTGGATATCATTAGGACCTTACATTTAGAGACCTTTTTGTAAGGCTCTAGGGACAGTTCTGCATCATTCTATACCACTTATGGGTTCTTCTACAAAACTCCTACCATTTCACTTGAGGGCTTTTGCTACAAAAACACCATTACACCTGAGCCAACGGTGCACCTCTTGGTGCACTGTTCATCACAAGAACACAGCCAATTAGGGTTGTTCAACTCGTGTTCCTTGATCTTGTGGCTCTCCTTCATTGGAAGCTTCGCACGATTTGCGTGTGTGATCACCTCTGCACCCAGATCTCACCTAACGGTGGCTCTTCATTTTGATTGTTCCCGCGCCCACGCAGCTACATCTTCACCATCCTTGCCCTAGGCTATTGATTTCAACTGCAAGGTGACCTAAATCACTCTCTCACTCTACTTAAGCACCTCCCAGGGCTCGTGCGTAGAGGAACGACCTCCTCTCCTACTTCCTTGAGGCGATCCCTTCATCCCCT
Organism: Thalassia testudinum; assembly: GCA_037157565.1. Taxonomy (NCBI): domain Eukaryota; kingdom Viridiplantae; phylum Streptophyta; class Magnoliopsida; order Alismatales; family Hydrocharitaceae; genus Thalassia; species Thalassia testudinum. The sequence goes on from JAZHRO010000002.1 coordinate 47,241,320, forward strand.
CCAGTTCTTCTACCCCTTTCACTCGCCACATCAGTGACAGTGGTGTGGTTTTTCACCACCAATTCCTTCTCGCTGCCAGGGATGACGTACGCCTGAGGATGACCCTGGAGCTTCACTAGAGAGCTCTTCACTCGTTGGAGATCCCCCTTCATTCTTCCTCCTTAGCCGCCGGCTTTGGATCCAAAGGTCGCAATCATCTGATTAGATTAGGATTTCCTACTTTGTTAGAGTAGTTTGGATTAGTAATTAGCATACAGTAGCTTAGTTAGGAGTAGATCAATTAGTGAATCCACTGGTTTGATCGTTAGCTTAGGAGTAGATTAGAGTAGAATTCACACACCCACCTCCTCTGATCAATTCAGATCAGAGGAGATTAATCCATTTCATCCATTTGATCATTCATCTCCCCCTTCACATCACAATTTCATGTTCTGAACTTCCCCGCATTTTATTTCGCAAGTCACCCCTCCATTAGAGTCAAATCCTCATCCCCATTATTTTCGAGCTTTGAGATGAGGATTTGCCCTCAAAAATCATCTAGGGCTCTTCCATCCATCTCAGATTGTTCACAAAGACCTCTAATCTAATTTGAAAAGAATCGGTTTGCTTGATCTAATTTTAAATCAAATTTCAAGGCAAGATCGCAAGATTTGATCAAATTGGGTTTTGAAGGGTTTTTTATCAAGCAAATCAATATGTTTTTGAGTAGATAAGTCCATGGCTGTGAATCTGAGTTGATTTTAATGAAGAATTTTCCCTCAAATGAGCCATGTTTGAATTGGATATGAATTCAGACTTTGATGGTTTTAAATGTGAGGTAGAGCCAAGGAAAATCAATCTTGTTGATTTGAGGTTTTACCAAGGATTTTTGTGTTATTGAGTTTGAGAATCTGATGTCAACCTAAGGAATTTTCAATATTCCTTAAGGTTTCAAAGATTTGGGATTCAAGTTATTGGATTTGACTGATTTGATCTCTTCCTTCATGTTGTCTATAGCATAAGGAAGGGGTTAGATCAGTGTTCTATCTCTGATTTAAAATGAAGATTGTCGATTAGGAGTTTTTGATGAAGATTTTAATACTTCTAATTGATTTTAAAGTGTGTAAATCCCAAATGAGTACATTAAAGCGCTTCATTGGCAGCTACATTTCCATGGGTTTTTCAACCCTAAATTGGTACAAATTAGTATTAACTTGAAATCATAATCTGTTCTGTATAGTAAATATCCTAAATCAGACTTTACTAAGTTTGATCTTGGGTATTTTTGTATTGAAATCTTCATTTCAGATTGCTGGAATTGATGGACAGACTGTGCAGCAGTGACCATTTGAGTTTAAGATGTCTGGATGATGTGTTTGAGAACTGTTGAGAGTAACTACAGCTGCTGTTAAAGTTCTAATTTGTACTAGTTGGTCTAAAAATAGTAGGACAGTAGGTGGAGAATTGGAGTTTTAAATAGCTGATGTGTTCTAATTATTGCATACTATGTGTACAAGCTTTCGTGTATAATTAAATATCTTTTGATCTCATTTGTTAGCTTGTAATCTAATTTTTAATCCTTTGTCAACTAGCATGGATGTATAACTATCCACATTTGGAAATTAATGGAAAAATTGAGTGAAAACCATGTTTATTTGATTGAACATCTTTTATATGGTCTGTTGAGCATTAATGAGCCCTCCACTACCATTTCAGACCTCAACCCTCCGTTCTAGTGCCTTAGTCTCCCATTAAAAACACTCTTTAAGGCCTAGAATGAGTTTTCTTTGTAAATAAACAAAAATATTATAAAAATTTCAAAAGAAAATAAAATAAATGTGTAGCGAGTAGGATTAGATATATTTTTTAGTGTATACTAAGTTTCAAGGCATTCTGAACCCCTGACTTGATAGAACATACCAGCCTATGGTTCAATCTATCTTAAAACTTAATAAAAGAACTCAACAGTCAAAAATACCAAAAACACTTCTTGTCTCTCATCTTTCTCTATCTCTCATCCTCTACCTCTATAAAACATATAAAATAGAAAAAATTAGAAAAAGTTCAAAAATGCCCAAAAATACTATGTAAACTATATATATACATGTATATATAAGGTATATATATTTTTTTAAAAGAGCATATATAAGGTATATAATAAGCTATTAATGTAAATAGTGTAAAATAGGTTTATAAATTGTATATATAACTTATGTACATATTCTATAATGTAAATTAAATATTTAAGATAACTTAAATAGTATATAACTTATTTATATAATTAACTATTAATTTAATTAACATATATGTACTATAATCAAGATAAATTAATAAACCCCTACAAATAACATTATTTATTAATCATACTGTACATACATGTATATGTATATATATGTACACTAATATACTTGTAAATTAATTTAATTATATATGTATAATAAATAATTAATTTATTAAGTTATTAAATAAGTTAGTAAATTAATTGAAATAAATTAGTAAATTAAGTTATTACTGAACTAATTTATATTGTATATTTGTATTATAGTATTTTAAATAATTTAAACTAATTTAACTATATTTATAATGTATTATACTATTTATAAAAAATTTATATGTATAATAGCCTAAAATCACATATTTAAATGTATATAAATTAAAATAAAATGTGTAAAATATAATAAAAATGCGTATTAAATATTTTATTAGGTATATTAACTCTGTAATAAGTCAATTTAATAATTAATTAACTAATTTGTACTGAAATTAGTAAATTAAACCTTAATTTAACATGTATATATGTCAATCTTTAGCTAATTTGTTTATATAATAAATATAATTATTTTCGTAAATAAACTATATAATTGTATAGCCATATATAAGGGCTTTCTGTTGGACCTTAGTTTCATCTCTCTTTTGTGCTTTGATGTTAACAAAACTATTTGAAAATATAATATGTTTATGAAGTAATTACAGGTCAAAAGAATCTGTGGATGCAAGCAAAAAGATTGCACATGAACGAAGAAGTTTTTGAAGACTTTAGTTTTTATTGTATCTTAGAATTTTTGTATGTCTCCAAATAAGTAAAACATAATCTAGGTATTAAAATCAAAGTAGAGATAACTAGGATTCAGAATATCATTCATTTACTCGGTTCTTAACTCAAAATCGACTCTTTCAAAACAAAGTCACCTAGAGTAGATTGGATTTCTCTAATTGATTTACACTAATGATCTTTGGTGCTTGCTCGGCACTGGTTTGGACTTAAGTTCCAAACTGTGAACATCAAGTACCGGTACTCATCATGAGTACTAGGATCAGGTGGTCACAGTTTGTGAACTGGGTTTTTGCCTGAACCTTACAAGTACCGATACTCATCCTAAGTACTGGTACATGTAGGTCACAGGACCCAAGACTGTGTGTTACAAGTACCGGTACTTATCATGAGTACCGGTACATGTAGGTCACAGGACCCAAGACTGTGCGTCACAAGTACCGGTACTCACAAAGAGTACCGGTACCCAGTGATTTGGCTGTACTGACTGTATGTAGTCAGTACCGGTACCAATTAACTGTTGTAACTAGTCTGAATGGCTAATTTGCAATTAATCATAATTCTAATGTTCCTAAAATACCCCTAATGGCTAGAATTCGTGGGAGAGGTGATTAGTGTTCTATATAAGCACTCTTTGAGTGTTGTTTTAGACACATCTCTTAAGAAAAATCATACTCTTGCCTACACCTTCAATTCTCAATTTTCAAGCTGACAGAGAGTTTGTTTTATTGCATATCTTTCAGGCCTCTCATCATTTGCAACAAATCATCAAAGGCGATCGTATTTTTCTATAATCAATCGTTTGTTTTACGCCTTAATTTTTCTTGTTAGATTTGGTTATACTTGTTATAAGATATATTCTTGTTGGAGACTTAGGAAATAGTTGTAAGCTTCTATTTACATTGTGTTTACACCTGTATCTTTATCTTTTCTTCATATCTTGTAATTGGGTTGAGGTAACCCGTTAATTACCTCTAATATTAGCAAAATTGATTCCCTCTGAGTTGAGGAAATCAGGTTAAAAATCCTAAGTCAGGAGACTTAGGTAGTGGAGTACCCAAGTGAGGGGAACCACTATACATCTTATGCCTTTGTTTTTGTGGTTTGATTTGTCTTACAATTTTTTTTCCACACTATTCATCCCCCCTTCTAGTGTGCTTGTGATTTACAGATCCTACAGGTGGTATCAGAGCGGGTTGCGAAAAGAAGTGACAATTCTATTTCGCAATGGCATCTCCAGTAAAGTGCACCGAAGAACAGTCATCCACACGTCCTCCCTACTTTGATGGGACGAACTATGGATACTGGAACAGGAGGATGCAACTCTTCCTCAAAGCCATGGATGAGGACTCATGGATGTTTATTCAAGAGAAGTACATGGATCCGAAGCCACTAGGAGTGGCATGGATGGCAGAACAAAAGAAAAGGATCGCGGGAAATGCAAAAGCGATGAATGCACTCTATTGTGCGTTATCAAGAGAAGAATTTAACCGTATCTCCGCATGCGAGTCCGCATACGAGATATGGAACACATTGCAAGTCAGCTTTGAAGGTACGAGTAAAGTTAAAGAAACACATATTTCTATTCTAACAAAAAGCTATGAGTGTTTCAGGATGCAGAAAGGTGAAACAATCAAAGGGATGTACACAAGATTTGGAGAGATCATGAATCCAATGAAGGATCTTAGAGTCAAGCTGAAGGAGGAGCAACTTGTAAGGAAAATCTTAAGATCCCTTACAAGCAATTAGTCTCCAAAGACCACAGCCATTCAAGAGGAAAAAGATCTTTCTACTCTCTCATTAGATGAGTTAATTGGAAGCCTCATGGCATACGAAGTCCAGTTGGAAAATATGAAGAAGAATGAAGAAAAATCCATAAGCAAGAAAAAGGAGCTTGCTTTCAAAGCTTTAAAGGAGGTATCAGACTTTGATGACTCAAATTCCGACGAAGAAGAGGAGCTTGCTCTTCTAACAAGAAGATTCAAAAGATTCATTCGAAAACAAGGTAAGAAAGTCAATAAATTTTCAAATGACATTATTTGTTTTGAGTGCAAGAAGAAGGGGCACGTACGAAAAGATTGTCCAATGATCAAGAAGAAGAAGGAAGAAAAGAAGGACAAACAACTTGATCAAAAGAAAAAGAAGATTTCAAGAAAGGCATACAAGGCAACTTGGGATGATAGTGATTCCGACACGGAATCATCTTCGAAAGAATCTGAAGAAACAGAAGTTGCACATCTTTGCTTAATGGCAAACGACGACAACTCGGAAAATGAGGTAGATTCTGAAGTCACCTTTAATGAATTAGTACAAGCATATGAAGATTTATATAATAAGGCTAGGATGATTAAAAAGGAAAATAAGACTTTGCATGATAGTTATAGAACTCTAGAAATAGAGAAATCTTGTTTAGAAATAAAATTAGATATGTCCAAAGAAACTAACAATCAATTACATGCAAAAATAGTAAAATTAGAGGATATTTATGAACACTTTGAGGATACTTTGAATAATTTAAAAATAACAACTAGGCTGAATACAGAATTTTGTAATAATCTAAAAGCTAAGTTCAATAATAAAAGGAACACACAAAATAAATCACATGCACCTAAACATTCATGGATTTATCAAAAGGTCAATAATCCTAAGAATTATAGACCTAACACTAAAATGATCCATAAGCCTAAGGATTTGAAAGGTACTAACCATCAAAGACCCAAAAGAAAATGAGTACCTAAAATAGATTTAATAAATTATCTTGCAGGTCAAAAAGGACAAATGGATCCTAAACAGTGGGTGTTTCAAGTACATGATGGGACACTCCGACCTCTTTATCAAATTGACCAAAATCGAAGATGGAGGATATGTCAAGTTGGACAACAACAAACGTTGTCGCATTATTAATGAAGGTACAATAGGAAACTCTTCTAAGTAGGTATGTAATGTTCTTTTAGTAGAAAACTTAAAACATAACTTGCTTAATGTTAGTCAAATATGTGATAATGGATGTGATTTTTTGTTCACTAAAGTTGGATTTAAAATATTAAAAGAAGGAACAAATACGGTTTTAATTGAAGGATTTAGATATGAAAATATCTATGCTCTTCATTTTTCAAAAGAGAAGTATGTAAAATGTCTGCTTGCTTCCCATATTGAAGTAGATCTTTGGCACCGTAGGCTAGGTCACATTAATCACAAACATCTTATTAGGTTAGCCAAAAATGAGTTAGTAAGGGACCTACCTAAACTAACTTATAAGAAAGATGTTTTGTGTAAGTCGTGTGAATTCGGAAAAATGCACAAAGCCGCTTTTAAACCTAAAGACTTAGTTTCAACAACACGACCTTTAGAGTTGTTACATCTTTGATCTATTTGGACCAACACGATTTAAGAGTCTAAATGGATCAAAATTTTTCCTAGTTATTGTTGATGACTTCTCTAGGTTCACTTGGGTCATCTTATTGAAACATAGGGATGACTCATTTGATTCCTTCCTAAGTCTTACTCGAAGACTTCAAAAGGAAAAATCACCCTCTATTCTTATACTTAGGATTGATCATGGGGGTGAATTTGAAAATGAAAATTTTTCAAGTTTTTGTGTCAATTCTGGCATAACCTATGAATTCTCATTTCCTCGGGCTCCATCTCAAAATGGTGTTGTAGAGCACAAGAATCGCACTCTACAAGAATGCGCACGAACTTTGCTCTTGGAGTCTGGGCTTCAAAAATATTTCTGGGCAGAAGCCATTAATATGGCATGTTATGTTCTAAATAGAACACTTTTAAGGCCTATTATTAAGAAAACTCCATATGAGCTTTATTATGAGAAGTCTCCTAGGATATCATATTTTAGGGTGTTTGGAAGTAGATGTTATTTATTAAACACCTGTGACCGGCTTGATAAGTTTGATGCTAAAGGTGATGAAGGCATTTTTATTGGCTATTCAACAAGAAGCAAAGCTTATCGAATCTTTAATAAAAGAACTTTTGTCATTGAAGAATCCCTGCATGTTTCATTTGATGAAACAAACTTAGGTGAACCAGAACCAAATCATTTAGATTCTGATGATGAAGATACCCCCTTCATTAATGTATCAAAATAGAAGATTCACGAAATGTACATGATCTTCTAAAAGAATGGGTACACCATAAGGATCACCCTCAAGAACATATTATTGGTGATATTGAACAAGGTGTAAAAACCCGATCTCACTTTAGAGTTGATTTTGTCCTTAATGCTTTTGTTTCACAACTTGAACCCAGGAAAGTTGATGAGGCATTAAAAGATGAATCATGGGTTGTAGCTATGCAAGAGGAGCTACTCCAATTTACTAGGAACAATGTATGGAATTTGATACCCGCTCCTGAGGGTAATTCCATCATTGGAACCAAGTGGGTGTTCCGAAATAAATTGGATGAATCTGGTTCAGTGATCAGGAATAAAGCCAGACTTATAGCTCAAGGCTATAACCAATAGGAGGGCATTGACTTTGATGAGACATATGCTCCTTTTGCTCGCTTGGAGTCCATACGAATGCTACTTGCCTTTGCAAGTGCAACGGACTTCAAGTTATATCAAATGGATGTCAAAAGCACTTTTCTTAATGGTTATATTAAGGAAGAAGTTTATGTTCATCAGCCTCCCGGGTTCGAGGACCCAGCACACCCAGAGCATGTATACAAGCTCAATAAGGCGTTATATGGACTTAAAAAAGCTCCCAGGGCCTAGTATGATAGGCTCAGGACTTTTCTTCTTCAGCACAGTTTTAGAATTGGAGTTGTTAATTCAACTCTTTTTGTAAAAGAAGAAAGTAATGACATCTTATTGGTTCAAATATATGTTGACGATATTATATTTGGATCAAATAAGGAGTCCCTGTGTCAACATTTCTGTGAGACTATGAAGACTGAGTTTAAAATGAGTATGATGGGTGAACTCAGATTCTTTTTAGAACTCCAAATTCAACAATTAAACATAGGAATTTACATTAGTCAAACAAAATATGTTCTTGAAATTCTCAAGAAATTTGACTTTGAAAATGTAAATGGCAAAGAGACTCCGATTGCTCTATCTACTTCTCTTGGTGAAGATTTATCCGGCAAGAGGGTAGATGAAAAGAAATACCGGGGAATGATAGGTTCACTACTATATCTCACAGCTTCTAGACCCGATGTTATTTTTGCTACATGTTTATGCGCAAGATTCCAGTTCGAACCCAAGAAATCTCATTTTAATGCAGATTTAGATACCTAAACAACACAAAAGACGTTGGTCTTTTCTATCCTAAAGCATAATCTTTAGATCTATTATCCTATAGTGATGCAGACTATGCAAGGAGTCGGACAAACCGAAAGAGCACAAGCGGCACATGTTATTTTATTGGAGAATCTCTAGTCTCATGGTTCTCTAAGAAGCAGACTTGTGTTTCACTTTCTACAACTGAAGCTGAGTATATTGTAGCTTCACTTGCTTACTCTCAGGTCATTTGGATGAGACAGACTTTGTCTGACTTTGGATTGATTTTTGCACAATCCAAGATATTATGTGATAATACAAGTGCAATAAATCTATCCAAAAATCCGGTACATCATTCATGTACCAAACACATAGACATTAGACATCATTTTCTCAGAGATAATGTACTTCAAGGCTCTATTCAATTAGAATTCATTGACACTCAAAAACAATTGGCAGACATCTTTACAAAACCTCTTGCAGTAGAGAGATTATGCTTTATAAGGAGAAAATTAGGACTTTGTACAATAAAAGAGATTCTAATCTAACATTTTGTTTGATATAAACCTTGTTTGTATTTATGAAAATTCCTAAGGGCTTTCTTGAAAATTACCCATGCTTACTAAAAGAGGGGTAAAATATAATATTTCCATATGTCTGGAAATACTAGGGTGTTGTTTGCAATTTGGTTGTTTAACTTAGGTTGTTGATCACATTATTTTTTTTCAAGACCTAAGTTGTCAATTTTTCTTCTCACAACCACTTAAGTGGTCATGTGACAAGCACATGACCCATCCCATATAAAAGAGGTCAAGTGAAAACACTTGCCTCATTTTTTCACAACCAAACCCTAGTTCCACCAAAAGCCTCTCCAAGACCTTACCAAGAAGAAGAATCATCTCCAATCTTCATACCCTAGGCACATTCTTCTCTTCTCATCAAATCTTGTTTCCTTGATTCATTCTATATCATGTTTTCTGTTTCTTGTCGTCATTTCTACTGCTGCAATACTCTTTCATCAGGTACCAAATGGTACCGGTACCCATCATCGGTACCGGTACTCGCTGGGTGCAGCAGTGCCTACTTTACAAAGCAGCTACCGGTTAGAAGATGAGTACTTGTACTAGCTCGTATTTCTGGTTGGGACAGAAACCAACCAGTACTGGTACCAATCACCAGTACCGATACATGCAGGCTTAAATGTGTTGTTACTTGAACACATTATCTTTATCTCTAATTGTATTCCTATTTCTTGTTGTATGTTTTCAGATGGCACCAAAATCTAAAAGTAAGGGAAAAGCACCTCAAGATGCATTCCACAAGTTTTGCATCAATGAGGGTGGTAAATCAAAATTTGATTGGTATAAAGGCCTAAAACTCCATCACTGTAGGCCTATTGAGTGGAAAGATTTTTCTCCACAAATTTATGAGTTCACTACCTATCTTTCCAATTAGCATCTTATGCATTTCTTTGATAAGGCATCTTTTGCTAATGTTCCTGGAGTTTACCCTGACATTAATTGTCTATTTTTTGCTAATCTCCAAGAACAAGAAAATTGGAGCCATCTTGTCTTAACATCCAAAGTTTTTGGTCAAAAAACCACCATCACTCCTAAATTTTTATCAACCATCACCCAATGTCCTAATGAAGGTCATCCTTTTAACATACTTAAGGAGCAATTTCCTACTCACAAAATTCATGAAACTCTATTGCTTCCTAATTGCCAGGGCAAAGCATTGGTTGCCCCTAACATGACACTTTTTGCTCATGTTCTTTTCCGTATCTTAGCGTAGAATTTAAGGGCTAAAAATCCGGGTTTTCACAAAATTCCTGTTGACATTTTACCCTTAATTTATGCTATCATTACAGGATTTTCGGTCAACTGGAACACGATTTTCATTGACTTTCTTAAACCTCATTACCGTGCATCGGCTTTACCCTTGGATATCTTGGTGTCTCACATATTTCATAAAAATAAAATTAACCTTTCTAATTTCACTCCTCTTAGAAAAGTGTTTATTTCAAATGGACCACTCTCCGGAAAATGGTAGTGAAACCTGCTAGAGAGGAATCTACTAGTGATGATGAAGAAGATGAAGTTGATCCAAATGCTCAATCTTCTTCTCCTCCACCTCCTTAATCATCTTCAGCTTTTGTCCCCATTACCTATCCCTTTCTGGAAGCCAAAACTCCTTGGAAGAACCTATCTCATGAGTCTGGCACCGATCCGTACATGATCAACACTTTCAATTATATTGGTCAAAATTTAACCAATCTGAATTTTGCCTTCTGTCACATGGAACGCAAATTTCATGATCTTTCTATGTCTCTTGGGTCTTCCTATGTTGCATCTTCCACTCAACATACCAAACAAAGGAAGCGGACTCAACCAAAAGCACCTCTAGAATACAGTGAAAGAAGACAGAAACACTTCCAAGATCCATCTTTTGTAGCAGAAAAAGAACCAATTATCAATGAAGATGAGGAAGAAGAAGACACAGAAGATGAAGAAAATGTTTCATATGAAGAAGACGATGATGATGATGACAACAGCAACGACGATGATGATGATGACGACGGCACCAATGATGATGATGACAATGACGATGATGAGGATGAACAACCACTTATTAGAAAATGTCATAGAAATTAGTTTAGTTTTTTAAGTATGCAAGCTTGTTGTTGATTGTATGACTCTTAACATTGTTAAACTTCTATGGCTCTTAATATTTATTTTGTGTAATGAACTTTATCATGTTATGAAATTTGATGCTTTATTTGATTATGTATTTATGCTTTGTTATGAAATTTGAACTTTTATGGTATTTGCTCAATTTTTTTTTCTTGCTTGACAAAAAGGGGGAGAAATGAAATGAATGAATGGATACTTCATATCTAAAATAGGGAGAGCTTAGTTTGAGGGGGAGGTTTTTTACTCTCTTGTGGAGTTTTTTATTCTTCTCTTATTAAGTCTCTGTTTATTTTTAATATGAGTATCTTATTTGTTTTGTCAACATCAAAAAGGGGGAGATTGTTGGACCCTAGTTCCATCTCTCTACTGTGTTTTGATGTTAACAAAATCGTTTTAAAATCTAATATGCTTATGAAGTGATTACAAGTCAAAAGAATCTGTGGATGCAAGCAAAAAGATTGCACATGAAGGAAGAAGTTTTTGAAGACTTTAGTTTTTATTGTATCTTAGAATTTTTGTATGTCTCCAAACGAGTAAAACAAAATCTAGGTATTAAAATCAAAGTAGAGATAACTAGGATTCAGAATATCATTCGTTTACTCGATTCTTAACCCAAAATCGACTCTTTCAAAACAAAGTCGCCTAAAGTAGATTGGATTTCTCTAATTGATTTACACTAATGATCTTTGGTACTTACTCGGCACAAGTTTGGACTTAAGTTCCAAACTGTGAACATCAATACCGATACTCATCGTGAGTATCGGTACATGTAGGTCACAGGACCCAAGACTGTGCGTCACAAGTACCGGTACTCACAAAGAGTACCGGTACCCAGTGATTTGGTTGTACTGACTGTATGTAGTCAGTACCGGTACCAACTAACCGTTGTGACCAATTTGAACGTCTAATTTGCAATTAACCATAATTCTAATGTTCCTAAAATACCCCTAACGGCTAGAATTCATGGGAGAGGTGATTAGTGGTCTATATAAGCACTCTTTGAGTGTTGTTTTAGACACATCTCTTAAGAAAAATCATACTCTTGCCTACACCTTCAATTCTCAATTTTCAAGCTGAAAGAGAGTTTGTTTTGTTGCATATCTTTCAAGCCTCTCATCATTTGCAACAAATCGTCAAAGGCGATCGTATTTTTCTGTAATCAATCTTTTGTTTTACGCTTTAGTTTTTCTTGTTAGATTTGGTTATACTTGTTATAAGATATATTCTTGTTGGAGACTTAGGAAATAGTTGTAAGCTTCTATTTACATTGTGTTTACACCTGTATCTTTATCTTTTCTTCATATCTTGTAATTGGGTTGAGGTAACCCGTTAATTACCTCTAATATTAGCAAAATTGATTCCCTCTGAGTTGAGGAAATCAGGTTAAAAATCCTAAGTCAGGAGACTTAGGTAGTGGAGTACCCAAGTGAGGGGAACCACTATACATCTTATGCCTTTGTTTTTGTGGTTTGATTTGTCTTGCAATTTTTTTTCCACACTATTCATCCCCCCTTCTAGTGTGCTTGTGATTTATAGATCCTACACTTTCCAAACATATAATTTAGTTTGAAATTGAACTTAATTTGGGCCCTCAAATTGAGGGCCAAAATCTTGAATTCATGCTTGCACTGCGCTTGATTCTAACGCTGGAGCGATCGCATAATGGTGTCACATCGTGAGTTTAGGAGCGCCTGCAGCAACATATATTGTTTTTGTCCCCTTTGCCCACCAGTCGTCAGGCGTCGGGTGCCCATCACACAACCCTTTCCCCTCTCTGAGCATATGATTGAGGTTATGGTTTGAAATAGACGAGCGCGGTGCATGGGTGGGAGCTGTGCACTGTGCATACGTCCAATTAGGCCCAGTAATAAGCCATAAACCGATTAAAATGCACCTAATTAAGGATTAAGGCGACCTTAGTAGAGGTCTGGTCCCACCCTTAGGGATGCTGTGTATCCCTCGAAAAGGTCACCTGCCAATTAAACCATTTTTGAGGTTAAGAGCCGGTCTGAACCGGTTGTGAACCAGGCCCTGTGTTGTTAGTGTGTTGGAGCTTGTCCCTGTGCATGCCTTAGTGTCTTTTGCGTAAGTGTGTGCGTGCATTTGTATATAGGTATGTATAAAGTATATAAAAAGTTTAAGTAATATATGTATATAAGTATACGTAGTATAGATTAGTAGTATTGTTTGAGCTATTATGTATATAAATAAGCTATAGCTTTAGTGACAGATATATTCGTCACTGTACATAGTATTATATATTAGTAAAGACCCTAGTTTTACCTTAGCTTTTGTATATAGATTTTCTAAGGTTATAGCGACACTTTTATACGTTACTATACCTACATTATATGTTACTATAGGTGTTAGTATATTAATTTAAGTTAGTATAGTATATACTATTACTTATTATTGTATATATATCTAAGTATTAGTATTATAAATTTTGAATAAATAATATAAAGTATTTAATTATTATTTTTTATGCTTGTTTGTAGATAAATATTTGCAAGCATTGTAATTCATTCTTTTGTATATAATTATTTCATTCTTTCGTAGATAATTATTTCATTCTTTCATTAGTTGATTCATTTATTCATTGTTGTACATAAAATCAATCTTTTTGGAATTAAAGAATATTATTGGACTTAGGAGTGATGTATATTAATAACTGCCTCCAAGTGAACGACCTAAAATAAACTAGTAAAACATAAGCATATAAATAAAATTGACGCAACAACGGTTTGTATTTGTAACATATACTACAACAACGACATTTTCAAACCCCTTTTTTATACGAATCGGTAGTCGACGATCATATTTTTTGCGCTGCTGCCGAGAATAAAAACCCAACAATAGTGCTTTCTTATGATTGTTGAGGAGTCAACGGACAACGACTTAAGTGTGTTAAGCACAAGGCTTCTCAAAGCCTTTCTCTCTTTCTTCTTCTCAAGGCTTCAGCTTCCCTTCTTCTCTTCTCTCCTCTTCTTTCTTTCACGAGCCTTCTCTTTTCCTTAAGGCTTTCTCCAAGCCTTCTTTCCTTCTCCTTCATAAAGCCTAAGTGTTTGGCGTTTCAGCACAAGGCACGCACCTGGAGCAGAAGAGAGCAAAACCCTCCCCCACTCCCTCACAAGTTCCTCCTCTTCTTCTCTCTCAAATCCAGTGCATAGTCAGATCCAGATACTCAGGTATTCGGGTCATGCACAGTGCCCAGGGTCACCTGCGTGGGTGGTGACCGAGGAGTGAGGATAGGTCGGGTTATCGGGTGAGTGGGTAACGAGGGACCCGACCCCTCGTGTTACTGAGTGAAGAGCTCATAACACAAAAACAATTTAGGTGCGCTCATGCGCCCTTCACTCCACGAGGTGGGACTATCTTACTCCCCCTCCTTCACACAGCAGCAGAAGAGGAAGACTTCATCGATTAGAGCAACAGTTGAGGTCAAGGCTCTCAATTGAGGACCTAGAGATAGTCCTGGAATGTATCCACATGACCTAGGCGAGGGTTTGATGAAGAATGCAGCTGGAGCTTGAAGAACAAGACAATGGCGCGGTGACGAAGCTCTGGTAGGGGACCTGAAACATGAAATATGGGCTATAAGATCTCGTTGAAACTCTCAGCAGGATCACCGTAGGGCATGGAAGGTGATGGCAGCATCCGTGGGGTGTTTCGTGCACGGATGAGGATGGGAAAAGTCGGAAATGAAGTATGGTGGAGGTGGTATTCGGTGGAGCGTGTGGATAGACAATCCCTTCAATTTCTTGAGGGGTTTTGTTCTCAAGGGTGAGGTAGAGGTTATAGAGTTGTTGGCGAGGCATTTAGTGCAATGGAGTGTCGGAGAAACCTCGCCAGAGGGCGGCCGAAGATGGAGAAGATGACGGGTGGACGGCGGCGTCGAGGGTTGAATTGAGTGATAAAGGGGAGGGAAAGAGAGTAGGGGAGAAGAGAAACCTAACTAACCTAATCTAACTAGAAGAAAGTGGAGGAAGACGTCGGGTATGGTATGGCCAGCACCATGGAAGGTGAACTCTCCAATGGGAGAAGCAATGACGACGAAGGGGTATGGACAATGCTCGCTGGTATTGAGTCACACGGAAGAACTTGAAGAAGATGCTCCCGCTGACTATTGTCTGTGGTGGTGAGCAAAGAAGTCAGACGGAGATGGTCGCTGAGCTCGTGGAGCATTCGACCAGAGAGATGGGAAGAAGGGGAGATTCCGACCAAAACTAAGCTAAGGAGGTGAGGTTTGCGATCAAGGTCCCTTTATAGGGCTTGGGTCGAGATTCCAAGCTTGGAAACAAGCTTGAAAGCTTCGAAAATTAGGTATTGGGACCTGGAAATTTCCAAGAGTTTGCATGAACTCTAGGGCAAGATTCGTGGTCCAAGACTGGGTTCAGATTGAAGGGAATCTCTTCAAGAGTCTCCCTTCTAATTTTTGAAGGGTTTGGGCATGAAATCAGGGAAAATCCCAAATGGAAACTCGGCTACAGGTGTGTTCACATGGAAATGGTGGCAAGGGCCTGTTGGTGAATAAGATGATGAATTTATGGGGTTCCTTATAATTATTTCAAAAGTTGAGGGGCTGATTGAAATGGAAAGATTCAAACTGTACTAAAATGCAAACTATATCAAGATGATCTCTAATTTGGTCAAAATTTTGGTACAAACCTAATTTTGACCCAAGGAATCTGATGGTGAAATTTGATTTTGGTTTTGACCAAGTTTGATTGGGTAATTTACGTATAAACCCAAATTAGGGTAACTTCCTGTCTAAGACTCTATTTTAGGTCAAAATAGGTTCAGATGGTCAAATCAAAGATACCAAACCTTATGAAATTTTTTTATATGATTTTTAGAAGGTTTATATGGAATTTATCCTAACCAAAACCTCTGTTATTTAAGCAGGTCTGAAATTAGGTTTTCGGGGGCTGTTTTGACTTTTGAAATGTGCGAAAACCCATTTCTGTCTGTGTGGACCCTCTTATTAGTCATTAATGCTCATTTGACCTTAGTTTAACCCCTGGGAAATCCCATGATTGTTGTGCATTCAAGATCTTCTGTTAAAATTGCAGATTTAACCCTGATTTAATGTATTCTTCTCAGAAAAGATATGAAATGAATTATGACTCTGGTGGTTATGTACGAGCATTTGTCTATTGATTCTGACTAATTAAAGCTAGTTATGGCTGATGATGATGTTATCATCAATCCCCGCTTGTACATTTACCCCTCTATTAAGGTGTACCTAGAGGCCTTCAGACAGAAAGCCTTGGGCCGAGATTTCCTAGAGGGTAGCTCGCTAGAGTTCAAGTAGGTGATGATAGGCATCATCCATGAGGTGGATCGCTCTATCGTGAACGTCTTGGGAGCAAGTATAGTTATCTCCTTTAAGGTCTGGAGACATATATCATCTTGTTGGCCAAGTGGGATTATCGTCACTAGTCGGGCTAAAGCATCCGCAGGGGGTTGTCAAATCATGCTACACGCTTGATCGAGATGGTCTTGAAGTTCAACAGCTCCCCCCTGATGAAAGCCTCATCATGAGCCCTAACTAGCTCATTTTGACCAAAGAAAGAGAATAAGAGCTCCTACATAACCTAAGGAAGGGCCTAATTCAAGGAAGAAATGCTCTGAGAAGAAAACATGAAACAAAGGTTAAAACTGTAATTTTACCATTGCAGTACATAAACGGGATTTCTTAGAGGCTAAATATAGGTCAATTGGACTTAATAAGAGGAAAAGTGGGATGGCTCAGTCAGAAAAGGGTTGTTGTGAGATTTAAGAATTAAATGACATTCTGTAACCCTAAAATAAACCCACTTAATTTAACAAGGTTATGGTCAGGATAAAAATCAACTAACCCCTCTAGGGCTTTAGAAATATCCCCTAGGGTTTAGAACCTTCAATTTGGCCTTTGGAACCTATTTTGACCTAGATAGGGGTCCTAGCTCAGTATTTGACCTAATTTGGATTTTTGTGCAAAATATTCAGTCAAACGTTGTCAAACCTAAAATCTAACTTCACCATTGGATTCCTTAAGTCGAAATTAGGTTTGTACCTAAATTTGGACCTAAGGGGAGGTCATCTTGACCTACTTTGCAAAATAGTCCACCCAATTACATTTTGGCCCTTATCTTTTGAAAATCCTTGCACTGACCCCCCTAACTTCCTCACCACCATTACATTCAGGTCCCTCTGCCATTACAGTGGAGGAATCCCACTCTGACAAGGATTTGAGGATATCTCCCTGAATTCTCAGAGATCTCCCAAATTTAGAAGGGAGATTCTCTGAGGATTTCTCCATCGTCTGAATAGGATCTCCAAATCGGATTTACACCAAATCTTTCGTGCGAACTCTCGAGAGATTTAGGTGTCTTGCGCACCTTCCATCTCTGGCAAGATCTTTGTGCTTGGAGGCTTGCCTTCCAAGTACAAAGGTCTCGGCTAGCAGCTATAAAAGGACCCCCGGTCCTTGGCGCATCTTTTAAGCTTGATTTGGTCTGAGAACTCCCCCAAATTTCTTCCTTCCTCATCTCCAACCAACCGCCTGCAAGCTCCGGCGATCCCTCCTCCCTCCTCTTGTCGCTCTGCCACCATACCAGTGGCATAGTTCTCTTCGTCTTGCTCTTCCATGTTGCACCATACCTGCGCGCGCCTCTCCGACCCTTTCCTCGTCGCCGTCATCCTCCCCGCAGGGTTTTCTTCCCCGATGATGGCACATACGTGCCACTCATCTCCTCTTCCTCCCCTTTATCCTGATACACGCAGATAAGTTCCTCTCCTCCCCCTCTTCATTTCCCCTCATTCAATTTCATAAAATATCCCTCGACAACCACTATCCACCTTCGTCTTCCTTATCTCCGGCCGACCACCGGCGAGGCAAATCCATCACTCCCCCACTCCACATGCCTCACCACCTACCTCATCACCTTCTCCATCACTCACTGGTCATCCTTTGCCCCTTCACCAACCGCCATGCACGCCCTACACTTCCACCGAACACACTCACCTTCACGGTCACAGTCCGACCTAGGCACGCACGCCTAAGCCGTTCTGCGCAATGCTAACCCCCGCCTCACCTTCACCGTGACATGACGAAGCTTCCCACGTTGTTTGACAGGGCCGCAAGGCCGTGTGTGTGCATTTCAAGTTCACACCTCCGTCGCCATTAGCGACGAGCGCAAGTAGAAGCAGGTGGGACTTTTAGTCCCACCTCGTGAACTCAAGAGCACGATGAGTGGTTTAAATTGTTTTTGTGTTCATAGTTGTTCACCTCCAAACGACACAAGGTGAGGCCCCTCACCCATACGCACGCCTCATCCGCGACCCCTGCCCCTGTGGACCTGGCACCCAACCCGTTTACCTAGCACTCCTCTCACACTACACCATGCCGGTGCGCCTGGACCCGGGCACGTGAAACCCAACCCGATTACCCGGCTCTAGGAGAGTGAACCTAAGAGCGAAATAGAGAAAGAGACACGGGGGAGGGTAGAGGTAGGTTTTTCTCTTGTGTGCGTGCGCAGGGAAGAAGAAGAGGAGGCTGAAGGTGCAGTTGCAGCCAAAGCTAAGGAAGATAAGAAGGAAGAAGAGGAGTGACTGAAGAAGAAGACCAAGGGCAGAGGCTGAAGAAAAGAAGAAGAGAAGACAAGAGCAGCTAAGGAAGGAAGGAGAAGGAAGGACTTAGCCGTAGAAGCAGACTCGCGGCCAAGTAGAGAAGGAAGAAGAGGCAGAAGCCAAAGGAAAGAGCCGGCACTGTAGTAGAGGAAAAGCAAGCCAAAGAAGGAAGAAGAAGAGAAGAAGACAGAAAGAAGAGTTAACAAAGGCAAGCCAAAGAACAGAAGAAAGAAAGACGAAGACAGAAAGAAGAGTTAAGAAAGGCAAGCCAAAGAACAGAAGAAAGAAAGAAGAAGGCAGAAGAAGAGTGGCCGCAGAGAAAGAGAAAGTAGAGAGAAAATCAGAAGGCAAAGTTAGAAATCAGAGGGAGAAGAATAGAGAAAGCCTTGCACTGTAGTAGCAGCAACTTAAGACGTCTGATTTTACATCAAACGTCCATTTTTTGAGCTTATCTATACATTGACCTCATTTTTACTTTATAACTTTGATTGGATTGGTCATTACGTTTCATAAAATTGAAAGTTGTGATTTTTAGTTTTTAAATACCAATTTGCTCCCTGCGTTCGACCTTAGATACCTTGGTTTTCAAGTAATAAATTCTTATTTGTTTTCGCGACTATTTCATTCATACTGCAACGAACATCTTTTAAAACCATGATCTCGCCTCATTAATATCTTGGAGCCATTGCCGGGAAGCAACAGGCATTTTAGAAACTTTGATCACAACCCTTGATACAATATTGACTTAATCTCTCTCTTTTGTTGTGTTTGTCTCAGGGGAAGAAAAGGAAAGAAAAGCAGCCGCACAATAACCACACCAAAGAACAAGTAAACTTTCATAGCCCTCTCTCTTAATCCCCTCAAAGTCTGAAAAGAAAAAAACGACAAAGAAAAATCAATCTAGGGCTACCTGCTTCCATATTTAGTAATTCACCAAAGTTGCCTGATTTTCATTTCAACACATTTTGAATTGCACATCCAATTAAGGTAACTAAGGCTAAAACTTTCTTGATTGAGCCCTAGATACCAATTTTTGAGACAACTAAATTGGACCAACTAGAGCCAACCTAAGGATTGCAAAGCTAGGGTTTTTAGAGACACTTCTTCTCTTAAGCAAAGAAGCAAAAATTTCAAAAAGAGGTGTGCCTAAGCCTTGTTTGAAAAGATCTATCCAAGAGAAACCCTAAGTAAATCAGGCTCTTAATCCACTTGAACCCTAAAAGAAAGGACCTAAAAGCTCTAAAAGGAACAAAGAGGTGAAGTTGATCCTTTGGGTCAACCAACCTTAAAATTAGGTCACTTTTTCTTTCACTCAAAAGAACTAAAGTTCGAGTGGAACCCTAAGCACCTTGATCTTAATTAAAAAAAAAGGTAGACTTAAGAGGTCAAGGTCCCCATTCTGGTCTACCTAAAATCTCAGTGACAAGAGAGGTCGGGTGGGGGAAACCCTGTAACTCGT
Organism: Thalassia testudinum; assembly: GCA_037157565.1. Classification (NCBI taxonomy): domain Eukaryota; kingdom Viridiplantae; phylum Streptophyta; class Magnoliopsida; order Alismatales; family Hydrocharitaceae; genus Thalassia; species Thalassia testudinum. Next base: position 47,261,353 of record JAZHRO010000002.1, read on the forward strand.
TGGGACGCTCTACCATGTAGGGGTCTTTGTGGGACTCTCCCTCTCTGGCTACCCAGGTATTTCTCAAGTGGACAACCTTTCTGACTAAGGGGCATCATCTGCCCCGAACCTCTATAGTCACCCAACATTTTTTGGGTGTCTCGATTGAGTCCAGCACATTCTAATCTCATCAAATCCTTTGGTGCAAGTTTGGTAGGAGGTCCTTAAGACCATCCTTAAGATCTCCTTTAGAAATTCACTCCCGCTGAGGCCAAGCATTGACGCCCTTGTTTGTGCAGCAACCCCACCACATAGATCTTTCCTCTGATTCAGAACCAAGTTCTCCTTCTTCTTCCATCATGGCACAATCCATTGAAGAAGAGAACAACCTTGAGCACCAATTTCAGCGCCTAAATGATCTCTTCCAAAACTTTGTAAACCCACCGCAGCGTCCTATGATGCGAGATCATTGTAATCCCACTACGGTGGCAATCGAGCCTCGAGTCCGAATCCCGGTTGGAGGTCCTGATTCTGAACTCAAGCCCAATATGATTCATGCCATACCAAAATTCCATGGGCTTAACTCCGATGATCCATTCTAGCACATTAAGCAGCTCAAACATCTGGCCCAGACCTTCGGGTCAGATGTACAAAATCGGGATATTCTACTCATGAAGATGTTTTCTTTCTCCCTCATAGACAAGGCTGCTCATTGGTATCAAACTCAGACTTGTCTGATCAACACATGGGATGAACTTCAGTCTGAATTTTTTAAGAAGTTCTTTCCCATGGACCGGACAAATGCCTTGTGCCACCAGATCACTCATTTCACTCAACAATCGGGAGAACCCCTTCATGAGGCATGGGATCAATTCTTAGATCTCATGCGAAAGTGCCCCCATCACAGAGTTCCTAAATATGAACAAATCCATTCTTTTTACCAGGGACTCCATGAAGACATTCGATTATTCGTCAATGCAACCTGCAGAGGAAACATCATGGGTCAACATGAGGACACGGTGTGGGATATTCTTGAAAATATGTGCGAGAACTTCATCAATAATGACTCCATGAGATTATTCGACCGAACGAATGCCCGTGCATCAACGAATCTTAGGGGAGCACATGAGACACAGGACCTATCCACATCCGTCAACTTGGAACTGATGGCCAGTCGGTTGGACAAGGTTTCTATCATAGAAAAGAAGGTGGATGAGCTGGCTCGGCATCTACAGCAAGCCACCTATGCGCAAAACTCTTTTGCACGACCACCTCTTGCAAGGGAAACTGTGCAGAACATCTATCACCAATCTTCTCAGGGGATGGACCCGTATCCACCCCTGTCTAACTCTCGAACCAAAGGTACCTCCTATCCACTCTATTCTAGTTAGGGGAACTCTGAACCCTCGTATTCTGACTTTCCTGAGGCTCCTCAGACCTGCGAGGACCTCAACGCCATCCATAATGACCCATTCTCCAATATCTACAACCCTGGATGGCGAAATCATCCCAACTTCCAGTGGACGGAAAATTCTCAGACTCAAAGACCACCTTATCAACCCCATCCACAAGCTCATCGTCCATATCAACTGCCTCAGCCTCGGCCCAACCCCACCTATCAATCTGGACCAAACCAAGATCAAATGACTCTTATCCTTCAAACACTGGCTGACATTCAGAAGTTGAATGTGGCAATGCAGAAACAGCACAAGGACAAGATCATAGAGGTTCGCAATCAACTTGCCCAGATGGCAAATTCCCACCAACCTGGCACCCTTCCTTCTCAACCTCTGCCAAACCCAAATAACGTGCTGACCCAGAGGCGCATTATGAACCCAAATCCAAGCCACACACATATGATTTATCAGGCCCCCTCTGTTCCATCACCTGACGGGATGGAAGCTTCGACATCTTATGTGGGATTTCAGCAGCAGCCACCCATCTTACCAAACCTAAACCAAAACCAAGCAAGATTAAACTCCGTAACAACTCGTAGTGGTAAAGCAACCCAAGACCCACATTATCCAAGCCACTCCAAGCCTAGTAGTAACACAAGCCTTAGGATAGTTATCCAGGATACCCCTATCCTTGATCAAGAACCTGGACCTATTCTAGAGGAACCAACTAGGGTTCCATTTCCCGAGACCTTGACCAAGGTAAAGAGGATAACTAAACTCGTGGCTCCTGAGGATCTAGTCAAGCTCTTTGAATAGGTCTAGATAAACATCCCCTTGATGGATGCAATCCACCACGTACCGGCTTATGCACGATTTCTGAAAGACGTGTGTACACCCAAGCGTAAGCCGCGAACCAAAAGTGGGAGTCCAATCGTACTGTCAGAGCAAGCCAGCTCTGTAATCTTAAGTAAACTCCTACCCAAGGCTAAAGACCCAGGAACTCTCCTGATTTCGTGTAAAATTGGTGAAACCCAATTTGATAGAGCCTTGTTAGACCTAGGTGCCTCCATAAACCTAATACCTACATCCCTTCTTGACCACCTTGAAGAGTCTGAACTTAAACCAACTGAGGTGACATTGCAATTAGCCGATCGATCCATCAAGTCACCTAAAGGAATACTCGAGGATGTCATTGCTAGGGTACGGGATTTCTACTTCCCAGTGGATTTCATAGTTCTGGATATGGATGCACCTAAGAACCCATGGGATACACCGATTATATTAGGGAGACCTTTTCTGGCCACTGCTAGGGCCAACATAAACTGTGAAGAGGGCCAAATAGAATTAAAATTTGGGAATCAAACTCTAAAGATTCACATCTTTAAGGCCCAACAAGGGATTAATTGCGGGGTTATAGAGCAAATATGTGATATCAAAGCCGTGGTTGATGAATCACATGTTAAGGACAATCTGATTATCCCCGATCAACCACTAGAAGATCAAAACCCGCAAACAGAGGAGTCTGAACTTGATCTAGACACACCCATAACTCCGACCCTTGTCCCTGATACAAACCCTAAACCACCTGCTGCTATTGATAATCCCATCCTGGAACTCAAGCCCCTTCCCGATCATCTGAAGTACGTATTTTTGGGTTCCAATCAGACGTTTCCTGTGATTATCAACTCCCAACCCACTCTCGACCAGGAATCCCGTCTGATTACTGTTCTCCAGCAACATCGAAGAGCCATTGGATGGACTCTCAATGACTTGACTGGTATAAGCCCCTCTTATTGCACACATCGAATCTACACAAAAGAGGGAGGACGACCTTCGCGAGAAATGCAGAGACATTTAAATCCTAATCTGCAGGAGGTTGTCAAAAAGGAGATCATTTAGTGGTTAGATGCAAGGATCATCTACCCAATCTCCAACAGTTGCTGGGTGAGTCCAATCCAGGTTGTGCCTAAGAAGGTCGGACTCACCATCATTACAACTGAAACCGAAGAGGTCATACCGACCCGAGTAGCTAACTCATGGAGAGACTGCATTTATTACAAAAGACTCAATTCCTCCACGAAGAAGGACCATTTCCCACTACCGTTTATTGATCAGATCCTCGAGAAACTAGCAGGAAATAGGTTCTTCTGCTTTCTTGACGGGTACTCTGGTTATAACCAAGTGGCAATCCATCCAGAGGACCAAGAAAAGACCACGTTCACCTACCCCTTCGAGACGTACGTATTCCGAAGGATGCCGTTCGGTCTCTGCAATGCACCCGCAACTTTTCAGCGATGCATGCTTGCCATATTCTCAGATATGGTAGGTGATTATCTGGAAGTCTTCATGGATGACTTTTCAGTATTTGGAGCATCATTTAACGATTGCCTCCAGTACTTGGTCCAAATACTCAAGCAGTGCATCAATGTGAATTTGGTTCTTTCTTCGGAAAAGAGCCATTTCATGGTGCCTGAGGGAATCATCCTAGGACATCTGATTTCGGAGAAAGGCATCTAAGTCGATCGAGCCAAGGTTAACTTGATTTCCAAACTCCTTATGCCTAGCTCGATAAAGGACATCCGATCTTTTCTGGGACACGTCAGTTTTTACCGTCGATTTATCCCTGATTTTTCAAAAATCGTTCACCCTCTGACTACTCTTCTCTCCAAGGATGTACCTTTCAAAATCTCCAAGGAATGCACTCAAGCATTTGAAATCCTTCTTGACCGAGTTACCCAAGCCCCATCCTACAATCCCCTGATTGGACTCAACCCTTTGAGATCATGTGCGATGCATCTGACTTCGCTGTAGGAGTGATTTTGGGGCAGAAAATTGATGGGAAACTCGTGGTCATTTACTACACTAGCAAAACACTAGACAAGGCTCAGCGTAACTACACGGTTACTGAGAAAGAGCTGTTGGCTATAGTATTTGCCCTAGAAAAATTCAGATCATACCTCATAGGTTCCCATGTTATCATCTACTCGGATCACACAGTTGTGGGGCATCTCCTTGCAAAGAAGGACATGAAACCTCGATTAATCCAATGGATCCTGCTGCTGCAAGAATTTGACCTCGAGATTTGCGATAAAGCGGGAAAACAGAACGTGGTAGCTGATCACTTGTCCTACCTTCCTTCTGAAATCATTGACCCTTCCTGACCCATCACAGAACACTTTCCTAATGAGCACCTCCTGACTATCGATACAGGGCTTCCATGGTTTGCCGACATAGTAAACTACTTGGCATCACATCAGATCCCGTCTGATTGGCCGAAGGCCAAGAAGGACAAATTGCATTCCGATGCCAAGTATTACCTTTGGGAAGACCCGTATCTATTCCGCATTGATGCAAATCAGATAAATCGACGATGTGTCGTGGAAGCAGAAATCAAAGACATACTCTCTTTCTACCATGACCAGGCATGTAGTGGACATTTTTCATGACACAAAACTGCATCAAAAGTCCTCCAGTGTGGCTTTTACTGGCCCACAATTTTCAAAGATGCATACGATCACTGTAAGGCATGTACCCATTGCCAAACCTTGGGCAACATGAGCCATCGAGACATGATGCCGTTACAGTCAATCCTGGTATGCAAGATTTTTGACATTTGACTAATTGATTTTATGGGATCCTTCCCCATCTCAGATGGCTTCGAATACATTTTACTAGTTGTTGACTATGTATCCAAGTGGATCGAGGCCATTCCGACCAGAACCAATGATCACAAATTTGTTATCAAATTCATTCATCAAAACATCTTCTTAAGTTTCGGGATTCCACGTGCAATAATTTCTGATGGAGGGACCCATTTCACTAATACTCAGTTCAGGTCACTAATGACCAAATACGGGGTGTCGCACCGAATCCCTACTCCTTACCACCCTCAAACTAATGGTCTAGCTGAGCTATCAAACCGGGAGATCAAGAAAATCATCCAGGTTACTGTTCGACCTGACAAGAAGGATTGGTCATCCCTGCTTCTGGAAGCATTGTGGGCTTATAGGATCACCCACAAGACCCAATTAGGTATGTCTCCCTTTAGACTGGTGTACGGGAAGGCATGTCACCTCCCCGTCAAATTGGAACATAAAGCGTATTAAGCAGTACGGAATTATAACTTAGATCTTTCTAAGGTTGGAACCCATAGAAATCTTCAAATGAGCGAGATCGATGAATTACGCCACGACGCGAATGAGAACTCGCGAATTTACAAAGAGCGGGTTAAAGCCTTTCACGACAAGCACATTTCTAGAAAGAACTTTCATCCTGGTCAAAAGGTTCTACTCTTTGATGCCCGACTCAAATTATTCCCAGGAAAGTTACGATCTAAGTGGATCGGACCCTACCTAGTCCAACAAATCTTTAGAAATGGAGCCGTTGAGATCAGTCCACTCAGCCACAATTCCGAACCCTTCGTCGTGAACGGTCAGAGACTCAAACCGTTCATTGACATGACCAATACAGATTTAGCTAAGTCATCCTTTATCCTCCACTCTCCCTGAGCTCATTGCGCCCAGCCGATGGCGTAAAACTCAGCGCTTAAAGGGAGGCAACCCGTCATTCTTTGAAAAACCTGAAACCTTTTTTGACATTTCTATGCTGAATTTGTATTGCACTTTAGGGTTCATCCATTAGAATAACCGACTCCACCTCAGGTACCCGCACCCGAGTATAGAAATCGTTCGCAACAGTCACCTCGACCCATTCACCCACCCAACACCTGTCCTAATGAATGATCTAAGCTAAATTTGAACCCACCTAATTTACAATGGGGACATTGTAAATCGTAGGCATAGGGGGTATGAAAGTGCAAAATGTCATGAAAACTCATATTAAGAAAAGGTTTCAACAAAAAAATCACATATCACAAAAAACACAAAAAAAAATGAAAAATCTTGAAAAAAAGTACAAAAAAACTGAGGGGGAGAGAAAATTTTTGGGCTATACAAAACATGAGGAGGAAAAAGAGCAAAATGCCAAAAAGGATAATAAAAGGAAAAAGAAAAAAGAATAGTCATTAGTAAAAGATTAAGAGATTAACTGAAGTTCTAGACCACATCAAGAAAAAAGAGAAAAATGAGAAAAAAAGTGCCAAGGAGACACAAAAAGAGATTAGTAGGAACGTTGACTTTAGGCCTTTTGGGCTAGACTCAGCTTAAAAATTCAAGTATCCGCTAAGATCTGGATAATCCCCAAGAGGTTGGGGAAAATGTGAAGCTTAAGTATAAGGTCTAAGGCTTAGGGAGTATTCGGCCTCGTTAATTGACCTTCGGTTTGAGGGACTCGGTAACCTAAGCACCCCAATCCACACACAGTCTGGTTCAGTGCGCATAACTATCAAAATCATGCACAAGCATTTTAATGTTCCGAAAAAGTTGCCTAGATTAGAAGTGACCGATCAACACAAGTTGATTTGGACGAATTCCCGACGTAGAGAGGTAGGAAATTCCCCTCGAAGATGCATAACAACATATCGTCTCCTCGACGCTTGTCTCTTAAGATATTTAAATATCCTGCCGAGGGCATGTAAGCACTCTGCTGGTTCAGATACCATGGGCGGCATTATCATGAAATGTCGATTGCCAGGGTTTGGATTCGGCCACGGAACGCCATGGGCGGGATTATCTCGAAATCTCGAAAGCCAAGGTTCTGGGGGTTACCATGGGCTGTGCTATCATGAAGCATCGATTGCCAAGGACCGTTGAAGATTGATGATGGGGACGAAGAATCCGATACAGACAGTGTTGAGAAGCCAATCCGAAGCTAAAAATAAAAAGAAAAGAGAGAAAATTCTCCAAACAAGTAAATCCTCTGTCTCTCTCTTACAAAAACGCACTGCAAACTGAACCTAGGCTACAAAAGTCTCAAGCACGGGTGCTTTAACCGGGAGTCCAACAAACCCTAGGACAGTTTCTGCGGGCCTTAAAAGCCTTCGCAGAGGATCGAGGCTAAAGCTGGTCAGGTCCAGATTTTGGTTGGTACTTGAGTACCTCTAGGCCTATTGTCAGCATTCTAACCTAATCAAAAAAAGAAGAAAAGCACTTATCATAACTAGTGAAAGAAACTCAGGGTCTGGAATAGAAGTTAGGACCTTGAAATTTTGCTAAGGGACTAGCAAAAGCTAGGCATGGGGGTATGATGAGAGCCTCATCATGGGCCCTAACTAGCTCATTATGACCTAAAAAAGAGAATAAGAGCTCCTACATAACCTAAGGAAGGGCCTAATACAAGGAAGAAATGCTCTGAGAAGAAAACATGAAACAAAGGTTAAAACTGTAATTTTACCATTGCAGTACATAAACGAGATTTCTCAGAGGCTAAACATAGGTCAATTGGACTTAATAAGAGAAAAAGTGGGATGGCTCAGTCAGAAAAGGGTTATTGTGAGATTTAAGAATTAAATGACATTCTATAACCCTAAAACAAATTCACTTAATTTCACAAGGTTCTGGTCAGGATAAAAAGCAACTAACCCCTCTAAAATTCATGGAAAAATATCCCCTATGGCTTAGAACCTTCAATTTGGCCTTTGGAACCTATTTTGACCTAGATAGGGGTCTTAGCTTAGTATTTGACCTAATTTGGGTTTTTGTGTAAAATATCTAATCAAACGTGGTCAAACCTAAAATCCAACTTCACCATTGGATTCCTTAGGTCCAAATTAGGCTTGTACCAAAATTTGGGCCCAAGGGGAGGTCATCTTGACCTACTTTGCAAAATAGTCCACCCAAATACATTCTAGCCCGTATCTTTTGAAAATCCTTGCACAGACCCCCTAACTTCCTCGCCAACCTTACATTCAGGTCCCTCTGCCATTACAACGGAGGAATCCCACTCCGACAAGGATTTGAGGAGGATATCTCCCCAAATCCTCAGAGATCTCCCAGATTTGGAAGGGAAATTCTCTGAGGATTTCTCCATCGTCTGAACAGGATCTCCAGATCGGATTTACACCAAATCTCTCGTGGTAACACTCGAGAGATTTGGGTGTCTTGCGCACCTTCCATCTCCGGCGAGATCTTTGCGCTTGGAGGCTTTCCTTCCAAGCACAAAGGTCTCGGCTAGCAGCTATAAAAGGACCCCCGGTCCTTGGCGCATCTTTTAAGCTTGATTTGGCCTAAGAACTCCCCCAAATTTCTTCCTTCCTCGTCTCCATCCAACCGCCTGCAAGCTCCGACGATCCCTCCTCCCACCTCTCGTCACTCTGCCACCACACCAGTGGCGGAGTTCTCTTCATCTCGCTCTTCCGCATTGCGCCATACCCGCGCACGCCTCTCTGACCCTTTCCTCGTCGCCGTCATCCTCCCCTCAGGGTTTTCTTCCCCGACAATGGCGCCAAAATGTTAACGAGGCGAGATCGTGGTTTTAAAAGATGTTCGTTGCAATATAAATGAAACCGTCGCGAAAATAAATAAGAATTTATTACTCGAAAACCAAGATATCCGAGGTCGAACATAGGAAGCAAATTGGTATTTAAAAACTAAGAATCACAACTTTCAATTTCATGAAATGCAATGACCAATCCAATCAAAGTTATAAAGTAAAAATGAGGTCAATGTATAGATAAGCTCAAAAAATGGACATCTGATGTAAAAGCAAACGTCTTAAGTTGTTGCTGCTACAGTGCATGGCTTTCTCTATTCTTCTCCCTCTGATTTCTGACTTTGCCTTCTGATTTTCTCTCTTCTTTCTCTTTCTCTACGGCCACTCTTCTTCTGCCTTCTTATTTCTTTCTTTTATTCTTTGGATTGCCTTTCTTAACTTTTCTTTCTGTCTTCTTCTCTTCTTCCTTCTTTGGCTTGCCTTTCCTCTGCTACAGTGCTGTCTCTTTCCTTTGGCTTCTGCCTCTTCTTCCTTCTCTGCTTGGCCGCAAGTCTGCTTCTGCGGCTAAGTCCTTCCTTCTCCTTCCTTCCTTAGCTACTCTTGTCTTCTCTTCTTTTCTTCAGCCTCTGCCCTTGGTCTTCTTCTTCAGCTGCTCCTCTTCTTCCTTCTTAGCTTCCTTAGCTTTGGTTGCGGCTGCACCTTCAGCCTCCTCTTCTTCTTCCCTGCACACTCACACAAGAGCAAAACCTACCCTTACCCTTCCCCGCGTCTCTCTCTCTATTTCGCTCTTAGGTTCGCTCTCCCAGAGTTGGGTAATCGGGTCGGGTTTCGCGTGCTCAGGTCCAGGCGCACCGGCATGGTGTAGTACATGAGGAGTGCTGGGTAAACGGGTCGAGTGCCAGGTCCGCGGGGGCAAGGGTCACAGACGAGGCGTGAGTATGGGTGAGGGACCTCACCCCGTGTCGTTTGGAAGCGAGCAGCTAAGAACACAAAAATAATTTAAACCACTCACCACGCTCTTGAGTTCACGAGGTGGGACTAAAAGTCCAACCCGCTTCTGCTTGTGCCCTCAGGAGGAAGATTTGTCCAATTGGAGCAGCTGGGAGCTTCACTAGGCTAATTTCCTGGGAGTGTGCGTGCATGAGACCAACCCGTGTCTTCTGGACCTGGGAGCCTAGAGCGCTAGAACTTGGAGCAACCTCGCAAGCTTCTTCACGTCATCGCTAATGCCGTCGGAGGTGCGAACCTGAAATGCACACACACGGCCTCGCGGCCCTGTCAAACAACGTGGGAAGCTTCGCCGTGTCACGGCGAAGGTGAGGCGAGGGTTGGCGTGGCGTAGAACGGTCTAGGCGTGCGAGCCTAGGTCATACTATGACCGTGAAGGTGTGTGTGTTTGGTGGAAGTGTAGGGCGTGCGTAGCGGTTGGTGAAGGGGCAGAGGATGACCAGTGAGTGATGGCGAGGTGATGAGGTAGGTGGAGAGGAATGTGGAGTGGGGGAGTGATGGATTCGCCTAGACCTTGTTAGCATACAAGGTCATGTTTGGGTCCCAAGCTTGATACTCGCCAGTGATTTGATTGGTGACCAAGTGGGAATTCATGTATATTTCCAACAAGGAGACGCCTCTTGACTTGGACACTTGGATACCTACTAACATGGCCTTGTACTCCGCCTGGTTGTTGGATGCAGGAAAGACTCACTTGATGGCGAACTTATGAGTAACATCGTTTGGGGCGATTAAGGCTATGCCAGCCCCAGTCCCGGTTGTCATGGACGAGCCATCAACATAAAGCTGCCAGGAGAGTGTGAGGGAGGCATCCGACTATGTGAATTTCACCGCAAAGTTTGCCAGGACTTATCCCTTGACGGATCTCCTTGGTTGGTATTGGACGTGGAATTCTGCTTGTTTGATAGCCCATTTGATCTATCGTTCTGACCCTGTAGGCTTATATAACATTTGCCACAGGGGGTAGTCTGATAGAACCACTATTGTGTGGGCTTGGAAGTTTGGGTGTAACTTTCTGGCTGCAGTGACCCAAGCTAGCCCGAGTTTTTCGATGACCATATACTTAGCTTCTGCACCTTGGCAAGTGTTGCTAATAAAGTGTATGCTTCTCGTTCACCGACTAAGATGGCGCTGGCGGCGAACATGGACGCAACCAAGTACAAGTAGAGAGTTTCCCCAAGCTTAGGAGCCGTTAGGATGGGGAGACTTCAAAGTGCTTCCTTGACTTCCTCTAAGGCCTTCTAGCAATAAGGAGTCCAGTGGGCAGCAATATATACTTTGCCCCTCTTGATACACTCGAAGAAGGAAAGGCACTTGTTAAGGGATTGAGACAAGGATCAGCCTAAAGAGGCGATTTTGTTGACCAATGACTACATCCCTCTTAGCGTGCTTGGCAGCTGTAGGCCCATGTTCTCTTGGATCTTGTCCAGGCTAGCTTCAATTCCTCTGCTGGAGACCAAGAACCCCAGAACTTTGCCAGTTGAGACCCCAAATGCACACTTCTCAGGGTTTAGGCGAAGGCGGGTGCTCCTTAATACTTGGAACACCTCTGCCAAAGAGTCTAAGTGTTGAGGGAAATTCGATCCCTTCACAAGCATATCGTCTATGTACACTTCAAATGATTTTCCTATTACTTTGGAGAAAATCATGTTTACAAGGCACTGCTAAGATGTTCCAACAATTTTCAAGCCAAAAGGCATGACTCTATACTGAAACACCCCTATCAGTAATGAAGGATGTGTGAGGCTATCGACTGGAGCAAGGCTGATCTGATGGTAGCCGTTGTAGGCGCCCAAGAAGGACATATGAGATTGTCCACTGCAGGAGTCCGCCAGAGTGTCCACCCTTGGTAAGGGAAACTCGTCCTTTAGCAAGCTTCGTTAAGGTTGATGAAGTCCACACACATGCGCCATTTGCCGTTGGCTTTCTTTTCCATCAAGACGTTCGAGAGCTAAGTCAAATACAAGGATTCTTTGATAAATCCAACTTCAAGGAGCTTCTAGACTTCAACGTCAGCTACTTACCATTGCTCAGTTGACTTATGCCGTTGCACCTGTTTAACCATGTGGGTGCCTGCCTGAATATATAGATGATGTTGAATCAAGGACAACTATATTCCCGGCAGGTCGTTGGCAAATCAAGAGAAGACGTCCACGTTGGCCCAGAGTAGGAGTATCTACTCCTGAAACTCGGAGGGATCAAGGTCCTCTTTTACCTTGACGAGCCTCGTATCGTCATCAAGATAAAGCTATATGACCATGGCTAAGGAGTCTGGCTGCAGTTCTGAAGTCGTTGGTAAATTAGCTGGATTTGTTTCCTACTGGATCACCTAGACCTGATTTCTCTTCTTCCCCCATTTCTGTGGCTTAGGGGGTCTCAACTCCATGGAACGTTCCAGTTCAATCCTCAAAAGCTCACGCCCAGCCGTTTGATTCCCATGTATTATTCCTACCCCACAGGGGACTGAAAAAGCATAAATTGGAAGTATAAGGAGATGATCAGGCGAAAGGCATGGGTCATCGAGAGGACAATGATGCAATCGAATGCCACCATCCACTCGTCCACTGTGAATGTGGCCATCTGGTTAAGGTGACTATTCCTGTAGCAGACAAACAAGGGAAGGTTGATCTCTTCTTTTGGCATCACTTTATGATTACCAAACCCCACGATCGGGTGAGTCGATGGGGAGAGATGCTCCTATTTGAGGCCTAGTTTATGCAGCATCTTCGAGAACAGCATGTCGACGGCGTTGCCTTCGTCCACCAAGAGTTTGGGTTGTAATTGCCCGACCAACAAGAGTGTCACTAAAAGCAGGTCTGTGTGCTCTGCCAGGTCAAGCAAAGAGGCGAATAATCTAGACGCCTCCTGCTTGACTATACTCCTTTCACCCCCACTGAAGAGTGGGGAAAGCGCATGGAAGTGTCTTCTTGGAAGGAGTAACTTGGTGGCTTAGGGCGGCATTAACCCTAAAGATCACCTCGACCTTTGTCCCAATAGGTTTAGGTGAGGGTCTTGGGGTAATGTGGGCATTACCGTGAATACTTGATGATGGTATTCTGCCGAGGGGAGCTAGGATGACACTGCCTGCTCGATCTAACAAGCTGTCGACCTATCTGGCTCTTGGTCTATGATGAAGACCATGTCAATCCCCCAGTGTTGCTGGAGCTTCTCTATGTGGTAGTCCTCCGGGCCCTCCATGGGTCTCTTCCCCTTATCTTGGTCCTCATTTCTCTCGATGAAATGGGCCAAGTTTCCCTACCGAATCTGCGATTCGATCTAGTCACACAGATTCCGGCAATCTTCAGTGCCATGACCTCGAGCCTTGTGGTACTTGCAATAGGGCCTAGAGTCAACCTTCTTCTTCATGGGTTTAAGAGGGGGTAGCAGGTCCTTGTCTATGGATTAGACCTCCGCCAACACGTCCACCTAGTTCACGGACAGGGGAGTCTACTCTTCAAAAAACTCCTGCCTCGGCTAGCGGGGTCCATGATTGCGGCCCCTGGTGGGCCAATCGCTTCTTTGATCATGGAAGGTGGCCTTTCGTTTGTTGAAGTGACCACTTCCATTGATGGATATCGGAGAGGGTTCTCTTGATGTTCTCCTCTCCTCCATAGGACTAGTGTCATCGACAAATCCTTCCGCCAGCCGTGTACTGGAGTGGAAGGAATCAACCTGCTCTACGAACCTCGTTAGTCTGTCCCATAACTCCACCATGTCTCTAGGCGAGAAGTTGTCGATGTCATACCAAAACCTCTAAGTCAGGAGACCTGACTTAAAGTATTAGATGGCTATGGCATCGTGAGGCCTCTTGGCTTGAAGTACTGAGTCATGAATCAATCCAGGTAAGATCGAAAAGACTTAGTCTTCCACTGTCTGACTTCCCTAAGTTGCCTGACAAAATACTAGCAGAACTTATTCACCACTTCTTGAAAGCAAGCGATCTATCCGGCTAGCAGTTCATTGAACCATTCGTGGGCCATATCGGGCAGAGTACTCCGTTTGGGTAGCCGTGCACCAGCATCATCTAACGATACCCTCCAATGAAGCTATTGGGATATGTCGTCTTGTCGTATGGGGCCATGACGGGATGCTTGTACTTCTCAAGTAGGGGGGCTGCCATCACCTCCACTATGAATGGGTAGGTGGTGACGTACGTGCATGGGTGACCTAGTGAGCAATCTTCGGTATAGAGCCTCCACTGTTGGTGAAGGGCTGAGCCTCTGAATGCTCCCCCGACAAAGGCATGCCCAGAGCTTGTGGCGAGCTGGGAGGAACTTCCCCGTGTTGGCTACAAAGCTCGTGCTTTAGCTTTTCGAACTATTCGCGCAGGCAGGCATTCTGCTCTTCCTCCGTACGATGCCACTTCAGTTGCTCGTCTTCGAGGCTCGAGTTCTAGGGCTCCTCCGACTGAATCTTACCGAACACCATGATCTGTTTGATCTCGAGGAGGTCATTGGCAATAGATTGTTGTTCCACCTTTAGAGCCGACAGTCTAGCCTCATACTCCTTCCTCGCTTGCATCTTGAGGAGGGGATCCTGCTCAGGGGTCTTAAGTAGCCGAATATGTGATAAGGTGTGGCTCATCATAGCTAAAATGCCTAAGTTAAGCTAGAAACTATGTTAAATACTATTAAATTAACACAAAGAAAGGGTTAAGTGTGAAAATTAACAGAAAAGACCTAAAACACCAAATCTGTGTTAAAAATGCAAAATTAGGTCATTTATTGATATATTCTATTAATAAATACAAAACAGTGATCCAATTACAAATTGAACACACAATTGAGCTCAAAACTTCAAATCAAAAGTGAAATTAACTTCCAACATGTTCAATTAAGCTTCAATAAAAACTTGGTAGCATTTGGACATCATTAGGACCTTGCATTAAGAGTTTCATATTTAAGTCCTCCATTCATAACATTTCATTCATTATAAAACCTCCAAGGACCTAATTGTAGGATGCAAGGACCTTTTTGTAAGGATCTAGGGACAGCTCTGTAATCATGTTATACCACTTATGGGCCTTGCTGCAGATTTCACATCATTTCACTTGAGGGGATTTTATGCAAAAACACCGTTAGAAGCCTACGAGAACGGTGCACCTTGGGTGCACTATTCACACGAAGAACATACCAAATCCCAGCCATTCTCGTAGAGCCTTGATTCCCTTTGATCTGTGGCTCCAATGCAATCGAAGCTTCGCGTGAATTTGCGCATAGCCTCACCACCATCTACAGATCTCATCTAATGGCCCTCCTTTGGATTGGCTTTCCGCCCGCCCTCTCCTCTCATCCTCACCGTCCCTGACCTAATTGTTTAATCCTACCGCGACGTGACCTGATCCACTGATCACTCTACCTAAGCACTCCCTCAGCTCGCGCGCACACCTGTATCGCTCCCTCCTCCTTGAGTGATCCCTTCGTCTACCCCTCTAGCAGCTTCCTCTTTCTTGGGTGGTCTATGACAAGGACTACTTTCTCCCTCATTTCGTCGCCTTTAGCCACCGGCTACTGGCCCATGAGATTCACCTTCATCTGCAGGAGGTCTCCTTCCCTTTCATCCTCCTTAGCCACCGGATTTGGATCTAGGAGAGTCCCCTTCCTCTGATTAGTAAGGTTTTCAATGCTTTCTAGGAGTAGAATTAGCAATTAGATTAGCTTAGGAGTAGAGTAATTTAGATCCAATCCGCTTCTCTCTGATCAATTCATATCAGAGAGACTTTCATACACATCATCAACTCATTTTTCTCCCCTTTAATTCCATTTGATCGCTTTCTAATTCTCTCGATTTTACTTTCATTGATCACCCCATACATTAAGGTCTAATTTCAGACCTGAGAACATTGGTTCTCATATATGAAATTAGCGCCAAAAATCACTTTGGGGGGTCTCCCATCCATTTCACAATTCCACAAAGACCCCCCGATCTTATTCTATCAACTCGAATTGCTCAATCTTGTTTAAATTGGTTTTTAGTGTTCAAATCGGTGATTTGGAATTTATTTGAGGTTTTATCGGATTTAATCGATCATTTTGAGATCGAATGGGTTTGAGCTTTGGTTTGATTTGTGGATAAGCATATGCCTAATCTAAGCCCTTTGTTGGAGAGTTCTATCAAGGAAAATCAGTAATTTTGATTTAAGATGGAATAAGGACCCAACGGGTCTTGATCAATCCACAAAATCACCTTGAAGACCCATCAATGGTGTTCAAGGAGATTGAGTGGAGTGATCAGCAAAAGACCAGAAGAAAAAGCCCAAATGGGGTGACATTTTGTCCTCCATATATCCACTTGCATGATTCTTTAGCGAAGGTGTGATTGAGATTTTAAAGGACTTTTGGAAGAAGATTTGAATTGGTTTGCAAAGGGGATTGAAATCTATTTTATACATATGATTTTTAGATCTTCTTTCCTGACTTAAAAGGGATTTTAAGATGAGAATTACAGTCTGATCTTGGGTGTTTATGCATTGAACTTCACATTAGAAGTACTGAAATTAACCTCAGAACTGTTGAATATGACAAATCTGGCTGCAACAGCAGCCTTTGAAATATGTTTAAGATGTCTGAAGTAGCCCAATAGATGCCGATCTGACCAATAGCAACTTGTGCTATGATGGGAACACCATCATGAGCCATAACTAGCTCATTTTGATCCAATTAAGTTAGTAAATACTCATACATAACTGCCAAAGAGCCATATTTCATTACAAAGTCATTCTGAGGGAAAGACGAGAAAACAGGTTTAAAATTGCAGTTTTACCATCATATCATGAATGCAGGACAATCACGAGTTTCCCTAGGGGGTAATTAAGGGTCATATGGTCCTAAAAGTCTAACAAATAGGTTAGAACAAACAGAAAAGGGTTTACACGTGTTTTGAGAATTAAATGACTTTGAAACCCTAAAAACAAACCCGCTTAATTAACTGAGGTTCTGGTCAGGATAAAATTCACCTAAACCCTCTAAAATTCATATAACAATCCTCTTATCTTTGAAACCTTCAATTTGACCATCAGAACCCATCTTGACCCAAAATAGAGTCTCAGATAGACATTTGCCCTAATTTGGGTTTTTGCATAAATTATCTAGTCAAGCTTGGTCAAAACCTAAATCTAACTTCACCATTGGATTCCTTGGGTCCAAATTAGGTTTATACCAAAATTTGGGCCCAATCTGAGATCATCTTGACCAAGTTTGCATTTTGGTCCAATCAGACTCTTTCTATCTCATTCAGATCCTTAACTTTTAAATTCTCTTACAAATAGCCCCCCAACTTCTTTGTCTTCTTCACAAGCAAGTCCCCATGCCGTTTTTGGAAGGTGAAACCTTCATCGTCGAGTTTCGAGCGAGGATTTCTCACTCTATTCTCAATCAATCCCTCCCAAAATTGATATAGGGATTCCTTGAAAAGTTTCCTTCTATTTGAGCCATTCCTTGGGCTCTAAGTCCTTCCCAAAAGGCCATGTGAACCTCTCAAAGGTTCGGGTATCCTACTTCACGAGCACCTTCCAAGCTTGAAAGCTTCTTTCCAATCTTGGAAGGGCTTCCTATGGCCTATAAAAGCGACACCATTGCACGACCATGCATTTCAGCAAGTTTTGGCTTGAGAAATCCTCCTCTACTCCCTCTTCGGCCACCTTCAAACTTAGGTCCGGCGACTCCTCTCCCCTCTCCTCCTCCGGCCATCCAACCATCAAATTGGATGGCCAACTAGCTTCCCCTCATCCTCGCGAACATCTCCTGCCAACAAGAGGTCATGCCTTTCCTCAATCGACGTCGCTACCTTGCTGCACCAACCTCCTTCTCAGGCTCCAGTCGACCAACACCGGAGCCCTTTGCCTCCCTATTCTCTCGCTAAGCCCTTCTTTAGTACCCTCTCTCTTTCTATTTCATTTTCCTACACTCACAGACACACACAACCATCAACCATTGCCGTTCATCCTTACCTTCTCCGTCTCCGGTCACTCCTCCGACAAGCCCATCTTACCACCACAGACCACCAATCAACTCGCCGACCACCATACAACCTTCACCTCTCCACCCTCTTCAAAACCCCTCTCCCTATTCATCCTCTCACCCACTCAAACTCGCCGTCAAACAACCCACTGATCTTTGACCTTCACCGCTTCCAACACATCACTCCACGCTTCACCTCACCATGAAACCATCACCACTACATTCGCCAACATCTGACGAACCTCTTAAGCGAGTTTAATTTGGCCATGAGGCCGTTTTGCTTGTTTTTCAAGTTTCGTCGAAGCTCCGCCCGTTGCCACCGTGTTCTTCAAGTTCACGGCCTCGCACGCCCCAGGTTGCATCTCCAGGATGTGCGGTTTGGCTCAACACACGCACCCAGGCTCTGGATTGGAGACACCAAGCACAAGAGCACGCCCAATTGAACGAGGTTTTCCCTGCAGAGACGCAAGCGAAGAAGGTGTGGGACTTTAGTCCCACATCGTTAGTTGAAGAGTGCACCGCAGTGCATAAATTGAAAAGGTACCTGGGGCTTATCGCCTCAAACACTTAGGGGGTGAGGTCCCCCGCTCACCTGCGCCTCACCCATGACCCATCCCTCGCAGGCCTGGCACAGATCTGACCCGCCTAACCAGACTCTACTCCTCGACTGCGATCACACCTGTAGCCCTGGATCCAGGTGCGCTCTAGGTCTAAAACCCGATAACCCGGTAATGTTTGAGGCTCTGGGAGAGCGTGACCTAAGGAGAGAAAGAGATGATTGTGTGCGAGGGCAGGGGGTTTTGCTGCAGAGAATAACAGCTAACACTTAGCCGTTTGAAGAACCTTCCCTCTCTGCGTGAAGAAGAAGAGCAGTGAAAGCAGAAGAAAGAGAGGAGTAGAAGGGCAGAAGGTAGACAAGGAAGAAGGAGAGACGCATAGAAAGAAAGGCAGAAGAAGAAGAGAAAGCAGAGAAGGAAAGAAAAGAAAAGAAGAAAGGTAGAAGAAGAAAGAAGGAAAGAAGAGGACCCGCACAAACAGAGAAGAGAAAAGAGGAAGAGTTTAAGCAGAAGAATGTGATTTCTTTTAAATTCTTAATTAATATTGTGCATCTCTTAGCTATCATTGTGCGGAGTAATTGGTGATTCAAATCACCATTTTACTCCATTCTTTTTACAGTATTGACATTAGCTTTCATTGATATATCCTTCTTGCTTGAAGTTTCATTATAAATTTCTCATACTGTGTTTAAATTGCAATTTTGAGATTGAATTCCATATTGTTCCCATTGTTCGACCTTGGACTTTTTCGAGTAATAAAATATTATTTATTTTCAAAGCGATTTCGGCTATACTACAACATAGCTTTTAAAACCTCAATTTCTCTTGCGAACATGCTGTTGTTGCTACTGTTGGCTGTCTTTGCTATTGTTGCTGCTATCTTTGATATTGCTGCTGCTGCAACAATGCCACTAGATGGACTTAACAAATGGACAGTGGTCTGGATTTGAATTGTCTTAGATAGCTAATATGTTCTAACTTTTGTATACAATGTAAATAAGCTTTCATGTATATGTGATGACTTTAAATCTGATTTATTTGCTTGTAATCTGATTTGTAAACCATCTTTGTTAGTTATATTTGTGTACAACTACCCAAACTTAAAAATGTGATAAGATTAAATGAAAAATCATGTTTATATGCTTGAAAATCTCTCTCGTGTTGTGCATGATACATCTGAACCCTTTGATTGCCATTCCACCTCTCACCACATCCTAGTGCCTTAGGTTCCCATTGAAACACCCTTTTAAGGCCTAGAATGAGCTTCATTTGTAAATAAATAAAAACTATAAAAAAAACTCCAAAAAAATAAAATAAATGTGTAGCAAGTAAGAATAAATATATTTTTAAGTATATGCAAAGTTTGAAGGTCATCTGAACCTCCAGCTTGGTAGAACATACCAGCCGACGGTTCAGTATATCTTAAAACTTAATAAAAGAGCTTAACTTGAAAAAAATTCCAAAAACATTCTATTCTTCTCATCTCTCTCTTTTCCTCTCATCCCCTACCTCTATTAAACTTTAAAAAAAACCCATAAAAATCATAAAAACTCGAAAAATACCCGAAAACACTATGTATACTATGTAAATACATGAATATATGAGCTATATACTAAGCTAAATATATGTACATAGTGTAGAAAGTATATAAACTATATATATAACTTATATACGTATTATATATTATAAATTAAGTATTTAGACTAAATTATTATGTATATAACTTTACTAAATAAATATCTATTAATTTAATTAACTTATATGCACTATAAGCTATATAAATATATAAACCCCAATAAATGAACTTATTTATCAATGATATTGTACATACATATTTATATATATATAATGTACACTAGAATACCTGCAAACTAATTTAATTATATTTATACAATAAATAATTAATTTATTAAGTTAGTAGGTAGTTTAATAAATTAAATTAAAATAAATTAGTAGATTAAGTTATTATTGAACTAATTTATACTATATACTTGTATTATAATATTTTAAGTATTTTAAATAAATTTAACTATATTTATACTGTATCATACTATTTATACCTAATTTATATGTATAACAGCATGAAAATGTATATTTTAATGTATATAAATTAAAATAAAATGTGTAAAATATTATAAAAGTGTGTATTAAATAATTTAATATGTATATTAATACCGTATAATATCAATTTGATCATTAATTATGTAATTTATACTGTAATTAACAAATTAACTTATAAATCAATGTGAATAACCTGTAAACTTTGGATAATTTATTTATATAGTAAACTTAATTATTTTTGTTAATAAACTATGTAATTATGTAGCCCTATATAAGGGCAATACAAATCTATAATTTATTTTTAATTTATAATAAATTATGGCCCTTAAATCAAGGGCCAAATTAAGCAATTTAGAACAGCTCTGCGTGTGGGCAGCAATGCCAATTGGCCGCTGAGATAGTGCCACATGGTGGCTTTTGCAGATTCCCTTACTCAGAGGGGATGAGATAAAAAGTGCGGAAATAAAATATAACAATCTCACAAAGATAAACAATCACACAAATGGCACAATTATTTTTAGGTGGAAACCTAAACCGGGTGAAAACCACCACCTAATCCTCTCGAGTTAGGATTTTTCGATCAACCAAGTTGATCAAATCCACTAACGTACTACATAAACAAGGGTAGTATAACCTCAATTATAACCACGCTACTTTATACGATGGTAGCGTACCTCAAACCCCTTCTCTTTACGAGAAGAATTTTGTCTCACGAAGGAGATGAGAATTCGCAAAGCGAATATCCAACACAAGCAAAGTAACAAATACAAGAATAGTCCTATAGAGCCAACAAAGTAATTCTTAAACTAAGCTTCTATAGGAGTTAGGATGCTTCCCTTTGGTGGAACTGCGTCGACGACGCGGATGCGTGAACTATGCAATGGCACAATGGCGCTCGTGTAAACTACGGCGGGAGAGCGCGTGCGCAATTGGATTGAAGCTCTCTGGAAGGTGAACTAGGACTTAAGGGCTAGAGCTTCTTCTAGAGATCAATTTGACACAAAGATGTGGAAATGCTTGTACTTGGTGTGTCTGAGTGGCAAGGGTTCTCCTCTATTTATAGAGGCCCTAGGAAGGCTTCCATAGCCGTTGGGTGCAAGGCCCAAGAGAATCAGGCCGTAATCAGAAATAATCATTATTCTAACAGGGTCATCAAACATCTAGTCCAGGCATCAGACGTCTGGAAAATCCATTTAAGACGTCTGGGAACTAAGTCAAATGTCTGATTTTAGGCAGGTTTCCTCCCTGACTTAAATCAGACTTAAACAGGGTTCTAGTGAATTGTCATCAGACGACATACAGGACGTCTGGAAACCTACTTTTCTGCGAAAATGGATTCCCAAGGGAGTGCAATGGCTAGAAAATCTCTGAGAAGAGATTTTGGGTCAATCGAGGCAAAACGGTCATATATCAGACGTCTGGGGTCCTCTACGGACGTCTGATACGAGGCTAACGGTTATTTCCTCAATGTTTGTTAAGGAAGCCAACGGTCCACTAATTGAACGTCTAGCAAAATCACCAGACGTCTCCTAAGACATCTGGACTAAGGTCTGGACGTCAGATTTCATTGGACAGAACTAACTAAGTCCGGCCTAAATATTATCGGACGAATGAGTCAACAGTCAGATGTCTTAAAAGTCATTTTCAGACATCTGATTTTCAAATTAGACGTCTGATAAGGCTGTCTGAACCCTATTTTGATTTTCTAAGTTCTCTATAGAAAACCTAAGTATCATAGGATTGTGCAAGTGTTCCTAGGACTACTATTAGGGTTCTTTGAGGCTCTTTAATATGAATCTAAGAAACAAAATAAAGAGCAACAAAAGAAACAAAAATACATAGTACAAAGGAAAGGAAATCTATCATATTCTTCATCTCCTTCCTTCTTCAAGCTATCGCTCCTCACGAAGCTCCTCTGTTCTCCATCAAGATCCTCCAATCCACCATGGATGTAAGCTCGAACTCCGTCTAACCACGTCTCCATTTGCAATTAACCTAAAATCTAAGACTTCAAGTGCAAATGTTAAATGACACGTGTTTTGTTATCATCAAAATAAACGATCGTGGTACTCTAGCACCAACAACTTTAGGAGCCACCACACTGCTATTTATGTAATTTGTGATGCCCAACGCCCAATCGTCATGAGCGCCAGGCGCAACATACACATACATATCCCTATCCCCTCTAAGCATATGACTTGAATGAGCAATGAAATTATGGGTGCGGTGCATGACTGGGAGCTATGCACTGTGCATGGCTCTGATTAGGCCCAATAATGAGATATAAATCAACTAGAATCCACATAGTAATTAACTAGGGTGGCCCTAGTAGAGGTTTGGTCCCACCTAGTAATGGGTGCTTTGTATCACTCGAAAAATCAGACCGAGCCGATCTGAACTGGCTTAGAAGGGTGAACTGGCTATGAGAGCGAGAGAGAAGCTAAAGAGGAGGCTAAAAAAATTGTCTAAGTGATTGAAGACCCTCCTTAGAACCCATGCCTCTATATGTGTGTCTTAGTGTATATATGCGTATATAGGGTATATGTATATGTATATGTATATGTATATATAATATATATGTGTATATATATATAGTATGTTTGTAAATAATATGTATATAAGTATACTTAGAGTATAGTAGTATTGTTTGAGCTATTATGTTTATAAATAAAAGATAGCTTTAGTGACAGATATATACGTCACTATAGATAGTATTATATGTTAGTATAGACATTAATTTTTACCTTGGCTTATTTATATAGTTTTCTAAGGTTTTAGTGACACTTTATACGTTGCTGTAGATTTATTATATGTTATTGTAGATATTAGTAAGTTAAGTTAACATAGTATATATTATTACTTATTATTGTACATATAGCTAAGTATTATTAATATAAGTTGTAAATAGATAATATAGAGTATTTATTTATGATTTCTGATGCTTGCTTGTAGATAAGTATTTTCAAGCATTATAATTCATTCTTTCATTATTTGATTCCTTCATTCATTTTTTACATAAAATCAATCTTTTTGGAATTAAAGAATATTTTTCGACTTAGAAAGTGATGTATATCAATAACTACCTCCCAGTGAACGACCTAGAATAAACCAGTAAAAATTAAGCATATAAATAAAATTGACGCAGCAACGGTTTGTATTTATGATATATACTGCAAGAATGACATTTTAAAACTCCTTTTTAGTACGAACCGATAGTCGACAATCAATATGCTAGACTAACTTCTCTTTACTGGGATCGGCATGCTGAAGGTGTCCATTGGACACAGAGATCCTAGACTCCTCCTGGCTCTCTCGGGACAACAGCGAGTGGAGTTACAAGTGGTTGGGGCTAATGCTAAGATTTTTTATTAGGAAACGATATCGAACAATGATCGATTCCCAGAGATGGTGCAATTGATCGGACCTCCTAAGTGATCAGAGGGTCCGACTCAAAGAGTCACTAGCAAGACTTTGAAATAATTTTCACACAAGAAAATAACTTGTCAAAGGTTCTGTATGTGGATTTGAAGAGGTGGCTTCTTTAAGAACTATGTGAGTTGAGGGCTCCTCTAGAAATAATGCAAAAGTAGGTTCATTTAGAGAGTCCTTATAATAGCCATCAAAATCTGAGTCAAGAAAAGATTCGAAACCGAGATTGCAGACACTCTCGGCACTTGTTGTTTCTGATTCCTGAAGATCAAAAAAGAATGATTCCATCTCAATGGAACCTAATTTTGAATCAATGATCTAAGGATCAGGGACCTCAGAGTCAAAGTTGAAAAATGGATCATGGATGCTAAGGTTGTAAACTAGTTCATAGTTGTCAGGAAACAAAAGTTCTCTGAAATCATAGTAAGATTCGAAATCATCGGAGAACTTGAGAAGATTGTGTTCTGAATTCGATTCCAGATCAGAGGTTCCACCACTGAAAGGATCACGAGATGTAGAATCAGCAACCTGACTTGCATCTATCTTACTGTTAGATTCCGAGCTCAAAAAGGTGTCCTGATTAGGCATGGGCTTAGGTTCTTGGCTCTTAGGGTAGACCCAATCAATTCCCAACTCTTCCAGCTCCTCACTTTCTATATAATTAATCGACGTGACTTCCAAAAAATTAATTTGTGTCTCTGAGGAGGTTGGAGAGGTGTATTCATCAAATACAGGCCCTGAATCATATTTCAAATTTGACATCTGTGTTTCATCATATGAGGCCTCATAATCATCCTAATTAGGCTCCAATCCAGATTATAGGTTAATGGTAAGGGTTATATCACTTCTAGGCTGGGTTTCTAGGCTAGGTTTTATTGGGATGTTATAATTATTCTCAAGAATCACCTTAACAGGATAAGGCTCGGGATTTGCATTCTCAAGAAGTTCTATTTTAAGCTCATCATCACAGGTGTGGGGGAAATCTAAGTTTGATGGACCAGCTTCCTGGTTTCCTAAGGTGGTTCGGAATTGTGAACACCTGCAATTGGATCCTCCCAACCCATCTCAAGATCAAGTATGTCAATTGTTATGAAATTTGAATCTGAATTCATTTGGGTTGGGGGTCAACAACAACCTTGATTCTTAAACCCGGGATTTGGGAAATTATGTTGATCACTAGAATCACTCCAAGATGTTTTATTAATTTCTGACAGGATTTTTTCATCAATGGATCGACAGTAATTCTCCCCGTATTTCCAAAAATTTCTGGAGGTCTTCTGGAAATAAAAGATTTGACCAACATTGCAGACAATCATTGTTGTGTAAATTCACCAATTCACTGTGTTATGTTAGGAGATCGTCCCGGGTTGAACCGCGATTCATATGTATCCATATTATCTCCACACAGTTCGCGATGTGGTCCATTGTTTTCTGAAATTTAACCTGAATGTCCCTTTTAAAATATTCTTTGTGGTGTCGATAAGCATTCCCAATTATCTTTTCTTTCATACTCATTTAGGACTCAGGTTTTCTAAACAATCTTCCTAGATTGCCAGGTTGCATTTTCAAATCAAGTGGTGGAATCAAGATGTAGAATAAAACTCAAGTCAGATTGGAACTTGATTAGATCTGAAAGAAATTCCTGAGAAGATCTAATGAGGTCTCATAGGTTAAAAACCTAATGACCTTCCTGTGTATGTGCTCTAGAGAAAAGATGAGGGATTGGATATTATTTGGACCCAATCAAGACACGCAAAGATTTTTGGATAACTAAGGCAGTTTTGAGGCAGATGATACCTCTAAATAAGATATCCACACATCCGAGAAATACCTGTGCAGCCAGAAAGGGAGAGCCCCGCAAAGACCCCTACACGGTAGAGCGTCCTCACGGGTTACAAGGTTTCCCCCACCCGACTTTCCTTATCATTGCAGTTCCAAGTAGACCGGAATGTACGGACTTAAGTCCTTAAGTCTACCAATTTTAGCCTAATTAGTGCCTTGAATTTCACTTAATTTAGAAATTGATTTGTTTGTGACCTAATTTGGAGGTTGGTTGGCCCACAATGTTGACCAACTTCACCTGACCTGTCCTAAAGATGACAAAATGAAATCTAGGTGAAGACCTAAAAATCACCCTGAATTGACTCTCAGGTTAATAGGTCCACAATTTTATGATTCAAGTGAATCTTAGAACCTGATTTTAGGGTTCTTCTTGATTAGATCTTCTCAAATAGGGGCTTGGGTAGCACACAAATGCAAAAAGGTTAATTTCCTTTAATGCAGGCAAATGTGAACTAACACTGCAAACCTTAATGTTGAAACCCTAATTGGCTTTATTTCAAGACCGATTAAATCTCAAGCTATTCTTCGTGGACTTCAAGTAAGAAGTGCGTAGTCCAAGAAGATTAGGAATTAAGCGTAATCCCTAATAGGTACAGGCAGTTTAGGTAGGAAATTATAAACCAAATCACTTCAAGCTTCAATCAGATATGAAGATTTCCACAAATCAGGAAAACTTGCCTTTCAAATGATGATTTACTAAGAAATTAAGACAGGTGAATACTAATTTGATTGTTTTCTTTTTATCTTCCCAAGATTAGAAGGTTAGGGAAGAAGAGAGATTACCTGCCCTAGGAGTGGCTATTTTACGCGAAAGATCACCTCGTGATGTACCTCACAAAATCACAAGAAATCAAACAGGGCAAGTTAGTGCTCAAATATAATCAGGTAAAGCAAAGAAAAGTGGTGAATTGTGCATTGCTCCCCAGCAACGACGCCAAAATGTTAACGTGCGAAATTAGGTTTTAAAATACTTCGTCGTAGTATAGTCTATATCACACGAAAATAAATACAATTTATACTTGAATTTGAAGTCCGAGATCGAACACAAGGAGCAAGTAGGAATTCACGCGCTAATCTTCAATTAAAGTATAAATAAGCACAGGAATAAGATAAGAATAATGATATTCAATAAATGTTAATTTGTCACATTAAATATTCAATGAATGACTTCAATATTTCAAGACTTTAAGGTACCAAAAAAATAACTAAGACAAAATAATGGTAATTTAGATCACCAATTATTAGTCTAAGCATATATATTAATTACTCAAATAATCCTACACTAGTTTCAACTATGCAACTTAGGTACTTAAATGTTCCAACAGTACAAGCATTAAACCCAAATCAGACGTCTAGCAGGTGTATCAGATGACTTAACTGTCGCCTACTACTGCATCTTCTTCTTTCTTCTTCTTCTTTAGGCACGGCACTCTTCTCTTCTCTCCTGCTTCATCTCTTCCTTTTCTTCTCTTCCTTCAGGTCTTCTCCTTCTTTTCTTTCCTTGGCCTCTTCTTCTTCTTAGCCTTTGCCTTCTGCTCACAGCAACTAAGTGTCAAGCTCTCTCTGAAGAGCAAAACCCACCCCTACCCCGCTCTCTCTCTCTTCCCTTCCTCCTCTCCTCTTTCTTTGATATCCAGTTTAATCGAGTAATCAGATCACGTACCCGGGTCTAAGGCTGCAGGCGTGGGTCGTAGCCAAGGAGTGAAGGCTTAAGTTAAGTGGGTCAGGTCATGAGTGAAGGGTGTGCAGGGACCTCACCCCCAAGTTTTTGAGGCAAACAACCCTCACCACAAATTCAACTTATGTGCATTCACGTGGTCCTGATCCCACAATGTGGCACTAATGCCACGCTTGTCCTTCGCGCAGACAACAATAGCACGTGGCCTTCAATTGGCTTTGTTACGAACGCATGCCCCAGACGTATTTTAAGACGTTTGGGAGGTGACCCAGACGTCGGACCAGACGTCTGGGATCAAATCCAGACGTCTGACCAGACGTCTGGGATCGTTTCCAGACGTCTGGAAAATAGTTTTTTTTTCGCACGAAAGATTCGTCTGCGCGCCTGTGCGCGCAGACCCGCGATTCCCCTCTCTCTCTTTTTTTCCCTCTCTCTGCGGCTGCAGACCTGCCGCGCTCTCTCTCCCTCCTCCTCGCGTGGCCTTAAAAGGCCACGCCTCCCCTCCCGTCTCCACCGTCTCCTCCTTCTTCTCCTTCATCCAGTGAGCGTGAGCATGAGCGCGAGCGCGAGGGCGGCAGCGGCGGCCGTAGTGAGCGCGGAGGAGGTGCGGCGTGCGAGAGCGGAGCTCTGCCGTGAGGGCGAGCTCGCTGGAGCGGCTTGGCCGGCCGGCGAAGGGCGCAGGGGGCGCGGAGCGACGCGGAGAGGGACCTGCTGCGGTCTGAGCAGCAGACGCGCGAGGTACGACGCGGGCGGCGTCGCGAGCGGAGGCCGAGTAGCGGCCTGATTCTGGAAAAATTTCCAGAATCAGACGTCTGGGTTGATAGTCAGACGGCGAGGGAGACGTCTAGAAGCTCATACAGACGTCTGAAAGGTGAGTATTCCGCCTTCTTCTTCCTTCCTGTCGACTGACCGTACTGAGGGAGGCAGTTGGCTGTGCGCAGGTTCGCTGATTCGCCATCCTTTGCGAATCAGACGTCTGGAAGTTGTACCAGACGGCGGGAGTGACCTCCAGACGTCCGGGGTGACCATCGGACGTCTGGGAGCTAGGACAGACGTCCCCGCAGACTTCTGGACATCTGGGAAACCACGCTAAACAGGTAATTCTCTGATCCACTGTTTAAGACGTCTGGAAGAAGTTCCAAACGTTTGATTTTGCACAGTAACGTCTTTTTCGACCCGTTTAGGGCCCGTTCGGGCTCCGTTTTCCGCGATTCGAGTTGCGCTCTTTTCAGAATTAATTCCTCTACCCGTCTACAGTAGCTATACACTGCTTTGAGACACTCCTTGTGTTTGATCCTTGTGATAGGACCTCGTTCCGTTGCAGTCTTGGGAGTCGCGGAGGCACGCGGGATTTCCGATCACGCCCCCATTACTCCCATTGTACCTGGTAGAGTGGCTTAAGTTTATTATTAAAATCTGTTAAAGTATGGAACCTTAGCTAGAATCTAGGACATTGCATGAATCCTAGGAATGAGAAATGTATGGAATGATAGCTCCTAGGTGTTGCATGAATCCTAGGGCTGGAAAATTAGATTGTATGATAGATCCTAGGATATGGCATGAATCCTAGGATGGAAAACTAGCGGAATGTATAATACTGCCATCTTGGAAAAATGAAAAGGAATATAAAGTTGCCTGTAAATTGAATTAACAGCTGCCTGTTATGAATAAAGAAACGTAAGTGAGAACATGGATTGTAAGAATGTGAAACTGGAAAGTGAAACCTGGATGTTTGAGTTAAAAGGATGGAACCCTACGGGGAATTAGGAGTGGAACTCCTGGAAAGAGAAAGGAATGGAACTGGGATGTTGTTCGTACTGTCTCTTGGGTACGCAATACCAAGGGAAGTACCTGTACCTGTTTAGTGCAGAGTGGGGCCAGCCACCCCAGGGACCCGGGGTTAGGATTGGCCGCTCTGTACCGACTTGCTGGCCCTCGTGTACGTAGTACCGAGGAGAGCTACTAGTGTTAGGAGAGTACTAGCTACCCCACGGGCCCCGGGGTTCTGCTAGCCTCCTTCACCGACTTGTTAGGCCCACTAGGGCAAACCAGGGTAGTCAGGCGAGGGTGCGCAGACTGTGGAGGGGCAAGGCCCCGGTTTGGTTACTGTGGAGGGGTTGGACCCCTGTTACTGAGACGGCTCTGCCCTGGTTCCGTGCTGTGCTTTGGGTGCACCCGTTAACGGAAACGACTGACCGCGTGCCAGTGCAGGCTAGCTACCTGTGCGTTTATCGCGCGTGCCGTAGTCACTGTTACGTCTGTCAGTGACCTTGGGGTGGTTGACTGAGGGTAGGATCACCACGGGGGACTCTCCCGGCCAGGGGAGCACCACGTGCTACTTCTACTTTTTGGAAAAGACTGCAATCAAGATCGTTCCCACGAGGAACATTCAAGATCAAGTAAAGGATCTGAGAAATAAATGAATTAGTGAGAAAATTGAAAGATGTGAATAAAGAAAGTAATAGAACATAACAGCTACTGTACACTCTACTGTTTCCTTTAGTTTTAGATGCCACTCTACTCAGCGTTTTGCTGACGTGTTACACTCGTTACCTTTTCCAGGACCAGGTGTTGAGCAGCCAGGGTCAGCGGCTGCAGAGGACGCTGGGTCGAGTAGGGTCCAGTAGGGTTTGCCATAGTCTTTTGTACCTCTTTTGTTTCTGTTATAGTGAGTAGTTCTTGTTTCCGCTGTACTTTCTTTACCTGCAATTCATGTTATATGATAAATGTTGATCTACTGTTGTGGTGGTATCTACTGTAGTAGTTTCTTTCCTTACTGCTGTACTTTCTTACTGTTAGTTATATTCATGCTGAATGTGGTTTATTTTACTACTCTTTTGGTTACTTCCTCGTTGGACGACTGGGTCTTGGGATTAGTTGAGTCGGTCCAGTTCTCGAGTCTCGTAGGGGCTCGGGAAACGGGTCGTTACAGGCTTCCTTGGAGCGGTCATTGCTCCTAATTGGCCACCTGGGGATGTTCCTGGAGGTAGTCCGCACTGCCTGGGGACGTCGACTAGGGACTTCGTGGTTAGAACACCATGAACACTGCCGAAGAAGACAACGTGGCGGCAGAGCTCTGACGTGATACCTGAAACACAAAGTACGGGCTAAAAGCCCCGGTTAAAAGGCTCAGGAGGATCGCCGTGGGTCGTGGAATGTGATGGCAACATCCATGGGGTGTGGGAGTGCGAGGAATGGTCGGACGGAGTTGGGATGTGAGTGCAAAGGTGGGTTTGTTTAGGGGATTGTTTGGGTGGATGGAATGGCGAAATAGGAGAGAGCGTTTGGTCGTGGTGATGTGGCGTAGGTGTAGAAGGTGTTGGCGAGTTATTTGGTGGGTTGCGGAGGTGGGGTGGACTCGCTGGAGTGGTGGCCGGAGCGGAGGAAGATGAAGGTGATTGGCGTCATCGAGGGATGTTTTTGGATTTTGAATAGAGGGATAAACCTAAGGAACTAAGGGAACCAATCTAGCCCTAAACTAATGGACGAAAGGGGGGAATGACCCACGCTGATGGTACGTCAGATGTGGGGAAGACGAAGCCTCCGATGATAGGGGTGGCGACGACGAGGGGAGATAGGTGGCGGCCATAGGTATTGCGACGCGGGGAGGAAGGTGAGGAAGAGAAATCTACTCGCTATGGTCTGTGAGAGCAGCCGAGGAAGGAGGTCGAATGGGGTCGCCAGAGCTCGTGGAGAATTTGGCCGGAGAGGAGGGAAGAAGGAGATTCTTCGGCCAAAAACAAGCTAAGGAGGTAAGACATGCCCTGGGCATGCTTTTATAGGCCCTAAGGAGGAGTTTCAAGCTTGGAAACAAGCTTGTAACTCCATAATTTTTGCAAGTAGGACATGCGGATTCAAGGAGTTCGCATGAGCTCCATGAATGGATTTGGAAGGTAGGAGTAGGTCTAGATGATCAGGGATCTCCTCAGGAATCCTCCTTCCAATTTTGGAAGGATTTGGCCGCGAAATCAGGGAGTAATCCCTTATTAAAGGTCGCCAGTGAAGTGGGTTTAGGAGTTAGCTTGAAGAAAGGCGGCATGGACCTACTTGTGAAGAAGACGACAAAGATGGGGGGTTATTTGTAAGGATTTCAAAAGCTACGGGTTTAAGTGAAAGAAGAAGAATCAGATTGGACCAAAATGCAAATTAGGTCAATATGATCTCTGATTGGATCCAAATTTTGGTACAAACCTAATTTGGACTCAAGGAATCTGATGGTAAGTTGGATTTTGGTTTTGACTAAGTTTGACTGAGTAATTTGTGCAAAAATCTAAATTAGGGCAACTATCCAATTGAGACTCTATTTTATGTCAAAATAGGTTCCAATGGTCAAAGCAAAGGTACCAAACCTTAGGAAATATTTTTATATATTTTTTAGAAGGTTTAAGTGAATTTTATCCTGATTGGAACCTTAGTTATTTAAGCGGGACTGTTCTCAGGATTTCGGATGTCATTTAATTCTTGAAACACGTGAAAACTTATTTTTGTCTGCATGAACTCACTTATTAGACATTTATGATCATTTGACCTTTAATAAACACTTGGAAAACCCCATGATTGTTCTGCAATTAGGATATTCTATTAAAACTATAATTTTACCCTTATTTTCATGTTTATCTCTTAGAATGGATATGCAATGAATTGCGATTATGTAGGAGCATTTAGCAATGGATTATGAGTAAATAAAGTTAGATATGGTTGATGATGACGTTATCATCATATCTCCAGGCCTAACTTTTGCTAGTCCTTGCAAAATCTTATGGAATTAACTCAAATTCTAGATCATGCCTTTGATGCTCAAAATCCTGATTCTTTCTTCTTTTTAGAAATTAGGTCAGAATGCTAATAATAGACCTAGTGGCATCATTCATCTTACCTATAAAATGATTTAATACATCTAAATGTTACCTTCAATGGTAACTATAAACGTAAAATCTCTAGTGATTGCTTCTTTTTTATTCGTGATTTGCCACTCCCAAAGTCTAAAGTTTTCAATCTTCTTAAAAGGATCCCACAATTTAATGCTTTACACCCCTATTTACAAATTATGGGAGTGTAAGAATCTTCTCTTGGAAGCATCTATCTTTCTAGAAGCTTGAATCCACGTGGCCTATTTCTTTTTTGCCACATGCCCTCCTTTTACTCAAACAACAATGATGTGTCCTCGGTGACATGTAAGGTTGTTATAACAAACTTTCCCTCAATCTTGTCAAAGTTCATTTCAACTAACTTGTAGTACCTGCATGTAATTTAATTGACCTTAAGGGTGCTTTTTCATTTAACCTTTTTGGCTTTATTCATTTACGAGCTTAGACCTTTTAAGTTGCCTATATGATAAGTTGAACCCTCCTTTTTTTGGAGAGGATCTATTAAGAGTCAATCTTTTCCTCTCTTACGATTATTCAGACATAATCCTCTTTTACTTATAGTTAGAAAATTCTAACTTTTTGGTTGAGTTAGCCTTATCCCCCCTTACAGGTACTCGGGCATTCACTATACTTCATAGATATTGGAAGATCTGAGTAGATATTAACTCTTCAAAGCTTGATATGCCTGAACTATTGGTGGATAGTTAGATCGTCTTGTGAATCTAACTTATCAATCTAACTCGAACTAATGAAAATCTAAAATCCACCCATTAAGGTATGCTCAAAGGTGGAGACTCCCAATTTTAGTAGGAGAGATTGAACTTCAAGTCTCTATTGCTACATTACCTAAAAGATTGGTGTGTAGAGGAGGATAAATTCCTCTATACATAATTTGCCCAATTATATTCTAGATCATAAAAAAGAAAATCTAACTTTCTAAGCAAACTCAGACTCTCCTTTTGTCACTTAAGTTGAATAGATGGATGGACATTTCTTATTTGGTTATTCGATCTCTCGTATTTTTAAAAATTTCTTTTCTTTTTACTCAAGAAAGCATTACCTATCTCTTGTATCGCTCCTACGTATACATCATCAACATCTATAATTAGAATCATATCGATAATTAAGGTGATTTTTATCCTTCGCCGACAAGTATAATTTGAGAATTTAAAAGAACTTCAGAAAGATCATGGTTGGAAAATTTAAAGCATCTAGGTCTAGATGTTAGCCTTGTAATTCTGCTAAGCTTGGTGAACGAAGGCAAAGCTGGTGACTGTTGACGCACTCAATAGGCAACTTGAGACCTTTGTAGGTTTGTCGATCATGATTGATTCTCGGCAAAATCTGTCGAATTAAGTTTACGAGGCAAAGGCTCGATTCGACCATGATCTATTTATTGCTAGAGCCTTTTTCAACACTTTGTACAGTATTCTCGGTCGCCATAGTGATGAGGGGCAAATTGCAATGATCGTCCTCGTGAAAAATGCACGGTTTCCCAACAAGTCTGCCTATTTGAGGGCACGCTGCACTCGACTAAAGCCAACCACCCCACGAGGAATCCGCATAATGTCATGTCGGGTAAGCAATCAAGTAGTTTCAAAAAGCCCAAACTAGCTACAGCCCACTTAAAAAAAGAAAAAGAAAAAATATGATAACGCGCGGCGAAACTGACTTAGATTCTTACGCGTCCTCTTGTTAAAAAGGGGTCCGTAGCTTGCATCGTCTATGTTGCATACAGCACCAACGTATATTCTGTACGGGGGAAAATCACGTACAGCAAAATAGACATCTCCCAGGATTAGTTTATTTAAAATGTTAAAAAAATAATGATAAGAAATATAAAATTAATATTAATTTATAATTATATTTACGTATAAAATGATATTAATATCTATTATATTGATTTAAATTGATGTTAAGTTCTCGTGTCAGTGATCTTAGATTTATAAAAAATGAAAGATATCAAAGATACGGGCGACATAGTATTTTGATGGATTTATCAAGTATAAATTAAAATTGGTGTCAGATATATCTATTTTAAAGTTATTAAACCTAGATTAATAAATAAAAAATTAATTAATAAGTAAACGGATGTTAATTTGTTTTTAAAGATTAACCTTTCAAATAAATTAAATCTTAATAATTCCTTGAGGAACCATTCCTACAATTAGGGTACTAGAGGAAATTTTACCATTAACTAAAATATATATATATATATAAATATGAAAACATATGTTATAATATATTTTACATCCTACGATCAAAATTAACTAATTCAAAGTTAAAATTAATCGATTAAAAATAAAATAAAATAGAATATATTAGTTAAAAATAATTTTTAATCAAATGAAAATGATTTTCAATTAAAATAAATCAATCAAAAATAATTTTTAAAAAATTTAAAATTAAAACATATCAATTAAAAATAATTTTTAATCAGATATATCAATCAAAAATAATTTTTTATCAATTAAAAAATGACATACATCGATTAAAAACAATTTTTAATCGATTGAAAATAAGAATATATGAATGTATTTTATTTTTTTACTTAAAATATAATATTTTTATTTATGAAAATTACTTTTTCATTTACAAATTAATTTTTTATCGATAAAAAATAATTTCAATTATTAAAAATTAAAACATTAAAATCATCCTTTTTTTTCTTTATATGCTATAAAATACTTTACAAATGTCTATTTATTTATTCATTTATTTTTGACAAAATAAAATAAAATATGATAAGATGTTGAAAGCCTACGTAATATGCCTGTTTTCCGCCTGCATACCTCTGCATTGTTTGAGGCCCTCGACCTGAGCTCCAACAGAAAGGTGATGTCGTCTTTAATGGAGAAAGCTACAAGGAGGATTCCAATCCATCCAGCGACTAGTCGAGGATTAATTTTCTCTTGAAAGCTCACGTTCGTGTCCGGGTCAAGGTCACATAATGAGTATTAATGATTGGACCTGCTTTATTCGTGAAAGAGAAGATGACCTTTTTTTTCAAACATTAACATGCCTCGAATGAGGATGCAAAAGAGAAGTGAATGAATCTTACGCCGTCTGAGAGACAGAAATAAAGATATTTCAATCCAATTATCAGATTAGCAGAGTCATGTTTCTAGGATGATTACAAGCACTTACAACACGATTCACAAAATCCAAAGATTGTTGGGATCTCGTACGGGATATTGACAATCTACAATGTACGTACATACTTGTAACTCAATTGTATGGTTTATCTTACATAATGTAATCTAATCGTTTCTCACTTCTCGTCAGCTTTACTCCGCGTGGTATCTTTCGATTTCGCGTTAATCTGATTGTTTATCAAAAGAAAAATAAATAAATAAATAAACACGTGTTGTAAGATATACAAAGTAAAATAATGATTTTAATCAATAAAATTTAATGTTTATAAGTGAAAAGTTAACATTTAAGTAAAAAATTATTTTTTACAAATAATAAAATAAAATACATTGGTATATATTTTTATTTTCATGTACTTTGATTTTTAATCAATATATTTTAATTTTAAATTAATAAAAAATTATTTTTAATTTATATTTTGATTTTAAGTTAATATACTTCATTTTTAACCGTTTGATTTTTATTTTCAATCGATAAATTTTTATTTCTAATCTATTGATTTCGATTTATTCTAATTTTTAATTATTATATTTTAATTTCTTCTTTAAAGAAAAATTTCAATGAAAATAATATATTATAATTTACATTTTCATTCTCATGTCCTTATTTATTTTCATATGTTTATGTGTATCTTTACGTTATATTTTATAATTTGCTAGCACCCCTAATAATTTAATAAATCGGATCATATTAGCTAAGATTTACATCCACAACTCTCCATATTTCTAACATGACGGATGCTCGTATAGATTGAAAGTAGATGCTTGATAAAATTATACTTAACAAATCATGGAAAATTTGACTGGAATGGAAACTTAACAGATCCAGCTAATTCTAGCATGTAACAATTCCTAAATATGATCGAGGTATGCAACACTGAAATAACAAAATCGACTTCAGCTCAATGGTGACGCGCGACAATGCAACATAATTGGATTATAGACTGCGCGCCAAACCATGCAAAATGGAAGATGACAGAAAGATATCAAATGATATGCTTCCTTTCTTTTACATTCTAAAATGATGACAGAAAAAAAATTCAATCGTGAAGTCATGGTGGAATTAATA
Organism: Thalassia testudinum; assembly: GCA_037157565.1. Taxonomy (NCBI): domain Eukaryota; kingdom Viridiplantae; phylum Streptophyta; class Magnoliopsida; order Alismatales; family Hydrocharitaceae; genus Thalassia; species Thalassia testudinum. The sequence goes on from JAZHRO010000002.1 coordinate 47,297,680, forward strand.
TCTTCAACTTATTGGAAGGGTTAACTCATGTTTAACTTGGCGGGTTAACTTTTAAAATTTTAATATCCATTTTGGAGAGTCAATATCTATTTTACTAGTATCAATTTCAAGAGATGTTAACAAGATAGATTTTAACTTTATAACTCTCCAGCAACTAAACTTCACCCTCTAGAATGTAGTGCCAACATCAATTCAAATAAATATCATAATAATTAACATCATAATTTATCACTAGATTAAATAAATAAAAATTAATATTAACATTATTTTACAAGTAAATAATAATAATAATTAATATCAATTTTATATTTTTTAATATTAATTTTTTAACTTCCAAAGTAAACAAATAAAATCGTTAAAGAATTAGACACCCTTTTATTTAGTTGAGAAGAATAAGTTAAAGAATTAGACACCCTTTTATTTAGTTGAGAAGAATAAATTGAGATAAAAACTCTCGTCACTTCAAGAGATTATCGAAAATAAGAAAAAGGAATAAAATAATTTTACCTTCAAAGTAAAATTAATTTTATTTTAAAATAAATGATAAAAAATTAAAATAAAATGATTTCAAAATCAATAATTTCAAAAGATGAATTAAATACCTAATTTTGGTAAGTAGTTTGATCCTTGGGGTTAGTTTACTTGTAAGATTAGACAAGTGATGTTGAGAAATAAGAAATTAGTATTAATTCGTAATTATATTTACTTGGAAAGTGGTGTTAGCATTACATTATGGTTACTTAAATTAATGTTAAGTTGTGATAACTATTGTGACGTTTAATTGATTGTATGTTAAGATATATAAAATATAAGGAGAGACAGAGACGTGAATGATATATAATTTTAGTATGGATTTGTTAACACCAGTTAAAATTAATGTTACATAAATTTGTATTAAAGTACCTAAGCTTAAATTACCAGATGATGAATTAATTAGTTAAGTAAATAAAGATTAATTCCTTTTTTAAAAGATTAACCTTATAAGTAAAGTAGGCCTAGAAAAGATAAAAGGTAACGTGAAATTAACTCTGCAAAATAAATTAGAACTAAAAAATAAAGATAGAAATCAAAGAGAAATTAACGCTCCAAGATAGAAATCAAAATGACGGACGGTACTGAAAGCTCACTGTGTTGGCCTTTGGCAACTAGACTAAGACGGAGGAATTAGGTAAAGAATTGTGCCCTCTTCTAGAATTAAAGAGAAATGACGTTTGGTTGACCATTTTACAAAACTACCGAAGACGGGGCGAGATAAAAATTATCCTCCACCAGAATTTAGGGCTCTTCCATCAAATAAGTTGAGACACTCAAATCCAACAATTAAACGAGCTTTGGGTCAAGGCTATGCTCAGTAGCCCGACTTGCACCCCACGCTCCCCATTTCCAGCACAAGCTTGCTTCTTTGCTGGGGCTTCGATCACCATGTGCATCCCCCCCCACTCTTCCCCTCCTTCCAATGTGAGCCCCATTCGAAACGATGATTGCTTCGTTGCTCAACTACCCTCCGACTATGATTGCTCTCGTAGGCGTGTCGGAAGTTGCAATAGTCTCACCACTTAGTGAGGTAGTAGCTGCAATGATAATTGTAATGACAATGTCAAATAAGTTCACGTGATGGGATCCACCTCCGTTAGATGTCGATCTTCATTTTCATTTTACCTTCGACATCATTTTCAGAGAATGAGACCATATTGAATCTAGACACACCACAACTGAATATTAGATTAAAATCAATGTGTGACTATCGCCTGTTAACACGATTCATACCACAACTGAATAATATTAGATTAAAATCAATGTGACTATCACCTGTTAACACGATTCATACAATGATGACGACACTTCGTCAAATCCACTACGTGACTTATATTTTCCCCTCCCTTTTCTAATTTCTTCCCTCTCAATGGATAGCTATTTTCTCTCTGAAGTGTAGGATCTCCTCTTCAACCTGCCTTCTTATATATTTTTCATTCACTTAAGTTTAATTTTTCAAAAAATAAAAAACGAGCATTAGGTCTGGATGAAGTGGCGCAATATTTATACAAATGAGAATCCCTATGGTGACGGGCACTGTCACGTGTCACGTCTCTCAATCTCACGTCACTTTGTGGGAGACCCAATCCCTCTCACGTGCAACAGCGACGCGACATTTTTTTTCTTTTGTAGCATGAATGTTTCTTAGGGTTGTTTTTTTTGTCCTCAATTTTCACTTTTTACGACGTTTGAACTTCACCTGAAAGATCAACTGCATTTTTACTTTCCACATAAAAAATTAAACCAGAGTAAATGATAAGTGATTATTAACAAGAACTCGAGAAATCAGAAGTGTGTGAAACCATCGCACAGTGAAATGAATATTTCTTTAATTTTTTTTATTTTTATTTATGTTTCACAGTTACTGTCGCAAGCTGCATGCAACCTTGTAATCCAACGGAAAGACTACGAATTGCCCTTTCCCACACCAGAATAGAGACCCGTCACCCCTCCACAGGGTACCATTGCAAACCCAAAAAGTCCAATTTGACCGAGAAACCAAATGGTGTACATCTTTTTCGACGTACAAAAGGCGCACTCTTTTTTTAACGTGGGAAAACTCTTTCCCCTCTTTCTATTTGTTGGGGACTTAATACGCGTGTGCGTACAAGCATTACATCGCTCAACCGATTGTCACGTACCATCTAATGTAGTACTTAGATTGTTTCCTTATCACGCTACCTCACAAGTTCCCAAAGGTGAATGGTTCTTTTGTCTACATATGCTCATCTCTGTAATTTATAATCCGTAAATTTTATGCTATCATGAAACAGGTACTTGGTAATCAGCATGCACCACAAACATCGCCAATGTTTTACTTTTGACTGATCAAAGTAACACCCAAGATGAGACATATAAATAGTTTCACTGCGAATGGTAGCACCAAAGATATCACGAACACTGCCCAATCTTCACCTGAACCATGGTCAGCACCGTTTCCTACTTCAGTCACTCCACCCACACAAAAAGCCACACCATGAAAATCCTAACAAACACCTATCTAAAATCGACACTTGTGTTTCTCCCTGTCATCAGCATCGGCTTGCCAACAAAAAAAAAAAATCACATAAAAGTCGAGAAGTGGTCAGTAGCAGCAGCTCCCCCCTCACAGGCCCAATAAGATGTAGTATACCAGCGTAATCGGCAGGGCAATCAGCATTCCAAATATGACCCTGCGAACCACGCATTATTTCGTGAGAAGCCAACAAAAACATATATAGACAAAAAGTCGCAAAAGCCAAAAAAAAAAAAAAAACACAGTAGAAAAAGTGCATGCAGCGAAGGGAGCATTGCATGGAATGGGAACGTGCTGACCCTGTACTAAGGATGTCCGGATGCACGTTGTATTCCTTTGCAAAGACAAAGGGTACTATTCCCTGTGGAAGTGCCGCCTGAAACGTATACACATATGTTATACACATATTATTCAACAACAGAAAAGTTGATCTACCAAATTGCAAAATTTCCACAATTTTCAGCCTAACGTAAACATCCGTGATGTATATATTATTGTAAGTACCTGAACGATGGCAATGCGCAAGAGAACGCCACGGAGGCCAACGGCCATGGAGGCAGCGGCCATGACGGCGGGTCCCGTCAGGAAGCGAACGGCCATGGCGAAGGCCGCGACGGAGTTGCCACAGGCTATGATCTTGGGCTGTAGCGCCATAAATAAACCTTGTTCGAGAACACAGAGATATCATATCACTCTTTGCACCGTCAACACGTCGGTCAAATTTATCTTTGACCTTTTTTTACAGGCCACCTACTTAAAAGTGCCCCCATCATTAAATCGCCAACAGCAGAAGCCGTTGGGTTCCTATTAGAAATTGCATACATGCCCTTCTTATGCGGGATTTCGCATGCATACGCTCCTTTTGTCCCGCATACCCCCTCATCAAGTTAGCAACTACGTTAGTTAAACCCAATTGGACTGTTGGACTGACCATTGTTTAACAATGATGTGCCTACGCATAACTAGCGAGCAGGAAGGGTCAAGCACGAGCACTCGTGATTCAAAGAGAGTATGGCATGGACTTTTTTCAAGAATACAAACGAAAAACGGCCCCTGAACCTTTTTTTTTGAGAATACCAACAAAAAAAGATGGCGCTTCTGACAGGAGAGAGTGATGGAGGGGGTTGGTGAGTGAAGATGGCCCTTACCCAAGCTAAACATTGCCATGCCAAGCCCTGCATCTGACAGTAGAGAGATAGAGCGAGCAATAATCGCAGGCATCTCAACTTCCCACCTGTTGTTAAATACCAATCCCACTCATCAAGCCATATACCAACGTTCTTTCCAATTAGCAAACTTAAAACATACACAAACCCAGAAAACCAACCTGAAGGCAACCAGAGACCAAACGACTCCGAAAAGACTGGAGTAGGTGTTGGGGTTCCTCATCAGCTTCCTCCACACCATTATAAGTATCAGCCTCGTCATCACGCTCGCCGCCGGCATCGCCCCCGGCTGCGCCCCCTTCCCCGCTTCCCCCGCCGTCGCCCTCGGGTGCAACTCCGCCGTCGAGTTCGAGCTAACCTTCTGCAGCGACTCCCCAACTCCCTTGTTCTGGAAGCTGAACTCCTCCCGCCCATACTCCTCGTACCCATTCCCGTGGCTCCCATCTGCATGATGAACCAACCCATGCACGTAAAAACACCAAAAAGTATTAACCCGAATAGACAGAGCCCCCACAAAAAACCAACCTTTAGTGTTGTGGTCGACGTTGCCACCACCACTCCTGAACACGTGTATCCCCCCGTCAGACACCGGAGAAGCACTGGAGCTCCACACGAACATGTGCAACTCCTTTCCACCATCAGCACCGCCGGCCTTTTTGATACCGGTGACGGGTGAGAAGATTCCACCGCCAGGCGGCGCAGGGTAACCCACCTTCCCGCTCTCCTCATCCACCAGTATCGCGTTGCTGCTGCCGAAGTTGGACTGCCTGGGGCTTATCCCACTGCTGTTCCCATTTGGGTTCCTTCCCCCGTTGACCATAGAGTAGAAGTCCGTGTGGTTGAAGCTGGACCCCCTCGGGGTGGGGTTCCGCGAGGACTGCAGCGAGTAGATCTCGGCGTTGGTCAGGTTGGAGGGCCTCGGGGTGAGGGAGAGCCCCGAGTGTGGGCACTGCTGCTGCGACCTCCTCGAGTAGACCTCCGACCTCGAGCTCGTCGACTTGCGAACGACGACGCGCAGCTTCCCGTCGTCGCCAACCTCGGCGTCGGCCTGGAGGGGCTCCCTGCCGTCGAGAGAGACGACGTCGGAGTCCACGCGGAAGGAGACAATGGAGGCGGCGGTGTCGGCGGGGAACTGGTCGGCGATGAGGAGCCTCGCGCCGCGGTACTCAAAGAGGAAGAGCATGAGGGTGTACCAGACGACGCTCTGGAGGACGACGATCTGGACCATGAGGGTGGCGGAGGTGGGCCCGTACATGCCCCTGAGGAGGGGTATGCCCATGACGAGGGTGTTGGGGAGTGTGGAGAGGGAGAAGAGGGTGATGGCCCACTCGAGGGTGCCCCTGGCAGAGGACCTGGACCAGACGAGGAGGACGACGAGGACCACCACCTTCTGGAGGGTGTCAGCGGCGATGAAGCGGTAGTTCATCTTGTAGGGGTTGTTGGTGGAGATGAAGTGGAAGGAGAGGAGAGGGACGGCGAAGAGTGCGACGAAGCGGTTGATGCCAGAGCACTGGTTGGGCGTGAAGATGCCCCACCACTTGACGGAGCCGTAGGCGAGGACCATTGCCACGTAGAGGGGCACCACCGCCGTAAGGACGTGGTAGAGATCGAGTAGAGTGATCATGGTCGACACAAAACAACCGCGACGGAAGGGACGAGGGGATAAGTAACCCAAGGAGAGAGAGGGAGGACCAAGAAGAGACGAGACGAAACGAGACGAAATGAGAGCAGAGGGGAAGGAGTCGAAAAGGGCAGTGTGTGGGTGTGGGTGTGGGTGTATTTATGGTGGTTGGAGTAAGGGGTGACAGGAAAGGAGGGAGGGGGTAGAGGGCAATGTGCTTTGGCATCGGGTGATGGGAACTGGCGGGGGTGGTCTGGGTACGTGTAGCTGTAGTAGTAGCAGAGGGCGGTATTCTTCTCTGGGAGACTGGAGCTTGGTTTCTTTCCTGCGTTTCGATGCGTATGGTGAGTCTGTCTCGTTGTCTGAAGGGTGAAAGAAAGAGGTTTGATGAGAGTGTGGGGGTGTGGGGAGATCGCCCTCCACACCGGAAATTGACCCTGTGTTCATTAGATTCTCTCGGCGAAGCAGGCTTCCCTTTTTTCTTTTGAGGGGGAAGGGGGCAGACTTTTTTACATGCTTCTGGTATGTGCTTTGGCGTGCCGGGCGGGCGGAGTTGTCGGGTGATTTTTTTTTTTTTTAAGTTATAAGGTTAATATATTACCCAAAAGTAAGGTCAATGACACAATTACAAACAAAATGTGAAATAATCTCACACAGATAAAAAGGGAAAACAGATGAAACGTCCAACAAGTGAGTAAGAAATACTATACCTCACAAAGGATAAAAATGCATTTTGTCAAGATGGTTGACGGGATGGGGGCCTCGCCATGCCTCTTTTGATTTCTCTTCTTCCAAACATTCCATATCATAGCATTGTGTATTGGCGCCATTCCACTCGGATGATATGATAGGTGACAGGGGCCATGCATTAGTTTTGCCCATATCTCATACCATACGTTCAATATGTAAGAGCACCGTCTATGGAGGCAATTTGCGGTCTCCACTTCATTTGAACATACAATGCAAGTTGTATCTACATTAATTCCGCACGCTTGGAGTTTGGAAGTGGTAAGAACTCAACCTTTGAAGAAAAGCCACAAGCAGCAGCTCCATTCAAGGGAGTATTATTTTGACCAAACAAACTTCTTAGTGGGTTGTTTCTCCCCTTTGTCGCGAAAAGAGTTTCAAGCACTACATGAGCAAAACAGTCCCCTATTTGAGAGGGGCCAAACCCAGTTGATGCTTCCATGAAAAATATCCATCATCCAAGGTCTAGCTTGGATAAGAGCAAACCATATCTTAGAGTAGGGCTATAAAAAAAAATCAAACCCGACTCGAACCCGCTTATATTACATAGGTTTAAACCTATTTAACCCATTTAATTAACGGGTCAGGTTTAGTTTCAACCCAATATACCCACCGAACCCGATTAACCGGACTAACCCACTTATGGCCCACTCACGCTACTTCACACCCATGCCTCTAACCAAAACACCCCAGCGTTTGTTCGTTCCCGAATCCCAAATCAAATCCCCACTCCCACACCCACATAGTCAAACCTCATATCTCTACCCTAACCACCTCCATTTCCAAATCCCAAGGGGTTGTTTGGTTGGCAGAATATAGAGAGAATTAGGGTTGAATTCTGGCGTCGGTGGATTCTGGAATAAACGAATTCCGCCAAAGAGGTGGAATTCGTTTATTACGCTGGTTTATTCCACCTCTGTCATCTCCCTCTCTCAACTTCACCGCATAAATTTCATTTATTCCTCCTACCAAACACCTCAGGCAGAATAAATATTACTAATTCTTTGATGTGACAACAAATACAACCAAACACTTAGGCGGAATAAAAACACCTAATTCCTCTTACTCTTTTACATCCTTTTTTATCCCTCCTAATTATTCCGCCAACCAAATAGGCCTCAAAGGATCAGAGCAGTAGTGGTGCGTCAGCGACTCGGCATTGGTCCTCGTGGCCCTGCCACCACCACTTCCTTTGGAGGCTGTGGTGCTGTGCGACGTTGTCCAGGTCGACAACCACCACCACTCCACCATGCTTGAGGACGAGAGTTCTCCATGTTGCCATTATAACGTCCTAAACCCAGATTTCTGAGTCATTTTAGACTAAGCATATCAAGACAAACCCGCCGACACTTTTCCTATACAAATCGAAGCTTATACGAATTTAAAATACGTAATTAGATTGAAAACTCGCGTACTTTTCGTTTTTACAATCTAGACCTCAGATCGACGATCCGAAAGTACTGTTAACTTTCTAGTGTCACTAGGTTTTTTACGGTATATTTCATGTGACGATCGGACTTCGGATGTGCAAAACATATATAAGTGTGGATAAACTCGCATACGATCTACCTGAAGGATCACATTTTGTAAATGACCTCCATTTAAAAATCTACAAATTTTATTAAATTCCTTATCTCGTAACATTTCCAATTATATATGTTTCATTGAAATTAAAACTCATTTTACCCTGTTACAAGAGTGACCTATTAAAAATATATGTATGCATATAAACATATCTGCGCAGTGGGAGTGACAAATAAATTAATGAATTATTAATATCTTCTTAGGGATAAATGGGATCGAATTTTCGGTTGCGTGTGAATAATATTTTATTTTAAAAATATTGATTTGTTTCTTCGTAACAACGAATGCGGTCAGCGGTTTTACAAATAGAGAGAGATCCAGAGAGGACGAGAGGGAAACGGAGAGAAAGAGAGACAGAGAGAGAGATACGGAAAGGAAGAGAGATCGGAGAGGAAGAATGAAGAGGGAAAAGGAGAAGACGACAGTGATGGAGGAGGAAGCGGGTCGTCGGAGTTGGGGAGTGATCACCGGCGAGGGCGCCATGGCCAACCGGCAGGAGGAGTCACGACCACCATGGCCGGGCGTGCCTCGCCTGATTGGGTCTTGACGCCGAAGCAAAGGTGCGAGAGGGAGACCGCCGGAGGTACCTAGGGAGGCCGACATGCTCCACGTGGCCGGCAGCGGCCATGGCGACGAACGAATGGTCGCACCTGGCCCTGCGTGCATGGGTTGCACACGGGATGGGTGCAAGCGTGAACATTAGCGACGTAGGGGGAGAACAAAGGAAGAAGAGAGCGAGGGAGAGTGGCTGAGAGAGAGAAGGAGACCAGAGGAGGGTCTCCGGTGGTCCGGCTAGCGACGTCAAGGGCGGGGTCGGCGAGAGGAGGCCGGGGTGCTCGTGCATGCATGGGTGCATGCAGACGAGCGGCGGAGAAGAATCGCGAGGAAGACGAAGGCGTGGGAGGGAGAAGATTAATTGAAGGGGTGAAAATATTACATATTAAAATAAAATCTTTTTAATATTTCATTTTGATCCCTGTGAATGGTTGCTATATTACATAACATCTGACATTGAGGATTTTCGAGATCGGAATCAAGTGATCCAAGACTCGATCTTGGGGTTCTCGAGGGTGTCGGATGCATCCATTTGGTCGGATGGGCGATTTTTGCTCCGATTCTCAAGGCGCTTGCGAGATTCCTGTTTTAACGTAGGTTCATGTTTTGATCCGTTAGGGGGTCAAACGACGTCTGTTTCTCGTGTTCCAAGACTCGTTGGAACCGTCTCTTTACGAACTATACAAAGGTAAGTTTTTAAATTTGATTTCGAGAATATTTTCATTCATAAAATTTTTCAATGGAACTTATAACATTTTATTCCCCACGAATAATCTTAACGTCGATCTAGCCTCGGAGCGCATACAAATAGAAGGGCCCTAGAACATCAAAAGAAAAGCAATGGATGTGCATTCTAAAGTTGTCGTGACCCTCGATGACGTTAGGTCGAGTAGTCTCTCTCTTTTTCCATACAGTTTATCTAGGTGATTTTTCTCGTGCATTGCACTGTTTAGTATGCATTCTTACCCCTTGCTAAGATCGGACTCGTTTGCATATTTCTTGTTGCTTTGGATATTGGAATATTAAATATGGATGATGTGAATTAGGAATGTGAATAATCAACTTAATATAGTTAACTGCTGAGTTAAAAGGAGTTAACTAACAAATTATTAGACCCTTGTTCATGAATTATGATACACTTAAAATATGAGATGTGGTCTTATCATCATATATACAAAAAGAATTCTACTTCTAGAAAACTGGTATCCTCAGGATGGTCAAATAATAATTTGACTGAAACCACGATCAAAAATTGAAAATTTCCTGAAAACAAATAAGTTGGAGGATAACGTGAATATTTGTTAATTCTGAAATTAATAATGTAAAATTATTAATGATGGTTTGAATGAATGAAAATAAAAGATGAAGTTATCTTGAAATGGTTACATAATCAGTCCAACGGATTTGTCGGGAATTAAAGGAATTAGATAACTAATTTTCAGCCCCGCTACTTGCCGGGTTTTCAGCCATAGCTTTAGGTCTTTTCAGACTGGGTTCAAGGGCTGGTTTACAGAGTTGCTGACCTCCCTATGACTCTTTGATTAGGCTTAGCGGTCAACTAGGATAGCAGATTCGCAGGGCTCGAAGTTTGGAGCAGTTCTTTCGGCCGGTGGGTGGGTCTTTGGCTGTCTGTGGCTTAGCGTACATAGCGCGTGTATGTGTTCACACCATACGATGTAGCTGACACCCCTTTCCGTAATGACCCCAGGGTGACGGAGAGCAGCGACTTGACAAGTATAAGCGGTCTTCTCAACCAGGATGGTGACTTATACTAGTCTTGCGCTGTAGGAAGTTACACGAAATTGTCTCGTGCCCTGAGACATAAATTGATAATTTTTGAACTGTAATAAATTGAGTTTCCAATATACGAAATGAAACTGGATAACAAAATGCTTAATAAATGAATTAATAGTACTCATTCTCTCTTGTATTTGGATACTGTTGTACTCTACTGTTGTTGTTTCAATTATACTCAGTTTTTACTGACGTGTTTTTGGGTTCCGACTCAGGTGTACTTGGCAGTTTGCTAGGAGATTTCCGTTGTACATCTCCTTAGACTTATACACTATGATAAAACTTCCTATTAGTATTCAATTTATGTTCTTTTAAATTTTTCAATATGAACTGCTTGTTGGCTATGTTTATTTTATGATTATATGTTAGGTGATTACAATCTTGTGAGTGAGTTGTGCTGGTTGTTAACACACGGCGACATGAGTTTCATCGGTAGGCGAGACTCGGGTTGTCACAGTCATCGCCGATGACAACGTCCACCATTGCATCGTGCGTGAGGTGGTGTCTTTCTCCACCGTCATGTTAGTCCCTCTTTGGCTCTCCCTTATCGGAGTAGAAAGAGCCGCGAAATCGTCTCTTTGACCCCACCTTGGCACTTTGAAGATCATTATCAGATTTTGTTTTCCTTATCAAGGTTGTTCATTGCGTGAGTTCAATTTTTGCAAACCCCTATTTTATTACAAGTTTGTGTCCCTCTTTGGCTCTCCCTTATCAGAGTAGAAAGAGCAGCGAAATCGTCTCTTTGACCCCACCTTGGCACTTTGAAGATCATTATCAGATTTTGTTTTCCTTATCAAGGTTGTTCATTGCGTGAGTTCAATTTTTGCAAACCCCTCTTTTATTACAAGTTTGTGTAGTTTTTGGGGTTATTATCTTAGAGAGAAATCAAGAAAACATGGAGACAAAGAAGCTAGTTTTTTTTTCCTTTTTATTTCTAAAAGTTTTTCTTTTTTTTTGCGTTACGTTTTCAAAGGTTGTTCTTTTGTGGTCATTTGCTAGATTTTGTTTGTCATTGGTTAATTCTTTACGAATGAAGTTGTCGGTTTGATTATTAGGTGCAGATGACTTTTCTGTTATTGTTGTGATCTTGAGCGCTGATTGCATAGTAAAAATACACCAATAAATATGTCATCTTGTGTTATTTCCTAGCACTGCCATTGCATATTAGGTAGCCATAGTTGCATTTGTAAAAAAGGACACTTGCATGCATTTATTTGAGAGGAGAGGATAATGCGAATAAGTGGCCATGTAAATAACATCTTCTTCAAGTGCTGCCTCGCAATTGCACCTTCTTCATTTTTTTATTTTGACTTTGAAATCGTCTCCCTCGCACGGCTCAAGGCATGGGGCTTGCATCTCTTCGCGCCATTCCTCTGCCCTACAGCATGGCTGTGACAGGCTCCCGCTTCTTTAAAAAGCCTGGCCATCTTCCTTGCAAGAGGGAGTCTGGAACACACACCACCACAGACACCCTTCCTCCAGGCCATCGTCCTCCCCTCTTCCCCTCCATACATAGTATCTCTTCACACTGAAGAGACACACTGCTGGTAGGAGCAAGCTCACAGTGGTCCCACGACCACCACTGTGAGTTCCACCACCGCCTAGCTCCTTCGTGAGCAAGTGGGCGTGGTGGTTTCATTCTCCGTTTCCATCGCTGAAGCCCTCACCGCCATTGCTGAAGTTCCAAGCTCCGGAGCTCCAGCAGCAGCGCAAGCACCGCTGCGCACGCTAGCACCAGCCGTAGGCTCTCCCCGCGCCTGCAAGCACCTTCCAGCGTGCCCGCGCACGCAGAACCGGCCGCAACCAGTTGTCCATCTCACGCGGCACTATATCTACTGTTCACGCCTCTCAGCGTGACACTGTAGCTACACTGCGGTGACCAGGGAGTTTCTCACTTATCCGGTCACCGCACGCTCTCTCTCCTCGCCGCTACCGCCTCCAGCCAGTTGCGCGCGCCTCCGCCTGCGTCCGCATACGCCCGCACCCATTCCAGCCCGCTCCCGTTCCAGCCCACAGCGCAGTGCGCTACGTTGCACTCTCTCTCACACTTCTGCTCCCGCCCGCGCACTAAGGCAGCACACGCGCCCGCTCCAGCGCCCGCGCGCAGCCTTGTGCGCTTGCGCGTGCCCGCATTTGTGCCTTGGCCATTAGACGACGGACGCAGCACCCAGACAGCTTAACACGCGTGCCCTCTTCCTCCAGCGTGCACTCCTCACTCATACACACACCACACTTGTACACACACACTTGTACACTCACACTCACTTGTACACACACCTATACATATATATATATCTATATACATATACTATTATATATATATATATATATATATATAGTTAAATATATATACATATATATCTAGTTATAAATATATATATACCTATATATATATTTACATATTTATATATATATACATAACTACATATACACCTATATAGTTACAACCTTATCTATATATATACATATAAATATATATTTACATATATACATATATATATATATATTTTACATTCATATCACCTACCTGTATCCATACGCACTAGTCACTCCACCACGCGTTATATCGCGGGAATACCTGCACCAGTTGCTAATATTCCCCGATACCCGCGTAAAGAAAGCGCCTCCGCATACACTCCCACACATCCATCCTACACTCTACGCGGCACTTCGTCTTGTTGGTTGCGTCTTTCTAGACGTGGACCAACTCGACACTGTGTTACACGTCATTTCCACTTCCACCTCCACCCCTATATATATAATATATATATCTATATATATAGACTATATTTATTCCTCTACAAGCAACCTATCTTGTTTTTTTTATTTCTCTTTTGTTTCCTGCTATTAAAAAGATAAAAAAAAGAGTAAAAGAGAAAAGATAATCCTTATCTTACAGGTACTCGGTCTTGCGAATAGCAGGACCAGTTTTTTTGGAAACCCTAAGTTGGCTCAGAGCCAAGAACAATTTGGCTCGAAGCCAAGGACCTAATTTTGAGTGTGTACCTCAAGGACAAAATTATCAGCAAAAAATCTTAAATAGAAAAAAACCAAAAACATAATAAACTCACGGAAGAGATACGTTTTAGGAAAGGCGTAGAAAATTCTTCACCTTTAATCCCCGCCTCCCTGAGTTCGACCCTAGGCCTAAAAGTGACCAAGTTAAAATTAAGTAGGCCAGGTAAAAAAAATTTAAAAGATGGTTAGACTCGATTTAGGTTAACCATTATACGCACTTCAACGATAATTTCACCATATTAACATAACCTATTCGAGTTCTGACACACCTTTTTCTGGCACAGGTAAGCTTGATATAATTGCGTATTTACCTGTGCCTGGCTCTGTCAAACAAATCCGCTCCTTCTTGGGACACGTCGGTTTCTATAAGAGATTCATCAAAGACTTCTCCAAGATTTCTAGACCTTTAACTCATCTCCTATCGACCGACGTACCCTTTGATATGGGCCCCGACTGCATACGAGCATTCACGCAGTTGCGTGCTGCTGTCACCAAGGCCCCTATTCTCCAGCCACCTGATTGGTCCCTCGACTTTGAACTCATGTGTGAGCTTTCAACCTTGCAGTCGGAGCCATCCTGGGACAAAGACGTGATAGACACCCCTTCGTGGTGTACTACGCCAGTAAGACGTTGGACAAGGCCCAGCGTAATTATACTACCACTGAGAAAGAACTACTGGCGGTTGTCTTTGGGTTGGAGAAATTCCACTATTACCTTTTGGGTCTCATGTTATTGTTTTCACTGACCACGCGGCCATTCGCCATCTCATGCACAAGAAGGATGCCAAGCCTAGACTGATTCATTGGATCCTTCTGCTCCAAGAATTTGACATTGAAATCCGCGATAAGGCTAGAGCCCAGAATGTTGTTGCTGATCATCTCTCGAGGCTGGACCCTGACCACATTGGACTTACCCTGCCGATCAATGAGATTTTTCCCGATGAGCACCTATTGGCAATTAATGTGGCAAGTGGACCTTGGTATGCCGACATTACCAATTACCTTGCTTCTGATTCCCTTCCACGTGGCAGGCCTAGAAACCAGCGCTAGCATCTCATTGCAGAAGTAAAGTAATATTTCTGGGATAATCTACTTCTTTTTCGAATAGGTGCTAATCAGATCATCTGTCGCTGTATTCCTGACAGCGAATTCCCCAGTGTGCTATCCTTCTGCCATGATCAGGCTTGTGGAGGCCATTTCTCTGGGAGGAAAACTGCAGCCAAGGTGTTGCAGTGCGGTTTCTTTTGGCCCTCCCTTCACCAGGATGCACACAATTATGCCAAACATTGCACTAGGTGCCAGTCGTTAGGGTCAATGTCACGTCGTGACATGATGCCCTTCCAACCCATCCTAGCTACTGAAATCTTCGACATTTGGGGAATCGATTTCATGGGTCCATTTCCTCCTTCCAACGACTTTGAATACATCCTCACTGTTGTTAATTATGTTTTGAAATGGATCGAGGCTATTCCCACGTGCCATGCTGACCATGTCGTATCCACTCAATTTGTCAAAGACCACATTTTTGCACGCTTTGGGATCCCTCGAGCCATTATCTCGGATGGAGGAAGCCATTTTACCCATACTTCTTTTCGGGCACTTCTGAGGAAATATGGAGTCCACCATCGTATCGCATCTCCGTATCATCCTCAGACGAACGGTCAGGTTGAGGTGTCGAACTGGCAAATCAAGCAAATTCTCCAGAAAACGGTTCGGCCTGACCTAAGGATTGGTCCGACAAGCTGATTGACGCACTTTGGGTGTATCGGACCACCTTCAAGGCTCCCCTAGGTATGTCTCCTTATAGAATCGTTTAAGGGAAGCCTTGTCATTTGCCCGTGGAGGTGGAGCACCGCGCTTATTGGGCGGTTCGCCAATGTAACCTTGACCCAGACCTGTGTGGTCGAGAAAGGAAACTCTAACTCCAAGAGCTGGAAGAGCTCCGTTGTGAAGTTTATGATTCTGCCTTAACTTTCAAGCAACGCACTAAGGCTTTTTACGATAGCCGAATTCAGTGGAAGGAATTTGAGCCATCTCAGCAAGTTTGGCTTTACAATGCCCGGCTCAAATTCTTTACAGGAAAATTAAAGTCCAAATGGACTAGTCCCTTCTTGGTCTCGAGACCATTTCTCAACGAGGTCGTTGAAATTGAAGATCACAAATCTGGGCATAAATTTACGGTCAATGGGCAGCATTTAAAACCTTATCTTATTCATGAACCTGCCCCCGTTGGAGAAACTGTTGCCCTGCTGGAGGGTAACTAATTTCGTGCCTCATTTTGAGTCCTGAAAATCGTACTTAAGGTTTAAATATCAAGAGTCCAGGTTAGTCGAGAGATTATCTGTGTCACATAAGACTTAAAGTACTGGTAGTCTTCTCTACAATTAGTTCTCACAATATCCAACAAATAAACACACCCATGTCGCCTTGGAAGAAAATCTTCAGCCTAAGATCATTTCTAAATACAATACAAAATGTTTTGCTAGGGACTAGCAAAAGATAAGCATGGAGGTAAATGTGGTATTATATGGTATCATGCAGCTTCCATCCATCTATAAATATGTACATAGCATTAAAACAAAAAAGGTGTTTAGTAATGATCTGAAGGCTAAAACAAAAATACAATAAGTGTTTATGGATATTCAACACTATTTTGAAGACTTTCCAGGCCACAGAAACTTGTTTCGCTTAGGCTCGACTTAATTCACTTGAGCATTGACAAGATAGATTAGAATCTCTCCTAACTAAGGACGTATTCTTGTACCTGAGACATCAGTATAGGATCTGTTGGTTTACTTCTACTCGAGAGCCTAAGTAATCTTGGTTTACACTACACATATCAAGAAAGACCAGGTGAACATAAGATCCAACCCTAGTGTTCATTAGGGAAGGTGGAGTCCTTACCTGTGCACGCAGGTAGATTTTTTATCCCAGGCTTTAGTCTTGTGTCTAAGAGAAACTCTTTCCACCAAAAAAAAAAAAAGTGCAAATAAGTCAGTATATATTGCAAATGTCTGTAAAGTCTTCTCCCTAAAAAGTTTTTCAGGGCAAGTTATAAATACCCTGTTTCAACCATATATTCTTTGAGCCACAAATGTGATAAAATGGGAGTTGATTCCTCCGTCATCTTTTTAAGGGTCAATCTGAAGACATGAGCTGAAACTGGAACCAACCTGCACTTAAAGATTTGTGCAACCCTAGGCCTGAGTCTTAATGTTCATCTGGTCAGTCTTGATCCTTCACTATGCACAAGCCATAATCTCTTGAGCTCTCGAGAACGGCAAAAACCTTCTGAGTCCTGAAAATCGTACTTAAGGTTTAAATATCAAGAGTCCAGGACAGTTGAGAGATGGTCTATGTCACATAAGACTTAAAATACTGGTAGTCTTCTCTATAATTGGTTCTCACAATATCCAACAAATAAACACACCCATGTCGCCTCGAAAGAAAATCTTCAGCTTAAGATCATTTCTAAATACAATACAAAATGTTTTGCTAGGGACTAGCAAAAGATAGGCATAGGGGTATGATTGCACAGCAAAAATACACCAATAAATATGCCATCTTGTGTTATTTCCTAGCACTGCCATTGCATGTTGGTAGCCATAGTTGCATTTGTAAAAAAAGACACTTGCATGCGTTTATTTGAGAGGGGAGGATACTGCGAATAAGTGGCCATGTAAATAACATCTTCTTCAAGTGCTGCCTCGCAATTTCACCTTCTTCATTTTTTTATTTTGACTTTGAAATCGTCTCCCTCGTGCGGCTCAGGGCATGGGGCTTGCATCTCTTCGCGCCATTCCTCTGCCCTGTAGCATGGCTGGTCATGCACACCTGCAGCATGGCTGTGGCAGGCTCCCGCTTCTTTAAAAAGCCTGGCCATCTTCCTTGCAAGAGGGAGCCTGGAACACACACCACCATAGACACCCTTCCTCCAGGCCATCGTCCTCCCCTCTTCCCCTCCATACGCAGTATCTCTTCGCACTGAAGAGACACACTGCGGGCAGGAGCAAGCTCACAGTGGTCCCACGACCACCACTGTGAGTTCCACCACTGCCCAGCTCCTTCGTGAGCAGGTGGGCGTGGTGGTTTCATTCTCTATTTCCATCGCTGAAGCCCTTGCTGCCATTGCCGAAGCTCCAAGCTCCGGAGCTCCAACAACAGCAGCAGTGGCCGCCAGTAGCACCGCAAGCACCGCTGCGCACGCCAGCACTGGCCGCAGGCTCTCCCCACCCACGCAGGTGCCTTCCAGCACGCCCGCGCACGAAGAACCGGCCGCAACCGGTTGTCCATCCCACGTAGCACTGTAGCTACTATTCATGCTTCTCAGCGCGACACTGTAGCTACAGTGCGGTGACCGGGGAGTTTCTCACTTATCCGGTCACCACGCGCTCTCTCTCCTCGCCGCTACCGCCTCCAGCTAGTTGCGTGCGCCTACACCCGCGTCCGCATATGCCCGCACCCGTTCCAGCCTACAGCGCAGTGCGTTGTGCTACTCAGTGCACTGCGTTGCGGTCTCTCTCACACTTCCGCTCCCGCACGAGCACTAAGGCAGCACACGCGCCCGCTCCAGCGCCCGCGCGCAGCCTTGTGCACCTGCGCGTGCCCGCATCTGTGCCTTGGCCATCAGATGACGGACGCAGCCCCCAGACGGCTTAACACGCGCGCCCTCTTCCTCCAGCGTGCACTCCTCACTCATACACACACCACACTCGTACACACACACACTTGTACACTCACACTCACTTGTACACACCTATACATATACATACATACATACATACATACATACATATATATATATATATACTTATACAAATATATCTATATACATATATACATATATATCTAGTTATAAATATATATATATATATATATACCTATATATATATTTACATATCTATATATATATACATAACTACATATACACCTATATAGTTACAACCCTATCTATATATATACATATAAATATATATTTCGATGTATACATATATATATATTTTTACATTCATATCACCTACCTGTATCCATACGCACTAGTCACTCCACCACACGTTCCCGATACCCGCGTAAAGAAAGCGCCTCCGCACACACACTCCCACACATCCATCCTACACTCTACACTGCACTTCATCTTGTTGGTTGCGTCTTTCTAGACATTGACCAATTCGACACTGTGCTACACATCATTTCCACTTCCACCCCCACCCCTATATATATATATATCTATATATATAGACTATATTTATTCCTCTACAAGCAACCTATCTTAGTTTTTTTATTTCTCTTTTGTTTCCTGCTATTAAAAAGATAAAAAAAAGAGTAATAGAGATAAGATAATCCTTGTTTTGCAGGTACTCGGTCTTGCGAATAGCAGGACCAGTTTTTTTGGAAACCCTAAGTTGGCTCAAAGCCAAGAACAATTTAGCTCAAAGCCAAGGACCTGATTTTGAGGGTGTACCTCAAGGACAAAATTATCAGCAAAAAAATCTTAAATAGAAAAAAATCAAAAACATAATAAACGTACGGAAGAGATACGTTTTAGGAAAGGCGTAGAAACTTCTTCACCTTTAATCCCCGCCTCCCTGAGTTTGACCCTGGGCCTAAAAGTGACCAAGTTAAAATTAAGTAGGCTAGGTAAAAAAAATTTTAAAAGATGGTTAGACTCGATTTAGGTTAACCATTATATACACTTCAACGATAATTTCACCATATTAACACAACCTATTCGAGTTCTGACAAGCGCTGACATTGACTTTAACCCATTTACCATTTCACCTATTTAACCCATTTAAAACTCATTTAACACATTTAATTGAATGGGTTAAATGGGTCGGGTTCAGGTTTAGGTAAATGAACTCATTAAATAAACATGTTAGACTTGACTCGACCCATTTATAATTGGGTTTGGCCTAAACGGGTCGAGTCCAACCCAACCCGACCCATTTAATAGGCCTATCTTAGAGTGACTAAAAGAATTTGGTGAAGAACATAGGTCCCCGTATCTATGCCTAATCCATTGTGCAAATTGAGTTTGATGTGAGCAGCCTACGTGTTATTTTCACATCAGCAAGTTTTTGGAGTTCCTTAAAATCACATAAACCAAGCCCCACATCATCCTTGGGTTTGCAAATATCTTTCCATGAAAGAAGATGAGACCTTCCATCCTAAATAAAGTTCGCAACCCAACCTTTAATTTTCGTTAAAGTAGATTTCTTCACATATGCATTAGAAAGCCAGAAACGCAAGACACTTTCAGCAGCCCATTTCACCCAACAGACATGCCCCATTCTTGATAGATTATTTTTCCTCCAATCTTGAAGAAGAAATTGAATTTTGTCTTCCAAAGCAGCATCCGGGTTGCCATCACGACCAACTACAAGTTGTATTCCCAAGTATCAACAAGGGAATGTTACCTCTAGAACTCCTAGTTTGCATCTTTTGGGTAAATAAACATGACTTTTGGCTCCATTGAGTTTTAAATCTGAAATAAGTGCAAAAGCATTTAGAGAGTTTCGTATTGCTCTTGGAGAATCTAGATCCACAGTCTATAAAGACCTCCTTTGCTACAAACAACTGTCCACCTGGCCCTCTAATCAGAACGGAGCCTTTAGTAGTACGCTGCCCGACCCCAAACTGACAGCAAAATTCGAGGAGACAAAAGAATGTGTGGCACCAGAATCGAAAAGAATATAGACTAATCTACTAGAAATGGTAACCATACCTGCCACCATAAAACTTGATGCCCTGCGTCTCTGTGTGTTAGGGCATTAATACGCCCCACAACCCTAGGTGCAGACGAAGCAGCCACGCTTTGGGTCAGGCGAGCAGTAGCTGGGTGGTACCCTCCTCGTGACTGCTGTCCTCCTCCACATGCCTGGTGACCGCGGCCACCAGCTCAGCCTCCAATGCTCGGTGTGGGGAGCATCTGCTGTGCTCCGGCCCTAGATGGGCAGTCCCTCCAGACGTGGCCCGGCTGACCACATTGGTAGCAGAGAGGGGCACGGCCTCCTCCCTCAGTCGATCTCTGTTGGTGGCTAGGTAGGGGTCCGGTGCTGGCAGCTAGCCCCTGTCTGAAGCCCCCAAAGGCCACTAGTCACCCCGCAAAACGAGACGGCTCTCCTACAGCCGCTGTGTGCTTCCTCTCCTGACAGCCCTATAAGTGCTCTCGCTGGTAGAGCCTCTTCCGTTCGCCGTCAGTGTCACGCACGGTCGGGTTGGTCTCCTCAAAAGTCATGGCCGCCTCAACCACAGGAGAAAAAGTGGGCAACTTCAGGGGTTTCACATACCCCCGAATCTCAGGTCGGAGCCCCTCAGTAAACCTCCATAGGCACTCCTCAGTAGATGCAGTTGTCGGGGTGAAGCATGACAGCTCCAGGAAACACGTGCGATACGCGCTAACTGTCATTGCCCCCTAATGGAGAGTGTGGAACTCCTGCCTCCTTTGGTCCTGCCAGGTCTGCAGAAAATACTGCTCACAGAAGAGAGTCATGAACTGGTCCCACGTTGACTCTCTTCCTTCCTGACCTCTGACTGCCCTCCACCACCTGTGGGCTGCACTTTTCAGCTGTTACGTGGCAAAGGCCACGCGGCACTCTGCAGTAGGGCGGAGGGTGTCGAACACCTTCTCTATCTTCTCTAGCCAGTCCTCTGTCTCAGATGGGCTCTCATCCCCTTTGAAGGAGGGGGGCTTCAGCTTCCGGAACTGGCTGAAAAGCTTGTGGTGGAGCTGCAACGGGGGAACAGGTACACCTCTAGGCAAGGAGGGCTCGTACTCAGAAGTGTCTGAGGGTGGTGGGGGTGGTGGAGGATCACCCCCTCCTCCTCCAGCTCGTACAACGCTGCAGTAGTTTCCCTTTCCTATGGAGGACTCTCCCTCCACGTCCTCAGGGAGGGGTGGCCGAGGAGGCTGCTGGCGCTCCTCTTGTACAATATCTCGAATCAGCTGGGTGAGATCCTGGGCCTGAATGCCTGAAAGGAGATGTGGGTCAACTGGTGCCTCAGATCTGGCATGTCCGCCCCTCCGACCCCACCCACAGCCACGTCTGCGGCTTGCCTCGAGAACTCCCCGACGAGGCATCTCCTATAAGGAGACGTAAGAAAAAAGCAAGAACGGTCGATGATAACAGATTACATCAAGAGATAAGACTCGATGTGAAGATCAAAGCGATACGTTATGATGGCTACCTAGTTACAGCATGTAGTGGCTGTTTTTTAGACCATTGGTTCATTTCTTGGGACGACCTTGCTCTAATATCATCTTGTTACGACCCAATCCCTGATCTCTACAGGACGGAGACCGACCCGCCTCGACTAATCCCATGACCTAGTTGTCCAACGAGAAATAACCAAAAGCAGAAACATTCCACAATCACACATGCAATGTAACTAAGCAGAAAAATAATAAGAGACAGTAAAGGAAGCAGAACGAACGGTCTCATAATATTTTAGGCCATCACAACAACATCAGCGGAAAGTACAACAGAAAAGTGACTGAAACAGTATTACATATAACAACATACTCACTACTACAGAAAGAAACGTGCAGGAACAAAAAACGTCAACAGCTAAGGCTGGGCTTGACTGGGCTAGCTCCCTCTGCAGCTGGTGGTGTTGGCTGCTCAACTCCCTGACCTTAACAAGGTTATAAAATTCCAGAGTCAGCGAATGCTGAGTAGAGTGGTAATTCAGCCATTTACATGTAATTAAGATAAGCAATTAATTAATTACTGATTTTCATTTAGCTCAACCGAGTAGTTCTAATTTCTTGCTCCTTTATTCATCTAATCATTTCTTGATCTGGCTTGTTCCCCACGGGAACGATCTTGATTGCAGTCTTTTCCATGATGTAGGATGTACACGTGGTGCTCTCCTGGCTGATAGAGTCCCCTGTGGTAATCCTACACCTAGTCAACCACCCTGAGGTCACTGTTGTGACATAGCGGTAACTATGGCACGCACGATAAGCGCACGAGTAACTATCCCGCACTGGCATGCGGTCAGTCATTTTCGCTAGTAGGTACACCTAAAGGTACATTACAGAACAGCACAAGGCCTTGCCCTCTCAGAACAGGGGTCTCGCCCCTCAGAACAGAATAGGGGTCTCGCCCCTCCACAGCCTGTGTACCCTCGTCCGATTATCCCGATTTGTCCAGTGGGCCTAACAAGAGTCGGTGTAGGGCGGCTAATCCTATCCCCGGGTCCAGTGGGGTGGCTAGCTCCCTCCCTACACTAAGTAGCCCACCTCAGTATCACGTACACGAGGGCCAAACAGAAGTCGGTGTAGAGTGACTAGACCTAACCCCGGGTCATAACCCAAAGGGGCAGCTAGCTTCCCTCTACACAAAAGGGATGGTTGCTCTCCTTAGTACCGTGTACAAAAGGGCCAACTCACTTCCTGTCTACTTACTAAGTTCTTTCCATGAACAGGAGTCCTCCTAATTCCCTTTAGGGTTCATGCTTGTATTTCTTTCATTCCATTTTCTATCATTCACATCTCACTATTCACATTACGGGTTTCATTCGTATATTCGGCAGCTCGTGTTTTTCTGAAGAAAGCATCACATCAATAGAATAATACATTTGCTAGCAAATTGGTTTAACATGCATCTCAAGGAAGACGGTGTAGCTTGAGCAAGATTCATTCGTTTTTGCCCTAGAATTCATTTCACGCCCTAGGGTTCAAGTAAGTTATTCTACACATGCACTTAGTTTTATTAAATCTTGATATTAAAGTAAACCACTCTACCTGGAAACATGGGAGGAATGGAAGCTAGAACCGCAGGTCCTGTCGCCCCCATGGGTCCCATATGCTCAACTAGCTGGAGACCTATACAATTGACCAACCACGTCAAATGAGTCCAAAACTATATACAAGTGACACTAACTCATAGAGAAACTCAAGCGAAAAACAATGGTACTTTGTTTGCAGAAATTCGATTCCATTTGGGCCCTAAACGGGCCAACAAAAGGCATACTGTCCAAAATCAGACATCTGGGACTAGGCCCAGATGTCTTAAAAGATGTCAGAACTCACCCTTTATTTCCCGCGATTTTCTCAGACGTCCAAACCCCTTGCAATCGTTTAAGGGAAGTCCTAGACATCGGACTCTCCTTCCGGTCGTTTGGAAGTACATTCAGACGTCTGGCGATGTACCCAGACATCCAAAAGTGCCTCGAAGGGTGCACCGTGCACCTTTCCAATGCTTTACACCTGCGTACACACGCATAGAGCCAAAATCAGCTACAAATCTCCTGCAGTAAGGCCTGCATGGCCAAAAACCGTGTAGAAGCACGTACCTTGGCACTAAGCGTGCTTTCAGACATCCGGCTTTAGCTCTGGACGTTCCTCTGCTACTCCAGACATTTGATACTGGAAAATATCCAGTACACGGAACTCTCCCATGAGCTGTCTCCTTCGCGAGCTCGCCCACAGGAGCTACAGCAGCAAGGCCAAGGCTTCTACCCGCGAGCTCCTCCTCCTCGCACGCATCCTCGACTCCTCCCGTACGAGCTCCTCCGAGCTCCCGCGGCTCTCTCGCGAGCTCCTCCTACGCTCTCACTCCTTGCTCACACTCTCCTCTCCTTCTCCTCCGCATCCCGTCTCTCTTTTTCCTCTCCACTCGCTGCGCTGGAGGCGGGGGAGGAAGGTGGCTATCAGCAGGAGGGAAAGGAGATGGAGGTGGTGGCGAATGAGAGGGAGGAGGGGGTTGGGTTTAAATAGAAGGTGTTTAGGGTTTCGGGTGAGGAGGCCAGAGGGGAGAGAAAATGCATGCATGTTGCATGCGCACGAAAGGAAAAAGCACGTATGGTTTTCCCCACTTTCAAAAGTCCGACCATCAATCCAAACGTCTGATGAATATTCCAAACGTCTTATCCAACCCAAGAGCGGCAGGTCATTTCACGGTGCAATTGGAAGCCACGCCAATCCCTCAACCAATCCCCGACCTCATCTAGGAGATCGGATGGTCGACGCACGCCAATCAAGCCAGACACCCTTGCTGCTAGGAGACGCAAGGAGGCAAAGGGGCTTTAGTCCCACCTCGTGCGCAACTGAAGGAGAAGCAGCACTTATCAAGAAAAAGTGCCCGAGGCTTGTTGCCTCAGAATGCACGGGGTAAGGTCCCCTATGCACACCCGTACGCACGTGCTCACACACACGCACGGTCACGCACCCTCGCCTGTGAATACACCTGCGGTCTGGGCTGAGGATCCGGTTACCTAGGTCATGCTAGATTTGGAAGAGATTGTAAAGGAAGGAGAAGGCAGGTTTTGCAGCTTGAATCTGTGCCTTTCCCCCTTTCAAAGCTTTGCCTTTGTGTTGTGGCTTCATACATTTAAGGTGTCTGTCCCTAATACTTGTCGTCTGAGGGTAAAGTTGCTTAGTCCTGTTGAACATTAAATCTTTGATAGCTGATACTTGTGCTTAAGTCTAAAAGGTAAAATTGATGGTTTAAACCACCATTTTTACCTTATATTTTTTTATATCTCCCTATCTAAAGATACACTTTATTCATTGAGCATCTATTATCTTTTGATAGTGATTATTTGTGTGATTTATTACTCCCAGAGACGACATCGGATTTATTTTTTAATTCGAGTATTAAAAATTTAAGTACTTGATTTGCTTTGATGACTATACTACAACACGACAATTTTAAAACATGATCAAGGAAAACCAACACCATTAACAAGAGGTGAGTAGGAAGGGTCCCAGATACACATTGAAATCCATTTTATCCAGATCCTTGGAAAGCAATGAGAGGCTAGAACATCAAGAATGAAATCCCTTCTAATAGAATCGAATGGTTTGGAAATATCAATCTTCACACACATTTTTAAGGAGGTTTCGACCAAATGGAAGCCTCTAAGGAACTCTTGAGTAAGAAGCGAGAAACCAGATATGCACCTTCTTATAATGAAAACACCCTAGCAAGGATTCACCAACTTTGGCATGACATTACTGAGGCGTTTCGCGAGAATTTTTGAAATAGCTTTATACAAGATGTTGCAACATACAATAAGTATGAAGTCACTGAGGGAGGAAAGAGAAGAAGACTTAGGAATTAATATAAGAAAATAGTGATTTAATTCAAGAACCAAGCCTCCTCCATCTTCAAAAAAATGCTGAATCCCAAGTATAATATCATCTTTGATAATGAGCCAAGATTTACAAAAAAAACAAGCAATAAAGTCATCAGGGCTCGGGCGTTGTCAGGCCCAATACTCTAGAGAGCATCCTTAATTTCACCTTTTGTAGGCAAATTTGTGAGAGATGATATATCTTCAATAGATAATCGTGTAGGGACCATCCAAGAACTTTGTTAAATAGAAGATATTAGTTCCTGAGCAAATACATTTGCATAATAAGAGGCAACTTCTTTAGTAATCTCATTTTCTTTGTTAATCACCTCTCCTTTTTTATTGAAAAGAATAGTAAGAGCATTATGATTTTGTCGAATTTTTGTAGCTGTTGCAAAAATTGGGTGTTTCTATCCCCCTTTTCCAACCAATCACATCTACTGCGGTGTAATTGATACCTAAATTGACATCCTCCTCTTGTAGAGGGAAACTACCAGGATCAATAGCCAATTTATCATGAATAATGCTTTCTAACTCATTTTGGAGAGATAAAGTCCTGAAGCGGTCTTTAGAAGCCCACTCTTTCAACTTATCTGTTGGGTGAATTTCCTTACGAAAAACAACTACGCATGGAGGTCCAAGCCAAATTGACACCATGTTTGTTTGTGTGCTTAATTATTTTTGAAAGAAAAAATGGCGTTCCTACCTTTATTACAACACGCGATCCCACATAAAAAACATATCTCCATCGCCAGTCATTACAACCGGACAAATTCTAGTGCTCTGCAGTTACACCTAATGCGTTGCGAATGCAACAATTTGTCTAGCAGTTTTTTTTTTTTTTTTTTTGAGTAATGGTTAAGTTAAAGTTTTTTCAAACTTTTGATCCTCAACTTCTCATCTCACAGCACAAATTCAATTTTAATGGCACATGTGTTTTTTGAGATTTATACCCTCCTTTTTCTGGAGGGAGTGTTGATTTGAACTTTGAAAAGGACTTGAGTTTAACATCTCTCTTCTTTTTTGGAATCCATGTAACCCATTAGCAGATTAGTTCATTGTACTTTGTGCTAATGGTTGTAGGAGTTAAGAGTTTTCCTTAACTCTGGAACCACCTGAGGTCTATCGTTGCTCCCCTCTCCCTATTCCCTTTCTCACTAATAGGTCCCCTCTCCCTATTCCCTTCCTCACTAATAGGCCCATCCAAATCCACTCCCTCCTTCCTTTCCCCATAACCATTCGTTTAATTTGGCAATTGTGTTCCCTTGTGCCTCAACGGGTGAGGCGATTCCCTCGCTAATGAGATAAAGGGAGACTCCACCATTAGATAGTGGAGACATGATACCTTTGAAGAATATGTTACTGAAACAAGCTTTGAAAGTAAAGATCTAGCACACGATGTAAAAGAAGATGTCAAACTCTTGATATTAATAAATCTTTAATTCATCCACATTCCTAATGAACCATATGCCTTCTGGGTAAATAGGCTTGGCTTCCTCCATTAACTCCAACCTAAGCTCTTTCCTAGGAAGAGTACCAATTTCTCGCATCGCTGTAAATTCAAGGGCAATTCTAATACTCACGGTTGAGGTGTCCAAAGAAGTTATAATGCCTCCAGAATCTTTTCATGTAGCATTTCAAGGATAATAGTGTCATGGCCCAATCCCTTGATAACCTCCTACTATGAGATTGCGTTGTAATTCACAAACACTCGAAAATCTTTTCCTTGATTGCTTCGATTAAAACATATACTCATCATTAATAATATACAAACTAAAGCATTCCATATAAAGTAACTTATGGCTAAATGAATCCATTTAAGACTAGGAGAAACATACCTGCTCTAAAGGTGAAACATCAAATAATTTATCGCTCAGCTAATCCCACCACCTAGTTGGTTGTTGAAACCCAAACAACGGAAAAAGGAAATAAACTAAAAGCTCAACAAGGAAAAGGAATAAACTTTTGATTTATGAGGATTAGGGTACATGATCTTTATCCCTCATCTTAGCCATTTCTTAGCCATAATGTCATATTAAAATTCTTAACCTAATCCATCAAACTATAACCAATAGTACTGGTCCCTTTGTACACTTATAACTAGCCCTATCTTGACGAAGATATTCCCTGATGCATTTCCTTAGCATAAGCTCTCATGGGTTTCAACCCACCTTGCTTCCACTACACCTTACAGACCTATCAAGTCCCTTTTATTCAACTGTCCCACATTTGTCTAGTACTCGAACTAGATTTGGTACTTAACAAACTAGCTAGAGACCTCAAACATGGTTCATTACTCTTCCTACCTTCCTTAGGATTTCTTTACCACCACTCCAATCTAATGGGAAATCCATAATCGAATCTAGTTGATTATCCACATTCAATGGTGATAAGCTCTACCCAGATAACCTTCCAAGTATAGTTGTGTTGTATGGATGATAGGGGAGTTTTAGATATGTGTGTTCGTTGTAGTACACACCTAAATTGCATAACAAGATACTTAAATTTATAAACTTAAAATCTAAAGGGAGTCCGAGGTCATTCGTAGGGAGCAAATGTGGAACTCACACATTAATCTTCTTTCATAATTAATAAGCACAATAAATTGAGCATTAGATAGATATTTAATGAATACAACATGAAAAATTGATATTCAAAAGATGATGAGACAAAAAGAATAGAATGACAAAATAATGGTGTCATTTGAATCATCAATTATTTATCTTAATTAAACATATATCTCTATAATTTCTACCACGGAGGGGGTGAGATATGCGGGATATAGATAAAGTGAGGAAGCAAATAGTATCAATCTCACACAAATAGACAATCACACCAATGCACAAGGAATTTTAGGTGAAAATCAAAACTCGGGTAAAAACCATCACCTAAGCCTCTCGACTTAGGATTTTCCGATTGACCTAGTTGATCAAATCTACTAACCCAGTCACTTAAACGATGATAACTGAACCTCTTACAACCACGCTACTATGTACGAGGGTAGAGTTTCTTAAACCACTCCTCTTCACGAGGAGTATTTAGTCTCACGATGGAGACGGGAATTCGCAAAGCGAATACCCAACCCAAAGACAATAAATAAACTACAACAGTCCTATAGTGCCACAAAGTATAAGGTAAATCTAGCTACTATAGGTAAAGGATATTTCCCTTTGGTGGAAGTACGTTGGCTTGACGCGGATGCGTGAACCACGCGACGGCACAATGTCGCTCTCGTAATTGTAGGCAGGAGAGCAGGTGCGCAACTGGGATGGTGCTCTCTAGATGTAGAACTAAAGCTTGGAGAGCAAGATCACCTTTAATGATCAATGAGACATAATATAATGTGGAAATGTTGTTCAAGGTGTGTGTTTACAAGGCAAGGGTACTCCTCTATTTATAGAAGGCTTAGGAAGGTTTAGGAAGGCTGTGAAAGCCTTAGGTAGCCGTTGGGAATTATCCCATTGCAAATCAGGCCGCAATCAAAATCATTAATAATTCTGACAAGGTTATCAGACGTCTGGAAAAAGTATCAGACATATGGAAGTCACTTATAAGACTTCTGGACATAATATCAGATGTCTAATTCTAGGTGGGTTACCTTCTTGACTTGAGTCAGACCTAAACAGGATTCTTATAAAAGGTGGTTAGACGACAGGTTGGACGTTTGGTATTATGTATGGATGTCTAGAAACCTAATTAACTGCAGGAATGGATTTCCCAAGGCACAAACGGCTAGAAGTCTCTTGGAAAAAGATTTGGGCTTAATCAAGGCTAACGTTTACATATCAGACGTCTAAGGTCTTTTATAGACGTCTGATGGAAGATTAAGGGTTAATCCTCAACAATCATTTTTCTAAGCTAACGTTCCACTAATTAGACATCTGGCAATGTCATTAGACGTCTGCTAAGACGTCTGGACTAAGGTTTGGTCGTCTGAATTCAACAGACAGAGGCTACTAACTACAGCCTAAGTGTTTGGACATCTGATTCAACATTCAGACGTCTTAAAGTTTAATATCAGACATCTGATTATTAGATTGGACATCTGATAAGGCTATCTAAAGCCTATTCTGGTTTTCTAAGTCCTCTACGAGAAACCTAAGTATCTTAGAGTTGTGCAAGTGTTCCTAGGACTACTGTTAGATAACTTTGAGGCTCTTTAATAAATATTCTAAGACAGAAATAAAGAGCAGAGGAAACAACAAAGGAAATACATAAAGAAGGAATCTATCATATTCTTCATCTCCTTCCTTTTTCAAGCTTTCACTCCAAGCAAAGGCTCCTTCTCCGTCAAGCTCCTCCAATCCGCCATGGATGCGAGCTCTTCACACTTGTAACTATTTACAATTGACCTGAAATCTTGGACTCAAAAGTAAATGTTAAATAACAAGTGTTTTGTTATCATCAAAATAAACAATCATAGTGCCCTTGGACAAACAATATCAACATTTAAATCATTCAATAGTATCCTCAATCAAATAATCAATATTTACTTAAGTACTTAAATAATCCAACAGTGCCAGTTTCAAATTAAATCAGATGTCACCTTTACAAAACCAGATGACTTAACAGAGCATAACACAATACCTCACAGTAGGCACACAAGGGCACAAGTCTTTCTCAAGAGCCTTCTTCTTCTTCTCAAGCCTTCAAGCACAAGCCTTTCTCTCTTCAGAGGCTAAGGGTGAGAGCCTCTTCCTTTAGCACGGGCCCAAGGCATAGGGTAGCGCAGCAAAACCCTCCCCCCTACTCTCACAAATCCTCTTCCTTCTCTCTTAGATAACCGGGTACATAGTCAGGTAAGGCGAGTAATCGGGTCGTGAACAATGGCCAAACCTGCAGGTGTGATCCCGGGCGAGGCGTGCTCGGGTAGGTGCGTGGGGACTCGACCCTCGATGTCTTGGGCAAAAGAGCAATAGAAAAAATTCAATTTATGCTCAATCGCGAGCTTTACATTTGACGATGTGGAACTATCCCACTCGCCTCTTCCTTCACGCACAGCAGCAGGTGATGCTGCCTAAATGGAGGTGTGAACATAGCCTGCAACCGCAATTAAGGAACTGGGACGAATCTTGGAGATGTTCCGCATCACCTGTGCGTGGAAGCACTGAAGAATGCTGTTGGGAGATGGTGGACGGAGTCAGAGAAGGAGGTGGCGGTGATGGTCGTTCGGTCAGCACCTGAAACCAAGAACACGGCCTTACGGCCTCGTCAAAAGTGTTCAGAAGGTTCGCCGTGAAGCACTGAGTGCAGCGGTGGCAATCATGTGGCGTAAGGAGGTCTGAAGAGTTCTGATGATGACAGAGAAGGTGACCATGAGGTGGTTTGTTTGGTGGGGTGTTGGAGTGCGTAGAACCCTAAATTTCTTTAGGGCTTTTGGAGGGCGAGTCGTGGCAGAGCTAATGGAGGTGATAGCAGTTTGTTTGGAGGTGTGTGGAGTGCGGAGGGCCTCGCTGGAGGCTTGGCCAGAGTAGAGGAAGACAGAGGGGGTGAAGGGTGTTCTTGGTGTCAAACCTAAGATCTAAATAGATAGGGATGAAGTAGAGGGGGAGAGGAAGAGAGGGAACCTAAGCTATGGACGAAAGGAGTAGGAATTGGTGCTGGTTATGATTAGCCGAGGCAGGAGATGATGAATCCTCTGGTGAGGGAATGGCGAGGAAGAAGAGGTTTTGGACGCTCCTGATTTGGCCATCGAGGAGCAAAAGAAGGAGATGAAGACAATCCCTCTGCTTATGGTATGTGGTAGAGGGTGACGAAGGGGGTTGGAGGAGATTTGTTGGAGCTGCGGCGAAGGCGACCAGAGAGGGAGATATCTGAAGAATTGAGGCTTGAACCAAGCTAAAGAGCACGGATTTGCAATGAGGAAGCTTTTACAGAGCTTGGGGCAAGCTATGGACAATGAAACAAACCCAATGGCTTGTTCTTGAAGCAAAAGACCCACGAATCTTGTGGATTCGCTAGGGCAAACAAGAATGAGTTGGGATCCCATATCGCCTTCAGATTGAAGGTCGGTGTTGATGGGTTCATGCTGTTAATGGTGGTAGGGTCATTTTTGAAGAAAATGATGAGAAGTTAGGGGCCTAAATGCAATGATTTTGAAAGCTAGGGGCTTAAGTGTGAAAACAGAGTTTAAATGGACTAAAATGCAAACTAGGTCAAGATGGACTTTAATTGGGCCCAAATTTTGGTATCAACTTAATTTGGACTAAGAGAATCTGATGGTGAAGTCAAATTTCAGTTTTGAACAAGTTTAATTAGGCAATTTACGCAGAAACCCAAATTATGGCAGAACTTTGTCTATGACTTTATTTAAGGTCAAAATATGTTCCAAAGGTCAAATAAAGGTTAACAAACCTCAAGGAATATTTTTATATGAATTTTATCCTGATTAGAACCTCCGTAATTTAAGCAGGTCTGAAATTAGGGCTTTAGGTGTCGTATTCGTTCTCGAAATGAGCAAAACCCCGTTTCTGTCTGCATGGACTCACTTATTAGTTTTTAATGCTCATTTGACCTTCATTTTACCCCTAACAAATTCCTTGGTTACTCTGTGTTCATGATATGCTGTTAAAATTATAGAATTAACCCTACATCCTTATTTTCTTCTCAAAATAGAATAATGTGAAGTTGTAACCCTCATATGGTTATGTAAGAGCATTTATCTTTCAATGCTGACTAAAAGTGGCCAGTTATGGCCTATGATGGTGTTCCCAACATGCCCCCTTGCCTAGCTTTTGCTAGTCCATTAGCAGAACATCCTATGGATCAAAACCAGGTCTTTAGGTCGGATGTAATCATCAGGATGCCTTACTAAGCTGCATCTCTAGAAATCAGATCAAAATACCAACAATAGGCCTAAAGGTACCCAAGTACCAGCCAGGATGCAGACCTGACCAACTTCAACCAGAGTCTGCTGTGAAGGTTTCTAAGGCCCGCAAAAACTGCCGAGGGGTTCGTTGACCCCAGCTGATGTAAACATGTTTACACTACTTAAGATGTCTATTTATGCATGTTCTTAATCATAGGATTGCATTTCATGCTATAAATATTACATAACATGCATCATCTTGCATTTAGAGTAGTTTGAATAAAATGGAGGTTAATTGTCTCCTTTTATGTTTATGGGCAGGGCAAACTTTTTATCGGGGCCTCAGATCAAAGATCTAACCGTACAGATGTGATCAGGGCGACGATTGGAGTTCAACGACTCCAAAATCGCCTTAATCAGGCATCTGTAGCATCAGATAGAGACCGAGGAATCCTAGAAGATCAAGGACCAAGATGGTGTGAATTTGCACTTCAAACGACAAATCCGACTGCATGGATGGATTTGGATCGACGATCACAGCCTAACGACGCGAAAATTGACTCAATCCGACAACCGTGGCACCATCTACATCATCCAGAAGATGGATGGCCAAGATAGTGCCACATGGCGCCATCTCGGTCAACCAAACCGACCCAGCTGATCTTGAAGACTACCGCACATTAGATTTGGACCGCACGATCGCGATCCAATGGCTATGGGTAGCCGCACCTCAAAACATCTGCGCGACCATCTCTCCTCCACAGCGCAGCGGGTGAACGCCTTATCGTGAGGCGCTGGCGCAGGTGAAAGGGCGCGGGCGAGCGGGCTCCGTGACTGCTCGATTGTGATCGAGCGGCTACAGGTACTCAATCCATCCAACGCGCTAATGCACACCCACGCGTGACGCGGGATCACAAGCGAGCCGGCGCGCAAAAGAGTGGGCGGAGGCGCGACTTAAGCCGTCTGATCGTGATCAGCTGGACGTGGAGCGCGCGTTGCACGTGAGGAGGCGAGCGGTCGCACAGGGGTGGCGCCCCACTACGCCCACGATGGGGCTTTAGCGATGGTTTTATCCTTCACTAAAGACCCCTTATTTAATGTTTTGAGATTTAAATGACCAAATTGCCCTCACTCCTTGCAACTATAAAAGGAGACCCCCTCCACATGAAATTGTCATCCCTTCCTTCTCTTCGCTCCCTCTCCAAGGCTCAAGAGAAGCTTGTCCCACACCCAGGATGCTTCTCGCAAGATAAAGTCAATTTTTCGTCCCCCTTTCGGAAGCGAATCCTGCGACGACGACGACGTGCTGCCCCGTTCCCGTTCTTCTCGTTTGTCCTCCTTCGTCTAGGCGTCATCCCATCCAGCTCGTCCTCTAAGCGACCATCGAGGAGGATATCTCTCTCTCCATTCTTTTTACTGCTTTCTAGAGTAGATTTTACTGCTTTCTAGAATAGATTTATTGCTTTCTAGTGTAATCATTTTCCCGCTTTCTAGTCATAATGTTTAGTGTAATGAACAATCATTCTGATAATGAATTCCATGTTCATTCTACATCTCTTTTTGATTTTTGTATGTAATATTCTCTTTCTCTCTCTCATTTTCTCTCTCTCTTCTATTTAGTGCAAATAGATAGATAGTTTCTAGTCAATTAAATTACTTCGTGACAAATAAAACAAACGCGTGTTTTTAAATCAAACGTCCACCTCCCTGAGTTCGACCTAGGATTTCCATTCCGGTATAAATTTTATTTATTGAACACGAGTTCTTCGCTTTCATACTATGATGACAGGTTTTCAAAACCAAACACATTAGCGTAGCAACCCGTGCGTTCAACATTTTGGCGCCATTGCCGGGGAGGCGACGTCATTTGATTTTTTTTTCGCATTTTTATAACTTACAAATTATTTAACTCACTTCTCTCCTTTCTTATTGTGATTGTAGGTACTCTTTTGAGATGAGCAAACATGGTAGATCGAAGAAAAGTGTTGTTAAAGGTTCTGTGAGTTATCCCCCACCTCCTACCCATTAGATTTCATTTCACCACATAATAACACAAACATCAATCAACCTAGGTGTTCTTATAAACTCTAAGGTTAGATTATTTGTTGTTTGACACCCATACCCACCTCAACCTCCACATTTAAAAAAAAAAATTCACAGAGGTATACAACCTCATCTGATTTTCAAACTCAACCGGTAAACCGATCTTTGGAGCCGGTACACACATCCAAACACATAATTGAGTAGAAATCAGATTAGGTAATCACTTGTATGCCTAATTAAGTGGTGCAATAGGCCAATTGTTTGAGTTGATTGGCCTGCACCACTTCAATTAAAATCAACGCATCAAGTAGCTTCCACTTAGGTTCAACTATTAGGGATTTACCAGGTACTCCATATTCTTTTTAAGCTTCAAAGGAAAACATCTTCACCTGTGCTTTCAAAACCAGGTGTGCCAACAAAACTTGTTTGAAAATACCTAAAGTTGAATCCTAAAAGCTACTAAGCAAGATTTGAACCCTAAAATTTACCGCATCAAAAGTAATCTTGCTTGAAAACCACTGGTTGTGCACACACACACAGATCAATCAATCATTAAGGGCACAACTTAGATAAAGGGCCCATCACATTCCAAAGCACATTCAAACCTAGCCCTAAATAAAGCAGAGTAGACGTTGGCCTTAAGGATTCGACTCACTCTTCAGAGCCTAGAATGAGATTATCTTTTATTAATCTATTTCTACTGTTCAATCTGATGTCTAGCTAGGGGAGCAGAATCAAACGATCACGGCTGGGGGGTACACTAGGAACCGGAGGCGTAAGCCGAAGGAAGAACCTTCTCCCCAGTCCCTTCTTCTAACTGGTTGGATTGAACAGACAGAAGTAGATCAAATCGTTCCTTTATCTCAAGATGGGTTTTGGGAGTCTGTAGGTTTTTAGGCTAGCCCACTTAAGGACATATTTGATTGTTTGTATTGCAAGGCGCCTTTCGTCCTCCAGTCTCTCATAAATCCTTCCACATATTACATGCATTCCCGCTCTTTCCCTTCTGTTTTGAATTATCCTCAACATGACGATTATCCTGACTCGTACTATAATCAACCATTAGTTAGTTGGGATAACTCGATTGGGGATACAGTTCTGGACCTCCGTGTTTAGGGTCTAACCCTGAACATTATGATTGTGATTTCTATCTTTCTCAGAGCCACATCGATTATAGATCGTCAACCTTTTATGAACAACCTAATATGATCTACAATAAGGAAGGATACACTGATTCTTACCCATCCACTGATTACACTGCCTTTAGGTCATCACCACCTTTTGAACAATCTGAAATGACCTATTATCAGGAAGGGTATAACGAATCTCAATTCGTTAATTCCCCTGCATTGACTCCAAACCCGCCCAACCCTGAACCAACTTAATTAGTTCAGGGTAACCAGGTTCAAGATAAGGTTCTGGCTAACTTGAGGAATATCATACAAACTTTAGAAGTTTAGCCAATAACTTGCATTGAGAGATTGGAGCCTTTGATTGAAATAATTGATGATTTGAACAAGTATTTGTTGGGTTGGCTCCAAGATGTTAAGGATAAGAACCCAAGTGAGTTTCTACTTGGGAAGTTAGCGAAATTGAGGATGAGATTTGTAGTTTCTTTAGTTTAGTTGTGGGATGATTCCTAGGATGAACTCGCTTTAGGAGAGCCAATGTCAGAACCCACTCAAGCACCTGTTGGGGGGAACACGTGTTACGGGGCTGACTAGATTGAATTAGAGTAACCAATTAAGGATGATTTGATTTCTTCACCTGAGATCCCTGAGCCAGGGTACGAGGAAACGTATGTCTCCATGGACCAAAAAGTAATGGATGATTTTGAGACATACATTAATACGGATTTCGATTTCTTTGATTCTGATGGTGAAGATTCAATTTGTGAAGTCTCACGTGAGTTTACAGAATATGATTTCTGTGAGACAATTGGGCCTGAGGAATCTAATAAATCATTTGATAGCCCAATAACTGAAGAAACTGATCATATTGGGGCTCACATTACGGATCCAGAATCGCATTTTCTGGAGGATTCAATCCAATGCCCTGATTGTCAGTTATACCCCATTGAGCTTATCAATGATTCTGCTTTTGAGATAATTAGACCCAAGTCAATTCTGATTCAGCCACATCATTTAGACTTGGAGATTTCAGACGGGGTGATTAATATGCAAGAGGTCCTGGAATTTGACATTCTGATTGAGGAGGATAGGAGTTGGGAAGTTTTGATTTAGGAAGCTAACTTTGGAGGAAATAGAAGATTAAGTCTAAGTGTTCTAATTCATCTGAAACCATCAAACCAGGACCCTTACGACATTTGTTCTGAGGATGTCCAACCTAAGCATACATTCAATGATTATCCTTTTGAGCTTGAATTCTCTGTAACCTGACTTTTTGGTCTTGGGTTGCATCCTCATAAATCGCAGGCTCGATCTCGCGTGCATACTGATTTTAGGTTTTGGGTAATTTTTATCCAGAACCTGAGATATTCTCGATTATGGGGTATGGGTCTACACCACAATCTGATCCACATTTGTGGACATCTACTGACAGGTCAGAGGTTTCTTATGTTTATTCTGATTCTGACCTGCACCTGTGAATTCTTTATTTCTCTTCTTTGTATAGTGTGCCTAGCTGAAGGCACTAAATTTAGCACGTATACAATTCTTTTTAGCTTTTATCTCGGAGCGGACCTGACATTCACGTAATTCAGGTGCTTTCTACTCTATTCCACTCTGTTTTATCTCTTTTTAATATAATGAGGACATTGCATTAGATAGGCATGGGGGGGTGGATATTCATCTCTAAATTAATTCGTCAAATCCGTAGATTTATTTTATTTTTTTTCTTTATATTAAAAGAAAAAAATGGAATTAGGAAAGAGAACTTAGGTTTAAGAAAATTTTCAATCTTAGGGAAGACTACATTATGATCTGAACACAAAGACGCTTAAGGTCTTTGTACCCTTAAGGTCTTTGTACTTAATCAGCCCGTGTATCCATTAAAATATGGATTTATTTTTCGAGTCCTCGCCAACCTGAATTCTATTTTAATTGGAGTAAATAAGTTTGGGTGATAAGTACACGACTTATCAACCCGTCCTCTGATTTGAGGGAGTTTTGAGTTTTAAGCATCTACACACTATCTTGCCACTGACTCATTGTTCGACGATTTTAACGGAAATTGGGTAGCTAATGAACCTTCTAGGGTGATATGGCTGGTAAGTTATTGTGGGTAACAACCCATAGGTAAGTTGTCCAGAGCCCAGTCACTGGACCTTTCTCTTTTTGCTTCCTTTAAGTAAATCTTAAACTAGGGAAGTCACCTACTTAAAAAGAAAAAAAAAGGAGAAAAGAAAAAGAGAAATAAGCCACACTTCGCCGCATGAGTATGGCTGGCAAGTTGTCGATGGTAACAGCTCATCGACCAGTTGTCCAGAACCCAGCTCAATAAATGCACTAAAAATTCCCAAAACACTTAGGAAGAAGTGAAGTAGAATAAATCGAGGAGATATACACTGGATTCATCTTTGTGTTGACCCCGTAAAAAAGTAAAAGTAGGGAGAAAGCTACCAGTTGTAAAGATACACCTTTAGGCAGAATTCACTTTTTTAGGTCACTTAGAGGTGTAGAAATCCGAAATTCGTTTTAACTGCCGGTCAACGAGTCTATCGCATTCACAATAAGATGCTTAGAACTTAGGGTTCTCATCAAATCTTGGGTGAGTTGAATGGCCGTAGAAAGCCACTCTTAAACCCTAAAACTCGAAAATCCAAAAAAAAAAAAATTTAGAAAAGAAGAAAAAGAGAAAAAAGAAATTTTTCTTTGAATAAGGCGAGGGCTTGAGGCGGTTTGCATTTTGGCAAATACTCGGGCACTGTTATGTTTTTGAAAGTTCAAATCCTAAGTAAACATTTTCTTAATGATTGAAAATAACTATCCAACCTAATTCTTTTATAAATAGCATATAGTTTTTGCTAGGGACTAGCAAAAGATAGGCATGAGGGTATGATGTAAACATGTTTACACTACTTACGATGTCTATTTATGCATGTTCTTAAGCATAGGATTGCATTGCAAACTATAAATATTGCATAACATGCATGATCTTGCATTTAGAGTAGTTTAAATAAAATGGAGGTTAATTATCTTCTTTTATGTTTATGGACAAGGCAAACTTTTTATCAGGGTCTCGAATCGAAGATCCAACCGTACAGATGTGATTAGGGCGATGATTGGAGTTCAACGACTCCAAAATCGCCCTAATCAGGCATCTGTAGTATTAGATAGAGATCGGGGAACCCTAGAAGATCAAGGGCCAAGATGGTGTGAATCTGCACATCAAGTGACAAATCCGACCGCTCGGATGGATTCAGATCAACGATCGCAGCCTAATGGTGCAAAAATCAACTCAATCCGACAACCGTGGCACCATCTACATCATCCAGAAGATGGACAGCCAAGATGGTGTCACGTGGCACCATCTCATCCGCCCAAACCGGCCCAGCTGATCTTGAAGACCACCACATGTTAGATCTGGACCGCACGATCGTGATCCAACGGCAGTGGGCAGCCGTACCTCAAAACATCCGCGCGGCCATCTCTCCTCTACAGCGCAGCGGGTGAACACCTTATCGTGAGGCGCTGGCGTAGGTTTGAATCCGCATGCATAGGCGAAAGGGCGCGGGCGAGCGAGCTCTCTGACCGCTCGATCGCGATCGAGCGATTGCGGGCACTCAATCCATCCAACGCGCTAATGCACGCCCGCACGTGACGCGGGATCGCACGCGGGCGGGTGCGCAAAAGAGGCGGGTGGAGGTGCGACTTAAGCCGTCCGATCGTGAGATCAGCTGGACGTGGATCGCGCATTACGTGCGAGGAGGGGAGCGGTCGTGCGTGGGCGACCCCCACTACGCCCACAATGGGGCTTTAGCGATGGTTTCATCCGTCACTAAAGACCCCTTATTTAATGTTTTGAGATTTAAATGACCAAATTGCCCTCACTCCTTGCAACTATGAAAGGAGACCCCCTCCACATGAAATTCTCATCCCTTCCTTCTCTTCTCTCCCTCTCCAAAGCTCAAGAGAAGCTTGTCCCATACTCGGGATGCTTTTCGTGAGATAAAGTCAATTTGTTGTCCTCCTTTTGGAAGCGGATCCCGCGACGACGACGAAGTGCTGCCCCGTTGATAACACAGCACAAGGGGGTGATAATTCTGTTAAATAGGGCCCATCTTAGGAATAAAAGGCACAACATAAGTAGAATGGGATCATTGCATGCATCATATACCAAGATTGCTTATAAAACTGTATTAATGGCCGTTTGTGTAAGCACTTGTCAAAGAAGGCCTCGGATGAGTAATCGGACCACACGGATGGATTCAGAACGACGAACGGAGTCCAACGGACTCAAGATCGGCCAAATCCGACATCTGGAGCTCCTACAATGGGCCCAAGAAGTTCTGACCGTTGATTTAATGATCAATGGCCCTCGTTGCGCCACATCACCCCCGCTCACCGCACGCCACCTCTTCCTTCAGCTGAGATCAAATCTCAATCGTCTGATCTTCGATCGGACGGTTGAGAACCGCGCGCCCGCTCGCAGTCGCCGCGACAAAGCGCGGGCGTGGTGCAATGGTTAGCGCGCGCGCCTGCACGCGACGCGGGTTCGAGCCGCGCGGTGCGTAAAATTGAAGACGAAGGAGCGTGCGGCGAAATTGGGTCGCCCGATCTGCAGCAGGCGGCCGAGATCGTGCCACGCGGCGCACCCTCAGATTGCGAGCGCCCACGCGCACGCGCGCGCCGTGCGACGACGCCTGCGCACACGCGCGCCCGAGGCTCGATCCGAGCGCATCCAAGGGAATATCTCAGCCGTCCGATCAAACCACGCAGCGGTTGCGGATCGAGCGCGAAGAAGAACGGTATGGGCGGTTGACCAGCGGGATGGAGGGCTTCACCGACGCTTTGGAATGGTCTTCTTCTTTTAGAAAGCCCTTCTCCCTATTGAAACCCCCTCCAACCACTCATTCAAGGCATTCACTTCCCGTGCAACTACTCTACCCCTCTCTTAGCTAGCTTTAGGCCCTCTTGTAATCGCCGGAGACGACGAGCTGCCGACGGAGCCTCCTCCACCGCCGTGGCTACCTCGTCGCTCTCCCCCCTCTCTCTCTTCCTTTCTTTTAAGCTTTCCTTTACTTATGTTTAAGCATGTATCTAATGTTGTAATTTGTGAACTAAAGCTGCATGATTAATGAAGTTACTTTCCGTTCAGTTGTTTATTTTAATTTCTATTTAAGTTGCATGATCAAGCAAGAAACAACTCTAACCCTAATCTCTCCCTCTCTCTCTCTCTATCTCTCTCTCGCTTTTCAAATCGCACCTTTCGCAAGCAAAACTCTGTGCTTTCCATGACAACAAGTGATAAGCAAAATCTGGTTTCCACGCCTCCCTGAGACCGACACTCGGACTCACCTCCGTTTCTTCAAGCTTGGACGGCGAAGCGACGCATCCCACGATGGTAACAAGGGAGTAGGCACAACAAGGACCGATAGTGAGTAATTCTTCACTCATGATTGTTTGTTTGCGTGAAAAAACTAAAAAAATTGTAAACATTGAAAAAAATTGGTGTGGTGTATGATTGCTTGACCCACATCCTTAACACATCACCCCACAAAAAATGTACACTTTAACATTCTGAATAAATTCTTGGAGTGTTCTTTTCTCTTTTTTTTTTTGAGTGGTGTTTACGAAGCCACCGTGAGTTGATCTGAGCCGCACCACTCAACCCTAAAACTGACTCATCTAATAGAAGCTGCATGATCATTAGGATGAGTACATTAGGGTTTTAGAGCCTCTACAGAATAAAAGGAAATCTACTTTCACCGAATTGTGTGCAGAACTTGACATGCCCATTGAAACTTGTCTGAAAACATTAAGACACGTCAACCCTAAAAAGCTCTAAAGTAAGGATGAAACACTAAAAGACATCACATCTTAAAAATCGTTGCTTGAAAATCATGTTTTGATAGAAGCACACACCTTGAAAGTGGAAAATTAAGAGGCACCACCCCAATCAACGCCTCATCACATAACCTTAGCACAAGCACTATCCTAGCCCTTTAAAATTGAGTAGACGTGCCCTAGGTAGGATCGAGTTAAGTCTCGAAAGGCGAGGTTTTCTTTGCTAGGCACTTGGCTTTCATTCCCTTGGTAGAATCAGGTGACTAGGCTGCGGGGCAGTGTCAAACGACCACGGTTGTGGGGTTTACAGAACCGGAGGCGCAAGCCAAAGGAAGAACCTTCCCTGCAATCCCCTCGTAATCAACCTGGCCAGGTTAGCCTTGGGAAAGGGAGTCCAGTGTTTACGAACTTAATCACCCTTTGTGAGATTTTTAGGTCTCCTAAGGAATACACTATAAGGACTAGGCTTGTGTGCTTGATTGAAACACATTTCTCGCATCTGTCGCCCTCCGCATCCCTTCCTATTCTTCTCTAGTGTATGCACAGGAGATGCTCACTGCATCCCGAGTTATGCGTTTTGAGGCAGGAATCTAGGCGACGCGATTCTGTTAGGAACATGGCGGAACCTAGGGTAGATGAGGCTGAGGATCAACCCCCACCAGACGCAATGGCCATCATCCAAGCCCAAATTAATGCAAACCACCGGCTTCAGCAACAACAAATCCACACCATCATGCAAGCCATACAACGGTTACAGAACCCACAAGAACAACCACTACCACCTTTCCAAGACATACAAGGGCAACCACCACTTGATATACCACCATTTCAGGATCAGCCGAGGCCCCTCCGCGATTTCTATAATCCCTCTTCTTTTAGAGTCGAGCCACACCTTAGGATCCCCAAAGGGGGAGATGATTTTGAGCTGAAATCGAATGTCTTAAGTCTGATCCAGAACCACTTTCATGGAAGCTCAAATGAGGACCCCTTCCAACATCTAAAGGATCTCGACCGCATAGCACGAACTGTGAAACCTAGGAACATTAGCCTTGACATTGTGCTAATCAATATGTTTCCCTTCTCATTAAGAGACAAGGCTTCTCATTGGCTTAGAACCCTAGGTAGACCCATCACTACCTGGGAAGAACTGAGGCATGCATTTTTAAAGAAATTCTTCCCCATAGGAAAGACCAATGCCCTCAGAAAAGCTATCACTACCTTTACACTCCAGGGTGGGGAACAATTTCATGAGGTGTGGGAAAGATTTAATGAACTCTTAAGGAAATACCCACACCACGAAGTACCAAGGTAGCAATTGGCCCAGATTTTCTACCACAGTCTGGATAGCAACCTACGGAACTTCATCGATGCCTCATGCGGGGGGAACTTCCTGAACAAGGACGAGGAGAGCGCGTTTGAGCTCTTTGAGTCTATGAGCGAGAATTCGCTCAACAATGGCTCCATGACCCAGTTTAACAAGTCCAGTCAACCCCGTGGTGGGATTTATGAGGTACAAGTAAATTCTGGAATGGTTGACATGGACATCATTGCCAAGAAACTGGATCGAGTGGAATTGGTGGACAAAAAGATTGATGAGCTACTGAACCAGACCAGGAACCCCTTACAAACTTTCTCCCTAGCAAAGGGAGCGCATAATGTTGACCTGGTCCAGCCCTTAACCCAACTGAACCTGGAACAACCCCTGACCATGTTCTAGGGAGGGACCTTTGGTCCCTCAACCCTTGATTACTCTCTTCCCTCTCCATCGACATCGGCTATCCTTGAAGATGTGCAAGCTGTCCCAGGTTATGCAAAACCTGACCCTTTCTCCAACACTTACAACATTGGCTGGCGTAACTACCCCAACTTTGGTTGGACAAACCAGAAACCACCACAATTCCAAAACCAGCAGCCACACTTGCCCCCCTATCAGTAAGGACACCAGTTAGACCCCAATATAATAAGAATAGGGTGGCCCCTCCCCATAAAATCAAATGGACACCCAAATAAAGATGATGGCTGACATGAACCAGAAACATCAGGAGGAAATGGCCTTGGTAAAGGGATAGTTAAGCCAACTCTTGGACTGTAAACAACAAGGATCCCTACCTTCCCAGCCACAACCAAACCCTCGAAACATAATTAACAGAGGCCCCAATTCGCAAGGGTTCCAAGACAATCCCGGGCAGGCTCACATGGTCTAGCCAGCCCCACAAATACCCCCTGGGTTTGGAGCTTCTTCGTCCTCGTCTTCTCAAGGATCAACCCAGGGCCCCAATGCCTCTGCGAATGCGGTGACCTTGAGAAGCGACAGCAAAACCCAGGATCCCAAATGGTCGACTCTCCTCGAGACTTCACCTGCTGAAATACCCGACTCAGAAGAGGCACCAACCAACGATCCAGAAATAGAACCAATCCACATTCAGACACCCTACCCTGAGGCCTTGGAAACAATCAAT
Source organism: Thalassia testudinum (assembly GCA_037157565.1). Taxonomy (NCBI): domain Eukaryota; kingdom Viridiplantae; phylum Streptophyta; class Magnoliopsida; order Alismatales; family Hydrocharitaceae; genus Thalassia; species Thalassia testudinum. The sequence continues at coordinate 47,341,572 of JAZHRO010000002.1, forward strand.
AAAAAGAAGAATGTTGTGGAAACTGAGGAGCTGTTAGAAATCTTTAAGCAAGTACATATTAATATTCCGTTCCTTGAAGCCGTCAAGCACATCCCGGCTTACGCCAAGTTTTTAAAGGATGCCTGTACACCTAAGCGTAAGTCGAGACCTCAAGCACCTAGGAAGGTTGTGCTCTTTGAACAAGCAAGTTCCGTAATATCAAGCAACCTTCTGCTCAAGCGAACTGATCCAGGAGTGCCCCTGATTTCCTGCAATATCGGGGACATGACATTTGATAGAGCGCTACCGGACTTAGGTGCTTCTATCAATCTGATTCCAACAACCCTGTACCACCAATTTGGTTTCGGAGAGTTGACACCAACCCCGATCACTATCCAGCTAGCTGATAGATCAGTGAAAACCCGAAGGGGGTTGTCGAGGACGTGATTGTACGGGTCAAGGACTTCTATTTCTCGGTCGACTTTTTGGTGCTTGACAGGGAAGTCCCTGAAAAATTACAGAACGCACCCATAATCTTAGGTAGGCCTTTCTTAGCTACAGCTAAGGCAAACATTGATTGTGACACGGGATGTATGGAAATTGCCTTCGGGGATAGGAAAATGCAATTGGATATCTTCCGGGTGACAAAGTCTTTTGATTGCGATTGCATTGAGGAACATGATCCCGTGGAAACTCTGATCGAGGAATGCCTCACCCTTAGTTCTGTATCAGACCACCAAACCCGTAATGACTGTTCTGACCCATCACCATCACTACCCGTGGACCTCTGTAAGGCTGAGTACCATCACACAACACCATTTGAGGAGATCGATGTTGATCAACTCCCACCCTTTCCCTTTCCATCAACTGTGGTTCCACCTGCACTTGAACTTAAACCACTGCCCGAGAACCGCAAGTATGTCTTCCTGGGACCTGACCAGACCTTCCCAGTGATTATTAATTCTCATCTAACCAAGGATCAGGAACTCAAGTTGACTGCGACCCTTTCAGAACATCGGGCCGCCATTGGTTGGACCATTTCTGACTTAAGAGGAATTAGCCCCACCTATTGCACCCATAAGATTTACTTGGAAGACGGGGCACGACCCTCCCGTCAGATGCAGAGACGTTTAAACCCAAACATGCGGGAGGTCGTTAAGAAAGAAATTATCAAGTGGCTTGACGTCGACATCATCTATCCTATCTCCGATAGCCCCTGGGTGAGCCCTACTCAAGTGGTTCCTAAGAAAGCTGGGCTCACCGTTGTCACCAATGATCATGGCGAATCCATCCCCACCCACACCACCACTGCATGGCGGGTGTGTATTGATTATAGGAAGCTCAATGAAGCCACTAAGAAGGATCACTTCCCCTTTCCATTCATTGACCAAATCCTTGAAAGATTGGTAGGGCAGAAGTATTTTTGCTTCCTGGATGGATATTCAGGATATAACTAAGTCACAATTGCTCTGAAGGATCAAGAAAAGACCACATTCACTTGCCCGTATGGCACGTTTGCATTCCGTCGAATGCCGTTCGGGTTATGCAACGCACCTGCGACCTTCCAGCGTTGCATGCTAGCCATTTTTTCAGAAATGGTGGGTGAGAACGGCGAACCGCGATGCTGCTTTGTGTTTATTATAGTACAGTCGTTATAGTATAAGACAAGACAGCTACGGTTGTCATTCCAATAGGTTTTTTTTAACTCGGAAATAGTTTTCCCGAGGTCGAACTCAGGGAGCTACTGGAATTCTAGAAGTACAAAGTTTCTCTATTGGATTACAAAAATAAGAGAGAGAGAGAGGGGGGGAGAGAGAGAGAGAGAATTTTTTGTCTTAGCTTCTTCTTCTTCTCTTCTCTCATGGTTGTGCCTTCTTCTTTCTTCTTTTTGTGCTTTCTATCTTCTTCCCTCTTCTTTCTTCTTCTTCTTCTTTCTTCTCTTTTCTTCCTATTTCTTTCTTTCTCTTTCTTTTGATTTCTTTTTCTCTGGCGGCCAAGTCTTCTTCTTCTGCTCGTCCTGTCTTCTTCTCTTCTCTTCAGCTGCAGAGTCTTCTTCTTTTCTTCTTCCTTCTTCTCTGCTTTATCTCCTCTGGCCGCTGCTCAACCGTCGTTTGATGTAGTGGTCAGACGACTTAACTGCAGGTCTGCTACAGTGCTTCTCTTCTTCTCCTTCCTTTCTTCCTTCGCCGCTTCTTCTTCTTCTGCTCCTGCACACACTCACACAACTGGTCAGAGCAAAACCTACCCCTACCCTTCCCCACGTCTCTCTCTTTCTCAGATTTCTCTCATAGGATCGCCCTCCCAGAGTCGGGTATTCCGGTACGGGTATCGCGCCTAGGACCAGGCCCACCGGCGTGCGGTGGTGGGCGAGGTGTGCGCAGTGTCGGGTATTCAAATCCTGCCCAGACCCGCCGGGCATGAGCGTTGGCGAGGGCGAGCACGTGGCGTGCACGTGCGTGAGGGACCTGACCCCTGTGTTCGAAGGCGAATAGCCTCGAACACTTTTACAATTTATGTGCAAGCACTGAGCCACGCACTTCCGAGGTGGGACTAAAGTCCCACCTCCCGACTAGCGTCCGCAAGCGAGGAGGCTGCAGGCAATTGCAGCAACTCGCGAGGGGTTTGCCTCAGCTGCAGACCTGGGAGTCTTCGCAGAGACACTCCGCGCGACCTAGGACCAGCGCCTGGGCAAGATCGAAGCTGCAGCTGCAGGTGAAGGAGCTTCACCTACCCAGCAATGGCGGCGAAGGGGGCGTGACCTGAAAGTAGGAATACGGCCTCTCGGCCCAGTCAGAAGATGTAGGGAGCTTCGCCGGAGTGCGGCTAAGCCAGTGCGGGTGGTGGCGAGGCGTGAGGCAGTATATGGCGGCAGCCCTAGGTCGGACTGTAGTCAGAAAAATGGGTTTGTTCGGGGGGTCGTTGTGGAGGTGTGGAATGGCAGTGGAGGGGTGGAGGGTGTTTGGTGAGGTGAGGCGGAGCTTTTGGTGCAGTTGGCGAGTCGTATGGGGTTGTGGGATGATGGGAACGACTCGCTGGAGAGTGGCCGGAGGTGGGGAAGATGAAGGTGGTCAGGCGTGGGCGTAGGGTGATCAAGCAAAACAAGTTGGGGAAAAGAAAGAGGGGAGGAAGGGAAATAACTGTTACTTACCTACAGGGACGAAGGGGGGCCGAAGCGGCAGGCAGCCGTACCGACTGTCGTCGGAGAAGAAACAACTAGAGGGAGAGAGCGGCGACGAGGAAGAGGGCAGGGAGGCCCGTGCTTGGTGCGGCACGGGGAGATCAAGTGCAGCTGACTCTGTTGCTGGTATTGCAACAGAGTGATGAGAAGGAGGAGGAGGAGCCGCCGGAGCTGGTGGGTTCCTGTCGGAGTGGGGAGAGAGGAAGGGATGAGGTATTCTCCTTCAAAACCAAGCTGCTAGAACCGGCTAGCGATGCTGGTATTTATAAAGGCGGTGGCGGAGGGTCGGACGCAAGGAGACGACGTGCGTCCCTCGCCGGAGTATGGTCGGAGACGAGACCCATACCTTCCACGCATTCGCATGGAAGGTGTGGGTGTCGTCAGGTGGCATGGCCGAGTCCCTGCGACAGCAGACGTCGCAGGGAACTCCGCATTCTCTTTGCAGGACGTCCCCCTCACCCTGCGCGGCGCCATGCTCCGCGCAAAGTCGCTGGAGCATGGCGCTGCACAGAGACTTGCAGGAGGGACCAAAATGCAAAGAATGATGAGGAAATTAGGGGCCAAAATGCAAGGGTTTCGAAAGTTGAGGGTCAAAAAGTAAATGATGAGGACCAAATTGCAAAGTCGGTCAAGGAGGTCTCTTCTTAGGCTCAAGTTTTTATACATGATTAAGTTGGACCTAAGGATTTTAATGGTGAATTTTGTTTCTAGGTCAGACCATGTTTGATCGACCAATTTACGTAAAAACTCAAATTAAATCATTAATTGGGCATGGTTCTCAATGTAGGTCAAAATGGGTTTCTAAGGCCAAATTGAAGGTTCTAAACCCTAGAGATTATTTTTATATGAATTTTAGAGGGTTTAGTTGATTTTTACCCTACCTCGAACCACGTAAATTGAAGTGGGTTTGTTTTAGGGTTACAGAATGTCATTTAATTCCTTGGAATTATTGTAGCCCTTGTTGAATTAGATCATCCCACTTTCCTTCTTATTTGGTTTATTTAACCTGTGTTTGGACCCTGAGTTACCCTGTTTGCAGATTGTGTTGGTGAAATTGCATTTTTACCCCTTATGACTTATTTTCTTCTTAAACTTAGAATTCTCTGAGTTAAGCCTTTCTTTGAGTTATGTAGGAGCTTTTTCTTGCATACCTAGGTTAGATTGTGCTAGTTAAGGTTCATGATGAGGTTCTCATCAGTGGGCGAATACTTAGAGGTCTTTATGGATGATTTCTCTGTATTCGGGAATTCATTCGACCATTGTCTGAGCAACTTGGAGAAAATCCTGAAATGATGTATTGAGGTTAATCTGGTGTTAAGTTGGGAAAAGAGCCATTTTATGGTTCAAGAAGGAATTATCCTCGGTCACATCGTATCGCATAGGGGCATCGAGGTAGATCGGGCTAAGGTTGATTTGATTTCCAAACTTCCTCCACCTAGCTCGGTCCGACAGATTCGCTCATTCCTAGGACATGTTGGCTTCTACCGAAGGTTCATTAAAGACTTTTCCAAGCTCTCCAAACCCTTGACCGACCTTCTAGCCAATGACGCCATATTCCATATGTCTTCTGATTGCATCCAGGCTTATCACACCCTCCGGGACTTAGTCTCCACCACACCTGTACTTCAACCCCCAGACTGGTCCCAGGACTTGGAGATTATGTGTGATGTATCAGATTTTGCCATAGGCGCTGTCCTGGGACAAAGGCAAGATAAGAAGCCCTTGGTGATCTACTACGCGAGCAAAACGTTGGAAGAGGCCCAACGAAATTATACGGTCACAGAGAAAGAGCTGCTCGCTGTAGTCTTTGGACTTGAAAAGTTCCGATCATACCTGCTGGGATCCCACGTGACAATTTACACTGACCATTCAGCCATCCGGCACTTGTTGGCCAAGAAGGCCGCAAAGCCCAGGCTCATCAGATGGATCCTACTTTTGCAGGAATTTGACTTAGAAATCTGAGACAAAGCCGGATCGAAGAATGTGGTGGCTGACCACTTGTCTAGACTTCATCCAGACCACATTGGACCCTCCCTACCTCTATCTGACGCCTTCCCTGATGAATACATTCTGGCTATGCAAGACAAAAGAATGCCATGGTATGCTGACTACGTCAACTACCTAGTTGTAGGACAAACCCCGCACAGCTGGTCCAGATAGCAACGGGACAGGTTCTTGGCTGAGGCCAAGCACTATTTCTGGGATGATCCCATGCTATTTCACCTCTGTGCTAACCAGATCATCAGGAGGTGTATCCCTGAAGACGAAGTTCAGAGTGTGCTTTCCTTCTGTCATGACCAGGCTTGTGGTGGCCACTTCTCTGGAAAGAAAACAGTTGCAAAGGTTTTGCAGTCTGGATTTTACTGGTCGTCCTTATTTAAGGATGCACACAACTTTGCCAAGACGTGCTCACGCTGCCAAATGTTAGGGACCATGACCAAGAAAGATATGATGCCCCTCCAGCCCATTTTGATTGTCGAAATCTTCGACGTTTGGGGTATCGATTTTATGGGCCCCTTTCCACCATCCAACGACTTCGAATACATCCTGGTCTCGGTAGACTATGTTTCCAAATGGATTGAAGCCTTCGCCACCTGCCGATGTGATCACAGGACTGCCATGGACTTTGTTAAGAAGAACATCTTTTCCCGATTTGGAATACCCAAGGCCATGATCAGTGATGGTGGAAGCCATTTTATCCATTCCCAATTCCATGCCCTACTTAGAAAATACGGGGTGAACCACCGCATTGCTACCCCGTATCATCCGCAAACAAATGGGTAGACCGAGGTCTCAAATAGACAAATCAAGAACATTTTACAGAAGACTGTGAGACCTGACAGGAAAGACTGGTCCACATGACTTGATGATGCCCTGTGGGCATACAGGACCGCTTTCAAGACCCCGATAGGCATGTCGCCTTATCGCCTGGTCTTTGGCAAAGCCTGCCATCTTCTTGTCGAATTGGAACACCGAGCTTACTGGGCTGTCAAGCAATGTAACATGGATTCCCAGTTAGCCGGTGCGTAGAGGATGCTCCAATTATCTGATCTCGAAGAAACTCGTCGAGACGCCTTTGACAATAGTCGACTGTATAAGGAGAAAATGAAAGTCGTCCATGACCGACTCATTCATAGAAAAACCTTCAAGCCTAACCAGCAAGTCTGGCTGTTTGACGCCCACCTAAAACTCTTCCCGGGGAAACTCAGGTCCAAATGGATAGGGCCATTTCAAGTGGTTAAGCCCTACTCTAATGGGGCGGTTGAAATCATTGATCCTAACATTGGGCACACTTTTACAGTTAATGGTCAAAGATTGAAGCACTTCCTGGCCCAGGTTCCCCCAAAGGAGAGTGCCACCCTCGTTGAGGGATGACACGAAACACCGCCCAGCTGGAGGAGTTAAACTCAGTGCTTCCTGGGAGGCAACCCAGAGGATTTAGACTGATCCGGTATTTTACGTCACTCAGGTACTATTTTTTTAAACCCTTATGCATCCATGTACTTGCCAATGAGGACATTGTCCAACTTAAGCATGGGGGGGTGATAAATTGCATAATCCTGAGCTCATTTAATCAGTCTGAATAAAATTAAAAAAAAAAATTGAATTTAGGAAGAACACTTAGGCATTAGAAACTTGTCAATAGTGTGAAATAATACAAAAAGAACTTAAACACTTAGACTTTTCAGGTCTTCAGGCTTAATCAGCCTTGGTGTCCGTTAAAATATGGATTTAGCTTCGAATCTTGCAACCTTAAGCTATTCTAATCCACCTAGTAAATAAGGTGATAAGTATACGACTTATCAACTCACCCTCTAACTCAGAAAAACTTTGAGTCTAAGCATCTGCACACATTTTTGCACAGACTTACTCGGAGATTTTGACAGAAATTGGGTAGCTAATGAACTCTCTAGGGTGGTATGGCTGGCAAGTTGTCGTGGGTAACAGCCCATTGGCAGGTTGTCCAGAACCCAGCCACGGACCATTTCTTCTTCATTGCCTCTAGGTACATTTGAGATCAGGGAAGCCACCTACGAAAAAAAAGGAGAAGAAAAGAAAATAAACCACACTTCACCGCACGAGTATGGTTGGAAAGTGATCGTGGGTAACAGCCCATTAGTCGGTTGTCCAAAGCCCAGCTCAATAACTGCACAAAAAGAACCAAAACACTTAAGGAAGAAGCGGGGAAGTAGTACAAGCCGGGGAGATATACACTGGAAAAATCCTTGTGTTGACCCCAATTAAACAAACGTAGGGAGAAAGCTACCAATCAAACAAATACACCTTCAAGCAATATATTTCCTTTTCCGGTCACCTACGGGGGTAGAAACCCGAAGTCTGTCTGAATTACCATTAAGTGAGTCTATCACAATCTTCACACCAAGATGCTTAGCACTTAGGGTTTTGATCGAGTTTTGGGTGGGTTGGGTAGCCGTAAAAAGTTACCAACCCACACTGAACTTCGAAAAAATTCTAAATATATATATATATATATATATATATATATATATATACACATATGCATATGTATAGCTATATACATTAAAGCAAGGATTCGGGCGATTCGTATTTTGGCATACACCCAGGCACTGCTTAGTCTTTGTAAATTAAGATCTTGGTATATTTCCTCCTATTGACAAGTGACGAAGTGTTTAAGAAATTAATTCTTAAATTCTGAAAGAAAATAAAGGCTAGAATAAACCTTGCTAGGGACTAGCAAGGAGTAAGCATGGGGGTATGATAACACTGCATAAGGGGGTGATAATTCTGTTAAATATGGCCCATCTTAGGAATAAAAGGCACAACATAAGTAGAATGGGAGCATTGCATACATCATATACCAAGATTGCTTATAAAACTGTATTAATGGCCATTTGTGTAAGCACTTGTCAAAGCAGGCCTCAAATGAGCAATCAGACCACATAGATGGATTCAGAACGACGAACGAAGTCCAACAGACTCAAGATCGGCCAAATCCGACATCCGGAGCTCCTACAATGGGCCCAAGAAGTTCTGACCGTTGATCTGATGATCAACGACCCTCGTTGAGCCACGTTACCCCCGCTCACCGCACGCCACCTCTTCCTTCAGCTGAGATCAAATCTCGGCCATCCGATCTTCGATCGGATGGTCGAGAACCGCACGCCCGCCCGTAGTCGCCGCGACAAAGCCCGGGCTTGGCACAACGGTTAGCGCGCACGCCCGCTCGCACGTGACGTGGGTTCGAGCAGCGCGATGCGTAAAATTGAAGATGGAGAGCGCGGAGAAATTGGGCTGCCCGATTAGCAGCGGGCGGCCGCGATCACGCCACGCAGCGCGCCCTCAGATCCCGAGCACCCACACGCGCACGCACACCGGGAGACGACGCCCGTGCACACGCGCGCCTGAGGCACGATCCGAGCGCATCCAAGGGAAGATCTCAGTCGTCCGATCTTCGATCGGACGGCTCTCACGCAGCGGCCGCAGATCGAGCGAGAAGGACTATGTGGGCGGTTGACCGGCGGGCTGGAGGGCTTCAACGATGCTTTTGGAATGGTTTTAGCGACGTCCTGTACGTCGCTAAAGCCCCTTCTTCTTTTAGAAAGCCCTTCTCCCTATTTAAACCCCCACCAACCACTCATTGAAGGCATTCACTTCCCTTGCAACTACTCTACCCCTCTCTTAGCTAGCTTTAGGCCCTCTTGTAATCGCCGGAGACGACGAGCCGCCGATGGAGCCTCCTCCACCGCCGTGGCTACCTCGCCACTCTCCCTCCTCTCTCTCTCTTCCTTTCTTTTAAGCTTTCCTTTACTTATGTTTAAGCATGTGTCTAATGTTGTAATTTGTGAACTAAAGCTGCATGATTAATGAAGTTACTTTCTATTCAGTTGTTTATTTTAATTTCTGTTTAAGTTTCATGATCAAGCAAGAAACAACTCTAACCCTAATCTCTCCCTCTCTCTCTCTATCTCTCTCTCGCTTTTCAAACTACACCTTTCACAAGCAAAACTCCGCGCTTTCCGTGATAACAAGTGATAAGCAAAATCTAGTTTTCACGCCTCCTGAGACCGACACTCGGACTCACCTCCGTTTCTTCACATTAAAACCGGTGTTGCAAGTGCGACTATGACGACACTTCTTAACACACACGCACAAGCGCACGTCACCCGTTCCCATTCTTCTCACTTCTTCCTCCTTCGTCCTGCTCCGTCCTCCTTCGTCCAGGCGTTGTCCCGTCCGGCTCGTCAACCAAGCGACCATCAAGGAGGATATCTCTCTCTCCATTCTTTTTACTGCTTTCTAGAGTAGATTTACTGCTTTCTAGTGTAATCATTTTCCCGCTTTCTAGTCGTAATGTTTAGTGTAATGAACAATCATTCTGATAATGAATTCCATGTTCATTCTACATCTCTTTTTGATTTTTGTTTGTAATATTCTCTCTCTCTTCTATTTAGTGTAAATAGATAGATAGTTTCTAGTCAATTAAATTACTTCGTGATAAATAAAACAAACGCGTGTTTTTAAATCAAACGTCTGCCTCCCTGAGCTCGACCCGGGATTTCCATTCCGGTATAAATTTTATTTGTTGAACACGAGTTTTTCGCTTTCATACTACGATGACTGATGTAAACACATTTACACTACTTAAAATGTCTATTTATGCATGTTCTTAAGCATAGGATTGCATTTCATGATATAAATATTGCATAACATGCATCATCTTGCATTTAGAGTAGTTTGAATAAAATGGAGGTTAATTATCTCCTTTTATGTGCTTGGATAGGGCAAATATTTTATCAGGGCCTCGGATCAAAGATCCAACCGTATGGATGTGATCAGGGCGACGATTGGAGTTCAACGACTCCAAGATCGCCCTAATCAGGCATCCGTAGCATCAGATAGTGACCCGGGAACCCTAGAAGATCAAGGGCCAGGATGGTGTAAATCCGCACTTCAGATGATAAATCCGACCACACGGATGAATTCAGATCGACGATCGCAGCCCAACGACACAAAAATCGAGTCAATCTGACATCCGTGGCACCATCTACAACTTCCAGAAGATGGACGGCCAAGATAGCGCCATGTGGTGCCATCTCAACCGCCCAAACAGCCGCTTGCGTCTTGTGAAAGCCCCACGCCCGATAGCTCTCCACCATTGGATCTTAATCCAAAGGTTGTGGGCTCGCGCTTAAAAGCGTCCGCTCGACCATTCGCGCCCCATAGCGCAGTGGTTGAGCGCGCTATCGCGAGCGCCGGGCACGGGTTCGAGGCGTGGCGAGGAGCGGCAGGCGCGAGCGATTGGGTGCGGGTGGAGCGTCAGATGGAGATCGGACGGCCGCACGCGCCCGATAGCGTCGACACGCGATTGGACGCGCAATCGGATGCGCAATCAGACGTGCAGGTGGGCGCGCAACGCAGCGGGCGCGAACGCATCTTAAGCCGTCCGATCTCGTGATCGGATGGCTGAAAAGCGGCGAACGTGAGCAAGCCGTTGAGCGCGTGAGCAGGCGAGGAGGCGCGCGCGAGCCGGCCACAATGGCCACGATGAGGGCTTTAGTGACGGATTTATCCGTCACTAAAGACCCCTCTTTTATTATTTTGAAGTTGTAATGTCCATTTTGCCCCCACTCCTTGCAAATATAAAAGGAGACCCCCTCCATATGAAATTCTCATCCCTTCTTTCTCCTCTCTACCCCTCCAAAGCTCAAAAGAAGCTTGTCCCACACCCGGAATGCTTCTTGCGAGATAAAGTCCAATTTTTGTTCCCCTTCGGAAGTGGATCCCGCGACGACGACGGCGTGCTGCTCCGTTCCCGTTCTTCTGCTTCGTCCTGCTTCGTTCTCCTTCGTCCAGGCGTCGTCCCGTCCGGCTCGTCCTCCAAGCAATCGTCGAGGAGGATAACTTCTCTCTCCCATTCTTATTTACAGCTTTTCTAGTGTAGAATTTTCCTACTTTATAGTGTAATTGATTTTCCGCATTCTAGTGTAACTTTTATAAACAATTGAAATATTGAATGCATGTTCTCTTTCTCTCTCTCTCTCTTTCTTTTAGTCTGATAGATCCATTGTAAGTATATTGCCTTGCTTATCAAAAATCCTAAAAAAATATAATTGTGAATATAGATCAACGTAGCCTCCCTGTATTTGACCTGGAATTCTTTTCGGTATAAATTTTATTTGTTGAACACGAATTCTTCGCTTTCGAACTACAACGACAGGTTTTCCAAAACCAAACACGTATGCGTAGCATTCGCAAAACCGTTCAACAATGACAGGTTTTCAAAACCAAACACGTTAGCGTAGCAACCCGTGCATAGACGTAACATGTCCAGGTTTAGTTTACCAGTGCATATTTGTAAGAGAGAGATAGAAAGATTTTCATTTGGAGAGTTTTCTCTCTTTTCTTTTTACTTTTCCCTAAATTCAGCCTCGAATTCGCCCTAAACACAGTCTGTATCGGATTCCTTGTCCCCACCATCAATCCTTGAAGGGTCCTTGGCTTTTGATGCTTCAAGATAGCACCGCCCATGGCAACCCTCAGAACCTTGGCTTTTAACACTTCAGGATAATGCCGCCCATGGCGTTATGTAGCTAAATTCAGGCCCTGGCAATCAACATTTCGAGACAATCCCGCCCATGGCACCTAAACGAGCACAAGGTGCTTACATGCCCCCAATAGGATATTTAGATATCCTAGGTGACAAGCACCAAGGAGACGAAATGTTATTATGCATCTTCGAGGGAATTTCCTATCTCTCTGCGCCGGGAACTCGTCCAATCAACTTGTGTTGCTAAGCCACTCCTACGCTAGATCTTTGAGATGGATTTTTAGAATAGAACACTTTTGGCATGTTTTTCTTTGTTAAACGCACTGAACCAGACTTAGTGTGTGATTTTTGGGTGCTTAGGTTACCAAGTCCAACAAACCAAAGGGCAAGCAATGGGGCCAAATAATCCCTAAGCCTTTATACCTACTACATTAAACTCGTACTTTCCTCAACCACTTGAAGATTAATCCGGATCTTAACAACTACGTGAGTGTTTAAATCCTAAAATAGATCCAAGAGGCCTAAGGTCGGTACTCATCATTAATCTCCTAAGTTTTAGCCTTCCACGTCTTAATTTATCATTCGATCCAACCCAGAAGTTAGGTAGTTTTCTTTTTTGTTTTCAATTTTAAGGGACTACTCAAATTTTTTTTCTCTTTTTGTTTGCTCCTTTTTTCGCTTTCTTTTCTTTTCCTCTTCTCCTCTTTTCATTCAGTTCAAAGTAACCTCTCCTTTCCTCTTTTCTCCTCTCTATTTTTTTTTTTTTGAATGAAACCCTTCCCTGCATTGATTTTCACAACGTTTTGCACTTTAATACCCCAATACCTAAGATTTTTAATGTCCTTATTGTAAATTAGGTGGGCTCGAGTTCAATTCAGATCGTACATAAGAACAGGTGGGTGGTGAACGGGTCGGAATGACTGTTAAGGATGATTTCTAACTCTGATACATGTATCAAAGGTGAGGTCAGCTGTTCTAAAGTTGAACTCAAAAGTGCAATAGGAGTGTGGCTCAAAAGGATGATCAGAAGGGTCTCGGGTTTTTGGAATGATGAGTTGCCTCCCGTTAGGCACTAAATTCAATGCCTTCAGCTAAGTAGAAGGTGGTCAAGGAGAAGGGGTGGTCAAAGCAGAATAGTTTTGTAGAATAAGTACCTTGATCAAAGGCTTGGTTGATCCAACTAGGTGCTTGTTCAGATCGACAAGCTGATGATGCAGCCCAAACCCAATCAGCCTAGTGGGTTGATGAATGTGAATCAAAAGATACAAAGCCCACCAGATACTTTGTTACTCAAACAGATATTGAAATGCAAATTACAGGTTTGGCTAAGTAGGCTCAGCCTAGTCAGAGTAGGGATCCTCAAAAGAAAATGGATTTGTGGAGAATGTAGGAACCCTACAGGTGAGATTAGAGAAGGATAAGACATGATTCTTGGTCTGATTAATGTTTGATACCCGATCAAAAGATGGAGGAGAATTATATGCAACCGGATCAGAGAGAGGTAAATCAGAGTAGAAATTGATTCCAGTGGTGGGTCAGGGTTGGGATCGGAATTTGGAACGCTCTGCATGTATATCGAAAGGTGTGACTTCTTTAAAATCTGGGTGCGGAGAAGGCTCTTCTAGAAATGATTCAAAGATAGGCTCATCTAGAGAGTCTTCTTGATGCTCATTCAAATCAAATGTACATGCTTAGAGAATGCTTATAAGATTGTGGAATTTTGAGTTAGTGAAAGATTCAAACTCTGGATTGTGGACACTCTCAACACTTACTATTTCTGATTCCTGAAGATCATAAGAGAATGATTCCAATTCAATGGAACATGATTTTGAATCAATGATCTTGGGATTAGGGACCTCAAAATCAGAATCAAATAACGGGTCATAGATGCTGAGGTTGTAGATTGGCTTAAAGTTGCCAGGAAACAAAGGTTCTCTGAAATCAGAGTAGACTCGAAATCATCAGAGAATTTGCAAAATTAGTTTCTGAACCTGATTCCAGATTGGGATTTCCACCATAGAGTGAGTCATGATGCGTAGAATCAACAACCTGACTTGGATCTAACCTAATTTTAAATTCTAAGCTCAAAGAGGTATCCTTATTTGGTATAGGCTTGAGTTCTTGGCTCCTAGGGTAGACTCAATCGAATCTCAACTCTTCCAACTCCTCGATTTCTGTATCGTAAATTGGTTTGACTTGTGAGACATCAATTTGTATCTCTGAGGAGTCATGAGAGGTGTAATAATCAAACATAGGGTCTGAATCATAGTTTAGATCAAAAATTTGATTTTTATCACATTGGGTAGCTCGATCATCCCAAATAGGTTTAGATCTAGATTCTAGGTTGAAGGTAGGAATTGGGTTGCTAGAATCTGGACTAGGTTCTATTGGGGTGTCAGAATCACTCTCGAGGATTATCTTAACAAGATAAGGTTCGGGAATTACATCCCCAAGAGGTTCTGAGTCTAATTCATTACAGGTGTTTGGGCAATCAAGGCATGATGGACCAGCTTCATTGCTCTCTAAGGCTGATTCAGAATCGGGAACACCTGCAATTGGATCCTGCCAACCCTTATCTAGATCAGGCATGTCAATCTGTATGAAGTTTGAATCTGGTTTCATTTGGGTTAGGGGTCCACAACAACCTCTATTCTCAAACCCGGGTCTGGGAAATCATATTGATCATCAATATTGTTCTAAGATGTCTCATCAATCTCTAAATGTTGATATTTGTATTTTTTTATCAATGGCTTGTTGTAATGTATTTAGGATATACCCACGTTTCTCCATGAGACCCTGGTGTATTTCCCAAAGTTGTGGATTTGACAAACATTGTATATACTCATATTGTGTAGTCTCCACAATTCACTGTATTTTGATAAAAGCTCATTCCAGGTTGAACATTTATCATTTGTGTAAATATCATTCCAGCAAGGTTCATAATGAGGGTTGTTGTTTCTACCACAATATCCCGAATGTGCCTAGATGGATAAGAGGTTTTGTAATATTCATCATGATGTCTAAGAGTAGCCTCGATCATTTTTTCTTTTATGCTCATTTGGGATTTCAAGTTTACTAAAAAGTCTTCCTAATTTATCAGGTTGCATTTTCAAATCAAGTGGTGGATCAAGATATAGAATCAAATTCAAGTTCAGATTAAATTAATTAGATCAGATCAAAAATCCCACAGAAGATCAATTCTAATGAATGCCCCTAGGTCAACAACCTAGGGACCTTTCCTGTGTATGTGCTCTAAAAGAACAGATAAGGGACTGGATGTGAATTGGACCCAATCAAGGCACCCAAAGATTTTTGGATGACTAAGGTTGTTTTGAGGCGGATGATACCTTTGAATCAAAAATCCACACACTCGAGAAGTACTTGGGCAGCCAGGAAGGGAGAACCCTGCAAAGACCCCTACATGGTAGAGCGTCCCCATGGGTTACAGGGTTTCCCCCACTCGACCTTCTTTGTCACTACAGTTCCAAATAGATTGGAATGTATAAATTGAGATGTTAAGTCTACCAATTTTAGTCCTATTTTGTGCCTTATATTTCACTTGATTAGAAGTTAATTCAATTTGTGACCTAATTTGGAGGTTGATTGGCCTACAAAGTAAACCAACTTCACCTGATCTGCCCTAAAAGATGAAGAATGAAATATGGGTCAAGATCGAAAGATCACCCTGAATTGACTCTTAGGTTATTAGGTCCACAATTTTAGGGTTCAAGTGAATTTAGAGCCTGATTTTTAGGATTCTTCTGATTAAATCTTTTTAAGCAAGGGTTTGGGTAGAACACAAGTGCAGGAAGATTAATTACCTTTAATGTATGCAAGTGTGAACTAACACTTCAGAACCTTAGAATAGAAACCCTAATTGGCTCTATTTCAAGTCCAATTTAATCTCAAAATGTACACCTTAGACTTCAAACAAGAAGTACGTAGTCCAAGATGATCAGAAATTTAAGCGTAAATCCCTAACAGAGGAAATCAAGGTAGGGATCTTTAAACAAAATTGTCTCAACTTCAATCAAATATCAATTAAGTTCACAAATCAGGAAACTTGCCTTTAAATGGCAATAACTAAGAAAATAAGGTAGGTAGGTCCTAATTGATTTGTTTCCTTTTTTCTCTTCCCAAGATTAGGAGGTTGATTTAGGGAAGAAGAGAAATTCTACCTAACCCAGGAGTGGCCGATTGCGTGGAAGGTTGAAGGTAGGAATTGGGTTGCTAGAATATGGACTAGGTTCTATTAGGGTGTCGGAATCACTCTCGAGGATTATCTTAACAAGATAAGGTTCAGGAATTACATCCCCAAGAGGTTCTGAGTCTAATTCATTACAGGTATTTGGGCAATCAAGTCATGATGGACTAGCTTCATTGCTCTCTAAGGCTGGTTCAGAATCGGGGACACCTGCAATTGGATCCTGCCAACCCTTATCTGGATCAGGCATGTCAATTTGTATGAAGTTTGAATCTGGTTTCATTTGGGTTGGGGGTCCACAACAACCTCTATTCTCAAACCCGAGTTCTGGGAAATCATATTGATCATCAATATTGTTCTAAGATGTCTCATCAATCTCTAAATGTTGATATGGGTATTTTTTATCAATGACTTGTTGTAATGTATTTAGGAAATACCCATGTTTCTCCATGAGACCCTGGTGTATTTCCCAAAGTTGTAGATTTGACAAACATTGTATATACTCAATATTGTATAGTCTCCATAATTCACTGTATTTTGATAAAAGCTCATTCCAGGTTGAACATTTACCATTTGTGTAAATATCATTCCAGTAAGGTTCATAATGAGGGTTGTTGTTTCTACCACATTATCCTGAATGTGCCTAGATGGATCAAAGGTTTTGTAATATTCATCATGATGTCTAAGAGTAGCCTCAATCATTTTTTCTTTTATTCTCATTTGGGAATCAAGTTTACTAAAAAGTCTTCCTAATTTATCAGGTTGCATTTTCAAATCAAGTGGTGGATCAAGATGTAGAATCAAATTCAGGTTCAAGTTAAATTGATTAGATCAGATCAGAAATCCCACAGAAGATCAATTCTAATGAATGCCCCTAGGTCAAATCCCACAGAAGATCAATTCTAATGAATGCCCCTAGGTCAACAACCTAGGGGCCTTTGCTGTGTATGTGCTCTAAAGAACAGATGAGGGACTGGATGTGAATTGGACCCAATCAAGGCACCCAAAGATTTTTGGATGACTAAGGCTGTTTCGAGGGGGATGATACCTTTGAATCAAAAATCCACACACCCAAGAAGTACTTGGGAAGCCAAGAAGGGAGAACCCTGCAAAGACCCCTACATGGTAGAGCGTCCCCACGGGTTACAGGGTTTCCCCCACTCGACCTTCTTTGTCACTGCAGTTCCAAGTAGATCAGAATGTATGAATTGAGATGTTAAGTCTATCAATTTTAGTCCTATTTTGTGCCTTATATTTCACTTGATTAGAAGTTAGTTCAATTTGTGACCTAATTTGGAGGTTGATTGGCCTACAAAGTAAACCAACTTCACCTGACCTACCCTAAAAGATGAAGAATGAAATATGGGTCAAGACCGAAAGATCACCCTGAATTGACTCTCAGGTTATTAGGTCCACAATTTTAGGGTTCAAGTGAATTTAAAGTCTGATTTTTATGGTTCTTCTGATTAGATCTTTTCCAATAAGGATTTGGGTAGCACACAAGTGCGGGAAGATTAATTGCCTTTAATGTATGTAAGTGTGAACTAACACTTCAGAACCCTAGAGTAGAAACCTTAATTTGCTCTATTTCAAGTCCAATTTAATCTCAAAATGTACACCTTAGACTTCAAACAAGAAATGCGTAGTCCAAGATGATTAGAAATTTAAGCGTAAATCCCTAGTAAGGGAAATCAGGGTAGGGATCTTTAAACAGAATCGTCTCAACTTCAACTAGATATCAATTAAGTTTGAAAATCAGGAAACTTGCCTTTAAATGATAATTACTAAGAAAATAAGGTAGGTAGGTCCTAATTGATTTGTTTCCTTTTTTCTCTTCCCTAGATTAGGAGGTTGATTTAGGGAAGAAGAGAAATTTACCTACCCTAGGAGTGACTGATTGCGCGGAAGATCTCTTCGTGATGTACCTCGCAAAATCACAAGTAAAGAAAATAGGGAAAGTTAGTGCTCAGATAAATATCAAGAAAGATAAGATTAATGCTGAATTGCACGTTGCTCCCCGGTAATGGTGCCAAAATGTTCGTCGCAAAATCGTCAATGTTAAGGAAACGTGTCGTAGTATAGGACAAAATCTCACAAAAACACTTAAATTTATAAGCTCAGAATCGAAAGTGGAGTCCGAGATCATTCGCAGGGAGCAATGATACAATTTAACTCACCAATCACAAGAAATATAAGCAATTGAAATCAATGATATTCAAAATGATATTTCAATAAGAATTAGAATGATAGTGCTAAGAGATCATGTTAAAATGGTGATTTAAATCACCAAATTAACCCCTCAAAGTTAAGCTCACAAATATTCAAATAAATGAACAGTAACCACAATTAATTTTCCACGTTAGTTAAGTATCGACAGTAACTAGCAGAGGGCCTCAGACGTCGACCTTATGTATCAGATGGCTTAAGTGTTAAACCTCAGCAAGCACAGCACCACAGGAGGCAGTAAGAGCACAAGGCTCTCTCCCTTTCAAGAACACAGTAACAGCAGCAACAGAGGCTCAAGGGCCTCTTCAGATTTTCTATAAGTGTCGAGAGCAGAGGGAGTGCATGAGAGCAAAACCCACCCCTTCTCTCTCAGATTCCCTTTCTCTCAGACCAAGCTAAGAATCGGACTAAACCCGAGAAGCGGGTAACCGGATCCACACCTAGACCCGCGTGGCGTGTGCATGGGCGAGGGTGTGGACAAGCACATGAGGCGCCGCGTGTGCGTATGTGTGGTAGGGACTTGACCCAAGTGACTCGAAGGCAAACAGCCCTCGTCACTTTTTCCTTAAATACGCTGTTGAGGGTCCGTTCCTTTATGATGTGGTACTATCTTTGTCCCTCTCTTCTTTGCACGACAGCTGAGGAGATGATTCTCTAATTGAAGGTGAAGGCGAGGCTACTATCTTCGATTGAGGACCTAGGAAGGGTCTTGGGAGTTGTTCGCAGCGCCTGGAGATGATAATGTTGAAGAACACGGTTGGAGGATGGTGGACGGGGTCGGAGAAGACGAAGGCAGTGGCGGAGCTCCGGCTGACTCTTGAAAAGAATACTACCTCTTGGCCTTGTCAGAAATGCTCAGGAGAATCGTCGGACATCGACGAGTGTGATGGTGGCTGTAATGTCACGTAAGGGTGTGTGTAGAGGTCTGGTGACCTCGAGAAGGTGGTGCAATGAGGGTGATGTTGGGTGTAGTGATTGACTGGCCAATCCCCTCAATTACTTGAGGGGTTTTGGTCGTGAGGACACGACGGAGGTTTTGGAACCGATAGTGAGCAATTTGGTGCGATGTGGCGGTTGCGCTAGGTCATCGGAGGTATGCAGGAGACGTGGAAGACGACGGTGGTAGGGTCGTGAGAGCATGCAAATGTGGAGTTTGAGTGAATGAGTTGGGTCAGGGGAAGGTGAGGAGTCGAACTTGAGTGGTCGCGGATGAAGGAGATGTGGAGATGGAGCGGGCTATGATTGGCCGGCATCGAAGATGAAGGAGTGCTCGAAGAGGAAGAGCGGCGACGCCTGAAGGGGGAAGGGGCTTCTCATGGGTATGGCGAGACACGGATGAAGTTGAGGAAGGTAGACCTGCTGCCCATAGTATGTGGCAGCAGGAGAGGAGGCGGGAGGGAGGAGGTTGCTGGAGTGGTCTTCGAGCAAGTGCTCGCACGCTAAATCGATGTTTTAAAATTGTCGCATTGTAGTATAGCCAAAATAGCTCTTAAACAAATAAATTTGACTACTCGAAAAAGGTTCCGAGGTTGAACACAGGGAGCAATATGAAATTTAAAACTCAAGATCACAATTTAAATCAAGAATAAATATTGCAATAAGAGTAATGTCATAATCAATATGCAAAAAGAATTTAGTAAAATGATGATTTAAATCACCAATTACTCCTCACAAATTACACTTAAATCAATGTCTCAAATATATGCAATCAAAGTATCATACTTCTTAAGTAGCCCTATGCTACAGTGCTAAGATTTTTCTTCTTCTTTCTCTTCTCTTCTCTTTTCTTCTGCTTCTCTTTTGTGGCTTCTTCTTCTTCTTCTTCTTTTCTTCTCTTCTTTGTTTCTTCTATTGCTGCTCCCTCTCTTCTTCTTCTCTTCTTTGTTCTTCTTTCTTTTCTGCAGCTCCCTCTTCTCTTCTTCTTCTTTTCTTCTTTGTCTTTCTTTCTTCCTCTGCTACTGCAGGTCCTCTCCTTCTTATTCTTCTGTTCAACCTCTTCACACAGGGAGGGAGGCTTCTAGAATTGGCTAAGTGTCGCCAATACTCTTTGCAGCAAAACCCTTCCCCTTCCCCACCAAGCTCTCTCCTCTTTTTCTCTCCTTAGGTCACGCTCTCCCAGAGCCTTCAACAGTACCAGGTATACAGGTAATCGGACCTAGAGCTCACCCAGGACCAGGGCAGCGAGCATGGATCGCAGCCGAGGAGTGCTTAGGTTAGGTGGATTATCGAGCACACCAGGTCTGCGGGGTCAGAGTCGCGAACGAGGCACATGAGGCGTGTGTGAGAGGACCTCACCCCTTGTGCGTGCTGAGGCAATAAGCCTATAGCAGAAATTCAATTTATGCGATGGCGAGTGCTCTTCCACGAACGATGTGGAACTAAATGTCCCTGCTTCTTTACGTGTGCCTGCAGCTGTGAGGATCTTCCAATTGGCATCGCAACTCTCCTTGAAGTCCCCAATTGAGGACCTGGAGAGGGTCCTGGAGTGAAACCGTGTCTCCTGGAGCGAAGACTTGGACCTCGTGTAGCTAGAACACCACGAACTCGGTCAGAGAAGACAACACGACGACGGAGCTCCGGTCTAGAACCTGAGATAGAGAGTAAGGCCTTTCGATTGTGTCAAAACACCTCAGAAGGTTCACTGGATGTTGGAGAATGTAATGGCAGTTGTTTCGTGGAGGATGAAGGTGAGAGGTGGTCGGACGGACTCGAAGAAGGTGGTCGGTGAGGGGTTTGTTCGGGGGTCGTTTGAGTGGAGGGAACAGGAAATAAAGATGGGGGTTCGGTGAAGATGGATGAGGCGGAGCTCGTGGGAGTGTTAGCGAAGCGTATGGAGTGGTGTAGCGATGGGAGCACTTTGCTAGAGGAGTGGTCGGACGCGGAAGGGACGACGGTGAACGGGCGGTAGCATGGTTGAAAGTGGGTGCGGTTAAGATGAAAAATGAAGTAGAGGTGGTAATGGGCTTATCTAGGTAATTGGTGGATGAAGGGGAGTCGAGGGGGTGCCGATTGCGGTGTGGTCGGTGTCGGGGAAGAAACGGCTTCGATGAGAGGTGGACGGCGAGGATGGAGATAGGGGTGCTGGCGGGTGCTACTCGATGCAGAAGAAGGCAAGGAGGAAGAGTCTGTCACTGGTATTGCGGTCAGACGACGAGGGGAGGCAGGAGACTCACCGGAGCTTGAAGAGCAATTCGGTCGGAGGAGGAGGGATGAAAATTGGGGGGTTCTCTGGTCGAATTCAAGCTTGGAAGGATCGAGCAGACCTTGGGAGTCTTTATATAGGTATCAAGGGGTCGAATAGAACTTGGAAGCCAAGCTTTCAAGCTTGGAATGTCGTTGGAGTTGGAAACCCAAATTTCTCATGCGTTCGCATGAGAAATTGGGAAAGATTTAAAGCACAAGAATCGGTCTGATTAAAAGACAATTTCAAGAGGAATCTCTGGTTCAATTTTGAGGAGGTTTCATTAATCAATCAGGAGAAATCCTCGATTGATTGTTGCCGAAGTTGTAGAATTAGGAGTTTTGTGCAGTGGGAACTTTTTTGTGAGAATGATGAAAAAGTTAGGGGCTTATTTGAAAAGTTTTTGAAAGTTAAGGGCAGAAATGTAATTAGACAGGACCAATTTGCAAACTAGGTCAAGATAAACTCATCTTGAATCCAAATTTGGGTACAAACCTAATTTAGACCTAAGGAATCCAATGGTGAAGTTGGATTTTGGTTTTTACCACGTTTGACTGGGTAATTTATGTAAAAATCTAAATTAAGGTAAATGTCTATGACTCCGTTCTGGGTTAAAACGGGTTCTGATGGTTAAATTGATGGTTCCAAACCCTAGAAATTTTTTTCTATGAATTTTAGAGGGTTTAGGTGAATTTTATTCTAATCAGAACCTCAGTTAATTAAGCGGGTCTATTTTTAGGATTTCAAAAGTCATTTAATTCTCAGAATACGTGCAAACCCTTTTCTGTCTGTCTTAACCCACTTGTTACCTTTTGAGACCATTTGACCTTCATTCAACCCCTGAGAAAACCCGTGGTTTAACTGCATACATGATAAGCTGGTAAAATTGCACTTTTAAACCTAGTTTCTTATTTTTCCCTCAGGATGACTATGCAGTGACTTGTGACTCTCTGGCGGTTATGTATGAGCATCTACTGACTTAATTGGGTCAAAATGAGCTAGTTATGGCTCATGATGGTGTTCCCATCAGCAGGGCGGAGGTAGAGAAGAGGGAGGATTTCTGGGCCTAAAACTTGCTAAGGAGTTAGGCAATGCGATGGAGGTCCTTTTAAAGGCCTCAAGTAGGCTTCTAAGCTTGGAAACAAGCTCGAAGAGATCAGATTTCCAGGGAAAGAGATCCCTGAGCTTGAGGAGTTTGCATGAGCTCCTCGACAAGAATTAAAGTCCAAGACAAGGTTTAGGTGATTGGGGATTCTCTCAAAATCATTTCTTCCAATTTTGGAAGGAATTGATCGAGAAATTAGGGAAAAATCCCAAATTGAAGGTCAGTGATGATGGATTCACATTGTTAATGGTAGTAGGGACCTTTTTGAAGAAAATGATGAGAAGTCAGGAGGCTAAATGTAATGATTTCGAAAGCTAGGGGCTTAAGTGTGAAAAATAGAGTTTAAATGGACTAAAATGCAAAATAAGTCAAGATGGACTCTGATTGGGCCCAAATTTTCATACCAACCTAATTTGCACCCAAGGAATCTGATGGTAAAGTCAGATTTTATTTTTGACTAAGTTTGATTGGGCAATTTGCACAAAAATCTAAATTAGGGCTGAACTCTATTTGTGACTCTATTTAAGGTCAAAATAGGTTCTAAAGGTCAAATCAAGGTTACCAAATCTCAAGAAATATTTTTATTTTCTATGAAATTTAGGAGATTTAGATGAATTTTATCCTGACCAGAACCTCAATAATTTAAACGGGTCTGAAATTAGGATTTTGTGTGCTGTATTAGTTCTCGAAATGCATAAAATCCTATTTTTATCTACATGGACCCACTTATTAGTTTTTAATGCTCATTTGACCTTCATTTTACCCCTAACAAATCCCTTAGTTATTCTATGTTCATGATATGCTGTTAAAATTATAGAATTAACCCTACTTCCTTCTCAAAATAGAATAATGTGGTATTGTATCCCTCAGATGGTTATATAGGAGCATTTATCTTTCAATGCTGACTAGCCAGTTAGGGCCTATGATGGTGTTCCCATCAAGTTGCAACACACCAATATTATTCACCAAGTAAACCTTTCAGGTTACCTATCATTGTATCCAACTCGGGCATCTAACCACCACTCTAAACCTAAGAGTGAAGGATACATACACAAGTGTAATAGCTCATCATTGATCTAGTAAATCACCCCTCTAGCCATTAATCTTAACACAAGTCATGTTGAGGAATTTATCAAAAAAATAACTTAGTAGGGCCAATGGAGTCTTACCGCTTTTTCAATAACCATTGACCATAACACCCCTAAACTCCAACACCTTTATAAGAAGTCATCACCCCCAAATGGATCTAGGTACACAGATTTTAGCATGATGCACCAATTGGTCTCACTAAATTAGGACTTGGCTTTAAGTTGTGATTTAACTAAGCAAATGGAGACTTGCTTCATCACATCATTTATTTAATTCACCTAAGTCACCAACATCAAATCATGAGTCATGCGGATGTTTCCCAAATCATTCCTTTCATACTCTTGGTTTCTACCTTAATACTTCTATTCTACTCATTTTAGGATTCCTATCCTTGGAATCTATGCCGATGATTCTTGGAAGCACCTTTAATGGTTCATTAGCACCTATTTAATTATCTTCATAAGTTGTAACATCCTAGGTTATATATTATAATTTTAATAACAAATGGACAACTTAAATTGGGTGCCTAGTTGACGTTCTTGCCTACCCAAATTCGTGTTTATTTATAATCAATTCTTAGTTTGGTTTAAGCACCTACTTGACAAATCTGATCGCCCAAATCATCATCTTCAATCCCTAGCCTCACCTCTAGGTTTAGACTCCTAAACAACCCTTTTGGTTGCCCAATCCTATAGCAAAGCGAGCAAGAAAGGAACCATGCTTGGTTTTTGAATCCATTCAACATAGATTCATCCCTAACCTTTTCTTAAACTCTTCCCATGGTCCTAAACTAAATTTTTGATAGAGTTTGAGTCCCAAAGCCAAGGTTAACGGATCAAATTGTAGCTTAAACCAAGATTTCACTCAACATGGGCCTTGAAGCCTAATTCCAATAATGCATGGAAAGTCATCCCATGTCTAAGCGCCATTGCACCTCCATCCATTGTACCAAATTCACCAATTTGAGCCAAAATGACATGCATCTTCAGAAAATCAAACCCAAAACAATGAGACTTCAAAGAGAGGAAATATTCCTTACCTCATGTGCAATTTACTAAAATGATGTCTCCACACATAGACCTTCGCATCCTCTCCATGTCACCACCCTATGCTCACTAGATGCCTCGCTGAACCACCAAAAATCGGCATTAAAAGGTCCAGTAGTTGTTGGCTCCTTCTCGTCCTTTTACCTAAAATTTACCACTAAATTTTTACGCCCTCAATCCTTTTAATCAATGGCCTCCAAAGGGTATCTATGTTGTGATCCTTGTCTTCAAGAGTTGACCTTTGATTCGCCACAGGAGGTGGTATTAACATCATGTAATTCATCAAGGACAACCATTAGGTCATTTACGTCTCTCCAAGTTTAGACACCTAAACTAAACTTTTCATTTGGTCATCAAAATAGATCAAGCAGATAAACCAATCATGCATCATTATTTGTTACACACCCCTACAATTTGGTCATTTAACTCAACACTCTAACCACCCGAAAACATCATAAATATGTTCTCTTTGTTTAAATCTTTCTTTTCCTCCTCCTTTCTCCATCACTACTTAATACTTCTTTCTTAAAATATCTTAAGGATGTCTTAAACATTAAATTTCCAAAGTTTAAGTTGTTAAAACCCTCAGTTATTACACAAGTCTGATCATTGTTTTTTATGTGAGAAACCAACCAAACGATAGGCCAATCAATACATAATTAACTTTGACTCACACATACATTCCACTACTATGGCTTTTCTTTTTTGACTATCATTATAGGGTTTCCCACCTACCTTGCTAATGTAGTGATGAGGGATAAAAATTACTCTACTTTTTGACATGATTATAATATGCTTTGATGTAATTTATGTTAGAGATAGTAATGAGCACAATAACTTGCCTAAGTAAAGAGGATGAAGAGACACTTGAAACACTAAGTAATCTAGTAAGAAGACATCCGAGAATGTGAGCTACAATACCAATTCAAGATGATGAGAAGAAGCCCAACTTAATTAATAAGTTGGATTCATAAGTTGGCCCGACTAACCATCAATAATTAGCATATCAAGCATTGAAAAGCTGATATCTACTTAGATCTTCCTATATCTGTGAAGTATAGTAAATGCCCAAGTACCCGTAAAAGGGGAAAGGCTGACTCAGCTCCAAAGTTGAAGTTTTGCAACTATAATGTAGGAAGACATCCGACAATGTGAGTTACAATGCCAATTCAAGATGATGAGAAGAAGGCTAGCCAAGTTAATTAATAAGTTGGATTCATAAGTCAGCTCGACTAACCATCAATAATTTAAAATATCAAGCATTGAAAAGCTAATATCTACTCAGATCTTTCAAATATCTATGAAGTATAGTAAATGCCCAAGTACCCATAAGAGGGAAAAGGCCAACTCAACTCAAAAGTTGAAGTTTCGCAACTATAAGGAAAATGGGCGCATGTTTGAGTACTCATAAGAGGGGAAAAAATCAACTCTTAACAAATCCTTTACAAAGAAGGTTGGGTCCAACTTATTAGATAGACAACTCGCAAAAAGCTACCCAGCCTCAATGAATCTGTGAATTAAACAAGGATCAAAATGCCATAAATGAATAAAACCAAAGAGGCTAAATAAAAAAGGATTGTTGAGGTCAATTAAATAATATGTAGGAATCACAAGTCAGCTAAAATGAACTTGGATAGGTGATGAGGTGTGGCTCATAATAATTAAAATCCTCAAGTTAAGTTAGAAACTAAGTTAACACTATCAAATTAACACAATAAAAGAGTTAAGTGTGGGAGTTATTGAAAATGACCTAAAACATCAAAATTATGTTAAAAATGCATAATTAGGTCACTTTTGAGAGATTTTATACCTAAGTGCATAAATGTCATGATCGAAGATAATTAAACATCAAAATGAGCTTAAATTCACAAATTAATGGTTGGAATAATTTCTAATATGTTCAGATAATATGCCATAAAAGCATCATTGATTTTTGACATCATTAGGACCTTGTAATCATTGGTTTTCATCTAGGTCCTTCCTATATAATTGAACCTTCACATTTCTTAAGGATAAAAAGTCGTAAGGGCCATTTTGCAAGCTTTCAGGGATTGTTCTATAATGAAACTCTTCACTTATGGGTTCTTGTGCAATATTTATATCATTTCACTTCAAGGGTCTCTCGTGCCAAAAGCCCAAGACGCCTACAGCTCTCTCTTCTCAAATGTTCTTCATGCAGAGAACTCGAGCACTCAGGACCGTCCATTCCATTTCCTTTAATCTAACGGCTAATCATCTCTCCACACCTTAGCATCGATGCACACAACTACTTGGTCCCACCAAGATCACATCTAACGATCCTAATTTGATCCTAAGCATTGCGCGCCTTCCAGATTTCATCTCCACCCTTCACTCCCAACGGTCTTCACCCTCGATTGCCAGTAACACAAGCCTTCCACTTCCGATATAAACACAACCCTTAAGCCATTGCGACCCTTACCAGCTCCCTACCCCTTGAGTCGGTCCCTTTGTCTATTCCTCCAGCTCATGTTTCCCATTCTTCGACCACTAGTAACAACAGTGGTTTCCTTCCTCAATTCTTCACCACCAATCGATGGCAGGTGGATCCTAGGGAATCACCTTCTTCTGCTGGAGGCTCCTTCCATTTTGTCACCATCGACCGACAGCCAGTAGGCCCCTGAGAGTCACCTTCTTCCCTTAGAGTAGATTTACAGCTTTATTGATAGATTTATTGCTTTCTTAG
Source organism: Thalassia testudinum (assembly GCA_037157565.1). Classification (NCBI taxonomy): domain Eukaryota; kingdom Viridiplantae; phylum Streptophyta; class Magnoliopsida; order Alismatales; family Hydrocharitaceae; genus Thalassia; species Thalassia testudinum. The sequence continues at coordinate 47,368,814 of JAZHRO010000002.1, forward strand.
ATTAATTTACTTTAGTTAGGTGGTGTAGAAGAGAATTTACTGGTTGATTACTTCTGATTAGGAGTAGATTAGTGTAATTGGTTCTTTGTCATGATCCACCCTTTCTAATCAATTTTGATCAGAGAGGAAGATTCACTTATCCATCTTATTCCATAGACTTTCCCCTTCGTTCCACGATTGCTTTTTATTCATTCCCTCGATGTTTTAATTCATTGATCATTCCATCCATCTAGACCATTATGAGGTCTAAAGCTCACTAGCTTTTAAATCTTCTAGTGCATCAATTTCACCTGGAGGGTCTCCCATTCAGTTCATTAGTTCACAAAGTCCCTCCCTCTGAGCTGGATTCATTTAATGTGAACAATTGCAGTGAATTTGGTTTTCATGTTTGATCAGAGAATTTGAGATTCAATTGGGTTTTAATCCAACCTAATTTTGAGAATCAAGGTGTCAAAAGTGTAATTGTATCAATTGCGATAGATTTGGTCTAGTTTGATTGGATTTTCATTAATTGGATTCCTCTCACCTAATTTAAATTGTTGGTACCATTTGTGCTCATTGCCTGGATAGTGGTGTTCAAGGAAAATCCAATGCATGGATTTGAGGCCACCACCATGATCCAACGGTTTTATAAGGAACAACTAAGGTTTCTCATCACTAATTAGTAGTATGTAGAGATCTTAGCTAGTCATATCAGTTTAGCAATCTCAGATCAATCACTTACTAGGGCAACATTGTGTTCTCGAGTCAAAATGTTTTAATCCGTTAGTGAGGAGTTGGATAAGTTTCTATGGATCTTAATGCAGGTCTAGAACTAGTTTGGAGTTGATTTTAATGTTAGATTTGATCTCTCATCATCACGCTGTCTATAGTGTGAGATGGGGATTAGATTAGGATTTTTAAGGTTTCTTAGGCTTTGATTTGATTAGTATTGGTATTGAAACTTTTTAGAGAATATTTATGACAACTTGGGATGATTTTTAATGAATTTGAATTTAATCTGGATTTTTGAGCTTGACACCTCAGGTTCCAGGTTGAATTAGAATACCTAAGGCTTCGAGCTAATTTCTGATACGTGGGCAAGTCCAAGCTGTGTTTTAAGGCTTATAAAACATGCATAAATGGTTTTATCAAAGTTTAGAAGTCTAAAGTCAGTCTGAAATGATCTGTTAGTCCAACAGTTGTTGATATTTTATCTGAATGAAGTTTCTAATGTGTTCCAATCGAGTGAATTAAATGGATTTTGACTGATTTTGAGTTTATGATGAACTTTCTGAAGTGGATATTACTCAATTCTAAATTTTAGATACTTGAATTCATTGTGGAATTTATAGACCAGCCTCAACTGAGATTGATCTCTCTTTTGTCAACAACAACACCTGATATTATTGGATGAGAGTCTAATCTAAGGACTTAATTGAATCCTAATGTAATCTGAAGCTTAAAAGAAGTTTTGAAGATGGTCTAATATTGAAACAAGCTTTCATGTACACGGATTCATTTTGTTGAGCTTGGAATTAGATTTGTAGTTCATTTTTAACACTAGTAGAACCTATGTCAACAAGTATGATGGTTGTAATGATCAGTTTCATTGATAAATCATATTTTGGTGCTTGATTCTGATATTAAGTGGTTTTTGTAAGTTCAGCATGCTATATCCCTGCTTTCTAGACTTTTGAATAAATTCTTAAGGCTTGTTTTCAATTTCTAATTATTACGTAGCCTTTTTCCAGCATTTCATAACAAAATGTGTGAAAAATACAAAAAGAATGTAACTAAATAAATAAAAACTATAGTGAGTGAGAATAACCTATTTGGAATGTGTTTGCATGTTTAGATTTAGGCTTTAAAGTGTTTAGTTAGAAGAAAATGTTAGTAGAAGTTTAGTTCTTTCCTTTAATTTATAAATAAAAATATTAAAAAAAATCCAAAAAGAGTTCTTCCATCTTCCTTAGCTTTCTCTCCTTTTTCTTTTTTTACTCAAAACATAAAAGAAAAATAAAAATCAGAAAAATTGCAAAAACTCACAAAAACCCCTATGTATATATGTATATATATAGTGTAATATAGTGTACTATGGTAAATTATATGTACACATGCATATAACTAATTAGATAGACCCATTATTTATATGTAAGTAGAGTGTAATATAAATAAGTAACTTAAATAAACTTATCTTATTGACTAAAATATTATAATTAGTATCCTATATATGTAAATAGTATATAACATATATATAATTATACTTATACATATACACTTATATATATATGTATATTACTTAATGTATTAATTACAGTAAGTATTATGTAAAATAATCTATTTTTGTTATATATATTTAATTATATATATATATATAGACACACACACATTAATATAGGTTACTAACTATATTATTAAATTAAATTAATGTAGCTTAGTAATTTAAGTAACTAATGAAATAAATTATACTGTATTCTTATATATTATAGTTTAACTTATTTTAAATATATTTATTATCTAATTTATAATGTTTAATACTAAGTATATTATATAATTTATATGTAATCTATATAATCTGTGTATAAAAATGTGTAAATATCTTAATAAATCCAATAAAATTATTTAAAATTCCTAATTAATCATGTACTTATATAAATTAACCAAATAAGACTTGAATTAGGTAATCGAAACATTAATTTAGAGTGTAATTAAATATTTATAGCTAATTATAACATGTAAATATCGCTAACTTTAACTAATTTTAAAATATATTTATATATTAAATTAACTTAAAATAATTATACCAATACATAGCCCTAGATATTGCCTACATAACCATATAATTTAATTGTAATTTAAATCACTAATTGAACCTTAATTAAAGCCTCAAAGTTGGGAATAAATAACACAGCAACGCTAATTTTTGCTATGGCATATAATCCCAAAATCACGTGCAGCGAAGTGGTTTCAGCGGTACTTAAGTTGCCACCCTCGTAGGCTGGTTAGCTAGTACGGGGGTCGACTCCCCATATACCCATTGAACCAAGCATTGAGAGAGAGAGAGAGTAGTGGGGCTATGCTTGCTGAGCCTAGTTTGGGCCTGAAATAAATGTGGTTATTGCCTCCCCCATGGGGGCTAGCTTGGTAGTGGTATAGATCCAACTCATTGGGCTGTTAATCCTACGAATAAGTAGCCCAGAACCATTTTTTTTAGCCACTTAAGTGTTAAGTTATAAGAGTGAAGTTAAAATAAGAGTTGTGAGTTAAGTTCTAAGTGTGGGCTCATTGTGAGTTGTGTATAATATTAAGTGTTTAAGTGTGAGATGAGAGTTAAAAATATTGATTAAGTATTGTGTTGTGCTATGTGTGTGTGGTATTAAGTGTATGTTGTATACATGTATTATATATATTTAGTATTATATATATAATTGTTATATGTACAAATATATTTATACCATAGATTAAGTTAGTATCTATATTGAATATAATGTATATTATATTTATGTTAGTATCATAGGTTAATTATTTAGGGAGGGCAGGAAGCATGAAGCTCACCTGCACGTAAGTTATGTGAAGTTTAGGCATATTTCTATACATAATTAATGTTTCAAAATGAAAGCTGATGGGAACAATATCATGAACCATAACTAACTCAATTTGGTTTGATAAAGTTGATAAAGCTCCTATATAACCATCAGAGGGTCATATATGTAAAATATTCTATTTTGAGAAGAAGATAAGAAACAAGGGTTATTTCTATAATTTTAATAGCATTCCACAATTACAGAATAACCATGGGGTATTTTAGGGGTTTATTAAAGGTTATATGGTCATTACTTTCTAATAAGTGGGTCCATGCAGAACAAAACGGGTTTTTACGCATTTCAAGAATTAATAGATATCTAAAACCCTAAAAATAGACCTACTTAATTAACTGGGGTTATGGTCATGATAAAATTCATCTAAACCTTCTAAAAATAATAGGAAAAATATTCTCTAATGTTTGGTACCCTTGATTTGACCTTACGAACCCAATTTGACCTGAAACAGTCATAGACAGAAAATTACCTTAATTTAGGTTTTTGCATAAATTAACCAGTCAAACTTGGTCAAAACCTAAATCATACTTCACCATTAAATTCCTTGGGTCCAAATTAGGTTTGTACCAAAATTTGGACCCAATCTGAGATTATTTCGACTTAGTTTGCATTTTGGCCCAAGTTTGACTCTTATTATCTCAAATAGCCCATCAGCTTTTAAAATCCTTACAAAATGCCCCCTAACTTTTTCATCTTCTTTGCAGATTAGTCCTCTCCACCATTGGAGGTCAACCGACCTCCAGGAAAGCTTTGACCGAGCAGAATCCTACTCAAATGGCAATCAAATTCCACCAAATTTGGTGGGATTGATGTTCACACCTAGGAAAACCTATTAGGATCGATTCTAATTCCTAAAAGCCACTGATTCGTGCGTGTGAACCCATGAAATCAGTGAGATTCTTTTTGAATCCTAAGTAAGCTTTGAAGCTTATTTCCTGTTCTTCAAGCTTCCCTAAGCCCTATAAAAGACCCCCTATGGCATTCCTCACCTCCTTAGCGAGCTTTGGTCAGAGAAAACCTTCTCTCTCCCTTCTCTGGCCACCTTCGAACTTAGCTCTGGTGACTCCCCTCCACTCTCCTCTTCCGGCCGTCCAACCATCAAATTGGATGGCCGACCAACTTCCCCTCTTCCTCGCGGCCATTACTAGCCAAAGTGTGACCGACTTCCCTGTCTCCATCCTCATCGCCGCCTTGCCGTCTCCATCTCCTTCTTCGACTCCAGTCAAGCCACGACCGGAGCTCTCTATCTCTCTTCCTCACCCTTAAGACCCTTTACCTACTCCTCTACTCCCCGACATCACTTCCCCCTCACTTGTACTTCAAATCAATGCCGCTACCAGCTGCAACACCATCGTCTTCCTCCGCTTCGGCGTAGCTCCGGCAATGCCAATACACCGCTACACCACTCAACTCTCATCGCTCTTACCCCCATAAGCTCCGCCACTTCACAGAGAGAAAAAGCCCTCTATTTATTCCCTCGATTGGCCATTCCATTGGCCCTCCAAGCACACCCATCGTCCTCCGACCATTCTGACCTCGCTCCATCCACACACACCACACCACACCACACAGCCACTGTCGTTGACTTCGCCTCACCAAGGTGAAGCTTTTGAACTTGTTTGACGCGGCCGAAAGGCCTTATTTGCATTTTCAGGTCCTGGCTTGAAGTCGCCATTGTCGAAGCTTCTTCAAAAAGCTCCAGGTCACGTTCTTGTGACTCCACTCCCAGGCATTCGCTCCAGGCAGTGTAGAATCACCTAAGGATCATCACTGGGTCTTCAATTGGGGACGCAGATCTCAGTCACTACCCTAATTTGATGAAGAAGTGCCTGTTGCTATGTGAAGAACCAAAGTGAGTGGGATAATCCCACTTCGTGGGTTGCTGAAGCCTGCGCAGGGGATAAGTTGATCTTGTGTTCTCCGCTGGTTGCCTCCAAGATCACTGGGGTGAGGTCTCAGTCGCACACTCCATCGCACGTACCCTCTTCCGCGATTCATGCCACGTGGATCTGGGTGTGGGTCCGATTACTTGGATCCGTTCGAGTTTCTGAGAGAGAAGATAAGAAGAAAGAGAGAGGGGGGTTTACCCTTTGTTACGACCCGGTTCCCGGATCCCTACAGGACCCCAGACCGGCTCGCTTCTACTAATCCCAAGACCTAGTCGTCCAATAAGAAATAACTAAAAGTAAGAAAATAAGCCACATTCACACATGCAATATAACTAAGTAGAAGGAAAGAACGAAGCGGTACAGAAAAGTAGAATAACTATCTCAACAATATTACATACCACCACAACAACAATAGAACAGAAAGTAACAGGAATAGAAATTTAAAGTCCATTACTCACAACTACAGCAAGAACTAAAGAGCTGGAAAGAAAACAACACGACTGGGCCTGACTAGGCCTAACTCTCTTTGCAGCCGGAAACTCGGGCTACTCAACTCTTGGTCCTAAACAGGGTTACGAAAAGACGGAGTCAGTGAAGGCTGAATAGAGTGGTGTTTACATTATTTATGTACAAGTAAGGTAAAAACAACTAGTAGGTTTATTTCTCATTTTTATTTATCTCATTTATGTGTTTCTGGTTCATCTATTTCTCAAAGTATCCAAGTATTTCTTGATCTTGCATGTTCCTCGTGGGAATGATCTTGATTACAGTCTTTTCCATGGAGTAGAAGGTACACGTGGTGCTCTCCTGGCTGGGAGAGGCCTCCGCAATAGTCCTACACCCAGTCAACCACCCCGAGGTCACTGTCGAGACGTAGCGGTGACTACGGCACACGTGATAACTGCAAGGGTAGCTACCCCGCACTGACACGCGGTCAGTCGTTTCTGCTGGCGGGTACGCCTAAAGTACAGCACGGAACACTATAAGGCCTTACCCTCTCAGAACAGGGGTCTCGTCCCACAGAACCAAATAGGGGTCTCGCCCCTCCATAGTCTACGTACCCTCGTCCGACTACCCCGGTTTGCTCAGCAAGCCTAACAAAGTCGGTGTAGGGTGGCTAGCTCCCTCTCTACACTAGTAGCACGCCTCAGTACCACGTATGCGAGAGCCTACAAGAGTCGGTGTAGAGTGGCCAATCCTACCCCTGGGTCTCAACCTAAGGGAGGCTAGCTCCACTCTACACTAAAGAACCACTGTGCTCCTTGGTACCACATACGCAAGGGCCAACCCACTTCCATCTACACACGAAATTCCTTTCCATACCTAGGATTTTTCCTCTTAATTCCCCGTAGGGTTCATGCTCATATTCATCTTATCCATCCATATTCAAATTTCATGTTTCATAACTCGTTCCTCATCCGTATACAGGCAGCTCGTGTTTTCACAATTTAATTCTTAATCATATACATGCAACTTGTGGTTTCACAGTTCACTTTCTCATTCACATATAGGCAACTCGTATTTTAACATGCATCTCATAATTACACTAATACCATTTGCTAGCAATCTATTTTAAACATGCATCAAGTAAATAGTACAGCTCAAATAGGCTCATACATTTTTACCCTATGGTTCATTTCACATCCTAGAGTTCAATTCGATTATTCCAACCAAGTACATTCTTATTTAAATATTAACAACTGAATTAAACCACTCTACCGGGTATCACGGGAGAAATGGGAGCCTGTGCCGCAGATCTCGTCTTCTCCATGGGCCCCAAACACGCCACCAGCTGGTAACCTGTAACAGTGACTAATTTACATCAGACGAGCTCAAAACAATAGATACTCAACACGAACACATAGAGAAACTCAAGTGCAACACAGCGATACTTCGTTTGTGGAAAACCGACTTCGTTTGGGCCCTAAACGGGCCAAAAACACGATTACTGTTCAAAATCAAATGTCTGGGGCTAGTCCCATATGTCTTAAAAGACGTCAGATCTCACCTTTCACTTCCTGTGGCTATGTCAGATATCTAGACTCTCTCTGTGACCGTCTGGGAGCAGCTCCAGACGTCGGACAAGGCTTCCGGTCGTCTGGAAGTACCTCCGGACATCTGGCGACTCGGTCAAATGTCCAGAATCACCTTGAAGTGCGCACCCTGCTCCTTCCCGACGCTCTGCACCTGCGTGCAGAGCACAAAGCCCATTTTAGCTCCTACATTAGTCTGCATGGGCAGATCTCGTGCAGCACGACTTACCTTAGCGCTCAACGTGCTTTCAGACGTCCGACTCTAGTCCTGGATGTCCTGCTGCCACTGTGGACATCTGGTCGATGCTCCAGACGTATGATATTGGAACTTTTCCAATATCAGAACCTCCTCCGTGACGCTGCTCTCCTTGTAGCATCACCCGCAGCAGCTACAAAGGGCCAGGAGACTGCCTCCCCGAGCCCCTCTTCCTCATGCGCGTGCTCGTCACTGGTTGCACGAGCTCAGCCGAGCTCCCTCCGAGCTCCGCCGAGCCCCCTCCGAGCTCTGCCGATCTTTCATCGAAGCTTCCCCAAGCTTCCGCCAAAGCTCTTTCGAGCTTCGCGCGAGTTTTTCCGACTCCACACGAGCTCCCTGAAGGTCCACCAACCTTGGTCCTCCTCTCTCACGCTCTTCCTTTCTCTCCTCTTCATTTTCTCTCGCTCACCCTCTCTCTCTCGCTCTCCCTCGCCCATCCTTGCTTAGCCTCGCTCGTCCTTGCGACGGATGCACAGGGAGGATGGCTGGAGGTGGTGGCTGGTGATGCGGGATGAGGGTGGCGAGGAGAGGGGGTTTAAATAAGGAGGTTTTAGGGTTCGGGTGTTAGGGTTTCGAGTGAGAGGCGATAGGAGAGAGAGAGAACATCCGCGTGCCGCGTGCGTGGAGGAAAATAAGCTTCGATTTTTCCCCACTTTCAGACGTCTGGGCCTGTGTGCAGACGTCTGGATAGACGTCTGGCCGTAACTCCAGACGTCTTATCCAATTAAAAAGGTAACAGGTCATTTCATCATAACAAACTTAAAAGAAGTTTCGTCCCCGAAACTTAAGCTAGCTAGGGTGCGGGAAAAGGAACGTAAAAACGCATAACAAACTGAAAGAGGACCAAAGTACGTCTGAAAATACATACCCTCAAAAAGCTCCAGGTACCGCTCTCACATCACCGCCTCAGGCTCTTAGGTTGCCTCCTCGTACCGCTGGCTTCTCCATAGAACCTTCACCAATGGTACCTGCTTCCGTCTCAGACTCCGGACGGCTCTGTCTTGTATCTGTACTAGCCTCTCGGGATAGGTTAGGTCGTCACCCACCTCGATGCCCTCATGGCTCAGAATGTGATTGGGATCGACAACGTACTTTCTGAGGTTGGACACGTGGAGCACGTCGTGCAACCAGAAAGCTGGGGAGGAAGGGCAAGCCGGTAAGCAACGGGTCCCACTCGCTCCAGGACCTCAAAGGGCCCCACAAACCTTGGCGCAAGCTTCCCCTTCACCCCAAAACGCTGCAAGCCCTTCATGGGCAAAACATGGAGAAAGACGTGATCCCCAACCTCGAACTGCACCTCTTTGCACTTCCGGTCAACATAGCTCTTCTACCTGCTCTTGATAGTGCAGAGTCGTCTGTGAATCTACTCTATCACCTCCTGACTTTATGGGATCAGCCTAGGACCAACCTCCCACTTGGTCCCCACCTCGACCCAACTCAAGGGTGCAGTACACCTTAGTCCATACAGAGCCTTGTAAAATGCCATGCCGATGCTCGAGTGGTAACTGTTATTGTATGCAAGCTCTGCTAGGGTTAAATGCTCCTCCCAAGAGCCTCTCTAGTCTAGTACACGGGCGCGCAGAAGGTCCTTAAGTGTCTGAATAGTGCACTCTGACTGTGCATCCGTCTATGGGTGGTAGGCAGTACTGAACCTCAAACGTGTCCCCAAAGCCTGCTAAAACTCAGCCCAGAACTGGAAAGTAAAATGAGTATCCCTGTCGAATACGATCTCACGTGGGACTCCGTGTAGCGCACCACATCTCTGATGTATCTCTCTGCTAACTGTGCTGGTACGAAGGTGACTCGGATCGGCAAGGAACGTGCCGTCTTCGTCAACCTATCTACCATCACCTAGACTGCGTTGTGTCCCCGCTGGGTAACTGGTAGATCCACCACCAAGTCTATGGTGATGCTCAACTACTTCCACTCTGGCACAGGAAGTGGCTGCAATGGCCCTGCAGACCTCTGGTACTCGGCCTTCACCTGCTAGCATACGAAGCACTACTAAACAAACTAACCAACATCCTACTTCATTCCTCTCCACCAAAAGTCACGTCGCAAATCATGGTACATCTTTGTGTTCCCGGGATGTATGGTGAACCTGGATTCGTGCGCCTCCGTCAAAAGCTCTCTCAACAACTCCTCGTCCCTAGGAATGCATAGATGTCCTCCCATACACAGGATCTCGTCTGAGAAGGAAAAGTCTCCTGGGTCCCCTGTCAACACCCTGTCTCGCAGTGTCTATAAATACAGATTGGCCATCTACCCTGCGATGATGCGGTCAACAGCTCTGGTCGTGTCTACCGTGTCACTGTCACTGCCCCACAGTACCCCCGTGACTCCTGGGGTCACCAACTGCCCAACTCCTCCATGAGTCTCCAACTCTATTATTGTAAACTGGCCAAGTGGGTGGGCACCTTTCGGCTCAAGGCGCCAGCCACCACATTGGCCTTCCCTAGGTGGTAGGAGATGCCGCAGTCATAGTCCTTCAGGAGCTTTAACCAAAGTCTCTGTCTCATGTTGAGTTCCTTCTGATCAAACAAGTACCTGAGGCTCTTGTGATCTGTGAAGATCTTAAAAGTCTCACTGTAAAGGTAGTGCCTCCATGTTTTCAGCATGAAGACAACAGTTGCCAGCTCTAAGTCATGGGTAGGGTAGCTATGCTCATGGGGCTTCAGTTGCCGTGAAGTGTAAGCAACAATGTGACATCGCTGCATGAGCACACCCCCTAACCCTTTCAAAAAAGCGTCGGTGTAAACCACAAAACCGCCACTGCTATCTGGGATGGTAAGTACAGGAGCTAAAGTCAGTCCCTCCTTCAACTCCTGAAAACACGCCACGCATTCATCTGTCCAGGCAAAGGTCATGTTCTTTTGGGTCAGCTGGGTCATAGGATGTGCAATTTGAGAGAATCCTCTAATAAATTGCTGGTAATAACCTGTCAATCCTAAAAAGCTACGTATCTCTGTCACTACGCGTGGCCTCTCCCACTGAGTACGGCCTCTACCTTGGTTGGGTCCACAGCGAATTCATCTCCTTAAATCACGTGGCCTACGAAAGTAACTGTTGAACGTCGAGTTGCTACGCTAACGTGTTTGGTTTTGAAAAACCTGTCATCGTAGTATGAAAGTGAAGAACTTGTGTTCAACAAATAAAATTTATACCGAGATGGAAATTCTGAGTCGAACACAAGGAGGCTACGTCGATCTATATCGCAATTATATTTTTTTTAGAATTTTTCTTGAAAAGTGAGGTGATGTAATTATAATGAAGCCATAACAACAATCAGACTAAAAAGGGAGAGAGAGAGAAAACATGCATTCAATAATTCAAAATGTTTATACAATAAAATCAAATAAGAATTACACTAGAAAGCAGGAAATCAGCTACACTAGAAAGCAGGAAAATTCTATACTAGGAAGTTGTAAAGAAGAATGGGAGAGAGAAGTTATCCTCCTCGACAATCGCTTGGACGACAAGCCGGACGGGACGACGCTTGGACGAAGGAGGATGGAGCAGGACGAAGGAGGACGAAGCAAAAGCACGAGAACGGAGCAGCACTTTGTCGTCGTTGCGGGATCCGCTTCCGAACGGGGGACGAAAATTTGACTTTATCTCGCGAGGAGCATCCCGTGTGTGGGGTAAGCTTCTCTTGAGCTTTGGAGAGGTAGAGAAGAGAAGGAAGGGATGAGAATTTTGTGTGGAGGGGATCTCCTTTTATATTTGCAAGGAGTGGGGGCAATTTGGTCATTATAACTCTTAAAACATTAATTCAGGACCTTTAGTGACGGATAAAACCATCACTAAAGGTCTGAACATGGGCGTAGTGGGCGGCGCGTGTGCGCCCACTCGCTTGCTTGCGCGTTCAACTCTCGCGCACGTCTAGCCATTCTCAGCCGTCCGATTGCGAGATCGGACGGCTTAGATTGTGTTATGCCCGCCTCCACAACGTGCGCCAGCCCGCGTACGATGCCGTGTCTTCGCCGCGCGTGCAATAGTGAGTGGGACGGATTGGGCGTGCGCGACCGTTCGATCGCGATCCGACGCTCCAAGCCCCCGCTCGCCCGCGCCTGATTTGAGGCTTGCGAGGGCTCGACCCCGTGACCTTTGCTTCGCCCGCAACGTCGTCTTTGCTGCACTACGCAGTCGAGAAGGCTATGCAGACAATTTAAGGCGCACGCATCCACAGCCGTTAGATGAAGATCCAACGGCCCAGATCGTGCGCTAGATGTCCTTTAGAGAGGCAGCGGTGGTCTTGAGGGCAGGTTGGACGGATGAGATGGTGCCACGTGGCACCATCTTGGCCGTCCATCTTTTGGATTATGTAAATGGTGCCACGGTTGTCGGATTGAGTCGATTTTCACGCTGTACGCTGCGATCGTCGATCCGAATCCATCCATGCATTCGGATTTTTCGTTTGAGGTGTGGATTCACACCATCTTGGCCCTTAATCTTCTAGGGTTCCCCGGTCACTAACTGATGCTACAGATGTCTGTTTAGGGCAATCTTGGAGTCGTTGAACTCCAATCGTCGCCCTGATCACATCTGTGTGGTTGGATCTTCGATCCAAGGCCCCGATAAAAAATTTGTCCTGTCCATGAACATAAAAGGAGGCAATTAACCACCATTTTATTCAAACTACTCTAAATGCAAGATGATGCATGTTATGCAATATTTATAACATGCAATGCAATCCTATGCTTAAGAACATGCATAAATAGACATCTTAAGTAGTGTAAACGTGTTTACATCATACCCCCATGCCTATCTTTTGCTAGTCCCTAGCAAAAACTATATGCTATTTATAAAAGAATCAAGTTGGATTATTTTGGCATGAGTTATTTTCAATCATTAAGAAAATGTCTACTTATGATCTGAACTTTCAAAGACACAACAGTGCCCGAGTATCTGCCAAATTGCAGACCGCCTCAAACCCTCGCCTTATTCAAGGAAAAATTTCTTTTTCTCTTTTTCCTCTTTTCTAATTTTTTTAGATTTTCAAGTTTTGGGGTTTAAGAGTGGCTTTCTACGGCCATTTAACTCACCCAAGATTTGATGAGAACCCTAAGTTTTAAGCATCTTATTGTGAATGTGATAGACTCGTTGGCTGGCGGTTAAAATGGATTTCGGATTTCTACGCCTCTAGGTAACCTTAAAAAAAAAAAATTCTGCCTAAAGGTGTATCTTTACAACCGGTAGCTTTCTCCCTACTTTTATTTTTTATGGGGTCAACACAAGAGTGAATCCAGTGTATATCTCCTTGGTTTATTCTACTTCTCCGCTTCTTCCTAAGTGTTTTGGGAATTTTCAATGTATTTACTGAGCTGGGTTCTGGACAACCGGTCGATGAGCTGTTACCACCGACAACTTGTCAGCCATACTCGTGCGGCGAAGTGTAGCTTATTTCTTTTTTCTTTTCTCCTTTTCTTTTTGATTTTTTTTTTAAGTAGGTGGCTTCCCTGGTCTAAGATTTACCTAAAGGCAGCAAAAAGAGAAAGGTTCAGTAATTGGGCTCTAGACAACTTACCTATGAGCTGTTACCTACGATAACTTGACAGCCATATCACCTTAGAAGGTTCATTAGCAACCCAATTTCTGTTAAATCGTCGAACAACGAGTCAGTGCAAAGAAAGTGTGTAGATGCCAGAAACTCAAAGTTCCCTCAAATCAGAGGGCAGGTTGATAAGTAATGTACTTATCACCCAAACTTATTTACTCCAATTAAAATAGAATTTAGGTTGGCGAGGACTCGAAAAATAAATCCACATTTTAATGGATACACGGGTTGATTAAGGCCAAAGACCTGGAGGGTCTTTGTGTTCAAATCATAATGTAGTATTTTCTAAGATTGAAAATTTTCTTAAACCCAAGTTCTCTTTCCTAACTCCACAAATTATTATTATTATTTTTTAATAAAATAAAACAAATCTACGGAGCTGACGAATAAATTCAGAGATGAATATCCACCCCCCATGCCTATCTAATACAACGTCCCCATTGTATTAAAAAGACATAAAACAGAGTGGAATAGCGTAAAAAGCACCTGAATTGCATGAATGTCAGGTCCACTCCGAGATAGAAACTAAAAAGAACTGTATATGTGCTGAATTTAGTGCCTTCAGCTAGGCACACTATACAAAGAAGAGAAATAATGAATTCACAGGTGGAGGTCAGAATCAGAATAAACATAAGAAACTTCTAACCTGTCAGTAAATGTCCATAGATGTGGACCAGATTGTGATGCAGACCCATACCACATAATCGAAAATATCTCAGGTTCTGGATAAAAATTACCAAAAACCTAAAATCAGTATGCAAATGGGGTTGGGCCTGAGATTTATGAGGATGCAACCCAAGACCAAAAAGTCGGGTTACAGAGAATTCAAGCTCAAAAGGATAATCAATGAATGCGTGCTTGGGTTGGACATCCTCAGAACAGCTGTTGTAAGGGTTCTAGTTTGATGGTTTCAGCTTAATAGGAACCCTTCGAGTCAATCTTCAATTTCCTCCAAAGTTAGCTTCCCAAATCAGAACTTCCCAACTCTTACCCTCCTCAATCAGAATGTTAAATTCCGAGACCTCTTGCATGTTAATCACCCCGTCTGAAATCTCCAAGTCTAAATGATGTGGCTGAATCAAAATTTACGTGGGTCTAATTATCTTAGAAATAGAATCATCAATAAGCTCATCGAGGTGTAATTGACAATCAGGGCATTGAATTGAATCCTCTAGAAAATGCGATTCTGGATCCGTAATGTGTGCCCTAATAAGATCAGTTTCCTCAGTTCTTGGGCTATCAAATGATTTTTCAGATTCCTCAAGCCTAATCGTCTCACAAAAATCGTGTTCTGTAAACTCATGTGAGACTTTGCAAATCGAATCTTCACCATCAGAATCAAGATCCGTATTAATGTATGTCTCAAAATCATCTGTCACTTTCTGATCCATGGAGACATACGTTTCCTCGTACCCCAGCTCAGGGATCTCAGGTGAAGAAATCAGATCATCCTTAATTGGTTGCTCTAATTCAAGCTGGTCAGCCCTGTAACACGTGTCCCCCCCAACAGGTGTCTGAATGGGTTCTGAAATTGGCTCTCCTGAAGAGGGTTCATCCTGGGAATCATCCCACGACTGGACTAAAGCAACCACAAATCTCATCCTCAATTTTGCTAATTTCCCAAGTAGAAACTCACCCGGGTTCTTATCCTTAACATCCTGGAGCCAATCCAACAAAGACTTGTTCAAATCATCAATCATTTCAATCAAGGGCTCCAATCTCTCAATGCAAGGTATTGGTTGAACTTCTAAAGATTGTATGATATTCCTCAAGTTAGCCAGAACCTTATCTTGAACCTAGTTACCCTAAACCAAATGAGTTGGTTCAGGGTTGGGCAGGTTTGGGGTCAATGCAGGGGAATTAACGAATTGAGATTTGTTATACCCTTCCTGATAATAGGTCATTTCAGATTGTTCAAAAGGTGGTGATGACCTAAAGGCAGTGTAATCAGAGGATGGGTAAGGATCAGTGTATCCTTCTTGATTGTAGATCGTATTAGGTTGTTCATGAAAGGGTGACGATCTATAATCGATGTGGCTTTGAGAAGGACAAAAATCACAATCAAGGTGTTTAGGGTTAGACCCTAAACACAGAGGTTCGGAACTGTATCCCCAATCCGAGTTATCCCAACTAACTAATGGTTGATTACAGTACAAGTTGGAATAATTGTCATGTTGAGGATAATTCAAAACAGGAGGGAAAGAGCGGGAATGCGTGTAATATGTGGAAGGATTCATGAGAAATGGGAGGAAGAAAGGCACCTTGCAATACAAATAATCAAACATGTCCTTAAGTGGGCTAGCCTAAAGATCTACAGACTCCCAAAACCCATTTTGAGATAGAGAAACGATTTGATCTACTTCTGTCTGCTCAATCCAACCAGTTAGGAGGGACTGGGGAGAAGGTTCTTCCTTCGGCTTGCACCTCCGGTTCCTAGTGTACCCCCCAGTTGCGATCATTTGATTCTGCTCCCCTAGCTAGACATCAGATTGAACAGTAGAAACAGACTACTTGAAAATAATCTCGTTCTAGGCTTTGAAGAGCGAGTCAAATCCTTAAGGCCAACATCTACTCTGTTTTATTTAGGGCTAGGTTTGAATGTGAGAGATGATTTGTCTAAGAAAGGAGAGAAGTGAGGTAAATGATTTGTAAGTTAGAAAATGCGAAGAAAAATCAAAGAGCATCGCTTCCCCGACAACGGCGCCAAAATGTTAAACGTCGGGTTGCTACGCTAACGTGTTTGGTTTTGAAAAACCTGTCATCGTAGTATGAAAGCGAAGAACTCGTGTTCAACAAATAAAATTTATACCGAAATGGAAATTCCGAGTCGAACATAGGGATGCTACGTCGATCTATATTCGCAATTATATTTCTCTTAGAATTTTTCTTGAAAAGTGAGGTGATGTAATTACAATGAAGCCATAACAACAATCAGACTAAAAAGGGAGAGCGAAAGAGAGAGAGAAAACATGCATTCAATAATTCAAAATTTTTATACAATAAAACCAAATAAGAATTACACTAGAAAGTGGGAAATCAGCTACACTAGAAAGCAGGAAAATTCTATACTAGGAAGTTGTAAAGAAGAATGGGAGAGAGAAGTTATCCTCCTCGACGATCGCTTGGAGGACAAGCCGAACGAGACGATGCTTGGACCAAGGAGGACGGAGCAGGACGAAGGAGGATGAAGCAGAAGAACAGGAATGGAGCAGCACTTCGTTGTCGTCACGGGATTCGCTTCCGAACGGGGGACGAAAATTTGACTTTATCTCGTGAGGAGCATCCCGTGTGTGGGACAAGCTTCTCTTGAGCTTTGGAGAGGTAGAGAAGAGAAGGAAGGGATGAGAATTTTGTGTGGAGGGGGTCTCCTTTTATAGTTGCAAGGAATGGGGGCAATTTGGTCATTACAACTCTTAAAACATTAATTCAGGACCTTTAGTGACAGATAAAACTGTCGCTAAAGCTCTGAACGTGGGCGTAGTGGGCGACGCGGGCGCGCTCGCTCCTTGCCCGCGAGTTCAACGCTCGCGCACGTCCAGCCATTCTCTACCGTCCGATCGCGAGATTGGACGGCTTAGATTGCGCTACACCACCTCCTTAGCTCGCGCTCGCCCGCGTACGATGCCGCGTCTTCGCCGCACGTGCAAAAGTGCGTGGAGCAGATTGGGCGCGCGCGACCGTTCGATCATGATCCGACGCTCCACGTGCCCGCTCGCCAGCGCCTGATTGGAGGCTCGCGGGGGCTCGACCCCACGACCTCTGCTTCGCCGGCAGTGTCGTCTCCACTGCGCTACGCAGTTGAGAAGGTCGTGCGGACGATTTAAGGCGCACGCAACCACAGCCGTTGGATGAAGATCCAACGGCCCATATCGTGTGCTGGATGTCCTTTGGAGAGGCAGCGGTGGTCTTGAGGGCCGGTTGGACGGTTGAGATGGCGCCATCTTGGTCGTCCATCTTCTGGATGATGTAGATGGTGCCACGGTTGTCGGATTAAGTAGATTTTCGCGCTGTTAGGCTGCGATCGTTGATCCGAATCCATCGGTGCGATTAGATTTGTCGTTTGAAGTGTGGATTCACACCATCTTGGCCCTTGATCTTCTAGGGTTCCCCGGTCACTAACTGATGCTACAGATGTCTGATTAGGGTGATCTTGGAGTCGTTGAACTCCAATCGTCGCCCTGATCACATCTGTGCAGTTGGATCTTCGATCCAAGGCCCCAATAAAAAATTTGCCCTGTCCATGGACATAAAAGGAGATAATTAACCTCAATTTTATTCAAACTACTCTAAATGCATGATGATGCATGTTATGCAATATTTATAACATGCAATGCAATCCTATGCTTAAGAACATGCATAAATAGACATCTTAAGTAGTGTAAACATGTTTACATCAGTAACCTATGGGTTATGTGCCCACCACGCTTCCGCTACGCCACTCTGATCCTGAGAGTAGACCTATATGCCCTCGAAGGTCACCACCACAAATGGGTCTAAGTACGGCCTGAAAACACGGTTCGTCACATCCATAATGGCTGCGGGGGCATTGGTCAGCCCAAACGGCATGGCCCAGAACTCGTAGTGCCCATACCAGGTACGGAAAGCTGTCTTGGAGACGTCGGTCTCCCTGATCCTCAACTAGTGGTACCCTGCCCTCAGGTCTATCTTAGAGACACTGTGGCATCTCGCAACTGGTCAAAAAGGTTGCCGATACAAGGCAACAGGTACCTATTCTTGACAGTGATTTGATTCAGCTGTCAGTAGTCGACATATGGTCGTAGGGTACCGTCCTTCTTCCTTACAAACTATATAGGGGTTCCCCTATGGGGACGCACTGGGTCTCACAAAGCCCTCCCCCAACAGGTCCTGTAGCTAAGACTTAAGCTCTTGCAGCTCGATTGGGATCATCCTGTATAGTGTAGTAGGATGGGGCTGGTTCCCGGTACCAGTGAGATCTCGAACTCGATCTCACGCTTGGGCGGTAGTCCTGGCAGCTCCTCTGGAAAAACGTTGGGGTACTCGCAAACCACCGGGATACTCTAAAAGTCAGCCACGGGGCTAGGCTCTGCCACTACACAGGCCAAGAAGCCCTCACACCCCTGGCTAAAAAGCCTCACTGCCCGAAGCGCGGAGATGCATCTGAAACCTCCATCCACCGGCTGGCCGTGAAACTCAAAGGGAGGCAACTCCAATATGGAGAAGACGATCTTCCTCCCAAAATAGTCTACTAGGGCGTGATAGGCGGACAGCCAGTCCATCCCTAGGATCACGCCAAAGTCCTCCATGTAGATCATAATCAGGTCAGCGGGGAGGTTGTGTCCCCCTATATTGACCACGCAGCCTATGTAGACCTCCTCAGCTACAAATAACTGACCTCCTGGGCCTCTGATCATAAACGGATCCTCTAACAGTACACTGCCCTGCTTCAAAATGACAGCAAAACTCGTAGCGACGAAAGAGTGTGTGGCGCCAGAATCGAAAAGTGCTTACACTAATATGCCAGAAACAATAACCATACCTGTTATCACTGAACCTGAAGCCCTGGCATCTCTGTGTGTTAGGGCGTTGATATGCCCCTCTACTCTTGGTGCAGATGAAGCGACTACAATTTGAGTCGGGCGAGCAATAATTGGCCGATACCCTCCTCGCGACTGTAGTCCTCTCCTACGCGCTTGGTGACCACGATCGCCAGCTCAGCCTCTAGCGCTAGCTGCGGGGAGCATCCACTATGCTCCAACCCTAGATGGGCACTCCCTCCTAAGGTGGCTTGGCTGGCCACACTGGTAACAGAGAGGTACATGACCTCCTCCCGCAGTAGGTCCCTGCTGGCAGCTGGGTGGGGGTCCGATGCTGGCGGCTGGCCCCTGTCTAGGGCCCCCAAAGGCCACTGGTGGTCCCACAAAATGAGATGGCTCTCTTACGAGCGTTGTGTGCCTCCTCTTCTGATAGCCCTATGAGCACCCCAACCGGTAGCGCCCCCTTTGATCTCCTCCGACTCACCAAATGCTAGGGTGACTCCGCCGTGTAGTAGGAGGCTCCCCTTCCACACCTTCGAAGGCGACAGGGGGTAGCGGAGTCGACGAAAACTGGAATTCCTCTTGTACTACCTCTCAGATCAACTAGACGAGGTCTTGGGCCTGGACACTCAGGAGGAGAGGCGAGGCAGCATTGGTCCTAAGCCTGACACGTCCACCCCTGCACCTACAACGAGGCATCTCCTACAAGGAGATGAAAGTGAAAGAACAAGGACTGTCAAGAACACCCAATTACATGAAGAAATACGACTCGAAAGTGGAGATCAAAGTTAAATGTTGTGGTGGCTATCTTAGTTACATGCATATGAGTGGTCACTTCCAGACCATTTGGTTCATTTCCCGAGACGACCTTGCTCTAATACCATCTTGTTACGTCCCAATTCCCGGATCCCTACAAGACCCAAGACTGGCTCGCCTTGACAAATCCCAAGGCCTAGTCATCCAACTAGAAATAACCAAAAGTAGGAAAATAAGTCACATTCACACATGCAATATAACTAAGTAGAAGGAAAGAACGAAGCTGTATAGAAAAGTAGAACAACTATCTCAATAATATTACATACCACCACAACAACAACATAACAGAAAGTAATGGGAATAGAAATCTAAAGTCCATTACTCACAACTACAACAATTAAAGAGCTGGAAAGAAAACAACTAAGGCTGGGCTCGGCTGGGCCCAACTCCCTCTGCAGTCGGAAACTCGAGCTGCTCAACTCCTGGTCTTGAACAAAGTTACAAAAAGACGGAGCCAGCAAATGCTGAGTAGAGTGGTGTTTACATTATTTATGTGCAAGAAGAGTAAAAACAACAAGTAGGTTTATTTCTCATTTTTATTTATCTCATTTATGTGTTTCTAGTTTATCTATTTCTCAAAGTGATGGAAACACCATCATGAGCCCTAACTAGCTCATTTAGACCAAATGAAGAGAATAAAAGCTCCGACATAACCAACTGGAGGTCAAAATTCACTGAATAACCTTTTTGAGAGAAAAGCAAGAAACAAGGGGTAAAACTATAATTTTACCATTGCAGTACAACAACAAGTTTTCTCAAGGGCTAAACACAAGTCAAAAGGTCTTAACAAGATAAAAAGTGGGTTGAATCAGACAGAAAAGGATTCGTGTGAATTCTGAATTTTAAATGACTTCTTGTAACCCTAAAACAGACCCACTTGATTAAACAAGGTTCTGATCAGGATAAAATTTACCTAAATCCTCTAAAAATCATATAAAAATATTCTCTAGGGTTTATAATTCTTAATTTGGCCATTGAAACCTATTTTGACCTAGAATGGGGTCTCAGACAAACATTTACCCTAAATTAGGTTTTTACGCAAATTTCTCAGTAAAACGTGGTCAAACCCAAAATCCAACTTCATCATTGGATTCCTTAGGTCCAAATTAAGTTTGTACCAAAATTTGGACCTAAGGGGAACTCATCTTGACCCACTTTGCAAATAGGTCTAGCCTGAATACATTTCTACCCCTATCTTTAAAAAACCATTACATTTGACCCCCTAGCTTCTTCATCATTCTTTACAATTAGGTCCCTCTGCCATTATAGCGGAGGAATCCTACTCCGGAGATCTTGAGAAGGTGATTTCTCCCTGATTTCTTAGAGAATCCCCTTCAAAATTGGAAGGGAGATTCTCTGAGAAATTCCCTCCAATGTGAACTCAATTTGAAGCCCTACTTGGTACCCAATCACGCATGCGAACGCATGAAAGATTTGGGTCTCTTTTGGAACTTCCATCTCCGACCATTATACCTTGCTTGGAAGCTTGGCTAAAGAGTGAACTGGCTAAAGATTGAATGCAGTGTATTAATGCTCAAGAAAAGACATACCTTACTCCAACTTTCTTCGTGCAGTATATGAATGCAGTGCAATAAAAAATAAACTAGATGCTGCTCATTCAGTCCTAGATGATCGTCCTATAGATATGCAGCTTCTAGCAGGCAATTCGAATATTTTTTTTTTAATAAGAATAACAAACAGACTTAATTTAACTAACTAACTGAAATGCAGTTCAAAATAGTTCAAATAATCCTATAATCTAAATAAATGGGAACACGTTCCCAAAAATACCCAACAAGGGCCCAAAAGACAGTAATTTAAATTCTAATGTTTATCTAACTAAATTTAACTAAGACCTACTGCCTAAATCAGAAATAGGCTTCTCCGTAAGCCTATGTGCGTGGTATCAAGGCCCACGTGTTCCTGTTGTCGTCCTCCAGGTGGCGTCAAGGTCCACGAAAAAGATCATCTTCGCCGTACGCGCCCGTCGCATTTGCCGCGTGTTTTTGCATAGAAGAAAATCCACAGTTAATAATTCAGCAAAGCTTTCAAAATAGCATAAAAATAACATAAAATTCCTGAAAAATTAATATGCATTTTTCCTCCCCGGCAACGGCGCCATTTGAAAGAGCGATCTTCGTTTTCGTTTAAAACTTTATTATAAAATGATGTATCGTTGTATTTAATCGCGTGGTAGAAAATCGCTTTTCAAAAACATTTTAATTGCCAGAATCTAACCATGAATAGTTAGGTCGTCTCCACAGGGAGGAATTAGCCTATTTAATTTAATAAATAGTGTTACGTTTATTCAGGAAACTCAATAGATATGCATGCTACTTCGTGCTTTTCTTTTTCAAGAAGAGAGAAGAGTGAACTAGCTAAAGAGAAGAGGAGAGTGAGCTCAGAAAATTGCCTAAGTGTGGAAGCTCACCCCCTGTGCTTGTGTTATGTGTGTTGAGTGCATCAGTTGTGTGTATTAGCTATGTGTGTGTATAATAATGTATAGTATAAATACATATTATGTAATTAATAAAATATGTAAATAAATAAATTACGTATGCTGTAATGTATAGATATATAAGTGTATATAGAGTAGAATGTTTGAGCTCTTATGTAAATACATAACACTAGAGCTTTAGTGTCAGATTCATCCGTCACTGTATATGTATATATATGTTAATATAGAAAATAGTTTTTGCCTTATGTTAGGTATATAATTTTACTAAGGTTTTAGCGACACTTATATATGTTACTGTATATATTATATATGTTACTATAGATATTAGTATGTTATAATGACTTAGTAAAGTAAGTATTATTAACTATTTTCGTACCTATACTTAGGTGTTAACTATATTAGTTGTAAGTAATTAACATAGAGTAATTATGCATAATTTTTTATGCTTGTTTGTATACATATGTTTTCAAGCATTATAATGTGTTTTAATTCATTCTTTTGTACATAATTAACCAAATTCTTTTATTCATCGATTCTTTCATTCATTTTTGTAAATAAAATCAATATTTTTGGAATTAAAGAATATTTTTGGACTTAAAGAGTGTTACGAATGCGCGGCCTCAGACATTTTTAAGACGTCTGAGAGGTGTCCCAGACGTCTGACCAGACGTCTGGAACCCCTTCCAGATGTCTGGGATTCGGTTATTTTCGGCATGCGTGCTTCGTCTGCGCGCCTGAGCGTGCAGATCTGCGAGCATCTCTCTCTCTCTTTTTCCCTCTCCCTCCTGCGCCCTCTGTCCCGCTCTCTCTCTCCTCCTCGCGCGGCCTTAAAAGGCCATGCCCTCCCCCTCACTCCCGTCACCTCCACCCTTCCTCTTCTCCTTCCAGCCGGTGCGCGAGAGCGAGCGCGAGTGAGCAGCAGCAGCGACAGCCGCAGTGAGCGTGGGAGGAGGTGCTGCGCGTGGGAAGAGGCGCTCGGCCGTGAGGGCAAGCTCGCCGGGGCTGCTAGGGCCGGCCGGTGGGGGAAGCAGCGGACGCGGGGTGACGCGGGAGGCCTGCTGCGGCTCGAGCAGCAGGCGGACGAGTCGCGACGGGGGCGAGCGTCGTGAGCGGAGGGCGAGTCACGCCCTGATTTTGGAATTTTCTCCAAAATCAGACGTCTAGGCTAACAACCAGACGGCGGGGAGGACGTCTGGAGGACTGTCCAGACGTCTGAAAGGTGAGTTATTCCGTCCTTCTTCCTATTCTTCGACTGACCGTACTAAGAGAGAGAGGAAATAGGTACGCGCAGGTTCTGAGATTCGCATCCAACGCGAATCAGACGTCTGGCTATAGTGCCAGACGACGGGAACGACTTACAGACGTCCGGGGTGACCATCGGACGTCTGGGAACTAGGCCAAACACCCCCGCAGGCTTCTGGACGTCTGAGAGACCACGCAGAGCAAAGGTAACCTCTGATCCACTTTTTAAGACTTCTGGAAGAGGTTCCAGACGTCTGATTTTGCACTGTTTCGTCGTTTTCGACCCGTTTAGGGCCCGTTCGGAGTCCGTTTTCCGCATTTCGAGTTGCGTGCTTTTCAGAATTACATCCTCTACCCGTCTACAGTAGTTGTATACTATTTTGAGAAACTTCTTGTGTTTGATCCTTGTGATAGGACCCCATTCCGTTGCGGTCTCGGGGGTTGCGGAGGCACGCGGGATTCCCGACCACGCCCCCAGTACTCCTGTTGTAACCGATAGAGTGGCTTTTAAGTTATTAGTATAATCTGTTAATTATGGAACCATAAATAGAACCTAGGACATTGCATGAATCCTAGGAATGAGAAACTAGAATGAATGGTAGATCCTAGGGTGTTGCATGAATCTTAGGGCTGGAAAACTAGATTGTATGATAGATCCTAGGGTATGGCATGAATCCTAGGATGGGAAGAACTAGTGGAATGTATGAATAACTGCAGTCTTGGAAAATATGGAAAGGAAATAATAGCTACCTGTAAATTGGTTTAACTGCTGTCTGTTATGAATAAATGAGCATGTCTGGAAATATGTGATGTATGAATGTGAAATTGGGAAGGTGAAACCTGAATGTGCTGAGTTAAAAGAACTGGAACCCTACGGGGAATTAGGAGTGGAACTCCTGGAAAGAGGAAGGAATGGAACTGAGAAAGAAAGACGTGGTAGTGTGTTGTCTCTTGGGTACGTAGTACCAAGGGAAGTACCTGTACCTGTTTAGTGCAGAGCGGAGCCAGCCGCCCCAGGGACCCGGGGTTAGGACTGGCCACTTTGTACCGACTTGCTGGCCCTCGTGTACGTAGTACCGAGGAGAGCTACTAGTGTAGGGAGGTACTAGCTACCCCACGGGCCCCGGGGTTCTGCTAGCCTCCTACGCCGACTTGTTAGGCCCATTGGGCAAATCAGGGTAGTCAGGCGAGGGTGCGCGGACTGTGGAGGGGCAAGGCCCCTGTTTGGTTACTGTGGAGGGGTTGGATCCCTATTACTGAGAGGGCTCTGCCCTGTACTAGTTCCGTGCTGTGCTTTGGGCGCACCCATTAACGGAAATGACTGACCACGTGCCAGTGCGGGTTAGCTACCTGTGCGTTTATCGTGCGTGCCGTAGTCACCGTTACGCCTGTCCGTGACCTTGGGGTGGTTGAATGAGAGTAGGATCACCACGGGGGACTCTCCCGGCCAGGAGAGCACCACGTGCTACTTCTACTGTTCGGAAAAGACTGCAATCAAGATCGTTCCCACGAGGAACATTTGAGATCAAGTGAAGGATCTGAGAAATAGATAAATTGTGAGACAATAGAAAGACGTAATTAAAGAAAGTAACAGAACATAACAGCTACTGTACACTCTACTATTTCTTTTGTTTTAGTTGCCACTCTACTCAGCGTTTTGCTGACGTGTTACACTCGTTACCTTTCAGGACCAGGTGTTGAGCAGCCAGGGTCAGCGGCTGCAGAGGACGCTGGGCCGAGTAGGGTCCAGTAGAGTTACCACTGTTCTCTTATACCTCTTTTTGGTTCCACTGTAGTGAGTAGTTCTTGTTACCGTTGTACTTTTCGTTACCTGCAGTTTCATATTATGCTATGAATGTTGTTCTACTGTTGTTGTGGTATATACTGTAGTGGTTTCTTTCCTTACTGCTGTATTTTCTTACTGTTAGTTATATTCATGCTGAATGTGGTTTATTTTACTGCTCTTTTGGTTACTTCCTCGTTGGACGACCAGGTCTTGGGATTAGTCGAGTCGGTCCGGTTCTCGTGTCTCGTAGGGACTCGGGAATCGGGTCGTTACAAAGAGTAATGTATATCAATAACTGCCTCCCAGTGAATGACTTGGAATAAACCAGTAAAAATTAAGTAAATAAATAAAATTGACGCGACATCGATTTGTATTTGTGACATATACTGCAAAAATGACATTTTAAAATCCCTTTTAGTGTGAACCAGCCGTTGACGATCATATTTTTGGCGTCATTGCCAAGGGCAAAAGCCAAACAATAGTGCTTTCTTATGATGGTTGGCGAGTTGCGCATCATATTTTTGGCATTGTTATTCGGGAGAAAAGCCTGACAATAGTGTTTTCTTATGATGGTTAACGAGTTGCACATCAGTGCCCGGTCCAAAGGATTCAGCAAGAGCGACTTCCCACTGTCTGTGATCCCTGGAAAGCTATTCCACACAAGATTACGCGTTTCTCATTACCAGAATCCCTGGAAACCTATTCCATAGAAGATCCTCGGCATTGTTGCATGAGATCCCTGGAAGGCTATTCCATACAAGATCTCATGCTCTCTTACTTGTCCGGATCTTTGGAAGACTATTCCACACAAGACCCGTACGATCCTTGTCACTCGAGGATCCCTGGAAAGCTATTCTCCATAAGATCCCTTGAGTCACAACCTGAGATCCTTAGAAGGCTATTCCACAGAAGATCTCAGAGTGCCTGATGAGAGACTCATCATAGCTCCTAATTATCACTAATTAGCTATTTTCCCTAGTTAATTACCTAAGAATATACTAAATACATGATTAATTATACTATAAGGGTTAAAATGCCATGGACCTACAAAATAAGTTAAAAATATAAAATTAAAGATCAATTAATTTTAACAATAATTTTATTAATAATTTGGACTCAACTCATAATCATTTAGCTAGATAATATGTAATTAACTTAATTAAACTAATCATTTAAATAAATATAGATAAAAAGGGTAAAAATGTAATTTCAAGGCATAAATATAATATTTACCAAATTTATAAGAATATGTAAAAAGTTGAAAAAGAATAAATTAAAATAAACCTTAAAACTCTCTATTTATGTTTCAATCCCTAACTTTCATTTCACATGAGTCCCTTTTATTTACAAATAGGTCCTTGTTTTACAAATATGCCTTTGTGAACAGTCATCGTCTTCTTCATCTTCTTCAGCTGCGAACGGCTAAGGACAGTTGGTCTTCACACCCTTCGATCATTGCCCACTGGGTGTCAGAAAACCACCGCAATTGCCGCCCAGCTTCCGCTCATCTTCCTTTTCACATCCGACAGACCGAATTGTCCTTAAATTCTAATTGACCTGGCCAATTAACCTCACCGATGTCGGAGATGACGTCGATGGTTAGGATGAACTTAGACGCTAATCGGTCCAAGTACACCCCCTAAACCCTCATTATCACCTATAAACAGACCTGCACACCGCCGATTCATGGTTAGCGATCCCTTACCCTCTTCCCCCACCGTGGTCATTCCTAGGCTATTCATCCCTACCTTCGGTGACTTCCACCTTCCTTCTTCGGTCTTCTTCGAGGACCTAGACCTTCCATTCTTCTTCGTCGTACTTTGCTGCATTATCGATGAAGCTTCGTCATCATCCACTTCCCCTTTACGTTGTATTCTTCCTCCACCGGAACTCTGCTCTCTCCGTCTGATTTTGTCCTCCTTTAAGAGCCATCGATGAAACTTCTCTCATCCTCCTTGTCCAGGTAATCGTAGATAACCTTAGTTCTTAGTGTAGCTTAGTTTAGAGTAGTTAGATAGCTAGCTTAGTGTAGTTTTAAATGTTGTGTTTCACGTCATCTTCCCAAGCTCCGGCAAGCTCCTTTAGCTTGACCAGAGCCTTCTCTTGTCTTTTGAATGCACAGTCTACACCTCTTCATGATCACTCCTATGCCATTAATTCACTAAATCTGTCACCTAATTGCCTAAATCATCTCACATTCACCTAAGGGCTTCCGTTGTCCATGGTAGAGCCCTCAGAGTATAAATCACGTTCATCTGAGGCTCCCCACCACTTCCTCGTATCACAAGGGCCTCACTCTACTCTTTAATTAGCTCTATAATTCACTACAGATAAAATGCCCAAATTCCGCATCAACTTCTAAGCTACTGTCAATGGCGAGCTCAGAGCAGTGATTCCATCTAATTCACCACACACACACCATCATGACTCCTTCCTAAGTGTTTCCCCTCATTTAATTGAGTGGGAAATAACTTCTTGAGTTCACACGAACTCAAGGGGTTCTTTTTATGGATTTCTTGATAAATCCTTGAATCTGATTGATAATTGATTTAATTGACTTGTTCTTGAGGTTCCTTGTGACCTCAGGAAGCCTTTAAGATCGTTCTTGGTCTGTTTCATGGAAATTTGACCTCCAGTGACCTATTTCAGCCTTCACCGGAGCTCTAGCGGGCTCTAGCGAACCAAATTAGAGCCTTAACCCTCAAAACATAGTGAGAAGCTCCAGGTTAGATCATTTGGATTAGAGGAACATAATCCACCTATTGGACTTGAGTTTGAATGATAATTAATCCCAGTTGATCATCATCTTCTCCAATTCCGGCGGAGTTGGAGAGATGTATCTGAAGAAGAATAGAGTTTAGTAAGAAGTCCTGAAGCATAAGAAAGACATCTAGATTCTATTCTAGGTGTCAGTTAAGTCTGAAATACTATGGATTGATTTGTCGAATAGTCACACATTAGAATTTAGATGACCAAGCCTGAACACACTATAGGAGTTCTCAAAACTCGATTTTAAGATGCTGAATAGATTCTTAGGACTAATTTAGGTCTAATTAGACCTTTAATTTGATCTAAATTGCTTCCTATTTGAAAGTCAACTCTTGAGCTTATATGGTCAATCTGGAACTGTTCTTGAGGAATTTTGGTCTGAAACTTTGATTTAATGGATTATTTGAGTTCTTGATTTGGTTTAGAACCATTTAGAATAGGTTTAGGCATGTTTTATTGAGTTTTTATGTAGATTTCAGGATTTGTCCAGTTTGGGTTGATTATGGAACCCAAAATTGTTCTAGATGTTCACATTGAGATTTCACTTCAGATTTTACCCAGATCAGTCCCATTTGACCTCTTAATTCAATCTAGACCCTTTCCAACTAACCCAATCTATTTGTTGAACTGATTCACCCTTGAATCAGTGTTCTGTGTTTTGAGTTTGAAGCTAAGAAGCTTCTTGAGCTCTTTCAAAGCTATATTTTCATCATTCTCTCTCCCAATCAATGCAGAATGATCATTTGAACACTTCTAAACTCTCAATTGAGAGGTATCTCCTCTTCGCAGAACAATTGGCCTGAGAATTCACAACTGGAGCACGTTTCAAGCACATGAAACAATTCCATGTTCATCCCTAGATTCCACGGTTCAAATCTGATCCAAAGTTTTAATTAACTCTCTCAATCAAGAGAGCAGTCTTACAGCTATCCATCAAGCCCTTGTTCGCTCGATTTGGTGACCGGAGTTGGCTGGAATCGACACTCGAAGTCGATGGCTTTGGACGTTGCAGCAGCAAAGGAGAGCATCATCTTTTGACCCACCTTGGAAACCTGCAGACACCTGCCTTAGTATAAAATGAATTTCGCGTAGCGATGCATCGGTCGTCGGCACAAGGCACATTACTGAACATTGATCCTTCGAGCACGTGCGTACGTGTGTGTGTGTGCTCTTACGTGTGCGTAGGCTCAGGCATGGGCGAAGCATTGTGGGCTTGATATGGGCTCGATGCTGTGCAAAACTAAAATGGCTAAAATCCACACTAAATAAACTAGGAATTGGTTTGAGTAGGGTTTGATTCGATTTAGAAATAGATTGTGTATCCTCGAAAGAACCAGGTCCGCCAATAAAACCATTTTTGGTTTAAGTAACATTTTTTTGAAAATGTGAAAAACTTCGGTTTGAAAAATTGCTTAAGTGTGGAACATAGGTGTGCACAGTAACAGAAAATGTTGAAGTGAGAAGAGAGGAGAGAATACGCAAGGTTAAAGAGAGGGTTGAAGTGAAGAGGTTGCACAGTGAGTTTAAGAAAAGAAAAGAGAAGAGAGAAGAAAAATTGAAGGCTGACGTGAAATAAATGATTAAGATTGATTAGTGTTTGAGCTCTGTTGTAATGAAGTCATTATTTTTCATTATCAATTCTTTTTATGCCTTATTTGTAGACACTTGTTGTAAAATTTCTTTGCTATTCAATGTAAAAATCTTTTATGTACATTTCTTTTCATATAATAGAATAGTTGAAAGTTTTAAATTTCAATTTTATGTGTAATTATTCATGTGCTTAACATATAACTTAATTATTAATTTAATTAGTAAAGTAATTAGTCATTTATGCTTTAAGAATAAAAATGGTGAATTAATTAAAGTTTATACCTCCCATTAAACGACCTGAACTCAACCAGTTAAAAGAATAAAAATCTAAAATGTTAGGTTAGCTTGACTCTATATTACAATCAACGACAACAATTTAACGATTCAAGTTACTAGGCACCATCAACGTATTCCAAGTACCAACCAGTACTGGTACTGGGCAATCCTAGCCATGCCAACCGAGTGCATCCAGTACCAGTATTAGTCACCAGTACCGATACTGGGTGCCTTTGGTACCCTCTGTGCTTATTTCCAGCCAGTGCTAAAATCATCTAGTACCGGTATTGATCGCCAGTACCGATACTAGGTGCTTCCAGCACCTAGAACAAAGTGCTAGCCATCCACTTTACATATTTACAAGGTTTAATCCAAATCTAAGGCATAATCCTACCATTTTATATGCAAACATGGATTTATACCCAAAACACCCTTTTTCTACCATTCCTAGGTATCAAGGAGAGAAAACCCTACCTTAGAGATGGAGTTCTTTCTCCTCCTCCTCCTTGCCTTGCACTCGCAGTAGCAACGACAACAACAACAACTACAGCCCTCCTCCTTTCTCCTCTTCTTTCCTTGTAGCAACAGCAATAACCACAACAATAAGAACGATGACAATAGTAGCCCCCTTCTCCCCCTCTTCTTCTCTTAATCTTGCAACCAGTCGCAACAGTGGTAGTAGGATATGCAATAATAGTAGCAGCTCCCGCGAAGGAGCCCTAGGAGGCTCCCCTTCGGTAGTGGAAGGAGGTGGAGCTCTCCCCTTCGTCCTTCTTCTCGATGGAAGGAAAACAAACTAAGTGGAGGAGGGTGGCTTCCTCAGGAAGGCAAAAAATTTAAATACATTAATAAATAAAATGGGATATTTTCAAAGGAGCCCTCTACTTCTTACTTGAGTGGTAAGAAAGTCCCTCAAACAAAACTTTCTCACAATAAACCCCTCAACTTTTTATCTTTACCTTTTGTTGATTTCTTCAAGGGGAATACTTATTCCCAAGGTTCCTAATTTCCTTAATCCATGATTAAGCAACCAATTAGGTTTTAATTTACTAATTAAACACATTAAAAATCTGAATCCTTACAATCGCAAGTTGGCTTAGTTGGGTCACGGGATTGGCAATGTGGATGGATTAGAGATGGGTCATATGACAGGTCAGTTAATGGGTACCCGTAGATGTCTTGACGGGTACTCAAACAAAGGCCCAAGAAGTGACGGGTCATATTTAATGAGTACTTGACCCAATAAGGTCAAAAGTGATGGGTTGGGTCAAGTACCCGAGATTAGTGGGTCACATGCATGTATATGTAGTATGCAATAAATACATGCATGCAAAAGGAGGAAGAAACAAGCTTCAAAAAGTGAAACACTACCTCACAATGACATAAAAACGGATTGAAATTAGGGCAGATAAATGCTTGGTCATCGGTTGCGATGCTTTTGCTAGAAAAAGAGAAATCATTGGCAACTTGATGTTGACAAGGAATAAATGAGCGCAATGAAATGTAGGCATGAACTCATGAAAATATTTTTCAATTCCAATAAGGAAGGAGTGATATACTATTTAGAGTTACCAATGACAACTTCTTTCTCAGATTTCTCATCCAAATTAGGAAAGTAAGAGGCAATGCAATAAGTAGGCTAGGGTTTTCATAGAGTAGAGGAAAAAACAAATAAAAAGGAATATAAAGCAAAGAACAAGTTATTTCTAATTAGGATGACAAGATGTTCAAATGTCAATTTCATTTTGGCCTCTCTACATAATCACATTTTACGCCTTCTTCTTTTATTTATAGTCATTGAAGGAAGTGAAGCATCACGAAAGGGAGAGATTGCTTTGAAACTTTTTGAAAAACACAAAATTACATGATCCTAAAGGTGATCAAATTAGATCAAAATTAAGGAAATAATTTCTAATTGCACAAGTTAGGGTTTATATCTCCATGATTGGCTATCATAGGAATAAGGTTGTGCACAGAAGTGATTGCACACATCTACTCAAAGTCCCTAACACAAGTTGCATCTCTCTCTTGTTCATTGATGAGTGTAATAATGAAGTTGCATAAGGATGATAATATTCACGTAGCGAGACTCTTCTCTTTGCCCCTTGGCCAAGGAGCATCATCACCAAAAAAGAGAGAAGGGGCATGCCCTTTTCTTCTTCCTAATGGAGGGGACGATCAAGGAAGAGGGAGAGGGCCAAAGTGTATTGATCTCTTGATTGTTTAATTAGTTTCTAATAGATAGAACACCTCTTCTTTTATAGAGAGGCATAATCCTAGGTTGTTAAAGAAATCTTGTTTCTCTAAAATTCTATCAATGCCCTTCTTCACGCTTTTTTCTAGTTAAAGAGAATTCTATAACTTTAATAATTACCAAAATACCCTTAGTTCTTCTCTAAGCACATATTAATTATATATTTAAGCTATTTGAAACATAAAATTTATTTCTTTCTCATTATGCATTGCTAGTTGCTATATTATGTTGCAAGGAAATCTTGTACACAATATGTAGTCCATCTATGGCTAGGTCACCCTAAATCAATGGCTTAGATCATTTATTGATCATATTTGATTTTAATATTCATTTTTCAATTTGAAAAATCTACATTAATAAGTTGATCTAAACATTACTCCATAATTCTTCAGATATAAGTAATCTCTAATATATCAATTAGTCTCATACTTAATCAAAATGACTAGATGTACATTACGCAGCCTTAGTGAATCGTGATGGCTACTAGATTTTCAAGGCTATAGCCAATTCCTAAGATATAACGTATATCCCATATGCTCTACGCATGCGAAGACAAATAGGAGTAGTTTAATGTTTAGGATCTCATTCCACTATCATCACTTCTATAACTGGATCTATATATATTTCCATTATGCTTTGAATTGCAGACATATTGGATAACTTATCCAAGTTTATCTAGTTCTTTCATTCTTGTTTTGATCTAACTATTAAAACAATCACCAATAGAATAGGATCTCCAAAGCCATAATGATAGAGCTTAAACTCTACTCCAAATATTGGACTTGTATAAATCTTATCTTGAGAAGGCATACATCCTATAATAGATTATGCAAACCAACTTCTCGACATATTTGGCCTCACACTTTAAGAAACCTTAGTCATTGGGTTGCCAAATCTACATAATCCATACATCTTCATAAACTCTTTGTCTTAGGTATAACGACATGCACCTCTTTCTCTAAGGATAGTGAAAGTGGACTTCCAGGATCTCAGTTCCACCGATCAACTCCTTGATCATGCTCATGTGATGATTTTGGAATCTCCATTCCTTATGGAACTCCTTTCGTCAAGAATTCTGTCAAGTGTTAGTCTCATATAAATAACCTAGAAGATTTCCATCTCTTTGAAGACTAGAAACTATGATCAAGCTAGAAAATGAGTTAATGATAGTGATCCTATATGGATAACACATATTTGTACTAAAAAATCATTTATTTAGATGAATGGAGATGATAAATTTAATTCATATACTAATTACATAACCAGATGATTTATTAGGGGCACCTAAGTCAAACAGTAGCTTAACCTCCTTTTTTGCTAGCTAGATGAACGTGGTTGCAGTGCTAGCAAGATGTGCATAAGTATGTGCATGCGTTAGAGACGACTAGCTAGCAATTCCTTGTGACTATTGACACACGAAGGAACAACCATCTTGTAAATTGCATTATTGGATCTTAACATAAATATTCTTATGAACTTTTGGTATTATATATACGTCTCTGCATTTTTCACAATGGAAAAGATATCCCTATGAAATTAATATTTTTCTAAATAAAATAATTTGCTATTTTAATGAAAAAAATCAAAATTTGAGAAATATTCCTTCTTTTCTAAATCTTAACATTCCAACTAATTAATTTAATTTCTCCCTACCCTAACCCATGAATATGGCATCGTTTTCAGCGGTTTGTAAGCACTAGATTTCAGTGATGAGGTTTCTCTATGTTATTACTTTCTTAAAGTCCTGATTGAACTTTATCTTGAAAATGGCCTTCAACAATTTTGATTTATCCCAGGGTTTGTCTAAAGAAACTCTTTTATGTGTTTAAATGGCATCGTCATTCCCAGTAAGGAGCTAAATTTTACTCCAACCATAGGAAGATGAATGTGAAAATACATATGAGATATATACTCCAAGTAAGCATATGTCAACTTTTTCCGAGGGCGGCAGGGTTTCTCCCCTTTGGACCATTGTTTCCTCCTCTTCCCCGTTCCTCTCTAGCCCCCCTTCCCTCCCCTCCCTTATGTGTGGCTTTGGCTCCGCTCCTTCTGTTGTCTTGGTGCAGCCCTCGTCCTTCCCTCTCCCCGGAGGGGGAGCCGCGAGGCTCCTCCACCTGCGATGGCCCCGCCAGGCTTCACGTTTGGTTGGTTGCCCCGAGCTTGTCTTTGCGATCACTTCTGGTTCCCTTGTTTTTGATTGGGTTGTTTTTCCTTTTCTCGCTTTCTTTTTGTTTGCAGCTGGTTCCCTGGGTCCTGTCTTGCATCGGTGGGATTTAGGGTTTCGCCCATGTCGTCCTCGCCCCCCTCGGACCCTAGTTCAATGGCTTCCTCAATCGTTGAGGGGGCTTCTTTGAGGCCCTCCTTTGCGGCTACTGTAAAGGGCTCAGGTGCTTCCCCCTCGCCCCGCCTGATGTTGGTCTTCAGGTCCGCCTTCTGGAGATTCGTGATGGCTTGCCGTGTACGGTTTTCACCGCTGATGAGATTTCTTCTCTTAGCAAGGGTTTTACCTTTTGTATGATTGCTCGCGCTTGGGGTCCCAAACCCCCTCTTCAGGTTTTATCAGATTTCTTTGTGAAAAAGATTAAGATTTCTGCTTTCTCGATCATTCCCCTTGATTCTTGCCATTTCTTCATTAGATGTGCCTAGTATGCGGATTTCGCTAAGGTCCTTGCATGTGAGTCATTTTTCCTCAGACGGATTAGGATTCAATTGATTCGATGGACTCCTTCCTTCTGTCTGGATGCCCCTATTACGCATGTTCCGGTTTGGGTGGCTTTCCCTGGGTTGAACCTTCATCTGTTACATCCTAATGCCTTGATTTGTTTGGCTTACCAGCTTGGGACGCCTATTTGTGTCGACCCTCGCTCGCTTGAAGGCTTTCATCTGGGTTTCCCTCGTGTTTCAATTGAGATTGACCTGATGGCTCCCAGGCCTTCCATTGTTTGATTTTTTAATGGTTCTGAGCTTGTTGAGCAAAAGGTTTTATATGAAAAGGTTCCACTTTTCTGTCGAAAGTGCCTTAAGATAGGTCACTTGGATTCAGTTTGCAAGTCTTCTGCCTCTGCAGGTGGTGTGCACAGTGAGCAAGCGGTGCCTGAAGCTTCCAGCTCCTCCCCTCGTTCTGATCCTGCTTTGTCCTACTCTACTGATGCGCCTAAGGAGGACAGCTCGACTGATCGTGATCCGTCCTCTGCCTCCTTGCCTGCTGATTAGGGTCGGCCTGATTCGTGCAACTCTTCGGCCCACATTGATTCTTCTCCTTCTTTGGGGGGGGGGGGGGGGGGGGGGGGGGGGATCGTCCTACTTCTGATGGTCAGCAGGTGAGGAAGACCAGGCGTCGTAAGCGCATTCCACGGTGGCATAAAGCTAAGCGTATTCGTCTCACCCATCCAACCCATCCTTCTTCTCCTACTGCCTCTTCTCTTTCCCCCCCCTCTCGGGGGCACAGGTGACTTCCTCTTCTTCTGGTGGTAATGGCTCCCTTGGATCTCTGATTTCTGATTGGCTGTGTTTTCATTCTGTTTTGATTTCGCTATCTAATGCTTGTCTGGAGATTGAAGTGTTTTTGCACTCCCGATTTTTTCCGATGACTCTGCAGTTGCCACCCCCTGTGGTGAAGTATTTAGGAAGCTTGATGCTTCATTTTTGCCACGACTTTTCTGATTTTAACTCTATGAGCTCGATGTTTTGTGCTCTTTCTTGTCAAGATTCTCGGCTGGAAACTGTTGGTTTTTCTTGTTTTGATGGTGTCCATGATTCATCTAGTCTGTCTGGCTTTGATAATTCTAAGGCATCTTCAGATGCTGGTGATCTTCCTATCAAATGGGGTATTTATTTGCCTCTTCCTACTCCTCTTCCTCCTCTTGTCCCTAACCCCCCCTCGATTTCTGAGATATCTATTGGTGATGAATCCCTTATGAGCTATGATGCAAATTCTTATGAGATCAGGTCTGATGAGGAGTTCTCAAGCTTTTCGAATTCTCTAGTGGTATCAAGTGTTAAGGACTCGGCATATGTGGCACACTCTTCCCCTAGGACTAGAGGAGTTCGTGGCGGTCGTTCCTTCAGTGGTACTGGTAGAGTTACTAGAAGTCGATCGAAATCAAGATCTAAATCCTTTGCCTTATGAAGTGCCTATTTTGGAATTGTAGGGGTATTCTTAATATCTCCACCCTCACTTGTCTTATTCATTTGATTGTCAAATTTCATCTTGATGTGATTTTTGTGATGGTGTCTTTTGTGGACTTTGCTCAATCTCAGATTATTAAGGATGCCTTGAACTTCGATCATGTTTGCGGTGATAGTAGAATCCCTAATATTTGGTGCTTTTATAGAAAGTCGATTGATATCACCATTATTGATGCCATGTCCCAAGCTTTATCCGTCTTGTGTAAATTCAATTTGAAGACTCTCCATCTCCGCAGTTTATGCTTCCTATGATATTGACTGGAGGCACTCCCTTTGGCAACACTTATCTGACTTCCGTCAATCCTCTTCCCTTCCTTGGATGATAGGCGGCGACTTTAATTGTATTCTTTGACCCTATGAAAAGTGTGGGGGTGCTCCTTTTAGCGATGCCCAAGCTGCAGATTTTGCCTCTTTTATTAACTCCCTTTCTTTAGTGTAATGGTTGTAGAGGCTCTGCGTGCATTTATCAGAAACTTGATCGTATCCTTTCCTCTACTGATTGCCTTTCCTTCTCCCCTTCGGGAAAATACCTTCCTCGTTGCAACTCTGACCATGCTCCAATTCTTGTTACCCTTTTATTCCCAGCTGATTCCAAGGCCCGTCCTTTTTGCTTTATGAACATGTGGCTTAGGGAACCCTCCCTTCGTGATCTGGTCTCCTTAGTTTGGGCCTACTTCTCTCCATCCTCCCATAATCCTATAGACCTTTTTTGCTCCAAATTGACCATCTTGAAAAAGGCTATTAAATCTTGGTGGCGATCGATTGTTGGGGATATCCACCAGCAAGTGGAACAGCTTGAGACCCTCTATGAGGACCTGGACATGAGACTCTCTTCCTTTTGGAATGATGAGATTTACGCTGAGCTCAATTCTACTAAATCGAAACTCGATTCTGTCTTGACCAAACAAAACAATTACTTTCTTTAAGTGGCTAAAGTTAACTGGATCAAAGAGGGTGAAAAGTGTAACAAGTTCTCCTATATCAAACAAAAATTCTCCAAGAGGTCGCTCAATTCCCTCACTTCGCTCGTGGAAAATGGATCCTGGGACAATGCTGTTTCCAATTCCATCAGTCACTTCTAGAATCTTCTTTCTTTTGAGGGTTCTTCCTCCCTTGACTACTTCCTTGATTTTGTTCCGACTCTGATAACTAATAATGATTCCTATTCTATTTCTCACGTGCCTTTGGAACATGAAATTTTTTCCACTCTCTCCAATATGCCCAATAATCACTCTCCTAGTCCCGATGGTTTTAACTCTGAATTCTTTCTGGCTTTTTGGGAGATCATCAAAAAAGGCTTGGTGGCAGCCATCATCTCCTTTTTCTCTCATAAGAACCCCTCACGTGCCTTCAACAATACCTTCATCTCACTTATTGGCAAAAAGGTTTTTCCCTTGCATTTGTCGGACTTCAGACCTATTAGTCTCTACAATGTGTGTTACAAGATTACCTTTGGGATCTTGGTGAACCGTCTCAGAAATCTTCTCTCTAAATTGATCTCGCTTGAGCAGGTTGGGTTTATCAAAGGTAGGTCTATGTTTGATCATATTGTGTCCACCTTTGAACTTACCCAGAGGATTGATCGTAAAGTCTATGGTTCTAATGTCATTTTTCAACTCGATCTTGAGAAAGCCTATGACAGAATGGAATGGTTTGCTTTCTATCGTATTCTAGAGAGATTTAGGTTCTCCTAAAATTGCATATCTTTATTTAAAGCCTGTGTGGAGCATAGTAGGTCTTCTATTCTAGTTGACGGGGTGTCCTCTCCTTTTTTCACTGTATCTCGTGGGTTGTGCCAAGGTGGCCCCCTTTCCCCTTATCTCTTTGATCTCTTTATGGAGCCTTTTGTCCAGGGTCTGAAGCACCAAGTGCTCTTGGGAAAGATTACCCCCTTTTCCATCAAAAGAGGAGTTGCCTCCCTATTGCCCTCCTTTATGCTGATGATAGTATCATTTTTATGAATGGCTCCATTAATTTTGTCTCCAATCTTGCTGCCTTCATCAAGCATTTTGAGAATACCTTCCATTAAAAAGTTTGCTTGACCAAAAGCTCCTATTTTGCTGGGAAA
The DNA here is from genome assembly GCA_037157565.1 of Thalassia testudinum. NCBI lineage: Eukaryota > Viridiplantae > Streptophyta > Magnoliopsida > Alismatales > Hydrocharitaceae > Thalassia > Thalassia testudinum. Next base: position 47,407,093 of record JAZHRO010000002.1, read on the forward strand.
AATTTCCCTTCTAGTGGACTCACTGTACTCTCCAACTTACTAGCTTTCAATTGGGTACATTCCCATTCACCTACCTAGGATGCCCTATTTTTTCGGGGAGAGCTAAAATTTCATATATCTATCCCATTTTTGAGAAATTACAAGCTAAACTTGCATCTTGGAAGGCTAACCTCCTTTCAGCTTGTGTGAGACTTCTTCTGATCAAGCATGTTTTATCATCCATTCCTATACATATTCTCTCCGTTATTGAAGTTCCTAAAGTGATCTTCCATAAGCTCGAAACTTTTTTTGCTAACTTCTTTTGGGGCTTGGGGAACCCTAGTAAAAAACATCATTGGGTTAGTTGGAAGTGTATTTCGCGCCCTTGTCATCTAGGGGGCCTTGGTATCTGGGATCTTTCCCTTCTGATCAATTCCCTTAGAATGAAACGCGTTTGGAATATTCTCTTTCATGATTCCCCTTATGACAAGCTGGTCAAGCAACTTTATGGTGACCATCTTATGGGCTCTCTCCCTCATAGGATTAAGGTCTTGAGGGATTCATTTATTCGTATGAAGCCTTTCATTCGTTGGGAGATTCATGAGGGTCTTATTGATTTCTGGATTGACTTGTGGATTGGTGACTAACCACTTAAGGACTTGCTTCCCTCGTCTACGATTACCCCTCCTACTTTGGTCAAAGATGTTCTATCTAATGAGTACAGTTCTCCTTTGCTTCACATGATTCCAAACCATATCCGCTCCCTCATCTCTAATTGCACCACCGAGAGTCTTCTAGATGTTCCCATTTGGAAGCTTTCTCCCTTGGGTACTATTTCGGTTGCCTCTGCTTATGGTAGCTAGATTTCCTTCCATACAATAGTTCATGGAAGCTCCTTTGGAATCTCAAACTCCCTCTCAGAATTACTCTTTGTACTTGGTGTATCCTTCATAATAGCTTACCTATGGATGATGATATTATTCAGTTGCCTATTCCTTTGGCTTCTAAGTGTCTGTTGCAGTGTTCCTTCTTGTGAGGCAGTGCATCACCTATTTCAAGAGAGTCTGCTTGCCATCAATGTATCTGATTGGGTTTTTGATTAGGCTCACCGGCCCCATATCTTCCCTTCATGCTTTATTGATATCCTTAACTCCATGAGCAATTCTTCATCTTCCCAAATCACCAAAGGTTTGATTTGTTTCATTTGGACTAATATCTGGCTTATTTGGAATCGGATTATTCATGACTCCTTTCTTCTCAAGAACTTTGCCTCTACCCTTAGGTGTCATTAGGATGATTTCAATCTTCATTCCTAGTTTTGCTCTCATAATCCTATAGCTGAGTTCAAACTCAATGTCGGTATCTCCTTTGAGGATGACATTATCTTTGGTGGTTGGGTGGTTAGAAATTGCAAGGGTGATTTTATCCAGGGTGTTGTTGATAGTTCGCGTGCTACTAATTCTTATTGCACTATTCTCCATATTATCTGGAATGTGATTTCTTGTTCTGCTATTTCTCTGATGAACTTTCAGGTTGAGACTGATTCTTCTATGTTATATTACTGGTGGAATGGGAAGCTGGATGTTCCCTGGTATGCCAAGTCAATCTTCCAACTTATTCAAGGCCATAAGAACTGCATCGATTCGCTAGATTTTGTCCATCGTACGATCAACTCTTTGGCTTGCCATATTGCAGATCTTGGTGTTGCTAATTGGATTTATTTTGATAACGTTCACCCGCTTCCTTCGAAGATTTAGGGTATTCTATTTCTTGACAAGGTGCAACTCCCCTATGTCAATTAGTTTTCACGTGAGGGGTTTTTGTTAGTTTTGTTCTTTTTGTTGCTATTGTACTAAATCACGAGTCGTGGTTCTCTTTCTTGTATTGATAGGTTTTGATCTAGTCCCCTTATCTTTTTGATGTCCAGGGAGTGAGGGATGAATAACATTGGCTCCCGATTTAAAAAAAAAGAAAAAGAAAAAGAGATATATAAATTAAGACACATATATGTGTGTGTGTGTGTGTGTGTGTGACAACAAATGTTTATGGGGGTATTTACACAATGATTTTCACCCGATCGATAGGATTATACCTGGTTTAAAGACCAGGAACCGACTACAAAATGTTTTCACAATTTGTTAATTTAACATGAAACAAACGATAGAAACTGACCATAGAGTATTATCTTCCTAAGATCCAATCTAATGCCATCTTTTTTACGTCATAACTAAGCAGGGTGAGGGTAGTGTAGGAAAGTGCCACACGAGGATAATAAACCTTTCTCAGCGGTACACTTTCCCGGGCAAAAGCCGTTTACAAAAGCTTGTTTAGATAAATATCCTGATCAGCTACTGGTCGTTCAATTTTCTGCATCATTCTTCGCAGCAATTTTCGCCGCAAGCAACGCAACATGCATATGCTGTTGCATTAACGGAAAGAAATCCAAGATCTGATCTGTTTGGTGATAGTAAGATCCTACTTAATCCATAAAACCAGGAAAGTACTGTTGAGGTTTACTCGACACACGAGGAACGACGTCCCAGGACTCACGCATGCCCGGTTGACTATCGTTTGATTTCCCCGACTTTTACCGACGCTTCTGTTGGGGCTCGATGTTGCCCTGGAAAGAGCGCTGGTGGAGGACTTGCCCTATTTTCCTTCTCTATTCGACGGAAGGTTATTCAAGATATACCGACCCTTCTTTGGACGTTGGGATGGATGTGTCGCCTGAACTCTTGGCTTAGGAAAAAGATAACCAATAGACGAGCAGATTGCAATGGGACCCAATCTTGAGCACTACCCTTCTTTTCACTATTATTGGTGTATTTGGCCTTGAGTTTCGCTGCGGCACCGACGAGGAAGATAAATAATAGAAAGAAAGATGCAAGAATCCACGTGAAATGGGTAAATCATGCACATATAGGTATTATATTTTAAAATAAATATATAAACTTAATCAAATCTAATTGTATTTACATGTTATATCTGATGTCATAAATATATAATGTATAATATTTCATACAAAGTAAATTATTAAAATAAAAATTATTTTAACATATAGAGTAACATAATTAAATCTACTTTCATGACACGTTAAAGTTACTTGTCAAAAAAAAGTCATACAAAAATATATAATTTATATTTTAAGATTATAATTAAATAAAAAATAATTATAATTAGGATTAGGTGATGCAAGTCATTATTTTTTTTTCTTCACCTTTAATTTGACGAGGAAAAAAAAATACCAATCATAAACATGTGATTGAGTGAGAGGGATGGAGGGAGAGAGAGAGCAAGCGAAGGAGCTTTCCTCACCTTTAATTTGACGAGAGAAAAAATAACAAAAGCAGAATAAGTGAGTTGGGGAACCTATTAATATATTTTTTTGTTTAAGAATTATTTGGTACATCACTTAAGTAAATTTAATTTAATATAAAATTATTTCATCTTTTTTTAATATAATTTTAATCCATCAAAATATTCAAATAAATTAATTTATTTATGCTCTTATTTATACTACCCATTCAATCTATTCCATAAATTTATTTTTCTTATAAATGAGACCTCAATAAAAAAAAAAAAATGAAGGTATAGTAAAAGCATTGAGTTTAACTATGTGGACGTAAAATATCCGTACAAAAATGTATTATACCGCCAGAGGACCTCCTCATGATTAGACTAGGTGATGTTCCAGTTTTCCGAAAGAGAAGATAATCGTGGTCCAAACCCCACAAGTATGAGCAGGAGATGAAAATCTAGACATCATGATATCTCTTTCCAGCAGAAAGAATACATCAATAGCAGCATGCTTTAGACAATATTCCATCACATCAGAGGTTTCCAGGTTCCCAATTTTCTCAAGGAGCGGCAATCCATGGCTACCATCTTGGTGACCAACAACGTGTGTGGGAAAGCATCAATTTCTTCATATGACCAAGTTCGCTACTGGACTTAATAAGCCACGAGTAATGTTAGATGCAACCTTTCTAATAAAAGGTCCAAGAGGACAAATGTTAATTACCTATATGGTCTTCAGGGATAATTATCGTTTTTACGAGTTACAAGTTGTTAACCAACATAATGGAGATCAAAATGAAAGATTTTGATGTTATCTTAGACATTGATTGATTGCTCACACACCATGCACTCACCAAATTTTATTAGAAAAAGGTTATCTTCTCCGATCCAACTATTTTGTAGTTTTAGTTCCATGGCCAAGTGGAGGATCTAATGTAAAACTCAAATGTAAAGAAGAGAAGAAGAACTTGTAATTAGAAGATAGGGAGAAGATGTAGGATGATAGGAAGAAGAGGAATCTCTCCTCATTTATAACTGAATTAGAAATTATGATGAGACTTTTTTTAATGTGGCCACTCGCCTAGGCTTTCCCTTAAGTAACTATAACAACATGATACTAGCAACGGTTGTAACTAACATTTAAATATAGCCCTTTACTTGTTACAATTGCTTGTAAGTCCCTATCATGGTGTGCACAATGATGGAGTTGTCCTTGGTTGTGGCAACAACATCGAGCATGTCAGCCATCAGCGGATATCTTCTTCAACCAAGTCAAATCAAATCTTCCTCAACCAAATCAAAACAAATCCCTAAACCTCAGGAAACAAAATAGGTCTTTGTTGTGACATATTTCCTATCTTTAGCTTGGTTGTTGCTTATGTAAAAGCCTCTAAAAGAGGTGCCATGTACTACATTCGAAATACAAGAGAAATACAAAAGAAATCTTGCCTTCTTCTTTGTTGACATGGTATTACGCTAGAGGGGGGTCTGGTACTCATCCGAACACTCCACCCCTTGACCACCACCAGTTCACTGCAAGTCGTTCCGTACACCAGAGTTGCGAGCAATCTCTCTGAGCGAGTTTTTTCTCGTTCTCCCACCGTGCCCTACCATAATCCATCAATACAGCGACACTCAAACTTAAGAGTGTAGGAACAACCGGTCGCACCTGGTCATCATGGTCGTCGCCACCAGCCTCACTTCTCCTCCATCTGCTCTTCTACACCGAGCGAAGCCCTCTATGTCTCCTCGACGCCCATCTTCCCCCTCTCCTACCACCAGCCACCCTCTCCTCCTCCTCCACAGGATGCGTCTCGCTCACCCTAGGTGACCTGCCCCACTCCATTAGGAGCATAGGCCCATGCCTCATTTCCTCTTGCCAATTGCTACAGCAAGATCTCCTCCAACTGCTTCTCTCTATCATCGCCTTCGACCTCATCGTCAATATCCTCAAGGCTGATGGTAACACCATCATTCTTCATAACTAATTTAATTTAGTCGGAATCAAATGATAAATGCACCTAAATGATCATCTGAGGATCATAATTCCGCACTGATATGATTTGAGAAGAAAATAAGAAAGCATGGTTAATTCTGTCATTTTAATAGCACGTCACAAATGCAGATTAACCACGAGGTTACTCAAGGGTTAATTAAAGGTCAAACGAAATTAAAAGACCAAGAAGTGGGCTTACACTGACTAAAACAAGGTTTCACGCATTTCAAGGACTAAAATAAGACTAAAAATCCTAATTATTAGCCACACATAAATTGAAAGGGTTCTGGTCAAGATAAAATCTATCTAAACCTTCTAAAATTCATGAAAAAATATTCTATGAGGTTTGATACCTTTGGTTTGACCATCTGAACTTATTTTAACCTATAAGAGAGATTCAGATGGGAATTTACCCTTATTTGGGCTCCTGTGCAATTTACCCAGTCAAGCATGGTAAAAACTAAAATTTAAGTTACCATTAGATTCCATGAGTCCAAATTAAGTTAACACCAAAATTTAGGCTCAATCAGAGTTCATCTTAACCTAGTTTGCAATTTAGTCCCTAGATCTCTGATCTTTGCACTTAAACCCTCAGGTTTTATATTTTCCTTACAACCAGGCCCCAAAGTTCTCATCTTCTTCACAACTAAGCCTTGCCACCTTTTCTCTCTCCTCTGTTTGAACACAAACCTAAACCTAAAGCTCAAGAACTTCAAACGCTAACTTCTCCTTCAGTCAGCAACCAATTCACGCCAAATTTGGAAGGAGCAATCACAAGAAGATCCCCCACCATTTGAACACCATTTCAAATCCTTATTTGAAGTAGAGAGCTCCAACAAAGCTCATGATTTCCAATTCTAAAAGTTTCCAAATCCGTGAGTAAACTCACGGAATTAAAGTAATTGAGGGCCTGTTCCTCATCTATATAAGATCCCTGAACTACCACTATTACGACTCGGTTCCCGAATCCCTACAAGACCCAAGACCGGCTCGACCCAACTAATCCCAAGACCCAGTCGTCCAACAAGAAATAACCAAAGCAGGAAAATAAATCACATTCACTATGCAATGTAACTAACAGTAAAAGTATACAAGCAGTAAAGGAAAGTAAAAGCTGCCAGTCAGTACATACCACCACAACAACAAGAAAATAGAACAAAAGTAGAGTAATAGGAATAGTAAACAAAAGTCTGAATCTCACTAGCAGAAAAGAGAGTACAACAACAGTACGAGAACTACTGCTGGACTCGATTTGGCCTAGCACCCACTACAGCCGGTAGCTCAGGCTTCTCTACTCCTGGACCTGAACAGGGTTATGAGAAAGTAGAGTCAGCGAACACTGAGTAGAGTGGTAACCAAACTATCTAAAGTAGTAAAAACTAGCAAGTATGTTTATCCTTTTCTAGTTATTTATTTTATAGGTAATTTCCTTTCATCCCATTGGTTTACTTTCAGGTTTCTTTCTTGATCTTGCATGTTCCTCGTGGGAACGATCTTGATTGCGGTCTTTTCCGAAGAGTAGAAGGTACACATGGTACTTTCTTGGCTGTGAGAGTCCCTCGTGGTAGTCTTACACACAGTCAACCACCCTGAGGTCACTGACAAACGTAGTGGTGACTACGGCACGCGCGATAAGCGCACGGGTAGCTACCCCACAGTGGCACGCAGTCAGTCATTTCCGCTAGCGGGTACACCCAAAGTACAACATGGAATAGTATAGGGCCTAGCCCTCTCAACAACAGGGGTCTAGCCCCTCAGAACCAAATAGGGGTCTCGTCCCTCCACAGTCCACGCACCCTTGTCTGACTACCCCGGTTTGCCCAAAGGGCCTAACAAGTCGGTGTAGGGTGGCTAGCTCCCTCCCTACACTAGTAGCTCGTCTTGGTACAGTGTATGCGAAGGCCAACATAAGTCGGTGTAGAGTGGCCAATCCTAACCCCAGGTCTCAACCCAAGGACGGCTAGCTCCGCTCTACACTAAAAGGGGGACAGTTGCTCTCCTTGGTACCACATACTCAAGGGCCAGCACACTTCCCGTCTGCATTCCAAGCTTTTCCATCTATCCACAAGAGCTCTACTCCTAACACCCCGTAGAGTTCATGCTCATATTCACCATATTATTCCAATCCAAGTTTCATCATTTACAATTCGGTTCTCATTTATACACATGTAGCTCGTATTTCCACAATTTAACACATGCAATAAGTGATATCACAAGTAACTGTTTAGTTATCTTAGGAAGCTCATATTCTATCAGGCACCTCGTATTCATTAACAGGCAGTTGCTAACAATTTAGCTCATTTATTCATAAATACAATTTCAATCACGCAAACAAGCGATTCAACCATTTCTCGTCTTAGGGTTCATGCCACATCCTAGGTTTTTAGTTATCTAATTTTCATAGATGCATTCATATTTTATAAGTAGAATAGGGGTGGACCACTCTACCAGACAATCCGGGAGTATTGGGGGCTCGAATTGCAGACCCACGTGCCTCTGCAAGCCCCAGACACGCAATAGGTAGAAGTCCAATAACAAGGAACACATCACAATGGAACATTCAGAATAGTATATAAAGGTTTCTAATATGTAGAGGAACTCACAAGGAAATCATAGATACTTCATTTTCATTAAACGGATCCCAATCGGACCCTAAATGGGTCAAAAACGTGTATGCAGACCCAAATCAGACGTCTGGACACAAGTCCAAACGTCTTAAAAGTCATCAGAGACTCACCTCAAGCTCCTGCGATGATATCAGACGTCCAAGACTCCGCCGTGACCGTCTAGAAGCAGTTCCAGACGTCTGACCAGTCCTCCGATCGTCTGGGAACGTCTCCGGTCGTCTGGTAAGCTGTCCAGATGTTCGAAAAGCGTGGAAGGGCGTGCTGCGCACCTTCCCAAAGCTGCTCCTGCGCATGACAGAGCAGCACATTCTTTTAGCCAAGCAAATCACACCTGCGGTGCGGCCTACATGGCAGTAACCGTGAGGAAGACGTACCTTCGCAATAGACCCACTTTCAGACATCTGGTGTCGTCGCCAGATGTCCAGCTAGTCGTCTGGAAGGTCCTCTAGACGTCTGATACTGGAAAAACTCCAGTACCAGACCGCGCTCCTGCACCTCTCGCCGTGCTCTGCCACGACTCCTTCTGCTCTACTGTAGCTTCGACTGCTGCAGAAGGTTGGGGATGATGCCCCGACGTTCTCCTCCTCCCACACGCGCCGCGATGGCCGTTCAAACCTCCGGCGAGCTTCCATGAAGCTTACGACCTCGGCCTTCTCCTCCTCCTCACACCTGCTCCTCCTCGCTCTTGCTCTCTCTCTCTCTCTCGCGCGCGCCTCAGCTCACGGCAGTGGAGTGGGGAGTATGGTGGTAGTGGTGGAGTGGAGAGGAGGGTCTCTTTTATAGGCGAGGGTTTAGGGTTTAGCGGGGGAAAAAGAAGAAAGGAGGAGAGAGACGGAAGGTCTGCGCACTGCCTACGTGCAAAAAGCAATAGCGCGTACAGATTTTTCAATTTCCAGACGTTTGGAAAGGGGTCCAGATGTCTGGTTAGACGTCTGACCGACACTCCAGACGTCTTAAAAGGCTCAAATCAGAACGGGTCTTTACAACCACGATCCAAAGCAGCTAGGTTTCAGGCCAAATCCACTCTTCTCCTTCTTCGACCATCTCCGACCTAAGCTTCAGCGACCCTCTTCCTCCCCGTCGTTCGGCCACCCAATGGCCAAATTGGGTGGCCTAATACCTCCCTCTTCTTCCACTCCTCGTCGAACCAAGCAAGAGTACCAACCCCCTTCGTCATCGCCGTCCCATCTCACCGGAGAGTTCAGCTTCTCCGTGTCCGGCAAGTCACGCCAGCATGGATCCTACTCCCTTCAACCATGTAATTAGGTCCTCTTTCTTTCTCTTACTCTCTAGATTAAGTTCAGGTCATTAGAAACCCAATTTGACCCCTCGTTCATCGCTCTCTCCCCTTGTCTTCTCCATGGCCGGCGAAGCTTCGGTGAGCTTGCCTGGCCAACACACACACCCAAATCGCACATTACTGCCACCAGAAGCTTTGTCATTATTCCCTGATCAAAGGCCCTAATCCTTGGGTTCCGTGCCCAACACTTAGCCAAATTCAGAGTTGCTTGGCTGGATACTTAACGCATCTGAGCGTTGTTCTCGACGTTTGATTTAAGAGGAAAAATTGTCTTTGACTTTGGATTAAGATACTAATATTGGTTACTATTGAGAAATTGACTTGGGATTCGTGCTTACTGTTGGGGAAATTTGGTGGTTTCAACCACTAATTTTTATCTCTTTTATTTTTACCCTAAGATATAATTTTGAAAGCATTAATTGATTATTCTTTTTGTGATTGAATATTCATTGCATTCTTATTTCTGATTGTTGTGATTAATGAATTGAATTACTATACTTGTTCCCTGCAAACAACCTCAGAACTCACGATTTTTCGAGCTCTACAAAATTAAATGTTGAATCGATTTTCATCACTATACTATGACGCAATGTTTTCCTAAACTACAATAAATTTCGACTTCAACATTTTCACGTTGTTGCTGGGGAGCAACGCACAATTCACCACTAGTCATATCATTTTTTAATCATTGAATTGATTTCTAACTTGCCCTAATTGTTTTGTTTTGTTATTGCAGGGTACATCAAAAGGAAATCTTCTACGCAATCTACCACTCCAGGGGTAGGTAAAGTTTCTCTCCTTCCCTAATCATTTCTTAATCTTGGGAAGAGAACAAGGAAACAAATCAATTAGGATCCATGATGAGAACCTCATCATGAGCCATAACTAGCTCATTTTGACCCAATACAAAGGATAAAAGCTCCTACATATCTCAAGGAAAGGCTTAACTCAGAGAATTCTGAGTTTAAGAAGAAAACAAGTCATAAGGGGTAAAAATGCAATTTTACCAGTATAATCTGCATACAGGGTAATTCAGGGCCCAAACATAGGTCAAAGCAGCTTAATAAGAATAAAAGTGGGATGAAATGATCTAGCAAGGGCTACAGCAATTCCAAGAAACTAAATGATAATCTGTAACCCTAAAACAACCCACTTCAATTCACAAGGTTCGAGGCAAAGTAAAAATAGAATAAACCCTCTAAAATTCATAGAAAAATAATCTCTAGGGTTTAGAACCTTCAATTTAGCCTTCAGAACCCATTTTGACCTACATTGAGAACCATGCCCAATTAATAACCTAATTTGGGTTTTTGCGTAAATTGACCGGTCAAACAAGGTTTAATATAGAAATGAAATTCACCATCAGATTCCTTAGGTCCTAATTAGTCATGTATAAAAACTTGAGCCTAAGAAGAAACCTCCTTGACCGACTTTACACTTTGGTCCTCATATATTTACTCTTTGGCCCTCAACTTTTGAACCCTCGCATTTTGGCCCCTAACTCTCCTTCGTTCTTTGCGATCAGGTCCCCCTGCAAAACTTGCCAGCACCATGCTCCGGCGACCTTGCGCGGAGCATGGCGCCGCGCAGGGTGAGGTGGGGGACCTGGCAAGTAAACCGGGGGTGCCCTGCGTCGTCAGCCGTCGCAGGGACACCCCCTGGTCGTTGTAACCCACCATACCGGCCGTGCGAACGCACGGACGGTATGGGTTCTTGTTTCCGGCCATCCTCCGGCGAGGGAGACACGTCGTCTCCCTCCGCCTTCCTCCCTGTTTGATCCCTATAAATACCCCCCGTTGCTCCACCGACCGGGGCAGCTCGGGTCTGACGGAGAAAACCCCCAACTTTCTTCTCCTCTCCCTCCGGCAGACGCCCACTAGCTTCGGTGGTTCCTCCTCCTCCTCCTCTTCGCTCTGCCGCAATACCAGCAGCAGAGACCTCCTCCCCTGCTCTTCCTGCGCCACGCCGTACCCAGCTGGCGCCTCTCCAGCCCTCTGCTCGCCGCCGCCCCTTCCCCTGGGCATCTTCTTCTCCGGCGACAGTCGATACGACTGTCGCCCTGCCCCGGCCCCTTTCGTCTCCGTAGCTAGGTCAGAACTCCTCCCCATCTCCCCCTCTTTCTTTTCCTCACTGTCTTTTATTTGATTAAACCCTCGACCGCTCCTGTTCACCCTCACCTTCTCCGCCTCCGGCCATCCTCCGGCGAGCCGCTCCCATCACCTCAGCAACCCACACGGCTCGCCGACCACCGCAGGACCTCCGCCTCCTCACCCTGATCAACCCCCGCCCTGCCACTTCCCCCACATCACCCTCTGCAACCCCACCGAACAAACCCATCCTCCGACCCACAGTCCGACCTAGGGCAGCCCTTGCACGCCGCCCCTCGCCTCGCCACCACCCACACGAGCTTCGCCGCACCCTGGCGAAGCTCCTGGCACTTTCTGATTAGGCCGAGAGGCCGTTTTCTTGTGAACAGGCCACCCGACCTCCGCCGCCATTGCCGTGCAGAAGGAGCTGCTTCCGCCCGCAGCTACAGGTGCGCCACGCTCAGCGCCACGCCCAGATTCAACTCCCAGGCCTAGCGAGGCGTTTCGACAAAACACCAGGCTCGCAGCTAAGGCAGAAGGCTTCGCGTGACGCCGCGATCTCCCGCTGCTTTCCCCGCTGCGGGCGCGCAATTGAGGTGGGACATTTAGTCCCACCTCGGAAAAGCCTGAAGAGGCGCAGCGATATAAGATGCAAAAGTGCTGGAGGCTTACTGCCTCAGCACACGGGGTGAGGTCCCCTTCACCCGCCCGGTTACCCGGTCTCGTCCGCGCTCACGCCCCGCGGACCTGACCCGACCCGACCCGACTCAAGACTGACCTGCACTCCTCGCCCACCACGCACGCCGGTGGGCCTGGACCCGGGCCTGACCCGAACCCGGTTACCCGGCAGCTCTGGGAGAGCTTTCCCAAGAGTGGTTTCAGAGAGAGAGAGAGACGCGGGGGGGGGGGGGGGGGGGGGGGGAGGGTAGAGTAGGTTTTGCCTCTGACGAAAAACTCTGAAGTGTGCAGGCACAGGTGAAGAAGAAGAACCGCGGAAGAAGAAGGAAGCTGACTGTAGCAACAGGCAGTTTAAGTCGTCTGATTTGGAAATCAGACGACGGCCTGAAGGGAAAAGAAGAAAGAAGGAGGGGTGACGTCCCTGGCTGAAAAACAACAGAAGAAGGCGAGGCAGAGGAGAACACAAAAGAACAAGGGAAGAACTGAAAGAAGGAAAACAAAGAAGAAAGAAGAAGATCTGAAGAAAGACAGAAGAAAAAGGAGGAGCAGGAACAGCAGGAAGAAGAAGAAGAGAATCACCATTGCAGAAGAAAGACATCACCTCTGCAGACAAAGAAGAAGAAGAACTGAAAGAAGAAAACAAAGAAAAAGAAGACAACAAATTCTTTCCCTCTCTCTTTCTTTTTGTAAAAGAAACATGTATATCTCTAGAATACAACTTGCTCCCTGAGTTCGACATCGGGAACTCTTTTATTTTCCGAGTAAAAAAAAAATTATATTTGAAATGTTGGCAATAACTGGCTATATTACAACGACATAACAATAAAAACCAGTTATCTCTCGAAGCGACACCGCTCGTTTCGCGGCCATCGTTATCAATCCACTTGCCTTACCTTCCTAGTAATTATCATTTAAAGGCAAAGAGTTTCCTTATTTGCAAGATTAATTGAAATTAGATTGAAGTTGGTACGATTTGATTAGAGATTCCACATCCATGTTTTTTGTACCTATTAAGGATTTGCGCTAAAATTTCTCAACATCTTGGACTACTCACTTTCTTATTTAAGTCCAAGGTATCATATTTGGAATCAAATTGGACTTGAAATAGAGCCAATCTAGGGTTTCCACATTAGGGTTTTGGAGTATTAGTACACACTTAGTTGCAATTAAGGACAATGATCTTCCCGTATTTGTGTGCTACCTAAGCCCTTGGTTGAATTGATCTAATCAAGTGAACCCTAAAATCAAGGCTCTAAATTCACTTGAACCCTAAAATTTGGGACCTAATAACTTGTTGAGAACCAATCCGGGGTGATTTAGGTGCTTTGACCCAAATTTCATCCTCAACCTTAGGGCATGTCAGGTGAAATTAGTTCACTTTGTGAATCAATCAACCTACAAATTAGGTCACAATTTGAAATAACTTCTAAATCAAGTGAAATTCAAAGTACAATAAGGGCTAAAATTGGTAGACTTAGGTCTCAATTCACACATTCCAATCTACTTGGAACCACGGTGACAAGGAAGGTTAGGTGGGGGAAACCTTATAACCTGTGGGGGCGCTCTACCATGTAGGATCCTTGTGGGACTCTCCCTTCTTGGCTGTCTAAGTAATTCTCAGGTGTGTGGATTTTTGATCAAGAGGCTCATTTGCCTCAAACAGCCTTAGTCATCCAAAATTTTTGGGTGCTTTGATTAGATCCAATACATATCCAGTCCCTCATCTATTCTTTAGTGCACATACATAGGAAGAGGTCCCAAGGTCTAACCTAGAGGCCTCCATTAGAATTGATCGTATTGGTGAAATCTGATCTGATCTGATCAAATCAATCTGGACCTAAATTTGATTCTTCATCCTTATCTACCACTTGATTTGGAGATGCAACCTAATAACATAGGAAAGATGTTCCATAAACCTGAATCTCATATGAGCATAAAAGAGAAAATGATCGAGGTTGCTCTTAGGCATAGGGAAGATTTGACAGAACCTTAGACCCATTTAGCAGAGTTCAGGTTAATGTACAAAAAACAACAAACCTCATTATGGACCACGCCAAGATGATGTTAACACAAATGATATGTGGCTCAATTGGGGATGCTCTTTTATTGGAGTATAGTGAATTGTGGAGATTACATAAAACTGAATATCTACAATGTTTGACAAATCCACCACTTTGGGAAATACATCAAGATCTCATTGAGAAACGTGGGAATATGCTAAATATGTTGCAACAAGCCATTGATCAGAAATACCCATATCACCACTCAGAAACTAATGAGATATCTTAGGGAAATTTTAAAGATTAATACAATTTCCCAGAACCCGAGTACGAAATGGAGGTTGTTATGGACCCCCAACCCAAAGGGAATCGAATTTTGATTTTGCGTAGAATGACATACCTGATCAAGATGTGGGTTGGGCGGATCCAGTTACAGGTGTTCCCGATTATGAGCCAGCCATGGGTAGCTGTGAAGCTGGTCCATCATGCTTAGATTTCCCAAACACCTGTGATGAGTTTGATTTAGAATCTCTCGAGGAGGTAACTCCTGCACCTTATCCTGTTAAGGTATTCCTCGAAAGCAATTCCGACATCCCAATAGAACCAAGTTTAGATTCCAGTGACCTAATTCCTACAAATGACCTAGAATCTCGATCTGAGCCTAGTTGGGATGATTGGGAGGCCTAATGCGATGAGAGCCTGATTTTAGACTTGAACTATGATTTTGGGCCTATATTTGATGATTACACCTTTCCAGACTCCTTAGAAGAACAAATTGATTTGACGGAAGTCAAATCGATCTATGATACAGAATAAGAGGAGTTGGAAGAATTGAGATTTGATTAGATCTACCCTGGATACTGATGAGGTGTAGCTTATCAGAGCTAAAATGCCGAAATTAAGCTAGAAACTAGGTTAAACACTACATTATTAACATGATAAATGGGTTAAGTATGAAAATTAAGGAAAATAACCTAAAACATATAATTTGTGTTAAAAATGCATAATTAGGTCACTAAATGAGATATTCTATTTATAAATGCATATTGAACACATGATTGAGTTCAAAAGTACAAATTAAGGGTTGAATTAACTTCTTAAAGGTTCAATTAAGCTTCAATAGAAATTCCATTGCATTTGGACATCATTAGGACCCTGCATTAATGATTTTACATATAGGTTATCATGCATAACATTTTATTCATGCATAAAAATCTCAAGGACCTCTTTGAAAACTATCAAGGACCCTATTGTAAGACTTTTGGACCACGCTGCAGTCAATCTTCTCACTAATGGGTTTCTACGCAAAAGTCATACTATTTTTCCCACTTGGATTTGTGTGCAAATTACCCAAAACTCAACTGACACTGTTCTTAAGTTGCGGGTGCACTGTTCACTGAAGAACATAGTGCACATCCACCGTTGATCTCCTGTGCTCTTGATCCAGCGGTCGATTACAATCAATCCTTCGCACGCCTTTTTGCGGAGGGCCGTTTCCTCATCTAGATCTGATCCTGTGGTTGAAAGTTGGTTTGAGCTTCCCATGCACCTATCCTCCCCATCTCCATCGTCCATGCCTTAATCACCCAATCCCACCACTACAGTGATTTGATCGACTTAAGCGGCTACCAAAGAAGCTCCCCTAAGCTCGCGCAACGGCTATCAACTCCCTTCCCTTGAGTTGGTTCTTTCAATCTATCCCCTAAGCTATCATTCCTCACTTCTTCACCTATAGTGACAGAGCAAGACTTTTCCTTCCTCCAACTGCCTCTTGCCGCCGGCTCCAGGCACATGGACACCTCCTTCTTCAGCTGAGGGTCTCCTCCCTTTCGTCGTCATCGATCAATGGCCGGTGGACCTTGGACATCACCTTCGTCTGTTAGATAGATTTATCTCTTTCCTAGATTAGATTTACCGCTTTCTAGTTGGATTAGATAGTGTAGATCATAATTGCACTGGTGGATTGTGTTTGATTAGGTATAGATCAGTTTAGTTATAGTTTCCCTCGATTAGGCCTCTTTGATCAATTCTGATCAAGGAGGACAATTCATACACATCCATTAGATCATATAGCTTCCCCTTCATCTCCC
This sequence comes from Thalassia testudinum, assembly GCA_037157565.1. Taxonomy (NCBI): domain Eukaryota; kingdom Viridiplantae; phylum Streptophyta; class Magnoliopsida; order Alismatales; family Hydrocharitaceae; genus Thalassia; species Thalassia testudinum. The sequence continues at coordinate 47,423,147 of JAZHRO010000002.1, forward strand.
AATCAGAATCATCTTCTTCCCTTAATGTTTTAACTCATCGATCATCCCATCCATCTGAGCGTCCATTGGATCTGAAGCTTGATAACTCTCAGATCTAATGGAGCGCCAAATACATCAAAGGGTCTTCCATTCATACCATAAGACCACAAAGGCCCTTTCCATGCTCTGAATTGCATTGATTTGGTCAATTGAGATAAATTTGATTTATGAAGCTTATTGGAAAATTTCTTGAGCAATTGAGTTTTAATCGTGTTTAATTGACTGAATTGAGTTTTTATATGTGAAATTAGTTTCCTTGCAATGGGCTTAAGCTATTTGGATTTGATTTTAATCGCTTAATGTGCTTACACCTAATTTCAACTTAAGTTACTATTTTCATGCATTTTCTGAGGTAGCCGAAGCCTAGGATTTTTGGTGCACTGAAATGAGGCTTTGGTGATGACCTAATGTGTTTTAATGCATCGCCTAGAGCTCCTATACATCAATCAATGGTGTGCATGAACTATAGATGAATAATTCATCTTGGCGATCACACATCAAAAGCTTAATCTGGGCGACATCCTAATTTGATATCAGAGATTTTAATCTACACATGAATTAGTTTAGGTCTAGAATGGTTTAATGAAGGTCAAGAAATAGTTTGATTTGATTTTAACATCTATTATGGTCATTTACTTCCACACTGTTTATAGTGTGAAGTAAAAACCATATTAGGGTTTCTAAGGTTATCTAATCCTTGATTTGGTTTTAAGGGGATTTTAGACCTTCTAATAGATGTTTGTGATGAATGGAATGTGAGTTTTAAAAATTCAAATAGAATTGAAATGATTTGACTAATTTCAAATGAATCAGCAGCAACTTCTCTCTATCTGTACTGGATGTATTTTCAAAATAAGTTTTGATGAATTGAGTTTTTGAGATTGAATGTTCCTCAGATCTTCTAAGGATGAGGTTTTAGAGCTTGAAATGGATTTTGATGGCTTAGTCTTTAAGCTGCAAGCAACTGCTATTTTTTTTTAAGTAGTAGAAATGGCAGCTGGACAATAGCAGCTGGGTTGATCTTAAAGGAAATTTGATTTTAGTGAAGGGCTTTGAGTTTCCAGAGTTTTTGATTAGACCAAGTAAGTTTGATTTGGTAGCTGAGCAGATTAGGAACAGTGCTTGAGCTGCTGTTCTAAGCAACTACAGCCACTGTCAAGGCTGGTTTGAAGATGGTTTAAGCTAGGTTTAATGTGTAAAATGAGCTGATGTTGTAGTATACTAATAAAACATCATATACAAGCTTTCATGTATGATTCCTTGATTCAAATTTGATCAGATTATCATGTAAATGATATTTAAAATTCACTGTCAGCTGCATTTATAATGTTCAAACTGTCTAATATGGGTTTTTGATGAAATTTGTCGTGAAAATCATGTTTAATTACTTAAACCTATTTCTTATGAATTTTTGAATGTTTTGGAGTGTTTGAACACCTTTTCCAGCTATCAAAAGTTGTGATGAGGCCTTACGTTTCCTTTAACAACATCCATTTATTCCTAATTTGGGTTAACTTTGTAAATAAATAAAAATGATAAAAAAATCACAAAAAAATAAAACAAAGGTCTCTTAGTAGGATTAGGTATTTCTTTAAGTGTTTATAAAGTTGGAAAGTATTTCGAACCCCCGACTTAGTAGAACATACCAGCTAACGATTCGGTGTACTTTGAAACTAAATAAAAGAATCAAAACTAAAAACACCAAAAAGAGTTCATATTTCTCTTATCTCACTCTTTCTCTCTCATCTCGTACCTCTATTAAACATAAAAAGTCCACAAAAATAAGAAAATACTCAAAAACACCTAAAAATACCATGTATATTGTGTTTATTCTTGTAAATATAATTTAATACTAAGCTATGTGTAGATATTGTAATATATGTAAATAATGCATAAAATAACTTAAAATTATATTCTATATATTTAATTAAGTATTTAGGATGATTTATTGTATATATAAACTTAATGTTTAATTATATATTAATTTATATTAGAGTAAATGTAAATAATACTAAGTAATTATAAATACCTATGTATATGCCTATAATCATATGTATGACTATACATGCATACTTAAGTAATTATTATATACTATATGATACCAGTACATTAGTTTATTTATGTAATTATTGTAGGTAATTAAGTTATTAAGTTAATTAAGTAAATTATTAACTTAAAATAAAATAAATTAGTAAATTAACTTATTACTGAAGTAATCTATAGTGTATATTTGTATAATATTATTTTAAGTACTTCTGACCTATTATACTATAGTTGTATTATATTATAGTATTTATACATTAAATATGTATATATTTATCTAAAACGTGTATTTAAATGTAAATAAATTAAAATAGATGTTCTAAAATAAAATAAAAATGTATAATTGATGGGAACACCATCATGAGTAATAACTAGCTTAATTTAGTTAGTATTAAAGAATAAATACTCCTACATAACTACCAGAGAGCCCTAATTCATTGCATAACCATTCTAAGAGAATAACAGTAAAACAAGGGTAAAACTATAGCTTTAACAGCATATCTCAATTGCAATACAATCATGGGTTTTCTCAAGGGGTAATTAAGGGTAAAATGACCTTAAATATCTAATAAGTGCGTTAGAAAATGGCAGAAAATGGTTTTCATGTGTTTTGAGAATTAAATGACTTTTAAAATCCTAAAAATAGATCCGCTTAATTAAGTGAGGTTCTGGTTAGGATAAAATTCACCTAAACCCTCTAAAATTCATAGAAAAATATTCTCTAGGGTTTGGTACCTTCAATTTGACCATCAAAATCCATCTTGACCCAAAATAGAGTCTCAGACTGATATTTTCCCTAATTTAGGTTTTTGCATAAATTACCCAGTCAAACTTGGTCAAAACCTAAATCTAACTTCACCATTGGATTTCTTGGGTCCAAATTAGGTTTGTACCAAAATTTGGGCCAATCTGAGATTATATTGACCTAGTTTGCAATTTGATCCAGTCTGAGTGTTTTCTCTCACACACATGCACCTAACTTTTGAAATCCTTACAAAAAGACCCCTATCTTTGTCGTCACTCTTTAAAAATAGGTCCCTCCACCATTATAGAGGAGGAATCCTTCTCCGGCGACCTTTGATTGAAGAGAACTTCTTTATTCAATCAATCCCTTCCAAATTGGAAGAAAGATTCTTTAAGGAGTCCTCTTCCCTCTGAATCTGTTCATGAGCTCCATAACCTTCCCAATCTCTCATGCGAATGCATGAGAGATTTGGGTTTCCTACTCCGGTGACAATTCCTAGCTTGGAAGCTTAGCTTCCAAGCTCAAAACCCCCTCCTGAGCCCTATAAAAAGATCCCCAGGGCACCCCCATTCTCTTAAGCTTGATTCTGGCCGGGAAACCCTCCTTTCCTCCTTCCTTTTCCAGCCGCAAAGCTCCACAAGCTCTGGCAACTCCTCCTGACCTCCTTCGTCATCCGTCCACAAAACCAATGGCCGGATTCTCTCTCTCTCTCATCCGCTCTTGGCCGAACCAGCAGGAGCCCCTCTATCTCCGTCGTTGTCGCCGTTCCCATCATCGGAGCACATTCTTCCTCAGCACCGGCCTACCAACGCCAGTACTGTTCTCCTTTGTTCATCCATTTAGATTAGGTTAGGTTAGTTAGCTTTGCTCTTAGGTTTAGTTTTATACCCAAAAACCTCAAAAATAGCCCTTGACGTCGTCACTCACCTCCGTCTTCCCCATCTCCGGCCACACCTCCGGCGAGGTCCTCCGCACGCTACACTCATCCACACACCTCACCACAACTCTCAAAAGCATCGCCATCCCTCCACGCACAAAACCTCTATCTCTATTCACCTTCCCGTCCACCCAAACTCCCCGCTAATCAAACCCATCATCTCTGACCTATTCTGTCTTCGCCATCCACCTATACACACCTTCGCAGCACGCCACTGCCACCCACACCTTCGTCGCATCCCTGCGAAGCTCCTGAACCTCTTTAACTTGGCCACAAGGTCGTATTCTTGTTTTCAGGTCTTCACTGCCTCGACCGCCATTAGCAGAGCTTCAAGCAAAGCTTCAACCTTGATCTAGCACCTATAGGCCCTAGGCGAAGCCCCAGGCGCAGTAGAACATCTCCAGGAGCACAACTAAGGAGACAATTTGGCTCTTTGACTGAGCCTTTGACCACAATCGTGCGAAACAGCAGCTGCAGCTCCATGCAGAGAAAGGTGGTGGGATTTAGTCCCACATCGTGGATTGAGGAGCAATTGAAGCCACATAAGTTGTTTTTGTCACATGAGCTTATCGCCTCAAGGGACACACAGGGTGTGAGGTCCTCGCACTCTTATGTGCCTTGTTCGCGACATTGCCCCGCGGACTTGGTGCATACCCGATAACCCGCCTAAGCCCTATACACTCCTCGGCTGTGACCCACGCCCTCAACCCTAGACCCGGGTGCGCACTTGAGCAGAATACCCGATTACCTGTTACTATGGAAGGCTCTAGGAGAGTGAATCCCAGAGAGAGAAAGAGAGAAAGTGCACGGGGCAGGGGGTTTTGCTCTCTGGAGGAATTGGCTAACACTTAGCCAAAATCTGAAGACCCTTTCCCCTGTGGTTGAAGAAGAGAAGACGGGCAAAAGAAGAAGGCTTGAAGAAGAGAAAGAAGAGAAAGCAGAGAAGAACTGAAGGAAGAACAAGGCCGTAGAAGAAGAGGAGGAAAAGAGGAGAAAGAAGAAGAAACAAAGAAGGCACTGTAGCAGTTGAACATTTAAGGTGTCTGATATCCAAAGGAGATGTCTGATTATTGTAGCATTCAAGCTACTGTGCAGATATTTGATTGATTTGGTCATGATTACTGTAGCATTATTGATTACCTTAGTATACATATAACTATACTAGATAATTGGTATTCTAAATCACCATTATTTTGTTATAGATCTCTTTTTATCATGTCAAATTCTTGTTATACTCATGTCCTACATTAATTATCATTTTTGAGTAATTTATTTAGCTTAATTTTGTGCTCAATTACATTTTATTTGAGATTAGTGTGTGAATTCTTATTTACTCTCTGTGTTTGACCTCAAACTTCAACTTTGAGTAATAAATATTATTTGTTTTCAAAGTGATTTCGGCTATACTACAACGCATCATTTATAAATATCGATCTCACTCTGACAATAATAATAAATACTTTAATATATAAATTGACTATTTATAAGGTTAATTGCATTATTAATTTATCAATTTATACATTAATTAAGAAATTAAACCTTAATTTAACATGTATAATTTCCCAACTTTAACTAATTTTAATATATATTTAAATAATTTATTTTATAAATTAATTATACAATCATGTAGACTTAAATAAGGGCTTTCCATATATATAATTTATTTAGAAATCAGATCTTAATTCGACTCCCAAATCGAGGGTCAAAACCTTGCATCTAGAACTCTACTGTGCACTGGATAGCATGCAATTGCGTGCTGAGAAAGGTGCCACATCATTAACGCACAAGCCACTGCAATGATCTATAACTTTTTTGCCGCATGGCCCCCTCAATCGATAAGCACTGGGTGCAAGCATACCATTACCTATTACCCTCTCCTAAGCATATATTAAGCATTATTTGGAATAGTGTGCTGGCTAAGGGCCTGTGCACTATGCTCGGTGAGATCAATGAAACCTTGTGTGCCTATGTGTGTATGTACATGTATAGTACATATAATTATAATATAATATATATGTATATGTATGATAAATAAAATAACTATATATAATGTATACGTATACATAGGTTATATATATATATATATGTAAATAGAGTAAGATACTGTTTGAGTCTTATGTATATATACTTTTTGTTTAAGGCTTTAGTGACATATATCTATCACTGTAGATATGTTTTTATGTCAATAAACATATTCTTTTGCCTTATACATTGTACATATTTTTACTAAGGCTATAGCGACATATATATATGTTACTGTATATAATGTATGTTATTAAAGTTAATATTATATGTTAGTATATTTAGTCTAGTGTACATTAGTAGTTATTTTTGTACCTATATTTAGGTATTATTTAGCATAGATGTACATAATTAATATAGAGTATTACATAGTTTTTGATGCATGTTCAGTTGTAAATATGTTTAAGACATTAAATTAATTCTTTTGTACATAGTTGACCGATTCATTCGTTATTTGATTAATTAATTCATTTTTGTAAATAAAATAAATATTTTTGGAAGAAAAGAATATTTTTGTAACATAAAGAGTGATGTATATCAATAAATGCCTCCGAGTGAACGACCTGAAATAAACTAGTAAATATTATGTAAATAAACAAAATGACGCGACATCTGTTTCCATTGTGACCACTATACTATAACAACGACATTAAAACATCGTTTTTAACATGCAGATGATTTCTGCGACCAGATACCCTAAACTGGAGACTATGCCTAATAAGGACATCTCTGTGAGCTTGGAATTTGCGATTAGGTTAGACCAAAGTTAGGTTGATAACTCCATACATCTTGATTTATTCTGTGGTGGAAATCCCGATCTTGAATCAAGCTCAGAAGCTGATTGTCGCAAAGTCTCCGATGATTTCAAACCTTACTTTGATTTTGGAGAACCATTATTTCCAGATGATTACGAATAAATTTACGAACTCAGTATCCATGATCCATCATTAATTCTGATGCTGTGACTAATGATTTGGAACTCAAAGTAGCCCTACCTCCTACTCTCAAGCCAGAGACATTTAGAAATCAATCCTAACCCTGACCTGCCACTGGAATCAATTTTTATTTTGACTCACCTCTTTTTGATCCAGTTGCTTGTGATTCACTGCCATGTTTCGACAGCGATTGGGACACCGATCAAATTGAAAACCACATATTGTCCCCCTCTAATCCTACCAGTGGGGTTCCTACACTCTTCATAGATCCATTATCTTTTGAAGACCCCTACTCTGATCCGGATGAGCCAATATAGCCAAACACTTGTTTTGCATTTCCACATCTATTTGGGCCACAAAGCATCTGGTGGGCTCCACACCTATTGATTCACATTCTTCAACCCACCAAACTGATTGGGTTTAATCTGGATCATCAGCCAATTGACTTAAATAAGCACTTGGTTGGACCAACTAGACTACTCATCAAGGTGCTTGTTCTACAAAATTCTTCCAATCTTACCACCCCTTCTCCTTGACCACCTTCTGCTTGACTAAAAGCATGAAATTTAGTGCTTAATGGGAGGCAACCCATCATTCCAAAAACTCAAGACCCTTCTGATTCTTTCTGAGTCACATTCATATTACACTTTAGGGTTCAAACTTTAGAACAGCGGACTCCACCTTTGACACTCGTATCAGAGCTTGAAATCATTCGCAACAGTCATCTCGACCCATTCACCCACCCTTTGACCATGTTCTAAACCTTTGAATTGAGTTGAATTCAAACCCACCTAGGTTACAATGAGGACATTGTAAAACTTAGACATGTGGGGTATTAAAGTGCAAAACAAATGAGAAATTCTATTCTTTGAGGGGTTTTCACAAAAAAAATATATAGATAAAAAAATGGAGAAAAGGGGAGGAAAATTTTGTGAAATGAATGAAAAATATTTCTTGAGGAGGAAAAAGAGGAGGAAATACAAAAGAATGTCAAAAGAGTAAAATCAGAAATAGTTGATAGTCCTAGCAATTGGTTATGGATCCTACTTAAGATCTAGACCAAATCAAAACAAGGATTAAGTCTTGAAGTGCTAGAGACAAGGAGATAAGTAAAGAGTACCAACCTTAGGCCTCTTAGGCTTATTCTAGGGTTTAAACACTCACATATTTGTTAAGACCCAGACTAGTCCTCAAGAGATTGAGGAAAGTGCGAAGCTAATGTGTTTAGTCTAAGGCTTAGGGGTTATTCGGCCCCGTTGCCTACTCTTTGGTTTGCGGGACTTGGTAACCTAGAAACCGAAACATCACAAATTAATCTGGTTCAGTGCACTTAATGAAATATAATGCCAAAAGTGTTTTGTTCTGAAAAGGTTTTCCCAAGGATCTGGCTTAAGAGTGGCTCGAAGAAACAAGTTGCTTGGACAAGTTCTCGACGTGGAGAGGTGGAATGAAAAAATACTCCCCTCGAAGATGCGTTATAATGTATCTTATCCTTGGTGCTTGTCTCTTAAGATATCTAAATATCCTACTGGGGGCATGTAAGCACCTTGTGCTGGTTTAGGTGCCTTGGGCGGGATTATCTCGAAATGTCGATTACCAAGGCCTGAATTTAGCTACAGAATGCTATGGGTGGCACTATCTCGAAGTATCAAAAACTAGGGTTCTGGAGGTTGCCATGGGCGGTGCTATCACGAAACATCGAAAGTCAGGGACCCTTCGCGGATTGATGGTGGGAATAAAGAATCCAATATAGACGGTGTTTAGTGCTAATCCGATGTTTAATTTAGGGGAATACAAAAGGAAAAGAGAGAAAATTCTCAAAATAAATATCCCTCTCTATCTCTCTTAACAAAAATGCACTCGAAAATTGAACCTAGACTTGCTACGTATACGCACAGGTGCTTTAACCGCTAGGCTCAATGAACCATTAGCCAGTTTTTGTGGACCTTAAAAACCTTTATGGCAGACCCAAGGCTGAGACTGGTTAGGTCTGGATCGTGGCTGGTACTGGAGTATCTTTAGGCCTATTGTTGATATTCTGATCTAATTTCTAGAGAAGAGGCACAAACATGCATCCTAACATCAAAAACATGGTTTAGAGATCTAGTTCCTTCCATAAGATTTTGCTAGGGACTAGCAAAAGTTAAGAATGGGGTTATGATGATAACACCATCATTCGTCATAATTAACTTAATTTAGTCAGAATCAAATGATAAATTCTCCTAAATGATCATTTGAGGACCATAATTCCACACTAATCTAATTTAAGAAAAAGACAAGAAAACATGGTTAATTCTGTTGTTTTAATAGCACTCGCAAATGCAGATTAAACTTGGGATTTATTAAGGGTTAATTAAAGGTCAAATGAACTTAAAAGACCAAGAAGTGGACTTACACTGTTTGAATCAAGATTTCACGCATTATGAGGACTAAAATAGGACTAAAAATCCTAATTATCAACCACACTTAAATTGAAAGGGTTATGGTCAAAATAAAATCAATCTAAACCTCTTAAAATTCATGGAAAAATATTTTATGATGTTTGGTACCTTTGGTTTGACCATCTGAACCCATTTTAACCTAAAAGAGAGATTCAGACAGGAATTTACCCTGATTTGGGCTCCTGTGCAATTTACCTAGTCAAACATAGTCAAAAATCAAATCTAAGTTCACTAGATTTTTTGGGTCCAAATTAGGTTAACACGAAAATTTGGGCCTAATCAGAGCCCTTCTTGACCTAGTTTATAATTTAGTCCCTAGATCTCTTATCTTTGCACTTAAACCCTCAGCTCTTATATTTTCCTTTCAACCAGGCCCCTAAGTTCTCATCTTCTTCACAACTAAGCCGTTGCTGCCTTGTCTCTCTCCATCTAAACACAGACCTAAACCCAAAGCTCGAGAACTTCAAACACCAACTTCTCCATCAATCAGCAACCGATTCACGCCAAATTTGGAAGAAGCAATCACCAAAAGATTCCCCACCGTTTGAACACCATTTCAGATACTTATCTGAAGCAGAGAGCTCCATCAGAACTCATGATTTCCATTTATAAAAACTTCCAAATCCGTAAGCAAACTCACATAATTGAAGCAATTAAGGGGTTATTCCTCATCTATATAAGATCCCTGAACTTTTACGGTCCAAAGCAGCTAGGTTTCAGGCCAAATCCACTCTTCTCCTCCTTTGACCGTCTTTGACCTAAGCTCCGGCGACCCTCTTCCTCCCCGTTGCTCGACCACCCAACGACCAAATTGGGTGGCCCAATACCTTACTCCTCTTCTTTCGCTCCTCGTCGGACCAAGCAGGGAGTGCTAACCCCCTTTGTTGTCGCCGTCCCATCTTGTCGGAGAGTTCATTTTCTTCATGTTTGACAAGTCATGCTGGCACGAATCCTACTCCCTTCGACCATGTAATTAGGTCCTCTCTCTCCCTCTTACTCTCTAGATTAGGTTCAGGTCATTAGAACCCCTCGTTCATTGCTCTCCTCCCTCGTCTTCTCCATGGCCAGCGAAGCTTCAGTGAGCTCACCTGGCCAACACACACACCCAAATCGCACATCACTGCCACCAAAAGCTCCACCGTGACTCCCTGATCAAAATCCCCAAACCTAACGGGACTTTTGATCACACCTTCACCGCCGTTGAACATACCCACTATCCGCCACCCTAACTAACTGCGACCGACATCAACAGCACACCTTCCTCGCCTTACAATGAGTCTCCTGAGTGTGTTAATTGGGCCTTAGGGCTGTTTTCGTGAGTTTTCAGGTATCGCCGGCGAACACCACTCCTCCGCCTCTGTCCGCTATGCTTCGGCCATCATCACCCCCTCTACCACCCTCAGCTAGAGCGGAATACCTCCACAAAGCCTTCTAGGCCTCCAATTGGGACGAACACACCCAGTAGCAATGTGATTTGTAGAAGATCTCACCAACTACCAACACGCAAAGAAGGCTGGGATTTAGTCCTACATTGTTGGCGGTTAAATTTGAAGCTGATTCATATAGTTTTGCTGCGATATCCTTATCACCTCATAACCACGGGGTGAGGTCCCATGCACACTCCCGGTACCCTCACCCGCCACTCACACCGGCGGGCCTAGACCCAAATCCGATTACCCGGTCCCGTTTAGCTGATTACCTTGACCTGGTTCTGAGAGAGAAAGAGAGGGATTTTCTAAGAGGATTTTGGGGGGGGTTTGCACTGTCAAACTTTGGGTTTCGTGCCCAACACTTGGGCAAATTTAGAGTTGCTTGGCTAGATACTTAAGGCTTCTGAGCCTTGTTCTCGACGTCTAATTTAAGAGGAAAACTTGGCTCTGAGTTTGGATTAAGATACTGATATTGGTTACTGTTGAGAAATTAACTTGGGATTCATGCTTACTGTTGGGGACATTTAGTGGTTTCAACCACCAATTTTTATCCTTTTGATTTTTACCCTGAGATATAATTTTTGAAGCATTATTTGATTATTTTATTTGTGATTGAATATTCATTGCATTCTTATTTCTTATTATTGTGATCAATGAATTGAATTGCTATACTTGCTCCTTGCAAACAATCTTGGAACTCATGGTTTTTGAGCTTTACAAATTTAAATGTTGAATTGGTTTTCATCACTATACTATGACACAATGTTTTCCTAAACTACGGCGAATTTCAACCCAACAAAGGTGCCTCTTGCCTCGATCGCCAACCCTCGCCTGCCCCCATTTCCTTTACCATGAGGGGAGTTTCTCACGAGCCCTATTCCCCACCTCCATACCCCTTTTATTCCCAACCCCTCCATATTTCCCACATTGCCACAAGGTTCTGTCACATATCTCCAGAATATACTCCGTGTCCAGAAAATACACCTACTTCTGCATTAAGGCATTTACCAATAGAAGACTCCTGCTACCTTTTCCAGCAGTAGGAACGATGGCATCTTTGACCCTACCTACGCTCCCCACGACGAGCTTGCATCACTTCCTTTCTATTAAGCTAAAACTCACAAACTTTCTTTTGTGGAAAACTCAACTTATTCCATTACTTCAAGCGCATGGCCTACTTGGTATCATCAATGGCTCTGAACCATGTCCATCAGCACCGTTTGCATCCTCCTCCTCAGATGTTGCATCGTTCGCTTCCCAGAGCTCCTCGGCACTTAAGGAATGGCATCACAAAGATCAGGCCATCCTCAGTTGGCTGCTATCATCCTTATCTGAAGAAGTACTTCCAACTGTTATTGGACTAGAGCATGCTCACCAGGTATGGAAAACTCTTCAAGATACTTACGATGCTCCATCCGCTTCTAGACTACAGTTACGCATCCAGCTACATAATCTCTGGGAAGGAGACGAGCCAGTCGCTGCATATCTCCATAAGGCCAAATATATTGTGGATGAGTTGGTTGCCTCCGGGCAACTTCTCTCATCTGAAGATTTTAATGGAGTTATATTCTCCAATCTTGGTACTGATTTCAATGAAATTGTCACTGCCCTATCTACACGTCCTACCACTGTCTCCTTCTCCGAGCTTCACAATCAGCTACAAAGTCACAAGATATGCATTCAACACAACAATACACCGGCCGTGGCTACTACGGCCAACATAGTATAGTGCAGCTCTTCCTTTGACCACTATTCCTCCCGAGGACGAGGAAGAGGTCATGGTTGTCATGTTCATCGCTCGTCCCCATGTCTAGTTTGCTGTCTCCACGGACACAGCCCTTATAAATGCAAATTTTGCCGAATAGCTCCAATACCACAAGCAAATTTTTCCACAACCTTTGCTGGCCTCACTAGAGACTAGTACGTTGACTCTGGAGCATCCCATCATATCGCTAATGATATGGAGAAATTGACACTGTCAGACAACTATGTCGACTCTACCATTATTCAGGTTGGCAACGGTCAAGCAATGCTTATCTTCGATATTGGTAAGCATAGCCTCAAATACCCATCTTGCCAATTCCAACTAAATAATATTCTGTGTTCTCCATTAGCTTCTAAATCCTTGTTATCCGTCTATACCTTTTGACATGATAATAACTGCATTTTTTAATTCTCTGATGATTCCTTTGTGGTAAAAGACCACCGCACGAAACAAATTCTCCTTCATGGCAAGCCTGAGAATGGTCTGTATCACCTCCCCTACCCACCGTCGCCACCAGTTGCCCTCTCTGTCTCTCCCCAAAACTTTGATATTTGGCACCAACGCCTTGGTCATCCTTATTTCTAGATGACTTGTCAAGTTCTTAAGAATAATGGTCTCTCTGTCTCTTCTTCTTCTAAGTCTACAAATAAATGTACAGCTTGTCTTCTAGGAAAATGTACTTACACTACTTTATACGAAACTAAAACTATCAGTAGTGCTCCATTAGATTTGGATTTTACTGATGTTTGAGGACCAACCCCTACTTCAATTGTTTCTGGTCATCGATATTTCATTTTATTCATTGTTGATTATTCGAAATTCACTTGGTTTTATCCCTTAAAGTGCAAATATGATGTTCCTCTTTGATGTAAACATGTTTATATTACATAAAATGTCTATTTATGCATGTTCTTAAGCATAGAATTACATTACATATTATAAATATTGCATAGCATGCATCATCTTGCATTTAGATTGGTTTGAATAAAATGGAGGTTAATTGTCTCCTTTTATGTTTAGGGACAAGGGCAACTTTTTATCGGAGCATCGGATCGAAGATCCAACCATACGGATCTGATAAGAGCGACGATTAGAGTTGAACGACTCCAAGATCGCCCTAATCGGATATCCATAGCATCAGATAGAGATCGAGGAATCCTAGAAGATCAAGGGCCAAGATGGTGTGAATTTGTACTTCAGACAAAAAATCCGACCGCACGGATGGATTCAGATCGATGATCGCAGCCTAACGACGCGAAAATCGACTCAATCCGACAACTGTGGCACCATCTACATTATCCAGAAGATGGACGGCCAAGATGGCACCACGTGGCTCCATCTCAGCCACCCAATTGGCCGCATGCACCCGTCGCATCTTCTCTTCTTCATCTGAGCGTCGTTTCTCCACCGTTGGATGCTCATCCAACGGCTGCAGGGCACGCATGCATGTTTCAAGAGTGCGACACAAACGCGCTTGTAGCGCGTTGGTCGAATGCTCTTGCGAGGAGAGGAGCAGGGTCGAGTCACGAGGAGCAGGCGAGAGGGGCGCAGGTGAGCGGGTGCGTGGAGCGCACGATCGTGATCGAGCAGCTGTCTGCACCCGATAGCGCCCACGCGCCATCGGACGTGCGGCGAGAACGTTGGATTTCACGCGGAGGCGCGCGTTGAGAGGCGCGGCGGGGATGCATCTCAGCTGTTCAATCTCACAATCGAACGGCTGAGATTTGAAGATCGTGGGCATGCATTTAAAGAGAGGAGGCGAGCGGGTGCGTGCACGCCACCCCATAACGCTCACGTTCAGACCTTTAGCGACGGATTTATCCATCACTAAAGGTCCTGAATTAATGATTTTCAACTTAAAATGACCAAATTGCCCTCACTCCTTGCAACTATAAAATGAGACCCCCTCCATATGAAATTCTCATCCCTTCTTTCTCTTCTCTCCGCTTCCAAAGCTCAAGAGAAGCTTATCCCACACTCGGGATGCTTCTCAAGAGATAAAGTCAAATTTTCACCCCCATTTCGGAAGCGGATCCCGCGACGACGATAACGTGCTGCTCCGTTCCCGTTCTTCTCGCTCTGTCCTCCTTCCTGCTCCGTTCCCCGTCTTTCAGTCGTCGTCCCGTACAGCTCATCCTCCAAGCGATCGTCGAGGAGGATATCTCTCTCTTCATTCTTTTTAATGCTTTCTAGAGTAGATTTACTGCTTTCTAGTGTAATCATTTTCTGCTTTCTAGTCGTAATGAGTAGTGTAACGAATAACCTCTTTGATAATGAAATCCATATTCATTCTACATCCATTTTTGCTTTTGTTTGTAATATTCTCTCTTCTATTTATTGTAAATAGATAAATAGTTTCCAATCATCTATTCTGCTTCGTGACAAATAAAACAAACGTGTATTTCTAATCAAACGTCCGCCTCCCTGAGTTCGACCTGGGATTTCTATTCCGGTATAAATTTTATTTGTTGAACACGAGTTCTTTGCTTTCAAACTACAACGACAGGTTTTTCAAAAACAAATACGATAGCGTAGTAACCCATAGCTTCAACATTTTGGCACCGTTGCCGGGGAGGCGACGCTCTTTGATTTTTTCGCATTTTCCGACTTACGAATCATTTACCTCACTTCTCTCCTTTCTTATTGTGATTGTAGGTACTCTTTCAAGACGAGCAGAAGCAGTAGATTGGAGCAAAGTGCTGTTGAAGATTCTGTAAGTTTTTCCCCCCCATTAGTTTTCATTTCACGACATAATAATACAAACATAAATCAACCTAGGTGTTCTTATAAACTCTAAGGTTAGTTTTGTTTGTTTGTTTTACACCTACACCCTCCTCAACCTCCACATTTAAAAAGAAAAAATAACAATAATAAAATCTCACAGAGGTACACAACCTTATCTGATTTTCAAACTCAACCGGTAAATCGATCTTTGGAACAGGTACACTCATCCAAACACATAATTGAGAAGAAATCAGATTAGGTAATCACTTGTGTGCCTAATTAAGTGGTGCAACAGGCTAATTATTTGAGTTGATTGGGCCGCACCACTTCAATTAAAATCAACTCATTAAGTAGCTGCTGCATAGGTTCAACTCTTAGGGATTTACCAGGCACTTCACATTATTTTAAGTTTCAAAGGAAAACATCTTCACCTATGCTTTCAAAACCTGGTGTACCAACAAAACTTGTTTGAAAATACCTAAAGTTGAATCCTAAAAGCTACTAAGCAAGATTTAAACCCTAAAATTCACCGCATCAAAAATAATCTTGCTTGAAAATCACTAGTTGTGCACGCACACACACATCAATCAATCATTTAGGGAACAACCCAGATAAAGGGCCCATCACATTCCAAAGCACATTCAAACCTAGCCCTAAATAAAACAGAGTAGACGTTGGCCTTAAGGATTCGATTCGCTCTTCAGAGCCCACAACGAGATTATTTTTTATTAGTCTGTTTCTACTGTTCAATCTGATGTCTAGCTAGGGGAGCAGAATCAAACGATCGTGGCTGGGGGGTACACTAGGAACCGAGGCACGAGCTGAAGGAAGAACCTTCTCCCCAGTCCCTCCTTCTAACTGGTTGGATTGAACAGACAGAAGTAGATCAAATGGTTTCTTTATCTCAAGACAGGTTCTGGGAGTTTGTAGGTCTTTAGGCTAGCCCACTTAAGGACAGGTTTGATTTCTTGTATTGCAAGGTACCTTTCTTCCTCCAGTCTATCATGAATCTTCCACATTTTATACGCATTCCTGCTCTTTCCATTCTGTTATGAGTTATCCTCAACATCACGATTATCCCGACTCGTACTGTAATCAACCATGAGTTAGTTGGGATAACTCGGATTGGGGATACAGTTCCGGACCTCCGTGTTTAGGGTCTAACCCTGAATACTATAATTGTGATTTCTATTCTTCTCAAAGCCACATCGATTATAGATCGCCACCCTTTTATGGACAACCTAATACGATCTACAATCAAGAAAGATATACTGGTCCTTACCCATCCTCTAAATACACTGCCTTTAGGTCATCACCACCTTTTGAACAATCCGAAATGACCTATTATCAGGAAGGGTATCACGAATCTCAATTCGTTAATTCCTCTGCACTAATCCCAAACTCGCCCAACCCTGAACCAAGTCATTTGGTTCAGGTTAACCAAGTTCAAGATAAGGTCTTGGCTAACTTGAGGAATATTATACAATCTTTAGAAGTTCAGCCAATACCTTGCATTAGAAAATTGGAGCCCCTGATTGAGATGATTGATGATTTGAACAAATATTTGTTGGATTGGCTCTAGGATGTTACAGATAAGCCGGGTGAGTTTCTACTTGGGAAGTTAGCGAAATTGAGAACGAGATTTGTTGTTGCTTTAGTTCAATTGTGGGATGATTCCCAGGATGAACCCCCTTTAGGAGAGCCCATGTCAGAACCTACTTAGGCACCTGTTGAAGGGGACACGTGTTACGAGGCTGATCAGATTGAATTAGAGCAACCAATTAAGGATGATCTGATTTCTTCACCTGAAATCCCTGAGCCAGGGTACGAGGAAACGTATGTCTCCATGGACCAGGAAGTAACGGATGATTTTGGGACATGCATTAATACGGATTTTGATTTCTTTGATTCTGATGGTGAAAATTCAGTTTGCGAAGTCTCACGTGAGTGTACATAACACGATTTCTGTGAGACGATTGGGCTTAAGGAATCTGATAGATCATTTGATAACCTAATAACTGAGAAAATTGATCTTATTGGGGCTCACATGACGGATTCAGAATCGCATTTTTTGGAGGATGCAATCCAATGTCCTGATTGTCAGTTACACCCCATTGAATTTACTGATAATTCTATTTTTGAGATAACTAGACTTAAGTCAATTTTGATTCAGCTGCATCTTTTAGACTTGAAAATTTCAGATGGGGTGATTAATATGCGGGAGGTCCTGGAATTTGACATTCTGAATGAGGAGGATAGGAGTTGGGAAATTTTAATTTGGGAAGCAAACTCTGGAGGAAGTAGAAGACCGAGTTTAAGGGTTCCAATGCATCTAAAACCATCAAACCAAGACCCTTACGACATTTGTTCTGAGGATGTTCAACCCAGGCATACATTCATTAATTATCCTTTTGATATCGAATTCTCTGTAACCTGACTCTTTGGTCTTGGGTTGCATCCTCATAAACCGCAGGCCCAACCACACTTGCATATTGATTTTAGGTTTTGGGTAATTTTTATCCAAAACCTTAGATATTCTCGATTATGAGGTATGGGTCTACACCACAATCTGGTCCACATTTGTGGACATCTGTTGGTAGGTCAGAGGTTTCTTCTTTTTATTCTGATTCTGACCTGCACGTGTGAATTATTTATTTCTCTTCTTTGTATAGTGTGCCTAGCTGAAGCCATTAAATTCAGCACGTATACTATTTTTTTTAGTTTATCTTGGAGCAGACCCGACATTCACGCAATTCAGGTGCTTTCTACTTTATTCTACTCTATTTTGTCTTTTTAATACAATGAGGACATTACATTAGATAGGCATGGGGGGGTGAATATTCATCTCTGAATTAATTCGTCAGCTCTGTAGATTCGTTTTATTTTCTTTTATTTATATATTAAAAAAATTATGGAATTAGGAAAGAGAACTTGGGCTTAAGAAAATTTTCAATCTTAGGAAATATTCATTAGGATCTGAACACGAAGATCCTTCAGGTCTTCGGACTTAATCAGCCTGTGTATCCACTAAAATGTTGATTTATTTTTCGAGTCCTCGCCAACCTAAATTCTATTTTAATTTGAGTAAATAAGTTTGGGTGATAAGTACACGACTTATCAACCTACCCTCTGATTTGAGGAACCTTAAGTCTAAAGCATCTACACACTATCTTGCCACTGACTCATTGTGTGGCGATTTTAATGGAAATTGGGTAGCTAATGAACCTTCTAGGGTGATATGACTGGCAAGTTATAATTAGGCTGTCCAGAGCCCAGTCACTGGACCATTCTCTTCTTGCTGCCTTTAGGTAAATCTTAGATCAAGGAAGCCACCTACTTAAAAAAAGAGAGAGAAAAAGAAAGTCAAAAAGAAAAGAAAAAGAAAAGGAGAAAAGAAAAATCAAACAAAAGAAATAAGCCATACTTTGCCGCACGAGTATGGCTGGCAAGTTGTCGGTGGTAACAGCTTATCGACCGGTTGTCCAGAACCCAGCTCAAGAAATGCACTTAAAATTCCCAAAACGATTAGGAAGAAGCAGAGAAGTAGAATAAACCAAGGAGATATATACTGGATTCACCCTTGTGTTGACCTCATAAAAATAAAAGTAGGGAGAAAGCTACCGGTTGTAAAGATACATCTTTAGGCAGAACTCTCTTTTTAAGGTCACCTAGAGGCGTAGAAATCCGAAGTCTGTTTTAATTGCCGATCGAGTCTATCACATTCATAAGTTGCTTAGAACTTAGGGCTTGCATCAAATCTTGGGTGAGTTGAATGGCCATAGAAAGCCACTCTAAAACCCTAAACTCAAAAATTAAAAAAAAAAATTAGAAAAGAAGAAAAAGAGAAAAAGAAATTTTTCTTTGAATAAGGCGAGGGCTTGAGGTGATCTACATTTTGGCAAATACCCAGGCACTGTTGTGACTTTGAAAGTTTAAATCCTAAGTAAACATTTTCTTAATGATTGAAAATAACTTATGTCCAAATAATCCAACCTAATTTTTTTATAAATAACATACAGTTTTTGTTAGGGACTGGCAAAAGATAGGCATGGGGTGTGATGTAAACATGTTTATATTACATAAAATGTCTATTTATGCATGTTCTTAAGCATGGAATCGCATTACATACTATAAATATTGCATAGCATGCATCATCTTGCATTTAGATTAATTTGAATAAAATGGAGGTTAATTGTCTCCTTTTATGTTCAGGGACAAGGGCGACTTTTTATCGGGGCCTTGGATCGAAGATCCAACCATATGGATTTGATCAGAGCGACGATTGGAGTTGAACGACTCCAAGATCGCCTTAATCGGATATCCGTAGCATCAGATAGAGATCGAGGAACCCTAGAAGATCAAGGGTCAAGATAGTGTGAATCCACACTTCAGATGACAAATCTGACCGCACGGATGGATTCAAATCGATGATCGTAGCCTAATGGCGTGAAAATCAACTCAATCCGACAACCGTGGCACCATCTACATTATCCAGAAGATGGACGGCCAAGATGGCACCACGTGGCGCCATCTCAGCCGCCCAACCAACCGCATGCACCCACCGCATCTTCTCTTCTTCATCTGAGCGTCGCTTCTCCGTCGTTGGATGCTCATCTAATGGCTGCGGGGTGCACACACACGCTTCAAGAGCGCGACATAAATGCACTTGTAGCATGTTGATCGAACGTGCTTGCGAGGAGAGGCACAGGGTCGAGTCACGAGGAGTAGGCGTGGGGGGCCCCGGGCGAGCGAGCGCGAGGAGCGCACGATCGCGATCGAGCGGCTGTGCCCGCCTGATAGTGCCCACGCGCCATCAGACGCGCGACGAGAACGCTGGTTTCACGCGGAGGCGCATGTTAAGGAGGCGCGGTGAGGATGCATCTCAGCCGTTCGATCTCACGATCGAACGGCCGAGATTTAATGATCGTGGGCATGTGTTTAAAGAGAGGAGGCGAGCGGGCGCGCACGCGTCACCTCACTATGCCCACATTCGGACCTTTAGCGACGGATTTATCCGTCACTAAAGGTCTTGAATTAATGATTTTCAACTTAAAAAGACCAAATTGCCCTTACTCCTTGCAACTATAAAATGAGACCCCTCCATATGAAATTCTCATCCCTTCTTTCTCTTCTCTCCCCTTCCAAAGCTCAAGAGAAGCTTATCCCACACCTGGGATGCTTCTCAAGAGATAAAGTCAAATTTTCACCTCCATTTCAGAAGCGGATCCCGCAACGGTGATGACATGCTGCTCCGTTTCCGTTCTTCCCGCTTCGTCCTCCTTCCTGCTCCGTTCCCTATCTTCCAGACATCGCCCCGTCCGGCTCGTCCTCCAAGCGATCGTCGAGGAGGATATCTCTCTCTTCATTCTTTTTAATGCTTTCTAGAGTAGATTTACTGCTTTCTAGTGTAATCATTTTCCGCTTTCTAGTCATAATGAGTAGTGTAACGAATAACCTCTTTTATATTGAAATCCATGTTCATTCTACATCCATTTTTGCTTTTGTTTGTAATATTCTCTCTCTCTCTTCTATTTATTGTAAATAGATAGATAGTTTCCAATCATCTATTCTACTTCGTGACAAATAAAACAAATGCGTATTTCTATTCAAACATCCGCCTCCCTGAGTTCGACCTAAGATTTCTATTCCAGTATAAGTTTTATTTGTTGAACACGAGTTCTTCCCTTTCAAACTACGACAGGTTTTTCAAAACCAAATACGATAGCGTAGTAACCCATAACTTCAACACTCTTGCATTCAAAAACTTTCAAAATATGGTTGAACGTCAATTCTCCACCAAAATTAAATAATTCCTGATGGCAGAGGCAAATACATTCCTCTTAGGCCCTACTTCTTAGATAAAGGAATCATCCATCGCATTTCTTCCCCCCACACCTATGAACAAAATGGAGCGATAAAATGTAAAATCAGACATATCGTTGACAGTACCCTGACCCTACTTGCTGACTCATCCACACCTAAACATTTTTAGGATCTAGCAGCTGAAACTCCAATCTACCTTATAAATCGCATCCCTAAACCTATTCTCTCCAACATGTCTCCCTATGAAACACTCCTTCATAGGAAGCCAAATATCAACTTTCTTCGAGTATGCAGTTGTGCTGCCTACCCACTACTACGACCATACAACTCCCATAAGTTTTCCTACCGAACAACCAAATACATCTTCCTTGGCTATGCTCCCAATTACTTGGGGTACATGTGCTATGACCCAACCACCCAGAGATACTATATTGCTCGACATGTCACCTTTGGTGAACAGGTGTTTCCCTTCAAAGGCAAATCTATTCTTGGTCCACCTCCGACGCCAACAAATGAAGCATGGCTTGTTGTACAACTATCACTATTCAATTCACAAGTATCTATCACACCTTTAGCCGCTTCCCCATCATCTCCCAACTTGCAACGTCACCTACATCCAAGAAAGCAAATTGATTATCAACAACTTGCTGGTATATCCAACAGGCGCACTCTCCATGCTCTACCAGTTATTCTCAATGCCCTCTTGCAACAAGAACATGAGACCACATGCTTCTCCCAAGGAAATTAGGACTCTTGCTGGCGACAAACCATGGCTACTGAATATAATCACTTATAAACAATGGCACATGGCCACTAGTACCTAAGAGGCCAAACATGAATGTTGTCGGTTGTAAATGAGTATTCCGACTTAAGTATACAACAGATGGACAGATTGATCACCACAAGGCTTGTCTAGTGGCTAAAGGTTACACTCAACATGAAGGCATTAACTACAATGACACCTTCAGTCCAATAGTCAAAGCCACCACTATTCGTGCTATTCTTTCGCTTGCTACCTCTCAGCATTGGTCATTATGCCAGTTGGATGTCGCAAATGCATCTCTACATGGAAATCTCCAAGAGGGTATCTACATGATTCAACCACCCAGATTTGTTGACCAGAACTATCCAAGTCATGTTTATAAGCTTCATAGGTCGTTATATGGTCTTAAGCAAGCAGCAAGGGCATGGTTTAGTCATTTAAGCACCTATCTCATCTCCCTTGGTTTCCAAGGCTCTGCAACAAATTCGTCTTTATTTCTTCTTCAACACAATGAAGTAATTATCTACATCCTTATCAACGTTGACGACCTGATCATCACTAGAAACAACAATGTAACTCTAACTAGTGTTATCTCCAAGCTCCAAGAAGAATTCAAAATTCGGGATCTTGGCAATCTACACTACTTTCTTCGTATTAAAGCAACCTAGCAAAAAAATAGGCTCATGCTATTACAACGAAAGTATATTTTAGATCTTCTACAACGAACATGGATGACAGATTGCAAACCCCTACAAACTCCCATGTCCATCGCTGTCTAACTAACAACCCAGGGAAAAGTATTTCATGATCCTACGATGTATCGGTAAGTTGTCAAAGCACTTCAATACATACTTCTCACTCGACCAGATCTATCATTCGCAGTCAATAAAGTGTGCCAGGTTATGGGAAGCCCAATAGAAGAACACTGAGAACATATATGTCAAAAGAATTCTTAGATATCTCAAGGGAATAGTCAATCAAGGTCTCCTTTCCTCCAACTCATCAATGTCTATTCATGCCTACTCAGATACTGATTGGGCAGGATGTCTAGACGATAGAAACTCCTTCGGAGGGTACCTCATTTACATGGGCTCCAACCTAATATCCTAGTCAGCATGAAAGCAGTAGACAGTCTCGTGCTCCTCAACTGAATCTGAGTACAAGGCACTTGCAAATGCCACAGCCGAATTGATATGGGTTCACTCCCTGCTCAATGAACTCAATATACTAATGAAAGACACACCAACCTTGTGATGAGACAACATTGGAGCCACCTACTTGACGGTTAATCCTATTTTTCATTGCAGAACAAAATATATAGAACTTGATTATCATTTTATTTATGACTAGGTCACCAAGAAACTTCTCTCAGTCAAATTCATATCCTCAAAAGACCAACTCGTAGACATCATGACCAACTCATTACCCTAAACTCAATTCCTGACCATTCGAGACAGATTTATGATCCAATCTGTGATCACATAATTTCCTAAATTGAGGGGCCCTGTCAGCGGATATCTTCTTCAACCTAAGTCAAAACAAATCCCTGAACCTCAGGAAACAAAATAGGTCTCGGTTGTAACATATTTTCGATCTTTAGCTTCGTTGTTGCTTATGTAAAAGCTTAGAAAAGAGATGCCATGTACTACATTCAAAATATAAGTACAAAAGAAATCTTGCCTTTTTCGTTGACAGAGCAATCAACGGGAGGCCGGCTCGTGGCGGCAGAGTTGAGGTCAGGTGGCCAACGACTGAGGGGGACATTCAATGGATGGTGGTGAGCAATGATTTGGCTTTTGGGAGGTCGGATGGTGCAACATTGTTGGGTTCTTCGTAAGTTGCAGGTGAAGGAATGAAGAAGACGACTCCAGCTCCATCCATTATTTTTGTTGGTTTAGGGCTAGTTTACTTGGGGGATTAGGAAAGTAGTGTTAAGAAATGTGAAACTAGTATTAACCCTCAATTGTGTTTACTTGTAGAGTGGTGTTAACACCAGTTTGTGTTTACCTGAATTGGTGTTAAGTTGGAGTGTTAACCCTTATGGTATTTACTTGATAGTGGTGTTAGGAATTTGAATGGTAGTTAAGTTTGTTAGGATAATATATTTAAATGTGAAGGTGGTTATGGTAGTTACAATTATTTTTTTTTGTACTATATATAGATAATTATTTATATAAGTAATGTTATATTTGTAAATATGTAAATATTTTTAGGATAATATAAATAATGTGTTATTAAATATACTTGGTATCAATTTATATTAATGATCATTAATTAAAAATTAAATTAAATTAGTTCGATTGTTTATTCATTTCAATCTGATCAACAATTTTATTTTAATTACATAGCATAAAAGAGGTGTTGAAAATTAAAATAGATCATCATTCTATGAGTTTTGATGATTGCTATTAGATTAGATCCATGGACATTAGGTTGCAAACTAATGGAAATGATCTCTTCTAACATCAGTTTAGGTCTATGCAATAGCACTAGTCTCCTAGGGTGAGGATGTCAAGTTTGAAATAGGATCATTAAGAAATATAATCTTGAGAATAGAATCCTACCATGCTCTCATAACATTAATTACCACCTACCTTTTCAGCAACATTGAATACAATATATAGAAATGATATTAAATGGACATACATGAAACAACCTTTATTCATAGTAACAGCTAGAATCCCCAAGAACAAGTACATAGTAATGTACGATCGATCAATACATAGTAAACATAAATATTAAGAAAATAACGAATAGAATTAAAAAGTGCAACACAATCTTATTCCTTCTATCATCAATGTTTTTCAACCTTCTCCTCAAGTCCGCATTCTCGTCCATAAAGTTTAGTATAATGTCCTTCGTATAACGGCATGTTGGGGGATCGAACCATTCAATGTAGTTGCATCCACCTTTAGGAAACCCGCAACATCCAAGGAATCGACATTCGGGGTTGTCTCACGTGCATGATGTCTGTACTTGTGCTTTCAAGCCGCAATTGCAAAACCTATATACTTGAACCCCATCGGATTGAGAAGATTGCCTCCAAATGAATTGAGAAGATTGTGATGTAGACATATTGACCTACATTAAAGAAAAACCCAAGTCAATGATTGGTTTCATTTGCGCAAAAAGTAAATTGTATGAAGTGGATGATCATACCTGTAACGATGAACTCTTCTTACTAACCTCATCACAAGATGATCATTTTGACTACCCATAAAGGAATTATCATCTTAATTACAAACACAATCGTTGATATAATTTCTTGCAAGGCATGCAACCAAAGTCTAGCTAAATAAATAATAAATAGTTCAATTATACAATCGATCTCTAGCTAAATAGATAATAAATATTTTAGTTATACAATCGAAGTCTAACTAAATAGATAAAACTACGTAAAGGGATCTCAACTCAATCGGTTTGTAGAATGAAATCTAGTATCCCCTTCATTGGAAATTGGTAGTTGTGGAGCCACCTTAATCGTGGATCAACCTGAAATTAGTTGAACGCAAATCATTTACATGTTTTCCTTTTGTAATGGTTATGAAATAACATTTTCCTTACCTCATTCCACATCAGAGGATTTGCAAGAACTAGCGTGTCAGTGTTATCATCCCAGCGCCAGTCTACATCATTGATCATTGTGTGGATTGAGCGATAAGTTGCCTTAAGAAACATCCACCTGTTCACTACATCATCTTTGGAGTACTTAGTTTGCAATTGTCGATTGAGTTATACAAGGCATTGACGCCATGCGACACTAGTAAATGCCCCATGCGTGTATTGACCTTCACTCTTTAGCTCATATAGAATGTAAACCAAAGTTCGATCGTGATGTATGCTCCAATTCTCAAAGTTGCGAGTCATTGCTAATTAAGAAGGAATAAAAGCTAATGATACTATATATATATATATATATATATATATATATATATATATATATATATATATATGCAATGAGCTTAGATTTATTGATAATTTCTATCATTGAATGTAAATGTTAAATTGTAATTCCCACATATAATGAAAGGATTCACCAATATAAGTAACCTTTAAGGTTGCTAATTACAATGTCAAAATAATTCTTCCCTCACCTAGATAGCCATCCAAACCAAAAGCTTACCATGGGAAAATCACTTCGTATATCATACATCAGTCGTGCAATTAAAGGATCCACCAACAATGGTAGCCTTTGAGGTTGCTTATCTATAATGTAAGAAAAAATCTTGACACACGTAAATAGCCATCCAAACCGAAACCTACCCATAGGCACATCACTTTCTATATTCAAAATTTACACTCATAAGATAGAACATTAATTAATTTCATCATTGCCCACTAGTATGGTAAATATGTTCCCACCTGCATATTAAAGGAATGTAACATAGATAGAAATTAGGTTCAAATTTTTCAAGCAAATCTTCAACGAACTACGAAATGCCAATATAAAAGAAATAACCTAACATAATAAAAAAATAGAAGAAATAACCCAATGATGAACAAACAACACAAACTAACAAATCAAAATGCCAATATAAAAAAAGGTTTAAATAATACAAATATATTAACTACATGTTAGACCACAACTAATAACCCCTTTGTTGAAAGCGCTCCCACATCACATCAATAATGGCATCGCTAACTTGTGTACCTCTTTTCACTTGTTCCTGGGTAATGATGCACGAGTGGGTTTCGTTTGGAGTGTTGATTGGCTCAACATCACCTGGATTATCGGTACGTGACATCCATGGTTTCTAATATCTTCACTCGAATTTCCTTGTTCCAAAGTTTTGTTGTAATACTCATCCCTTCCTCCATCCCTGAAAAGGAAGTTGTGTATTACACAACATGCAACTACAACATCTGCATGAATCTGAGGGTGGTAGAAGGATTAGTAGCTTAAACATTGAAATCTTTTCTTCAATACCCCAAATGCCCTCTTAACACAATTATAAATTTTTGCATGACGGTGATTAAACAGCTCTTTCTTGTTCCGGTACTTGTTACGACGTTGAGCGTTGTATTCAGGTATATGGTAACTGACATTTTTATACGGAGCCATATAAAGGTTAGTATTTGCATAACCACAATCAACTAGATATTATCGTCCTCTAGGTGGCTCGAAGTGGTCATCTTGGATTGCCCATCGGAGAACCTTCATGTCAGACGATGACTCCTCCCAACCATTTACTACATACAAGAAGGCAAGATCCAGTGAAACAGTGCACATCACATTCAATGATGTCCAATGATGCCTGTTGCGAAACCTAGGAGCTTCACTTTGAGGAACAGTGCCCTCCACATGTGTCCCATCAATTGCCCCAATAACATTCTGCAGCAAGACGTGCACATGCCTTCATTATACTAGATACATGATAAATTAGGGAGAAAGATGGGGGTGTAGGTGTATGTCTCACCTTGAAATATGGATATTTTTCCCTATTATTCCTTATCTTTGAAGGAATTGGAATCGAGTCATTGGGCAACACGATGTGATCATACTGCAACTCCTTTATCCACTACGAAACTTGGATGTATCATTTGCTAATAGTCCTAGCGGATCGCTGAAATCTTTCTTGCATCTCACGATTGCTTGCGCCGTGTCCAGCTCCATAAACAAATATAGCCAGCATCTCATCCGGATGCATATTTTGGCTCCTCTTCAGTATTTTCCTATCTAAAAGCATGTCTCATAGCTTGAAAAACTGCTCGCTTGTCATACGGAACATGTCCATGGGTCACTCAACATGGCCTGCCAAGACATGATGCACCCAATCTAGCCAAACAATGACAAAGTATGCTTTGGTTGCCTAGGTACCGGATGGCTTTGTTCCCACATTACTTCCATTGCTTCAATGGTTGTCGAGTACATGACCCCCATCATTATATAACCCATATTGTTCTCTTCGCGATCTTGGAATGTGTGATTGTCATCCATCTATAAAATTGAAGAGATATTCAAGTAATTTATTCATGGAAAAAACCAATGTACGTACTGAAATGAATTTCAAACAATGCACTTGACATAGATTCAGAAAGCTTATAGTCCCTCAAATCCACCCTAATACCATCCAACACCATCCTAACATTCCCCATCCAACACCATCCTAATATAGTCACTCAACTCCTCAACCGGACCATGCAGAAAGACCTTCAGAACGTCACGGAATCCTTTATCTGCTAGACGAGAAATGAGCCTAATACGCTCTCTCGGATTAAGGTTCGAAAGCAAGGTAGTCAGTGTTGTAGCACAGTACTCAACGTTTTGACTACTATTCTCCTTTGCCAGCTTCTTCTCCTTGATCTCCATGAATCGGTCCATGCTTTCCTTCATCTCGCTCATCCTTTGCATGAACTGATCGTGGTCAAGAGCATTGCGATGTCGCTTCCCGCTTGATGAGCCACCACCTTCAACCGTACATGTCGTTTTCTCCTTTCCTGCCACGACACCTCCCGCAGCAAGAGAGGGACCTTCGTTAGGAGCCATCTCTTGGTATGTGTTTGCGTAAAGTTGTGACTGAGATCTACCCCTGGCACTTTGCACGTTGGCTTGTGTTTGCATGGGTTCCTGGTAGGAGCTCCCTCCGATATGCATTTCAAACAACGAAGGTGCCGACACATCCCCTAGACTCGAACCTACATTATTCTGTGTAAATGCAGGGGTTAACATTTGCTCATTAGAAAATGCATAACCAACTTGTGGTGACTGAGACTCATCATATAGTCTGATCTCATCTTTTTGCTCTAGGGTGGTCGATTGTCGACGGCTTGATGTGGCATACGTCCCCTTTGCTACCTTTCTACCAATTATGGGCTCCATAGGCTTGTAGTATGTTAAGACCCAAGACATGAAACGCTTTTTAAGACGTCTGGGAGTTGGTCCAAACGTCTGGAAATAAATTTTGGCGTGCGTACGATCGCGAGTCTGCGCGCGTGCCGTGAGAAAACTGCAACCCGCCGCCCTCTCCCTTCTCTCTCTTCCCTCGCCGACCTGCAGACACCTCTCCCACGCCTTCAAATACCCCTCCCCTCCCTCGTTCACCACCCCACCGACTCCTTCCAGCGTGAGAGAGAGAGAGTGAGGGCAGCAGCTGCTGCCGGGTGCGGTGAGGAGAGGAAAAGGTGCAGCGAGAGGGAAGAAGAGGGAGAGCGCACGAGGAAGAGAGAGCGAGCCCACCGGAGCAGCTCGAGGCCAGCTGACGTGCGCGCGGAGGGGCATCGTGCGGGGGAGATCTCCCCTGGTGCTGCTGCAGCTCGAGCAGCGGACGAGCGGCTACGTGGCGAGCTCGCGCGCAGCGGGAAGAAGGCGAGGAGGTTCTGATTCTGGGAATTTTTCCCAGAATCAGACGTCTGGACCTACGTCCAGACAACTCGGACGACGTCTAGAGGGACCTCCAGATGACTAAGAGGTGTGTATTCCTTCCTCCGTTTCCTTTTGCGGATATGGCCATGCAGGCCGTTCCACCGAAAGTTCTGTCTCATGCCGTGTTAAGAGTGTTTGCGTACGCATGCAGGTTTCGCTTTGGGAAGGCGCGGGACATGCCCTCCCACGCGATTCAGACGTCTGGGCGAGTCACCAGACGGCGGAGAGCATCTCCAGACATCTGGAGAGGTGGTCAGACGTCTGGAACTGAGTCTAGACAATTCAGCAGGATCCCTGGACGTTTGAGGAGCAACGCAGAGTGAGGTATGGCCTGGACCACTTTTTAAGACATCTGGAAGGTGTTCCAGACGTCTGATTTGAGTCAGAGTTGTCATTTTTGACCCATTCAGGGTCTGTTCGAGGTTCGATTTCCACGGTTGAAATTTCTTTCTTCTCCGAATTAGTTCATCTACTTGTTTAAAATAGTTGTATCCTGTTCTAAGTGGTTCCTTGTGATTGATCCTTGTGTTAGGACCTCGTTCTGTTGCGGCTTTGGGGGTTGCGGAGGCACGTGGACCTTCCGATCATGCCCCCATCACTCCCGATTTTGCGGGTAGACTGGCTCCCCTTAGTTATTTACAAACATTAATGCATCTCTGAAATGAATGATAGATTCTAGGGCATGGCATGAATCGTAGGACCTGAAAACTAGATTGAATGATAGCTCCTAGGGTATGACATGAATCCTAGGACCTGAAAACTAGATTGAATGATAGCTCCTAGGGTATAGCATGAATCCTAGGACCTGAAAACTAGATTGAATGATAGATCCTAGGGTGTGGCATGAATCCTAGGAATAAAAACACTGAAATGAATGTCTTGAATACCTGAATTGCAGTCTTGGATAAGTAGACAAAATAATAAAAATTTCCTGTAATTGGATAACAGCTGCCTGTGAAATATAGAGTATTGCTGCTAGTAACTGTTACATGTAATCCCTGTTGTTTGGAAATTAAATTTGAGCTGCTTGTATATAAATTGATATTAAATGATTGGAAACACGGGCTAAATGTGAATGAAACTGAAAGGATGAAACCTAGTATGGCATGGCCTGAGAAATATGAGCATGATGAAGGTTCGTCCCTACCAGGAGGGGTGACGTAATAAATTGCGGAAATAAAAATATAAAGCAATATCACAAGAAATTAGCAATCACAAAATGTACACAGGTATTTTTAGGTGGAAACCCAAACCGGGTGAAAACCACCACCTAACCCTCTCGAGTTAGGATTTTCCGATCAACCTAGTTGATCAAATCCACTAACCGAATCACTTTAAAACGAGGGTGATTCAACCTCAGTACAACCACGCTACAAGTACGAGGGTAGCGTTCCTCAACCCCTTCTCTCCACGAGAAGGATTTTGTCCCACGAAGGAGACGGGAATTCGCAAAGCGAATACCCAACCAAAAGACAAAGATAAAAGAAACAATAGTCCTATAGAGCCAACAAAATAATTAAACCTAGCTTCTATAGGAAATAGGAAACTCCCCTTTGCAAGGAGTGCGTCGACGATGACTCGGGTGCGTGAGCCACGCGACGGCGCAACTTCGCTCTCGTAGACAACGGCGGGAGAGCGGGTGCGCAACGGTTGGATGCTCTCAAGATGTAGAACTTGAGCTTAGAGAGCAAGAGCTTCTTGGACACAAGAGTGTGAGAGTGTATAGCTAAGTGTGTCTTGTGTCTTTCTTAGTGTATCTTGTGTTTCTCTTCTTGTGTTTTTGTGTTGCAAAGGCTCCCTCTATTTATAGAGGCCTTAGGAAGGCTTTGGAAGGCTTGGAAAAGCTTCCATAGCCGTTGGGTGCAAAGCCTAAGAGAATCAGGTCGAAATCAGGACAATGATTGCATTTGACAGGGTCATCAGACGTCTGGAAGGCCACTTTAAGACGTCTGATTCCAAGGTCAGACGTCTGATTCTATGCGGGTTTCTCCCTGACTTGAATCAGATCTAAACAGGGTTCTTGTGCAATTCGATCAGACGACATACAGGACGTCTGGCACTATGCCTGGACGTCTGGAAACCAACTTTTACTACGCAATGGATTTGCAACGGCTAGAAAATCTCTGAGAAGAGATTTTCGGGTCAGTCGAGGCAAAACGGTCAATTATCAGACGTCTGTAAAGTCCTATGGACGTCTGATAAGGCTCTAACGGTCATAATCTTGAGTGTCTTCTAAGCCAGCCAACGGTCGACTAATTGGACGTCTGGCAAATCCATCAGACGTCTTCTAAGACGTCTGGTCTAAGGTTTGGACGTCTGAATTCATCAGACAGAACTAACTATGTCCAGCCTAACAGTTATCAGACGTCTGAAACAACAGTCAGACGTCTTAAAATGCTTTATCAGACGTCTGATTTGGGAATTAGACGTCTGGAAGTGCTGTTTGAACCCTATATTGGTTTTCTAGGTATTCTATAGAAAACCTAAGTATCCTAGGGTTGTGCCGGTGTTCCTAGGACTACTGTTAGGGTTCTTTGAGGCTCTTTAACATAATTTCTAAGGAAAATAAAGAGCAAGAAAAATAAAGATAAAAGTACATGAAAGGATTAAAAAGAATCTATCCTATTCTTCTTGTCTTCTATCTTCAATCTGTCGCTCCACGCGAACCTCCTCTGTTTTCCGTCAAGCTCCTCCAATCCGTCCTGGATGCGAGCTCGAACTCCGTCTAAACACGTCCACATTTGCAATTGACCTGAAATCTAGGACTCAAATTGCAAATGTTAAATAACACGTGTTTTGTTATCATCAAAACAAATGATCATGGTGCTCTAGCACCAACACATGAACCGTACGGGGAATTAGGAGTAGAGCTCCTGGAAAATAAATAGAATGGAACTAGGAAAGTGGATGGGGAAGTGAGCTGGCCCGTGAGTAAGAAGTACCAAGGAGAGCGACTGTCGCCCTGTTTAGTGTAGAGCGGAGCTAGCCACCCCAGGGACCTAGGGTTAGGTCTGGCCACCTTGTACCGACTTTTGGCCCTCGCTTACACAGTACCGAGGAGAGCTACTAGTGTAGGGAGAGAGCTAGCCACCTCACGGGCCCCGAGGTTCAGGTAGCCGTTCTACACCGACTTGTTAGGCCCACTGAGCAAACCAGGGTAGTCAGGCGAGGGTGCGCGGACTGTGGAGGGGCAAGACTCCTGTTTGGTTACTGAGGGGCTGGACCCCTGTTACTGAGAGGGCTTTGCCCTATACTGGTTCCGTGCTGTGCTTTGGGGTGCACCCGTTAACGGAAACGACTGACCGCGTGCTAGTGTGGGGTAGCTACCAGTGCGTTTATCGCGCGTGCTGTAGTCACCGTTACGTCTGTCAGCGACCTTGAGGTGGTTGACTGAGGGTAGGATCACCACGGGGGACTCTCCTAGCCAAGAGAGCACCACGTGCTACTTCTACTTTTCGGAAAAAACTACAATCAAGATCGTTACCACAAGGAACATTCGAGATCAAGAGAAGGATCTGAGAAATAATTCAGGAAAGTGTAAATAGAGAAATAAAGAAAGAAATTAAAAATAACAGCTACTTATCCACCTTTACTATTTTCTTAGCTAGCTGGTTGCCACTCTACTTAGCGTTTCGCTGACGTGTCACTTTTGTCACCTTTTTCAGGATCAAGTGTTGAGCAACCAGAGCCTGCGGCTGCAGAGGGTGCTGGGCCTAGTAGAGCCCAGTAGTTGTACTTTGTTGTATCATTTTTCTGTAGCAGTGAGTATTTTTTTTTCACCTTGTACTCTTTTATTGTAAACTCCATATTTCTATACCTGTTTTTAATTCTCTATTGTTGTGGTGGTATGTACTGTAGTAGTTCTTTTCTTTACTGCTGTACTTTTGTTACTGTTAGTTACTTACATGGTGAATGTGGTTTATTTTACTGCTTGTTTGTTACTTTCTCGTTGGACGACTGGGTCTTGGGATCAGTCGAGTCGGTCCAATTCTCATGTCCTGTAGGGATTCGGGAACCGGGCTGTAACATAGTATGGAAATGACTTCCCCTGCAAGGCTTGGAAATGTGCAGGAAGCTGCATGGATGAATACACGTCAGCATTTGAATTAGGCATGGGGACTAAATTACTCGATTATTTGCGTAAATACTAACCTCATCCCATGTGCTATCATCTCACGGCATTGGGCATTTGCTTGCATCATCGCAACCCCATCCACTCTTATTCATCAAGGTTGTGTATACCTGAAATATCCTTTTCATGTTTTTCCATTTGTTCTGTAATTGATCCTTTGTTAACGACACATTGCATGTTTTGTTGAATTCAATGACTATCTCCTTCCAACAAGTCCTTGAAAAAGATCCATTAATGTATTCACCATTGTCGTAACATTCTCGAAGTATCTGAATGAGGACTATAGAATGGTCAGCAGCCCAATTTCCCAAACGAGTGGTCATAGTCTTTCCACGATTTTGAGTTGGTGTTAACATTCTACAAGGATTGACAGTGAAGACGTTCTAAAATGTTGCATAACATTTACTTCAATTAGTCAAGTGCAATTCAATGGAAGATAGTTACCTACCGTTGATTTCCTTGAGTTGAGTGATTGCCATATAAATAATATTTGGTTTCTTGTGTTCTTACATTGAATATCATTTGCAAGAAACACATAAACATATGGCAATAGTCCCAAACATTATTAACACATAACCTCCTCATTTTTCGATAGGTACAACGACTGACTCGACTACACTCATCTGGGACTATGTATGTTTTAGAAAGAGACTCCATGATAAACCTAAAAATGATCAAGGAAGATACGTCAATGTCTGCTTCCATTGATTTCAACATTTCCACACATTCTAATTACAACCTAGACACAAGGTACTACATGAAATTAACCTATTTCAGTATTCAAGAGAAAACTGCATGAAAATCAACCAAAAAGTAACATGCAGGTGTGGATGAAGTCGAAACGCCTAATCTTCAGCGAATTGAAATAATTCAAGTGAAAAAATTGATCTTTGAGGGAAAAATAGTCAACCAATTGACCACAATGAAGGAATATCCAAATTATAAGTGATTGTATACAATATTTCAGTTCAGGTAGATTATAAGTTTACAATCATTCTTCATAATTTTTTCCCTAGAACATTTACGGTGAATGCTTTAAATGCACCTTGTATGTGATAATTTATTCCATGTAGTCAATTTCCAGAGTAGAACGAATCCTTAGACCTGCATTTATTCTACCAACCAATCAGGGATATCCATAATTGATCTTGTGTGTCAAATAGTATGCTGCAAAAATATTGATATGGTCCTCCATAACTAACTCTATTAATGAGGTGGAATTTTCATGATCTTGTTGTTGTCTCCATGATATAAATTAAGTTCCCTATCCCTTGCACATTCTCCAACACAATCTCAACCCCTCTTCTTGGATTTGGATCAGCATCATTTGACCCAACTTCTTGGATTTGGCATACCTTCATAAAAAGGAGTGGACCACAGTGGGCGATGAGATCAGATTGACTAACTTCGTAGACAACCTAATAAATCGAAGACTTGAGTTCCAAGCATCACTACTTCCAAGTGAGATAAAAACTCTTGCACTTTATAAAGAATATGCTACTTCCAAGATTAAAATGTTTGCCAACCAATTATCAATATTTCTTCTATCAACCAGATAAAAGAGCCCCAAATAATATAGATACCATTTTCTACATATCTTTCAATAAGATGCTGGCAATAGTTCTTATGAACAAGCAAAGTACCTTTGACACTATCTTCCCCTCTTGTCAGAATGGTCATACTCGCACAGATGGCCTAGCTCTAGGAGGATCTAAATCAATGAAGAGGCCC
This sequence comes from Thalassia testudinum, assembly GCA_037157565.1. Classification (NCBI taxonomy): domain Eukaryota; kingdom Viridiplantae; phylum Streptophyta; class Magnoliopsida; order Alismatales; family Hydrocharitaceae; genus Thalassia; species Thalassia testudinum. Next base: position 47,458,040 of record JAZHRO010000002.1, read on the forward strand.
TTGCCCAGTTAATTCTAAATGCCAAATAGTACAAATTCACATGCATCTCAATTCATGAGTAGGCAATTTTTGCAGAAACCTTCTGGCAATAGGCAACATTATGCCTTGTACCTTCCTGGTGGTAGTATTCCCTGAAAGAAATTGATGTCCCCATACATCCTGTGATTCCGCCTGCCCTTGCTTCCATTGTGCTTCTTGTTGAGTTCATTGTACATACCCTGCCATCTTGGTTGCTTCTTTTCTCCCAAAACTATTCCAAGTAAAAGAGAGCCATGGGGAGTAGTCTAAGGTGCATTTATGCCTGGTTGGGAATTGGCCATGACTACAAGAGTAGGAAGTAGCTTCAAACTGTGGAGCTCTAGGTCAGGATGGACTGTGATGGTTGTGAGCTCAAAGTAAAGAATGCTCTTTCCTCGATGAAAGGTACACACTAATAGTTATTTTAGGGAAAACTTGGGCTTTGTTTGCTTAGAGGGATGTTATCTGCCGACATAAGGGAACTAACAATAATTCCCATCTAACACGAGACATACCCCTAATGGTGATTCTTACCTTTGAAAGAATAAATTATATTCCACATTTCAGATCTATGCCAACCAAATGAGAAATGAGGCAATCCCTTATGGCAATTGTCATTCTTACAACCAAACTAGGCTGGTTTCAGTAATACTGCACATAATTTATTTTTCTTCCTCCTTCATTGGTTGTCTTCAAAATCTATTTTGTTGAATGGTAGAATGCTAACTTGCCTATATATATATATATAGACACACACACACACCAAATGGTAATTAATCTGAAGCATGTATGTTCATCTCCAGGAGTCACATTGGTAGAAATAAACAGGAAGCGACAAATGGTGACTATAACTGGTTATGTGGAAAAAAGGTTAAGTCCACAGGGAAGAATGCTTAGATATGACCTTACGTGCCTTACAATATCGTAACCCATCCCTACCTTTTTTTTTGGCCCTTCCACTTCAGCATTTTTCTTCAATTACAAGAAGAGAATTCAAAATCATATTCTTTTTTAGTGCCAGGCAATTTCCTTTTTTAGGTACCAAATTCTTTTTTCAGCCAAACTTCCTGTCCTTCTTGGACATTTTTGCAGTTGGACACTAGATTCCCTCACCAGCCAAACTTCTTGTCCTTCTTTCAGCCAAAAGATTTGTGATGGATGATGCATCTTGCCCAATATGCTTGGGTGGGATTGAGAACTGGGACCATCTTCTATGGGACTGCCACTTCGTTAGAGCTATTGGGGGCTAAGAATTAGTCGAATGGAAATGTTTTGGTGGGAGTTTCTGAAGCAAATGAATCAACTAATGGTTGCTGATTATTGGACCCTATCTTCCTTGCTTCTGTTGATTGACATCTTGATGGACCAGAGCATTTCCTTTCTTTATCAAAACTTGACCGAACCAGATCCTTTGGAAATGACTCAAGAAATTCTTGAAGGCTTTCTGGACTGTCAGTGGTATCAACCATTTGTCCTTTTCCCTCTGCACTGCTTACAGCACTAGAGGAAGTATTTGAGCCAACAACTAGAATTCGAAAAGCAATAGGTAAAGGAACAGGGAAATAATGCCCTTTAATGAGCCAATAGAAGTCTGACAAATGACCAAAACGAGAATGACAACACAAGAAACAAACCAACTGTATCTAAACTCTGAAGACCATAGTAAATAGTGAAAATGAAGTGTACACGACTAAGTATGTCTCCCACAACAAAAGGGCATCAGGTGAAAACTTTGCAAAGATACGAATTACGAGGTAGAACATAAAGATTGAGGCATGGCACATACTATAAGACAGTAGTAGCACTAATGGAGTAAAAAAATTCCATGAATAAAGTCAACAACAAATTTGAGATCATATGACAAACAACCACACTATCCATTACATGCCAATTGAATGATACAGATGGAAGAAGCTTTATTAGGTGTAATCCAAATAAGGAACAAAATGTGCATGTTGATATAAGATGTGAAATGAAACAACTGCTTATATCATGAAAATTTATGGTCTCTCATCAATACAAAGCCTTTAAGTAGTGCATAGAATTTTTTTTCCTAAAAAGGAGCAGTGCCGTAGAAAATACCATTGAATGGAAATTTTATCAACTCCCATAATCCTGGAGCACCATTTTGCTAGGAGGGCCTTAATCACTGTGCAAACTCAGTGGATCCCTAGGCCACCAGAACTAATCAGCCTGCAAGCTTCTTTCTGTGCAAGCAACCTGCCCTACCATTGTCCCTTCAACCCTACTACAATAATCTCCCATAACACTCAATCTGCAAGGCAACCTTAGCTAGCAGCCAAATAATCAACATGTAGAACACATCAGCTAAAATGGATCTTAGCAATGAGTCCTCCCCTCCAAGAAAAATTCTGTGTGTTAGCCAGCCAACGTCTTCCCAATCTTCTCCAACAGAATGCACTAAATCTATGAACTGCGAGGCAATAGTACCAAGAGGCAATCCAAGTCATGGGTAAAGAGCACCTCAACAAGTTAAGCATGGAGGCTAGAGCAGCTGACTCATCCTCCTCCCTATCAAAAGTTACACATGATGAATTGTGACAGGTAATCGATAGGCTAGCAGCCTCGCCAAAGATATGGAGCAAAGATACCACATCCTTAGCATCTCCCACCGCACGTTCAGTAATGAGATAATGCCATCCACATATTGCAATTTGCAATAGCAGTACAACCATACTGGAGTCATGTCCTGATTGCATCCTCTGTTCCTTCAGAACTCCAATTATGATCTATCAATCTCCCTTGCCAAGGTCAACATGCTCACAGCAGCATAAAAAACTGCAGGTAAACCAAACCTCCCCCAGAATAATAATTAGCCCTTCCAACCATCTATTTATCTTTCTAAGAACACTGCAATTTGAGATCAGCTTTCCTTTTCCAAAAAAAAAAGGAAATCCAGTCAAGTATCCGCAATCCCCCACCTTTAAAAGGAAATCCAGTCAAATTTATTTGGAGGAAAAAAGCTACAGGCGAACATACATTGTAGTAATACAGCCATGGAGAAAAACAACATGACATCCATGGAAAAAGAGTATGAAATAACAACTTTAATTAAAATGCATACCTTTCTAAGCTTTGAAACTGAATAAAGCAAGTAACTGCAAAATATTTTTGCATAGAGAATAAATTGAATCAATTAGAATGTGCCTTTAGAGGTGAGGGCAAGCAAAAAAGAGGGTTGAAAACCAAAACAACCATACAAGCTACCACGCCTGACTATCAATTCCAAGCACCACTCCAATAGAGCAACACGATGTTAAGAGTCGAGAAGGAAGTGTCACACATATATATAGGAAGAGAACAAATTAAGAACATAATACCTCTTGGCAAGCAATAAAGAGGACCTGCTTTGCACAACTTCATAGGAGAGGAATAAATGAAGGAACTTTACAGAGGATTAAAGCCAAGGGCATACCCATTGGAAGAGAGAGATAGTTGCAATGGCAATGCCTGTTCACGAGGGCATTGGAGCATACGTGTTAAGACTTGTGCCGTCAAGCGCTTTTAAGACGTCTGGGACTTGGGCCAGATGTCTGGTCAGACGTCTGGACACCTTCCCAGACATCTGGAAATCAATTTTTGCGTGCATACGACTGCGAGTCAGCGCGCGTGTCGCGCGCTGACTGAGCCCCAGCCGCCTCCTTCTCTTTCTTCTTCCCTCGCCGACTGCAGAACCTTTTCCCCCTCGTGCCTACATATATCCCCTCCTCTCCCTCACGCCACCCCACACCATCCGTCTTCTCCTTCCTCCAGTGTGAGAGCGAGAGTGAGAGCGAGCAGCAGCTGCTGCCAAGTGCAGTGGCGTAGAGGAGAGGGGCAGCGAGAGGAGGGAAGAGAGGAGAGCGCACTAGTCGTGAGGGAGCTCACCGAAGAGGCTCGCCGCCGATCGGGCATGTGCGAGGCGGAGTGTTGTGCCGGAGAGGTTCCCCAGACGCTACTGTAGCTAGAGCAGCGGACGAGCGGCTGCGCGGCGTGGTCACGCGCAATAGGAAGAAGACGAAGGAGCTCCTGATTCTGGGATTTTTTCCAGAATCAGACGTCTGGACCTACATCCAGACGACGCGGACGACGTCTGGAGGAAGCTCCAGACGACTGAGAGGTATGAACTGCATCCTATGCTTCTCTTTGCGGATACAGCCATGCGGGCTGTTCTGCCGAAGCTCTGTTGCGTGCCGTGTTTGAGAGATTTTGCGAACGCGTCCTGGTTTCGCTTCAGGAAGGCGCGGGACACGCCCTCCCACGTGGTTCAGACGTCTGGGCGAGTCACCAAATGGAGAGCATCTCCAGACGTTCGGAGGGATAGTCGAATATCTGGAACTAGGTCCAGACGGTTTAGCAGGATCTCTAGACATCTGAGGAGCAGCATAGAGTGAGGTATGTATCTGGACTCCTTTTAAGACATGTGGAAGATGTTCCAGACGTCTGATTTGAGTTAGAATTGTTGTTTTTGACCCGTTTAGGGTCTATTTGAGGTCTGATTTCCGCGTTTAAGATTCCGTTCTCCGTATAAATTCCTCTACTTATTTGAAATACTTTTATCCTATTCCGAGTGGTTCTTTGTGGTTGATCCTTGTGTTAGGACCTCGTTCTGTTGCGGATCTGGGGGTTGCAGAGGCACGTAGACCTGCCGATCAAGCCCCCATTACTTCCGATTTTGCGGGTAGAATGGCTTCCCTTAGTTAATTACAAACATAAATGCATGTCTGGAATAAATGATAGATCCTAGGGTATGGCATGAATCCTAGGACCAGAAACATTGGAATAAATGATAAATCATAAGGTAAGGCATGAATCCTACGACTAGAATCACTGGAACGATTGTATTGAATGACTGAATTGCAGTCTTGGATGAGTAGATAGAATAATAATAATTGCCTGTAATTGGATAACAGCTGCCTGTGAAATATAGAGTACTATTGTTAGTAACTGCTACATGTAATTCCTGTCGTTTGAAATTAAATACGAGCTGCATGTATATAAATTGGAAAAGAGAGTTTGAATGTTGGAAACACGTGCTATATGCTAATAAACATGAAATGATGAAACCTAGTATGACTTGGCCTGAGAAACATGAGCATGAACCCTACGGGAAATTAGGAGTAGAGCTCCAGGAAATAAATAGAATGGAACTGGAGAAGTGAATGGGAAAGTGTGTTGTCTCTTGGGTACGTGGTACCAAGGAAAGCACATGTTACCTCTTAGTGCAGAGCGGAGCTGAAGGTTCTTCCCTACTACTTGGAGGGGTGACGTAATAATGTGGAAATCAAATATATAAAGCAATATCACAAAAATAAGCAATCACAAAATGTACACAGGTATTTTTAGGTGGAAACCCAAACCGGGTGAAAACCACCACCTAACCCTCTCGAGTTAGGATTTTCCGATCAACCAAGTTGATCAAAATCCACTAAACGAATCACTTTAAACGAGGGTGATTCAACCTCAGTACAACCACGCTACAAGTACGAGGGTAGCGTTCCTCAACCCCTTCTCTCCACGAGAAGGATTTTGTCCCACGAAGGAGACGGGAATTCGCAAAGCGAATACCCAACCAAAAGACAAAGGTAAAATAAACAACAAACCTATAGAGCCAACAAAGTAATAAACCTACGGTTCTATAGGATTTAGGAAACTCCCCTTTGCTAGGAGTGCGTCGACGATAACGCGGTGCGTGAGCCACGCGACGGCGCAACTTCACTCTCGTAGACAACGGCGGGAGAGCGGGTGCGCAACGGTTGGATGCTCTCAAGATGTAGAACTTGAGCTTAGAGAGCAAGAGCTTCTTGGACACAAGAGTGTGAGAGTGTATAGCTAAGTGTGTCTTGTGTCTTTCTTAGTGTGTGTTTTGTGTTGCAAGGGTTCCCCTCTATTTATAGAGGCCTTAGGAAGGCTTTGGAAGGCTTAAGAAAGGTTCTATAGCCGTTGGGAACAAAGCCCAAGAGAATCAGGCCGAAATCAGGACAATGATTACACTTGACAGGGTTATCAGACGTCTAAATCTGGCATCAGACGTCTGGAAGGCCACTTTAAGACGTCTGATTTCAAGGTCAGACGTCTGATTCTATGCGGGTTTCTCCCTGACTTGAATCAGATCTAAACAGGGTTTTTGTGCAAGTCCATCAGACGACATACAGGACGTCTGGCACTATGTATGGACGTATGGAAACCTACTTTTACTGTGGGAATTGATTTCCAAACGTTGCAACGGCTAGAAAATCTCTGAGAAGAGATTTTGGGTCAGCCGAGGCAAAACGGTCATTTATCAGACGTCTGGAAAGGCCTAAGGACGTCTGATAAGGCTCTAACGGTCATATTCTTGAGTGCCTGCTGAGTTAGCCAACGGTCCACTAACTGGACGTCTGGCAAAGTCATCAGACGTCTCCTAAGACGTCTGGTCTAAGGTCTGGACGTCTGATTTCATCGGACAGAACTAACTATGTCCATCCTAACAATTATCAGACGTCTGAAACAACAGTCAGACGTCTTAAAATACATTATCAGACGCCTGATTTGGGAATTAGACGTCTGGAAAGTCTGTTTGAACCCTATATTGGTTTTCTAAGTATTCTACAGAAAACCTAAGTATCCTAGGGTTGTGCCGGTGTTCCTAGGACTACTGTTAGGGTTCTTTGAGGCTCTTTAACATGAAATATCTAAGGAAATAAAGAGCAACAAAAGAAACAAAAAATACAACAAGTACAAAAGAAGGAAATCTATCCTATTCTTCATTTCCTTCCATCTTCAATCTTTCGCTCCACGCGAACCTCCTCTGTTTTCCGTCAAGCTCCTCCAATCCGTCCTGGATGCGAGCTCGAACTCCGTCTAAACACGTCCTCATTTGCAATTGACCTGAAATCTAGGACTCAAATTGCAAATGTTAAATAACACGTGTTTTGTTATCATCAAAACAAATGATCGTGGTGCTCTAGCACCAACAGGAGCTAGCCACCCTAGGGTTGAGACCCGAGGTTAGGTCTGGCCACTTTGTACTGACTCTTGGCCCTTGCGTACACAGTACCGGGGAGAGCTACTAGTGTAGGGAGAGAGCTAGCCACCCCACGGGACTCGGGGTTCAGCTAGCCATCCTACACCGACTTGTTAGGCCCACTGGACAAACCAGGGTTGTCAGGCGATGGTGCGCAGACTGTGGAGGGGCGAGACCCCTGTTTGGTTACTGTGGAGGGGCTAGACCCCTGTTACCGAGAGGGCTCTACCCTATACCGGTTTCGTGCTGTGCTTTGGGCGCACCCATTAACGGAAACGACTGACCGCGTGCTAGTACGAGGTAGCTACCCGTGCGTTTATCGCAGGTGCCGTAGTCACTGTTATGCCTGTTAGTGACCTTGGGGTGGTTGACTGAGTGTAGGACCACCACAGGGGACTCTCCCAGCCATGAGAGCACCACGTGTTACTTCTACTCTTCGGAAAAGAATGCAATCAAGATCGTTCCCACGAGGAACATTCGAGATCAAGAAAAATACTTGTTAAATAAACCAAGTGAAGAAAGAAAGAATAATTAGTTAAATGAAGAAAAGAATTGAAACAACAGTTACCTGTTCACTTTTACTGTTTCTCTTAGTTAGCTAGTTGCCACTCTACTCAGCGTTTTGCTGACGTGTTGTACTTATAACATTTTTCAGGTCCAGGTGTTGAGCAGCTAGAGCCTATGGCTGCAGAGGGTGCTGGGCCTAGTAGAGCCCAGTAGTTGTACTTTTGTTGTATCCCTTTTTCTGTAGTAGTGAGTATTTTGTTACATTCTTGTACTCTTTTATTGAAATTTTATATTCCTGTACCCTGTTTAAATTTTCTACTGTTGTGGTGGCGTGTACTGTAGTAGTTATTTCTTTACTGCTGTACTTTTATTACTTTTAGTTGCTTGCATGGTGAATGTGGTTTATTTTACTGCTTTTTGGTTACTTTCTCGTTGGACGACTGAGTCTTAGGATCAGTTGAGTCGATCCGATTCTCATGTCTCATAAGAATTCAGGAACGGGTCGTAACAATACGATTGGACGTGACAAGGTTGAGGCCGCAACCCATTGGACTGCAACTACAACAAGGTCACGAGCGATCAAAAGGGCGAGGTCACAAGGGGATGCCTGCGATGAACGGTGAGACTGATTGGAGGGCAAGAACCGCGAGGGTGACAATGGGCGACAACCGTGAGGGTGACGATGGGCGAGGATCGCGAGGGCTCTATCGAGAGGGAGTAAGGGCCCATGAGGAGGCTCAACACTCTAGTCGAGAAGGAGGCGTGAGAGGGAGCCGAGCGATCAAGGCCAACGGGATGGGCAAGGAGAGCATTAGGGCGAGAACCATGAGGGTGACGATGGGCACGTGAGGAGGCTCGACAGGGAGTGGAGAGCACGGCGTCCGAGTGGAGCGCGCGGAACTCACCGAGTGGAGAGCGCGGCATCCGAAGTTTGTGGGTGTTTAACATGAGTTTTCCTAACACCGATGGCAACCGATGTTAGGCAAATTGATGTTAACAGCCTCTAACCCGTGTTAAGTGAAAGGGGGTTAACCTCCTGACTAAATAGGGTTAACTTATATTTTGAGGGGTTAATCTATCGTGTAAACGAAGCCTCAAGGATCTGAAAAATTACATTAAAAAATTATCTAGTGTTGAATATTATGACTAAGCCCTTTTGAGATGAAGTATTAATGAGTTGATCCAATCATCTATCTTACTTTGGTTAGAGCGAAAGTCCCGAAGTCCCCATGTAATTATGAGGGGCACATTTCCAACGATTCTGGACACGTTGGGCGCACCGGTGAAAGATTATGTCCAGTACAAATAACACAATGTATGACGTAGAATACCTATGAACTTAAATATTTCCTGTTAATATGCTTAACATTGTTTCTCCTGCTCTCGAATTTCTTACGGTATGTATCAAAAAAAAAAAAGATTTATTATTGACATTTGATTTGCATTGTCTCCTTATTTTGTGTGTGCTCTTATCTTTTGCCAGTATGAAAATATATAATCGATTATTTTTTATTTTATCTAACTTTAGATACTTAAATAGTGGTTAATAATATCTGTGATTGTCGCCCAGGATGGATTTGTGATTAATTGATGAATTGATCATATAAATTTAACTTACCTTAATTACAAAATTATACAAAATAATTTTTCATCCATATAAAAATGTTTCACATCAAACTAGTCACAAAATACATTTTTGCACGTTTTGACTTAAAATTACACCAACATGTACACTCCTATTTTGAATTATTCAAAAAAGTTACCTCTGTCTCAGACTAAGTTATTTCGCTTTCCGCATAAAATAAATTCAATTCTTTTTAAGCGATTATGTGATCGAATCCTATTTCCACAGTATTCACATTTTTAAAAAAAATCAATTCTCTTATTCATTTATAGACGTGATGTTAACAATATTTTTCTTTTTTATCGATAGAATATAAAGTACATTCGATCATATTACATTCACATTTGATTTGCTGATTAAAAATATCATATTAAATTTATTTTTTTCATTTGAAACTTATTTTAATTCCAATATAAAAAAATTTTACTTTACCCTTATTTTCCGTGCCCTATGATTAAATTTTGACGATAAGGGAGCCACTCAACCAAATGTATGGATGGCGACCACTCATGGTTATTTTTGACTTCTTGTTTATAAAATTTTGCTTAACCGCAAACATCATCTACATGGGAATGGCAAGAGCAGGCACTCATCGACGAAACCCAACGAAGTGCATTTTAGTCAAATCACCGCCAAAAGCAAAGGAAGCCGTAGGGGTCTGCTCCGCTGACGTGAGGCGAATGGGCATGAGACTGTCCAGGAGGAGGGGCACAGCAATCCGACGGCTGTGCGACGCAGTGGTACGACCCAACATAGCCCTCGGGAGGCATCATAGGGACCCAGTAATGATGTCACATCAGATGCGATGCGCGAGGAGGAGCAGAGTCGGCGGCAGCAGCGACAGCGTAGCGTTGTTGACGACAGCTTTGCCGTCCAAAGCCTCCAAAATCCTGTTCTTGTTTGGCCCTCTCTCTCTCTCTCTCTCTCTCTCTCTCTCTCTCTCTCACGGCTCACACCACGGGGTCGCGGCGCCCGACAGTCGTGGGTCCCACTCTGCCTCCTCCGGTGGGTGGGACCCACGTCCGAGATTTCCTCTCTCGTTCGCCCCGTACCACGCGATATTACGTTTGAACTCCACGTAACCGCCTCTAGGGAGGTACGGCCGCGCGACGAAGGCGGGGACACCTGGACTGGGTTTGGATTATTTCGTTTGGGTCGGGTTAGTGGGCTTTTGGATTGTGGACTCTAATGACAACGTAAACGTGCTTTGGGAACCACATGGAGGGAAGGAGTAGAACTCTCTTCCAACCAAAGAAAGGGATTAGTGGGGTCATTGGGATATGTATGTGGAGGAGGGAAGCTATCGTTTAAAAAACTAATAAAAAGAGAGGAGGAGGTTTATCACTTTAGGGCCTGTTTGTTGCGCGGGAGAGGTGGGATACGTGGTGTTCGGTAGATTTTACCTTGAGATAGATTTATTTTGACAACAAGAGGGATATCTTAAAGATAATGTATTTTAGGAAATGTGTAATGATTCGATGTTTGAATTTTTACGAGATACGAGAATTGGACTGACTCGACTGATCTTAAGATCCAGTCATCCAACGAGAAAGTAATCAAAAGAGTAGTAGAATAAATCACATTTAACATATATATAACTAGCAGTAACAAAATACAGCAATAAAGAAAAGAAATACTACAGTATACACCACCACAACAGTAGAGAAATAAACATATACATAAACATGAAGCTTACAATAAAGAAAGTACAGGGGGTAATAGAAACTACTCACTACAACGGAAAGAAAAGTACAATGGATACTACTAGTAACACTACTGGGCTCTACTGGACCTAATTACTAGTGTACAATGGGTACAAGAGTCGACTCTGGCTGCTCAAAACCTGGTCCTGAAAGGTAACAAGGGTGACACGTTAACGAAACGCTGAGTAGAGTGGCAACTAAAAGCTAAAGGAAGCAGTAGAGTGGACAGTAGCTGTTATATTTTTACTTTCTTTCCTTATATTTTATCATTTATTCACTATTGATTTATTTTTCAGATCCATCTCTTGATCTTGAATGTTCCTCGTGAGAACGATCTTGATTGCAGTCTTTTTCGAAAGGTAGAAGTAACACGTGGTGCTCTCCTAGCTGGGAGAGACCCCCGTGGTGGTCCTACCCTTAGTCAATCACCCCAAGGTCGCTGACAGACGTAACGGTGACTACGGCACACGCGATAAACGCATGGGTAGCTACCTCGCATTGGCATGCGATCAGTCGTTTCCGTTAACGGGTGCGCCCAAAGCACAACACGGAACCAGTATAGGGCAAAGCCCTCTCAGTAATAGGGGTCCAGCCCCTCAACAGTAACCAAACAGGGGTCTTGCCCCTCCACAGTCCACGAACCCTCGCCTGACTACCCTGGTTTGCCCAGTGGGCCTAACAAGTCGGTGTAGGAGAGCTAGTATAACCCTGGGGCCCGTGGGGTAGCTAGTGCTCTCCCTACACTAGTAGCTCTCCTCGGTACTGTGTACATGAGGGCCAAAAGTCGATACAAAGTGGGCAGTCCTAACCCCGGATCCCTGGGGCAGCTGGCTCCGCTCTGCACTAAACAGGGGAATAGTTGCTCTCCTTGGTACTCCGTACTCAAGGGCTAGCTCACTTCCCCAATTCTATTCCATTCACTTTCTAGGAGTTCTACTCCTAATTCCCCGTAGGGTTCATCAACTCTGTAACTGTAGACTGGCCAAGCGTGCGGGTGCCTTACGGCTCAAGGCGTCAGCCACCACATTGGCCTTTCCCGGGTGGTAGGAGATGCTGCAGTCGTAGTCCTTCAGGAGCTCCAACCAACGTCTCTGTCTCATGTTGAGCTCCTTCTGGTCAAAAAGATATCTGAGGCTCTTGTGATCTGTAAAAATCTCGAAGGTCTCACCGTACAAGTAGTGCCTCCATGTCTTCAGCGCGAAGACAACAGCTGCCAACTCTAGGTCGTGGGTAGGGTAGGTATGTTCATGGGGCTTCAGTTGCCGCGAAGCGTAAGCGACCACGTGACCCCTCTGTATGAGCACACCTCCTAACCCCTGCAAGGAAGCGTCCGTGTACACAACGAACCCGCCACTACTGTCAGGAATGGTGAGCACGGGAGCCGATGTCAACCTCTCCTTCAGCTCCAGAAAACACGCCTCACAGGCGTCTGTCCAAGTGAAAGGCACATCCTTCCGAGTCAACTGTGTCATAGGACGTGCAATCTGCGAAAACCCTCTGATGAACCGTCTGTAGTAACCAGCCAGTCCCAGGAAACTGCGAATCTCAGTGACTGAACGCGGTCTCTCCCACCTGAGCACTGCCTCGACCTTGGCGGGATCCACCGCCAGGCCGTCTCCAGAGATCACATGACCCAAAAAGGTCACCTCCCTCAACCAGAACTCGCACTTGCTGTATTTGGCGTACAGCCTGCGTCGTCTCAGAGTGTCCAGAACCATCCGCAAGTGCTGTCTGTGCTGCGTCCGATCTCTAGAATAGATGAGTACATCATCTATGAAAACCACCACAAACTGGTCCAAGTACGGTCTGAACACCCGGTTCATCAGGTCCATGAAAGCAGCGGGGGCATTGGTCAGCCCAAACGGCATGACCAAAAACTCGTAGTGTCCGTACCGGGTGCGGAAAGCTGTCTTGGAGACGTCGGTCTCCCTGATCCTCAACTGGTGGTATCCAGACCTCAAGTCGATCTTGGAAAACACCGTGGCACCCCGCAACTGGTCAAACAAATCGTCAATCCTCGGCAGCGGATATCTGTTCTTGATGGTGACCCTATTCAGCTGTCGGTAGCCCACACAAAGGCGTAGGGTCCCATCCTTCTTCTTTACAAACAGTACCGGGGCTCCCCAGGGAGACGCACTGGGCCTCACGAAACCCTTCTCCAAAAGGTCCTGCAACTGAGACTTGAGCTCTCGCAGCTCAAGCGGTGCCATCCTGTATGGCGCGGTGGAGATGGGGCTGGTCCCTGGTACTAGTGAGATCTCAAACTCGATCTCACGCTCGGGCGGTAGTCCTGGTAACTCGTCTGGAAACACGTCGGGGTACTCTCTGACCACCGGGATGCTCTGGAAGTCTGCCACGGGGCTGTGCTCTGCCACCACACAAGCTAAGAAGCCCTCACACCCCTGACTCAAAAGTCTCGCCGCCCGAAGTGCCGAAATGCACCTGAAACCTCCGTCCACTGGCTGCCCGTGAAACTCGAAGGAAGGCAACTCCGGAATGGAGAAGTCAATCTTCCTCTCAAAGCAGTCTACCAATGCGTGGTAAGCGGACAGCCAATCCATCCCCAGGATCACCCCAAAGTCCTCCATCTGTATCATAATCAGGTCAGCTGGCAGGCTGTGTCCCCCGATGCTGACCCCGCAACCCGTGTACACCTCCTCAGCTACAAACAGCTGACCACTCGGACCTCTGATTACGAACGGGTTCTCTAACAATGTATAATCCTGGTCCAAACTAACTGCGAAACTGTCTGCGACAAACGAGTACGTAGCGCCGGAATCGAAAAGCGTGTAAACGAGTCTGCCAGAAACTGAAACCATACCTGCTACCACGGATCCCGAAGCTCTGGCGTCCCTGTGTGTTAGGGCGTTGATACGCCCCTCAGCTCTAGGTGCGGACGAAGCAGCCACACTCTGCGTCGGACGGGTAGGTGCTGGCCGGTACCCTCCTCGCGACTGCGGTCCTCCTCCTCGCGCCTGGAAACCGCGGCCTCCTGCGCGCCCTCCAGTGCTCTGCGCGGGAAGTATCTGCTGACCTCCTACCCTAGATGGGCAGTCCCTCCTGACGTGGCCCGGCTGGCCACACTGGTAGCAGAGGGGAACCCGACTCCCGCCCTCAGTGAGTCCCTGCTGTCGGTTAGGCGGGGGTCCGGTGCTGGCGACTGGCCCCTGTCGAGGGCCCCCAAAGGCCACTGATGGCCCTGCACAACGTGACGGCTCTCCTGTGGACGCCACGTGTCTCCGTTCTCGCCGGCCCTGTGAGAAGTCTGGCTGAAAGGGCCTCTTCCGCCCGCCGTCGGTCTCTCGCGCGGACGGGTTGGTCTCCTCGTAAGTCATGGCTGCCTCTACCACTCTCGAAAACGTCGGCAGCTTCAGGGGTTTGACATACCCCCGGATCGCAGGCCGGAGCCCCTCGGTGAACCTCCAAAGGCGCTCCTCCTCAGTGGCTACCGCTGTCGCTGCAAAGCGGGACAGCTCCAAGAAACGCGTGCGGTACGCGCTCACGGTCATCGTCCCTTGGCGGAGAGTGTGGAACTCCCGCCTCCTCTGGTCCTGCCACGTCTGGGGAAAGTACTGCTCGCAGAAGAGGGTGACGAACTGGTCCCACGTCGGTTCGTCCCTCTCCTGTCCCCGGACCGCCCTCCACCACCGGTGTGCCGCACTCTCCAGCTGGTACGTGGCAAAGGCCACGCGGCACTCCACCGGGGGGCGAAGGGTGTCGAAGATCTTCTCCAGCTGCTCAAGCCAGTCCTCTGCCTCGGTCGGGTCCTCATCCCCCTTAAAGGAGGGGGGCTTCAGCTTCCGGAACTGTCCGAAAAGCTCGAAGTGGTGCTGTAGGGGAGGTGCTGGTGCACCTCCAGGCGAAGGTGTCTCGTGTACAGAAGTGTCGGAGGAAGGTGGGGGCGGCAGGGGCCCATCCCCTCCCTCGTGTCCAGCGCCGCGTCCGTCGCGTGGCCCCACAGAGGACTCCCCCTCTGCAACCCCAGGAGGAGGTGCTCGGGGCGGTGGGTGGAGCTCCTCTCGTACAATATCCCGTATCAGTCTGGCGAGGTCCTGGGCCTGGATGCCAGGGAGTGGTGGCTAGTCCACCGAGACATCAACGACAGCACGTCCACCTCGCCGACCTCGCCCTCGGCCGCGCCCGCGGCCAGTCTCGCCAGTCCCACGACGAGGCATCTCCTGCAAGGAGACGCGAAACAAAACGGAAACGTCAAAACAGACGGTACCTAACAACACTTCTAAGAGCTCAAGTCAAGAGATATGTTGTGGTGGCTACTCTAGCTATAAACATGTGAATTGGTTATTTTCCAGTCAGTTGATTCACTTCTCGGGACGACCTTGCTCTGATACCATCTTGTAACGACCCGGTTCCCGAGTCCCTACGAGACACGAGAACCGGACCGACTCGACTAATCCCAAGACCCAGTCGTCCAACGAGGAAGTAACCAAAAGACAGTAAAATAAACCACATTCAGCATGAATATAACTAACAGTAAGAAAGTACAGCAGTAAGGAAAGAAACTACTACAGTAGGCACCACCACAACAGTAAAACAACATTTATCATATAACAAAAACTGCAAGTAAAGAAGGTACAGCGGAAACAAAACTACTCACTAGAACAGAAACAAAAGAAGGTACAAAGCTGTGGCAACTCTACTGGACCCTACTCGGCCCAGCGTCCTTTGCAGCCGCCGACCCTGGCTGCTCAACACCTGGTCCTGAAAAAGGTAACGAGTGTAACACGGCAGCAAAACGCTGAGTAGAGTGGCAAACTAACTAAAGGCAACAGTAGAGTGTACAGTAGCTGTTATGTTCTATTACTTTCTTTTATTTACATCTTTCAATTTTTCTCACTATTTCATTTACTTCTCAGATCCTTTACTTGATCTCGGATGTCCTCGTGGGACGATCTTGATTGCAGTCTTTTCCAAAAGTAGAAGTAGCACGTGGTGCTCTCCTGGCCGGGAGAGTCCCCCGTGGTGATCCTACCCTCAGTCAACCACCCCAAGGTCACTGACAGACGTAACGGTGACTACGGCACGCGCGATAAACGCACAGGTAGCTAGCTCGTACTGGCACGCGGTCAGTCGTTTCCGTTAACGGGTGCGCCCAAAGCACAGCACGGAACCAGGGCAGAGCCCTCTCAGTAACAGGGGTCCAACCCCTCCACAGTAACCAAACCGGGGCCTTGCCCCTCCACAGTCCGCGCACCCTCGCCTGACTACCCTGGTTTGCCCTAGTGGGCCTAACAAGTCGGTGAAGGAGGCTAGCAGAACCCCGGGGCCCGTGGGGTAGCTAGTACTCTCCTAACACTACTAGCTCTCCTCGGTACTACGTACACGAGGGCCAACAAGTCGGTACAGAGCGGCCAAGCCTAACCCCGGGTCCCTGGGGCGGCTGGCCCCACTCTGCACTAAAACAGGTACAGGTACTTCCCTCGGTACTGCGTACCCAAGAGACAGTACAAACTACATCTCAGTTCCATTCCTTTTCTTTCCAGGAGCTCCACTCCTAATTCCCCGTAGGGTTCCAGCCCTTTATCTCAGAACATCATATGTTTCACTTTCCAGATTCACGTTCTCAATTTCCATGATCTCAAACATGTTTCTTTGTTCATAACAGGCAGCTGTTAATTAATTTCACAGGCAGCTTATATATTCCTTTCCATTTTTCCAAGACTGCAGTAATATACATTCCACTAGTTTTTCCATCCTAGGATTCATGCCATATCCTAGGATCTATCATACAATCTAGTTTTCCGGCCCTAGGATTCATGCAACACCTAGGAGCTATCATTCCATACATTTCTCATTCCTAGGATTCATGCAATGCCCTAGGTTCTAGTTATGATTCCATACTTTAACAGATTTTTTTTTAATACTTAAAACCACTCTACCAGGTACAACGGGAGTAATGGGGGCGTGGTCGGGAATCCCACGCGCCTCCGCGACTCTCAAGACGGCAACCGAACGAGGTCCTATCACAAGGATCAAACACAAGGAGTGTCTCAAAACAGTGTATAGCTACTGTAGGCGGGTAGAGGAATAAATTCTGAAACGAACGCAACTCGAATCGCGGAAAACGGAGCCCAAACGGGCCCTAACGGGTCGAGAAAGACAATACTGTGCAAAATCAGACGTCTGGAACTCCTTCCAGACGTCTTAAACGGTGGATCAGAGAATTACCTGTTCGGCTTGGTTCCCCGAACGTCCAGAAGTCTGTGGGGACGTCTCTCCTAGATCCCAGACGTCCGATGGTCTCTCCGGACGTCTGGAGGTCACTCCCGCCGTCTGGTACAACTTCCAGACGTCTGATTCGCAAAGGATGACGAATCCGAGCACCTGCGCACAGCCAACCCTCCTCCCTCAGTACGGTCAGTCGACAAAAAGAAGGAGAAAGCGGAACTCACCTTTCAGACGTCCGTATGATCTCACAGACGTCGACCTTGTCGTCTGGATATCAGTCCAGACGTATGATTCTGGAGATTTTTCCAGAATCAGAACCTCGCTCGGCCTCCGCTCGCGACGTCGCCCGCGTCGCACCTCGCACGTCCGCTGCTCCGCCCGCAGCAGGTCCCTCTCCGCGACGCTCTGCGCCCTCCGCCGGCCGGCCAAGCCGCTCCCGGCGAGCTCGCCCTCACGGCAGAGCCCTGCCCTCGCACGCCGCAGCTCCTCCGCGCCTACTGCGGCCGCCGCTGCCGCTGCGCCCTCGCGTCCGCTCGCTCTCGCGCACAGGCAGGAGAGAAGGAGGAAGATGGTGGAGACGGGAGGGGAGGCGCGCCCCCTCCCCCTTTTAACGCCGCGCGGAGAGGAGGGAGAGACGGTCGCAGTCGCCTGCAGCCGCAGAGAAGATGCGGGATCGCAGGTTTGCGCGCACAGGCGCGCAGACGAATATCCCGTGCGAGCATAACTGTTCGCCAGACGTCTCTAAACTATCCCGGACGTCTGGTCAGACGTCTGGATGTGATCCCAAACGTCTTTACAGACGTCTGGGCCACCTCCCAGACGTCTTAAAAGACGTCTGGGGCACGCGCTCGTTACAGAGTGCAGCTGCGGGAGCTCGAGAAGGAGCTCGTGGGAGAGAGGAGGACGCCGGAGGAGGGTCCTCAACCTCCTATAGCTGCTGGAGTTGCTGCTGCAGGCGCTGCGGGCGGAGCTCGCGAGAAGCAGGATCGCGTGAGGAGGTTTCTGTGTATTGGACCTTTCCAATATCAGACATCTGGAGCAGCAACGGGCGTCCAGGGCTAAAGCTGGAAGTTTGAAATTTCACGGAGTGCCGAGATATGAGTCATGTATGCTCATGCATGTGCGTACGTGAAGTACGTAACGTTGTGCTGTCGTGGTTTTAAACCTGGAAATGCATGGGCAAGTATAGGTCTTGGAAAGGTGCTCAAGCATGCTCTTCGAGATGCTTTAGGACATCTAGACGTCTCCACAGACGTCTAATAGTCATATCGGATGTCCGAACGAACTGACAGACGTCTGGAAAGACCCAGGATGACTAAAAGGGGGTTCCAGACGTCCGTCAGTAACGTAGGAACACAGGGTGAGCTACTGAAGTCATTTAAGACGTTTGGGCCTAGTCCCAGACGTCTTATTTCAGTCTGTATGCACGTTTTTAGGTCATTCGAGGTCCGAACAAAGTCGGATTTACACAAAAGAAATAACATTATTTTCTACTCGAGTTTCTTTACGTGTTTGTGTCAATTAGATATTGCTTTAAACTCGTCTGATGTGACCTAGTTACTAATATAGGTCTCCAGTCTGTAACGTGTTCGAGGCCCACGGAGATGATCGGATCTACGTTTCAGGCCCCCATTCCACCCGTGAATCTCGGTAGAGTGGTTTACTTTAATATTAAGATTTAAATAAGTGTATGTTTAGAATAACTTGATTGAACCCTAAAATGTGAAATGAACCCTAGGGTAGAAACGAATGAATATTACTTGAGCTACATTATTTACTTTGAGATGCATATTAAACCTTAATTGCTAGCAAGTGTAGAGATACTTGATGTGATGCTTTCTCAGTTATTAAAACACGAGCTACCTATTATAACAATGAAACTCGGGATGTGAACAGTGAGATCTGAATGTTGAGAAATGTAATGAAAAGAATACAAGCATGAACCTTAAGAGGAATTAGGAGAAGAACTCCTATATACGAAAAGAACCTTGTAAGTAGACAGGAAGTGAGTCGGTCCTTATGTACACAGTACCAAGGAGGGCAACTGTCCCTTTAGTGTAGAAGGGAGCTAGCCGTCCCTTTGGGCTGAGACCCAGGATTATGACTAGTCACTCTACGCCGACTCCTGTTTGGCCCTTGTGTACATGATACCAAGGTGAGCTACTTAGTGTAGGTAGGGAGTTAACCGTCCCACGGGGCCTGGGGTTAGGACTAGCTACCCTACACTGACTCTTGTTAGGCCCACTAGGTAAATCGGGAAGTCGTACAAGGGTACGCGGACTGTAGAGCGGCGAGACCCATATTCTGTTCTGAGGGGCGAGACCCCTATTTTGAGAGGGCAAGGCCCTATACTGTTCCGTACTGTACTTATAGGCATACCTGCTAGCGGAAATGACTGACCGCGTGCTATTATGAGGTAACTACTTGTGTGCTTATCACTTGTGCCGTAGTCACCGCTACGTTGAGACCGTGACCTCGGGGTGGTTGACCAGGTGTAAGATTACCACGAGGAACTCTTCCAGCCAGGAGAGCACCACGTATACATCCTACATCACAGGAAAGACTGTAATCAAGATCGTTCCCTTGAAGGACAGACAAGATAAAGAAATGAATGGATCCCAATAGAATAAACTAATTAAAACCACCTAGTTGAGTTAAATGGAAATGAATGGTTAATTAGTTGTTTGTTCTTATGTAAATTGTATGTAAATAGCTTAACCATTACTCTACTTAACGTTAGCTGACTATGGATTTTATAACCTTGTTCAGGTCAAGGAGTTGAGCAGCAGTGCCACCGGCTGTAGAGGGAGTTGAACTTAGTCGAATCCAACCTTAGCTGTTGTCTTCTTTTTGTTTTCAAACTTCTATTGTTGTAGTGAGTATTTGATATATGTAATAATATTTCTGTTATATTTTTATTTTATTTTTCATTATTGTAATTGTGATGATATATAATATTGTGAAATATTTCGTTCTGTTTCTTTTACTATCTCTGTATTATTTTCTTCTTAGTTGTGTGATTGTGAAATATCTTTTATTTTTAAATTATTTCTCATTAGACTATTAAATCTTAAAATTAATTGGTACTAATCAATCTCAAATTCAGTAACAATCTAAAATCAGATCGTAACACTTTAATATAACCATCTTATACTGTGATTATATTTTCTCCCAAGGAGCCAAGGGTGGCAAGTTATTCTTTTCTTTTAGTTTCCTAAATTGGACTTTCTTAACATTTTTAATCGCAAATTGTCCAGCGATGCAAACAATTTGAAATAGAGTTCCTAATCAAATAAATTTACTTAAATTTGATTCGAAGTGGATTCAATGATTATATGCTTTGAACGGAATGAATCGAATATAAATTTAATATTTAAATCTGATACCTTTTCGGTTTTTGTTGGATTAGATTTGAAAGTATTTGGTTCGTTGTTTGTACACACATAGGGACCTATCGGGTCGGTACAGAGTCCATGAAGTAGCAAATGAACACTTCATATGATCTATTCGATGACAATTAAAAAATTATGTTCATGGGTAGGTTGAAAAATGTAAAAATTTACTTGAGAGGTAATTCAGCAAGTTGTAAACCTGATTTTCATCTAATGTATTTTTTTTATGTAAAAAAATATTCATAGATACTGAGATTCAACGTTATTAAAATTAATAACAAATTATCTTTATATTAATATAAATCACTTAAATTACTTTTACAATCACTTTACATCAATATAAAATTATTATATATCTTCAACATAATTTTGTATCAATACAATCTTCCTTTACACTGATGTAAAGTCAAATTATATCAATGTAAAATTAAAATCTAAGTATTTCTTTATCTATAACAAGTGATTTTTCACCTAGGGTTTACGATTTAGGATTTAAATCTAAATCCTAAATCCTAAACCTTAAGGTAAAAAATCACTTCTTATAATTAAAATTACTTTTCATAAATCTAAACCCTAAATCACCCTAGATCTTAAATCTTAAATATTAAACTCATAATTTAAAATCACTCTACACTGTAGCAAAATTATTTTACATTTATATAAAATCACCATATTAATTTTGAAATAAGTTTACACCGATGTAAAAATAAAATTTCACATGTATAAAATCATCTAAAATAATTTATCATTTATATAAAATTATTTATCACCTATGTAAAATTATTTATTATTTATGTATTTTATTTCAAAATAAAGTGATAATTTTTTTTAATGAGACTAAATCATCGTGTAACAAACATTTAATTTTTTTACCATCTTACATTAAATATAAAGCATAATTTACGTCTCAGATCAGCTCACGTCACAGCATACGTCCACCAAACATTTTCCTACATTTTGGCTTATGTTGGCTTATGCTTAATACCGTTTACAATGGTAATGATGATTTTACGAATCACCTTTGATTACAAACGATTCAAGCAAAAAGAAAATGTCATACGTTATTCAGAATTATATCCTCCGTAAATAAAGTCTTGCAATCAACGAGACCTCCTTTTAAGATTCCATAAAGAGGAAAGGCATGTCTTATATTCGAATTCCGTGAATGAGTGACACCACATGCAACGTGTGCAATATAATCAACCAATGAAAGATACATTGAACGTGTTTAGTTGCAATCGGCAAGAATAACACCTGTAATGGATGCATATAACTGATTGTAATGGATACATAGTTAATATGTAACAAGTAAGCACTTGTAATGATGATGTAATGCACTTGTAATAGGTATGTAATACACTTGTATGAAAAAGAAAAGTAGAAATAAACATTATGAAGTGAGCAATAAAATCAAATATATGAAAGTGAAAATGTAATACGACTACTCAATGTAGATAAATCTTACATTACAAATAATTCTTAATTGACTTGTAAGAAAGACTTGTATTACAAAAGCAATCTAAAGACTGTGGTAATGTGAATAGATATACGATAAGAATGTTGTAATACATCATGGGTTTCAAGAAAAGAATTAAAGGTTGAAAACACTCGTAAAACACTTATTAAACTTATAATATAGTTAGAAAAAATCATAATACAAAAGGTAAGTCACAAGAAAAAAAAATTAATGCACTTGTACCTTGGAAAAAATGATCAAGTTTGTAATTCAACAAATAATTTTCAACAAAAAAATTTTTGTAAGTTAAATTGCGGGCATTATACTTATATTATTATAATACAAAAGGAATGCATCGTACGTTATCAAAATAAAGCATCGGAGGTTGAAATTGGTTGTATCATACTTAATAAACTTGCAATACAAAAATAGTTGAATATACGCATGCATTGCATCAATGTCTTATATATTTAAAAATTAACACTAAGAGCAAAATTCAACGTGCAAAAGTGATGGAAACTCAAAACAATTACGAAAGTCACATTCTATAATGTTGCATCCATTAAAAAAAAGGTGACGGTTGAAAATGTAAATATTGAAGTATAATACTATGAACGTGATCCTTATTAAACGTATTTTTTTATGTAAAAAATATTAATATATGATGAGATTTATTATTATTGAAATAAAAAATAAATTATTTTTATGTAGATGAAAATCACTTAAATATTTTTTGAAATTATTTTGTATACGTATAAAATTATTTTTTAATTTTAAAATAATTTTATATGATTGCAAAGTAAGATTGTATCGATACAATTTTACTTTGAACTATTTGACATCAGTATAAAATAAGATTGCATCGATGTAAAATTAAATTCCAAGTGTTTCTTCATCATAAACTATAATCCTAAGGTGAAAAATCACTTCTTATACGTGAAATCATTTTCCATAAACCTAAACCTTAAAATTTAAATCCTAAACCCATAGGTCAAATTACTTTGTACAGGTGAAATCACCCTTGAAATAGTTTTACACAGATACAAAATGAAATTTTACCGATATAAAGACATCTTAAAATAATTTATCACCGGTACAAAATCATTTTTCACCCGTGTAAAATCACCCATAATAATTTATCATCGATGTAGAGTAGTTTATCACCGATATAAAGTTGTTTATCACTTATACATTTTAAATTAAAGTGATGTGATTTTTTTTTAATATGATGGAACTTATCACGTAATAAATTTTATATTTTTTTCTTTACATTAAATATCAATTATCAAATGAAATTATGTTCACAATGCTATGAAGTGTAAGAACAAAACTCATAAATTTTCTCACATTATCTTTAAAATCAGTATCTACATTTTTCTACTTTTTAACTAAAAAAACCCTCAACTTGATTGTAAGCTTTAAAAAATGAAACGATAGTTTTAAAAATCACCTATATAAAGAATAAGTGGATTCATCAATCTAAAATAAGATCCTACGATTGAGAGTTGGTACTTATTTTTTTATTATCTTATTAGCAAAGTATTCGTAGGATATATATATATATATATGGTGTGAAAACACCTTCTGATCTCAACTTCTAAAAATCAGTGAGAGCTTCCCCACTCTACTTTGATCTGTCTAAGGGTCAAGTGGCTGCCTCGACTTGGTGGAAGTGTGATGTGTTTAGAAACTCAAGATCATAAATGGATTCGAATATACCATTCTAATGTTTTATAGTTAGAACTACCATGAGCAGTCTAAACTTCAACCTTTATTTCTTGGAGGGGAGGCAAGGTCCATTTCTTGCTCCCTTTATTGAGAGATTAGGGCCTCTCCAGCAAGTCAAAGTGAAACAATCATTCATCAGAAAGGGGACTACCACCAAAAGGATTGGCACCAACTAAGAGGAAGTGGGGTTCTCTCAAATCATGTCGAAGAGTCGAGATCGCTACAAGGAAAAATGAACTAGAAAAAAAAAATGAATTAGTTCAACGAAACCAGAAAGTTGGGAAGTCACATATCTATTATGTCATGCTAAGA
Source organism: Thalassia testudinum (assembly GCA_037157565.1). Taxonomy (NCBI): domain Eukaryota; kingdom Viridiplantae; phylum Streptophyta; class Magnoliopsida; order Alismatales; family Hydrocharitaceae; genus Thalassia; species Thalassia testudinum. The sequence continues at coordinate 47,481,972 of JAZHRO010000002.1, forward strand.
GAATGAAGATCGATTTTTTTAGAAAAAGCTCAAGTTACATGGATGGTGAAAACCCCAAATAGGATCCAAGTGCCAAACTTTCTCAATTTTCTTGTCTACTTGCCTATTCTTTCTCCCTCCCAAATTATGATAACACTGTATATGAGGGTGATAATCCTGTTAAATAGGATCCATCTTAAGAATAAAAGGCACAACATAAGTAGAATAGGAGCATTACATGCATCATATACCAAGATTACTTATAAAACTGTATTAATAGTCATTTGTGTAAGCACTTATCAAAGCAGGCCTCAGATGAGCAAACGGACTACACGGATGGACTTAAAATGATGAACTGAGTCCAACGGACTCAAGATCGACCGAATTCGACATTCGGAGCTCCTACAATAGGCCCAAGAAGTTCTGACTGTTGATCTGATGATCAACGGCCCTCGTTGCACCACATCACCCCCCGCTCACTGCGCACCGCTTCCTCCTTCAACTGGGATCAAATCTCGACCGTCAATCTTCGATCAGACGACCGAGAACCGCACGCCCGCCGCTATCGCCGCGACAAAGTAGCGGCTGTGGCGCAGCGGTTTGCGCGCACGCCCACCCGCACGCGGCATGGGTTTGAGCCGCGCGGGGTGAAAAATCGAAGATGGAGAGGCCCGCGGCAAAATTGGGCCGCCCGATTAGCAGCGGGCGGCCGAGATCACGCCATGCGGTACGCCCTCAGACAGCGAGCGCCCACGCGTGCACGCACGCCGGGCAACGATGCCTGCGTCCACGTGCGCCCAAGATGCGATCCAAGCGCGGGAAAGGAAGGATATCAGCCGTCCAATCTTACGCAGCAGCCACAGATTGGACGGCTCTTACGCAGCAGCCACGGATCGGGCACAAAAAAGAACGGCACGGGCGTGTGACCGGTGGGCTGGAGGGCTTCACCGACGCTTTTGGAAGGGTTTTAGCAACGTCCCGGACGTTGCTAAAACCCCTTCTTTTAGAAAGCCCTTCTCCCTATTTAAACCCCCTCCAACCACTCATTCAAGGCATTCACTTCCCTTGCAACTACTCTACCCCTCTCTTAGCTAGCATTAGGCCCTCTTGTAATCGCCGGAGACGACGAGCCGCCGACGGAGCCTTCTCCACCGCCGTGGCTGCCTCGCCGCTCTCCCCCCCTCTCTCTCTTCCTCTCTTTTAAGTTTTCCTTTACTTTTGTTTAAGCACGTATTTAATGTTGTAAGCTGTGAACTAAAACTGCATGATGAATGAAGTTACTTTCCGTTCAGTGTTTACTTTATTTCCTATTTAAGTTGCATGATCAAGCAAGAAACAACTCTAACCCTAATATCTCCCTCTCTCCCTCTCTCTTTCGCATTTCAACCACACCTTTCGCAAGTAAAACTCCGCAATTTCCGTGACAAGTGATAAGAAAAATCCGATTTTCACGCTTCCCTGAGATCGACACTCGGACTCACCTCCATTTCTTTACTTTAAAACCGGCGTTGCAAGTGCGACTATAACGACATTTCTTAACACGCACGAGCGCACGTTAGTTTTTGGCGCTGTTGCCGGGGAGGCAACGGATTTGTTTTATCACTTCCATTCCACATCCATTCTCACATCGTCTAATGCCCTGTTTTCCTTTTTACTTGATGGTCGCAGGAATACTACGTTTGGACGGTGAAGCGACGCATCCCATGACGGTAACAAAGGAGTAGGCGCAACAAAGACCGATAGTGAGTAATCCTTCACTCATGATTGTTTGCTTGCGTGAAAAACTAAAAAAATTGTAAAAATTGCAAAAATTGGCATGGTGTATGATTGCTTGACCCACATCCTTAACACATCACCCCACAAAAAAAAATGTACACTCTAACATTCTGAATAAATTCTTGGAGTGTTCTTTTCTCTTTTTGAGTGATGTTTGAGAAGCAACCGAGAGTTGACTTAGGCCGCACCACTCAACGCTAAAGCTGACTCATCCAATAGAAGCTGCATGATTATTAGGATGAGTACATTAGGGTTTTAGAGCCTCTATAGAATAAAAGGAAATCTACTTTCATCGAGTTGTGTGCAGAACTTGATGTGCCCACTGAAACTTGTCTGAAAACATTGACACGTGAACCCTAAAAGACACTAAAATAAAGATGAAACACTAAAAGACACCACATCTTAAAATGCTTGAAAATCATGTTTTGATATAAGCATACACATTGAAAGTGGAAAATTAAGAGGCACCTCCCCAATCAACGCCTCATCACATAACCCTAGCACAAGCACTATCCTAACCCTTTTAAAATTGAGTAGACGTGCCCTAGGCAGGATTGAGTTAAGTCTCGAAAGGCAAGGTTTTGTTCGCTGGACACTTGGCTTTCATTCCCTTGGTAGAATCTGGTGACTAGGTTATGGGGCAGTGTCAAACGACCGCGGTTGTGGGGTCTACGGAATCGAAGACGCAAGCCAAAGGAAGAACCTTCTCTGCAATCCCCTCATAATCAACCTAGCCAGATTAGACTTGGGAAGGGGAGTCCAGTGCTTACGGACTTAATCACCCTTTTTGAGATTTCTAGGTCTCCTAAGGAATACACCATAAGGACTAGGCTTGTTTGCTTAATTGAACACAATTCTCACATCTGTCACTCTCCGCATCCCCTCCTGTTCTTCTCTAGTGTATGCACGGGAGACGCTCACTGCATCCCGAGTTATTTGTTTTGGGGCAGGAATCTATACGACGTGATTCTATTAGAAACATGGTTGAACCTAAGGTAGATGAGGCTGAGGATCAACCCCCACCAGACACAATGGCCATCATCCAAGCCCAAATTAATGCAAACCACCGGCTTCAGCAACAATAAATCCACACCATCATGCAAGCCATACATCGGTTACAGAACCCACAAGAACAACCATCACTACCTTTCCAAGGCGTACAAGGGCAACCACCACTCGATGTACCACCATTTTAGGATCAACCGAGGCCCCTCCGCAATTTTTATAACCCCTCCACTATTAGAGTCGAGCCACACCTTAGGATCCCCGAAGGGGGAGATGATTTTGAGCTGAAACCAAATGTCTTAAGTCTGATTCAGAGCCACTTTCATGGAAGCTCAAATGAGGACCCCTTCCAGCATCTAGAGGATCTCGACCACATAGCACGAACTCTGAAACCAAGGAACATTAGCATTGACATTGTTCTAATCAAGATATTTCCCTTCTCGTTAAGAGACAAGGCTTCTCATTGGCTTAGAACCCTAGGTAGACCCATCACCACCTGGGAAGAACTGAGGCATGCATTTTTAAAGAAATTCTTCCCCATAAGAAAGACCAATGCCCTCAGAAGAGCTATTACTACCTTCACACTCCAGGGTGGGGAACAGTTCCATGAGGCGTGGGAAAGATTTAATGAACTCTTGAGGAAATGCCCACACCACGAAGTACCAAGGTGGCAATTGGCCCAGATTTTCTACCATGGTCTGGACAGCAACCTATGGAACTTCGTCGATGCCTCATGCGGGGGGAACTTCCTGAACAAGGACGAGGAGAGCGCGTTCGAGCTCTTTGAGTCTATGAGCGAGAATTCGCTCAACAACGCCTCCATGACCCAGTTCAACAGATCCAGTTAACCCTGCGGTGGGATTTATGAGGTACAAGCAAATTCTGAAATGGTTGACATGGACATCATTGCCAAGAAACTAGATCGAGTAGAATTGGTGGACAAAAAGATTAATGAGCTACTGAACCAGACCAGGAACCCCTTATAGACCTTCTCCCTAGTAAAGGGAGCACATAATGTTGACCTGGTCCAGCCCTTAATCCAACTGAACCTGGAACAACCCTTGACCACGTTCCTGGGAGGGACCTTTGCTCCCTCAACCCTTGATTACTCTCTCCCCTCTCCATCGACATCGGCTATCCTTGAAGATGTGCAAGCTGTCCAAGGTTATGCGAAACCTAACCCTTTCTCCAACACTTACAACACTGGCTGACGTAATCACCCCAACTTTGGTTGGACAAACCAGAAACCATTGCAATTCCAAAATCAGCCCAGGCCAAACCAGCAGCCACACTTGCTCCCTATCAGCAAGGACCACCAGTTAGATCCCAATATAATCAGAATAGGGCAGCCCCTCCCCTACAAAACCAAATGGACACCCTAATAAAGATGATGGCTGACATGAACCAGAAACATCAGGAGGAAATGGCCTTGGTAAAGGGACAGTTAAGCCAACTCTTAGACTGTAAACAACAAGGATCCCTAACTTCCCAGCCACAACCGAACCCGCAAAATATAATTAACAGAGACCCTAATTCGCAAGGGTTCCAAGGTAATCCCGGGCAGGCTCACATGGTCTAGCCAGCCTCGCAAATACCCTCTGGGTTTGGTGCTTCTTCATCCTCGTCTTCTCAAGGATCAACCCATGGTCCTAATGCCTCTACGAATGCTGTGACCTTGAGAAGCGGCACCAAAACCCAAGATCCCAAATGGTCGACTCTCCCCGAGACTTCACCCGCTGAAATACCCGACTCAGATGAGGCACCAACCAAGGACCCAGAAATAGACCCGATCCACATTCAGACACCCTACCTTGAGGCCTTGGAAACAATCAAGAAAAAGAGGAATGTTGTGGAAACTGAGGTTTTGGAGATCTTTAAGCAAGTGCAGATTAATATTCCGCTCCTTAAAGCCGTCAAGCACATCCCTGCTTACGCCAAGTTTTTAAAGGATGCTTGTACACCCAAGTGTAAGCCAAGACCTCAAGTACCTAGGAAGGTTGTGCTCTCCGAACAAGCAAGTTCCGTAATATCAAGCAGCCTTCTGCTCAAGCGAACTGACCCCGGAGCGCCCCTGATTTCCTACAATATCGGGGACGACATTTGATAGAGTGCTCCTGGACTTAGGTGCTTCTATCAATCTGATTCCAACAATCCTGTACCACCAATTTGGTTTCGGAGAGTTGACACCAACACCTGTCACCATCCAGCTAGTTGATAGATCAGTGAAAACCCCAAAGGGAGTTGTCGAGGACGTGATTGTACGGGTCAAGGACTTCTATTTACCGGTCGACTTCTTGGTGCTTGACATGGAAGTCCCTGAAAAATTACAGAACACACCCATAATCTTAGGCAGACCTTTCTTAGCTACGGCTAAGGCAAACATTGATTGTGACACGGGATGTATGGAAATCGCCTTCGGAGACAGGAAAATGCAATTGGATATCTTCCGGGCAACAGTCTTTTGATTGCGATTGTGTTGAGGAACATGATCCCATGGAAACTCTGATCGAGGAATGCCTCACCTTTAGTTCTGTATCAGACCACCAAACCCGTAATGACTGTTCTGACCCGTCACCATCACTACCCGTGGATCTCTGTAAGGCTGAGTACCATCACACAACACCATTTGAGGAGATATATGTTGATCAACTCCCTCCCTTTCCCTTTCCATCAACTGTGGTTCCACCCGCACCTGAACTTAAGCCATTACCCGAGAATCTCAAGTATGTCTTCCTACGACTTGACCAAACCTTCACAGTGATTATTAATTCTCATCTAACCAAGGATTAGGAACTTAGGTTTATCGCGACCCTTTCAAAACATCAGTCCGCCATTGGTTGGACCATTTCTAACTTAAGAGGAATTAGCCCCACCTATTGCACCCATAAGATTTACCTGGAAGACGGGGCACGTCCCTCCCGCAAAATGCAGAGACGTTTAAACCCAAACATGTGGGAGGTCGTTAAGAAAGAAATTATTAAGTAGCTTGATGCCGACATCATCTATCCTATTTCCGATAGCCCCTGGGTGAGCCCCACTCAAGTGGTTCCAAAGAAAGCTGGGCTCACCGTTGTCACCAATGATCGTGGCGAATCCATCCCCACCCGCACCACCACCGCATGGCGGGTGTGTATTGATTATAGGAAGCTCAATAAAGCCACTAAGAAAGATCATTTCCCCTTGCCATTCATTGACCAAATCCTCAAAAGATTGGCAGGGCGAAAGTACTTTTGCTTCCTGGATGGATATTCAGGATATAACTAAGTCGCAATTGCTCCGAAGGATAAAGAAAAGACCGCATTCACTTGCCCGTACGGCACGTTTGCATTCCGTCGAATGCCGTTCGGGTTATGCAACGCACCTGCGACCTTCTAGCATTGCATGCTAGCCATTTTTTCAGAAATGGTAGGTGAATACTTAGAGGTCTTTATGGATGATTTCTCTGTATTCAGGAATTCATTCGACCATTGTCTGAGCAACTTGAAGAAAATCCTGAAATGATGTATCGAGGTTAATTTGGTGTTAAGTTGGGAAAAGAACCATTTATGGTTTAATAAGGAATTATCCTCGGTCACATCGTATCGCATAGGGGCATCGAGGTAGATCGGGCTAAGGTTGATTTGATTTCCAAACTCCCTCCACCTGGCTCGATTCGACAGATCCGCTCATTTCTGGGACATGTTGGCTTCTACCGAAGGTTCATTAAAGACTTTTCCAAGCTTTCCAAACCCTTGACCGACCTTCTAGCCAACGACGCCATATTCTACATGTCTTCTGATTGCATCCAGGCTTATCACACCCTCCAGGACTTAGTCTCCACAGCACTTGTACTTCAGCCCCCGGACTGGTCTTAGGACTTTGAGATTATGTGTGATGCATCAGATTTGCCATAGGCGCTGTCCTGGGACAAAGGCAAGACAAGAAGCCCGTGGTGATCTACTACGTGAGCAAAACGTTGAACGAGGCCCAACGAAATTATACGGTCACAGAGAAAGAGTTGCTCGCTGTAGTCTTTGGACTTAAAAAGTTCCAATCATACTTGCTGGGATCTCATGTGACTATTTACACTGACCATTCAGCCATCCGACACCTATTGGCCAAGAAGGATGCAAAGCCCAGGCTCATCAGATGGATCCTGCTTTTGCAGGAATTTGACCTGGAAATCCATGACAAGGTCGAATCGAAGAATGTGGTGGCTGACCACTTGTATAGACTTCATCCAGACCACATTGGACCTTCCCTACCTCTATCTGACGCCTTCCCCGATAAACACATTCTGGCTGTGCAAGACAAGAGACTACCATGGTACGCTGACTACGTCAACTACCTAGTTGTAGGACAAACCCCGCATAGCTAGTCCAGAAAGTAACGGGACAGGTTCTTCGCTGAGACCAAGCATTATTTCTAGGATGATCCCATGCTGTTTCGCCTCTGTGCTGACCAGATCATCAGGAGGTGTATCCTCGAGAATGAAGTTTAGAGTGTGCTTTCCTTCTGTCATGACCAGGCTTGTGGTGGCCACTTCTCTAGAAAGAAAATAGCTGCAAAGGTTCTGCAGTCTGGATTTTACTAGCTGTCCCTATTTAAGGATGCACACAACTTTGCCAAGACTTACTCACGCTGCCAAACGCTGGGGACCATGACCAAGAAAGATATGATACCCCTCCAGCCCATTTTGATTGTCGAAATCTTTGACGTATGGGGTATCGATTTTATGGGCCCCTTTCCACCATCCAACGGCTTCGAGTACATCCTCGTTTCAGTAGACTATGTTTTCAAATGGATTGAAGCCGTCGCCGCCCGCTGATGCGATCACAGGACTGTCATGGACTTTGTTAAGCAGAACATCTTTTCCCGATTTGGAATTCCCAAGGCCATGATCAGTGATGGTGGAAGCCATTTTATCCATTCCCAATTCCGTGCCCTACTTAGAAAATACGGGATAAACCACCGCATTGCTACCCTGTATCATCCGCAAATAAATGGGCAGACCGAGGTCTCAAATAGACAAATCAAGAATATTTTACAGAAAACTGTGAGACCTGACAGAAAAGACTGGTCCACACGACTAGATGATGCCTTGTGGGCATACAGGATCGCTTTCAAAACCCCGATAGGCATGTCGCCTTATCGCCTGGTCTTTGGTAAAGCCTGCCATCTTCCTGTGGAATTGGAACACCGGGCTTACTGGGCTGTCAAGCAATGTAACATGGATTCCCAGTTAGCCGATGCGTAGAGGATGTTCCAATTATCTGAGCTCGAAGAAATTCGTCGGGACACTTTTGAAAATAGTTGACTGTATAAGGAGAAAATGAAAGCCGTCTACGACCGACCCATTCATAGAAAAACCTTTGAGCCTAACTAGCAAGCCTGGCTATTTGACGCCCGCCTAAAACTCTTCCTGGGGAAACTCAGGTCCAAATGGATAGGACTATTTCGGGTGGTTAAGCCTTGCTCTAATGGGGCGGTTGAAATTGCTGATCCTAACACTGGGCACACTTTTACAGTTAATAGTCAAAGATTGAAGCACTTCTTGGCCCAAGTTCCCCCAAAGGAGAGTGTCACCCTCGTTGAGGGATGACACGAAGCACCGCCCAGCAGGAGGCGTTAAACTTTGTGCTTCCTGGGAGGCAACCTAGAGGATTCAGACTGATCCGATATTTTACGTCACTCAGGTACTATCTTTTTGAACTCCTATGCATCCATGTATTTGCTAATGAAGACATTATCCAACTTAAGCATGGGGGGTGGTAAATTGCACAATTTTGAGCTCATTTAATCAATCTGAATAAAATAAAATTAAAAATAAATAAATTTAAGAAGGAACTTAGGGATTAGAAACTTGTCAATAGTGGGAAATAATACAAAAAAAACTTAAACACTTAGACTTTTCAGGCTTTCAGGCTTAATCAGCCCTGGTGTCCGTTAAAATATGGATTTAGCTTCGAATCCTTGCAACCTTAAACTATTCTAATCCACCTACTAAATAAGGTGATAAGTATACGACTTATCAACTCACCCTTTAACTCAGAAAAACTTTGATTCTAAGCATCTGCACACATTTTTGCACAGACTCACTCCTCGGAAATTTTGACAAAAATTGGGTAGCTAATGAACTCTCTAGGGTGGTATGGCCGGCAAGTTGTCGTGGGTAACAATCCATTGGCAGGTTGTTCAGAACCCAGCCACGGGACCATTTCTTCTTCATTGCCTCTAGGTACATTTGAGATCAGGGAAGCCACCTACTAAAAAAAAAAGGGGAAGAAAAGAAAATAAACCACACTTCACCGCATGAGTATGGCTAGCAAGTGATCGTGGGTAACAGCTCATTGGTCGGTTGTCTAGAGCCCAGCTCAATAACTACACGAAAAGAACTAAAACACTTAAGGAAGAAGCGGGAAAGTAGTACAAGCCGGGGAGATATACACTAGAAAAATCCTTGTGTTGACCCCAATTAAAACAAACGTAGGGAGAAAGCTACCAATCGAACAAATACACCTTCAGGCAAATATATTTCCACTTCCGGTCACCTAGGGGCGTAGAAACCTAAAGTCTGTCTAAATTACCGTTGAGTAAGTCTATCATGATCTTCACACCAAGATGCTTAGCACTTAGGATTTTGACCGAGTTTTAGGTGAGTTGGATAGCCGTAAAAAGTTACCAACCCAAGCTGAATTCCGAAAAAATTCTAAAAATATATATATATAAAGCAAAGATTCGGGCAATTCGTATTTTGGCAGACACCCGAGCACTGCTTAGTCTTTGCAGATTAAGATCTTAGTATATTTCCTCCTATTGACAAGTGACGAAATGTCTAAGCAATTACTTCTCAAATTCTAAAAGAAAATAAAGGCTAGAGTAAACCTTGCTAGGGAATAGCAAGGAGTAAACATGGGGGTATGATAACACTGCATATGGGGGTGATAATTCTGCTAAATAGGGCCCGTCTTAAGAATAAAAGGCACAACATAAGTAGAATAGGAGCATTGCACGCATCATATACCAAGATTGCTTATAAAACTGTATTAATGGCCATTTGTGTAAGCACTTGTCAAAGTAGGCCTCAAATGAGCAATCGGATCGCACGGATGGACTCAGAGCGACGAACGGAGTCCAACGGACTCAAGATCGGCCGAATCCGACATCCGGAGCTCCTATAATGGAAGACGAAGAGGCGCACGACAAAATTGGGTTGCCCGATCAGCAGCGGGCGGCCGAGATCGCGCCACGCGGCGCGCCCTCAGACAGCGAGTGCCCACGTGCGCATGCACGCCGGACGATGACGCCCGCGCGCACGCGCGCCCGAGGCACGACCCAAGCGCGCCCAAGGGAGGATCTCAGGATCGAACGGCTCTTACACAGCTGCCACGGATCGGGCGCGAAGAAGAACGGCGCGAGCGTGTGACCGGTGGGCTGGAGGGCTTCACTGACGCTTTTTGGACGTCGCTAAAACCCCTTCTTCTTTTAGAAAGCCCTTCTCCCTATTTAAACCCCCTCCAACCACTCATTCAAGGCATTCACTTCCCTTCCAACTACTCTACCCCTCTCTTAGCTAGCTTTAGGCCCTCTTGTAAACGTCGGAGACAACGAGCCGCCGACAGAGCCTTCTCCACCGCCATGGCTGCCTCGCTGCTCTCCCCCCCTCTCTCTCTTCCTCTCTTTTAAGCTTTACTTTTGTTTAAGCATGTATTTAATGTTGTAAGCTGTGAACTAAAGCCGCATGATGAATGAAGTTACTTTCCGTTTAGTGTTTACTTTATTTCCTATTTAAGTTGCATGATCAAGCAAGAAACAACTCTAACCCTAATCTCTCCCTCTCTCTCTCTCTATCTCTCTCTCACTTTTCAACCACACCTTTCGCAAGCAAAACTCTGCAATTTTCGTAACAAGTGATAAGAAAAATCTGATTTTCACGCCTCCCTGAGATCGATACTCGGACTCACCTCTGTTTCTTTACTTCAAAACCAGCGTTGCAAGTGCAACTATAACGACATTTCTTAACACACACGCACGAGCGCACGTTAGAGCACCCACCTCATTCCCTAAGTCATTTTCCCTCCCAAATCGAGGTAGCATCAAGGTTTTAAAAATCGGATCGGACCAGCCGATCCAACTGATTAGACTGAGAACTGGTGATGAATCGATCAAATCGATCGATTTTTGAATTGGATGTTTTGAATTGGTGGAATCGGTCAAAACTCAGTTGAATCGAGTTGACCGATGAATCGGAATCAGCTGGTCCACCCATTCCAACCGATTGGCAAAAAAAAAAAAAAGATGGGATGAAGCATCCAATTTCCCTCGCATCGCACGTCGCTCCTCCTCACCATTTTCCCCATTCTCAGTTTCCTCGCCACCGCCACAACCCACACCCCCCTCCCAAGTCCCAATGACATCACCTCACCTTCTCGCCTCACTTCCCACCTTCCTCCTCCATCTCCGACCTCTGCAGCACAGCAGTGCCTCCGCAACGCCTACGCACAACACCTCCGACCCTCCGCAGCACCTCCGCGCAGCGCCTCTGACCCTCTGCAGTGCATCCTCCTTCCCAGCGACCAGTAAAGAACATGTCCATTTCCCTTTTTTTTTTAACACCTGGTAGCCAAAGAGATCCATGGTAATGCTGCCCGTCCCTGCTCTTCCACCCCCTCTCTCTCACCACTGCCGCATGATCGACGTGATCGACCCTCGCTCATGTTCGCCACGTGATTACCTTAGGGGTGGTGAGCCATTGCGGTTTATGTTCAAGGGGACGAATGTTATTGGTAATGGTGTGTTCTGTTTGATGGAGAGTGGGAGGGAATGGTTGGGTTTGTTGAAGGAGTTTCCGATTTATTGATCTGGTCTTGTGTTTGTTATTGAGAGTTTGTTGCGTTGGTTGCATCCGATGATTCATATATTCCTGTATAGTAAAGAATGGCCTTGAGTAGGAGTTCACATGAAAGATAATGATAGCCGTGAACGCATTGCGTGGGTGGTCCTTTTCTTTTCGGTGTGGAATGGTGTAATAATGTTGTTCGAAATTGAATTGAGTTTAGAGGGAAAATGGCAAGGGTCGTGCCTTAGGGGCTGCATTTTCCCTATATCGGATGGAAATTTAAAATTCCAAGTTTGAGATGTAAATTGGAGGAAGTCGAAAATCTAGATCGGCCTTTGGTTGAGGGAAATTATTCAAGAATTTTTTTTTAAGTTTTTACTCCATGTGCTTGAAGACTATGCACGCTGTGATGCAAAAATATGGGCATCCATCTTTTCTGACAAACCCAAACACCAAGAGTAGATGTATATGGGATTTGCGAAGGGCGACCCAAGTATTTGATGTGATTTTGTGATATATATATAATTGTCAGATGTGATTTTGTGATATATATAATTGTCCATGTGTAATATTTAATGTGTAATATGTAATTTGATTGCCCATGTATTTGATGTGATATGATTTTGTGAAAATGATGAGTAATGGGCAAGAATCATGTTTTATAGTTTCTTTGTCTTATTTTGTTTGTAGAACAATAGATAGAAATGAGGAAGGAGTCCCTAATGAGTTTCATCCCACTTCTGAAGTTAATAAAATGGCAGTTAAAAGAAAACAAGATATTACTTGGGATCATTGTACACTTATTTCATCAAAACCTTTTAAGGTAAAATGTAATTATTGTCCTTAGTTTACTAGTGGAGGGATTCACAGATTTAAGAAACACTTAGCAAAGAAAAAGGGGCAGACCGAGTCATGTAGAAATGTCCCAAGACATGTAGAGTATCAAATGAAAAATATATTGAAATCATATCAAATAGAAAAAAGGAGAGTTGATGAAACCTTTACAATGACTTCCACTGGCTCTCAATCAGTTTCATTTCATGGTTTACTTGAGCAGCCATCAGGCCCATCAAGTAGTGTTGCATCAAAGGATTCTCAAACCCATAGCTTAAAATTTTTTTTCCCCTCAGCTACTACACCTGGAAGTCAACCTTCAATCAAAAATGTTTTGGCTTCAAAAGATCTTATTCACACTACTGATTTCAAAATTACAAAGTGATTTATTAAGGCACACATACTATTTTTGATAGTCGAGATTCCAAAGTTTCAGGAGATGTTGGATGCTGTTGCTTCCATTGGATTTGGTCATAAAGGACCATCTTCATATAGGGTAAGTGGACCCTTATTACAAGAAAATGTGAAGGATATCTCTGATTACATTTAAACATTTAGAAGACATTGGAAAAAATTTGGTTGCACACTTATGGAAAATGGATGGACGACAAAGAATATTAATTAATTTTTTAGCATATTATCCTGAAGGAACTATTTTTCTTAAATTAGTTGATGCTTCTAATCATTCAAAAACATCAAAATATTTATGTGGCTTATTGTTGATGTGTTCCTACCGTGTTTTAAAATTCGTTTTGCATCGTAGTATTGTCGATAGAAGTGCGTTTACATTCAAATCCAAGGTCGTCTCTAGGAGCAATCTAATGTGTGAATATCACTATCTCGTAGGCTTCTCGAAATCTTACAGTTCACAATCGCAATTATAATATTCAAGACAAAATCAAGCACGAAGAAAATTAGGCATTTAATGCTTAATTCAAGAGAGTGATCAACAACGATATTTGAATAAATCAATGCACTCAAAGCTCTAGAAAAATATTACCAATAGTGCTTGATCAAGTTATGGCGGTCGACAATCTATTCCAAGTTAAAATGTAATTGCATCTCAATCATTTAATGTTTAAAATAGTCAATCATTAATGAACTGAATTCTAACTAATCCATGGAATATTGTTTGAACATAATAATGTAAATAAACCACGAGATATTCAGAAGTAAAATTGAATCGTAAATCAATCAAATCTGATTTTCGAGTCAACCCTTGTAAGTAGATCTCGTCTTACATTTTAGTCTGCGATAGCTTGCAAATGTACCCCTACGACATTGCATGCAGGTCCCTACCTTCTTTCAAGTTTGTCCCTGCCAACGTTACTTCTTTCCCAATCCAGTCCCTACGTGCTGGGAGGAGGAACTCTTCTTCACCTTTGTGTTCATCGGTGAATCTTGCTGGAGCATGGCCGGAATCACGCTGCTGCGATCACACGGCTCCGGCAAAGGGCGGCGGACGATTATTGAAGGAGGATCGACTTGATGATGGCCTCAGATCTTGGGTTGGAGAGGTGGAAAAAAAGGGAAACGGCGGAGGAAGTTAGCGGCTTCGACAAAGGTTGAGGAAGCTTCTTAGCGTGTGAAACTCCTCTTTGACAGTTGCTAATCGCTTCGCATGCCCCCACGTAGCTTCTCGCTAAGCTTGGGATCATGCAGATGCCCGAAGGTGGCACTGTGACGAGGTCGGAGAAGCGCCAGCATGGGTTGATCGACTGCAGTGGAGAGGCGTCAAAACTCGGGTCCAAAGAGTCGGGAAGCTCCGCCGTGGTTCGTTGAAGGTGGTGGCGTAGTTGGATTGGTGGTTCAAAGCTGAAGGAGGGCCACCGAAAGAGAAGATGCCAGCGAAAGTGGGTGTTTGGTGCGGGCGTCGAGGCGTCGGAAGCCCAAATTGGGAGAGGGCTTTTGCTCGGGATGATGTGGTGGAGCTTTGTAGGTGGTTGGCGAGGCAGTAGGTGGCGTGGAGCTACGAGGCATGGACGTCGAAGTGGACGCCAACGCGTGGCTGGAGCTCGCCGTGTGTGGGGAAGGAGATGGAAAGGGAGTAGTTCTTTGGGTCTAAACCTAGGTCTAAGAGGCCTAACTTAACCTAAAAGAAGAGAGAGAGAAGAGAGGTTACCTAGGAGGAGGAGATGAGGACGGGAAGGTGCTCAGTGTGGTGGCTGGCCATGAAGAAGGAGACGGTGAGGTGAGTTGGAGCGATGAAGGGGTAGAAGACCGTTTCCTTTGACAGGGAGAACGGTGACGATGAGAGGAAGTGATCTACAGCCTTAGTTGGCGGCGAGGAGCATTGAAGGGTTGACGAAGAAGCTCCAAGGTCTTGCTAATGACGGGTTCGGGAAGGAAGAAGGGGTGAACACATGCCAAAACTCGACACGTGCAACGGCGTGAGGCAGGGAAGGTTTATAGCTTGTTGGTACGCGAAGAGAGGGCCGGAGGTTGTGCGAACAACCTTGCCAGAGTTACGTGGCTGACAGGGTCGAAGGTGGAAGGTGGAGAAGATGCTGGTGGGGACATAAATGCAAAGAAATTGAAAGTTGAGGTGGCATTTGTAAGGAAATTAGAAATTGATGAACAAAATGCAAAGTTGACCAAGATAAAGTCTAAATAAATCCAAATTTTTATGGTAACCTAATTTTGACATAAGGAAGTTAGTGGTGACTTCAATTTTTGATTTTGATGTCGTTTCCATGGTCAATTTACGTTTAGACCCAATTCGTACCAAATATCATCTATGATTTTGTTTTATGTCAAAACGAATTCCGATCGTCAAATTTATTGTGCCAAACCTTGTAAAATATTTTTAATTGATTTTCAGAAGGTTTAGATTATGTTTACTTCCACTGAAACTGTTTTAATTGAAATGATGTTGAAATTATGATTTTTAATTAGAATTAAGCATTCAATTTAAATGTTAATCTTGAATTACTTAATAACAACTCACTTTTAAGATATTTAAACTTAATTGAACTTTAATTAAATATAAGTTCACCCTCCACCAATTCTGCATTCATAATTATTCATGAAAATTATAGAATTAACTTCCTCTCTCCAGAACTCTGATTGAGTTATAACCTTTTAATATGTTAATTAGGTAAATTTAACCTTAGAACTTAGCCAAATTAACTTAGTTATAGAGGATGATGGCGATGCCATCATACCCCCATGCTTACCATTCGCTGGATGTTACAATCTGGTTCCCGAATCCCTATAGGACCCGAGATCGGCTCGACTCGACTAATCTCAAGACCCAGTCGTCCAATAGGAAATAACCAAAAAGTAGGAAAGTAAACCACATTCACTATACTAAGCAACTAGCAGTAAAAGAGTACAACAGTAAAGAAGTAAAAGCTGCTACAGTACATATCACCACCACAACAATAAAACAATAACAAGGTATAGGAACATAAAAGTACAGAAAAGTAAAGGTACAGAACGTAAAGTACAGGAGTCTGAACTCACTACTACAAAAGTACTACAAAAGAAACTACTGCTACTAGGCTCTACTGGACCCAGCACCCTCTACAACTGTAGACTCGGGCTGCTCAACACCTGGACCTGAAAAGGGTTATGAGTACACAAAATCAGCGAACGCTGAGTAGAGTGGCAACCAACTAACTAAAGCAGTAAAGCTACCAGATAAACTAGCTATTCCAATTCTTTAATTTACAAGATATTACTTTTCGCCCATTGGTTTATATATATTTCCAAATCTTTTTCTTGATCTTGAATGTTCCTCATGGGAACGATCTTGATTTCAGTCTTTTCCGAAGAGTAGAAGGCACACGTGGTGCTCTCCTAGTCAGGAGAGTCTCCCGTGATAATCCTACACCCAGTCAACCACCCCGGGGTCACTGTCCAGACGTAGCGGTGACTACGGCACGCACGATAAGTACACGGGCAGCTACCCCACATTGGAACGCGGTCAGTCGTTTCCGCTAGCGAGTACGTCCAAAGTACAGCACGGAACAGTATAGGGCCTAGCCCTCTCAGTAGCAGGGGTCTAGCGCCTCAGAACCAAACAAGGGTCTCGCCCTTCCATAGTCCGTGCACCCTCATCTTACTACCCCGGTTTGCCCAGTTGGCCAAGAAAAGTCGATGTAGGTGATGAGAACCTCATCATGAATCCTAACTAACACAATCTAATCCAAATATGTGTGAAAAGTTCCTACAAAATCCAAAGAGAGGCTTAACTCAGATAATTCTGAGTTAAAAAATAAACCAAATCATCAGGGGTAAAACTGTAATTTTACTAATGCAGTTTACGAACAAGGTAATTAAGGGTCCAAACACAAGTCAAACAAACTTAACAATGAGGAAAGTGGGATGATCTGATCTGAAAAGGGTTATAACAACTTCTAGGAATTAAATGACATTCTGCAACCTTAAAAATAAATCCAATTCAATTCACGAGGTTTAAGGCAGGATAAAAATCAACTAAACCCTCTAAAAATCATAAAAAATATTCCCTAGGGTTTAGAACCTTCAATTTGGCTTTTGGAACTCATTTTGACCTAAAATGAGAATCATACCCAATTAATGACTTAATTTAAGTTTTTACGTAAATTGGCCGATCAAGCATGTTCCAATCTAGAATTAAAATTCACCATTAAAATCCTTAGGTTCAAATTGGTCTATTATAAAAACTTGAGCCTAGGAAAAGACCTCCTTGATCGACTTTACAATTTGGTCCTCTTTATTTACTTTTTGACCCTTATCTTTTGAAACTTTTGCATTTAGGCCCACAACTTCTCATCATTCTTTAAAGAACGGTCCTCCCTACCACTTCTGTCCAGCGCCATGCCTCCGGCGACCTTGCGCGGAGGATGGCGCCGCGCAGGGCAAGACTGCCGTCCTCTAGAACAGAAGGGGGGTACCCTGCAACGTCCTCTATCGCAAGGACCCGCCCACGACCTCTGCCGTCAACCATGCCTTCCGTGCGAATATGCGGAAGGCATGGGTATCCCTTTCGGCAATACTCCGGCGAGGCTGGCACAACGCCACCTCGTCCCTCTCTCCGCGCCAAGCCCATTATAAGGAGCGGCAGACCTTGCCGACTCCTTTAAGCTTTCTTTGACGGAGAAACACTTCCTCTTCATCCCTTCCCCCTCCGGTCAGAGAGCCCGAAGCTTCTGGCGATCTTCTCCTCCTCGTCGCTCTGCTGCCCTACCTACAGCAGGGTTTACTCCGCCCTGTCGTTCGCGTTAGACTGTACCAGCTGGTGCCCTCCGACTACTTCCTCGTCGCCGAAACCCTCCTCCAGGGCATCTCCGTCCCCAGCTCCGGCAGGCACGAGCTGGATGCTCCTCCCTCCCCCTTCAAGTAAATAGGTAAATAGTCTCTACTCTCTCTCCCTTGTATTTTCCCTCTTCCAATTTGTCATTTCGACCACCCGACTGCCACTGTCCAGATCCATCTTCCCCATCTCCCTCTTTAGCGAGTCCATCCCACGTCCACAGACCTCTTCACCCCTCGCCGACCAGCCCAGAAGCTCCCCCACACTCCACTGTACCGATCCCCCCTCTCCATTCACTGCCAAGCACTGCCCAACCATCCCCCGAACAAACCCATCTTTCCGCCCACAGTCTGACCTAGGTCGACCTCTACACGCACTCCCACGCCTTGCCGACCATCGCACAGGCTTCGCCACACTCCGGCAAAGCTTTCCACGTGTTCTGACTTGGCCGAGAGGCCGTCACTGTGATTTCAGGTTCACACCCTCTCGCCGCCATTGCCGACCTGCTGCAGCAGCTCCACTTACAGCTCCAGGTCTTCCCCAGCCCAGGCGCATGTTCCAGGTTGTGCGGGCAGTCTCCGCGAAGGCATCCAGGCCAGCAATTTGGTTCGCAAGCCTCGCAGCTGCTTCAATTGGCCACAGACTCCTCGCCTGCGGGCGCAAAATCAGGAGGTGGGACTTTAGTCCCACCTCGTAAGTGTGCGATTGAGCGCCCACACTTAAATTGCAAAAGTGCATAGGGCTTACTGCCTTCGAACATAGGGGTCAGGTCCCTTTCACCCGCATGTAGCGCGCCTCGCGCTCGCTCGCCCTCGCCTGCGCTCACGCCCCGCAGGTCTGGGCAAGATCCGACTACCCGAACCACGCACTCCTCGTGCACCACCGCATGCCGGTGGGCCTAGTCCCAGGCGCGCTACCCAAACCCGAATACCTGGCTCTATGACAGCAGTCCTAAGAGAGATTCTGAGAAAGAGAGACGCGGGGAAGGGGTAGGGGTAGGTTTTGCTTTGACCTTTGTGTGAGCGTGCAGGAAGAAAAGAAGAGGAAGAAGAGAAGCGGCTGAAGCCTTAGCCGCTCAGCAGAAGCTGAAGAAGGAGAGAAACAGAAGAAGAAGAAAAGAAGCCACACTGGGCATTTGAAGAAAGAAGAAGAAAGGCACTGTAGCAAAGCTACAAATAAGTCGTCTGAGCACTGCATCAGACGTCTAAATCACCAGAGCACAAAGAAGAAGAAAGAAGAAGGCAGAAGCCTTTGCAGCCGCCAGAAAGGCAGGAAAGAAAAAAAGAAAATAAGGAGAGTCAGCGGCCAGAGAAGAAAAGAAAGAGGAAAAGAAGAAAAGAGGAAGGAAAGTCAGTGGCCAAGAAGAAGGAAGAAAAGAAGGAAAGAAGTGGAAGATCACCACTGCCGCAGAGAAGAAAAAGAGAAAAGAGAAGGCCAGACTGAAGAAGAGCCAGGAGAGCAAGGAAAGCAAAGAGAGGAAGAAAAGAAAGAAAAAAGAAGAGAGAAGAAGAAGAAGCCAACAAAACTCTCTCCCTTATTTTTGTAACATAATTGAGAACTTATGGATACTTCTAGAAACATAGTTGCTCCCTGAGTTCGACCTCGGGAAAACCTTATTATTCCGAGTAAAAAAATCTTGTATTAAGCTGGTAACTGTTCTGTCATATACTACAACGAATATAAATAAAGACAGAAGTCGCGCCACCAGTAGGTTGGCTAACTTAACCCCGGACCCCGTGGGGTGGCTAGCTCTCTCCCTACACTAATAGCTCTCCCCGATACTGTGTACACGAGGGCCAACAGAAGTTGGTGTAGAGTGGCCAAACCTACCCCGGGTCCCAACCCGAAGGGCAACAAGCTCCCCTCTACACTAAGAGGGAACATGCGCTCCCCCTTGGTACCACGTACTCAAGGGTCAGCACACTTCCCATCACATTTCCAGATCCATTTATTTATTTCTAGGAGCTCTACTCCTAATTTGCCCGTAGGGTTCATGCTCATATTCCTCAAGCCATTCCATACCAGGTTTCATCATTCACATTTCCATTCTCAGGTTATACACATGCCGCTTGTATTTCTATTATTCACATTCCCATTCTCCGGTTATACACATGCAGCTCATATTCTATTATTTACATTTTCATTCTTAGGTTATAGACATGCAGCTCGTATTCTATCATTTACATTTCCATTCTCAAGTTATACACATGCAACTTGTATTCTATCATTTAATGTATACAACAGGTAAGGTCACATGTAACTATTTCACTAGCACAGATAATTCATATTTCACAGGCAGCTCTTATTCAATTACAGGCAGTTGTTAACATTTTTATCTACTCATTCAAGATTGCAATTCAATCACGCATACAGACATTTCAAGTACTTCTCGTCCTAGGATTCATACCATATTCTAGGTTCTAATTGTTCATTCCACACATGCATTTAGGTTTATAATTAAACTAAGGAAAATCACTCTACCAGTCAACCCAGGAGTATTGAGGCTCGAACGGCAAGCACACATGCCTCAGCAAGCCCCAAACCCGCAACAGAACAAAGTCCTATAACAAGGAACAATCACAATGGAACACTCAGAACAGTATAAAAAAAACTTTCTAACAAGTAGAGGAACTCGCAAGGAAAACATCGGTATCTTGTTTACATAAAACGAACCTCAAATGGGTCAAAAACAAGGTTCTGACTCAAATCAGATGTCCGGAACAACTTCCAGACATCTTAAAAGTGTCCAGAAACGCACCTCAAGCTCTGCGTCGACCTCAGACATCTAGGAACTCTTCTGGACCGTTTGGACCTAGCTTCAGACGTCCAACCTCCTCTCCGGACGTCTGGAAATGCCTCCAGCCATCTGGTAAGCCGCCTAGACGTCTGAAATGCGTGGGAGGGCATGCCCCGCGTCTTCTCGAAGCAAATCCTGCATGCCACCAGTAAAATCTTCTTAAAATGGACACACAAAGCGTAGCTGTGGAGCGGCCTGCATAGCCATATACGCAAAGGGAATGTACCTTCGCGAAGACCTCTCTTCAGACGTCTGGAACCGCCTCCAGACGTCCGCTCCGTAATCTGGACGTCACTCCAGATGTCTGATTCTGGGAAAAACCCAGAACCAGAACCTGCTCCTGCTCGCTCTCGCCACGTGCGGCTGCGGCTCACCTCCTCACCTACAGCTCCAGCTGCAGCAGTGTCGGGGATGACTCCCCCGACGCACTCCTCTCGCATGCGTCGCTCTGGCGGTGCACCCTCCGGTGAGCTCCCACACGAGCTCGTGAGCTCAACTCCTCTTCTCCTCATGCCGCTCCTTGTCGCCGCTCTCGCACTCACTCGCTCGCGCCAGCCCTTTCGCTGGGGTGGAGAGGAAGAGAGGAAGGTGGCTGGAGTGGGGAGAATGAGAGAGGGGGAAGGGGGTTTATAAGGTTGGTGGGTTAGGGTTCGCTAGAGGCGGGGAGAGAGAAGGGAAGGAAAAAGAGAGGGTACTGTCTGCGCACAGCCTGCGTGTAGACGCGATCTCGTACCTAAAAATTTTGATTTCCAGACGTCTGGGAAGGTATCCAGACGTCTGACCGATAGTCCAGATGTCTTAAAAGGCTCAGAACAGCACGAGTCTTTACATTGGTCCCTTAGTAAATTATAGAGTTAAGCATAGATTTTCAGCGTAAGGGTATTTTTGACATCCAGCTCAAAAAGATTTGTCTCTTCTTCCAACTATATTACTCTCTTTTTTTTCTTGGGATTAAAAGAAAAGTGGGACTTTGGTTTTGTTTTCAGAATAATGCAGGTACAGGATTATGTAAAAGATAAGACGTCAGCTTGAATCTTTTGGATCCCTAGGTTAGCATAATCAGGACTTGCGTATCACCTTAAGAACTCAACTAATCTACCCTTTTCTGGTTCCTATAAACCCTAAAACTCATTTTCGCAGTTAGAGCCTTCTTGACCTAAGAACTCGTACTGCAACTTTCTTGACCCCGAAAATCCAAGTGTTATGACCCGGTTCTCGAATCCTTATAGGACATGAGATTGGACCGGCTCGACTGATCCCAAGACCTAGTCGTCCAACGAGAAAGTAACCAAAAAAGCAGGAAAGTAAACCACATTCACTATGCTCAACAACTAATAGTAAAAAGGTACAGCAGTAAAGAAGTAACTGCTACAGTACATACCACTACAACAGTAGAACAATAACCAGGTACAAGAATATAAAGTATAGAATGTAAAAGTGCAAAACGTAAAGGTACAAGAGTCTACTCACTACTACAAAAAAGTACAACAAGAACCTACAACTACTGGGTTCTACTAGGCCCAGCACCCTCCGCAGCCGTAGGCTCAGGCTGCTCAACACCTGGACTGAAAAGGGTTATGAGTACACTAAGTCTACGAATGTTGAGTAGAGTGGCAACTAACTAACTAAAGCAGTAAAAGTAGATAGGTAACTGTTTTTTTCCAATTACATTATTTCACAAATTATTTCCTTTCACCCATTGGTTTATTTAATAGATATCTTTCTTGATCTTGAATGTTTCTCGTGGGAACGATCTTGATTGCAGTATTTTCCGAAGAGTAGAAGGCACACATGGTGCTCTCCTGGTCGGGAGAGTCCCCCATGGTGATCCGACACCCAGTCAACCACCCCAAGGTCACAGACAAACGTAACGGCAACTACGGCACGCGCGATAAGCGCACAGGTAGCTACCCAACACTGGCACGCGGTCAGTCGTTTCCATTAGTGGATGCACCCAAAGTATAGCACGGAACCAGTATAGGGCCTAACCCTCTCAGTAACCAAACAGGGGTCTCAACCCTCCACAGTCTACGCACCCTCGCCTGACTACCCTGGTTTGCCCAGTGGGCCTAATAAGTCGGTGTAGAGCGGTTAGCTGAACCCCGGGCCCCGTGGGGTGGCTAGCTCTCTCCCTACACTAGTAGCTCTCCCCGGTACTGTATACGCGAGGGCCAAGAAGTCGATACAGAGTGGCCAATCCTAACCCCAGGTCCCAACCAAAGTGACAAGTCGATTCTCCGCTTTCGATTAAGTTTCATAAATGAACTAACGCGTCGTTTGTAGTTCTATGTGGTGGAAAAATCGACTAATCAACAATTAATATAACCACTCAATTAAGAGCGGGTCGTGCCCATAAGGAGGCAATGATGCAATAAAATCTTGATTATTTCATATTCGTTCAATCTCATGAGAAATCCATAGTCAAATCTGACATGAAATGTGACGGAAAGATGTACAATAACTTGAAAAATGTAAGGGTAGATGTGCAATTTTTCCTTAATGAAATATTCAATAAATACATGATGATTTTATGTAATTTTCAATTGACATGTATTAGAGAAAATTTGTGCACATTTTAATCCTAAAACCAATGTCAAACAATGTTAATCACAAAAGCCACGCAATTATAAGAAAGCTTGAGTACGAAGTTGCAATTTCACCATAATAAAATATTCATAAATCAAAATTCCTTTTCCTGGCAATGGCATGAAATGTAATTACTAATTAGAACCAAAATAGAGGATTTTACCTCTCCTCGTGATCGGGAGAGAGGTTCAATCGAGGAGAGGTTCCCACAGGCTGTTGGCTGAAGTGAGGCCGTCGCGATGGTAGCAGCAGTACGTCGAGAGGTGGCCGGAGCCGGCCTGTCGGAGGAGAAAGGTAGCGGCGGTGAAGAAGCTGCTGCTGCCGCAGGGTGCGCACGGAGGTGACGCGCGTGCTATAGGTTGGAGCGAGCGTGCTGCTACACGCTGGAGGTGCGCTGGAGGAGGTTGGCGAGGCGCAGAAGGAGCTGGCGTAGGCTCTGCAGGCGGGAGGCCCGGGTTCTGCTGCACGCTGGAGGTGGTCGGCGAGGGTAGTGAAGGAGCGGGTGCGCGTTCTGGGTGAGCGTTCTAAGCACTGCAGGTTGGAGCGCACATTGTGGGCACGCGTGCTGCAAGAAGGCGCTGGAAGTGGGCGCTGCAGCAGGTGCGGCTGCACAGGCTGCAAGGCGGGCGCGCTAGAGTGGGCACACTAGAGGTTGGAGTGGTGCTGCTGCAGGAGGTGAGGCGCGCCGACGGGAGATGGTGGGCGTTGCTGCACGATGGAGCGTGGAGGATGGTGCACGCAACAAGGGCGTGCGCGGGGGTGATGGCACTGCTGAGGTAGGCGTGGGTGTGGAGGCGAGGCCAGTTGCTGTTGTGTGTGGAGACGAAGCTTCAGACGTCCGGGAAACTTCCCGGACATCTTAACTGACTGGGATGTGAAGTTGTAGTGGCAGTTGTTGGTGATGACGGCGAGGGTGGTGCACGCTAAGGTACTCACAGTAATGCAGACGAGCTCCAGATGGCAGTGTGGCCTGTCACGCCACACGCCCACGGTGGTGGAAGCTCGTCGCCGCGGTTGAGGCCGGTGGTGGTGGAACAGACGAGAGATCAACTCTCTGCACGGTGGATTGTTGGGATGGTGGCCCACAGAGCTCGGCCGCCTCTTCCTCTTTTTGTTGCCACCTTCATGGATTTGAATGGAGAGGCGGGAGCAGATCCACATTCTCTGCTAGTCCATGAATGTAGGTTTTAGTGCAACAACTGGTGGCGTTGCAGCCGTTGCTGAAAGAAGAATAAAAATAATGATAAAATATTATGGTTATTTATATATAAACCCTCAACTTTTATGTCAGCTTAAATTAATGCATGCAATGTACCTAATTGGTTAACTAATTAAATGAATGCAATTCTGAGTTAATTCTAAATGCATTTAAATATGAATGCAATGCATGAATTATGTAATTAAATTAGAACTATGAATTAATATATTTATATCCTAATTTATGCTAAATAAATGTTAGAATTAACTTAATATCTAGGCACTTAAATATTTAAATAGCCCACAAATATGGGCTAATCACCAAGGGTGGCAAGTTCCGCTCTGCACTAAACAGGGGGACAGTCGCTCTCCTTGGTACTCCATACTCAAGGGCTAACTCACTTCCCCACTCTCATTTCCATATCCATTCCACTTATTTCCAGGAGCTCTACTCCTAATTTCCCGTAGGGTTCATGCTCATATTCCTCATACCATTCCATATCAGGTTTCATCATTTCTATTTCCATTCTCAGGTTATACACATGCAACTTGTAATTCTGTCGTTCACATTTCCATACTCAGGTTATACACAGGTAGCTCGTATTTTCATCATTCACATTACCATTCTCAAATTATATACATGCAGCTCATATTATGTCCTTTCACATGTACAACAAGAAAGTTACACACAACAGTTAACTAGTACAAGTACTACATATTTCACGGGCAGCTGTTATTCATTTACAAGCAATTATTATCATTCTATCTACTCATTCAAGACTGCAATCCATTCATTCAGTATAGACATTCCAGTATTTCTAGTCCTATGATTCATGCCATACCTTAGGTTCTAATCATTCATTCCACACATGCATTCAGGTTTGTTTTTAAATTAAGGGAAGCCACTCTACCAGTAAACCCAGGAGTATTGGAGGCTTGAACGGTAGGCTCACGTGCCTCAGCAAGCCTGGAACCCACAACGAAACGAAGTCTTATAACAAGAAACAATCACAAGGGAAATATCAGAACAGTATGGGTAGCCTTCTAACAAGTAGAGGAACTCACAAGGAACACATCGGTATCTTATTTACGTAAAACAGACCTCAAATGGACCCTAAATGGGTCAAAATAGGGTTACTGACACAAAATCAAACGTCTAGAACAACTTCCAGACGTCTTGAAAGTGTTCAGTATCGTACCTCAGTCTCTACGTCCATCCTAGATGTCCAGGAACTCTTCTGAACTGTCTAGACCCAGCTCCAGTCGTCCGACCACCTCTCCGGACGTCTGGAAGTGCTTCCAGCCATCTGGTACGTCGCCCAAACGTCTGAAATGCGTGGGAGAGCATGTCCCACGCCTTCCTGAAGCAAATCCTAGACGCCACCATGTAATCTTCTCAAAAGGGCATGCAACAAGGTATTGGCGGAGCAGCCTGCATGGTTGTATCCGCAAAGAAGACATACCTTCGCGAAGCCCTCTCCTCAAACGTCTGGAACCTCCTCCAGACGTTCGAACTGTCGTCTGGACGTCACTCCAAACGTCTGATTCTGGGAAAAACCCAGAATCGGAACTTGCTTCCGCTCTCCCGCGCCGTGCGTGGCCACGCCGCGCCCCCTCTCCTGCTGCTCCGGCTGCAGTAGTGTCAGGGAGGACCTCCCCGACGCACTCCTCGCGCACGTGTCACTCCAGCCATGCGCTCACCGGTGAGCTCCCACGCAAGCTCACGAGCTTGCTCTCCTCTCCTCACATCACTCCTCGACGTTGCCCGCGCACTCTCTCGCTCGCGCTGCCTCTCTCGCTGGAGTGGGGAAGAAGAGGGGAAGGGCTAGTGGCTGAGAAGTGAGGAGGAGAGAGGAGGGGGGTTTTATAAGGTGGGGTTAAGGCTTGTTAAAGGGGGGAGAAAGAGAGAGAAGGGGAGGAAAAACGAGAGTACTGTCTGCGCGTAGCCCGCGCATAGACCCGAGCTCGTACTAAAAAATTTCGATTTCCAGACGTCTGGGAAGGTGTCCAGACGTCTAACCCACAATCCAAACGTCTTAAAAGGCTCAAATAGCACGGGTCTTAACACCAAGCGTCAGTGCATTGTGATTAGCCAACTTTATTTGCTTTGGAGTGTCTTTAAAACACTTATTTAATTTGACAGAATGAATGCATTCTTTTTTTGTTCCCCCATACCTAGACTCGGATCTGCCCTAATACAGTTATGTCGGGATCATCATTCCTGTCACCAAATCCTCGATGGGGGCTCTGGCACCAACACTCATGAGAGCACTATCCATGACACACCCCAGAAGCTCACAACCCCAAACAAAAAATGTTGTAAGTGGCATTCCTAGCGGGCTTAGGCTCACGCCCCGATGCTTCGAGATAGCACCGTTCGAGACACCTAAGCTGCGAAATGCACTCTATATGCTCTGTATCATGATATGTGATTAAGATTCAGAGCGAGGGCCGAGGCGGTGACATATTTTCATTGTGTCATCGAAGGAAATTTTTCCTTCTCGACGGAGGGAACTTAAACCAATCAACTGCCTTGGACTTTCACCAAGACTAAAGTGTGGGAAATTATTTACTTATGTATTTCTTTTTTGCCTTTTTTTTTTTGAGATTGTTGGCTTTTGTGTGTGTAGCGGTTTTGACACTTGGTTTCCAAAAGTCATTCAAGTTTTTGAACGAAAATCGAGCTAAGTACTACTCAGGTTTCTAAATAGACTTCAGAACTCAGAACTGTCAAGGGTCAAAAAGGAGTTCTGTGAGAGATAAACTGATCTAATCTAAATATTTAGACTTAAAAAGTCTAACAAAAGGATCCTCAGACTCAATCCTAAGTCTCTTAAAAATGAAATCCCTTGTGTACCTTTTTAGAAATAATGCACAACCTTAGTCCTTTTTTTCTTAAAATATCTTTTTTTTTTCTTTTTTTTAAACTATATGTATTTTTTTGTGAGAACCTTTCAAACAAGAATTTCATATAATTGCATTTTAAAACCCCCCCATGCCTAGGTTTTGCAATGCCCTCATTGCAAACAAGATGGGTTCACATTCAGCTTAATTCATAATTTTAGAACAGGTTTAAAGGTGAGTGCGCGAGTTAGAAATGACTTCTTAAATTAAGAACTTTAAAGTGCAGTAGGAGTGATTTGCAAAAAAAAGATAAGAAAGGTCTCGAGTTTTTTAGATGACGGGTTGCCTCTCGTTAAGTGCTGAATTTAATGCCTTCAGCCGAGCGAAAGATGTCAAGCGATGTAGTAATCAAATTGGAAGAATTTTGTAAAACAAGTACCTTAATAATTAGCCTGGTTGGTCCAACCAAGTACTTGTTTAGATCAACTGGTAGATTATGCAGGCCAAAGCCAACGAGTCTGGTGGGTTGGAAAATGTGAATCAAAAGATATGGTGCCCACCAGGTGCAGTTCGATTAAGAAAGATTTAGAAATAAAAAGATATAATTTGGCTGCACAGGCTCAGCTAGCTCAGCGTAGGGGCCCTCAAAAGATAATGGATTAGTGAAAAATATAGAAACCCTAATGATGAAATCAGAAATTATTTGTAGTTGATTCTTAGTTTGATCGATGTCCCATTCATCAGCAAACCGAGGAGGAAAATCATTCCCCACTGAATCAGAGTGAAGTGATTCAGGATATGAATGGGTTCTGGTGGAGTTATGTAGCAGGGACCGGTTGTTGAGAATCTTAAGAAACCCTTCCTGAGAGGTCTCCTGATCAAGTGGTGCAACTGCTTTCCCAATCAATGGCCTTAGAATCAAAGTCGGGTCATAGATATTGAGGTCATAAATTGGATTATAATTTTCTAGAAACAAGGATTCTTCTAAATCAGAATAGGGTTCAAAATCAACATCAGCATAGGAGAATCCAGAAGAATACTGGCGATAAGATTTTTCTGAACCTAGATTAGAATTATGATCACCTTCTAGTGAAAAATCAAAATCAATTGAGTTATCAACCTAGAATTGGTCTAACCTAAATTCTAATGCCAAATTGACTGGAATTTCATCATCAGGGACATGATTGGTTTCTGGAAATCTAGGGAAGATCCAATTAAATATGACTCTTTAGATTCCTCTGATTCTTTATCATAAATCGGCTCCAATTCGAATAAATTGTTATGCTCGTCCAAGGAATCTGAAGAGATTTTGTCATCAAAATTTGGCTCATCAAAATCCTGATATTTCAATTCTAAGATTTCATTCCCTTCGGATCGAGCCTTATCATTATCCCAAATAGGTTCGGATCTAAATTCTAGGTCAAAAATACGAATTGGGTTACTAGAATCAACATTTAGCTTAATTGGGATATCAGAATTTTGCTCGAGGAAGACCTTACCAAGATAAGGTGCGGGAATTACATCCTCGAGGAATTCAAAATCAAACTCATTACAGTGTTTGGGCAAGCTATTCGAGTTAAATCAATCTCAAAACCTTCAATTGTTGGTTCAAAATCAAAAACACATGTAATGGAATCCTTCCAACCTAAAAATTGATTTTTGATATCAACTAATTCCTTATAATCATCATTTAATTCAAATCGGGTTGAGGATTTAGCATAGAACCCATCCTCTTGGTACTCAGGATTGGAAAAATCTGGGTTATCCTCAAAATTATCCCAAGATTCATAACCAAGATCCAGATGGGGGTCTGCATATTTTGTCAATTAATTTTTCGAGTTGATCCAACAAATCCCCATGTTGTTCAAAGAAATATGGGTATTTTTCCCATAATTTCATATTGTAAGCTATTGCATTCCCTCAATTCTATGTAATTTTCTTATAGCTCTCATATGTTACAAGAGCGTCTCCCAATTTGAACCACATGAAATCTAGATTGCAATCATCTAAATGTGGTTCATAATTGGGTTCACAATACTGGGTTCACTAACCTAGTTTTCGCTAACGGGTTTTAATCTTCTGAAAAATTCTTCATTGCATCTAATAGCATCCTCAATCATTCGATCTGTCATACTTATACAGGGTTCAGGGCTAGTGGCCATTTCCTTAATTTTTCAGGTTAATTTCCAGATGATTGAATCAGGTCAGGTGGTGGATCAGAAAATGATGACTCGAATTCAATTTCAGATTGATCAAAAGAGAATTTGACTGGATCAGACACACAGACAACAATCGGGGCTCGACCCTGATTTAGATTATATTCTAACGGAGGCCTTAAGGTAAGTCTTAAAGACTCCCTTCTATGCGTGTACTATAGAAAAGATGAGAGGGACTGGAAATGAGTAGGACCCAATCAAGGCATCCAAATTAATTGGATGACTATAGTTGATTTGGGGCAAATGAGCCTCTTGATCACAAATCCACCTGCCCGAGAATTACTTCGGCAGCTAGAAAGGGAGAGTCCTGCGAAGACCCCTACACTGTAGAGCGCCCCCACAGGTTACAGGGTTTCCCCACCCGACCTTTCTTGTCATTGTGGTTCCAAGTAGACTGGATACATGTGAATTAAGCCCTAAGTCTACCAATTTTAAGACCTAATTGTGCAAGTGCCTTTAATTATCACTTGATTTAGAATTTGATTTCAAATTGTGACTTAATTTTAGGTTGATTGATTCACAATGTGAACTAATTTCACCCAACCTGTCCTATAATTAAAGGATGAAATTCAGGTTAACTCACTCGAACCACCCTTGATTTGGTTCGCAAACAGGTTATTAAGCCTCAATTTTAAGGTTCAAGTGATTATAAAACCTGATTTTAGGATTTGAATTTTTAAATCAATTCAAACAAGAGCTTGGATAACACACAATGCAGAAAGATATTTACTTTATAACATTGCAAATGTGTACTACAAATCAAAACCTTAGAATTTTGAAACCCTAATAGGCTTTAAATGGAGTCTAGTTCAATTTAAATTAAGTAGCCTTTAGACTCAATCAAGAAGATGTTAGTTCAATGGCTCTAATTAATCTCAATAAGTCCCTGCGGGGCACAGGAATTAGGGTTTAAGTGTATTAAATCCAAAATCAAATCTCTTTAATCATAGTTAATTCTCAGATAAGTCAAGAATAACCTGCCACAATTGGTATTTCTAGGAAAATACGGCAAGGTTGAATCCTAATCTTTCTTTGTTACCCGTTTTTGTTTTATTTATATTAGGAAAGAGGAGATTAAGAAGATAGGAAAGAAAGTTACCTGTCGTGGAGTGGTTGTCCAGAGATCAGAGAAGCCAGATGCTCTTAGTCAAATTTAATTTACAAAACAAGGCGGATATGTCAGAAATCAGAAATAAAATCAGAAGTAATAGTGATAAGTGCACATTGCTCCTCAGTAATGGTGCCAAAATGTTGACATGCTCTTACCGTGTTTTAAAATTCGTTTTGCATTATAGTATAGTCGATAGAAGCATGTTTACATTCAAAATTTATAACTCGAATTAATTGAGAAAATCCGAGGTTGTCTCTGGGAGTAATCTAATGTGTGACTATCACCATCTCGTAGGCCTCTTGAAATCTTACAGTTCACAATCGCAGTTATAATATTCAAGATAAAATCAAATGTGATGAAACTCAGTCATTTAATGCTTAATTCAGGAGAGTGATCAACAATGATGTTTGAATAAGTCAATGCACTCAAAGCTCTAGAAAAATATTACCAATAGTGCTTGATCAAGTTATGGCAGTCAACAATCTATTCCAAGTTAAAATGTAATTGCACCTCAATCATTTAATGCTTAAAATAGTCAATAATTAATGAACTGAATTCTAACTAATCCATAGAATATTGTTTGAACATAATAATGTAAATAAACCACAAGATATTCAAAAGTAAAATTGAATCGTAAATCAATCAAATATGATTTTTGAATCAGCCCTTGCAAGTAGATCTTGTCTTACGTTTCTGTCCCTGATAGCTTGCAAATGTACCCCTAGAAATTGCATGTAGGTCCCTACCTTCTTTCAAGTTGTCCCTGCCAACTTTACTTCTTTCTCACTCCAGTCCCTACGTGCTAGGAGGAACTCTTCTTCACCTTTGTGTTCGCCGGCAAGTCTTGCTGAAACATGGCCGAAATCATGCTACTGCGATTGCACGGCTCTAGCAAAGGGCGACGAACGATTGTCAGAGGAGGACCGACTTTATGGTGGCCTCAAATCTTTGGTTGGAGAGGTGGAAAAAGGGTGAAACGGTGGAGGAAGTTGGCGGAGGAGGACTGACATTTTTTTGCATGGCAGAGTTTATGTGAGCAAAAAGATTCCTTAATATCTATGGTTGCTTCTAAAGGGTGGTTGGAGCATAAAATTTCAAAGACAAGAATTGCCAATGAAGTCAAAGACGTCATATTAAGCTCCTATTTTTGGGATTTATGCTTCAAAGTAATTAAGGTTGTTAAGCCTCTTATAAAAATTTTGCGGATGGTGGACAGTGATGAACGACCTTCAATGGGCTACATTTATGTTGGGATGCATGTAGAGAGAGCAACAATCAAGGATATTTGATGAGAAGTAGGAAAATCAACTTCATCACCCCTTTTAATGTTATAACTTACTTTTTGAATTCGGAATTTTATTACAAAGACTCCACAGAAATTTCATACGAGGAGCATAAGATAATGGCTTCTTTTTTTTGATGTCGTGCTCACGATGTTTCATGACCAACAACCTAGCATTAATCAAATAAACAAAGAGCTTGGAATGTATCGCAATGCTAGGGGAATGTTTGGTCATCCAATGGCAAAGCAGGCATACAATTAAATTTCTCTTGGTAAGTCTTTATAGCTTCTAAAAATTTACTCAATTATTATTATTTTTATTACTTCACGTTATGATTATATATTTTTTATTATAGTTGAATAGTGACAGAATTTTGGTGGAGAAACTCCCACGTTGCAAAAAATGGCCATTAGATTATTAAGTCAAACTTGCAGTGCATCAGCATGTGAGAGAAATTAGAGTGTATTTGAAAATATTCACACCGCAAAAGGAACATGTTATTACATATAAAGTTAAATGACCTTGCATATGTGAAGTACAATTTGAGATTACGATATAATATTATAAATAAAGTTTTATTTGTTAACTTTTTTAATATTAGTTTTATATGTCATTTTTAACATATCATGATTGTTGATTTGAATTTCAAGGGAGAGTCAAAATGAAAATCGATGGGATCCTATTTCATTTGAAGGGATGAACTTAGTAAAGAAATGGACAGAGGAACCTGAGAATATCCCATTACAAGATTTAGAGGCTTGGCTGGATAGGGAGGGTTTGAGACATATGTCTACAATGGTACTAACTTATGCAAATTTTAAATCCTTAGAATTATATTTAAAGTATTGTGAAATTAACATTTAGCTAATTTTCTCTCATTTGCTCTTTTACAGGATATCGATGATACTGAATGATCGTCACAAAGATCAATTTCAATTTTTTTTCCAATTTTGTTTGCTTATGTTGACTTAAAATTTTACAACCCTTCTATTATAACTTGGTTTTTCTTTTTTTATATACTTCCCTTTATGTTTTTTTGTTTAGTCTTTAGTACTTCCATTTTATTTTATAGTGTGATTAGATATTTCATATTCAAAATAACATTTTGTGATAATTATATTTAGTTTTTTATACGTCAAATTTCGATTAAACTTGATTCAATCCGATTGGACCAATACAAACCAAACTTAAGCATGACCGATCCAATTTTTCCCTATCTGATTCTAATGATGACGTCATCACCAATTCGACATGTTCAAACCAGTGGTTAAACCACTAAAAACCAAAATCAAAGCTTGACTGGTTCAATGACCGATCTGATTTTTAAACCCTTGGGTAGCATATACAATTAGTAACC
Source organism: Thalassia testudinum (assembly GCA_037157565.1). NCBI lineage: Eukaryota > Viridiplantae > Streptophyta > Magnoliopsida > Alismatales > Hydrocharitaceae > Thalassia > Thalassia testudinum. The sequence goes on from JAZHRO010000002.1 coordinate 47,515,014, forward strand.
TATGTAGTGGGAAAAACCTTATTAAAAGATAAATTAAACTTATAGAAAATTTATTGATAAATGAAGAAATAATTGACATTTTTTATGAATATTTTAAATTTGATGAATAATTTAAATTCTTAATGAATCAAACATGAATACAAATTTGCATATTAGAAGCAAATTCAAGTTCAAATTTTCTTAATGAACTGAATCCAAATTGAGATTGATTTGTTCATGAGATTCAATTCAATTTACACCTCTAGTTTGAAAGAGATGGAGGGGAGATGTTGGAGTTAATTCATAAATGACTCATCTTTAACTTAGGATGGACCTAAATATTAACTAATCTCAAATGAGCTTTATACTAGATAGGTACCAATACTGGTGTATCTGTAATGATACTACATATACTGAATACCGATATTGGTGAATCAATACCGATATCCAAGGTTTGCAGACATGAGTTCCATATCCAAAGGAGTACCGATACTGATGCCAAGTACCGATGCTCATGACTTACAATTTGAAACTTAAGCAAAGATGAGTACTTGTCCAATACTCATCATATATCGATACTAAAGACTAGTACAGGTACACATGAAGTACTGGTATAATTCTAGGATTATCTTATCTCAATGAGTATCGATACCCATCACAAGTACCAGTACTTGTTGATTATTGATTCCTCGACCTGTAACCAATAGGTACCGGTACTAGTGAGTTTCAGTTTCTAGTCACTTCAGACTTAGAACTTGACCTGTGATTCACGTGTACCTATACTCTTAACGAGTATCGGTGCTTACAAGTCACATATTTTGGATCTTAAGGACCTAAATACTAATTTGTAGCTCACGTGTATCGGTACTCATGATGAATGCTGGTACTAGTGTGCTATAGTCCATACACCTGAATTCTAAAGCCTTATTTACAATGCACATGTACCGGTACTCACAGTGAGTACCGATACTTGCAGGCATTGCAAAAGGAAATCAAAGGTTTTTTTTCATAATGATGTGTTCTGTATTATAAAATCCCTAGTCCATGCTAATCTTATGTATTACTATCTAATATATCTAAGGAGATAAAACATACTATCTTATGAAAGCATTTGACTTTGAAGCAAAATACTGAAATATACATATAAATACAAACAAGACTAGAGGTACCCATATTCATCCTTGTACAGATGAGTAGAGGGTGCAAATATGATCTTCCAAGTGATCCCTTCTAGCAACTGAATCATGATCCCACAGGAGAACCTGATGCCGCCCTCTTCCTTTCTCTTGTGTTCTCTATCTCTATTCTCTATTCTCAAGTTACGATGGGGTAGACCAGATGAGGAAAAATTAGAAGGTCACTTGGGGACCATAACTGTCCATAATCAGCAATTAAAAGAAAATAATTGTTAGGTCATTTGTGATTTCGCCCATCAAGAAATCACAATTCACAAATAAAGTCTATGCACATATGTTTTAGGAAAACCACACAGATCCTTTTGCATTTATGTCCATATCCTCATCATAACTTTAGTTGATCACATATATAATGGGCATCAAAGATGATAGTCCATATTATTTGATTATATCATTATATGCTTATATGCATACAAGTCCATATATTGCATATCAATCCAACAGGAGATTGTAAAGTAAAAAAAAAGAAGAAAAAAATCTAACCATCTATTTTAGTAACTTTTAAGTAAATGATTTCTTCTTTAATGTTTTCTAATTTAGGTGCATATGATGTGAAACACTCATGATTATGAAATCTTAACTAATGCACCTTAAAATTGGCTAACCGCCAATTAAAATAATATAGTAGTTAAAAGATAAATGATATACAAGGAACAAGGGCAACTAGTATTAATACATCTTAAGGAAAGACTGCCAAGCAATCTTAGGCTAGCTAGAACATTAGTGAAATTAGGAAATCAAATCATCTAAATTTTTCCTAGAAAGTAAATCAATAACCATGTTGGAGAATTACAATAGAAAGTAATGTAATAGACAAAAATAGGCATGCAAGTAATGTAAAGGACAAAAGCAAAAATACGTAGAAAATTCACATTGCCATAGCCAACTAGCAAGTTTCTAAAGCCAGCTAGCAAGTGTCTAAAGCCAACTAAAGAAAGAGGTAGTAACTTGAGCTTTAAGTTAATGGTTTTATAGATGACTATGACTGTTTGCAAATCCTATAAATAAAGAGATTTTGTGAGTAATTATGTGCAATTTTCCTCATAATTCACCAATTAGTGACACATGATTAGGAAGTAGTTATCATGGCTTTAAATGGGAGATAAGATTGGGTTGAATTGATTGGAAATCATGCACATAGTTAGGAGATTTTAGGACAAATGGTTAGCTATTCGTGTAGTTGACTACACAATAGAGACGAGCACAAATCAATGTGAAGTTGCCAAGATGATTGATAATAAGAAGAGGAAATGTGTAGAAAATGATGGACTTCACGATAGAAGTAACACATCAATGAGGTGTGAGTTAGGTAAGAAACCATGATTACCGGAAGTTTTATTTTTATGGAATGCTTGTTCGAAGATTTAGAGCTTCGATTCTAAGAAATTTGACCATTCCGAGGAGATCAAATGAGGATGAGAAATCGGTTAGGAACTCAAGGATGAGTTAAAAAACCTTAGGGTAGATTTGAAACTCTTCCTTTACTAACTAGAACCAAAATTTCCATAACAAGTTATTGGTTTGTATTTCCGTTACAACTAAAATCCTAAGAATTAACCTAACTATTTTAATAATTAGAGCAACCCAAAGGGATTGGGGAATGATTTGCAACAGGCATCAAATTATTTTGATACATTTTAAAGTATAAGAACTCTATCTACATAAGGATTCTCATGCAAGCATAGCCAGTTAATGATAATGCATAATTGGCTATACACTTGGAGATAAAGGTTAATGGTGGAAGACCTTGAATCAAGCTCTTAATTGACTATGCAAGGAGCTAGTCAACTAGTTGGGTAAAAATTACAAGCATGAATTAAATGTAACTTAAAGACTTAGGTACTTAAATCATCTGAGTGCCTTGTTGACTAACAAAGGGACAAGCCAGCTAGATAGGCACAGATCTCAAGGTAAGGATCTAAAAGATGAATATTTAGGCACTTAGGATAGGAACTTGTGTATCTTGGAATCCATATTGTCTTAAATGATTATATAAGGGTGTAATCGACTAGATAAGAGTTCATAGCTAGTTAGATATGAGTGTATCTAGATAGAATAATAAAGATTAATAATTTAGAACATTATTAAATGAAATAACCTTGACAAGGTCAAAACTGGTCATTCCATTCTTAATTGATTTCAACACTAGGCATTGAATTAGATATATTTCTGGTGGAGCAAGGAACTATATCTACTTAGCTAAGTCATAACGTAAGTACTAGCACCTGAATGAAAAATAAGAAAAGACATATGATCTCCTGTTAGTTTTGCTTGACAAAACCTAGAGGGGTGCTAGTATATAAGGTGCCATTCTTAAGGACTTTTGAGGAAGAAAGAAGACCCATTGTCTATAGTTAGCTTCTTCATGGAAGCCATTTTGAGTCAATACATGTTGCAAAATTTACAAAATTAGTTACACAACTATTGCTTGTATTTGACTATCTTCTGCAACATCAAACCGAGATGGGAGATAATGTGCTCAAGGAGCGTATTTAGAAAGGAGATTTCTACTCACTTTCTAAACTACTACACTGTTGTAGTGGTTGACCTTCCTACCTTTTTTCCTAACAGTTAACAACTAAAGAAGTTGGACACCTAAAGAGATTGGTAAAGATCAGAAGCAATGGGAACTTTCCCCTACACGAAGGAATTGTAAGGGATATCCAATGCCTCCTTGGTGCCAACATACTCTAGACCCTCATCAAGCTTTGCTTCCCTGAGTGGTGGAGAAGAGAGCCTAAAAGGGTGTTGCTAATGTAACCAAGGAAGTGGGTTGGGTCATTTTTCTAGCACTCCATCCCGCTCTTTCGAAAAAGCCTACTTTGTAAGCTTTGAAGGAAAGGCCCTAATCCTACTTTAGCACCATTCCCAAGGCATATTTTTTGTCATGTTGCACTTTGACAACATATGTCCTGTAGATTGACAAAGGAAAATGTTGGCTTTGGAAACAGTACAGGAAGTCGATAAAGAAGAATGCATGCTTAGATCTAGTTTACCAAATGGATTAGTTTCCAATTCAATTGCACTTATTGACGTACAAGTTTCTAATGTAAGTAAGCCTAACATGACCCTAGTTAGAAGGTGACCTTGAGTTAAAGTTGTGGATCCTTGGTAACCATAGGTTTTGCAAATAAATATAGTAAATAAAATTTATTAGGTTTTGAGAACTTGCACCTAAAAAGCAGAAGTATACATGTTGCTTTAATTAGAGAATGACCAAATCGAAACTAATAATGAGACTAAGGATGACATTTAGGGAAACATCTTAGTAGAAGTATCAATTCGATAGTCTTTACTTATTATATATCATTCCTTATAAATTTCATAGGACTAAAGGGTAAATAAAAATAAAATAGATTAACTACAGTAACCTTACTGCTTAGTGATTTTTTTATTGAGTAATTACTCATTCCTTGCTTAACCCTATCCTATGCAAGTATTGAAAGAGAGAAGAGGAATAGGAATGTACATGTATTGGTGTTAATTATTCGTAGTTTAGGTTGGTTTTAGTTCCTGCTTTAATTTTCTTTCTTTTTATCTATTCATTTTGTTCATAGTTATGAATACATCTTAGATTTGAATGGATATTAACTGATAAGTTATTTATGACCTTAGTAAAGGGTCATGGCACAATATAAATGAGTTACTCTACCATTACATAGGCATCTATGTGATACATAAAAAGTACATAAATTTGTGTTTAATATTCAATCTTTATTGGGAATTCTCATGTAAAAACTCCAAATGCAGAATACACTCATAACCAATACTTGATAGTATATATCTTCCTAAATATACACAACTTCATTCTTTATTGCCATATAGCACTAATGTATTGTGTTGTTAAGAAACACCTTGTTGATAGGGGATATTATTTTGATTAGTGTCATAACTACATTAACTTACACTACAACAAAAAGGACCTTTAAGGATGTTCAATTTTTGAGACATCGATCTTTATGTCAACGTTTAAAAGTTAACATCACCATAACAACACCAAGTGCCAACCCTAACTTGAGTTAAAACTTATGTTATTGAAGGGAGTCGCCACCATCTCATATATAAAGATTCAGCAGATTGTAGGAGTATTTCCATTCTTTGCCTCCAATAATGGTAACTTGTCCCGTCGAAGTAGGGAGGCTTGCTGGTGGAGTGTTCATTGTTGTTGGTAGTTGCCACTACTCTTGTACCTATGGATCTTCACTTAGTTGTTATGCCTATAAGTCATCATGTGCTCTGATACCAAATATAAATAGCAAAAGATGGTGGTGATTTATGCTAAAATAAAATTATAAAAGACTATATAAATCAATCACATAAATTACAGCATACTAATTTATAAAGGAAACTCTTGCCAAGAAATCCCTCTACCAAGATCTTTTAATCTAGGATTTTCTCTTATTGTTGTAGAAATCACTAAAACCACACTACAAACAACGAGAGTAGTGTTCCTTGCTGACTCCCTTCGATCGGGTTTTAAAATCTATGTTGTACTATAGATGACCAAAGTAAATTTAATATTTAAATTTATAACTCATAAAATAGTATATTCTGAAGCAGTCTTTGCAAGCAAGTTAATGTGCTAATACCACTATTGAGAATTTCACGTTCAGAAATTTGATAGACTTGTATTTGGGGTAATTTTTTGAAAGGCGAACAAGTTCAAACATTGCACTTGGTTTTACAAAATAAATGGATGGAATTTAAAGTTCAAGTGCAAGGGATTAATGATCTGAATAATTGTTATTTAATGCTTAATAAAAGAAAGAATCTAATGTGACTATATCAAGTACTAAATAATTCATAACATTAGTGATTGAATAAAATATTACTTTCAGATCTCAATAACAATAATCAAAGAGCAATATTCAAGATGAACCGTCACTTATTTAAGCACATATTCAATTTGTACCCTAAGAATTTGATTTTATTACATTTCAGTCCCAGTGACCTTACTTTTAGGTCTTGCATGCTTTCAAGTTGGTCCCTACCAACTTTCTTCTCCTGTGGATAGGCCCCTGGCCTTCTTCTTCCTTTTCCTACCTCCTCCTTCATCCAGCAGTGGCTGTCGGAGTTTGGCCAGAATTGCACTCTAGTTGGTTGCGGAGCCTGATGAGCGGTGGAGGAGGATCAACATGACATCAGAGGTTTGGTGGCGAGGTTGACTTGGCGATCAGAGGCGGTGGCGATAGTAGATGACAACACTAGAGTTGAGGGCAGCGAGAATCTGGTGAGTTGGTTAGAGTTCTCCCATGCACGAAACAACCCCTCGACATGGGCAAAATGTTCCTCGTCTCTCCGTGGAACTTCCCACGAAGCTTGGTAGCTCGTGAAAGTCGAAGCGGCCGGAGAACGTGGAGGATGACCACGGTGGCGATGGGTTATTTGGCGAAGAGCGGGAGAGCTCGAGGCTTCAAACCAAGGGGCCAATGAGCTTCATTAGAGGGTGGAGAATGTGATGACAATGACGATTTGTTGTGAGGACGTCGGAGGTGGCCGGATGATGTCGACGAAGGGGGTGGCGATGGGTTGTGTTTGGTGGAGGTGTTGGAGTGTTGAATCTATCAATTGAGAGAGAGATTTTGCTCCTCTCATCGAGGTGGTTCTTTGGAGGTGGTTGGTGAAGGGCGAGGCAGTGTGGAGCGTCGCGGTCGATTGTCAAATCGACTATGTTAAATCTTATAAAATATTTTTAAATGATTTTTAAGAGATTTAGATTACATTATTTCCATCAGAACTATTTTAATTAAAGCAGATTCGAAATTAGCCAATTTAATTAAGGATTAACACTCAATTTGAATGAAAATCCTAAATTACTCAGTATCAACCAACTTTTAGAAAATTTAAGCTTAATTGACTTTTATTTAATCATAGTTCACCTCTTAGCCATTCTGCATTTATAATTATTCGTGAATATTGTAAAATTAACTCCTATTTTTATCAATTCCTCTCTCTTCAACCCTGATTGAGCTATAGCATTTTAATGTATTAATTAGGTGAATTTAACCTTGAAACTTAATCAAATTAGGTTAGATATGATGGATGATGGCGATACCATCATTCCTCTAATACAAATCACCTGTAGGACAACCTCCAAGAAGAATTTTAACCCTCTCTTTTAAGAGAAATCGACTCACAATCCATTACCATCTTTTAAATTAACAAATTACTCCATCTATTCAATTAACAAATGTCTGCAAATATGAATAATAATGAATATGGAAATATAACATGATCTAGAACTAATCGCATACGGTGACAAAGTAGAAAAAAAATGCTTGCAAACTAACATGCATTAAAATTAGGAAAGTATCGAAGATAACACATAGAATAACACGAGAACTATTAAAAGTTGGACTCAAATGTTTCGATACTAGTTTATAGCTGCGCTTTGCTGCGGGACTAAAAATGATGATTAATAGAATTGATTGAATATATAAATCTGACAATATATATGAAATTATTTTGGTTACTAAAAGAAGTACCTCAATTTCATTCTCCATCTAACACAATAGTTAATCTTAAGGTAATACACCTAAAAACCCATCCAAGGAAAGTAAAAAATTACCTTTATATTATAGTATTATCTACGTTGACCATGTAAATGGAAAAGTATTCTAACTATGTAAACAAATGTATCTTTATAAAAGGAAAAGTACAACATTGTGAACAAATGAATAAGAGGTTAGAGATTCAATTAACAAAAGTTGGCCAAGTATTCTAAGTATGGTAGAAAAGTTGTACTCTAGCGTATTGCTGGTTGTATTTAAAGAGAGATTTCAAAATCTTCGCTTGTTACAGTAACATGGTCTCCGATTTCTTTTTTTTTTGTATATACATCATATTGCATTCTAAATTTTCTTTAATCTTTTGTGGATACTTATTCAGGTTGGGTAAACTTGCCCTTTAACATTTTTCAGAATGGGCTATCATTTACTTGAAACATGAATACTCGTAATCTCTTTCAAAGATTGATCTTTGCAACTTGGGTTATGCTCAAGATAATGGATTCAAAAAAGAAAAAACAGAGTGGATGTTCCTTCAAAAGCAATGTTGAAATCAATTGGTTCAGTTGTTCTCTACGTCTTCCCTTATTATTTCCTTTCACCTTTGTTCCTCTCGTCTTTCCTACACTCAAACAACCACAGCAACAGGCTCAGTTGCAAGCCAACCGCTTGTTTTAGCCATCTCACCGAAACCAATCCCATAGTTACTTTTCAAAAATGTAATCACCAACCAACCATAGTTTTGGCCATCCACCTTGTGAACTTTGTCTTAACTACTAATCCAAATTTCATTGTTTGTGAAGTTGGTCCGCAAAAAACCTTGTAATATGAGTAAATCCCCAATAAACAAAGGACCATATACTCAAGCAATACAAAATGGCAACATAAAATCAGACTTTATTCAGGATTTTTTTTCTTGTTTCTAAAAGGTAGACTTTAGTCACGATACAGCTGACAAAAAGAATAGAGATATGTCACCAAGCACTCCCTTTTCTACATATGTACAACCCCTCAGCCTTCTTAGAACAATTCATACAAAAGCCATCATTCTTCATAAGAAAGAAGGAATGTAGGCATTCACAATAATCTCCACATTCAAAAGAAAAAGGGGGGGTAAAAGCAAAAAACTCTGCCAAACAACAGTGAAAAGCCAAACACGTAATGCAAAACCTTGCACCATCACAAACAGAGATACAAAAAATGGCTTTCGTCCTTAAACTACAAAAGCAAAGGTGCAACATTTGTGATTTTCTAGAGAGCAAAGGAGGCACCTTTTTCTCACTACACCATGACCTTAACTAAACCGCGGGCTCCAAAAATGGCCTTCAACGGGACCCATATTGGTAACTACTACCGATAGCATATGAGATTCCGACACCAACGCCGATGAGGTTGCATGTTAATCACTTAAAACAAACAAAGATATCGTATAGTAAGAAACAAAGTACCTCCTATGCAGAGGTTGTGGACGGATCGTTAAGGTGAACTCCGCTCCTGTACGTGTGATCGCCAAGTTGCTCGCTACTTGGCTGCCCGAACCCCATACCTCGCTATCCCCTCCAGCTCCTCCAAGGCCCCCGCATACCAAGTTCCCCTTAGGTTGGCATTTCCTCGAACGACTCTCGTGCACTCGACGCATGGCTGGAAGGCCTTTAACCTCACCAACCCCATCAGTCCCCAATGCATGCACCTCCGCATCAACACCACCGCACCCTCCTCGTGAATTCATGCCTCCCAGCCAAGAAGCCTCTGTCCTGCAACTCCATTAAGAACCCAACTGAATCCCTGACGAGGGACCCTCCAACCGGACTTATCCGTCCTGCAACTCCATCAAGAACCCAATCGAATCCCTGATGAGGGACCCGGATCCCTGGGATGGGGGGACCACGAAGAGGGGGCTGACGGACCCCACGAGGCCGCAAATGTGAGGCAGCGGTCCTTGAAGGGGATGAAGTTCCACACAAGGACCTACAGCTTCTTGCCGATGACCTTGAGGTCCATGTGGAGGAGGGAGCAGCAAAGTCGGGAGGAGGAGGCATCGGAGAAGGTGAGGCAGAGGTTGTGGGCACCGCAGGTGACGGGACCGCAGGGTGGGAGGGAGACGGTGCCGAGGAGGAGGGCGGGGCGGTGAGGGGCTCGAGGGTTCGGGAAGGTTCTGAGGGGGTAGAGGGGTGATGGGGGGTGGGAGGAGTGGGGGAGGTGGGGGTCGAGGGAGGCAGCGCCCTTGAGCTGGCGAGAGAGGCGGAGGAGGTCGGAGGTGGTGATGATCGAGTGATGGAGAGTTTGGTGTCGGGGGTAGGGATTGAGGTTTTTGGTGGGGGTGGCGCTGTAGTTGGCGGGGAAGAGGCGGGCACCATAGTTGTGGTCAGGGTGGCGCTGGATAACGCTGTTGTCATCAGGGGGTCGAGTTAGGGGGATTTTGGGTTGGCCGGCAATGGGGGCGTAGGCTTGGGGGTATGGTGGAGGGGTCATGGGCTTGGGAAGGCACAAGGCTTCAGGAGGAAGAAGAGAAAGACAAAGGGGAAGGAGGAGGAGATAGGGATCAGAAGAGAGAAGGCTTAAGGAGGAAGAGCGAGGCCGAAGAAGGCGGTCCCGATCTGGGCGAGAATGATGGCGAGTAGAGCGACACTCGACGGGGGCGATGGCGGGCGGCCACGGCGGATGGAAATCCCTAGAGAGAAGGTGGTTGCGAGGGAGACGGAGCAGCATGCGAGATCGGAAGAGGTCAGGAGGGCAAAAGAGTCACATTTTTCTGGATAATTACGTGTAAAGCCATTGGAAGAGGCAGCTGCAGTGACATGAACAGTGACGCACAGACTCAAACTCACACAGGCTATAATATATATTATGGATGAGAGTAAAGAAGCACAATATACAATTTTTTATCCATTAAAGGCATATCGTATCATCAAGTACAACAAATCCTTTTCAAAAAACATAAAGTCTTTCTACAGAAAAGTACGTGAAATGTAGAGATCCAATAGTTTTAAATGGGGCCCTTTAAAGGGAAAGAAGTTTTAAATAAGGGCAACATCAATTAACAAACGCTTAATGATAAGGAACATTTCTTCTATCAAAATTATTTAATAAGAGACTTGCACATGCTTATACATAATTATCATATTTTTAAAAAAATAAATCTTTATTACGTAATAGAACCATAAAGGAATAGGAGTTAATAAATAATATCGCTATTAAAATATATGGTATGCTACATTAGAGAATAAAAAATCTAAAAATGAATGATTTCTTAGAAAGAGAAAAAAATCATAACTTTTTTGACAACAAGGTTTTCTCTTGTGAGGTAGTCTTCTTAAAAATCGCAAGTGCCTCACTTCACCCCTTACACGTAAATTCAATATTAGCAAGATTCAAACCAATGACCTCATTCCCTCGATAGTGATATAAGAGCTTTACCAATTGAACCACCCGCTAAGGCAAAAGAAAAAAAAATCAAATTTTGATATTATGATGTCTAAGTGAAAATGCTAAGTTTATGTCTTTAGCCTCTAAAATTGTCTTCGCCCTATTTTAATATCTGGAAATCAAGTGATGATTTTATCATTACCAATGTAATCAAATACGTCAATCTCAATACATAGGTTATATGCTTTCTTGTCTATCAAATTTCTTGTTAAGATCCCCAATTTCTTTCAAATTTAAAAATTTTCTACTTCAGTAGTGAGAGGGAGGAAAAATCATCAACTAAATCCATTAAGCTTAGTAGGCTCAAATAACAGAAGCACCATAAATGGATCCAACAAGTAACCCATAAAGGCCTCCAATTGCGTACAAATCCGATTACAAGAGTAGAGAGGCTAACTTTCCAAACAGGTCTTAGCCCATTCAACTAATAGAAGCAAGAAGAAAACAGGACGAGCCACCCATAATTCCCCGCTAAGCTATAGCAGACCAAATCCACAATAGACTTTGAGCTAGATCAATTGATAAGCCCAGTAAGGGCAATTGAAATGCTCAGATGGCTACCGTACATGGGTGAGCACACGACCAGGTAGCTAAGCGATGCCCATTACAAGTTCCATCGAACGTGGCCATGTGGCATGTAATTGTCAGCAACTGACAACTGTTCTTCAACCCATAAAGCTCATGATCCAGGAATCTCAAAATCTTGGGACACAAAAACTCGGGTTGCACATGAAAAGACTTGTGCTCTATTTTGCTTATCTAGGTTGGATTTTGTAGGTTCTTGTAATGGCCTAAACTAAAGCATGTCAAAATGCTAGATCATCTTCTAGTAATATCATTGGTTGCAAAACTTAACACATAATACAAAGCAAAGAAAAGCGTAAACTGTGAGAATGAAAAGACTTACTTATTAATAAAGCACATTTGGAGTTTGCATGGCATCCATCTCTTTGGAGCTAGTCCCGAACTACTTAGTTAGTAGGCAATTATGTGTAAAAGGTGAAGGATAAGAAAGTGCTTAACAAGGAACTAATAATGCAAAAGGTTTTTATTCTCTCTTAAGTTGGCCGTTTCCCATGTTTTGACCACAATATAACTTTAGGCTATTTTGTTCTTGGATTCCTTGATCGGTTTCAACTCGACTTCCAAGTTAGTCTTGTTACTTAAGCTTTTGTCCAATCTCTCATCATGTTATACTATTCATGTCTTTCATGGACTCCTATGGTTTCCCATCTTTGTTGCATTACCCATTGGGTTTAACTTTTTCTTCAATAGCTATTGGGTTCTTTTACCTTGTTGATTATTTACTTATTCTAGTCTCCTATATCCTTCAATGTATGTTGACGATATCTCTTCCTATTCATTTTAGCTAGACTAATTAATTTCTTCTCAATCATGACCACTAGTGTTGAATCCAAATTAGGGTCAATTGACTAAGTGGCATGCGTCACCTTACCTTGTTTCAGTTGTATCACCTCTCCCTATAACTAGTCACATGTTGGACACCTATCTTTCATTGTTCTTTATACATTCTGATTCAAGATACTTGATCTTTTTTTAGCTTATGGCCATCAGATTGATCTCAACATCATTTTGTCTCGAGATATCATTTAGTTAAGAAAAGTTCTAGAGAATCTGCTATACAAGAGGGTATTGCCTCCTAGTTAGAGATCTCTAGAATCAACCTTCAAAGTAATTAATTGTTACTATATGGACAAATAGTCGTGATTGAACCTCTACGAGGATGTGTCCTTTCTCTCTAATCTAGACCTTTTGGTGTAGCAGGTGGTACCACTCCAGATGTTTACTTTCTAGGTTTAGTACTTCATTTGTTCAGCCAAGTTAGTGAGGTTCAACTCCACATCTACCTAGAATTTTCTTGAGTATTCAATGCACATGCAAGTTTGTACACATAAATAATCAATGATTTTGAGGATCTTTTAAGTTTTCTTGATAAAAAAAGTTAGTTTGGAAGGGTTGAATTGTAAATATTATGAATTATTTTGATGTGTGTGGGCATGTGTTGTGTAGCTTGCCCTATTACTTGCACAACAAGAAACATTATTATTACAAATAAATCCTAGGGCCTCCTCTAGAAATTATTGGAGTGAGGAAAACCCTAGGTTCAAGTGTAGAGAGGCACACTGAGTTAACAAATGATTTCCTCTCTATTGTTTGTTTGTGATTGTTTTCTATTTTTTATATGGTATCAGTTCAATAGTGTGGGGATTTTTGTGAGGTTTGTTTTAAGTTCTTTAAGATCATGGTTTATGGTGGAGGAGGAACTTGATGTCCTTGAGCGTAAAATAAAGCATCTCCTTTGGTGATTTGTGGAGGTGCAAGTCTACATCGAGACGCCTACCACGACTTTCATTCTCGTGACCTCGTAGGGCCCTAAGGTGCTTAAATAAGGCTAAATTTTTACTCCACCCAATTCTGCATCTCACCGAGCCTACAAAGGGCCAACCCAACGATTGCCAGTCGGGGTCACCCTCTTCGCCACTGACACTCAATTGCGACTGCCAACAAAGAGGAGGTCATCAATGATGAGGTGTGGCTCATCATAGCTAAATGCCCAAGTTAAACACTATCAATTAACACAAGAAATGAGTTAAGTGTGAGAATTATAGAAAATAACCTAAAACATCAATTCTGTGTTAAAAATGCATAATTAGTTCAATTTTGAGATATTCTATACCTAACTATGTATATGGAGGTTTTAAATGCTAATTGAACACAAATTTGAGCTTGAAATTATAAATCAATTGTGGGATTAACTTCTAATATGCTCAATTAGTATACCATAAAAATTACAATGCATTTTGACATCAGTAGGACCTTGCATTTAGTATTTTTCATTTAGGTCCTTAGTATAAATCAAGCCTTGACATTCTTTATTCACAAACTTCGCTAGGGACCTATTTGAAGGCTTTCAGGGACCCATTAGTTATAGTTTTCTCCACTTATGGGCACCTTAGCAGTCCTCTATCTCTTCACCTCATTGGACCTTTCTGATATTTCACCAAAACACTTATAGCTGTAGGTGTTCCTCGCTCATGAAGAACACAACTTATCATGGCCATTCTTAAGTTGGTCCTCAGATTTGACGATGGATCTTATTCCTACCTACGGGAGCCGGTGGACACATGATTGCACCTCAACGTAGATCTGATCTAGCGGCCCTAATTCATTTCCAAATTTTTCCCACCCCTCAAATCCCATGATAACCCTTGGAGCCTAACAACCCTCATCCTCTCTAGCCGGTCACCTGAGCTCCATCTTCCTATTTAAACACCTCCCCTACGGCCTTAGCAAAGGATCGACTCCCTCCCCCATTGAGGCGATCACTCGTCCACCTTAAGTTCTCTTTCTCTTCTTCTAGCTGGTGACAGCAGCTACCTCACCCTCAATTCATTTGTCGCTACTATGGATTACATCACACCTGAGAGCAAGCTCTGGAGCTCCGTCATCTTGAGCTCTTCATCATTGGAGTCCCCTCATCATCCTTCATCACGGTATGATGGTAACACTATCATCCTTTATATCTAGTCTAAATTGACTAATTTCTAAGGTTAAATTCACTTTATTATTCAACAAAACAGTATAACTTAATAATATCAAGAATTAGGAGGAATGACATAAAAATTCATTAATTCTACTATTTTAATAGCAAAATACAAATGCAAAGTAACCAAAGGGTAAACCTATTCTTAATTTGAGGTCAAATAAGCTTAAATTTCCAATAAGTGGGCCTACTTCGATTGATTTAAGGATTTTACAAAATAAAAGTCGAATTACAATTAATAAAATCATAATTTCAGCCTCACTTTAATTTAAATGTTCTGATGGAAATAAATATAATCTAAACTCCCTAAAATTCATTAAAAAACATTCTATAAGGTTTAGAAATTCAATTTTACAAAATGAGCCCAAATTGACCAAAAATGAAGACCAAAGTGGGTATTTGATACATTTTGGGTTAAATCGTAAATTGACCAATCAAACTTCATCAAAATCCAAAATTGATGTCATCATTGGATTTCTTGGGTCTAAAATCCAACATTCGGAGTTCATCTTGTCATACTTTGCAATTTGCACCCATAGTTTTTTATTCTTGCAAAACCTCCCCTAAGATTCGAATATCCTTGCAAGATGGTCCCTGTGACCATCTTCTTCAATCTCCAGCCAGCAACAACTCGAGCTACGTCTGGTGTGATCTTTAGATAATGATATCTCCTAAATTATGCAGTGGAATATCATCAAATTTGGCAAGTGAATTCACCTATCATTCATGTATCCATAAAAGGAATCTCCAACTTGAGATGCCCTCAATCGAGGCCGCTATTCATGGCCGAAGACCTCGCCAGAGAAAGTTCCATCTCCACCATTCACGATCGCATTCTTGCCTCAATCACCACGGACGAGCGCCTATAAAGTGACGTCGTGCAATTGCGGGTTTCCTTGTCGAGTTTTTGGCACAAAATCCTCCCTCTCTTCTTCCCTGACGTTGCCATTAATGTCGACCTTAGAGCTTCTCCGACCTCCTTCGTCACCACTCCTCGCCACCAACCGAGGTAATGGCTCATCTCTCCTCGTCATCGTCGAGCTTCCCGTCAAAGAAGTCAGCCTCTCCAACCTCTTCTTCACTCCAACTTCGTCATCGAACCCTCCTCCTTCGTCGTGGCGGTGGGCCAAAATCAGTTATTCCTCATCCTTCTCGTTGTCCATAAGGTAGTTCTTCTTCCTCCTCATGCTCCATAGAGTAGCTTAGGCATTTTAGATTAGGAAAAATACCCACAAATACCACTCCACTCCCATCGTCTTCCACACACACGGCTACGCTCCAGTGAAGTCCGGCCACATGCCCCACCTTTCTCCACACCTTCTCCCCATCGTCGACCACCCTCAAAGCTTCTCCATGTCAACACGATCGAAAGCCCTCAACTTATGGAGAGCTTCGAGTACCTCATCGCTCCACCAGATGCCTGCTGTCATCGTCATCTTCATCGAGTTCAGTGCACCTCCTTTGGCTGCCTCGCTTGAAATCACCACCACCATCACCTTCAGCGAGTACCGGCAAAGATTCTCGACCTATTGGTTGAGAGTTTCGATGTGATTCTTGCCTCGCCCAACCACCCACCGCCGCTGCACCTTCTCCACATCGTTGGTGGCCCTCCACCTCGTGCCAAGCTCCTAAGCTTCGTGAGAAGCTTCGTGGATGCATGGTGGGTATTTTGCCCTCTTCAAAGGGTAGTTTCACGCGAGGAGAAGCTTCAATGATCGGCTCCGGTGCTCCTCTCCATCTCCACTTCCAACATCATCATTCGTTTCCACCACTACCTCTGATCGACGATCCAACCATGCCACCAAGTTAGTGACAACCCACCGACCTCCTCTACTATTCGCCAATGTTGACTTCCGTTCAAAGCTTTGTCTCCGACAAGCTCCATTGTGTTTTGCTGGATATCAAGAAGAAGAAGAGGAGATGCTTTAGGGATCGATTTGCAAATAAGAAAACTCGCAGGGACCTGATTGCAGAGCCCCAAGGATGTAATTGCAGAGAAATCAACCCTTTCAAGGACTGATTTGTACTTTTTTGTGGATTTGGCTTGATATTTGATTCCGAATAAGTTTTTATTACAAGTTCTTACTCAAATACTCTTGACAGTTGATCATGTAGTGTTTAGTTACATTCATGATGGCATCGCCATCATCCTTTATATCCAACTTAATTTGGCTATGTTCTACAGTTAAATTCACCTAATTAACACATCAAAAAGGTATAACTCAATCAGGGCTGAAGAAAGAGAAATTAATAAAAATAGGGGTTAATTCTGTAATTTTAATAGAAAATTATAAATACAAAATGGCTAAGGGGTAAACTTATGGTGAATTAAAGGTCAATTGAGCTTAAATTTCCTAAAAGTGGGTTGGTATTGAGTAATTTAGGATTTTCCTTCAAATTAAATGTTAATTCTTAATCAAAAATCCTAATTGCAACTCCACTTCCATTAAAATAGTTTTGATAAAAATAAATGTAATTAAAATAATCTAAAAACATTCTATGAGGTTTAGAATAGTCAATTTGACAATTGAAACCCGTTTTGACCTTAAATAGAAACATATGCGGGTATTTATTACATTTTTGGGAAAATCGTAAATTGACCATGAAAACTTCATCAAAACCCAAAATTGAAGTACCATTAAATTTCTTATGTCCAAAGTAGGTCACCATAAAAATTTGGGCTCATTCCGACTTCATCTTGTCTAAGTTTGCAATTTAACCCTTAACAATCTAATCTCTTGCAAAGAGCCCCCTAACTCTTCATCTTCTACACGAAAATGCCCCTACCAGCAGTAGCAAGCTCCCCCTCCTCCTGTGTGATTTTGATTGCAGATCTCTCTCAATCTACGCGGTGGATTGCCATGAAATTTGGAGGAGCGATTCCTCGCCTCAACCCGAGTCACACGCACCCGTTCGGGTGCCAATCGAACGGTGGATTGGTCATCGTCCTCTCCACGAGATGTGGGTGTCAAACCCA
The DNA here is from genome assembly GCA_037157565.1 of Thalassia testudinum. Taxonomy (NCBI): domain Eukaryota; kingdom Viridiplantae; phylum Streptophyta; class Magnoliopsida; order Alismatales; family Hydrocharitaceae; genus Thalassia; species Thalassia testudinum. Next base: position 47,532,663 of record JAZHRO010000002.1, read on the forward strand.
ACAAACCTCGCTCAATTCGCATGGATTCAACTTGTTCTCATGTGATGAATGGGTTCTATTTAATCTTGTCCTCGTTGTGAAACTCGGGGCGTGCTCATTTGGCATGAACTCCTCTTCTTCAAACCATTAATGCGTACCTCAGAGCTTCACTTGATCCATTCATCCACCGCTCTTCCACTGAAATTGGAAGAGGGCTTCTCTTTGTCGAATACCCACGAAGCTTCATGCGAAAATTCACGTCCTCTTGCCCCTCGTGGGCTCCGATTTCTCTATCGTCTTCTTCCTTGCCGTGTCTACTTCACTAGGTAGTTCCATTCCTCTTCTTGCCCAATTAGGATAGGGCTTTTCTTCCTCTCAACTCCAATTCCAATTCTAGAGCTTTAGAGCTCCGCTCATTGTGTTTACACGTCCCGCCCACGTCCATCGTTGTTCCCGCATCGACCACGCGCTGCCTCATTCCGATAAGATGCTCCTTCACACTCCACCCACCATCCATCAACGTCGTTCATCTCAAGAGCTTTGCCAACCTCCGGGGAATAAAACCCCCCAATCTATTGGGAAGTTCAATGCCTCTATGCATCCGCCAACACCTCAACCATTAACAATTCAAGAGCTCCTTCGTTGAGCTCATGCACACATGCTCTCTCACAATCAAGAGAGGGCTTTGATTTTGGATGGCCCCCCGAATCTTTTGGGATTGATTGGAGGTCGAATCACCTCATATTTTGATTGTTCGAGATGACCCACACCGGAGAAGAAGGAAACAATTAGCAGGGGTGTATTTGTAAGAAAACAAAAATAGCAGGTACCTAAAAGTAAGGTTGCAGGGACCTAAGTGCAGTAGCTCAAGGGTAGATCCATAATTCTTATTGATTTTGCTTTAAACTTTGTTTCTGAGTGGTTTTAACTGCTATAACCTCTCAATCATTCATATTAAAGCTCATTTGTGCCTAATTAGGTGAATTCTTTATCATTATTTAATTATTGATTTTTATTGACCATTAAATAATTTTTTGTGATAACATTTTTCGCACTTGATTTCATCACTTTAATTTACGTAGTAAAGTACGGTTATGTACTTGTTTAATTTCTAAGCTTGACTCCGTATTACAAGTTCACCAAGGTAATTTATAAATAATTTGAATAGTGGTATTCACGCATTAGCTTGCTCCTCGTGTTTGATCTCGGGATACTTTTATTTCGAGTTATAAGTTTTGAATGTTAATATGCTTTTATCGTCTATACTACAATGCATCCATTTTTAAAATCACGATCGAAGCAAGTTAACAATTCACACTTGAATAATTTATTTTATTGAGCATTAAATAATTTTTGCACATGAGTTTGGATTTCATATCTTTATTCGTAGAACTAAGTGCAATTTTGAACATGTTCATTTTGAAAATTAACATTTAATACAAGTTCAATGGTAAATAATTAGATAGTGGTATTCACGCATTTTTGTTGCTTCCAAAGACAACCTCGAAATACGCTTTGATTTTGAGAATTATAAATTTTAAAAGTCTACTTGTGCGATTCAACTATAGTACGATGCGTTTTTATCAAATTTCATTTCATGTACGTCACTGTAGCTACCCACTGCGATTACCTCAGGTTCCCTTCTTCCTCTTAGTTTAGGATCTATAGCTTTCTTAGCGTAGGTTAGTTCAATTAGATAGCTTAGATATGTAGTTTAGATTAGAATTAGCTTATAATTGTGTTTAATGTATCTTAGATTGGGGGTTATTGCACTCAGATCCTCGATGAGTCCTCTCTGATCAAACCATATCAGAGAGGTTAATCCAAACCTTCACTACACTTCACTAGCCTCCCTCTTCATATCACGATCACCTTCACTCGATTTTATGACATTTTAATTACAATTCACCCATCCATCCAGGCAGCCATCAGATCTGAAGCTTCTTAGCTCTCAGATCTAATGACGTGCCAAATCACTAAGAGGGTTCTTCACCCACTTTATATCAATCACAAGGACCCTTCTCTTGATGTGAATGGGGCTCAATTGACTTTTTGAATTGGATTTGATTTTCAATGCTTATCGATGAATTTCAGAAGTAATGAAGTTTGAATTGGATTTGCATGATTAAATTGAGTTGATGGAAGTTTAATTGGATCGCTTGCGATGAATTTGAGCCATTAAGATTGGATTTTCATTGTTTATTACACTCGCGCCCAATTTTAGCCTTGAGTACTATTTTTATTGAGGGAGTAAGGACTAATGAAAATCCTTACACAAATTGGAGGTCCTTGCTATGATCAAACGGATTTCTAAGGATTGCTTGAAGTCTCTAAACACTAGTTAATACTGTGCAGAGACTTTGCCTAATCAGATCAGTCCAATGATCTCAGATCAAGGTCAAGGTGGACATGATTTTATCGAGAATGATTTAAATTTGGTTTTGGAAGTTGGATAGAATGAACCTAATGAAGATCTGGGATTCAATTTTAGTTGGTTCTAATGCCTATTTTAATCTACTCCCTTCATGCTATCCATGGTGTAAGAGAAAGATTAATTAGGGTTTTCTAGAGTTCTTCAATGTTTGATCTAGATTGCGATGACATCTAGAACTTTTCAAGATGATTTACGACATTTGAGTTTGATTTTTAATTGAAGAAAACATGATATGAAATTTATGGGTTTCACTGCCCAGGTTTGAGTGAGATTGTGAAAATTAAGCATTTAATTCATGCTCTGATGACCTGAGCTAGATTTAGAGACAAGTTCTATGGTTATTTAATGGATTTGCTTGGTTACACAGTGTTGTGGAGTCTTGATTTTGATTTAAATGGAGTTTATTGGTGCAGCATCAGCTGCTCTAACTGAATTGAGATGAATGAGTCCTTCATCGTGGTTTTTAAGAGGGAATTTGGAGATTTGAATTTTGCTAACAACTCATGGAATGTGATTTGAATGAATACAAATTTTCAAGCACTTGAGCATATCTTGGAGAACATGTACCAAGTTTTAATTTGGTATGAATAGATGTTTGAACAGTTTACAACAGTTAAGCACACTGCCAAGGCTGTTGGATGTCTGATCCAAGTAGTTCTTGAGTTCCCTTTGAGTTTTAATGAGCTTTTAGTGTGTCTAGAATTAGAACAAGCATTTAGCTACTTGTACAGATTTCATTTGACTTTAATTTTGATTGGTATGCATTATTGAGAGAGTTGATTGGTATGCATTGTACAGATTTCATTTGACTTTAATTCTGATTGGTGGCTTGTTGTCAGTAAATGTACTTGTGTAATCTATCCAATTGGAGTTCTATGTTGATTTTAATGTTTAAAACATGTTTTAGGAGTTGATTTTGTGCTTAATTGATATTTGGAAGTCTGTCATGCCTAATTCTATATTTCTAGCATCTTGAATGAAGTTTAGAGGCTTGGGGTTCTTGTTCTCAACTTTTGTAAGCCTTATTTCAATTGTTACTTGTAAATATATAAAAAAATACAAAAAAGTGTAAATAAATAAAATAAAGGTGTCTTGAGTGAGATTATGTTTAGTTTTAGGTGTGTGTGAAGTTAGATTTAGGATTTGAACTTCTTAGTTAGGAGAACATCTTGTAGAAGTTTGAGTCATCTCAGGTTTGAAATAAAAGAAAAGAAAACAAAAACAAAAACAAAACAAAAAGAGTTCTCCTTCTCTTCTTATATTTCTCTCCTCTTTCTCTATCTTTATAAAACACAAAAGCAAAATAAAAATTTGAGAAATTCCAAAACTCCTATAAAAATGCCTATGTAAATAGTATTTATACTTGTATATAAGCCTAAATTAATTGTAGAAAACTTATATATCTATTTTATTTATTTTGATAGATATTTATATTAAGTTACATAATGTATATTATAATAATATAATTATGAATATATTTATTTATGTTATATGTACATAATCTATATGTAATTATAGATGGCTATGTATGTACTCATTAATATATTTATAGCTGTATATATAACTTAAAGTAATTATAATGTACGGTAATATACCCATATATTTATTTATTTACTTAGATATTGTACATACTTACATTTATAATTTAATTAAGTAAATTATTAAGTTAATGTAATCTAAATTAGTAAATTAGTGAAATAACGAAATAAATTATATTGTACTCTTGTATATTATAGTTTAAAATATTTTCAGTATATTTATAATCCTATTTATATTATAATAGTATTTATATTATATAATATATATAAATCCTGTAAATTGAATGTGTAAATATAGAAATAAATCAATAAAAATAAATTAAAAATCTATATTAATTAGGTAATAAGGTAAATTAACTAATTTATGAATCAATTGCATCATCAATTTATTAATTTATACTTCAATTAAGAAATTAAACCAAATTTAAATTGTAATTTTCACTAACTTTAACTAATTTTTAAATATATTTATATATTCAATTAATGTAAATACACTATATCAATTGAAAGCCCTATGTATAGGCTACATGACTAATGAGAGGCAAAAAGCACCCTCAAATTTAAAACTTCACACGAAACCCAAAAAAGATCCAACTGCCCAGATACCTAGTGAACAGATGGATTCGGGTCTACCCAACCCACCTATACCCAGACGGATCCAGACATGCCATCATCTAGGTGGATTCGGGTGAGTTCGACCTGCCAAGGAACCTAGTTGACTGGAGTTGAAGAGGCGGCAACAACATCTACGTCGACACTAATGGTGGCGCTACCAACGCTATTTTTAGTTAAGTAACAGATGTATCGAGGAATCCGCGAGGTTAGTTACGAAGATTAAATGTTGTTAAATTTTGTACTATAAATAAGAAAGGCTCTTAAGGGCTCTCTTCATGCAACTTGAGAGAGAAATTGAGAGACATTGTACTGCTTACAATCCTAGTGGAAATTCGAGAGCATCGCCCTCCCCCCAGACATACACCCCCTTTTGGGTGGAACTGGCTCATCAAACTCTTGTGTCTTTTCTCTGTGTGATTGCTTGTGATTGTTGTTGATTTAAATCCCCTTTTTGCCAAGGGTCCCGATCAATTGACGTTGTCTGTGGGAAACAACTATCATTCGATATCATTTCCTTACTTCAAATCCCAACAATGGACCCATGACTCACAATTCCTCTCGCGGAAATCCTGAGAAGGTGGTGGTGTAGGTGGAATCAAGCGTCTCAATGTCCAAGGGACACCCCCAGCACATGGAACCCAATAACGAGAAGTCGGCCCAACCTAGCTAGCAACCTGAGGTCCCTCAGTGAGATCCCCTCCTCGAGATGCAGTTGAGGGGGGAAGAGTATGAGGCTAGGTTGGCGGCTTTGAAGGCCAAGCAGCAATCGATCATAGATAAACTCCTTGAGATCAAGTAGATCAAAGAGTTGGGCAAGTTCTAGCCAAAGGAGCCCCAGAGTTCAAATCCTGAAGACGACCAAATGAAATGGCGTCGTGTGGTGGAAGAGGAGAATGGCCGCCTATGCGAACAACTCGAGAAGTTAAAATGCGATCATAGTAGCCAGAAAGGGGAAGTTTCTCACAACCCACCTAAAGCTCCCTGCCCGCCTTCGTCGGGGGAGCAGTCTGGGGCTCACCCCATAGCTACCAGCGGAGGAGGCTCGACACTCGAGGTCTTCTGCCAGGTCACCTAGACAATGAGGGGTATATGCCTGCATGCCTACGTCACCACCTACCCCTTCACAGAGGAGGTAATGACGACCCCCTTGTCAGAGAAGTTTAAGTAGCCAGTCATGGCCCAATATGACGGGACGGCAGACCTCAATAGCTTTGTGGGGAGCTACCGCCAGATGATGCTGGTTCATGGCTACCCAGATGGGGTACTCTGCCAAATATTCCTGTCATATCTCTCCAGCATGGCCCACGAGTGGTTCAATGAGCTGTCGACCAGATAAATCACTTGCTTCCAAGAATTGGCAGATAAATTCTACCAGTACTTTGTAGGGCAGTAAAGGGTTAAAGATAACCCAGAGAGGCTATTAGAAGTCTGATAGCGGAAAAATGAGTCCTTTCAATCATACCTAGATCGATTCAAGGCTTAATACTTCAAGTGCAAAAGGCCCCATGATGCCATAGCCATTTAGTACTTCAAGTCGGGTCTCCTGACTCAAAGGTTCTCATATGACATCGAGTTCCCACCTAGAGATATGGCAGAGTTGTGGGATAGGGCTACGAGGTTTGCGGAGTAGGATGACTCCTGCTCCCGTAGCCGGCTGGTGGATGGGTACGGAGGCGAACTTGGTCTCATGTAGTAGAAGAGAATCTCGGAGAACTAGCCCCTATATCCATTCATGGAGGAAGTCACTTCAACAAACTGAAGGCCAACTTCCACGATCAGGGAAGCGACCGACCCACCAAGGGCCGAAAAAACGGACCCCACTAGTCTAGGCAAGAGTTCTTTAAAGAGTAGACTCCCCTGGCCGTGAATCAGGCGAACATGTTGGTGGAGGTGTGGTCCACTGGCAAGGACCTATTACCCCCAACAAAGCCTCTCAAGAAGAAGGTTGACTCCGGGCCTTATTGCAAGTACCACAGAGCTTAAGGGCACACCTCAAAGGACTGCTAGGATCTGCGTGACCAAATTGAGTCCCAGATCCGACATAGAAACTTGGCTCACTTTGTTAAGCGAAACAAGGAACAAGAAAAAAGCAAAAGACCTATGGAGGATCCGGAGGACTACCACAAGGAGAAGCTCCAGCAACTCTGAGGGATCAACATGGTCTTTATGGCAGGTCAGGAGCCAGATGATTTCGAAGCCTGTCAAGTTGAGCAGGCAGTTTCCCCCTTGCTCCCCCTGGCAGAATACCACCTCCAAGTACTGGCGGCGATGGCAACGTTACCCCAGAACACTCATCTCTTGTTGCCTGTACCCACAGGCACGGAGGTCGAGGTCATCTTTGGGGTCAACGCCACCCCAAGCTAGCAAGCTACTCCTCCCGGGTGGACTCCCCATAATGCATTTCCCACCCTTCAGTGGCGCGAGAGAGGTACTGATGAGAACCTCATCATGAGCCATAACTAGCTCATTTTGACCTAATACAAAGGATAAAAGCTCCTACATAACTCAAGGAAATGCTTAACTCAGAGAATTCTGAGTTTAAGGAGAAAACAAGTCATAAGGGGTAAAAATGCAATTTTACCAGTATAATCTGCATACAGGGTAATTCAGGGTCCAAACATAGGTCAAACAAACCGAATAAGAAGGAAAGTGGGATGATCTGACAAGGGCTACAGCAATTCCAAGGAACTAAATGATAATCTGTAACCTTAAAACAAACCCACTTCAATTCACGAGGTTCGAGGCAAAGTAAAAATAGAATAAACCCTCTAAAATTCATAGAAAAATAATCTCTATGGTTTAGAACCTTCAATTTGGCCTTCAGAACCCATTTTGACCTACATTGAGAACCATGCCCAATTAATAACTTAATTCGGGTTTTTGCATAAATTGACCAGTCAAACAAGGTTTAATATAGAAATAAAATTCACCATCAGATTCCTTAGGTCCTAATTAGTCATGTATAAAAACTTGAGCCTAAGAAGAAACCTTCTTGACCAACTTTACACTTTGGTCCTCATATATTTACTTGTTGGCCCTCAACTTTCGAACCCTCACATTTCTACCCCTAACTCTCCTTCGTTCTTTGCATTCAGGTCCCTCCTGCCAAAACCTGACCAGCACCATGCTCCGGCGACCTTGCGCGGAGCATGGCGCCGTGCAGGGTAAGGGGGAGGGTCTGGCAAGACAACCGGGGGTGCCCTGCGTCGTCAGCCGTCGCAGGAACACCCCCCTGGTCGCTGCAACCCACCATATCGGCCGTGCAAACGCACGGACGGTATGGGTCTCCATCTCCGGCGTCCTCCGGCGAGGGAGACACGTCGTCTCCCTCCGCCCTCCTCTCTGATTCCGCCTCTATAAATACCCCCGTCGCTCCGCCGTTCTGAGCAGCTCGGTCCTGACGGAGAAAGACCCCCACTTCCTCTCTTCCCACTTCGACAAGAAGCCCTCCAGCTCCGGCGGCCTCTCCCCTTCCTCCTCTTCGCTCTTCCGCAATACCAGCAGCAGAGACTTCTTCCTGATTCTCCTCCGCGTCGCGCAATACCGGCGCACGCTGCTTCAGCCCCGTCGTCGCCGCCGTTCTCTTCCTCTGGGCATTTCTTCTCCATCTCCGGTAGGTACGAGCCAGCAGCCACTTCGTCCCCTTCGTCACTTTAGTTAAGTTAGAATTAGTCGTCTCTATCCCCTCTTTCATTTCCTCGCTATTTTACATTCAATTAAACCCTCGACCGACCCGACCACCGTCATCTTCCACACCTCCGGCCATCCTCCGGCGAGTCGCTCCCATCATTCCGCCACTCCACACGACTCGCTGACCCTCACAGAACCTCCGCCTCCTCACCCTGATCAACCTCCGCCCTTCCACTTCCCACCACTCGCCCTCTGCAGGCCCCCCGAACAAACCCACTTCTCCACCCGCAGTTTGACCTAGGGCGACCCTCACGCTCCGCCCCGCCGCCTGCCAGACCCCCTACCACCTTCGCCGTGCCACGGGGAAGGTCGTCCGCGTTTCTGATTGGGCCGAGAGGCCGTTTCTCTGTGGGCAGGTACCTGCGCTCGCCGCCGCCATTGTTGAAGCGAAGCAGCTTCTTCACCTGCTGCCCCAGGTGCGCCACGCCCAGCTCACGCTCCCAGGCAGTGCGAGGCATCTTCGCGAAGTACCAGGCTGCAGTCGAGTCGAAGCTCTCGTACGAAGCCCCCGCGCTTCGCCTCGACTGCCGCTGCTTCCTCCGCGCAGGCATCCAAATTGGGGTGGGACATTTAGTCCCACCTCGTAACTCTTCAGAGGAGCGCGCCCGCATAAAGCCAAAAAGTGCCTTATGTTCGTTGCCTCCTGAGCACGGGGTGAGGTCCCTCTCACTTACTCGCTCGACCCGGCCTCGTCCGCGACCACGCCCCGCGGACCTGGCCCGACCCAACTAAGCCCGACCTGCACTCCTCGCCCACCACGCACGCCGGTGGGCCTGGACCCGGGCACGACCCGTACCCGAATACCCGGCAGCTCTGGGAGAGCTTTCCTAAGAGCGGCTTCCGTGAGAGAGAAACGCGGGGAGAGGGTAGAGTAGGTTTTGCCCACTGATGTAAACTTTGAAGTGTGCAGGCACAGGTAAACAAAGAAGAAGAACCGTGGAAGAAGAGAAGAAGAAGAAGGCCGACGAAGACTGAAAGAAGGTGGAGCACTGTAGCAGCGGCGATTTAAGTCGTCTGATTGGAAAATCAGACGACGCCCTGCAGTAAAAGGATTGCAGAGAAAGAAGGAGAACGAAGAAACCGTGCCGCTGAGCAAGGGACCGCAAGAAGAAAAGCTTTACAGCTGAGGCAGAAAGAAGAAAGAAGAAAGCTGAAGAAAGGTAGAACTGAAAGAAAAGAAGATGAGGAGCTCTGAAAAAGAGAAGACAAGAAGAAATAAGAAGAACAGAAGGCAGAAGAAGAAGACCACCAGGAGATAAACAAAGAAGAAAAACCAAAAGCCAAAGAGAAGAGAAAACAAAGAGGAAGAAAGAAGAAACCAAATTTTTATCTCTCCCTCTCTCTCTCTCTCTCTCTTTGCTTTTGTAATATTTTTGTAATAAGAATTTGTATCTCTAGAATACAGTTTGCTCCTTGAGTTCGACCTCGGGAACTCTTCTATTTCCGAGTAACAAATTGTATTAAACTGGTAATCACTTCTCTATACTATACTACGACGAAATAATAGAACTATAAAGGAAGGTCGCCACCAGTTTTTGGCGCCGTTGCCGGGGAGCAATGGCTATTCTAGAAATAATCAAATTCCTATTTTTTTACATTGCTAACAATATCTCCTTTGTGGTGCAGATACAAGAAAATCGAGAAGATAAGCAACCGCACGACAACCACTCCAAGGACAGGTAAAATTCTATCCTCTCAATCCCTAAATTCTAAAGAGGAAGAAAAGAAAAGAACAAGCAATATAGGTCTAACCTGTCTTCTATACTCAGTAAACCATCAAAAGTTGCATGTTTTCAACCCATTATTACTGCACACTATTAAGGGTATTTAAGGGCTAACACATTCTTGCTTGAGCCCTAATTACCCAACAAAGAGCTAACTGGACCAAGTAGAGCCAACCTAGGATCCAACACTAGGGATTTAGAGACACACTCCTTAAGCAAGAATTGAGAAAACCAAATGAAGTGTGCCCAAGCCCTTGTCTGAAAATACCTATTCAAAGAAAACCTAAAACAATTGGCTCTCTAAACACTTGAACCCTAAAAGACAAGACCTAAAAGCTCTCAAAGGAAACAAGAGGTAAAGTTGACCCCTTGGGTCAACCAACCTTAAATTAGGTCACTCTTTGCACTTAAAAGACTAAAGTTCAAGTGGAACCTTAAGCACCTTGATCTTAAAGTAAAATTGGTAGACTTAAGAGGTCAAGATCCCCATTCTGGTCTACCTGGAACCGCAGTGACAAGAGAGGTCGGGTGGGGGAAACCCTGTAACCCGTGGGGACACTCTACCATGTAGGGGTCTTCGCGGGACTCTCCCTCTCTGGCTGCCCAGGTAATTCTCAGGTGGACGATCTTTCTGATCAAGGGATCCATCTGCCCCGAACCTCTATAGTCACCCAACATTTTTGGGTGTCTTGATTGGGTCCAGCACCTGCTTATCTCATCCAGTCCTTCAGTATTTTGCAGGAGGTCCTTGAAACCTCCTATAGAAATTCACTCTCCTCGAGGCTAAGCCTCGGCTCCCTTGTTTTTGCAGAAATCATTCGCATAGCCCCTCTTTCCTCTGATTCTAAACAAAGTCCCCTTCTTCCATTAATTCAAACTTCTGATTTTATATTTTGATTCCACCACCTGATTCGAAGATGCAGCCTAATTACCTAGCAAGACTACCATGTAAAAAACCTGAATATCTGAGATCCATGAAAGATAAGATGATTGAGGATGCCCTTGAATTCTATGAAATCAAATATAAACCCTCAACACCAATAGAGAACATTCAGGTTGATGTCCCAACAACCACAGCTTTCATCATAAACTGTGCCCAAATTCTATTGACTGAAATTTCAAAAGGATCAACCCGAGATATGCTCATGACAGGATACATTGAGATAGAAAAATTACACCAATCTGAATACCTTCAATGCTTGACAAATCCTGTACTTTGGGAACAACACCAAGATGCCCTTATAAAACGGGTAGAAATGATGAAATCTGTAGAACAAATTATCAACCAGAAATACCCGTATATACCAGAAATAGAGGATGAACCATCTTGGAATAGTATTAAGGAACAATCCAGTTTCCCAGATCTCGGGACTGAGGCACAAAGTGGTTGTGAAATCCCAACCCAGATAGAAGACAATGTTGAATTAGGTTGGGATATTGTAGGAGAACACAATGATGAGCCAAACTTAGACCATGAATTGCCAATCCTAGAATTCCAAAACTCCTGCAATAATGAGATCAGAACTGAACCTTTTGAGGGTATAAATTCCGCCCCTTATCTTGATAAGGTGGCCCTCGAAGGTTATTCGGACTTAGGTTCTAATAATTCTACCCACATCCTAAGCCTAGAACCTAGATCTGAAACTTATTGGGAAGATTATGAGGCCCCTTATGAGAAAGATCAAATTTTTATAGGATATGATTCCGGGCCTCTATTTGATGAATACCCCTCTCCAACATCTTCAGGAAATCTGATCGATTTTTTGAAAGTCATGCCAATTTATGATACAGAGACTGAGGAGTTGGACGAGTTGGATTTCAATTGGGTCTATCCTACCAGCTTGGAGCTTGAGCCTAGACAGAATACCTTTTCGAGCCCAGAATTGACATATAGGCTAGACCCCAGTCAGGCTGCTGATTCCACATCTGATAATTTTTGCTGTGGTGGAATTCATGATCATGAATCTCATTTTCGCCAACTCTCCGACAATTTCAGATCTGACTATAATTGCGGAGAGACTCTCCTTCCTGAACACACCAGGCCCATCTACGACCTCAGTTCTCATGACTCTGACTCCGACTCTGAGGTCCTGATTCCCGAGATCACTGATAACACAGAATCATTCCTTTTTGATCCTCAGGAACCAAAAACAGAAAATGCCAAGAGTGATTGCAACCCAGAATCCAAATTTTTTCTCGAATCCGATTTCTTTCATCCTACAGACACTCTTCAGGCATTTGATAGTTACCCAGAGGACTCTTTACAAAAAATCACCTGTCATTCCTTTCTAAAAGAGCCCTCACACACAGTTTCCACCTCGTCTGCACACACAGAACTAATCAAAACCTCTTCCCAACCCCGACCCGCAATCAGACTCAATTTCTATTCAGATTCACCTCTCACCGAGCCGATTGCATTTCCACATCGGGTTTCGAACATTGATCAGACTACATACCATGCTCTATCATTCTCTGATCACCCCTGTAGGGTTTCCGCGTCATTCATTGATTATTCTACGGGTCCCTACTCTGACCAGGCTGATTCGACTCAGCCAAACCCTGCATTCACACTTCCACATCCATCTGAGCTTCATAGTATATGGTGGGTTCCACACCTTTTGATCTACATCTATCAACCCACCAGATTGATTGGGTTTGGGCTACATCATCAGCCTGTCGATCTGAACAAGCACCTGGTTGGACCAACCAGGCTCTTAATCAAGGTGCTTGTCTTACAAAACTCTGCTGATTTGATCATCCCCTCTCCATCGCATTTCCTGCTTGGCTGAAGGCATCAAATTCAGCGCTTAACGGGAGGCAACCCGTCATTTTCCAAAAAATCCAAAACTTTTTCTGACACCTTTTTGCACTTAAGGTTCACCCTTGTAGACAGCCGACCCCACCTCAGATGCTTGCATCTGGGATTAGAAATCGTCCGCAAAATTCAACCCGACCCATTCACTCATCAAAACATCTGTCCTAATGTATGAACTAAGTTGAATAAAAATCCCTAGGTTACAATGAGGACATTGCAAATCTTAGGCATGGGGGGGTATGAAAGTGCAAAACTTGTAAGAAAAGGTTTCAAACAAAAAATTCACATATGCCAAAAACACCATAAAAATTAAAAATTTTTCGAAAAAGAATAAGAGGAAAAGAGGAGAAGGAAATTTTGTGAAGGAGAAGAGAAAAGAAACAAAATGAAAAAGGAGCACAAAATTATGAGAAAAGGTGATAGTCATTAGTAAGGAACTAAGGAATTAACCTAAGTTCTAGACCTCATTCAAGAAAATAACTGAAAAGTGCATAATGAGATTAGTAAGAACGCAAACCTTAGGCATTCTTGAATAGACTCTTAGTACCCATTAAGATCTGGATACTCCTCAAGAGGTTGAGGAAAATGAAAAGCTGAAGTACTAGGTCCAAGGCTTAGGGAGCATTTGGCTTCGTTAACTAATTTTTGGTTTACGGGACTTAGTAACCTAAGCACCCTAACCTCACACACAGCCTGGTTCAGTAAGCGTAAAAATCAAAATCACGCAGAAGCGTCGCAAAATTCTGAAAAGAACACCTAGAGTAGGAGCGGCCGATCAACACAAGTTGATTTGGACGAGTTCCCAGTGCGGAGATGCAGGAAATCCCCTCAAAGATGTGTAACAAAATATCATCTCCTCGGTGCTTGTCTCTTAGGATATTTACATATCCTACTGGAGGCATGTAAGCACTCTGCTGGTTCAGATTCCATGGATGGCATTACCTCGAAGTGTCAATTGCCAGGGTCTGGATTCGGCCACGGGACACCATGGATGGGATTATCTCGAAATCTCAATAGCCAGGGTTTCGGGGGTTGCCATGGGCGGTGCTATCTCAAAGCATCGATTGCCAGGAACCCTTGAGGATTGATGGTGGGAGCAAGGAATCTGATACAGACCGTGTTGAAAAGCCAATCCTAGGTTAGAACTAAAAAGAAAAAGAGAGAGAAAACTCTCCAAACAGAATAACTTTCTATCTCTCTCTTATAAAACGCACTGCGAACTGAGCCAGGGCTAAAATCATTTCAAGCACGGGTGCTTTAACCACAAAGTCCAATAAACCTTAGGTTAGTTCTTGTGGGCCTTAAAAACCTTTGCTAAAGACTGAGGCTAAGGCTAGACAGATTTGGATCTTGATTGGTACTAGAGTACCTTTTAGGCCTATGGTCAGCATTCTAACCTAATCTAGGTTTAAATGAAAAAGCACTTATCTGAAGCTATTAAGAACTTCATGGTCTAGAACAAGGGTTGAAACCTTAAGTTTTTGCTAAGGGACTAGCAAAAGCTAGGCATGGGGGTATGATGAGAACCTCATCATGAGCCATAACTAGCTCATTTTGACCTAATACAAAGGATAAAAGCTCCTACATAACTCAAGGAAAGGCTTAACTTAGAGAATTCTGAGTTTAAGGAGAAAACAAGTCATAAGGGATAAAAATGCAATTTTACCAGTATAATCTGCATACAGGGTAATTCAGGGTCCAAACATAGGTCAAACAAACCGAATAAGAAGGAAAGTGGGATGATCTGACAAGGGCTACAGCAATTCCAAGGAACTAAATGATAATCTGTAACCTTAAAACAAACCCACTTCAATTCATGAGGTTCGAGGTAAATTAAAAATAGAATAAATCCTCTAAAATTCATATAAAAATAATATCTAAGGTTTAGAACCTTCAATTTGGCCTTCAGAACCCATTTTGACCTACATTGAGAACCATGCCCAATTAATAACTTAATTCAGGTTTTTACGTAAATTGACCGGTCAAACAAGGTTTAATCTAGAAATAAAATTCACCATCAGATTCCTTAGGTCCTAATTAGTCATGTATAAAAACTTGAGCCTAAGAAGAAACCTTCTTGACCAACTTTACACTTTGGTCCTCATATATTTACTTGTTGGCCCTCAACTTTCGAACCCTCACATTTCTACCCCTAACTCTCCTTCATTCTTTGCATTCAGGTCCCTCCTACCAAAACCTGACCAGCACCATGCTCCGGCGACCTTGCGCGGAGCATGGCGCTGTGCAGGGTAAGGGGGAGGGTCTGGCAAGACAACCGGGGGTGCCCTGCGTCGTCAGTCGTCGCAGGAACACCCCCTGGTCGCTGCAACCCACCATACCGGCCGTGCGAGCGCACGGACGGTATGGGTCTCCATCTCCGGCGTCCTCCGGCGAGGGAGACACGTCGTCTCCCTCCGCCCTCCTCTCTGATTCCGCCTCTATAAATACCCCCGTCGCTCCGCCGTTTTGAGCAGCTCGGTCCTGACGGAGAAAGACCCCCACTTCCTCTCTTCCCACTCCGACAGGAAGCCCTCCAGCTCCGGCGGCCTCTCCCCTTCCTCCTCTTCGCTCTTCCGCAATACCAGCAGCAGAGACTTCTTCCTGATTCTCCTCCGCGTCGCGCAATACCGGCGCGCGCTGCTTCAGCCCCGTCGTCGCCGCCGTTCTCTCCCTCTGGGCATTTCTTCTCCAGCTCCGGTAGGTACGAGCCGGCAGCCACTTCGTCCCCTTCGTCACTTTAGTTAGGTTAGAATTAGTCGTCTCTATCCCCTCTTTCTTTTCCTCGCTATTTTACATTCAATTAAACCCTCGACCGACCCGACCACCGTCATCTTCCACACCTCCGGCCATCCTCCGGCGAGTCTCTCCCATCATTCCGCCACTCCACACGACTCGCTGACCCTCACAGAACCTCCACCTCCTCACCCTGATCAACCTCCGCCCTTCCACTCCCCACCACTCGCCCTCTGCAGGCCCCCCGAACAAACCCACTTCTCCGCCCGCAGTTTGACCTAGGGTGACCCTCACGCTCCGCCCCGCCGCCTGCCAGACCCCCTACCACCTTCGCCGTGCCACGGCGAATGTCCTCCGCATTTCTGATTGGGCCGAGAGGCCGTTTCTCTATGGGCAGGTACCTGCGCTCGCTGCCGCCATTGTTGAAGCGAAGCAGCTTCTTCACTTGCTGCCCCAGGTGCGCCACGCCCAAGTCACGCTCCCAGGCAGTGCGAGGCTTCTTCGCGAAGTACCAGGCTGCAGTCGAGTCGAAGCTCTCGCGTGAAGCCCCCGCGCTTCGCCTCGACTGCCGCTGCTTCCTCCGCGCAGGCATCCAAATTGGGGTGGGACATTTAGTCCCACCTCGTAACTCTTCAGAGGAGCGCGCCCGCATAAAGCCAAAAAGTGCCTTATGTTCGTTGCCTCCTGAGCACGGGGTGAGGTCCCTCTCACTTACCCGCTCGACCCGGCCTCGTCCGCGACCACGCCCCGCGGACCTGGCCCGACCCGACTAAGCCTGACCTGCACTCCTCGCCCACCACGCACGCCGGTGGGCCTGGACCCGGGCACGACCCGTACCCGAATACCCGGCAGCTCTGGGAGAGCTTTCCTAAGAGCGGCTTCCGTGAGAGAGAAACGCGGGGAGAGGGTAGAGTAGGTTTTGCCCACTGATGTAAACTTTGAAGTGTGCATGCACAGGTAAACAAAGAAGAAGAACCGTGGAAGAAGAGAAGAAGAAGAAGGCCGACAAAGACTGAAAGAAGGTGGAGCACTGTAGTAGCGGCGATTTAAGTCGTCTGATTGGAAAATCAGACGACGCCCTGCAGTAAAAGGATTGCAGAGAAAGAAGGAGAACGAAGAAGCCGTGCCGCTGAGCAAGGGACCGCAAGAAGAAAAGCTTTACAGCTGAGGCAGAAAGAAAAAAGAAGAAAGCTGAAGAAAGGCAGAACTGAAAGAAAAGAAGATGAGGAGCTCTGAAAAAGAGAAGACAAGAAGAAATAAGAAGAACAGAAGGCAGAAGAAGAAGACCACCAGGAGATAAACAAAGAAGAAAAACCAAAAGCCAAAGAGAAGAGAAAACAAAGAGGAAGAAAGAAGAAACCAAATTTTTATCTCTCCCTCTCTCTCTCTCTCTTTGTTTTTGTAATATTTTTGTAATAAGAATTTGTATCTCTAGAATACAGTTTGCTCCCTGAGTTCGACCTCAGGAACTCTTCTATTTTCGAGTAACAAATTGTATTAAACTGGTAATCACTTCTCTATACTATATTACGACGAAATAATAGAACTATAGAGGAAGGTCGCCACCAGGTACCGTCAAACAGGTAGCCTCTAAATTGTTCACCTCCTTGCCTAGTCCGGCAAAGCACATTGACTCGCTCCTAGTGACTCTCTTGTTGGTGGGACAACTCCAGGCTAGGCTTCTGGTGGATGAAGGTAGTGCAGTGGATGCCATATTTTGGAAAACACTGCTCAAGCTGGGTTTCAATGAGGAACACCTCTTGCCATCGACTTACCCGATCTAGGGTTTAGCAATCACAAGGTGATGCTGAGAGGGGAGATCAGCCCACCCTTATTCGTCTACGATGGGGATGGGCACCTAAACAAGAGACCACATTTGTAGTGGCTAGGTTGATGACGGTGTTTGATAGCATCATTGACCATCCAACGACCCATGCCTTCCGCTCGATCCCCTCTTCTTATTTCCAATTCATGCTCTTCCAAACCCCTTGAGGGGTGGGGATATTGCATGGGGATTAGACAGCCGGGCGTGAGCTCCTAAGGATTGAGTTAAAGCGGTCCATGGAGCCAAGACCCCCCAAGCCACAAAAGTAGGGGAAGAAGAGAAGCCAAGTCCAGGCGATTCAGCAAGAAATAAATTCGATTGATCTACCGTCAACCTCAGAGCTTTAGCTAGGCTCTTTAGCCATGGCCATACAGTATACCCTGACGACACTTCCAAGATCGTCAAGGTCGAGGCAAACCTTGATCCCTCTAAAGTTTAAGAGTTGCTACTTCTGCTAAGGGCCAAAGCAGACATATTCGCGTGGTTTGCCAATGACCTATCGAGGGTGGACCCGTCGCTGATTCAACACCACCTCAACATCCAGGCGGGCGCCGAGGCTGTCAAACAAGTGTGTAGGCACAAGTCAGCTGAATAGTGGCAAGCGGCTAAAGCAAAAGTCCAGAAGCTCCTAGAAGCCAGCTTCACCAAAGAATTCTTATACCCAGCATAGCTATTTAATGGGGTTATGGTGAAAAAAGCCAACAGCAAGTGGCAGATGTGCATAGGCTTCACCAACCTGAATGAAGTTTACCCGAAGGATGAGTTCCCCCTACCAAGGGTCGATGCCCTGGTGGATTCTTGTAACGATCAATCCCATATGTCCTTCCTGGATTCTTACAATGGGGACC
Source organism: Thalassia testudinum (assembly GCA_037157565.1). Lineage (NCBI taxonomy): Eukaryota > Viridiplantae > Streptophyta > Magnoliopsida > Alismatales > Hydrocharitaceae > Thalassia > Thalassia testudinum. The sequence goes on from JAZHRO010000002.1 coordinate 47,550,864, forward strand.
ATCAAATCAGCCTTGTTCTAGCAAACATACCTCATATCTCATTCATAATAGATAGGGGTTTATGTCGGTGTAAAGCCATGCCCTTTGGCTTAAAAAATGCTAGAGCAACTTACTAGTGCCTTGTAAATATGACTTTTTCCCATTTAATAGGAAAATCATTTGAGGTATACATTGATGATATATTGGTTAAGGGACCGAACTTCCTACAACATTTAGAATATCTAGCAGAGGTGTTCCATGTCTTAAGGAACACTTGCCTTCGTCTGAACCTCGAGAAGTGTGTTTTTGGTATTTTAGTAGGAAAATTCATGGGCTTTTTGGTTTCTAACAGAGGAATAGAAGCCAACCCTAACAAGATTTAGGCAATCATGGCCTTAGAACCACCAAGTACTCTGCAAGGGATACAATCATTAGTCGGCAAAATTGCCTCTTTAGGGCGATTCTTGTCTCGATCTTCTGACAAATGTCTCCCTTTCTTTGAATGCACAAAAGGGCAAAAGCTATACCGTCGCCCATTGGACCCCTCACTGCCAGAAGGCTTTAAAGGAAGTCAAGAAAGCCCTCAAAAGTCCCCTTATACCAACGACTCCTCAGGCGAATGAATCTCTGATCCTACATCTGGCGGTGTCCATGTCTGCCGTCAGTGCTGTCTTAGTTGGTGAGTGAGAAGACACGCAACAACAAGCATACTTCATCAGCAAGACCCATCAATGTGCGGAAGGTAAGTATGTTGTCATTGAGAAACTCGGGTTAGCTTTGGTGACGACCTCCAAAAAGCTACGCCCGTACTTTCAAGACCATTCAATAGTAGTCTTATTCGACTATCCTCTGTGCTGAATGTTGCATAAACCCACAGGGTCTACACGATAGGTTAAATAGGCTATGGAGTTGGCAGAACTTGACATCCAGTATCAGCTGAGCATATCGATTAAAGGGCAAGTCCTAGCGGACTTTGTAGCAAAATTCACGAACCTGGACTTCTCCCTCACCCTACCTTGGAGGTTGTATGTAGATGGCTCATCCATGACAGCTGGGTTTGGGGCCGGCATAGCCTTGACCGCCTCAGATGGCGTTACTCATAAGTATGCCATTAAACTTGTCTTCCCAGCATCCAACAATGTGGCGGAGTACGATGCCAAATTAGCTGACATCTAGGTGACAAAGTCAAGGGGTGTCTCCTCGCTAGAGATTTACATTGATTTCGAGTTGGTTTCCAACCAAATCAATGGAGAATACCAAGCCAGGGATCCAAATATGATCTTGTATGCTGACAAGGTTCAAGACTATCTTGGTTAGTCAGGTACCTTGATCTGACAACCCCCTGGCGAATGCTTTGGCCCGCTTAGCCTCGGCAATCCCGCTCGAGCAAGAAGAAGATATATGTCTCCAAACCTTGAAGGAGCCAACAGTATTCACTCCTCGGATGTTCATGATAAAACAATCCACATCATGGATGACACCTATCATCACCTACTTAAACACTGGCGAGCTACCCTCGAGGGAACCACAACCCAAGTCATTTTGCCTAAAGGCCACTAGGTACACCCTAATAGTGGGGCAACTGTACAAGTAGGGGTATTCCACCCCCTTATTGTGTTGCCTTACAAAAGAGGAGGTGTTGCAAGCTCTCAAAGAATCCCATGGAGGCATATGGTGAAACCACGAAGGGTACAAGGTAGTCTTGGCCAAGCTGTTCAGGGTGGGGTACTTCTGGCCCCAATGAAGCAGCAACGCAAGGAGTTCGTGTGCAAGTGTGATAAGTGCCAACGCTTTGCCACCCTGCATCACTTGCTACCTGGAAGTTGGTGCCTATTATGTCACCTATTGTTGGGGTCGTAGAGCGCATTTTTGATAAGAAAAAGCGTCGTAGTATAGTACGCAATATGATCAACAAAAATATTTATAAAGATAACGAGACTTGGAGTCCCGGTCGTTTGTCTCTAGGAGCCGTTTATGGAAATGCAGATTTGAAATCGATCTCTTTCGCTCTACATGCTTAAAATCTCATGCCGGTTTATGGTGATTTACGTATTGATGTACGACATGCTAGTTGTCAAAAGATAGTAATTAGAACATGCAACTTCAATCACACCAAAAGATTATAACTAGGCACATGGTGATTTTCAACATATATATTTATATATATAAAAGATGATGATGATATCAGAGTTGCAGAGCACAAGTAGAGGTATGCTTGTACAGGGAAATAAAACTACACGCTACCAAAAAATGACTGCATACATGAATCTATGGGGGGATTTTTCATGCATCATTGGGGGAGAAGTAAGGAACTACACTATTAAGAAGTAAATAAAACATGTAATTCTAAGAAGAACTATAATCTAATCTAGCAGAAATAAGGGCATTCGGAGGTGGCTCCGATGGCATTTGAATGGTTGAGAGGAAAAGGAGGGGCGGCCAATGGTACTTAGGCCGGACCTTGGAGAGAGGTTGGAGAGGTGATCTACAATCTTGGCGTGGAGGTGGTGGTGGCCATGGTAAAGCTACTCATGGACATGGAGGTGGAGTAGATGTGGAATGAAACTAAGCTACATGGAACCAAGAGTGGATGGGTGCAAATGGCCACCCCTTAGGTCTTTTTATAGACCTAAGGGAAGCTCTCTAGAGAATTATGGAATTCTCTAGAGAGGCCTATGGTGGGAGCTCGTGGGAGAGTGTGAGAGAGAGGATGGATGGTGGTTTTTAGATCCACCAAATGTGGATCTAAAAATTGAATAGCTCTTGGTTGCTAATTTTAGCAACCAAGTAGCAACCAAGGCAACAACACATGGTAGAGGGTCCTAGAGAACTCTAAGCTAGGTATTTTTGTGTGGATGGTGTGTGTGGGTGTGTGTGGGTCGAGATTTAGGTGGCTAGATAGATTATGTTAGGTTCTAGTGGGTTTAGGTCAAGGTAGGTCTCAAATTAGGGTTGTAAACCCTAATTCACTAAGGTAAAGTGCAATTAAACTTAATACAAGTTTAATTGGGTGTGTGAAAACTTAATTGAGAGTAAAATAACTCCATTAAGTCATGTCTAGGTCAATTGGACTCTCACTGAGTCAAATTGGACAGTGTGTGCTGAGATCAGGGCTCAATTGGACTCAATGAGTCCAATTGAATAGGCTGATGGAATTGACTAAGATCCAAGTCAATTAGGTTTAGTGAGGACCTAATTAGGTTCTTAGGGAGGTCTAGAGGTGATGTACTATGGTTAAGGTACCTTAATTTAGGTTCCTATGGGGTTGGAATTGGGTTTAGGGACCTAGAGATCTAAGATCAAGGCTTGAATCTCAAAATAGGGTCTGGAGGGCAGTTCTGGACGTCTAATAAGTGTCAAACGTCTTATAGTGAAAAATTAGAAGTCCAGACTTGTTGTTTGGGTGTCCAATCAGAGTCAGGAGGGATTCTAGGTTCTGTCTTGGGTATTCTGTAGAAATTGGACGTTTGACCAAGTATCTGGATATCCAATAACACTACAAAAGTGGGTTTAAGGTGTGCGAGAGTTGGCTAAGAGTTTTGGACATCCTATAACTCATCTGGATGTCCAGATAGAGGCTAGAATTAGGGTTTTAAGGTTTCCTAGGGTGTGGTGACCTAATCTAAGGGTGGCTAAGACTTGGGGGAGCTTCTAGGCTATCCTAGGGCTAGGATGGTCCTAAGTTCTTCATAATTTACTACTTTATTCCTACTCAATAGAATAACATACCTTAACTCTCTTACATTATTATCTACTACATCTAATCTAGGTTTTTTTTTTCTAGCTCTACTGCAGCACTAGTTATTTTTTATTCTTCAGATCCAGCTTTAGATCCAACTTTAGATCTAGCTTCTGATGAGATTATAACCTGCAATTGACATAATGCACCTAATCAGTACATTATAGCATTATTTTATGTATAGCTAAAAAAAAGCAGTAAAGGTGCTAGTAATGCTTATGCATGCATGAATTACCCTAACTTATGCTAAGTCATAACCTAATTTAGGTCAATTAAGACCTATGATTGCTGTGCAATCATACCCCCATGCCTAAATCTTGCTAGTCCCTAGCAAATGCGAGACTAAATTATTCTCAGAAGGGTCCCTAAGGGATTGATTATTTTATCAAGTGTATGCCTAGAGATTTTTCTCTTTTTTGTTTTCATCCTATGCTCTAGAAATTTAGACAATCGTGAAAGTGTAGCTATGTAGTTTTTGCAATGGATTCGAGTGAAAAACTAATTCACCTCTAAAGCTTGTACTTGACCCCTAGTAAAAATTCTATTGGGATGGGTGGACTTCTTCCCTCAGGTTATTCAAGATATTCTATGAATTCCACCCGGCTTTAAGCTTAGGTAGAGAATCTTAGAGGGAAAAGATTATATATTTGGTGGCTCACTCTCGATAGGTGCTACATGGAGATTAGTACTATAGAATCAAAATTTCCAAATTATTACATAACTCAACTCAGAGAAAGACGAGGAAAACTATACTCTTTTCTGGTTCCTTTGTATTCATTCTCTCTTTCTCTCTCTATTTTTTTCTTAGAGCTTATAATCTCACCAGATTCTCACGTATGATCCGTATTTGGTGGTCTTACTTGACATTAACACTTTAATTGAGTTCCCATAACTCTAACACTAAGTCAGAATTCCTCAGCTAGTATTCGGGCGATCATAAACACAAGAAAGGTGGGTTAAGGCCATATTTAGTGGGTCTCAAATTTATTTGGTGGTATTGCCTCAATGCAAATGAAATAAACACTAAATATTCACAGACTCTTTTTTTCTTTGCTTTTCTTCTTTTTTTTTCTTTTTCTCATTTTCTCATTTTTTCATTCTCTTTTTTTTTTTCATATATAATTTTTCTAACTCAACACAATCTAGCAACACATTCATGAATTTTATTGAAGAGGCATTATTAGGGATTGGTGGTACTCAAGAGACATTGGGTGGATCATTTGGTGGAAGTGCCTACTTACGGCACCGGGAGAGATGGATAGGACGGCGTATTTCTGACTTGACATCAATACCCTCCTTTAGCCGAGGATTTCGTAAAGAATGGTCGTAATCATCCACCTTAGCTCTAGTTTTATGAAAACTCGCTTTCTGCGTATTTACCTTATTTAGTGGCTCTCAAAATTCGCACAAAAATGTATACGCAGGAATCGAGAGCGAAAACTATGCCTTATCTCTGAGTATCATCACCTAATTATCTAGGATTCCAGATTCCTTGCACTAATCTTAAAGCACCAGTACACTCTACTCTCATCTCATACTATTCGGTGGATTTTTGTAAGAAAATTTGTCTGACTCCCAAAACACTGTCCAGGGGTTCAGGAGAAGAAGCACTACTTCTCGACAGGCTAAAGACGTTTATCAGCCTTCACCGTGAATCCATTGCAAATTCTATGTGTGTGTGAAAAGTTGTACTGGATTCCAGATTATAGGAATCAACTAGAGGATAAAATCCCTAATGCATTCTCTTGATAAAAATATTATTCATGAATGCAATATGCATATATGCTATAAACAAGTAACCTCGTATAATTTGTACTTCGTAAAATTCCCGTATCAGGTTACATCCAGCTTGATCCTAAATTTCAGAATGGGAAGGGCGAGCGGGTGAGTTAGAAATGGTTGTTGTGGACGATTTCTAGCTTCAATGCGAGCATTGGAGGTGTAGTCGGTTGTTCTTTTATTTAAGGTCCTAAAGTACATGTAACATGCAGCTCCGAGGTTTTCCTAAGGGTTGGCATAAAAATTTTTCAGTTTTACTGTATCTACCCCCCCATGCCTAAGTTCTTGCATGTCCTCATGCATGAATAAAAAGAAAATAAATTTGATAGAGGATGAGTGGGTAGAAGTCACCTGGAATTGCTCCTGAAAATATACATTCAGCACCGGCCAACCTGACAGTATGCAATATGCAGAAAGAAAATATGCTAAAAGAAGAATATGCTATAAAAATGAATATGTAGAGGGTGATGGATGTGGAGTAGATGCTGAGTTTAACGCCTCCAACTGGGCGAAAACTCAATCAAATGTATCAGTTCTAGCATAGGAGCCGGTCAAGATTAAGAGAAAGATATTCTCGTATGCTTCCAGAATCAGTGGTCTGGAGATGCGAACCAACTGATTGTGCACCCCTTCTCCAAAAAGTCTAGCTATAAGAAAGTGTGGAGTGGTGGTGGAAAATAGAGGATAATCAGAGGGGGGACCATGATGTTGATTAAGTTGATTTATCATGTCCCACAATTCAGTAGGAAGTTGCTGAGGGAGTAGATCAACATGTCTCTCAGAACCAGCATCTGAGTCATAGGGATCCTCATAACGATAATTGACATCAAAGATCATGCCCTCTTCAGGCTCTGAGTCATATGGGGGCATCCGTGAAAGTAGAAGATCTGTGGGGAGGTCACTAAAATCCTGGTTAGAAATTACTTCGTCCTCATCCGTACTCATATCTGATTCATCAGAAGCTGACTCTTCAGGCTCTGAGTCGAGCCATCCATTAGATTGACTAGGATGATAGGTGCGTCCCCAGCTCATTTTGCTCAAAGCTTCACCCTCATATGCATTGGGTTCCTCAGTAATTCCTGCCTCAGGTAGCATATTTGTTTCTTCGATCAAATCATCCATAGCTATTTCTAGTCTTCAGATGCCAGGATCAGGGATAGAAAGTGTCATCTCAAAATCTCTAACATCTGAATTAGGGATGTAGGTGAAAGAAGAAGAGTGTAGATCAGAAGATGTTGGCTCTAGCACAGGTTCACCTACAATGGGCAGTGGCCTAGATTGATCAGTAGTGTCACATGTAATGTTTGCCTCAAGATCCATATCCTCAAATGGATCTACTTCCCTTATCATGGCTAGGTTATCTAACCCAAAAGGTATCTCCGAGGATTCAAGATAATCCGATTGTGGCTCAGTTATGGAGATATCAGTCCTTTCCTCAGTTTCTTGAATGGAGTTCTCAGATGAACCCATTTTGAATATTTCCTGCTCCTGTGTCATATCCAAGCTAGATTCTTCTTCCCTTGAATGATCTCCCAGCATCTGCTCCCAAGAATCTCCTGTGTGTCCTTCCGGCGCAGTCGTTTCAGATTCTTCGAGGTCTTCAAGGCTATTTTCCACTTGATATCTCAAAAGCAATAGTTCTTGAGTTTCCTGATTTTGTCTAATTAGCCTTGTTATCCCTACTGTTCCCTGAAGGAGCTCCATCGCAGCTTGTTGATACGGAATCCAGCTTTGTCTTTGGTTCAGCTCAGTGATAGCTTGGATTTCGTGTAGGTAGAATGCGACCTTCTCTTTAGCACTAGCTATAGCTCTCTGTATTCTATAATCCTGTCGCATATGCACTGGTAGTTCTTTAGGGGTTCCAGGGGGTGAATCAGGTCTACGCATATTCCATGGGTGAGAAGCAGGAGTACAAAATCCATATCCTGGGTTATAAGATGCGATCCTTTGAGGAGCCGAATGGTATGGGTCATAATATCCAGGGTCATGATATGGGTTAACCATTTCGGTAACCTGAGAAGGATCAGGCGAAGTGAAAAGTCATCTTCGCCACCTTGGGTTCTGATCCTATGGTTGAGTTGATTCAGTGACCCAGGCTCTCAGATAAGCTCATGGGTCTAGCTCTTCTGGATCCTGATTAGGTCCAGATCCAGGGTTAGCCATTGCGGCTAAGTAGATAGAAGAAGAGGGTGGGGGAGAAGATGGCCCAGGCGAAGTGACTCGCCTCCTTGAGAGTGTCTCAGGTCCAACCAATCGAGGTCTGAGTGACCTCCTTTCTCGCATGCACCAACCAACCCCTAGGTTGGTGCAGCCAGCCAAACAAGGCTAAGGCCTTGTCAATCAAATGGTCCTTATGATCGGATGACCAGATTTTTCGTTTTAAGTTCGAATTCCTGAAGAAAAATTCATTGTACAACCGATTGAAAGTGATTTTCGCCTCTTAAGCTAACCCAGCCAGTCTGGTTACGAGGGGACTAAGGGGAAGGTTCTTCCTTTGGCTTATGCCTCCGGTTCCATTGACCCCCGAGCCGCGGTTGTTTGACACTACCCCGCAGACTTAGTCACCAGATTTGGCAAGAGCGGTTGAAACCACCCAATAGTATGACAACGAATTCGGGTTTATTTCGTGTTTTAAAAATAATTTTAACCCATTTTTCTTCTTCAATGGGGTTTATGGTAAGTGGTCCACAAGGTGACCAAGCTCATTGGCTAAACCTTACACTTGATCAAGTATAGTCTAGCCCACATGTATGGTCTCTAGAGTGAACCATAAAGATGTAACCTAGGGTTCATGCAATTCTAGGATTTTTTGTTTTTCTTCTTTAGTAGACCACGAAATTAAGACCAATTCTCTGATAAAAATTGGAATCAAAATAAGTTGAAATTTGGCAAGTAGATTCCTTTTTAAATTATCTTTTCATAGAATATTTTTTTATAATTTTTACTGTTTCAACCGAATTTATAGAGATTTTTAAATGTTAAGGGGTCAGATTTGAAATTTTGACCCCTAGTTGTATTTTTGCTTTGAAATAGTATCAAATGACTTTCAAAAATTTGGAAAAAATATGGAAATTAAAGTCAATGAGATCAAATTTTAAACCCCACCATTTTTAGTTAAAACATATTCACGGATTGCTCAAAATTGCTTTTTGAATTTTGAAAATTTTCAAATCTGGGTCAGTTTGACCCCATTACACTTCATGAATTTTTAAAAATTTTGTACTTAGAAGTTTTTTAAAAGAATGGTGCCATTTGAAAGATGGTTTGAAAATGAAGGTATATGCCGAATTTCAGAATTTTTTGCTCATTAAGTTTTCGACAATTGAATTTTTAAATCAGAATTTTAAATCTGACCGAAAATCAGAGGGTGGTGGAGAAGCTTTTAAAAGATGTTTGGGTTTAAAATTCAAACTTTCCACCAAATTTTTTTTTTCAAAAAGGATTTTTTTTTCAAAGGATTTTCAATTTTTTTTTTTTTAAAACTAGCCTAGGATTCAAAAAGAAACATAATCTAACTACCTATATTTTTTGCTTTGATTTTTTTTCTTTTTTACGAAAATAAATAGGCTTTTTTTTCTTTTTTTTTTCTTTCAAATAAATCTAACCTAGGATTCAGCAAGGAAAATCCTAATCTAAGATGAGATGTGCACATGATTTTTGTTTAATCTGCGCTCGTTGCATGCGCAGATTCCCATTTTTCCTATTTTCCTACACATCAAAAGACAAGCAGAGGAAGATTTGTCAGTGATAGCTCAAAAGATCGAAATAAAAAATGATATTGCCTCCCCAGCAACGGCGCCATTATTTTAGGGTCGTAGAGCGTGTTTTTGATAAGAAAAAGCGTTGCAGTGTCTCTGGGAGGCGTTTATGGAAATGCTAATTAAAATCAATCTCTTTCGCTCTACTTGCTTAAAATCTCATGTCGGTTTATGGTCATTTAGGTATTGATGTACGATATGCTAGTTGCCAAAAGATAGTAATTAAAACATGCAACTTCAATCACACCAAAAGATGATAACTAGGCACATGGTGATTTTCAACATACATATTTATATACATATAAGATGATGATGATATCATAATTGCAGAGCACAGGTAGAGGAATGCTTGTACAGAGAAATAAAATTACTCGCTACCAGAAAATGACTGCATACATGAATCTATGGGGGGATTTTGCATGCATCATTGGGGGAGAAGTAAGGAACTACACTATTAAGCAGTAAATAAAGCATGTAATTCTAAGAAGAACTATAATATAATTTAGCAGAAATAAGGGCATTCGGAGGTGGCTCCGATGGCCTTTGAATGGTTGAGAGGAGGAGGGGCGGCCAATGGTGCTTAGGCCGGACCTTGGAGAAAGGTTGGAGAGGTGATCCAGCAACTTGGCATGGAGGTGGTGGTGGCCATGGTGAAGCTACTCATGGACATGGAGGTGGAGTGGATGTGGAATGAAACTAAGCTAAATGGAACCAAGAGTGGATGAAGGCAAGAGTGGATGGGTGCAAATGGCCACCCATTAGGTCTTTTTATAGACCTGAGGGAAGCTCTCTAGAGAATTATGGACTTCTCTAGAGAGGCCTATGGTGGGAGCTCATGGGAGAGTGAGAGAGAGAGGATGGATGGTGGTTTTTAGATCCACCAAATGTGGATATAAAAATTGAATGGCTCTTGGTTGCTAATTTTAGCAACCAAGTAGCAACTAAGGCAACAACACATGGTAGAGGGTTCTAGAGAACTCTAAGCTAGGTATTTTTGTGTGGATGGTGTGTGTGGGTGTGTGTGGGTCGAGACTTAGGTGGCTAGGTTGATTAGGATAGGTTCTAGTGGGTTTAGGTCAAGGTAGGTCTCAAATTAGGGTTGTAAACCTTAATTCACTAAGGTAAAGTGCAACTAAACTTAATACAAGTTTAATTGGGTGTGTGAAAACTTAATTGAGAGTAAAATAACTCAATTAGGTCAGGTATAGGTTAATTGGACTCTCACTGAGTCCAATTGGACAGTGTGTGCTTAGATCAGGGCTCAATTGGACTCAATGAGTCCAATTGAATAGGCTGATGGAATTGACTAAGATCCAAGTCAATTAGGTTTAGTGAGGACCTAATTAGGTCCATAGGGAGGTCTAGAGGTGATGTACTAGGGTTAGGGTACCTTAATTTAGGTTCCTATGGGGTTGGAATTGGGTTTAGGGACCTAGAGATCCAAGATCAAGGCTTGAATCTCAAAACAGGGTCTGGAGGGCAGTTCTGGATGTCTAATAATAGTGTCAGACGTCTTATAGTGAAAAATCAGAAGTCCAGACTTATTGTCTGGACATCCAATCAGAGTAAGGAGGGATTCTAGGTTCTGTCTCGGGTATTCTGCAGAAATTGGATGTCTGACCAAGTGTCTGAACGTCCAATAACACTGCAGAAGTGGGTTTAAGGTATGCGAGAGTTGGCTAAGAGTTTTGGACATCCTATAACTCATCTGGATGTCCAAATAGAGGCTAGAATTAGGGTTTTAAGGTTTCGTAGGGTGTGGTGACCTAATCTAAGGGTGGCTAAGGCTTGGGGAAGCTTCTAGGCTATCCTATGGCTAGGATGGTCCTAAGTTCTTCATAATTTACTGCTTTATTCCTACTCAATAGAATAGCATACCTTAACTCTCTTACATTATTATCTACTACATCTATTCTAGGTCTTCCGCTCCAGCTCTGCTGTAATACCAGTTATTCTTTATTCTTCAGATCCAGCTTTAGATCCAACTTCAGATCTAGCTTCTGATGAGATTATTACCTGCAATTGACATAATGCACCTAATCAGTACATTATAGCATTATTTTATGCATAGCTAAAAGAAAGCAGTAAAAGTGCTAGTAATGCTTATGCATGCATGAATTACCCTAACTTATGCTAAGTCCTAGCCTAATTTAGGTCAATTAAGACCTATGATTGCTGTGCAATCACCCATCCCCTTTGCAAAATAGGGCATAGATTTCATTTTCCCTTTTCCTCCAGCTCCGTCTTAGAAGCATTTCATACTAGTTGTGGTGGATTACTTCTCCAAGTAGGTGGAAGCTGAGGCCATGGCTAACCCGACAGTCGACAGGGTTGTGTCATTTGTCCGGAAGAACCTTATAGCCTGGTATAGAATACCTCAGCACATTGTCACAGACAATGGTACACAGTTTTCCTACAAAAAATGCAAGGAATTTTACACAAGCTGGGACATCCGCCTATGTTTCACATCTATGGGGAACCCTCAAGCAAATGGGCAGATGGAGGTAACCAACCATACTATCATTTCAATACTAAAATGCCAGCTAGATTCCATGAAGGGAAGATGGGCGGACGAGTTGTCAGACATATTGTGGGGCTACAGGACTTGACAAAGGACTTTCACAAGCCACACACCCTTCAGCCTCGTGTACGACATGGAAGCTCGACTACCTATAGAGATAGTCCTTCCTACATACCGGACACAATTATATGATCCCACCACTAATGATGATCAAGTCCGCCTAGCCGTGGACCTCATGGGTGAGCTAAGGGAGAAAGCAACAACAGCAGCACTGAAGTACAAAGAAGCGACAGCAACCACCTACAACAGGTGTGTCTACAAGTGGAAGATCTCTGAAGGAGATCTCATCCTGCGGAAAAGCGAAGTCCCCATGCTAAGAAACTCAAGCGGAAAGTTGGATGCCCCATTGGAGGGGCCTTATATGAAATGACCCTTCCCAAGGGTCGTTCGTAGTTTTCCAAAAAGATAGGGGCGTGAGCACAATTTTAAACCCCTTGGATTTAAGTGTGTGAGCTTTGCGGGGAAGAGAAAGGTTTTGCGGGGGAGATTCCACAATTTTGCTCTCTCTCTCTCTCTTTCCACACGACACACCCAAGCACACACCCTCTCTTTAAAACCCTCACCACTCCACACCATCTCCCCCACCTCTCCACACCATCTCCACCGCCTCCACCTCCACTTCTCCACCACCTTACTGCCAGAAACCACCTCCTTTCCCATCCCCCTTGCAGCCACGAGTAGGGAGGAAGGAGGGGAGCTCGAGATGGGGAAGCACAGGAGAGAGGGAGAGCAAGAGTGTAAAAGAGAGGGAGAGCGTGGGCGAGGGAGAGCGAGGAGCTCGGGAGAGGAGGTGCGGCCGAAGGTGCGACCGAGGGAGCTCGTGGGGAGGAACTCCGTGACCTCCTGCAGCTGCTGGAGGAGCAGCTACGACTCTGCGAGCGGAGGGTTACATGGGGAGAGAAGCTTGCAGGACGTACTGCGGAACTGATGTGCATACATCTGAATAGCCAAAATGCCATTTAATGCATGTTCTTAGTATTATATCAGCATCATGCATCGTAAATATTGCATAACATGCATCATCATGCATTTAGGTAAAATTGTACAAATTATATAGTAATTTCATCCTTTTGGTGGCCTGGGACAGGGCGACTTTTAATCGGGGCCTCGAACTGAGGATCCAACAGAACGGATCGAATTAGGGCGACGATCGGAGTTCAATGACTCTAAGATTGCCCTGATCGAACTTCCGTAGCATCAGATATAACCTTAGGAAAATCAGAGATCAAGGGCCAAGATGGTGTCAATCCACACTTCATATGACAAATCCGACCGCACAGATGGGTTCGAATCGATGATCGCAGCCCAACGGCGTGAAAATCGGTTCAATTCGACATCCGTGGCACCATGTACAACACATAGAAGATGGACGGCCAATATAGTGCCACGTGGTGCCATCCCAATCGCTCGATTGGCTGAAGGACCCACCGCTGCCCTCTTTCTCCTCAACTACGCAGACGATCTCAGCCCTTGGATTAAGATCCAACGGTTGAGAGCTTGCACCTAAATTCAAGAACACGCCTCAAAGTGCTATGTAGCATAGCAGCTGGGGCACTATTCACACAAGAGGCACGTGTTCGAGTCACGGGCCTGCGCTCTCCTCATCGCATGGGGGCGCCAAATCCAGCCTTTCAATCGAGCACCAATGGCACAGATCAACCAATCAGCCAGACGCGCAAGATGACGCCCAATCTCATGCGAGATCAGACATGCGGAGGTGCGATTTGTGAAGGCGTGCGAGCACAATTTTAAGTTGTCCGATCATGAGAATGCACATACGTGCGTGTGCATTGAGGTGTGGGGAGAGGAGGCGCGGCGTGTGCGGCACCTACGCCCACGATCTGGGCTTTAGTGATAGTTTCATCCGTCACTAAAGACCTGACATTAATGTTTTGATGTTAAAATGACCCATTTGCCCCCTTAAACCTCACATATAAAAGGACCTATGCCCTCCACTTCTTCTTCATCCCTTCCTTCACTTCTCTCCCTCTCCAAAGCTCTAAAGAAGCTTGTCCCAAACCTGAGATGCTCCTATAGAATCAAAATCAAAGTTTTCCCGTCCCCATTTCGGAAGTGGATCCTGCGACGACGACACCCTGGCTCGCCCCCAGTTCTTCCTGCTCTGTTCTTCGTCTTCCATCTTCCAGGCGTCGCCCCGTCTGGCTCATCCTCCAAGCAGCCGTTAAGGAAGATAACTTCTCTCCACCTTCTTTTTATCGCTTTCTAGAGTAGATTTTCCCGCTTTCTAGCTGTAATATTTTCCCACTTTCTAGTTGTAAGGACATTTTCCAAGCTTATTAATGTGATTGTTCTCTCTCTCTCTCTTTCTCTCTCCTCTCTCTCTCTCAGTGTTTATAATGAGTTCCTTGTAATTATCCCTCTTTCTAAGCAAAAACAACAAAAAATATATAACCGTGGATTTCAAATCGACGTAGCATCCCTGTGTTCGACCTGAAATTCTTTCGAGTTTTGATAAATTTATCTGTTGACGGATTTCTTCGCAAATCATACTACATCGATGAGTTTTCAAAACTCAATCCCATTTACGTACGTTTTCCGCTCAAACATTTTGGCACCATTGCTGGAGAGGCAACGATTCTCGATTTTCTTTTCACATTTCGTGCACTTTATTGTTTCCTAACTTGCTTTTATTTCTCTTCTATTATTTTGCAGGTACCTCAACAGGGAATCTTCAAGAGATAGAAACGAGTAAAGTGTAGTTGAAGACAATTGTAAGTGCTCCCCATTCTTTCCCCTTCATAGATTTCATTCCACAACCTTAATTCAAACCCCAATTAACCTAGGTGTTCGCATAAACCCAAGGATTAGTTTGGATGCTTTAATTTCCACCCCCACTCATCTCACCTTCGTAAAAAAACAAATAAACAAAAAGATACTTCTTGTGGGATAAATCAACATACACACTACATACACCCACATTCAAGGCACATAACCTAACTTGATTTTTATCTACTCAATCGGGACTCCGACCTGTGGAACCGGTACATGCAAATCAACACATAAAAGAGTAGAAATCAGTCTAGGTTAATCATCTTGTGTGCCTAATTTAGTGGTGCATTTCAGTCAATTGTTTGAGTTGTTTGGGCCGCACCACTTCATTTAAAATAAACTCATCAAGTAGCTTCCCTTTAGGGATTTCAATTTAGGTCAATACCAGGCACTCCACTTTACTTTTTGATTTCAAAAGGAAAAGATCTTCACCTGTGTTTGAACATCTGGTTTGCCTTTGAAACTTGATTGAATTTACCTAATTCTAAATCCTAAAAGCTACTTAAGCAATATTTGAACCTTAAAATCCACTCATCCAAATAATCTTGCTTGAAAACCCTGGTTGTGCTCGCACTCACACATATTCAATCAATCATTAAGGGCACAACCCATTTTAAGGGCCCACCACATTTCATAAGCACTACAATCCTAAGCCTAAGTTAAAATTGATTAGACGTTGGCCTTAAGGACTAAATCGCTCTTAGGGGCTCATATTGAGATTGTTCACGATTAACCTGCTTGTACTAGTCAATCTGATATCTAGCTAGGGGAGTAGAATTAAACCATCGCGGCTGGGCGGTACACTAGGAACCGAAGGCACAAGCCGATGGAAGAACCTTCTCCCTAGTCTGTCCTTCTAACTGGTTCGATTGACTGGATACAAGTAGAGTAAATCGTTTATAATATTAAGATAGATTCTGAGAGTCTGTAGATCCTTTAGCTATCCAACTTAAGGACAGGCTTGTTTTGTTGTGCTGCAAGGTTCTTATCCTTAGTCCTTCCGACCTCTTCCTAGTTTATGCTTGGAAGGAGGTCATTGAATCCTCGATTGGAAGGACCATTAGATCATTTTAGGAGGCGTAGATTGAATTTTGGCCAAATTGATCCCATGGCCGATTAACAACCTCCTTTGCCTCAGAATCAACAAGAGATGTTACAAAGGTAGCTAGAATAAATGCAGAGAATGCAAGAATGGTTGCAGAGAATGTAAGGTACTTAGCCCTTGAAGGATTTTTATGATCCTTCAAATTACAGGGAACGTCTCAGCGTCCAGATTCTAGTCGGAGACATTGAAATCAACCCTAGGTGTTAAGCCTGATCAAATATTTCCATGGGCTTGGCTCTGAAGACCTATTTCAGCATTTGGAGGACTTGACTACTTCGGTCCAGACTACCAAAGCGCAAAACGTGAATGAAGAGTAAATAATCATGAGGCTCTTTCCCCACTCTCTTAGGGATAAGGCCGATTGATGCGGATTTTACGCGGTTTGTAAAATGCGTCGTTGTAACGTGCAAATCCGCTTTCGCTTTTAAATTTATATCCTAGATAGGGGAAGTATCTATGGTCGTCCAAGGAGGCAAAATGTTTGCAAAATTAATCCTCTTGCTTACAAATAGATCTCAACTTTCTTTTTGGTATTTTAATATGTTTTTTTTTTATTTTGAAAAGACGAGGGCAAAATGCGAATTGTAGCGGAAAGTACTAACACCTATAATTGCTTAACTAAAACTTAAAAGATAGATATATTTTCTTCCTAAGCTCACTCTAGGAAAGTGGAGGCCTAGAGTAATTAGGAAGAAGAGGTGAAACAAGTGCTAGAACCAAAACAACAATTGCAAAAGAAAGTAAAAGAAGGCAAATTGATTAACTAGAATTTGTGTTCTTTTTTTAAGACAAGTAGAGGAATGCTTCTACTAGAAATAAAAAAATCTAAAAGCAATGAGAGAAACACAAATCCTCTTACAAAAATTGGTGGAGAAGGGGGTCTTCTTGCTCCAAGCCTAGCTGCTCCTTGGCTTGAAAAGAGGGCCTCCTTCTCCTTCCTTGAGAGTTCCTCCAAGGTGGAAGCTACCACCTTCAATGCTCTCCTCCAAGGGGTGGGCATGCACCACCGTCAAAAGCTCCTCCAAGGTGGCGTGGACCACCTTTAAGATCTCCTCCAAAGATCATCCTTGCCTGGCTTCTCCTTTGGCTAGCGTGACTCAAGAGAGAAGGGAAGAGGGGAAGGCACCAAAGGGACATAATATCCCTTTAATCTTCTTCTTCTTCTTCTCTCTTGGGTGTGGGCTTATAGGTAGAATATGAGAGTGTATTTGCTAGCCAAGGATGGATTGAATGGTGGTGGGTAGTGGTCTTTTTATAGGGTAGGGTGAGGGGTTAAGGTGCCTCTTGAAATGGAGGGCTAAGGTCGTTGGATGGAGGTGGTTAGATGATCCTAGGGTTAAGGATGGTTGGTGCCACCTAAGGGGTGCTAGGGGGGTAGTTAGGGTTGGTCAAGAGGCACCTAAAAGTGGCGCCAACCATGGAAAGGTGCCATGGGTTGGCGCCAACTTTAAGGCTTCTAGAAGGTGGGGTTATGTGGAGGGTGGAGATGGGTTTAAGGGGAGATGTGTGGTGGAGATAAAGGGGGTTTTTGGAGGGAAAAGTGGCGCCATCAAGGGGGTGGTTAGGGTGGTTTTGGCGCCACTTTTAGGTGTCGTTTGGAGGTGGTGAGTAGGCTAGGTTGGCGCCAAGTAGGTGGAGCTTAGGTGGAGCTAGTAGGTGGAGTTGTTAGGTAGGGTTTTTGGGTGGTACAAGTAAAGGAAGTTGGAGCATAGCTACGCTAAGCTAAGCTAAGCTAGCTTAGCTAATGGAGGAGTAGAGAAGGAGGTGTTGGAGCTAGGGTTTGGAGGGAGGAGCTGAGGAGGAGAAGTCTGGAGCTGAAACTGGAGCTGGCTGCTGCTGAAGAGGCTGGTATGGAGTTACTCTAGCTGGCTTAGCTTGCTACTTCTTTGCTAGCTACTAAGCCAAGCTAAAGTAAGTTAGCTTCTACCATAATGAGCTGAGGTGAGCTAGGTCTGGTGCTCTTGGGGAGGATCAAGCTGGTTGAGGTAGCTAAGGTAACTTAGCTCAACTGAGTTGAGCTAAGCTGAGTTCCCGGAAGCTAGACTTGAGCTTCCTGAGCTGGGATGAGTTCTTCTTCAGCTGGCTGGAGTTGAGTGGAGCTAGATGTAGCTAGATCTGAGCTGGGGTGAGCTCCCGTCAACTCAACTGAGCTAGCTAGATCTCCCTGTGGACTAGTGGGAGCTGAGATGAGCTAGATTCAGCTAAGTTGAGTTGGATCTAAGCTGACTTGAGCTAAGGTTAGCTAAGATGAACTCTCTTGAGCTGCCATTCAGCTGAGATTAGCTGAATGGAGCTGGGATGAGCTAACCTTAGTTCAAGTGAGCTAGGTTCCAGCTGTGGTGAGCTGGATTAAGCTGAGTTCCAGCTGGTCTGAACTACTTCTTCACCAATTGCCTTTTTGAGTGCTAGGGTTTTACGGATCTGTATATCTGTTCATCCCTAACACTCACAAAAACATATTAAAATAATAAAAGAAAATGCAATGCATGCCTAACCTAGTGAATGCCTAAATGCAGCCCAAAAACCCATTTGCGGAGTAAAATCCTAAGAGCTAGGTTTGTTTTAATGCATGAGAATGATGATAAACTGGCGTTTATCACCGCTCATTGGTATAGAACTATAGGAAGGCCAATAGCAACATAGAATGATCTAAAATCAATTTTTCTAAAGAAATTCTTCCCAGTTGGGCGTACCAATGCATTGAGGCAGGTGATTACTACTTTTGCTCAGCGGCCAAGGGAGCAGTTTCATGCTACCTAGGAGCAATTCTAGAACTTATTGCTAAAGTTTCCACACCACAAGGTGCCGAAATGGCAACTAGTGCAAATCTTTTACCATGGGTTGACTAAACAACTCAGAAATCATGTGGACACTTCTTGCGGAGGCAATTTCCTTAATAATGACGCAGATAGTGTGCATGATTTGTTTGAGGAAATGAGTGAAAATTCAATCAATCATGCCTCCATGGATACTTTTAACCAGTCCCAATAACCCAGATCGAATGTTAATGAGGTCCACGACTCTCATTCATTCAATATGGAGCTAATTTGTAATAAACTGGATAAGGTGGACCTGGTTACCAAAAGGATGGGGGAGTGGATGGCGGAAAACTTTGCAAACAATTCTCGATCCACTCAATCCCAGAATTCAGGATTCCATTCTTCACGAGCTCCTTCTGGACGGGAGTTCGTAAATCAATTGGATGCTGCTCAACCTGTGAGCCAACATTGCTCGGAACCCCATGAGTTCCAAATTGGGGGCTTTGATCCCAGTTTCTTTGATCCCTCCTTTTCTTTCTCTCCATCCTCGCCCAATGAGGATGTCTATGCTGTACAGGAGAATGTTAGGTCCAACCCTTATTTCAATGCTTATAATCCTGGTTGAAGAAACCCCCCTAACTTCTCCTGGAAAAACCCGGGGCAGCAGACCCAATTCCAACCCAGCAACTATGTTCCGCAAATACCAATGGGTCAGGGTCATGTTTATATTCAGCTGCCCCCAAATAAGGTCAATCAGCCAGCTTGGAATGCCTGTCAACTTGTAGGGCAGGCTGATTTGAACCGTCAGATGGTAGAGATGCAAGGATCTATGCTCCAGCTCATGCAGCAAATGAAAACCTCGTTGGACAACTTGCAAATCGGGTTCATTGCTAATTGCCATCAACCCGGATCTCTGCCATCTCAACCCATACCCAACCCGCGTAATATGCAGAATCCAGGCAATCAAGTCCAAGGGTATAGGAATCAAAGGGACCCACACACACATGCTCAAGTGGTTGAGTAGGGTCCTTCCTCTTTTGCTTCTTCATCAAATTTGAGGTTTCTGGCTAATGAAGTCCCTCCAATCTTTCCTAACCCTCTCCAAGACCCAAACCATATGCATATGCTAACTCTGTTACCTTGAGGAGTGGAAGGCAAACCCAGGACCCACAACTACCTTGTTCTGATCTACCAAATAATGGAGAGCCTGAGGAAAGAAATAACTCTGAAGAAGAAATCAAGGCTCAGGAACCTGATTCCGAAGATTTGACTCATGTTCCTTTTCCTGAGGCCTTGATTAAACCTAGGAAGAAGAAGCCTGCTGATAGTAACGAGGAGCTCTTGAATATATTCAAGAATGTCGAAATCAATATCCCACTCCTTGACGCTATCAAATTGGAATATCCCACTCCTCGTTCAGCTTCCTCTTGGAGGGTCTATATCGATTACAGGAAGCTGAACATAGCCATGAGAAAAGATCATTTCCCTGTTCCCTTCATCGATCAAATCCTTGAAAGACTAGCCAAGCAAAAGTACTTCTGTTTCCTAGACGGTTATTCGGGATACAATCAAGTCCCTATCTGGAAAAAATGACTTTCACTTGTCCCTACGGAACCTTCGCTTTCCGTAGAATGTCATTTGGCTTATGCAATGCACCTGCGACTTTTCAAAGGTGTATGCTAGCTATATTCTCTGACATGGTGGGAGAGTTTATGGAAGTCTTCATGGACTATTTCTTTGTTTTCGAAGAATCGTTTGATTCTTGCCTGGCTAATCTTAAAATGATCCTTAAAAGATGCATCAAAACAAGATTGGTCTTTAGTTGTGGAAAGATTCATTTCATGACACAAGAAGGCATTGTCTTGGGTCATGTAATCTCTGAACGGGGAATTGAAGTTGACAAAGCTAAGGTTGATGCTATCTCCAAACTTCCTCCTCCCACATCTGTCAAACAAATTCAATCATTTCTTGGTCATGTGGGATTCTATAGGAGGTTCATCAAGGACTTCTCTAAGGTTGCTCGCCCTCTGAGCAATCTTCTCGCCAAAGATACGCCGTTTGATTTCAACAAATCATGCCGTAATGCATTCAATTTTCTTAAAATAGCAGGCACTTGTGCTCCGATGTTGCAACCATCGGTCTGGACAACCCCATTTAAGATCATGACCAACACTTCTGATTACGCGGACGGGGCTATTTTGGGTCAAACAATTGACAGGAAGCCCTTTGTCATTTACTACACTAGTAAAACTCTGGACGAGGCTCAGAGGAATTACACTGTTACTGAGAAAGAATTGCTAGCTGTAGTATTTGCTTTGGAGAAATTCAAGGCATATCTTTTAGGGTCTCACGTCATAATTTACACCGACCACTCGGCCTTGAGACATCTCTTGGCCAAAAAGAATGCCAAACCCCAGCTTATCCGATGGATTCTTCTACATCAAGAATTCGATCTTGAAATCAAAGATAAATCCGAGGTACAGAATGTGGTGGCGGATTATCTTTCGATACTTCTAAGTGATTCTTCTCATCCGGATATTCTGATTGCTAATACTTTTCCGGATGAAACTATTCTTACAGTATCAAGTGCCTAAACCCTGTGGTTTGCAAAGATTGTAAATTATTTGGCTGTTGGTCAAATCCCTCAGAATTGGACCAAGCAACAATGAGATTGACTCAAATTTGAGGCCAAATATTACTTTTAGGAGGACCCTGAATTGTACCGCATTGGCTCTGATCAGATTATTCGCCGATGTGCTTCGAAGAATGAATTCCAAAGTATACTCGAGTTCTGCCATGCATCTGTGTGTAGTGGACATTTCTCCGGGGAAAAGATGGTTGTAAAAATTTTGCAATTTGGATTCTATTGGTCATCGTTATTCAAGGATGCCCAGGGATTCTCGAGGTCATGTTCCCGATGCCAGGCACTTGGGAGCATAACCATGAGAGATATGATGCCTCTAAACCCGATTCTTCCCATCAAAATCTTCGATGTTTGGGGCATCGATTTCATGGGACCCTTCCTCCCTTCATTTGGACACTAGTACATTCTTGTTGATGCTGATTACGTGTTCAAGTGGATTGATGCTATTCCCACCCGAATCAATGACCACAAGGTGGTCATCGATTTCGTCATGAAGAACATCTTCAGTCGATTCAGGATTTCAAGGGCCATCATCAGCGATGGTGGTACTTATTTCACTAATGCCCAGTTCCGTAGTTTACTGGCAAAATACGGGGTAAATCATACAATCTCCATACCTTACCACCCCCAGACGAATGGACAGGATGAGATCTCCAATCGGGAGATCAAGAATATTCTGCAGAAAACGGTTAGACCTGATCGTAAAGATTGGACTCAAAAGCTTGAGGACGCTCTTTGGGCATACCGTACAGCGTACAAAACGTTTATCGGCATGTCACCGTTTCGTCTGGTGTATGGAAAGGCATGTCATTTACCCATAGAGATTGAACACCAGGCATTCTGGGTGATCAAGCAGTGTAATCTGGATTTGAGTTTAGTTGTAAGGACCAGGAAACTCCAACTATCTGAGTTGGAGGAGCTTAGAAACGATGCGTACAAGAATGCTAAGTCTATAAGACTCGGACTAAAGCTCTTCATGACCAATTAATATCCCGCAAGAGTTTTGAGCATAACCAGAAGGTCTGGCTCTTTGATTCTTGACTTAAGCTCTTTCCCAGCAAACTTATGTCAAAATGGAATGGCTTGTTCATCGTTGATCAGATATTTCCAAATGGAGCTATTCAGATCTCTGACCCAAGGACAAGAAATTCTTTTAAAGTCAACAGTCAACGTTTGAAGCCTTTTGTTAACCATATTATTCCAGAACCCGTCTCAGACACGGTTGCTCTAATCATATCATGATTTCTTTGGCTAGACTTCGCCTAGCTAATGGCATTAAACTCAGCACTTGTACGGTCTAACTCAGACCTAATCCGAGCATCATATACAGGTGATATCTTCTTCATTCTACCCTTCCTTTCATTCCTTTTATTTTCAATGAGGACATTACATCAGCTTGGCATGGGGGGGTGGATTCAATTCTAAAACATTTTGTTAGCTCTGTGGAATTCTTGTAAATTCTACTTATTTTTCTCAAAAAAAAAGAGTAAGAAATTGAATTAGGAAAGAATAATTAGGCATTAGGAATTTTCAACCTTAGGGAATAATATAGTAGGATCTGAACACTTAGACCCTTCAGGTCTTCAGGCTTAATCAGCCCGGGTGTCCACTAAAATGTGATTTTGTTTATCAAATCCTTGCCATTCTGAATTTACTTCAATTTGGTTAAATAAGTTGGAGTGATAAGTACACGACTTATCAACCCGTCCTCTGATTTGAGGGGATTTTAAATCTAAGCATCTGCACACTATTTGCACTGACTCACTTTTCGACGATTTTTATGAAAATTAGATAGCTAATGAACGTTCTAGGGTGGTTTGACTAGCAAGTTATTGTGGGTAACAACTCATTGCTAGGTTGTCCAGAGCCCAGTCACACGACCATTCTTTTCTTGTTGCCTTTAGGTAAATCTTAGATCAGGGAAGTCACCTACTTAAAGAAAGAAAAGAGAAAAAAAAAGAGAAAAAAAAGAAAAAAAAGGGAGAAAAGAAAAAAAAGAAATAAGGCACATTTCACCGCACGAGTATGCCTGGCAAGTTATCGTGGGTAACAGCCCATTGGTAGGTTGTCCAGAACCCAGCTCAAGAAATGAATGTACAATTCCAAAACACTTAGGAAGAAGCAGAGAAGTAGAATAAGTCGGGGAAATATACACTGTGTTCGCCCTTGTGTTGACCCCATAAAAATAAAAGTAGGGAGAAAGCTACCAGTCAAATAGATACACCTTTAGGTAGAATTTCTTCTCAAGGTCACCTAGGGGCATAGAAATCTGAAGTCCGTTGTAATCGCCGATCAGTGAGTCTATCACATTTCACATATAAATGCTTAGAACTTAGGGTTCTCTTCGAGTCTTAGGTGGGTTGAGTGGCTGTAGAAGCTTCTCCGAAACCCTAAATTAAAAAATCCAAAAAAAAAAATTAGAAAAGAAGAAAAGAAGAAAAAGATCATTCTTTGAATAAGGTGAGGGCTTGAGGCAGTCTGCATTTTGGCAGACACTCAGGCACTGTTGTTTCTTTATAGTTTAGGTTCTTAGTAAAAATCTCCTAGTGTTGAAAAATAACTTTTGCCCAAGAAATCCGACCTAATTCTTTTATAAATAGCATATAGTTTTTGCTAGGGACTAGCAAAAGATAGGCATGGGGGTGATGTGCATACATCTGAATAACCAAAAATATCTATTAATGCATGTTTTTAGTATCATATTAGCATCATGCATTGTAAATATTGTAAAACATGCATCATCATGCATTTAGGTCAAATTGTACAAATTGTATAGTAATTTCTTCTTTTTGGTGGCTAGGGATAGGGAGACTTTTAATTGGGGCCTCAGACTGAGGATCCAACCGTACGGATCGAATTAGGGCGATGATCGGAGTTCAATGACTCCAAGATCGCTGGTGGCGTTGTGACTAGCTTTTGTTATAGAAATAGCGTTGTAGTACAGCTAGTTATTGCCATCATTACATATATAATCTTTTTACTCGGAACTAAAAGAGTTCCCGAGGTCGAACTCAGGGAGCAAGTCGTATTCTAGAAGTACAAATTCTTATTACAAAAATAAAGAGAGAGAGAGAGAGATGAAAATTTGGCTTCTCCTTTTTCTCTTCTTTCTTCCTCTTTGTCTTCTCTTCTCTTCCTCTCGTGCTCTTCTTCTTCTTCTGTTCTTCAGATCTTCCCCTCGTGCTCTTCTTCTTCTTCTGTCTTCTGTTCTTCCTTGTTTTCTTTCTTTCTTTTTCTTCAGATCTTCTTCTTTTTTCTTCTTTCTTGTCTTTCCTCTTCTTTGTCGCGGTCCTGCTTCTTCTTTTCTTCTTCTTCCTTGCCTTCAAGACGTCGTTTGAATTTGCAATCAGACGACTTAAACCGCTGCTGCTACAGTGTCTCCCTTAGCTTCCGTCTTATTCTTCTTTGTGTTCTCTTCTTCTTCTTCTTTTTCTTCCGCAGTCCTTCTTCTTCTTCTTCTTCACCTATGCCTGCACACTTCAAGGTTTTCGTCAGAGGGAAAAACCTACTCTACCCTCCCCCCCGCGTCTCTCTCTCTCAGAATTCGCTCTTAGGAAAGCTCTCCCAGAGCAACTGGGTAATCGGGTACGCGGGTCGCGCCCGGGTCCAGGCCCACCGGTGTGCGGTAGTGGGCGAGGAGTGCAGGTCGGGCTAATCGGGTCGGAGCTAGGTCCGCGGGGTGTGAGCGCGGACGAGGCCGGGTAATCGGGCAGGTGAAGGGGACCTCACCCCGTGAACTGAGGCGAATAGGTTATGTCACTTTTCCAATTTATCTCACGGCGCTCGCTCACAATCTTCCGAGGTGGGACTAAATGTCCCACCCCAATGTGAGCGCCCGTGCGGAGAAGGCAGCGAGCAGTCGAGGGCCAATGCAAGGGTTTCGTGCGAGGACTTCTCCTCAGCTGCAGCCTGGCACTTCGTGAAGACACCCCACGCAGCCTGGGAGCCTGATCTGGGCGTGGTGCGCCTAGAGCAGCAGGTCGACGGAGCTTCTTCACTCGTCAATGGCGGCGGCGAGCACAGACCCTGTTTACAACAACACGGCCTCTCGGCCTAATCAGATATGCGGAGGACCTTCGCCGTGGCACGGCGAAGGTGGTCGGGGGGTCTGCAGGGGGCGTGGTGGAGCAAAAAGGGTCGCCCTAGGTCAAACTGCGGGCGGAGAAGTTGGTGTGTTCGGTGGATCTGCATAGGGCGTTTGGTGGGAAGTGGAAGGGCGGAAGAGGATCAGGGTGAGGAGGCGGAGGTTATGCAGGGGTCGGCGAGCCGTGTGGGGTGCTGGAGCGATGGGAGCGGTTCGCCGGAGTTTGGCCGGAGGTGGAGAAGGTGAGGGTGATTAGGTTGGTCGAGGGTGTAATTGACTGTAAAATAGGGAGGAAAAGAAAGAGGGGATAGAGAAGACTAATTCTAACCTAGCTAAAGTGACGAAGGGGACGAAGAGGCTGCCGGCTCGTACCTACCGGAGCTGGAGAAGAAATGCCCAGTGGGGGAGGACGGCGGCGACGACGGGGCAGAGGCAGCACGCGCCGGTATTGAGCGACGCGGAGGAGAATCAGGAAGAAGTCTCTGCTGCTGGTATTGCGGTAGAGCGAAGAGGAGGAGGAGAAGCCGCCGGAGCAAGGGGGCGTCTGTCGGAGTGGGAAGAGAGGAAAGTGAGGGGGTATCTCCGTCAGATCCGAGCTGGGAAGAACGGCGGAGCGACGGGGGTATTTATAGGGGCAGAACCAGAGAGGAGGGCGGAGGGAGACGACGTGTCTCC
This sequence comes from Thalassia testudinum, assembly GCA_037157565.1. Classification (NCBI taxonomy): domain Eukaryota; kingdom Viridiplantae; phylum Streptophyta; class Magnoliopsida; order Alismatales; family Hydrocharitaceae; genus Thalassia; species Thalassia testudinum. The sequence continues at coordinate 47,576,757 of JAZHRO010000002.1, forward strand.
CTCGCTGGAGGACGCCGGAGGAAGGATACCCATACCGTCTGTGCGTTCGCACGGCCGGTATGGGTGGTTGCAGCCATCAGGGGGGTGTTCCTGCGACGGCTGACGACGCAGGGCACCCCCATTTGACTTGGCAGGCTCCCTCCCTTACCCTGCGCGGCGCCATGCTCCGCGCAAGGTCGCCGGAGCATGGTGCTGCTCAGGTTTTGCAGGAGGGACCTAAACGTAAAGAATGAAGGAGAGTTAGGGGCCAAAATGTGAGGGTTTCAAAAGATGAGGACCAAAACGTAAAGTCGGTCAAGAAGGTCTCTTCTCAGGCTCAAGTTTTTATGCATGACTAAATGTGACCTAAGGATTTTAATGGTGAAATTTATTTCTAGGTCAGACCTTGTTTGACTTGCCAATTTACGTAAAAACCCAAATTAAGTTGTTAATTGGGCATGGTTCTCAATGTAGGTCAAAATGGGTTCCTAAGGTCAAATTGAAAGTCCTAAACCCTAGAGATTATTTTTCTATGAATTTTAGAGGGTTTAGTTAATTTTTACCTTGCCTCGAACCATGTGAATTGAAGTGGATTTGTTTTAGGGTTACAGATTGTCATTTGATTCTTAAATTGCACATGAACCCATTTCTGATTGATTCAACTCACTTTTATCTTATTTAGATCATTTGACCTATGTTCGATTTCTGAGAAATTTCGTTTATGTACTGCAATGGTGAAATTGCAGTTTTTAACCTTTATTTCATGTTTTCTTCTCAGAACACTTATTCCTCAATTTAAGCCCTTTGCTAAGTTATGTAGGAGCTTTTATCCTTTGTATTAGGTCAAAATGAGCTAGTTATGGCTCATGATGAGGTTCTCATCAATCGCCCTGATTGGACTTCCTAGCATCAGATCTAACCTGAGGAAAATTAGAGATCAAGGGCCAAGATGGTGTCAATTTGTACTTCAGATGACAAATCCGATCACACGGATGGGTTCAGATTGATAATCGTAGCCCAACGGTGTGAAAATCGATTCAATTCGACATCCGTGGCACCATCTACAACACATAGAAGATGGACGGCCAAGATGGCGCCATGTGGGGCCATCCCAGCCACCCAACCAGCCCAAGGACCCGCCGCTGCCCTCTCTCTCCTCAACCATGTGGATGATCTCAACCGTTGGATCAAGATCCAACAACTAAGAGAGCTAGCACCTAAATTCAAGAACGTGCCTCAAACCGTTGCTTAGCACAGCGATCAGGGCACTATTCATGCAAGAGGCTCACGTTCGAATCGCGACGCTACACTCTCCTCATCATGCGCGGGTGTGAAATCCAACCGTTCGATAGAGCTCCAATGGCATAGATCAATCGATCAGCCAAACGTGCAAGATGATGCCCGATCTCATGCGAGATCAGACGCACAGAGGCATGATTTATGAAGGCATGCGAGCGCGATTTTAAGTCGTCCGATCTCGCGATCGGATGACTGAGAATGTGCATACGTGCGCGTGCATTGAGGTGTTGGGAGAGGAGGAGGTGCAGCATGCACGGCACCTACGCCCACAATCTAGGCTTTAGTGACGGTTTTATCTGTCACTAAAGACCTGACATTAATGTTTTGATGTTAAAATGACCCATTTGCCCCCTTAAACCTCATCTATAAAAGGACCTACGCCCTCCACTTCTTCATCCCTTCCTTCACTTCTCTCCCTCTCCAAAGCTCTAAAGAAGCTTGTCCCAAACCCGAGATGCTCCTCTAGAGTCAAAATCAAAGTTTTCTCGTCCCTGTTTCAGAAGTGGATCTCGCAACGACGATGATGCCCTGCCTTACCCCTGGTTCTTCTTGCTCCGTTCTTTGTCTTCCGTCTTCGTCCTTCGTCTTCCAGGCGTCGCCCCATTCGGCTCGTCCTCCAAGCAACCGTCGAGGAGGATAACTTCTCTCCACCTTCTTTTTATCACATTCTAGAGTAGATGTTCCCGCTTTCTAGCTGTAGAATTTCTCGCTTTCTAGTTGTAAAGACATTTTCCAAGCTTAGTAAAGTGATTATTCTCTCTCTCTTTCTCTCTCTCTCTCTTAGTGTTTATAACGAGTTCCTTGTAATTATCCCGCTTTCTAAACAAAAACAACAAAAAATATATAACTGCAGATTTCAAATCGATGTAACCTCCATGTGTTTGACTAAGAATTCTTTCGAGTTTCAGTAAATTTATCTGTTGACGGATTTCTTTGCAAATCATACTACATCGACGAGTTTTCAAAACTCAATCCCATTTGCTTATGTTTTCTGCTCAAACAGGAACCATTTTTAGGAGTATTAGATGTTTGGGATGCCATCTAGACGTCTGGAGGAACCTCAGGACATTCGGGGCTGGCGCTAGACGTTTGGCAGCATGCAGAGTGCTGAGGTGTGTGCTTGTACACACTTGCATGCACGTACATTAGTATATGTGTCGTGTTTCTGAAGTGGTGCATGCGTACGCAGGTGCAGGATGTTGGAAAGGCACGTGGCGCACCCTTCGAGATGCTTTAGGACATCTGGACGTCTCTACAGACATCTGATAACCATCTTAGATGTTAGGGTGCACTGACAGATGTCTGGGAGAACACCGAGATGACTGTAAGGGGTTCCAGATGTTCTCCATCAGTGCAGGAAAGCAAGGTGAGATTCTAAGGTCGTTTAAGATGTCTGGGTCTAGTTCTGGATGTCTAATTTTAGTAAGTATGCATGTTTTTGGCCCGTTCAGGGCCCAAATGAAGTCAGTTTTGTGCAAACGAAGTATCATTGGTTTCCGTTTGAGTTTCTCTACATGTTAGTGTCACTCGTATATTGTTTTGAACTCATTTGATGTGATTTGGTCGTTTGTATAGGTCTCTAGCCAGTAGAGTCTACGGGGCCCACGGAGATGACGGGATCTGCGATTCGAGCCCCCATTTCACCCGTGTATCCCGGTAGAGTGGTTTTTTCTCAATATTATGACTTAATGAATCAAGTGCATGATATCTTAGAATGAATTGATTGAACCCTAGGATATGAAATGAACCCTAGGGAAGAATTGAGTGAATGAATATTGCTTAAGCCACACGATTTATTTCTGAATTGCACGTTAGAACCCTTAATGCTTGCAAATGAATAGTTAAATGATGTAATGCTTCTTTCAGTTATTAAATTATGAGCTGTCTATTATATGGTTAAGAACCAAGTTGTGAACAATGAGATATGCATGTCGTGAAATGAAATGAAATGAATACAATGCATGAACCTTACGGGGATCAAGAAAGGAACTCATATATACGGAACGAATATTGTATGTAGGAGGGAAGTGAGCTGGCCCTCGAGTACACGGTACCAAGGAGAGCAACCATCCCTTTTGCATGGAAAGTGAGCTGGCCCTCATGTATGTGGTACCGAGGAGAGCTACCGTCACTTTAGTGTAGGGGGAAGCTAGCCACCCTTGGGTTGAGACTTGGGGTTAAGAATAGACCCCTACTCCGACTCTTGTTACTTTAGTGTATGGGGGGAGCCAGCCGCCCCATAGGGCTCGGGGTTAGTACTGGCCACTCTACATCGACTCTTGTTAGGCCTATTAGGCAAACCGGGATAGTTGGGCGAGGGTATGTAAACTGTTGAGGGGCAAGACCCCTATTCTGAGAAGGCAAGGCCCTATTCTGTTCTGTACTGTATATTTGGGCGTACCCGCTAGCGGAAACGACTGACCGCGTGCCAGTGCCAAGTAGCTACTCGTGTACTTATCGCGTGTGCCATAGTCACCGCTATGTCGCGACTGTGACCTCGGGGTGGTAGACCGGGTGTAGGACTACCACGGGGGCTCTCTCAGCTAGGAGAGTGCCACGTGTACATCCTACATCACAGAATAAACTGCAATCAAGATTGTTGTTTATGACGCTGAATTGGTATTTAAGAATGTTGCACTGTAGTACAACCGAAAAAGCGTTCAAAACAATTACAATTTTATTACTCGAATTTTAAAGTCCGAGGTCGAACATAGGGGGCAAATTGGGGTTTAGAAAAATCAAGATCACAACTTAGAATTTAAAAGAATATGCAATAATATCAATGTCATAGTGGAAAAAGATAGGAGTAAATGTAGGGCACAAAATACTAAAGAAACTAATGTATATGAATGAAGCTTAAAATTGGATGTCTGATTTGTAAATTAGACGTCTTAAAATGATGATGCTACAGTGATTCTTCTGCTGGCTGCCTTTATCTTAAATCTTCTTCTTCTTTCTTTCTCTTCTTCTTTATCACCCTTCTTCTCTGTTCTTTGGCTTCTCCTTCTTTCTCCTGATTTTGCCTTGGCTTCACTCTTCTTCAGTTTTCCTTTCTTTAGCTTCCTCTGCCTTCTTCTTCATTGGCTTTCTTCTTTCTCTCTCTCTGCCGGCTTCCTTCTTCTTTGGCTTTGTCTTATTGCCTTCAGCTTCTCCTTCCTTCTCTTCCTCCTTCTCTGCCTTAGCTCTTGTGGTTCTTTCTTTCCTTCAGCTCCTTAGCCTTCTGCTTCAGCCCTTAGCCTTCTCCTTCCTCTTCCTCAGCTTTGCTTCTTCTCTTCTTAGCCTGCAGAGCAAAACCTACCCCCTACCCGTGCGAACTCTCCTCTCCTTTCTCTCTTGGGTTCAGCTCTCCCAGAGCCACGTTTCTCGGGTAATTGGGTCGGGTACGCACCCGGGACTAGGCCCACCGGCGTGCGGTGGTGGGAGAGGTGTGCTAGTCGGGTTTACTAGGTCCGCGGGGTGTAGTCGCGGACGAGGCAGTTAGGTCGGGAGAGAGAGGGACCTCACCCCGTGAGTTGGAGGCGATAAGCCTCTGTCAGGAAAACAATTTATGCAAGCGCGGTGCTCCTAGTTCCAAGGTAGGACTATCTACCCACCTACCTCACGCGCGCCTGCGATAGAGAAGCTCTCTTCGATTGTAGCAATTGATACGGTTCTTGCCTTCAATTGGATGCCTGGAGTTGTTCACGAAGACTTTCCGTTCAGCTTGGGACACGAGCCTGGGGCTGTCACAACCTGTAGCTTGCTGCAAGCAAGCTTCAAGCCCTACGTCAATGGCAAAGGGCTCTTGGACCTGAAATCACCACAATGGCCTCATGGCCATGTTAAAACGCTCAGGGAGCTTCGCCAAGGCACGACGAGTATGCAGGGGTGGTCGGCGTGGCATGGGAACACCTGAGTGAGCGTACCTAGGGCACACTATAGTCGTGTAAGTGGGTGTGTTCGGGGTGTGTTTGGGTGAGTTTTGGGTGATATGAGTGGGGGGTTGTGATCAGGGGGTCGAGGCGATGCTTATGGGCTGGTCGGCAAGGAGGGAGGTGGTCTGTGGTGGTGGAGCGATCTCACCGGAGTTGGTGGTCGAAGGTAAAGGGGATGATGGTGGTGGAGTGCGGCAATAGTCAAATGAGGGAAATAAAGAGGGGGAAAGATTGTAAAAGGTGAGAGGAACTTATCTAGGCGGTGAAGAGACGAAAGGGAGACAGGGATGGCGTTTGGCTCGTATTGTCGACGCCGAAGATGAAGATGCTCAGTGAGGATGGTCAGCGAGGATGAAGGGGATGCAGGGGCGTTGGTGGGTGCTGCGCGACGCAGATAAACATGAGGGAGAGGAACCTGCCATCGGTATTGTGGATAGGCGACGAGAGAGAGTAGGAGAGGTCGCCGGAGCTTGATGAGCGAGTCGACCGGAGGAGGAGAGACGAATTTGAGGGGAATTCCGACTGATTTCAAGCTTGGGAGGTGCGGTTGGATCAGGAGCTGCTAAAATAGGACTCTGGGGAAGGATTTGTGCCTGGAAGCCAAGCTTCCAAGCAAGGTAGGTTCGCTAGCGATGGCAACTCGAAAGAGACCCAAATCTCTCATGCGTTTGCATGAGAGATTGGGTACCAAGTAGGGGCTCAAATTGGGTTCACATTGGAGGGAATTTCTCAGATAATCTCCCTTTCAATTTTGAGGGGGGTTCTCTGAGAAATCAGGGAGAAGTCACCTTCTAAAGCTCATCGGAGTAGGATTCCTCCACTATAATGGAAAAGGGACCTAATTGTAAAGAACGATGAAGAAGCTAGGGGGTCAAATATAAGGATTTTTGAAAGATAGGGGTAGAAATGTAATCAGACTGGACCTATTTGCAAAGTGGGTCAAGATGAGTTCCCCTTGGGTCCAAATTTTGGTACAAACCTAATTTGGACCTAAGGAATCCAATGGTAAAGTTTTATTTTGGGTTTTACCATGTTTGATTGGGTAATTTATGTAAAAACCTAATTTAGGGTAAATATTTGTCTAAGACCCCATTCTAAATCACAATGGGTTCCAATGGCCAATTTGAAAGTTCTAAACCCTAGAGAATATTTTTCTACGAATTTTAGAGGCTTTAAATGAATTTTATCCTGACTAGAACCTTGTTTAATCAAGTGGGTCTGTTTTAGGGTTACAAGAAGTCATTTAATTCTCAGAACCCTTTTTCTATCTGATCCACCCTACTTTTTATCTTGTTAAGATCTTTTGACCTGTGTTTGGCCCTTGAGAAAACCTGTTGTTGTATTTTAATGGTAAAATTGTAGTTTTATGCCTTGTTTCTTGCTTTTATCTCAGAAAGATTATTCAGTGAACTAGGACCTCCAGTTGGTTATGTTGGAGCTTTTGTTCTCTTTTATGGGTCAAAATGAGCTAGTTAGGGCTCATGATGGTGTTCCCATCAATTATTCCCTTAGGGAATAAGGGGATTAAGAAATGTTGTGGATCCTTATTAGAATAACGGAAACAGAAACATCTAGTGGAGATAAATGGAAATGAATGATTAATTATTTGCTAATTTCTTTTTGTTAAATTGCATATAAATGGCTTAACCACTACTCTACTAAGCGTTAGCTGACTACGGATTATATAACCATGTTCAGTTCAGGGAGTTGAGCAGCCAGTGCCACCAGCTGTAGAGGGTGTTGATAACTCTACACCTAAGGATGACAATTACATCAACTAGGGTCGATTTTGAGGATATATGTGTGTTAATGATATACCATAATGGCCTTAGGAGAATTGCATGCATGATAAATTAAAATTACTTATAATCAATGATTAATGACCGTATGTACAAGTGTGTATTGAAATAGGCCTCAGATGAGTAATCGAATCGTATGGATGGACTCAGATCGATGAATCGATTCCAACGGACTTGAAATCACTCAAATCCGACATCCGGAGCTCCCATGATTGGCCCAAGAAGTTCTGGCCATTGATCATCAGATCAACGGCGCACAAGCAGCCACGTCACCGCATCCACCGCACCCTCACTCACGTAGCGTGCCCCTACCTCATCGTGCTAAGCATTTTAAGCCGTCCGATCGCCAGCCACCAGCTCACCTGCAACACCTTTCCATCTCGCCTAGATGAGATCCCGACCATCTGATCATCCATCGGACGGCTGAGAGTTCATGCAAAATCGGGACAAAGTCTGAAGCGCACCTCAGTGGTCAGCGCCCTCCCACACTCTCATCCAACGCCCGTTCGAACCACGCCAGCCGCATCCACAGCGCGCGATCAAAATTCAACTGTTGATCCTCGCATGGACTGTGTGGATGGAGGCCATGCGGTGTAGTGGATGTGCACGGATGCTCATGCACATGATAACGCACGAGGTGCACATTGTGCAACCACGATCCTCAGCACGCACTCATGCGAAATCTCAACCGTCCGATCTTCAATCGGACAGCTCACAGCGCGAGCACGCAGATCGCGGGCGTGGCTCAAGAAGAAGAAGAACGCGCGTGTGCTTGGACCGGTGGGAGGAGGGCTTTAGCGACGTTTTTGGAAGGGGTTTAGCGACATTCTGGATGTTGCTAAACGCCCTTACCTCAATTAGAAGCCCATTTCTCCTATTTAAACCCCCTTCAACCACCCCACTGGGAGGCATGGAATACACACACACCTTCCACCATACTCCTAGCTCCTTCCTAGCTTCACTAAACATACTTCAGACTCGCTGGAGTTGTCAAGCCACCGACGGAGCCCTCCTCCACCGCCGTGGCCACCTTGCCTTCTCCTCTCTCTCTCTCTCTTTACCCTAGTTTCATATTGCTTTTGTTTAAGATTTTAGCTATTGTTGTATTTGCAAACAAACTAAAATTGCATGCTAAATGTTAATGTTGATGTTGTTTCTTATATAGCTCTCATTTTGTTCAAATGAATGTCATGATTCAAAAAAAAATTCTAACCCTACTCTCTCTCTCTCTCTCCCCCTCTCCATCTCTTTCTCATTTTCTCACAAGCAAACCAAACTTCATGTGACAACTAAAAGCAACAAGGTAATTTGATCTTACGCCTTCTTGTGTTCAACACTTGGACTCATCAAATCCACATTCTAGATTAAATCCGATGTCGCAAACGCATGCTATAACGACATAATTAAACAACTGCGTCCTGCGCCTGTCAGGTGTTGGGCCCAGCCGAGCCCAGCTTTAGTTGTTACTTTTCTGTTTCAGAGCTCTTTTGTAGTAGTGAGTATTTTAACCTATTAGCTATCTCTGTTATATTCTGTTCATGTTATATTTCCCTCTATTGTAGTTATAATGGTTATGTATGTTATAGTACTCTTCCGCTAGTAGCATGTAATATTTGAGACTTTTCGTTCTGATTTTCATTACTGTCTCTTATTTATTTCTGCTTAGTTACATTGCATGTGTGGTTGTAGTATATTTTTTGCTTTTGGTTATTTCTCGTTGGACGATTGGGTCTTGGGATTAGTCGAGGCAAGCCGATCTCGGGTCCTGTAGGGAGCTGGGATCGAGTCGTAACATTATAAAATTCACAAAGACAGTCCAGGTGACTTCTACGAGTTGCAGACCCTAGGGAGCAAGTCAATCCCTCAAACTTGGGATGAGAGCAATTTACGATTGTACCATCTAAAATAAAAAAAAAGAAAGAGAGAAAGAGAAAAGGCAATAAAGATAGAAACTTTTCCTTTCATTTCATCATTGTGTTGTTTGTTACATCTCCCAAAGGTCATTCCCATTAAATGGCCCATAAAAAAAGAAAAAGGTAAAAAAGGGGAAAAAACAACACAAAAAATAGTGAGCAGACGACTTCACATGAAATCGTCAGGAAGATCAACCCAAGGAGTCAGAGGAGGTGAAGAGACTGTGCGGGTCGAGCTAGCTAGGCAAGTAGGCGACTCCGCAGCTCTTGACAAACCCGGCTTGTCTACCTGTTCTTCAGGAGCCAGGCCTCTCGACTAGTCCTCAGGTGGCAATATGGGAGCCTTGTCCACAATAAGACCCTCAGCTTTTTGACAGTTGAACTCAGACATGAATTGGTCCATAAAGTAGTTGCACAACTCCTTCACAGTTGTATCTTGGCCCTCCAACAGGGATTGCACGGCCGCTAGGGTGTACTTGCCGTTCTCCTTTGAGACCAAGTCCTAACTCTCTTCCATAGATGGATCGGAGGTGAAAAATGCCATCACCTTCTCAGGATCAAGCTCCAGCTGGGCAGTACTCTCTAGCTTCAACACCTTTTGGCCCCTGTCCTACACGAGCTGCTAAGCCTTGGCAAGGTCAATTCTCAGGCTTTCCACAGCTAGCTCTGCCTTCTCGTGACTCACCTTGAGATTGGCAAGCTCATCGATAGTTGTACCCAAGCGAAGGCACTCCTCTTTAGGAGTCACCTCATACCCCTCCAAGGCTAAGGAATGGGCAACTTTAAGCACCCACACTTCCTCCTTCAGCCAAAGTATGCTACTATAGGAAGTCTGCAGGCACTCGAACAAGTCTCACAACTTCACAAGATCCCTCTTGTGAATGTTGATGAGACTCTCCTCAATCTTCCTAGCCAAGTACCCAATCTTCTTTGGTCTTAGGAGGGCCCTCTTCAGCTCTTCTTGCAGTCAAGTCACTTGAACAGCTACCTGTTCCTACAAGCGAAGCTTCCTCGTAGCCTCCTCAACGTCTTTCTCTACCCTCTCGCCAGCAGAAATAACCTCCTCGACTAGGTGGACGTAGTTCCTCTACTCTACCTTGGTAGGGATGCGAGTTTCAGCGATGTTAGACCTCACATTGCCAGCAGGGACAAAAAAGGTCCCAAGAGTCTCAACCTGTCAAGAAGTGTATATGGACATGTGAGACATAGTGTCTTACAGAAGAAGGAATCAAAGAAAGAAGGAGAAAAAACTAACCATGCATAAACAATAGAAGAGAATGTGGTTGAAGTTCATCCCTCCCTGATGAGAGGTAGCCCAAAATATAGCAACCTGCAGATGCCGGAGCACCTGCCTCTCCAGATTCGGGGCGTTCCTTGAAGAGCCCGCTTGAGTCAGTGCCGCTTGGCTAGGTAAAAGGCCTTTAGGGGCCCCCTCCAATACAGATCCCCGTACAGACCCAACTACCTGACCTATCATCCCAGGACCCCCTCGACCAAAGGGATCCACTAGCACTCTTGCCCCGATCGAGCTTCGCCTACAATATGGCTGCTCGAACAAGCTGCCACCTAAAAACCCTTCGTCGGCTGCCGCTTCCTGATGGGAACACCATCATGAGCCACAAACTAACTCATTTTGATCCAATTAAGTCAGTAAATGCTCTTACATAACTACCAAAGAGTCATATTTCACTTCATAATTAATCTGAGGGAAAAATAAGAAACTAAGGTTAAAACTGTAATTTTACCATCATATCATGAATGCAGTACAACCATGAGTTTTCCTAGGGGTTAATTAATGGTCAAATGTCATAAAAGGCTAACAAGTGGGTTAGAACAATCAGAAAAGGGTTGGCACGTGTTCTGAGAATTAAAAGACTTTTGAAACCCTAAAAATAGACCCGCTTAATTAACTGAGGTTCTGGTCAATATAAAATTCACCTAAACCTTCCAAAATTCATATAAAAATATTTCCTAGGGTTTGGAACCTTCAATTTGACCATCAAAACCCGTTTTGACCTAGAATAGAGTCTCGGATAAACATTTCCCTAATTTGGGTTTTTACATAAATTACCCAGTCAAACATGGTCAAAACCAAACTCCAACTTCACCATTTGATTCCTTAGGTCCAAATTAGGTTTGTATCAAAATTTGGACCCTAGATGAGTTTGTCTTGACCTGGTTTGCAACTTGGTCCTGTCGGATTACATTTATGCCCTTAACTTTTAAAATCTTTTTAAATAGACCCCTAACTTTGTCGTCGTTCACATAAAAAGGTCCCTACCTCCATTAAACCTATTCCTACTTTTTCCGGCGACCTTAATTTAGAAAGAACTCCTTGATTTCTTGACGAATCCATTTCAAATTTGAAAGGGAAATTCATCAAGAAATTCCTTTCCTTATGAGCCAAATCCCACGCCCCAAAACCTTCCCAATCTCTTATGCGAATGCTTGAGAGATTTGGGTATCAAGAAATTTCTCAACTTTGGAATGCTCAAAACTTCCTCCTGAGGTCTATAAAAGAACCTCCTGCTCAGACCGTTCTCCCTACGGTCGAAATCAGCCAAGATTCCCCCCAATTCCTCTCTCTCTCTTTCGGCTGAAAGCTCCTCAATGTCCGGAGAGCTCCTCCATCCTTCTTCGTCCTTTGTTCGCAATACCAGTAGCGGAGTTATCTTCTTCGCTTCTTCCCACGTCAAGCTGTACTAGCTGGCGCCCTAATCTCCTTGTTGTTTCCCTCTCTCCGGAGTTGTTCTCTTCTCCGATGCCGGTAACACCACAATTGGCACCTTATCCTTCCCACTTCATCCATTAGTACATTCAATTGATCCCTAAGCTCTTCCTCATCACACCAACACTTTCGACACGCCGTTTCGACCTCGACCACGCCTCCGCGACTTCGTCTTCCACCACTTCGAGCACACCTCCAGCGAGGTACATCTCTCTCCACACACCACCAAACCCCTCGTCGACTACCTCAAAACCTCCGCCGCACCTCTCCGCTCATTTCCCCTCTCCTATTTCACCCTACTTCCCCCTACACGCCCTTTCACGTCACAAGACCAACACTCACACATTCGTCGTGGTCCGACGAAGGTCTTGAGCGAGTTTAATTGGGCCGCGAGGTCATACTTTTGCTTTCAGGTACCCATCATCCATCGCCACCACTGCCTCTATCTCCAACCATGAACGCAGTTCTCTAATCGCAATCCCCTCAATTCCACTTCCATGCTGTGTGCATCACCCCCAGGACCCTTCCCAGGTCCTTCAATCGAAGACCCAGAAGCTGCAGCTCACCTAATTGGTGAAGCATCGGACGTTGCTATTGTATGAAGAAAAGTAATGTGGGATTGTCCCACATCGTGAGTAGAAAAGGCATCCTAAGCCTACACTCCTTAGCTGGGATCACGCTCGTAGCCCTGGACCCGAGTACGCTAGGTCCGATAACCCGATTACCCCTATGGCTCTATGTAAAGAATCGTTCTGTTCTGAGCTTTTTAAGACGTCTGGACTGTTAGTCAGACGTTTGGACCCCTTCCTAGAAGTCTGGAAATTGAAAATTTTGTACGCAACTTCGTGTTTGCACGCTGGCTGGGCACAACTAGTCTCACTCTTTTCTCTCTCCTTCTTCTCTCCTCCACCCGAACCCTAACCCCACTCCCTATATAACCCCACTCCCCCCTTCCTCTCTTCGCCACTCCACCACCGCCACCTTCCTCTCCACTGCAGCGAGAGGGACGAGTGTGAGAGAGGGCATGAGAGTGAGGGGTGACGAGGAGAGGCGGCATGAAGAGAGAAGGAGGAGCTTGTGTTTGCGAGCTCGTGGGAGCTCGCCGGAGGACGCACCGCTGGAGCAGTGCGTGCGGGAGGAGGAGCGCGTCAGGGGAGACGTCCCCAACACTTTGCCGCAGCCGTAGCTGCAGACGAGGAGGAAAGATCGCAGTTGCACGCGGCGAGAGGAGCAGGAAGTCGATCTGGTTCTGGGTTTTTCCCAGAATCAGACATCTGGCATGTCATCTAGACGACGAGTTGGATGTCTGGTGACGACACCGGACGTCTGAAAGCAAAGCTTCGGGAAGGTATGTTCCTCTTGTGTTTACGGCCATGCAGGTCGCACCGCAGCTCCGATCTACATGGTTAAAAGAGGAAGATATCGTCTGTCACGCGCAGGGATAGCTTCAGGAAGTCACAGGGCATGCCCTCCTACATGTTTCGGACGTCTGGACAGCTTACCAGGCGACCGGAAGCACACCCAGACGATTGGAGGAGAGGTCGGACGTCTAGAGTTTGGTCTAGACGATCAAGTAGGGGTTCTAGACATCTGAAGTTGATGCAGGAACCTGAGGTGAGACCCTGGTGACTTTTGAGACGTCTGGACCTTGTGCCAGACGTCTGATTTAGGTCTGCAGTTCTGTTTTTGACCCGTTTAGGGTTTGTTTGAGGTCAGTTTTATGCAAGCAAGATATCCGTGGTTTCCTTGTGAGTTCCTCTACATGTTAGAATGCCTTATATACTGTTCTAAATATTCCATTGGGGTATGTTCCTTGGTATAGGACTCCTATCAGTTGCATGTTCGGGGCTTGTTGAGGCACGTGAGTCTGCTGTTCGAGCCCCCAGTACTCTCGGATTATTTGGTAGAGTGGTTTCCCCCTATTTTAATTATAAAATATGAATGCATATGTGGAATTAGATAACTAGAAACCTAGGACGTGGCATGAATCCTAGGACGAGAAATACTTTCACTGTTTATATGCATGTCTGAGATTACAGTCATAAATGAATGAGTAGAATTGTAAACGATTACCTGTTAATAAATACAAGCTGCCTGTTGGAATATGAAATGCCTGTGCTAGTTAAACAGTTACCTGTGATATCACTTGTCGCTTACGTTAATTGTAGAAATACGAGCTGCATGTGTATAATACGAGAATGGAAATGTGAATGATGAAACCTGGTATGGAACAACATGGTGAATATGAGCATGAACCCTACGGGGAATTAGGAGTAGAGCTCCTATGGATGAATGGAATGGATCTGGAAATGTGAGTGGGAAGTGTGCTGGCCCTTGAGTACGTGGTACCAAGGAGAGCTACTGTCCCCTGTTTAGTGTAGAGCAGAGCTAGCTGCCCTTGGGTTGGGACCCGGGGTTAGGATTGGCCACTCTACACCGACTTCTGTTGGCCCTCGCGTACACTGTACCGGGGAGATCTACTAGTGTAGGGAGAGAGGTAGCCACCCCATGGGGCCCGGGGTTCAACTAGCCACCCTACACCGACTTGTTAGGCCCTTTGGGCAAACCGGGGTAGTCAAACGAGGGTGCGCGGACTGTGGAGGGGCTAGACCCCTATTTGGTTCCGAGGGGCTAGACCCCTGTTACTGAGAAGGCTAGGCCCTATACTGTTCCGTGTTGTACTTTGGGCGTAACCGCTAGTGGAAATGACTGACCACATGCCAGTGCGGGGTAGCTACTCGTGCACTTATCGCGCGTGCCATAGTCACCACTACGTTTGTCCATGACCTCGGGATGGTTGATTGGGTGTAGGATCACCACCGTGGACTCTCCCAGCCAGGAGAGCACCACGTGTGCCTTCTACTCTTCGGAAAAGACTGCAATCAAGATCGTTCCCACGAGGAACATACGAGATCAAGAAAGAGATCTGAAAGTAAACCAATGGATGAAAAGAAATGACTTGTAAATAAAATAATTGGAAAGATAAATTTACTTGTTAGCCTTTACTGCTTTAGTTAGTTTGGTTACCACTCTACTCAGTGTTCACTGACTCTGTTTTACTCGTACTGCTTTACAAGTCCAAGAGTTGAGCAGCCCGAGTTAAAGGCTGCAGAGGGCGCTGGGCCCAGTCGAGCCCAGCAGTAGTTCTTGCTGTTGTTGTACTTCTTTTTTTGTTAGTGAGTTCAGACTTTGTTACTGTTACTGTTCTGTACGTTTATTCTACTTTACTGTTGTGGTGGTGATATGTACTGTTAGCAGCTTTTACTTCCTTTACTACGTGTACTCTTTTACTGTTAGTTGCATAGTGAATGTGGTTTACTTTCCTGCTTTTTGGTTATTTCTTGTTGGACGACTGGATCTTGGGATTAGTTGAGTCGAGCCGGTCTCGGGTCCTATAGGGATTCGGGAATCAGGTCGTAACAAGATGGTATCAGGCAAGGTCGTCCCGAAAAATGAACCAACTAACTTAAGAATAACCAATTCACGTGCATGTAACTGAGTAACCACCACAACGTACCACTTGACATCTGTTCTGAGGTTCTTTTGCTGAAGTTCGTTAGAGTTGACTGTTTGTTGTTTTGTCTTTTACATCTCCTTGCAGAAGAAGCCTCGACGCGGGGTTCTTGAGGCAGGTCGTAGACGCGACCGTGGACGAGGTCGGAGGGGCAGACGTGCCAAGCCTGAGGTGTCAGTTGACCAGCCACTTCTCTTGGGTGTTCAGGCCTAGGACCTCGCTCAGTTGATATGAGACATAGTACGAGAGGAGCTCCACTCGCCTCCATGGGCGCCTCTCCCTGGGGACGTCGAGGGGGAGTCCTCTGTGGGGCTGAGAGACCGATGCAGCACTGGATAAGGGGGAGGGGGTGGTCCTCCACTTCCCCCACCACACTCTGACACTTCTGAGCACTAGCCCTCCCTGCTTGGAGGTGTTTCTGTTCCCCTACTGTAGCTGCACTACGAGCTTTTCGGACAGTTCCGGAAGCTGAAGCCCCCTCCTTCAAGGGGGATGAGGACCCGTCTGAGGTAGAGGACTGGCTGGAGTAGATTGAGAAGGTGTTTGACACCTTTCGCCCCCTGCGGAGTGCCGCATGGCCTTTGCCACGTACCAGCTAGAGAGTGCGGCACACAGGTGGTGGAGGGAAGTCAGAGGCCAGGAGAGGGGAGAGCCGATGTGGGACCAGTTCGTGACCCTCTTCTGCGAGCAGTACTTCCCACAGACTTGGCAGGACCAGAGGAGGCGAGGTTCCACACTCTCCGCCAGGAGACGATGACTGTTAGCGCGTACTACACACACTTCCTGGAGCTGTCACGTTTTGCTGCGACAGCTGTAGCTACAGAGGAGGAGCGCCTCTGTACTAGACTAGAGAGGCTCTTGGGAGGAGCATTTACCCCTGGTAGAGTTTGCATATAATAACAGCAATCACTCGAGTATCAGCATGGCACCCTACGAGGCTCTGTACGGACGGAGGTGTACTGCGCCAGTGAGTTGGGTTGAGGTGGGGACCAAGTAGGAGGTTGGCCCTAGGCAGATCTGGCATAGCCAGGAGGTAATAGAGCAGATTCATAGATGACTTCACACTGTCAGGAGCAGACAGAAGAGTTATGCCGATCGGAAGTGCAGGAAGGTGCAGTTTGAGGTTAGGGATCATGTCTTTCTTCGCGTTTCGCTCATGAAGGGCCTACAACGTTTTGGGGTGAAAGGGAAGCTTGCACCGAGGTTTGTGGGGCCCTTTGAGGTCTTGGAGCGGGTAGGACCCGTTGCTTACTGGCTTTCCCTTCTTCCCCAGCTTTTCGGTGTGCACGACGTGTTCCACGTGTCCAACCTCATGAAATACGTCGTCGATCTTAGTCATGTTCTGAGTCACAAGAGTGTCGAGGTGGGTGACGACCTGACTTACCCCGAGAGACCAGTGCAGATACTAGATAGAGCCATCTGGAGTTTGAGATGGAAGCAGGTGCCCCTGGTGAAGGTCTTGTGGAGGAGCCAGCGGTACGAGGAGGCTACCTGGGAGCCTGAGGCGGCGATGCGAGGGCGGTACCCGGAGCTTTTTGAGGGTACGTCTTTTCGAACCAGCTTCAGTCCTCTTTAAGTTTATTATGAGTGTATATTTCCTTTTCCGCACCCTAGCTAGCTCAAGTTTCGAGGATGAAACTTCCTTTAAGTTTGTTATGATGTAAAGACCCATTCTGTTCTAAGCCTTTTAAGATGTCTGGACTGTCAGTTAGACGTCTGAATCCCTTCCCAGATGTCTGGAAATTGAAAATTTTGCACGCAACTTCGCGTCTGCACGCTGGCTGCGCACAGGCAATCTCACTCTTTTCTCTCTCCCTCTTCTCTCCTCCACCCGAACCCTAACCCCACTCCCTATATAACCCCTCTCCCCCTTCCTCTCTTCCCCACTCCACCACTGCCACTTTCCTTCCTCTCCACTGCAGCGAGAGGGACGAGCACGAGAGCGAGGGGCGAGGAGGAGAGGTGGCGTGAAGAGAGAAGGAGGAGCTTGTGTTCGTGAGCTCGTAGGAGCTCGCCAGAGGACGCACTGTCGAAGCGGCACGTCTGGGAGGAGGAGCACGTCGGGGGAGACGTCCCTGACACTTTGCTGCAGTCGGAGGTGTAGACGAGGTGGAGAGGCCGCTGCTGCGCGTGGTAAGAGGAGAAAGAGGTCGGTCTGGTTCTGGGTTTTTCCCAGAATTAGACGTTTGGCGTGTCGTCTAGACGACGGGTTGGACGTCTGGTGACAACACCGGACGTTTGAAAGCAGAGCTTCACGGAGGTACGTTTTTCTTGCGGTTACGACCATGCAGGCCACATCGTAGCTTCAATCTGCGTGGCTAAAAGAGGAATATATCGTCTGTCGCACGTAAGGATAGCTTCGGGAAGGTGCAGGGCATGCCCTCCCACTCATTTCGGAGGTTTGGATAGCTTACCAAACGACCGGAAGCACTTCCAGACGACTGGAGGAGAGGTTGGACGTCTAGAGTTGGGTCCAGACGATCAAGTAGGGGTTCTGGACGTCTGAAGTCGACGTAAGAACCTGAGGTGAGACCTTGGTGTCTTTTAAGATGTCTGGACCTTGTGCCAAACGTCTGATTTAGGTCTGCAGTTCTATTTTTGACCCGTTTAGGGTCCGTTTAAGGTCTGTTTTACACAAGCAAGATATCTGTGGTTTCCTTGTGAGTTCCTCTACATGTTAGAAAGCCTTATATACTGTTCTAAATGTTCCATTGTGGTATGTTCCTTGGTATAGGACTTCGATCTGTTGCGTGTTCAAGGCTTGTTGAGGCACGTAAGTCTGTCGTTTGAGCCCCCAGTACTCCCAGATTATCTGGTAGAGTGGTTTCCCCCTGTTTTAATTATAAAACATGAATGCATATGTGGAATTAGATAACTAGAAACCTAGGATGTGGCATGAATCCTAGGACGAGAAATACTTGCACTATTTGCGTGTTTGAGATTGCAGTCATAAATGAAAGAGCAGAATTGTAAACGATTACCTGTTAATAAATACAAGCTGCTTGTTGGAATATGAAATGCCTGTGCTAGTTAAACAGTTACCTGTGATATCACTTGTCGCATATGTTAATTGTAGAAATACGAGCTGCATGTATATAATACAAGAATGGAAATGTGAATAATGAAACCTGGTATGGAACAACATGGTGAATATGAGCATGAATCCTATGGGGAATTAGGAGTAGAGTTCCTGTGGATGAATGGAATGGATCTAGAAATGTAAGTGGGAAGTGTGCTGGCCCTTGAGTACGTGGTACCAAGGAGAGTGACTGTCCCCTATTTACTGTAGAGCGGAGTTAGCCGCCCTTGGGTTGGGACCCGGGGTTAGGATTGACCACTCTACACTGACTTCTGTTGGCCCTCACGTACACTGTACCAGGGAGAGCTACTTGTGAAGGGAGAGAGCTAGCCACCCTACGGGGCCCAGGGTTCAGCTAGCCACCCTACACCGACTTGTTAGGCCCACTGGGCAAATCGGGGTAGTTAGACACAGGTGCGCGGACTGTGGAGGGGCGAGACCCTTGTTTGGTTCTGAGGGGCTAGACCCTTGTTACTGAGAGGGCTAGGCCCTATACTGTTCCGTGCTGTACTTTGGGCGTACCCACTAGCGGAAATAACTGATCGCGTGCTAGTGCGGGGTAGCTACCCTACGCTTATCGCACGTGCCGTAGTCACCACTACATCTATCCGTGACCTCAGGGTGGTTGACTGGGTGTAGGATCACCACAGGGGACTCTCCCAACCAAGAGAGCACCACGTGTGCCTTCTACTCTTCGGAAAAGACTGCAATAAAGATCGTTCCCACGAGGAACTTACGAGATCAAGAAAGAGATCTGAAAGTAAACCAATGGATGAAAAGAAATGACTTGTAAATAAAATAATTGGAAATATAAATTTACTTGTTAGCCTTTACTGCTTTAGTTAGTTTGGTTACTACTCTACTTAGCGTTCACTGACTCCATTTTACTCGTACCCCTTTACAGGTCCAGGAGTTGAGCAGCCCGAGTTAAAGGCTGCAGAGGGTGTTGGGCCCAGTTGAGCCCAACAGTAGTTCATACTGTTGTTGTACTTCTTTTTTTGTTAGTGAGTTCATACTTTGTTACTATTACTGTTCTGTACGTTTGTTTTACTTTACTGTTGTGGTGGTGATATGTACTGTTAGTAGCTTTTACTTCCTTTACTGCCTGTATTCTTTTACTGTTAGTTACTTGCATAGTGAATGTGGTTTACTTTCCTGCTTTTTGGTTATTTCTTGTTGGATGACTAGGTCTTGGGATTAGTCGAGTCGAGCCGGTCTCGGGTCCTATAGGGATTCGAGAACCGAGTCGTAACACTCTGGGTGAGTGGATCCTAAAGAGAGAAAGAGAAGGAGAGCCTACGTGGGTAGGGGGAGGGTTTTGCTCTTGGTGAGAACTGGCTAACACTTAGTTGAATTCAGAAGTTGTTCCCCTGTTGTGTGAAGAAAGCCAGAGGAAGAAGGGCTGAAGGAAGGAGAAGAGAGGCAGAGAAGAAAGAGAAAGGAAGAAGAAGAGAGGCAAAGAAGAGAAAGAGAAAAGATGAAGAAGAATAGAGAAGCTTGAGCAGTTTAAGCTATCTGATTAGTAAATTAGACGATTGGTTTGATTGCATTTCATACATATATACATTGAGTTCATTAGCTATCATTATAAGGAGTATTTGGTGATCTAAATCGCCATTTTACTCCATTATTTTTGCAGTCTAACACTTGATCCTAGTGCTATTTTATTCTGAAATAATTTTTGTTTACAATTTCATAGCTTTCTTGTCTCAAATTGTAATTTTGATAATTGAATCCCATATTGCTCCTTGTGTTCGACCTCAAAACTTTTTCGAGTAATAAAATTATTTGTTTGAGTGCTACTTTGGCTATACTGCAACGTGACTATTTTAAAGCATCTATTTAGCGACCTGAACATTTTGGCACTATTGTCGAGGAGCAATAGACAATTTAGAACTCTTGATTGCAATTCCTGATTTGGATTCTAACTTGCTATATCTCCTTTGCTGTGATTTGTTTCAGGGGAGATACATTCCGGGAAGATCAGCCACACATTAAACACACCAAAGGCAGGTAAGTTCTAACTACTTTCTCTCTTAAGCCCCCGATTCTAAAAAGGTTAAAAGGAAGAAATCAATTAGGGCTACTTGCATTCTATCCTTAGATAATCATCAAGTTTCCTGATTTGATACATTCTATTTAGACAACAAATCCTGATCTTTGCACCCACTTGAAGCTTAAGGTATCTATCGCAAAACCTTCTCATGCAACCACACTCTAGCAGGGAGGCCGTGCACAACATCTATCACTGACCTTCTCAGGGGATGGACCCGTATCCACCCCTGTCTGATTTTGGTTTCAAAGGAAACTCTGGATCCACCTACTTTAGTTGGGGGAACTCTAAACAATCGTTTTCTGATTTTCTCGAGGTTCCTCAGACCTGCGAGGACCTCAACGCCATTCAGAATGGTCCATTCTCAAACACTTACAACCCTAGATGGCGTAATCATCCCAATTTCACATGGTTAGGCAATAATCAAAATCAGAGACCTCAATATCAGCCCCGACCACAAGCTCCTCGTCCATATCAGCTGCCTCATCCTCGGCTTAACCCAACTTATCAATCTAGGCCGACTCATACAGATCAAATGACTCTTATCCTTCAGACTCTAGCTGACATTTAGAAGATGAATACAGCTATACAAAAACAACACAAAGACGAGATCATAGAGGTTCGCAATCATCTCGCCCAGATGGCAAATCCTCGCCAACCTGGTGCACTTCCTTCGCAACCTCTGCCAAATCTTAACAACATGTTCACCCAAAAACACGTTATAAACCAAATCCAAGGTCAAACATGTTATACCCAACCTGGTCTAGCAACTCATACCTGCGTATTTTCTCCATCTACCTCAGCTGAGCCAAACACACCATGACTTACCCAACACCACCCTTACAACAACAGTAAGGCCCGACTTTTCCCCATCCACCTCCCCACCATGATTGTGCTATGATCAATGTTATGAAACCCACCCTTAAAGATAATCAATATATTCCCTTATCCCAGGTCATTTCTCACCTCCACACTAAAGGATTATTAGAAATTGATATATCGGGACCTTTGAGGAATGCATAAGTCACTATTCCACTACTTGATATCCTCACTCTCAACCCAAACTCACCTGACTTACCCAGGAAGGAGATGGAAGAACAACCACCAAAAAAAGTAGTACTGTCTGAAAATATAAGTACCATAATCCAAAATAGTCTACCTCCTAAGAAATCTAATCCAGTCACCTCGCTAATTTCTTGCAATATTGGTGATACAAACTTTAAGCAGGTTGTGCTAGACTTGGGCGCCTCAGTCAACCTCATCCCTACCAACCTATTTGAAAAATTACCGATTGGACAGCTAAAACCCGTTCATGTCACTTTGCAACTAGCTGACCGAACCCTAATCACACCAATTGGGATGATAGAGGATGTGATAATTAAAGTTAAGGATTTCACCTACCTGGAAGATTTCCTAATTCTTGACATGGAGACACCACAACAGATACAGGATATTCCCATGATTTTAGGAAGACCATTCTTAGCCACTGCAAGAGCCATAATCATTTGTGAATTAGGGCATATGACAATTGCCTCAGGAGATCAACATACTGAGATTAATATTTTTGAGGCAACAAAAGGAAAATGCTTGATAGAATAACTAGGTTTTATACAGGACCTCATGACCATATCCTTAATAGAAAACCTAGAACCTAAATTAGAAACCTTTCACATCTGAGATGATGATCTAGTCAAGCATAATGACATGAGTACAGTGGAGGCTTTCACCTTTGAACTTGAGGATATACCTAGCAATGTCGGGAAACATAGTGACAGACCAGATTTAGAGTCCATGGATATGGAGACTTTTTGTCTCGAGGACCACCAAGAGTCAGGATTGGACGATACTGAGAGTGGCCTTCACCCAGAACACAAATCCTTTATAGATTTCAAGTTTTATGATTTCCAAGCATTCACTTTTAATTGGGATGACGATTATAGGGAAAATTCATTTGAAGACCCAATCTTTGAGTCATTTCCTGAGGAAACAATCTCAAACCCAAGAAAAGAATCACAATGACTCATCAGGTATCAATTTGATAGTTCACAGAGCACGAGAGGAATCACACACCTGGGGTATACTAACTAGACCCATTTCTATTAAGCCTTGGAAACACCATAACCCTACTACAAAATCCCATGATCATTATACCTTCCAAATGTTCTCTCCGCCAAAACTCAAGAAAAATCATCCAGAAATAAATCAACCTGACTTACATCTGAGACATTCAAGAATGACTCTCCACCATGCTTTGATACTTATCTGTGGTCAAACAATTCTCATCCATCACGATCATATCATTCATGAAAATAATCACATCTCTTTGAGATCATTGCGCCTGGCTGATGGCGTTAAACTCAACACTTAACAGGAGGCAACCCGTCATCTTTTTGAAAAACCTGAAACCCTTCTTGACACATCTTATGCTAAACTCATATTGCACTTCAGGGTTCATCCATTAGAACAGTCGATTCCACCACTGGTACCCGTACCCGAGCTTGAAATTGTCCACAACAGTCACCTCAACACATTCACCCACCGAACACCTATTCTAATGAATGATCTAAGCTAAACTTGAACCCACCTAATTTGCACTAAGGGCATTGCAAATCGTAGGCATTGGGGGATATTAAAGTGCAAAACGTCATGAAAATCACTTCACAAGAAAGGGTTTCATAAAACAAATCACATATTCCAAAAAAAAAATAAAAAATAAAAATAAAAAATTAGAAAAGAATAAAAATGGGAGAGGGGAGGAAAATTTGAATTGATATCATTTGCTGAGGAGAAAAGGGGAGGAGATAAAGTGTCAAAAAGGAGCACAATTTGAAAAGAAAAGAAAAAGTCATTAGTAAAAGATTAAGGAATTGACTTAGTTCTAAACTAAATCAAAAGGAAAAAAATGCTAAGAAACAAAAAGAGATTAGTAAGAACGCTGATCTTAGGCCTCTTGGGCTACGATTCTAGGCTTAAAAATTCAAGTATCCACTAAGATCTGGATAGTCCTCAAGAGGTTGGGCAAAATATGAAGCTTAAGTATTAGGTCTAAGGCTTAGGGATTATTCGACCTCGTTAACTGACCTCTGGTTTGCGGGACTCGGTAACCTAAGCACCCCAATCCACACACAGTCTGGTTTAGTGTGCCTAAGTATCAAAATCACGCAAATGCATTAAATCTGTCTGAAAAAGTTACCTAGATTAGGAGCGGTTGATCAACACAAGATGATTTGGATGAGTTCCTGGTGCGGAGAGGCGGGAAATTCCCCTCGAAGATGCGCAATAACATATCATCTCTTCGGTGCTTGTCTCCTAGGATATCTAAATATCCTACCGGAGGCATGCAAACACCTTGTGCTGGTTCAGATGCCATGGGCGGCATTATCTCGAAATATCGATTGCCAAGGTCTGGATTTATCTACAGAACACCATGGGCAAGATTATCTCGAAATCTCTAAAGCCAGGGCTCTAGGGGTTGCCATGGGTGGTGCTATCCCGAAGTATCGATTACTAGGGACCCTGCGAGGATTGATTGTGGGAACTAGGAATCCGATACAGACCATGTTGTAAAGCTAATCCGAAGATAGAAATAAAAAGAAAAGAGAGAGAAAACTCTCCAAAGAAAAGTTCTTCTGTCTCTCTCTTACACAAACACACTACAAACTGAACCTGGGCTAAAACTTGTTACAAGCACGGGTGTTTTAATAGCGGAGTTCAACGAACCTTA
Organism: Thalassia testudinum; assembly: GCA_037157565.1. Taxonomy (NCBI): domain Eukaryota; kingdom Viridiplantae; phylum Streptophyta; class Magnoliopsida; order Alismatales; family Hydrocharitaceae; genus Thalassia; species Thalassia testudinum. The sequence continues at coordinate 47,600,759 of JAZHRO010000002.1, forward strand.
GGTTAGTTCCTGTGGGACTTAGAAACCTTCGCAGTGGACTGAGGTTAGAGCTGGTCAGGTCTGGATCTTAGTTGGTACTTGAGTACCTTTAGGTCTACTATCGGCATTTTAACTTAATCTAAAAAAAAGCACACATCAGAGTTTTAAGCATCAAAAGGCATATGGTCTAGAATCAAAGTTAATACCTTGAAATTTTGCTAAGGAACTAGCAAAAGCTAGGCATAGGGGTATGATGGGAACACCATCATGAGCCATAAATTAGCTCATTTTGATCCAATTAAGTCGGTAAATGCTCCTACATAACTACCAGAGAGTCACATTTCACTGCATAATCATTCTGAGGGAGAAATAAGAAACTAGGGTTAAAACTGTAATTTTACCATCATATCATGAATGCAGTACAACCATGGGATTTCCTAGGGGTTAATTAAGGGTTAAATGGTCCTAAAAGGCTAACAAGTGAGTTAAAACAATCAGAAAAGGATTTGCACGTGTTTTGAGAATTAAATTACTTTTGAAATCCTAAAAATAGATCCGCTTAATTAACTGAGGTTCTGGTCAAGATAAAATTCATCTAAACTTTTTAAAATTCATAGAAAAATATTCCCTAAGGTTTGGAACCTTTAATTTGACCATCAGAACCCATTTTGACCCAGAACAAAGTCTCAGACAAACATTTGCCCTAATTTAGGTTTTTACATAAATTACCAAATCAAACGTGATCAGAAATAAAATCCAACCTTACCATTGGATTCCTTAGGTCCAAATTAGGTTTGTACCAAAATTTGGACCCAATATGAGTTTGTCTTGACCTAGTTTGTAACTTGGTCCTGTCTGATTAGATTTATACCCTTAACTTTCAAAATCTTTTCAAATAGACCCCTAACTTTGTCATCGTTCTCACAAAAAGGTCCCTACTGCCATTAAACCTATTTCTACTTACTCTGGCGACCTTAATTTGGAAAGAACTCTTTTATTTCTTGACGAATCTCTTTCAAATTTGAAAGGGAAGTTTATCAAGAAATTCTCTTATGAGCCAAATCCCACGCTCCAAAACCTTCCCAATCTCTCATGCAAACGCATGAGAGATTTGGTTATCAAGGAATTTCCCAACTTCGTCAAGCTTTCCAAGCTTGGGAAGCTTGCTTCCCAAGCTCAAAACTTCCTCCTGAGGTCTATAAAAGAACCTCCTGCTCAAACCGTTCTCTCTACGGTCGAAGTCAGCCAAGATTCCCCCCCAATTCCTCTCTCTCTTTTTCGACCGAAAGCTCCTCGATGTCCGGTGAGCTCCTCCATCCTTCTTAGTCCTCCATTCGCAATACTAGCAGCAGAATTATCTTCCTCGCTTCTTCCCACGTGGAGCTGTACAGCCGGCACCTTAATCTCCTTTTTCCTCGCTGTTTCCCTCTCTCTGGAGCTGTTCTCTTCTTTGGTGCCGGCAACACCACACTGGCGGCTTTTCCTTCCCACTTCACCCGTTAGTACATTCAACTGATCCTTAAACTCTTCCTCATCACACCAACACTTTTGACACATCGTTTCGACCTCGACCACACCTCCGCGACTTCGTCTTCCACCACTCCGACCACACCTCCGACGAGGTACATCTCGCTCCACACACCACCAAACCCCTCGCCGACTACCTCAAAACCTCCACCACACCTCTCCACTCATTTCCCCTCTCCTATTTCACCCTACTGCCCCCCACACGCCCTCTCACGCCACAAGACCATCACCCACACATTCGTCGTGGTTCAGCGAAGGTCCTGAGCGAGTTTAATTGGGCTGCGAGGCCGTATTTTTGCTTTTAGGTACTCACCGTCTGTCGCCGCCACTGCCTCTATCTTAGACCACGAACGCAGTTCTCTAGCCGCAATCCCCTCAATTCCACTTCCAAGTTGTGCGCATCACCCCCAGGACCCTTCCTAGGTCTTTTAATCGAAGACCCAGAAGTTGCAGCTCACTTATTGGTGGAGCATCAGATGCTTCTATTGTGTGAAGAAAAGTGATGTGGGATAGTCCCACATCGTGAGTAGAAAAGGCATCCAAGGCGAATAAGTGGAAAAAGTGAAAGAAGCTTTCCACCTCCAAACACGGGGTGAGGTCCCTCTCACCCATGCACTACCTCGTCCATGACCTCTGCCCACGGACCTGGCCTGACCCGTTAACCCGCCTAAGACTACACTCCTCAGCTGCGATCACGCCCGTAGCCCTGGACCCGGGTATTTTAGGTCCGGCCCTGTGGCTCTGGGAGAGCAGATCCTAAAGAGAGAAAGAGAGAAGGAGAGCCTACATAGGTAGAAGGAGGGTTTTGCTCTTGGTGAGAACCGACTAACACTTAGCCAAATTCAGAAGCTATTCCCCTGCTGTGTGAAGAAAGCTAGAGGAAGAAGAAGGGCTGAAGGAAGAAGAATAGAGGCAGAGAAGAAAGAGAAAGGAAGAAGAGAGGTAGAGAAGAGAAAGAGAAAAGACGAAGAAGAATAGAGAGGCTTGAGAAGTTTAAGCCGTTTGATTAGTAAATCAGATGATTGGTTTGATTACATTTCATACATATATACATTGAGTTCATTAGCTATCATTGTAAGGAATATTTGGTGATCTAAGTCGCCATTTTACTCTATTATTTTTGCAATCTGACACTTGATCCTAGTGCTACTTTATTCTGAAACATTTTTTGTTTACAATTTCATAGCTTTCTTATCTCAAATTGCAATTTTGAGAACTGAATTCCATATTGCTCCCTGTGTTCAACCTCAGAACTTTTTCAAGTAATAAAATTATTTGTTTGAGCACTATTTTGGCTATACTGCAATGCAACAATTTTATAACACTGATTTAGTGACTCGAACACTTCTTGTGCTAACTTCTTGAAGGTGCCCATGGAACTGGTCAAAGAAACAGGAAAATCGACACTTCACCTCTCAGCCACCTCAACAGGGGTCTTAAGCGGGGAGTCGCCCAGGATGATCGCCTCAGGCGGGTCGGCAGATGTGGAAGATCCACCGGGGCATCCACCATCTCAACCCTGTCGAGGCTCGGGGGAATGGGAACTGTTAAGACTGAGACATCAAACACTTTTAAGACGTCTGGGAGTTGGTCCAGACGTCTGGAAATAAATTTTTGCATGCGTACGATTGCGAGTCTATACTCATGCTCACGCAGACTGAACCCGCCGCTCTCTTTTCTTCTCTCTCTTCCTTCACCGTCTTACGGACACCTCCCCCCCCACCCCCCCCACACACCTTCAAATACCCCTTCCCTCTCCCTCACCCACCACCCCACCGTCTCCTCCTTCTTCCAATTTGAGCATGAGGGAGGGAGAGTGAGGGCAGCAGCTGCTGCCGGGTGCGTGCGAAGAGGAGGAGGTGCAGCGAGAGGGGAGAAGAGGGAGAGCGCGTGAGGAAAAGAGAGAGAGCCCGTCGGAGCAGCTCGAGACTGATCGGTGTGCATGCGGAGGGGCGTCGTGCGGGGGAGATCTCCCCGGGTGCTGCTGCAGTCGAGCAGCGGACGGGCGACTGCTTGACGAGCTCACGCGCAGGGGGAAGAAGGCGAGGAGGTTCTGATTCTGGGAAATTTTCCCAGAATTAGACGTCTGGACCTACGTCTATACGACGCGGGCGACGTCTAGAGGGAGCCCTAGACATCTGAGAGGTACGTATTTCTTCCTCCACTTCCTTTTGCGGATACGGCCATACAGGCCGTTCCGCCGATAGTTTTGTCTCATGTCGTGTTGAGAGTGTGTTTATGTACGTGTGCAGGTTTCGTTTCGGGAAGGCGCGAGGACACGCCCTCCCACGCAGATCAGACATCTGGGCATAGCACCAGATGGCAGAGAGCATCTCCAGACTTCCGGAGAGGTGTTCGGACGTCTGGAACTAGGTCCAGATGATCCAGCAGGATCTTAGACATCTGAAGAATAGCTCAGAGTGAGGTATGACCTGGACCACCTTTTAAGACGTCTGGAAGGTGTTCCAGACGTCTGATTTGAGTTAGAGTTGTCGTTTTTGACCCGTTTAGGGTCCGTTCGAAGTCTGATTTCCACGTTTGAGATTCTGTTCTTCTTGGAATTTATTCCTCTACTTGTTTAAAATACTTTTATCCTATTCTGAGTGGTTCCTTGTGATTGATCCTTGTGTTAGGATCTCGTTCTGTTGCGGCTCTAGGGGTTGCGAAGGCACGTGGACCTGCCGATCACGCCCCCATTCCTCTCGATTTTGCAGGTAGAGTGGCTTCTCCTAGTTAATTACAAACATAAATGCATATCTGAATTAAATGATAGATCCTATGTTATGGCATGAATCTTAGGACCTGAAAACTAGATCGAATGATAGATCCTAGGGTATGGCATGAATCCTAGGACTGAAAACTAGATTGAATGATCGATCCTAGGGTGTGGCTTGAATCCTAGGAACAGAAACATTGAACGAATGTCTTGAATGCCTGAATTGCAATCTTGGATGAGTAGATAAAATAATGATAATTACCTGTAATTGGATAACAGTTGCCTGTGAAATGTAAAGTACTGTTGCTAGTAACTGCTACATGTAATTACTGTTGTGTTGGTAACTAAATATGAGCTGCTTGTATATAAATTGGAAAGGAAAAGAAGTCTGAATGTTGGAAATGCGTACTATATGTGAATAAACCTGAAATGATGAAATCTAGTATGGCTTGGCCTGAGGAAACATGAGCACTAACCCTACGGGGAATTAAGAGTAGAACTCCTGGAAATAAATGGAATAGAACTGGAAAAGTAAAACGGGAAAGTGTGTTGTCTCTTGGGTATGTGGTACCAAAGAGAGCATATATTACCTCTTAGTGTAGAGGGGAGCTTGCCGCCCTCAGGTCGAGACCGGGGTGAGTTTGGCCACTTTGCACCGACTTTCTGGCCCTCATGTACACCGTACCGGGGAGAGCTGCTAGTGTAGGGAGAGAGCTAGCCACCCCACGGGGCCCGAGGTTCAGCTAGCCGTCCTACACCGACTTGTTAGGCCCACTGAGCAAACCAGGGTAGTCAGGCGAGGGTGTGCGGACTGTGGAGGGGTAAGACCCCTGTTTGGTTACTGTGGAGGGACTAGACCCCTGTTACTGAGAGGGCTCTGCCCTATACTGGTTCCGTGCTGTGCTTTGGGCGCACCCGTTAACGGAAACGACTGACCGCGTGCTAGTGCGGGGTAGCTACCCGTGCGTTTATCGCGCGTGCCGTAGTCACCGTTACGCTTGTCAGCGACCTTGGAGTGGTTGACTGAGGGTAGGACCACCACGGGGGACTCTCTCGGCCAGGAGAGCACCATGTGCTACTTCTACTTTTTGGAAAAGACTGCAATCAAGATCATTCCCACGAGGAACATTCGAGATCAAGAGAAAGACCTGAGAAATGAATCAAGAAAGAGTAAATAGAGAAATAAAGAAAGAAATTAAATATAACAGCTACTTGTCCACCTTTACCGTTTTCTTAGCTAGCTGGTTGCCACTCTACTCAGCGTTTCGCTGACGTGTCACTTTTGTCACCTTTTCAGGACCAGGTGTTGAGCAGCCAGAGCCTGCAGCTGCGGAGGGTGCTGGGCCTAGTAGAGCCCAATAGTTGTACTTTTGTTGTACTGTATTTCTGTAGTAGTGAGTATTTCTATTTCACCTTGTACTCTTTATTGTAAACTTCATATTTTGTACATGTTTTTAATTCTCTACTATTGTGGTGGTATGTACTGTAGTAGTTCTTTTCTTTACTGCTGTACTTTTGTTACTGTTAGTTACTTGCATGGTGAATGTGGTTTATTTTACTGCTTTTTGGCTACTTTCTCCCTTGACGACTGGGTCTTGGGATCAGTCGAGTCTATCCGATTCTCGTGTCCTGTAGAGGTTTGGGAATTGGGTCGTAACAGGCACTATCGACTCTCCCATAGGAGGAGTTGTAGTGTACTTCCTTAAGCGCTTAAGGGGGACCTCTGCCTCCTTTTCGTCGCGAACCACCTCCTTCCTCTTTGCCTCCTTAGAGCGGAAAGATCCACTCCCCTCACCCCACTCTGAAGTCCTATCCTCCCCACGTTGGGACCCATCGTATATGGAACTGCAAGCTCGCTGCTTAGGGGTATCTGAGCGAACAAACCACCCAAAAGCTGAATAAAAAACAAAGGAGTTAAGCAAAGGGCGGAGGAAATAAGCCCTCTAAAGCTATTACTTGAAAGAGCGATCTTCATTTTTGTTGAAAACTTTAACATAAAATGATGTGTCGTTGTATTTAATCGTGTGGCAGAAAATCACTTTTAAAAAACATTTTAATTTTCAGAATCTAACCACGAATAGTTAGGTCATCTCCACAGGGAGGAATTAGCCTATTTAAGCTAGTAAATAGTGTTTTGTTTATTGGGGAATCTCAGTGGGTATGCATATTCCGTAGTGCAACTTGTTACCCTAATGAATTCTCATTCTAAGCAATTAATTAAAACTAAAGGGGTTTATATGAAAAATTATCACAATATAATATTCTAGTGATCTTGGTAATGATAATCAAGGTAACTAATTTCCCATAAAACTTTCCTTATTTACGATAATCAATGTGGCATGCTATTATCTAATTCATGAAATACTCAATCAAAAGCAATTTATAAAGAATAGAGAGATATGCATGCAAATTCACCTTAATATGTTAATTTGGTAAATAATTGAATAGGAAGCTTCACAATGGCATTTTCCGTAATTACTAATTGAATGAAAAACAAAGGTTTTTGCCTCTCTGTTTCGTGCGCAAGCGTGGGTCGACGGCTGATGGCGAGGTCGCACGTAGAGATGCGTCTCAACGAGTGCTTCAAAATGGTGGTAGCGACACGTCGCGAGGAGGCCGGTGGCGGCCGGCCGGCGAAGATGAACGACGGTGGTGGAGAAGCTGCAGCCGGTCGCGCGTGCTACAGGTGCTAGCGCGCGGTTGCTGGCGGTGGTGCGGGCACGCAAAGGTGCTGGAGGGAGACTGCAGGGGCGCGCGAGCGTTCTGTAGCTCTTGCAGAGGACGCGCCAGGCGCTGGAGGGAGAAGGAGACGCAGCGCCTGCGGGTGCTTGAAGGCAGGCACTAGAGGGGGGTGTCGGTGGGGTGCTGTGCAGGTGCGCGAGGGCAGGCTGGGGTGGAGTGAGCGCTGGAGGTGCTTAGCACCTGCGTGAAGGCATCGCCTGCAGTCGCGCGAGGGCGCTGGATGCAGGGCAATGTGAGCATTGGAAGGGCGCTGAAGGGGGCGCAGGTGGGGCGGAGTGCCTGAACAAGCCTGCAGGTGATGGAGGGCGTTGAGGCAGTGCAGTGAAGGCGGTGGAAGATGTTGCATGTGCACAAGAGGGTGCGTGGCCTGCGAGGTGCTGTGTGGGTGCGCCTGCAGTGAGTGGACTGCGCTTGTGAGGCGTGATGGTGCTGGTGCGGGCACAGGTGGGGCGGCTGCAGGCTGGAAGGGTGCGGTGGAAGGTGACTTCAGTGCACGCTTGGTTCACAAGGTCAACCCTCTCCATGGTGGAGAAGGTGGAGATAATTCCCCGCCAAGGGGAGGAAGAAGATGATGCCCGTCATCCAACTTTTCCCAACCTCTTTATCTCCTCTCCCTACGTGCGTGAGTTAAGGGACTTTCAAATCCCATTGCTATTTTTGGTCGGCGGCTGTTGAGGGAAGAGTTGTGGCTGGCCGAAGGATGAGGGATGGATTGAATCGGCTGTTTGTTGGGGAAATTTATTCCCTCCTCCCTGTTCTTTTTAAATATCATTCCTACACATGAAAACATAAAATCATTACATATTAAGTTATAGAATGCTATAAAATAAATGTAAACTTAAACCATGATGCATGCAAACATTCTATAACTTAATGTAGTTATTAACAAACCTAACAGGTAAGATTAAAGTTACTTAGACGTAATATTAGTCCATTAAAATGGACTCATCAAATACCCCCATGCCTAAGATTTGCTAGTCCCTAGCAAAAATGAAAAATAATAGAAGTAATCAGAAGATTTCTTCTTTCTCATTTCAAACTTTAGAGATTCAGATAAATGTGAAATGATGATAGCCTAGGTAACAGATCCAAGTGAAAAAGCCAATTCGCATTGGGAGTTCGTACTTCACCCTTGGTAAATATTGCTATCGGGATAGGCAACTACTCCCTTCGGGGATAAAGTAGAAGATAATATGTAATTTGACCCTGGCATTTGGCTTTGGTAGGAGATATCGAGTTGAATGGATTTTTATGTGGTGGCACACACTCATCTGGTGCTACATGTAGTCTAGTACTACAGACTCTAGATTTCTAGACTATTAGACAAGTCAACTCGGAGAAAGGCTAAACAACAGTGCTCTCTTGATGTTCCTAGGTGCTCACTCTTTTCTTTCTTTTCTTTCTGAGATCACAAATCTCGCCAGACTTAGTAATTGTACTCACTGTTTGGTAGCCTCATATGGTATCCACACTTCAATTAAAGTCCCAATAACTCTACAACAAGTTAGAGTCCTCAACCAGTATTCGGGCGATCAGAAATACTAAAAGGTAGGTATGGGTCATATTTGGTGAAACACGATAGGTGTTCTGTTCCCTCAGAAACAATGTTATATTATAAACTTTGACTTTTTTTTGGTAATATAACTATTTCTTTTTTTTTCTTTTTTCTTTTTCTTCTTTTCTTTTCTCCCCTTTTTTTTATTTTTTTATAAATCGACACAGACTTTTATTTATGAGGCATTATTAGGGATGGTGATGGTTAAAAGGATATTGTGTGGCTTATTTGGTGGAAGTGCATACTCTCGACACCAAGAAGGAATGGATAGAACAGGTGTATTTCTGACCTTTGACACTATTACCCTCCTTCAGACGAGGACTCTATGAAGGACGGTCGTAACCATCCACCATAGTCATAGCTTTATTAAGACTCCATCTCTGTGTATCTGCCTTATTTGGTGACTCTCAGGAATTCACACAAAGTACGCACATAAGAACGGAGAGTGAAAACTACGCCTAACTCTGAACTATCATCATCTAATTATCCAAAACTTAAGAGTCCTTGCACTAGACTTAGCGTACCAGTAATCTCTTTACTTTCTTCTCACAAATATGAGGTGGATCTACTAGAAGATAGTATGCCTGACTCCCTATGAACTGTCCAAGGGTTCAGTAGACTACAAATCTTATTGGTTTTCCTCAAGGATCCATTACCAAGTCTACGTGCACGTGAAATAAATGTACTGGATTCTAAACTTAAGAAATAATTCAGGAAGAAAAGCCTCCAATGAGAAAGGTATTTTGCTAGGGACTAACCCATTCAGCTCAAGAAAAGAGAATTTTTTTTTTATATGCTAACCTAAATGCATGAATACTTCTTAAAATGCAAATGCACCCCCCCATGCCTAAATCCTACAATGTCCCCATTGTAAAATTAAAACAGGAGGAGAAAGGAAAGAAATCACCTGATGACGATGTTATTCCGACCGCTGGGTTGCCTCCCAACAAGCGTTGCATTTTTTGTCAGCAGCCAGACTTAGAAGGAACCTATAAGTCTGGTTCCAAACAGACAAGGTTAGGCCCTAAAAATATGCGTAATAGTGTGAGCCTAGAAAACAGGTAGCCACAGATGTTGACAAGCTGATGATGCAATGTAATACCAAATGCTCGCCAGAAGATATGAAAGTGAAGAACCTCGTTGGCTACCTTGGGAGGTCTAGGAATAATAAATGGAATATGAAAAGGGACCTCCCGAAATGGAATAAGTGGAGGATAATAAGGATCCTCCAAAGCAGGACGGGTTTTAAAAGATATAAACATTATTAGTTCAAATCCTTGAATGGCGAGAGTAAAAGTACAAGCATCAATCCACACTCGCCATTCTATTTGAGGATGTACTGGCCTAATATGTTCTCCAGAAAGAATGTACATGAGCAGAGATATGATCCAAGGATCAGTTAGGGAGTATAAGGGTTGTTGGTAGTGTTGGAAGGTAATGGTTAAGTCCAATGAGGGCTTAGTCGGTGTCAAGTCTAATTCCAATAATGATTCAGATTGTGTATACTTCCTAACAGTTATAGACAACTTCATGTTACCCTACCTAGCATTAATGATCGGAGTCATATTTGAATCAAGGGTAGACTCCAAATTACAACTCTTTGATGGCAGGGTCAAAATGTTAGAATCATTATTATTCAGCTCATCCCCGGATTCGTTTGGTTCACTCAAATTTTTGTCGGGGTGTATATGTGATTCATTAGGAGTTGGATCAGTATCCTTAATTATTCCTAAAGGCGGATCAGTCTTAATGTTTTGGAGCAAGCCTATATAACTGAATTTGTTATTCTTCTCGGGGTATAAATCCTCAGTTGATGTGTTTTGTCCCCGAGAGTCTCCCATAGACTTCTCACTATTTTGTTTTTCCTCCTCTAATAGCAACTCCTGTTTTGATGGAGGATGACTATCAAAAGAAGGGAGAAATCTGGATTTTACGATATTATTTCTATCCTCTGGAGGTAAATCCTCAAATAATAAATAATTCCCTTGTGATTCACTCCAGATTTTCAGTCCAGGTTCCTCTATTGGGGCATCCTCATTTTCTGAAATAGACTCTTCATATCCCTGAGATCAAAATTGATATAATTCATCCTCCATTCCCTTAGGGTCACATTCATTGGGTGCATTTAAATCCTCAGGATATTGAATGGTAGGTGTTGATTCCCTAAGTGGAGGGTCAGGAGTAGGTTCACTAAGGGTAGAATGGGATTCCACCAAATAATCAATAGGGGAAGTGAGAGGAACAATACAACCTTGACACGGGTTGGTAGGGGTAAGGAGAATACTGTCATTGAGGTCAAGGTCTTCAAGAGGTACCATCTTCCCTTGCTTTTGACTCCAATAAAGCTCGGGTGGACAATCACTATGATCGTTGTCCTCTAGTGACTGTCTCATTGGGAGAGTCTAAGTGATAGCTACATAAAATTGGATCCCTATTGTCATTAGGTTCCTCAAAATTATTTTCATGATCATGATCGTATGGGTAGGGATTAGGATTATTGGGAAGCATGTAGCTAAGTTGTCTTATTTCTTCATTTAACTGTTGACTATTCCTCAACATCTCTCCCATTGATTCCATCATTTCCTTTTGCTGTTTTTGCATTTCCATCATAAAAGAGGAGAGGTTACTATTATCAGATTAGGGAGGATAGTCAATTTCAGGCTCTGGTTGCCTAGGGGTATCGGTCCAACCTCGATACGGAAAATCATGGTGGGAGGGTTGGGTGTTTGCGTGGAAGTAGGGATTTCAGGGTTGAAAAATCCAGCTCTTAGGCTCTGCTCAAAAGTGGGAGTTATCAAGCCAGTACTCCTAGGATAAGAATAAAAATGATCCCATGAATTATCAATATACCCATTAAAGGATGGATATGCTCGGGGCATGGGATCCTGATTAAAAGATGGGAAGTATTGACTCTGATAATCTAACTGATAGGAGTAAGGGTGATCCATTTCTTTAAGCAAAATAATTTTAACTCATAGGATTTAGAAGAATTCAAAATACAAGCAGAGACTTCCTAGAGAGTTCTACTGTCAAAGCAAATGCAAATTCAATGGGATCTATTTTTAGTATATTGTAGGTCTTAGAATTATATGTTTAGTTGATGGCCAAATAAGTTTTGCAAAAAAATTACGCTTCCTAGGCCAACCTTCGCTGGTGCTATAACCTACTCACAAGGGATGGAAGTCTCGAATCGAGCCCACACACAAGGAACTGAAGTAACTTGGTGGATAGGCTTGTTGATTTCTGACTAACTTCCCTTGTGGTGCAAAAGAGGAGAGGTAGAAATTTATCTAGTGACCTTATGTGTGAGGTGCACAGTGTCTCAAGTGTGCAAACATACGGTCGTGTTTTGATTTTTGAAATTTCGCAAACAGGATTCTTTTGCACACAATTTTCATTCACAGATTTTAAAGTCCAACCTCTTAGCAGTCCCAATTTTTAAAATGACCACTGAATTAATTTGATTTCAGCACTTTAGTGGTCTTAGATTTAAGTTCAATGCATATGCATGACAGGTAATTGATTCTCAAGAGAAGACGTACCTTACTCCAGCTTTCTTCGTGCAATGTATGCAATGCAGGAAAAATAAACTAGATGCTGTTCATTCAGTCCTAGATGGTCGTCCTATAGATATGCAGCTTCTAACAGGCAGTTCGATATATATATATATTTTAATAAAAATAATAAATAAACAGACCTAATCTACTAACTAACTGAAATGCAGTTCAAATAATGCAAATAATCCTATAATCTAAATAAATGGGAATACGCTCCCAAAAATACACTCCCACATACAAGAGCGATAAGAAATAAAGAGGCACTGGGAACACGTTCCCAAAAATACCTGACAAGGGTCCAAAAGATAAAAATTAAATTCTAATGTCTATCTAAACTAAATCTAACTAAGATCTACTAACTAAATCAGAAATAGGCTTTTTCGTAAGCCTATGCGCATGGGATCAAGGCCCATGTGTTCTTGTTGCTGGCCTCCAGGTGGCGTCAAGGTCCACCAAAAAGATTGTCTCCACCGTGCGCGCTCGTCGCGTTCCTCGCGTGTTTTTTCACAGAAGAAAATTCACAGTTAGTAATTCAGAAAAGGTTTCAAAATAGCATAAAAATAACATAAAATTCCCGAAAAAATTAATAGGCATTTTTCCTCCCTGGCAACGACACCATTTGAAAGAGAGATCTTCATTTTTGTTGAAAACTTTAACATAAAATGATGTGTTGTATTTAATAGTGTGGTAGAAAATCGCTTTTCAAAAATATTTTAATTTTCAGAATCTAACCACAAATAGTTAGGTCGTCTCCACAGGGAGGAATTAGCCTATTTAAGCTAGTAAATAGTGTCTTGTTTATTAGGGAATCTCAGTGGGTATGCATATTCCGTAGTGCAACTTGTTACCCTCATGAATTCTCATTCTAAGCAATAATTAAAACTGAAGGGGTTTATATGCAAAATTATCATAATATAATATTCTAATGATCTTGGTAATGATAATCAAGGTAGCTAATTTCCCATAAAACATTCCTTATTTATGATAATCAATGTGGCATGCTATTATCTAATTCATGAAATACTCTATCAGAAGCAATTTATAAAGAATAGAGAGATATGCATGCAAATTTACCTTAATATATTAATTTGGTAAATAATTGAATAGGAAGTTTCACAATGGCATTCTCTGTAATTACTAATTGAATGAAAAACAGAGGTTTTTGCCTCTCTCTTCCATGCGCAAGTGTGGGTTGATGGCTGATGGTGAGGTCCCATGTAGAGATGCGTCTCGACGAGTGCTTCACAATGGTGGCAGCGGCACATCGTGAGGAGGTTGGTGGCGGCCGGCCGACGAAGATGAACGAATGCGGTGGAGAAGCTGCAACCGACCGCGCGTGCTGTAGGTGCTGGCGCGCGATTGTTGGCGGTGGTGCGGGCAAGCGAAGGCGATGGAGGGAGGTTGCAGGGGCACGCGGGCGTTCTGCAGCTCCTGCAGAAAGCGCACCAAGCGCTGGAGGGAGAAGGAGATGCAGCGCCTGCAGGCGCTTGAAGGCGAGCGCTGGAGGGGGGCACCGGTGGGGTGCTGTGCAGGTGCGCGAGGGCAGGCTGGGGTGGAGTGAGCGCTGGAGGGCGCTTAGCGCCTGCGTGAAGGCATCGCCTACAGTCGTGCGAGGGCACTGGATGCAGGGCAGTGTGAGCGCTGGAAGGGTGCTGGAGGGGGTGCTGGTGGGGCGGAGTGCCTGAACAAGCCTGCAGGCGATGGAGGGCACTGAGGCAGTGCAGTGAAGGCGGTGGAAGATGTTGCATGCGCACAGGAGGGTGCGTGGCTTGAGGGGTGCTGTACGGGTGCGCCTACAGGGCGCGATGGCGTCGGTGCGGGCGCGGGTGGGGCGGCTACAGGTTGGAAGGGTGCGGTGGAAGGTGACTTCAGTGCACGCTTGGTTCATAGGGTCAGCCCTCTCCACGGTGGAGAAGTGGAGATAATTCCCTGCCACGGGGAGGAAGAAGATGATGCCCGTCATCCAACTTTTCCCAACCTCTTTATCTCCTCTCCCTATGTGCATGAGTTAATGGATTTTCAAATCCCATTGCTATTTTTGGCCGGCGGCTGTTGAGGGAAGAGTTGCGGCTGGCCGGAGGATGAGGGATGGATTGAACCGGCTATTTGTTGGGGAAATTTATTCCCCCCTCCTTGTTCTTTCTAAATATCATTCCTACACATGAAAACATAAAATCATTACATATTAAGTTATAGAATGCTATAAAATAAATGTAAATTTAAATCATAATGCATGCAAACATTCTATAACTTAATGTAGTTATTAACAAACCTAACATGTAAGATTAAAGTTACTTAGACGTAATATTAGTCCATTAAAATGGACCCATCATTACCCCCCCAACTTACATGGCATGGGATAGGACTTTGCAACCCACGACAACGTTGCCTGATTGCGCAGCAATCATAGATCTTAATTTACCTGAATTAAGTTAGATCTTAGCTTATGCTAGGAAGAATGCATGCATAAGCATCTTATTTTGCATCATAGTAGATTTGTTAGCATTGTAAATAACAATGCTATATTATGCTCTAATTAAGAGGTAATAATAATTTGAGGTAATTTGAGGCCGCTGATGATGAATCTGACCGTACAGATTTGATCAGAACAATGTCAGGAGTCCAATGCTTCCGAGATCATCTTGATCAGACTTCAATAGCATCCTATGCAGTCTGCAGAAGAGGAAAGGCCAAGAAGCAAGGTGACGAAAATCCAAACTCCAGATGCCAAATTCAATTGCACGGATGGATCTAGATCAACGATCGCAGTCCAACAATGCAAGAATCGCCTCAATCGGAGCCTTATAGCACCATCTACAAAGCAAAGAAGATGGACGACCATGATGGCGCCATCACAGCCACCCAAGATCGCTGCCCCCATCCATTGAAGGAGTCCTACGTACTTTGTGGGTCGTTGGATCGCCATCCAACGACCACAAGAGCGCCACACCTACCAACCCCCGTGCTCGTTATCAAGAGGATCCATCCCAGCCATTGGATCTTCATCCAACAGCTGAAGCAGCATAAGCGAAGAAACAAACACACGACCATCCACGCACGTAGTGCATTGGTCAGCACGGGTGGAAGCAAGCAGGCATCGAGTGTTCGAGGCGCGCGGAGCATGAAATTGAAGAGGCAGCGAGGCGTAGACGAAATTGGGTCGTGTGTTGATAGTCTGGCGGCATGGAGGCGAACGCGTGGCACGTTATCCTACGTTGGATCAGGCAGTGGGCGAACGCAGAGATGCACGCTCTGTTCCATGCCCCGATGTACGTGAGCACTTAGAGGCAGTGCGAGCATGCATTTAAGCCATCGATTATTTAGATCGGATGACTAGATTTAAACACACACACATGCGCATGATTTAGTGAAGGCGGTGAGCAGCATGCGCACGACCGTGCGATCAGGATCCAAAGGCGCTAAGCATGCCACATGCCGACATCTGGTGGATTGCATGCGCATCAGTCATTATGGAGGCTATTTTGAGGCGAAATCAGAGTTGTTGATCTCCAACCAATGGATCTGATTAATCCAAGGCCATTGCACGGTTTGAAGGGCCAAATACCAACTTTGCCCCTCAGTTTGGCTATAAAAGGGGCCCCAGAGCCCCCATCTCCAAACCTCCAAGCTTCTCTAGATTCCCTCTTCTTATGAAGCATACATCAAGACCACCTTGGCGCACCTCTGCTGCTCTCCCCAACTTACCCAAAAGGCCACCAAGGACCACCCTTGGTGCCCTTGTTCTAGTAGCTTAGATAGTTATCTTTAATTCAAGTTCTAGTAATGCATGTTCTAGTTATTTAGTTCTAGTGTAATTGCAACTCATGATCAACCAATTTCCTGATTTGCTTTATATCCATTGTGATTAGTATTAGTTAGTTCTAAATCAGTTTTAAAATCAAGTTGTTGTTTGCCTCCCTGAGTTCGATCGGGACTCACATCTTGTTATTTATTTGTTTTGACGTATTTTCAGACTATACGATGACTTAATCACCTTTAAGCATGATTTTACAATCGAACATCGCTAAAACATCTTCCTGCCTGAGTTCTGAGCTGGCAATTGGCCTAAATTTCATTGCCCTATCTACATCCGCTTGCGTAGATGGGTCAAGTTCCTCAGCTCTAAGCAGCAAATCTCTATCAGGCAGGCCTTGCCACATGTAAGGGGCTACTAGGTCCTTAATATTATGGAGAAAGAAAAAATGGCAGACTTAACCATTCAAGCTATCGGGGAGGTCGACTAACTGGTACTTTGTGTGCTAGGTGTACAAGGTGTAGGTATTAGAGGGGGGCTTGCCCCTTTTCACTTTAAGGGGCACGAGCCCAAAAATCAGGAGAAATATGCCCAGTCAGGAAACAATTCCTAGATGGAAATAAATGACAGTAAAGGCTTGAGAACAGGCCATCAATTGAGGTTAAGTTGAGAGGGGGCAAGGCGATAATAGGAAATGAAGGAAACCAAAACGGGGTTTAAAGGCACCCGTAATCCGTGTTCTATGGCATATCTATAGATTATGAACATCTGCTTCATTTTATCAAAGCACAAGTGGGTCATGGACCTGCAGGCATGAAAAGGGACTCCACTAAGTCCATACCCTACCAGAAACTCACTAATGGCGGATCAGTTACGAAAGTCAAAAGAAAAGTTGTACAATTCATTCGTCTCAAGAGAGATGTCGGATGAGGAAGAGTCAGACTTACCCTTGCTCACGAGTGCTGACATGTTGAGGGCTCCGCTACTCCTCCAAACACAACGTTTTCTACGTATAGAGTCTCTTACACCTCACCGAAAAAGGAGCGGAGGCAAGCTCGCAAGGTGATCCACTGCAGTTTAAGCAAGTATGTGGGGCATTAACTCTACCTCACCTACTATTTCTAACCCCTTGGGGGAGTCCTCCACCTGAGACGCATGAATTTCGAAAAATAAAATCTTGCAGTGTGCGACACGGATTTCAAACAATCCCACCAAAGTTGAAATGACCTTGGTCATCATTACGGGCATTAAATGCCCTTGCATGTGTATCATTTCGCTACAGTAATAACGATTGCATTGCTGTCAAGTACAACATTTGAGCAAATATGCCATATCATGACGACAATTAATGTCAATCTTGTCACACAAAAAGAGAAAAATCAATTCTCACAGTGATTGGCCACCACTCACGGAAGGTGACGCATACGTCACATTCCTACCCGAGATGCTGGCCTCTTAAGGCCAGTAGGGACTTAGGTGACGATACACCTACATTCCCGTCAACATATGTTGACCTCTTAAAGCCAATAGGAATCTAGGCAGAACACGCCTACGTCCCCTTTAGCATATGTTGACCTCTTAAGGCCGATAGGAACCCAAGCGGAACATGCCTACGTTCCCTTCATCAAATGTTGACCTCTTAAGGTTGACAGGAACCTAGTCAAACACACCTACGTTCCCTACCTGCCTAAAATTAAAATGTATGCCTTATGACAAATGCTCAACCCATTTGAAAGATAGCCAAGAAATCAATTGGGGGCATCATGTATATGCAAAGTTCTAACACCTTGACTACTCTCTCAGCAGCATCCGCTAGCTAGAGAGTGCGAGCATATGATAAGGGGCAAAAAGTGCCCTTGAACTTAAAACTTTGCATGATGCCCAAAAAAGATCTGGTTGCTCGGATACCTAATGAAAAGATGGACCCGAGTCTACCCGACCCGCCTATACCCAAACGGATCTAGACTCGCCATCATCCAGCTGGATCCGAGTGAGTCTGACCCTCCAAAGAACCCAATTGACCAGAGTTGAAGAGGCAGCAACAACATCCACGTCGGTGCTGACAGTAGCATTACTAACACTATTTTTAGCTAAGTAATTGATGTGCAAGGGAATCCACAAGGTCCGTTATAAAGATTAAATGTTACTAGATTTTGTACTATAAATAAGGAAGAGAGGCCTTCGAGGGCTCTCTTAATGCAACCTGAGAGAGAAAATGAGAGTCATTGTACTACCCACAATCCTAGTGAAAATTTGGGAGCATCGCTCTCCCCCAGACATACACCCCCTTCTGGGTGGAATTGGGTCACCAAACACTTGTGTCTTTTCTCTGTGTAATTGCTTGTGATTATTGTTGATTCAAATTCCCTTTTTACCAAGGGCCCTAATCAATGACCATATAATTTAATTATAAAATAATTAATTATTTTATCACTAAATTAACCTATAAACATGGCTGGAAACCACATTATGTGTGCTAATTTGGCATACAAATTGAGTGCCACATCATAAACTCGTGAGCACACATACCACTATAAATTGAAACTCGTGGGTTGACCTTCCATCCAATATGGGGATCGGATCCCTAAGAGCATTCATGACCTTGATTTCGAGAGAGAGAAAAGACAGGAGCTTGTGTGTGCTCGTGCATGGGCGTGTGGGCCTGTATGGGCTCAAAACTATACATGTAAAGCTAAGTAATAATACAACTAGAGCTTACTTAGTAGTGGTTGATCCAGCCCCTTTAAGGGACGTTGATGTTGTGAAAATTGGGCCCACAAACCCAAAAATTTTAGGTTAGCGAATAATTAGGGGGTTAAGTTGATGTTAATTTGACTAAGTGTTGGACTGTGTTAGTATTACATGTTAGTGAGTGTGTGTAATTTAACTAAGTGTTAGAGAGTATGTTGGGTGTGTATGTGTGTATGCATGTTAGCATGTATATATATAGTTAGTACATTTATGGTTAGTATATATATACTGGTATAGTATATGCATAGAGTAGATATATATATATATATTATACTATATATGTATATTGCAAATAAAGAATTATACTTATTTATATATTATTTTTGCCTAATATTGTGTAAATATGTTTTTAAGGCTTATATATATATATAGTGTTATATATATTAGTTAGTATATATAGTGTATATATGTTAGTACATTTACCTAGTAAATATTATAGCTATATATATAGGTTAATTAGTATATATACTTAGGAATTGTAATTATATCAGTATGAATTAGATATAATTAAGAATAATTCATTTTGTGCCTATATTGTATATAGTTTTAAGGCATTAGTTAATTGTGAATTCTATTAGTTGTTACACTTAGATGTAGTAATTAACCTAGATTAGTTTAGAGTAGTTTTTGATGCCTTTAGACTTGTATATTTATATTCTTGAGGAATTGTCATTAACATTAATTCATTCATTTTTGTACATAATTGTCTTGGATTAGTTTATTCTTTAATTCTTTCATTTATAATTCATTCTGATGTAAATAAACTTAACACTTTTGAAATAAAAGATGATTTTTGAATAATAAAAAGTGTTGTATATCAATAACTACCTTTTAGTGAACCTGGAATAAAACTAGTAAAAAGTTATGTTTAAATAAATGATATCTGTCTAGATTACAATACTATACTACAATAAGATTTATTAACCCAAATTAAGTAGCAATCCATATGGTATATCAGTCAACATGCTCAAGGATGACAAGGCAAAAAATGATAGCTAGCATTGAGGATGGGGGGAAGGAGTCGTAGCTGTGGAGACTGCTTTAAAGATCAACACCATGGATCTATTTGCATTCTCATCGAACCTCGAAGGTACCCATTTCCTCTCCCTTATTCTCCCATCGTGTGCACAATGTGGTGATGAGTCACGAAGATGAAGGTACCCATTGATTGTCAATGCTACTTTCACCTCTACGTTCGTGGGCAAGGTTGTAATCGCGATCATGGCAAAGGACGTAACCAGCAAGTAAATGTGTTTGGTCGTGGGTAGCCATCTTATGGACATGGATAGCAATAGCAAGAAAGCTGAGGCCATGGCCATGATTACACCAATAAAGCAAAAGTTGTTTGTCAACTTTGTGGTAGACTTAATCACAATGCTATCAACTGGCATCCAAAATTTTTCACAAGTTCTTCTCAGGTGTGTATGGGAGCTTACTTTTGCTGGACATGAAAGAAGTTCCTTTGCCAAAAGGTAGAGGTCAATGCGCTTTCGATGAACTTCAGAGACATGTAGCTTACCCCAATGATTGGATTGTTGACACCAGGTTTGGAAATCACATTTCGAATAACAAAGGTAACTTCATTTCATTAAAGTCTTATCTTGGAAAAGGTTGTGTAATCACTGATGGCATAGTGCATCCTATCACTCACATTGAAGACATTGATATTTACACTCTTGATGGTTGCATCTACCTTTCCAATGTTTTCTATGTCCCTACAATGCAGTACCTCCTATCTATTTTTCAATTGTTGGATCATCATGATGTCCATAGTATATTCATAAAGGCTTATGTTTTTCAAAAGGCAAATCAATCCAATTGGATTCTTTTTAAGGGGCAACAACATGGCCGTATGTGGGTTGCCACATGCATTAATCAAGATAATAACACTTTTGCTACTATCCTGCTTTTCATTCTGCTTCTGTTCTTGCTTTTTAGAATAATGTTTGCAATAAAGTCCCTGTAGCTTCTTTAAAACAACGACATCAGCGTTCTAGTCATTGCAATTTTGAAACATTAAAGAAGTTACATGATCTTGGCTTAATAGAATCTTCTGATGGCTTTAATAAGGATATCATTTGTCATGATTGTCAACATGGAAAGAACACTAGATTGCCTTTTGGATTATCTACTTTGGTGTCCACTTTTATATTGGAACTTATTCATACTAATGTTTGGGTCCCTACTCTTCGTGCTTTATTGTCACGATCTCATTATTATGTAACTTTCATTGATGATTTTTTTCAATACACCTAGATATTCTTTTTAAAAGAAAAATATAAAATTTACAAAACTTCTGTCAAGTTCAAAGCCTTTATTAAGAATCATTTTGAATGCAAGATCAAATGTCTCGAAAGTGATGCTGAGAGAGAGTACATGTCATATGATTTAGAAAATTTTTAAATATTCATGACATTACATACATGCTAGCGAAGTTCTCCTAGAACATCACAACAAAATGATGTAACTAAAAGAAACATAGATGTATTTATGAAACAGATCTTAATATGTTGTATGAAAATGGAGTTCCCACTTATCTTTGACCTGAATCTTTTCACATTATTATGTTTCTTATTAATAGAACTCCTTCGTAAAAATTGGATTTCCAAGGTCCATATGAACGATTATATAATAGTTTACCCAATTATTATTTGCTTTGATCTTTCAATTGTACTACTTATGTTCATGTGAACAAGAGTGTAAGGGACAACTTGGATCAAAGGGCTATTCAATGCATTTTTGTTAGCTATGAAGAGCAAATGAAGAGTCACAAATGCTTTAATGTGCCAACACAAAAATTCTACATCTCTAGATAAGTTGCTTCTTATGACAATTTGCCAAGATGTGACACTCAGAAGGTCAAAATGGGTGCACCACAATCCAAGACTATAATTTAGATCCTCCTACCCAAGGTTTTAAATATCGATATCGATATCATATCAGCAAGTCAAAAAAGGGATACATCGTTGATGTTGGTGAATTTTGGAGAAATTACTCAAAAAGCCCCAAAATGTTACAAATTTTATGAAAATGAACATTTTAATAACTAATACATCATAAAGAAATGCCTAGAAAATGAAAATAATAAATTTTGAATGAAAACATAATATAAATACACTAGTCGCATATTAACAAAGTTATATATTGAAAAAAAAGTATACAGAATATGATAATAATTGAAAATATTCATAGTAATTTTCATTGCATATTGTTGACAATTTAAATTATGCTTTAGTTGCACTGATTTTCTTATTAGTTTCAGTATGTCCTCTATTCTAAGACTCTTCTTTTTCTCATTGACCTACCTCAGATTTCGCGAGCCACCCTATTACTCTTCTTATTACAATCTCAAGACATGAAATCACAAATATTATCACCAAATATGCACTTAGTGATAGAAAATACGATCTAGATTACACAGGAGTATATAATCAACAAATATAAATTGTCAAATAACTAGAGCCCTGATTTTCTTATCAGTTCCAACACATTCTCCATTCTAATACTCTTCCCTTTCTCATTGGTCTATCTCACATTTCGTGAACCACCCTATTACTCTTCTTATTATGAGCTCAACACATGAAATCACATCTTCTACCAACAAAGATGCACTTGGTGAAAGTAGACATGATTTAGATAAACAAGCATATATAATGGACAAATATAAACGCTCAAATAACTAGAGAGAAATTATACCCATCATGGCATAATACACAGTTTCTAATATTAGTAGAGATCAACAAAGTACCAGTGCACAAGTACTTAGATAAACCATGTTGAAACAAGAGAGCCTGTCAATCCTAGGTAATTGTGGAGGAAAGAAAGAAGAACCATCATGGATGACATCCTTTAATCAAAGGAAGGTGACAAAATAACCCTTTCAATACCCTCATGGATTATCAAAATGCTTGATTTTATGCATCTTTTTATAGAGATTTGAAGATGCTAATGTATTTCTCACCCACATTTTAGAATCTTCTTCCTATTTTTCAATAAGTAAAACCAAATGTAATGACTGAATCATCAACAGAGGATGTACAGCTCTAAAGTTGACATATTTGATGGACTACAAGGGAGCAAGAACACTAGCATGTACAACTCTAAAGTTCAATAAAAGTCCATGATATCGGCGATATCATGAAAACAAGATACTTCATGTGATATCGAAATGTCCAGACCCATCGATATTGATATATCGACGGTATATCGACGATATATCAAACCCTGCTCCTACCTCATAATAATCTTCATGGCACAAATCAAAATATGAACCTTCCACCTTCATAGGAACCAGACATGAAAATAGGGTAGAAGTTTGACAAAGGCAACAATCTGGGTGGTCAAACAGAGAAGGAACAAAAGGTTCATGACGATACTTCTACATCACAGGATGACCATAGGCAACCATATCTTATTTATCAAAGAAAGTGCCTTCAAAGTAAAAGACATATCCAGGAAGCCAATTTTCATCAATCGACCACAGGGATGTTACTTCTATCCATAAGGAGGATCCTACACCACCCAACACTACAACTATTGAGGTAGATCATGATATCAGTACTATTGAATCTAGCCCGAGTACCAAGCCATTATACCCACAAATAATTACAACTTGCACCCCCGTGAAAAATTAAGAATGTCTTTATATCCCCTTACATCGTTTGTGGATTGTGGCATCTTCACCACAGATTTTCAAGACTTTATGATTTATCCACCTCACACTTTTAGAGAAGCCTCCAAGGATAACTATTGGATTGAAGCAATGCAAGAAGAAATGAATGCTATATATGCACAAAAACTAGGCTTTGATACTTGTTCTATGTCCATCTCACAAAAATGTTGTTGGCTCAAAATGGGTTTACAAAGTTAAGTATAGATTAGATGGCACTATTGACAAATTCAAGGTTCGCCTTGTTGTTAAAGGATTCACACAATAATTTGGTGAAGATATTTATGAGGCTTTCAGTTCAATGGTTAAAATTGTCACTGTTTGTATTGTTTTATGCCTTGCTTTCAATTGTGGTTGGCATCTATATCAACTTGATGTTAAGAACACTTTCCTTAATGGTGATTTAGAAGATGAAGTGTATATGGTACAACCAAAAGGGTTTGAAGAAATTGACAAAGTCCAATATGTTTGCAAGCTTCAAAGGGCTATTTAAAGACATAAACAAGCTTCCAAGACCTGGTAGTGCAACTTTCACAGTTCTTACTAGCTTGGATTTTCAACAGTGCCCAGTAGATCATTCACTATTTATTTATGAAAAATGGACAACATTGTGTTATTGTTACTCTATGTTGATGATATTGTGGTCACAGGAAATTCGAATTGCATCGTTGCTGATGACAAGAGAGCCCTTGAATAGTCCTTCAGCATTATTGATCTTGGTAATCTGTGTTATTTCCTAGGTGTTGAGGTTGATAGAACATGTGACAAGATGACATTAACACAACACAAATACACCTTTGATATCCTCAAAAGATTCAAATTTTCTAATTACAAGTCTATTTCCACTTTGCCTTCATCACAACACAAACTATTTAAAGTCGATAGCAAGATTATCAATAATCTAGGGGAATATCACAGCATGATTGGTGCACTCTAATATCTCACCATCACCAAACCTAACAATATTACTTTTGTAGTAAATTAGGTCTTGCAGTATGTGCATTCACCTACGATCAATCACTTATAGGCAGTGAAGCAAATTTTTAGATATTTGAAATGTACAAGTACAAATGGGCTCAACTATATGACGGATCCCCTCATGCCACGAGGAGTTGGTTCTCTTACTGGTTTCTCCAATGCTGATTGGATAGGGGACCCTGACAATCATAGATCCATCATTGGGTATTGCATGTATCTTGAAAAAAGCTTAATTTCTTGGAAAAGCTGCAAACAGAGAAGTGTTGCTAGATACTAGGCTTTGGCGTCTGCCATTAGTGAAGTCATATGGATTCATTCCATTCTAAATAATCTAAGAATCATGAACATACTTCTATGCTATGTAACAATAAAAGTGCATGCATCTTGTTGCCAATCTAATTTTTCATGATCAGTCAAAACACATACAAATTGACTATCATTTTGTCAAGAAGATACAAAGTTGAGAAATTGTTGTCCATCACATAGCTATAGAGAATCAAATAGCTAATATCTTAACAAAATTTGTGGGCATTTAGATAATCTCCAAGCTGAAGAATAAACTGAATAGTTGTCATCCCCATACTCCATTTACAGCGGGATGATAAAAGTGTAGTTTAAAAGGGTTGAATTGTAAATATTAGGAATTATTTGAATGTGTGTAGGCATGTGTTATAATTTTTCCTACTTGGGTAGTAAGAAATATTGTTATTATAAATAAATCCTAGGGCCTCCTTTAGAAATTATTAAAATAAAGAAAACCCTAGGCCCAACATAGAGAGGCACTTGAATTGGGTTAGTAAATACTTCCATTTCGTATTATTTGTTTGTGATTATTGTCTATTTTTTATATTTCTAAACTATCATAAGAATTCATTCTTGTGTAACTTTCCTAGCTTGTTTCAAGCTAAAAAGTCTTCATATAAGGTTTCCATCTTAGTAGATTCCTCTAGGATTGATTTTTACAAATAAAACCAATCTAGCTACTTTTATTCTAGGTCGTTTCATCTTTAAGATAATAATATGCCTAGACTCAAGTAGTTGCATAATTATGTTTCTCTTCTGATTCCTCTGGGTTTGATTTTTACGCGTAAAACCAATCTGGCTACTTTTATTCTAGATCATTTCATACTTTAAGATAATAATATATCTGCCTAGTTACGAGTAGTTGCATAATTATGTTTCTCTTCTAGTTAAAAATTGTACAAGTCTAGCTAATTAGCCAATCAAGCATCTTCTAGATCTATTATGCAAGGAACTTACCTTTTGTCACCTCCAGCACAAATCAATTGAAGCACAGGATTGGACTTCCTACTTATTGCCTCAAGCTTAATCAACAAATTAGTTGACCAGTTCAACAAGGTTTACCATTTTATTCCCTTTTGATTCCATTCCAACCAAGTTTCTTTTAATCTTAGAGTCCTATATTTAGAGAATTTACACTTAGGCAAAACAACTTGTCTCCCACGAATGTTAGAAATTAGGAGGCATCATATTTTTACCCTTGACAATTTCCTCTTAATGATGTTCCTCCATTTTTCTTTTGTCATCCTTATGTAAAGCTGATGCTAATTTTTCCAAACTAATTATTTTATTAAATGTCTACAAAGATATACGGTAAAGAAAAAAAGGCACAATTTCATAATATGCCAAATAATCATAATAAATAGACTTCGACACCTCAAAGAGAGAGGACGAGAACTAAGGGCCATGAGACAACATATAGCAAACTCTAAGATCGATGGAGATGGCGACAAAATAGACTGCTAAAGATGGAGCAGAAGTGACTAGAGCAGTAGGGCATTAAATGGACATCGATTGAATTTATTATAATTTAATGTTTTTTCAGAAGGGCAAATATGATGGTGTTAGGTTTTGATCATATGATCTTTTGATGTTAGGTTTTGAGGCTTTGCCTCTTTACCACCCTTTAATGGTGATTTGAACCGATTTCTTTCTTTTTCTTTTTGAGATTTAACCAACTTCATTTCCACCTTCAGTTTTGTACTTTTCTTTTGCACCCTTTTAACTTGATAGGAAGAATAGTTTAGACAATACTAACCGATTGGATGAGTGGTTAACATGAAGTCATAAAAGTTTCTTATCCTAAACGATATCTTCGATTTAGGTTTTGATGAGAGTAAAAATTTGTCCTTGGATGCCAAGGCATGTGATTATGTACCCAATAGATTGAAGGATTCATTAGGTGGATATTAGAGAAGCTTGTCGAGGCCTAACAAACATATTGAAACCTGTTGAGGCCCATTAAGCATATCAAGGCCCATTGAGACTTTCCAAGCCCTATAGAGGTCCACTGTTCCTAATGGGAATCTGAGTAGATTTGCATGTGTTCTATGGGGTTAGTTTAAATACCGTTAGGTGGATGAGATCCAAAGGGAAACCCACTGGAATACCCTAGTAGGCTCACTCCTAGTATAAGAGCGAAGAGGCTACAAGATAACATGGTAGGATGCTTACCCAATCCTTTGCTTAAAGAAAATCCTAGCATGTGGGTGCCCAAATAAAATGGCCCACTTACCCAATCTGGTCATAGTCTTTGGAAATGCACCGGGTGGAAAAGACCTAACGTGCCAAATTAGCCACATCACCCATCGCACTTTTTGTAGCATGCGAATGAGAGCAATTAGAAGAGTTAAGAATGTTCCTCCCACACATACAAGTGAATGAAAGCTATTTCAATGGGGGCCTAAGAAGCAAAATAAAATTGTAACCATGTAATTAATTTTCTCGTAGACTAATGCAACATAACGTCCCACTATATATGGGAGGTGATGGTTGTAGTATCACCATAATGCCAAGGGAAGCACCTGGCAACTCTTCCTACATTCAACACAACTCTAGTGTAATTTCTTATGCCTTAGGAGGACTCCATCCTCCATAGGATATCTACCCTTCTAGTAAATCTCCATCTCTTACATGGTTTGCCTCTTGATCCACTAAACTCTTCCATTTATTCAGTGAAACTATCTCTCCTAGAATAACACTAAGATCCCCATCAATCAAAGTTCAATGGATCTACATAAATATGGCTCCATCCAAAAGAGACAAGTTTTTCTTGCTAGTAATAAGTCGGAAATATAGTTATTAGGCTACCTTTTTTATTGAATCCTACCAAAATCCTACTAAGCAAATAAATTGGTTCCTTCACGGGGCATTACAAGGAAAATGAAAAAAGCAAAACATGCAATCAATAAAAGATTCATACATTGTGAAAGACCTCTAACATATCTAAATCTAGATTAATAAGAAATCTTCCATCAGCTTGACATAAACAAGAGATAAAGTGAGAAGGATATCTATGCATTTTCGTTCTTTCCGATCCAAAGATAACAAATTAGGTTATTGGGTAATAATGAGCAGATAGAAAAGGTAAAATATGATTCAACATTATTAATTTGGTGAATTTTTAGTCAATAAATTAAATATCCCTTTTTTTATGAAAAAGTATAGAAAACACACTGTAACACATTTTGCAATCCGTAGAGTGCTAGTGATAATTTTAATCCATGTATTTTAATTTCTCATGCATTCAACACAACTCTAATGCAGTTTCTTTTGCCTTAGGAGGACTCCATCCTCCCTAGGATATCTACCCTTCTAATAAATCTCCTCTTGTATGATTTGCTTCCTAATCTACTGAACTCTTCCATTTATTTATTCAAGTAATCTCTTTTAGAATAACACTAGGATCTAAATACAAAAGCCCATCAATCAAATTCAATGGATCAATATAAATATGGCTCAATTTAAGAGAGACATGTTTTTCTTGCTAATAATAAGCCAGAAACATAGATCTTGTTACCTTTTTTATTGAATCTTATCAAAATCCTGCTAAAGAAATAAACTAGTTCCCTTTGAGAGGCATTGCAAAGAAAAAGAAAAAAATAAAACAAACAATCAATGAAAGATACATACTTTGCGAAGAACCTCTAACATATCTAAATCTAGATTAAAAAGAAATCTCCCAACAATTTGACATAGATATATATATATATATATTCATTTTTTCTGATCCAAAGATAATAAAGTTATTGAATAGTATTGATCAAATAGAAAACACACGACTTCAAAGGCTAAAAGGTAAAATATGATTTGGCATTATTAATTTGGTAAACCTTTAGTCAATAAATTTAATATCTTGAAGATAATTCAAAAAGAGTGTAAAATTTGTATTTTACGAGTTCGTTTATATCAATGAGATAGCAATGAATTATCACTCATTAACTCTCATTAATTATTTAAACAAAATATATGACTACAAGTAATTAAATTTACCAAACATCAACTTATCCAACACATTGAAATGAGATAAAAAGCAAACAAGATCTGAATTCTCACCTGAATCAATCCAATCACAAGAAGAAACTTTATTACAATCGAATCTATATCAAAAAGGCTTTTATACAAACCTTAACTACATCATATGCATTATCACTAATCTATTATCTCTGACCTAGAGATTAGTTATAGCTCCTTAAGGTCACCTTTAAGTAATTATAAGAAGACTAGTCAAGCTCTGATGGACTTGATCAAATCTCCGAACATGATTATCGAATCTCAGCTATTTGAAGTTAGAAAAAAAATCCCTCAAATCAACATCCTTTACCCTTATTTATAGATCTCTAAAATAGGTGAATCTTCTTAAGGAAGTTTCACTCTTTCTAGAAGCTTCTTTTCACATGTTCCAACCGTCTTTCACCACTTGTTTATCTTTGACTTGGTCAAATTTAACGTATCTCCCTTGCAGATATGTCGAGAATAAACTTAATCCAAAATGTTATCAAGATTCATTATAACCAACTCAGGGCAACTACATGTACCTTTTTTGACCTCGAGGGTCATTCATAATTCCAGTTCACCTCCTCGACCTTGTTTATTTTCAAGCTCATTACCTAACTTTGAATTCTGATTTGTATAGGTTGAGTAGCCGTTTCTGAGTCATCTATCTAGTAAATTAGTCCTTTTCAACTTGTTAGCCATTTTTTTGGATCTTCTAGGGAGTCGGTCCTCTCTCCCTCCACGAATACTTGGACATAGGCCCTTCCTTAGCTAGTCGTGCCTAACTTTTGGCAAAGTCATCCTTTTCTTCTTATGGTACTCGGGCATTAAGGGATTTTTCATTCAATGTTGATCTTGGGGATATGAGAATATTAGATTTCAAGGTTTCAAGTCTTAATTCTCAATTGGACCTGAGTTATCCAAATTATTGGGATCATCTCAGTTATCCGAGTTACACATGGCTCAGGCATGAGTCATTTTCCTTCCTCGATGTTGACCTTTGCTATCCATTCTCATATTTTGATTATCTCCTTTCTTCATTACTTGGGTAATCTTTCTGAGTTATCCAGTTTACTTGCATGGTTAATTATAATTGTTAAATATTTTATTATCATAGACATAACCATTCCAATTTAATAATGAAAGTAATGTTTATCCCTCATCACATTGTTACATGCGTTTGACATTTATGTCTATGCTGATCTTAAAACTTTTAGCAATTATCAAGATGTTACAGCTGAATCTATACATATATATACCCTTCGAAAAAGATTGATCGTATTTAAGCAATGAATTGGTGCTTACCGTAAAGACTTCGTATCCCCTCCGCCATTACCAACTAGACAGTGTTAATATTCCAATCAATATTTCCAATCAACTTCATAATTAACGTCAACCTTTAAAATGAAAGGCTCTTTACTCAACAGCCACATCTTCATTTACTTCAAAATAGAGAAACAGAAACTTCAAATCTGTAGAAGATGCTTTGCAGCCAACTACTGCTGCAAACAATAGATCTTCAAATGCAAAGTCCTTATCTACTTGCAACAGTCTGCATGCCCTACACCTGCCCAAATTAGATATGTGTCTACTGCTTGTAACACTATCAGTAGCAGCAATCCATCTACAGATAAGTTGGTAATCTCCAAAAGCAGCCAAAATTGCCAAGGCATCATCCCTTTTGAGGCAAACGACAACAACAAATTTTCAACTACAAGAACACGAGAAAATGGTTCTCATTTCCAAAAATGATTAGCAGAACAAATAGCTGTTGATAATCACAGATTCACAAAGGTTGGATTTGAATGTTATCTGTTCATTCCTATCCTTTGCGACACCAAATCTCAGAACAAGGGACTTCCCATTAGAACCAACATCAATAGCAATTTTTTTATCTTTTGTACACGTGTCCTTGGTGGACGTGTGCATCTCCAAAATTCTGCAACCTTGCATCCCCATCAGTATCTCTTTTAATAATCAGATATCAAGGTAGAAGCAGCAATCAGATTCTTCAACCATATTAAATTGGTCAAAAGTTCAAGTAAACTTGAAGGATTATATATCATTAAATGTGAAAAAAATACAATGAACTATCTTCTATGCACACACTAAATTGGAGTGTGTACTTTCTCTGGTTCTCTCCAGGGCCATAAGCCAGACTTTAGCCCTTCCTTTCTTCTTCAAATCAAGATTTTAATTAAATGCCTCGTTGAGCAAAACCCTTGCCATGTTTATATAGAGAGAGATGGCAACCATGTTGTGGCAACAGGCATCTTTTTTTATAGTATATTGAGATGAAAAATTAGGCATTTGAGCCAATTTTCGTATCAATTGCAGAGTCCAATTCACTTTTTATCAAAGGGAACGATTCTCGATTAGATGAAAATCATAAAAGAACCGTTGAAAATTTGACTGTCATCAAGGACATCAAAAATCAAAATATGGCATTAGATGGCATGGGTTTTTCCTCGTTTTTCTCCCCACGTGACATGGGCCTAAGGAGGTCTGATAATTTAACTATCAAAGGTGGCCTTGGTGTTATGTTGGTCAGTTTGTTGGATGGTTACACAAATCATTATGACCTTCGATAGTCAGGGACCACGAATATCATATGGTAACAGTGTGATTGGAATATCATCTTACTTGCCATTAGGATTTGTTCATGGTGAGATATCTTGTCGTCGTTCACGTCGAGGCATAACTAAACAGGGGTTCAGGTTTTAACTTGAGCTTAGCCAAACTTCGGTTAGGACACAGAGGTAACTTATCCCTCCTCTTTTCCTCTCTTCTAACTTGTCAAGTCAAAGAGTAAAGTCTCAACTTACCTTTCTCTTTATTTTTTTCTTTTTTTCATGACCCAAAATCCCATCAACAAACTAGGCGTGAGCACAATCGTCA
Organism: Thalassia testudinum; assembly: GCA_037157565.1. NCBI lineage: Eukaryota > Viridiplantae > Streptophyta > Magnoliopsida > Alismatales > Hydrocharitaceae > Thalassia > Thalassia testudinum. The sequence continues at coordinate 47,632,181 of JAZHRO010000002.1, forward strand.
GAAATCATACCTCCTAGGTAAATTCAAGAGAACTACTTCCAACCTACCAAAGTCTAAGTAGTGTAGGCTAACCACCATATGAGCTACCCCAACCGACACCTCAACTTATTCCTTTGTTCAATAAGCATTTACAACCTCATCTTGAGTAGGCATTAACAACAATTATTCCCACTTTCTAGTTTGCTAACCTAGGTTAGCAAACTCTCAATATAAACTAGTCTTTAAAATAAGGGACATTTTGTATCGTAAGGAGAGTGTACAAAACATGAGAACACCCTAATGCAAGAAGGATGAGTCCAAAGAACAACATCCCCACTCCCCCCACCAACCAATGTGGACAATTGTAAAGAAGAGAAAGAAAAACAAAGAACGGGAAAGAGATGCTAGATCTACTGCCTAAGACTTAGGTTAAGTAGGTTAACCTAGGCGATGGACCTCTGAAGGCCACCAACAGATTTATTAGCATAGGAGAAGCTGCTTAGCAATTAATCATTCATCGCATAGGAAAATAGAGCAACAATCAAGCAAACACAAAGGAAAACAAAGGTTTGGTAACCCAGTTCCACCACAAGGGGTGTACATTTGGGGGGAGGACGGAGCTCCCAACTATACACTAAAATCTATGGGGATTACATGGTATTACATGATCTCGCCCTCTCTCTTGGGGAGGAGACCTCCTCTTCTGAGGGTCTCCCTTTTTATTTATAATCTGGGGAGGGGGCTCCCCCACTCGATGGCCCTAGTACCCCTAATTGCCAGGCTATATGGTAGCTGTCAGGGTGTAGGTGGTCAAGCTCATCTTATCGTATCTTCTACCCATGCTGCGCTGAATCTTTTGGTAGGCTAGGCGGGTTTTGGTTGGAGTTCGACTGGTCTGAGGCGGGATGGGCTGAGCCAGTCCTACCTTTACACCCTTTGGCTGGGAAGCAGGATCCTTTATCGAGTCATGTGTGAAGTTTCGGATCCGAGGGTGATTTTGGCCTCTCAGCATATGCTCCTACTTACTAGCTAGTGTGAATTGTTGAGAGAGTAGTGGGAGTGGCCAAAACTCCACTATAGATGATGCTCCCAGATGTTCTTCCTACTATATTGTAGTGGGGAGAACATCTATGATGGAGGAGTTGAGTGGCCTTCGCCTACTTCTAGTTGTTTAGAAGAGGGTCCTTATTAGGGCATATGAGCCCGAGCTCACGACGGTGACATGTACGAAGGCAGAACGTGGGGCATGTAAGCCTGAGTTTGAGTTGGACGCATGAGGTAGTGTCAACTTCAACGTGGGGCGCACAAGCCTGAGCCGGTGTCGACCTTAGGAGGCGGCATAGCTTTGGTGAGGGGCATGTAAGATCGAGTCAGTGCCGGCCTTAGGGGGCAGCAGAAGGTAGGCATGGGGCATATGAGCCCGAGCCAATGCCAGCCTTAGCAGGCGGCAGAGGTTAGGCGTGGGGAGTATAAGCCCGAGCCAATGCCAACCTTAGAGGCGGTAGCAGTTAGGCGTAGGGCGTATGAGCCGGAGCTGATGCCAGCCTTAGGAGGCGGCAAAAGTTGGGCGTGGGGCATATGAGCCCAAGCCAGTGCTAGCCTTAGGAGGCGGCAGTTCGCCTGATTGAGACACTGAGGCTGGCATTAACTGTTGTTGCTGTGAAATGACATGGCCTGAAGCGTCGGGCCTTTCTAAAAAGGTGTGAGAGGCTATTCGGATACCCATCATGTAATAAAGTACAGGGGTCCATGACCTGCGATTTTATTAGCGTATTTACGGAATCGTGGAATTCGTGCTGAATCTTGGGGGATTCGGTTCCTTGGGAATTGGCAACCCAACCTGCAGTGGGGTGGAAAGACGTTACTACCCTCGGGAGCCCGCGAGAGAGGGCTATAAATAGAGGCCCGGTGTGGACCTTGTTTCACTGCCTTTCATCATCTTTGGACATGCCTAAGGGACTTAAGAGTCGCAGGGAGGAACGTGTTTGTGTCGTTCGTTCCTTGGGTGGAGCTCTGTCACCGAACATCTGCGTGTTCGGCGGAGTAGCCGAAGAGTGGTTATGTGCAGCTCTTCGGATGGGGACGAGACCCTTTTCATGCCCTCGCTCAACGCACAGGTTGAGGTAAGGGCTTCCATCTTTTGATGTGGCTTTTCCTCCTTCCTGCGCAGTTAACTTGCCTTATTTTCCTGGTGCAAGCTTCTGGGGGTTTTCCTTGCTAGGCAATGTTAGGTGTTAAGACGACTTGTCTCGGGCAGGGGTCCATCCTGTGTGGGGGAAGCTTGCTTGGTGAGGCAGAAAGAAGTGAGCTTCTTGCTAGTGAGGAGCTCAATGGGGGGTGGGCAATAAGTCGAGAAGGGGCAAAGCAGGCTCCCTTAAGGCACCCGCGAGGCCAATCCAGCGGGGCATCTGTTGTGAGGGAGTCAACCGCATCCATCTTTGTGGACCTAGGCAGGGAGCAAGAGGGGGGTGTTCCGCTAGGGGTGCCATCTCATTCGGTCTTATGTGGAGAACCCACCGGACACTAGGTTGTAGAGGCGCTGCCAAGGGCCTGGGTGAAGGTCATGCCTTTATGGAGGCTCGATGCTTCCACAATTTCCCTTCGAGCCCCTCAGTGGCTGCACGAGGGTGGAGCAGAGGGTGCTTCAGCCGGTAGCTCCTCTGGTGGGAGAGTACTTTTGCCTGGGCAGAAGTGGGGCGGGGCTCATCGAGCAGATGTCTGCCTAGGTAATTGGGCTCAACTGGTTATTATCAAATGAACAGCCTACCAAAGGCCATATGGCTTTGACCACGTGGGGTGCCTTACTGATGTATGGAAGGGTAGCCCGCATGGCTGGGTCGCTGCGCCTGCCTTGGATTAGTGTCATAGCCTGCCAAGACTTGCCACTGTGCTTGTGGTTTTCCTCAGTCAGTCCTCCTTCCTTTGCAGATGGAACTGAGGGGGAGCTCACCCTACCCGGTCGGGGGTCTGTCTTGGGGGTGCGGTGTTGGCTGGGAAAAGACGGACTTTTGTAGGGGAAGCGATTCACGCTATAGGGCCTACCCTTCTTGATGTCGCACTATCACCTGTGTTGTCAAAGGTGAGTGGGATTGAAGACCTGGGGTGAGGCCGCTAAGTTGTGATGACTAGTGCCGACTTTTCCCGTGTATTAATTTTCCTTTCGCCAACTGTAATTTAATCGGAGGCAATAATCTGGGGGATGTAACAGTTGATGTTTTCTGTAAAGGAAATAAAAGAATTTTTTATTCCTTGTATTGACTGCTCGTATGCTAAGTGTAAAAATATATTCTCTGCATGGGATTTGCTTGCACGGGTTTCGTGAACCATGTTTTAGGAGGATTGGCTTGATCGCTTTCGCTTGTTCGAACTACTTGGCATAGAGGCTCCTCTTGTTACTTCCTTTCGGCTTATTGTTGGCAGGGCCTATTGGGATGCCTGTGTGGAGGGTCATCCATGGTAGTGGCCAGGCACCTATGACTTACGCCGTAAGGGCGCAGGCGGGTTGCCCTTGGAGATCCTCATTGCAGCATTCATGGGTCGACTAGTTACTCGACTTCTGGTTCATCCACTCCCCTCAGTAGGCAAGAGGAGAACATTCTCTTTGGGCGATAAATTGCATCGAGGCTACTTGGCATGTAGCGCTTATCCCGTAGAATAGTTAGGTTGAGGGTATTCACAATGGAGGCCTTGCCTTTGATCGACTCTCATTGCGAGGTAGGGATAGGATGGGACAGAGAGTCCTGACTTGTCTTGTCGACTATCAAAGCGAGATGACCCGACCCATTGCGTGTTCCTCCAGGGGTCGATTACTTACAAAGGCCTTCCTTAAAGGGTGGCTGATGTAAACATGTTTACATTGCATAAGATGACTATTTATGCATGTTCTTAAGCATAGAATTGCATTGCATACTATAAATATTACATAACATGCATCATCTTGCATTTAGATTAGTTTGAATAAAATGGAGGTTAATTGTCTCCTTTTATGTTCAGGGATAGGGAAAAATTTTTATCGAGGCCTCGGATCGAAGATCCAATTGTACAGATGTGATTAGGGCAACGATTGGAGTTCAACGACTCCAAGATCATCCTAATCAGACATCTGTAGCATCAGATAGAGATCGGGGAACCCTAGAAGATCAAGGGCCAAGATGGTGTGAATCTACACTTCAAACGGCAAATCCGACCACATGGATGGATTCAGATCGATGATCGCAGCCTAACAGCATGAAAATCGACTCAATCTGACAACCATGGCACCATCTACATCATCCAGAAGATGGACGGCCAAGATGGCGCCATGTGGCGCCATCTCGACCGCCCAATCGACCACCCTCACTTCTGAAGGCGCTAACACCCACGAATCTCCGCCGTTGGATTAAGATCCAACGGCTGAGATTGCATCCCAACCGGCGCCCTTAACTTTTGAAGTCACACCTGAAGAGCCGCCTTGACCGTTGGATCTCAATCCAATGGTCTTGATCGCGCGCGCATGAAAACATCTTCGCGACATAAACGCCATTGTAGCGCAGTGGGTGTACGTGCTTACGCGAGCGAGCGACGTGCGATCGATTCCTCGCGAGCGTTACTGAAGCACGGGCGAGCGGGCTTCGCGATCGCTCGATCGCGATCGAGCGGCTGCCGGCGCTCGATAGCTCCCACGTGCTATTGCACGCTCGCGCCTCACGCGAGATCGCATGCGAGCATTACGCGTAGAGGAGGCAAGCGAAGGGGCGAGTTAAGCCGTCCGATCGTGAAGATCGGCAGAACGTGGGAAGGCATTGAGCGAGAGGAGGCGAGCGGGCACGCAAGCGGCTGCCCCACTACGCCCATGATGGGACTTTAGCAACGATTTTATCCGTCACTAAAGACCCCTGATTTAATGTTTTCCAAATTAAAATGACCAAATTACCCTCACTCCTTGCAACTATAAAAGGAGACCCCCTCCACACGAAATTCTCATCCCTTCCTTCTCTTCTCTCCCTCTCCAAAGCTCATGAGAAGCTTGTCCCACACCCGGGATGCTTCTCAAGAGATAAAGTCAAATTTTCGTCCCCCTTTTGGAAGCGGATCCCGCGACGACGACAACGTGCTGCCCCGTTCTCGTTCTTCCCATTTTGTCCTCCTTTGCCCTACTCTGTTCCTCGTCTTCCAAGCGTCATCTCGTTCGGCTCATCCTCCAAGCGACCGTCGAGGAGGATATCTCTCTCCCCATTCTTTTTACTGCTTTCTAGAGTAGATTTACTGCTTTCTAGTGTAATCATTTTCCTGCTTTCTGGTCGAAATGTTTAGTGTAATGAACAATCTTTTTGATGATGAATTCCATATTCATTCTACATCTCTTTTGATTTTTGTTTGTAATATTCTCTCTCTCTTCTGTTTATTGTAAATAGTTAGATAGTTTCTAATCAATTATTTTGCTTCGTGACAAATAAAACAAACATGTATTTTTAAATCAAACGTCCGCCTCCCTGAGTTCGACCTGGGATTTCTATTCCGGTATAAATTTTATTTATTGAACACGAGTTCTTCGCTTTCAAATTATAACGACAGGTTTTCAAAACCAAATACGTTAGCGTAGCAACTCGTCGATTCAACATTTTGGCACCGTTACTGAGGAGGTGACGCTCTTTATTTTTTTTTCGCGTTTTATAACTTACAAATCATTTACCTCACTTCTCTCCTTTCTTATTGTGATTGCAGGTACTCTTTCGAGACGAGCAAACACGGTTGATCGAAGCAAAGTGCTATTGAAGGTTCTGTGAGTTATCCCCCATCCCCCACCCATTAGTTTTCATTTCACCACGTAATAACACAAACATCAATTAACCTAGGTGTTCTTATAAACTCTAAGGTTAGTTTTGTTTGTTTGTTTGACATCCATACCCGCCTCAACCTCCACATTTAAAAAGAAAAATTTAAAAAAAATCTCACAGAGATACACAACCTCATCTGATTTTCAAACTCAACCGATAAATCAATCTTTGGAGTTAGTACACACATCTAAATACATAATTGAGTAGAAATCAGATTAGGTAATCACTTGTGTGCCTAATTAAGTGGTGCAACAGGCCAATTGTTTGAGTTGATTGGGCCGTACCACTTCAATTAAAACTCAACTCATCAAGTAGCTGTTGCTTAGGTTTAACTCTTAAGGATTTATCAGGCACTTCACATTCTTTTAAGTTTCACAGGAAAACAACTTCACCTATGCTTTCAAAACTTGGTGTGCCAACAAAACTTGTTTGAAAATACTTAAAGTTGAATCCTAAAAGCTACTAAGCAAGATTTGAACCCTAAAATTTACCACATCAAAAGTCATCTTGCTTGAAAATCACTGATTGTGCACGCACACACACAACAATCAATCATTAAGGGCACAACCCAAATAAAGGCCCATCACATTCTAAAGCACATTCAAACCTGAAGGTTCGCTACTTGGAGGGGTGAGATCAGCGTGACAAAAAATATGCGGAAATAAAGATATAAAGCAATCTCACAAAAATCAATCGCACAATGTACACAGGTATTTTTAGGTGGAAACCCAAACCGGGTGAAAACCACCACCTAACCCTCTCGAGTTAGGATTTTCCGATCAACCAAGTTGATCAAATCCACTAACCGAATCACTTTGAACGAGGGTGATTCAACCTCAATACAACCACGCTACAAGTACGAGGGTAGCGTTCCTCAACCCCTTCTCTCCACGAGAAGGATTTTGTCCCACGAAGGAGACGGGAATTCGCAAAGCGAATACCCAACCAAAATACAAAGATAAAATAAAATAGCAGTCCTATAGAGCCAACAAAATTAAACCTAGCTTCTATAGGAAATAGGAAACTCCCCTTTGCAAGGAGTGCGTCGACGATGACGCGGTGCGTGTGCCACGCGATGGCGCTACGTCGCTCTCGTGAACAACAGCGGGAGAGCGGGCGCGCAAACTGAATTTAGCTCTCAAGATGATGGAGCTTGAGCTTGGAGAGCAAGATCTTTTCTGGACACAAAAGAGTGTGAGAGTGTATATCTTGTGTATCTAAGTGTGTCTCTTATATTTCTCTTCTTGTGTGTCTTGGTGTTACAAAGGTTCCCCTCTATTTATAGAGGCCTTAGGAAGGCTTTGGAAGGCTTGGAAAAGCTTCCATAGCCGTTGGGTGCAAAGCCCAAGAGAATCAGGCCGAAATCAGGACAATGATTACACTTCACAGGGTTATCAGACGTCTAACTCTGGCATCAGACGTCTGGAAGGCCACTTTAAGACGTCTGATTCCAAGGTCAGACGTCTGATTCTATGCGGGTTTCTCCCTGACTTGAATCAGATCTAAACAGGGTTTTTGTACAAGTCCATCAGACGACATAGAGGACGTCTGGCACTAAGTCTGGACGTCTGGAAACCTACTTTTACCGTGGGAATTGATTTCCAAACGTTGCAACGGCTAGAAAATCTCTGAGAAGAGATTTTGGGTCAGCCGAGGCAAAACGGTCATTTATCAGACGTCTGTGAAGTCCTATGGACGTCTGATAAGGCTCTAACGGTCATATTCTTGAGTGTCTTCTAAGCCAGCCAACGGTCCACTAACTGGACGTCTGGAAAAGTCATCAGACGTCTCCTAAGACGTCTGGTATAAGGTCTGGACGTCTGAATTCATCAGACAGAACTAACTATGTCCAGCCTAACAGTTATCAGACGTCTGAAACAACAGTCAGACGTCTTAAAATCCTTTATCAGACGTCTGATTCGTGAATTAGACGTCTGGAAAGTCAGTTTTAACCCTATATTGGTTTTCTAAGTGTTCTACAGAAAACCTACGTATCCTAGGGTTGTGCAGGTGTTCCTAGGACTACTTTTAGGGTTTTTTTGAGGCTCTTTAACATAATGTCTAAGGAAAATAAAGAGCAAGAAAATAAATACAAGAGATACATGAAAGGATAAAAAAGAATCTATCCTATTGTTCTTGTCTTCCATCTCCAATCTTTCGCTCCACGCGAACCTCCTCTATTTTCCGTCAAGCTCCTCCAATCCGTCCTGGATGCGAGCTCGAGTTCCGTCTAAACACGTCTTCATTTGCAATTGACCTGAAATCTAGGACTCAAATTGCAAATGTTAAATAACACGTGTTTTGTTATCATCAAAACAAATGATCGTGGTGCTCTAGCACCAACAAAACCTAGCCCTAAATAAAACAGATTAGATGTTGGCCTTAAGGATTCGACTCGCTCTTCGGAGCCCAGAACGAGATTATTTTCGATTAGTCTGTTTCTACTGTTCAATATGATGTCTAGCTAGGGGAGCAGAATCAAACGATCGCGATTGGGGGTTACACTAGGAACCGGAGGCACAAGCTGAATGAAGAACCTTCTCCCCAGTCCCTCCTTCTAACTGGTTGGATTGAACATGCAGAAGCAGATCAAATCATTTCTCTATCTCAAGACGGGTTCTGGGAGTCTATAGGTCTTTAGGCTAGCCCACTTAAGGACAGGTTTGATTGCTTGTATTTCAAGGCACCTTTCTTCCTCCCGTCTCTCATGAATCCTTCCACATATTATACGCATTCCCACTCTTTCCCTCCTGTTTTGAATTATCTTCAACATGACGATTATCCCGATTCGTACTATAATCAACCATCAGTTAGTTGAGATAACTCGGACTGGGGATATAGTTTTGGACCTCTGTGTTTAGGGTCTAGCCCTGAACACTATGATTGTGATTTCTATCCTTCTCAGAGCCACATTGATTATAGATCATCAACCTTTCATGGACAACCTAATACGATCTACAATCAGGAAGGATACACTGATCCTTACCCATCCTTTGATTACACCGCCTTTAGGTCATCACCACCTTATGAACAATCCGAAATGACCTATTATCAGGAAGGGTATAATAAATCTCAATTTATTAACTCCTCTGCACTGATCCCAAACCTGCCCAACTCTGAATCAACTCATTTGGTTCAGGGTAACCAGGTTCAAGATAAGGTTCTGGCTAACTTGAGGAATATCATACAATCTTTAGAAGTTCAGCCAATACCTTGCATTGAAAGATTGGAGCCCCTGATTGAAATGATTGATGATTTGAACAAGTATTTGTTGGATTGGCTCCAGGATGTTAAGGATAAGAACTCGGGTGAGTTTCTACTTGGGAAGTTAGTGAAATTGAGGATGAGATTTGTGGTTGCTTTAGTTCAATCGTGGGATGATTCCCAAATGAACTCCCTTCAGGAGAGCAAATGTCAGAACCCACTCAGGCACCTGTTGGGGGGACACATGTTACGAGGCTGACCAGATTGAATTAGAGCAATTAATTAAGGATAATCTAATTTCTTCACCTGAAATCCTTGAGCCGAGATACGAGGAAACATATGTCTCCATGGACCAAAAAGTGATGATGATTTTGAGACATACATTAATACGGATTTTAATTTCTTTGATTCTGATGGTGAAGATTCAAGTTGCGAAGTCTCACGCGAGTTTACAGAACACGATTTCTGTGAGACGTTTGGGCCTGAGAAATCTGATAGATCATTTAATAGCCTAATAACTGAGGAAACTTGACATTCTGAATGAGGAGAACAGAAGCTAGGAAGTTCTGATTTGGGAAGCAAACTTTAGAGGAAATAGAAGACTAAGTCTAAGGGTTCCAATTCATCTGAAACCATCAAACCAGGACCCTTACGACATTTGTTCTGAGGATGGCCAACCCAAGTACACATTCATTGATTATCCTTTGGAGTTTGAATTCTCTGTAACCTGACTTTTTGGTCTTGGGTTGCATCCTCATAAATCGCAGGCCCGACCCCATTTGCATATTGATTTTAGGTTTTGGGTAATTTTTATCCAGAACCTTAGATATTCTCAATTATGGGGTTTGGGTCTGCACCACAATCTGGTCCACATCTGTGGACATCTGTTGGCAGGTCCGAGGTTTCATCTTTTTATTCTGATTCTGACCTGCACTTGTGAATTCTTTATTTCTCTTCTTTGTATAGTATGCCTAGCTGAAGGCACTAAATTCAGTACGTATACAGTTCTTTTTAGTTTTTATCTCTGAGCGGACCTGACATTCACGCAATTCAGGTGCTTTCTACTCTATTCTACTATGTTTTATGTCTTTTTAATACAATGAGGACATTGCATTAGATTGGCATGGGGGGTGGATATTCATCTCTGAATTTATTCGTGATCTCCATAGATTTGTTTTATTTTCTTTTATTTATATTAAAAAAATTTTGTGGAATTAGGAAAGAGAACTTGGGTTTAAGAAAATTTTCAATCTTAGGAAATACTATATTATGATTTGAACACAAAGACTCTTCAGGTCTTCAGACTTAATCAGCCTTTGTATCCATTAAAATGTGGATTTGTCTTTTGAGTCGTTGCCATCCTAATTCTATTGTAATTGGAGTAAATAAGTTTGGGTGATAAGTACATGACTTATCAACCCGCCCTCTGATTTGAGGGAACTTTAAGTCTAAAGCATCTACACACTATCTTGTCACTGACTCGTTAATAGGCGATTCTAATGGAAATTAAGTAGCTAATGAACCTTCTAGTTTGATATGGCTGGCAAGTTATCGTGGGTAACAATCCATAGGTAGGTTATCCAGAGCCCAGTCACATGACCTTTCTCTTTTTGTTGCCTTTAGGTAAATCTTAGACTAGGGAAGCCACCTACTAAAAAAAAGAGAGAAGAAAGTCAAAAGAAAAGAAAAAAAATAAGAAAAGGAGAAAAGAAAAAAAGAAATAAGCCACACTTCGCTGCACGAGTATGGCTGGCAAGTTGTCGATGGTAACAGCTCATTGACTGGTTGTCTAAAACCCAGCTCAATAAATGCACTGAAAATTCCCAAAACACTTAGGAAGAGGCGAAGAACTAGAATAAATCGGGAAGATATACACTAGATCCACCCTTGTGTTGACCCCGTAAAAATAAAAGTAGGGAGAAAGCTACCGGCTGTAAAGATACACCTTTAGGCAGAATTCTCTTTTTAAGGTCACCTAGAGGCGTAGAAATCTGAAGTCTGTTTTTACTGCTGGTCAACGAGTCTATCACATTCACAATAAGATGCTTAGAACTTAGGGTTCTCATCAAATCTTAGGTGAGTTGAATAGCCGTAGAAAGCCACTCCTAAATCCTAAAACTCGAAAATAAAAAAAAATAGAAAAGAAAATTTTCTTTGAATAAGGCGAGGGCTTGAGGCAGTATGCATTTTAGCAGATACCTAGGCACTATTGTGTCTTTGAAAGTTTAGATCCTAAGTAAAAATTTTCTTAATGGTTGAAAATAACTCATGCCCAAATAATCCAACCTGATTCTTTTATAAATAGTATATAGTTTTTGCTAGGGACTAACAAAAGATAGGCATGGGGATGTGATGTAAACATGTTTACATTGCATAAGATGACTATTTATGCATGTTCTTAAGTATAGAATTGCATTGCATACTATAAATATTGCATAACAAGCATCATCTTGCATTTAGATTAGTTTAAATCAAATGGAGGCTAATTGTCTCCTTTTATGTTTAGGGACAGGGCAAAATTTTTATCGGGGCCTCGGATCGAAGATCCAATTGTACAGATGTGATTAGGGCGACGATTGGAGTTCAACGACTCCAAGATCGCCTTAATTAGACATCTGTAGCATCAGATAGAGATTGGGGAACCCTAGAAGATCAAGGGCCAAGATGATATGAATATGCACTTCAAACGACAAATCCGATCGCACGGATGGATTCGGATTGACGATCGCAGCCCAACAACGTGAAAATCGACTTAATTCGACAACCGTGGCACCATCTACATCATCCACAAGATGGACAGCCAAGATGGCACCACGTGGTGCCATCTCGGCTGCCCAATTTACCGCCCTCAACTTCTGAAGACACTAGCTCCCACGAATCTCCGCCGTTAATCCAACGGCTAAGATTGCATCCTACCTGGCGCCCTTAACTTCTGAAGTCGCACCTGAAGAGCCGCCTTGACCTTTGGATCTCAATCCAACGGTCCTGATCGCGCGTGCACGAAAACATCTTCATGACATAAACGCTACTATAGCGCAGTAGGTTTACGCACTTACGCGAGTGAGTGGCACGCGATTGATTCCTCGCGAGCAGTTGCTAGGGCGCGGGCGAGCAGGCTTCGCGACGGCTCGATCGTAATCGAGCGGCTACGGGCGCTCGATAGCGCCCACGTGCTATTGCACGCTCGCGCCTCATGCAAGATTGCACGTGGGCATTACGCGTAGAGAAGGCGGGCGGAGGGGCGAGTTAAGCTGTCTGATCGTGAGATCGGCAGAATGTGGGAAGGCGTTGAGCAAGAGGAGTGCGCCCGCCCCACTATGCCCACAATGGAGCTTTAGCGACCGTTTTATCCGTCACTAAAGACCCCTGATTTAATGTTTTTCAAATTAAAATGGCCAAATTGCCCTCACTCCTTGCAACTATAAAAGGAAACCCCCTCCACATGAAATTCCCATCCCTTCCTTCTCTTCTCTCCCTCTCCAAAGGTCAAGAGAAGCTTGTCCCACACCCGGGATTCTTCTCAAGAGATAAAGTCAAATTTTTGTCCCCCTTTCGGAAACGGATCTCTCAATGACGACAACGTGCTGCCCCGTTCCCATTCTTCCCCCTTCGTCCTCCTTCGTTCTGCTCCGTTCCCCATCTTTTAGGTGTCATCCCATCCGGCTCATCCTCCAAGCGATCGTCGAGGAGGATATCTCTCTCCCCATTCCTTTTACTGCTTTCTAAAGTAGATTTACTGCTTTCTAGTGTAATCATTTTCCCGTTTTCTGGTTGTAATGTTTAGTGTAATGAACAATCTTTTTGATGATGAATTTCATGTTCATTCTACATCTCTTTTGATTTTTGTTGGTAATATTCTCTCTCTCTCTTATTCTCTCTCTCTTCTATTTATTGTAAATAGTTAGATAGTTTCTAATCAATTATTCTGCTTCGTGACAAATAAAACAAACGTGTATTTTTAAATCAAACGTCCGCCTCCCTAAGTTCGACTCAGGATTTCTATTCCAGTATAAATTTTTTTTGTTGAACACGGGTTCTTCACTTTCACACTACAACGACAGGTTTTCAAAACCAAATATGTTATCGTAGCAACTCGTCTATTCAACAGTGGCCAAGAAGGGGGCCGACCTTGGGAGGTGGCTTGAAGGAAAAGGTGGCTTTGGGGCGTGGGAGGCCAAGCTCATGCCCTCTTGCGGCGTTGCGTCGCCTGGGAGACGCAACACTAGGGTCCTGCACCCTTGCCATTTGCCAATATGGCGGTCGTTGGTCGAGGCGGCCCGAACTGTCGCAATTTGTTTTGGTGGGCAAACGCCTCTGAGGGTGGGATGGCCAAGAGTTTTGCCAAGTGGCGGTGTATTCAACCTCGGGGCGCATGGGGCCAAGTCCTTACCAACCCAAGGGGTTGGCATCGTAGTCGTTGCAACGTGGGGTGTGGGAAACCTGGTTCTGCCATTCTCCTGGGACGACTCTCTTTGCGAGGGGTACAGGAAGGGAGCGAAGAGTCCCTGCCTGCCTTGGCAGCTTTAGGGCAAGACACCTTGGTCCTTTTGTGTATTCCTTGGAATCAGTCATCGCTTGGCAGGGTTTTCCTAAGACAGAGTTAAGAGGGTGCTCCAACTCCGTCGGTGTTGTTTGGGCCCTTCTGTCTAAGTAATGGAGGTCCAAGGAACTACGAGCATTTTGGCGATGTTATCCCTCTATCCTTTTGTTGAGGACCACGAAGAGTGAAGGCTCCTCTTCTTAAGGCATGGCCCCTTATCTAGGGGATGTTTAGTTGGGTCTCCTGAGAGACCCTTTGGTTGGGATAGGTCTATCTTTAACGGTGCTCACTGCATGTCCCTCGTGGAGATTAGGCGAAGGTGTCCGATGCTGGAGCGCCTACCCTTGACGAGGGAGCCCTGAAGCGGTATCTTCCTGAGGGGCTTGTGGGCGTGCACTGTTGTAAGGCTGCCGCTTTCCCTCAGGAGTCATGCTTGCCCCAGGCGTCTAGGGGAGCTGACTTGAAGAGTCCTTCGAGCCTCAGTCTTGGCCTCTTATTGTGTTACAACCTGGTTCTCGAATCCCTACAGGACCCGAGATCGACTCGACTCGATTAATCCCAAGACCCAGTCGTCCAATAAGAAATAACCAAAAAGCAGGAAAGTAAACCACATTCACTATGCTAAGCAACTAACAGTAAAAGAGTACAGCAGTAAGGAAAGTAAAAGCTGCTACAGTACATATCACCGCCACAACAGTAGAACAGTAACAAGGTACAGGAGCATAAAAATACAAAAGCGTAAAGGTACAGAACGTAAAGTACAGAACGTAAAAGTACAAGGGTCTAAACTCACTACTACAAAAAGGTACTACAAAAGGAAGCTACTACCACTGGGCTCTACTGGACCCAATACCCTCTGTAGCCGTAGACTCGGGCTACTCAACACCTGGACCTAAAAAGGGTTATAAGTACACAAAGTCCGCGAACGCTGAGTAGAGTAGCAACCAACTAACTAAAGCAGTAAGCTAACAGGTAAACTAGCTATTCCAATTCTTTAATTTACAAGTTATTCCTTTTCACTCATTGGTTTATATATTCCCAAATCTCTTTCTTGATCTCGAATGTTCCTCGTGGGAACGATCTTGATTGCAGTTTTTTTTGAAGAGTAGAAGGCACATGTGGTGCTCTCCTGGTCGGGAGAGTCCCTCGTGGTGATCCTACACCCAATCAACCACCCCAAGGTCATGGACAGATATAACGGTGACTATGGCACGCGCAATAAGCGCACGGGTAGCTACCCCGCACTGGCACGCAGTCAGTCGTTTCCATTAGCGGGTGCGCCCAAAGTACAGCACAGAACCAGTATAGGGCCTAGCCCTCTCAGTAACAGGGGTCTAGCCCCTCTCAGTAACCAAACAGAGGTCTCACCCCTCCACAGTCTGCTCACCCTCGCCTGACTACCCTAGTTTGCCCAGTGGGCCTAACAAGTCGGTGTAGGGTGGCTAGCTGAACCCCGGGCCCCGTGGGGTGGCTAGCTCTCTCCTTACACTAGTAGCTCTCCCCGGTACAGTGTACGCGAGGGCCAAGAAGTCGGTGTAGAGTGGCCAATCCTAACCCTAGGTCCCAACCCAAGGGCGGCTAACTCCGCTCTACACTAAACAGGGGATAGTCGCTCTCCTTGGTACTACGTACTCAAGGGATAGCTCACTTCTTCACTCACATTTCCTGATCCATTCCATTTATTTCTAGGAGCTCTACTCCTAATTTCCCGTAGGGTTCATGTTCATATTTCTCATGCCATTCCATACTAGGTTTTATCATTCACATTTCCATTCTCAGGTTATACACATGCAGCTCGTATTTCTATCATTCACATTTCCATTCTCAGGTTATACACATGCAGCTCATATTTTCTATCATTCACATTTCCATTCTCAGGTTATATACATGCAGCTCGTATTCTAGCATTTAATGTATACAACAGATAAAGTCACATGTAACAGTTTAATTAGCACAGGTAATTCATATTTCACAGGCAGCTCTTGTTCATTAATAGGCAGTTGTTAACATTTCTATCTACTCATTCAAGACTGCAATTCAATCAAGCATATAGACATTTCAAGTATTTCTCGTCCTAGCATTCATGCCATATCCTAGGTTCTAATCATTCATTCCACACATGCATTTAGGTTTATAACTAAATTTGGGGAAGCCACTCTACCAATCAACCCAGGAGTATTGGCGACTCAAATGGCAGGCTCACGTGCCTCAGCAAGTCCCGAACCCACAACGGAATGAAGTCCTATAACAAGGAACAATCACAAAGTAACATTCAGAACAGTATAGAAAACCTTCTAACAAGTAGAGGGACTTGCAAGGAAAACACCGGTAACTTGTTTATGTAAAACGGATCCCAAACGGACCCTAAACGGGTCAAAAACAGGGTTACTGACTCAAATCAGACGTCTGGCACCATGTCCAGACATCTTAAAAGTGTCCAGGAATGCACCTCAAGCTTTGCGTTGACCTCAGACGTCCAGGAACTCTTCTGGACCATCTGGACCCAGCTCCAGACATCTGACCCCTTCTCCGGATGTCTGGAAGTGCTTCTAGCCATCTAGTAAGCCGCCCAGACATCTGAAATGCGTGAGAGGGTGTGCCCCACGCCTTCCTAAAGAAAATCCTGCACGCGTCAGCGAAATCCTCTCAAAATAGCCACGCAAAGTGTAGTTGCGGAGCGGTCTGCATGGCCATATCCACAAAGGGAACGTACCTTCGCAAAGACCTATCCTCAGACGTTTGGAATCACCTCCAGACGTTCGTTCCGTCGTCTAGATGTCACTCCAGACGTCTGATTCTAGAAAAAACCCAGAACCAGAACCTACTCTCGCTCGCCCTCACCGTGCATCGCCGCAGCTCGCCTCCTCGCCTGCAACTTCGGCTGCAGCAATGTCGGGGAGGACTCCCCCGATGCACTCCTCCTCCCGCACGCACCGCTCCGGTCGTGCGCTCTCCGGTGAGCTCCCACACGAGCTCACGAGCTCACACTCCTCTCCTCATGCCACTCCTCCTCGCCGCTCTCCTGCTCTCTCGCTCGCTTTAGCTCCTCCCGCTGGGGTGGAGAGGAAGAGAAGAAGGTGCTGGAGTGGGTAGAACGAGAGGGGAAGAGGGGTTTATAAAGATGTGGGTTAGGGTTCGCTGGAGGGGGAGAGAGAGAGAGAAGAAGGGAAGAAAAAGAGAGGGTACTGTTTGCGTGCAGCCCGCGTGCAGATGCGAGCTCGTACCCAAAAATTTTGATTTCCAGACGTCTAGGAAGGTGTCCAGACGTCTGACCAGACATCTGACCGACAGTCTAGATGTCTTAAAAGGCTCAAAACAGCACTGGTCTTTACATATTGTGACTGGATAATTGTCGCCTGAGTGGGCAGATCACTTACCTGGATGAGCTAGGTGGTGTCGTTAGGGTGGGATCGAGTAGCCAAGGCTAAAGAGCCTAGCACAAATTTTTTGAGGGTTAATTTAGACCCGATTGTTGAACTGCTATCTGTCACCTCGGTCTCTTCGCAGAGGTGAGGACCCGGAAGATGGCCATCAGGGAGGCCTACCATATCAGCAAAGGGGGTGAGCAGCCCGGTAGTTTTATGGGTACGACTGCTCCCCCGCTACACCCACACTTGCAAGGAGCGACTCTGTGGTCATAGCAGCGGTATGTGATACCACTGGGCAACTGCCTACCCGGCTGTGCCCTTGGGCAGGGCAAGCGCAAGGGGATTTTTGCATGGGTTAACCCTTGAACGTGACCATCTCCTAGAGCCTTCCGTAGAGGATGGCCATGAAGAGCCGACCTTGGAAGGTGGCGATGATAGCCAAGAGCAAGCGCTCAAACTCTTGCCAGCGGAGGTTCGGAAGCACGCAAGGTAGGGCTTGGAGCGCGGGGATCCAATCACACGTTATGGGCACTGCGTGACAAGGGGCCCTAGGGTCCTGACTCGGCTTTTAGTGGCCAGTATGGTGGCCGTTGGCCAAGATGGCCCGAATCCTCATCATTTGCTCCAATGGGCAGATGCCTCCACAGGTGTAGCAGTCAAGGTTCTGCCCACGGGAGTCGTGTGGAACTTCAGGGCGCATGGGCCCAAGTCCTTGTTGGCCTGGGGAGTTGGTGTCCTAGCCGTTGGAACATAGGGCATCGAAGCCTTAGTGTTGTTGGGGTTTCATCGAGTGTTAAATATATGCATCGTAATATAGTTGACAAAATCTTACAACAAATATTTAAATTTATAAACTCGAAATCTAAAGGAGTCCGAGGTCGATCATAAGGAGCAAAAATGGAATTCACAATACTAATCTTGAATTGAAATGAATGAGCACAATAAACGGAGCACAATAGAGATATTCAATGAATAATATATGCAAAAGTATATTTAATGAGAACCAATGTATGATGGAGCAAAAATAATAAAAAATAATGGTAATTTAAATCACCATGTATATCCTGTTAATTTAAGCATGCATTCAAAGTATTCAAATAATTCAACGGTAATCTTCAATTAGAATTCAATGTAAACTTAAGTTCTTAAATCATTCAACAATGCTCAGAACCAACTCATATTAGATGACATAAGTGAGTACAAGCACAAGGCTCTTCAGATCCTTCTTCTACTTTTCTTTGTCTTCTTCTAAAGCTTCCTTCCTTCTCAAGGCTAGAACATAGCCTTCTCTTTAGAGGTTAGGTGTTGCCTCTCTCCTCCTTCAGCACAAAACCATGGAAGAGGATCACTGTAACGAGCGCGTGCCCCAGACGCCTTTTAAGACGTCTGGGAGGTGTCCCAGACATCTGTCAAGACGTCTGGGATCACATCCAGACGTCTGACCAGATGTCCGGGATAGTTTACAGACGTCTGGCGAACAGTTATGCTCGCACGGGATATTCGTCTGCGCGCCTGTGCGCGCAGACCTGCGTTCTGCCCTCTTTCTCTGCGGCTGCAGGCGGCTGCGACCGCCTTCTCTCTCCTCTCCGCGCGGCGTTAAAAGGGGGGGGGCGCGCCTCCCCTCCCGTCTCCACCATCTTCCTCCTTCTTCTCCTGCCTGTGCGCGAGAGCGAGCCGACGCGAGGGCGCAGCGGCAGCGGCAGCCGCAGTGAGCGCGGAGGAGCTGCGGCGTGCGAGGGCGGGGCTCTGCCGTGAGGGCGAGCTCGCCAGGAGCGGCTTGGCCGGCCGGCGGAGGGCGCAGGGGGTGCAGAGCGTCGCGGAGAGGGACCTGCTGCGGGCGGAGCAGCGTACGCGCGATGTGCGACGCGGGCGGCGTCGCGAGCGGAGGCCGAGCAGGGCTCTGATTCTGGAAAAAATTTCCAGAATCAGACGTCTGGATTGATATCCAGACGGCAAGGTCGACGTCTGTGAGATCATACAGACGTCTGAAAGGTGAGTTTCCGCTTTCTTCTTCCTTTTTGTCGACTGACCGTACTGAGGGAGGGGGGTTGGCTGTGCGCAGGTTTTCTGATTCGTCATCCTTTGCGAATCAGACGTCTGGAAGTTGTACCAGACGGCGGGAGTGACCTCCAGACGTCCGGAGTGCCCATCGGACGTCTGGGATCTAGGAAAGACGTCCCTGCAGACTTCTGGACGTCTGAGAAACCACGCTGAACAGGTAATTCTCTGATCCACCGTTTAAGACGTCTGGAGGGAGTTCCAGACGTCTGATTTTGCACAGTATCGTCTTTCTCGACCCGTTTAGGGCCCGTTTGGGCTCCGTTTTCCGCGATTCGAGTTGCGTTCGTTTCATAATTAATTCCTCTACCCGCCTACAGTAGCTATACACTATTTTGAGACACTCCTTGTGTTTGATCCTTGTGATAGGACCTCGTTCGGTTGCAGTCTTGAGAGTCGCGGAGGCGCGCGGGATTCCCGATCACGCCCCCATTACTCCCGTTGTACCTGGTAGAGTGGTTTTAAGTATTAATAAAATCTGTTAAAGTATGGAACCATAACTAGAACCTAGGGCTTGCATGAATCCTAGGAATGAGAAATATATGGAATGATAGCTCCTAGGTGTTGCATGAATCCTAGGGCCGGAAAACTAGATTGTATGATAGATCCTAGGATATGGCATGAATCCTAGGATGGAAAAACTAGTGGAATGTATATTACTGCAGTCTTGGAAAAATGGAAAGGAATATATAAAGCTGCCTGTAAATTTAATTAACAGCTGCCTGTTATGAATAAAGAAACATGTTTGAGATCATGGAATTTGAGAACGTGAATCTGGAAAGTGAAACATATGATGTTCTGAAATAAAGAGCTGGAACCCTACGGGGAGTTAGGAGTGGAACTCCTGGAAAGAAAAAGGAATGGAACTGAGATATAGTTTGTACTGTCTCTTGGGTACGCAGTACCAAGGGAAGTACCTGTACCTGTTTAGTGCAGAGTGGGGCCAGCCGCCCCAGGGACCCGGGGTTAGGATTGGCCGCTCTGTACCGACTTGCTGGCCCTCGTGTACGTAGTACCGAGGAGAGCTAGTAGTGTTAGGAGAGTACTAGCTACCCCACGGGTCCCAGGGTTCTGCTAGCCTCCTTCACCGACTTGTTAGGCCCACTAGGGCAAACCAGGGTAGTCAGGCGAGGGTGCGCGGACTGTGGAGGGGCAAGGCCCCGGTTTGGTTACTGTGGAGGGGTTGGACCCTTGTTACTGAGAGGGCTCTGCCCTGGTTCCGTGCTGTGCTTTGGGCGCACCCGTTAACGGAAACGACTGACCGCGTGACAGTGCGGGCTAGCTACCTGTGCGTTTATCGCGCGTGCCGTAGTCACCGTTACGTCTGTCAGTGACCTTGGGGTGGTTGACTGAGGGTAGGATCACCACGGGGGACTCTCCCGGCCAGGAGAGCACCACGTGCTACTTCTACTTTTGGAAAAGACTGCAATCAAGATCGTCCCACGAGGACATTCGAGATCAAGTAAAGGATCTGAGAAATAAATGAAATAGTGAGAAAAATTGAAAGATGTAAATAAAGGAAGTAATAGAACATAATAGCTACTGTACACTCTACTGTTGCCTTTAGTTAGTTTGCCACTCTACTCAGCGTTTTGCTGACGTGTTACACTCGTTACCTTTTTCAGGACCAGGTGTTGAGCAGCCAGGTTCGGCGGCTGCAGAGGACGCTGGGCCGAGTAGGGTCCAGTAGAGTTACCCCAGCTTTGTACCCCTTTTTGTTTCGGTTCTAGTGAGTAGTTTTGTTTCCGCTGTACTTTTTTTTCCTGCAGTTTTCGTTATATGATAAATGTTGTTTTACTGTTGTGGTGGTGCTTACTGTAGTAGTTTCTTTCCTTACTGCTGTACTTTCTTACTGTTAGTTATATTCATGCTAAATGTGGTTTATTTTACTGTCTTTTGGTTACTTCCTCGTTGGACGACTGGGTCTTGGGATTAGTCGAGTCGGTCCGGTTCTCGTGTCTCGTAGGGACTCGGGAATCGGGTCGTTACAAGATGGTATCAGAGCAAGGTCGTCCCGAGAAGTGAATCAACTGACTGGAAAATAACCAATTCACATGTTTATAGCTAGAGTAGCCACCACAACATATCTCTTGATATGAGCTCTTAGAAGTGTTGTTAGGTACCGTCTGTTTTGACGTTTCCGTTTTGTTTCGTGTCTCCTTGCAGGAGATGCCTCGTCGTGGGACTGGCGAGACTGGCCGCGGGCGCGGCCGAGGGCGAGGTCGGCGAGGTGGACATGCTGTCGTTGACGTCTCGGTGGATCAGCCACCACTCCCTGGCATCCAGGCCCAGGACCTCGCCAGACTGATACGGGATATTGTACGAGAGGAGCTCCACCCATCGCCCCGAGCACCTCCTCCTGGGGTTGCAGAGGGGGAGTCCTCTGTGGGACCACGCGACGGATGCGGCGCTGGACACGAGGGAGGGGATGGGCCCCTGCCGCCCCCACCTTCCTCCGACACTTCTGTACACGAGGCACCTTCGCCTGGAGGTGCACCAGCACCTCCCCTACAGCACCACTTCGAGCTTTTCGGACAGTTTCGGAAGCTGAAGCCCCCCTCCTTCAAGGGGGATGAGGATCCGACCGAGGCAGAGGACTGGCTTGAGCAGCTGGAGAAGATCTTCGACACCCTTCGCCCCCCGGTGGAGTGCCGCGTGGCCTTTGCCACGTACCAGCTGGAGAGTGCGGCACACCGGTGGTGGAGGACGGTCCGGGGACAGGAGAGGGACGAGCCGACGTGGGACCAGTTCGTCACCCTCTTCTGCGAGCAGTACTTTCCCCAGACGTGGCAGGACCAGAGGAGGCGGGAGTTCCACACTCTCCGCCAAGGGACGATGACCGTGAGCGCGTACCGCACGCGTTTCTTGGAGCTGTCCCGCTTTGCAGCGACAGCGGTAGCCACTGAGGAGGAGCGCCTTTGGAGGTTCACCGAGGGGCTCCGGCCTGCGATCCGGGGGTATGTCAAACCCCTGAAGCTGCCGACGTTTTCGAGGGTGGTAGAGGCAGCCATGACTTACGAGGAGACCAACCCGTCCGCGCGAGAGACCGACGGCGGGCGGAAGAGGCCCTTTCAGCCAGACTTCTCACAGGGCCGGCGAGAACGGAGACACGTGGCGTCCGTAGGAGAGCCATCAAGTTGTGCAGGGCCATCAGTGGCCTTTGGGGGCCCTCGACAGGGGCCAGTCGCCAGCACCGGGCCCCCGCCGAGCCGACAGCAGGGACTTACTGAGGGCGGGAGTCGGGTTCCCCTCTGCTACCAGTGTGGCCAGCCGGGCCACGTCAGGAGGGACTGCCCATCTAGGGCAGGAGGTCAGCAGATACTTCCCGCGCAGAGCACTGGAGGGCGCACAGGAGGCCGCGGTTTCCAGGCACGAGGAGGAGGACTGCAGTCGCGAGGAGGGTACCGGCCAGCACCTACCCGTCCGATGCAGAGTGTGGCTGCTTCGTCCGCACCTAGAGCTGAGGGGCGTATCAACGCCCTAACACACAGGGACGCCAGAGCTTCGGGATCCGTGGTAGCAGGTATGGTTTCAGTTTCTGGCAGACTCGTTTACACGCTTTTCGATTCCGGCGCTACGCACTCGTTTGTCGCAGACAGTTTCGCAGTTAGTTTGGACCAGGATTATACATTGTTAGAGAACCCGTTCGTAATCAGAGGTCCGAGTGGTCAGCTGTTTGTAGCTGAGGAGGTGTACACGGGTTGCGGGGTCAGCATCGGGGGACACAGCCTGCCAGCTGACCTGATTATGATACAGATGGAGGACTTTGGGGTGATCCTGGGGATGGATTGGCTGTCCGCTTACCACGCCTTGGTAGACTGCTTCGAGAGGAAGATTGTCTTCTCCATTCCGGAGTTGCCTTCCTTCGAGTTTCACGGGCAGCCAGTGGACGGAGGTTTCAGGTGCATTTCGGCACTTCGGGCGGCGAGACTTTTGAGCCAGGGGTGTGAGGGCTTCTTAGCTTGTGTGGTGGCAGAGCACAGCCCCGTGGCAGACTTCCAGAGCATTCCGGTGGTCAGAGAGTACCCCGACGTGTTTCCAGACGAGTTACCAGGACTACCGCCCGAGCGTGAGATCGAGTTTGAGATCTCACTAGTACCAGGGACCAGCCCCATCTCCACCGCGCCATACAGGATGGCACCGCTTGAGCTGCGAGAGCTCAAGTCTCAGTTGCAGGACCTTTTGGAGAAAGGTTTCGTGAGGCCCAGTGCGTCTCCCTGGGCAGCTCCGGTACTGTTTGTGAAGAAGAAGGATGGGACCCTACGCCTTTGTGTGGACTACCGACAGCTGAATAGGGTCACCATCAAGAACAGATATCCGCTGCCGAGGATTGACGATTTGTTTGACCAGTTGCGGGGTGCCACGGTGTTTTCCAAGATCAACTTGAGGTCTGGATACCACCAGTTGAGGATCAGGGAGACCGACGTCTCCAAGACAGCTTTCCGCACCCGCTACGGACACTACGAGTTTTTGGTCATGCCGTTTGGGCTGACCAATGCCCCCGCTGCTTTCATGGACCTGATGAACCGGGTGTTCAGACCGTACTTGGACCAGTTTGTGGTGGTTTTCATAGATGATGTACTCATCTATTCTAGAGATCGGACGCAGCACGGACAGCACTTGCGGATGGTTCTGGACACTCTGAGACGACGCAGGCTGTACGCCAAATACAGCAAGTGCGAGTTCTGGTTGAGGGAGGTGACCTTTTTGGGTCATGTGATCTCTGGAGACGGCCTGGCGGTGGATCCCGCCAAGGTCGAGGCAGTGCTCAGGTGGGAGAGACCGCGTTCAGTCACTGAGATTCGCAGTTTCCTGGGACTGGCAGGTTACTACAGACGGTTCATCAGAGGGTTTTCGCAGATTGCACGTCCTATGACACAGTTGACTCGGAAGGATGTGCCTTTCGCTTGGACAAACGCCTGTGAGGCGTGTTTTCTGGAGCTGAAGGAGAGGTTGACCTCGGCTCCCGTGCTCACCATCCCTGACAGTAGTGGCGGGTTCGTTGTGTACACGGACGCTTCCTTGCAGGGGTTAGGAGGTGTGCTCATGCAGAGGGGTCACGTGGTCGCTTACGCCTCGCGGCAATTGAAGCCCCATGAGCATACCTACCCTACCCACGATCTAGAGTTGGCAGCTGTTGTCTTCGCGCTGAAGACATGGAGGCACTACTTGTATGGTGAGACCTTCGAGATTTTTACAGATCACAAGAGCCTCAGATATCTTTTTGACCAGAAGGAGCTCAACATGAGACAGAGACGTTGGTTGGAGCTCCTGAAGGACTACGACTGCAACATCTCCTACCACCCGGGAAAGGCCAATGTGGTGGCTGACGCCTTGAGCCGTAAGGCGCCTGCACGCTTAGCCAGTCTACAGTTACAGAGTTGGAGCCTTTTGGAGGAGGTGGGCAGTTGGCGACCTCTAGAGTTACGAGGGTACTGTGGGGCAGTGACGGTGACACGGCAGACCAGACCAGAGTTGATAGACTGCATCATCACGGGACAGATGGCCGATCCGTACTTGCAGTCTTTGCGCGATAGAGTACTGTCAGGGGACCCAGGGGACTTCTCTTTCACAGACCAGGTGTTACGCTTGAGGGGACGGCTGTGCGTCCCCAGAGACGAGGAGCTGTTGAGAGAGCTCCTGACTGAGGCACACGGTTCCAGATTCACCATACATCCCGGAAACACGAAAATGTACCATGACTTGAGACGCGAGTTCTGGTGGAGAGGGATGAAGCGGGATGTGGGTGAGTTCGTGCAGCAGTGCTTAGTGTGCCAGCAGGTGAAAGCCGAGCATCAGAGGCCTGCAGGGCCGCTTCAGCCGCTTCCAGTGCCAGAGTGGAAGTGGGAGAGCATCACCATGGACTTGGTGGTGGGCTTACCTGTTACCCAGCGAGGACACAATGCAGTCTGGGTAATAGTGGATAGATTGACGAAGACGGCACGATTCTTGCCGATCCGAGTCACTCTGAGACCAGCACAGTTGGCAGAGAGGTATATCCGTGACGTGGTGCGACTACACGGAGTTCCGCGGGAGATCGTATCCGACCGGGATACCCTCTTTACGTCCCAGTTTTGGGCTGAGTTTCAGCAGGCTTTGGGGACGAGGTTGAGGTTTAGCACGGCTTACCACCCCCAGACGGACGGACAGTCGGAACGCACGATACAGACACTTGAGGACCTTTTGCGTGCCTGTGTACTAGACTGGAGGGGCTCTTGGGAGGAGCACCTGCCCCTGGCAGAGTTTGCATACAATAACAGTTATCACTCGAGCATCGGCATGGCTCCCTACGAGGCTCTGTACGGACGGAAATGCACGACACCCGTGAGTTGGGTTGAGGTGGGGACCAAGTGGGAGGTTGGCCCCAGGTTGATCCGGCAGAGTCAGGAGGTAGTTGAGCAGATCCACAGACGACTCTGCACTGTCAGGAGCAGACAGAAGAGCTACGCAGATCGCAGACGCAGAGAGGTGCAGTTCTAGGTTGGGGACCACGTCTTCCTTCGTGTTTCGCCCGTGAAGGGCTTACAGCGGTTTGGGGTGAGAGGGAAGCTCGCGCCGAGGTTCGTGGGGCCCTTCGAGGTCCTGGAGCGGGTTGGACCCGTTGCTTACAGACTTGCCCTTCCCCCGCAGCTTTCGGGTGTGCACGACGTGTTCCACGTGTCCAACCTTAGGAAGTACGTAGCCGATCCCAGCCACGTACTGAGTCACGAGAGCGTCGAGGTGAGAGACGACCTGACCTACCCCGAGCGGCCAGTACAGATCCTAGACCGAGCAGTCCGCAGGTTGAGACGAAAGCAAGTACCCCTGGTAAAGGTTTTGTGGAGGAGCCAGCGGTACGAGGAGGCTACCTGGGAGCCTGAGGCGGCAATGCGGGAGTGGTACCCGGAGCTTTTCGCGGGTACGTCTTTTCGGACCGGCTTCGGTCCTCTTTGAGTTTGTTATGGTTATTTGGACACCTTCTTCCCGCACCCTAGTTGGCGCAAGTTTCGGGGACGAAACTTCCTTTGAGTTTGTTATATTGTAACGAGCGCGTGCCCCAGACGCCTTTTAAGACGTCTGGGAGGTGGCCCAGACATCTGTCAAGACGTCTGGGATCACATCCAGACGTCTGACCAGACGTCCGGGATAGTTTACAGACGTCTGGCGAACAGTTATGCTCGCACGGGATATTCATCTGCGCGCCTGTGCACGCAGACCTGCGTTCTGCCCTCTTTCTCTGCGGCTGCATGCGGCTGCGACCGCCTTCTCTCTCCTCTCCGCACGGCGTTAAAAGGGGGGGCGCCTCCCCTCCCGTCTCCACCATCTTCCTCCTTCTTCTCCTGCCTGTGCGCGAGAGCGAGCGGACGCGAGGGCGCAGCGGCAGCGGCAGCCACAGTGAGCGCGGAGGAGCTGCGGCGTGCGAGGGCGGGGCTCTGCCGTGAGGGCGAGCTCGCCAGGAGCGGCTTGGCTGGCCGGCGGAGGGCGCAGGGGGCGCAGAGCGTCGCGGAGAGGGACCTGCTGCGGGCGGAGCAGCGTACGCGTGAGGTGCGACGCGGGCGGCGTTGCGAGCGGAGGCCGAGCAGGGCTCTGATTCTGGAAAAATTTCCAGAATCAGACGTCTGGATTGATATCCAGACAGCAAGGTCGACGTCTGTGAGATCATACAGACGTCTGAAAGGTGAGTTTCCGCTTTCTTCTTCCTTTTTGTCGACTGACCGTACTGAGGGAGGGGGGTTGGCTGTGCGCAGGTTTTCTGATTCGTCATCCTTTGCGAATCAGACGTCTGGAAGTTGTACCAGACGGCGGGAGTGACCTCCAGACGTCCGGAGTGCCCATCGGACGTCTGGGATCTAGGAAAGACGTCCCTGCAGACTTCTGGACGTCTGAGAAACCACGCTGAACAGGTAATTCTCTGATCCACCGTTTAAGACGTCTGGAGGGAGTTCCAGACGTCTGATTTTGCACAGTATCGTCTTTCTCGACCCGTTTAGGGCCCGTTTGGGCTCCGTTTTCCGCGATTCGAGTTGCGTTCGTTTCATAATTAATTCCTCTACCCGCCTACAGTAGCTATACACTATTTTGAGACACTCCTTGTGTTTGATCCTTGTGATAGGACCTCGTTCGGTTGCAGTCTTGAGAGTCGCGGAGGCGCGCGGGATTCCCGATCACGCCCCCATTACTCCCGTTGTACCTGGTAGAGTGGTTTTAAGTATTAATAAAATCTGTTAAAGTATGGAACCATAACTAGAACCTAGGGCTTGCATGAATCCTAGGAATGAGAAATATATGGAATGATAGCTCCTAGGTGTTGCATGAATCCTAGGGCCGGAAAACTAGATTGTATGATAGATCCTAGGATATGGCATGAATCCTAGGATGGAAAAACTAGTGGAATGTATATTACTGCAGTCTTGGAAAAATGGAAAGGAATATATAAAGCTGCCTGTAAATTTAATTAACAGCTGCCTGTTATGAATAAAGAAACATGTTTGAGATCATGGAATTTGAGAACGTGAATCTGGAAAGTGAAACATATGATGTTCTGAAATAAAGAGCTGGAACCCTACGGGGAGTTAGGAGTGGAACTCCTGGAAAGAAAAAGGAATGGAACTGAGATATAGTTTGTACTGTCTCTTGGGTACGCAGTACCAAGGGAAGTACCTGTACCTGTTTAGTGCAGAGTGGGGCCAGCCGCCCCAGGGACCCGGGGTTAGGATTGGCCGCTCTGTACCGACTTGCTGGCCCTCGTGTACGTAGTACCGAGGAGAGCTAGTAGTGTTAGGAGAGTACTAGCTACCCCACGGGCCCCGGGGTTCTGCTAGCCTCCTTCACCGACTTGTTAGGCCCACTAGGGCAAACCAGGGTAGTCAGGCGAGGGTGCGCGGACTGTGGAGGGGCAAGGCCCCGGTTTGGTTACTGTGGAGGGGTTGGACCCTTGTTACTGAGAGGGCTCTGCCCTGGTTCCGTGCTGTGCTTTGGGCGCACCCGTTAACGGAAACGACTGACTGCGTGCCAGTGCGGGCTAGCTACCTGTGCGTTTATCGCGCGTGCCGTAGTCACCGTTACGTCTGTCAGTGACCTTGGGGTGGTTGACTGAGGGTAGGATCACCACGGGGGACTCTCCCGGCCAGGAGAGCACCACGTGCTACTTCTACTTTTGGAAAAGACTACAATCAAGATCGTCCCACGAGGACATTCGAGATCAAGTAAAGGATCTGAGAAATAAATGAAATAGTGAGAAAAATTGAAAGATGTAAATAAAGGAAGTAATAGAACATAATAGCTACTGTACACTCTACTGTTGCCTTTAGTTAGTTTGCCACTCTACTCAGCGTTTTGCTGACGTGTTACACTCGTTACCTTTTTCAGGACCAGGTGTTGAGCAGCCAGGTTCGGCGGCTGCAGAGGACGCTGGGCCGAGTAGGGTCCAGTAGAGTTACCCCAGCTTTGTACCCCTTTTTGTTTCGGTTCTAGTGAGTAGTTTTGTTTCCGCTGTACTTTTTTTACCTGCAGTTTTCGTCATATGATAAATGTTGTTTTACTGTTGTGGTGGTGCCTACTGTAGTAGTTTCTTTCCTTACTGCTGTACTTTCTTACTGTTAGTTATATTCATGCTGAATGTGGTTTATTTTACTGTCTTTTGGTTACTTCCTCGTTGGACGACTGGGTCTTGGGATTAGTCGAGTCGGTCCGGTTCTCGTGTCTCGTAGGGACTCGGGAATCGGGTCGTTACAATCACGCAACAAAACCCTTCCCCCTCTCTTTCACAAATCCTCTCCTTTCTTTTCTCTTAAAGACCGGATCTTAGTCAGGTATTCAGGCGTGAACAAGGACCATGTCTGTGGGCGTGCAGTCACAAGCAAGGTATGAGTAGTTGGGTAAGCGGGTGTATGGGAACCCAACCCCCCGTGTGCTGGGCGATAAGGCTAAAGCACGAATTCATATTATACATCTGCATGACGCTCTCAACCACCGATGTGGCACTAAAGTGCTAGCTTTCATTACGCGAGTGCAGCTGGGATGTTGCTTCACCAATTAGTGGTGCTGCAGCTGCTAGATCCTTCAATTGCTGGTGTGGTTGAGTTCCTGAGATGAACCCACAGCATCTAGGTGAGGTTGCAAAACCAAAGCGAGTCGGAGTAAGGTGGACATGGTTGGGAACGATGGCGACAACGGCGAACTCCAATCAACACCTGAAACATGTAACATAGGCTATGAGTCCTTGTTAAAAAGCTCAAAGGCTTCGTCGAATGATGGTGAAGGTGGTGGCAGTGGTTTTATGGAGTTTTATGGTGTGTAGGGGTATGGCGAGGTCAGTGAAGGTGGTAGGCGATGGGTATGTTCGGTGGGTTGGTTTAGGGTGTGAACTGTGGAATAAGGAGAGGGGTTTTATGTGGATGGACGAGGTGAAGATTTTGGAGGTGGAGCGAGGGTGTTTGGAGGTGTGTGTCAGTGTGGAGGCGTCACCGGAGCTCGGACGATCGTGGGGAAGACGGAGAGGTCGAGGGCGAATGGTAGGTCAAATTAGGAAAAGAAAGGGACAGGGAAATTTGGGAGTAGAGGAGAAGAGGGAGATGCTAAGTCCTCAGCGAAGGAATGAAAGGATGGGGATGGCGTCGGCTATGATTGGCCGGAGCCAAAGAAGAGAAGTCCTCCGGAGGAAGGAGTGGTGACGACATGGAGGTCAGGAAGGCTTCTGCCAGTGTCGCAAGAAGCGAAGGAAGGAGATGAAGGCGTTCCCTCTACCTATAGTATGTGGTAGCGGGCGAAGAAGGAGGTTGGAGAGGGGTCACCAGGGATACGGTCAGAGGCAGCCGGAGAGGGGAAATTGTGAAGTGTGGCCTGAACCGAGCTAATTCGAGAAGGCAGGGTTGCTAGAGCATATATAGAGCTCATGGTTGAGCTCTAGAACAGGAAGGAGCTTTGATTGGCTTCTTTGGGGAATCAAGAAAGAACCCACTGATTTTGTAAGTTCTCATGCACAAATCAGAGTGATTTAGGATTCAGGAACAGTCCCAATGGATTCTCCATAGTGTGATCATCAATCCCACCAATTTTGGTGGGATCTAATGATGATTTGAATGGGATTTGCTTAAGTCAAAGCTTATGTGGAGGTCAGGTTTGGCCTAAATGGCGGTAGGGGGCTATTTGTGAAGGAGGTGACAAACTTAGGGACCTATACGTAATGATTTCAAAAGTTACGGGCATGTATGAGAGAGAAAGAGTCAGATCGAACCAAAATGCAAACTAGGTCAAGATTAACTTTGATTGGGCCCAAATTTTGGTACAAACCTAATTTGGACTCAAGGATTATGTTGGTGAAGTTGAATTCCAATTTTGACCAAGTTTGACTAGGCAATTTGCGTAGAAACCCAAATTAGGGTAGAATTATGTCTATGACTCTATTTAAGGTCAAAATAGGTTCCAAAGGTTAAATCAAGGGTACCAAACCTCATGGAATATTTTTATATGAATTTTAGAAGGTTTAGATGGATTTTATCCTGAACAGAACCTCTGTTATTTAAGTGAGTCTGAAATTAGGGTTTTGGGAGCTGTAACAGTTCTTAAACTGTACGAAACCCTATTTCTGTTTGCATGAACCCTTTTATTAGTAACTAATGAACATTTGACATTATATTAACCCCTTGGAAACATCGTAGTTTTTCTACATTCATAATATGATGTTAAAATTGCAGATTTAACCCTGTTTTAGTGTATTCCTCTCAGAATGGATGTGTAAGGAATTATAGGTCTCAGGTGATTATGTATGAGCTTTTGTCAATTAATCCTAACTAATTAAAGTTAGTTATGGCTCAAGATGATGTTATCATCACCAAGTTCCACTATTTCTCGTAGATGGCATCCTAGTAGTCGACAAATGGGGTGAAGTGCCTCGGTTCGGGATCATGCCAACC
This sequence comes from Thalassia testudinum, assembly GCA_037157565.1. Taxonomy (NCBI): domain Eukaryota; kingdom Viridiplantae; phylum Streptophyta; class Magnoliopsida; order Alismatales; family Hydrocharitaceae; genus Thalassia; species Thalassia testudinum. Next base: position 47,663,040 of record JAZHRO010000002.1, read on the forward strand.
ATCAAGGGTGGCTGTGCTAGCCATAAAAGGCAGCTATTCAGGTTCGGGGGGTGGGTTCGCCCAACCCCCGACTAACCCGGAGAGTTGAACCGCCAGCTTGGATAAGTGGTGGTATGAAATAGCGTTTGGTGAGTTCGCCCGAATTTGCGTCGACGTTATGAGGTGGTAAGATAAAGAACATCGCATGCATCCATCCAGGTTTGTGCCAGCCTGATGAGGCAGCAATACGATGGGTGCGTTCATTTGAGTTTTTACCGACCTTAAGAGGTCGCTCGTCGACCTGAAGGGGTGGTGATGAGAGCCTCATCATGAACCCTAACTAGCACAATTTGATCTAAATAAGTGTAAAAAAGCTCCTACAAAACCTAAAGAAAAGCCTAACTCAGAGAATTCTGAATTGAAGAATAAAACAAGTCATAAGGGGTAAAACTGTAATTTTACCAATGCAGTACACAAACAGGGTGTCTAAGGGTCTAAACACAAACCAAATGAGCTTAATAAGGAAGGAAGTGGGATGTTCTGATCTGAAAAGGGTTATAACAACTTTTAGGAATTAAATGACATTCTGTAACCCTAAAAACAAACCTACTTTAATTCACAAGGTTCTAGGGAGAGTAAAAATCAACTAAATCCTCTAAAATTTATGAAAAATACTCCCTAGGATTTAGAACCTTCAATTTGGCCTTTGTAGCCTATTTTGACCTAAATTGAGAACCATGCCCAAATTTTGACCTAATTTGGGTTTCTGTGCAAATTAACCGATCAAACGTGGTCAAACCTAAAATCAAATTACACCATTGAACTCCTTAGATTTAAATTAGGTTATTACAAAAATTTGGGCGTAAGAGAAGACCATCTTGACCGACTTTACAAATTGGTCCTCTTGAATTACTTTTTGACCCTTATCTTTTTAAACCCTTGCATTTGGACCCCTATCTTCTCCTTCGTTCTTTGCAAAATGGTCCTTCCTGCCACCCCACACAGGCACCATACCTCCGGCGACCTTGCACGGAGGATGGTGCCAAGCAGGGTATGGGGACTGCTCTCAAGAACGAACGAGGGGTTCCCTACGTCGTCCTCTTTCGCAGGGACCCTCCCCTTTGACCTGCGGCTGCCCATGCCTCTCGTGCGAATGCACGAAAGGCATGGGTCTCCATCTCCGACCATCTTCGGTGAACTCCCCACGTCGCTCCCTCGGGATCCTCTCCTCGCCAGCACCTTTATAAGGAGCGGCAAGGGTAGCCGTTCCCTTCAAGCTTGCTTTGGCCGAAGAGAACCCCCCTACTTCGTCCCCTCTCACTCTGGTCAGACAGCCCAAGCTGCCATACCTGCAGTAGAGCTCACTCTGCCTCATCTTCCCACGCCAGGCTGCACCAGCTGGCGTCTCCAGATCCCCTCCTCGTCGCTGTTACTCCCCTTCTGGGCACCTTCGTTCCCAGCTCCGGCAGGCACGTGCCGGGTGCCCCTCTTTCCCTCTTCGTCAATTAAGTAGGTAGAAACCTTCCTCTTACTCTCCTCTTAATTTTCCCCTCTTAAATTGGTACTTTAGACCCCTCGACTGCCACTACCACCTCCATCTGCTCCACCTTCGGCCATAATCTCCGGCGAGGTCTCTCCACCTCCACAGGCCATTCCACCCCTTGCCGACAAGCCCAGAAGACCTCCTTCACTCCACTCAGCATTTCCCCTACTTCATTCACTGCCCTTCACCTTCAGACCACCCGTCGAACACACCCACCTGCACCTCTGCAGTGTGCCCTGGGCACATAGCCACAGCCACTTTCTTGCCACGACGACCCCCGCACCGTCTTCTCCGTCCTCTGGCGAAGCTTTCTGAGCTGTCTGACGTGGCTGTGAGGCCGTCTTCGTGCTTTTAGGTCTCGGCCCCCTCGCCGCCATTGACGGATAGCAGGAGCTGCTTGGCGAGCAGCTCCAGGTCCCTCCAGCACCCGGCGCAGACCCTAGGCAGCGCGAAACACTTTTGCGAGGGTGCCCAGGTTCTCAATTGGGGTCGCGAGCCTTCGCTGCTGCCCCAATTGCCAGCAGCCTCTTGCTTACAGGTGCGCAGAGCAAAGGTGGGACTTTAGTCCCACCTCGAAAGTGTGTGGCCACACGCCCACACATAAATTGTAAAAGTGATATTAGCTGATGGCCTCCGAATACACATGGGGTGAGGTCCCTCACCTATACATAACCCTCGTCCGTGAGCTCATCACACGGATCTAGCGCGACCCGACCCGACACCCTCCTATGCACTCCTCGCGCACCACCCACGTCGGTGCGCCTGGACCTGGGCACGCGACCCGACCCGATAACCCAGCTCTGGGAGAGCGTACCCAAGAGAAATTCAGAGAGAGAGAGATGCAGGGAGAGGGTAGGGTAGGTTTTGCGCTGAGCTTGTGTGTGTGTGCAGGGAACAGGTGAGGGAGGAAGAAGCAAGGCACTACTGAAGCGAAGAAGGAAGGAAGGAGAGAAGCAGGAGAAAAGAAGATAGCAGAGGTACTGTAGCAACAACACAATTAAGGTGTCTGATTTCTGAATCAGACGTTGGAAAGAAAGGAAGGAGTGAAGCAGAAGAGAAGAGTAGAGGACAAGCTAGAGAAAAAGAAAGAGAAAAGAGGAGGGAGCCTCTGCAGCAAAGAAGAAGAAGACGCAGAAGAAAGAAGAGAAGCGAAGAAGAAGAGAAGAAGAAGGAAGAAAAAAGGACATAGCCAGCTGAAGAAAGAAGAATCCTCTGCAGTAAAGGAAAAAAAGGGAGAAGTAAGAAGAAAACAGGATGAGAACCGACTGAAAAGAAGAGAGAAGAAGAAAAAGCCAAGAAGAGAATTTTCTCTCTCTCTCTCTCTCTCCTTTGTCTTAATTTTTGTAAAATAATATATATTGTGAATTCATATGCTTCTGGAATCATAGTTTGCTCCCTGGGTTCGACCTTGGGAAACTTTTAATTCTGAGTAATAAATTGTAAACTGGTAGCAGCTTTTTTTTTTTTACTACAACGTCTAGAATTTAAAACCAAAGCGACGCGAACCAGGTGGAAATAGAGGAAACATCGAACGTGTCCGTCTGAGTTCCTGCCGACCTTAAGAGATGGCTTGCTAGCCTGAAGAGGCAACAATGGAGGGAATGTTGGACCGTCCGAGTTCTCACCAACCTTAAGAGGTGGCCATAGATGGAACATCAAACACGTTCGTCCGAGTTCTCTCCGACCTTAAGAGGTGGCCATAGATGGAACGTCAGATACGTCCATCCGAGTTCTCTCCGACCTTAAGAGATAGCTTGCTAGACTTATGAGGCGGCAATAAATGGAACGTCTGACCCATTCATCCAAGTTCTCGCTAACCTTAAGAGGTGGCTTGCCGTCCTTAAGAGGCAGCAATAGATGGAATGTTGAATGTGTCCATCTGAGTTCTCGCTGACCCTAAGAGGTGGCATGCCGGATTGAAATTTCACCTCGGCCACCCTCCAGAGGTGAGTAACTAGGCAAGAGCAATGGGTAGTCGCCACCTCCCACAGGTGATGGCTCTCCATCGTGAGGGGCAAGGCCCTGTCCTTGCCAAGGTAGGTCAGGCTTCCTGCTACCATCGGCGTAGGATAGAGCCCTCAATTGCTGATTTTGACGGTGACGGGATAACTCCTCGAGCGGTAGAGACTACGCACGTGAGGGATTTTTTTTCACCAACCACCCCCAAGGGGCGGTCTTGCCCTCATCGGGACTCCGTGATTCTCGATAGGCTTAAGAGGCCACTTTTCGGTGCTTTGGAGCCTCGAGATGGGGGGGGGGGTAGTACTAGGTCGCAGCTCCTCCACGTCCGGTGCCCATCCTTTAAGGGAGTTAGGCACGCAATGGGAGACTCTGGTGGCGGGTGCGTACTGGTGATCAGCCGGCCGAGCCGCCTGATTCTATCGTCAACCTGGCTGTCTTAAGTATGGCAACTAGGTTGAGGTGCCCATCCCTTTCAAGTTGGTCGGAGGAAGGTCACTCCCTTCCCCTCTCCCTTTTCTTTGACTGGCAAAGGTCCGTGACCGAAATGGCCGTGGGGACAAGAGGAAGGTGTTTTCGCCAGAGCGGTGGATATGCTACGAGCATGTTGACCTAGAAAGGGTAGCCTGGAAGGTAGCCAAACCCGAGTGTCTTGACAAGCTATGGGTGTTATTGCTGGAAATTGGCTAAGTGGGCTATGGACCCATTTTCAGGCGTTGCCACTCCTAGGAATTGCTTCAGCCTGCACGCTGACGTGCCAGGGGATGCCAGAGGCGACGACCTCAAACAATCGCGGGTGCCATGATAGTAACTTCTTTTTCCATGGCAAGGTGAGCATGTTTTTCGAAGGGATCAGTGCTACCCTGAAGGGGGGAACTCTTGCCGCGACGACCCTGGATGCTCCGCCGGACCCTACGGGGAGGCTTGGTCGTATCCTCCTTGCCCTGATGAAGATCGAGGGGGAGGTACGCAGGGAAAGCCAACTCTGAAGGAGGGGCTCGGATGCCTAGGGTGACGTCAACCTGAGGTTACCTAAACCTCAACGCTAATGCGCTTAGGGGGTAGGAGGATAAGACCTCATGTGGCGTGGGTGTCGCTGCCAGGACTTTGGTGGTGATGTCAGCCATGCGGGGAGCCAGGATGACACTACTCGCCTGGCTCTTAGTTTTTCTGGAAGACCGCATTGACTATCCACCATCATGAGGGCCCCTTCTTGAGGTGGTCCCTCAAGCGCTTTATAGGCCTCTTACCCTTTCGCCCAATGGAGCCTTGGGCCAACAGGTCCTAGTTCGCAGGCTGGCCCCCTTTTAGCACGCCCGCATGGTTCATGGCTAAGGGGTGCGTTCTCCCAAGGGCTCCTTCTTGGCGTGGTGGGGTCCGCAACGACGACCCTCCGCGAATCTATTCCTCTCAAGCACATCCTCTTGGTGCACGACCAAGGGAGTGTGTTCCTGGAGGAGCTCTTCTACTCAGCACGGTCTGCTGCAGCAGCCATTTGGGGGGACGACAGCTATTTCGAGGAAGGAGGCTCCTCACTTTTCGAAGGGGGTGCCCCTTCCGTAGGTGGGCGCAAGGGCATGCCTATCCAAGAGTATCCCCTCCTCAGCAGGGTTACCGTTGTCGTGGTGTCCCTCGGTGGATCCATAGGGGGAGTTAACTCGCTCCGTGGTTTGTCATTGGGTATTCTAGTGCGCGATCGAGGGCATCGTGCTCATGCTCGCGAATCAGATGGCCCGACTTGGGGCTCTGAGGGTTCGCCACCTCATGGGACCTCCCTCGTTAGAGTGTCGAGCCTTGAGCTAACCCGGGCAAGTCCAGGCGAGCTCGATCCTCTACTGCTCGACTTCTAATAGCTTCTTGGGGTTGTCCCTGGTCCCTGAGTGCTTGGCGAAGCACTCCCAGGACCTACTCTTTACACCCTCGAAGGGGCTATCCAGCTAGCCCGACGACGATTCGTACGCAGGCCCTCACCAAGCGGGCATCGCTGGAGGAGCTCAGTGGGAACTCCTCTTGGTATGGTCGAGTGTCAGCTTATCACAGGGATAGCTCCTAAGGGAGCAGTGCATGAGCTAGGATCCACCGTTCTTTCGTGCTAGGCCTTAGCCGGCGCTCCAAGCGCTTCCAATGGGGGACATCCGTTTTCTCTTTCCTGAGTGGGCGAGCAGTACGCACAGGGGCGTGCATCTGGGACCATCGAATTTGGCTCCTAGTTCCTCTTTATCGGGCCATACCTCAAGGGGGGTTGAAAGAGCAATTCTCATTTTTTAATAAAAATTTTAATATAAAATGTCGCGTCGTTATAGTTTTTTATTGTTGTAGAAAATTATTTTTCAAAAATTTAATTATTTCTTACCACAATGATTAGGTTGTTTTCATGTGGAGAAATAAACCAAATTAATTCGCAAATTGATCGAACATGATGATCAAATATTTGCTCCTAATTATAGTATCATGTGACTAATACGTTGGGGGAAATAGATATGCAATCAGATGGTCTGAAGAATTAGCAAGAACTAAAGGGACCCAGGTGCAATATCATTCAATAAATCAAAATTTTTTTATTCAAAATGAGATCTCCACAATGGCATATCAATGTAATTTTTAATGGTGCTTGAAACAAGGGATTTGCTTCCCTTGGTCGTGCTCATGACAGGAAGGATGGATGGCAGTGAGGTCGCACATAGAGATGCGTTTCGACAAGGGCTATGCGACGACGGTGGAGGTGCGATAAGAGGTGGCTGCCGGCGACCGGTCGGTGGCGGAGGACACTGGTATTGGTGACGGAAGGAAATGCGCGAAGAGGTCGAGGAGGGTGGCTGGTGGTCGTGCGGGGGCCGTTGGTGTGGGGTGAGGAGAATAGCGAGGTTGATGGCGAGATTGGTCACTTGTAGTGGCCGCGTGAAGTGAGGAAGGGGCTGCAACTTTGGGTTCTTTTTCGTGACAGGGGAGGTGGGTAAAGGAAGAAGAAGAAGAACAACAACAACAAAGAAGAGGAGATAAGGGAGTGGGCTGTGGGTAGGATAGTGAGAAGATAATGGGTTGTTGGGTTGGCGTTGGTGGTGGATAGTGGAATTGGCTGCGGCAAGAGGTGGCGGTGGGTCTGCAGGGGTGGAGGTGGTTTTGGGTTATGTTGGTGGAGGTAGATGGCGTTGGTGATGGTGGATGTGGAGTTGGGTTGCTGGCGCACACACACACGCTGTCACCATGTGTGCAACGGTGGTGGGGGCGAGGGTGATGTTGGGGAAGTGGAGGCCACGATGCACGCTACGAGCACAGGGAACGCTTGAGCCATGGTGGAGATGGATGATGCCAGGGAGAAGATGAGATCCCATGCGGATGGTTGGCCCTCCCTTTTTAGAAACTCCTTCGTCTATTTTCCTTCGACCGCAAGCTTCTCTAACAACTCCGCAAAGATCGTAAGTGGTTGGAATTGCAAGATAAGCCTGGAGGTAACGTCATCAGACATCCAGGCTAAGTTATGGACGTCCTAACAAGTGGAGGTTCTCAGACGTCTGACTTGAGCTTAGGACGTCTTATAGAAGAAAACTGGACGTCTGAATGATGTCTTCATGTTTCTTGCACCCAGCGTGTATCCACCAAATAAATTATCATAACCATATGTTGTAAAATTGGCGCATAAAATTATCCGCAAACTAAGATGAATTACCATTCATCTCCAAGTCAATTAGAAACTAAGAACAGATAATTAAAGAGTACTTAGACCAAATAATGGTCCACAAAGGTAAACTCATCAGGGGTCCAACTTGGGGACCTCGAGTGAGGAGTGGAGGTCACTAGGGTGCGTAGACACCGTGTCCCGACCGGGCCCCTCTGAAGGGAGGAAGGCCGCAAGTAGGACTGCGGGTGGTTACGACCACGACAACAGTTCTCGCTCAGGGGGACCGTAGCAGGGTGCTGGAGGGGCCCTTTCTCCCCACGATCAGATGCTCTATAGAGTGACAGCTCTTTCATTGATGCTTCCCACAGACACCACCATTTGATGGGCCTCTGAAGGACACCAACAGATTTGTTAGCGTAGAAGGTGCTACTTAGCCATTAATCATCCATCGCTTGGGAAGATAGAGCAACAATCAAGCGCACACAAAGAAGAACAAAGGTTTGGTAACTCAGTTCCACCACAAGGGATGTACGTTTGAGGGGGGACGAAGCTCCCAACTATGGACTAGAATCTATGTGGATTACATGGCATTACATGATCTTGCCCTCTCTCTCGAGGAGGAGACCCCCTCTTCTGAGGGTCTCCCTTTCTATTTATAATTTGGGGAGGGGGCTCCCCCACTCGATGGCCCTAGTACCCCTAGTTGCCAGGCTACATGGTAGCTATCAGGGTGAAGGTGGTCAGACCCATCTTATCGTATCTTCTACCCATGCTGCACTGAATGTTTTGGCAGGCTGGGCGGGTTCTGGTTGGAGTCCGGCTGATCTGAGATGGAGTGGGCTGAGCCGGTCCCGCCTTTACACCCTATGGTCAACAAGCCGGATCTTTTATTGTGTCATGTGCGGAGTTTTGGATCCGAAGACGATTTTTGCCCCTCATCACTGGGTTTGTTTGCCACTTAACCCACCTGCCACTTATGCCAAGTTAAAGGGAGTTAACTCGACGTAAAGTTAACCCGCCTCCTTTGTGGAACAAAGTTAACCCACCTAACCACCTAAACATAAAACTCACTTATTGCACCACTCCTTCCCTATTCATCTACTTATTCCACTAACTTAACTCGCATACCAAACAAGTCCTTTAGGCCCTGTTTAGCATGCTTTTAAATGGAGTTTTTATCTTACATATCAGTCAGAACCGCCTACAATGCATGAACAATACAAAAGTTTTATTCTCCTCCCATCACATCTATCACCATCCATCACATTTACCTCTTATCAATCATATATATCTCCTACTAACTATCTCACGCTCATCACATCTACCTCTCACTAACTCATTCCTAATATAATTAAAAATAAAAATCAATAATAACATATCAACTCAATTATCATATCCACACTCACTAACCCACCTTTTACCTACTTACCTCTCTTAAAATTTCCTAAATTTTACCTTATCTTAAACTTTAATCTTCTATCAAATAAGGCCTTTTTAAGTCCTTAACTAAGTAGCATTTCTCTACGACAAGAACCTTGGTCCTTGCATGATATGTTACTCGAACCAGTTGCATAAGTAGCCTCTTTGCATTAAATGCCATTGTCCGATATGAGGTGCTGTGATGCCTTCAACCTGTTTAAAACTAAAAACACCTGTTGTAATCCTTCGCATCGCCGGACAGAGGAGCAGTGGTTTTTTCAAGAATTAGATGGGTTGCAGAGATTTTTGGCATCACCCCCCTCTTGTTGCACGCCATCACTTGTTTAATTTTAGAGGATCTTAAGAGATCTCAGAGCTGCAGCGATTGCCCAATAAATAAGCAGGCATCTCTGAGCACCACATAATGATTTCAGGTACCATCTCTTTGCCAGAACTCTCATGCATGCCATTTCCAGGCAAGATGCCAAGGTAGTATTTGCACTGGTAAAAAAATGCTAATAGGTAAGCACGAGCGCCTTACTCGAGGTTTTAGTGCCCCCACACTGGCCAGTACTATTAAAATATGTAAAACTATCTCTGTTTATTTGTAAAGTAATGTTAACGTTAATTTTTATTTAGTTGAAATGATGCGAAGATGTAGTATTAATCTTTACTATATTAATTTAAATTAATATTAATATCAATTTATAAGAAATAGAATTTGATTGCAGTAGAGTTTCGAAGTTAATATCTATTTTGTTAGTATTTTTTAAAATTGGTATTAGTGAAATCGATATTAATGATCCTTAACTTGAATTTTCACCATATGGATTAACCTTTCAAGTAAATAAGGATTAACCTATCAAATAAATTAATTTTAATGGTTAGTTTAGTTAGAGGGTTAACAAATTAGTATTAAGAAATTTGAAATTGGTATTAAATTTCATTCTTGTTTACTTATAAAATTGTGTTAACACTAATTTCTATGTACTTAAATTGGTATTAAACTGTGGTGTTAACCATAACATTTTTTTGAACTAGTGTTAACATTATTTTCTAAAGAGTAGAGTTTGAATGTGAGAGAGTTACAAACTTAAGACCCATCTTGCTAACATCCCTTAGGGACTGTTTACATCTTGGGATATCTCACATTTTTGGGGGATATCCTATATCTAAAAAGGAAAATAAGTAAACCCATATTTTATCCCATGTCCTAATCCCTTGCAACCCTCCCCATGTACCTTGTACTCTTTCTACATTTGCCCTCCCCTTCCCCATTAACCAACATAACCATCAATCTAGAGATATAGTTATCTTTTGACAACTTATCCATCCTTTCATCCCTCATTTTTAAGTGAACATCCTAATTTTCCATCCCCACCTTATTCTCGCCTTATCCCCATTCACATAAATAACCGTAAAGAATTATCCAGGGCTACACATAAACATAAACATTATTGGATATCTCCTGTTTACAAATTTTTATCCTATGAAATATATCCTGCAGTGTAAACTAGCCCTTAAAATTGATGTTAGCAAAGTAGGTGTTAACCTTCAAAATAAGTGTTAAAATTTTACAAGTTAACCCCTCAAATGAACGGGAGTTAACCTTCCACACTCCCCAAGTAAATTAGCTCTAAGGTCTAATTTACGGTGCAGGTTAACTAACATGGATTAGCTAAGTTACAATAGGGGTTAACCCCTATTGTAACCCCTATTTCTATTTACTTTCAAATGAAGGTTAATTCATAATTGTGTTTAATGAATAGGGGATAGAAATGGGGGTTAACATGCTATGTGAAAAATTGTGTTTACTTGGATTTGAAAGGTAGGATAGAGGATAAGTTGGCAAAATAAATTTTTACTTTTAAGATAATAGGTAAGTTAGGATTATTTTTTTAAAATTTATCTTAATTTACATTGGAAGAGGGACAACTTCAAAAAGTATCACGAGGTTATGAGTCATGAGAGTTACAAAGGTATGTCGAGACATAGATTATCTCAACCCTCGAAATAAGAAAATAAAAAAAATTAGATTATCTTCCGAGATAAACAGAAAACCTCCAAAAGGAGAGGTTGTCTCCCTCCATAAATTACACCCCCCCCAACCCCCCTACGCAGAGGGTTTTAAGATTCGAACTTGTGGGTATATACAGGAGTACAAGTGTAGGAGTATAAAAATCAATACCAATGACGATGAGCCTGAAGAAACACTTGCACAGGCGTTGGATTACATACCCAGCTAGCTTTTCCGGTAAGAATCCGAAATTATCTATATGAATATTTATGACCATGCTACTCATAATTACCTATAAATATGAGTGAAACCGCAAAAGTATTTTTTTAACGGTAGAAAAGTCTTGGAGCCTCACAAGGAAAATGTGCAATGATGTATGCTCGAAAAAAAAAGAGAAAATGTAATGATAAAATGCAATGTGAAAAAAAATAAAAAAATAAAAAATATATGTTGTAATATATTTTACAATACATAAAATAAGAGTGATAATTTTAATTGATGTATTTTAATTTTTATTAATGAAAATTATTTTCTATAAATAAAAATTACTTTCCATAATTTAAGAATTACATTTTAAATAAAAAATTATTTATCATCCGTAAAAAGATAAAACATATCAATATAATTTAATTTTTATAATTCTAATCATATATTATAAAATACATTGAAAGATACATTTCCGTCCGCCCTTTTTGTGAAGACTCTATAGACATAAATTAGAACCCGATGACTAAGGGCCGTTCGCAAATGATTGTTTGATCGATCGTTTACATGCGCTATCGATAACCTACTAAAGGTCTTCATTTTCTCTTATTTGGACCTCATGCAACAAAACCCTTGCCTCCCTTTACCAAAAAAAAGGGACAGAAATCCCGGATGGAATATGTGTTGTATGGACAAAACATGTGCTGTGGAAGGAAGGGTTGAGATGAGTTGACATGAAAAAGAATTTGGATAAACTCTTAGATAAATCGGTGCCCTAATATAAATTTCAATCAAGATAACCTTTCCCATATAGGAGTATCCTCTAATCCTATTCCCGGTCCTCCTCATCACCCTCCATTCTTGGGCTTAGGGCTTAGTACTTGGCAGCTGCTTTTCCCGTAGATGTAACTTCCCAAAGTAATATCACATGAAAAACACTTACAAAAGTGTTTGGGATTAAATAAATGTTTCACAAATAAAAATTAAATAGCTTACTTGAAGGATCTTGCAACAATCTGAACTACAACATACACAATAATTTTAACGTAAAAAAACCTCCAAAGATGTGAGAATAAAAGATCATGGGATCCACATAATCCAAAATAAATCCATTATAATCAAAGAAAAAACCACAAATAATAACGAAAAAAATTTGAAAGAATAGCACAAGAGACGACGTGATTTTTTTATAGAATCCCTTGATGTCATGATTGAATGAAAGGTACCTCCAATCCAAATTAATCTCCACAAAGTGCATTCACGAACCCCTCTTCGTTTTAGCCACACAAGATTAAGAGAAAAACCATCGAGGGGTTCCCAACTAAGGTCACGCCTTTTCCCCACCCACTTGGTGGTAGTGCTAGTAGTACTGTTAACTTGCTATTACTTTCTTCCTGTTTCCCTCCATTCTTCCCTGTTCAGCTCACTTCGCCTTTAATTCTGCATAGGGTGCTCCCAGATTTCTTTATTTTGATATATTGTTATTAATGTGTCCCTCTGAACATGTAGTCCCCGCTCTTGCATATATATGTCCCACATGTTATTATTATCTACATAACACTTCCATCCTTCAAACTACTTACTATGTAGCATGCATTGATTGTTATTAGGACCGATCCCCTTTTTGATTTCCATGGATAGAGAAGAAGAAGCACTAATTGAGGGAGTTCAAAAAATGCTATCAGTGGGTGTCCCTAGAGCGGAGGTCTCCTTTGCTGTTGCATATATGAGTGATCCGTCCAAGTGGGCAAGATGTATATTCTTCAAGGTGCTTTCTTCTAGGAGGATCAGACCAAAGGCGGTGTCTGAGGTTGTGTCTAAGGCTTGGTCTTTATCTCATCATCCAAGTATTGCCAAAGTAGCCGATGGCATTTAGATGGCAACATTCAAAGATTTTGTTGAAGTTAGGTCTATTTTAAATTGAGCTCCTTGGCATCTCGATGGGGATCTCATCCTTCTAGCTCTGGGAAAGCCTAATACTAAGCCATTTGATTACACCTTTGAAAAAACAACCTTGTGGATTCAAGTGTTTGATCTCCCGCCTGAGTACAGATGTCGCTCCTTTCTCTTATGGTTGGGTTCTAGTCTTGGATCAATCAAAGATGTGGATTTGAATGAATCAGGAGGTAATTTTTTTGTCAGAATAAGAGTGGAGTTTGAAGTGGAGAAGAAGCTATTTGTTGAAGCAGAAGTGGATGGCTTAAAAATGATATTTCCTTCGAAATATAAGCATCTATCTAGATATTGTACCCTTTGCGACATAATGGGACATGAAGTCCAGGCCTACGATAAGTTTCTTCTCATAAAACAAGAAATAGGAAAAAGCCCTTCTGCTGAGAAGAGAGAATAGATGTTTGAAAGTATACAATACAAATACTAAGGGATAAGAGCTTCCAGATCCACTCTCAGGAAAAGATTTTCTAAAGAACCTCCTCGCATTGCATCAATGGAGGAAGTATAGGAGTGCTTGGGAGGAGAAGACACTGTTGATGATCTTGATGATCGTACAGGCCATACCTGATTGCGATCTATCTGTGTTGCATAAAAATAGTGATTTAATGATGTCGTTGTTTTGTAGTATAGTGTCACAATACAAACAGATGTCGTGTTATTTTATTTATTTATATCATTTTTTCTAGTTTATTCTAGGTCATTTACTAGAAGGCAATTATTGATATACATCACTCTTTATGTTCAAAAATACTCTTTTATTCTAAAAATGTTAATTATATTTACAAATGAATTAGGTTAATTATGTACAAAAGAATCAATTAATTGCTAACTAAAATGCCTTAAACATATTTACAATCAAACAGGCATTAAAAACTAAGTAAATCAACTCTATATTAACTATATATATTATACTAGATAATACCTAAGTGTAGGTACAAAAATAATTATTAATATGTACTATACTAAATATGCTAACATATACTAATAACTTTAGTAACATATACTCTAACATTAGTGACATATATAAGTGCTACTATAACCTTAGTAAAAGTATGTACAAACTATAACGTAAAAGAATGATATGTACTAACACATATATATAGCTACAGTGATGAATAAAAGGGTCACTAAAGCCTTAGAAAAACAATTTATATACACAATTAAGGCTTATACTTATACTACGCTACTTAACTTAACTTCACTTATAATATATATATTATCCTATACATATGTATATACTCTACATATATATATATATATTATTTACATATATACTCTATACATATATGTACTATTTTACTTATATACGTATATACATTTATACATGCATTCACACAACTTAACTCAACACACACAACACATATTAACACAATGCTTAGTCTCTTAGGACACTAAGTTGATTTTAGCTCAAGTCTCACAATAGTTAGCCAAATTTCCACTCCTCACCCAACTTTACTCTTCACTTATCAAAAATTATGATTTTTCATGGGATATACAGCAACCCTAAGGGTGAGACTAAACCATTACTAAGCCCAGTCCTAGTTTATATTTAGTATTTTTCAACACATTATTTTCGGCCCAGACTCGACTCAGCTGAAGCAGGCCCAAACAAACCAGGCTCCCAGCCCACACCATATGCTCAAAATATATGCTCAAGGGGTATCATGGTCAGAGGTTTTTATTGTGGTGTGTGTTGTTGACTACTAAGGCCACAAGCGCAATTCAATTTACATGGTTGAAGCGGCTTGAAGACCCACGATGTGGGACTATTGTGTGCTGATTTGGCGCAACGCAGTGTGCGCTGGAGCCAACTTTTGGCCTCGAATTGAGAGCCTAAATTGAGTCCAAATTCCAAAATATAGGGTTTAAAAGCCCTTATATAGGGCTACTCAATTGTATAATTAATTTATAAAAATAATTTATGTATTTATATATAAAAATTAGTTAAAGTTAATGATTTATACACGTTAATTTCGGGTTTAATTACTTAAATAATGTACAAATTGATAACTTAATAAGTGAATTGACCTTATAATTAGTTAATTAACATGTTAAGGTATTTAGTATACATTTTTAATTTATTTTAGAACATTTATTTTAATTTATATATATATTTATATACACATTTTTATTAGATATATACATATTAAAGGTATAAATACTTTAATACAGTATAAATATATTACACATAGATTGAAAATATTTAAAATTAATATATACAAATATACAATATAAATTACCTCGGTAATAAGTTAAATTACTAATTTATTTTATTTTAACTTAATAATTTACCTAATTAACTTAATAATTTAATTACCTACAATATATAGATAAATAAATCAATGTACAGGTAGAATTAGGTATATAATAAATACTTAAATATGTATGTACAATAATAGATACTGTTATACAAGTTTACATATTTATTTATAATTACCTTAATTTAAATACATATAATTTACTATAAGTTAATATATAATTATATAATAAAGTTATATATACAATAGCTCAGCATAAATATTTATTTAAATATATATAATACATTTATAATTTATTTATGTACATTATTTATATATATTACAATATTTACATTTAACTTAGTATTAAGGTATACTTACAAGTATAAATACTATATACAAGGTATTTTTATGAAATTTTTTACTTTTTATGGTATTTATATATTTAATAGAGATAGAAGAAGAGAGAAGAGATGAGATGAAGGAAGAAGAATTTTCTTTCGTGATTTTTAGATTGAGTTCTTTTATTGAATTTCAGAGTAGATTAAACCGTCGGCTGATATGTTCTACTAATTTGGGGTTCGGAATACTTTGAAATTTCTCACACACTTAAAGAAATACTTGATTTTACTCAAGATATGTTTATTTTATTTATTTACAATTTTTTTTATATTTTTTTATAATTTTCCAATCTCATCCAAATAAGGCTCAAATGATATGAACTAAAGAGCTAAAGCCTCCAAAATGATTTCTATCGGATAGAATTGATATATGAGCATTCAAAAACATTAAAACAACGTTATTAAACATGAGTGATAAAATAAACATGCTTTTCAACCTTAAATTCCATTAAAAGTCACTTTTTGGATAGTTATGCATTTTCATGTAGCTGACAGCAAGTTTAAACATGGAATTCAACTCATTTCCATCATATTCAAAGCCCAAACTTGTACATGACTGTTTGTTTTATGATGTTCTAACAATATTCACATGCCAACTCATTGAACACTCAATTCCTAACTCAAATCCATTCCAACAGGTGGGGTTGTTGCTGCAATATTGCTGAACCTAGACAGTAGATCCAAATCAGACCTTCTCAGGTCTGATCTGTAGTAAATCAAGACCAAATCATATCTGCAAAAGGCAAATTCTGACTGCTACACAACCCAGACAAATATTTCATCCTTAATTCACTCAAATCTTGAATTAAAATCCCTTGAAAAGCTCTTCAAATAAGTAGAACTAGAGCAGCTGCTGTTGTTAGAAATGCCAATCAGACCTCATTTGCAATCTCAAACCTCATTCAAATCACTTCATTGAACTCTTGAAATCTTGAAAACCAACTTCAAATCTTGATCAGAGCCTTCCAACATTGATTTAAGGTACAAAGCCTAGAGCTCTTCTCAAACCTGGGTGACTAAGTGAGCATCCCAGATCTGATTCAAACAGTTAAACACCGATCACAGGTGTCGCAATCCTTCATCAAAGTAGATGGAATCTATCAACATCAAATCCTCACTCCCAAAAACTCTAAAAACCCTAATTAATCACTCTCTTGTGTTATAGACAACACGAAAAGAGTAGATCAAAATAAGCATTCAGATCCTTAAAATTTTAATCTAAATCATTTCAAATCTTCTCTGAATGTTTCTAAACTGAACACAAATCAAATCAGAAATAAAAAATCCTAAGAAACCCTAATTGGATTTCACTCTTACACTATAAACAGCGTGAAGATCAAAATCCAAATCAAGCTTTCTTACAACTTTAGAATCAACTTCAGACCTTCCTCAAAACTCTGCAAATCTAATTCAATCCTCATTGGCAAATTAAAAATATTTGAATCGAATTGAGTTGTTGCCCAAGTAAGCTTTTGATATGGATCTTCCATGATGACTTGGTCATCTAGAATCCCTGCATACCCTTGATTGGTAATCAGGGTCCCTGGGCGAAGCTTAAGATTTGATCAGGTCATTGTAAGGGCCTTAAAACAATGCATCAAAAAACCTAGACTCCTGCTACCTCAGATAACACCCTAAAACAGTGAATCGAGTTGAAATTGGGCTTGAAAAACAGACTCGATTAAAATCCATTTCAATGAGTTCAAATTCATTTTCATAGGCTCAATTGAACTTTAAAACCATCAATTCACTCAATTAAACACAATTTAAATTGAATTGAATCACTGATCTACAAATCAGTCATGGCAATCAAATCCATAGTAATTGAGTGGATCATTGCAATTGAAATAGAAGGAGGGGGTCTTGTGGACAGATGGATTGAATGGGAGACCCCTGGGTGGATTTGAGTGCTTTCTATATCACGAAGTCCAAGAACTCTGGATCTAGATATGCTCTAATGGATGGGGTGAATTGAGAATCAAAAAGCAAGGAAATTGATCGGAGAGGACGAGATAAGATCTATTCTACTCTACTCCTAATCTAAGCTACCAAATCTGTGAATTAACTATCTAATTCTACACCGAACTAATCTAGAAAGTGGTAGCTCTACCTAGAAAGTAGATAAACCTAATCTAACTTGAAGAATGGGACTCTCCTGGATCAACAGCCGGCGGCTAAAGAGAATGAAATGAGGGGGACCTCCAGCGAGTAAAGAGCTTACTAGTGAAGCTCTAAGGACGTCCTCAGGCTTATGTCATCCTTAGCGATGTGTACGAAGGAGGAAGATGAAGCTCCACCTTTGTTACAGGTGTGGTAAAGTGAAATGGGAAGGAGACACTAGAGAGGAAGAATGATCAGCTCAAGAGAGGTATATGGGGGGCTGATGGTGTAACATCCCAAAATCCAGGTTTCGAATCATTTCAAAGTGGTTCGAGTCAATTCGAACTCAGGGTTCAGTGCTGGCATCAGCACCTCCTTAAATTGCTAGGAAATGCGTATTTCAAGTCAACCCCTAGTTAAACATTGTTAAAAGGGTGATATATATGGTACCATTGGATTTCTCTTGTCACAAGCTTTCCGATGACGCTTGTTTTGCACTATTCCAAGGTGTATAGCTCAAGTTATGGCCAAAAGAAGTCAACAAGAACCTAAATGTAAGATGGACCCAACCTGTTACAACCCAGTTCCTGAATCCTGACAGGACCTGAGACTGGCTCGACTCGACAATCCCAAGACCCAGTCGTCCAATAAGAAATAACCAAAAAGCAGGAAAGTAAACTACATTCACTATGCCAAGTAACTAACAGTAAAAGAGTATAAGCAGTAAAGGAAGTGAAAGCTGCTAACAGTACATATCACCACCATAATAGTAAATAGAAACAAAGTACAGAAACGTAAACGGTAACAAGAGTATAAACTCACTAACAAAAAGAAAGTACAACAATAGGAAGACTACTGCTGGGCTCGACTGGGCCCAGCACCCTTTGCAGTCGATGACTCAGGCTGCTCAATACCTGGACCTGAAAAGGGTTATGAGTAAACAGAGTCAGCGAACGCTAAGTAGAGTGGTAACCAACTAACTAAAGCAATAAAAGCTAACAGATAAATTGTCTTTTCCAGTTATTTTAATTTACAACTTATTCCTTTTCACCCATTGGTTTACTTTTCATATCTCTTTCTTGATCTCGAGTGTTCCTCATGGGAACGATCTTGATTGCAGTCTTTTCCGAAGAGTAGAAGGCACATGTGATGCTCTCCTAGCCGGGAGAGTCCCCCGTGGTGATCCTGCACCCAGTCAACCACCCTAAGGTCACGGACAGACGTAGCGGTGACTACGGCACACGCAATAAGCGCACGGGTAGCTACCCCACACTGGCACGCAGTCAGTCGTTTCTGCTAACGGGTACGCCTAAAGTACAACATGGAATAGTATAGGGCCTAGCCCTCTCAATAACAGTCGTCTAGCCCCTCAGAACCAAACAGGGGTCTCACCCCTCCACAGTCCGTGCATCCTTGTTTGACTACCGTGGTTTGCCCAGTGGGCCTAACAAGTCGGTGTAGGGTGGTTAGCTGAACCCCGGGCCCCATGGGGTGGCTAGCTTACTCCCTACACTAGTAGCTCTCCTTAGTACAGTGTACGCAAGGGCCAAAGAAGTCGGTGTAGAGTGGCCAATCCTAACCCTGGGTCTCAACCCAAGGGCGGCTAGCTCCACTCTACACTAAACAAAGGATAGTCGCTCTCCTTAGTACCACGTACTCAAGGGCTAGCACACTTCCCACTCACATTTCCAGATCCATTCCATTTATCCACAGGAGCTCTACTCCTAATTCCCCGTAGGGTTCATGCTCGTGTTCCCCATGTTATTCCATACCATATTTCGTCATTCACAATTCCATTCTCAGATTGTACACATGCAGCTCGTATTTCCACAATTTGCATATACAACAAGAAATGTCACAGGTATATATCTAACTAGCACAGGCATTTCATATTTCACAGGCAGCTCTTGTTTATTGACAAGCAGTTGTTCACATTTCTATTCATTCATTTAAGATTGTAATCTCAAGCATGCATACAACAGTGCAAGCACTTCACGTCCTAGGATTCGTGCCACATCCTAGGTTTCTAGTTATCCAATTTCACATATGCATTCAGGTTTTATAATTAAAATAGGGGGAAACCACTCTACCAGACAATCCGGGAGTACTGGGGGTTCAAACGGCAGGCTCACGTGCCTCTGCAGGCCCTAAACACACAACAGATCGAAATCCTATACCAAGGAACATAACACAACGGAATATTCAGAATAGTATAAAAGGTCTTTTAACAAGTAGAGGAACTTGCAAGGAATCTACCGATATCTTGTTTGCATAAAACGGGCATCAAACGGATCCTAAACGGGTCAAAAACAGGGCTGCAGACCTAATTCAGACGTCTGGCACAAGGTCCAAACGTCTTAAAAGTAACCAGAGTCTCACCTCAGATCCTACGTCAACTTCAGACGTCCAAAATCTCTTCTTGACCGTCTGAACCCAACTCCAGACGTCCGACCTCTTCTTTAGTCGTCTGGGAGTGCTTCCAGTCATCTGGTAAGCTATCCAGATGTCTGAGACATGTGGAAGGGCGTGTCCTGCACCTTCCCGAAGCAATCCCTGCATGCGACAGGCGAATCGCCTATATTTAGCCACGCAAATCATAGCTGCAGTGCAGCCTGTATGGCCGTAATCGCAAGAGGAACGTACCTTCGTGAAGTTCTGCTTTTAGATGTCCGGTGTCGTCACCAGACGTCCAACCTGTCGTCTGGATGGCAAGCCAGACGTCCGATTATGGGAAAATCCCAGAACCAAAACTACCTTCTGCTCCTCCCCGCCGCATGTAGCCGTGGCCTCTCCTCCTCACCTGCAGCTCCGGTTGCAGCAAGTGTCAGGGACGTCTCCCCCGACGCGCTTCTCCTCCCGCATGCTTCGCTCCGGTCGTGCGTCCTCCGGTGAGCTCCTTCGAGCTCGTGAGCTCAAGCTCTTCCTCCTCTCCTCATGCCGCCTCTCCTCCTCGTCGCTCGCTCTCACTCCCTCTCTCGTGCTCGCCCCTTTTACTGCAGTGGAGAGGAAGGAAGGAAGGTGGCTGTGGTGAAGTGGGGAAGAGAGGAAGGGGGACAGGGGTTTTATAAGGGTGTGGCTATGGTTCTACGGGGGAGAAGGTAGAGAGAGGAGGGAAAAAGCAGTCTACACGTAGCCAGCGTGTAGGCACGAAGCTACGTACCAATTTTTCAATTTTTAGATATCTAGGAAGGGGTCCAGACATTTGACTAACAGTCCAGACATCTTAAAGGGCTCAGGACAGAACGGCCTTTACATCATAACAATCTTAAAGGAAGTTTCGTCCTCGAATCTTAAGCTAGCTAGGGTGCCAAAAAAAGAATTATATACGCATAACAAACTTAAAGAGGACCGAAGTCGGTCCGAAAAGACGTACCCTTAAAAAGCTCCGGGTACTACTCTCGCATCGCCGCCTCAGGCTCCCAGGTAGCCTCCTCGTACCATTGGCTCCTCCACAAGACCTTCACCAGGGGTACCTGCTTCCGTCTCAAACTCCGGACGGCTCTGTCTAGTATCTGCACTGGTCCCTCGGGGTAGGTCAGGTCATCACCCACCTCGACACTCTCGTGACTCAAAAGGTGACTGGGATCGGCGACATACTTCCTGAGGTTGGACATGTGGAACGCGTCATGCACACCAAAAAGCTGAGGAGGAAGGGCAAGCCTGTAAGCAACGGGTTCTACCCACTCTAGGACCTCAAATGGCCCCACAAACCTCAACACAAGCTTCCCTTTCACCCCAAAACGCTGCAAGCCCTTCATGGGCGAAACGTGAAGGAAGACGTGATCCCCAACCTCGAACTGCACCTCTCTGCGCTTCCTATCAGCATAACTCTTCTGTCTTCTCCTGACAGTGCGAAGTCGTCTGTGGATCTGCTCTATCACCTCCTGACTCTGCCAGATTAGCCTGAGGCCAACCTCCCACTTGGTTCCCACCTCAACCCAACTCAAGGGTGCAGTACACCTCTGTCCATACAAAGCCTCGTAAGGTGCCATGCTGATATTCGAGTGATAGCTATTATTATATGCAAACTCTGCCAGGGGTAAGTGCTCCTCCCAAGAGCCTCTCCAGTCTAATACACAAGCGCACAAAAGGTCCTCTAGTGTCCGTATTGTGCGCTCTGACTATCCGTCCGTCTGGGGGTGGTACGCTATGTTGAACCTCAACCATGTCCCCAAGGCCTGCTGAAACTCAACCCAAAACTGGGAAGTAAAACGAGCATCCCGGTCGGATACAATCTCACGTGAAACTCCATGCAAACGTACCACGTTACAAATATACATCTTTACCAACTGTGCTGGTCCTAAGGTGGCTCGGATCGACAAGAAACATGCCATCTTCGTCAACCTGTCTACAATCACCCAGACTGCGTTGTGTCCTCGCTGGGTAATAGGTAAGCCCACCACCAAGTCCATGGTGATGCTCTCCTACTTCCACTCTGGTATAGGAAGTGGCTGCAACGTCCCTGCAGGCCTCTGATGCTCAGCCTTCACCTGCTGGCACACCAAACACTGCTGCATGAACTCACCTACATCCTGCTTCATCCCTCTCCACCAAAAGTCACATCTCAGATCATGATACATCTTCGTGTTCCCGGGATGTATGGTGAACCTGTACCTGTGCGCCTCAGTCAGGAGCTCTCTCAACAACTCCTTGTCCCTGGGAACACACAAGCATCCCCTCATGTGCAGCACCTCGTCTGTAAAAGAGAAGTCTCCTGGTCCCCTGATAGTACTCTGTCTCGCAATAACCGCAAGTACAGATCTGTCATCTATCCTGTGATGATGCGGTCTATCAGCTCTGGTCTCGTCTGTCGTGTCACCGTCACCGCCCTACAATGTCCATGTAACTCTAGAGGTCACCAACTGCCCAACTCCTCCATAAGTCTCCAACTCTGTGCCTGTAAATTGGCCAAGTGGGCAGGTGCCTTCCGGCTCAAGGCGTCAGCCACCACGTTGGCCTTCCCCGTATGGTAGGAGATGCTGTAGTCATAGTCCTTCAGGAGCTCTAACCAATGTCTCTGTCTCATGTTAAGCTCCTTCTGATCAAATAAATACCTGAGGCTCTTATGATCCGTAAAAATCTTAAAGGTCTCGCCGTAAACATAGTGCCTCCATGTCTTCAATGCGAAGAGAATAGCTGCCAGCTCTAAGTCATGGGTAGGGTAGCTATGCTCATGGGGCTTTAGTTGCCGTGAAGTGTAAGCAACAACATGACCCCGCTGCATGAGCACACCCCCTAACCCCTGCAACGAAGCGTCTGTGTAGACCACAAAACCGCCACTACTATCTGGGATGGTAAGCACAGGAGCCGAAGTCAGCCTCTCCTTCAACTCCTGAAAACACACCTCACAAGCGTCTGTCCAAGCAAAAGGCACGTCCTTCCAGGTCAACAGAGTCATAGGATACGCAATCTGTGAGAAACCTCTGATAAACCGCCGGTAGTAACCTACCAGTCCCAAGAAACTGTATATCTCTATCGCTGTACGTGGCTTCTCCCACCTGAGTACTGCCTCAACCTTGGCTGGATCCACAACCATGTCATTCCTTGAAATCACGTAGCCCAAGAAGGTCACCTATCTCAACCAAAACTTGCATTTGCTGTATTTGACATACAGCCTGCACCGTCTCAAAGTGTCTAGAACCATCCGCAACTACTGTCCGTGCTGTGCCTAATCCCACGAGTAAACGAGCATGTCATCAATAAATACCAACACAAACTGATCTAGATACAGTCTGAACACTCGGTTCATCAAATCCATGAAGGCAGTGGGGGCGTTGGTCAGCCCAAACGGCATGACCAAAAACTCGTAGTGTCCGTACCGGGTGCAGAAAGCTGTCTTGGAGACGTCGGTCTCCTTGATCCTCAACTGGTCGTAGCCTGATCTCAGATCTATCTTGGAGAATACCATGGCACCTCACAACTGGTCAAATAGATTATGAATTCTTGGTAGCGGATACCTGTTCTTGATGGTGACCGTATTCAGCTGTCTGTAGTCAACACAAAGGCGTAGGGTATCATCCTTCTTCTTCACAAATAACACCGGGGCTCCCCACGGGGAAGCACTGGTCCTCACAAAGCCCTTCTCCAATAGGTCCTGCAACTGTGACTTGAGCTCTCGCAACTCAAGTGGTGCCATCCTATACGGTGCCTTAGAAATGGGGCTGGTCCCTAGTACCAGTGAGATCTCAAACTCGATCTCACGCTCAGGCGGTAGTCCTGGTAGCTCCTCTGGAAACATGTCGGGGTACTCTCTGACCACCGAGATGCTCTGAAAGTCTACCGCGGGGCTGGGCTCTACCACTACACAAGCCAGAAAGCCCTCACACTCTTGGCCCAAAAGTCTCGCTGCCCGAAGTGCAGAAATGCACCTAAAACCTCCATCCACCGATTGTCCGTGAAACTCAAAAGAAGGCATCTCCGGTATGGAGAAGAAGATCTTCCACTCAAAACAGTCCACCAAAGCATGGTAAGCGGATAGTCAATCCATCCCCAGAATCACGCCAATATTCTCCATCGGTATCACGATCAGGTCAACGGAGAGGCTGTATCCCCCAACACTGACCTCACAGTCTGTGTAGACCTCCTCAGCTACAAACAGCTGACCACCCGGACCTCTGATCACAAACGGATCCTCTAACAACACACAGTCCTGTCCCAAACTGACAGCAAAACTCGCAGCAACAAACGAGTGCATGGCACCGGAATCAAAAAGTACATAAACTAATTTGCCGGAAACTGTAACCATACCTGCCACCACTGAAACTAATGCCTTGGTGTCTCTATATGTCAGGGAGTTGATACGCCCCTCAGCTCTCGGTGCAGAAGAAGCAGCCACACTGCGTCGGACAGGTAACCGCTGGCCGGTACCCTCCCCGTGACTACTGTCCTCCCCCACGCACCTAGGAACCACGACCACCTGCTCGGCCTCTAGCACTCGGTGCGGGGAGCATCTACTGCGATCCAGCCTTAAATGGGCAGTCCCTCCTAATGTGGCCCGGCTGGCCACACTGGTAGCAGAGGGGGACTCGGCTCCCTCCCTCGGTAGGTCCCTGCTGACGGCTGGGCGAGGGTCCAGTGCTAACAGCTGGCCCCTGTCGGGGGCCCTTAAAGGCCACTGACGGCCCTGCAAAATGTGACGACTCTCCTGCGGGCACCGTGTGCCTCCTTTCTCGTCGGCCCTGTGAGTACTCTGGCTGGTAGGGCCTCTTCCGTCCACTGTCGATGTCTCTTGCGGCCAGATTGGTCTCCTCGTACATCATAGCTGCCTCCACCACTCTCAAGATGGTGGGCAGCTTCAGGGGCTTGACATACCCCCGAATGGCAGGTCGGAGCCCCTCAGTGAACCTCCACAGGTGCTCCTCCTCAGTAGCTACAGCTATCACAGCAAAATGTGACAGCTCCAGGAAGCGTGTGCGGTACATGCTAACAGTCATCGTCCCCTGGCGGAGAGTGTGGAACTCCCGCCTCCTCTAGTCCTGCTAAGTTTGCGGGAAGTACCGCTCGTAGAAGAGGGTCACAAACTGGTCCCACGTCGACTCTGCCCTCTCCTGGCTTTTGACTGCCCTCCACCACCTATGTGCCACACTCTCCAGCTGATACGTGGCAAAGGGTATCAAACAGGTCCTCATCCCCCTTGAAGGAGGGGGGCTTTAGCTTTCGGAACTGTCCAAAAAGCTTGTAGTGTAGCTGCAGTGGGGGAACGGGCACGCCTCCAGGCAGGGAGGGCTCGTGCTCAGAAGTGTCAGAGTGCGGTGGTGGCGGTGGAGGACCACTCCCTCCCCCTCATCCAGTGCTACGTCAGTCTCTTGTTCCCACAGAGGACTCCCCCTCCACGTCCCCAGGGAGAGGTGCCCGTGGAGGCGGGTGGAGCTCCTCTCATACTATGTCTCGTATCAACTGAGCGAGGTCCTGGGCTTGAACGCCCAGGAGAAGTGGCTGATCAACTGACACCTCCGACCCGGCATGTCCGCCCCTCCGACCTCATCCACGATCGCATCCGCGGCCCACCTCAAGAACTCCACGTCGAGGCATCTCCTGAAAGGAGACACGGAAAACAGAACAAAAGAAGTCAACTCTAACGGCCTTCAGCGAAGGAAACTTAGAACAGACGTCAAGCGGTACGTTGTGGTGGTTACTCTAGTTACATGCACATGAATTGGTTATTCTCAAGCTAGTTGGTTCATTTTTTGGGACGACCTTGCTCTGATACCATCTTGTTATGACCCAGTTCCCGAATCCCTACAGGACCCGAGACCTGCTCAACTCGACTAATCCCAAGACCCAGTCGTCCAACAAGAAATAATCAAAAAGCAGGAAAGTAAACCACATTCACTATGCCAAGTAACTAACAGTAAAAGAGTACAAGCAGTAAAGGAACTGAAAGCTGTTAACAGTACATATCACCACCACAACAGTAAACGGAAACAAAGTACAGAAACGTAAATGGTAACAAGAGTCTGAACACACTAACAAAAATAAAGTACAACAATAGGAAGACTACTGCTGGGCTCGACTAGGCCCAACACCCTTTGCAGCCGATGACTCGGGCTACTCAATACCTGGACCTGAAAAGGGTTATAAGTAAATAGAGTCAGCGAAGGCTGAGTAGAGTGGTAACCAACTAACTAAAGCAATAAAAGCTAGTAGGTAAATTGTCTTTTCTAGTTATTTTAATTCACAAGTTATTCCTTTTCACCCATTGGTTTACTTTTCAGATCTCTTTCTTGATCTCGAGTGTTCCTTGTGGGAACGATCTTGATTGTAGCCTTTTCCGAAGAGTAGAAGGCACACGTGGTGCTCTCATGGCCAGGAGAGTCCGCTGTGGTGATCCTACACCCAGTCAACCACCCCAAGGTCATGGATAGACGTAGCGATGACTATGGCACGCGCGATAAGTGCACGGGTAGCTACCCCGCATTAGCACGCGGTCAGTCGTTTCCGCTAGCGGGTACACCCAAAGTACAGCGTGGAACAGTATAGGGCCTAGCCCTCTCAGTAACAGGGGTCTAGCCCCTCAAAACCAAACAGGGTCTCACCCCTCCACAGTACTCTCACCCTTGTCTCACTACCCCGGTTTGCCCAGTGGGCCTAACAAGTCAGTGTAGGGTGGCTAGCTAAACCCTGGGCCTCGTGGGGTGGCTAGCTCTCTCCCTACACTAGTAGCTCTCCCTGATACAGTGTATGCGAGGACCAAAGAAGTTGGTGTAGAGTGGCCAATCCTAACCCTGGGTCTCAACCCAAGGGCGGCTAGCTTCGCTCTACACTAAACTGGGGACAGTCGCTCTCGTTGATACCACGTACCCAAGGACCAGCACACTTCCCACTCACATTTCCAGATCCATTCCATTTATCCACATGAGCTCTACTCCTAATTCCCTGTAGGGTTCATGCTCATATTCCCCATGTTATTCCATACCAGATTTCGTCATTTACAATTCCATTCTCAAATTTTACACATGCAGCTCATATTTCCACAATTTGCATATAAATAAGAAATGTCACAGGTATCTGTCTAACTAGCACAAGCATTTCATATTTCACAGGCAGCTCTTGTTTATTAACAAGCAGTTATTCACATTTCTATTCATTCATTTAAGACTGTAATCTCAAACACGCATACAACAGTGCAAGTACTTCTCGTCCTAGGATTCATGCCACATCCTAGGTTTCTATTTATCCAATTTCACATATGCATTCAGGTTTTATAATTAAAATAGGGGGAAACCACTCTACCATACAATCTGGAAGTACCGGGGGCTCGAATGGCAGGCTCACGTGCCTCTGCAGGCCCCGAACACGCAACAGATCGAAATCCTATACTAAGGAACATAACACAACAGAATGTTCAGAACAGTATAAAAGGCCTTCTAACAAGTAGGGGAAGTCGCAAGGAATCCACCGATATCTTATTTGCGTAAAATGGACCTCAAACGGACCCTAAACGGGTCAAAAACAGGGCTGCAGACCTAAATCAGACATCTGGCACAAGGTCTAGACGTCTTAAAAGTAACCAAAGTCTCACCTCAGGTTCCTACGTCAACTTCAGATGTCCAGAACCCCTTCTTGATCGTCTGGACCCAGCTCCAGACGTCTGACCTCTCCTCCATTCGTTTGTGAGTGCTTCCAGTTGTCTGGTAATCTGTCCAGACGTCCGAGATGCGTAGGAGGGCGTGTCCCGCACCTTCTTGAAGCAATCCCTGCACGTGACAGCTGAATCGCCTATATTTAGCCATGCAAATCGTAGTTGTGGTGCAGCCTGCATGGCCGTAACCGCAAAAGGAACGTACATTCGCGAAGCTCTGCTTTCAGACATCCGGTGTCGTCACCAGGCATCCAACCCGTCGTCTGGACGGCACGCCAGACGTCTGATTCTAGGAAAATCCCAGAACTAGAACTACCTTCTACTCGTCCCCACTGCGCGCAGCTGCGGCCTCTCCTCCTCGCCTGCAGCTCCAGCTGTAGCAAGTGTCGGGGACGTCTCCCCCGACGGATCCTCCTCCCGCACGCGTCGCACCAGCCGTGTGTCATCCAGAGAGCTCTCGCGAGCTCAAGCTCTTCCTCCTCTCCTCACGCCGCCTCTCCTCCTCGCCGCTCGCTCTCACGCCCTCTCTCGCGCTCGCCCCTCTCGCTGCAGTGGAGAGGAAGGAAGGAAGGTTGCAGTGGTGAAATGGGGAAGAGAGGAAGGGGGAGAGGGGTTTTATAAGGGTGTGGCTAGGGTTCTGCAGGGGAGAAGGTAGAGAGAGAAGAGGGAAAAAAGCAGTCTGCGCGCAGCCAACACGCAGACGCAAAGCTACGTACCAGTTTTTCAATTTCCAGACGTCTGGGAAGGGGTCCAGACATTTGACCGACAGTCCAGACGTCTTAAAGGGCTCTGGACAGAACAGGTCTTTACACAACCCTAGGGGTAATTTGGGTATTTCACCCACCTAAACCTATTTGCAACCACCCTAGGCTTATAAAAGGATCCCCTTGGGTCCTTTGTGTCATCTTTAGTCTTCAACTCTCTTAAATCAAGAGAGGAAGAGAGAGGGAAAATCTTGGATTTTCCTTCTCAAAAATCAATTTTTTTCTCACAGGGACCTTCTCGTAGTTTCGAGAAGTTTGGGCTTCCCACCACAAAAGTCGCGGTGGCGGTAGTGGCTCACAGCAACAGCGCCATGCGTGGTGCACGAATTCATGCAGGAGCACGCTGCAAGCAACACGTGGAGTGCATGGATATCTGACACGTGGCAACGATTGACGGTGCAGGCGTGCAGGGGTGACGATCCACGTGAGCGACAATAGCGAATCCTCACGCGACGCGTAGCAGGCGGCCGACGAGTGGGTGCGACGACCAGTTCGATTGGACCAGTCGGTCTGGTTTGGCTCTGGACCCCCTCACGTTGTTTCATCTAGTTCGAGGTCTTTCAGACGTCAAATTTCAACAAATAAGGTACCATTGGAATCGTATCAACGCGTACTATGCGTTGGTATGATTTATTTCCACTGTTGAGTATGTTCTCCTTCTTGAAAAGCTAGAAATGTAATTAGGTGTCTCCAACCCCATCATTGGTCTATTTGAATCAGGTCTTATCCCTAGTGCGTGCGTAGATCCGAAGGCAGGCGTGGAGACTGTTTCCAGGCTCTGTGCACATGGTTCGGAGTCACCATGACCCTCTGGTGCCATTAGGTAGAGTATTCTATCTCTCTTTCAATTCAGCCGATTTTTCGGGTAACTGTGAACCCATCCAGTGCGATTCTTTTCCGTATATTGCCTTGGTCAACATGTATTCTCCTTTTTACTGAGTTCGGAACCCCTCCAGTGTTTTCCTGACTTCTGGGCACTATAATGAGAAATAATATGCTTTATGTGTATAATGAAGACATGTACCCTTGTTATTGCATGCATGAAACAAACTCTATTTTTCATAAAATAAGTTTTGCTATCTTCAATAATTTCTAAATAATATGGGACTACTGTCACAAGATTGGAACTACTTGCATGTAGATAAATTGGAAGATAATGTGAATAATTATTAATTATAGAATTAGTAATAAGAGATTACTAAGGATTTTTTGAATTGACAAAATAAGAGATACAGTTATCTGGAAATTGGTTATATAATACAACAGATATGTCAAGAAATAAAAGGATTAGATAACTAGTGTTTAGCCTCACTACTTACCGAGTTTTGGTTGTAGCTTTGGTCTTTTCAGACTGGGTGCAGGGACTGGTTTAGGCAGTGGTTGGCCTTCCTACGACTCTTTGGTTAGGCTTAGTGGCCAACTAAGATAGCAGATTACAGGGCTCGAGGCTTCGAGTGGTTCTTCTCGGCCGATGGATGGGTCATTGGCAGTCTATGGTTCAGTGTACACGGCGCTTGTATGTGTTTATGCTATATGACGTAGTTGCCACCCTTTTACACAATGACCCCATGGTGATGGAGTGTAGTGACTCGATGGGTATAAGCAGTTCTCCCGGCCAAGAGGGTGGCTGCTTATACTGATCTTACACCGTAGGAAGTTATATGAGATCGTTGGTGAGAAACTCATCATGGCTCCTAATTATCACTAATTAGCTAGTTTCCCTAGCTAATTACATAATAATACATTAAATACAGGGTTAATTATACTATAGGGGTAAAAATACCAAGGACTTGTAAAATAAGTTAAAAATGAAAAATTAAAGATCAATTAATCTTAATAATAATTTAATTAATAATTAGGACTCAAAATAATAATAATTGGCTATATAAAAAAAGTATTTTATCTAACTTATTTAATATTATGAAGTAAGTACTTAATTAACCTATTTAATTATATCATTTAAATAAATATAGCTAAAAAGGGCAAAAAGGTAATTTCAAGGAATAAATAAATATTTACTTAATTTGAAATAATATATGAAAAATTGAAAAAGAAATAAATTAACATAAGCCTAAAAAGTCACTGTTTATGTTTAGGTCCTTAACTTCTAGTACAATTGAGCCCTTTTTATTCAATCAGGTCCTTTAATTTTCTCATTTATGCCCCTGTGAGCACAGTCGTCTTCTTCATCTTGATCTTCAATTTGGATGGTCGACGATCCTCGATCCCCACATCCTTTGATGACCTCTTATCTAGTGTCATTCGACCACCGTAATGGCCGCATTTGCTAAGTTCACCCTCTCCTACTCATCCGACAGACCGGATTACCAAGAAATCCTATTTGACCTAAGCATTTAACTTCACCAACGTCGAAGACGACGTCGGTGAGTACAATGAACCTAGACATATTCCTATCAGATTCAAACCCCCAATCCCTCGCCGCCACCCCATAGGACCACCAATTCCCAATTAGAGACCCCCTACCCTCTTCCCCAACCCACGGTTGTTCATAGGCTATTCCTCCGACTTCGGCAACCTCTCACCTCTCCTTCGGAGCACCTCCAGTGGAGGCATTCGTCTCTCTCGACTCCTCTTCCTCTCCAGCAGTCGTGACAGGGCTTAGGAGCGTCATCTCTATCCTAACACCTTCCTTTCTCGCCAAAGAACTGCTTCGACTTCGTTGGAGTTCTTCCTCCGTTACGCACCTTCTACTAAGATCCCCTTCCCCAATTCGTCCAAGTAACTCGTATTTAGATTAGTTCTTAGTGTAGTTTGATTTAGCATAGTTAAATGAGTAGTTAGTCTAGTGTTTAGCTTAGTTTCCACTTCATCTTCCATAGCTCCGGCAAGCTAATTCGACTCACCAGACCTTCTTCCATCGATTTAATCACTTGTACATCCTCTCTACCTCACCATGAATCCACTCCACCTTCTCTCCTCTTAATTTGACACCTAACACGCCTAATCCACACACCTTCACCAGATCTCCTCCGCTGTCTATGGTAGAGGGATCTGAGCTTAATTCACACCCAATTAGGGTCTTATATCACTTCCTCACACCACAAAGACCCTGTTCCTTGTTTTAATTAGCTCTATTATCACTTGTATACAAAACACCCAATTCACCCTCAACCTCTGAGCTCGCTGTCAATGGAGAACTCAGAGGAGTGATTCCACCTAATCACACACGCATACACCATCGCCTCACCTCCCTAACTGTTTTCCCTCACTTAATTGAGTGAGAGGGCTTAACTTGAGTTCAATTGAACTCAAGATATTAATTTACTATTTTTCATGGCTTAATCATGCAAATCTTCAATTAATTCAATTGAAGTGTTATGAGGTTATGCGCAACCTCAGGAATCTTTTGAACCAAATCTTGATGAGTTTAATGGAGATCTGAATTCTGATATGTGAAATCAGCCTTCACCGGAGCTCCGGCGAGTCAAATTTGTACTATAGCCTTTAGAACCTCCTGTAAAGCTCCAGATTGAGTTGTTTTAATTGTAGGATTAGTTTCCACTAATTAGATTCATGTTTTAATGAAGATTGCTTCTTGCAAGACTTCATCTTCCTCAACTCCGACGAAGTTGAGGAGATGTGTTAAATGAGCTTTAGAGATTAGGATTTGGTCTTGAAGCATGTGCAAACCTTAAGGATTCTAAAAACACATTCAAATAGGTATTAGAATCTCTGGAATGATCTGTCAAACAACTCACAATTGGATCTCAGGTGGCGAGGCTTGAAATCACTATTAGAGTGTTCAAAACTTGATTTTGGTTTGCTAAATAGATTTCTAGGATTGACTTAAGTCTAATTAGACCTTTAATTTGATTGAAAAAGCTCTGATTTAGAAAGTCAACATTTGAGCTTCAAAGGTCACCTCTCCTTTGATTCTAGTGATTAAGAGATTAAATCTCAAGTCTGTTGGGTTATTTGAATTCTTGTGAGTTAGTTGAATCATTTGGGACTTAATTGAATGAGTTTTACTGAGATTTAAATGTGATTTCAAACTCTAACCAGTTTGGGTTCTAATTGGAACCCAAAGCTGTTCTTGGTGTTTTTGTTGACATTTGAATCCAAATCTTACCTAAATTAGCCTCAATTTACCTCCATATTTGATCTGGATTGTTAAATGGGATCCTTATTTGTCTGTGTGGCTGATTCATTCTTGAATCAGTGTTCTGCACCTTGAGAATGGAGCTCAAAAGATCTGGAGCTTATGAAACCTTCCCAGACCTCTTTCCCTCTTCTAATCCCTGTGGAATGCACTCTGAAGCATTCCAAGACCCTCAATTGAGGACATTTCATCGTCTACAGGTCATTTGACTTGAGAACACATCTCTTAAGCACATAAAGAGAATGTGAACAGTGCTTCATTTTTTATTTGATTTTGTGGATCAAATATGATCCAATCACTAAATTGATGGTGAATTTGGAAAGGTGACTCTTAGAGCTTTCCATCGAGCTCTTGTATGCTCGATTTGGTGACCGCAGCCGATCGAAATAGACGTTCGAAGTCGACAATCGACGACGTTGTGCTGAAGAAGCTGCTGCCTTAGTCCCACATCGGAAACCCTCAAGCACCCACAGTTGAATAAAACTGTTTTTGTGCGTAGCTTGGCTAGTCATCAGTGCAAGGTGCAAATTATGAGCATCTCTTGAGCACGTGCTGTGCACATGCGTAAATGTGTGTGTGCACCTGTGTGCGTGTGGCCCAGGGTGGCCATGAGTGTATGTGGGCCTAATTGGGCCTAAACATTGCAGAAAGCTAAAATGGCTAAAATCCACCATTAATAAACTAGGATCCGGTTCGAGTAGGGTTTGGACCCACCCCATGGGTGTTATGTATCCTCGAAAGATTCATTCAGCCAATTAACCACATTTTTGCTTAAGTGTTAAACGTGGATTAAAGGTTTGAAAATACTAAGTGTGGAGATTGCGTGCACAGTGTGTTAAAGAGAGGAGAATGAAGCGAAGAAGAGAGAGAGAATTAAAGAGAAAGGATTGAGATTAAGTGAAGTGTTGGAAAGAGATAAAATTAAGATGTCTGAAGAGATTAAGAGATGTTTAAAATAAAGAGAAGTGATGGCTGAAAGTTTAAATAAATGAAGAAATGTAAGAAAGAGAAGAGTGATAGATGTCTAATGATATAATTAGGAGCCCGAAAATAACACTTAAGAGACGTCTGATTAAAGGCTGAGGTGAACTAAAAGATTGAGATTAACAAGTGTTAAGTCTTATTGTATAAAGGCATTTGTATTAATGTAAACATTTCTTTTTATACCTTACATTTTGTAAACACTTGTAATAATCATTTCTCTTTATTATTCAACGATGTAATCATTCATGTACTTTTCTTCTATTAATCGAATAGTTGCATGCTTTAAATTTCAATTTCATATACAATTATTCATGTGCTTAACGTATAATCATAATTATAGACTTAATTAATAAAGTAATTAATTAATTATGCAATAGAATAAAAATGATGAATTTAATCTACATATATAACTCCCAGTGAACGACCTGGACTCATCTAGTTAAAAGAATAAAATCTAAAATGTTAGGTTAGCTTGACCTTATACTACAATCAACGATAACAATTTAGCAAATTCAAGTTAACCTAAGTCCATTATTACATGATTAATTAAGACTAATAACCTTAATTAACTGTATTGAGAATTGAACGATCTATCGTCTCGTGCCCGAGACATCGATTGACAGATTAAGAACAATAAGAATATGGGAAAATTACATAAATGAAATTGGATAGGAAATAAATTGTAAACAGACAAACTCTTAACATAGTGTCTTTCTTCTTGTACTCTTACTTGAGTTATATGTTTAGTTGTTCTACTCTACTCAGTTTTTACTGACGTTTTGTCTCGGATTCTGTTCTTAGGTGTTGCTGAGTAGTCAGGTACAGTAGCTATTGTTCGTTAGACTTCTACGGAATTAGGGTCCTACCTAAGAGGACGATCCGTACTAAGCCAGTGGCTCACAGTAGTAGTTTCTTTCCACTATTAGAATTTTATTTCCTATCTTCTTGGTAGTTGTATGAGACTCACTTTAAATTCTATTTTAGGGTGAATTTCAATTATATTGTCAGCACTGTAGTTTCTTTTATTTAATGCATTATGAATGAATGTTGGCAATTGATGTTTTATAGCTCTATGTTGGGTGACTGCAATCTTGTGGGTATTCGTGATAGTTGTTAACACAAGGTGACTCGGGTCTCGTCAGTTAGCGAGACTCAGGTCGTCACAGATGGTGTCGCGCAAGCTTAGGGGTGCTTCTTATATAGGTGAGGGAGTGAATCAGGGCACCATGAGGTGAGTTTAGGCGGATTTAGGGCAGATGGTGGATGCGAGATGGATAGGAGGGTGGGAACTTTTTGGACAAAATCCCACTGTTTGATGGGATCTGAGGGGAGTAACGATCCTCCGCTCAAAGGTACGCAAATAATAAATGAAGATCCATCCTTGGATCAGTGGTGTCAAGGAACGACTGCCTAGACGGGTTGTGTTCTTCGTATAAGAGTAGGAGAAGAAGGCTTGCCCTAGTGTTTTGGTGCTTTTGCCCTAAAAGCTCAAATGGGTTGAAGGGGTATAAAAATTGTATAAGAGACCCATTAGTGAAAGGAATAATAACCAGATGGCTCTTTAGGTCTTGCAAACACACCCTTGCGTCTTTTAAGCTTAATAACATTTTATGGAAGGACCTGAGTGTAAAATTAATAAATGCAAGGTTCTATGATGTCTAAATGCTATGAAATTTTTATTGAAGCTTATTTGAACATATTAGAATATGATTTTACCCTTTATTTGAACTTTTGAACTCAGAAATGTGTCTAATTGAGATTTGGATCATCAATTTGTATTTATGTATAAAATATCTCAAATATTGACCTAAGTATGCATTTTTAACACAAATTCAATGTTTTAGGTCATTTTTCTCAAATCCCACACTTAAGTCATTTATTGCGTTAATTAGATAGTGTTTAGCCTAATTTCTAACTTTACTTAAATATTTTAATTATGATGAGTCATACTTCATCACATACCATATGCACTGAGGATGGTATGGTCTCCCCAGCCATGAATGAAGTCCAAGAAAATCAGGTAACTCTGGCTACTGGTCAAATTGCAAATCGTGACCCCATACCCCCTTTATTTATTTGGGAAGAAAATATCCACTCACCCCACGTTACCCCTGACCTTCCACCCATTAAGTCTCCCCACCTGCCTGCCCTTCCCCCTGCCCTTTCATCCACTAAATCCTCCTTCTTGCCTACCCTTCCCCTTGACTTTCCATATGACAATTCACCTTTCCCACCCTCCCTCCCTTCCCTCCGCCACCTCCATATCATCTCAAAATGGCCATTTCCAACCACCGCTTATACAGTCAAAAAACTCCCAACTCCCATCCCAATTCCCATCTCCCACGCAACACTCTCATACCCCTATTTCCTCTCCTATTCCTCCTAGGGATACTCAGCAAAGGCATCATTCAATGCAAGTTTATACAGAGGGCAATAAAATTCTTTCTGCCTCCACATCAGCTCCTACAATAATGGCAGAAGATATCCCTCTTGAAGAATCAGATACAGCTACTGAAATTGCTGCTGAAATGATCGCAAGGGAAGAACCTATGAAGAAGAACGGATTCAAGAGAGCTGCCAGAATGGAAGCGGTAAACAGAGTTAAAGCTACCCCTCCTCTTGCTAGAAAAAGGCCTTTACAGGTGGATTTTGTAGAGCACTCCACTCCAGTTAAAAAACCAAAGATGGAAATTGTTATGGCTGATCGACCTCAGACAACTGAGCCTCGTCAGTTGTCCAATTCACCATGAATATCCTCTCCTGGAACTATAGACACTTAGGCTCCTCGTCTGCAGTTCGTCACCTGAAGAGTCTCGCTAGGGCAACAGCAGCGTCTATGATATTTATATCTGAAACTCATTGCAAAGAGAAGCGTCTCACTCATATTATCAGAGGTATGAAGAGTTTCAATTTTTATTGGGTAGATGCTGAAGGTCGATCAGGGGGTTTATGTGTTATGTTTCTTGATAGCTTACACATCTGCCCTATCTACTTTGAGAAGAATTGTATGCTTCTACAAATTTACCAAGATGGTACCTCTTGGTTTATATTTTTTGTCTATGGCTCCCTAAAGCAAGGAAAAAGAAGATCTTTTTAGGAGAGAATGGTTAGATTATTAATACCTTATTCTGAAAAATTGGCATGTGTGGGGGACTTCTATGGCTCCCTAAGGCAAGGAAAAAGATCTTTTTAGGAGAGAATGGTTAGATTATTAATACCTTATTCTGAAAAATTGGCATGTGTGGGGGACTCAACGATATACCCAACTCGGTTGATATAATGGGAGGCAATGTTGTTCCTTCTTATCAATTTAATTATCTCTGGAACTTTGTTAGTCAATTGGGATTATTGAATTTGGGCTACATGGTCTAACCGTAGACACCCTCATTATCTAATTTAAAAACTGTCATGTCCAAAAATCCATGCCCCTAATCGAAGGCCAAGATTCAGAGGGTGACAACAGGAAAATGCATTAGTTTATTTAATTTAGGTTGCATTAACAACGTCGAACTACCAAAATATTCCATTAATCAACAAAATGGAAAAAAGTATAAAAGTAATAGCACAAATTAAACATAAAATAACCATAACTAAAGCTTACATGTTGTCTGTCGAGTAGCACGCAGCGAATCCCACACTACGTCGAAATCCCGTGCATCGACAACACAAGACAACGCTTGAAATTAGGTCACAAAGTAGAGATGAGCCAATCGGCTTAGTAAAGAACAAATAACTAGCATAATCTAATAAAAACAAGGTAGTGTATAGTTTCACTAGCCGGCTATATCCTTAGCCTCAATTCGGAACCCCAAGTTTCAACCCTAACCCTGATTAACCCAACCAACCACTGTGGTCCTAGCCTACTATCAGATCCACTTGATTAAAGCCACACGTTCTAATGCAACTATTCTAACGATCCACGATCCTATTACCTGCCACTCTGATCCTGGGAGTGACTAAATCAACCCTTCATACCAAAGGAGATTTCGATGCACCTTCTCCAATCACTACAAGAAAATTAGCTTTTAGCATTAGATATTTATCGGAAGTTTATTATAACTACCAGAAAATCAAATAATTTGCAGCGATTATATGGAATCCACTGGTACAAGGAAATTAATGCTATCACTGGCAATTTTCAATTGTCGCCATAGGTAAAGTGTCGATACACATTAAAAAAAAAAACCTTATTGACACCTTATGCCATTGCTTCCACGTCAAACACTACACTGACGACTGACGAAACCCTCCTCCAAAAAATTGTTTCCCCCTGCCTACACAAAACCCTCCTCCAATATCGATCTCCTTCATCCATTGAGGAGATCTTCTCCATCATCGTCGAATTCTTCCACCTCCTCCCCTTGCGACATCCTCCATCCTTCGACCATCATCCTCGACAACAAAGATGGTAACCCTCTTCCTCCTTCATCCTTTTCCCCTCCTCCCTCGACCTTACCTCATGCAACAGCAACCCTCCTTCCAAACACTCCTCACAACAGTGACGATAACCCTCTACCTAAACCTCCTCCTCCAAGCCTTAGCAACCTCTACCAAACCTTGCACACTAGAGCCCCTCCCCTATGCCAAACCCGTCCCCCTTTGCCCCTACAACCTCCCCCTGCAACCACCCCAAACAGTTGCTTAGGACACCCTCGTATTGAATGGAAGACCTCCTCACATTCATCCCTCTCGTCTTATTCAACAACCCAAAGTACCCTCCCAATCATAAAAGAAGAGACACCTACTTCGGATTCCCTTCCCATCGATCATAAGATGGACGTCAATGCTAAGATCAAATGCCTATGCCATGGATACCATCATCCTCTAGGCTGAGAGGGCCCACCTCCACGAGGCCTCCTACTACTCCGTCCTCTAGCTTTGCAGCAAGCTCGAGGCACTCCTCAAAGCGAGTCTGGTGCACTCCTCCCTCACCAGTCTCCTTCACATCCACTCCTCCTCGTTGGGCCACAAGCTAGTCTTCATGTACGTGATGTGGGGACTTGGCGAGCAGATGCAAGGTGTTCGACGAAATGCCCAATAAGGAGTACCCCTTTATGTGGAACCTTGTGATTTACGAGTACATCAAGGGTGGAGAGTGGGAGCAAGTCCTCATGCTCTTCCACCTCATGCGAAGGTCCCACACTGACCTGAACCTAGACCTATTCTCCTACATCCTCAAGTGCCTCATCCCTACTGCAGGTCAAGAAGAAGATGGGCGAGGAACTTCATGCTCTCCTTGTTTGCTTGGGGTTACTACACTCCTCTATTGCTATTGCCAATTGTGTCATCACTTTCTACTAGAGGAGGAGGTAATTAAATGGAAAGTACATTACCTGAAAAAGAGCCCCATAAAATCAAAATGCATTAGAAGAAATGAGATGGGGTTTCCTTTTCTTGTGCTTATAAAATTTAAACAGTATGTTGCTTATTATTTTGGTAATTAAGATTTGCGCATAACTCAAAGTTGCTAATGTTCGGTAACTCAAAGTTGACTTAGAATAATAGAGTGCATCATAACCCAAAATTTTGATGCACTCAATTATTCAAACAACATTTCTACTTGCCATGTAAGTTTGTGATGAGTGTGTATAATGATTTGCATCTTTTATGAACCCCCCCAAAGTAGTGGCTCCATGTTTAAATGATCAAATCCAGTCTCCATTTCTTAAGTTGGTCATACTACTATATTTAGCCATAAGTATTAAATCTAGTTATAGGCACCTATACCAACATGATTTTCTTAATTGTTATGTTAGGAACTACACAAAGGTTAAGTTCTTGTGCAACCACTCCAAATGGTCTTGAGGGTCAAGTATGATGATGTGCATTTTGATTTGTTGTTAGCCTCAAATGGTGCAAATATGTCATTTATTTAGACAACATTTGACTTGCAAGGACAATATCAAATGTAATCAAATTACATCTAAAGTGGACCTCTACGCGTTAGAATCACTTGTGATATGTTGCTTCCCACCAGATGAGTGATTCCATTCTGATAGTTAAAGGCTGAAGGGATAAGAAAGAAATTTTCCTGTCAAATCCTGTGGCTGTCATTATCTGAAAGTACTTTCATTTTTGGTGGAAGTACAAGATAGTTGCAAGTAGCCATGTGCATGGGGTGGTTACCTATCTCATTTCC
Source organism: Thalassia testudinum (assembly GCA_037157565.1). NCBI lineage: Eukaryota > Viridiplantae > Streptophyta > Magnoliopsida > Alismatales > Hydrocharitaceae > Thalassia > Thalassia testudinum. The sequence goes on from JAZHRO010000002.1 coordinate 47,702,559, forward strand.
ATGCTATCTAACCCATAGCATCTTAATGTATCATGGATTGATTTGGTCCATTCAAATGGATATTCAAGCAGCAATAATCAAGTAGGTGTTCAGATTCTAACCATTTAAGATATTCTATGGATTGTTGTTAGAGAAGTTGAAGTTTATGTATTTGATATAGTTGTATTGGCTTCTTTTTCAGCCTTTTTCTTATTTGGAATTAGATTGCATTATGTTTTTTATTTTTTTTATCTTTGAGCAAGGATGAACTACTTTGGTTTCTATTCAACCACGCTCGATCACCTGTGTTGGAGGCATCGCACAGTTGGCTACGTGCAATGGAGACTTATGAAATACTAAGGAACTACAAGTAGTCCCGTATTGAAATAGAGCCACTGAACAGATCTCTAAGGATTTTTACTTTAATTTGCATCCTACAAATTTTGTTGCCAACATTTTCTATGCTTCGACAATCTAGTTATGGTGTTGTTGTTTCTACTTTGTTTCCCTGAGGCACATATTTTAAGAAATGATTGGTTTGGCATTAGTAGACTTAGATGAGACATTTTCGTTTTTACTTGTGGATTTTCAAATCCTTTTTCACTTATGGATTTTCTTTTTTGATACATTTTTGAATGACTGATAGCATCGCCATCATTCTTTATAACTCACCTAATTAAACTAAGTTCTAAGGTAAAATTGTCTTAAATAATACATTAAAGGGTACAATATAATCAGGAGGAGGAATATCAAAATAAACTCAAAAGGACACAAAACAAGTTCAAAATAGCCAATTAGGGTTTCTTTTGAAATCAAGCTATTAATTAAACCCTATTTTTGGCCTAACAGGATTCTGATGAAAATATTGCAAATTAAAGCTTCTAAAAATTATAGATAAATATTTTACAAGGTTTAAGATGATCAGATAGGTCGAAGGGCCAATTTAACCTAAAAGCAGTGACCTAGGTGAATAATCAATGTCAAATGAGTTTAAATGAGAAATTTACCAACCAAGAAATTTCAAAACTCAAAATTGAGATGATCACTAGATTCCCTAGATCCTAATTAAGCTCCCATAAAAAGTTGGACCTAATTTGACAATGTCCTCACCTACTTTGCATTTAGGCCCCTAATTCCTAAAAATCCTTACAAGTAGGTCCAATTTCATTACTTTTAGGTCCTTCCCTTCTTGCAAATCGATCCCTAGAGTCATCTTCCTCCTTTAGCAGCCACCGTCCATTGATCAAGCTGCTCGTCGAGATTCCAGCTCAGTTTATGACCGCCTCGAGCTCTAGCTGACCTCCACCTCTGAGGCGAAGTTGTTCGCCGTTCAGTTCCACACCTTTTGGTGTTTGTTTCACCAGCTACCGTCGCCTCCTCCACCCATGATCCCTGGTCCAAACAAACGTGAAGTTATGAGTTGTTGCAAGGATCTCTTGCAACCTCTAGTAACAAATTCACACGTGGTAGCAACTCTATAAAGCCTTGCGATGCTCCTCCAAGTGCGGTCGTCTAGAATCCAAGTGCCTAAGCCTTCTCCTTCCCTTCCTCCGTGCGCTGCCATTGCCAGACCTTGAGGTCTTCTTCACCCCTTCACTCCACTGCTTCTCGCCATCAAACAATGTCACAGCTATCTTCGCCTCTCTCTCGTCGAGCTTCCCAACAAAGAAGTTGGCCCTCTACCCCCGTTGTCTACCTCAATTCCCCCACTGACTCTTCGCCGGTGACCTTTCACTGCCACCGGTCTTCGCATTTCCTTCCCTCTAATAAAGTTAGGGTTTTTCTTCCCCTTCTTCCCCTCTACCTTCTCATGTCTTCCATTTCATCTTTTAACCCTATTTGCACCATCACCGACCACCATCTTCAGGAGCTCTGGCAAGCTTCTTCGCCACGCCACTAAACACCTACGCACAGCACATAGACCTAAGGAAGAGCTTCGAGGATCTTCCCTAAAGCTCTTGGACTGATTTGGGATCGAGAGGTCCGTTTTATTGTGCACAGTGATTGCACAACAAAAATACACCAGTAAATATGCCATCTTATGTTATTTCCTAGCACTGCCATCGCATCCTATGTAGCTGTAATTGCATTTGTAAATAGACGCCTGCATGCATTTATAAAGAGGGGAGGAGAGTGTGAATAATTGGCCATCTATTAATTAACATCTTCATTAAGTGCGGCATTGCAATTTCACCCTTTTTCATATTTTTATTATTTTGAATTTCCTTCTCGTGCGGCTGCAAGGCATGGGGCATGCACGCCTCTTTGCGCCTCTCCTCCTGCCAATAGCATGGCAGGATGTGCGCTGCCAGTAGCATGGCTGTGGCATGGCTCCTCCTCTTTAAAACCCCTGGCTCTCTCTCTTGTGCGGGCATGCACTTTCATACACTTTCAGACACCTTCAGATCTACTGTCACCCTAGGCCAACCTCCTCCCCTCTCCCTCTCCATAGATAGTATCTCTTCTCACTGAGAAGAGACACACCGTGGGTAGGAGAAAACTCACAGTGGTCTCAGACCACCACTGTGAGTTCCACCACCACCCAGCTCTTTCTTGAGCAGGTGGGCGTGGTGGATTCGCCTTTTGTTTTTACTACCGTTCGTCTTCTCCACCATTGCCAGAGCTTCAAGCTCTCAAGCTCAGAAGGTCCAGCAGCACTGCACGCCTGCCTGCAGCTCCGCCGGTCACCGCACGCGCTTGCAGGATGTGCACAGCTTTTTTCCGTGTGCATAGGTGCTCCACAGCGTGCCTGCGCATGCAGAACCGGCTGCTACCGGTTGCCCACTCGTCGCGGCACTGTAGCTACTGTTCACGCCTCTCAGCGTGACACTATAGCCACTGGCTCGTTTCTCACTTAGCCGGTGGCTTCACGCTCTCTCTCCTCATCCGCTACCCACGCCAACCGGTCACCCGCACTCGTCCGCGCCTCACCCGTCCGCAGCGCACACGCAGCGCTGTGCGCTGCGCTGCGCTCGCTCGCGCCCACCCACGCACGAAGAGAGCGTAGGCACTTCCTAGTGCACCGCGCGCGCTCTCTCTCCTGCGCCCGTGCATCTGTGCGCATCAGACGACTGGGCAGCGCGGCAGACGGCTTATCTGCTGGGCTCCCCTCCTCCTTTAGCACACACACACACACTCACTTGTACACACACACTTGTACACTCACACACACACTGGTACACACACACACACCCTCATACATTCACACACACACACACACACACACACACACATATATCCAGTCACATATATACATAAATATATATATATACATACATATATATATATAGATATATATATATACATATATATATATATAGATATATATATATACATATATATATATATATACATATCTATATACATATACAACTATATATATACATATATAGTTATAGATATATACTTATATATACATATATATATTCACATATACATCCACCTACCCATATCTATCTATACACTTCACAAACTCCACTCATACTCCCGTGCACTCATCCCTCCACCGCGCATCATAGCATGGGAATATTCGCACTAGTTGCTGATATTCCCCGATATCCGTGCAAAGCAAGAAACTCCACCCTCACTCCCACACATCCGCCCCACACTCCACGCGGCACTCAGTCTTGTTGGTTGCGTCTTGCTAGACGTGGATCAACTTGACACTATGCTACATTCCATTTCCACTTCCACCTCCACCCCTATATATAATACATAACTATATACATATATATATATTCTATATCTACTATATATCTATACATATACTAAGCTAAGTATTTCTTTCTTTTCTAGCAACCTATCTTGTTTTCATTTATCTTTTATTTCTTGCTATTAAAAAGATAAAAAAAGAGTAAAAGAGAAAAGATAATTCTTGTCTTGCAAGTACTTGATCTTGCGAATAACAAGATCGATTTCTGAGAACCCCAAGTTGGCTACAAGCCAAGAACCATTTGGCTCAAGGCCAAGGACTTGATTTTGAGGGTGTACCTCAAGGATAACATTATCACCAACAAAAATCTTAAAAAAATAGAAAGCACCAAAAACATAATAAACGCAAGGAAGAGATACGTTTTAGGAAAGGCATAGAAACTCCTTGACCTTCAAATTCCCACCTCCCTGAGATCGACCCTAGGCCTAAAAGTGACCAAGATAAAATCAAGTAGGCAAGGTTAAAAATTTTTATGAAGCTGGTTAGACTCGATTTAGGTTAACTCACTATACTAATTTCAACGATAATATCACCATATTAACAAAACCTATTCAAGTCGCACCACACAGGTACTCATCGGAGTTGCCCTTCGTCTTTGCCTCCGGCCGTGGTTCCCCAGTCATCTCCGACAAGCTTCGCTACACCATCTAGTGCCCTGATTAGAGAAGAAGCTCGCTAATTGAGAACACAACACTAGCAGCAACTAATCCCAAGGTGCATCAGGCCGATCTGACGGTTGGTGCACACGAATCAAGGACGAACATCTCCCATGTTAAAGACAAACGAAGCAAAAGGGACATAGTCCCACATCGGGCACAACCAAAGGAGCAGTAGTGCTTATTAGGAAAAAGTGCTCGAGGCTTATCGCCTTAGAACACACGGGGTGAGCTCCCCAAGGCACACCCATACTCACGTGCTCACACATGCGCACGCTCACGCGCCCTAGCCCACGAATATGCCCGTGGGTTTGGGTTGAGGATCCGGTTACCCGGGTCCGATTGGATTTGGAAGAGATTGTGAAGGAGGGAGAAGGTGGGTTTTGTAGCTTGAATCAGTGCCTTGCCCCCTTCCAAAGCATTGCCTTCGTGCTATGTTTGATACATTTAAGGCATCTGTGCCTAATACTTGTTGTCTGAGGGTAAAGTTGCTTAGTTCTATGAATGTTAAATCTTTGATAGCTAATATTTGTACTAAGTATAAAAGGTAACTTTGGTGGTTTAAACCACCACTTTTACCCTACAATTTTTTATATCTACCTATCTAAAGATACACTTTATTCACTGAGCATCTATTATCTTTTGATAGTGATTAATTATGCGATTTATTGCTCCCAGAGATGACCTCGGATTTATTTTTTAATTCGAGTATTAAGAATTTAAATGCTTGATCTGCTTTAATCACTATACTATGACATGATGATTTTAAAACACGATCAAGGCAAACCAACAATGACAAACTCTTATTGTGCATTTTTTTAATCATTAGCAAGCTTGAAAATCAAACAAAGAAATCAGACTACCATCTACAAATATTTTAAAGATTCAACCATCCAAGAAAGTCATTCTATGAAAGAACTATGTTTTCCTAAAATCAGAGGAATAAAAAAGCTATCCACTAATATATCTGATCTTGTCTGGTTTGAACAGCATATCAAGCCAAGTCCTAAAATCTAGATGGAGGCTAGGTAACCAATAAGACTAGTTACAGTACCACATCAAACAGTGAAGTAATGAAGCTAGCCAAATTCAAAAGCTTCGATCTCATATATGACTTCTTCCAATTGATCGTTTATGCTAGTAATAGCATCTTGTAATCCCATGATTGCTTCCTTTAGGGCATTTTCGTATGCTGCATTTGCCTCACTATCTTCCATGTCAGTTATCTCAACTATCCCCTGTGCATGAGCATGTTTCTTATCTAGTTGTTTGCTACAATGACAGCATTCATGACCTGCAACACACTCTGAAGGGTGACCGCTCTTCTTCAGGAGTTGAATTTTTGTAGTCAAATGGAGTTTTTGCTTCTCATGTGTCTGGACATCCTTTAAGAGATCAACAAGATCACTGTAATAATAGTCAAGTAGGAGAAGCACTAATTTGACCTCGATGACCTCTGTAGCTTGGCATAAGCCTATGCTCTTCTCTCTTGAATCAAAAGAAACTTCCTGAGCAAATCAACGAGCTTGGGAGATGAGGAGGTACTTTCCATGATGTCCATGAGCTCCCCTCCTCTTCCTTTTTCTAATGTTGCTAAAAAAATATGACAAATATATTTAAAATTGCTTCTTGCACTTGAAGAGAACTTTCCGTGCCCAGATTCTACATTTCAGTGAAAATTCCTAATTAGCAAACAATTCAAGCCAATTTTTTAAACTATTTTGGTACTACTTACATTTGTAATATTGAAGACTATCAAGAATCAATTTTATAACCAAATAAGGAAAAAAATTTCCATTTTGTCTTCCCGACAAAGCAGTTTTGTAATATTTCAAGCTCACCCCCTCCTTCAGCTTAACCTCAATGATTTTGGATCGATCATGTTTTGAATCAGGGATTCAATGATCGTGCATTGGTATGTTTGTGGATGTTAACTGTACTAGAGTGACTCACTTGTCTGGCAACTACTCCGACTGTCAGCTAGGCAGTTGTAAAGACCCATTCTGTTCTGAGCCTTTTAAGATATTTGGACTATCGGTCAGACGTCTGGTCAGACGTCTGGAAATTGAAAATTTGGTATGTAGGGACGGGTCTGCACGCTGGCTGCATGTAGATAGCCTTCCTCTCTTCTCTCTCCTTTTCTCCTTCCCGAACCCTAACCCCACTCCCTATATATAACCCTTCTCCCCCTTCCTCTCTTCTCCACTCCACCACCACCACCTTCCTTCCTCTCCATTGCCGCAAGAGGGACGAGCGAAAGAGAGGGCACGAGAGCGAAGAGTGAGGAGGAGAGGCGGCGTGAAGAGAGGAGGAGGAGCTTGAGCTCGTGAGTTCGTGGGAGTTCGCTAGAGAATGCACGGCCGGAGCGGCATGTGCCGGAGGAGGAGTACGTCGGGGGAGATGTCCCCGACACCCTACTACAGCCGGAGCTGCAAACGAGGAGAAGTTGCGACTGCGTACGGCGAGGGGAGCGAAAGGTCGCTCTAGTTCTGGGTTTTTCTCAGAATCAGATGTCTGACGTGTTGTCCAGACGACGAGTTGGACATCTGGTGACGACACCGGATGTCTGAAAGCAAGGTTTCGCGAAGGTACGTTCCTCTTGTGGTTACAGCCATGCAGGCCGCACCGCAAAGCCGATCTATGCGGCTAAAAGTGGAAGATTTGGTCTGTTGCACGCAGGGACAGCTTTGGGAAGGCACGGGCACGCCCTCCCACGCGTTTCGGACGTCTGGACAGCTTACCAGATGACCAAAAGCACTCCCAGACTACTGGAAGAGAAGTCGAATGTCTGGAGCTGAGTCCAAATGGTCAAGTAGGGGTTCTGGACGTTTGAAGTCAACGCAAGAACTTGAGGTGAGACCTTGGTGACTTTTAAGACGTCTGGACCTTGTACCAGACGTCTGATTTGGATCTGCAGTTCTGTTTTTGACCCGTTTAGGGTCCGTTTGAGGTTTGTTTTACACAAATAAGATATCTATGGTTTCCTTGTGAGTTCCTTTATATGTTAGAAAGCCTTATATACTGTTTTGAACGTTCCTTTGTGGTATGTTCTATGATATAGGACTTCGATCTGTTGCGTGTTCGGGGCTTGTTGAGACACGTGAGTCTGCCATTCGAGCCCCCAGTACTCCCAGATTGTCTGGTAGAGTGGTTTCCCCCTGTCTTAACTATAAAACATGAATGAATATGTGAAATTAGATAACTAGAAACCTAAGATATAGCATGAATCCTAGGACAAGAAATACTTGCATTATTTGTATGCGTATTTGAGATTGCAGTTATAAATGAATGAGTAGAATTGTAAACAATTACCTGTTTATAAATACGAGCTGCCTGTTAAAAAATGAAATGCTTGTGATAGTTAAACAGTTACCTATGATATCACTTGTTGCATATGTTAATTGTGGAAATACGAGCTGCATGTGTATAATACGAGAATGGAAATGTGAATGATGAAACCTGGTATGGAACAACATGGTGAAAATGAGCATGAACCCTACGGAGAATTAGGAGTAGAGCTCCTGTGGATGAATGGAAAGGATCTGGAAATGTGAGTGGGAAGTGTGCTGGCCCTTGAGTACGTGGTACCAAGGAGAGCGACTATCCCCAGTTTAGTGTAGAGCGGAGCTAGCCGCCCTTGGATTGGGACCCGGGGTTAGGATTGGCGACTCTACACCGACTTCTATTGGGCCTCGCGTACACTATGCTGGGGAGAGCTACTAGTGTAGGGAGAGAGCTAGCCACCCCACGAGGCTCGGGGTTCAGCTAGCCATCCTACACCGACTTGTTAGACCCACTGGGCAAACCGGGGTAGTCAGACGAGGGTGCGCGGGCTATGGAGGGGTGAGACCCTTGTTTGGTTCTAAGGGGCTAGACCCTTGTTACTGAGAGGGCTAGGCCCTATACTGTTTTATGCTGTACTTTGGGCGCACCTGCTAGCGGAAATGACTGACCGCGTGCCAGTGTGAGGTAGCTACCCGTGCACTTATCGCACATGCCATAGTCACCACTACGTCTGTCCATGACCTCGGGGTGGTTGACTGGGTGTAGGATCACCACGGGGGACTCTCTCGGCCAGGAGAGCACCACGTGTGCCTTCTACTCTTCGGAAAAGACTACAATCAAGATCGTTCCCACGAGGAACATGTGAGATCAAGAAAGAAATCTGAAAGTAAACCAATGTTGAAAAGAAATGACTTGTAAAATAAAATAATTGGAAAAGATAAATTTACCTGTTAGTCTTTATTGCTTTAGTTAGTTTGGTTACCACTCTACTCAACGTTCACTGACTCCATTTTACTTGTACCCCTTTACAGGTCCAGGAGTTGAGCAGCCCGAGTCGCCAGCTGCAGAGAGTGCTTAGCCCAGTTGAGCCCAGCAGTAGTTTCCTATTTTTGTTGAACTCCCTGTTCTACTAGTGAGTTTAGACTGTTGCTACCATTTCTGTTTCTGTACTTTGTTCTGCTTTACCGTTGTGGTGGTGATATGTACTGTTAACAGCTTTTACTTCCTTTACTACTTGTACTCTTTTACCGTTAGTTACTTTGCATAGTAAATGTGGTTTACTTTCCTGCTTTTTGGTTATTTCTTGTTGGACAACTGGGTCTTGGGATTAATCAAGTCGAGCCGTCTCAGGTCCTGTAGGGATTCGGGAACCGGGTCGTAACAGCAATTCACCTGGTTAGGTTGTCTAATTTGATGATTCCAAGGCAAACTATTGTAATTGGTTAGTTCATGTGTCTGATTTGCTTGGTTTAAATTTACTTGTGATGGGTGAACCAGTTATGGATTAGCAAACATACTTAGTTTCTTTTATCTCCTAGAAAAAAAAAAAAGAAACATAATTGCCTTTCTTCTTTGTCTAATGCCCTCCATGTTGGAAGGTGCTCTCCATCACAACAGTGATGCAAAGAGCTAAGGAGGTGCATGCCCTTGACTCTTACTATGATGTTAGCTCCCTGAATGCTTGCGAGGAATATGAAAGAGAGGAGTCTTTTGTTTATATGGAGTAGACATAATTGCATGAGGTGCAGTTGAAACAATTTTTTAGAAATTTAAGTGTAATTATTTATTGTGGACACTATTGAGATCACCAAGTGATTTAAAAGAGGAGAGCTTTATTGGTTCAATCTAGTTTCTACTTGCAAGTAGGTTTTGCTATGTGAAAGTTGCTTTCATATTGTCTGATTATTCCTAATTGGTTTGTCATGTTTTCTTGAGGGAAGATTATTGTGGCTGAAGTTGATTGGGGGGGGAGACTTTTGTTGGGTTAAAAATATCATGTCTGCCAGTTATGAGTGATTATTGAAATAGAGACTGTTTCTTGATGCTGTTACATGTGTTATTTATTGCATATCTAGCCATCATTTAACATTTCACATATGTTTGCACTATGCCAACTTGACAGGATGCATGCGTAAATTTCTCCACAAATCTGTTTAATCATAAAGTTATCAACACCTCTTTTGGACATATTTTGGATCTCAAATGTGCATGTTTTTCCCTTTTGAAATAAAAAAAGAATGTGTATGTTTCAACAGCCTATAGAAAGACGACAAAACTTGCTGAACATATGGCTTTCTACATGTTTTTGTGGCTTGACTTGAGAGGGAAGATGCTGATTGAGCATTTTTAGCTTGGCAAAAATAATGTACCGTCGTAGTGAAATCGCGTGGTGGAAAAATCTCAAACAAAATTAATTATCAATAAAACTAACCATGGTGGATTAGGTCGTATCCACAGGGAGGAATAGATGTAATAAATTCATGAATATTTCCCTTTATATCTACCCAATCAGGTATGGAATCTGTGCCCAAATCTGCTGCGAAACGAGATGAGAAGAAGGATGAACACACAAACTAGAGAATGTAAGGTTGTGGGTGCAATTTTTCCTCAATAAAATATTCATTAAAAGATGTGATCATTAGTGGCATCTCATGTAATTTCCAAAGGTGTTCGTACGCGAGAGGAATGATGCAAATCTGAGTCACAATTTGATGCAATCGCAAGTGAAAAACATGCACTAAATGATAACGAGAAAGTATAAGTGTGCTGATGTAATTTCACCTCAATATAATAATCCAAAAATCAAAATTCATAAGTTGACAATGGCATTGAATTTAAATTTTAATTATACCCAAAACAAAGGATGTGTTCCTCTTGATCGTGCGCACGCTTGAGGTCGCCGTTGGCTGCGAAAGCTTTAGTAGAGGTTGGCCACGACAAGGGGAACTCAATGGTGGTGGTGGCATGGTGAACGGCGGCTAGAGTTGGTGCCAGTGACAAGGAGGAGCAGCGGTGGTGTCGACGGGTCATCGGCGGGCGTGGCTGATGCTGGCGTGTCTAAGGGCGTGGCCAAACTCGTGGGGTCGAGGAGAGCTCGACGGAGGTGACGGTGTGGAGAACGGTGGCATGTAGAGGTGGCTGCGTGGAGGGAGATCGGCGATGATGTTGGGTTCCTCCATGGTCTGTTGGAGGGGAAGACGAAGAAGGAGAGGAGGTTGGGCGTCTCCTACTGATGCGGGTGGCTGCATGTGGAGGAGGCAGGCCACGCGCAAGGGTGGTGTGCGTGGGCGTTTGTGGAGGAGACCGGATGCATTGGTGGCACACAGTGGACGCGAGGAGGTGGACGCGTGAGGGTGCGTTGTTGGCTGTGGGTGCACGTAGCTGTGGGTGTGCGCCGTGGAGGAGGAGGAGGTTGACGTTGGTGTCTTTTGGATGGAGGAGCAGAGAAGGCAGAACAAAGAAGATGAAGAGGCAAGCAGCCTTAAGGGGAAGGGCAAAGATCCTCTGTGAGAGGGAAGGTGGTCTTTAGACATCCAGGAAGGTTCCCGAACGTCTTAACAGGAAGGCAGGTGTGCGGTTGAAGGTTCTGATGGTGGCTCGCGGTGGCAGAGAGGAGGCATGGCACACGGTGAAGGTGTCATAGTCGCAGTAAGGATATGGAGAACGGTGATGAACGTTGGAGATGCAATTACGGATGCGGTGGCGATGTCGTGTTGTCGAGGAAAAGCATGGTTGTCAAGTTGGAGATGCAGTTGTGGACATGGTTCTGGGTGTCGGTGCTATCACCACCGACCGCGGTGATGGATTCATAGGAGGCAAGACGTGGTGGTGGTTGTCAAAGGTGAGACGCAGTGGTGGTCGTGGTGTCAATGGTGGAGTTGCCCCCTCCCTTTGGAGAGGGAGAGAGTTCTGGAGAGGGTCGTCCTCTCCTGGAGAGAGGAGATCCCCTCCTTCTGTCTCTTCTTTCCTACACATATATAGAAAAAGATATGAATAAGAGAGAGAACAGAGAAGGAAAGAGTCAAAGAGAGAAGGAGAGTCGTTAAAGACAGGAGAGATTTGAGGGAGAGAGATTCTTGAGGGAGAGAGAAGGAAGGTTTTTCTTTCTTTCCTTTTCTCTTATATGACAAATTAAATCTCTAAAGATGCACTTTAAATTTAAGTATGATTTCATTTAGATAACTCTTTTCATAATGACTCGAATTTATTTAATTAAGATGTAAAAATGCATTGAATGATAATTGTACATCTTTATTAATTTTATCTATGCAATGCATGATTCGTATTACATTTTCATTTCAATAATAATGTGCTTAGGCACTAAATTAGTCCACTAAAATGGACCTATCAAATACCCCCATGCCTGAGTTTTGCTAGTCTCGAGCAAAATCATACGAAACAGACCAGGTCTCCAAGCTAGGTTTTACTATTAGGATGCCTTATCGTGCCATACTCTAGAAATTGAAATACCAACTATAGGCCTAAAAGTACTCAAGTACTAGCCAAGATACAGATTTGACCAGCCAAAGCCTTGGGTCCGCCGCGAAGGTTCCTAAGGCCCGCAAAAACTGTCAAGAGGTTCGTTGACCCCAGCAGTTAAAACACCCATGCATATGTGTAGCAAGGCTAGGGTCAGTTTGCCAGTGCATTTTTAGTAGGTGAGAGAGGGAGAAATATTATTTGAGAGTTTTCTCTCTTTCTTTTTTAAATTCCCCTAGACTCAACATTGGATTGGCCCTAAACACGATCTGTATCAGATTCCTTGTCCCCAACATCAATCCTCACAGGGTCCCTGGCAATCAATGCTTCGGGATAGCACCACCCATGGCAACCCCCATAATCCTAGCTTTCGACACTTCGGGATAGTGCCACCCATGGCATTCTGTAGCTAAATTCAGACCCTGACAATTGACATTTCGGGGATAATGCCTCCCATGGCTTCTGACCCAGGACGAGATGCTTTCATGCAATCGACATTTCGGGGATAATACCACCTTGCTGTATGTTATGCTAATTTGCACCAGCTTAACCAGATGGTTCAGCCATATTAACCATGCCATCCTTGTCTACCTATAATTGCCATACTTGCACGTTTGAGTAGCCTTATGTATTGCAAGGGACAACTACTATAGCATTCATCATCTACATGTACATGGTCTTTCATGCTTGCAACATTTTTGGTCAATTCTATTTCTAACTTCCCTGGTCTTTATGTGCACCACATCTGCATTAGTTAAGTGATTTAAGAACCTGAATACTTGTATGAAATATTGCTATAATGGCTAAAAATTTTTATTGTTGTAACGGTGTACTTGCAGGAAGAGTACAATGGCCAGGCTAGAAAATCTAATGGAAAGAGAAACAATACAAAAGTTCTTGCCTACTCAAAGGCCGCATGTTCTATTAGCTAGGACAACATTAAGTTTGAAAGTCTTTGCCATTGTTTTTCTAAGTGGGCAGTGGTCAAAGCTATGGGCACCAAGTCATCCTTGCATTTTATTGATAAAGCTTCACTTCCAAAGGATGTGGCCTTGTATATTGATGAAGATGAATGGTCCAGTTGGAAAGGATCGGAGTTGGTGTGCCTCATATTGAACTACGAAAATGGGCTGATGTTATGGTGATTGCGCCATTGTCTGCAAACACTCTTGCCAAGGTAATAGGTATTTTTTGCTTGTTGCGTAGCAATAATCATATAAATTGCTATCTAAACTCTTTCTCAAAGAAAAAGCTATCTAAACTCTATTTATTGCGTGATACAATTGGTATGGTGTCTGTCAATTTGGCTGGATTTGGTTCTTTGTGCTTTGGTTTTGTTACTTTTGTTATATGCTTGATAGAAGAGGATGGCTGCCTTGGTCAACAAATGCTTTATCAAAAGAAGTGGTTGAAGGAGAGAGGACAGTTCCTATTTGTGAAGGAATTGACACATCACGAAAGCATAGGGGATCATTTAAAACTTTTCAAAACTCGAAAATGTGATCTCAAAACGATTAAATCAGATTAAAATTATGAAACCATTTCCTATCAATTAGATGAGTTAGGGATTGTACCTTGGCTATCATGGAAACAAGGCAGTGCATGTCTACGTATCTACACATGTACTTGAAGTCCCCAACACGGGATGCAACTTCTTTGGGTTTGTTGATGAACATGAGTGAGAGCATCAGAGTTGCATGAGAAAGACCTTCATGTGAACACCGCATTCTTCTTTGCCTTCAAACCAAACCCAATATTCTAGTATGAAAAATGACCTGGATTATGTTTTATCAATTATGGACTTGATCTGGGTTAGATTTGGACCATAACACATTCAAATTTGTATCATTAAAAATGCTCCCAACTTGCATCTTCTTGGCCTTGTTTGTTAGGGCCTTAAATTGGAGTATTATCTTCAACGGCACGATTAAGTGTTACAGTAAATAAATAATACAGAATATGAGTGGCCATCACATCATCTCCTGCTGTTGGTAGCAACAAATTAAGTCATTAGCACATTCATTACTTCTATCTCTACCAATCCACTCTGAATGTGAATAAAATAAGAATCATTTACAACATATCAACTTATCACATCTACTTCACTAACCTACTTCTAATAGAAATAAAAACAAAAATTAGTAAAAACATATCAACTCACTCATCACTCTACTTCCACTAATCCATTACTTATTCCACTACTCCTAAATCTAAAACTTCAAAAAATTTATCCAATTTTAAACTTTTAACCGATTCCAAATGGAGTCTAAGGAAATCTGCAGGTTAAAAATGTTAACTCTTTCCTTGTAGAAGATGTAGCAAAATTACCCTTCTTTTTTTACCAATTTGCAGGGATTTGACACTGATGGTTCTTGATGAGTTGTTGTAGGAATTAGTTAATGACTACATGCATCATTTTCTATGAGAAAACACAGACTGCCATGAACACCCATGAACACTATTTACTTTGATCTTCTATGGACCTTCTTTCTTGCCTCTAAATTTTGTTTTTTGTGCTACAAAAACCAAGTCCACATGCATGACTTATAATGTATTGTTTCTAATAATATAATTTTGCTCTAAAATTATATTAAATAATATATAGAGTAATATTTTTTTAATTAAGAACGAATGGCACAACTCATGACTCCAGTAGAGAGTGTGGTGAATGCTCATCAACATTGATGACTACAGAGGATGCATTTAGGACAATACATCCAAAAGAGCATCCAGGTCGTGTCCTTTGTAGTGGAGCAAGTGCCAACATTAGTAGCTAGTATGGTAGAAAAAATGGAGTGTCACAAGAGCAGCTTAACAATCTCATGACTCAGGTGGAAAATCTTTCGACTCAGGTGGAGGAACATCGTGAAGATAAGGAGCACAAACAATTAATTGAAAAACAAAATTAGAAGATTGATCGCCTATTCGATCTTGCTACTACATTTGTTGAGCATCACCATCACATTTTTTTCATCGTCGTGACGATAATGATGTGTCCCCTTAACATGGTTTGGTAGATCCTTAGATTGATTTATCTATGTTGGAAACTATATTGAGAAACATATGTTCTGAAACTTTTATATATGCTATACTTTCATATGTTCGACTTTTATATGTTCTAAATTTTATTTTGTTGGATTATATTGTTTGTATGTTATTATGTGAATGCTATGTGATGGAATACATGCTTGGTCTATAGGTTATTATGTGAATGTTATGTAAGTTTCATGTTATTATGTGAACGATATAGATTTGCATGTACATGATTGGTACACAGGTTATTAAGTGAATGTTATATTATATGACGGTATATAGGTTATGTTATAAGATCTACACCGACGGTTATGCAACTGTCGTGAAAAGAAACTTAACGTTCAACATCTTTACCGGTGGTTTTTATCATTGTCGCTAAATGTTTTACCAATGGATTTAAAACTATTGCCATAAGTTATATCGGCGATTATATAACCCATGGTAAAAGGTTACATTTACCAACAATTGTCAAACACTTGGTAAAAGGTTACATTAACCGACGAGTAACAAAACCGTTGGCAAAGGTAAACATTTGCCGGTGATTTGTCTTCATGGCGATTTTCAATATACACCAGTGGTTCTTGTCAAAACTAATGGCAAAGATCTTTGCCGATGGGGGATTCACCGTCAGTTCTTAGCAATAGTTTTATACCATTTGCCGACGGTTTTGAACCTCCGCAAAAAGGCTAATTTCTTGTAGTGAATGGTACACTCGTAACATAACCCCTCCTTGGCCATCGGAGAGATTAAAGCGCTCATGTCCACCAGACAAAGGATACCCATTCCGAGAGTTGAAACGTTGACTGTACTCAAGAGTCCCTAGAAACTATTCCACTCATGACATCCCTGAGTACCCAATCCGAAAGATTCGACAGGAGCGACTTCTTGCTGCCTGTGATCCTTGGAAGTTATTCCACTCAAGATCACATGTTCTTCCGATGCCGGAATCCTAGGAAACTATTCCACACAGGATCCCCCACATGGTTGCATGAGATCCCTAGAAAGCTATTCCACTCAAGATCCCGCGTTCTCTCACCCATCCAGATCTCTGGAAACTATTCCACTCAAGATCCGCACGATCCTCGTCACGCGAGAATCCTTGAAAACTTTTCCACTCAAGATCCCTCAAGTCACATACCTAAGACCCTTGGAAACTATTCCACTCAAGATCTCAGATCACCTCTCGTCGACTCAGACTCAAGACACATCCCAATGCCTCATTGCCATGCCACGGCACCTGGAAATACCCCAACCAAGAATTATTCCCATCCCTAGACTAAACTACAGTAGCCTCAAGCTACCAGACTCCCAGGTTTCCAACCCCCAACAGTGAACTAACTATCCATAAAGTCCTGGTGTCTCACCCAACGTGCTCACCTATTTGACCAATCGCTCCTAAGTCCTTTTTCCCCTAATCAGTACCGGATCAGGCATTCATAAAGACCTACTGGATCACCTAGGGTCGTATCCAAGACCTTAGGATCCAAGCATCTCCCTTATTAGACTTAAACTGAGTCATTGATGTCATCATGTGAGGTTCAATTCATTAGTTAGCCAATTTATGTCACTTTTAGTCCAATTAAAGAACTTCAAGCTCAATTAGAAACATCCCTTACCCATCTAGGGTTAAACTGCAATTAACCATTTTCCCCCCTATTAGGGCACCTATTAGACCCCCAATTAGGTTATAGCTTTGGTCCTATCACCACTTAGGTTCCATAAGTTCAGAAACCCTAATTTCAAGCTAACAAGTAGACTCAACAGGCCACCTAACGTTAGGTACCCGACAGCCACCTAATGTTAAGGTAACACTTACCTAACATTAGGATAGGCTTCTACAACCAAACAAACCTGCAAACACCACCATTCATGGCTCAAAACACTCCCAATTCACAACCAACCCTCATGTGACCTTGAGCACCAATTCCCACACATACAAGGATCAATTTGAACCAAACAATTCCCTTAGTAATCATCTAGGTGACCCTTAACTAGAAAATCTGATTACCACATTTATATCCCACCCAAGGGTGAAAAGACACAAACAACACCAAAGATCTCATGCACAAACTCAACTCAACATCCAAAACCACCCAATATCCTATCCTACACGTAGGAATTCAAAAGGAAAGAAGACAAGTGGAAACCCTACCTTGTTCTTCTCTTCTTCCCTTCCTTTCTCCATGCACAAGGAGCAACAACAATAGCCACAATAGTAATGGCAGCAACAGTAGCCACACAACTCTCTGGTGGGGCGACGGCGGTGGCGACAGCTGGTGGTCGACGGGGGGGAGCACTGGCAGTGGGAGGAGGAGATGGTGTAGCTCTTCTCTTCACTTCACGTTGAAGGCAAAGGAAATGGGAAGGGATGGCTTCCCACACAAGCCATTCTCTTTTAATTGAGAGGGAAACATTATATAAATGGCCCCTCCACCTTACAACATGAGTTCCAAGCAAGTTCCCTAAAAAAGAAAATTTTCACAAGGAGCCCCTCAACTTCCATCACTTAACCTTTTATTAACCATTTAGAGGGATTTCCATTTCCAAGGCCCTTAATCCATCATTAAGCAACCAAATTAAGGATTTAAGTAGTTAATTAGACATAAGAAAAAAATCCAATCCCTTACACCCTACCCTCCTTAAAAAGATTTCGTCCCCGAAATCAGCTAAGGCAGTTGGGTGTAAGCACAGACTATTTTTTTTGCCAATTCTGCTCCCAAGTCAGCATAAGATGCAAGAGTACCAAACACTAGTATCAAGGCGATAAAGCATTCATTACATACATACAGCCATATCCATTACAACATATCAAAGGCCCTCCCTCAAGATACAAAAGAACACAAAAGAGGGAGTTCACATCAAAATTCATACATCAAGAACTAGAACTATCCTAAGCCTATCGACCAGGCTCAAACATCAAAATTGTTATCCGTCATAGGGGCACCCATCACCTTCTTTCCTTTATCCACAGCAAGTCCTGTGTCCTGGTTCACGAAAGGTGTAGCTTGCGTCTCTCGTGAGTTCATTTACGTGCATACATCTAATTGACCTAAAATGCCTATTTATCCATGTTTCTAGTGTCATAGAAGCATTCAGCATTATAAATATTGTATAACATGCATCATCATGCATTTATGTTAGATTGTATAAATTATAGGTTAATTTTTCCTTTTTGTGGTCATGGGATAGGGCAATATTTATCAGAGCCTCGGATTGAAGATCCAACCATACAGATCTGATTAGGGCGACAAATGGAGTCCAACGCCTCCAAGATCGCCCCGATCAGACCTTCGTAGCATCAGATGCAGTCCAAGAAAGATCAGAGGTCAAGGGGCAAGGTGGTGCAAAATGCGTACCTCAGATGATAAATCCAACTGCATGGATGGGTTTAGATCGGCGATTGGAATCCAACAATGCAAAAATCGACCCAATCTGACATCCGTGTCACCATCTACAAGCATTGGAAATGGACGACCCAGATGGTGCCATGTGGCTCCATCCAAGCTGCCCATAGCTACTGGCCTCCAACGGTTGAAAGCGCATGGATGGAAATTCAAAAACGCGACCAAGTTGAAGGCGTAGCGCATTAGTCGAGTGCTCTGACGAAGAGACGAGGGCGTGCATTCGAGCCTTTGTGAGCGGAGTTAATCTGCTAAAGATGCCAGCACGCGAAATTCGACCGAGCAATCGAGATCGGGCGGTCGCGAAGAGGCCACATGGTGCAATCAGGCACGCTGGATGTGGGTGCTACGCACACACCCGTGATCATGCGCTATTGCACGCACAATCGTACGCAGAGCCGTTGGCGCGATCTAAACCGAACGTGATCTTGGCTGTTCATCCGTGATCGAACGACTAAGAGCAGCTACCCCTTTGCCACACGTAACACACGCGTGAAGCGATGCGCAATCCTCATCGTAAGATCAAGATTCGATGTGCCTCCTCCCTTCGTGCATCTTCATCGACGCTGAGTGTTTACAAGCGAAATCGATGTTATAAATGCTGCGTCATAGTATAGGTTGAAATCGCTTGAAAACAGATAAAATTTATACTCGAATGAAAGTCCGAGGTCGTTTGCTGGGAGCAAGTAGGAATTCAATCGCTAATCTCAACAAATAATGTAAACGAGCAGAATTAATGATAATAATTACTCAAAACTAATATTTAATGTAGCACATGAATATATCAAGAATCTAATGAGGCAAAAAGTCATCTAAGACAAAATAATGGTGATTTGAATCACCAATTATTAGCTTAGATACACATATAATAATTACTTAATCATCTAAATAAATGAACAGTTTCAACCATGCAAACTTTAGTGCATAGTGCACTCCATCAGATGACAGGGCACTCAACCGGACAACTTAAGTGTCTTGCTACAATGCCAAGAGGACACTGTACTTCTTCTTCCTCTTCTCTACTTCTGTTTTTCCTCTTCTTTCCTTCTTAGCTTATCTACCTCACCTCTTCTTTCCTTAGCTTTGTCTCTACAGGGGGCACCCTCAATTTTTGGCAAAGTGTTAGCCAATACACAGGGAAGCAAAACCCCCCCTTGCCCCTGCAATCTCTCTCCTTCTTTCTCTAGGTTTTCTCTTCCTCGCCCTCCCAAGGCCACAGTACCGGGTAATCGGAATTGGATCTAAGCACACCTGGTGTTATGAACACGCGGCTTCAGACGTCTTTTAAGACATCTGGGAGGTGGCCCAGACGCCTGGAACCCCTTCCAAACGTCTGGGATTTGGTTTTTTCGACACGAACGGTTTCGTCTGCGCGCCTGAGCGCACAGACCTGCGAGCGCATCTCTCTCTCTCTCTTTTTCCCTCTCTCTTGCAGCCGCAGGCTGCGCCCTCTGTTCGCTCTCTCTCCTCCCCGCACGGCTTTAAAACGCCACGCCCCCTCCCTCACTCTCATCACCTCCGCCCCCTTCCTCTTCTCTTTCCAGCCGGTGCGCAAGAGCGAGCGTGAGTGAGCGGCGGCGGCGACAGCCGCGGCGGGTGTGGGAGGAGGTGCTGCGCGAGGGAGGAGGCGTCGGCCGTGAGGGCTCGAGCCTGCCGGGGCAGCGGTAGCAGGCCAGCGGGGGCACAGCGGACGCGGGGTGACGCGGGAGGCCTGCTGCAACTCGAGCAGCAGGCGGACGAGTCGCGGAGCGGCCGAGCGTCGCGAGCGGAGGGCGAGTCGCGCCCTGATTCTGAAATTTTCTCCAGAATTAGACGTTTGGGCTTGCAACCAGACGGCGGGGAGGACGTCTGAAAGGTGAGTTATTTCCATCTTTCTTCCTCTTCTTCGACTGACCGTACTAAAAGAGAGAGGAAATGGGTACGCGCAGGTTCGGATTCGCCATCCAACGCGAATCAGACGTCTGGCTGTAGTGCCAGACGATGGGAGCGACTTCCAGACGTCCGAGGTAACCATCGGACGTCTGGGAACTAGGCCAGACGCCTCCGTAGGCTTCTGGACGTCTGAGAGACCACGCAGAGCAAAGGTAACCTCTGATCCACTTTTGAGATGTCTGGAAGAGGTTCCAGACGTCTGATTTTGCACTGTTTCGTCGTTTTCGACCCGTTTAGGGCCCTCTCGGAGTCCATTTTTCACGTTTCGAGTTGCGTGCTTTTCGAAATTAAATCCTCTACCCATCTACAGTAGCTATATACTATTTTGAGAAACTTCTTGTGTTTGATCCTTGTGATAGGACCCCGTTCCGTTGCAGTCTCGGGGGTTGCGGAGGCACGCAGGATTCCCGACCACACCCCCAGTACTCCTGTTGTAACCGGTAAAGTAGCTTTTAAGTTTATTAGTATAATCTGTTAATTATGGAACCATAAATAGAACGTAGGACATTGCATGAATCCTAGGAATGAGAAACTAGAATGAATGGTAGATCCTAGGGTGTTGCATGAATCCTAAGGCTGGAAAACTAGATTGTATAATAGATCCTAGGGTATGGCATGAATCCTAGGATGGGAAGAACTAGTGGAATATGTGAATACTGCAGTCTTGAAAAATGTGGAAAGGAAATAATAGCTACCTGTAAATTGGTTTAACAGCTGCCTGTTATGAATAAATGAGCATGTCTGAGAATATGGGATGTATGAACGTGAAACTGGAAAGGTGAAACCTGAATGTGCTGAGTTAAAAGAACTGGAACCCTACGGGGAATTAGGAGTGGAACTCCTGGAAAGAGAAATGAATGGAACTGAGAAAGAAAAGACGTGGTAGTGTGCTGTCTCTTGGGTACATAGTACCAAGGGAAGTACCTGTACCTTTTTAGTGCATAGCGGAGCCAGCCGTCCCAGGGACCCGGGGTTAGGACTGGCCACTTTGTACTGACTTGCTGGCCCTCGTGTACGTAGTACCGAGGAGAGCTACTAGTGTAGGGAGGTACTAGCTACCCCACGGGCCCCGGGGTTCTGCTAGCCTCCTACACCGACTTGTTAGGCCCACTGGGCAAACCAGGGTAGTCAGGTGAGGGTGCGCGGACTGTGGAGGGGCAAGGCCCCTGTTTGGTTACTATGGAGGGGTTGGACCCCTGTTACTGAGAGGGCTCTGCCCTGTACTGGTTCCGTGCTGTTCTTTGGGCGCACCCGTTAACGGAAACGACTGACTGCGTGCCAGTGCGGGTTAGCTACCTGTGCGTTTATCGCGCGTGCCGTAGTCACCGTTACGTCTGTCCGTGACCCTGGGGTGGTTGACTGAGAGTAGGATCACCACGGGGGACTCTCTCGGCCAGGAGAGCACCACGTGCTACTTCTACTGTTCGGAAAAGACTGCAATCAAGATCGTTCCCATGAGGAACATTCGAGATCAAGTGAAGGATCTGAGAAATAGATAAATTGTGAGATAATAGAAAGATGTAATTAAAGAAAGTAACAGAACATAACAGCTACTGTACACTCTACTATTTCTTTTGTTTTAGTTGCCACTCTACTCAGCGTTTTGCTGACGTGTTACACTCGTTACCTTTCAGGACCAGGTGTTGAGCAGCCAGGGTCGGCGGCTGCAGAGGACGCTGGGCCGAGTAGGGTCCAGTAGAGTTACCACTATTCTCTTGTACCTCTTTTTGTTCCACTGTAGTGAGTAGTTCTTGTTACCACTGTACTTTTCTTTACCTGCAGTTCATATCATGTTATGAATGTTGTTCTACTGTTGTGGTGGTATATACTGTAGTAGTTTCTTTCCTTACTACTGTATTTTCTTACTGTTAGTTATATTCATGCTGAATGTGGTTTATTTTACAGCTCTTTTGGTTACTTCCTCGTTGGACGACCAGGTCTTGGGATTAGTCGAGTCGGTCCGGTTCTCGTGTCTCGTAGGGACTCGGGAATCGGGTCGTTACACCTGGGACCAGGGCTGTGGGCATGGGCCGTAGCTGAGGTGTGTGCAGGTTAGGTGGGTCAAGTCAATGCCAGGGCCGCATGCACAGTGTCACGGGAGAGGTAGGTGAAGGGTGTAGAGGACCTCACCCTCGTGTGTTGGGAGGTAAATAGCCGTATGCACTTTTTCAATTTATTCCATAGCTTTTGCTCATCAACCAACGATGTGGGACTAAAGTCCCACACCTTCTTCTCTTGAGTCTCTAAGCAACACCTGCAGGGGAACCCTCGTCTAATTAGGCATGTTTTGTGCTTGGTGTCCCCAATCCAGAACCTAAAAACCCTCCTGGAATGAGTCCGCGTCGCCTGGAGCAGCAGTTGGGGCTTGCGTGGCCAGGAACACAAGGAACGGGGTGGCAACAATGGCGGAGCTCCGGCGAAACTTGAAAAACATGCAAAATGGCCTCACGGCCACATTAAACTTGCTCAGGAGGTTCCCCGAACGTTGGCGAATGTAGTTGCGGTGGTTTTGTGGTGAGGCGAGATGTGGAGTGGTGTGTTGGAAGTGGTGGAAGTGGGAGAATAGTGGGTCGGTCGTTGGGGTGTTAGGATGAGCAATATGAGGGGAGATGTTATGGATTTTTTGCGGGTAGATGTGGCGATGGTGTAGAGGGTTTCAGCAAGGCGGATGGAGGGATGTACTGGTGGGGGTCGCCTCACCGGAGGGATTGCCAGAGACGGGGAAGATGGAGGTGATAGCGTGTGTCAAGGGTCGAAACTGAGGTTTAAGGAAGGGAAACTACCCTACGGGCTAAGATAAACTAATCTAACCCTAATCTAATGGACGAAGGGGATGGAGTGGCACCAGTTATGGTATGGCCAGCGTCGAGGAAGAAGATGCTCCGGTGAGAAGGACAGCAATGATGACGGAGATAGAGCGACGGCGACTGGTATTGCACGACGTGGAGGAAGATGAGGGAGATAAATCCGTCGCTGGTATTGCGAACGAACGAGGAATGGAGACGGAGGAGGTCGCCGGACATCTAGGAGCACTTCAGCTGGAGGAGAGAAGAATTGGGGGTTATTCCGGTCGAATTCGAGCGTGCCATGGACGGTATGCATTGGGGCTTCTTTTATAGGCCTCTGGAGGACGATTTAAGCTTGGGAAGTAAGCTTCCCAAGCTTGGAAGGTCACCGAAGATGGGGACCTGAATCTTTCAAAGGTTTGCACCCAGATTTGGGCCAATTTTAGAGCTTCGAATATGGATCAAAAGGAAGGAAAATTCTTAACGAACTTCCCTTTCAAATCTGAGAGGGATTCATCAAGGAATCAAGGAGAAAATGCCAAATCAAGCTCGCTGGAGTTGTAGGATTAGGATTTAATGGTGGAAGGGACCTATTTGAAGAAGGAGATGATAAATTTGGGGACCTATTTGTAAAGGATTCAAAAGTTAGGGGCATGAGTGTGAGATAAAAGAGTAAGACAGGACCAAATTGCAAACTAAGTCAAGATGATCTCAAATTGGGCCCAAATTTTGGTACAAACCTAATTTAGACCCAAGAAATCCAATGATGAAGTTAGATTTAGATTTTGACCAAGTTTGACTAGTCAATTTACACAATTACCCAAATTAGGGCAAATGTCTATCTAAGACTCTCTTTTGAGTCAAGACGGGTTTCGATGGTCAAATCAAGGATGCTAAATCCTAGAGAATATTTTTCTATGAATTTTAGAGGATTTAAGTGAATTTTATCCTAACCATAACCTCAGTTAATTAAGCAGGTCTGTTTTTAGGGTTTCGGTAGTCATTTAATTCTCAAAACACGCGAAAACCCTTTTCTTTCTGTACTAACCCACTTGTTAGACTCTTAAGATCATTTAACTCTTAATTAACCCATGAGAAAACCCATGATTATTCTGCATTCATGATATGATGGTAAAATTACAGTTTTAACCCTATTTTCTTGTATTTCCCTCAGAATGGATTTACAATAAATTATGGCCTTCTGAAGGTTATGTAGGAGCATTTATTAATGGAAATTGAATAAATAAAGCTAAATATGGCTGATGATGACATTATCATCACTTAGCTACAACAACAGCCACGTCCGTTACTAAAGACCCTAAGTCAATGTTTTTCAAGCTCAAAATGTCCTTTTGCCCTAAAACCTCACTTATAAAAGGGCCACCCCTACCACATATTTCACCATCCCTTCCTCTCTTCTCTCACCCCCTCCAAAGCTCTACGAGCTCATCCCAAACCCGGGATGCTCCATTAGAGTCTTAAATACAATTTTTCCATCTTATCCTCGTTCTTGGGGTGCCCGAGATTGTCCTCTCATCACCATTTGGGAAGCGGATCCCGCTATGACGTCACCCTGTTCCATCCTCCATCCTTTGTCTTCTTCATCTTTCATCTAGCATCTCACCACCCTTGTCCGGGCGCCCCATCAACGTGGCTTGTCCTCTAAGCAACCGTCAAGGAGGATAACATCTCACCCCCTTCTCTTTTATCACTTTTTAGATTAGATTTCCCACTTTCAAGTGTAGCATATAGATGTAATGAACATGTTTCTATCATTATGAAATATTTGTTTATTCTCTCCCTATTTTGTCGTTATTTGTATTATTCTTTCTCTCTCTTCTATTAATTATTCTTTAAGTAGAATAGCTAGTATATTAATTTCAACCAACGAATTTGCTTTCGTGATAATAATTCCAACGTGATTTTTAATCAAATGTTCACCTCCCTGTGTTCAACCCAGGACTCACCAGAGTTTCGGTTAAGTTATCTGTTTGACGGATTTTTATGCGACTATAATGATCGGGTTTTCAACTCAAATATTTTAGCGTAGAAATCACGTTAAACATTCATCGCATCAGCTCTTAGCCCAACATCATCCCTACCCTGGAGTCTTATAGTCAAGGCTGCCACTTGTCCCTTCATGGGACAATCCCGCTTCAAATGCCTAAGTCTCCTGCATTGAAACACAGTTTTGGAGCATTCCACGATCTGAAATGATCCTTTGCATAGTTGACACAACCCCTCTTCTTAGAAATCTGGCTCGCAGCATACGAGGTGTTATCCACGCCAAAGCTCTGCACCTACCCCACAGCCTTCTGCTCCATCGTCAAAAAGTTCGTTGTCATCGGATTGTATCGCTGAGATTGATGATTGCTCCTGCGCATAGGTCCTTCTGAACCAAGGAGTGATTGTTGGGTTTGTTCTTACTGTTGGATTATTAGCATTGTCCTATTGATTGCCATAGCTTGCTCAGTTGTCTCGGTTAAACTAGTCATCGACATCCCAGCTAACTGCATCATCAGGTCATCCCTCAGACCCCAAGTGAATCTCCAAACTTGTTCCTCTTCATTCATAAATGCCTTCCCAGCAAAATGGAGTAATTCCATGAACTTACCCTTGTACTCTGTTACCGTCATCCTGCCCTATTGGAGATTCATAAACTCCTCTTGTTTCTGAGCCTTCCACTCTTACAGATAGAACTAATTATTAAACAACTTTAGAAACCTATCCTAAGTCACTAGCGACAGCTCAGAAACCTGCATTGTAACCCACCATCGCTCTGCAATACCCTCGAGGTTGAATGTAACCAATTGCACCTTGTGTTTTCCAACAGGCAGCATCATCCCTTGCATTTGTCTTACTATACCCTGAAGCTGACTTAGAGCTATAGCAGGATCCGTGGGGTTTCGCTTACCACCCTGGGTACGCTTTCTTCTCGGAGGTATACTACAACACATCAAGAAACCAAAACTGCCATCACAGCTCGACCACAATTAGGATCTAGTTGCAACCCTATACCAGCCACAACATACACACTTCCTATGAAGTGCATGCTCTGATACCACCGAAGGTTGTCACACCCTAAAACTCAAGCCCCTAATTAAAGGTCAAGGTTCTTAGGGTGGCAACAGGAAAGGACACTAGTTTATTTAATTTAGGTTGCATTAACAATGTCGAGCTACCAAAGCATTCCATTAGTCAACAAAATGGAAGAAAGTACGAGACGTATAGCACAAATTAAATATAAAATAACCATAACTAAAGCTTAAATATTACATGTCCAATAGCATGCAGAGAATCCCACACTACATAGAAATCTCGCGCATCGACGACACACGATAATGGCTGAAATTAGGTCACAAAGTAGGGATGAGCCAATCGGTTCAATAGGGAACAAATAACTATCATAATCCAATAAAAATAAGGTAGTGTACAGTTTCGCTAACTAGCTATATCCCTATCCTAAATTTGGAACTCCAGGTTTCAACCCTAACTCAGATTAACCCGACTAACCACCGTGGTCCTAGCCTACTAATCAAATCCGCTTGATTAAAGCACACATTCTAACGCAACTATCCTAACGATCCACAATCCTGTTACCCACCACTCTGATCCCTAGAGTGACTAAATCAATTCTTCATACTGAAGGGGATCTCGATGTACCATCTCCAATGGTACACTTGTTCCATAACCCCTCCTTGACCTTCAGAGAAATTAAAGCGCTCATGCTCACCAAACAAAGGATACCCATTCCAGGCGTTGAAACATTGACTATACTCAGAGTCCCCGGAAACTATTCCACTCAAGACATCCCCGAGTACCCAATCCAAAAGATTCGACAGGAGCAGCTTCTCACAACCCGTGATCCCTAAAAGCTATTCCACTCAAGATCACACGTTTTCCCAATGCTAGAATCCTTGGAAACTATTCCACGCAAGATCCCTGCATCGTTGCATGAGATCCCTAGAAATCTATTCCACTCAAGATCCCACTCTCTTTTACCCATCCATATCTCTGGAAACTATTCCACTTAAGATCCACACGATCCCCGTCACCCAAGAATTCCTAGAAACTTTTCCACTCGGGATCCCTCAAGTCACAACCCTGAGACCCCTAGAAACAATTTCACTCAAAATCTCAGAGCGCCTCTCATCGACTCAAACTCAAGACACCTCCCAGTGCCTCATTTCCATGCCATGGCACTTGGAAATACCCCAACCAAGAACTATTCCCATCCCAAGGCTAAACTACAGTAGCCTTAAGCTACCATACTCTCAGGTTTCTAATTGCATAGCAATCATGGATCCTAATCAACCTAAATAATATTTGAACCTAGCTTAATTTGTGGATATTTCACTCATATCTTGCATATCATGCATTGCATCAGCCTATTTAGAATAAGATGAGATATCCTGCTATTTAATGATTTTTATTACTATTTGCAGGTAATAAAGTGATCCAGGATGAAGGAGATAGTGGAATAAAGCAATAAAGGAAGAAGAAGACTGATCCAAATAAGAGGAGCAAGGAGGATAGCCTTATCCCTACCCTTAGAAACCCTAGGGCAGCCTTCCCAAACCCAAAACAACCTCTATTAGGACACTTTAGCCTCAAAACCCAACCATGGATAGCACTATCCATGTTCTTATCCACCCTATCCCTCTCCCAAACACTTAGGAACCAAAACTCACCTTAGAAAACCTAAAACCCACTCTCCAGCACCTTTTAAGACGTCCAAACTGTAGATTCCCTACTAGGAGGGGGTGACGTAATAAATTGCGAAAATATAATATAAACAATCTCACAAAAATTCAATTACACAAGGTACACAATTATTTTTAGGCAGAAACCCAAACCGGGTGAAAACCACCACCTAACCCTCTCGAGTTAGGATTTTCCGATCAACCAAGTTGATCAAAACCACTAAACGAATCACTTAAACGAGGGTGATTCAACCTCAATTACAACCACGCTACTTTATACGAGGGTAGCGTACCTCAAACCCCTTCTCTTCACGAGAAGGATTTTGTCCCATGAAGGAGACGAGAATTCGCAAAATGAATACCCAACCAAAGAACAAAGATAAAATAACAACAGTCCTATAGAGCCTACAAAGTAATTTTTAACCTAAGCTTCTATAGGAATTAAGATGCTTCCCTTTGCAAGGAGTGCGTCGAATCAATGACGTGGGTGCGTGAGCTACACGACGGCGCAACGTCGCTCTTGTGAACTACGGTGGGAGAGCGGATGCGCAAATGCTTAATGTTCTCTAGATGAAGAACTTGAGCTTGGAGAGCAGGAGCTTTTCTAGGACACAAAAGAGTAGAAAGTATGTTGCTTGGATGTTTCTTGGTGTGTCTTGAGTGGCAAAGGCTCCCCTCTATTTATAGAGGCCTTAGGAAGGCTTTGGAAGGCTTTGGAAAGCTTCCATAGCCGTTGGGTGCAAAGCCCAAGAGAATCAGGCCGAAATCAGGAACAATCATTGCACTGACAGGGTTATCAGACGTCTGATCCTGGCATCAGACGTCTGGGAAACCAGTTTAAGACATCTAAAAATAAGGTCAGACGTCTGATTTTATGCGGGTTTCTTCCTGACTTGAAACAGATCTAAACAGGGTTCTACTGCAAGTCCATCAAATGACATACAGGACGTCTGGCACTATGTCTGGACGTCTGGAAACCTACTTTTCTGCGGGAATGGATTTCCAAGAGATTGCAACGGCTAGAAAATCTCTGAGAAGAGATTTTCGGGTCAACCGAGGTAAAATGGTCATTTATCAGACGTCTGGAAAGGCTTAAGGACGTCTGATAAGGCTCTAATGGTCTTATTCTTCAGTGTTTGTTAATCCAGCCAACGGTCCACTAATTGGACGTCTGGCAAAAACATCAGACGTCTTCTAAGACGTCTAGTCTAAGGTCTAGACGTCTGATTTCATCAGACAGATCTAGCTGAGTCCAGCATAATTGTTATCAAACGTCTGAATCAACAGTCAGACGTCTAAAACTCATTATCAGACGTCTGATTTTGGAATTAGACGTCTGAAAAGGCTGTTTGAACCCTATATTGGTTTTCTAAGTTCTCCACAGAAAACCTAAGTATCCTAGGATTGTGCAGGTGTTCCTAGGACTACTATTAGGGTACTTTGAGGCTCTTTAACATGATGTTCTAAGGAACAAAAAGAGCAAGGAAATAAAGACAAAACTACATGAAAGAAATAAATATAATTCTATCCTATTCTTCTTGTCCTTCCATCTTCAATCTATCGCTCCTCGCGAATCTCCTCTGTTCTCCATCAAGCTCCTCCAATCCGTCCTAGATGCGAGCTCGAACTCCGTCTAATCACGTCTCCATTTGCAATTGACCTGAAATCTAATACTCCAAGTGTAAATGTTAAATGACACGTGTTTTGTTATCATTAAAACAAACAATCGCGGTGCTCTAGCACCAACACAAACATCTGGCTAGACGTCTGATTTCTGCAAAATAACAATCCAGAAAGGCAAAACTCATACTCACACAGATTGGACATCTAATTTAATGTCCAGACATCCAATTTTGTAATATAAGACGTCTGACCACTATTCTGGATGTCTGATACTGCTCTCTGGTTCCTAATTTTCGTGTTGGAAGCCTTAGGATGCCTATTTTGACCTCGGAACCCTACCAGACACCCTAGGAAACCTAATTAGAGACCTCCTAATCCTAGTCCACTATCCATAGCCCTACTTATCCTATCCCTAACCCAATTGAACCATCTCATACCTAATTGGGTGCATCTACAATTGATTGGGTTCACCCGAGACCAATTAGATCCACCCAGGATCTAATTGACTCATACCTATTAGGGTTACCCTAGCCTAATCACATGCACACATCCAATTAGACTAGAACTAGACCTAATTAGGTTCACTCTTATCCAATTATACTTTCCTAAGCCTGATTAGGTCCACACCCACCTAATCTATATTGACCCAACCTATTTAGCACCTAATCCTACTAAAACCCACAACCTAGCTGATGAGAGTCTCATCATGAACCATAACTAGCTCATTTTGACATAATAAAGAGAATAAAAGCTCCTACATAACCAAGTAGAAGGCTTAATTGGAGAAATAAGTGTTCTGAGAAGAAAACATGAAATAAAGGTTAAAACTGTAATTTTACCATTGCAGTACATAAATGGAATTTCTTAGAGGCAAAACATAGGTCAAAAGGTCTAAATAAGATAAAAAGTGGGTTTATTCAATCAAACATGGGTTCATGTGCAATCTAGGAATTAAATGACATTTAATAACCCTAAAACAGACCCACTTAAATCAACAAGGTTCCGGTTAGGATAAAAATCAAGTAAACCCTCTAAAAATCTTGGAAAAATATCCCCTAGGGTTTATAACACTTAATTTGACCTTTGGAACCCAGTTTGACCTAGATTAGGGCCCTAGCTCATTAATTGACCTAATTTGGATTTTTATGCAAAATGTTTAGTCAAACGTAGTCAAACCTAAAATCCAACTTCACCATTGGATTCCTTAGGTCCAAATTAGGTTTATACAAAAATTTGGACCTATGGGGAGGTCATCTTGACCTACTTTGCAATTTAGTACACCCAAATCACAATTTGGTCCATATCTTTTGAAAATCATCGTAGAGAGCCCCCTAACTTCCTCGCCAACCTTACCATCAAGTCCTTCCTCCATTATTGGTGCAGAATCCTTCTCCGACGAGGATTAGAGAGGGAATACTCTCTGATTCCTCATAGATCCCCTCCCAGAAATGGAAGGGAGATTCTCTGAGGAATTCCCTCCCATCTGAGGCCTGCCATGATCTCTAATTTGATCCCAATCTCTCGTACGAACGCACGAGAGATTTGGGTATCCACCCACTTTCCTTCTCCAGTGAGCCGTCGGAGATGATTGCGCGCCCTCCACGCACTAGAAAGTTCGGCCAGCACCTATAAAAGAATCCCCAAGTCCAGCCGCTCAAATTCAGACTTGTCTTGGCGGAGATTCCCCCAAATTTTCTTCTCTTCCATCTCCGGCCAAGGAACACGCAAGCTCCGGCGACCTCCTCCCCTCCTTCTCGTCGCTCTGCTACCATACCAGCAGCAGAGTCCACTTCGCCTCTTCCTCCCGCGTCGCGCCGTACCAAGCGCGCATTTCCCCGACCTCTTCCTCGTCGCCACTCTCTCCCTCAGGGTGCTTCTTCTCCGACGACGGTAGCTACGAGCCGTCCACTCCCCTGCCTCCTTCTCTCCCACAATAGTCCAGATACATTCCCCATCTTCCCCTCTCTCTTTTCCCCACTACATTTCATTTAATTACCCCTCGACCACGCCTGACCACCGCCACCTTCCACCCCTCCGGCCAACCTCCGGTGAGTCGCTCCCGTCGCTCCACACTTCCGCACGACTCGTCGACCAACTCAGAGGCTCCGCCTCACCACAAGGAACATCCTCTGCCCACCCACTGCCGCTCTACACCCCCTCAATGCTCCCCCGAACACACCCACATCTCTATTCATAGGACGACCTAGGCACGCATGCCCAGTCCGTCCCACGACCTGCTGCACCTTGCACGCTGTGCCACGGCGAAGGTCCTCCGGTGATCTGATTAAGCCGAGAGGCTTGTTTTGTGTCTGACAGTTTTCAAGCCCCTGCCGCCATTGACGGTGACGCGAAGCAGCTCCAAGCTTCAGGTGCAGTTGACTCAGGCAAGCACTGCGAAGCTATCTGACCCAGCGAACAACGCAACGAAGTTCGCAACTTTGGCAATCGACGAAGAGCGTTCTGCAGGCGCGCGCGAGAGCAGGGCGGGACTAATAGTCCCACATCAGCAATCTACGAGGCGCAGATACGGTTTAAAGTGATTTTGTGTTATTCTCTCGTCGCCTCCGAAAGCACTGGGGTGAGGTCCCTCACCTAACTCACGCTCGCCACGTCCGCGGTTTCACCTCACGGATCTGGCGGGATCTGACCCGACCCTATCTGAGCACACCCAGGCGCACCGGTGTGAGGGTGATGCACGAGGTGTGCCCAGATAGGGTTAGGTCGGATCCCGCCAGATCCGCGAGGTGAAACTGAGGATGAGGCGAGCGTGAGTTAGGTGAGGGACCTCACCCCAGTGCTTTCGGAGGCGACGAGAGAATAACACAAAATCACTTTAAACCGTATCTGTGCCTCGTAGATTGCCGATGTGGGACTATTAGCCCCGCCCTGCTCTCGCGTGCGCCCGCAGAACACTCTTCGTCGATTGCCAAAGTTGCGGACTTCGTTGCGTTGTTCACTGGGTCAGATAGCTTCGCAGTGCTTGCCCGAGTCAGCTGCACCTGAAGCCTGGCCGTCCTGAAGCCTGGAGTTGCTTCGCGTCACCGTCAATGGCGGCAGGGGCTTGAAAACTGTCAGACACAAAACAAGCCTCTCGGCTTAATCAGATCACCGGAGGACCTTCGCCGTGGCATGGCGAAGGTGGTGCAAGGTGCAGCAGGTCGTGGGACGGCCTGGGCGTGCGTGCCTAGGTCATCCTGCGACCAGAGATGTGGGTGTGTTCAGGGGAGCGTTGAGGGGGTGTAGAGCGGCAGTGGGTGGGCGGAGGATGTTCCTTGTGGTGAGGCGAACCCTCTAAGTTGGTCGGCGAGTCGTGCGGAAGTGTGGAGCGACGGGAGCGACTCGCCGGAGGTTGGCCGGAGGGGTGGAAGGTGGCGGTGGTCAGGCGTGGTCGAGGGGTAATTAAATGAAATGTAGTGGGGAAAAGAGAGAGGGGAAGATGGGGAACGTATCTGGACTGTTGTGGGAGAGAAGGAGGCAGTGGAGTGGATGGCTCGTAGTTGCCGTCGTCTGAGAAGAAGCACCCTGAGGGAGAGAGCGACGACGAGGAAGAGGTCGGGGAAACGCGCGCTTGGTACGGCGCAACGTGGGAGGAAGAGGCGAAGTGGACTCTGCTGCTGGTATGGCAGCAGAGCGACGAGAAGGAGGGGAGGAGGTCGCCGGAGCTTGTGGGTTCCTTGGACGGAGATGGAAGAGAAGAAAATTTGGGGGAATCTCCGCCAAGACAAGTCTAAATTTGAGCGGCCGGACTTGGGGATTCTTTTATAGGTGTTGGCCGAACTTTCTAGTGCGTGGAGGGCGCGCAATCATCTCCGAAGGCTCGCTGGAGAAGGAAAGTGGGTGGATAACCAAATCTCTCGTGCGTTCGCACGAGAGATTGGGATCAAATCAGAGATCATGGCTGGCCTCAGATGGGAGGGAATTCCTCAGAGAATCTCCCTTCCATTTCTGGGAGGGGATCTCTGAGGAATCAGAGAGTATTCCCTCTCTAATCCTTGCCGGAGAAGGATTCTGCCCCAATAATGGCGGAAGGACCTGATGGTAAGGTTGGTGAGGAAGTTATGGGGCTCTCTGCGATGATTTTCAAAAGATAGGGACCAAATTATGATTTGGGTGTACTAAATTGCAAAGTAGGTCAAGATGACCTCCCCTTAGGTCCAAATTTTGGTATAAACCTAATTTGGACCTAAGGAATCCAATGGTGAAGTTGGATTTTAGGTTTGACTACATTTGACTGAATATTTTGCATGAAAATCCAAATTAGGTCAATTAATGAGCTAGGACCCTAATCTAGGTCAAACTGGGTTCCAAAGGTCAAATTAAGTGTTCTAAACCCTAGGGGATATTTTTCCAAGATTTTTAGAGGGTTTACTTGATTTTTATCCTGACCGGAACCTTGTTGATTTAAGCGGATCTGTTTTAAGGTTATGAAATGTCATTTAATTCCTAGATTGCACATAAACCCATGTTTGATTGAATCAACCCACTTTTTATCTTATTTAGACCTTTTGACCTATGTTTTGCCTCTGAGAAATCCCATTTATGTACTGCAATGGTAAAATTACAGTTTTAACCTTTATTTCATGTTTTCTTCTCAGAACACTTATTTCTCCAATTAAGCGTTCTACTAGGTTATGTAGGAGCTTTTATTCTATTTATTATGTCAAAATGAGCTAGTTATGGCTCATGATGAGGCTCTCATCACTAGCCCTATGAAAAACACACACACCCACACACACCTTCATATCCTACCCCTACCAAACCCACGCACACTCTCTTGGAAACCCTAAAACTTATGTCAAACCTAGATCCTGAAAAGGTGGCATTGGCTATTTTTGGAGCCACCAAAAGTGGCAACAAAATGGAGCCTTCCCTTAAGGACAAAGAGAGAGCCACGAAATTGCACACCATTTCCATTCACTCTCTTCCTCTCTCAACTTGTGACCACACCTCCTCCTCTCCCTCTCAAGGCCATCCTCATCCTCCAAGGCTCCCTTCATGGATGGCTAGGAAGAAGCTCTCCTCCAAGCTTCTTCAAGGGTGGCAAGAAGGAGAAGAGCATAAGGATGCAACACCTTCTCCTTTCTTCTTGTGGGCTTGCCCTCTTCTTCCACCATAGAGGATCCATACCCCCATTTTCATTTCCTCTTAGACGGCCATAGAGAAGACCCCCCCTCAAGGTCTTCTCAAGGACGGCCATTGGTAGGAAAGGGTGCAACACCCTCCTCTCTCCACTTGGGTGAACACGCCCATCCTCCTCTCTTTAGTGGATGATGGGAACACCATCATAAGTCCTAACTAGCTTATTTTGACCTAATGAAGAGAAGAAAAGCTCCTACATAACCAACTGAAGGTCATAATTCACTGAATAACCTTTTTGAGAGGAAAACAAGAAACATGGGGTAAACTGCAATTTTACCAATGCAATACAACATCAGGTTTTCTCAAGGGCTAAAAAAATATCAAAGGTTCTTAATAAGATAGTAAGTGGGTTGGATCAAACAGAAAAGGGTTTGTGTGTGTTCTATGAATTAAATGACTTTTGGAAACCCTAAAACAGACCCACTTGATTAACCACGGTTCTAGTCAGAAAAAAATTCACTTAAACCCTCTAAAAATTATAGAAAAATATTCTTTAGGGTTTAGAATCTTCAATTTGGCCATTGGAACCCATCTTGACCTAGAATAGGGTCTCAGACAAATATTTGCCCTAAATTGAGTTTTTGCATAAATTTCCTAGCCAAACGTGGTCAAACCCAAAATCTAACTTCACCATTGGATTCCTTAGGTCAAAATTATATTTGTACCAAAATTTTGAACCAAGATGAATTTTCCTTGACCTAGTTTGCAAAAAGGTTCAGCCTGATTACATTTGTATCCCTATCTTTCAAAAACCCTTACAAACTGCCCCCTAGCTTCTTCATCATTTTCTCAATTAGGTCCCTCTGCCATTATAGCAGAGGAATCTTACTCCGACAAGCTTTGGAAGGAGAGTTCTCCCTGATTGCTCAGAGGATCTCCTCCAACATTGGAAGGGAGATTCTCTAAGAAAATCCCTCCAATCTGAACCCATCTTTGATCCTTCATTCCTTCCCAATCTCTCATGCGAACGCATGAGAGACATGGGTATCCTAACGGATTCCTTCTCCGACAAGCTTTCCTTGCATGGGAAGCTTGCTTCCTAAGCCCTAACCGACCTTCAAGGCTCTATTCAAAGAAGCCTAGATCGCCCCGACTCCTCCACGCTCGAAACTGCTATGAATCCCCACAATTCATCTCTTCTCCTCACGGTCGAAGGCTCCTAAACGATCTTCCCTGCTCCTTTTTGTCATCTGACCTCCATACCTGCGGCAGATTCCTCCTCCCTGACTTCAGTCGCATCTCGCTGTACCAGCAGACGCCCTTTCCCCCTTCATCCTCACCATCTAACCCCCACCAGAGCCACTTTCATCTTCGACGTTGGCTACACCTCGACTGACATCACCTCTGCCCCCTTCGTCTCCTAACACCCTAGCTAAGTTCTCTCTCCCCTTTACTTTCTTCTCCACTCTCTATTTCCCAAAATCGACCACTGCCGACCTTCATCACCCCCATCTCCTTCATCTCCAGCCACCAACTCCAGCGAGGCTGCTCCACCTCCAAAGGCCATCCCAACCCTTGCCGACAAGCCCATAAGCTTTCCCTCGCTCCACTGATCCTTTTCCCCCACTTCACACACCACTCCACTCACTCACGCACCTCACTGAACACACCTACACCTTCGCACACAGTGTACCCTAGGCACGCTCGCACAAGCAACCCCACGCCATGCCAACCACCCCAGCATCTTCGCCGTGTTCAAGCGACCCTCTCTGAACATTTTGACGTGGCCGCAAGACCAATCTTGTGATTTCAGGTTCGTCGTCCCTCCGCCATTGACGGGCAAGCTTGAAGCAAGGTTGCTAAAGCTCCAAGTCCGCCCAACCCAGGTGCAGCAGTCCCAGGTGTGCGGAATACCCTCGCACACACACTCAGGCCCTCAATTGGAGCCGAAGACCACGGCTACTGTAACAACCCGTCTCCCAAGTCCCTACGAGACACGAGAACCGGACCGACTCGACTAATCCCAAGACCTAGTCGTCCAACGAGGAAGTAACCAAAAGAGCAGTAAAATAAACCACATTCAGCATGAATATAACTAACAGTAAGAAAGTACAGCAGCAAGGAAAGAAACTACTACAGTAGATACCACCACAACAGTAGAACAACATTTATCATATAACATGAACTGCA
Organism: Thalassia testudinum; assembly: GCA_037157565.1. NCBI lineage: Eukaryota > Viridiplantae > Streptophyta > Magnoliopsida > Alismatales > Hydrocharitaceae > Thalassia > Thalassia testudinum. Next base: position 47,739,417 of record JAZHRO010000002.1, read on the forward strand.
GGTAAAGAAAGTACAGCGGAAACAAGAACTACTCACTATAACAGAAACAAAAGAGGTACAAAAGACTGCGGTAAACTCTACTGGACCCTACTCGGCCCAGCGTCCTCTGCAACCGCTGACCCTGGCTGCTCAACACCTGGTCCTGAGAAAGGTAACGAGTGTAACACGTCAGCAAAACGCTGAGTAGAGTGGCAACTAAAACTAAAGACAACAGTAGAGTGTACAGTAGCTGTTATGTTCTATTACTTTCTTTATTTACATCTTTCAATTGTCTCACTATTTCATTTATTTCTCAGATCTTTTACTTGATCTCGAATGTTCCTCGTGGGAACGATCTTGATTGCAGTCTTTTCCAAAAAGTAGAAGTAGCACGTGGTGCTCTCCTGGCTGGGAGAGTCCCCCGTGGTGATCCTACCCTCAGTCAACCACCCCAAGGTCACTGACAGACGTAACGGTGACTACGGCATGCGCGATAAACGCACAGGTAGCTAACCCGTACTGGCACGCGGTCAGTCGTTTCCGTTATCGGGTGCGCCCAAAGCACAGCACAGAACCAGTACAGGGCAGAGCCCTCTCAGTGACAGGGGTCCAACCCCTCCACAGTAACCAAACCGGGGCCTTGCCCCTCCACAGTCCGCGCACCCTCGCCTGACTACCCTGGTTTGCCCTAGTGGGCCTAGCAAGTCGGTGTGGGAGGCTAGCAGAACCTCGGGACCCGTGGGGTAGCTAGTACCTCCCTAACACTAGTAGCTCTCCTCGATACTACGTACACGAGGGCCAGCAAGTCGGTACAGAGCGGCCAATCCTAACCCCGGGTCCCTGGGGTGGCTGGCCCCACTCTGCACTAAACAGGTACAGGTACTTCCCTTGGTACTGCGTACCCAAGAGACAGTACAAACTACATCTCAGTTCCATTCCTTCCCCTTTCCATGAGTTCCACTCCTAATTCCCCGTAGGGTTCCATCCTTTTAACTCAAACATCCAGGTGTCACTTTCCAGTTTCATGTTCTTACGACCGATGATCTCATTCATGTTTCTTTATTCGTAACAGGCAGCTGTTAATTCAATTTACAGGCAACTTTATATTCCTTTCCATTTTTTTTCCAAGACTGCAGTATTATACATTCCACTAGTTTTTCCATCCTAGGATTCATGCCACATCCTAGGATCTAGCATACAACTAGTTTTCCAGCCCTAGGATTCATGCATCACCTAGGAGCTATCATTCCATACATTTCTCATTCCTAGGATTTATGCAATGTCCTAGATTCTAGTTATGGTTCCATACTTTAACAGGTTTTAATAATAACTTAAGCCACTCTACCAGGTACAACGGGAGTAATGGGGGAGTGATCGGGAATCCCGCGTGCCTCCGCAACTCCCAAGACTGCAACTGAACGAGGTCCTATCACAAGGATGAAACACAAGGAGTGTCTCAAAATAGTGTATAGGTACTGTAGACGGGTAGAGGAATTAATTCTAAAAAGAACGCAACTCGAATCGCGGAAAACGGAGCCCGAACGGGTCCTAAACGGGTCGAAAAAGATGATACTGTGCAAAATCAGACGTCTGGAACTTATTCCAGACGTCTCAAAAAGCGGATCAGAGAATTACCTGCTCAGCGTGGTTTCCCAGACGTCCAGAAGTCTGAGGGGACGTCTGGCCTATCTCCCAGACGTCCGATGTTCACCCCAGACGTCTGGAGGTCGCTTCCGCCATCTGGTGCAACAGCCAGATGTCTGATTCGCGTTGGATGGCGAATCACCGAGCCTGCGCACAGCCAACCCCCTCCCTCAGTACGGTCAGTCGACAGGAAGGAAGAAGAAAGCGGAATACTCACCTTTCAGACGTCTGTATGATCTTCCAAACGTCTTCCTCGCCGTCTGGCTATCAACCCAGACGTCTGATTCTGGAAATTTTTCCAGAACAGGGCACCACCCGGCTTCCGCTCGCGACGCCGCCCGCGTCGCACCTCGCGCGTCTGCTGCTCAGACCGCAGCAGGTCCCTCTCCACGTCATTCCGCGCCCCCTGCGCCCTCCGCCGGCCGGCCAAGCCGCTCCGGCGAGCTCGCCCTCACGGCAGAGCTCCGCCCTCGCACGCCGCATGATGAGAACCTCATCATGAGCCATAACTAGCTCATTTTGACCTAATACAAAGGATAAAAGCTCCTACATAACTCAAGGAAAGGCTTAACTCAGAGAATTCTGAGTTTAAGGAGAAAACAAGTCATAAGGGGTAAAAATGCAATTTTACCAGTATAATCTGCATACAGGTCCAAACATAGGTCAAACAAACCGAATAAGAAGGAAAGTGGGATGATCTGATAAGGGCTACAGCAATTCCAAGGAACTAAATGATAATCTGTAACCTTAAAACAAACCCACTTCAATTCACGAGGATCGAGGCAAAGTAAAAATAGAATAAACCCTCTAAAATTCATAGAAAAATAATCTCTAGGGTTTAGAACCTTCAATTTGGCCTTCGGAACCTATTTTGACCTACATTGAGAACCATGCCTAATTAATAACTTAATTTGGGTTTTTGCGTAAATTGACTGACCAAACAAGATTTTATCTAGAAATAAAATTCACCATCAGAATCCTTAGGTTCTAATTGGTCACGTATAAAAACTTGAGCCTAAGAAGAAATCTTCTTGACCAACTTTACATTTTGGTCCTCATCTATTTACTTTTTGGCCCTCAACTTTTGAACACTCGCATTTTGGCCCCTAACTCTTCTTCGTTCTTTACATTCAGGTCCTCCCTGCAAAACCTGCCAGCACCATGCTCCGGCGACCCTGCGCGGAGCATGGCGCCGCGCAGGGTAAGGGGGCGGGCCTGCCAGGTCAAATGGGGGTGCCCTGCGTTGTCAATCGTCGCAGGAACACCCCCCTGGTCGCTGCAACCCACCATACCGGCCGTGCGAACGCACGGACGGTATGGGTCTCCTTCCTCCGGTGTCCTCCGGCGAGGGAGACACGTCGTCTCCCTCCGCCCTCCTCTCTGGTTCGGCCCCTGTAAATACCCCCGTCGCTCCACCGTTCTTCCCAGCTCGGTCTTGACGGAGAAACACCCTCTATTCACTCTCTTCCCACCCGACAGGAAGCCCTCCAGCTCTGGCGGTTTTTCCCTCCTCCTCCTCGTCGTTCTGCCGCACTACCAGCAGCAGGGCTGCCTTCCCCTGCTCTTCCCGCGCCGCGCCGCACCCAGCGCGCACCTCTCCAGCCCTCTCCTCGCCGTCGCTCCTTCCTCTGGGCAGCTTCTTCTCCGGCGACAGTCGATACGACAGTCGCCTGTTCCGGCCCCTCCTTGTCCTGCTAAGTAGGTATAACTTCTCACCTTTCTCCCCTCTTCCTTTTCCTCACTTTAAACCCTTACTGTCGCCCTCGATTCCGACCAATCGCCCTCACCTTCTCCACCTCCGGCCACACTCCGGTGACCCGCTCCCATCACTCCAGCACCCCACACGGCTCGCCAACCTGCACATAACCTCCGCCTCCTCACCCTGATCCATTTCCGCCCTTCCAATTCCCGCCACCCGACCTTTGCAGATCCACCGAACACACCCACTTCCCAACCCACAGCTTGACCTAGGGCGGCCCGTAGGCTCCGCCCCGCCACCTGCAGACCTTCCGACCACCTTCGCCGTGCTACGGCGGAGGTCCTCCGTGTATCTAATTAGGCCGAGAGGCCTTTTCTCTGTAAACAGGAACTTCACTCGCCGCCGCCATTGCTGAGGTGAAGAAGCTCCTTCGACCTACTGCTCCAGGCGCGCCGCGCCCAGGTCACGCTCCCAGGCTGTGCGAGGTATTTTCGCAAAGCGCCAGGCTGCAGTTGAGGCGAAGCCCTCGCGCGAAGCCCTCATGCGAAGCCTCGACCGCCGCTGCTTCCTCCGCACAGGTGCCAAATTGGGGTGGGACATTTAGCCCCACCTCGGAAGACTCCGAAGCGGCGCGCTGATACAAATTGAAAAAGTGCTGGAGGCTTATCGCCTCAGCACACGGGGTGAGGTCCCCTTCACCCACCCGATTACCCGGCCTCGTCCGTGCTCACACCTCGCGGACCTGGCCTGACCCGAGTAAGCCCGACCTGCACTCCTCGCCCACCACGCATGTCGGTGGGCCTGGACCCGGACGCGACCCGCGTACCCGATTACCCGGTTGCTCTGGGAGAGCTTACCTAGAGCGAATTTTGAGAAAGAGAGAGACGCGGGGGGAGGGTAGAGTAGGTTTTGCCCACTGACGTAAACTTTGAAGTGTGCAGGCACAGGTGAACAAAGAAGAAGAACCGTGGAAGAAGAGAAGAAGAAGGTCGACGAAGACTGAAGGAAGGAGGAGCACCGAGCTACACTGTAGCAGCGGTGACTTAAGTCGTCTGAGTGAAAAATCAGACGACACTCTGAAGGAAGAGAAGAAAGAAAGAAGAAGAAGAAGAACATCACCACTGCTGCAAATAAAGAAGAAGAAAGAAGGAGAGACGACGTCCTGAAAGCAGAAGAAGAAGACCACAAGGAGATAAACAAAGAAGAAGCAGCTGAGACAGAGCTGAAGAAGGAAGACGAGAAGCGCAAGGAAAGAAGAAACAGGACCCGCAGCGAAGATCTGAAGAAAACGACAGAAGAAGAACAAAGGAAGAAAGCAGAAGATCCGAGAAAGAAGAGGAGAAGATAAGCAAAGAGAAAAGAAGAGAAGAAGAAAGAAGCCAACAAGACAAATCTCTCTCTCTCTATCTTTATTTTTGTAATAAGAATTTGTACCCCTAAAATACGACTCGCTCCCTGAGTTCGACCTCGGGAACTCTTTTCCGAGTAAAAAAATTATATATTTAAAATGATGGCAATAACTGGCTATACTACAACGCTATAATAAAACCTAGTTATCACTGCCACCATTTTCATTGGCGCTGTTGCCGGGGAGCAACAGCTATTCTAGAGGTAAATATTCCTGTTTCTTTTTAGTTTCTGATAATCTCCTCTCTTTTGTGCAGCTACAGGAAATCAAGAAGACAAGCAACCGCACGACAACTACTCCGAGGACAGGTAATTTTTTTTTTTCCTCTCGCTATTAACCCCTAAACTCTAAAGAGGAAGAAAAGAAAAGAACAAGCAATATAGGGCTAACCTGTCTTCCATACTTAGTAACCATAAAAAGTTGCATGTTTTCAACCCATTATTCCTGCACACTATCAAGGGTATTTAGGGGCTAACACATTCTTGCTTGAGCCCTAATTACCCAACAAAGAGCTAACTGGACCAAGTAGAGCCAACCTAGGATCCAACACTAGGGATTTGGAGACACACTCCTTAAGCAAGAATTGAGAAAATCAAATGAAGTGTGCCCAAGCCCTTGTCTGAAAATATCTATTCAAAGAAAACCTAAAACAATTGGCTCTCTAAACAGTTGAACCCTAAAAAACAAGACCCAAAAACTCTCAAAGGAAACAAGAGGTAAAGTTGCCCCCTTGGGTCAACCAACCTTAAATTAGGTCACTCTTTGCACTCAAAGAACTAAAAGTTCAAGTGAAACCTTAAGCACCCTGATCTTAAAGTAAAAATTGGTAGACTTAAGAGGTCAAGATCCCCATTCTGGTCTACCTGGAACCGCAGTGACAAGAGAGGTCGGGTGGGGGAAACCCTGTAACCCTTGGGGACGCTCTACCGTGTAGGGGTCTTTGCGGGACTCTCCCTCTCTGGCTGCCCAGGTAATTCTCAGGTGGACGATCTTTCTGATCAAGGGGTCCATCTGCCCCACACCTCTATAGTCACCCAACACATTTTTGGGTGTCTTGATTGGGTTCAGCACCTTCTAAACTCATCTCTTCCAACAGTGCATGTACGGTAGGAGGTCCTTAAGACCACCCTTAAGACCTCCTTTAGAAATTCACTCTCGTCAAGGCCAAGCCTCGACGCCCGTGTTTGTGCAGCAACCCCCTCACATTATTCTCTCTTCTGATTCAGAACCAAGTTCTTCTTCTTCCCCCATCATGGCTCAGCTAGTTGAGGAAGAAAACAATCTGGAGCACCAGCTCCAGCGACTCAATGACCTCTTCCAAAACTTCGTGCACCCACCACAGCGTCCTATGATGCGGGACCACTACAATCCTGCTGCGGTGGCTATTGAGCCTCGAGTCAGAATCCCGACTGGAGGATCTGATTCCGAATTGAAGCCCAACATGATTCATGCTATACCTAAATTCCATGGGCTTAATTCCGAAGATCCCTTCCAGCACATCAAACAGCTAAAGCATCTGGCCCAAACTTTTGGGTCAGATGCTCAAAATCGGGATATTCTTCTCATGAAGATGTTCTCCTTTTCTCTTATGGACAAGGCCGCCCATTGGTATCAAACTCAGACCCGGCCGATCAACACTTGGGAAGAACTTCAATCCGAGTTTTTGAAAAAGTTTTTTCCCGTTGGTCGGACCAACGCCTTGCGCCATCAGATTACGCACTTCACTCAACAATCAGGAGAACCTCTCCATGAGGCATGGGATCGTTTTCAGGATCTCATGAGAAAGTGCCCCCATCACGGAGTTCCTAAATGGGAACAGGTCCAATCTTTTTACCAGGGACTTCGTGAGGACATCCGCCTTTTCGTCAATGCAACTTGCGGAGGAAATATCATGGGTCAACATGAAGACACCGTGTGGGAGATTCTCGAAAATATGTGCGAGAACTCCATCAACAATGACTCCATGGGATTATTCGACAGGACGAATACCCGCGCAGCGACGAATCTTAGGGGAGCACATGAGATGCAGGGCCTGTCCGCATCAATCGACCTGGAATTAATGGCCAGTCGATTGGACAAGGTTTCAATCATTGAGAAGAAGGTGGATGAGCTGACTCAGCACTTGCAGCGAGCCACCTCTGCGCGTAACTCCTTTGCACAACCTCCTTCCACACAGGAGACTGTGCAAAACATTCTCCACCGATCTTCCCCTAGGATGGGTCCATATCCATCCCCATCTGATTCTCGGATCGGAGGATCATCCGATCCTTTTTACACCAGCCCGGGGAATTCCATTCCCCCTTTCCCTGATTCTCAAGAGGTTCCTCAGACCTGCGAGGACCTCAACGCCATCCAGAACGACCCATTCTCCAACACCTACAACCCTGGATGGCGAAACCATCCCAATTTTCAGTGGGCGGGAAATTCCTAAACCCAAAGACCACCTTTTCAATCCCGCCCACAGCCCTCTCGTCATTACCAGCCGCCTCAGCCTCGGCCCAACCCTACTTATCCATTAGGGCCAAATCAGGATCAAATGTCCCTAATCCTTCAGACTCTGGCTGACATTCAAAGAACGAATGCAGCTATTCAAAAACAACACAAGGACGAACTTACAGAGGTTAGAACTCAATTGTACCAGTTGACAAATTCTCGCCAGCCAGGCACACTCCCTTCCCAACCTCTTCCTAACCCGAATAACGTGCCGACCCAGAAGCGCGTTATGAATCAAATTTAGGCCACGCACAATGGATTTATCAGGCCCCTACTGCTCCATCTCCAGACGAGATGGAAGCTTCAACTTCTTATGCGGGATTTCAGCAGCAGCCACCCCTCTTACCAAACCCAAACCAAAATCAGGCCGGATTAAATTCTGTAACAACACGTAGTGGTAAAACAACTCAAGACCCGCATTATCCGAACCACTCCAAGCCTGATAACCATGACCCTAGGATAGTTATCCAAGATACCACTGTCCCAGATCAAGAACCCGGACCTATCCTAGAAGAACCAACCAAGGTCCCATTCCCTGAAGCCTTAACCAAAGGGAAGAGACGAACCAAGCCCGTGGCACCTGAGGAGGACCTGGTCAAGCTCTTTGAGCAGGTCCACATAAACATCCCCTTGATGGATGCAATCCATCACGTACCGGCTTATGCACGATTTTTAAAGAATGTGTGTACACCCCAACGTAAGCCGCGAACTAAGAGTGGGAGTCCAATTGTTCTGTCAGAGCAAGCCAGCTCTGTAATCCTAAGCAGACTCCCACCCAAGGCTAAAGATCCTGGTACTCCCCTGATTTCCTGCAGGATAGGTGATACACAATTTGATAGAGCATTGCTAGACTTGGGTGCTTCCATAAATCTGATACCCACATCCTCACTTAACCATCTAGAAGAATCTGAGCTGAAACCAACTGAGGTGACATTACAATTAGCAGATCGATCTATAAAGTCACCAAAAGGGATTCTCGAGGATGTTATTGTGAGAGTGCGGGATTTCTACTTTCCTGTAGACTTCATAGTCTTAGATATGGACGCACCTGAGAACCCTAGGGATACACCAATCATTTTAGGGAGACCTTTCTTGGCTACTGCTAGGGCCAACATTAGCTGTGAGGAGGGCCAAATAGAGCTCAAATTTGGGAATCAAACACTGAAAATTGATATATTTAAGGCCCAACAAGGAATCAATTGCGGTGTCATCGAACAGATTTGTGACATTAGGACTTTGGTTGATGAAACACACTTCCAGAATGATCTAATTATACCTCATCAACCGCAGAAAGATCTTGATCCGCAAACTGAGGAGTCGAATCCAGATATGAACAACCCAGTAACTCCCACCCTTGAACCTCACATCTATACTGAACCACCCGCTGCTGCTGATAACCCCATCCTCGAACTGAAACCCCTTCCTGCTCACTTGAAATACATCTTTTTGGGTTCTAATCAGACCCTTCCTGTAATTATCAATTCCAACCTCAGTCCTGAACAGGAATCCCATCTGATTGTTGTCCTCCAGCAACATCGCAGAGCCATCGGATGGACTCTCGATGATTTGACTGGAATAAGTCCCTCTTATTGTACTCATCATATCTATTCAGAAGAGGGCACACAACCTTCTCGTGAAATGCAGAGACGCTTAAACCCCAATCTGCAGGAGGTCGTGAAAAAGGAGATCATCAAGTGGTTAGATGCCGGAATCATCTACCCGATCTCCGATAGTCGTTGGGTGAGCCCAATTCAGGTCGTGCCCAAGAAGGAAGGACTCACCACTATAACGACTGAGACCGGAGAAATCATTCCTACCCGACTAGCCAACTCGTGGAGAGTCTGTATAGATTACCGCCGACTCAATTCCTCCACGAAGAAGGATCATTTCCCACTACCCTTCATTGATCAAATTCTCGAAAAACTTGCGGGAAATAGGTTCTTCTGCTTTCTTGACGGGTACTCCGGTTATAACCAGGTGGCAATCCATCCTGAGGACCAAGAAAAGACCACGTTCACCTGCCCCTTCGGAACATACGCTTTCCGAAGGATGCCTTTCGGTCTTTGCAATGCACCCGCTACTTTTCAGCGATGCATGCTTGCCATATTCTCAGATATGGTAGGTGATTATCTGGAAGTCTTCATGGATGACTTTCCAGTTTTCGGAGCATCATTCGACGATTGCCTCCAACACTTGGTCCAGATACTCAGGCGGTGCATCGATGTGAATTTGGTTCTTTCCTGGGAAAAGAGCCATTTCATGGTGCCTGAGGGAATTGTCCTGGGGCACTCAATTTCGGAAAAAGGCATCCAAGTGGATCGAGCTAAGGTTGATCTGATTTCTCACCTTCCTATTCCTAGCTCGATCAAGGACATCCGATCTTTTTTTGGGGCATGTCGGTTTTTATCGATGATTTATCCCTGATTTTTCAAAAATCGCGCGCCCCCTAACCACTCTTCTCTCCAAGGATGTACCTTTCAAAATTTCCAAGGAATGCACTCAAGCATTTGAAATCCTGCGTGACCGAGTCACCTAAGCCCCGATCCTACAGTCCCCTGATTGGTCTCAACCCTTTGAGATCATGTGCGATGCATCCGACTTCGCTGTAGGAGCAGTTTTGGGGCAGAAAATTGACGGGAAACCTGTGGTCATTTACTACGCAAGTAAAACACTCGATGAGGCTCAGCGTAACTATACGGTTACTGAGAAAGAGCTGCTAGCTGTAGTATTTGCCCTAGAAAAATTCAGATCGTACCTTCTGGGTTCCCGTGTCATCATATACTCGGATCACACAGCTGTGAGGCATCTCCTTGCAAAGAAGGACGCGAAACCTCGATTAATCCGATGGATCTTGCTGTTGCAAGAATTTGACCTTGAGACAATGAAAATGGTGGAAGTGATAACTAGGTTTTATTATAGCGTTGTAGTATAGCCAGTTATTGCCATCATTTTAAATATATAATTTTTTTACTCGGAAAAGAGTTCCCGAGGTCGAACTCAGGGAGCGAGTCGTATTCTAGGGGTACAAATTCTTATTACAAAAATAAAGATAGAGAGAGAGAGAGATTTGTCTTGTTGGCTTCTTTCTTCTTCTCTTCTTTTCTCTTTGCTTATCTTCTCCTTCTCTTCTTTCTCGGATCTTTTGCTTTCTTCCTTTGTTCTTCTTCTGTCTTTTTCTTCAGATCTTTGCTGCGGGTCCTGTTTCTTCTTTCCTTGCGCTTCTCGTCTTCCTTCTTCAGCTCTGTCTCAGCTGCTTCTTCTGCTTTCAGGACGTCGTCTCTCCTTCTTTCTTCTTCTTTATTTGCAGCAGTGGTGATGTTCTTCTTCTTCTTCTTTCTTTCTTCTCTTCCTTCAGAGTGTCGTCTGATTTTTCACTCAGACGACTTAAGTCGCCGCTGCTACAGTGCAGCTCGGTGCTCCTCCTTCCTTCAGTCTTCGTCGACCTTCTTCTTCTTCTCTTCTTCCACGGTTCTTCTTCTTTGTTCACCTGTGCCTGCACACTTCAAAGTTTACGTCAGTGGGCAAAACCTACTCTACCCTCCCCCCGCGTCTCTCTCTTTCTCAAAATTCGCTCTAGGTAAGCTCTCCCAGAGCAACCGGGTAATCGGGTACGCGGGTCGCGCCCGGGTCCAGGCCCACCGACGTGCGTGGTGGGCGAGGAGTGCAGGTCGGGCTTACTCGGATCAGGCCAGGTCCGCGAGGCGTGAGCACGGACGAGGCCGGGTAATCGGGCGGGTGAAGGGGACCTCACCCCGTGTGCTGAGGCGATAAGCCTCCAGCACTTTTTCAATTTGTATCAGCACGCCGCTTCGGAGTCTTCCGAGGTGGGACTAAATGTCCCACCCCAATTTGGCGCATGTGCGGAGGAAGTAGCGGCAGTCGAGGCTTTGCACGAGGGCTTCGCGCGAGGGCTTCGCCTCAACTGCAGCCTGGCGCTTTGCGAAAATACCTCGCACAGCCTGGGAGCGTGACCTGGGCGCAGCGCGCCTGGAGCAGCAGGTCGAAGGAGCTTCTTCACCTCAGCAATGGCGGCGGCGAGTGAAGTTCCTATTTACAGAGAAAGGGCCTCTCGGCCTAATTAGATACGCGGAGGACCTCTGCCGTAGCACGGCGAAGGTGGTCGGAAGGTCTGCAGGTGGCGGGGCGGAGCCTACGGGCCGCCCTAGGTCAAGCTGTGGGTTGGGAAGTGGGTGTGTTCGGTGGATCTACAGAGGTCGGGTGGCGAGAATTGGAAGGGCGGAAATGGATCTGGGTGAGGAGGCGGAGGTTATGTGCAGGTCGGTGAGCCGTGTGGGGTGCTGGAGTGATGGGAGCGGGTCGCCGGAGTGTGGCCGGAGGTGGAGAAGGTGAGGGCGATTGGTCGGAATCGAGGGCGACAGTAAGTTTTTAAAGTGAGGAAAAGGAAGAGGGGAGAAAGGTGAGAAGTTATACCTACTTAGCAGGACAAGGAGGGGCTGGAACAGGCGACAGTCGTATCGACTGTCGCCGGAGAAGAAGCTGCCCAGAGGAAGGAGCAACGGCGAGGAGAGGGTTGGAGAGGCGCGCGCTGGGTGCGGCGCGGCGCGGGAAGAGCAGGGGAAGGCAGCCCTGCTGCTGGTAGTGCGGCAGAACGACGAGGAGGAGGAGGGAAAAATCGCCGGAGCTGGAGGGCTTCCTGTCGGAGTGGGAAGAGAGTGAAAAGAGGGTGTTTCTCCATCAGGACCGAGCTGGGAAGAACGGTGGAGCGACGGGGGTATTTATAGGGGCCGAACCAGAGAGGAGGGCGGAGGGAGACGACGTGTCTCCCTCGCCGAAGGACACCGAAGGAAGGAGATCCATACCGTCTGTGCGTTCGCACGGCCGGTATGGTGGGTTGCAGTGACCAGGGGGTGTTCCTGCGACGGCTGACGACGCAGGGCACCCCCATTTGACTTGGCAGGCCCTCCCCCTTACCTTGCGCGGCGCCATGCTTTGCGCAGGGTCGCCGGAGCATGGTGCTGGCAGGTTTTGCAGGGAGGACCTGAATGTAAAGAACGAAGAAGAGTTAGGGGCCAAAATGCGAGGGTTTAAAAGTTGAGGGCCAAAAAGTAAATAGATGAGGACCAAAATGTAAAGTTGGTCAAGAAGGTTTCTTCTTAGGCTCAAGTTTTTATACGTGACTAATTAGGACCTAAGGATTCTGATGGTGAATTTTATTTCTAGATAAAACCTTGTTTGATCGGTCAATTTACGGAAAAACCTAAATTAAGTTATTAATTGGGCATGGTTCTCAATGTAGGTCAAAATGGGTTCCGAAGGCCAAATTGAACGTTCTAAAACCTAGAGATTATTTTTCTATGAATTTTAGAGGGTTTATTCTATTTTTACTTTGCCTCGAGCCTCGTGAATTGAAGTGGGTTTGTTTTAAGGTTACAAATTATCATTTAGTTCCTTGGAATTGCTGTAGCCCTTATCAGATCATCCTACTTTCCTTCTTATTCGGTTTGTTTGACCTATGTTTGGACCTGTATGCAGATTATACTGGTAAAATTGCATTTTTACCCCTTATGACTTGTTTTCTCCTTAAACTCAGAATTCTCTGAGTTAAGCCTTTCCTTGAGTTATGTAGGAGCTTTTATCCTTTGTATTAGGTCAAAATGAGCTAGTTATGGCTCATGATGAGGTTCTCATCATACCCCCATGCCTAGCTTTTGCTAGTCCCTTAGCAAAAACTTAAGGTTTCAACCCTTATTCTAGACCATGAAGTTCTTAATAGCTTCAGATAAGTGCTTTTTCATTTAAGCTTAGATTAGGTTAGAATGCTGACCATAGGCCTAAAAGGTACTCTAGTACCAATCAAGATCCAAATCTGTCTAGCCTCAGCCTTAGTCATTAGCAAAGGTTTTTAAGGCCCACAAGAACTAACCTAAGGTTTATTGGACTTTGTGGTTAAAGCACCCGTGCTTGAAATGAGTTTAGCCCTGGCTCAGTTCGCAGTGCGTTTTGTAAGAGAGAGAGATAGAAAATTTTTCTGTTTGGAGAGTTTTCTCTCTCTTTTTCTTTTTAGTTCTAGCCTAGGATTGGCTTTTCAACACGGTCTGTATCAGATTCCTTGCTCCCATCATCAATCCTCAAGGGTTCCTAACAATCGATGCTTCGAGATAGCACCGCCCATGGCAACCCCCGGAACCCTGGCTATTGAGATTTCGAGATAATCCCATCCATGGTGTTCCGTGGCCGAATCCAGACCCTGGCAATTGACTCTTCGAGATAATGCCATCCATGGAATCTGAACCAGCAGAGTGCTTACATGCCCCCAGTAGGATATGTAAATATCCTAAGAGACAAGCACCGAGGAGATGATATTTTGTTACGCATCTTCGAGGGGATTTCCTGCCTCTCCACGCTGGGAACTCGTCCAAATCAACTTGTGTTGATCGACCTCTCCTACTCTAGGTGTTCTTTTCAGAATTTTGCGACGCTTCTGCGTGATTTTGATTTTTACGCTTACTGAACCAGGCTGTGTGTGAGGTTAGGGTGCTTAGGTTACTAAGTCCCGTAAACCAAAAATTAGTTAACGAGGCCAAATACTCCCTAAGCCTTAGACCTAATACTTCAGCTTTTCATTTTCCTCAACCTCTTGAGGAGTGTCCAGATCTTAATGGGTACTCAGAGTCTATTCAAGAATGCCTAAGGTTTGCATTCTTACTAATCTCATTATGCACTTTTCAGTTATTTTCTTGAATGAGGTCTAGAACTTAGGTTAATTCCTTAGTTCCTTACTAATGACTATCACTTTTTTCTCATAATTTTGTGCTCCTTTTTCATTTTGTTTCTTTTCTCCTCCTTCACAAAATTTCCTTCTCCTCTTTTCCTCTTATTCTTTTTCGAAAATTTTTAATTTTTATGGTGTTTTTGGCATATGTGAATTTTTTGTTTGAAACATTTTCTTACAAGTTTTGCACTTTCATACCCCCCCATGCCTAAGATTTGCAATGTCCTCATTGTAACCTAGGGGATTTTTATTCAACTTAGGTCATTCCTTAAGACAGAAATTTGGATGAGTGAATGGGTCGGGTTGAATTTTGCGGACGATTTCTAATCCCAGATGCAAGCATCTGAGGTGGGGTCGGCTGTCTACAAGGGTGAACCTTAAGTGAAAAAAGGTGTCAGAAAAAGTTTTGGATTTTTTGGAAAATGACGGGTTGCCTCCCGTTAAGCGCTGAGTTTTACGCCATCGGCTGGGCGCAATAAGCTCAAGGGGAATGGAGGATATAAGATGCTTCAGCCAAATCAGTAGAAGTCACATCAATGAACGGCTTGAGTCTCTGACCGTTCACGATGAAAGGTTCGGAATTGTGGCTGAGTGGACTGATTTCGATAGCTCCATTTCTAAAAACTTGTCGGACTAAATATGGTCCGACCCACTTGGATCGCAGCTTTCCCGGGAAAATTTTGAGTCGGGCATCAAAGAGTAGGACCTTCTGACCAGGATGAAAGATTTTTCTCGAGATATGCTTGTCGTGGAAGGCTTTAACCCGCTCCTTGTAGATTCGCGAGCTCTCATACGCGTCTAGGCGTAATTCATCGATCTCGCTGATTTGAAGTTTTCTGTGGGTTCCAGCCTTTGAAAAATCTAGATTACAGTTCCGTACTGCCCAATAGGCTTTATGCTCCAGTTCTATGGGAAGGTGACACGCCTTTCCGTACACCAGTCTAAAGGGAGACATGCCTAATTGGGTTTTGTGGGCGGTCCTATAGGCCCACAATGCTTCCGGAAGTCGGGACGACCAGTCCTTCCTGTCAGGCCGAACAGTGACTTGCAGGATTTTCTTGATCTCCCGATTAGACATCTCAGCTAGACCATTAGTTTGGGGTTGATAAGGAGTAGAGATTCGGTGAGACACCCCGTATTTGGTCATCAGTGACCTAAACTGAGCATTTGTGAAATGGGTCCCCCCATCAGAGATTATTGCACGAGGAATCCCGAACCTTGAGAAAGTGTTTTGATGAATGAATTTGAGAACGATTTTGTGATCACAGGTTCGAGTCGGTATGGCTTCGATCCATTTGGACACGTAGTCCACAGCTAACAGAATGTATTCGAAACCATCCGAAACAGGAAAGGGGCCCATAAAATCAATCCCCCAAACATCAAAGATTTCGCATACTAGAATCGGTTGCATAGGCATCATGTCGCGATGGCTCCAACACTTGGTCCAGATACTCAGGCGGTGCATCGATGTGAATTTGGTTCTTTCCTGGGAAAAGAGCCATTTCATGGTGCCTGAGGGAATTGTCCTGGGGCACTCAATTTCGGAAAAAGGCATCCAAGTGGACCGAGCTAAGGTTGATCTGATTTCTCACCTTCCTATGCCTAGCTCGATCAAGGACATCCGATCTTTTTTTGGGGCATGTCGATTTTTATCGATGATTTATCCCTGATTTTTCAAAAATCGCGCGCCCCCTGACCACTCTTCTCTCCAAGGATGTACCTTTCAAAATTTCCAAGGAATGCACTCAAGCATTTGAAATCCTGCGTGACCGAGTCACCCAAGCCCCGATCCTACAGTCCCCTGATTGGTCTCAACCCTTTGAGATCATGTGCGATGCATCCAACTTCGCTGTAGGAGCGATTTTGGGGCAGAAAATTGACGGGAAACCTGTGGTCATTTACTACGCCAGCAAAACACTCGATGAGGCTCAGCGTAACGCGCTCACTGCGGCCGTCGCTGTCGCCCTCACGCTCGCTCTCGCGCATAGGAAGGAGAAGAGGAAGGGGACGATGGAGACGACAGGAGGGGAGGCGTGGCCTTTTAAGGCCGCGCGAGGAGGAGGGAGAGAGTGCGCGGCAGGTCTACAGCCGCAAAGAGAGAGGGAAAAAGAGAGAGAGAGAGAGGAATCGTGGGTCTGCGTGCACAGGCGAGCAGACGAATTTCTCGTGCAAAAAAAAACTATTTTCCAGACGTCTGGAAACGATCCCAGACGTCTGGTAAGACGTCTGGATGTGATCCCAGACGTCTTATCAGACGTCTGGGCCACCTCCCAGACGTCTTAAAATACGTCTGGGGCACGCGTTCGTAACAGCTGCTACTTCAATTGCGAAGGCCATCTATGTGGGTGCACACGAGGAAAGGGTGGGACATTTAGTCCCATCTCGGAAGTGAAGGCATGCCCGCACCTGCATAAGAGGAAAAAGTGAAGTAAGCTGTTCGCCTCAGATCCGCGGGGTGAGGTCCCACTCACTCGACCCGGTCTCGTCCGCGCTCACGCCCCGCGAACCTGGCCTGACCCAACCTGACTGCACTCCTCGCCCACCACCTCACGCTGGTGGGCCTGGTCCCAGGTATGCACTTGACTCGATTACCCGATTGACTGTGTGGCTCTGGGAGAGAGGAACCTAAGAGAGAAAGAGAGGAGAGCTACGCGTGGGTAGGGGTAGGTTTTGTTGCAGGCGAAAGCTGAAGAGAAAGAGAAGCTAAGGCAGAAGTTGAAGCCAAGGCCAGAAGAGGAAGAAGAGAAGGCAGGCAACAGAGAAAGGTAGAGAAGGAAGAAGAAGGAGAAGCTGAAGGAAGAAGGAGAAGCTAAGGAAGAAGGAAGGCAAAGGCAGAAAAAAGGAGAGAAAGAGAAAGATCGTAAAGACAAAGGAAGACAGAAGCCACAGAAGGAGGAAAGAGAAGATAGAGGTAGAGAAAGAGGAAAAGAGATCAGACACTTTAAGTCGTCTGATTAAGGAATCAGACGATAGATTTTAGCCTCATTGCATATTTATATCATTTGGTGATATTGTAGGAGTGTTTGGTGATCTACATCATCATTTTACTCCTATATTTTTTCACTCTGATATTGCTACAATTACAATTTTTTTCAAGTTTAAATTGTGATCTTGACTTCTAAATACCAATTTGCTCCCTGTGTTCGACCTCAAAAATCTTTTTGAGTAATAAAATTATATCTATTTTAAACGCTTTTTCGGCTATACTACAACGCAACTCTATTAAAAACTGATTTAGCGCTCTAAACAGTGGATGGCCAAGAAGGCTTCTCCTTAGCCTCTCTTGGTTGATCCCTTTCTTTAGTTTGGCTTTATTTCCATGTATCCGTATTTTATAGTGACTTAATTTTTTATGCATGATACTCTTGTCTAATGGTTTTATATGCATGCTATTATCTTCATGGCTTACAACTTTGATGCATGCTTATTAGTGTACTTAGGAGCGTCCCATTTAGGTTTGTCACACCATACACGACCACCATGGCCCCACTTAGATACACATAGTCACTTAGGTTTTAGCTAGCACGTCTAGATCTAGGTTTCATTTTGTGTCTCAAAATAAAAATAAAAAAACACAAAGAAAGACAAAATATTAGGTTAGAAAGGCTTATTCAAATCTCGACTTGTTTTCACGCCTCCCAGAGAAGAATGACTGGGACTCAAATTCTAAAAAGAAAAGAAATCTAAGCGATTGTCGTAAACAATTAAATATTTTGATCAAGAGTTTAGCGCGACTATACTATGATTTCCGATCATTTCAAAACACATGAAAATGGACTTGTCAGTTTCCAACCCACAATAGTGAACTAACTATCCATAAAGTCCCAGTGTCTTACCCAACGTGCTCACCTATTTGACCTAATCTCTCCTAAGTCCTTTTTCCCCTAATCAGTACCGGATTAGGCATTCATAAAGACCTACTAGATCAGCTAGGGTCTTATCCAAGACCTTAGGATCCAAGCATCTCCCTTATCAGACTCAAACAGAGTCATTGATGTCATCATGTGAGGTTCAATTCGTTACTTAGCCGAGTTAGATCACTTTTAGTTCAATTAGAGAGCTTCAAGATCAATTAGAAACATCCCTTACCCGTCTAGGGTTAAACTATAATTAACCATTTCCCCGCCTATTAGGGCACCTACTAGACCCCCAATTAGGTTATAGCCTTGGTCCTATCACCACTTAGGTTCCATAAGTTCAGAAATCCTAATTTCAAGCTAACAAGTAGACTCAACAGGCTACCTAATGTTAGGTACCTGTTACCTAACATTAAGAGGCCACCTAGCAACCACCTAACGTTAGGAATGACCTGCAAACACCACCATTCATGGCTTAAAACAACCCCAATTCACAACCAACCCTCATGTGACCTTGAACACCAGCTCGCACACATACAAGGATCAATTTGAACCAAATAAATCCCTTACTAATGGCTTAAAACACCCCCAATTCACAACCAACCCTCATGTGACCCTTAACTATAAAAATTTAACTACCACATTTATATCCCACCCAAGGGTGAAAACACATATACAACACCAAAGATCTCATGCACAAACTCAACTCAACATCAAAAACCACCCCAATGTCTTATCCTACACACAGGAATTCAAAAGGAAAAAAGACAAGTGGAAACCCTACCTTGTTCTTCTCTTCTTCCCTTCGTTTCTCCATGCACAGCAGCAACAACAATAGCCACAACAGTAATGGCAGCAATGGCAGTTGCACAACTCCTCTTTGGCAGGGCAACGATGGTGGTGGCAACTGGTGGTCGGTGGGAAGAACACCAACAATGGGAGGAGGTGGTGTGGTTCTTCTCTTCACTTCACGTTGAAGACATATGAAATGGGAAGGGATGGCTTCCTACACAAGTCATTCCATTTTAATTGAGAGGGAAACAATACATAAATGGCCCCTACACCTTACAACATGAGTTCCAAGAAAGTTTATTATGATAACATTATCATCAGCCATATCTAACTTTAATTAGTCACAATCAAGGAATAAATGCTCCTACATAACCGCCAAAGGACCATAATTCATTGCATAATCATTCTGAGAGAAATACAGTAAAACAGGGTAAAACTGCAATTTTAACAGCATATTTCAATTACAGAACAATCACGGGATTTCTAGGGTTAATTAAAGGTCAAATGGTCATAATTGTCTAACAAGTGGACCCATGCAGACAGAAACAGGTTTTCACGCATTTCGAGAATTAAATGACATCTGAAACCCTAAAAATAAACCCGCTTAATCTACTGAGGTTCTGGTTAGGATAAAATTCACCAAAACCCTCTAAAATTCATAGAAAAATATTCTCTAGGGTTTAGTATCTTCAATTTGACCATCAGAACCCATATTTACCCAAAATAGAGCCACAAACAAACTATTACCCTAATTTAGGTTTTTACATAAATTTCCCAGTCAAACTAGGTGAAAACCAAAATCCAACTTCACCATTATATTCCTTAAGTCCAAATTAGGTTTGTATCAAAACTTGGGCCTAATCTGAGATTATTTCGACCTAATTTGCATTTTGGTCCAAGTCTGATTTTCTTTATCTCAAATGGCCCCTCAGCTTTCGAATGTCTTACAAAAAACCCCCCAATTTTATCATCTTCTTCTTCAAAAAGGTCCCTGCCACACAAAACTCCTAATCTTAAAGCTCCGGTGACAATCAATAAAGGATTTATCCTTGATTGATTAATGAAACTTCCTCAAAGTTGAACCGGAGATCCCTATTGAAATCCTCTTCCAATTAGACCGATTCTTGGGCTCTAACTCTTTCCCAATCTCCCATGCAAACACATGGGAGATGTGGGTTTCCTATTTTGTGAAGCTTTCAAGGTTTCAAGCTTGGTTTCCAACCTTGAAACGATAACCTAAGCCCTATAAAAGGACCCAGGTCGCAAGGCCAAGTCCCTTAGCAAGGTTTGAAGCCAAAAACATCTTCCTAACCCTACCTCCGACCCCTCTTCAACAAGCTCCAGCGATCCTCTTCGTCTCCTTCATTCGCGGGCCCAACAGTCAAATTGGAGGCACAACTATCCTCTCCTCCTTCCTCCAATGGTGGCTGGCTAAAGCTCCGTCGTCCCAGCCCTCTGTCTTCGTCGCCGTCTCCCTCCGGAGAAGTTCTCTTCCACGGTGCCAGCCAATCAAAGTCGACACCAATTCCTATCTATTTCATCCTTAGATTAGGTCCTTTAGTTTCCTCATCTCCCCTACTCTCTTCTCCTCTCTCTATTCTTCAAATCCGACAACTGACAACACCGATCACCTTCATCTCCTCCATCTTCGGCGACCACTCCGGCGAGGGTTCCCGTTCGCTTCTCACGACCATCCCCCTCACCAACTAGTCTATAAGCTCTGCCGCACCATCCTCTACAAAAGCCCCCTATCTATTCACCTTCCCATCCACCCAAAACACCCACCGAATAACCCACCTTCTCATGACCATTCTCGTCACCATCCGGCCACTACACCTACTCCCATGCCACAAAACCACCACCACTGCATTCCTCGTCCACCGACGACCTTCTTAAGCTTTTTAATCGGGGCGAGAAGCCTGTGTTCTTGTATTTCAGGTGTCAAATTAGGACTTAAAATTGGCAGACTTAGGAGGTCAAGTTATCCATTCCGATCTACCTGGACCCTCAGTGACAAGGAAGGTCTGGTAGGGGGAAACCTTGTAACCTATGAGGACACTCTACCATGTAGGGGTCTTTACGGGACTCTCCCTTCCTGGCTGCCCAAGTAATTCTCAGGTGGTTGACTTTCTGACCCAAGGGTATCATCCACCCCAAACCTCTATAGTCATCCAAAAATCTTTGGGTGCCTTGATTGAGTCCAACAACATCCAGTCCCTCATCTTTTCTCTAGTGTACATACACAGATCATCTAAGGGATGTCTATCTAGTCAAATCAACTGCAATCTAATCTTGAGTTTGATTCTACATCTTGATTCCACCACTTGATTCAAAAATGCAACCTGGCTATATAGGAAGATCGTTTAACAAACCTGAGTCCCAAATGAGCATGAAAGAAAAGATAATTGAGAGTACTTATAGAAACCATGAAGAATATTGTAAAAGGGACATTCAAGATAAATTCAAGAAAGCAATGGACCACATTTTGAACCGTATGGAGATGATATGGATACAACTAAACGACAGTTCAACCCGGAATGATCTCTTAGCAGAACACATGGAATTGGTGAAACTACACAATAATGATTGTCTGCAATATTGATCAAATCCTTCAGTTCCGGAAGAACTCCAGAATGTTTTGGAAAAATGGGGAGAATTTCTGAATAATTTGTATAGATACATTGATCAAAAATACTCATCAAAAGTTAAGATGACATCTTGGAGTAATTCTAGTAATCCATGTAATTTCCCAAATCTCGAGTTTGATGATCAAGCTTGTTATGGACCCCCAACCCAAATGGAATATGATTCAAATTAAGAACAAATTGACATTCCTGATCTTGAGATAGGTTGGGAGGATCCGATTACAGGTGTTCACAATTTTGAGCCAGCCCTAGAAAATCAAGAGCCTGGTTCACCAAGCTTAGATTTCCCAAACACCTGTGATACTAAGATTGAATCAGAACCTCTCGAGGGTGTAAATTCCGTCCCTTATTCTGATAAGGTGACTCTTGAGAGTAATTCTGATATCCCTGTAAAGCCCAACCTAGATTTTAGTGATCCAACCCACACCCTTAACCTAGAATCTGGATTCAAGCCTATTTGGGATGATCATGAGGCCCAAAATGATGAAATTCAGATTTTGAATTTGGATTATGATTCTAGGACTGTATTTGATGAGTGCACCTCTCCAACCTCCTTAGAGATACAGATTGATTTTTCGGAAGTCACACAAATTTATGATACAGAAACCAAGGAGTTGGAAGAGTTAGGACTCGATTGGGTCTATCCTAGGAGTTAACCCAAACCCATGCCTAATAAGAACATCTTTTTTTGTTCGAATTCTGAGAATAGGCTAGATCTAAGTCAAGTTGCTGATTGTACATCTCTTGATTTATTCCGTAGTGGAATCTCTGATCCCAAATTAGATTCAGAACACGATTCTCGCAAGTTCTCTGACAATTTCAAATCTTACCCTGATTTCGGAGAACAATTGTTTCCTAACAAATCCAAACGAATTTACGACCTCAGCAACTATAACCTATCCTTTGATTCTGACACTAAGGCCAATGATTTGAAAGAAACCACCTCTTCTACACATTTGACACATCTTATACTGAACTCATATTGCACTTTAGGGTTCATCCATTAAAACAGCCGACTCCACCTCTGGTACCTATACCCGAGCTTGAAATCGTATGCAACAGTCACCCCAACCCATCCACCCACCTAAACCTGTTCTAATGTACGATTTAAGTTGAATTCGAACCCACTTAATCTACAATGAAGACATTGCAAATCGTAGGCATGGGGGGGTATTAAAGTGCAAAACATTGTGGAAATCACTTCACAAGAAAGGGTTTCATAAAAAAAAATACATTGTCCAAAAAATCAAAAAAAATAAAATTAAATTAAAAAATTGAAAAAGAAAAAAGATGGAGAAGGGAGGAAATTTTGAAAATTGCATATCATTCTTAAGAAGGAAAAGGGGAGGTGATATAAATGTCAAAAAGGAGCACAGTTTAAAATAAAAAGAGATAGTCTATAGTAAAAGATCAAGAAATCTACTTAGTTCTAAACCAAATCAAAAGAAAGAAATAAAAGACAAAAAGTGCAAAGAAACAAAAAGAGATTAGTATGAACGCTGATCTTAGGCCTCTTGGGCTGTGATTTTAGGCTTAAAAAATCAAGTATTTGTTAAGATCTAGATAATCCTCAAGAGGTTGGGGAAAATGCGAAGCTTAAGTATTAGGTTTAAGGCTTAGGGATTATTCGACCTCGTTAACTGACCTCTGGTTTGCGGAACTCGGTAACCTAAGCACCCTAACCCACACACAGTCTGGTTCAGTGTGCTTAATTACCAAAATCATGCAAAAGTGTTAATTCTATTCTGAAAAAGCTACCTAGATTAGGAGCGGCTGATCAACACAAGTTGATTTGGAAGAGTTCCCGACGTGGAGAGGCAGGAAATTTCCCTCGAAGATGCGTAATAACATACTGTTTCCTTGATGCTTGTCTCTTAGGATATCTAAATATCCTACCGGGGGCATGTAAGCAGCCTATGCTAGTTCAGGTGCCATTGGTGGCATTATCACGAACTGTCGATTGCCAGGGTCTGGATTTAGCTACAGAACACCATGGGCGGGATTATCCCAAAATCTCGAAAGGTAGGGTTCTGGGGGTTGCCATGGGTGGTGCTATCTCGAAGCATCGATTGCCAAGGACCCTGCGAGGATTGATGGTGGGAGCTAGAAATCCGATACAGATCGTGTTGTGAAGCCAATCCGAAGCTAGAAATAAAGAAATAAAAGAGAGATAAAACTCTCCAAAAATAAAAAAATCTTCTGCCTCTCTCTTACAAAAATGCACTGCAAGCTGATTCTGGGCTAAAACATGTTACAAGCATGGGTGCTTTAACCATAGAGTTCAATGAACCTTAGGTTAGTTCCTGTGGGCTTTAGAAACCTTCGTGGCTGACTGAGGCTAGAGTTGGTCAAGTCCGGATTTTGGTTGGTACTTGAGTACCTCTAGGCCTACTATCAGCACTCTAACCTAATCTACAAAAGAAAGCACACATCTGAGCAAAGAAAGGCATGGTCTAGAATTTGAGTTAATTCCATAAGATTTTGTTAAGGGACTAGCAAAAGCTAGAAAACGGGGTATGATGGGAACACTATCATGAGCCATAACTAGCTCAATTTAGTCATTATCAAGAAATAAATGCTCCAACATAACTACCAGAGAGCCATAGTTCATTACATAATCATTCTGAGAGAAAGATAAGAAAATAGGGTTAAAACTATAATTTTACCATCATATCTTGAATGCAAAACAACCACGGGTTTTCCCATGGGGTAATTAAAAGTTAAATGGTCTTAAATATCCAACAAATGGGTTAATACAGACAGAAAGGGTTTTCACGTGTTTTGAGAATTAAATGACTTCTAAAACCCTAAAAACAGACCTACTTAATTAAATGAGGTTCTGGTTAGGATAAAATTCACCTAAATCCTCTAAAATTTATAAAAAAATATTCTCTAGGGTATGGTACCTTCAATTTGACCATTAGAACATATCTTGACCCAAAATAGTCTTAGACTAACATTTGCCCTAATTTGGTTTCTACATAAATTATCCAGTCAAACTTGATCAAAATCAAAATCTAACTTCACCTTTAGATTCCTTATGTCCAAATTAGGTTTGTACCAAAATTTAGGCCTAATCTGAAACTGTCTTGATGTAGTTTGCAATTTGGTCCTTTCTGATTCTTTTATATCACACATATCCGTTAACTTTCAAAATCCTTACAAAAAGGCCCCTATCTTTATCATAATGTTGTTCAAATAGGTCCCTACCGCCATAAATCCTATTCCTACAAACTTTGGTGACCTAAATTTGGCAAGTTCTTGATTCGTTGACAAATCCCTCTTAGATTTGAAAGGAAAGTTCGTCAAGGAATTCTCTTCCTTTTAAGCCAATTCCCAAGCTCTAAAACCTTTCCAATCTCTCATGTGAATGCATGAGAGATTAGGGTATCTTGGGATTTCCTTGTCCGATGAGCTTTCCACGCTTGGAAAGCTTGCTTCCCAAGCCCAAAATTCCCTCCAAAGGTCTATAAAAGGACCCCTAGATCAGGTTGAACTTCTCAAGCTCGATTTTGGCCGAAAACACCCCATATTCTTCCTCCCCCTTCCGATGGAAAGGCTCCTCGAGCTCCAGCGACCTCTTCCATCCTCATTCTTCATTTGTTCGCAATACCGGCAACGGATTTGCCTCCCTCATCCTCCTCCGTGTCGCGCCATACCAGCAGGCGCTTCTATCTCCATCGTCGTCGTTCTTCCCCCACCAGAGTCACCTTTGACTCCGATGCCAGCAATGCCGCAACTAGTGTCACCTCTGCCCCTCTTCATCTGCCAATCACCTAGATAAGTTCCCTAACTCCTCTACTTTATTCACACACCAACCACACTTCATTTCGACCACCATATCACACCGACCACCTTCAACTTCCTCCGCTCCGACCAAACCTCCGGCGAGGCTCCCCGCTCATTCCACTACTCCAAACGCCTCACCAACCACCTCACGACCTTCACCACATCACCCTCTTCAAAACCCCCATACTATTTCGCCCTATTGCACCTTCACACCCTCCGTCGAACAACGCACCTTTGCCCTTCACTTTCCATCACCGTCTAACCACCACAGTCACCTTCACGACACGCCACACACACCACCACATCCGCCGTGCTATGGCGAAGCCTACTAAACCTTCTGACGAGGCCGCAAGGCCGTGTTCTTCATTTTAGGTCTTTGCTCCTTCGACCGCCATTGACGAAGCTTCGAGCGAAGCTTGAAGCTTGCTCCAGCATCTACATATCCTAGGCGAAGTCCCAGGTGCAGCGGAGAGTTCCCAGAATCACAATCCAGGGACCAATTTGGCCCTTTGACTGGGCTTTTGACCGTAATTGCAAGAAGCTGCACGCAGAGGAAGTTAGGTGGGATAGTCCCACCTCGGAAGCTGACAAGTGCCCGCACTCGCATATATTGATTTTATGCTCAAGGCTTATCACATCAGCAAGCATAGGGGGTGAGGTCCCCACACGCACCTCACTCGCGACACCTTACACACGAGTCTGGCCGATCGAATAACCCGCCTAACCTAAGCACTCCTCGACTGTCACTCACGGCCAGCAGCCCTAGTCCCGGGTGTGCTCTACCTAAATACCTGATAACCCGAGGCCCTGAGAGGGCTGATTCCAGAGAGAGAAGGCGAGGAAAGTGCATAGGGGCAAGGGGGTTTTGCTCTCAGAACCAACGGTAGACACTTAGCTATTTAAAGAACCTCCCCCTTGCGCGTAAAGAAGGAAGGAGAGGAAGCCTGAGCAACAGAGAAAGAAGAGAGAAGGCATAGCCAGAAGAAGAAGAAGAAGAAGAAGAAGGAAAGAAAGAGTAGCTGCAAAAGAGAAGGGGTACAAAAAAGAAGAGAAGAGGAAGGGTGCCCTCTCGGCACTATAACAGCGAATGATTTAAACCGTCTGACCAAGCTAGACAGACGTTTGAGAATCATTTGAAGTGCATTGTGCACTTATATTACGTAGCATTTAATTACTTAGTGCTATTGAATTATTTGATATAAATTGTGAGGGGTAATTGGTGATTCAAATCACTATTTTACCCCATTCTTTTTACATCTGACATTCACTTTCATTCATATTTGCCTGGAATTCTATTGATTATATATTTGTGTTGAATTGCAATCTTGAGAAGCATTTTTGCCAATTGCTCCCTGTGTTCGATCTCGGACTTTCATTCAAGTAATAAATTCTATTTGTTTTTCACGCTAATTCGATCTATACTACAACGCGATGATTTTTAAAACCCATTTTCAGAGTGATTAACAGTTCCTGTTCACTTCTCACGACCATCCACCTCGCCAACTAGTCCACAAGCTCTGCCACGCCACCCTCTACAAAAGCCCTCTATCTATTCGCCTTCCCACCCACCCAGAACACCCACCGAATAACCCACCTTCTCACGACCATTCACGTCGCTGTTCGGCCACTACACCTACTCCCATGCCACAAAACCACCACCACTTCATTCCTCGTCCACCAACAACCCTCTTGAGTTTTTTAACCAGAGCGAGAAGCTCATGTTCTTGTATTTCAGGTGCCAGCTTCAGCCGCCATTATCGAGAAGCTTCAAGCTTGCTTGAAGCTCGCTCCAAGTCTCGATAGCTCCAGGTTCCTGCTTCAGGAGGTGCGGAACTCTTCCCAGAACGTGCGTGGACCAATGAATTAGGACGCTAATCACCCTTGTGCTCCAATTGGCGAAGAAGCTTCAGCCGCTATTGTAGCCGAAGATAGTACGAGACTTTAGTCCCACATCGTGAACCACCGAGCTAGAGCTGTGGAATAAATTGAAAAAGTGAATAAGGCTTACCGCCTCAAGACACTTGGGGGGTGAGGTCCCTTGCGCCACTTCACGCCTCGCCCGTGACACCTCCACGCGGGCCTGGTCCGAACCCGATTACCTGCCTAAGCATCACACCTCGGCTACTACCCACTGCAGGCAGCCCTGGTCCCGGGTGCACTTATGCCAGATTACTCGAATGCTCGGTTGTCCCTTGAGAAAGAGAAGGAAGAGATAGAGAGAGAGAGAGAGAGAGAGAGAGAGAGAGAACACGCGTGGTTAGGGGGGTTTTGCTCTTGCAGGCAACTATGCGACACTTAGTCTCGAGAAGAGGAAAAGAGACAGAGCCAAAGTTAAGAAAGAAGAAGAGGAGTTGAGAAAGGAAGAAGAGGAGAATCGAGGAAGACCAAGTGCTCATGCACTGTAGTAATTGAACATTTAAGACATCTGATTCACTGTTTGTTCATTTGATTCTATTTGAGTAATTGCTATATATATGATAGGCTAGTAATTGGTGATCCAAATCACCATTATTTTGTCTAGAGTTCTTTTTATCTCCTCATATACTCATGTTATACATTGCATATTAGTTTTTGAGTAATTACTTATGCTCATTTATATTATTTGTTGAGATTAGCGCGTAAACGTAATACTTGCTCCCTGTGTTCGACCTCGACCTTCAATTCGAGTAATAATTGTTGACGAGCAACTTTGGTCTATGCTACAACGTATCAATCTTAAACATCGATTTTGCAATCACAATAGTTCCCTAAAAAAGAAAATTTTTGCAAGGAGCCCCTCAACTTCCATCACTTAACCTTTTATTAACCATTTAAAGGGATTTCCATTTCCAAGCCCCTTAATCCATCATTAAGCAACCAAATTAAGGATTGAAGTAGTTAATTAGACACAAGAAAAAAATTCAAGCCCTTATAGGAATGACTCGACTGAGTCTTTGTATCTATTGATTAAAGGCTTGCATTTCCTTTAGCCGGTGTTCTCCACCTTCCAACAATTGATAGTGACCATAGTTCTATTTTACTCAGAACCATTAGAAAGTGAAAATTAAAGAGGGACATTTGGAGGTATGAAGCAAGCTGGAGTATCGAAGAAACAGATACTCAAACAGTTAGGAACAGGTCTGAATTAAGGGTTGGAAACACAGCTATATGGGTTAAACAATCAGGACTTGCAACCAATCTGATGGTGTGGCTAGGGATTCAAACAAGTAGGGTTTAGGTCGGGTTCGACTAAACCAATACCCATACTCATTTATAAAGTTCATACCCATACCCTACCATTTACCCATTGGGTAAAAAAATTCAAATCCATACCCATACTGATACTCATCTACGGGTATCCATTTACCCATTGATATCCATTTATAAATTGATCTTACAATCAAATTGTACCCAAATTAGAGTTAAAGAAGAAAAAGAAAGCAATAACACGATTCATAAGAAAGACAATTTTATTTTTAACAAGCCCGAAACATAAGAACTCAGGCTACTCCAATTATAGAGATCCCCATTGAAATTCTTATAAAAAACTTCAAGGGGAGTATATCAAAAACAAAAAATATCAAAAAAGACAAAATATAAGTACATTTCAAATATCTCCATCTCAGAAATAAATGTTCAATGGAAGCTTTAGAAACACTTCCAACATTCAAAATTATGGAGGGAATCATAAGGGAGATTAAAGCTAGGGGATTGAAGGACTTAGGTTGGGACTTATATATCTCGGATAAATAGGGATTTTATTCGGATACTCAGGTTGGGTAATCTAGTATAGATCTATACCCATACCCAGTCGAGTTTTTTGGATAAAACCCATAATCGAACTCTGTCAGGTTTGGATCAGGTTTTACCCATTCTTTTCAGATCGGATTAAGTCAAGTTCAGATCAGGTTTACCAAAACTTTCATCCCTAGGTGTGGCAAGAGAAGCAGAATATCAATTGGAAAGAAAGAAAAAAAAAAAGAACATTGAAAAATCCTAGTCAAATTTACAAGAAGCTCTTGCAGATAACACTTCTAAGATTGAAGAAAAGAACCTAAAATTGCAATATGAGCTAACAGGAAGAACTTTATTGGCACCAAAGATCCTCCCATCAGTGGATTGATTCCAGAGATAAGAATACTAAATACTATCATTTATATGCCATGAATAGAAAAGGAAAGAATCAAATCTCATGGCTAAGATTACCCACCGGTGAGGAGATAGGTGACCAACAAAAAATCAAAAAATGCTTTATACAATATTATTCCAAATTGTTCACTGCTGAAAATTTGCCAATTCAGTCTCAGAACTTCTTCACTCAAGATGACTACCTCTCGAAAGATGAATATGAATGGAGTAACTCCATCCCACAGAGAGATGAAATTAAGGCCGTTATGTCCCGAATGCCCCCTTCTAAAAGCCCTGCTCAGATGGTTTTCCGACAATGTTCTATCAAAAAAGTTGGAGTATCTTTGAAGATGATGTTGTCACATTTGTACAAGATTGTTTCCAAACACCTCTCATGCCTCCTTCCATGAGTAGAACTTACTTGGTGCTAACTCCAAAAACTTATAACCCCATTGAGCCAAAAAATTATAGACCCATCAGTCTCACAAACACTTTAAAACACTTTATATAAGTTGGTTGTTAAGTTGGCAGTCCGTAGAATCAAGTCTGTTCTCCAAAGATTGATTGCTCCTAATCAATCCAACTTTTTAGAAGGAAGACAGATTGTCGATAACGTCATTCTCACTAACGAAATTTTTCATGTGATGAGGAAGAGGAAAAGGAAAGAAGTCTCCATGGCAATCAAATTAAATATGGAGAAAGCCTTCGATAGGCTCAAATAGGGTTTCATCTCCTCATGTTTACTAAGTTTGCATTTTCCTAACTCTTTTGTTACTCTCATTCATTCATGCATATCTTTTGCTACCTTTCAATTAATAGTTAATTCTAGTACCTCTGGCACCATTATACCATTACGTGGCGTTAGGCAAGGCTGCCCTCTCTTCCCCTTCTTATTTATACTTGCTCAGAATTCTTATCTCGTTCTTTTGCATCAGCCCTTCACGCTAAAAAACTTTCAAGATATAAGATGATATCAAATGGACCTGCTATAACCTACCTCATGTATGCAGATGATACTAT
The DNA here is from genome assembly GCA_037157565.1 of Thalassia testudinum. Taxonomy (NCBI): domain Eukaryota; kingdom Viridiplantae; phylum Streptophyta; class Magnoliopsida; order Alismatales; family Hydrocharitaceae; genus Thalassia; species Thalassia testudinum. The sequence continues at coordinate 47,769,583 of JAZHRO010000002.1, forward strand.
TTCGTTCAGAAAAGCTTCAAAGGAAGAAGTTGCTGCTTATAAGCAGACTTTGATTAATTACCAAAGGCTATCGAGATAGAAAATCAACTTCTCAAAGTCAAAGAATTTTTTTGGGCAAGGAGTCTCGGCTGAAATGTAAGAATTCATCCAACAGGAACTCTCTATTCTGCCAATGAAAGAAAATGACATATATCTTGGCAATCCTATTTTAGACACCAAAGGGCATAAAGGATTGAAAGAGCTTATTATTTCCAAATGTCACAAGAAATTAGCATCTTGGAAAAGTAGAACTCCCTCTCAAGCAGGCCGTGGAGTTTTAATTCAATCTTTACTCTTGGCAATCCCAATGCACCTAATGTTTGCACATTCATTTTCCAAGAGCCTGTGTTCTCAAATTGACAAGATTGCAAGGGACTTTTGGTGGGGTTTTGATGGGGAAAAGAGGCATTTCTATCCTAAAGCATGGGCAGATATTCCTAAGCATATGGGGGACCTAAGAATAAGGAACACTGAACTTTCCAATATTGCATTCCCTATGAAGATGGGGCAGAGGCTTTTGACTGAACCTGATGGCATGTGGCAATCCTACTTAAAGACAATGTACTTCCCAAATGGCTCATTTTGGGACTACTCTCCAAAGGCAGGGGACTCATCGTTTATGAAGCACTTGCTCATGTACAGAAATGGATATTCTCTGGCTGCTCTCTGTTGGTTGGGAATGGTAGAAACATAAATAACTGCAGGGATAATTAGGTGAGGGGATGGAATGAGGGGATATTACCTGTGCAGGCTGATACAGTTCTTCCCTCCTTAGTAAAAGACATAATTCAAGAAGGAACCACATGGAAACATGATTTACTATATCACAGATGTTCCATCCTGACCTTGTTGACAAAATAATGCAGGTGCCAATTCATAGGAATATGGAAGATGAGCTGATCTGGATGGCACAACCGAAAGGGCTAGTCTCTATCAAATCTGCATAACATAGCCTAGTTACTGACATGGGAAGGGACCAGCTATACTCTCAGGAATCCATAGCTCTCTGCAAAACCATCTGGGCACTCTCACTCCCACCGACATTGAAAATCTTCTTATGGAAAGTAGTGGTACAGGCTCGTCCTCTAAAGACTCTTGTAGCATCTAAAATTGATGGCAAGGACCCCACTTGTGAATTTTGCTATGCTTCCAACGAGGACATGGCCCATTTAATTTTTGATTGCCCACTTGCAATCAAAGGAAAAATTTTCCTTTCTTCATCTCCCACGCTACTTGGATCCATAGATGCGAAGTACGACATGGAAGATCGCAATTAGATGCAGACGAGAAACTTAGAGCAGTATCTGCCAGAGCTGCCTTCTACTCTTCTGATATAGGAGTTGTGTCCTTACCACAAATTCCTCCTGCACCAAGCATTTCTGACAGCTGCCCTGCTCTCTGTCATCATTCACTGCATCAATCGGTGATGCAAAATACCCCCACTCCATGTATCCCTGCACTGCCTGCTCGATGCTCCCAACTACAGAATATTAACATTCAAGTAGATGTAGCGGTGGTGCCATCCTCATCCACAGCTGCTGTAGTCATTTTTATGCAGATGGACAAATTTTAGGTGCAGAGGCCATCAATTGCTTCACGGCTGATTCAGATGAAATCGAATGTGCTGCTATACTTCAAGGCCTTCTTCTTGCCTTGAGCTCAGCACACCCCCACGCGGTAATTCTTAGTGATGCCATTGTTCCAGTGAGCTACATCATGAATGGAGTGCAACCTTGATAGAAGTCTAAACATCATGTTCTTCATTGCCTTCAAATCATCTCTTGCATCTTTCCATCACTGTCATTAAAGTCAATAGGGAATTGGTCTCCAAGGCTCACTATCTTGTTGCTTATTGTAATCGTGTGAGAGTTTGGGGTTCTTGGTGTGTATCCAATTTGCCTTACTCTCTGTAAGGTTGCCTTAATGAATGAAAATTACCTTTCTCATAAAAAAAAAGAGCAAGAGAAAAAAAAAGGACACACATGTTATGCCCTCTCAACCACTCTATTTTTCTTAGAAAAAGTGTAAACTTACTCAATGACATACCCGATAGTGTACCCATCCTAGTTGGCTTCTCTCTACGTCGAATGTGCCCTGCTACCACTTTCCTATGTAAGTTTCTGACGTTGTTTGCAGCAGAATGAGTACAGCCTGTTACATCATGTAGGTGTGCAGCAGCTAAAGTAGCATGCTCCTCTTAACGTTACATTGCTGCCAATGGCAGGTGACCCAACATTCCATCTGGCTGCTTGCATCTGCAGATGTCAGACCTGCGTTTTTCTATTTCTGTGCAATGACAAATGTACTCCTTATCCAGTTTCCTCTTGTTATGTGTTGGGTAGTAAATTTCCTTGAACATGTTTCATGCCTTCATTTTCTTCATACATTCTCTTTGCCTTATATTGGCGTTGATCTCTTTAAACCTTCATTGCTCCTATTGTTGCTGATAGTAGGTTAATCTGCGAATGCAGATCTCTTGCATCTCAACGCAACATTACTGCCAATGGCAGGTTAACATGCATTTCATCTCTTGCATCATAACACTATGAAGTTCTTAAGAATGCTGCCATCGGCAATATAAATTGCAAAAAGTTGTCAGCATTATGGTTGGTGCCTCTACCTAAAGCAACATGGTCCTTTGAATGCTACATTTTGTTGCCAACGGCAGGTGAACTTACATTCCTAACTGCAGGTGTGCAGCAAGTCCTCTTAACACTACTAACCTACCAATGCCAGGTTATGTCATACTAACCTGCTATTGACATCAATAAAATCATCCTATTGGTGGTGCTATTAGCCCAAGTCATCTTAAGATATATGCTTCTCGTTTCTTATCAAAGTGACGAACAGAACACCTTCTTTAGAGTGTTCAAGAAGGAAAGATTGTACTCAAGATATGTGAACCTATGCTAACTTAATCCCTTTGGGATCATAAATTGAAAAATAAAACACTAGTGCCAATACCAGGTAAGTGAATGAATTTCATTCCAATCCAAACAGATACATTACCTCATGTTCATCTATGATCATTCATTCAACTATCAAGTTTCGTATATTTAATTTATACGTTGGTGGAGATTGATCATGAAATACTTCATTCAATTAACAGTCTCAAGAAGTCCTATGAATTTCTTAACAATGTTGTCATTGTTAAAGAATACAACAATCTTATATGGATAAATAATGCTAGCAGCAGCACTATGAAGTTATTAATGTTGCTGCTAGCAACACTATGAATTTATTAACAATACTGCCACCAGCACTAGAATACGTCATTCAGTTAACGGTCTCCAAAAGTGCTATGAATTTCTTAATAATGTTGTCATTGTTAGAGAGTATAACAATCTTATGCATATAAAGAATGCTGGCAACACCATTATGAAGTTCTTAATATTACTACCAGCAGCACTACGAAATTGTTGACAATGCTACCAGTAGCACTAGAATACTTCATTTAGTTAACGGCCTCAAGAAGTCTTATTAATTTTTTAACAATGTTGTCATTGTTAAAGAGTATAACAACCTTATGCAAATAAAGAATGCTAGCAGCAGCAATATGAAGTTTTTAACATTGTTGCTAATAGCACTATGAATTTGTTAACAATGCTGCCAGCACTACGAATTTCATAATGTTCCTAGCATTATGGTTGGTGCATCTGGCAGACATATTTCTTGCCACAACAGTAATATTTGACATATTACTATGAATGATGCCTAAAACATTTTGGATGATGGCTCAAGCATTTTCAAATGCTGCCAACAGTAGTATAAATGGTCAACGAAGTACCATCTATACACACTCTACTATGACTATCAAAGATGCTTACTGTAATATACAAATATTACACTAACTATGCCTATGACATACTATAGAGGTGAATATCATTGTACTTGTAGCATCTTCAACCACATTAATTATCTAGCAAACATATTTCTTACCACAACTGTACTATTTAGTATACTACTATGAATGATGCCTACAACATTTTGAATGATGCCTTAAGCATTTTCGAATGCTACTTACAACAGTATAAATGGTCTACAAAATAGTATCTATACATACTCTATTATGACTATCAAAGATGTCAATTGTAATATACAAATTTTACACCAACAATACCTATAATAGACTGAAGGGATGAATATCGTTGTGCTTAGAGCATCTTCAACCACTTTAATTTTATTGCCAACAGCAGCAACAAGTGACATTAAGGAATCAATGGTTACAACACATATGCCTACAGCAAAGTGAATGCAATAATATCATTGTAGTTACAATTGTTAAATTTAAATCATTTAAAATCTCAGTTACGATATATATAACATTGACCTTATGACATACTACATGTATAGTGCTAACAGCAGGTAAGTGAATGAATTTTGTTACAATTTAAATAGATATACTAGCTTACAAAACATACTAGGTGTTAACAGCACTTGCTATAGTAAACAAGCCTACTACTGTATAAAAGGATCATACTCCACAAGTTACATTAGCTAATAATTGTAAAATGCAACAAAAACCTCAAGCACATGTTAACAAGCTGCCAGTGGTAGTGAGGGGACTCGCCAAAAAAACTTGACACATTCACATATATGACAAAAAATTTGGTCAAGGTCGCCATCCCAGTCACTATCGAGGTCAACCTCATCTCCAAGGTCGCTGCCGAGGTCACTGTCGAGGTCGATGTCGAGGTCGCCTCAAAGGTCGAGGTCGAGGTTGAGATCACCATCGTTGAGGTTAAGGTCACCACCGAGGTCGTCGTCGTCGAGGTTGAGGTCACCATTGAGCTTGCTGCTAAGGTTGTCGGGCTGGAGCTCAAGGTTGAGGTCACCGCCGAGGTCGACCTAGCCGCCAAGGTTGTCACCGATGTCGAGGTCGAGGTCGAGGTCACTGTCGTCAAAGTTGAGATCGTCGCCAAGGATGTTGTCGAGGTTGAGGTCGCTGTTAAGCTCGCAACTACCTTCAACTGCTTCACATCTCCTGCAAGCGGTACCTGCTACAAGCAATGTTCTCCCATCATAGTGATCAATGGATGTGTGTGGCTGGAGGGGGTGTTCCTCCTTTTATAGGGAAATTTTTTATTTGAATTTGCAAGTCCTACCCTCGTGCTACCATGCCTGCCATTACCTACCTGCGCAAGGGGGTGGGGGGAGAAGGGGGTTTAGGAGGAGGAATGAGGCTTTACACATAAGGAATAAATACACTAATGAATATATAAGAGAGTGTATATATCATCGCATATCATTTTTTTTGATGTTGCCAAAAAGGACATAAATCACGTAGGGCAAGAAGAATTAAGGTGGGCCCTTCTTCCCTTGCGAAGCTACTTTTCCAACAAGGCAACCACAAAAGAAAATATTATATTATCGTATTGCAAAGAAATCCATGAAAAAAGCAACAATATTCCAAAGCCTTTTACTTGCCTACTTGGAAAGATCCAATATGGGGGTTTCCACGTCGAGGAGGCCACCGAATAAAAAGTGATTTGATCATAAATTTTGAGATTTATTTTCAATAGTTGATTTTGGATCCATTTCTTTAAATTCAATAAGTCATCGACATTAATTTTTCTTAAAAGGACTTTAGATTAATTATATTATATGCAAATCATTATAAATGGTATCACAAATGTTGTGCAAAGTGGGAGTGTTAGTGTAACAACCCTATCCTTAATTTTCTTGCTCAATCCCTTAGGGGAGGGTTGGAAGAGGTAGAGGGGGCTTCGATCAACCCTTCTGCCCCTCCTTTTCTTGCGATGGTCGCAAGAAAAGGAGGGGCAGAAGGGTTGATCGAAGCCCCCTCCACCTCTTCCAACCCTCCCCTGACCTTCCTCTGCCTCGATCGAAGTCATCTCACGACATGCAGAACACTCGAAGCTCGCGTTCCTCGCCCGCGTCACCTGTGGCCGACCTTCCTCATCGTCGATGATCGCCATCGTGGGGAGATTGGAGATGCTGCTCGCTGTACTTGCGAACTGATGGTGCATGTGTGGGGTGGGTCATGACTCTATAATTATCAGTGTTACTATTATCAATTAGAATCAATTTCGAAGGTACTTGTGCAATAAGGACATATTATAGTGGATTTGGGGTCATTGCATGCATTATGCATTATTTGATGTTGAGATTTCTTAAAATCAATGTTTAATGACCATGTGCACAAGTTCATATTGAAACAGGTCTCAAATGAGCGATCGGACCATACGGATGGATCCGAATCGACGAACGGAGTCTAACGGGCTCAAAATCACCTCAATCCAACCTCCATAGCTCCCACAACAAGTTCAAGGAAGATCAATGGCCAAGGGGCAATGCGGCATCCTTACGAGCTTCAGATGAAAAATCTGACTGTATGGATGGATCCAGAGCGACGATCGCAGTCCAACAACGCAGAAATCATCTCAATCCGAGCACCATGGCATCCTCTACAACAAAAATAAGATGGATGGCCCAGATGGTGTCACATGGCGCCATCTAGGCTGCCCAACACCGACCAAGCAGCTCCAACAGCGACGTTCTACATGTGCATCCTCCATTCCTAGCCATCGGATGTTGATCCAACGGCTGAGAAGCCATCTGCGCCACGCGTCCAAAGATCCTTGTGATGATTTCATGGCCACAACACAATGGTCACGAGGCGCACTCCCAAAGGAGAAGCGCGGGCTCGAATCCCCGTGACCCCCCCCACAATCGCAATTGAAGCAAGGTGTGCATGCAACACGTGTGCGGTACAACGATAGCAGCATGCAGTGCATAGTGCAAGCCAAAGCATGCACACGCAACACGCTGCGCGAGGCACGCTGGTTAGAAGACGCAAGGGTGGGGACTACGGTGACACCTGCAGCGGGTCTTTAGCGACGCTTTGAATGTCGCTATTGACTCGAGGATGATTTTTTGCCTTCTCCCTCCATTATAAAAAGGTCTATCCTCCCCCATTTGCACCCATCATTTATCCAGGCACTCCACCACCTCCATATAGCTCCAAACAAGGTTGTGAAGACACCGAGCCGCCGACAGAAGCTCCTCCACCGCCGTGGCTGCCTTGACACCTTCTTCTTCCTTGTTCTTAGTTTTAGTTTCTTTGATAGTTGTAGTTATTTCGTATATTCAAGCATTCATCTACATTTGGTTGAACACAACATTTGATAATCAATTGAATATGCTTTTGATATCTTGTCTTTGCAACTAGTTATCATACCCTTATCATGATTCTCTAACCCTATCTCCCCCTCTCTCTCTCTCTCTCTCTCGCAAATGAATCAAACGACGAATTTTTGTGACATTGAAAGCGATTAAACAATTCGAATTCTTGTCTCCCTGTGTTCGATACTCGAACTCACATCCGATTCTTCTAATTAAAATTGATGTCGTAAAACGTGCTATAATAAACGATTTAACCTAAACGGATAAGGCGACATCAGTTTTTGGCGCCGTTGCCAAGGAACCACCTAAACCAATCTAAGAACCTAAACCCTAGTATGGACTTTAATGCCCATCCTCAACCATACCCGCCTAACCCTGATTTGAATGCTAAGGAGGAAATCCAAGGGAAACTTAATGCCTCTCAGTCAATTCTCGATAGCCTTCAATTGGAGTTATATAGATAGAATCAAGAATTGATTGAAGGGAAACAAGTCATGATTGATATGTTCCAATAATTGGATAAAGAGGGTCAACAGAAAGTGATAAAAGAAACTTCTTTCTCAGAGTCAATGGAACAAGGCCCCGTGATAATTGATTGGACCACAGCTAGTTGCCCAAAATTGGTGCAGTCCACTATCAACACTTCCCCAATGTTGGAAAGCATTGAGAATCCTTTGGAACACAAACAGGTAGAAAATGAGGATGAATCTGAAAATTTGAATGATAAGATTGGGATCGATGTTCCAGAATTGAATGATAATAATTTAGTAATAGGGACATCAAGATTTGGGGATGGGGAATTTGACTCTGAACACTTGGATTGTGAAATACTTAAAGATCTCATCATGGATTTAAAGGAAAGGCAACGGGAAGAACTGGAGCATGAAATGAATGATGAAATTAGCTCCATCACAAGTTCTTCCCTGATGATTGACTATGATTTGGAAGAAATGAACAAGATTTCAGGCTCCAATGGCTATGAGGATTTAGACAAAGAAATCATGATTAAGGATGAGGAGGATTTTCACTTTGACTCACCCGAATCAATCATGATTGATCAAACACATTCTTTTGTAACTAACCCAGGTCTCAAAGGTGTTAATGCAACCAATGTGGAGTTGGCTAAACCTTTAGATTTCAAACTTCTAGAAGAGGAAGAGAATATTTTGTTGAAATTAAGCTTTTGGATGGACACTGAAATAAGCCCTCCTAAGGATAATAAAATCGAAGAAGGAAATGTTGACTACAAGGGTCCTAAGTTTTTGGATGAACATTTAGTTTGCGATGCTTCTTTTTTGTTTCTTGTTTCAGTTTGGTGTTTTGGATTTTTGAGTTTCCCCTTTTGTGGAGTTGAGTTTCACCTCTTTTTGAGGTGACGGATTCTCCTCTGTTCCTTACGTCATGTATATGGTTTTCATCCCCTTTTAATAAAGTTTTAATTTACAAAAAAAAAAGTGTAACATCTTAAAAAATAGTCTCATATCATAAATTCATTAAAGTGGTGAGATATAAATATTGAGAATAATTACTTGATAACTTGGGCTTAAGTATTTTGGGTGGTTGTTGAGTTTATGAGCCCATACTCAACAAGATATTAAGGTTAGTTTTTCTTTTTTAACTCTGCTTTAGGCCTGAGTCGTTACAAAAGGTATCAAAGTCAAACTCCCTCTAGTAAGAGGAAGGGCTATCCTTGGGATGGCCAAAGAGTACACCATAAGATGGAGTTGCCACTACTACTGAGAGCACTTGATTGATTGAACCCTGACGAGGACGTTAGAATTTCAAGTATGGGATGTTGTAACACCTTCAAAAATAGTTTTACGTCGTAAACTCATAAAAGTGAGTGGTGGGATATAAGGATTGAGAATTGCTACTTATCAACTTGGGCTTAAGCATTTTGGGTGGTTGCTTAGGTCCATTGGGTTTGTACCCAACAAGTTGTTAAGGTCGATTTTTTTCAATTAGACTCAAGTTTAGGCCCAAGCCATTACAAATGATATCAGAGCCAAACCCCCTCTAATAGGAGGAAAGAGTTTCCCCTAGGACGACCAAAAAGTACGCCATGAGGTGGAACAGTTACTACTACTGGGAGTATCAAACCTTGAGGACTTCAAGTAGGGGAGGTTGTAACACCCCTAAGAATAGTTCCACAATGTAAACTCATGAAAGTCAGTGATGATATATAAGGATTGAAAATTACTAATTATCAACTTTGGTTTAAGCATCTTAGGTAGTTGCTTAGGTCCATTGGGCCAGTACCCAATAAGTTGTCAAAGTCAATTTTTCTTGATTAGACTTAAATTTAGGCTCGAGTTGTTACAGAATAGTATCAAAGCTAAACTCTCCTTAGTAGGAGGAAACGACTACCCTTAGGACAGCCAAAGAGTACACCATGAGATGAATTCATCATTACTATTAAGAGTATATTAATTAATTGAACCCTGATGATGACGTCATGATTTTAAGTAAAGGAGTTTGTAGCACCCTCAAAATTAGTCCCACATTGTAAACTTATGGAAGTGAGTTGTGTAATATAAGAATTAAAAATAACTACATGACAACTTAGGATTAAATATTTTGAGCGGCTGTTTGAATTTATGGGTCCATATCAACAAGTTGTCAAGACTAATTTTCTCCATTTAACTTAAGTTTAGGCCAAAATCACAATTAGATCATAAAAATGATAATGGAAATTACTATTAAAATTTGTAAGACTATGATCATATGAAGTCTGACTAGAATTCAAAGATTCCAAGCCATGAAATTCTTAATACTTTCGAAGAAGCAATGCCTTAAAAATCAAATTGAATTGAACCAATCGGTCAAATCGGTTAAATTAGAAATTGGTGCCTAACTAGTTAACTCGATTGGTTTAGGTAAATGAGGTCAAAATTGTTTTAAATTGATCAAAATCAAGCTTAAATCAGTTAAATCGATCAACCAATTTAACTAATTTTTTTGAGTTAAAACGCAAAGGAAAAGGAAAAAATCCAAATCCAAACACATCCCATTCACATCAAATAAAACTCAAACCCCTCTCCATGAATAAACCCTACCCCTTACGTCACCCCCACACTTATTAGGTTGTATTTGATAATGGGGTTAAGGGAGGTTAAAATGGAATAAGTGGAAATGACGTCTATTTGTGTGATGAATAAGGAGATGGATAAGTATACGATTAAAATATTTGATGTATTAATATGATATTAGTTGATATTTACTTAATCATATAAGTCGGAGAGGTGAATATTAGTGGATATTTATTTAATATTAAAAGTAAGAGTGGAGGGTATAGTTGGTATTTTTTAATAGTAAAAGTAAGTGAGAATGATTGGAAATTATTATATAAGAGTTCATGTTAAAATGATGGGAAAAACTTAGAAAAAACTTAGGAAATCCTTGAACCTGGGTTAACCCCGTTGCCAAACGGGGCCTTAGTGACACCCCAAATCTTAGCTCTCCATCGACTATCACCTACACTTTGCTGACACTCCTTATCGTAGGAACCCCTTATTGGATTTAAGAGCATAATTGCATCAATTTGGATGCAATTGTTATATGGTGACGTAAGAATTTATGTTGAAATCAGTAAGATTTGGGAGAAGCTTTTAGTCTCATACTGGAAGTGGACAAATCTCTTGGCGGGTGTAAAAGGCTTCTGCCTCCCATAGATTATGTAGTAAAGAGTGAGAGGTGGGGCTAGAGACCACGCACGCGCCTGTAACCCGCTCCGCCCCTTCCCAGCCCGACTCAAGCTTTGGCTCAAGTGAGAATCAATTTGGAACTTGGAACTTAGAGTCCTTTTGCTACGAACTTTTAATCTCACGATTTTGATCTGGATTGGTCGATTAAAAGGTAAAATAAGTTAACCAATTGTTTTGGTCGATCAATTGGTTTAGTCAATCAATTGTCATATTTCAAAAAAATAGGAATTTCCATAAACTTTTGGTCGGTGGCTCTATATAAGGGTCACGAGGAGGCTCCCATTTGACACACAACAAGAGCAGAAAAGCTCTCTCCACTCTCTCCCTCTCCCTTTCCCTCTCCCTCTCATTCTTGTCTCTCTTTCTTAATACATTCGTTCGACGTGAGATTGGTAAAAAAATATCCAATCGCTTTTGTCGATCTTACACAAGGAGATTAAAAGATCCACGATAAGTTGTTTGTTAATCAAACCATTAAATTGGTAGATCAATCGGGAATTTAGTTGGAAACTAAATTGCCTCAGCTTTGTTCTCTTAAGGTGGTTTTCAAGGACGTCCAAGATCGAAGTGTGCTGAATCTTGGAGGTGGATCGTCATATCTTGGTAGAAGTTTGTCAAACCTCGACACACCAGTATTGTGGGCGGTGATACTTTCTTTAAGGGAAGTCCTTAATGAGTGCTTCAGTCGAAGTAATCTCTAACCTTTCTTCATTTTGTTTATTTATGCTATTGCATGTTATTTGTTCTTTATTTTATTCTGGATCTTGCCAAATCATATTTGACTTACTTGATTTAATATTTTTTATCTTTGCGAAAACGTTCGAAATACATATGTTTATATTTATTTATTTCCTTTATGCGTTTAATTCAATAATCTTAGAGAATGTATCGCTTAGATCTAAAACATTTAGAATGTCCGAAATGACCTTCAAAGTACGTGTAGAATTATCTAATATGCCCTATTGCATGTTATTTGTTCTTTATTTTATTCTGGATCTTGCCAAATCATATTTGAGTTACTTAATTTAATATTTTTTATCTTTGCGAAAACGTTCGAAATGCATATGTTTATATTTATTTATTTCCTTTATGCGTTTAATTCAATAATCTTAGAGAATGTATCGCTTAGATCTAAAACATTTAAAATGTCCGAAATGACTTTCAAAGTACGTGTAAACTGATAAATGCCAGTTTATCATCATTTTTATGCATTTAAACAAACCTAACTCTTAGGATTTTACTTCGCAAACGGATTTTTTGGTTGCATTTAGGCATAAATTAGGTTAGGTATGCATTGCATTTTTTATTATCTTTTTAATACGTTTTTGTGAGTGTTAGGGATGTACAGACATACAGACCCCTAAAACCCTAGCACTCAAGAGGGCAAATGGTGAAGGAGAAGCCAAACTAGCTGGAACTCAACTTGATCCAGCTCACCACAGCTGAAACCTAGCTCACTTGATCTAGGGTTAGCTCATCCCAGCTCCATTCAGCTAATCTCAGCTGAATGGAAGCTCAACAGAGTTCATCTTAGCTCACCCTAGCTTAAGTCAGCTCATATCTAGCTCAACTTAGCTGAGTCTAGCTCATCTCAGCTCCCACTTGTCCACAGGGAGCTCTAGCTAGCTTAGCTGAGTTGACAGGAGTTCACCCCAGCTCAAATCCAGCTGCATCCAGCTCCACTCAACTCCAGCCAGCTAAAGAAGAACTCATCCCAGCTCAGGAAGCTCAAGTCCAGCTCCCGGGGACTTAGCTTAGCTCAACTCAATTGAGCTAAGCTACCTTAGCTACCTCAACCAGCTTGATTCTCCCCGGGAGCACCAGACCTAGTTCACCTCAGCTCATTATGGTAGAAGCTAGCTTACTTTAGCTTGGCTTAGCAGCTAGCAAAGAACTAGTAAGCTAAGCCAGCTAGAGTAGCTCCATGCCAACCTCTTCAGCAGCAGCCAGCTCCAATTTCAGCTCCAGACTTCTCCTCAACTCCTCCCTCCAAACCCTAGCTCCAACACCTTCTCCTTTAGCTAAGCTATCTTAGCTTAGCTTAGCTCAGCTAGCAACCTACTCCTTGGCCATCCACCACCTTCAATTTAACCCTAGCTAGCTCCACCAACTAAAGCCCTACCTAAGCTAACTACCCTACTCATTTTGGCGCCACTTCTTCACCACCTTTCAACCCTCAACTAACCACCAAAAGACACCAAAAGTTGGCGCCAAAACTACCCCTAACCACCTCTCTTTTGGTGCCAACTTTCAGCCCTTAATCCACCCTACACCTACCCACATAACCCATCCTAGCCATCCACCTACCCCTCCTTCTAGAATCCTTCTTGGCGCCAACTTAGACCCCCTTCTAGAAGCCATTTTGGCGCCAACATCAAGGGGTGTCAACACCCATAACCACCCCCTAGGTGTCCCTTAAGGTGGCGCCAATTGACCTTGGCCATTGGATCCTTAACCACCTCCATCTCTTCATCTTAGCCCTCCATTCCAAGAGTCACCTTAGCCCCCTTCCTATTCTATAAAAACCCACCACCTACCACCATTTGGGGCATCCTCCATTAGTGTATTTTGCTACCTATACCACCTATACCTACGGCCAAGAAGAAGGAGTAGAGAAGGAGATTAAAGGGGCACATCACCAGCCCTTTTGGTGCCTTCTTCTCCCCACTCTCTTCAACTTGAGCCACACCGAGGAGGAGGACTCTTTCACTTCAAGGAGGATGGCCAGGCAAAGGAGAAGGACCTAGGGTGGACGTCCACCCTTGGAGAGAAGCTTAGGGCACTCCCCCTTAGGGCTTGCCTTGGAGGACATCACCTCGGCAGAGCACAACAAAGGAGTTGGAGGACTCTTTTCAAGATTGGGAGCTACCAACCTTGAAGCAAGAAGCCCTCTTCTTCACCATCTATCTAGAGGATTTGTGTTTGCTTTTGTTTATTTTAATTTTTCTAGTAGTAGAAGCATTCCTCTGCTAGGCCTTTTTGTAAAACACTTTTCATTAATCTAGTTGCCTTCTTTGCAATTTCTTATTTGCATTTCTACTTGATTTGTTTTTAGCATTCTTCACTCCCTCTCCCTAATTATTCTAGGCCTCCACTTGCCTAGAGTGAGCTTAGGGAGAGGTTCTACTTGCCACTTAGAAGTAGTATTTTAAATTTAAAGTGTAAATCACCTTCCCGTCACCATTTTGCATGTAGTCTTAATTCAAAAACAAAAAAAATGATATATTGAAAAAATACCAAAAAGAAAGTTGAGATTTGTATTCCAAGCAAGAGAATCACTTTTGCAAACATTTGGCCTCCTTGGACGACCCTAGATACTCCCCTATCTAGGAATATAAATTTAAGCGTTGATCGGTTTTACGCGTTACAACGACCTAATTAACAAATCGCGTAAAATCCGTTATCACTTTTTGGCATCGTTGCCGAGGAGGCACGGCTTTGCATTAGTTAATTTTCTCTTGCTTGAAGTGGATCTCATCCCCTTCTCTTTCTTTCTTTTGTGTGTGCAGGAATTACAGCGGGAAGGCGAGAATCTGGAAGTGAGAGCTCAAAGATCCTTTTCTTCCCGTGAAATTCAGGTTGGTTCCCCTTTCTTGTCACATTTAGGCTTAAAGACTACCAAAAAATATTAAACTTGGCTTTCAGGACCATAAACAATTTAATTAACTGGAGTGGTGCCCATATAAAATCCATTGTTTGCTTGAATGCTTCTTTAACACCATTCCATTGCAAGTATTGGTGTTCTATTTTTCGGGTTCAGATTTCTGTCTGGACTCAAAAATTGATTCCTAACAGCACAGGCCTCCTAAAATCATAAAATTTTATACAGTGATTCCCAATTAAGTTTGGAACATCTGTTCCAAATTTTAGATCAATTGGATTTAGATTTAATTTTTAAAAATTCGTGGACTGCAGAGGGGTCACACCCTCTCATCTTCCTATTTTACTACTGTATGAGAATTTTTAGAATTTTTATACTCATCCAATTTTTATGAAATTTATCTTGCTGGAATCCTTATGAAATTTTACACATCATATAAAATCACAAAAATTTTCTGAGGTCGGTGGTGATACTGAAAAGTCCAAAATACACACTGGTATCATTTCTGGACTTTAACACCAGTACAATTAAAAATTCAAAATAATTATCAAACAAATTCCTAAAATCTTACAAAAATCTTTTTTATAATCCTTGTTTGATTTTATTCAACGTAGTGGTGTTGTTTGACTTGTTTGGACCACTACTTAATACAGAAACCCTAAAATTAATTCATTGGTAGTAATTTTCTATCTTAGGGATAATTGACTTAGGGTTTCTTTCTTTCTTTTTAAAGACTCACATTAAAGGAAATTAACCATCACCAATATAACTTGTCTTTCCTTTTATTGTGAAATTTCAAACTTGTTTGAAAATTTAAAGAGAAAAATCCTAAAACACATTTAATTAAATCAAATCCTAAAAGACAAAAATACAAAAAAGTTGTGTGACAACTTGATTTTCATTGGAGCCACTCTCCAATTCCTGCACACACACAAAAAAATCAAAATAACAGGGCAACAACCCAATAAACACCCTCCACATTCCGTGTGCACTATTGCATCCTAGACCTAATTAAAATTTGTAGCAACTTGACCCCTAAGGCTTTATCAACTTAGGCTTGCTATTTAGGTCTTAAGTTTTCTTTAGTTAGTACCAATTCTGTCATCTATATCTGGTGTTCAGGCTGAGGGGCCGTGTCAAACGACCAGGCGTGTGTTTGTACAAGCACCTGGGGTTTTCCCTGGGAAATGTTTGGACCCAAACCTCCCCTTAAGCAACTTGGCTAGATTTGTTGATGGAACGGGTATTCACTATTGACTACTTATTTCCTATATAGACCAAGTCTTAGGTTATTATTAGGAAGTCACATTTAAGTTAGGTTTAGTTTTGTTTGTTTGAATTGCACGCTTTCTCTCATCTCTTTCTCTTCTCCTCCCCTCCCGATCTTCCATTTTATGCATGGGCGACGGTCTAAAAATCCGCACTTGGAAGGACCATTTGATTTCACCCCCCGCGGAAAAAGACCACTTTTTCTGTCTTCTTCTCCTGAAAAAATGGAAACATAACAAAATAGGTCCATTGACCCTTCCACTTCCACCTCTAACCCCACCACTAACCCTAATTCTAACCCTTCCACCCAAAACCCACCCACCATTAACTTCCCACACTTGGAAATCCCTGATCTTGAGTTGCCCCAAACACAACATCAAGACCCCCTACCTGATCTTTTAAAGTTGATGGCCGAGCAGATTAATAAATTAAATTCCAATCAACAAACATTGACTAGGAACATTCAAAACCTAGCCAATTCAAGGCCACACCCCCCACCCCGTCAACAGCCCGTTGTTCCTCTAAAAGATTTCTATGATTCGTCTTATTATGAGGAACGACCAGGGGTGGTCAAACCGGAGGGAGCCTGCTGTCCTGAACCTAATTAAACACTTTCATGGCCTTCCTAGGGAAGACCCTTTCAGCCACCTTGAAGAGCTAACTCTTCTTGCACAAACAACCCATTCCCGAAATGTGCAAGAAGACATATGGCTGATGCGGCTTTTTCCATTATCTCTTAAAGATAAGGCCGCTTATTGGTTCAGGACCATTGGCCGACCCATCACAACTTGGCCTCAACTCAAGAGCGCCTTCCTCAAGAAATTCTTTCCCATAGGTCATACCAATTCCTTGCGAAGATCTATTACTACCTTTCACCAAAAATCTGGTGAAACTTTCCATGATTCTTGGGAAAGATTTCAAGATCTTTTAAGAAGTTGCCTGCAGCATGAGATTCCTTTATGGCAGCTCATGCAAATCTTCTATCATGGATTAGAAGATCAAATCCGACATTTTGTCGATGCCTCGTTTGGCGGCAACTTCTTAAATAAAGATGCTGAAAGTGCCTACGACCTGTTTGAAGAAATGAGTGAAAACTCATTTAATCAATCTTCCATGAACACATTTTGCAGAACCCAAAACCCCTAGATCGGTGTTCATGAAATAGGCACTCAATCTATCCCTGTCACCTAAGACAATCTTCAATTGATCGCTCGAAAACTCGACTAGATGCATATTAATCAAAAGAAAATTGAGGAAAGACTGGCCACATCAACTCAAGCTCCACACCCACATCTAACCCAACCTAACTTTCCACGAAGAGAAAATTTGCACAATCTCAACACTACTACTGCTGATTATTCTAAGGTTGCCCATGATTCACTGGGGAATTACAACTATCCAGATCTAAACCCCACTCAAAATATTTCTGCCATCCAGGAGCCCTTTAAAAATTCTTCCAATTGGAAAAATTACCGGAACTACTCCTAGAAAAATCAAGTTTCTTCCCAGCCATATCATTTTAATGAGTATGGGTCGAATCCAATCTTCCATCCTGGGCCATCCCAACAAGACATCAATGCCTAGATGATGCGAACCCTGCAGGATATGCAAACAAAAATGACGGAAGTAACCCGCACCATCACAAATTTGAACAATCAGATTGGGGTTACTCCCACGCAAAGACCTGTAGGACATCTTCCGTCCCAACCCATGCCCAAACCCTAATCACCAAGGGAACCATTATATGGGCAGAACTACACACTATCCAAATCAGCCTCCTCCTAATCCACCACCTCAGCAGCCTCCCAGATTTCCGCAATCACAGGCCTCCCCACCTCCTCCAAATAATAATCCGACTGCACATGCAGTTACTTTAAGGAGTGGGAAAACTACCACTGACCCCGGGCCTTCACACAAACCTGGTGAACTACCAGTGCAAATTGACTCCTCACCTCCCCATCAGGAAGAAAAAGAAATACGAAAATCCCAAGACAAGATTCCTATCCCTTTCCCACAAGCTCTCTACCCCACCACCAACAAAAAGAAGAAATCTGAGCCAACTACAGAAGAACTCATGGATCTATTGATGTAAACACATTTACACTACTTAAAATGTCTATTTATGCATGTTCTTAAGCATAGGATTGCATTTCATGATATAAATATTGCACAACATGCATCATCTCGCATTTAGAGTAGTTTGAATAAAATGGAGGTTAATTGTCTCCTTTTATGTGCTTGGATAGGGCAAACATTTTATCGGGGCCTCGGATCAAAGATCCAACCGTATGGATATGATCAGGGTGACGATTGGAGTTCAACGACTCCAAGATTGCCCTAATCAGGCATCCGTAGCATCAGATAGAGATCGGGGAACCCTAGAAGATCAAGGGCCAGGATGATGTAAATCCGCACTCAGATGACAAATCCGACCACACGGATGAATTCGGATCGACGATCGCAGCCCAACGACACAAAAATCGAGTCAATCTGACATCCGTGGCACCATCTACAACTTCTAGAAGATGGACGGCCAAGATGGCGCCACGTGGTGCCATCTCAGCCGCCCAAACGGCCGCTGGCATTTTGTGAAGGCCCCCGCCCGATCGCTCTCCACCGTCAGATGAAGATCCAACGGCTGTGGCCGCCCGGCGCTTAAAACGTGCGCTCGACAATCCGCGCCCCGCAGCGCAGCGGTCGAGCGCACTTACGCTAGCGCGGGGCGCGAGTTCGAGCCGCGGCGAGTGGATTGGAGGCGCAGGTAATCGAGGCACGTGGAGCGTCGAATGGAGATCGTGCGGTCGCGGGCGCCCGATAGCGCCGACGCACGATTGGACGCCCTGCGTAACGTGCGATCGCACGCGTAGGCGGGCGGGTTGCAGCGGGCGCAGACGCGATTTAAGCCGTCCGATCTCGCGATCGGACGGCTGAAAAGCGCTGGACGTGCGCGAGCGTTGAGGAGCGGGCAGCCGAGTAGGCGCGTGTGGGCGCGGCGGCGACGGCCACGTCGGGGCTTTAGTGACGGATTTATCCGTCACTAAACACCCCTTATTTATTATTTTGAAGATGTAATGTCCATTTTGCCCCCACTCCTTGCAACTATAAAAGGAGACCCCCTCCATACGAAATTCTCATCCCTTCTTTCTCCTCTCTACCCCTCCAAAGCTCAAGAGAAGCTTGTCCCACACCCGGGATGCTTCTCGCAAGATAAAGTCCAATTTTCGTTCCCCTTCGGAAGTGGATCCCGCAACGACGACGGCGTGCTGCTTCGTTCCCGTTCTTCTGCTTCGTCCTCCTTCGTCCCGCTTCGTTCTCCTTCGTCCAGGCGTCGTCCCGTCTGGCTCGTCCTCCGAGCAACCATCGAGGAGGATTTCTCTCTCCCTATTCTTTTTACCGCTTTCTAGTATAGATTTACTGCTTTCTAGATTAATCTACTCGTCCTCCAAGAAATCGTCGAGGAGGACATTTCTCTCTCCATTCTTTTAATGCTTTCTAGAGTAAATTTATCGCTTTCTAGAGTAATTGTTTTATGCTTTCTAGTTGTAATGAACAATCTCTTCAATACAAAAATTCCTTGTTTGTTCTACATCTCATTTTGATTTCTCTGTGTAATATTCTCTTTCTCTCTTACTCTCTCTCTCTTCTATTTATTGTAAATAATTAGATGATTCTAAATTGAATTATTCTGTAACAAATAAAGAGAAACGCGTAGTTTTTAAATCAAACGTTTGCCTCCCTGTGTTCGACCCGGAATTTTAATTTCAGTATAAATTTTTTTTGTTGAACACGAATTCTTCGCTTTCGAACTACAATGACAGGTTTTCCAAAATCAATCTCGTTAGCGTAGGTTCATACACGTTCAACATTTTGGCGCCGTTGCCGGGGAGGCAACGATCTTTGATTTCTCTTCGCGTTTTGTAACTTACAAATCATTTACCTCACTTTTCTCCTTTCTTATTGTAATTGCAAGTACTCTTTCGAGGCAGGCAAAAGCGGTAGATTGGAGTTAAGTGCTGTAGAAGGTTTTGTGAGTTACCCCCCACCTCCCACCCATTAGATTTCATTTCATCACATAATAACTCAAACATCAATCAACCTAGGTGTTTTTATAAACTCTAAGGTTAGATTGTTTGTTGTTTGACACCCATACTCACCCCAACCCCCACATTAAAAAGAAAAAAAAAATCTCACAGAGGTACATAACCTCATCTGATTTTCAAACTCAACCGGTAATCCAATCTTAGGAGCCGGTACACACATCCAAACACATAATTGAGTAGAAATCAGATTAGGTAATCATTTGTGTGCCTAATTAAGTGGTGCAACAGGCCAATTGTTTGAGTTGATTGGGCCGCACCACTTCAAATAAAATCAACTCATCAAGAAGCTGCCAATTAGGTTCAACTCTTAGGGATTTACCAGGCACTCCACATTCTTTTTAAACATTAAAGGAAAACATCTTCACCTGTGCTTGTAAAACTTGGTGTGCCAACGAGACTTGATTGAAAACACCTAAAGTTGAATCCTAAAAGCTACTAAGCAAGATTTGAATCTTAAAATTCACCACATCAAAAACAATCTTGCTTGAAAACCACTGGTTGTGCACTCACACACGAATCAATCAATCATTAAGGGCACAACCCATTTAAAGGGCCCATCACATTCCAAAGCACATTCAAACCTAGCCCTAAATAAAACAGAGTAGACGTTGGCCTTAAGGATTGGACTCGCTCTTCAGAACCCAGAACGAGATTATTTTCAATTAGTCTGTTTCTACTGTTCAATCTGATGTCTAGCTAGGGGAGCAGAGTCAAACGATCGCGGCTGGGGGGTACACTAGGAACCGGAGGCGCAAGCCGAAGGAAGAACCTTCTCCCCAGTCCCTCCTTCTAACTGGTTGGATTGAACAGACGGAAGTAGATCAAATCGTTCCTTTATCTCAAGACGGGTTTTGAGAGTCTGTAGGTCTTTAGGCTAACCTATTTAAGGATAGGTTTGATTGTTTGTATTGCAGGGCACCTTTCTTCCTCCTGTGTATCATGAATCCTTCCACATATTTCACGCATTCCCGCTCTTTCCCTCCTGTTGTAAATTATCCTCAACATGACGATTATCCCAACTCGTATTGTAATCGACCATCAGTTAGTTGGGATAATTCTGATTGGGGATACAATTCTGGACCCCCGTGTTTAGGGTCTAACCCTGAACATTTTGATTCTGATTTTTATCCTTTTCAGAGCTACATCGATTATAGATCGTCCTCCTTTCATGAACAACCTAATACGATCTACAATCAAGAAGGATACACTGATCCTTACCCATCCTCTGATTTCACTGCCTTTAGGTCATCACCAACTTTTGAACAATCTGAAATGACCTATTATCGGGATGGGTATAACGAATCTCAATTCGTTAATTCCTCTGCATTGATGTCAAACCCACCCAATCCTGAACCAGCTCATTTGGTTCAGGTTAACCAGGTTCAAGATAAGGTTCTGGCTAACTTGAGGAATATCATTCAATCTTTAGAAGTTCAGCCAATACCTTGCATTGAGAGATTGGAGCCCCTGATTGAAATGATTGATGATTTAAATAAGTCTTTGTTGTATTGGCTCCAGGATGTTAAGGATAAGAACCCGGGTGAGTTTCTACTTGGGAAATTAGCGAAATTGAGGATGAGATTCGTGGTTGCTTTGATTCAATCTTGGAATAATTCCCAAGATGAACTCTCTTCAGGAAAGCCAATGACAGAACTCGCTCAGGCACCTGTTGGGGGGGACACGTGTTACGAGTCTGACCAGATTGAATTAAAACAACCAATTAAGGATGATCTGATTTCTTCGCCTGAGATCCCTAAGCCGGGTTACGAGGAAATGTATGTCTCCTTGGAACACAAAGTGACAAATGATTTTGGGACATGCATTGATACGGATCCTGATGGTGAAGATTCAAGTTGCGAAGTCTCACGCGAGTTTTCTGAACATGATTTCTGTGAGACAATTGGGCCTGAGGAATCTGATAGATCAATTGATAGCCCAATAACTGAGAACACTGATCTTATTAGGGCACACATTATGGATCCAGAATCACATTTTCTGGAGGAATCAATTCAATGCCCTGATTATCAGTTACACCATGTTGAGCTTATTGATGATTCTAATTCTGAGATAATTAGACCCGAGTCAATTTTGATTCTGCCACATCATTTAGACTTGGAGATTTCAGACGGGGTGATGAATATACAAGAGGTCCTGGAATTTGATATGCTAAATGAGGAGGATAGGAGCTGGGAAGTTTTGATTTGGGAAGTTAATTCAGGAGGAAATGGAAGATTGAGTCGAAGGGTTCCTTTTAAGTTGAAACCATCAAATCAGAACCCTTACGACATTTGTTTCGAGGATGTTCAACCCAAGCACACATTCAACGATTATCCTTTTGAGCTTCAATTTTCTGTAACCCGACTTTTTGGTCTTGGGTTGCATCCTCAGAAATTGCAGGCCCGATCCCACTTACATTCTGATTTTAGGTTTTGGGTAATTTTTATCTAGAACCTAAGATATTCTCGATTATGGGGTGTGGGTCTGCACCACAATTTGGTCCACATCTGTGGACCTCTGCTGACAGGTCATAGGATTCTTCTGTTCATTCTAATTCTGACCTGCACATGTGAATTCTTCATTTCTTTTCCTTGTATAGTGTGCCTAGCTGAAGGCACTAAACTCAGCACTTATACAGTTCTTTTTCGTTTTCATCTTGGAGCGGACCTGATATTCACGTAATTCAGGTGCTTTCTACGCTTTTCCACTCTGTTTTATGTCTTTTTAATACAATGAGGACATTGCATTAGATAGGCAGGGGGGTGGATATTTATCTCTGAATTCATTTTTCAGCTCCGTAGATTTGTTTTATTTTATTTTATATAAAAAAAAATCAGAATTAGGAAAGAGAATTTGGGTTTAAGAAAATTTTCAATCTTAAGAAATATTACATTAAGATCTGAATACAAAGACCCTTCAGGTCTTTAAACTTAATCAGCCCGTGTATCCACTAAAATGTGGATTTGTTTTTCGAGTTCTCTCCAACTTGAATTTTATTTTAATAGGAGTAAATAAGTTTGGGTGATAAGTACACGACTTATCAACCCTCCCTCTGATGTGAGGGATTTTGAGTCTTAAGAATCTACACACTTTCTTTGCACTGACTCATTGTTCGGCGATTTTTACGGAAATTGGATAGCTAATGAACCTTCTAGGGTGATATGGCTGGCAAGTTATCGTGGGTAACAGCCCATAGGTAGGTTGTCCAGAGCCCAGTCACTGGACCTTTCTCTTTTTCCTGCCCTTAGGTAAATCTTAGACCAGGGAAGCCACCTATTTAAAAAAAAAATCAAAAATAAAAGGGAGAAAAGAATAAAAAGAAATAAGCCACACTTCCCCGCACGGGTATGGCTGGCAAGTTGTCGGTGGTAACAGCTCATCGACCGGTTGTCCAGAACCTAGCTCAGAAAATGCACTAAAAATTCCCAAAACACTTAGGAAGAAGCGGAGAAGTAGAATAAACCGGGGAGATATACACTGGATTCACCCTTGTGTTGACCCCGTAAAAAAATAAAAGTAGGGAGAAAGCTACCGGTTGTAAAGATACACCTTTAGGAAGAATTCTTTTTGAGGTCACCTAGAGGCGTAGAAATCTGAAGTCCGTTCTAATTGCCGGTCAACGAGTCTATCACAATCACAATAAGATGCTTAAAACTTAGGGTTCTCATCAAATCTTGGGTGAGTTAAATGGCCGTAGAAAGCCACTCTTAAACCCTAAAATTTGAAAATCCAAAAAAATTAGAAAAGAGTAAAAAGAGAAAAAGAAAATTTTCTTTGAATAAGGCGAGGGCTTGAGGCGGTCTGCATTTTGCTGATACCCGGGTACTGTTGTATCTTTGAAAGTTCAGTTCCTAGGTAAACAATTTCTTAATGATTGAAAATAACTCAGGTCCAAATAATCTAACATAATTCTTTTATAAATAGCATATAGTTTTTGCTAAGGACTAGCAAAAGATAGGCATGGGGGTATGATGTAAACACATTTACACTACTTAAAATGTCTATTTATGCATGTTCTTAAGCATAGGATTGCATTTCATGATATAAATATTGCATAACATGCATCATCTCGCATTTAGAGTAGTTTGAATAAAATGGAGGTGAATTGTCTCCTTTTATGTGCTTGGACAGGGCAAACATTTTATCGGGGCCTCGGATCAAAGATCCAACCGTATGGATATGCTCAGGGCGACGATTGGAGTTCAACGACTCCAAGATCGCCCTAATCAGGCATCCGTAGCATCATATAGAGACCAGGGAATCCTAGAAGATCAAGGGCCAGGATGGTGTAAATCCGCACTTCAGATGACAAATCCGACCGCACGGATGAATTCGGATCGACGATCGCAGCTCAACGACACAAAAATCGAGTCAATCCGACATCCGTGGCACCATCTACAACTTCTAGAAGATGGATGGCCAAGATGGCGCCATGTGGTGCCATCTCAGCCGCCCAAACGGCCGCTGGCATTTTGTGAAGGCCCCCGCCCGATCGCTCTCCATCGTCAGATGGAGATCCAACAGCTGTGGCTGCCCGGCGCTTAAAACGTGCGCTCGACAATCCGCGCCCCGCAGCGCAGCGGTCGAGCGCGCTTACGCGAGCGCGGGGCGCGGGTTCGAGCCGCGGCGAGTGGATTGGAGGCGCGGGTAATTGAGGCGCGTGGAGCATCGAATGGAGATCGTGCGGTCGCGGGCGCCCGATAGCGCCGACGCGCGATTGGACGCCCTGCGTAACGCGCGATCGCACGCGTAGGCGGGCGGGTTGCAGCGGGCGCGGACGCGATTTAAGTCGTCCGATCTCGCGATCGGACGGCTGAAAAGCGCTGGACGTGCGCGAGCGTTGAGGAGCGGGCAGCCGAGGAGGCGCGCGTGGGCGCGGCGGCGACGGCCACGTCGGGGCTTTAGTGACGGATTTATCCGTCACTAAAGACCCCTTATTTATTATTTTGAAGATGTAATGTCCATTTTGCCCCCACTCCTTGCAACTATAAAAGGAGACCCCCTCCATACGAAATTCTCATCCCTTCTTTCTCCTCTCTACCCCTCCAAAGCTCAAGAGAAGCTTGTCCCACACCCGGGATGCTTCTCGCGAGATAAAGTCCAATTTTCGTTCCCCTTCGGAAGTGGATCCCGCGACGACGACGGCGTGCTGCTTCGTTCCCGTTCTTCTACTTCGTCCTCCTTTGTCCCGCTTCGTTCTCCTTCGTCCAGGCGTCATCCCGTCTGGCTCGTCCTCCGAGCAACCGTCGAGGTGGATTTCTCTCTCCCTATTCTTTTTACCGCTTTCTAGTATAGATTTACTACTTTCTAGATTAATCTACTCGTCCTCCAAGCAATCGTCGAGGAAGACATTTCTCTCTCCATTCTTTTAATGCTTTCTAGAGTAAATTTATCGCTTTCTAGAGTAATTGTTTTATGCTTTCTAGTTGTAATGAACAATCTCTTCAATGCAAAAATTCCTTGTTTATTCTACATCTCATTTTGATTTCTCTGTGTAATATTCTCTTTCTCTCTTACTCTCTCTCTCTTCTATTTATTGTAAATAATTACATGGTTCTAAATTGAATTATTCTGTAACAAATAAAAAGAAACGCATAGTTTTTAAATCAAACGTCTGCCTCCCTGGGTTCGACCCGAAATTTTAATTTCGGTATAAATTTTATTTGTTGAACACGAATTCTTCGCTTTCGAACTACAACGACAGGTTTTCCAAAACCAATCTCATTAGCGTAGGTTCGTAAACGTTCAACATCTATTTAGGCAAGTTCATATCAATATTCCTCTCCTAGATGCCATCAAATATATACCTGCCTATGCTAAATTTTTGAAGGAGATTTGTACTCCTAAAAGGCAGGCCAAAAATCTAGGACAGGTGCATCTTTCGGAGACAGTAAGCTCTATCATACAGAGTAAGCTGCCTCCTAAGATGAAAGATCTTGGGGCGCCTTTAATTTCTGTAATTATTGATGACACTACATTTAATCGCGCCCTCCTTGATCTTGGTGCCTCAGTTAATATTATTCCCACGAGTTTTTTCGAAGAATTTCAGATCGGTGAATTAAAACCCGTCGAGGTTACCCTGCAATTAGCCTACCGATCTACAATCAAACCTCGTGGGATTGTCGAGGATGTTTTAGTCAAGGTCCAGAATTGTGTCTTCCCTGCAGACTTTCTGATTCTTGACATTGAGGTACCGGAATCATTACTAGACTCCCCAATAATCCTTGGACGCCCTTTTTTGGCCATTGCAAAGGCAAATATCAATTGTCACACTGGCAAAATGGATATCAACTGCGCAAGCCAAACTATCACTTTAGATATTTTCAAATCCTCCAGGAGATTCCATGATGATAACTTTTTTGAGGACTCAAATACTAAAATTTCCAATATGGTGGAGGAGACAATGTTAATAGATACCCTTATCGACCATAATTTTTTTGAGGACTCTGATTCAGAATCAGTGGTCGGCGAAATTTGTGATCTGGAAACTTGTCTTGACCCCAAATTTATTCCTGATACACCCCTTAAGCACCCTAACCCACCCACTATTCACACACCTAATTTTTCCACACTAACTTCACCCAATCCTCACCATTCCTTCTTCGACTCCTTTTTTACGGACCTGCCACCAACCCCGCCCAAGTTTAGCATCCAACCTAATTTAAAACCATGGCCAGACTCGGGCTACACTTATCATTTTCCATCCAACTTTGATCCCAATATTGCTTCTAATCAATTTTCTAGGGATCTAGAAGAAGACACCTTTTTTACGGGCATCCAAGTGTCCAATTATTTACATGATTTTACGTCTTCTGTGCATACCTTCACGCCTGGCTGAATGGCGTAAAAGATAGCACTGGATGGGAGGTAACCCATCATTTTTTCTTGCTTTCCCTTTTTCTTCTTTTTCCAGGTTTTGTTCATCCTAAATCTGACCGTTCTTCACTAAGGTGATCCATTTTCCCTCCTAATGCATGAGGACATGGCATATCTTAAGCATGGGGGGTGTTTCTAAATTTTTACGATTGATTTAGGATGTTCAAAACCTAAAAACATGCAATTTTCTTTAATTTATTTCCTGCTTGCATACCCAAAAAAAATGATGAAAAACTTTTTGAGGAAAAATTTTGAAATCGGGACTAAGGTCGAAAAATTCACCTTTGATACAATAGGATTTAATCTTTAACAAACTAAGGATAAGGACATGGATCTGATCATTAGAATTCCAGGGTCTATTTTAGACTAGATCAGATATCCTTCTCTAAAATTCCACCTAAACTCATGATAGTTCAGGTGACTTGATCCTATTTTGTAATACGGAAAGTATTTGACTTAGTTTCTGATTCAAAAACTTGCGTGTCTTGAGAAACTTCTTGTGTCAATTTTCACACACAAGCCAACACTTAAAAATAATTAAAATTTTGAAAAACTCCCTTGTTTGGACTTAGTAAAAGTCTGAAGCAGATCATTGGTTTGAGTTCCAACCACCGAGGAGGAAAATACCTCCTTTGAGGACGCGATGTCAACATGTTACCGCCTCGGCGCTGGTCCATATCTATATTTCATATCTTTAGATGGAGCATTAAAGCACATTTTAGCAGCTCAAGTGTCTTGGACGGTGCTCTACCTATAGTGTCGGAGCAAGAACTTGAGTTTGCTTGGAACGCCTCTTTACACTGCATCGTGTTTTGGGGTTGTGAGCTCCTAGGTGGTGTCATGGACGGTGATATCTCGAAGTACTGGCGCCAGAGCCCCCTCGAGGAATGGTAACGGGAATGATGATCCCGACACATCTGTTGTAAGACTAAGCTAAAAATAAGCATGGGGGAGAATAATAATAATAATAACACGTCCTTATAAATGTTGGCTTTTCACAAGCACAGACACAAGGTTTTAAAGGATTTAGCAAATTGCGAATCAAATTCATAAGCCAGAAAAATCCTAAAAACAAAAATTTCAAGTCATCTGAATTAACAAAGGGCTAATTTGTGAATTTTCTGGAGGATATATTGATCCCGTTTTGTCTAATGGTTGGATCCAAAAATAAATCTTGATGTTTATCTTTAACAAATCCTGTACCTCCTGTGTTTTAATCTACCAAGGTCCCGTAATCTCTTTTTCTCCTCAAAAGTTAAAAAAAATTAGATTTCCCAAAATTTTCGTTTTCCAAAAAATTGAAGTTTTGCTAAGTGACTAGCAAAAGATAAGCATGGGGTTGTGATAAACGTCAGTTTATCATCATTTTTATGCATTTAAACAAACCCAGCTCTTAAGATTTTACTCTGCAAATGGGTTTTTGGGTTGCATTTAGGCATAAATTAGGTTAGGCATGCATTGCATTTTTTATTGTCTTTTTAATATGTTTTTGTGAGTGTTAGGGATGTACAGATATACAGACCCCTAAAACCTTAGCACTCAAGAAGGCAAATGGTGAAAGAGAAGCCCAGACTAGCTGGAACTCAGCTTGATCCAGCTCACCACAGCTGGAACCTAACTCACTTGAATTAGGGTTAGCTCATCCTAGCTCCATTCAACTAATCTGAACTAAATGGTAGCTCAAGAGAGTTCATCTTAGCTCACCCTAGCTCAAGTCAGCTCAGATCCAGCTCAACTTAGCTGAGTCTAGCTCATCTCAGCTCCCACTAGTCCACAGGGAGCTCTAGCTAGCTCAGCTGAGTTGACAGGAGTTCACCCTAGCTCAGATCCAGCTACATCCAGCTCCACTCAACTCCAGCCAGCTGAAGAAGAACTCATCCCAGCTCAAGAAGCTTAAGTACAGCTCCCGGGGACTTAGCTTAGCTCAACTCAATTGAGCTAAGCTACCTTAGCTGCCTCAACCAGCTTGATTCTACTCGGGAGCACCAGAGCTAACTCACCTCAGCTCATTATGGTAGAAGCTAGCTTACTTTAGCTTGGCTTAGCAGCTAGCAAAGAACTAGCAAGCTAAGCCAGCTAGAGTAGCTCCATGCCAACCTCTTCAGCAGCAGCCAGCTCCAATTTCAGCTCCAGACTTCTCCTCCTCAGCTCCTCCCTCCAAACCCTAGCTCCAAATCCGATCGCACGTTACGCGGGGCGTCCAATCGCCGTAACGTACGATCGTGCCACGGATGTCGGATTGACTCGATTTTTGTGTCATTGGGCTGCGATCATCGATCCGAATTCATCCGTGCGGTCGGATTTGTCATCTGAAGTGCGGATTTACACCATCCTGGCCCTTGATCTTCTAGGGTTCCCCGATCTCTATCTGATGCTACGGATGCCCGATTAGGGCGATCTTGGAGTCGTTGAACTCCAATCGTCGCCCTGATCACATCCATATGGTTGGATCTTTGATCCGAGGCCCCGATAAAATTTTTGCCCTATCCAAGCACATAAAAGGAGACAATTAACCTCCATTTTATTCAAACTACTCTAAATGCGAGATGATGCATGTTATGCAATATTTATATCATGAAATGCAATCCTATGCTTAAGAACATGCATAAATAGACATTTTAAGTAGTGTAAATGTGTTTACATCAAGGGGCTATGGGAAGAGTTGGACAAGAAGTACAATATCGAGGATCTTGGTATTGAAAAATACTCTATCGTAAAATTCCTTAAATTCCAAATGGCTAAGGGTAAATCGGTATCAGAGCAGGCACACAAATTTCTATTAATGCTCCATAGTTTAGCAGAAGCTGAAATGAAGCTTCTTGAGAAGTTTCAAGTCATGTCTATCATTGAGAAATTTCCTAAATCTTGGGAGGACTTCGGGATGACTCTCAAGCATAGGAAGGGAAAGATTTCTCTTGATGACTTGATGATAGCCATTACTATTGAGGAAGAGAATGGGGAATAGAAACCTGTATGGAGTCTAAGGTGAATGTCATGACATCTAAGGGCAAGGAGAATAAAAAATAAGAACAATAAAAACAAAACGAAAGCCAAACCCAAAATCCAAAATAAATCCAAGAATAAACCATGCTGGCACTACGAGGGGGCTTTGGAAGAAGGATTGTCCTTCTAATAAAGCTCAGCAGAAGACTACAGATGAGAATCCTTAGGTGAATGTGATCACCGAGGAGGCTGGGCTTAGCAATGAGTATATTTTAATAAAACCTAAACTCTATGTTATTCACGATCCTACTGAATGACTCGTGGATACTGTTGCATGCGAATTGGGAGATTTAAGATGCATTTGATGTAGTATACTCGTAAATCGCACAACAAACACTTAAATTTATGAACTAAAAATCTAATTGGAGTCCGAGGTCATTCGCAAGGAGCAAATATGTAATTCACGCATTAATCTTCATTCAAAATAAATGAACGTAGTAAATTAAGCATTAGATAGAAGAGATTCAATGTATAAAACTTGTCAGATTGCTATTCAATGTAAATCAATATATCTCAAAGAATGTAGAGACAAAAAGAGTAGAGAAAACATAAAAAGTGGTGATTTAGATCACCATTTAGATCCCTTTAATTAAACATATCTCATCTATTCAATTTATTCAAATAATCCAATAGTATATTTAATCAATTCAACTTAGGTACTTAAATGTTCCAATAGTAGCAAAATTAACCTCAAGCCTCAGACATCGCCCATGTGTATCAAACGACTTAACAGAAGCACAGCATCAATAGAGTACAAGGCTCTCTCAAGAGCTTTCTCTTTTTCAAGCCTTCTCAAGAACAGCACAGGGCTAACTCTCTTAGGCCTTCACAAGCACAAGCTAAGTATTAGCCTCCCCTTCAGCATGCACCTAAGGGTTGCATAGCAAAACCCTCCCCCCTCCTCCTCACAGTTCTCTCCTCTTCTCTTCTCTTTCAGATAACCAGGTATGTATTCGGCTAAGGCAAGTAATCGGATCCTGAATAGTGGCCAAACCCACGGGCATGATCGCAAGTGAGGCGTGGACAGGCTCGTGAGCGGGGACCCAGCCCCCGATGTTCTTGGGCAAACAACTGCTATCACGAAATCAATTTAAGTCACTACAGCCACCCCTCATCTAACGATGTGGCACTAAAGTGACTCCTTCTTCCTGCAATGTGGATGCAAGCTTCATCGAATTGAGGCAGCGGACATAGCCTGATGCATCAATTGAGAGCCTGGGGCTCTTCTTGGCTGGGAACCGCAGCGCCTGGGAGTCGCAACTAGGTCAAAGCTGCTCGAAGCACGGCAATTGGAGCTAAAGGTGATGGCGAAGATGGTGAGACCTACAAACATGAATACGAGCTCAAAATCCCCAACTAAAGAGCTCAGGAGCTTCGCTGGAGGATGGGGAAGGTGATGGTGGTGATTTTAGGGCCTATGGGTGCGTATGGAGGTCTAGCGAAGTTGGGGAAGCGGTGCGGAGATGGGTTTGTTCGGTGGAGGTTTTGAGGGTGTAATTGTTGAAAGAAGCTTTTCAGGAGTTTAAAATGTGCATCTCATTGTAGTAAAGTCTCCTAAATAGCTCTTCAATAAATACAATTTATAAACTTAGATACCTAGAAATGAAGTCCGAGGTCGAACACAGGGAGCAAATAGGAATTCACATGCTAATCTTTAATCAAAATATAAATGAGCATAATAATCAAGATATTCAATAAACAATCTCTCCTCAAAATAGGTCTTCAATGTATATTATAAGTATATCAAGAGTTTAATGTGACCAAAAGAGATCTGAGACAAAATAATGGTGATTTAGATCACCAATTATTAGCCTAAGCACATGTATATCAATTATTAAATTATCTCAAATAAAGGAACAGTGATCAGACATCTGATATATGGATCAGACGACTTAACCAAGCCTTGCTACGATGCTCTTCAAAGCTTTCTGATCTTCTTTTTCTCTTCTCTCTTCTACCTTGCTTCTTCTCCTCTTCAAGCCTTCTCCTTCTTTCTTCTTTAGTTTTCTCCTCCTTCAAGCATGGCCTCTTCTTTTCTCTTTCCTTTTGTTCACAGCGACTAAGTGTCGCTCAAATCCTTCAAAAGCAAAGCCCACCCTCTCCCTCTCCCACTCCCTCTTTCTTTCCTTCTCTTCTCTTTCTCAATATAGCCGAGTTAATTGGATATTCGGGTTGCGTACCTGGGTCCAGGGCTGCGGGCGTGGGTCGCAGTAAAGGAGTGAGAGAGGCTTAGGTGGGTTGGGTGTGTGCGTGGTGAGTGGGACCTCAACCGAGTGTTCTAAGGCGAGAAGGCCAAGTGATAAAATCAATTTATGCACAGCCAACGTCTCTTCACTTTCCGATGTGGGACTACACCATGTCCCTTCTTTGCGTGCATCTGCAGCAAGGAGATTCCTCTGATTGGCGTAACTGCTAAGGGCAGGGGCTTCAATTGACCACCTAGAAGTGGTCCTGGGGCTATTTTGCATAGCCTGGAGAGGAACCTGGAGCTCGCATCGCAAGAACACGGCTCCAAGCTTGCTTGGAGCTCTTTCATTAATGGCGGCGAAGAGGCTAAAC
Source organism: Thalassia testudinum (assembly GCA_037157565.1). Lineage (NCBI taxonomy): Eukaryota > Viridiplantae > Streptophyta > Magnoliopsida > Alismatales > Hydrocharitaceae > Thalassia > Thalassia testudinum. The sequence continues at coordinate 47,801,877 of JAZHRO010000002.1, forward strand.
CTAAAAAGCAAGAACACGATCTTTTAGCCCAATCAAAAGCATTCAGGATCATCATTGGACCACGGAAAATGTGTGGGTGGTGATGGCATGCCGTGTGAGGGTGTATGGTGGCCGAACGGAGTCAGGGTAGGATGTACGGTAGTGATAGTTCACGGGCGTGCTTGGATGGTCGAGAGAGTGGAATAGGTGAAGGGTTTTCTTTGTGGTGTTGTGGCGAAGGTTGTGGAGTAGGTGGCGAGGAGGTTGGATGTGTGGAGCATGTAAAGAGCCTCACCGAAGGTGCGACCGGAGGTGGAGACGCAGGTGGATGGAGGTGAGGTAGAGGGGTTGTTTTTAGGTTTTGGATATGGGAAATGACCTAGAGACTAGAAGGGACTTAACTAACCTACTTTAAGTGGACAAAAGGGACAGAGAGGTGCTGGCTTTGCTTGGCCGACGCCATGGAAGGACAACTCTCCGAAGGGGCAAACGGCGAGGGAAGAAGGGATCTGAGGGGCTCCTATGTGTATCGCGAGGAGCGGAAGAAGTTGGGGAAGACAAACTCACCGGCTATTGTTCATGATGGTGAGTGAAGAGGCTAAACGGAGAAGCTCACCAGAGTTGGTGAAGATGGAAGTCGGGGAGAAGGGAAGAAGAGGGAACCGGCCTCCAAACCAAGCTAAGGAGAGAAGGTTGTGCACACCGGCTCTTTATAGAGCTTCAAGGAAAGATTTGGATCAGGAAAGAGGGATTCCATGGCTTGGGCTTGAAGGAAAGGAACCCATGATCCTTGTGCGTTGGCACGAGCAATCCATGGAGACTTGGGACTCCAAATTGATCCTAGATTGATCGTCTTCGTGTGAACATCAATCCCACCAATTTTGGTGGGATTTGATTGCCATTAGAGTAGGATTTAAGTTAGTCAATGTTGTTTGGAGGTTGGGTATGACCTTAATGGTGGAAGGGGCTTTTGTGTGAAGATGATGACGAAGTGGGGGGCTTTATGCAAATATTTTGATAATTAAGGGCATAAATGAGAGAGAAAGAGTCAGACTGGACCAAAATGCAAACTAGGTCAAGATGATCTTTGATTGGGCCCAAATTTTGGTAAAACCTAATTTGGAACTAAGGAATCTGATGGTGAAGTTGGATTTAGGTTTTAATAAAGTTTGACTAGGTAATTTGAGTAGAAACCCAAATTAGGGCAATTATCCAACTGAGACTCTGTTTTAGGTCCAAATGGGTTCTAATGGTCAAATCAAAGGTACCAAACCATATGAAATATTTTTCTATGAATTTTAGAAGGTTTAGGTGAATTTTGACCTGACCAGAACCTCAGTTAATTAAGTGGGTCTATTTTTAGGGTTTCAAATGTTTATTAATTCCCAAAACGCATGAAATCTTGTTTCTGTCTACATGAACCCACTTATTAGACATTTATGACCATTTGAATTTTAATTAACCCCAGAGAAATCCTGTGATTGGTCTGCAATTAGGATATTATGTTAAAACTACAGTTTTACCCCTATTTTACTGTTAATCTCTCAGAAAGGATGTGCAGAGAATTACGACTCTTTGGTAGTCATGTAGGAGCATTTATCAATGAATTATAACTAATTAAAGCTAGATATGGTTGATGATGACGTTATCATAATACCCTGTTACGACCCGGTTCCCGTATCCCTACAGGACACGAGAATCGGACCGACTCGACTAATCCCAGGACCCAGTCGTCCAACAAGAAAGTAACCAAAAAGCAGTAAAATAAACCACATTCACCATGCAAGTAACTAACAGTAACAAAAGTACAGCAGTAAAGAAAAGAACTACTATAGTACACACCACCACAACAGTAGAGAAATAAAAACAGTACAGAATATGAAGTTTACAATAAAATAGTGCAAGGTGAAATAGAAATACTCACTACTACAGAAAAATGGGTACAACAAAAGTACAACTACTGGGCTCTACTAGGCCCAGCACCCTCCGTAGCCGTAGGCTCTAGCTGCTCAACACCTGGTCTTGAAAAAGGTGACAAGTATGACACATTAGCGAAACGCTGAGTAAAGTGGCAACCAGCTAGCTAAGAAAAACAGTAAAGGTGGACAAGTAGCTGTTGTTTTTAATTTCTTTCTTTATTTCTCTATTTACTCTTTCTTGAATTATTTCTCAGGTCTTTCTCTTGATCTCGAATGTTCCTCGTGGAAACGATCTTGATTGCAGTCTTTTCCGAAAAGTAGAAGTAGCACGTGGTGCTCTCCTGGTTCGGAGAGTCCCCTGTGGTGGTCCTACCCTCAGTCAACCACCCCAAGGTCGCTGACAGACGTAACGGTGACTACGGCAAGCACGATAGACGCACGGGTAGCTACCCCGCACTGGCATGCGGTCAGTCGTTTCCGTTAACGGGTGCGCCCAAAGCACAGCACAGAACCAGTATAGGGTAGAGCCCTCTCAATAATAGGGGTCCAGCCCCTCCACAGTAGCCAAACAGGGGTCTTGCCCCTCCACAGTCCACGCACCCTCGCCTGACTACCCTGGTTTGCCCAGTTGGCCTAACAAGTCGGTGTAGGATGGCTAGCTGAACCCCGGGCCCCGTGGGGTGGCTAGCTCTCTCCCTACACTAGTAGCTCTCCCTGGTACTGTGTACGCGAGGGCCAAAAGTCAATACAAAGTGGCCAGACCTAACCCCGGGTCCCTGGGGCGGCTAGCTTTGCTCTGCACTAAACAGGGGGACAGTCGCTCTCCTTGGTACTCCGTACTCAAGGGCCAGCTCACTTCCCCATCCACTTTCCCAGTTCCATTCTATTTATTTTCCAGGAGTTCTACTCCTAATTCCCCGTAGGGTTCATGCTCAAGTTTCTCAGGCCAAGCCATACTAGGTTTCATCATTTCAGTTTTATTCGCATATAGCCCATGTTTCTAACATTTAATGTCAACTTATATACAAGCAGCTCGAATTTAATTTCCCAACAACAAGAATTACATGTAGCAGTTACTAGCAACAGTACTCTACATTTCACAAGCAGCTGTTATCCAATTACAGGAAATTATCATTATTCTATCTACTTATCCAAGACTGCAATTCAGGTATTCAAGACATCCATTTCAGTGTTTCTGTTCCTAGGATTCATGCCACACCCTAGGATCTATCATTCAATCTAGTTTTCAGGTCCTAGGATTCATGCCATACCCTAGGATCTATCATTCAATCTAGTTTTCAGGTCCTAGGATTCATGCCATACCCTAGGATCTATCATTCATTTCAGAGATGCATTAATATTTTTAAATAACTAAGGGGAGCCACTCTACCCGCAAAATCGGGAGTAATGGGGGCATGATCGGTAGGTCCACGTGCCTCCGCAAGCCCCAAAGCCGCAAAAGAATGAGGTCCTCACTCTGCGCTGCTCCACAAATGTCCAGGGTTCCTGCTGAATCTTCTGGACCTAGTTCCAGACATCCAACTACCTCTCAAGACGTTTGGAGACGCTCTCCGCCGTCTGGTGCCGTGCCCAGACGTCTGAACTGCGTGGGAGGGCACGTCCCCGCACCTTCTCGAAACAAAACCTCTCAATCATCTGGATCTCCCTCTAGACGTCGCCCATGTTGTCTGGATGTAGGTCCAGACGTCTGATTCTGGGAGAAATTCCCAGAATCAGAACCTCCTCGTCTTCTTCCCGCTGCGTGCAAGCTTGCCACGCAGCCACTTGTCCGCTGCTCGAGCTGCAGCAGCACCAGGGGGGATCTCCCTAGCACGACTCTCCTCTGTGCGCACGCCAACCGACCTCGAGCTGCTCCGGCAGGCTTTCTCTCTCTTTCTCGCGCGCTCTCCCTCTTCTTCCTTCTTGCTGCACCTCTCCACGATGCACCCGGCAGCAGCTGCTGCCCTCGCTCTCGCTCTTGCACTCACGCTGGAGGAAGGAGGATACAGTGGGGTGGTGAACGAGGGAGAGGGGAGGGGGTATTTGAAGGCATGGGGGAAGGCGTCTGCAGGTCGGCAAAGGGTGAGAGAAAAAGAAGAGGGCGACGGGTGCCGCGTGCAGACTCGCGATCATACGCATGCCAGAATTTATTTCCAGACGTCTGACCAGACGTCTGGACCAACTCCCAAACGTCTTAAAGTGTGTTTAATGTCTCGGGTCTTAACAACATAACAAACTCAAAGGAAGTTTCATCCCTGAAGCTTGCGCTAACTAGGGTGCGGAAAAAGAACAATATACGCATAACAAACTCAAAGAGGACCGAAGTTGGTCCGAAAAGACGCACCCTCAAAGAGCTCCAGGTATCGCTCTAGCATCGCCGCCTCAAGCTCTCAGGTAGCCTCCTCGTACCACTGGCTCCTCCACAAAACCTTCACCAGGGGTACTTGCTTCCATCTCAGACTCCGAACGGCTTTGTCGAGAATCTGCACTGGCCACTCGGGGTAGGTCAGGTCGTCACCCACCTCGACGCTCTCATGGCTCAGTACGTGACTGGGATCGGTGACGTACTTCCTGAGGTTGGACACGTGGAACATGTCATGCATAGCATAAAGCTGGGGAGGAAGGGCAAGCCTGTAAGCAACGAGTCCCACCCGCTCCAAGACCTCAAAGGGTCCCACGAATCTCGACACGAGCTTCCCTCTCACCCCAAACTGTTGCAGGCCCTTCATGGGCGAAACGCGAAGGAAGACGTGGTCCCCAACCTCAAACTGCACCTCTTTGAGTTTCCGATCTACATAACTCTTCTATCTACTCCTGATAGTGCGGAGTCGCCTGTGAATCTGCTCAATCACCTCCTGACTCTGCCAGATCAGCCTGGGGCCAACCTCCCACTTGGTCCCCACCTTAACCCAACTCAAGGGTGTCATACACCTCCCTCCGTACAGAGCCTCGTAGGGTGCCATGCCGATGCTCGAGTGATAACTGTTATTATATGCAAACTCCGTCAGGGGCAAGTGCTCCTCCCAAGAGCCCCTCCAGTCTAATACACAAGCACGCAAAAGGTCCTCTAGTGTCTGTATCGTGCGCTCAGACTGTCCATCCGTCTGGGGGTGGTATGCTGTATTGAACCTCAACCGCATCCCCAGTATCTGAGGCTCTTATGATCTGTGAAAATCTCGAAGGTCTCACTATACAATTAGTGCCTCCAAGTCTGCAGTGCAAAGACAACAGCTGCCAGCTCCAAGTCGTGGGTAGGGTAGCTATGCTCATGGGGCTTCAATTGCCACGAAGCGTAAGCGACAACGTGACCCCTCTGCATGAGCACACCCCCTAACCCCTACAAAGAGGCGTCCGTGTACACAACAAACCCGCCACTACTGTCTGGGATGGTGAGCACAGGAGCCGAAGTCAGCCTCTCCTTCAGCTCCTGAAAACATGCCTCGCAAGCGTCTGTCCAAGTAAATGGCACGTCCTTCTGGGTCAGTTGTGTCATAGGACGTGCAAGCTACGAGAAGCCCCTGATAAACCTCCTATAGTAGCCTGCCAGTCCCAAGAAACTGCGGATCTCAATAACAGTACGTGGTCTCTCCCACCTGAGCACTACCTCAACCTTGGTTGGGTCTACAGCCAAGCCATCCCCAGAGATCACATGACCCAAGAAGGTCACCTCCCTCAACCAGAACTCGCACTTGCTGTATTTGGCATACAGACTGCGTTGTCTCAATGTGTCTAAAACCATCTGCAAGTGCTGTCCGTGCTGCGCCTGATCTCGAGAATAGATGAGCACATCATCAATGAATACTACCACGAACTAGTCCAAGTACGGTCTGAACACTTGGTTCATCAAGTCCATGAAGGCAGCGGGGGCATTGGTCAGCCCAAACGGTATGACCAAAAACTCGTAGTGTCCGTACCGGGTGCGGAAAGCTATCTTGGAGATGCCTACCTCCTTGATCCTCAACTGGTGGTATCCTGGCCTCAAGTCTATCTTGGAGAATACCATGGCACCTCGCAGCTGGTCAAACAAGTCATCAATCCTCTACAGCGGATACCTATTCTTGATGATAACCCTATTCAGCTGTTTGTAGTCCACACAAAGGTGTAGGGTACCATCCTTCTTCTTTACGAACAATACTGGGGCTCCCCATGGAGACGCACTAGGCCTCACAAAGCCCTTCTCCAGAAGATCCTGCAAATGAGACTTGAGCTCTCGCAGCTCAAGTGGTGCCATCCTGTACGGTGCTGTAGAGATGGGGCTGGTCCCCAGTACCAGTGAGATCTCAAACTTGATCTCACGCTCGAGCAGTAATCCTGGCAACTCATCTGGGAACACATCGGGGTACTCTCTAACCACCAGGATACTCTGGAAGTCTGCCACAGGGCTGGGCTCCGCCACCACACAAGCTAGGAAGCCCACACACCCCTGGCTCAAAAGTCTCGCAGTCCGAAGTGCAGAAATGAACCTGAAGCCTCCGTCCATTGGCTGCCCGTGGAACTCGAAAGAAGGCAACTCCGGTATGGAGAAGACGATCTTCCTCTCAAAGTAGTCCACCAAGGCGTGGTAACCGGATAGCCAGTCCATCCCCAGAATTACGCCAAAGTCGTTCATTTGTATCATAATCAGGTCAGTGGGAAGGCTGTGTCTCCCAACACTGACCTCACAACCTGTGTACACCTCCTCAGCCACAAACAGCTGACCACCCGAACCTTTTATCATGAACGGATCCTCTAACAACATATAGTCCTGCCCCAAGCTAACAGCAAAATTGGTAGCGACAAACAAGTGCGTAGCGCTGGAATCGAAAAGCGTGTAAACAAGTCAGCCGGAAACTGAAACCATACCTGCCACCACTGATCCTGAAGCTCTGGCATCCCTATGTGTCAAGGCGTTGATACGCCCCTCAGCCCTAGGTGCGGATGAAGCAGCCACACTCTACGTCGGACGGGTAGCTGCTAGCCGGTATCCTCCCCACGACTGCCGTCCTCCTCCTCGTGCATGGAAACTACGGCCTCCCGCTCGCCCTCCAGTACTCAACGCGGGAAGCATCTGCTGACCTCCAGCCCTAGACGGGTAGTTCCTCCTGATGTGGCCCGACTGGCCACACTGGTAGCAAAGGGGGACTCGACTCCCACCCTCAGTGGGTCCCTGCTGACGGCTAGGCGGGGGTCCGGTGCTGGCAGCTGGCCCCTATCGGGGGCCCCCAAAGGCCACTGACGGCCCCGCAAAGCGTGACGGTTCTCCTTCGGGCGCCACGTGCCTCCTCTCTCGTCGACCCTGTGAGAAGTCTGGCTGATAGGGCCTCTTCCGCCTGCTATCAGTGTCACGTGCGGACGGGTTGGTCTCTTCATACGTCATAGCTACCTCCACCACCCTTGAGAACGTAAGCAGCTTCAGGGGTTTGACATACCCTCGAATAGCAGGCCGAAGCCCCTCGATGAACCTCCAAAGGCACTCCTCCTTGGTAGCCACCGCTGTCGCTGCGAAACGAGACAACTCTAGGAAACGTGTGCGGTACGCGCTCACGGTCATCGTCCCCTGGCGGAGAGTGTGGAACTCCCGCCTCTGCAGCCCCAGGAAGAGGCACTCGTGGCGGCAGATGAAGCTCCTCTCGCATGATGTCCAATATCAATTGGGCGAGGTCCTGGGCCTGAATGCCCGGGAGCAATGGCTGGTTCACTGAGGTGTCGGGCTCAAATCACCAGCCCCTCCGACCTCATCCTCAGCCGCGTCCGCGACCCACCTCGCTACCTCCGCGTCAAGGCATCTCCTGTAAAGAGACGCAAACACGGAACATAAAAGGCATCAATACTAATCGATATTCATTGAAGAAACCTTAAAACAGATGTCAAAAGGTACGATGTGGTGGCTACTCTAGTTACAAGCACATGAATTGGTTATTTTCCAGCCAATTGGTTCACTTCTCGAGACGACCTTGCTCTGATACCATCTTGTTACAACCCGGTTCCCGAATCCCTACAGGACACGAGAATCGAACCGACTCAACTGATCCCAAGACCCAGTCGTCCAACGAGAAAGTAACCAAAAAGCAGTAAAATAAACCACATTCACCATGCAAGTAACTAACAGTAACAAAAGTACAGCAGTAAAGAAAAAAACTACTACAGTACACACCACCAGAACAGTAGAGAAATAAAAACATGTACAGAATATGAAGTTTACAATAAAAAAGTGCAAGGTGAAATGGAAATACTCACTACTATAGAAAAACGGGTACAACAAAAGTACAACTACTGAGCTCTACTAGGCCAAGCACCCTCCGCAGCCGTAGGCTCTGGCTGCTCAACACTTGGTCTTGAAAAAGGTGACAAGTATGACACGTCAGCGAAACGCTGAGTAGAGTGGCAACTACCTAGCTAAGAAAAATAGTAAAGGTGGACAAGTAGCTGTTGTTTTTAATTTCTTTCTTTATTTCTCTATTTACTCTTTCTTAAATTATTTCTCAGGTCTTTCTCTTGATCTCGAATGTTCCTCGTGGGAACGATCTTGATTGCAGCCTTTTCCGAAAAGTAGAAGTAGCACGTGGTGCTCTCCTGGCCGGGAGAGTCCCCCGTGGTGGTCCTACCCTCAGTCAACCACCCGAAGGTCGCTGACAGACGTAACGGTGACTACGGCACGCACGATAGATGCATGGGTAGCTACCCCGCACAGGCACGCGGTCAGTCGTTTCCGTTAAAGGGTGCACCCACAGCACATCACAGAACCAGTATAGGGTAGAGCCCTCTCAATAACAGGGGTCCAGCCCCTCCACAGTAACCAAACGGGGGTCTTGCCCCTCCACAGTCCGCACACCCTCGCCTGACTACCATGGTTTGCCCAGTGGGCCTAACAAGTTGATGTAGGACGACTGGCTGAACCCCAGGGCCCGTGGGGTGACTAGCTCTCTCCCTACACTAGTAGCTCTCCCCGGTACTGTGTATGCGAGGGCCAAAAGTCGATACAAAGTGGCTAGACCTAACCCCGGGTCCCTAGGGCGGCTAGCTCCTCTCTGCACTAAACAGGGGGACAGTCGCTCTCCTTGGTACTCCGTACTCAAGGGCCAGCTCACTTCCCCATCCACTTTCCCAGTTCCATTCTATTTATTTTTCAGGAGTTCTACTCCTAATTCCCCGTAGAGTTTATGCTCATATTTCTCAGGCCAAGCCATACTAGGTTTCAGCATTTCAGTTTTATTCGCATATAGCCCGTGTTTCTAACATTTAATCTCAACTTATATACAAGCAGCTCGAATTTAGTTTCCCAATAATAGGAATTACATGTAGCAGTTACTAGCAACAGTACTCTACATTTCACAGGCAACTGTTATCCAATTACAGGCAATTATCATTATTCTATCTACTTATCCAAGACTGCAATTCAGGTATTCAAGACATTCGTTTCATTGTTTCTGTTCCTAGGATTCATGCCACACCCTAGGATCTATCATTCAATCTAGTTTTCAGGTCCTAGGATTCATGCCATACCCTAGGATCTATCATTCAATTTAGTTTTCAGGTCCTAGGATTCATGCCTTACCCTAGGATCTATCATTCATTTCAGAGATGCATTAATGTTTGTAAATAACTAAGGGGAGCCACTCTACCCGCAAAATCGGGAGTAATGGGGGTGTGATCGACAGGTCCACGTGCCTCCGCAACCCCCAAAGCCGCAACAGAACGAGGTCCTCACTCTGCGCTGCTCCTCAGACGTCCAAGGATCCTGTTGAATCGTCTGGACGCAGTTCCAGACGTCCGACCACCTCTCCGGACATCTGGAGATGCTCTCCGTCATCTGGTGCCGTGCTCAGACGTCTGAACTGTGTGGGAAGGCGTGTCCCCACGCCTTCCCGAAATGAAACCTCTCAGTCGTCTAGAGCTCCCTCTAGACGTCGCCCGCGTCGTCTGGATGTAGGTTCCTGCTGAATCTTCTGGACCTAGTTCCAGACATCCAACTACCTCTTAAGACGTTTGGAGACGCTCTCCGCCGTCTGGTGCCGTGCCCAGACGTCTGAACTGCGTGGGAGGGCACGTCCCCGCACCTTCTCGAAACAAAACCTCTCAATCATCTGGATCTCCCTCTAAACGTCGCCCATGTTGCCTGGATGTAGGTCCAGACGTCTGATTCTGGGAGAAATTCCCAGAATCAGATCCTCCTCGTCTTCTTCCTACTACGTGCGAGCTCGCCACGCAGCTGCTCGTCTGCTACTCGAGCTGCAGCAGCACCAGGGGGGATCTTCCCAGCACGACACTCCTCCATGCGCACGCCGACCGACCTCGAGCTGCTCCGACGGGCTCTCTCTCTCTTTCTGCACGCTCTCCCTCTTCTTCCTTCTCGCTGCACCTCTCCTCTCCACGATGCACCTGGCAGCAGCTGCTGCCCTCGCTCTCGCACTCACACTAGAGGAAGGAGGATACGTGGGGTGGTGAACGAGGGAGAGGGGAGGGAGTATTTGAAGGCCTGGGGGAAGGCGTCTGTAGGTCGGCAAGGGGAGAGAGAAAAAGAACAGGGCGGCAGGCTTCAGTCTACACACGGCACGCACGTAGACTCACGATCGTACGCACGCCAAAATTTATTTCCAAACATCTGGGAAGGCATCCAGACGTCTGGACCAACTCCCAAACATCTTAAAGTGTGTTTGATGTCTCGGGTCTTAACATACCCCCATGTCTAACTTTTGCTAGTCCCTTAGCAAAATCTTATAAAATGAACTTCAATTCTAGGCCATGTCTTGATGTTCAGAGTCCTAAATCTTTCTTCATTTTAGAAATTAGGTCAAAATGCTAATAGTAAGCCTAGAGGTACTCAAGTACCATCCAAGATCTGGACCAAACCAACTTTAGCCTCAGTCTTTCGTGAAGGTTTCTAAGGCCCATAGAAATTATCCTAAGGTTCGTTGAACCCAGCGGTTAAAGCACCTGCACTTGTAACATGGTTAGTCCCGGTTCAATTTGCAGTGCATTTTTGTAAGAGAGAGGGAAAGAAGATTTTTTGCATTTTTGAAGAGTTTTCTCTGTCTGTTTCTTTTCTTTATTTCTAGCTTCAGATTGGCTCAAAAACATAGTCTGTATCGGATTCCTAGTTCCCACCATCAATCCTCGCAGGGTCCCTAGAAATCGATGCTTTGAGATAGCACCACCCATGGCAACCCCCAGAACCCTGGCTTTCGACTCTTCGAGATAGTACCGCCCATGGTGTTCTGTAGCTAAATTCAGGCCCTGGTGATCGACATTTCGGGATAATCCCGCTCATGGCACCTAAACCAACACAAGGTGCTTACATGCCCCTGGTAAGATATTTAGATATCCTAGGAGATAAGCACTAAGGAGATGGTATGTTATTGCTCATCTTCAAGGAGAATTTTCCCACCTCTCCAAGCTGGGAACTCGCCCAAATCAACTTGTGTTGATAAGACACTCCTAATCTTGGTAGCTTTTCAGAATAGAATAAATGTTTTTGCGTGATTTTGATTATTAACAGCACCAAACCAGACTATGTGTGGATTAGGGTGCTTAGGTTACCGAGTCCTGCAAACCAGAGGTCAGTTAACGAGGCCGAATACTCCCTAAGCCTTAGACCTAATACATAAGCTTCACATTTTCCTTAACCTCTTGAGGACTATCCAGATCTTAACAAATATTTGAATATTTAAGCCATAAAACAAGCCCAAGAGACCTAAGATCAGTACCCATACTAATCTCTATTATTATCTGTTCTTTTAGGACTTAATTTATTCTTTTGATTTGGTCTAGAACTTAAGTAGATTTCATAATCATTTACTAATGACTATCCCTTTTTTGTTCAAATTGTAGCTTCTTTTTGACATTTAAATCACGTCCTCATTTTCTCCTCAAGAATGATATGCAATTATCTCTCAAAATTTCCTCCCCTTTCTCCATTTTTTTGTTCTTTTTCAAATTTTTTATTTTTTTGGTTTTTGGAATGAGTAATTTTTTTGTGAGAACCCTTCAGAAGTTTTAATTTCTATGTGTTTGTACTTTAACACCCCCCATGCTTAAGTTTTGCAATGTCCTCATTGTAAACTAGAGGGTATGAAATTAGTTGGGTTCGAGGATTAGAACAGGATCAAAAGGGTGGGTGAACGAGTCGGGATGACTATTGCGGATGATTTCAAGCTCTGATACGTGTACCAAAGGTGGAGTCGACTATTTTAAAACTAAACTCAGAGTGTAAAAGATGTGAAGCTCAAAAAGATAATCAGAAGGGTCTCGAGTTTTTGGAATGACGGGTTGCTTCCCGTTAAGCACTAAATTCAATGCCTTCAGCCGAGCAGAAGATGGTCATGGAAGAGTGGTCAAATCAGATGAATTTTGTAGAACAAGCACCTTAATCACTAGCCTGGTTGGTCCAACTAGGTGCTTGTTCAATCAACAAGCTGATGATGCAGCCCAAACCTAATCAATCTGGTGGGTTGATGGATGTGAATCAATAGATGCGATGCCCACCAGATACTTTGAAACTCAAATGGATGTGGAAATGAAAATTCAGGGTTTGGCTGATTTGATTCAGCCTGGTTAGAGTAGGGATCCTCATATAAAGAGTATGTGGAGGATATAGGAACCCTACAAGAGTGATCAGAGAAGGATGGGACGTGATTAGTAGTCTGATCGATGTCCGAAACCTGATCAAAAGATAGAGGAGAATCATATGCAATCGGATCATCGAGAGGAGAATCAGAGTAGAAGTTGATTCCGGTTGCGAGTCAGGGTTAGGATTGGATTCGAGAAGGTTCTATATGTGGATTCGAAGAGGTGGCTTCTTTGAAAACTATGTGAGTTGAGGGCTCCTCTAGAAAGGTTTCAAAAGTAGGTTCATCTATAGAGTCCTCATAATGGTCATCAAAATCAAAGGTAAATGCCTGAAGAGTGCTTATAGGGTCATGGAAATTTGAGTCAAGAAAAGATTCGAATTCTAGATTGCAGATACTCTCGGCACTTACTGTTTCTGAATCCTGCAGATCATAAATGAATGATTCGATCTCAATGGAACCTGATTTCAAATCAGTGATCTCAAGATCAGGGACCTTAGAGTCAGAGTCGAAAAATGGGTCATGATTGTTGAAGTTGTAAACTAGTTTGAAGTCATTAGGAAACAACAATTCTCCGAAATTAGAGTAAGATTCGAAATCGTCGGAGAACTTGCGAAGATCATGTTCTAAACTCGATTCCAGATTAGAGGTTCCACCATAGAAAGAATCAAGATAAGTAGAATCAACAACCTGACTTGGATCTAACCTAGTTTCAGATTTTGAGCTTAAAAAGGTGTCCTTATTAGGCATGGCTCAGGTTCTTGGCTCCTAGGATAGACCCAATCAATTTCCAACTCATCCAACTCCTCGATTTTTGTATCATAGATTAGCGTGACTTCTGAAAAATCAATTAGTGTCTCTGAGGAGGTTGGAGAGGTGTATTCATCAAATATGGGCCCAGAATCGTAATTCAGATTCGAAATCTGTATTTCATCACATGGGGCCTCATAATTATCCTAAATAGGCTCGAATCCAGATTCTAGGTTAATGGTAATGGTTGGATCACTAGAATCTAGGTTGAGCTCTATTGGGATGTTAGAGTCATTCTCGAGAATCACCTTAACAGGATAAGGCTCGGGATTTACATTCTCGAGAAGTTCTATTTTCAGCTCATCATCACAGGTGTCGGGGAAATCTACGTTCGATGGACCAGCTTCCTGGTTTCCTAGGGCTGGTTCGAAATCGGAAACACCTGTAATTGGATCCTCCCAACCCTTATCAAGATTAGGAATGTCAATTGCTATGAAGTTTGAATCTGAATTCATTTGGGTTGGGGGTTCACCATAAAAAGTATGAGGAGACAATAAAAAGTATTTTATCACCTTTATAAATGACAGTGGTAGATATTGCTATGTGTATTTAGTTAAGTCTAAGGATGAGGCATTAAGTAAATTCCTCATCTTTAAGAATGAAGTAGAAACACAAGTTGAGAAAACTCTTAAGAGGCTGAGGTTAGATAGAGGAGGGGAATATATGTCCAACTTATTTGATGAATAGTGCCAAGCTTTTGGTATAATTTATGAAGTGACGACCCCATATTCCCCTTAATCTAATGGGATAGAAAAGTGAAAGAATAGGACCCTAACTGACATGGTCAACACTCTCTTGCAAAGCACAGACTTACCTACTTACATGTCGGGAGAAGCTTTGAATACGGCATGTGATGAGAACCTCATCATGAGCCATAACTAGCTCATTTTGACCCAATACAAAGGATAAAAGCTCCTACATATCTCAAGGAAAGGCTTAACTCAGAGAATTCTGAGTTTGAGAAGAAAACCAGTCATAAGGGGTAAAAGTGCAATTTTACCAGTATAATCTGCATACAGGGTAATTCAGGGCCCAAACACAGGTCAAAACGGCTTAATAAGAATAAAAGTGGGATGAGATGATCTATCAAGGGCTACAGCACTTCCAAGGAACCAAATGATAATCTGTAACCCTAAAACAACCCACTTCAATTCACAAGGTTCGAGGCAAAGTAAAAATAGAATAAACCCTCTAAAATTCATAGAAAAATAATCTCTAGGGTTTAGAACCTTCAATTTGGCCTTTAGAACCCATTTTGACCTACATTGAGAACCATGCCCAATTAATAACTTAATTTGGGTTTTTGCGCAAATTGACCGGTCAAACAAGGTTTAATGTGAAAATAAAATTCACCATCAGATTCCTTAGGTCCTAATTAGTCATGTATAAAAACTTGAGCCTAAGAAGAAACCTCCTTGACCGACTTTACACTTTGGTCCTCATATATTTACTCTTTGGCCCTCAACTTTTGAACCCTCGCATTTAGGCCCCTAACTCTCCTTCGTTCTTTGCAAACAGGTCCCTCCTGCAAAACCCTGCCAGCACCATGCTCCGGCGACCTTGCGCGGAGCATGGCGCCGCGCAGGGTAAGGTGGAGGACCTGGCATGTGTATCGGGGGTGCCCTGCGTCGTCAGCCGTCGCAGGAGCACCCCCATGGTCATTGCAGCCCCCCATACCGGCCGTGCGAACGCACGGACGGTATGGGTTCGAATTCCGACCATTCTCCGGCGAGGGAGACACGTCGTCTCCCTCCGCCTTCCTCCCTGCTTCAACCCTATAAATACCCCCCGCCGCTCCACCGACGGAGGCAGCCTGGATCTGACGGAGAAAACCCCCAGCTTTCGTCTCTTCTTTCTCCGGCAGACGCTCACCAGCTCCGGCGACTTCCTCTCCCTCCACCTCTTCGCTCTGCCGCACTACCAGCAGCAGAGACCTCCTCCCCTGCTCTTCCCGCGCCACGCCGCACCCAGCTGGCGCCTCTCCAGCCTTCTGCTCGCCGCCGCCCCTCTCCCTGAGCATCGTCTTCTCCGGCGACAGTCGATACGACTGTCGCCCTGTTCCTCCCCCTTCGTCCCTGCAGTTAAGTTAGACTTACTCCCCTTCTCCTCCTCTTTCTTTCCCCGCTTTCGATTTAGTCAATTAAGCCCTCTACCGACCCTGTTCACCCTCATCCTCTCCGCCTCCGACCACCCTCCGGCGAGCCGCTCCCATCACCTCAGCGACCCACACGGCTCGCCGACCACCGCAGAACTTCCGCCTCCTCACCCTGATCCTCTTCCGCCCCTCCACTTCCCACCAAACACCCTCTGCAGACCCACCGAACACACCCACTCCCTCGCTCACAGTTTGACCTAGGACGACCCGACAGCTCCATCTCGCCCCCTGCAGACCCCCTGACCACCTTCGCCGTGCCACGGCGAAGGTCCCCCGCCTGTCTGATTTGGCCGAGAGGCCGTGCTATTGATTTCAGGTTCCAGGCCTTGACCGCCATTGGCGAGGAAGCTCGAAGCCTGCTCGAGGTTGCTCCAAGCCGAGATATCCCAGATTGAATAGCCACGGCCAGCGCGGAAGAGTCTCACGCACACACCCTGGCCCTCGATTGGAGCTGTACGCCTCAACAGCCGATGCAATTGGGAGCACCATCCCTGCTGCAGGCGTAAGAGAATTGGGGTGGGACATTTAGTCCCACCTCGGAATCTCTCAAAGGCGCGCGGACACATAAATTGAAAAACTGCCTTATGCTGTTTGCCTCAGTTACCACGGGGTGAGGTCCCTCTCACCCGACCCGACCCGACTCGGCCTCGTCCGTGACCACGCTCCGCGGACCTGGCCCGACCCGATTAGACTGACCTGCACTCCTCGCCCACCACGCACGCCGGTGGGCCTGGACCCGGGCCTGACCCGAACCCGATTACCCGGTAGCGCTCTGGGAGAGCTTCCGAAGAGTGATTTCAGAGCGAGAGATACGCGGGGGAGGGGGGTAGAGTAGGTTTTTGCCTCTTGACGAATGAACTCTGAAGTGTGCAGGCCAAAGAAGAAGAAGCAGACCCGCTGAAGAAGAAGGAGCTCCTGCACTGTAGCGAAGGCATTGTTAAGTCGTCTCAGCACCGGGGCAGACGACGGAAGGTCAGCAGCCAAAGAAGAAGAAGACCCGCTGAAGAAGAAGGAAGAGCAACGGCCATCGCGAAAGAAGAAAAAGAGAAGTCAAGGCAGGTGAAGACAAAGAAGAAGAAGGAATGAAGAGAAGCAAGAAGCAAGAAAAGAAGAAGATGATCTGACGAAAAAGAAAGAAAGGAAACAAGAAGAAGAGCACGAGGGGAAAATCTGAAGAAAGCAGAAGAAAAAGAAGAAGAAGAAGAAGAAGAACAGGAAGAACCAAAGACAAAGAGGAAGAAAGAAGAAAAGAAGAAGAAGCCAATTTTTCATCTCTCTCTCTCTCTCTCTTTATTTTTGTAATAGAACTTGTATATCTCTAGAATACAACTTGCTCCCTGAGTTCGACCTCGGGAACTCTTTTATTTTTCCGAGTAAAAAATTTTATATGATACGTTGGTAACAACCGGCTTTACTACAACGATATAACACAAACCGGTCGAACCGACGTCTCATCATTTTGGCGCCGTTGCCGGGGAGCAACGGCTATTCTAGAGGTAAACATTCCTGTATCTTTTAAGTTCTAATAATCTCCTCTCTTTTGTGCAGCTATAGGAACTCAAGAAGACAAGCAACCACACAACTACTCCGAAGACAGGTAAAATCTTTTCTCTCACTATTAACCCCTACACTCTAAAGAGGAAGAAAAGAAAAGAACAAGCAATATAGGGCTAACCTGTCTTCCATATTTAGTAACCATAAAAGTTGCATGTTTTCAACTCATTATTTCTGCACACTATTAAGGGTATTTAAGGGCTAACACATTCTTGCTTGAGCCCTAATTACCCAACAAAGAATTAACTGGACCAAGTAGAGCCAACCTAGGATCCAACACTAGGGATTTAGAGACACACTCCTTAAGCAAGAATTGAGAAAACCAAATGAAGTGTGCCCAAGCCCTTGTCTGAAAATACCTATTCAAAGAAAATCTAAAACAATTGGCTCTCTAAACACTTGAACCCTAAAAGACAGGACCTAAAAGCTCTTAAAGAAAACAATAGGTAAAGTTGACCCCTTGGGTTAACCAACCTTAAATTAGGTCACTCTTTGCACTTAAAAAGACTAAAGTTCAAGTGGAACCTTAAGCACCCTGATCTTAAAATTGGTAGACTTAAGAGGTCAAGATCCCCATTCTGGTCTACCTGGAACCGCAGTGACAAGAGAGGTCGGGTGGGGGAAACCCTGTAACCCGTGGGGACGCTCTACCGTGTAGGGGTCTTCGCGGGACTCTCCCTCTCTGGCTGCCCAGGTAATTCTCAGGTGGACGATCTTTCTGATCAAGGGGTCCATCTGCCCCGCACCTCTATAGTCACCCAACACATTTTTGGGTGTCTTGATTGGGTCCATCACCTTCTAAACTTACCTCTCCCAACTGTGCATGTACGGAAGGAGGTCTCTAAGACCACCCTTAAGACCTCCTTTAGAAATTCACTCTCGTCAAGGCCAAGCCTCGACGCCCGTGTTTGTGCAGCAACACCCTCATATTATTCTCTCTTCTGATTCAGAACCAAGTTCTTCTTCTTCCCCCATCATGGCTCAGCCAGTTGAGGAAGAAAATAATCTGGAACACCAGCTCCAGCGACTCAATGACCTCTTCCAAAACTTCGTGCACCCACCGCAGCGTCCTATGATGCGGGACCACTACAATCCTGCTGCGGTGGCCATTGAGCCTCGAGTTAGAATCCCGATTGGAGGACCTGATTCCGAACTAAAGCCCAACATGATTCACGCTATACCTAAATTCCATGGGCTTAATTCTGAAGATCCCTTCCAGCACATCAAACAGCTTAAACATCTGGCCCACACTTTTGGATCAGATGCGCAAAATCGGGATATTCTTCTCATGAAGATGTTCTCCTTTTCTCTTATGGACAAGGCCGCCCATTGGTATCAAACTCAGACCCGGCCGATCAACACTTGGGAAGAACTTCAATCCGAGTTTTTGAAAAAGTTCTTTCCCGTTGGTCGGACCAACGCCTTGCGCCATCAGATTACACACTTCACTCAACAATCAGGAGAACCTCTCCATGAGGCATGGGAACGTTTTCAGGATCTCATGAGGAAGTGCCCCCATCACGGAGTTCCTAAATGGGAACAAGTCCAATCTTTTTACCAGGGACTCCGTGAGGACATCCGCCTTTTCGTCAATGCAACCTGCGGAGGAAACATCATGGGTCAACATGAAGACACCGTATGGGAGATTCTCGAAAACATGTGCGAGAACTCCATCAACAATGACTCCATGGGATTATTCGACAGGACGAATACCCGCGCAGCGACGAATCTTAAGGGAGCACATGAGACGCAGGGCCTGTCCGCATCAGTCGACCTGGAATTAATGGCCAGTCGATTGGACAAGGTCTCAATTATTGAAAAGAAGGTGGATGAGCTGACTCAGCACTTGCAGCGAGCCACCTCTGCGCGTAACTCCTTTGCACAACCTCCTTCCACACAGGAGACTGTGCAAAACATCCTACACCGATCCTCCCCTGGGATGGATCCATATCCATCCCCATCTGATTCTTGGACTGGAAGATCATCCGATCCTTTCTTCACCAGCCGGGGGAACTCCATTCCCCCTTTCCCTGATTCTCAGGAGGTTCCTCAGACCTGCGAGGACCTCAACGCCATCCAGAACGACCCATTCTCCAACACTTACAACCCTGGATGGCGAAACCATCCAAATTTTCAGTGGGCGGGAAATTCTCAAACCCGAAGACCACCTTTTCAGTCCCGCCCACAGCCCTCTCATCACTACCAGCCGCCTCAGCCTCGGCCCAACCCTACTTATCCATCAGGGCCAAATCAAGATCAAATGTCCTTAATCCTTCAGACTCTGGCTGACATTCAAAAATCGAATGCGGCCATTCAAAAACAGCACAAGGACGAGCTTACTGAAGTTAAAACTCAGCTGGCCCAGTTGGCAAATTCTCGCCAGCCAGGCACACTCCCTTCCCAACCCCTTCCTAACCCAAATAACGTGCCAACCCAGAAGCGCGTTATGAATCCAAATTTAGGCCACGCTCAATGGATTTATCAGGCCCCTACTGCCCCATCTCCAGACGAGATGGAAGCCTCTACTTCTCGTACGGGATTTCAGCAGCAGCCACCCCTCCTACCAAATCCAAACCAAAATCAGGCCGGATTAAATTCTGTAACAACACGTAGTGGTAAGACAACTCAGGACCCGCGTTATCCAAACCACTCCCAGCCTGATAATCATGACCCTAGGATAGTTATCCAAGGTACCGCTGTTCCAGACCCACAACCAGGACCTATCCTAGAGGAACCAACCAAGATCCCGTTTCCCGAGGCCCTGACCAAGGGAAAGAAGACCACCAAACCCGTGGCCCCTGAGGAGGACCTGGTCAAGCTCTTTGAGCAGGTCCACATAAACATCCCCTTGATGGATGCAATCCACCACGTACCAGCTTACGCACGATTTCTAAAGAATATATGTACACCCCAGCGTAAGCCGCGAACCAAGGGAGGGAGCCCAATTGTTCTGTCAGAGCAAGCCAGCTCTGTAATCCTTAGTAGACTCCCACCCAAGGCAAAAGATCCTGGAACTCCCCTGATCTCCTGTAAGATAGGTGGTACCCAATTTGATAGAGCATTGTTAGACTTAGGAGCATCTATAAATCTGATACCCACATCCTTACTTGACCATCTGGAAGAATCTGAGCTGAAACCAACTGAGGTGACATTACAATTAGCAGATCGATCTATAAAGTCACCAAAAGGGATTCTCAAGGATGTTATCGTAAGAGTGCGGGATTTCTATTTTCCAGTGGACTTTATAGTCTTAGACATGGATGCACCTGAGAACCCTAGGGATACACCAATCATTCTAGGGAGACCTTTCTTGGCTACTGCTAGAGCCAACATCAGCTGTGAGGAGGGCCAAATAGAGCTTAAGTTTGGAGATCAAACACTGAAAATTGATATATTTAAGGCCCAACAAGGAATTAATTGCGGCGTCATCGAGCAAATTTGTGACATCAAGACTTTGGTTGATGAATCACACCTCCAGAATGACTTGAGTATTCCTCATCAACCACAGAAGGATCTTGACCCGCAAATAGAGGAGTCAAATCCAGATGTGAACAACCCAGTAACTCCCACCCTTGAACCTCACATCTATACTGAACCACCCGCTGCTGCTGAAAACCCCATCCTCGAACTGAAACCCCTTCCTGCTCATTTAAAATACATCTTTTTGGGTTCTAATCAGACCCTTCCTGTGATCATCAATTCCAACCTTAGTCCTGAACAGGAATCCCGTCTGATTGTTGTCCTCCAGCAACATCGCAGAGCCATCGGATGGACCCTCGATGATTTGACTGGAATAAGTCCCTCTTATTGTACTCATCATATCTATTCAGAAGAGGGCACACGACCTTCTCGTGAAATGCAGAGACGCTTAAATCCCAATCTGCAGGAGGTCGTGAAAAAGGAGATCATCAAGTGGTTAGATGCCGGGATCATCTACCCGATCTCCGATAGTCGTTGGGTGAGCCCAATTCAGGTCGTGCCTAAGAAGGCAGGACTCACCACTATAACGACTGAGACCGGAGAAATCATTCCTACCCGATTAGCCAACTCGTGGAGAGTCTGTATAGATTACCGTCGACTCAATTCCTCCACGAAGAAGGATCATTTCCCACTACCCTTCATTGATCAAATTCTCGAAAAACTAGCGGGAAATAGGTTCTTCTGCTTTCTTGACGGGTACTCCGGTTATAACCAGGTGGCAATCCATCCTGAGGACCAAGAAAAGACCACATTCACCTGCCCCTTCGGAACATACGCTTTCCGAAGGATGCCTTTCGGTCTTTGCAATGCACCCGCTACTTTTCAGCGATGCATGCTTGCCATATTCTCAGATATGGTAGGTGATTATCTGGAAGTCTTCATGGATGACTTTTCAGTTTTCGGAGCATCATTCGACGATTGCCTCCAACACTTGGTCCAGATACTCAGGCGGTGCATCGACGTGAATTTGGTTCTTTCCTGGGAAAAGAGCCATTTCATGGTGCCTGAGGGAATTGTCCTGGGACACTCAATTTCGGAGAAAGGTATCCAAGTGGATCGAGCTAAGGTTAATCTGATTTCTCGCCTTCCTATGCCTAGCTCGATCAGGGACATCCGATCCTTTTTAGGGCATGTCGGTTTTTATCGACGATTTATCCCTGATTTTTCAAAAATCGCACGCCCCCTGACCACTCTTCTCTCCAAGGATGTTCCCTTCGAAATCTCCAAGGAATGCACTCAAGCATTTGAAATCCTGCGTGACCGAGTCACCCAAGCCCCGATCCTACAGTCCCCTGATTGGTCTCAACCCTTTGAGATCATGTGTGATGCATCCGACTTCGCTGTAGGAGCGGTTTTGGGGCAGAAAAATGACAAGAAACCTGTGGTCATTTACTACGCCAGCAAAACACTCGATGAGGCTCAGCGTAACTATACAGTTACTGAGAAAGAGCTGCTAGCTGTAGTATTTGCCCTAGAGAAATTCAGATCATACCTTCTGGGTTCCCATGTCATCATATACTCGGATCACACGGCTGTGAGGCATCTCCTTGCAAAGAAGGACGCGAAACCTCGATTGATCCGATGGATCTTGCTGTTGCAAGAATTTGACCTCGAGATTCGCGATAAAGCAGGAAAACAAAACGTGGTAGCTGATCACTTGTCCCGTCTTCCTTCTGAAATGATAGACCCTTCCGGACCCATCACTGAGCATTTTCCCGATGAGCACCTGCTGACTATTGGTACTAGCCTTCCATGGTTTGCTAATATTGTAAATTACTTGGCATCTCATCAGACCCCGTCCGATTGGCCGAAGGCCAAGAAAGACAAATTACGCTCCGATGCCAAGTATTACATTTGGGAAGACCCGTACCTCTTCCGCATAGGTGCCGATCAGATCATCCGGAGATGTATCCCGGAAGGGGAAGTCAACAATATCCTCTCTTTCTGCCATGACCAGGCATGCGGTGGCCATTTTGCCGGGCATAAAACCGCATCAAAAGTCCTCCAGTGCGGCTTTTACTGGCCCACACTGTTCAAAGACGCATACAGTCATTGCAAGGCATGCAGTCGTTGCCAGACTTTGGGCAACATGAGCCATCGCGACATGATGCCTATGCAACCGATTCTAGTATGCGAAATCTTTGATGTTTGGGGGATTGATTTTATGGGCCCCTTTCCTGTTTCGGATGGTTTCGAATACATTCTGTTGGCTGTGGACTACGTGTCCAAATGGATCGAAGCCATACCGACCCGAACCTGTGATCACAAAATCGTTCTCAAATTCATTCATCAACACATTTTCTCAAGGTTCGGGATTCCTCGTGCAATAATCTCTGATGGGGGGACCCATTTCACAAATGCTCAGTTTAGGTCACTGATGACCAAATACGGGGTGTCTCACCGAATCTCTACTCCTTACCACCCCCAAACTAATGGCCTAGCTGAGCTGTCGAATCGGGAGATCAAGAAAATCCTACAGGTCACTGTTCGACCTGACAGGAAGGACTGGTCGTCCCGACTTCCGGAAGCATTGTGGGCCTATAGGACCGCCCACAAGACCCAATTGGGCATGTCTCCCTTTAGATTGGTGTACGGAAAGGCATGCCACCTTCCCGTCGAACTGGAGCATAAAGCCTATTGGGCAGTACGGAACTGTAATCTAGATCTTTCCAAGGCTGGGACCCACAGAAAACTCCAAATCAGCGAGATCGATGAATTACGCACAGACGCGTACGAGAACTCGCAAATCTACAAGGAGCGGGTTAAAGCCTTCCACGACAAACACATCTCAAGAAAGATCTTCCATCCTGGTCAAAAGGTCCTACTCTTTGATGCCCGACTCAAACTCTTCCCAGGAAAACTGAGATCTAAGTGGGTCGGACCATATTTGGTCCGACAGGTTTTTGGAAATGGAGCAATCGAAATCAGTCCACTCAGCCACGATTCTGAACCTTTCATCGTGAATGGTCAAAGACTCAAGCCGTTCATTGATGTAACTTCTACTGATTTGGCTGAGGCATCTTATATCCTCCGTTCCCCTTGAGCTTATTGCGCCCAGCCGATGACGTAAAACTCAGCGCTTAACGGGAGGCAGCCCGTCATTCTCTTTGAAAACCTGAAACTTGTTCTGACACCTTTCAGCACTCGAAGTTCACCCTGAACTAAGACCCCCTAGGTTACAATGAGGACATTGCAAATCTTAGGCATGGGGGGGTAGGAAAGTGCAAAAACTTGTAAGAAAAGGTTTCAAACAAAAAATTCACATATGCCAAAAATACCATAAAAATTAAAAAATTTTTCGAAAAAGAATAAGAGGAAAAGAGGAGAAGGAAAATTTTGTGAAGGAGAGAAGAAACAAAATGAAAAAGGAGCACAAAATTATAAGAAAAGTTGATAGTCATTAGTAAGGAACTAAGGAATTAACCTAAGTTCTAGACCTCATTCAAGAAAATAACTGAAAAGTGCACAATAAGATTAGTAAGAATGCAAACCTTAGGCATTCTTGAATAGACTCTTAGTACTCATTAAGATCTGGACACTCCTCAAGAGGTTGAGGAAAATGAAAAGCTGAAGTATTAGGTCTAAGGCTTAGGAAGTATTCGGCCTCGTTAACTAATTTTTGGTTTACGGGACTCAGTAACCTAAGCACCCTAATCTCACACACAGCCTGGTTCAGTAAGCGTAAAAATCAGAATCACGCAGAAGCGTCGCAAAAATCTGAAAAGAACACCTAGAATAGGAATGGCCGATCAACACAAGTTGATTTGGACGAGTTCCCAGCGCGGAGAGGCGGGAAATCCCCTCGAAGATGCGTAACAAAATATCATCTCCTCGGTGCTTGTCTCTTAGGATATTTACATATCCTACGGGGGGCATGTAAGCACTCTGCTGGTTCAGATTCCATGGATGGCATTATCTCGAAGTGTCAATTGCCAGGGTCTGGATTCGGCCACGGAATACCATGGATGGGATTATCTCGAAATCTCAATAGCCAGGGTTCCGGGGGTTGCCATGGGCGGTGCTATCTCGAAGCATCGATCGCCAGGAACCCTTGAGGATTGATGATGGGAGCAAGGAATCTGATACAGACCGTGTTGAAAAGCTAATCCTAGGCTAGAACTAAAAAGAAAAAGAGAGAGAAAACTCTCCAAACAGAAAAAACTTTCTATCTCTCTCTTACAAAACGCACTGCGAACTGGGCCAGGGCTAAAATCATTTCAAGCACGGGTGCTTTAACCACGAAGTCCAATAAACCTTAGGTTAGTTCTTGCGGGCCTTAAAAACCTTTGCTAAAAGACTGAGGCTAAGGCTAGACAGATTTGGATCTTGATTGGTACTAGAGTATCTTTTAGGCCTATGGTCAGCATTCTAACCTAATCTATGCTCAAATAAAAAGGCACTTATCTAAAACCATTGAAAACTTCATGGTCTAGAACAAGGGTTGAAACCTTAAGTTTTTTTTGCTAAGGGACTAGCAAAAGCTAGGCATGGGGGTATGATGAGAACCTCATCATGAGCCATAACTAGCTCATTTTGACCCAATACAAAGGATAAAAGCTCCTACATATCTCAAGGAAAGGCTTAACTCAGAGAATTCTGAGTTTGAGAAGAAAACCAGTCATAAGGGGTAAAAGTGCAATTTTACCAGTATAATCTGCATACAGGGTAATTCAGGGCCCAAACACAGGTCAAAACGGCTTAATAAGAATAAAAGTGGGATGAGATGATCTATCAAGGGCTACAGCACTTCCAAGGAACCAAATGATAATCTGTAACCCTAAAACAACCCACTTCAATTCACAAGGTTCGAGGCAAAGTAAAAATAGAATAAACCCTCTAAAATTCATAGAAAAATAATCTCTAGGGTTTAGAACCTTCAATTTGGCCTTTAGAACCCATTTTGACCTACATTGAGAACCATGCCCAATTAATAACTTAATTTGGGTTTTTGCGCAAATTGACCGGTCAAACAAGGTTTAATGTGAAAATAAAATTCACCATCAGATTCCTTAGGTCCTAATTAGTCATGTATAAAAACTTGAGCCTAAGAAGAAACCTCCTTGACCGACTTTACACTTTGGTCCTCATATATTTACTCTTTGGCCCTCAACTTTTGAACCCTCGCATTTAGGCCCCTAACTCTCCTTCGTTCTTTGCAAACAGGTCCCTCCTGCAAAACCCTGCCAGCACCATGCTCCGGCGACCTTGCGCGGAGCATGGCGCCGCGCAGGGTAAGGTGGAGGACCTGGCATGTGTATCGGGGGTGCCCTGCGTCGTCAGCCGTCGCAGGAGCACCCCCATGGTCATTG
The DNA here is from genome assembly GCA_037157565.1 of Thalassia testudinum. Taxonomy (NCBI): domain Eukaryota; kingdom Viridiplantae; phylum Streptophyta; class Magnoliopsida; order Alismatales; family Hydrocharitaceae; genus Thalassia; species Thalassia testudinum. The sequence goes on from JAZHRO010000002.1 coordinate 47,827,627, forward strand.
CAGCCCCCCATACCGGCCGTGCGAACGCACGGACGGTATGGGTTCGAATTCCGACCATTCTCCGGCGAGGGAGACACGTCGTCTCCCTCCGCCTTCCTCCCTGCTTCAACCCTATAAATACCCCCCGCCGCTCCACCGACGGAGGCAGCCTGGATCTGACGGAGAAAACCCCCAGCTTTCGTCTCTTCTTTCTCCGGCAGACGCTCACCAGCTCCGGCGACTTCCTCTCCCTCCACCTCTTCGCTCTGCCGCACTACCAGCAGCAGAGACCTCCTCCCCTGCTCTTCCCGCGCCACGCCGCACCCAGCTGGCGCCTCTCCAGCCTTCTGCTCGCCGCCGCCCCTCTCCCTGAGCATCGTCTTCTCCGGCGACAGTCGATACGACTGTCGCCCTGTTCCTCCCCCTTCGTCCCTGCAGTTAAGTTAGACTTACTCCCCTTCTCCTCCTCTTTCTTTCCCCGCTTTCGATTTAGTCAATTAAGCCCTCTACCGACCCTGTTCACCCTCATCCTCTCCGCCTCCGACCACCCTCCGGCGAGCCGCTCCCATCACCTCAGCGACCCACACGGCTCGCCGACCACCGCAGAACTTCCGCCTCCTCACCCTGATCCTCTTCCGCCCCTCCACTTCCCACCAAACACCCTCTGCAGACCCACCGAACACACCCACTCCCTCGCTCACAGTTTGACCTAGGACGACCCGACAGCTCCATCTCGCCCCCTGCAGACCCCCTGACCACCTTCGCCGTGCCACGGCGAAGGTCCCCCGCCTGTCTGATTTGGCCGAGAGGCCGTGCTATTGATTTCAGGTTCCAGGCCTTGACCGCCATTGGCGAGGAAGCTCGAAGCCTGCTCGAGGTTGCTCCAAGCCGAGATATCCCAGATTGAATAGCCACGGCCAGCGCGGAAGAGTCTCACGCACACACCCTGGCCCTCGATTGGAGCTGTACGCCTCAACAGCCGATGCAATTGGGAGCACCATCCCTGCTGCAGGCGTAAGAGAATTGGGGTGGGACATTTAGTCCCACCTCGGAATCTCTCAAAGGCGCGCGGACACATAAATTGAAAAACTGCCTTATGCTGTTTGCCTCAGTTACCACGGGGTGAGGTCCCTCTCACCCGACCCGACCCGACTCGGCCTCGTCCGTGACCACGCTCCGCGGACCTGGCCCGACCCGATTAGACTGACCTGCACTCCTCGCCCACCACGCACGCCGGTGGGCCTGGACCCGGGCCTGACCCGAACCCGATTACCCGGTAGCGCTCTGGGAGAGCTTCCGAAGAGTGATTTCAGAGCGAGAGATACGCGGGGGAGGGGGGTAGAGTAGGTTTTTGCCTCTTGACGAATGAACTCTGAAGTGTGCAGGCCAAAGAAGAAGAAGCAGACCCGCTGAAGAAGAAGGAGCTCCTGCACTGTAGCGAAGGCATTGTTAAGTCGTCTCAGCACCGGGGCAGACGACGGAAGGTCAGCAGCCAAAGAAGAAGAAGACCCGCTGAAGAAGAAGGAAGAGCAACGGCCATCGCGAAAGAAGAAAAAGAGAAGTCAAGGCAGGTGAAGACAAAGAAGAAGAAGGAATGAAGAGAAGCAAGAAGCAAGAAAAGAAGAAGATGATCTGACGAAAAAGAAAGAAAGGAAACAAGAAGAAGAGCACGAGGGGAAAATCTGAAGAAAGCAGAAGAAAAAGAAGAAGAAGAAGAAGAAGAACAGGAAGAACCAAAGACAAAGAGGAAGAAAGAAGAAAAGAAGAAGAAGCCAATTTTTCATCTCTCTCTCTCTCTCTCTTTATTTTTGTAATAGAACTTGTATATCTCTAGAATACAACTTGCTCCCTGAGTTCGACCTCGGGAACTCTTTTATTTTTCCGAGTAAAAAATTTTATATGATACGTTGGTAACAACCGGCTTTACTACAACGATATAACACAAACCGGTCGAACCGACGTCTCATCAGCATGCCATATTCTGAATAGAGTTCCCCTCAAGCATAAGGAAAGTAGTCCATTTGAGATTTGGAGAAACAGGAAACCAAATTTGAAATACCTCAAAGTGTGGGGTTGCCTTGCAAAAGTAGTTGTCCCAAAACACAAAAGGAAGAAGCTTGGACCTAAGACAGTTGATGCGATCTTTTTGGGTTATGTTGACAATAGCTAAGCCTATAGATTTTTTGTTATAAAATTTGAGATTTCAGGCATAGATGTCAACACTATTGCTGAGCTTTGCGATGATACATTTTTTGAGGATGTCTTCCCTATGAAGACTGGATTACCTTAAAATATGACTTCAGATGATCTAGCCATCACATCTGGTTCTATTCCTGGTCAAGTGGAAGGAATGTCTAATGTGGGGGCTAGTATTTCTTATTCTGAACCCAATCAAGTAGAAGAGTCTGAACCTAGGCGAAGTAAAAGACCAAGAATTACCAAGGATTTAGGAAGTGATTTTATTGCTTACCAAATTGAGGGTGATCCGCCCACTTATCGTGATGCTATGGCTTCTTCTGAAACTAAGCACTAGAAAGATGCCATTAAGAATGAGATTGACTCAATAATCTCTAATGGCACTTGAGAGTTGGTTGATTTACCTCCAGGGTGTTCTACTATTGAGTGCAAGTGGGTGTTTAAGAGAAAACTCAAGCCTAACGGATCTATTGAAAAATACAAAGGTAGACTTGTTGCCAATGGGTTTAAGCCAATTGAAGGAATCAATTATTTCGATACCTATTCTCCAGTAACTAGGATAACTACTATCCGAATGCTTATTGCATTGGCTTCCATTTATGATCTCACTATCCACCAAATGAATGTGAAGACCACCTTTCTTCACGGCGATCTTGAGGAGATCTTTATAGACCAGCCTGTAGCTCCTAGGAATGAGAAAAAGGTTTGCAAGCTTGTTAGTTCTCTTTATAGTTTGAAACAAGGACCCAAGCAACGACATGAAAAGTTTGATAAAACTACACGATTGTTGAGCGCGAATCTACGCTAACGTGTTTGGTTTTTGGAAAAACCCGTCGTTGTAGTTCGAAAGCGAAGGATTTGTGTTCAACAAATAAAATTTATACCGAAATAAGAATTCCGGGTCGAACACAGGGAGGCGAACGTTTGATTTAAAAACTCCGCGTTTCTTTTTATTTTGTCACAAAGAAATTCAATTTAAACTATCTAAGTATCTACACCAAATAAAAGAGAGAGAGGGAGTAAGAGAGAGCGAAGGAATACTATACATGGAAATCAAAATGAGATGTAGAATAGACAAGGAATTTATCATAAAAGAGTTCTTTCATTACAACTAGAAAACATAAAACAATTACTCTAGAAAGCATTAAAAGAATGGAGGGAGAAATGTCCTCCTCGACGATCGCTCGGAGGACGAATAGACTACTCTAGAAAGCAGTAAATCTATACTAGAAAGCAGTAAAAAGAATAGGGAGAGAGAAATCCTCCTCGACGGTCGCTTGGAGGACGAGCCGGACGGGACGACGCCTGGACGAAGGAGAACGAAGCGGGACGAAGGAGGACGAAGCAGAAGAACGGGAACGAAGCAGCACGCCGTCATCGTCGCGGGATCCACTTCCGAAGGGGGACGAAAATTTGGACTTTATCTCGCGAGAAGCATCCCGGGTGTGGGACAAGCTTCTCTTGAGCTTTGGAGAGGTAGAGAGGAGAAGGAAGGGATGAAAATTTCGTATGGAGGGGGTCTCCTTTTATAGTTGCAAGGAGTGGGGGCAAAATGGACATTACATCTTCAAAATAATAAATAAGGGGTCTTTAGTGACGGATAAAACCGTCGCTAAAGCCCCGCCGTCGCCGTCGCCGCCGCGCCACGCGCGCCCGCTCGGCTGGCCTGCGCGCGTAACGCAGACGCACGTCCGCGTCGTCTCAGCCGTCCGATCGCGAGATCGGACGGCTTAGATCGCGTCCGCGCCCGCTGCGTAGCGCGCCACCCGCGTGCGATCGCGCGCCCACCAGAGCGTCCAATTGCGCGTCGGCGCTATCGGGCGCGCGCGGCCGTTGGATCTTCATCCGACGCTCGTGCGCGCCCGCTCGCCCGCGCCTTCGACCCCCTCTCCGCGGCTCGAACCCGCGACCTCCGCTTCGCCCGCAGCTGCGTCGCCGCTGCGCTACGCGGGCGAAATGGTCGCGCGGACGTTTTTAAATGCGCGCGACCGCAGCCGTTGGATCGAGATCCAACGGCGGAGAGGAGACGTTGCGCGGACTTCACAGGACTCCTGCGGCCGATTGGGCGGCTGGGATGGCGCCACGTGGCGCCATCTTGGCCGTCCATCTTCTGGAAGTTGTAGATGGTGCCACGGATGTCGGATTGACTCGATTTTTGTGTCGTTCGACTGCGATCGTCGATCCGAATTCATCCGTGTGGTCGGATTTTCCATCTGAAGTGCGGATTTACACCATCCTGGCCCTTGATCTTCTAGGGTTCCCCGGTCTCTATCTGATGCTACGGATGCCTGATTAGGGCGATCTTGGAGTCGTTGAACTCCAATCGTCGCCCTGATCATATCCATACGGTTGGATCTTTGATCCGAGGCCCCGATAAAATATTTGCCCTGTCCAAGCACATAAAAGGAGACAATTAACCTCCATTTTATTCAAACTACTCTAAATGCAAGATGATGCATGTAATGCAATATTTATATCATGAAATGCAATCCTATGCTTAAGAACATGCATAAATAGACATTTTAAGTAGTGTAAATGTGTTTACATCATACCCCCATGCCTATCTTTTGCTAGTCCCTAGCAAAAACTATATGCTATTTATAAAAGAATTAGGTTAGATTATTTGGACCTGAGTTATTTTCAATCATTAAGAAATTGTCTACTTAAGAACTGAACTTTCAAAGACACAACAGTGCCCGGGTATCAGCCAAAATGCAGACCGCCTCAAGCCTCGCCTTATTCAAAGAAAAATTTCTTTTTCTGTTTTTACTCTTTTTTTTTTTTTAGATTTTCAAATTTTAGGGTTTAAGAGTGGCTTTCTACGGCCATTCAACTCACCCAAGATTTGATGAGAACCCTAAGTTTTAAGCTTCTTATTGTGATTGTGATAGACTCGTTGACCGGCAATTAAAACGGACTTCGGATTTCTACGCCTCTAGGTGACCTCAAAAAGAATTCTGCCTAAAGGTGTATCTTTACAACCGGTAGCTTTCTCCCTACTTTTATTTTTTAACGGGGTCAACACAAGGGTGAATCCAGTGTATATCTCCCCGGTTTATTCTACTTCTCCGCTTCTTCCTAAGTGTTTTGGGAATTTTTAGTGCATTTTCTGAGCTGGGTTCTGGACAACCGGTCGATCAGCTGTTACCACCGACAACTTGCCAGCCATACTCGTGTGGCGAAGTGTGGCTTATTTCTTTTTGTTCTTTTCTCCTTTTTGATTTTTTTTTTTTTTTTTTTTTTTTTTTTTTTTTTAAGTAGGTGGCTTCCCTGGTCTAAGATTTACCTAAAGGCAGCAAAAAGAGAAAGGTCCAGTGACTGGGCTCTGGACAACCTACCTATGGGCTGTTACCCACGATAACTTGCCAGCCATATCACCCTAGAAGGTTCATTAGCTACCCAATTTCTGTTAAAATCGCCAAACAACGAGTCAGTGCAAAGAAAGTGTGTAGATGCTTAAGACTCAAAATTCCCTCACATCAGAGGGCGGGTTGATAAGTCGTGTACTTATCACCCAAACTTATTTACTCCAATTATAATAAAATTCAGGTTGGCGAGAACTCGAAAAACAAATCCACATTTTAGTGGATACATAGGCTGATTAAGTCCAAAGACCTGAAGGGTCTTTGTGTTCAAACCATAATATAGTATTTCTTAAGATCGAAAATTTTCTTAAACCCAAATTCTCTTTCCTAATTTCGATTTTTTTTTTTTTTTTTTTTTAAAAATAAAACAAATCTACGGAGCTGACGAATGAATTCAAAGATAAATATCCACCCCCCCATGCCTATCTAATGCAATGTCCTCATTGTATTGAAAAGACATAAAACTGAGTGGAAAAGCGTAGAAAGCACCTGAATTGCGTGGATATCAGGTCCGCTCCGAGATGAAAATGAAAAAGAACTGTATATGTGCTGAGTTTAGTGCCTTCAGCTAGGCACACTATACAAAGAAAAGAAATGAAGAATTCACATGTGCAGGTCAGAATTAGAATAAACAGAAGAATCCTCTGACCTGTCAGCAGAGGTCCACAGATGTGGACCAGATTGTGGTGCAGACCCACACCCCATAATCGAGAATATCTTAGGTTCTGGATAAAAATTACCCAAAACCTAAAATCAAAATGCAAGCGGGGTCGGGCCTGCGATTCGTGAGGATGCAACCCAAGGCCAAAATGTCGGGTTACAGAGAATTGAAGCTCAAAAGGATAATCGTTAAATGTGTGCTTGAGTTTGACATCCTCGAAACAAATGTCGTAAGGGTTCTGATTTGATGGTTTCAGCTTAAAAGGAACCCTTCGACTCAATCTTCCATTTCTTCCAAAATTGACTTCCCAAATCAGAATTTCCCAGCTCCTATCCTCCTCATTCGGCATATCAAATTCCATGACCTCTTGTATATTCATCACCCCGTCTGAAATCTCCAAGTCTAGATGATGTGGTAAAATCAAAATTGACTTGGGTCTAATTATCTCAGAATTAGAATCATCAATAAGCTCAACAGGGTGTAACTGATAATCAGGGCATTGAATTAATTCCTCCAGAAAATGCGATTCTGGATCTGTATCGTGTGCCCTAATAAGATCAGTTTCCTCAGTTATTGGGCTATCAAATGATCTATCAGATTCCTCAGGCCCAATCGTCTCACAAAAATCGTGATCTGAAAACTCGTGTGAGACTTTGCAACTTGAATCTTCACCATCAGGATCCGTATCAATGTATGTCCCAAAATCATTTGTCACTTTGCGTTCCAAGGAGACATACGTTTCCTCGTAACCTGGCTCAGGGATTTCAGGTGAAGAAATCAAATCATCCTTAATTGGTTGTTTTAATTCAATCTGGTCAGCTTCGTAACACGTGTCCCCCCCAACAGGTGCCTGAGCGGGTTCTGTCATTGGCTTTCCTGAAGAGAGTTCATCCTGGGAATTATTCCAAGATTGAATCAAAGCAACCACGAATCTCATCCTCAATTTCGCTAATTTCCCAAGTAGAAACTCACCCGGGTTCTTATCCTTAACATCCTGGAGCCAATCCAACAAAGACTTGTTTAAATCATCAATCATTTCAATCAGGGGCTCCAATCTCTCAATGCAAGGTATTGGCTGAACTTCTAAAGATTGAATGATATTCCTCAAGTTAGCCAGAACCCTATCTTGAACCTGATTAACCTGAACCAAATGAGTTGGTTCAGGGTTGGGCGGGTTTGACATCAATGTAGAGGAATTAACGAATTGAGATTCGTTATACCCATCCTGATAATAGATCATTTCAGATTGTTCATAAGATGGAGATGACCTAAAGGCAGTGAAATCAGAGGATGGGTAAGGATCAGTGTATCCTTCTTGATTGTAGATCGCATTAGGTTGTTCATGAAAGGAGGACGATCTATAATCGATGCAACTCTGAGAAGGATAGAATTGAGAATCAAAGTGTTCAGGGTTAGACCCTAAACACGGGGGTCCGGAATTGTATCCCCAATCCGAATTATCCCAACTAACTGATGGTCGATTACAATACGAGTTGGGATAATCGTCATGTTGAGGATAATTTACAACAGGAGGGAAAGAGCGGGAATGCGTGAAATATGTGGAAGGATTCATGAGATACGGGAGGAAGAAAGGTGCCCTGCAATACAAACAATCAAACCTGTCCTTAAATGGGTTAGCCTACAGACCTACAGACTCTCAAAACCCATCTTGAGATAAAGGAACGATTTGATCTACTTCTGTCTGTTCAATCCAACCAGTTAGAAGGAGGGACTGGGGAGAAGGTTCTTCCTTCGGCTTGCGCCTCCGGTTCCTAGTGTACCCCCCAGCCGCGATCGTTTGACTCTGCTCCCCTAGCTAGACATCAGATTGAACAGTAGAAACAGACTAATCGAAAATAATCTCGTTCTGAGTTCTGAAGAGCGAGTTCAATCCTTAAGGCCAACGTCTACTCTGTTTTATTTAGGGCTAGGTTTGAATGTGCTTTGGAATGTGATGGGCCCTTTAAATGGGTTGTGCCCTTAATGATTGATTGCTTTGTGTGTGCGTGCACAACCAGTGGTTTTCAAGCAAGATTACTTTTGATGTGGTGAATTTTAAGGTTCAAATCTTGCTTAGTAGCTTTTAGGATTCAACTTTAGGTGTTTTCAATCAAGTTTCGTTGGCACACCAGGTTTTACAAGCACAGGTGAAGATATTTTCCTTTAAAGTTTAAAAAGAATGTGGAGTGCCTGGTAGATCCCTAAGAGTTGAACCTAATTGGCAGCTACTTGATGAGTTGATTTTATTTGAAGTGGTGCGGCCCAATCAACTCAAACAATTGGCCTCAAATGCACCACTAAGTTAGGCACACAAAGATGGTTAACTTAGAATGATTTCTACTCTTTTATGTGTTGCTTTATGTGTACTGGTCCCACAGATCAGAACCCAGTTGAGTAGAAACAAATCAATTCGGTTAAGTGCCTTTAAATGTGGGTGTACATTGTGTATTTGTTGAAAATTACCCCACAAAATTATCTTTTTACTTTTTTTTTTATATAAATGAAGGTGGAATGAATGTGAGTGAGAATCCAAACAACCAAACTATTCCTAGGATTTATGCAAACACCTAGGTTAATTGGAATTTGGATTCAATGTGGCGAATGAAATCTATGGAGGGGGAAAGAATGGGTGATAACTTACAAAACCTTTCACAGCACTTTACTCCAATCTACCGCTTTTGCTTGCCTCAAAAGAGTACCTGCAATTACAATAAGAAAGGAGAAAAGTGAGGTAAATGATTTGTAAGTTACAAAACGTGAAGAGAAATCAAAGATCGTTGCCTCCCCGGCAACGGCGCCAAAATGTTGAGCGCGAATCTACGCTAACGTGTTTGGTTTTTGGAAAAACCCGTCGTTGTAGTTCGAAAGCGAAGGATTCGTGTTCAACAAATAAAATTTATACCGAAATAAGAATTCCGGGTCGAACACAGGGAGGCGAACGTTTGATTTAAAAACTCCGCGTTTCTTTTTATTTTGTCACAAAGAAATTCAATTTAAACTATCTAAGTATCTACACCAAATAAAAGAGAGAGAGGGAGTAAGAGAGAGCGAAGGAATACTATACATGGAAATCAAAATGAGATGTAGAATAGACAAGGAATTTATCATAAAAGAGTTCTTTCATTACAACTAGAAAACATAAAACAATTACTCTAGAAAGCATTAAAAGAATGGAGGGAGAAATGTCCTCCTCGACGATCGCTCGGAGGACGAATAGACTACTCTAGAAAGCAGTAAATCTATACTAGAAAGCAGTAAAAAGAATAGGGAGAGAGAAATCCTCCTCGACGGTCGCTTGGAGGACGAGCCGGACGGGACGACGCCTGGACGAAGGAGAACGAAGCGGGACGAAGGAGGACGAAGCAGAAGAACGGGAACGAAGCAGCACGCCGTCGTCGTCGCGGGATCCACTTCCGAAGGGGGACGAAAATTTGGACTTTATCTCGCGAGAAGCATCCCGGGTGTGGGACAAGCTTCTCTTGAGCTTTGGAGAGGTAGAGAGGAGAAGGAAGGGATGAAAATTTCGTATGGAGGGGGTCTCCTTTTATAGTTGCAAGGAGTGGGGGCAAAATGGACATTACATCTTCAAAATAATAAATAAGGGGTCTTTAGTGACGGATAAAACCGTCGCTAAAGCCCCGCCGTCGCCGTCGCCGCCGCGCCACGCGCGCCCGCTCGGCTGGCCTGCGCGCGTAACGCAGACGCACGTCCGCGTCGTCTCAGCCGTCCGATCGCGAGATCGGACGGCTTAGATCTCGTCCGCGCCCGCTGCGTAGCGCGCCACCCGCGTGCGATCGCGCGCCCACCAGAGCGTCCAATTGCGCGTCGGCGCTATCGGGCGCGCGCGGCCGTTGGATCTTCATCCGACGCTCGTGCGCGCCCGCTCGCCCGCGCCTTCGACCCCCTCTCCGCGGCTCGAACCCGCGACCTCCGCTTCGCCCGCAGCTGCGTCGCCGCTGCGCTACGCGGGCGAAATGGTCGCGCGGACGTTTTTAAACGCGCGCGACCGCAGCCGTTGGATCGAGATCCAACGGCGGAGAGGAGACGTTGCGCGGACTTCACAGGACTCCTGCGGCCGATTGGGCGGCTGGGATGGCGCCACGTGGCGCCATCTTGGCCGTCCATCTTCTGGAAGTTGTAGATGGTGCCACGGATGTCGGATTGACTCGATTTTTGTGTCGTTCGACTGCGATCGTCGATCCGAATTCATCCGTGTGGTCGGATTTTCCATCTGAAGTGCGGATTTACACCATCCTGGCCCTTGATCTTCTAGGGTTCCCCGGTCTCTATCTGATGCTACGGATGCCTGATTAGGGCGATCTTGGAGTCGTTGAACTCCAATCGTCGCCCTGATCATATCCATACGGTTGGATCTTTGATCCGAGGCCCCGATAAAATATTTGCCCTGTCCAAGCACATAAAAGGAGACAATTAACCTCCATTTTATTCAAACTACTCTAAATGCAAGATGATGCATGTAATGCAATATTTATATCATGAAATGCAATCCTATGCTTAAGAACATGCATAAATAGACATTTTAAGTAGTGTAAATGTGTTTACATCAACGATCTTTTGAATTTGTAGGTCACAAATTTAACAGGTGTGTCTACTCTATGATTAATGCTGATATGTGTATTGTCCTATGCCTATATGTAGATGATATATTATTGTTTGAGTCAGACATTAGAATTATAAATGAAACTAAGTTGTTCTTGAGTAGTAAATTTGAGATGAAGGATATAGGTGTTGCAAATGTGATCCTAGGCCTCAAACTGATTCGATCAACAGAAGGGATAGTTATTTCTCAATCTCATTATGTTGAGAAGGTTATTGAAAATTTTGGCTATGAAGATTGCAAGGCTGTAAGCACTCTTTTTGATTCATCAAAAACTCTCTATAAGACCAAAAGTGGAATGTCTATTTCACAACTAAGATATTCAAATAATATAAGAAGCTTGATGTATTTGGTTAATTGTACTAGATCGGATATTTCTTTTTCTGTGTCTAAGTTGAGTAAATACACAAGTTGTCCTAACCATACTCATTAGGATGCCTTAGGTCGAGTACTTAGGTATTTAAAGGGAACTGTTTCCCTTAATTTGCATTATGGTAAATATCCTTCAGTTTTGGAAGGATATAGTGATGCAAGTTGGATCGGTCAAATAGAGGATTTCGAGAGTAATGGTGTTATAGGGTATGTCTTTACCCTTGGAGGCGATGCAGTGTCCTGACAATTTGCAAAATAGACTATTTTAGCCCAATCTACCTTTGAGGTTGAGCGATGTGCTTTGAACACCACTGAAATTGAGGTTGAATGGCTAAAGGTACTTCTTACAAAAATCCCTATGGTGAGTAAGCCAATTCCTGTGATATCCTTACATTGTGATAGCATGACTATTATAGCAAAGATTAAGAGTTCAAAGTTTAATCAGAAAGCAGGGAGACATATCCAAATCAGACTCAAGTCTGTAAGAGATTTAGTGTCTCAAAGAGTGATTGCTATGACATTTATAGGATCCAAGAATAACATAGCAGATCCATTTACTAAAGGACTTGATAGATCTTTTGTCCTGAAAATTAGGCTTGGGATGGGACTAAGACGCATTGGGAGTTTACCCATAGTAACAACCCCAACCAAACTAAGTGGAGATCCCACAAAGTAGGTTCAATGTGGTAACAAGTTGTATGAGGAACTGGTTGGCACTCATTGTTAGATTTTTTTTCATCTGAGTCCAATCCCTAGAAGCCTGAGTGCCTTAAGGTGCAAATTTAGGAAGAGCAAAGGCTTTGAATGGGTTCAAGCCTTTATGGCAGGATGTGAGCAGTCCATCCTTGGAGAATGCCACCTATGTGAGTGTTACTATGGACCACAGGTAAAGGAATAAAGTCTTTCCCGATTACACTCATGAAACAAAATAGGGTGATGGCCTTTAAGAGCACAAACCCTAAGGATTATCACTAAGAACTTTATTCTGTTGTCACCACTATACACCCCACATCAAAGGTCTAGAGTTCAAGACTAGTTTCACTTTATTCTTGTGGTGGTGAAGGTGGATGACTGATGACAACATCATCATCAGCCATATCTAGCCTTAATTAGTCACAATCAAAGAATAAATGCTCCTACATAACTGCCAGAAGAGCCCTAATTCACTGCAAAGCCATTCTGAGAGAATAACAAGAAAACAGGGGTAAAACTGCAATTTTAACAGCATATCTCAATTGTATAACAATCACAAGATTTCTTAGGAGTTAATTAAAGGTTAAATGGTCTTAAATGTCTAACAAGTTGGTCCGTGCAGACAGAAACCGATTTTCACGCGTTTCAAGAATTAAATGACATCTAAAACCCTAAAAACAGACCCGCTTAATTAACTGAGCTTATGGTGAGGATAAAATTCACATAAACCCTCTAAAAATCATATAAAAATATTCTTTAGGGTTTGGTATGCTTTATATGACCATCAGAACCCATTGTAACCTAAAACAGAATCTCAGATAAACAATTGCCCTAATCTGGATAACTATGCAATTTAGCCAATCAAACTTCGTCAAAACCTAAATCCAACTTTACCATTGGATTCCTTAGGTTTAAATTAGATTTTTACCAAAATTTAGACCCAATCTGAGATCATCTTGACCTACCTTGCAATTATGTCTTGTCTGACTCTTTTCTCTCACACACATGCCCCTAACTTTCAAAATCCTTACAAACAGGCCCCTATCTTTGTCGTCACTCTTTGCAAATTGGTCAATTCACCATTATCGCGAAGGAATCCTTCTTCGGCAACCTTTGATTGAAGAGAACTCCTCTGATCAACGAATCCCTTTCAAAATTGGAAGGGAGATTCCTTGAAAAGTTCTCTTCCCAACACACCCAACTTCGAACTCCATAACCTTCCTAATCTCACATGCGAACGCATGAGAGATTCGGATATCTCTTGGGTTTCTAACTCTGATGAGCCTTCCAAGTTCAAAAGCTTGGTTTCCAAGCTTCAATCACCCTCTAAAAGCCTATAAAAGGATTCCCAATGCACACCGATCCTTCGACACTCGAATTTGGCTAGAAATCCCCCACGTTCCTCCCTCCTCTCCGACCGAATAGCTCCTCGACATTCGGCAATCTTCTCCAACCTCCCTCGTCGTCCGTACGCAATACCAACGATGGATTTGCCTTCCTCTCCTTCTTCCGCTCTTAGTCGTACCAGTAGGAGCTTCTCCCTCGTCTTCATCATCGTTTTCCACCTCATCGGAGAATCTTCTTCCCCAACACCGACCAATCAAAGTTGGCATCGTTCTCCGCCGTTCGTCCACAAGATTAGGATTAGAATAATTCCCTTAGATTCATAGATTAATTCTCCCCCTCTTAACTCTTGTTTTGACCCCTCAACTACACCACCCACCACCTTCGTCTCCACCTCCAGCAACCACTCTGACAAAGCGTTTCCGCCACTACACCTCTACATCCTCCTTGCCAAAACTACCTACACCTCTGCCTCGACTCCACAAACCAAACCCCTCTCTTATTTCGCCAATTCCACCTCCCAAACTACTCACCGAACAGACCCACCTCTTCCGACCTATTCCGCCTTCACCACGCTCACCCACGACCTCTCACAACACGCCACCACCACTGTTACACTCCATGTCATCTGGTGACACTTCCTAAGTTGTTTTGACATGGCCGAGAGGCCATCTTTTGATTTAGGTACCGCTCCTTCATCGCCATTGACAGAAGCTTCAAGCTTGCTAGAATCTTGCTCCAGGTCTCTCTCATTCCATGTCACACCTCCAGGAGACGCGGACACCTCCCAGGTTGCAATCCAAGGTCTCAATTGGAAGCCAAGCCCTCAGCAGTTGCCTTGATTGGAAGAACACTCCAGCAGCAGACGCACGCAAGAGAGAGCCGTGGGATTTAGTCCCACCTCATGAAGAGAAGAAGCGGTGTGCACACATAAGTTGAATTTCTGCATACAGCTTATCGCCTCGACACTTAGGGGGTGAGGTCTCCCATGCCTCTTGACACCTCGCCCGTGACACCTACACGCCGGCCTGGTCCGAACCCGATTACTCGCCTAAGCATCTCACACCTCAGGTGTGACACTCACGCACACAGCCCTGGTCCCAGGTGCGCTCATACCCGATTACCCAAATACCTGATTGTCCCTTGAGAAAGAGAAGGAAGGAAGAGAGCGAGAGAGTGTGGGGTTAAAGGGGGTTTACTTCAAAAGAATCTTAACACTTGGCCAAATTTGAGTGCTCTTCCCCCTGTGCATCAAGCAGACAAGGAAGAAAAGAGGCAAGGCAAAAGAAGAGGAGGACTGTAGAGGAAGAAGAGAAAGAAAGAAGAAGAGGAGTTGAGAAAGGAAGAAGAGAAGGAGAATCAAGGAAGACCAAGTGCTCGTGCACTGTAGCAATTGAACGTTTAAGTTGTCTGATTCAAGGAGCCAATGTCTGATTGTGCACTGTTAAAATATTTAAGTGGCTCGGCACTGTATATTTATTTAGATTATTAAGTAAATAGTATATATGTATCTAGATTAAATAATTGGTGATCTAAATTACCATGCTTTTATTTTAGATCTCTTTATTTTTTTTCAAACTGTTGAAATACTCATGTTCTGCATAGATGATCAATTTTGAGTAATTGTTATGCATTGCAATATCATTCTTGGCTTAGTTATTGTGCTCATATATATATTAATCGAGATTAATGCGTAAATTCCATATTTACTCTCAGTGAACAACCTCGGACTTCATTTCTGACATTCTGAGCTTATAAATTTTATTTGTTGTTCTTTTTATTGCGGATTTCAAACTACGACGACAATATTTTGATTTAAATCCCCGATAGATCGCTTCAACAATGACTCAGGTAAGGGTTTAAACCATAAGGTACCTTTACTGAAAGTAGAGTGTGGTAGCCGAGGAATTTATTGTTGAATTTTAACGATGAATTTGTGGGAGATTGTTGGATTTAAGAGCCTAATTGCATCAATTGGGATGCAATTATTATATGGTGACGTGGGAATTCATGTTGAAATCAGTGAGATTTGGGAGAGGTTTTTGGTCCCATATTGAAAGTGGACAAAACTCTTGGTGGGTTTAAAAGGCTTCTACCTCCCATGGCTTATGTAGTAAAGAGTGAGAGGTAGGGTTTGGGACCACGCATGCCCCGCCCAGCCCCGCCCCAATCTGGCTCAAGCTTGGGTGAGAATCAATTTGGAACTTGAAACTTATACTCCTTTTGCTATGAACTTTTAATCTTATGATTTTGACCTGGATTGATCGATCAAAGTGTAAAATTGATCGACCAATTGTTTTGATCGATCAATGAGTTAAGTTTGGTCGATCAAATGGTTTGGTCGACCAAAAGGTCAAGTTTGATCGACCAATTTATTTTGGTCGATCAATTGTCATATTTCCATAAAACGGAAATTTCCATAAATGTGTAGTCGTAAGCTCTATATAAGGACCACGAGGGTGCTCTCATTTGACACACAACAAGAGCATAAAAGCTCTCTCTACTCTCTCCCTCTCCCTCTCGTTCTTGTCTCTCTTTCTTGATGCGTTCGTTCAACGTAAGATTGGTAGAAAAATCTCTAATCACTTTTGTCGATCTTGTACAAAGAGATTGAGAGATCCACGATAAGTTTTTTGTTAATCAAACCATTAAATTGGTAGATCAATCAAGAATTTTGTTGGAAACCAAATTGCCTCGATTTCGTTCCCCTCAGGTGATTTTCGAGGACGTCCAAAATCGAAGTGTGCCGAATCGTAGAGGTGGATCATCATATCCTGGGAGAAGTTCGTCAGATCCCGACACATAAATATTGTGGGGGGCGATACATTCTCTAAGAGAAGTCCTTAATGGCATTTCGATCAGAGTAATCTCTGACCTTTCTTCGTTTTGTTTTTTTGTGTTATTACAAGTTATTTGTACTTTATTTTATTCTAGATCTTGTCAAATCATATTTAACTTACTTGATTTAATATTTTTTATATATACAAAAATGTTGGAAATGCATATGTTTATAATTATTTATTTCCTTTATGCGTTTAATTCAACACTCCTTACGACAGAGCTCCTTGATAATGACCCAATGCCAACACCCTCGTCCAACACCGTTCCTCCTCGCCTACCTAGCATCTGCAACAACACACGCACACCCAAGTCACACGATTTCACACAAAATGATTTGATTTTTTTCCATTAGCCTTGTACATGATTCCGTGAGAAAGATGTAACTTGCAATTTGTAATAGGTATTTGAGTCCAACCAACAAATGATGCATTATGATAAATATCAATTGTGTTAAGTTGTCAAATATGAGTATGTCTATTTTTTTTCTTGAAATAATTAATCTTTATTTTTTAGCATAAAGTAGTTAACCTCTTAACCCAAAGGTATAGCTATTTTGGAATTATCTATAATTTTTATGTCTTTTATTTTTAATTTAGCACTTCCTAATTGTATATTACTTACAGTGTAGTCAGAAGTTACAAAGTAATAATTCTTATTATATATATTTATATGTTTTTTTTTAACACTAATTTAACCTTGACTAATACAAATCAAATTAAAGATCTTACTATTTAAATTTTTTAATTTTAACAAATGATAACATTGTGCTGACATCATCAAGTAACCAGTCTAAACCATCGGTTGGATCGCTGAAAGCAAAAATCGTCACCTGATCAATTCGAATGGCTCGTCCCATTTTTAAAACATCGGGAAGAATCATTCAAAATTTTGTAAAAAGATTTCAGGTCAGGTATTTTGGGATCACTGATCTGGATCCACGCCAAAGTCAAACGTGGTAAGTTACCAAAACCAGTCTTTCTCGTTTATGCACAAATTTAAGCATAAATTACTCTGGTGTTGCATATTTACCCGCGGATGTGGAGGCAATTCTGCTTTCAATATTTCTTTGACGATCCAAGTACAACGCTACAGCCCTGTCACAAAAAAAAAAAAAAAACAGTACGAGCCTCAGAAAAACAAAGTAAAAGTTTTTTAAAAAGATGCAAGTACGTTACAATGTATGCAGCAAGAAGTGACCTTCATTCGCATCCTTATATATATATATATATATATATATATATATATATATATATATATATATATTAATTGAAAATTAAAATATATTAATTTAAAATAAAAATAAATCGATGAAGAATAAAAATATATTAATTTAAATAATCTTTCATTTAAAAAATAATTTTTTAATCGTAAAAAATAATTTTTTACTAAAAAATAATTTATATCGATGAAAACTTAAAATACATCCATTAAAATCATCACATACGTTATTTTCTCACCCTACATATTACAAGATATATAATAATATATGTTTCTTTTGAAATTACATGATTTAAGGATATGCTGTAACGACCCGGTTCCCGAGCCCCTACGAGACACGAGAACCGGACCGACTCAACTAATCCCAAGACCTAGTCGTCCAACGAGGAAGTAACCAAAAGAGAAGTAAAATAAACCACATTCAACATGAATATAACTAACAGTAAGAAAATACAGCAGCAAGGAAAGAAACTACTATAGTATATACCACCACAACAGTAGAACAACATTCATACTAAATATGAACTGCAGGTGAAGAAAAGTACAGCGGAAATAAGAACTACTCACTATAACGGAACAAAAAGAGGTACAAGAAACAGTGGTAACTCTACTGGACCCTACTCGGCCCAGCGTCCTCTACAGCCGCTGAGGGAAGAAAAGCGAATATGCGGGTCTGCACGCTCAGGCGCGCAGACGACCCGCGCATGTCAAAGATAACCGATTTCCAGACGTCTGGAAACGATCCCAGACGTCTGGAAGTGACCCCAGACGTCTGGTCTGACGTCTGGGCCACCTCCCAGATGTCTTAAAAGACGTCTGGGGCGTGCGTTCTTTACAATATAACAAGCTCAAAGGAAGTTTCGTCCCCGAAACTTGCGCTAACTAGGGTGCGGGAAAAGACGTCAAAATAACCATAACAAACTCAAAGAGGACCGAAATCGGTCCGAAAGGCGTACTGGTGGCGACCTTCCTCTATAGTTCTATTATTTCGTCGTAGTATAGTATAGAGAGGTGATTACCAGTTTAATACAATTTGTTACTCGGAAATAAAGAGTTTCCGAGGTCGAACTCAGGGAGCAAGTTGTATTCTAGGGGTACAAAGTTTCTTTTACAAAAATATAGATAGAGAGAGAGAGATGAAAATTTGTTGGCTTCTTTCTTTTCTCTTCTCTTTGGCTTTTGGTTTCTTTATCTCCTCGTGGTCTTCTTCTTCTGCTTTTGCTGTCAGGATGTCGTCTCTCCTTCTTTCTTCTTCTTCTTTCTGTCTTCTTTATCTGCAGCAGTGGGTGATGTTCTTCTTCATCTTTCAGCTCTTGTTTCTTCTTTGTCTCTTTCTTTTTCTTTTCCCTTGCGGTCCTTGTCCTGTTCTTCTTCCTCTTTTCTGCCTTCAGAGCGTCGTCTGATTTTCCAATCAAACGACTTAAACCGCCACTGCTACAGTACCGCTCGGTGCTCCTTCCTTCAGCTTTCGTCGTCCTTCTTCTCTGCCTCGCTTGTCTTCTTCTTCTTCGCCTTTTCCTCTTTGCTTCGAGCAGTCCTGGCTGCTCTTCTTCCATCAGTTTTCTTCTCCGGTTCTTCTTCTTCACCCGTGCCTGCACTCTTCGAAGTTTTCGTCAGCGGGCAAAAACCTACTCTACCCTCCACCCCCCGCGTCTCTCTCTCACAGATGCCGCTCTTAGGAAAGCTCTCCCAGAGCTGCCGGATAGTCGGGTACGGGTCGCGCCCGGGTCCAGGCCCACCGGCGTGCGTGGTGGGCGAGGAGTGCAGGTCGGGCTAAGTCGGGTCGGGCCAGGTCCGCAAGGCGTGAGCGCGGACGAGACCGGGTAACCGGGCAGGTGAAGGGGACCTCACCCCGTCTGCTGAGGCGATAAGCCTTCAGCACCTTTTCTATTTGTACCGCTTTGTTCCTTCAAAGCCTTCCGAGGTGGGACTAAATGTCCCACCTCAATTTGACGCCTGCGCGGAGGAGGCAGCGGCGGTCGAGGCTTCGCACGAGGGCTTCGCGCGAGGGCTTCGCCTCAACTGTAGCCTGACGCTTTGCGAAGACACCTCGCACAGCCTGGGAGCGTGACCTGGGTGTGGCGCACCTGGGGCAGCAGGTGAAGAAGCTGCTTCGCTTCAACAATGGCGGCGGCGACGCAGGTACCTGCCCACAGAGAAACGGCCTCTCGGCCCAATCAGAAATGCGGAGGACCTTCGCCGTGGTGCGTCGAAGGTGGCCGGGGGGTGCGCAAGCGGCGGGGCGGAGCCTAAGGGCCGCCCTAGGTCAAACTGCAGGTTGGGAGATGGGTTTGTTCGGTGGAGTTGCAAAGGGTGATTTGGGGGAAGTGGAAGGGCGGAGGTTGATCAGGGTGAGGAGGCGGAGGTTCTGCGGTGGTCGGCGAGCCGTGTGGGTTGCTAGAGTGATGGGAGCGACTCGCCGGAGGATGGCCGGAGGCGGAGAAGGTGAGGGTGATTGATCGGAATCGAGGGCGACAGTAACTGTTTAAAGTGAGGAAAAGGAAGAGGGGAGAAAGGTGAGAAGTTATACCTACTTAGCAGGACGAGGAGGGACCGGAGCAGGCGACAGTCGTATCGACTGTCACCGGAGAAGAAGCTACCCAGAGGAAGAGGACGGCGGCGACGACGGGGCAGAGGCAGCGCGCGGCGGTATTGCGCGACGCGGGAAGAGCAGGGGAAGGTAGTCTCTACTGCTGGTATTGCGGCAGAGTGAAGAGGAGGAGGAGGAGGAACCGCCGGAGCTGGTGGGCGTCTGCCGGAGTGAGAAGAGAGGAAAGTTGGGGGTTTTCTCCATCAGATCCAAGCTCCTTTGAACGGTGGAGCGACGAGGGGTACTTATAGGGTAGAATCAGAGAGGAGGGCGGAGGGAGACGACGTGTCTCCCTCGCCGGAGGACGCCGGAGATGGAGACCCATACCTTCCGTGCATTCGCACGGCCGGTATGGTGGGTTGCAGCGACCAGGGGGTGTTCCTGCGACGGCTGACGACGCAGGGCACCCCCGGTTGACTTGACAGACCCTCTCCCTTACCCTGCGCGGCGCCATGCTCCGCGCAAGGTCGCCGAAGCATGGTGCCGGTCAGGTTTTGCAGGAGGGACCTGAACGCAAAGAACGAAGGAGAGTTAGGGGCCAAAATGCGAGGGTTCAAAAGTTGAGGGCCAAAAAGTAAATAGATGAGGACTAAAATGTAAAGTTGGTCAAGAAGGTTTCTTCTTAGGCTCAAGTTTTTATACATGACTAATTAGGACCTAAGGAATCTGATGGTGAATTTTATTTCTAGATTAAACTTTGTTTGACCGGTAAATTTACGCAAAAACCCAAATTAATTTATTAATTGGATATGGTTCTCAATGTAGGTCAAAATGGGTTCCTAAGGCCAAATTGAAGGTTCTAAACCCTAGAGATTATTTTTCTATGAATTTTAGAGGGTTTATTCCATTTTTGCTTTGCCTTGAACCTCGTGAATTGAAGTGGGTTTGTTTTAGGGTTACAGATTATCATTTAGTTCCTTGGAATTGCTGTAGCCCTTGTCAGATCATCTCATCCCACTTTTATTCTTATTAGGTTGCTTTAACCTATGTTTGGACCCTGAATTACCCTGTATGCAGATTATACTGGTAAAATTGCATTTTTACCCCTTATGACTCGTTTTCTCCTTAAACTCAAAATTCTCTGAGTTAAGCCTTTCCTTGAGTTATGTAGGAGCTTTTATCCTTTGTATTAGGTCAAAATGAGCTAGTTATAGCTCATGATGAGGTTCTCATCATACCCCCATGCCTAGTTTTTGCTAGTCCCTTAGCAAAAACTTAAGGTTTCAACCCTTGTTCTAGACCATAAAGTTCTTAATAGCTTTAGATAAGTGCTTTTTCATTTGAGCTTAGATTAGGTTAGAATGCTGACCATAGGCCTAAAAGGTACTCTAGTACCAATCAAGATCCAAATTTGTCTAGCCTTAGCCTCAGTCCTTAGTAAAGGTTTTTAAGGCCCACAAGAACTAACCTAAGGTTTATTGGACTTTGTGGTTAAAGCACCCGTGCTTGAAATGATTTTAGCCCTAGCTCAGTTCGCAGTGCATTTTGTAAGAGAGAGATAGAAAGTTATTCTGTTTGGAGAGTTTTCTCTCTCTTTTTCTTTTTAGTTCTAGCCTAGGATTGGCTTTTCAACACAGTCTGTATCAGATTCCTTGCTCCCATCATCAATCCTCAAGGGTTCCTGGCAATCGATGCTTCGAGATAGCACCGCCCATGGCAACCCCCGGAACCCTGGCTATTGAGATTTCGAGATAATCCCATCCATGGTGTTCCGTGGCCGAATCCAGACCCTGGCAATTGACACTTCGAGATAATGCCATCCATGGAATCTGAATCAGCAGAGTGCTTACATGCCCCCAGTAGGATATGTAAATATCCTAAGAGACAAGCACCGAGGAGATGATATTTTGTTACGCATCTTCGAGGGGATTTCCCGCCTCTCCGCGCTGTGAACTCGTCCAAATCAACTTGTGTTGATCGGCCGCTCCTATTCTAGGTGTTCTTTTCAGAATTTTGCGACGCTTCTGCGTGATTTTGATTTTTACGCTTACTAAACCAGGCTGTGTGTGAGGTTAGGGTGCTTAGGTTACTAAGTCCCGTAAACCAAAAATTAGTTAACGAGGCCAAATACTTCCTAAGCCTTAGACCTAATACTTCAGCTTTTCATTTTCCTCAACCTCTTGAGGAGTGTCCAGATCTTAATGGGTACTAAGAGTCTATTCAAGAATGCCTAAGGTTTGCGTTCTTACTAATCTCATTATGCACTTTTCAGTTATTTTCTTGAATGAGGTCTAGAACTTAGGTTAATTCCTTAGTTCCTTACTAATGACTATCACCTTTTCTCATAATTTTGTGCTCCTTTTTCATTTTGTTTCTTTTCTCCTTCTCCTTCACAAAATTTCCTTCTCCTCTTTTCCTCTTATTCTTTTTCGAAAAATTTTTAATTTTTATGGTGTTTTTGGCATATGTGAATTTTTTGTTTGAAACCTTTCCTTACCAGTTTTGCACTTTCATACCCCCCCATGCCTAAGATTTGCAATGTCCTCATTGTAACCTAGGGGTTTTTATTCAACTTAGTTCATACATTAGGACAGATGTTTTGATGAGTGAATGGGTCGCGGTGGCTGTTGTGAATGATTTCTAATCTCAGATGCAAGCACCTGAGGTGGAGTTGGCTGTCCTAAAGTGTGAACTTCAAGTGCAAAAAGGTGTCAGAACAAGTTTCAGGTTTTCAAAGAGAATGACGGGCTGCCTCCCGTTGAGCGCTAAATTTGATGCCTTCAGCCAAGCGGGAAATGCGATGGAGAGGGGATGGTCAAATCAGTGGAGTTTTGTAAGACAAGCACCTTGATTAAGAGCCTGGTTGGTCCAACCAGGTGCTTGTTCAGATCGACAAGCTGATGATGTAGCCCAAACCCAATCAATCTGGTGGGTTGATAGATGTGGATAAAAAGGTGTGGAACCCACCATATACTATGAAGCTCAGATAGATGTGGAAGTGTAAACGCAGGGTTTGGCTGAGTCGAATCAGCCTGGTCAGAGTAGGGACCCGTAGAATAATCAATGAATGACGTGGAAACCCTATAGGGGTGATCAGAGAATGATAGGGTGTGGTATGTAGTCTGATCAGTGTTCAGAACCCGAGTTGGAAATGCAATCGGCTCGGTGAGAGGTGAATCTGAATAGAAATTGAGTCCAGTTGCGGGTCGGGGTTTGGAAGAGGTTTTGATCCGTTCTTTGTGTGCGGATGAGGTGGCCATTGTGTACGAGGGCTCTTCTAGAAACGGATGATAGGTGGTTTTCTGTAGAGAGTCCTCTGGGTAACTAACAAATGCCTGAAGAGTGTCTGTAGGATGAAAGAAATCTGAATTGAGAAAAGATTTGAATTCTGGGTTGCAATCACTCTTGGCATTTTCTGTTTTTGGTTCCTGAGGATTAAAAAGGAATGATTCTGTGTTATCAGTGATCTCGGGAATCAGGACCTCAGAGTCGGAGTCAGAGTCATGTGAACTGAGGTCGTAGATGGGCCTGGCGTGTTCAGGAAGGAAAGTTTCTCCGTAATTATAGTCAGATCTGAAATTGTCGGAGGGTTGGCGAAAATGAGATTCATGATCATGAATTCCACCACAGCAAAAATCATCAGATGTGGAATCAGCAGCCTGACTGGTTCTAGCCTATATGTCAATTCTGGGCTCAAAAAGGTGTTCTGTTCAATCTCGAAGCTGGTAGGATAGACCCCATTAAAACCTTGCTCATCCAACTCCTCAGTTTCTGTATCATAAATTGGCATGACTTTCGAAAAATCGATCAGATTTCCTGAAGATGTTGGAGAGGGATATTCATCAAATAGAGGCCCGGAATCATATCCTATAAAAATTTGATCTTTCTCATAAGGGGCCTCATAATCTTCCCAATAAGTTTCAGATCTAGGTTCTAGGCTTAGGATGTGGGTAGGATTATTAGAACCTAAGTCCGAATAACCTTCGAGGGCCACCTTATCAAGATAAGGGGCGGAATTTATACCCTCAAAAGGTTCAGTTCTGATCTCATTATTGCAGGAGTTTTGGAATTCTAGGCTTGGCAATTCATGGTCTAAGTTTGGCTCATCATTGTGTTCTCCTGCAATATCGCAACCTAATTCAACATTGTCTTCTATCTAGGTTGGGATTTCACAACCACTTTGTGCCTCAGTCCCGAGATCTGGGAAACTGGATTGTTCCTTAATACTTTTCCAAGATGGTTCATCCTCTATTTCTGGTATATACGGGTATTTCTGGTTGATAATTTGTTCTACTGATTTCATCATTTCTACCCGTTTTATAAGGACATCTTGGTGTTGTTCCCAAAGTACAGGATTTGTCAAGCATTGAAGGTATTCAGATTGGTGTAATTTTTCTATCTCAATGTATCCTGTCATGAGCATATCTCGGGTTGATCCTTTTGAAATTTCAGTCAATAGAATTTGGGCACAGTTTATGATGAAAGCTGTGGTTGTTGGGACATCAACCTGAATGTTCTCTATTGGTGTTGAGGGTTTATATTTGATTTCATAGAATTCAAGGGCATCCTCAATCATCTTATCTTTCATGGATCTCAGATATTCAGGTTTTTTACATGGTAGTCTTGCTAGGTAATTAGGCTGCATCTTCGAATCAGGTGGTGGAATCAAGATATAGAATCAGAAGTTTGAATTAATGGAAAAAGGGGACTTTGTTCAGAATCAGAGGAAAGAGGGGCTATGTGAATGATTTCTGCAAAAACAAGGGAGCCGAGGCTTAGCCTCGGGGAGAGTGAATTTCTATAGGAGGTTTCAAGGACCTCCTGCAAGATACTGAAGGACTGGATGAGATAAGCAGGTGCTGGACCCAATCAAGACACCCAAAAAATGTTGGGTGACTATAGAGGTTCGGGGCAGATGGACCCCTTGATCAGAAAGATCGTCCACCTGAGAATTACCTGGGCAGCCAGAGAGGGAGAGTCCCGCGATGACCCCTACACGGTAGAGCGTCCCTACGGGTTACAGGGTTTCCCCCACCCGATCTCTCTTGTCACTGCGGTTCCAGGTAGACCAGAATGAGGATCTTGACCTCTTAAGTCTACCAATTTTACTTTAAGATCAGGGTGCTTAAAGTTACACTTGAACTCTTAGGTGTTTTGAGTGAGAAAGTGACCTAATTTTAAGGTTGGTTGACCCAAGGAGTCAACTTTACCTCTTGTTCCTTTGAGAGCTTTTGGGTCCTTTCTTTTTGGGTTCAAGTGTTTAGAGAGCCAATTGTTTAGGGTTTCTCTGAATAAGTATGTTCAATTAATGGTTTAAACACACTTCTTTTGGATTTTCTCCATTCTTGATTTAAGTAGTGTGTCTCTAAAACCCTAATGTTGAATCTTATGTTGACTCTACTTGGTCCAGTTAGTTCTTTGTTGGGTAATTAGGGCTCAAGCAAGAATGTGTTAGCCCTTAAATACCCTTAATAGTGTGCAGGAATAATGGGTTGAAAACATGCAACTTTTTATGGTTACTAAGTATGGAAGACAGGTTAGCCCTATATTGCTTTTTCTTTTCTTCCTCTTTAGAGTTTAGGGGTTAATAGTGAGAGGAAAAAAAAAATTACCTGTCCTCGGAGTGGTTGTCGTGCGGTTGCTTGTCTTCTTGATTTCCTGTAGCTGCACAAAAGAGAGGAGATTATCAGAAACTAAAAAGAAACAGGAATGTTTACCTCTAGAATAGTCGTTGCTCCCCGGCAACGGCGCCAAAAACTGGTGGCGACCTTCCTCTATAGTTCTATTAGTTCGTCGTAGTATAGTATAGAGAGGTGATTACCAGTTTAATACAATTTGTTACTCGGAAATAAAGAGTTCCCGAGGTCGAACTCAGGGAGCAAGTTGTATTCTAGGGGTACAAAGTTTCTTTTACAAAAATATAGATAGAGAGAGAGAGATGAAAATTTGTTGGCTTCTTCTTTCTTTTCTCTTCTCTTTGGCTTTTGGTTTCTTTATCTCCTTGTGGTCTTCTTCTTCTGCTTTTGCTGTCAGGACGTCGTCTCTCCTTCTTTCTTCTTCTTCTTTCTGTCTTCTTTATCTGCAGCAGTGGGTGATGTTCTTCGTCTTTCAGCTCTTGTTTCTGCTTTGTCTCTTTCTTTTTCTTTTCCCTTGCGGTCCTTGTCCTGTTCTTCTTCCTCTTTTCTGCCTTCAGAGCGTCATCTGATTTTCCAATCAGACGACTTAAACCGCCACTGCTACAGTACCGCTCGGTGCTCCTTCCTTCAGCTTTCGTCGTCCTTCTTCTCTGCCTCGCTTGTCTTCTTCTTCTTCGCCTTTTCCTCTTTGCTTCGAGCAGTCCTGGCTGCTCTTCTTCCGTCAATTTTCTTCTCCGGTTCTTCATCTTCACCCGTGCCTGCACTCTTCGAAGTTTTCGTCAGCGGGCAAAAACCTACTCTACCCTCCACCCCCCGCGTCTCTCTCTCACAGATGCCGCTCTTAGGAAAGCTCTCCCAGAGCTGCCGGATAGTCGGGTACGGGTCGCGCCCGGGTCCAGGCCCACCGGCGTGCGTGGTGGGCGAGGAGTGCAGGTCGGGCTAAGTCGGGTCGGGCCAGGTCCGCGAGGCGTGAGCGAGGACGAGACCAGGTAACCAGGCAGGTGAAGGGGACCTCACCCCGTCTGCTGAGGCGATAAGCCTTCAGCACTTTTTCTATTTGTACCGCTTTGTTCCTTCAGAGCCCTCCGAGGTGGGACTAAATGTCCCACCTCAATTTGACGCCTGCACGGAGGAGGCAGCGGCGGTCGAGGCTTCGCACGAGGGCTTCGCGCGAGGGCTTCGCCTCAACTGTAGCCTGACGCTTTGCGAAGACACCTCGCACAGCCTGGGAGCGTGACCTGGGTGTGGCGCACCTGGGGCAGCAGGTGAAGAAGCTGCTTCGCTTCAACAATGGCGACGACGACGCAGGTACCTGCCCACAGAGAAACGGCCTCTCGGCCCAATCAGAAACGCGGAGGACCTTCGCCGTGGTGCGTCGAAGGTGGCCGGGGGGTGCGCAAGCGGCGGGGCGGAGCCTAAGGGCCGCCCTAGGTCAAACTGCAGGTTGGGAGATGGGTTTGTTCGGTGGAGTTGCAAAGGGTGATTTGGGGGAAGTGGAAGGGCGGAGGTTGATCAGGGTGAGGAGGCGGAGGTTCTGCGGTGGTCGGCGAGCCGTGTGGGTTGCTGGAGTGATGGGAGCGACTCGCCGGAGGATGGCCGGAGGCGGAGAAGGTGAGGGTGATTGATCGGAATCGAGGGCGACAGTAACTGTTTAAAGTGAGGAAAAGGAAGAGGGGAGAAAGGTGAGAAGTTATACCTACTTAGCAGGACGAGGAGGGACCGGAGCAGGCGACAGTCGTATCGACTGTCACCGGAGAAGAAGCTACCCAGAGGAAGAGGACGGCGGCGACGACGGGGCAGAGGCAGCGCGCGGCGGTATTGCGCGACGCGGGAAGAGCAGGGGAAGGTAGTCTCTACTGCTGGTATTGCGGCAGAGTGAAGAGGAGGAGGAGGAGGAACCGCCGGAGCTGGTGGGCGTCTGCCGGAGTGAGAAGAGAGGAAAGTTGGGGGTTTTCTCCATCAGATCCAAGCTCCTTTGAACGGTGGAGCGACGGGGGGTACTTATAGGGTAGAATCAGAGAGGAGGGCGGAGGGAGACGACGTGTCTCCCTCGCCGGAGGACGCCGGAGATGGAGACCCATACCTTCCGTGCATTCGCACGGCCGGTATGGTGGGTTGCAGCGACCAGGGGGTGTTCCTGCGACGGCTGACGACGCAGGGCACCCCCGGTTGACTTGACAGACCCTCTCCCTTACCCTGCGCGGCGCCATGCTCCGCACAAGGTCGCCGAAGCATGGTGCCGGTCAGGTTTTGCAGGAGGGACCTGAACGCAAAGAACGAAGGAGAGTTAGGGGCCAAAATGCGAGGGTTCAAAAGTTGAGGGCCAAAAAGTAAATAGATGATGACTAAAATGTAAAGTTGGTCAAGAAGGTTTCTTCTTAGGCTCAAGTTTTTATACATGACTAATTAGGACCTAAGGAATCTGATGGTGAATTTTATTTCTAGATTAAACTTTGTTTGACCGATAAATTTACGCAAAAACCCAAATTAATTTATTAATTGGATATGGTTCTCAATGTAGGTCAAAATGGGTTCCTAAGGCCAAATTGAAGGTTCTAAACCCTAGAGATTATTTTTCTATGAATTTTAGAGGGTTTATTCCATTTTTACTTTTCCTTGAACCTCGTGAATTGAAGTGGGTTTGTTTTAGGGTTACAGATTATCATTTAGTTCCTTGGAATTGCTGTAGCCCTTGTCAGATCATCTCATCCCACTTTTATTCTTATTAGGTTGCTTTGACCTATGTTTGGACCCTGAATTACCCTGTATGCAGATTATACTGGTAAAATTGCATTTTTACCCCTTATGACTCGTTTTCTCCTTAAACTCAGAATTCTCTGAGTTAAGCCTTTCCTTGAGTTATGTAGGAGCTTTTATCCTTTGTATTAGGTCAAAATGAGCTAGTTATGGCTCATGATGAGGTTCTCATCACGTACCCGCGAAAAGCTCCAGGTACCGCTCCCGCATTGCCGCCTCAGGCTCCCAGGTAGCCTCCTCGTATCGCTGGCTCCTCCACAAAACCTTTACCAAGGGTACTTGCTTCCGTCTCAAACTACGGACAGCTCGGTCTAGAATCTACACTGGCCGCTCGGGGTAGGTCAGGTCGTCACCCACCTCGACGCTCTCGTGACTCAGTACGTGACTGGGATCGGCTACGTACTTCCTGAGGTTGGACACGTGGAACACGCCGTGCACACCAGAAAGCTGCGGGGGGAGGGCAAGCCTGTAAGCAACGGGTCCAACCCGCTCCAGGACCTCAAAGGGCCCCACAAACCTCGGCGCGAGCTTCCCTCTCACCCCAAACCGCTGTAAGCCCTTCATGGGCGAAACACGAAGGAAGACGTGGTCCCCAACCTCAAACTGCACCTCTCTGCGTCTCCGATCCACGTAGCTCTTCTGTTTACTCCTGACAGTGCGGAGTCGTCTGTGGATCTGCTCAACTACCTCCTGACTCTGCCGGATCAACCTGGGGCCAACCTCCCACTTGGTCCCCACCTCAACCCAACTCAAGGGTGCCATACACCTCCGTCTGTACAGAGCCTCGTAGGGAGCCATGCCGATGCTCGAGTGATAATGGTTGTTGTATGCAAACTCCGCCAGGGGCAGGTGCTCCTCCCAAGAGCCCCTCCAGTCCAATACACAGGCACGCAAAAGGTCCTCAAGTGTCTGTATTGTGAGCTCAGACTGTCCGTCCGTCTGGGGGTGGTAAGCCGTACTAAACCTCAACCGCGTCCGCAAGGCCTGCTGAAACTCAGCCCAAAACTGGGACGTAAAGCGGGTATCCCGGTCGGATACGATCTCCCGCGGAACTCTGTGTAGTCGTACCACATCACGGATATACCTCTCTGCCAACTGTGCTGGTCCCAAAGTGACTCGGATCGGCAAGAATCGCGTCGTCTTCGTCAGTCTATCCACTATTACCCAGACTGCGTCGTGTCCCCGCTGGGTAACAGGTAAGCCTACCACCAAGTCCATGGTGATGCTCTCCCACTTCCACTCTGGCACTGGAAGCGGCTGAAGCGGCCCTGCAGGCCTCTGATGCTCGGCTTTCACCTGCTGGCACACTAAGCACTGCTGCACGAACTCACCCACATCTCGCTTCATCCCTCTCCACCAAAACTCGCGTCTCAAGTCGTGGTACATTTTCGTGTTTCCGGGATGTATGGTGAATCTGGAACCGTGTGCATCAGTCAGGAGCTCTCTCAACAGCTCCTCGTCTCTAGGAACGCACAACCATCCCCTCAAGCGCAGCACCTGGTCTGTGAAAGAGAAGTCCCCCGGGTCTCCCGACAGTACTCTGTCGCGCAAGGACTGCAAGTACGGATCGGCCATCTATCTTGTGATGATGCGGTCTATCAGCTCTGGCCTGGTCTGCCGTGTCACCGTCACTGCCCCACAGTACCCTCGTAACTCTAGAGGTCGCCAACTGCCCACCTCCTCCAAAAGGCTCCAACTCTGTAACTGTAGACTGGCCAAGTGTGCGGGCGCCTTACGGCTCAAGGCGTCAGCCACCACATTGGCCTTTCCCGGGTGGTAGGAGATGCTGCAGTCGTAGTCCTTCAGGAGCTCCAACCAACGTCTCTGTCTCATGCTGAGCTCCTTCTGATCAAAAAGGTATCTGAGGCTCTTGTGATATGTGAAAATCTCGAAGGTCTCACCGTACAAGTAGTGCCTCCAGGTCTTCAGCGCGAAGACAACAGCTGCCAACTCTAAGTCGTGGGTAGGGTAGGTATGCTCATGGGGCTTCAGTTGCCGTGAAGCATAAGCGACAACGTGACCTCTCTGCATGAGCACACCTCCTAACCCCTGCAAGGAGGCGTCCGTGTACACAACGAACCCGCCACTACTGTCAGGGATGGTGAGCACGGGAGCCGAGGTCAACCTCTCCTTCAGCTCCAGAAAACACGCCTCACAGGCGTCTGTCCAAGCGAAAGGCACGTCCTTCCGGGTCAACTGTGTCATAGGATGCACAATCTGTGAAAATCTTCTGATGAATCGTCTGTAGTAGCCTGCCAGCCCCAGGAAACTGCGAATCCCAATAACTGAACGCGGTCTCTCCCACCTGAGCACTGCCTCGACCTTGGCTGGGTCCACCGCCAAGCCGTCTATAGAGATCACATGACCTAGGAAGGTCATCTCCATCAACCAGAACTCGCACTTGCTGTATTTGGCGTACAGCCGGCGTCGTCTCAGAGTGTCCAGAACCATCCGCAAGTACTGTCTGTGCTGCGTCCGATCTCTAGAATAAATGAGTACATCATCTATGAAAGCCACCACGAACTGGTCCAAGTACGGTCTAAACACCCGGTTCAAACTAACTGCGAAACTGGCTGTGACAAACGATTGCGTAGTGCCGGAATCGAAAAGCGTGTAAACGAGTCTGCCGGAAACTGAAACCATACCTGTTACCACCGATCCCGAAGCTCTAGCGTCCCTGTGTGTTAGGGCGTTGATACGCCCCTCAACTCTAGGTGCGGACGAAGCAGCCACACTCTGCGTCGGACGGGTAGGTGCTGGCCGGTACCCTCCTCGCGACTGCTGTCCTCCTCCTCGTGCCTGGGAACCGCGGCCTCCTGCGCGCCCTTCAGTGCTCTACGTGGGGAGTATCTGCTGACCTCCTGCCCTAGACGGGCAGTCCCTCCTGATGTGGCTCGGCTGGCCACACTGGTAACAGAGGGGAACTCGACTCCCGCCCACAGTGGGTCCCTACTGTCGGCTAGACGGGGGTCCGATGCTGGCAACTGGCCCCTGTCGAGGGCCCCCAAAGGCCACTGATGGCCCTGCAAAACGTGACGGTTCTCCTGCGGACGCCACGTGTCTCCGTTCTCGCCGGCCCTGTGAGAAGTTTGGCTGGAAGGGCCTCTTCCGCCCGCCGTCGGTGTCTCGCGCGGACGAGTTGGTCTCCTCGTAAGTCATAGCTGCCTCTACCACCCTCGAAAATGTAGGCAGCTTCAGGGGTTTGACATACCCTCGGATCGCAGGTCGGAGCCCCTCGGTGAACCTCCAAAGGCGCTCCTCCTCAGTGGCTACTGCTGTCGCTGCAAAGCGGGACAGCTCCAAGAAACGCGTGCGGTACGCGCTCACAGTCATCGTCCCCTGGCGGAGAGTGTGGAACTCCCGCCTCCTCTGGTCCTGCCACGTCTGGGGAAAGTACTGCTCGCAGAAGAGGGTGACGAATTGGTCCCATGTCGGCTCGTCCCTCTCCTGTCCCCGGACCGCCCTCCACCACCTGTGTGCCGCACTCTCCAGCTGGTACGTGGCAAAGGCCACGCGGCACTCCACCGGGGGGCAAAAGGTGTCGAAGATGTTCTCCATCTGCTCAAGCCAGTCCTCTGCCTCAGTCGGGTCCTCATCCCCCTTGAAGGAGGGGGGCTTCAGCTTCCGGAACTGCCCGAAAAGCTCGAAGTGGCGCTGTAGGGGAGGTGCTGGTGCACCTCCACGCGAAGGTGCCTCGTGCACGGAAGTATCAGAGGAAGGTGGGGCCTGCGGCGGCCCATCCCCTCTCCCGTGTCCAGCGCCGCGTCCGTCGAGTGGTCCCACAGAGGACTCCCCCTCCGCAACCCCAGGGTGAGGTGCTCGGGGCGGTGGGTGGAGCTCCTCTCGTACAATATCTCGTATCAGCCGGGCGAGGTCCTGGGCCTGGACGCCCGGGAGTAGTGGCTGGTCCACTGCGGTGTCGGCAACGGCACGCCCACCTCGCCGACCTCGTCCTCGGCCGCGCCCGCGGCCCGCCTCACCAATCCCGCGACGAGGCATCTCCTGTAAGGAGACGCGAAACAAAACGAAACACATCACTACGGAACGATACCGAACAGAAATGTCTAAGAGCTCATGTCAAGAGATATGTTGTGGTGGCTACTCTAGTTATAGACATGTGAATTGGTTATTTTCCAGTCAGTTGATTCACTTCTCGGGACGACCTTGCTCTGATACCATCTTGTAATGACCCGGTTCCCGAGCCCCTACGAGACACGAGAACCGGACCGACTCAACTAATCCCAAGACCTAGTCGTCCAACGAGGAAGTAACCAAAAAAGCAGTAAAATAAACCACATTCAACATGAATATAACTAACAGTAAGAAAATACAGCAGCAAGGAAAGAAACTACTACAGTATATACCACCACAACACTAGAACAACATTCATACTAAATATGAACTGCAGGAAAAGAAAAGTACAGCGGAAACAAGAACTACTCACTATAACGGAACAAAAAGAGGTACAAGAAACAGTGGTAACTCTGCTGAACCCTACTCGGCCCAGCGTCCTCTGCAGCCGCTGAGGGAAGAAAAGGATAACCGATTTCCAGACGTCTGGAAACGATCCCAAACGTCTGATCGCACCCCCATTACTCTCGTCGTACTTGGTAGAGTGGCTTTTAAGTATAACCTGTTAAATTATGGAATCATAAATAGAACCTAGGACATTGCATGAATCCTAGGAATGGAAAACAGATTGAATGATAGATCCTAGGTGTTGCATGAATCCTAGGAATGGAAAACAGATTGAATGATAGATCCTAGGTGTTGCATGAATCCTAGGGCTGGAAAACTAGATTGTATGATAGATCCTAGGATACAGCATGAATCCTAGGACGGGAAAACTAGTAGAACAGATGAATACTGCAGTCTTGGAAAAATGGAAAGGAACAAATAGCTGCCTGTAATTGAATTAACAGCTACCTGTTGAATAAATAAACGTGTTTGAGAACATGGATTGTGATAACGTAAAACTGAAAGGTGAAACTTAGACGTTCTGAGCTGGAACCCTATGGGGAAGTAGGAGTAGAACTCCTGGAAAGTGAATGGAATAGAATTGGGGAAGTGAGCTGGCCCTTGAGTACGGAGTACCAAGGAGAGCGACTGTCCCCCTATTTAGTGCAGAGTGGAGCCAGCCACCCCAGGGACCTGGGGTTAGGACTGGCCACTCTGTACCGACTTGCTGGCCCTCGTGTACGTAGTGCCGAGGAGAGCTACTAGTGTAGGGAGGTACTAGCTATCCCACGGGCCCCGGGGTTCTGCTAGCCTCCCACACCGACTTGTTAGGCCCACTGGGGCAAACCAGGGTAGTCAGGAGAGGGTGCGCGGACTGTGGAGGGGCAAGGCCCCTGTTTGGTTACTGTGGAGGGTTGGACCCCTATTACTGAGAGGGCTCTGCCCTGTACTGGTTCCGTGCTGTGCTTTGGGCGCACCCGTTAACGGAAACGACTGACCGCGTGCCAGTGCAGATTAGCTACCCGTGCGTTTACCGCGCGTGCCGTAGTCACCGTTACGTCTGTCAATGACCTTGGGGTGGTTGACTGAGGGTAGGATCACCACGAGGGACTCTCCCGGCCAGGAGAGCACCACGTGCTACTTCTACTGTTCGGAAAAGACTGCAATCAAGATCGTTCCCACGAGGAACATTCGAGATCAAGTGAAAGATCTGAGAAATAGATAAATCGTGAGATAATTGAAAGACTTAAATAAAGAAAATAATAGAACTTAACAGCTACTGTACACTCTACTGTTTCTTTAGCTTTAGTTGCCACTCTACTCAGCGTTTTGCTGACGTGTTACACTCGTTACCTTTCAGGACCAGGTGTTGAGCAGCCAGGGTCAGCGGCTGCAGAGGACGCTGGGCCGAGTAGGGTCCAATAGAGTTACCACTGTTTCTTGTACCTCTTTTTATTCCGTTATAGTGAATAGTTCTTGTTTCCGCTGTACTTTTCTTTACCTGCAGTTCATATTTAGTATGAATGTTGTTCTAGTGTTGTGGTGGTATATACTGTAGTAGTTTCTTTCCTTGCTACTGTATTTTCTTACTGTTAGTTATATTCATGTTGAATGTGATTTATTTTACTGCTCTTTTGGTTACTTTCTCGTTGGACGACTAGGTCTTGGGATTAGTTGAGTCGGTCCGGTTCTCGTGTCTCGTAGGGGCTCGGGAACCGGGTCGTTACATATGCCCATGTCAATTTTTATCGCATTTACTCGTCATCAGCATGGGATTTCTTTTTGGGTGGGTAACTCGTTGCAATCCCACGTATATTCATCTGTGCTAGCCATCAATACTGGCCGGCTTCAATTTCTGCATTTTAATTTGAACAAGAGGCAGCGCAGCTGCAGCGCTAACTTGTTCGTAACGATGAAGGAGCCCGTCGACATGCAGTTGTCGATCGTGTTTTTTTTTTGGGGTGATGTTGGTGTTTTTTTTTGGGTTGTTTCAGGGAACATACATGACTTTGGATTTATTATGATTGATTTTATGTGTTCAACTTTGTTGGATTTTTTTTTGTTAACATTGAGAGTTAGGGATCTTCTGATAACATTACGGTATCTATAAGTATATTGTGATGGTTAAATTTTCAATCCTGGTTTGAATTTCATGTTGATAATGTTTCTTTTATTTTATTTTTTAAGCTTCCATCAAAATTTTTTATCGATATCTTTCCTTTGGAAAATTCAATGTTTCATGTTCTATTCTTTGCATCTCTTTCCATTATTTTCAACCCTTATCAATGAAAGCTCCCTCTGTAAATAAAAAAAGGGAAAGAACGAGCGTGCCAACATAGTGCCTCGGACCATCTATCTTCCCGCATACATGCCTCGATCATTGAACAAATTATTGCTTGCAGTGGGGATTACATATATATGTACTAGTTTTAACCCACTCCATGACATGAGAGCACAAAAGTCAAACAACAAATAAAAATAAAAAAATATATTACCACCTTTTAACTTTATAACAAATGAAAGTTAAAAAAATAATAATAATGTGATAAATATCATGTCACTTTACCGTAACAAATAAAAATTTAAAGAAAAAAATAATAAATGCTTATTGTATTTTAATTTTTCATAGATATGAATTGATGTATTTTAATTTTTCATATATTTTAATTCTTCAGATGTGTCAATTAGTATATTTTAATTTTCTATGTAAAAAAATAAAATATATTAATTATAAATCTTCAATTGATATATTTTAATTTCTCACTTTTCCATAATAAATGAAAATTAAAACATCGATTGAAAAAAAAAATTACGATGGAAAATCAAAATACAACACACATTATAAAATATGTTATTTGATATATTTTAATTTCTAATTAATGTCTTAAATTATATTTATATCACCTAATTATATATATATATATATATATATATATATATATATATATATATATATAATTTTATATTTTTATAGAAAATATAATCAACGTTGATATTCAATAAAATAACATAAAATAAGAAGATCCGAAATTTAAGTTGTACATACATGTTAAATAATATATAAGATAAATAAAATAAAAAGAAGAAATGAAATGAAAAGAGAGAGGAGAGAGAGCCCGAGGGAGTCGCAGCGTTCGACTTAAAATAAAATAAAATGAACAGTGTACCTAATTGATATGTACAGTAATGACGCATGCAACGTCCTTTTACATATATTAATTAATTTTTATTGCGCACCTTGACGTGGGAGTGTAAAAATTAATAAAAATAAGAAAATTAAGTAAGGAAATCTATTGCAATATGAGGTGGTTTTAATTAATATATTTTAATTTTTTATTTTTAAAATGAGAAATTACTTATTATTTGGTTGAAAATCAAAATATATTGATGCATTTTAATTTTTCATCGATATATTTTGAGAAATTAAAATACATAAATTGAAAATCAAAATACGTGATGTATTATATCGTGAAAAATCAAAATATACTAATTGAAAATTAAAGTACACATTGTGTTAGAAAATAACATGCATTTATGTACCTTTGTAAGGAAAAATTCCTAATACAACGTGTGTTTCACCAATTGAAAATCAAAATATACAGCACGTTGCATCACGAAAAATCAAAACATACTAATTAAAAATCAAATGACACGGTACATTAAAAATGTATTACAACGTGTGTTCCTTTACCCTTGTATGAGAAAATTTCTTAATATAACATGCATTCCTATACTCTTGCATCCAGAAAAACATATCCAAAGGAGGAAAAAAAGCACAATGAGTTACATAACATTAAAAAAAAAAAAAGGAAAACATCACCACATTATAACCAAAGTAAAAAATAAATAAATATAATATGGGATTTTGATTTTTAACTTTTAAAGTGAGAAATCACTTATTATCTGGTTGAAAATTAAAATATATCGATGTACTTTGATTTTTCATCGATGTATTATGAGAGATCAAAACACATAAATTGAAATCAAAATATACAGTGTGTTGTATCATGTAAAATCAAAATACACCAATTGAAAATTAAAGTACACAGTACGTTAAAAAATGACATGCATTTCTATACCCTTGTAAAGAAAAAATTCCTAATACGTGTGTTCCACCGATTGAAAAGCAAAACATACAGCATGTTGTATAATGGAAAACCAAGGAAAAATTCTCAATACAACATGCATTCATGTACTCTTGCGGGGAGAAAAACGTATCCGGAGAGAGAAGAAAGGGCAACGAGTCCAACAAAAAAAAGGAAAACATCGTCACGTTGGAACCAAAAGTAAAAAAAAAGAAATACAATATGGCATTTTGATTTTTTACTTTTAAAGTGAGAAATCACTTATTATCGGGTAGAAAATCAAAATACACTAATTTATTTTGATTTTTCACCGATATATTTTAAGAAATCAAAATAAACAAATTGAAAACCAAAACACGATGTGTTATATTATGGAAAGTGGAAAATCAAAACACATAAATTGAAAATTAAAGTACATGGTGCATTAGAAAATGAAATGCATTTCTATACCCTTATAAGGAAAAATTTTCTAATACATGTGTTCCACCGATTGAAAATCAAAACAAATGACACATTGCATCGTGGAAAATCAAAACACACAAATTAAAAATCAAAGTACACGACGCATTTAAAAATGTATTACAACGTACGTTCATATACCCTTATATAGGAAAAATTCTCAATACAACATGCATTTATGTACTCTTTCACGGAGAAAAACATATCCTACAAGGGAAAAAAAGGGCAATGAGTCGTGCAATAGAAAAAAAAAGAAAAGGAAAACATCACCAGGTCATAACCAAAAGTAAAGGAAAGAAATACAGTATGGTGTTTTGATTTTTCACTTTTAAAGTTAGAAATCACTTATTATTTAGTTGAAAATCAAAATATATCGATGTATTTTAATTTTTCAATGATATATTTTAAAAAATCAAAACACATAAATTGAAAATCAAAACACAGTATGTTGTATCATGAAAAATTAAAATACATTAATTGAAAATTAAAGTATACAGTTAGTTAGAAAATGACATATTTCTGTATCGTTGTAAGTAAAAAATTCTTCATACAATGTGTGTTCTACCAATTAAAAATCAAAATATACGACGTGTTGTATCTTAAAAAATTAAAATATATTAATTGAAAATCAAAATATACTACCTATTAAAAATTATATTACAATGTATGTTCCTATACCTTTGTACAAGAGAAATTTTAAATACAACATGCATCCCTGTATTCTTGTGAAGAGAAAACAGTATAAAAAAATAAAAAGGATAATGAGCCGCGCAACATCCAAAAAAAACCCCAAAAAAAAAAAAACGAAAAAACATCACCGCCTCATAACCAAAAGTAAAACATACAAAATATAATATGAATTCCCGCATCCTTATATGAAAAATTTTTAAACATATCGAAAGAAAAAAAGAATAAAAAAATAGAGAGAGAGAAATGAGTCATGCAAGAAAATAAAAGAAAAAGTAAAGGAAAATCGCTGTCACAACGTAGCAACCGAAAGGGGAAAATCAAGTGAGTTGAAAAATGTAATAAGAGTTGATGTATAATTATAAATATAATTATTTTTATATATAAAATAAATGTTGATATATGGTGAGATTTATTATTGTTTAAATTAATAATAAATTATTTTTATAAGGGTAAGTGGTCATGTAAAATCACTTTATATCTGTAAAAAAATTTTACACGAGTGCAATAATCTTACTTTAAACTATTTTGCATTAGTACAATAAATTTTTTTACATATGTTAATAAATTATTTTGTACCGTTGTAATATTTTTTAAAATCGGTGTAAAGTAAGATTACACCTTACTTTGAACTACTTTGCATCGGTGTAATATTTTTTTGCACGGGTACAAAATTAAATTTCAAGTGTTTCTTCATATATGAGAAGTGATTTTTCACTTGAAATGTGATTTTTTACCTTAAGGTTTAGGATTTAGTCTTTGACGTTTAGAGTTTAAGATTAAATCTTAAGGTGAAAAATCACCTTTTAAGTAAAAAATCACTTCTAACATGTAAAATCATTTTTCATAAACCTAAAAATTAAACTCTTAAAATTCTAAACTTATAGGTCAAAATTACTTTAGATAGGTGAAACTAACCTTAGAATAATTTATCACCAATATAAAATTTTTTATCACCTATATATTTTTAAGATTAAAGTGATATGATAATTTTTTTAAATATAATAAAAACTAACATATAATAAATTTTATATTTTTTTATTTTTTTACGTAAAATATCAATTATCAAATAACCCCATATTATGTAAAATATAAAACTAATACCACGTTACTTCTTACGTCACACTATACGTTTTCCCTACTTTTGGCAAAAAAAATTTTAAAAAAAACCAGTAACACCGGTGCACGCCTGACCGCTCTGCACACGCCCCCTTCAATTATACTAAAAATTGTATATGATCCTTAATTAGTTAATCTTATCTCATCCTGTCACATCACGCTGCCGCTGTTCCTTTTGAGGAAGCTGAGCCTCATTCCTTCCTCTTTACTCCATCACGCAATTAATGGTGACTAACTTGTGGTTACGGAAGACATAATTGGGGTCGGAAGGCACAGCGAACTCAAGCCGATGCCAACGTACGATTGTCCAACAAACAATGTGGAGTGGGAACTACATCAAAAGCAAAAACGAGGAATATGCTCTCCATATCTATCCATTGAGTAATAGTTAATAGAAGCAATGAAGTTACTTTCCATGACCCGAGATGGCTATAAAGGAGGTGTATGCACGGGTATCGTGAGAGACCCAATTGAACGAAAGTTAATTGGGGTGTGTTGAATCATCGAGAATGTGCTGTAGCAATGTGTGCTCAACAACTTCGACAACCAGCAGGAACATCGGAAATCGATGCTGATCATGTAAGTAACTTCATCCATTTCTTTAATCAAAGCACATACCAAGGTACCAAAGCAACCGCATGAGTTCATGTGGCACACGTGAACTATTCCAGTAGCACACAACTTTAGGGTAGATGAATATGCTTCTTTCTACTTTAGGGTGAAAATGGCCGGAGGATATCATGCAGGAAGTGATACACCGGTCATATACAACTACAACTACGTGCCTAAACTGTACCTTGAGAAGAAACAAGTTGCAAACCGGGACATCCATCCTCTTGCTAGAATTCAATTGCGTTGCCTACATACCGGAGAGGTAAAGATTGCCTAATTACATTAAAGTATACCTTCATAAATTTAAAATCACGCGATGCTTTCACAATACAGGTACGATCGAGATCGTGCGAGTTCAAAGTTAGTGTTTGGGCTAATGGTGTACTGGGAAATGATCCGATTACTCACAAAGAAAGAAGAATGAGAGATGTGGTGTACATGCTGGCTGATGAAATTGACAAGCTGGAAAGCAGTAACTCGAAGATGGAAGCTGCAATTAATGAACTACAGGAGACCCTTTCTACAAGTGAGGCAAAGATAGAAAATCTAGGGATGAGATGCGAGATTTCATCCATAAAATGGACGACATCCTCAGCTTCTACCATGGAGGAAGTTCGAGACTAGAATCGTAGATAACACTATGTACCGCGACATGTATTAATATCTATGCTCTCATTATCTTTTTTTTTTTTTGGTGAACCGTCTAATGGTGTTCTAAGATGTATTGTCGGTACTTTTCTTTACTGATGACAATTATTAAGTTGCATTTAAATTTGAAGAAGAGAAAGTATATATATTGTCCATTTTTTTTGTTGTTTGTTATATTTACTCTTTCTTATATATTAATCATGCCTTGGTAAATAAAGTATGCACATATCGTAAGCATATTTCCATGCATATATTAGTGGCATGATCTTCAACAGACATCCCCTCAATCACCACAACAAGGCTACAGCAAGGAAGGTCCATTCACGCATGCAACATCCCCTCCGAAGAAGTAGCCGTACATCCATGGCAGCAAGCTGCTTACTGTTGAGATGACGTTCGGAGCCTTATCGTCTCAACTATCCTCTCCACAGAAGAAGATGCACATCCAAGGGCTTCCACCACCCGGCCAAAGTGGAGCACTCTCCTCGACGATTTCGAAAGATGGTGGCGAGAGGACCTTACAAGTTGTTTGCGAGGAAAAAATGGATGGAAGGATACAGGGAGCTGGTTTCAATCGTACGAGTAGGTATTTCTACCTTACAAAGAAGATACTGTCATTTTTTTTTCTACAATATTTTTTGAAAACGTTCTAGTTGGAACCGATTCCTAAAAAGTTGGAAGTTCAAAGGGCTACGTATATGTGGGAATAGTTGAGAAATTTAGAAATTGATCACGGATAATCTAATTACCTGTTAAAAATTTAGAAATTGGTTACAGTTCAAAAGGGCACACTACGACATACACGGATAATCTTATTGGGGTCCACAAAGAGTAAATCTTAAATGGAGCTCGAAAGTTTATTTTTATATATATCTTGACGTGGGTTTGCATTTGTGTAAAAGTAGAAAAGAAAGAATAAATAATTGATTCAAATGAGTGAGCAGCACATATGAACATGTTAGAATGAATTGTAACTTCGATTAGTCATTACAATATGAAATTTAAATATGGACGGTTGATTCATTGTAAATTCGTAGCAATGAAAGAAATGCAATCCTGGAGTGGAGACAAATCAGTCATCTGAATCGAACGTGTAAGCATTTAAAGTGAGAGCAAATAAATCAAAAATTGAAGATTACAATTAACATTTA
Organism: Thalassia testudinum; assembly: GCA_037157565.1. Taxonomy (NCBI): domain Eukaryota; kingdom Viridiplantae; phylum Streptophyta; class Magnoliopsida; order Alismatales; family Hydrocharitaceae; genus Thalassia; species Thalassia testudinum. The sequence continues at coordinate 47,869,056 of JAZHRO010000002.1, forward strand.
CTATTATGCTTATTCTCTCTTGCAGTAGGAGGAGGAGGAGTCGCCTGATTCCATCGAAGCATATGTATGTAAATAAAGAACATCATTTCATAACGATTGGGATGAGGAATTTAATTTGATTTTGTTCTGGGATGGAATGGCTATCGATGACTCAGCAGCTCATCAAGATATCCATTCACCAGGGCCTACCAGGTTTCTAATGTTAATAATTACAATGAATGGCAGGTAATTTCCATAATGTACACCATGAAAAAGAAATAAGGAATCCATTTCAGGTCACATCCACCAGCATACAAGGAACATCTTCAACTCGCAACATACTCACCAATGTACAAAACACCAAGGTTTGAAACTAAGAAGCACATAATGGAAATAATATTTCTACTACGCAATCAATGGCACACTGATAACGTCCACTTCTCAGGAGGAGCCCAAGACTAAACACACAATATCAAGATGAAAGTTATCATACCCTATCAAATATCAGAAGAACAACTCCGCAAAGAGCTCAACTATGCACACCAAGGCAGGGACCATCACCACTTAATCCGCAAGCTCGAAGGAGAGGGAAACAACCGATAAACAGGTATCAGTCAATGAATATCAAACCTATTCTTCTATGCATAGATGGTGATACATGCAGATAAGTTAAACTAATTACTCTCTATAGGGGAATTGAAAGAACAGAAACACAACCAGCATTTGACTCTAGAAGTGCCATAAAGGACTTTCTAAGTGCGTTGAGGACATGCTCAGACTGAGTTAGAGATGCATTCAAGGAGACACCATTTGGTTTTTTTGATGGATATGAATACCCAGTCAAGGATAACAAACTATGTGCAAAGCTTGTCTCGGCTTATGACACAGACAGTGGGGATTTCTTCATGGACACCGTGTTCCATTCAATGCAGAGCAAATATCTAAGATAACTGGACTGCCACTACATGCTCATGATATTGACTTGAAAGCAGACTACAATGAGAGGAATCGTTTCAGGACAACGTACTTCCCAACGGGCAACCCAACTGTTCTATAAGCAAGAAGGGCATTGCAAGACCTACAACGAGTGGGACTTGACTACAATATAGAGGACCTAATTAATCTACTAATATGCCTCTTGTGTGGAAATTTCCTACTGGCACATGGCTCCCATTCAATCTATCCTAAGCTATTTCATTACATCGATGAACTTGATGCCCTGCATGAGTATGCATGGGCAGCAACAGTATATCAGGTCTTGTCGAATGGACTATCACAGATGGCTCACAAGATGTACATCTCAAGAGATGGAGCGGGATTCAAATACCTTAAGGTATGTTCACCTTTGTTCACTGTAAGTGAAACAATTCAATTGTGTCATTTGTAGGTAGTTGTGATTGGAATATGACATAATTGGTACATTCTTTTCTCTCAGGTATGGGCTCTTGAGGTAATTGCTCTGGATGAACCAATTGAACCAGTAGCATATCCAATAGGTGCTAGATGGAGCTACAAAAATCCTGTTTCTCGACAATTGGATGAGAGGGGACTTGATCTCGAGGACCTACCACCTAGATATCTGAGGACAAATGCTTTCAAGTTAGCACTAGTGGATTCTATCCGAATGACACCTCAACATAGAGTTCCATTGAATGACAACAGGGATAGAAGACAGTTAACACCTCCAAGATCTTCCATTAATCCAAGTACAATGAAAGAACCAACAACAAAATTTATTGAAGAGATCTCAAGATTAACGAAGATCACAAATGAGAAAGATGCCGAAAATGAAAGGATATCGAAACAATTTGCACATCTAACCTAAAGGTTTGAAAGTCTTGAGGAATGCTACCAAAATTGAAAGCAGGAGATCAAGAACATCAAATCTAAGGTAAAACTTAGTAACTAAATTTAGGGGTACCACTTATATGTTTAGGATAGTACATTAACTTATGTTTCAATTTACAGATATTCCCAAATTCCAATGGAGAAGACACACTTGATGGGACAAATAAGGATAAAGTAACGCTCAGAAGCAAGGTTAGTAGATATTCTTCTTCTAATGGGAGTCCTGCTGATCCAATTATGCTATTAATTTGTACACAGGCAGCGCCATGCAAAGGTAGTAGATTAAATGAATTGCCTTCTAGTAGTATCGAACAAGCAAGAAATGCAAAAAATGAGCAGGAGGTACGTCAGTTCAGGCCTGTACAGCATATACAGGTTGTAAACATTGCAGCTAATCACACAAGCCAAACTCCATCACCATTAAACAATCAGTCCAGTCATTGAAAGCAATCTGATGATTTCATTTTTACTGATTCTGCTATTCGGGTTAGTTCTCAAGTAGTTACAGTGCTGTCAAGTAAATATGTACATCTTAAACAGCATTTCATTAACAACTGAAAATGATGAAAACTAGGAGATTGACCATCTTGTTGCGGATAGGATGAGAAATTCTACTGTAAACAAGACACCAGAGATGAAGTTGACACCCAGTCATCCTATTGTATCATTCATTTTTCATTCACAAGTTAACTTGCATTTCCCCTTCATTAGAACAATCTCTCATTACACACAATCATTCACAGGAAAGCTTCAACATCTTGCCTCAATTCGATGTAACTCCACCCGAATACAATCAACCTTCCAACAGCACACTGCCTAAGAACATGGTCTCAAACATAAGTAGCATTTCAGTACAAATGACTTACCTGCTCACTAACTTTCAAAGCTTGCAGCCATCATTATGAAGATGATGACCAGTAGTCGTTCTGAAACGGGTTTTAAAATCGTTGCATTGTAGTATAGGTCGAATCAGCATAAAAAATAAATACAATTTATTACTCAAATTTGAAGTTCGAGGTCGAACACAGGGAGTAAATAGGAATTCACACACTAATATCAAATAGTGTAAATGAGCACAAGAATTTAAACCATAAAATGATATTCACTAAATACTAATCTAGCACTTTAGATATTCAATGAATTCTCATGTATTTTGAGGCAATAAAAAGGTAGAGAAGCTAAAATAATGGTAATTTAAATCACCAATTATTCTCTAAGCATATATATATATATATATATCAAGCATTCAATATCTCAATAGTATCAAGTATCAAGCCTCAAGTCAATCGTCGGGTCTGATGACCAGACGACTTAACCATCAAACTTAGGTCTTCTTCTTCTCTTCTTCTGCTTCTGCTTTCTTCTTTTGTCTTCAACCTCTTCTTCCTTTCCTCCTCTTCTTCTCCTTCTTCTCTGCTTTCTCTTCACACACAAGCCTCCTTCCTTTCTTCCTCTTCTGCCTTCTTTTTCAGGCCCTCTTCTCTTCTTCTTTCTTTCCTCACACACAGAGGGCAGCCATCTCAGAATTGGCTAAGTGTCGCATAGGGCAAAACCCTCCCCTACCACGCACACTCTCTCTCTTCTCCCCTCTTAGGTTCCACCCTCCCAAGGCCTGTCAGGGTAGTCGGGTTATTTGGTAGGCGCACACCTGGGTCCAGGGTCACCGGTGTGGTGTAGTGATCGAGGAGTGGATAGGCTTAGGCGGGTAGTCGAGTGCACTAGGCCCGTGAGGGAAGTGTCACGGGCGAGGCACGTGAGGGTGCAAGGGATCTCACCCCCCTGTGTGACTTGAGGCGAATAGCTAGAGGCATAAAATCAATTTATGCGCCTCTTTGTGGCCACCCGCTTCCGAGGTGGGACTAAAGTCCCACCCTTCCTATTCGCACAGCGGCAGGTGGTGGTGTCTGCAATTGGAGTGGCTGCTGAGGATGTAGCGCCTAATCGAGGCTTTGGAACGAGACCTAGAGTGTAGCCGCATCTCTTGGAGATATCGCCTGGAGCTGCAGGTGCTAAAGATAGCTTCAAGCTTCTTTCGAAGCTTTGCGGTAATGGCACGGAGGAGCGAAACCTGAGAATAAAAAATACGGCCTCACAGCCACATTAAAACAACTCATAAGCATCGCCGGACCATGGCGAAGGTAGTGGCGGTGGTTTTGAGGAGGATGGTGGTCTATGGCGGCCGGACGGAGTTGGGATTAGCGTGTGTAGGTGGGTTTGGTCATCGGCATGTTTGGGTGAGTAGAGTGACGAATAGGTAGAGGGCTTTTGATGAGGGGAGTATGGTGGAGCTTGTGGCCTAGTTGGTGAGGGGGATGGACGTGTGTGGCAGACGGGAACCCTCGCCGGAGTGGTCACCGGAGATGGAGGAGATGAAGGTGTTTGGTGTCATTGGTGGTCGGATTTGAAGAATAGAGAGAGGAGAAGAGAGTAGGGGAGATGAGGAAACTAAAGGACATAATCTAAGGATGCAAGGGGGAGATATTCCCATGCCGGTGTGATGGCCGGACGTGGGGAAGACAAACCTCTAAAGGGAGAGATGGCGAGGAAGAAGGGGATTTAGGAGCCCTTGATGTGGTCGTCGAGATGCAGAGGAAGACGGGGAGGAAGAAGATGCTCCCAATTTGGCCGTTGGGAGGCCATGGGATGACGGGGGAGGAGCTCACCGGAGCTAGGTCGGAGGAGTCCAGAGGTAGGGTTAGGAAGAGGGTTTTGTGGCCAAATACTAGCTGAAGAACACGGCCATGCCCTAGGGCTCCTTTTATAGGGTTCAAGAGGTCAGTTTGAGCTTGGAAGCTTAGGAAATGTCACCGGAGATGGAAGTTTTAAGATACCCAAATCTATCATGCATTCGCATGAGAGATTGGGAAAGTTTTAGGGCACATAGACGGATTCAATGGGAAGAGGACTCCTCAAGGAATCTCCCTTCCAATTTTGGAAGGGATTGATTGAGCAGAGAAGGAGTTCTCTTCAATCAAAGTTCGCCGGAGTTGGATTCTTGAGCGATAATGGCAAAGGAACCTTTCTGTGAAGAAGACAAAGAATTTGGGGGGCCATTTGTAAGGAAATTCAAAAGTTAAGGGTCTGAATGAGATAGAAAGAGTCTGATTGGACCAAAATACAAACTTGGTCAAGATAATCTCAGATTGGGCCCAAATTTTGGTGCAAAGCTAATTTGGACCCAAGGAATCTAATGGTGAAGTTAGATTTAGGTTTTGACCTTGTTTGATTGGGTAATTTATGCAAAAATTCAAATTAAGGCAAATATCAATATGAGACTCTGTTTTGGATCAAGACAGGTTCTGATGGTCAAATTGAAGGTACCAAATGCTAGAAAATATTTTTATATGAATTTTAGAGGGTTTGGGTGAATTTTATCTTGACCAGAACCTCAATTAATTAAGCGGATCTATTTTTAGGGTTTCAGAAGTCATTTAATTCTCAAAATATGCGAAAATCCTTTTCTATCTGTTCTAACCCACTTGTTAGCCTTTTAGGACCATTTAACCCTTAATTAACCCTTGGGAAAACCCGTGGTCGTACTACATTCATGATATGATGGTAAAACTCCATTTTTAACCTGATTTTCTTGTCTTTCCCTCAGAATGATTATGTGATGAATTACAGTCCTCTGGCGGTTATGTAGGAACATTTAATGACTTAATCAAATCATATTGAGCTAGTTATGGCTCATGATGTTGCTCCCATCACACAAAAAAATCAACCTCTCATTGGTACACATAAATGCAATTGTAAATTCATGCTTCACTATCCAAAATTTATCCTTATCTCATATATTGGTTGTAAACATTATAGGACAATTGGATGACAGGGGGTCCATCACCAAAAATGACATATCAGAAACCCACTAAAACACCACCAGACTATCAACCACAACAAAATATAATACAAAAGTCACACTATCGTAAACATGCTTCGCAAAACAAATGCTAACACCCCTACAGAACTCACATTGTAGGGTATGCAGGAACACGCTGAAGGGAAGAATATTGCTGGATCAATGGAGAGAGACAAATATCCTACCACAGACAAGATTTTGTACAGAGGAAATGAAGGTGGCGAAGGGAGCTACTCGAAATTCTAGCTAACCTAGTAATGAGGGAGTACAGAATAGTGCGGAACAACTATTTTGTCTTATTTTGTAGCACAACAAGAGCAAGGAGGACTTGCTATGGAGATCTGCTTCAATTAGAATCCACAAAGAAGACTTCTGTGAGATACTTAAACTCACAGGCTTCACACGTAGCTCGGTATAATTTTTCTCCATTCAATATACACAACTACTCTTGTAGGGTTTTAGGCACTATGCGTTAAAATTTTGGAACCTTACTACAGATCATAGATGCCCATGAATTGGTCCTTTTGGAGGATAGCTTCAAGAAAGGAAACCCTTTCAATGCACACCTTCTACCAAGTACAATCTTAATGGCAGCTGCTCAAAACTAGATGGCCATTTTCAAGAAGGAAATTAATGAGCACACATTTAGGTTACAAACCTGCGATATGTGTGCCTTGCAACTGAACTGTAATAACCATTGGCACTTATTGGTCTTTCACTAGGATGAACCATCAACCATCCACTATAACAGCTTACGACATGGATCGACAACACTGGCAGCAAAGCGATTTGCATAAATAATGGTACGTTAAAGGGAAGCACATTAAATTCCTTTTGATTTGATTTTCCATTTTATTACATTCAGACCATTTACTCCCTATTCTTCGGGTAACTAGGCAACCATGATCTATGAACATATGGAGAAGGTCCGAGATGCTGAAGGGAGAAGATGGAATATTACACATGACAACAAAGCTCCTCAATAGAATCCAGAGAGCAACAACTGTGGGATACATATAATGAGATTGATGGAAAGGATAATGAATGGCATAGACATCACAGAGAGTGATCCATCCAAATATATTGACAATCTACGCAAGCAGTACGTCTTGCATATTCTAAGTAGCAGGCATGCAATTCAAAGTTCAATATGAAGAAAATCAACAACACAAACTTTTGTTCACAAAGACATATTACAGTTTTGTGTTTTGTATTTAATATTAAACTCTTAGGTAGTATAAATAGTAAACACTTCTGGTAATGTAATATGAAACATCCAATTTCTGTGTTAGGTAGTTAATATTTTGGATGCTTTGAATGACTGGTCTCTTGGATATTTGATGGCAATGTTTTCCCCATTGGAAGTTTGTTGTCGTTGTAATATGGGTGCATACTTTTCTCGTGACAACATATGCTCTTACATTTTCCTAATATCAATTTTCAGTTCGTTTGCGAAGAATCATGAAATTTGCATTACTTTGAAGCTTGAAGGAACAACACATTACGTTTCTTTGATTTGAGGTTTCTTACTTTGAGGATCGATGCATTAAGTTTCGTATAAAATTTACGTCACTTGAAGATTGCATGAGCAGCACATTAGGACTTAAGTTCCAGTTCTTTATAACTTACTCCACATATGAAACGGATTATCATTACCACTTTGATTCACACATTCATATGGTCATTACTTTGAGAACGACATTGAAGCGTAAGAGAAAATTGTATGCAATCGTTAGATGGAATTCAATGTACAAAAACGATTCTTCACAAAAACATGTGCCGGTAATGGAGAATGTATTAATTATGAATTTGATTAGAGATGCACACCATAACAACGCAAACTAGAGATCGACAAATATTATAAATACGGTCACAAATGATTTAGATCAATCAATAATACTATGCATTCATTGATTCAAATAACACTCGCAACAAATAGCAGTAATCCACATTCTAACTACAAATGAACAAGAATTGACATCCAAAAGGACCAACTTAAGTTCACCAACATTTAAATAGAGTCGAGTTTCAAAGCATAATCCACACACATCTAGGAAACACATTGACATCTAAAATTCACATTGACAACATATTAAATTCATAGCACAATCAAAACACATCTGCAATGACTCTTCTCATACAAGAGCACATTATGGAATCCACCCAAGCTGGTGCTGATGTTGGTACTAAAATACATGGGGACTTATTCAAGCAGTTTGCACTTACACTGCACTACCACAATGCTATCTTCCAGATACATCGTACATGGTCCTGTCGTTATTACATTATTAGGTAGAGAACATCTGATAATGCCACCAGAGAACATGTAATTGTTACTACTAGCAAATAACAACATTCCAAGTACAAACGGACAAGTAGCAATCGAAATTCAACTTCTCCATAGAAAGAATCAACATTCACAACACAAACCAGACACATCTAGAAAAGTTCCAGAATTTAAATCACACAAGATAGAATCAACATTCACATCTATAATCCACAATGCACAATGCAGAAAGTTCCTAGAAATTAAATCTGACAATGCACATTCACATTCATAGCGTCAATGAACAATTCACAATCCACAACGTAGACTCCACATTTTTCCATTTAGAATAATTCTGGGGCTTAGCCTTTTCATTGAAATTCAAAAGGATCACACATGGAATCTCCTACCAACTTAATGGTAGAGATATGACATAACAGCTACCTTACATTTCTGTACGAAGGTAACAAAAATGCACTTCAAAAAATAGAGGGGCAATGCACTTCTGCACACAAAGTACAACCTCCCTATCTGAAAAGGAAGAATAACTTTCTCCTTTTAACTTCACAAAGTAGACCTCCACTAAGATGTTGGTCAAACCAAAAGAGGATTTCAAACATATGGCATGCAATGAGATACGCACTAAGCCCTCCCCACCCAATACATGCTCCCTGGATATTTAGAAAATATGAGAGATCCAAGGCCAGCTGAGGGAATGGCACCATCGTTGGTAGTTGTTGACGTACAAACATTCACTTTCCGAGAAGAGGAAGCGAACATCCCCTACAAGAAAAGAATATGTACACCTATGAATACTACCAAGTAGTGAATTAGGTGAATGTATGCTACATAAAGTTGACAGCTGGACATGAAATGGAAAGAATTACCTCATCATCTATCCTTGCCTGACATCTCCTAGCAAATCCAACCTCCCTCATGGACTTCCTCCTCTTCTATGGAGGTCAGCCAATCCTTTTGACATGCTTGGGATTTTTGATGGTTGATCTATCCTTTCTACAAGTGCTTCTAGCAGGTTGTTAATGAAAAGCATGGTCGAGAATATTAAAAATAATTATTGGAGTAAAAAATGAAGAACCATTGCAAGATAATGACTCCAATTCCAACGTACCATCTCAGTATTGCTGGAAAAAAATTCTATGTAAGCTTTCTCAATTACTTTCACACATTCATCATACTTTTCAACAGAAACAGATCCAACCTTCGTAAACTTAAAAATTCGGGAACATATGTCCTCGTAACAATCCCTCGCATCATCTAGTGGCATAGCATTGCTACTTCTATCAAGGGTAACAGATGGCATCCTAAGCTCCTTCAACCATCTACCCAAGATGTACTTCTTCGGGATCTCATCAACGCCATTGTCCAATAGCACACAAAGAGCATGACGACACAACAAGCCATCAGTTTGAAAGTAACAACAAGTACAGAAGAATTCACAGTGATTAGCATTCGAATGAACATCAAATAGAACACTACCACTCTTGTTGTACTTGCAAACAACAACAGAAAGTGAAGCACATGATCCAAAATGAACACTGGTACGAGTGGAGCAGTGAATCAACTGCTTTACCTCTTCTTGGAAAAGCTTGAACATACATGCTGTATAAAGGCTACGAAGTTGCTCCTCCATTCCAAATTTAGAGAGAAGTGGCACAACCCTATACGTGGAGTTGAAATCTGCCTTCCTTAACTTCTCTTGCTTTGCTTGAAGAGCAAGCTTGAACTGTTGGACAAATTGCTTCAAGGATGTCTTTGAATTTACATATCCATCGAAGTATGCATTCATACTCTCACTTCTTTGTGTGGTAGTCATTCTCGCCCAGAACATCTCATGAAAGTATGCAGGAACCCACATTTCACGAATATCATACATGTGTTGAATCCAAGAGTTGTTTTGTAAACCCCTATCAACAACCATACATGACCATTCCCTCTCAAAAATATCAATTGTTCGAGATTGGTGAACAATCCTCTTAAGCAGATCCCTTGTAATTGAGTCACTGCCCAAACGATGAGGCAATTTCATCATGATATGCCAGAGGCATAGCTGATGACATGTACTAGGGAAAACTATGGATATGGCCTTTGTAATAGCTTGAGATTGATCAGTTATAATCCCTAATGGTAGAATATCATTCATACAGGAAAGACAAGTACGAAACAACCAAACAAAGTTGTCAATTGTCTCCTTGCTAATCAAAGCTCACCCAAACAACACGGATTGGCCATGGTTATTTACACGAACAAATGGTGCAAATGGCATGTCATACTTGTTAGTCAGGTAGGTGGTGTCAAATGAAACGACCTCCCCAAAGAACTTACAAGCTATGCGACAAGTTGAGTCAGCCCAGAATATATTGCGAAGGCTTCCTTCTTCATCAATATCCATTAAGTAAAAGAAACCAGTGTTCATTGTTTGCATCCTACAAAAATATTTCTAGATTACTTCCGCATCACCACCTCCCATCCTCAACTTCCTCAACTTTCTTAGCTCATTCCTAGCATCCTCCTGAGTAAATGGTACATTCTCAAAACCACCATGCGCAGTAACAAAGGAAGACATTATCTTAGCTAGTCCAATCCCACAACGGTCATTAAGATCAATCCTCCACTTCTTACCGTGCGTCATCTTCTTCCTTGTTCGTAGGTACCGAGTCAACGGCTTCTCTAGTAAATTGTGATTACGATCAAGTTGCAACTAAACAACAATGTACTTGTCCTTATACAGCTTGACATTCAATTTGCATGGGCAATTGGTTTTGCTCATTGAACGCCTCAAGTAGAACATATCGGTAGGTTTCGAGGGTTCGAGGCCCGATCTAGAGCAACCTAATCTAGCACTTAAAAGAATGTCCTTGTCATTCCTATCATACTTTGACCAGATTATGAAGAACTCAAACCCCATTCTTATGATCAAATTCTTGACAACGGAAATAGAATTCATCAAAGGATCAAAACTCCATACCCAACGTAATGCTGACAGTAGGAGTACTACCTGCATTCATAACGAACATATAAATAGGTAGAAAATTGCTATGAAATTCGTAAGGAGAATATATCAACAGAACTTAACGTACATGGATATTCTCTAGAGCAGTAGTCTACATGATGTGCATTGAGAAGAGACGTTCCCTCAACAAAATTATCAGCTGAAATAAAGAGGAAAACAACTTGCATTAATAAAAGAAACAAACAGTTTTGTACATATGGCAAGTCATTTACAAAAAACATTGTAATTTCATTTGCATGTTTGCTACGAAATTTGTAAGGAGAATATATCAATAGAACTTAACGTACATGGATATTCTCTAGATCAGTTCTCTACATGATGTGCATTGAGAAGAGGCATTCCCTCAGCAACATTATCAGCTGGAATAAAGAGGAAAACAACTTGCATTAATAAAAGAAAGAAACAAACAGTTTTGTACATATGGCAAGTCATTTACGAACAACATTCTAATTTCATTTGCATGTTCTGGTTTGGCTTCATTTCAGGTAAATCCAAATCCTCCCCATTTGTTCCAACATCGCAATCCATAAGTCCAAGCATCTCATCCATATTAACATCCATGAAATCTGCATAAGAACATTACATTTAAGTTAGCCGAATTTGCTACAATGGGAATGAAAGAGGAAAGAAGCGAAACAAAGAAGCAACCTTCAATACCAATGTCGGGAGGAAAGTCCTCCTGAAGAGGCAATGTGACATTCAAATCGAAATCCATGCTGCAAAAGAATCCCCATCCCAAGGGTTACGAAAAGAAGGGGATAAAAATCTTGAGAAAGGATTTGCAGCGCACAACAAAAATGAGGAGAAGAAAAAAATGGGTAACATATTGAAGGAAGCCGGTGGTTGAAAGAGGGGGAACCAAACGAGGGATGTGATGAGAAATGCGAAAACAAAGCAGATTCAAAAATCCATGCTGCAAAAAATCCCTAACCCAAAAAGATATGGGTTACAAAAAGAAAGGAGATAAAAATCTCGAAAAAGGATAAGCAGCACACAACAAAAATGAGAAGAAAAAAATGGGAAACATATCGAAGGAAGCCAGTGATTGAAAAAGGGGGAACCAAACAAGGGATGCGATGAGAAATGCGAAAACGAAGCAGAATCGAAGAAGTGAAAGCATCGACGATCGATGCGTAAATGAGCAGACATCTCTACAAATAAAAAGGCAACCAAGAAGGGTGAGTGTAAATGCATCACATACCTAAAGGGAACCAAGAACGGCAAGTGTACAAGCATCAGCACATACCTCCTGGCACAAGAAACAACTTCATGAAGAGAACTCCAACTCCAGCAAAACATCGGCAGCATGCAAATGTCCCAACGGAGCGGGAAAAGGATGATCTGAGGCCCACGTGAGTCACATGACAACATAAACGAGCTCCAGCACAACATCGGCAGCATCCCAAATGTCCGGTGGGAGCAGGAAAAGGATGCTCTGAGGCCCACGTAAGTCACGTGCCAGCACAAAATGTGTGTGTGAAAGCACAAAACAAGTCTTGGAACCAAGCGAGCGTAGATGTCACTACAAGAATATTGAGTATTCTCGACCATTAAAAACGGCCGCAAATGTTCGAATAACCGTCGAGAAAAAGGGTCGAGGAATGTACAGTCGCGATTGGATTTTCTCTATCGTTATTGAACAATACGGTTGAAAAAAAGGTGCACCCCCAATCGACGTTTGGTCAGTTCTCTCGTCAATTTTCAATGGTCGGTAACGCTCTTTCCCAACTGTTTAATGTCCACGGTCGGCAAAAGTATTTACCTTGACCATTATTTAGACAGTCAAGTAAAAGCGTATTTCCGACGATTTGTTAATAACAGTCGAAAATAATGATATTTTTGTCAGTTTATGGACGGTCGATAATGTTAACTTTTTGCGATAATTATTGAATAATGGTCGAGAAAACTCGTATTGTAAACTGTTTTAAACAATCGAGAATGTTAAATATTCGCAGCGGTTATTTTGTTACGGTCGGAAAAACTCATATTAGGGACCATTTTAACAATCGATAATATTAACAATTCTCGACCATATTTAAATAACGGTCGAGAATAATAAGAATTTTTTTTTAAAATATATTTAATTTATATAAAAGACCTTTAAATAATGCCCTATTAAGAGTATAAATCAATCACACAACTTAAAAATTTATGCATTTAAATAAAATAGAAGAAATAAAAATTAAAATTTTATAAATAAAAGGAACGTATACAAAGTTCATTACAAATGGTAATATATATAAAAAAATACAATTATGCTGTGGCACCAATGCCTCCAGCACCGCTACCACCTAAATCATCGTCATCACGACGATCTCTAAACTCATGAAGGGTAGGGTGATCAATTCCTCCCTTCTGAAGTAATGTCAGGAGCTCCTTCATGGTCTTGTTGGATTCCTTGAACTGCGTCGGGTTCTCCTTGACCAGCATCATCAACTCCTCGATTCGCAACACATTCTCCTCATCTCTGCGGCATAATGCCGCAATCTCCTTCCTCATCTTCTTCCTCATCCCCTTCTCCCATACCACCCCGAGACGATCTTACTCCTCCCTACGCTACAGACGTATCCACCATGCTCAGGTGGCATGACGGTCCGGTAGGCCTCCTCTACTGTTAGTGGCTACTGAACTATACCAGAGCTTTCATCTTCAGGAGGATACATTAAGTTGATCATATTATCCTGAAAGATATTGAATTACGTTAAGTAATTTCATTTAATTATATAATTACGAAATAAAATAAAAGTATTGTATTTTTTTAACTTACGTGTCTCTGTTGGTATGTGTCCTGAAGCCACTCTTTATTTCCCTCTTTACTCATCTTGCTATGAGTGGCCTCATATACTCCCACCCGATTAAGCTGGGCACCTTGATGCATAGCAGACTACAATAATTTGAAACAGCTAATTTTAATAAATTAGAAATTTTTATAAGGTTTAAAAGAAAATATTAATTAAAGATACATATATAGATTTCATCCCCTCTATGGTCCTCCTACCTAGGACATGGGTCTTCGGTGGAGCCTTAGCCCCATTTTCCTTATTTTTCTTGGCTTGCTCCTAAAAATAAAGGTACAATTTATTAACTTAGAAATTATTTAAATAAATGATAATATATGAAATACTTTTACTTGCGTCGCTGGATTATGCCAATGCTTGCACGCTTCCTTCCAAATGTGCGGCTGTATCAAAAGAGGCATATTATGCAATGCCTCATCATGATTCATGTTTTTATAATACTGAAAAATATAATTTTAATGTTAGAAATAATATTTGAATAGTGGTAAAGGAAATAAAGAAATACAGTTAAAATTTATCTTTTACCTCATTCCTCATCTCCAATCTCCAATCTTTATGAATTTTCGCTGCGTGCATGAGGATATATTTGGGGATGTTCGGATCGCCACCCCATTAGAACGTGGCCTACATTAGAAAGAGAATAGAAATTGTTACATAATTTACACTTATATAAAATAATTTACAAAAGTTATTAGTTTTTACCAATTACCTCTAACTCTCGAATGAGCTGCCTTTTCAGCTCGTTTGACACCTTCCTTCAATCGAAGTGGGACAGTGGGATGATTACCTTCGTCAGTGTAACCAGTCTGCTGACGAATGGAGGATAGTCCACTGCTTCCCCCGCTGGTGTGATCCGCACTGAAATGTGGGCCCCATGCGGAATTCTCTCTAAGTCTCTATTCCGCATGGGACCTCTCCCCCTACGTGCATCTATAAGACAAAATTATAACATAAAATTAAATAACAAAGAAAAAAATTTGAAAACATAACATTTACTAAACCTTAAATTCATACCTAAACCACAGGCAGGTGGTGGTGGTGCAGAACATCCCGTCTGAGAAGGATCTGGGTCAGCCATCTGCTCTGGCTGATCATCCAATCTAGAGTTCTCCTCATCAAATGAAGTACAATCCTCCTCCTCATCGACGGGTGCATCCTCCTCGTAGTCAGAATCCTCCACTGGGAGATTCGTTGGAGGAGGCATCGAACTCTTCCCCTTCCCCCAACCTCCCTTCCCTTGACTCTGGAAATATTGAGATACATCTCCAGGCCTCAGAAACTACTGGCGAGGTGCCTGGGGCTGAGGCTGATGATGCTAGCAGTGAGCCTAAGGCTAAGGCTGTTGGCAGGGGGCCTCAGGCTACTGGGAGGCCTGAGCCTCCTCCCTACTCCTCCTATTAGCCTTTTTCTGGAAGGCCTCCTCCCTGCTCCTCCTATTAGCCTTTTTCTGGAAAATAACCTACGTAAAAACATCACAAATAATTAGATATTTTTTAAACAAATTCGGCAGTATTTCCCCTATATATTTTGATATTTCAAAAATCCTGTATGAAATAAGTATACAAATAATTGAAAATGAAATGAGCGTATATAAATTGTTACGACCCGGTTCCTGAATCCCAACAGGACCCGAGACCGGCTCGCTTCAACTAATCCCAAGATTCAGTGGTCCAACAAGAAATAATTGAAAAATAGGAAAATAAACCACATTCACATATGCAATATAACTAAACAGTAAAAGTAAAAGCTGCTAGTTCCGTATATACCATCACAACAACAGGAAAAGTAGAACAAAAGCAACAGTAACAGGAATAGTAACAAAAAGTTTGAAACTCACTAAAGCAGTAAAGAGAGTACAACAAAAGTACTGAAAACTATGGACTTGAACAATGTTATAAAAAGGACAGAGTCAGCGAACATTGAGTAGAGTGGTAACCAAACTATCTAAAGTAGTAAAAATTAGCAAGTATA
Source organism: Thalassia testudinum (assembly GCA_037157565.1). Classification (NCBI taxonomy): domain Eukaryota; kingdom Viridiplantae; phylum Streptophyta; class Magnoliopsida; order Alismatales; family Hydrocharitaceae; genus Thalassia; species Thalassia testudinum. Next base: position 47,884,805 of record JAZHRO010000002.1, read on the forward strand.
TTTATCCTTTTCCAGTTATTTATTTACAGGTAATTTCCTTTCACCCCATTGGTTTGCTCTTATATTTCTTTCTTGATCTTGCAAGTTCCTCGTGGGAACGATCTTGATTACAGTCTTTTCCGAAGAGTAGAAGGTACACGGGTGCTCTCTTGGCTAGGAGAGTCCCCCTGGTAGTCCTACACCCAGTCAACCACCCCGAGGTCACTGTCAAGATGTACTGGTGAGTACGGCACACGTGATAAGTGCATAGGTAGCTACCCCACACTGACACGCGGTCAGTCGTTTCCACTAGCAGGTATGCCCAAAGTACAACACGGAATAATATAGGGCCTAACCCTCTCAGAAATAGGGGTCTAGCCCCTCAAAACCAAACAGGGGTCTCGCCCCTCCACAGTCTGCGCACCCTCGTCTTACTACCCCGGTTTACCCAGAGGGCCAAAAAAGGTCGGTGTAGGTTGGCTAGCTTAACCCCGGGCCCCGTAGGGTGGCTAGCTCCCTCCCTACACTAGTAGCTCACCTCGGTACTGCGTACGCGAGAGCCGACAGGAATTGGTGTAGAGTGGCCAATCCTAACCCCGGGTCACAACCCAAGGGAGGCTAGCTCCGCTCTACACTAAAAGGGGACAGTCTCTCTCCTTGGTACCACGTACACAAGGACCAGCACACTCCCCGTCCACATTCCAGGCTTTTCCATCTAACCACAGGAGCTCCACTCCTAACTCCCCGTAGGGTTCATGCTCATGTTCACCATATTATTTCAATCCAAGTTTCATCATTCACAATTCATTTCTCGTTATAGACATGCAGCTCGTATTTCCAAAATTTAACACATGCAGCAAGTGATATCACAGGTAACTGTTTAATTATCTCAGGCAACTCATATTATAACATGCAGCTCGTATTTGTTTATAGGCAATGGCTAACAATTTAGCTCATTCATATATATATATATACAATTTCAATCACGCAAAACAATTGGTTCAACCATTTCTTGTCCTAGGGTTCATGCCACATCTTGGGTTTCCAGTTGTCTAATTTTCATAGATGCATTCATATTTATTAAATATAATAGGGGTGGACCACTCTACTGGACAATCTGGGAGTACTGGGGGCTCGAACTGCAGGCCCACGTGCCTCTGCAAACCCTAAACACGCAACAGGTCGAAGTCCTATACCAAGGAACACACCACAACGGAAGATTCAGAACAGTGTATAAATGCTTCTAATACGTAGAGGAATTCACAAGGAAACCACAGATACTTCGTTTGCATAAAATGGATCCCGATCAGACCCCAAACGGGTAAAAAACGCGTTTGCAGACCCAAATCAGACGTCTGGAAACAAGTCCAGAAGTCTTAAAAGTCATACTCACCTCAAGTTCCTGCAGCGACCTCAAATGTCCAGGACTCCCCCGCGACCATCTAAAGGCAATTCCAGACGTCTAACCAGTCCTCTAGTCGTCTGGGGATGCCTCCGGTTGTCTGGTAAGCTGTCTAAATGTCCGAAGGTGAGTGGAAGGGTGTTACGCCCACCTTCCCAAAGCTGCTTTTGCACACGATAGAGAAGCAACCCACTTTTAGCCCAAACAGATCAACTACGGTGCAGCCTACATGGTCAGGGACGACGCCAGACGTACCTTCACATTACACTTGCTTTTAGACGTCTAATGTCGACACCAGACGTCCAGCCAGTCGTCCGGAAGACACTCTGGACATCTGATACTGGAAAAATTCCAGTATCAGACCGCGCTCCTGCGCTTCTCGCCGCGCTCCGCTGCGGCTCCTATTGTTGTAGAAGGTCGAGGTCGACGCCCCAACGTCCTCCTCCTCCCATACACGACGCGATGGCTGTGCAAGCCTTTGACGAGCTTCCACACAGCTCATGACCTCGGCCCTGTCCACCTCCTCACGCCCGCTCCTCCTCCTCGCTCTCGTTCTCTCTCTCTCGCGCGCCTCTACTCACGGCAGTGGAGTGGAAGGTGTGGTGGAGTGGAGAGGAGAGGGAAGGAGGGTCTTTTATAGGACTGGGCTAGGGTTTTGCAGGAGGAGGGAGGAGGAAAGAGAAAGGGAGAAACGAGTCTTGTATGCCGCCCGCACGTAGAACGCAGGAGACGTACAAAAATTTAACTTTTAAACGTCTGGGAAAGGGTCCAAACGTCTGACTGTCACTCCAGACATCTTAAAAGGCTAAAAACAGGATGGGTCTTTACATAAATGAAGTAACCTTCCCTTTCTCCATTTCCCTCCCCTTCCTCTTTCTCGAAATCCATTTCCCCTTCCCTTACCCTCCCATTCCTCTTTTTTCTCCTTCTCTTTCTCCCTTTGTCCTTAACCTCCCCTTCCTCTTTCTCCCATTCCTCTTCTCCTTCTCTTTCTCCCTTTCTTCTTAACCTTCCCTTCCTCTTCTCCTTCTCTTTCTCCCATTCCGTTTCCCCTTCCCTTACCCTCCCATTCTCTTTCTCCCTTTCTCCTTAACCTTCCCTTCCTCTTCTCCTCTTTCTCCCATTCCCTTTTCTTTTCCCTTACCCTCCCCTTCTCTTTCTCCCTTTCTTCCTTAGTTACCCTCCCCTTCTTATTTCCTCTCCTCTTTCTTCACCTCTTTCCCCTTCCCTCACCCTCCCCTTCTCTTTCTCCCTTTCTCCCTTACCTCCCCTTCTCTTTCTCTCTTCCTTCCTTAATTACTGATGAGAGCCTCACCATGAACCCTAACTAGCACAATTTAATCTATATAAGTGTGAAGAAGCTCTTACAAAACCTAAAGAAAAGCCTAACTCAGAGAAGTCTGAATTGAAGGATAAAATAAGTCATGAGGGGTAAAATTGCAATTTTAACAAGGCAATACACAAACAGGGTATCTAAGGGTCTAAACACAGGTTAAATGAGCTTAATAAGGAAGGAAGTGGGATGATCTGATCTGAAAAGGGTTATAGCAACTTCTAGGAATTAAATGACATTCTATAACCTTAAAAATAAACCTACTTTAATTCACGAGGTTCTAGGTAGAATAAAAATCAACTAAACCCTCTAAAAATAATGAAAAGATACTCCCTAGGGTTTAGAACCTTCAATTTGGCATTTACAACCTATTTTGACCTAATTTGAGAACCATGCCCAAATTTTAACCTAATTTGGGTTTTTACGCAAATTGACCAGTCAAACGTTGTCAAACCTAAAATCAAATTACACCATTTAATTCCTTAGGTACAAATTAGGTTGGTACAAAAATTTGGGCCTAAGTGAAGACCATCTTGACCGACTTTACAAATTGGTCTTCTTGAATTACTTTTTGACCCTTATCTTTTCAAAACCTTGCATTTAGCCCCCTATATTTCTCTTCATTCTTTGCAGAATGGTCCTCCCTACCACCCTACGCAGGCACCATACCTCTGGTGACCTTGCGCAGAGGATGGCGGCGCTCAGGGTAAGGCAACCGCTCTCAGGAACGAACGGGGGGTTCCTTGCGTCGTCCTCTATCGCAGGGACCCTCCCCTGTGACCTGCGGCTGCCCATGCCTCTCGTGTGAACGCACGAAAGGAATGGGTCTCCATCTCTGACCATCTCCGGTGATCTCCCCCACGTCGCTCTCTCGAGACTCTCTCCTCGCCAGCTCTTTTCTAAGGAGCGGTAGGGGCTGTCGTCTCCTCCAAGCCTAATTTGGCTGAGGATCCCTCCCCGATTTCATCTCCTCCTCCCACGATCAAAACGCCCGCAGGCTCTGGTGGTCCTTTCCTCCTCCTTTCGTCCTTCTGCGGCCACACTTGCAGCAGAGCCCACTCCGCCTCGTCTTCCCGCACCAGGCCGCACCAGCTGGTGCTTTCCTGACCTCTTCCTCGCCGCCGTTACTCACCTCTGGGCTCCTTCGTCTCCGGCGCCGGCAGTTACGTGCCGAGCGCCACCTCCCTCCCTCTTCGTCAATTAGGTAGGTAAAAACTTTCCCCTCTCCCTCTCTGTTATTTCCCCCTTCCTAATTTACTATTTCAACCCACAGACCACCACTATCCATCACCACCTTCTCCATCTCCGGCTGCCCTCCGGTGAGGCGTACTCGCCACTCCACGCCTCCATCCGCCTCGCCAGCTACCCCTTAAGCTCCGCGCCACCTCACTGACACCGAATCCGCCCTCCATTCACCACCTAGCACCTCTAGACCACTCCCCGAACACACCCTCTCTTACGCACGCAGAGTGCCCTAGGTGCACGGCCACAGGCACTCTCGCGTCTCACCGACCCCCGCACCGCACTCACCGCGCTCTGGCGAACCTCCTTAAACCTTTTTGACGTGGTCGCGAGGCCGTTTGCGTGTTCCAGGTTTCGCCTCCTCGTCGCCATTGACGAGCAGCAGGAGCTGCTTGGCAGGCAGCTACAGGTCTCTTCAGCTCCAGGCGAGAGCCCTAGGCAACGCGAAAGGGAGCCGCGCACACATCCAGGACTTCACTTGGGGTCGCAAGCTTCAGCTGCTGCCCCAATTGCTCGAAGTTTTCTCCCGCAGGCACCCGAGATCGGAGGTGGGACTTTAGTCCCACCTCGGAAGTGTATGGGCGCACGCCCATACAAAATTGAAAAAGTGCTATCGAATGGTTGCCTCCAATAGCACTAGGGTAAGGTCCCTCACCTACTCACCGGGTCTCGTCCGCGACACGCCTACGCGGATCTGACCCGACCCAACTTCCCACTCCTGTGCACTCCTCGCGCACCACCCACACCGATGCACCTGGACCCGGGCACGCGACCTGACCCGATTACCCAGCTCTGGGAGAGCTTACCAAAGAGAGATTTAGAGAGAGAGAGATGGAGGGAAGGGGTAGGGTAGGTTTTGCGCTGACGTTTGTGTGTGTGCGCAAGAAGGAAGAAAGGAGAAGAGGAGTAGTGGCTGGGACTTAGCAGCACAGGGAAGAAGGAAGAAGGAAGCAGGGAAGGAGGAAGAAGGAAGGAAGGAGAAAAGAAGAAGAAGCCGCAGCATGAAGAAAGAAGAAGAAGGACCAGAGCAAAGAAAGAAAAAAAGAAGAGGCAGCAGCAGAAAAGAAAAGAAAAGAAGAAGAAGAAGCCAAGAGAAAGAGAGAGACTGCCACACAAGAAATCAGAGAAGAAAAGAAGAAAGGAAGAAGAATCAGAGAAGCCCTTCAAAGAAGAAAGAAAGGAAAGGAAAGGAAAGGAAAAGAAAAGAAAAGAAGAAGAGCTTGCCACAGAGAAGAAAGAAGAGAAGGAAAAGGGAGAAAGAAAGGAGCAATTTTTACTCTCTCTCTCTCTTTTTAATTTTTGTAAAACTTTATATATTATGAATTTATATGCTTCTGGAATTATAGTTTGCTCCCTGAGTTCAACCTGGGGAAATTTTTTATTTTCGAGTAACAAATTGTATTAAACTGGTGACCGTTTCTTTACACTATACTACGACGAAACCCTAGAGAGGGAACACAGCGCACCAATTACCCTCCCCTTCTTATTTCCTCTCCTCTTTCTTCTCCTCTTTCTTCAACATAAAACATTCAAGATACAAAAAAAGAAGCATCATTCCACACAAGAAATAAATCTAAGTAGGCACACCCCACAAAAAAAATAAATCTACGTGGGTGCACTCCACATAAAATGAACTTAAGTGGGCACACCCCACATTTAACATGATAATAGCATTTTAAAAAAAAGTAGTAAGAAACTTACCATAGTGACGAAATGAAAACAGTCGGTGCACAAACAGTAGGAGAATGCGAAGAACCTATATGAGAAGGCAATAAAAAAAAATTCAATTTTTATATATGATAGAGAGAGTTTCACTTAATTAAAATAGCAATAAAATGATATGTCATTGTAATTTATGTGGTGAAAATCTCTCAATCAAAGATTAAAATAGATATCAATTTAAACCATGAAAAGGATGTTGTATCCACAGGGAGGAATATATCAATAAATTCACAAAGTATTTGTTCAATCAAGTGCTCAATCCGTGTTCAAATCTGATGCGAAACAAGCCGAAAAGAAGGAACACGTAATAATTTAGAAATGCAGGGGTATGAATGTAATTTTCCTTTCATGAAATAACTTGCAATGGCATGTAACATAATTGTATTTTAAGACATTGGGCTTTCTCTTTTAGGTCATGTGAGTGTCTTGATGAGATTTTATGCATGTATCAAACTCAACATATAAGAGTTAATTGCATGAAAGAAATAATATAACACTTAAGGGCATGCATGCAATTTCACTTAAATATATTAATCAACCAAATATTGAAATAGTGTTTTTGGCAATGTCATGTTTAGTAATTTTTAATGTAACCAAAAATAGAGGAAACTTCCTCTCTCTTCTTTGCGCACGTGGAGGCGTGGCAGTCGGCCGACTGAAGCCCGACATCGGTGCGTGGGAAAGAGATGGTCGCAACGGCGGTGGAGGCGCGGCTGGAGGTGGCCGGTGGCGGTCAGCCAGAGAGCTTGATGCCGGCAGAGCTGGCTACAGGAGGGGACACGGGCTGCTGCTGTTGCATGCGCCTGTTGGTCGTGCGTGGAGGGGAGATGGAGATGTGGCGGTGCGTTGTTGGTTGTCTGCTGGCCATACATGGAGGGGAGATGGAGGTGTGGCGGTGCGTTGTTGGTTGTCTACTGGTCGTGCATGGAGGGGAGATGGAGGCGTGGCGGTGCACTGTTGGTTGTCTGCTGGCCGTGCGTGGAGAAGTAGAGGAGAGGCATAGGGGCGCTGCTGCGTGCGGTGTGCGCACCTATGTGGCGGGCGAGGGTTGCACACACAAGAGCTGCTGCATGCGGGCGAGGGTTGTGCGCGGGCATGGTTGCCGAGGGTTGAAAGGGCCATAGTGAAGGTTCTCCTCACGGTGTGTGCAGGGTCCACAGTGGTGCGTTCTAGATGATCTCCCTCTCCAAGAGCACCCCTGCAAATTAATTAACCCATGCAGCTTTTATCTCCTCCCCGTCCGTTCGTCTTCCCCAGCACAAGTCAAGGGATTTTAAATCCCTTACTAAAATTGGCCACCGTTCTGGGAGTTGAGAGGTCAATTTGTTGAGGCCGGCTGACTGTTGAGAGGTCAATTTGTTGACTCTTAAAATAGCCTGATGGAGTGGATCAAGTGGAGGAGATGGATAGGGTGTACTGTGTGCGTGACCTGCATGAGAGAGTGGCATGTTGAAATATAACATAAGTTATTCCTATAATAATGAAATATAAAATAATTATTTATATACATAATAAGTTATAGAATGCAATAGAATAGATGTAAAGTTAAGTAATGATGCATGCAATCATTCTATGACCTAAAGTAGTTATTAACAAACATAAAATGTAAGAATAAATTTAACTCAGGCGTAACAATAGTCCATTAAAATGGACTCATCAATATATAAATGAACATTACCTTTAATAAAGATAAAATAATTTAAAGGCAATTTAAACAAAACAAACTAGGAATTTCGTAATTTATTTATACTTATAGTTATGAATTAATACTTTTGACAATTGACATTTTATGTCAATATCAGTTGCACTAGGGGCAAGTTCTTCATTTTGTGGGTTTTGTTGATATGCTTCAGATTCAACATTTGAGTGTAGATCTTTTCCCGCATCGTATTGTTTACGTGGTTGAGCTCTAACTGGTATAATCCACCCATTTCTGTTATTATCAGGCACGTAGAATACTTATGCTACCAAACAAGCTAATGTGAATGGTTCTGATGATTGGAGAATGCGACGATTTTTACTTAGCTCAAGAATTCGTGTTTCTTATCGATTTTGAATCCAATGCCTTCTTTAAAAACATCAAACCAATCACACTTGAATAGAACCACCTTACGGTCAAACCTGAAGCTCATTTCCACAATCTCTTCAATTTGGCTAAAATACCCATCACAACCAGTGCTTAGGTCACAACCTTCTTGCTTTCAGGCAATCTCAGGTGATGAGTATTATCCATACATATTGGATAGGCGAACTTCCCCTTCGTACTCTATCCTAACAAATTTGCATATGCTGGAAAGTTATTGATTGTCCACAGTAATGCTACGTGCAACTGGAAGAATTGTTTCTTGTGTGCGTCATATGTTTGAACACCACTGTACCACAACACTTTCAGTTCATCAATCAAGGGCTAGAGATAAACATCTATTGCATTCCCTGGTTGCTTGGGTCCTGAGATAAGGAGTGTCAACATCATGAATGAAGATTGCATGCATAGCCATGGGGGTAAGTTGTAAGTTACCATGACCACCGGCCATATGGAATATGATGGATACATGCTCTTGAATGGATTGAATCCATCACTTGCAAGACTTACTCTCACATTCCGTGCCTCCTCTGTGAATAATGCATGATTTTCGTTAAATCTGTTCCACTCATCAAAATCTGTTGGATGACGGATGCATCCATCTTTCGATTTATTATCCTGATGCCACGACATCAGTTTTGCTGTTTTACTGGAAATGAATAGTGTTGGTGCTAGAGCACCACGATCATTTGTTTTGATGATAACAAAACACGTGTCATTTAACATTTGCACTTTGAATCCTAGATTTCAGGTCAATCGCAAATGGATACGTGTTTAGACAGAATTCGAGCTCGCATCCAGGACGGATTGGAGGAGCTTGATGGAGAACAGAGGAGATTCGCAAAGAGCGCTAGTTTGAAGATGGAAGGACAAGAAGAATAGGATAGAATTTTGTTTAATCCTTTCATGTACTTTTATCTTTATTTTGCTTGCTCTTTTTATTTCCTTAGAACATTATGTTAAAGATCCTCAAAGTACCCTAACAGTAGTCCTAGGAACACCTGCACAACCCTATGGTACTTAGGTTTTCTGTAGAGAACTTAGAAAAGCAATATAGGGTTTAAACAGCACTTCCAGACGTCTAATTCTAAAATCAGACGTCTGATAAAGTATTTTAAGACGTCTGACTGTTGTTTTAGACGTCTGATAACTGTTAGGCTGGACATAGTTAGTTCTGTCTGATGAAATCAGACGTCCAGACCTTAGACCAGACGTCTTAGGAGACTTCTGATGGATTTGCCAGACGTCCAATTAGTGGACCGTTGGCTGGCTTAGCATACACTTAAGGATATGACCGTTAGAGCCTTATCAGACGTCCATAGGACTGTCCAGACGTCTGATAATTGACCGTTTTGCCTCGGCTGACCCAAAATCTCTTCTCAGAGATTTTCTAGCCGTTGCAACGTTTGGAAAATCCATTCCCACAGTAAAAGTAGGTTTCCAGACGTCCAGACATAGTGTCAGACGTCCTATATGTCGTCTGATGGACTTGCACAAAAATCCTGTTTAGATCTGATCCAAGTCAGGAAGAGACCCGCCCAAAATCAGACGTCTGACCTTGGAATCAGACGTCTTAAAGTGAACTTCCAGACGTCTGATGCCAGAATTAGATGTCTGATAAGCCTGTCAAAACAATGATTGTTCCTGATTTCGGGCTGATTCTCTTGGGCTTTGTTCCCAACGGCTATAGAACCCTTCCTAAGCCTTCCAAAGCCTTCCTAATGCCTCTATAAATAGTGGGGAACCTTTGCAACAAAAACACACACCTAGAAACACCAAGACACACCTTGCAATATACTTTCAAACCTTTTTGTGTCTCTCTTACTCTCTAAGCTCAAGTTCTACATCTTGAGAGCATCAAGTTGTTGCGCACCCGCTCTCCCGCCGTAGTCCACGAGAGCGAAGTTGCGCCATCGCGTGGCTCATGCACCGCGTCATCAACTCGACGCACTCCTTGCAAAGGGGAGTTTCCTAATTCCTATAGAAGCTTAGGTTCATAATTACTTTGTTGGCTTTATAGGATTACTTATTTATTTTATCTTTGTTATTTGGTTGGGTATTCGCTTTGCGAATTCCCGTCTCCTTCGTGAGACAAAATCCTTCTCGTGGAGAGAAGGGGTTGAGGTACGCTACCCTCGTTTAAGTAGCGTGGTTGTATTGAGGTTGAATCACCCTCGTTTAAAGTGATTCAGTTTAGTGGATTTTGATCAACTTGGTTGATCGAAAAATCCTAACTCAAGAGGGTTAGGTGGTGGTTTTCACCCGGTTTGGGTTTCCACCTAAAATTACTTGTGTACTTGTGTGATTGCTTATTTTGTGAAGATTGTTTATTTTATTTCCGTAATTATTACGTCACCCCCTCCTGGTAGGGCCGGAAACTACAAATAGGCGTTGTAGCCTAGAGATTAGTGGATCCGGTTGTTTCTTCCCGCCGATGTTTATTGACTTACCTACCTTATATCTCTCCTCATCACATTCAGGACAGTTAGTCAACCCTGAATACTCATTTCTATATAGGACACAGTCTTTACGACAGGCATCAATCTTCTCGCATTTCAGTCCGAGCCCACGTATCTGCTTCTTTGTATCATACCATGACTTAGGATATCCAGTAGGATTATTCAACAGATCTCCAATGAATTCCAGAACCTCAGACATTAATTTCTCTATGGCTCTATTCATCACTTTTATCTGAAACAATTTCAAAAGGAATGACAACTTCGACAATGACGTTATTCCAGGAGCAATTGGATCATCTGCTGCCTTGACTGCATCATACAACTCATTACAATCTAGTAATGCCTCATCATCATCTGCATCCTCATGGTCTGCTGCTCTCATATCATTTAACATTTCATCCAATTCATCTCCTTGATTATCATCACTTCCTTCAAAGGCTTCAATTGTCTCATTCCTAACTTCTCTCATTTGTTCACCATGAGCTGTTCAATTTACGTAATGTTGCCACCAACCGTTTCATATTACATGCTCCAAATTTGTGTCTCAGTCATGGAAAAACCCATTCAAACACTATCTACATGGGCATAAAATCAGCTGAAGGAATTCACCTCGTCTAAATATTTTCCTATCATCATGAAATGCCTACTCCAAAAACAAAATCACTCTACTCTTGTAGTCGTGGTAATTCGAATTCCTCATATTGATCTATGACTTATCCACGATAATTATCTTAAATGTAAAAGACAACCACTCATAAGTTGGACTCAAATAAGGTAAAAATGTGTATTTTTAGATCATTCATAAGTTCTACTCGAATAAAGAAGAAATGTGTATTTTAAGAAGATTTTCACTTGATAGCCCATCCTTAAAGATTTGATCACAACATTACTTCTTACATGCAACCAGTGTTTGAAAAAATTTCGGTAGCATTTCCCCACACTTCTCCAGTATACCCCCCAAGACTAACTTTAACAACATCCCCAATAGCCCCCACTAAAGGGTGCTTCTGGAACAGAGCTAAGATTAGTTGATATACCAGAGAAGAGCGAAAAAATGCAACCGAAATTTCTCCAAACACTAGCTACATGCAATAAGTAACCCTAAGTTGTGATCAAATCTTCAAGGACCCCCCTTTGTTCAGAACTTTTCTGAACAAAGGACGACGACACTTATGACATGTTATAAAGACAACGCATCGTGCATGTAGGTGAGGTATACACACACTCTGTATTATCCATATAACATGATCATAAGTCTCGACGGGTTAGTATTTTAACACAATTATATCTCTCCCATAACCTGTTGCCTAGGGGTTAGAATTCCTACTGTTTGTCATTACCGTGCATCTAAATTTGTGCAAGTGTATATATCTACAAAGTTGTAATAAAAATTTCATAATCAAACATAAATAACAAATAATTCAAATAATTTGGGAACACAATTCAAACATACAGTCTAGAATTATCGAAAGAAAGTTCTAAATTTTTCAATTTAGGTGAAGTTTTATAGCAACAACTACATTAATTTAGAAGTGTGGAAGAACTGGCTTCAACTCCAATTCAGGTTTTCAAAAGTCGAACTTTGGGAGTTTTCACCATTGCTGTAATCAAGATCGTCAAACCTAAACTAAAACCAAAAAACCTAAACTTAAACCTTAAATTGAAAACCCTAAATCTAAAATAAACACCCTATAACCTCAATCCAGAACTCAAAACCTAATACCAAAACCCCATAAAAAAATCCTAAACCTACCTTAAACTTTAAACACTAAACCCTAAAACCCCATTTTTGGTTTCATGTGGGAATGAATGGTCGAGATTAAGGGGTTGTGAAAATGGGTATGGCCCTAGGCATAGTAACCATGGCCCATATATAAATATCTTGCTTTGCCTTGTAGGTGTGCACCATAAGGAGGCAAGGAGTGGAGATATAGCCTTTTTCTCGTCTCCATGTCTGATGAAAGGTACGAGAAGTAGCAAAAGAGAAAGAAGAGGTGTCTCCTACTCTTATGGCTAACTAAAGGAAAGCAAGGCAATCAAAGAGGAGGTGGATGAGGCATTGGACTTCAATCATCCTTTAATTCCCACACCACTATGAATTGAAAACCTAAATGCAACATCCTAAACCCTAAACCTAGAAGGTAAACTCAAAACTGAATAAATTTCGACATAGTTTTCCCTATAATGTGCACATTCTCCAATTCCTACATATAAAACACATTATGTAGGCACACCCTACATTCAGATCAAATAAAAAAACCAACTAACATGTGGGCACACCCCACATTTCATGTGCACACCATCACATAATAACAATAATGACAAATGGAAGAGACCATTGAGCATTTAAGCTAAATTAATGCATTTTAGCTAAACATTGATGCATTGAAACATACAATTAAATTACATTCATAATTAAATCTATAACTAAATACTACAGTAAAAATAAGAAATTAATGGCGGCAGAAGGAGGTGATGGTCGTGGTAGCAAGTGGTGATGGTGGTGGTAGTTGCGTGGTGGTGGTGAGGGCAAAAGGAGGTGGTCGTGGTGGCGACAGGAGGTGGTAGTGGTGGGGCTGGTGGTGGCAGGGGGTGGTGGTGGTGCACCTTGGTGGTGAGGCTGGCGACAGGGTGGTGGTGCAAGGTGGTGGTGTGGTAGTGGCGGCTACAAGGTGGTGGTGCTGCTGCTGGAGGTGGCGACAGGGGCAAGAGGTAGTGGCGGTAGAGGTGGCGGCGGTGAGTGGTGGTGGTGTTGATGGTGGCCGCAGGGGCAGGAGGTGGTGGCCGCAGGTGCTGCTACTGCAGGTGGCGGCTCGTGGTGGTGGTGCTGGTGGTGGGCGAAGGGAAGGGATCAGGGAAGGCTGACGACAAGGGGGAGGGGAAGGAGGAGGCAGGCGGAGGAGGAAGAATAGGAGGACGGCTACCCTTTGAGGTCGCGAAGGAGCTGAGGCGGAGGAAGAGCCACAGCGATGCTCACGGAGGAGGAGCCGAGGGGTGGAGGCCTCGCGAAGGGGAGAGGTAGGAGGAGGTCGTGAGGTGGAGGAGCCGAGTGGAGGAGGTCTCGCGGAGGGGAGGGGTAGGAGGAGGTTGCTTCAGATTTGGGATGAAGGGGGGTGGGAGTCTGGTTTGTGCTAGGGATTTAACTCACCATTCTCGACTGTTGTTAATAAACCGTCGAGAATACTATTTTCACCGACCTCTAATAACAGTCAGAAATAACTCATTTTCCGACTGTTAAGTAATGAAGAAATTTAATGAATGATGGCTTATGATGATGATGGTTCCATTGTTATTGATATAATGAATTGATGTTGTTGTAGTAAATGTAGGAAATACAAACCATCATTACGATCATTATTATTTAATTAACTAATTTTTACTGGTTTATTCCAGGTCGTTCACTGGGAGGCAGTTATTGATTTACATTACTCTCTAGGTCCAAAATTATTCTTTAATTCCAAAAAGAAATTTTATGTCCAACAAAGAATGAATGAATGAATGCTTGGTTTAATTGTGTACAAAGAATCAATTGAAATGCTTGCAAAAATTAATTACAAACAAGCATCAGACACTTCATCACTATACTCTAAACTATCTATTTATAAGTTATACTGCTAATACCTACATAAACATACATTACTAACTCATATTACATATCAGACTAACTTAACTTACTATACTGACATATACAGTAACACATATAATAGCTATAGCGACAGATATAAGCATCGCTGGACCCCAACCAAACTATATACGAACTAAAAGAGGGAAACCAGGGTCTATAATGACAGTTATTTTACCTACAGTGACACTTTATTTTGTTAGTAAAGGTCTGAAGTTATATATAGAGATAAATAACTATACTACGTGTATATATATATATATTATAGTTATCTTGTACAGCTTTATTTATACAGGTTTCCAATCTGTATATACTTTATACTTATAAGTATCTGAACTCTCCCACTCTCTCTCTTTACTCCTCCCCTGCCCTTCTTCTTCTTCTTGATTTTATTCGTCTTTAGTTCTCAGCGGCACTTAAGCGTTAAATACTTAGGTGATTAGTCAATGTCATTACAGCTCTTAATTAATTAAAAATTGTTTAATTTGCGGGCACGCTTTTCGAGGGATACACAGCACCCAGAGGGTGGGACCAGACCTCTACTAAGCTTGCCCTAATTTCTCATTAGGCCGCTTAATTACGTGTTTACATGCTTAAATCAGTGGGCTTAACAGCCCGCACACACCCAGGCCCCCGGCCCCACACATCTCATATGCTCAGTATGCTCAAAGGTCATAGGATGATCCGTGGTTCGGGCGCCCGGCACCCGTGACGACTGATCGTCCTATGCAACAAAAACATAATAAGGCGCTGCGAGTGCTTCACAGCAACCGATATGGCGCTATTACAGCGCCTACGCAGCGTTGGAATTTCAACGACTGTGCACACATTTGCGATTTTGGCCCTCGATTCGAGGGCCATAATTTATTAAATATTAAAAATAAATTATGTGAAAATAAAGTATTTATATAGTACTATGCAATTGTACAATTAATTTGGAATTTTAATTATATTTACTATATAAATAAATTAGCTAAAGTATTCAGTTTATACATACTTAATTTTAGGTTTTGTTCCTTAATTACATATAAATTATTTATTATATGGTCTAATTGACCTTACACAGAGTTAGTATACATATATAAGTATTTTATAAACATTTTTATTATATTTTACAGATTTGATTTATGCTTTATTTACATTTAAATAGCCAATTTTAGGACTGTTTTGTTTTCAAATTAAATTTAAATAGTGTATATATTATAATTATACTTAAATTAGGTTAAATTACTTAAAATAAAGTAGTATACATATACAGTATAAATTACTTAATTTTAACTTAATTTACTAATTTATTTTAATTTAATCTAATAACTTAACTATTAACATAATAAATTAATTATTTATTCTGTATACATAATTAAATTAAGGTACAAGGTTTAATATGTTTATAATATACATGTAAATACATATATATAGTATTATAACTTAATATGGTTATTTATAGTGCTTATTACTCCATATAGCTTATGGTACATATACATTAGTTTAATTAATAATTAGTTGTATAATTAAGATATATATATAGTATAATCTAACTTAAATATTTACTTTACATAATATAATATATACGTAAGTTATTTAACTTATAAATATGTATACTTTACATTATAGATAAGTAGGCTTACTATATAGCTTAAATATATACTTATATACATATTGTACAAGGGATTTTTACTATTTTTAGAGTTTTTTTCACTTTTTATGGTTTTTATATATGTTATGGAGGTAGGAGAAGAGATGTAAAGAAATGGATGAGAAGAAGGAGATGTTTTTGGTGTTTTTAAGGGTAGTTTCTTTTACTAAATTCCATGGTATACAGAATCGTCGACTGGCAAATTATACCAAGTCGGGAGTTCAAAATACCATGAAACATGGTATGCATTTAGGGAAATACCTGATCTTCAATCAGACAGGTTTATTTTATTTTTTTTATATTTTTTTATAATTTTTATTTAAATCCAAAGTTCCCTCATCCTAAGCCTTTAAAGAGTTGTCTAAAGTGTCCTAAGGGCTTAAGATGAGTCCTAAGGGTCTACAAGGCTGGGAACTGCCTTGAATATGTTTAGTATAGGTTAAGTGAAAGATATAAGCAGTTAAGCATGCAAGTAAAGACAATTTTCAATTAATTTCATATAGTGGACAATTAGACTTACTATTTAGCTGATAAAGGATAAAAAAAAAAATTCATTACAAGCATTCAAAGGAGATAAAAAGTCAATTACAATATAGGAAAGCTTATATACAAGTGACACAACATTTTACAACAGTCAACTATTCTAACAAAATTAAATCTAAGCTATCGTCCATAGGATCATTCAGACTTGGGATTCCTGCTAGAATAGCAGGAAGAAGCTATCAAATGCAGCAGCTGAGCAGAAGGGTATCCAACAGTAAACAACTGTTGAAACTCCTCTCACTGCCACAAATTTGATTCTACTTTAGACGTCTTATCTATTGCTGCAGTTAAGACATCTTCCATAGAATTAGATCTGCAACAGAGAGGACTCAGAACCAGCTACCTAATAACTTGAATCAACCAATCAAATTCCAGATCAAGCTATAGACAACCTGATCAGGAATTTTAAATGGTTGTTTCAGGAACTACATAGCTGGGTTGAGGGGAAATGTAGCTGCAATTGCAGCACTTTGCTCTAAATCTGGGATTTGTACACATAAAACACAAATCAGAAATTCCCTCAACACAATCTGACAAGGGTTTCAATTCAAATAAAAACTACTCGGGAATACAAATAGAAACCAAGATCCCTTGTCAGCAAAATCCCTTCAAATCAAAATGAAAGCTGATCTATCTCTTCCTAATGCTATAGACAACATGTAGGAAGAGTTAAATCAGTAACTTTAAAAACACACACTCAAATCCCAGCATTCTAAGACCTAAAGGAATATGGAAAATTCCTTAGGTTAAAACATCATACTTCTAAAAACAATTAACTAATGAATACAGGATAGGACTTCAAATCACCAAAGTGATTTTCATGAGCCCTATCATGCTATCAAGGCATTGCAAACCTCATGAGGATCCAAATCAGATTATGGCTCCTCTGAGGTGAATTCTAATTTCAGAATCACCTCAGATTCCTAGCCAAACAATTAATCAACTAAACATAAACTCAGTTTGCTAGATCAAAGAGTTTAAAGCTCACAAACATATAAAACATTGAAATTTGACTTCATTAAACAAATCTGGCAAACCCATTCCAGTTCAAGCTCAGATTAAGGGCTTTGTGACAAAACATGAGATGAGTGAGAAGCCCCTAACATGATCTTTGATGCCAATTTTAGATCTGATATCAGAAGATAATCAGATCTAAAATTAGGTCAGATGAGTGGGTGACAAAGCGAGAAATCAATCGAGGAAATCAGAAGTGGAATGAAAACGTGAAGAGGGAGAAAACTTATGATAAATGGCTGTGTGAACCATCCCCTCTGATCTAGAATGGTCAGAGGAGGTGAGGGGAGTGAATCTATTCTACTTCTACTGCTACAGCTAATCTAACAGGACAATTGAATTAAACACTACAAATTACTCTAATTCTACTGCTAATCTACTTAACTACAGCTACAACTAAAGTGTAGAATATTAAATCTACTCTAACAGGAAGAATGGGACTTATGGGTCGTTAGCCTGTGGCTAAGGAGGAAGAAGGGAGGGAGATGACTCCAGCGGAGGGAAAAGCCTTCTAGTGAGGCTTCAGAGTCGTCCTCAGGTGCTATGAGGTCCTTAGCGATGAGGAGGTCAAATAGAAGTCGGTGATTTCACAGCCAGTGGTTGTGAAATCAGGGATTTGGTGGGGAGGGTAGCTGGAGTGGACGAATAACCGCTAAGAAATGTAGGAGAGAGCGATCCCCTGCGCGCGCGACCACTGAGGTGCTTAAGTAGCAAACTCAATGGCTCAGATCACCGTGCGGGTGAAAATAGTCGATGATGCAACCGGCGGCAAGGATGAGAGGAGAGGGGCGCACGGTTTGCCAACTCAAAAACTGATCGTCGGATGGGATTTGGGGAGAAGGGTGAGCGCATGCGCCGCTTTACGTGAAGCTTCGATACAAATCGAGCCGTAGATCAAGATCACGAGAGAACGGACAGCCAAGATCTGCCATGTTCTTCGCGCGCTACAGTGCGTGCGAAGAACTGCAGGTGGCAGCAGTCTATTGGGAAAATTGCAGGGAGAACCTGTTACGACCCGACCCGATTCCTGAATCCCTACAAGACACGAGAATCGGACTGACTCGACTGATCCCAAGACCCAATCGTCCAACGAGAAAGTAACCAAAAAGCAGTAAAATAAATCACATTCACCATGCAAGTAACTAACAGTAACAAAAGTACAGCAGTAAGGAAAAAGAACTACTACAGTACATACTACCACAATAGTAGAGAATTAAAAATATATACAGAATATGAAGTTTACAATAAGAGAGTACAAGGTATAACAGAAATACTCACTACTACAGCAAATGGGTACAACAAAAGTACAACTACTGGGCTCTACTAGGCCTAGCACCCTCTGCAGCCGTAGGCTCTGGTTGCTCCACACCTGGTCCTGAAAAAGGTGGCAAATGTGACACATCAGCGAAATGCTGAGTAGAGTGGCAACCAGCTAGCTAAGAAAAACAGTAAAGGTGAACAAGTAGCTGTTGTTTTTTAATTTCTTTCTTTATTTCTCTATTTACCCTTTCTTGATTTATTTCTCGAGTCTTTCTGTTGATCTCGAATGTTCCTCGTGGGAACGATCTTGATTGCAGTCTTTTTCGAAAAGTAGAAGTAGCACGTGGTGCTCTCCTGGCCGGGAGAGTCCCCCGTGGTGGTTCTACCCTCAGTCAACCACCCCAAGGTCGCTGACAGACGTAACGGTGACTACGACACACTCGATAAACACACGGGTAGCTACCCCGCACTGGCACGCGGTCAATCGTTTCCGTTAATGGGTGCGCCCTAAAGCACAGCACGGAACCAGAATAGGGCAGAGCCCTCTCAGTAACAAGGGTCCAACCCCTCCACAGTAACCAAACAGGGGTCTTGCCCCTCCATAGTCCACGCACCCTCACCTGACTACCCTGATTTGCCCAGTGGACTTAACAAGTCGGTGTAGGACGGCTAGTTGAACCCCGGGGCCCGTGGGGTGGCTAGCTCTCTCCCTACACTAGTTCTCCCCGGTACTGTGTACGTGAGGGCCAAAAGTCGGTACAAAGTGGCCAGACCTAACCCCGGGTCCCTGGGGCGGCTAGCTCCACTGTGCACTAAACAGGGGGGACAGTCGATCTCCTTGGTACTCCGTACTAAAGGGCCAACTCACTTCCTCATCCACTTTCCCAGTTCCATTCTATTTATTTTCCAAGAGTTCTACTCCTAATTCCCCGTAGGGTTCATGCTAATATTTCTCAGGCCAAGCCATACTAGGTTTCATCATTTCAGTTTCATTTGCATATAGTACGGGTTTCCAATATTCGACTTCTTTTCCTTTCCAATTTATATACAAGCAGCTCATATTTAATTTTAACCAACAAAAATTACATGTAACAGTTACTAGCAATAGTATTCTATATTTCACAGGCAGCTGTTATCCAATTACAAGCAATTATCATTATTCTAATTACTTAACAAGGCTACAATTCAGACATTCAAGACATTCGTTTCAGTATTTCTGTTGCTCGGATTCATGCCACATCCTAGGATCTATCATTCAATCTAGTTTTCAGGTCCTAGAATTCATGCCATTCCCTAGGATCTATCATTCAATCTAGTTTTTAGGTCCTAGGATTCATGCCATATCATAGGATCTAGCATTTTTTTCAGATATGCATTAATGTTTGCAATTAACTAAGGGGAGCCACTCTACCTGCAAAACCGAGAGTAATGGAGGCGTGATTGGCAGGTCCACGTGCCTCCGCAACCCCCAAAGTCGCAACGGAACGAGGTTCTAACACAAGGATCAATCACAATGAACCACTTAGAACAGGATACAAGTATTTTAAACAAGCAGAGGAACTAATTCTAAGAAGAACGAAATCTTAAACACGGAAATCGGACCTCGAACGGACGCTAAACGGGTCAAAAATGACAATTCTGACTCAAATCAGACGTCTGGAACACCTTCCAAATGTCTTAAAAAGTGGTCCAGGTCATACCTCACTCTGCGCTACTCCTCAGACATCCAGGGATCCTGCTGAATCATCTGGATCCAGTTCCAGACGTCCGACCACCTCTCCGGACGTCTGGAGGAGCTCTCCGTCGTCTGGTGCTGTGCCCAGACATCTGAACTGTGTGGGAGGGCGTGTCCCCGCGCCTTCCCGAAACAAAACCTGCACGCGCGACGAAAGACTCCTCAACACGACACGTCTCAGCACTTCGGCGGATCGGCCTGCATGGCCGTATCTGCAAAAGGAAGTAGAGGAGAAATTTCGTACCTCTCAGTCGTCTGGAGCTCCCTCCAGACGTCGCCCACGTCGTCTGGACGTAGGTCCAGACGTCTGATTCTGGGAAAAATTCCCAGAATCAGAACCTCCTCACCTTCTTCCCACTACGCGCGAACTCGCCATGCAACCGCTCGCCCACTGCTCGAGCTGCAGCAGCACCTGGGGAGATCTCCCCAGCACGATGCTCCTCCGCGCGCACGCCAGTCGGCCTCGAGCTGCTCCGACGGGCTCCCTCTCTCTTTCTCGCACGCCCTCCCTCTTCTTCCTTCTCGCTGCACCTCTCCTCTCCACGATGCACCCGGCATCAGCTGCTGCCCTCGCTCTCTCTCTCTCTTGCGCTCACACTGGAGGAAGGAGGATACGGTGGGGTGGTGAACGAGGGAGAGGGGAGGGGTATTTGAAGGCGTGGGGGAGGTGTCCGCAGGTCGACGAGGGAAGAGAGAGAAAGAAGAGGGCGGCGGGTTGCAGTCTGCGCGCGGCACGCGCGCAGACTCGCAATCGTACGCACTCCAAAATTTATTTCCAGACGTTTGGGAAGGCGTCCAGACATCTGACCAGACGTCTGGACCAACTCCCAGACATCTTAAAGTGTGTTTGATTTCTTGGGTCTTAACAGAACCGATTCACGAAGGGGTAGAAAACTTGTACGCAGGCCCATAAGTGGAGGAAATTGTAACAGGACGGACCCTAAGGGATTTCAAAGGGGTCCCTACGGGTTACAAATAGGTCCAAAAAGGATTTCTAAGGAAGGGAATGCGATGCATGGAGGACCTAAGTGTAAACTCTACGTTTCAAGGCCTTAATGATGTCCGAATGCCTTCAAATTTTTATATGTGCCCAATTGAACATTTAAGAAATTAATTATACTTTAGATTTGAACTTTTAAACTTGTTTATGTGTTCAATTAACACTTGGATCACCATTTGACCTTTATCTTAAGAATATCTCGTTTTATGACCTAATTATGCAATTTTAACACGGAATCAAGGTTTTAATCCTTTTTCTTTTGATTCCCAAACTTAACCCTTTTTATCTGTTAATTTGATATTGTTTAACCCAATGTCTAGCTTAATTTCAGCTTTTTAGCCATGATGAGTAGCCACTCATCATACCCCCATGCTTAGGTTTTGCTAGTCCCTTAGTAAACAATTCATTAAAGTGCAGAGCAATTTAAGTATCAGTAAGGTAAGTGTGAAGAGATATCTTTCCTTCTTTCCATTTTTCTCAAAGTCTTAAGTGTTTGAAGATGATCTCTGTAACGACCCGGTTCCCGAGTCCCTACAAGACACGAGAACCGGACCGACTCGACTAATCCCAAGACCCAGTCGTCCAACGAGGAAGTAACCAAAAGACAGTAAAATAAATCACATTCAGCATGAATATAACTAACAGTAAGAAAGTACAGCAGTAAGGAAAGAAACTACTACAGTAGGCACCACCACAACAGTAAAACAACATTTATCATATAACAAAAACTGCGGGTAAAGAAGGTACAGCGGAAACAAAACTACTCACTAGAACAGAAACAAAAAGGGGTACAAAGCTGGGGTAACTCTACTGGACCCTACTCGGCCCAGCGTCCTCTGCAGCCGCCGACCCTGGCTGCTCAACACCTGGTCCTGAAAAAGGTAACGAGTGTAACACGTCAGCAAAACGCTGAGTAGAGTGGCAAACTAACTAAAGGCAACAGTAGAGTGTACAGTAGCTGTTATGTTCTATTACTTCCTTTATTTACATCTTTCAATTTTTCTCACTATTTCATTTATTTCTCAGATCCTTTACTTGATCTCGAATGTCCTCGTGGGACGATCTTGATTGCAGTCTTTTCCAAAAGTAGAAGTAGCACGTGGTGCTCTCCTGGCCGGGAGAGTCCCCCGTGGTGATCCTACCCTCAGTCAACCACCCCAAGGTCACTGACAGACGTAACGGTGACTACGGCACGCGCGATAAACGCACAGGTAGCTAGCCCGCACTGGCACGCGGTCAGTCGTTTCCGTTAACGGGTGCGCCCAAAGCACAACACGGAACCAGGGCAGAGCCCTCTCAGTAACAGGGGTCCAACCCCTCCACAGTAACCAAATCGGGGCCTTACCCCTCCACAGTCCGCGCACCCTCGCCTGACTACCCTGGTTTGCCCTAGTGGGCCTAACAAGTCGGTGAAGGAGGCTAGCAGAACCCCGGGGCCCGTGGGGTAGCTAGTACTCTCCTAACACTACTAGCTCTCCTCGGTACTACGTACACGAGGGCCAACAAGTCGGTACAGAGCGGCCAATCCTAACCCCGGGTCCCTGGGGCGGCTGGCCCCACTCTGCACTAAACAGGTACAGGTACTTCCCTTGGTACTGCGTACCCAAGAGACAGTACAACTACATCTCAGTTCCATTCCTTTTCCTTTCCAGGAGTTCCACTCCTAACTCCCCGTAGGGTTCCAGCTCTTTATTTCAGAACATCATATGTTTCACTTTCCAGATTCACGTTCTCAAATTCCATGATCTCAAACATGTTTCTTTATTCATAACAGGCAGCTGTTAATTAAATTTACAGGCAGCTTTATATATTCCTTTCCATTTTTCCAAGACTGCAGTAATATACATTCCACTAGTTTTTTCCATCCTAGGATTCATGCCATATCCTAGGATCCATCATACAATCTAGTTTTCTGGCCCTAGGATTCATGCAACACCTAGGAGCTATCATTCCATATATTTCTCATTCCTAGGATTCATGCAAAGCCCTAGGTTTTAGTTATGGTTCCATACTTTAACAGATTTTATTAATACTTAAAGCCACTCTACAGGTATAACGGGAGTAATGGGGGCGTGATCGGGAATCCCGCGCGCCTCCGCGACTCTCAAGACTGCAACCGAACGAGGTCCTATCACAAGGATCAAACACAAGGAGTGTCTCAAAACAGTGTATAGCTACTGTAGGCGGGTAGAGGAATTAATTCTGAGACGAACGCAACCCGAATCACGGAAAACGGAGCCCAAACGGGCCCTAAACGGGTCGAGAAAGACGATACTGTGCAAAATCAGACGTCTGGAACTCCTTCCAGACGTCTTAAACGGTGGATCAGAGAATTACCTGTTCGGCTTGGTTCCCCGGACGTCCAGAAGTCTGCGGGGACGTCTGCCTAGATCCAAGACGTCCGATGGTCCCTCCGGACGTCTGGAGGTCACTCCCGCCGTCTGGTACAACTTCCAGACGTCTGATTCGCAAAGGATGACGAATCAGAGAACCTACGCACAGCCAGCCCCCCTCCCTCAGTACGGTCAGTCGACAAAAAGGAAGAAGAAAGCGGAAACTCACCTTTCAGACGTCCGTATGGTCTCACAGACGTCGACCTTGCCGTCTGGATATCAATCCAGACGTCTGATTCTGGAAATTTTTCCAGAATCAGAGCCCTGCTCGGCCTCCGCTCGCGACGCCTCCCGCGTCGCACCTCGCGCGTCTGCTGCTCAGCCCGCACAGGTCCCTCTCCGCGACACTCTGCGCCCCCTGCGCCCTCCGCCGGCCGGCCAAGCCGCTCCTGGCGAGCTCGCCCTCACGGCAGAGCCCCGCCCTCGCACGCCGCAGCTCCTCCGCGCTCACTGCGGCTGCCGTTGCCGCTGCGCCCTCGCGTCCGCTCGCTCTCGCGCACAGGCAGGAGAAGAAGGAGGAAGATGGTGGAGACGGGAGGGGAGGCGTGCCCCCCCTTTTAACGCCGCGCGGAGAGGAGAGAGAAGGCGGTCGCAGCCGCCTGCAGCCGCAGAGAAAGAGGGCAGAAACGCAGGTCTGCGCGAACAGGCGCGCAGACGAATATCCCGTACGAGCATAACTGTTCGCCAGACGTCTGTAAACTATCCCGGACGTCTGGTCAGACGTCTGGATGTGATCCCAGACGTCTTGACAGACGTCTGGGCCACCTCCCAGACGTCTTAAAAGGCGTCTGGGGCACGCGCTCGTTACAATATAACAAACTCAAAGGAAGTTTCGTCCCCGAAACTTGCGCCAACTAGGGTGCGGGAAGAAGATGTCCAAATAACCATAACAAACTCAAAGAGGACCGAAGCCGGTCCGAAAAGACGTACCCGCGAAAAGCTCTGGGTACCGCTCCCGCATTGCCGCCTCAGGCTCCCAGGTAGCCTCCTCGTACCGCTGGCTCCTCCACAAAATCTTTACCAGGGGTACTTGCTTTCGTCTCAACCTGCGGACTGCTCGATCTAGGATCCGTACTGGCCGCTCGGGGTAGGTCAGGTCGTCGCTCACCTCGACGCTCTCGTGACTCAGTACGTGGCTGGGATCGGCTACGTACTTCCTGAGGTTGGACACGTGGAACACGTCGTGCACACCAGAAAGCTGCGGGGGAAGGGCAAGTCTGTAAGCAACGGGTCCAACCCGCTCCAGGACCTCAAAGGGCCCCACGAACCTCGGCGCGAGCTTCCCTCTCACCCCAAACCGCTGTAAGCCCTTCATGGGCGAAACACGAAGAAAGACGTGGTCCCCAACCTCGAACTGCACCTCTCTGCGTCTGCGATATGCGTAGCTCTTCTGTCTGCTCCTGACAGTGCGGAGTCGTCTGTGGATCTGCTCAACTACCTCCTGACTCTGCCGGATCAACCTGGGGCCAACCTCCCACTTGGTCCCCACCTCAACCCAACTCAAGGGTGCCGTGCATTTCCGTCCGTACAGAGCCTCGTAGGGAGCCATGCCGATGCTCGAGTGATAACTGTTGTTGTATGCAAACTCCGCCAGGGGCAGGTGCTCCTCCCAAGAGCCCCTCCAGTCTAGTACACAGGCACGCAAAAGGTCCTCAAGTGTCTGTATCGTGCGTTCCGACTGTCCGTCCGTCTGGGGGTGGTAAGCCGTGCTAAACCTCAACCTTGTCCCCAAAGCCTGCTGAAACTCAGCCCAAAACTGGGACGTAAAGCGGGTATCCCGGTCGGATACGATCTCCCGCGGAACTCCGTGTAGTCGCACCACGTCACGGATATACCTCTCGGCCAACTGTGCTGGTCCCAAAGTGACTCGGATCGGCAAGAATCGTGCCGTCTTCGTCAATCTATCCACTATTACCCAGACTGCGTCGTGTCCTCGCTGGGTAACAGGTAAGCCCACCACCAAGTCCATGGTGATGCTCTCTCACTTCCACTCTGGCACTGGAAGCGGCTGAAGCGGCCCTGCAGGCCTCTGATGCTCGGCTTTCACCTGCTGGCACACTAAGCACTGCTGCACGAACTCACCCACATCCCGCTTCATCCCTCTCCACCAGAACTCGCGTCTCAAGTCATGGTACATTTTCGTGTTTCCGGGATGTATGGTGAATCTGGAACCGTGTGCCTCAGTCAGGAGTTCTCTCAACAGCTCCTCGTCTCTGGGGACGCACAACCGTCCCCCCAAGCGTAACACCTGGTCTGTGAAAGAGAAGTCCCCTGGGTCCCCTGATAGTACTCTGTCGCGCAAAGACTGCAAGTACGGATCGGCCATCTGTCCCGTGATGATGCGGTCTATCAACTCTGGTCTGGTCTGCCGTGTCACCGTCACTGCCCCACAGTACCCTCGTAACTCTAGAGGTCGCCAACTGCCCACCTCCTCCAAAAGGCTCCAACTCTGTAACTGTAGACTGGCCAGGCGTGCGGGCGCCTTACGGCTCAAGGCGTCAGCCACCACATTGGCCTTTCCCGGGTGGTAGGAGATGCTGCAGTCGTAGTCCTTCAGGAGCTCCAACCAACGTCTCTGTCTCATGTTGAGCTCCTTCTGGTCCAAAAGATATCTGAGGCTCTTGTGATCTGTAAAAATCTCGAAGGTCTCACCGTACAAGTAGTGCCTCCATGTCTTCAGCGCGAAGACAACAGCTGCCAACTCTAGATCGTGGGTAGGGTAGGTATGCTCATGGGGCTTCAGTTGCCGCGAAGCGTAAGCGACCACGTGACCCCTCTGCATGAGCACACCTCCTAACCCCTGCAAGGAAGCGTCCGTGTACACAACGAACCCGCCACTACTGTCAGGGATGGTGAGCACGGGAGCCGAGGTCAACCTCTCCTTCAGCTCCAGAAAACACGCCTCACAGGCGTCTGTCCAAGCGAAAGGCACATCCTTCCGAGTCAACTGTGTCATAGGACGTGCAATTTGCGAAAACCCTCTGATGAACCGTCTGTAGTAACCTGCCAGTCCCAGGAAACTGCGAATCTCAGTGACTGAACGCGGTCTCTCCCACCTGAGCACTGCCTCGACCTTGGCGGGATCCACCGCCAGGCCGTCTCCAGAGATCACATGACCCAAAAAGGTCACCTCCCTCAACCAGAACTCACACTTGCTGTATTTGGCGTACAGCCTGCGTCGTCTCAGAGTGTCCAGGACCATCCGCAAGTGCTGTCCGTGCTGCGTCCGATCTCTAGAATAGATGAGTACATCATCTATGAAAACCACCACAAACTGGTCCAAGTACGGTCTGAACACCCGGTTCATCAGGTCCATGAAAGCAGCGGGGGCATTGGTCAGCCCAAATGGCATGACCAAAAACTCGTAGTGTCCGTAGCGGGTGCGGAAAGCTGTCTTGGAGACGTCGGTCTCCCTGATCCTCAACTGGTGGTATCCAGACCTCAAGTCGATCTTGGAAAACACCGTGGCACCCCGCAACTGGTCAAACAAATCGTCAATCCTCGGCAGCGGATATCTGTTCTTGATGGTGACCCTATTCAGCGGTCGGTAGTCCACACAAAGGCGTAGGGTCCCATCCTTCTTCTTCACAAACAGTACCGGGGCTCCCCAGGGAGACGCACTGGGCCTCACGAAACCCTTCTCCAAAAGGTCCTGCAACTGAGACTTGAGCTCTCGCAGCTCAAGCGGTGCCATTCTGTAAGGCGCGGTGGAGATGAGGCTGGTCCCTGGTACTAGTGAGATCTCAAACTCGATCTCACGCTCGGGCGGTAGTCCTGGTAACTCGTCTGGAAACACGTCGGGGTACTCTCTGACCACCGGGATGCTCTGGAAGTCTGCCACGGGGCTGTGTTCTGCCACCACACAAGCTAAGAAGCCCTCACACCCCTGGCTCAAAAGTCTCGCCGCCCGAAGTGCCGAAATGCACCTGAAACCTCCGTCCACTGGCTGCCCGTGAAACTCGAAGGAAGGCAACTCCGGAATGGAGAAGACAATCTTCCTCTCAAAGCAGTCTACCAAGGCGTGGTAAGCGGACAGCCAATCCATCCCCAGAATCACCCCAAAGTCCTCCATCTGTATCATAATCAGGTCAGCTGGCAGGCTGTGTCCCCCGATGCTGACCCCGCAACCCGTGTACACCTCCTCAGCTACAAACAGCTGACCACTCGGACCTCTGATTACGAACGGATTCTTTAACAATGTATAATCCTGGTCCAAACTAACTGCGAAACTGTCTGCGACAAACGAGTGCGTAGCGCCGGAATCGAAAAGCGTGTAAACGAGTCTGCCAGAAACTGAAACCATACCTGCTACCACGGATCCCGAAGCTCTGGCGTCCCTGTGTGTTAGGGCGTTGATACGCCCCTCAGCTCTAGGTGCGGACGAAGCAGCCACACTCTGCGTCGGACGGGTAGGTGCTGGCCGGTACCCTCCTCGCGACTGCGGTCCTCCTCCTCGCGCCTGGAAACCGCGGCCTCCTGCGCGCCCTCCAGTGCTCTGCGCGGGAAGTATCTGCTGACCTCCTGCCCTAGATGGGCAGTCCCTCCTGACGTGGCCCGGCTGGCCACACTGGTAGCAGAGGGGAACCCGACTCCCGCCCTCAGTGAGTCCCTGCTGTCGGCTAGGCAGGGGTCCGGTGCTGGCGACTGGCCCCTGTCGAGGGCCCCCAAAGGCCACTGATGGCCCTGCACAACGTGACGGCTCTCCTGCGGACGCCACGTGTCTCCGTTCTCGCCGGCCCTGTGAGAAGTCTGGCTGAAAGGGCCTCTTCCGCCCGCCGTCGGTCTCTCGCGTGGACGGGTTGGTCTCCTCGTAAGTCATAGCTGCCTCTACCACCCTCGAAAACGTCGGCAGCTTCAGGGGTTTGACATACCCCCGGATCGCAGGCCGGAGCCCCTCGGTGAACCTCCAAAGGCGCTCCTCCTCAGTGGCCACCGCTGTCGCTGCAAAGCGGGACAGCTCCAAGAAACGCGTGCGGTACGCGCTCACGGTCATCGTCCCTTGGCGGAGAGTGTGGAACTCCCGCCTCCTCTGGTCCTGCCACGTCTGGGGAAAGTACTGCTCGCAGAAGAGGGTGACGAACTGGTCCCACGTCGGCTCGTCCCTCTCCTGTCCCCGGACCGCCCTCCACCACCGGTGTGCCGCACTCTCCAGCTGGTACGTGGCAAAGGCCACGCGGCACTCCACCGGGGGGCGAAGGGTGTCGAAGATCTTCTCCAGCTGCTCAAGCCAGTCCTCTGCCTCGGTCGGGTCCTCATCCCCCTTGAAGGAGGGGGGCTTCAGCTTCCGGAACTGTCCGAAAAGCTCGAAGTGGTGCTGTAGGGGAGGTGCTAGCGCACCTCCAGGCGAAGGTGCCTCGTGAACAGAAGTGTCGGAGGAAGGTGGGGGCGGCAGGGGCCCATCCCCTCCCTCGTGTCCAGCGCCGCGTCCGTCGCGTGGTCCCACAGAGGACTCCCCCTCTGCAACCCCAGGAGGAGGTGCTCGGGGCGGTGGGTGGAGCTCCTCTCGTACAATATCCCGTATCAGTCTGGCGAGGTCCTGGGCCTGGATGCCAGGGAGTGGTGGCTGGTCCACCGAGACGTCAACGACAGCACGTCCACCTCGCCGACCTCGCCCTCGGCCGCGCCCGCGGCCAGTCTCGCCAGTCCCACGACGAGGCATCTCCTGCAAGGAGACACGAAACAAAACGGAAACGTCAAAACAGACGGTACCTAACAACACTTCTAAGAGCTCATATCAAGAGATATGTTGTGGTGGCTACTCTAGCTATAAACATGTGAATTGGTTATTTTCCAGTCAGTTGATTCACTTCTCGGGACGACCTTGCTCTGATACCATCTTGTAACGACCCGGTTCCCGAGTCCCTACGAGACACGAGAACCGGACCGACTCGACTAATCCCAAGACCCAGTCGTCCAACGAGGAAGTAACCAAAAGACAGTAAAATAAACCACATTCAGCATGAATATAACTAACAGTAAGAAAGTACAGCAGTAAGGAAAGAAACTACTACAGTAGGCACCACCACAACAGTAAAACAACATTTATCATATAACAAAAACTGCGGGTAAAGAAGGTACAGCGGAAACAAAACTACTCACTAGAACAGAAACAAAAAGGGGTACAAAGCTGGGGTAACTCTACTGGACCCTACTCGGCCCAGCGTCCTCTGCAGCCGCCGACCCTGGCTACTCAACACCTGGTCCTGAAAAAGGTAACGAGTGTAACACGTCAGCAAAACGCTGAGTAGAGTGGCAAACTAACTAAAGGCAACAGTAGAGTGTACAGTAGCTGTTATGTTCTATTACTTCCTTTATTTACATCTTTCAATTTTTCTCACTATTTCATTTATTTCTCAGATCCTTTACTTGATCTCGAATGTCCTCGTGGGACGATCTTGATTGCAGTCTTTTCCAAAAGTAGAAGTAGCACGTGGTGCTCTCCTGGCCGGGAGAGTCCCCCGTGGTGATCCTACCCTCAGTCAACCACCCCAAGGTCACTGACAGACGTAACGGTGACTACGGCACGCGCGATAAACGCACAGGTAGCTAGCCCGCACTGGCACGCGGTCAGTCGTTTCCGTTAACGGGTGCGCCCAAAGCACAGCACGGAACCAGGGCAGAGCCCTCTCAGTAACAGGGGTCCAACCCCTCCACAGTAACCAAACCGGGGCCTTGCCCCTCCACAGTCCGCGCACCCTCGCCTGACTACCCTGGTTTGCCCTAGTGGGCCTAACAAGTCGGTGAAGGAGGCTAGCAGAACCCCGGGGCCCGTGGGGTAGCTAGTACTCTCCTAACACTACTAGCTCTCCTCGGTACTACGTACACGAGGGCCAACAAGTCGGTACAGAGCGGCCAATCCTAACCTCGGGTCCCTGGGGCGGCTGGCCCCACTCTGCACTAAACAGGTACAGGTACTTCCCTTGGTACTGCGTACCCAAGAGACAGTACAACTACATCTCAGTTCCATTCCTTTTCCTTTCCAGGAGTTCCACTCCTAACTCCCCGTAGGGTTCCAGCTCTTTATTTCAGAACATCATATGTTTCACTTTCCAGATTCACGTTCTCAAATTCCATGATCTCAAACATGTTTCTTTATTCATAACAGGCAGCTGTTAATTAAATTTACAGGCAGCTTTATATATTCCTTTCCATTTTTCCAAGACTGCAGTAATATACATTCCACTAGTTTTTTCCATCCTAGGATTCATGCCATATCCTAGGATCCATCATACAATCTAGTTTTCCAGCTCTAGGATTCATGCAACACCTAGGAGCTATCATTCCATATATTTCTCATTCCTAGGATTCATGCAAAGCCCTAGGTTCTAGTTATGGTTCCATACTTTAACAGATTTTATTAATACTTAAAGCCACTCTACAGGTATAACGGGAGTAATGGGGGCGTGATCGGGAATCCCGCGCGCCTCCGCGACTCTCAAGACTGCAATCGAATGAGGTCCTATCACAAGGATCAAACACAAGGAGTGTCTCAAAACAGTGTATAGCTACTGTAGGCGGGTAGAGGAATTAATTCTGAGACGAACGCAACCCGAATCGCGGAAAACGGAGCCCAAACGGGCCCTAAACGGGTCGAGAAAGACGATACTGTGCAAAATCAGACGTCTGGAACTCCTTCCAGACGTCTTAAACGGTGGATCAGAGAATTACCTGTTCGGTTTGGTTCCCCGGACGTCCAGAAGTCTGCGGGGACGTCTGCCTAGATCCAAGACGTCCGATGGTCCCTCCGGACGTCTGGAGGTCACTCCCGCCGTCTGGTACAACTTCCAGACGTCTGATTCGCAAAGGATGACGAATCAGAGAACCTGCGCACAGCCAGCCTCCCTCCCTCAGTACGGTCAGTCAACAAAAAGGAAGAAGAAAGCGGAAACTCACCTTTCAGACGTCCGTATGGTCTCACAGACGTCGACCTTGCCGTCTGGATATCAATCCAGACGTCTGATTCTGGAAATTTTTCCAGAATCAGAGCCCTGCTCGGCCTCCGCTCGCGACGCCTCCCGCGTCGCACCTCGCGCGTCTGCTGCTCAGCCCGCACAGGTCCCTCTCCGCGACGCTCTGCGCCCCCTGCGCCCTCCGCCGGCCGGCCAAGCCGCTCCTGGCGAGCTCGCCCTCATGGCAGAGCCCCGCCCTCGCACGTCGCAGCTCCTCCGCGCTCACTGCGGCTGCCGCTGCCGCTGCGCCCTCGCGTCCGCTCGCTCTCGCGCACAGGAAGGAGAAGAAGGAGGAAGATGGTGGAGACGGGAGGGGAGGCGCGCCCCCCCTTTTAACGCTGCGCGGAGAGGAGAGAGAAGGCGATCGTAGCCGCCTGCAGCGGCAGAGAAAGAGGGCAGAAACGCAGGTCTGCGCGCACAGGCGCGCAGACGAATATCCCGTGCGAGCATAACTGTTCGCCAGACGTCTGTAAACTATCCCGGACGTCTGGTCAGACATCTGGATGTGATCCCAGACGTCTTGACAGACGTCTGGGCCACCTCCCAGACGTCTTAAAAGGCGTCTGGGGCACGCGCTCGTTACAATCTTTAAGCTGAAAGATTTTTCCAATAAACCAACTGTGTTTATGTTTGGACATTGTGAGAACCTTATTACTGAGGATAACCTACCAGAACTTAAGACTTAATGACATAGACCATCTCTCAACCAGCAAGGACTCTTGATATTTAAACCTTAAGTCGAATTCCAGGACTCAGGGGGTTTTACAGAGACTCAGAATGCTATGAGGCTATGGCTATGCTTTGTGATAAGTCAGGACTAACCAAGTGAATTCTAAAACTCAATCCCAGGGTTTCACCTCTTTTTAAGTCTAGGTTGGTCCTAACTTCAGCTCATGTTTTTGGATGACGAGTACTCAAACCCAACTCTTATTGTGTTTGTGGCTCAAAGAATTTTTGGTGGAAAAATAGGGTATTTGTATTGAACCCTGAAAACATTTTTGGTGGAACTTTTGTATTTACAGACTTTGGAGAACATACTTGACTTATTCGCAAGAACTTTCTTTTTAGACTTTTCTGATTTTTTTTTTCTGTTAGTATGTCTTCGACAACTTTTATTTGGTAGAGCGCACCTTATTTAGTGGGTGAGTTTTTCGTGGAAAGAGCTTCTCCTAGACACAAGACTAAAGGTTAGGACAAAGAGTCTACCTGTACGCACAGGTAAGGACTCCACCTTCCCTAATGAACACTAGGGTTGAATTTTAGGTTCAAGTGATTTTTCCTGACATTGTGTAGTGTAAGCCAAGTTTACTTAGACTCCTAAGTCAAAGCAAACCAGCGAATCCTATATTGGTGACTCAGGTACAAGAATATATCCTAAAGTTAGGAGAGACTGTGGTCTATCTTGTCAAAGCTCAAAGTGTATTAAGCCAAAGCTTGAATCAAGCTACAGTGGCCTGGCAAGTCAAACCAGCAAAGGTTGAATGTCCATAAACACTTATTCTATTTTTGTTTTCAGCTAGAAGATCATAGTTAAACACTTATTTTTCTTCTCTTACAGCTTTCTCTCTCTCCTTAATTAAAGTCCTCCTTTGACAATAGAGTGCATGTCCCTTATTGTATTTTTGGAGTTTTTGTGTTTTGTCTTTTTTTTTCCAGCATTTTTGATAATACTAAACTCTAGGTGTGTCTACAATTGTATTTTGGTTGAATAGTTTCACCATTTACACCCCCCCATGCTTAAATGTTGCAATGTCCTCATTGAATGAATAGGGTGGATGCAAATTCATGCTCTACTTTTCACTTTCCTAGACTGGGTAATGGAAAGAAGTCGGAATGAGGAGATAAAATCTCTGTGCGTACGATTTTAAGTCTAATCTAGGATCAGAGTGAACAGTCGGGTTAGGAAGTGAAATACATGACATGTGTGTCAATGAAAGTATGCTAAAAATGCAAAGGTAGACACCTGATGCAAATCAAGGCAGAAGTAAGAAAGGTGAAAAACAGCTATGTACAAGGATAGGTCTTGCTAAGTTTAACGCCTTCAGCTAGACGTAAACCCAGATGGTAATTCAAAATGTAGGAGCGAAATGGTGGAATTGACAAGTCTAAGATCATGTGGCTCAATGAAAGGTTTTAGTCTTTGTCCATTGACAGTAAAAGGTTCAGATTTGTCAATTTTAGTGATCTCAACAGCTCCATTGTCAAAGATTCTCTTGATTTTGAAAGATCCAGTCCATTTTGATCTTAGTTTCCCAGGAAAGAGTTTTAGTCTAGAGTCGAAGAGGACTTTTTGACCAGGGTGAAATGATTTCCTATGAATGTGACGGTCATGAAGGCCTTAAGTTTATCCTTATAAATCCTTGAGCTTTCATAAGATTCATTCTTTAACTCATCTAGGTCAAAAATTTGTAATTTTCTATGATCACCGGCCTTCTCTAGGTCCAAGTTACACTTTCTAATGGCCCAATAGGCTTTGTGCTCAAGTTCTACAGGAAGATGACAGTGTTTCCCGTACACAAGTCTAAAAGGAGACATACCTAATGGGGATTTGTGAGCTGTCCCATATGCCCACAACGCATCAGAAAGGCGGGAAGACCAATCCTTTCTATCTGGTCGGATGGTAGTCTGTAAAATCTTCTTAATCTCTCGATTGGACAATTCAGCAAGTCCATTGGTTTGAGGGTGATATGGTGTAGCAATCTATGTGACACCCCATGCTTTTGAAGTAGGGACTCAAAATGTGTGTTTCTAAAATGAGACCCTCCATCACTAATGATGGCTTTTGGTACCCTAAATCTAGAGAAGATGAAATCTTGAACAAATTGTGTCACAACTCTATGATCATTAGTCCTTAAGGGGATGGCTTCTATCCATTTAGAAACATACTCGACTGCCAACAAGATATACTCGAAGCCATAAGATTTAGGAAAAGGTCCCATGAAGTCAATGCCCCAAATGTCAAAGATTTCGCACACTATGATCGGATTCAAGGGCATCATGTCTCGGCGGCCAATACTGCTGAGAGACTGACAGCGTGAACATGCCCTGCTATATTCGTGTGCATCTTTAAAGATTGTGGGCCAATAAAAACCACTCTGCAAAATATTTGTAGCAGTCTTGTTGCTAGAGAAGTGACCACCGCATGCCTGGTCATGGCAGAACGATGAGATGCTTTCTATCTCCTTATCAGGAACACACTTCCTAAGGATCTGGTCTTTGCAATGCTTGAAAAACTAAGGTTCTTCCCAGTAATAGTGCTTGGCCTCGGATCTGAGTCTGTCTTTTTGATGTCTAACCCAATCAGTGGGGAGGATTCCAGAAGCCAGGTAGTTGACAATGTCAGCATACCAGAGAAAATTAGAATGAATGACCAGCAATTGCTCGTCAGGGAAGTGGTCAGAAATAGGTAAAGAAGGAGAAATCGCTTCAGAAGGAAGGCAGAATAAGTGGTCAGCTACCACATTTTGCTTTCCAGCCTTATCACGAATCTTTAAATCAAATTCCTGTAAAAGTAGGATCCATCTAATCATACGAGATTTCGCGTCCTTCTTGGCAAGAAGATGTCGAACTGCAGTGTGGCCAGTGTAGACTATAATGTGGGAACATAAAAGATAAGGTCTAAATTTCTCCAGTGCAAATACTACAGCTAGCAATTCCTTTTCCGTGAGGGTGTAATTCCTCTGAGCTTCATCTAAGGTCTTGCTAGCGTAATAGATGACTGTGGGTTTCCCATTCAGTTTTTGACCAAGGACAGCCCCTACTGCATAATCAGAGCCATCACACATGATCTCAAAAGGGTGAAACCAATCCGGAGGTTGCAGTATTGGTGCCTTGGTGACCAAATCACGAAGTGTCGTATAGGCACGAACACAATCGTCAGAGATTTGGAAGTCTACATCTTTAGAGAGGACATTAGTGAGAGGTCGGGCTATTTTCGAGAAATCCGCTATAAAGCGGCGATAAAAACCAACATGCCCGAGAAAAGATCTAATCTGTTTGATTGACGAAGGTAGCGGTAATTCAGAAATCAACTTTACCTTCGCACGGTCAATCTCTATTCCTCTCTCAGAGATAAGGTGGCCTAATAATAGTGCTTTTGGTACCATGAAATGTGATTTCTCCCAGGAAAGTACCAGATTCACATTTATGCATCTTTGCAAGACCATAGTCAGGTGGTCTAAGCATGCATCAAATGTGCTCCCGAAGACCGAGAAGTCATCCATGAAGACTTCTAAGCAATCACCTACCAAGTCGAAGAAGATTGCAAACATACACCACTGAAATGTAGCAGGTGTGTTGCACAATCCAAAAGGCATCCTACGGAATGCAAAGGTTTCATAGGGGCAGGTGAATGTCGTGTTTTTACGTGTCATATTTTTAAATCCGCGCGCATGCGCAGATACAGGATGTGGGAAAGGCGCGTGGCATGCCCTTCAAGGTGCTTTAGGAGTCTAGAGACAATTCCAAACGTCTAACTCACTCCTAGATGACCGGAGGGAGTGTCAGACGTCTAGGATCTCCCTCAGACGGTTGCGGAGGGGTTTGGACATCTGAGGAAGTCGTAGGAAAGTAAGGTGAGATTCTGAGGTCGTTTAAGGCGTCTGGGTCTAGTCCCAGACGTCTGATTGTAGTCAGTATACACGTTTTTGGTCCATTTAGGGCCCAAACAAAGTTAGTTTTGCCCAAACGAAGTATCGTTGGTTTCTGCTCGATTTTATCTGTGTTAGTGTCACTCATATACTATTTTGAACCCATTTAATGTGTTGGTCAATTGTATAGGTCTCCAGCCAGTTGAGTACAAGGGGCTCGCGGAGACGACGGGATCTGCGATTCGAATCCCCATTCCACCCGTGGCCTGGTAGAGTGGTTCTCTCTCTCTAATCCCAGAATTAATAATTAAATTGCATACTTTAGAAATATTTGATTGAACCCGAGGTTGTGAAATGAACACTAGATATGAAAGAGATGAATGCATGCTACTTTAGAAATATTCGATTGAACCCTAGGTTGTGAAATGAATACTAGGGATGAAAGAGATGAATACGCATGTATTGAATGATTAAATTGCTGTGATGCTTTCTAAAAGTACTAAACCATGAGCTGCCTGTACTACATTTAATGAACCATGACATCAATGAAAATATCTACGGTGTACTGAATAATCGATTGTGAAATCTTGACCTTCTTATATGCTTTTAATGAATCGGATGTGGAAATGAGAAAGCCTATGTACGAACCTTACGGGGAACTAGAAAGGAACTTGCGTGTATGGAACGAATATCGTATGTAAGAGAGAAGTGAGCTGGCCCTCGAGTACATGGTACCGAGGAGAGCAACTGTCCCTTTTGCATGGAAAGTGAGTTAGCCCTTGTGTATGCGGTACTGAGGAGAGCTACCGTCACTTTAGTGTAGGGGGAGCGAGCCGCCCCTGGGTTGAGACCTGGGGTTAGGAATGCCCCCTTACACCGACTCTGGTTACTTTAGTATAGGGGGGAGCCAGCCGCCCTATGGGACCCGGGGTTAGGACTGGCCACCATACACCGACTCTTGTTAGGCCCTGTAACGAGCGCGTGCCCCAGACGTCTTTTAAGACGTCTGGGAGGTGGCCCAGACGTCTGTCAAGACGTCTGGGATCACATCCAGACGTCTGACCAGACGTCCGGGATAGTTTACAGACGTCTGGCGAACAGTTATGCTCGCACGGGATATTCGTCTGCGCGCCTGTGCGCGCAGACCTGCGATCCTGCCTCTTTCTCTGCGGCTGCAGGCGAATGCGACCGCCTTCTCTCTCCTCTCCGCGCGGCGTTAAAAGGGGGGGGCGCGCCTCCCCTCCCGTCTCCACCATCTTCCTCCTTCTTCTCCTGCCTGTGCGCGAGAGCGAGCGGACGCGAGGGCGCAGCGGCAGCCGCAGCCGCAGTAGGCGCGGAGGAGCTGCGGCGTGCGAGGGCGGGGCTCTGCCGTGAGGGCGAGCTCGCCGGGAGCGGCTTGGCCGGCCGGCGGAGGGCGCAGGGGGGCGTAGAGCGTCGCGGAGAGGGACCTGCTGCGAGCGGAGCAGCGGAGGCCGAGCAAGGTTCTGATTCTGGAAAAATTTCCAGAATCAGACGTCTGGATTGATATCCAGACGGCAAGATCGACGTCTGTGAGGTCATACAGACGTCTGAAAGGTGAGTTTCCACTTTCTTCTTCTTTTTGTCGACTGACCGTACTGAGGGAGGGGGGTTGGCTGTGCGCAGGTCCTCTGATTCGTCATCTTTGCGAATCAGACGTCTGGAAGTTGTACCAGACGGCGGGAGTGACCTCCAGACGTTCGGAGTGACCATCGGACGTCTGGGATCTAGGAAAGACGTCCCTGCAGACTTCTGGACGTCCGGGGAACCAAGCCGAACAGGTAATTCTCTGATCCACCGTTTAAGACGTCTGGAAGGAGTTCCAGACGTCTGATTTTGCACAGTATTGTCTTTCTCGACCCGTTTAGGGCCCGTTTGGGCTCCGTTTTCCGCGATTCGAGTTGCGTTCGTTTCAGAATTTATTCCTCTACCCGCCTACAGTTGCTATACACTGTTTTGAGACTCTCCTTGTGTTTGATCCTTGTGATAGGACCTCGTTCGGTTGCAGTCTTGAGAGTCGCGGAGGCGCGCGGGATTCCCGATCACGCCCCCATTACTCCCGTTGTACCTGGTAGAGTGGTTTTAAGTATTAATAAAATCTGTTAAAGTATGGAACCATAACTAGAACCTAGGGCATTGCATGAATCCTAGGAATGAGAAATATATGGAATGATAGCTCCTAGGTGTTGCATGAATCCTAGGGCCGGAAAACTAGATTGTATGATAGATCCTAGGATATGGCATGAATCCTAGGATGGAAAAACTAGTGGAATGTATATTACTGCAGTCTTGGAAAAAAATGGAAAGGAATATATAAAGCTGCCTGTGAATTTAATTAACAACTGCCTGTTATGAACAAAGAAACATGTTTGAGATCATGGAATTTGAGAACGTGAATCTGGAAAGTGAAACATATGATGTTCTGAGATAAAGAGCTGGAACCCTACGAGGAATTAGGAGTGGAACTCCTGGAAAGGAAAAGGGAATGGAACTGAGATGTAGTTGTACTGTCTCTTGGGTACGCAGTACCAAGGGAAGTACCTGTACCTGTTTAGTCCAGAGTGGGGCCAGCCGCCCCAGGGACCCGGGGTTAGGCTTGGCCGCTCTGTACCGACTTGTTGGCCCTCGTGTACGTAGTACCGAGGAGAGCTAGTAGTGTTAGGAGAGTACTAGCTACCCCACGGGCCCCGGGGTTCTGCTAGCCTCCTTCACCGACTTGTTAGGCCCACTAGGGCAAACCAGGGTAGTCAGGCGAGGGTGCGCGGACTGTGGAGGGGCAAGGCCCCGGTTTGGTTACTGTGGAGGGGTTGGACCCCTGTTACTGAGAGGGCTCTGCCCTGGTTCCGTGCTGTGCTTTGGGCGCGCCCGTTAACGGAAACGACTGACCGCGTGCCAGTGCGGGCTAGCTACCTGTGCGTTTATCGCGCGTGCCGTAGTCACCGTTACGTCTGTCAGTGACCTTGGGGTGGTTGACTGAGGGTAGGATCACCACGGGGGACTCTCCCGGCCAGGAGAGCACCACGTGCTACTTCTACTTTTGGAAAAGACTGCAATCAAGATCGTCCCACGAGGACATCCGAGATCAAGTAAAGGATCTGAGAAGTAAATGAAATAGTGAGAAAAATTGAAAGATGTAAATAAAGGAAGTAATAGAACATAACAGCTACTGTACACTCTACTGTTGCCTTTAGTTAGTTTGCCACTCTACTCAGCGTTTTGCTGACGTGTTACACTCGTTACCTTTTTCAGGACCAGGCGTTGAGCAGCCAGGGTCGGCGGCTGCAGAGGACGCTGGGCCGAGTAGGGTCCAGTAGAGTTACCACAGCTTTGTACCCCTTTTTGTTTCTGTTCTAGTGAGTAGTTTTTGTTTCCGCTGTACCTTCTTTACCTGCAGTTTTTGTTATATGATAAATGTTGTTTTACTATTGTGGTGGTGCCTACTGTAGTAGTTTCTTTCCTTACTGCTGTACTTTCTTACTGTTAGTTATATTCATGCTGAATGTGGTTTATTTTACTGTCTTTTGGTTACTTCCTCGTTGGACGACTGGGTCTTGGGATTAGTCGAGTCGGTCCGGTTCTCGTGTCTCGTAGGGACTCGGGAATCGGGTCGTTACAAGATGGTATCAGAGCAAGGTCGTCCCGAGAAGTGAATCAACTGACTGGAAAATAACCAATTCACATGTTTATAGCTAGAGTAGCCACCACAACATATCTCTTGACATGAGCTCTTAGAAGTGTTGTTAGGTACCGTCTGTTTTGACGTTTCCGTTTTGTTTCGCGTCCCCTTGCAGGAGATGCCTCGTCGTGGGACTGGCGAGACTGGCCGCGGGCGCGGCCGAGGGCGAGGTCGGCGAGGTGGACGTGCTGTCGTTGACGTCTCGGTGGACCAGCCACCACTCCCTGGCATCCAGGCCCAGGACCTCGCCAGATTGATACGGGATATTGTACGAGAGGAGCTCCACGCACCGCCCCGAGCACCTCCTCCTGGGGTTGCAGAGGGGGAGTCCTCTGTGGGACCACGCGACGGACACGGCGCTGGACACGAGGGAGGGGATGGGCCCCTGCCGCCCCCACCTTCCTCCGACACTTCTGTACACGAGGCACCTTCGCCTGGAGGTGCACCAGCACCTCCCCTACAGCACCACTTCGAGCTTTTCGGACAGTTCCGGAAGCTGAAGCCCCCCTCCTTCAAGGGGGATGAGGACCCGACCGAGGCAGAGGACTGGCTTGAGCAACTGGAGAAGATCTTCGACACCCTTCGCCCCCCGGTGGAGTGCCGCGTGGCCTTTGCCACGTACCAGCTGGAGAGTGCGGCACACCGGTGGTGGAGGGCGGTCCGGGGACAGGAGAGGGACGAGCCGACGTGGGACCAGTTCGTCACCCTCTTCTGCGAGCAGTACTTTCCCCAGATGTGGCAGGACCAGAGGAGGCGGGAGTTCCACACTCTCCGCCAAGGGACGATGACCGTGAGTGCGTACCGCACGCGTTTCTTGGAGCTGTCCCGCTTTGCAGCGACAGCGGTAGCCACTGAGGAGGAGCGCCTTTGGAGGTTCACCGAGGGTCTCCGGCCTGCGATCCGGGGGTATGTCAAACCCCTGAAGCTGCCGACGTTTTCGAGGGTGGTAGAGGCAGCTATGACTTACGAGGAGACCAACCCGTCCGCGCGAGAGACCGACGGCGGGCGGAAGAGGCCCTTTCAGCCAGACTTCTCACAGGGCCGGCGAGAACGGAGACACGTGGCGTCCGCAGGAGAGCCGTCACGTTGTGCAGGGCCATCAGTGGCCTTTGGGGGCCCTCGACAGGGGCCAGTCGCCAGCACCGGACCCCCGCCGAGCCGACAGCAGGGACTCACTGAGGGCGGGAGTCGGGTTCCCCTCTGCTACCAGTGTGGCCAGCCGGGCCACGTCAGGAGGGACTGCCCATCTAGGGCAGGAGGTCAGCAGATACTTCCCGCGCAGAGCACTGGAGGGCGCGCAGGAGGCCGCGGTTTCCAGGCGCGAGGAGGAGGACCGCAGTCGCGAGGAGGGTACCGGCCAGCACCTACCCGTCCGACGCAGAGTGTGGCTGCTTCGTCCGCACCTAGAGCTGAGGGGCGTATCAACGCCCTAACACACAGGGACGCCAGAGCTTCGGGATCCGTGGTAGCAGGTATGGTTTCAGTTTCTGGCAGACTCGTTTACACGCTTTTCGATTCCGGCGCTACGCACTCGTTTGTCGCAGACAGTTTCGCAGTTAGTTTGGACCAGGATTATACATTGTTAAAGAATCCGTTCGTAATCAGAGGTCCGAGTGGTCAGCTGTTTGTAGCTGAGGAGGTGTACACGGGTTGCGGGGTCAGCATCGGGGGACACAGCCTGCCAGCTGACCTGATTATGATACAGATGGAGGACTTTGGAGTGATTCTGGGGATGGATTGGCTGTCCGCTTACCACACCTTGGTAGACTGCTTTGAGAGGAAGATTGTCTTCTCCATTCCGGAGTTGCCTTCCTTCGAGTTTCACGGGCAGCCAGTGGATGGAGGTTTCAGGTGCATTTCGGCACTTCGGGCGGCGAGACTTTTGAGCCAGGGGTGTGAGGGCTTCTTAGCTTCTGTGGTGGCAGAGCACAGCCCCGTGGCAGACTTCCAGAGCATCCCGGTGGTCGGAGAGTACCCCGACGTGTTTCCAGACGAGTTACCAGGACTACCGCCCGAGCGTGAGATCGAGTTTGAGATCTCACTAGTACCAGGGACCAGCCCCATCTCCACCGCGCCATACAGGATGGCACCGCTTGAGCTGCGAGAGCTCAAGTTTCAGTTGCAGGACCTTTTGGAGAAGGGTTTC
Source organism: Thalassia testudinum (assembly GCA_037157565.1). Classification (NCBI taxonomy): domain Eukaryota; kingdom Viridiplantae; phylum Streptophyta; class Magnoliopsida; order Alismatales; family Hydrocharitaceae; genus Thalassia; species Thalassia testudinum. Next base: position 47,926,606 of record JAZHRO010000002.1, read on the forward strand.
GTGAGGCCCAGTGCGTCTCCCTGGGGAGCCCCGGTACTGTTTGTGAAGAAGAAGGATGGGACCCTACGCCTTTGTGTGGACTACCGACAGCTGAATAGGGTCACCATCAAGAACAGATATCCGCTGCCGAGGATTGACGATTTGTTTGACCAGTTGTGGGGTGCCACGGTGTTTTCCAAGATCGACTTGAGGTCTGGATACCACCAGTTGAGGATCAGGGAGACCGACGTCTCCAAGACAGCTTTCCGCACCCGGTACGGACACTACGAGTTTTTGGTCATGCCTTTTGGGCTGACCAATGCCCCCGCTGCTTTCATGGACCTGATGAACCGGGTGTTCAGACCGTACTTGGACCAGTTTGTGGTGGTTTTCATAGATGATGTACTCATCTATTCTAGAGATCGGACGCAGCACGGACAGCACTTGCGGATGGTTCTGGACACTCTGAGACGACGCAGGCTGTACGCCAAATACAGCAAGTGCGAGTTCTGGTTGAGGGAGGTGACCTTTTTGGGTCATGTGATCTCTGGAGACGGCCTGGCGGTGGATCCCGCCAAGGTCGAGGCAGTGCTCAGGTGGGAGAGACCGCGTTCAATCACTGAGATTCGCAGTTTCCTGGGACTGGCAGGTTACTACAGACGGTTCATCAGAGGGTTTTCGCAGATTGCACGTCCTATGACACAGTTGACTCGGAAGGATGTGCCTTTCGCTTGGACAGACGCCTGTGAGGCGTGTTTTCTGGAGCTGAAGGAGAGGTTGACCTCGGCTCCCGTGCTCACCATCCCTGACAGTAGTGGCGGGTTCGTTGTGTACACGGACGCTTCCTTGCAGGGGTTAGGAGGTGTGCTCATGCAGAGGGGTCACGTGGTCGCTTACGCTTCGCGGCAACTGAAGCCCCATGAGCATACCTACCCTACCCACGATCTAGAGTTGGCAGCTGTTGTCTTCGCGCTGAAGACATGGAGGCACTACTTGTACGGTGAGACCTTCGAGATTTTTACATTTCACAAGAGCCTCAGATATCTTTTTGACCAGAAGGAGCTCAACATGAGACAGAGACGTTGGTTGGAGCTCCTGAAGGACTACGACTGCAGCATCTCCTACCACCCGGGAAAGGCCAATGTGGTGGCTGACGCCTTGAGCCGTAAGGCGCCCGCACACTTGGCCAGTCTACAGTTACAGAGTTGGAGCCTTTTGGAGGAGGTGGGCAGTTGGCGACCTCTAGAGTTACGAGGGTACTGTGGGGCAGTGACGGTGACACGGCAGACCAGACCAGAGTTGATAGATCGCATCATCACGGGACAGATGGCCGATCCGTACTTGCAGTCTTTGCGCGACAGAGTACTGTCAGGGGACCCAGGGGACTTCTCTTTCACAGACCAGGTGTTACGCTTGAGGGGACGGCTGTGCGTCCCCAGAGACGAGGAGCTGTTGAGAGAGCTCCTGACTGAGGCACACGGTTCCAGATTCACCATACATCCCGGAAACACGAAAATGTACCATGACTTGAGACGCGAGTTCTGGTGGAGAGGGATGAAGCGGGATGTGGGTGAGTTCGTGCAGCAGTGCTTAGTGTGCCAGCAGGTGAAAGCCGAGCATCAGAGGCCTGCAGGGCCGCTTCAGCCGCTTCCAGTGCCAGAGTGGAAGTGGGAGAGCATCACCATGGACTTGGTGGTGGGCTTACCTGTTACCCAGCGAGGCACGACGCAGTCTGGGTAATAGTGGATAGATTGACGAAGACGGCACGATTTTTGCCGATCCGAGTCACTTTGGGACCAGCACAGTTGGCAGAGAGGTATATCCGTGATGTGGTGCGACTACACGGAGTTCCGCGGGAGATCGTATCCGACCGGGATACCCGCTTTACGTCCCAGTTTTGGGCTGAGTTTCAGCAGGCTTTGGGGACGAGGTTGAGGTTTAGCACGGCTTACCACCCCCAGACGGACGGATAGTCGGAACGCACGATACAGACACTTGAGGATCTTTTGCGTGCCTGTGTACTAGACTGGAAGGGCTCTTGGGAGGAGCACCTGCCCCTGGCGGAGTTTGCATACAACAACAGCTATCACTCGAGCATCGGCATGGCTCCCTACGAGGCTCTGTACGGACGGAAGTGCACGGCACCCTTGAGTTGGGTTGAGGTGGGGACCAAGTGGGAGGTTGGCCCCAGGTTGATCCGGCAGAGTCAGGAGGTAGTTGAGCAGATCCATAGACGACTCCGCACTGTCAGGAGCAGACAGAAGAGCTACGCAGATCGCAGACGCAGAGAGGTGCAGTTCGAGGTTGGGGACCACGTCTTTCTTCGTGTTTCGCCCATGAAGGGCTTACAGCGGTTTGGGGTGAGAGGGAAGCTCGCGCCGAGGTTCGTGGGGCCCTTTGAGGTCCTGGAGCGGGTTGGACCCGTTGCTTACAGACTTGGCCTTCCCCCGCAGCTTTCTGGTGTGCACGACGTGTTCCACGTGTCCAACCTCAGGAAGTACGTAGCCGATCCCAGCCACGTACTGAGTCACGAGAGCGTCGAGGTGAGCGACGACCTGACCTACCCCGAGCGGCCAGTGCAGATCCTAGACCGAGCCGTCCGCAGGTTGAGACGAAAGCAAGTACCCCTGGTAAAGGTTTTGTGGAGGAGCCAGCGGTACGAGGAGGCTACCTGGGAGCCTGAGGCGGCAATGCGGGAGCGGTACCCAGAGCTTTTCGCGGGTACGTCTTTTCGGACCGGCTTCGGTCCTCTTTGAGTTTGTTATGGTTATTTGGACATCTTTTTCCCGCACCCTAGTTGGCGCAAGTTTCGGGGATGAAACTTCCTTTGAGTTTGTTATATTGTAACGAGCGCGTGCCCCAGACGACTTTTAAGACGTCTGGGAGGTGGCCCAGACGTCTGTCAAGACGTCTGGGATCACATCCAGACGTCTGACCAGACGTCCGGGATAGTTTACAGACGTCTGGCGAACAGTTATGCTCGCACGGGATATTCGTCTGCGCGCCTGTGCGCGCAGACCTGCGATCCTGCCTCTTTCTCTGCGGCTGCAGGCGAATGCGACCGCCTTCTCTCTCTTCTCCGCGCGGCGTTAAAAGGGGGGGGCGCGCCTCCCCTCCTGTCTCCACCATCTTCCTCCTTCTTCTCCTGCCTATGCGCGAGAGCGAGCGGACGCGAGGACGCAGCGGCAGCGGCAGCCACAGTAGGCGCGGAGGAGCTGCGGCGTGCGAGGGCGGGGCTCTGCCGTGAGGGCGAGCTCGCCGGGAGCGGCTTGGCCGGCCGGCGGAGGGCGCAGGGGGGCGCAGAGCGTCGCGGAGAGGGACCTGCTGCGGGCGGAGCAGTGGACGCGCGAGGTGCGACGCGGGCGGCGTCGCGAGCGGAGGCCGAGCAAGGTTCTGATTCTGGAAAAATTTCCAGAATCAGACGTCTGGATTGATATCCAGACGGCAAGATCGACGTCTGTGAGGTCATACAGACGTCTGAAAGGTGAGTTTCCGCTTTCTTCTTCTTTTTGTCGACTGACCGTACTGAGGGAGGGGGGTTGACTGTGCGCAGGTCCTCTGATTCGTCATCTTTGCGAATCAGACGTCTGGAAGTTGTACCAGACGTTGGGAGTGACCTCCAGACGTCCGGAGTGACCATCGGACGTCTGGGATCTAGGAAAGACGTCCCTGCAGACTTCTGGACGTCCGGGGAACCAAGCCGAACAAGTAATTCTCTGATCCACCGTTTAAGACGTCTGGAAGGAGTTCCAGACGTCTGATTTTGCACAGTATTGTCTTTCTCGACCCGTTTAGGGCCCGTTTGGGCTCCGTTTTCCGCGATTCGAGTTGCGTTCGTTTCAGAATTTATTCCTCTACCCGCCTACAGTAGCTATACACTGTTTTGAGACTCTCCTTGTGTTTGATCCTTGTGATAGGACCTCGTTCAGTTGCAGTCTTGAGAGTCGCGGAGGCGCGCGGGATTCCCGATCACGCCCCCATTACTCCCGTTGTACCTGGTAGAGTGGTTTTAAGTATTAATAAAATCTGTTAAAGTATGGAACCATAACTAGAACCTAGGGCATTGCATGAATCCTAGGAATGAGAAATATATGGAATGATAGCTCCTAGGTGTTGCATGAATCCTAGGGCCGGAAAACTAGATTGTATGATAGATCCTAGGATATGGCATGAATCCTAGGATGGAAAAACTAGTGGAATGTATATTACTGCAGTCTTGGAAAAAAATGGAAAGGAATATATAAAGCTGCCTGTGAATTTAATTAACAACTGCCTGTTATGAACAAAGAAACATGTTTGAGATCATGGAATTTGAGAACGTGAATCTGGAAAGTGAAACATATGATGTTCTGAGATAAAGAGCTGGAACCCTACGGGGAATTAGGAGTGGAACTCCTGGAAAGGAAAAGGGAATGGAACTGAGATGTAGTTGTACTGTCTCTTGGGTACGCAGTACCAAGGGAAGTACCTGTACCTGTTTAGTCCAGAGTGGGGCCAGCCGCCCCAGGGACCCGGGGTTAGGCTTGGCCGCTCTGTACCGACTTGTTGGCCCTCGTGTACGTAGTACCGAGGAGAGCTAGTAGTGTTAGGAGAGTACTAGCTACCCCACGGGCCCCGGAGTTCTGCTAGCCTCCTTCACCGACTTGTTAGGCCCACTAGGGCAAACCAGGGTAGTCAGGCGAGGGTGCGCGGACTGTGGAGGGGCAAGGCCCCGGTTTGGTTACTGTGGAGGGGTTGGACCCCTGTTACTGAGAGGGCTCTGCCCTGGTTCCGTGCTGTGCTTTGGGCGCACCCGTTAACGGAAACGACTGACCGCGTGCCAGTGCGGGCTAGCTACCTGTGCGTTTATCGCGCGTGCCGTAGTCACCGTTACGTCTGTCAGTGACCTTGGGGTGGTTGACTGAGGGTAGGATCACCACGGGGGACTCTCCCGGCCAGGAGAGCACCACGTGCTACTTCTACTTTTGGAAAAGACTGCAATCAAGATCGTCCCACGAGGACATCCGAGATCAAGTAAAGGATCTGAGAAGTAAATGAAATAGTGAGAAAAATTGAAAGATGTAAATAAAGGAAGTAATAGAACATAACAGCTATTGTACACTCTACTGTTGCCTTTAGTTAGTTTGCCACTCTACTCAGCGTTTTGCTGACGTGTTACACTCGTTACCTTTTTCAGGACCAGGCGTTGAGCAGCTAGGGTCGGCGGCTGCAGAGGACGCTGGGCCGAGTAGGGTCCAGTAGAGTTACCACAGCTTTGTACCCCTTTTTGTTTCTGTTCTAGTGAGTAGTTTTTGTTTCCGCTGTACCTTCTTTACCTGCAGTTTTTGTTATATGATAAATGTTGTTTTACTGTTGTGGTGGTGCCTACTGTAGTAGTTTCTTTCCTTACTGCTGTACTTTCTTACTGTTAGTTATATTCATGCTGAATGTGGTTTATTTTACTGTCTTTTGGTTACTTCCTCGTTGGACGACTGGGTCTTGGGATTAGTCGAGTCGGTCCGGTTCTCGTGTCTCGTAGGGACTCGGGAATCGGGTCGTTACAGGCCCGCTGGGCAAATCGGGATGGTCAGGCAAGGGTGCATAGACTGTTGAAGGGCGAGACCCCTGTTCTGTTCTGTGCTGTACGTTTGGGCGTACTCGCTAGCGAAAACGACCGACCGTATCTCAGTGCAGGGTAGCTACCCGTGCACTTATCGCACATGTCGTAGTCACCGCTACATCACAATTGTGATCTCGAGGTGGTAGACTAGGTGTAGGACTATCACGGGGCCTCTCCTGGCCAAAAGAGTATCACGTGTACATCCTACATCGTGGAATAAACTGCAATCATGATCGTTCCCTTAGGGAACAAGAGGATTAAGAAATATTGTGGATCTTTATTAGAATAACCGAAACAAAATCACCTAGTTGAGATAAATGGAAATGAATAATTAGTTATTTGCTTGTTTCTTTAAATTGAATTGCATGTAAATGGCTTAACCACCACTCTACTTAGCGTTAGCTGACTACGGATTGTATAACCATGTTCAGGTCAAGGAGTTGAGCAGCCAACACCACCGGCTACCGAGGGTGCTGGGTCTAGCCGAGCCCAGCCGTAGTGTTGTTCATTTTTCTGTTCCATAGCTCTTTTGTAGTAATGAGTACTTTTAGTATGTATTAGGTGTTCTGCTATATTTCTGTTCATGTTATATTTTCCTCTGTTATAGTTGTGATGGCAATATATGTTATAGTACTTTTCCACTTGTGACATATAATATTTGAGACTTTTCGCATTGATTTCCATTACTGCTTCTTATTTATTTCTTCTTGGTTATATTGCATGTATGGTTGTGGAATATTTTCTGCTTGTGGGTTGTTTCTGGTTGGATGACTGGGTCTTGGGATTAGTCAAGGAGAGCCGATCTCGGGTCCTGTAGGAATCCAGGATCAGGTCGTAACACCTTTTGTGATAGAATTAGGAATGATATCCTTTCTATATAAAGAAACCAAACAATATATTTTATTCTTGAGTTTTATAAATAAAAGTTTATATTCCTCAAAATTACGCAGAAGCATGAAACACAACAATTCACCTATCACATCAAACAACTTTTTACCTTACTTTCTAATAAAACAATAACAAAGAAACAACTTGACATCTTACTTTACTATCCAACCCACCACATTTTCATATGCAAGAATCCTTATTCAAATGTAACCTATATTTATAAACTTAATCCAAACTAAAGACTTCTACTCCTAATAGTAGTTGCTTGTTACAAAAAACAACCTCTTAAGTTAGGGCAAGCAAGTCAAGAATTGACATTTTATCATCCGTTTAGAGTTTTTTTTCCTCCTAAATGTGTTGTCCTTGACCTACATCTTTAAGATCACCTTTTGCTTTTTTCAAATGGGTATCTCCCAAGTGGTCTAATGTGCATCAAACTGCCTTCTTATTGAACTTGTTGTGAAGATGGTTAGGAACAAAAACATAACAAATAGTGCAAAGACATGCTCTGTTCTGAGCCTTTTAAGACATCTGGAGTGTCAGTCAGACGTCTAGACCCCTTTTCGGAAGTCTAGAAATTGAAAAATCTATACGCGCCATTGGTTCTGCACGTAGGCAGCATGCAGACCCTCCTCTCTCCTCCCTCCTTTTTCCCCGCCAAACCCTAACCCCCTAGCCTATAAAAGAGGCCCTCTTCCTCTCCTCTCCACTCCACCACTACCACCACCTTCCACTCCGCAAAAGTGAGCAGGGACACACGAGTGAGAGAGAGAGAGAGCGAGGAGGAGAAGCGGGCGTGAGGAGGAGGAGAGAGCCGAGGTCGCGAGCTTCATGGAAGCTCGCCAGAGGTCTGCACGGCCACCGCAGCGCATGCGGGAGGAGGAGAGCATTAGGGGCATCATCCCTGACATTCTGCAGCAGTCGGAGCTGCAGCGGAGCGGAAGGAGCCGCGATGGAGCACGACGAGAAGAGTAGGAGCGCGGTCTGGTACTGGAGTTTTTCCAGCATCAAACATCCGGAGCGCCTTCTGGACGACTGGCTGGACGTCTAGCGTCGACACCAGACGTCTAAAAGTGGGTGTATAGCGAAGGTACGTCTTCCTCCCGGTTACAGCCATGCAGGCCGCACCGTAGTTGAGATTGTTGGGCTAAATGTGGCGTGCTACTCTGTCGTGCGCAGGAGTAGCTTTGGGAAGGTGCACAGCATGCCCTTCCACACGCTTTCGGACGTCTGGACAGCTTACCAGACGACCGGAGGATTGGTCGGACGTCTGGAACTGAGTCTAGATGGTCGCGGGGGAGTCCTGGACGTCTGAGGTCGCTGCATGAGCTTGGGTGAGTCTTTGTGACTTTTAAGACATCTGAACTTGTTTCTAGACATCTGATTTGGGTCTGTAGACACGTTTTTGACCCGTTTAAGGTTTGATTGGGATCCATTTTACGCAAACAAAGTATCTGTGGTTTCCTTGTGAATTCCTCTACGTATTAGAAGCATTTATACACTGCTCTGAATCTTCCGTTGTGGTGTGTTCCTTGGTATAGGATTTCGACCTGTTGCATGTCTGGGGCTTGCAGAGGCACGTGGGCCTGCAGTTCAAGCCTCCAGTACTCTCGGATTGTCTGGTAGAGTGGTCCACCCTTGTTATATTTAATAAATATGAATGCATCTATGAAAACTAGTCAACTGGAAACCTAGGATGTGGCATGAACCCTAGGACAGAGAAATAGTTGAACCAATTATTCTGCATAATTGTAATTGTATATACATGAATGAGCTAAATTGTTAGCAACTGCCTGTAAATAAGCATGAGCTGCCTGAGATAACTAAACAATTACTTGTGATACCACTTGTTGCATGTATTAAATCGTGGAAATACGAGCTACCTGTGTATAACGAGAAATGAATGGTGGATGATGAAATCTGGATTTGAATAATATGGTGAACATGGGCATGAACCCTACGGGGAATTAGGAGTAGAACTCCTGTGGTTGGTTGGAAACCTGGAATGGTAGACAGGAAGTGTGCTGGACCTTGTGTACGTGATACCAAGGAGAGCAACTATCCCTTTTTAGTGTAGAGCGGAGCTAGCCTCCCTTGGGTTGTGACTCGGGGTTAGGATTGGCCACTCTACATCGACTCCTGTCGGCCCTCGCGCACGCAGTACTGAGGTGAGCTACTAGTGTAGGGAGGGAGCTAGCCACCCAACGGGGCCTAGGGTTACGCTAGCCAACCTACACCGACTTTTTTTGGCCCTCTGGGCAAACCGGGGTAGTAAGACTAGGGTGCGCAGATTGTGGAGGGGCAAGAGACATGTTTGGTTCTAAGGGACTAGACCCCTGTTTTTGAGAGGGTTAGGCCTTATGTTGTTCCGTGCTGTATTTTGGGTGTACCCGATAACAGAAACGACTGACTGCATGTCAGTACGGGCTAGCTACCCGTGCGCTTATCACACATGTCGTAGTCACCGTTACGTCTAGACAGTGACCTCGGGGTGGTTGACTGGGTGTAAGACTACCACAGGGGACTCTCCCGGCCAGGAGAGCACCACGTGCACCTTCTACTCTTCGGAAAAGACTGCAATCAAGATCGTTCCCACAAGGAACATGCAAGATCAAGAAAGAAATATGAAAATAAACCAATAAGGTGAAAAGAAATTACCTGTAAAATAAATAACTGGAAAAGATAAATATACTTGCTAGTTTTTACTGCTTTAGATAGTTTGGTACCACTCTACTCAGCGTTCGCTGACTCCGTTATCTCATAACATTGTTCAGGTCTAGGAGTTGAGTAGCCCGAGCTACCAGCTGTAGAGGGTGCTGGGCCCAGTCGAGCCCAACCGCAGTTTTTCGTATTGTTGTTGTACTCTCTTTCTGCTATAGTAAGTTTTAGACTTTTGTTTACTGTACCTGTTACTGTTGCTTTTGTTCTACTTTCCTGTTGTTGTGGTGGTATGTACTGAATTAGCAGCATTTACTTTCCTTTACTGCTTGTACGCTTTTACTGTTAGTTACATTGCATAGTGAATGCGGTTTATTTTCCTACTTTGCGGTTATTTCTTGTAACGACTCGGTTCCCGAGTCCCTACGAGACACGAGAACCGGACCGACTCGACTAATCCCAAGACCTAGTCGTCCAACGAGGAAGTAACCCAAAGACAGTAAAATAAACCACATTCAGCATGAATATAACTAACAGTAAGAAAGTACAGCAGTAAGGAAAGAAACTACTACAGTAGGTACCACCACAACAGTAAAACAACATTTATCATATAACAAGAACTGCAGGTAAAGAAGGTACAGCGGAAACAAAAACTACTCACTAGAACAGAAACAAAAGAGGTACAAAAGACTGTGGTAACTCTACTAGACCATACTCGGCCCAGCGTCCTCTGCAGCCGCCGACCCTTGCTGCTCAACACCTGGTCCTGAAAAAGGTAACGAGTGTAACACGTCAGCAAAACGCTGAGTAGAGTGGCAAACTAACTAAAGGCAACAGTAGAGTGTACAGTAGCTGTTATGTTCTATTACTTCCTTTATTCACATCTTTCAATTTTTCTCACTATTTCATTTGTTTCTCAGATCCTTTACTTGATCTCGAATGTCCTCGTGGGAACGATCTTGATTGCAGTCTTTTCCAAAAGTAGAAGTAACACGTGGTGCTCTCCTGGCCGGGAGAGTCCCCCGTGGTGATCCTACCCTCAGTCAACCACCCCAAGGTCACTGACAGACGTAACGGTGACTACGGCACGCGCGATAAGCGCACAGGTAGCTAGCCCGCACTGGCACGCGGTCAGTCGTTTCCGTTAACGGGTGCGCCCAAAGCACAGCACGGAACCAGGGCAGAGCCCTCTCAGTAACAAGGGTCCAACCCCTCCACAGTAACCAAACCGGGGCCTTGCCCCTCCACAGTCCGCGCACCCTCGCCTGACTACCCTGGTTTGCCCTAGTGGGCCTAACAAGTCGGTGAAGGAGGCTAGCAGAACCCCGGGGCCCGTGGGGTAGCTAGTACTCTCCTAACACTACTAGCTCTCCTCGGTACTACGTACACGAGGGCCAACAAGTCGGTACAGAGTGGCCAGTCCTAACCCCTGGGTCCCTGGGGCGGCTAGCTCAGCTCTGCACTAAACAGGGGGACAGTCGCTCTCCTTGGTACTCCGTACTCAAGGGCCAGCTCACTTCCCCAATTCTATTCCATTCGCTTTCCAGGAGTTCTACTCCTACTTCCCCGTAGGGTTCCAGAACATCTTATGTCTTACTTTCCAGTTTCACGCTCTTACAAACCACGATCTCAATCATGTTTCTTTATTCATAACAGGCAGCTGTGAATTCAATTTACAGGCAGCTTTATATTCCTTCCCATTTTTCCAAGACTGCAGTATTATACATTCCACTAGTTTCTTCCATCCTAGGATTCATGCCATATCCTAGGATCTATCATACAATCTAGTTTTCCAGCCCTAGGATTCATGCAACACCTAGGAGCTATCATTTAATCTATTCTCATTCCTAGGATTCATGCAATGTTCTAGGTTCTAGTTATGGTTCCATACTTTAACAGATTTATTAATAACTTAAAGCCACTCTACCAGGTACAACGGGAGTAATGGGGGCGTGATCGGGAATCCCGCGTGCCTCCGCAACTCCCAAGACTGCCACTGAACGAGGCCCTATCACAAAGATCAAACACAAGGAGTGTCTCAAAATAGTGTATAGCTACTGTAGACGGGTAGAGGAATTAATTCTGAAAAGAACGCAACCCGAATCGCGGAAAACGGAGCCCGAACGGGCCCTAAACGGGTCGAAAAAGACGATACTGTGCAAAATCAGACGTCTGGAACTTCTTCCAGACGTCTTAAACAGTGGATCAGAGAATTACCTGTTCAGTGTGGTTTCCCAGACGTCCAGAAGTCTGCGGGGACGTCTGTCCTAGCTCCCAAACATCCGATGGTCACCCCGGACGTCTGGAGATCACTCCCGCCGTCTGGTACAACCTCCAGACGTCTGATTCGCAAAGGATAGCGAATCAGCGAACCTGCGCACAGCCAACTCTCTCCCTTAGTACGGTCGGTCGACAGGAAGGAAGAAGAAAGCGGAAACACACCTTTCAGACGTCGGTATGAGCTACCAGACATCGTCCTCGCCGTCTGCCTATCAACCCAGACGTCTGATTCTGGAAATTTTTCCAGAATCAGGGCGCGACCCGGACTCTGCTCGCAACGCAGCCCGCGTCGCACCTCGCGCTCCTGCTGCTCAGACTGCAGCAGGTCCCTCTCCGTGTCGTTCCGCGCCCCCTGCGCCCTCCGCCGGCTGGCCAAGCCGCTCCGGTGAGCTCGCCCTCACGGCAGAGCTCCGCCCTCGCACGCCGTGCCTCCTCCGCGCTCACTGTGGCCACCGCTGCAGCCCTCGCGCTCGCTCGCTCTCGTGCACAGGAAGGAGAAGAAGAAGGAGACGGTGGAGACGAGAGGGGAGGCGTGGCCCTTTTAAGGCCGCGCGGAGAGGAGAAAGAGAAGGCGCGGCAGGCGTCTGCAGCCGCAGAAGAAAAAGAGGGAATAACGAATATGCGGTCTGCGCGCGCAGGCGCGCAGACGACTCGCGGGTGTGGACGATAACTGTTTTTCAGACGTCTGTAAATCATCCCAAACGTCTGGCAAAACGTCTGGATGTGATCCAAGACGTCTGGTCAGACGTCTGGGCCACCTCCCAGACGTCTTAAAATACGTCCGGGACACGCGTTCGTAACATTTCTTGTTGGACGACTAGGTCTTGCGATTAGTCGAGGCGAGCCGGTCTCGGGTCCTGTAGGGATTTGGGAACCGAGTCGTAACAAATAGATTTGAAGATGCGGAAGTAATTAATAGTTGGCATGATATTCCAATGAGAATCTCTTATTAAGATTATGCAAAAAAGAAATGCGTCCTAGGAAAAGTGGAATTTCCTAAATTCACTTTGAGTAACGATTGCAAGTAAGAGTATAACACTGGTGATTCATAATATTTGACAGCTAGGACATGATGATCCATTTTTTAGTCTTATTTCACTTCATATGACTACTAGAAAAGAGATGTAAATAGAATATTTAATGCACATAGATGGCTCAATGAATCTATGTTAGGGATGTTTGGATGCAACTGAAGTGTGATAAGCTTAGACAAAATATGACTTGGCTCAAATTACAAGGATATCCAAAAAGTTGTGTTTGGTGGAAGAAATCTTGGGATAGTCTTAGAAATGCTATTGTAAAATTGAAAAGTTGCGATTTGGAGCAAAAGTCGTAAATCATGTTGGCGAGTGCAAATTGGCAAGAGCCTTGATGCATAGCTTTGATTGCATTTGAATATATCTAAGTAGCTTGATGATAAGGAAATTTTGTTCTTGAAACTTTATGATAAGCTCAATGTCAGTTCGTTCGAAAAGGAAATTCCAAATATTGGAATTCCAAGAGGTTTTGGCACTGGTTCTATTACCTGGTGGTTGTCAATGATGACACATTGTTCAATGTTAAGCTATTCTATGCAAGTACAGATTGTTTTCAAGGTTTGGCTGATCAATTCAGATCATACGCAAAGTTAAGGGAGTCTTAATATGGATCTAATGCTAAAAGTCATCAATTTGAACTATAAGGTTGGATTATCAAAAGTAATTTGGAAGAAAATGTAAATATAATTATAACCATTGAAAATGAAGGGGATCTTAAGTGAAGAGGATCCAGATCCTAAGTTTGTTAGGATTGTACTTAGGATTGGATCTCTTTGACTAGAGACCAAATCCTCTTATTTTTATTTGAGTTGATTGAATAAACTTCTTCATCTTTACAACTCCCCCTCTTTTTCTCCATGCTAACTCCTCTCCACACCAATAATCTTCTTTCCTCCACATGTGAATCTCCTCTCCTCTCAAGCGTGCACTTCTTGCACGTGGAGTTTCCAATGACCCAAAATTCTTCACACATATATGATGAAATCATCCCGAGAAAAATGAATCAAGCATGAAGTCACGAAAGATTTGAATTGATCATTGGAGTGATGATAACTCAAAGTGCTCATGTTATATGTGCTTCACTTAAAATAAGGTGTCACATGTTAGGAGCAGAAGAGTTTCATCTAAGTAAAGCACCTTGTTTTACAAGTGATTATTTCACTATTGAAAATAAAATATAAGCTAGGGAGTATATTTGAGGATGTCCCTAAAGACATATATAACGGATTACACTTGGCAAACAATAACAAATAAGAACATCGCCGTAGAGACAGTTCATTAACGAATATGCTTTGACAAATATTTTCTTATAGATGGCAATCGATATCTTAAGAATAGTCCTTAATTTATAAATAAGTGTAAGGAAGTTGTAGAAAATGAGGCGCCTCTTTCCTTTTCTATTTCAAGGTATTGATATGCCGTATACTTATAATTGCAATGGTTCTCACAATAGGCCATGACATAATTGGCTATGCAACAAGGAATATTATGGGCAGGGTGCTCTTAGTCTCAGGGATGGAGATCTCATCGACTCTTGTTTGTATTTATTGAAAAAAGAGAGAATATTCTTTATTTTTAAATTGAATGGAGGTTAAAATGGATATTATCTTATCCCTACATCATGTAAGACCAAATTCGTATTAAATATGTGTAACCAACTTAAAATAACACTCCCACAATAAGAGAGAATAATCCCTCAAAGTAATTAGGCTCCTAGTGCAAAGATATCCTAATCTTAAGAATCTCTTACCCTTGGTCTTTTTTTGGCAAGCATCTGTTAGGATTAGTTTTTTTTATTTGACATGTTATATGTAGTTGCCATTTCTCTGGTTAGATGGATGACTACAAATGAAGTGACAGACGCACAGAAGGTGCCTCTCTGTCAACCACAATTGCATCAGTTCTTAATTCTGAAGGGAGCAGAGCAAACTGCAGTGCAAAGTTCCTGAAGGTGTTGCGTTGGTCGCTTATAAATTAGTTTATAGTCAACAGGGCCCAAATCTTGGACAATTATGCTCGACATTGAAGTTGGTCATGCATGATTGCTTTGCAGGACAGCACATGTGACGTCTTTTGGGATGTGTGCCTTCATCTTTTGTATGGAAAAGTTTGGGAAAAAGCTTTTGCAAAGCGTTTCCCAACGAATTAATCAGGTGCACGAAGGCAAGCGCACGCACGCTGCGTTTCGAGTTGGGATAAAGCATCGTAGAAATATGTTAAAATAAAATAAGTAAAAATAATATTTATTTAGTGGGAGAACAAGGATAAAATTAAATATAAGATTAAAATAATTTATATATTAATGTGATTTTAATAGATATTTATTTTTTAGTATAAATGAGAATGTAAAATGTTAATAGTTATTTATTTATTATTAAAAATAAGGGTAAAAAATATAAAAGATATTTTTTTATAGTAAAATTAAAAGTAAAGTATGATTATTATATTAATATGATATTCGTGTCAAAACTTTTAAAAAATTTTAAGATAATCTTAACATGAATTAATCCCACCGACACATGGGGCCGTACAATTCCTTACGAAAGGCCGAAATCCAATGTGTCAGATATGCTTTGACTGATGTATATTTAATTACTGCTCTTAGATGAGTATGCCTGTGCGATTGTCGAGTGCAGACGCAAGACT
The DNA here is from genome assembly GCA_037157565.1 of Thalassia testudinum. NCBI lineage: Eukaryota > Viridiplantae > Streptophyta > Magnoliopsida > Alismatales > Hydrocharitaceae > Thalassia > Thalassia testudinum. Next base: position 47,941,693 of record JAZHRO010000002.1, read on the forward strand.
TCGTGTCCTACAGTATTTGCATCGATTGATGGCATATACGACTCCTATATCCCAAACTTCGAAATGGAGTGCCGCTCTCATACATTTGGCAACTGACACCAGTAATTAAAGGGCTATAGAGTACCCGAGTACTTATTCACCCTCACACCAAATTGCTCATTTGGTTTAAAGGCACACATTCACCTCTCAATGTTAAGACTGTGTCAGCAGGATAAGTATTATATTAAGATAAAATATTATAGGAATAAGATGATGTGGATATTTATTTAGGTGGTAAAATAAGTGTTGGGATAAAGTAATTCGTAAATTAATGTGATATTAATAGGTACTTATTTAATGTTAAAATATGAGTATAAGTAGATTGATGTAATATAGTAAATATATTTTAATAAATATATTATATTGGAATGAGTATATTTTATTAATGTGATGATTTAATGTTAATATTGATTAAAATAATCTATTCCATCCAATCCTCTCTCTTCTTCATCAAATTCCACCAACTAAATCCCTCCTAGGAGGGATATTCCCTCCCCAATTACATTGCCAAATGCAAGTGTCACTATCAGCTTATTAATCTCCATGATCCATTATTGTGGGCTTCAATTACAACTGTTATAAAAAAATGCACTAAGAGTTACTAATGAAACATTATACAATGCTCACCAACTGCTCTAATTATATTGTGAGTTAAAATCCATTGTTGTGTAAGAGAGTATCTATCTATCAAGCAAGAGATTTGACATTAATTGAACAAAGAAATAATGAATTTCAAAAGAAATTTGGTGTCCATTGAAGAGCCAATTTAGCATAATCGGGAAAAAGAAAGAACCTTTTTAGATTGAGGTCCTTATACACTATCATATCCAAAATCAAACTTCAATAAAAGTCCTACAATCATTTTGGACAAACGACCATACCGTATTTGAATCAATTTGACAAAAACATCATAGAATATAGTGTCACTCTTCTCCTTTCTTCCAAGGAAAGAAGCGGTTATTATGGTATCCCATTAATCCTCTCTCTATGCTTAGAGGGTTGAAGATTAAGGATCAGATTCACATCGCTAAGGGGTCCACATAGAGAAATCCTACACACACATGGTCTAGCAAGGTTTTCTAATTATGTCGATCAACCACAACAAACAAGTTCTTCAAGTCATCCTCGCCTAATTTAGATCTCAAATCGTCAAAATAAAGGAAATACATTGGTACGAAGAGGGAAATTAACATCACAATTGAAGTGAAAGAGAAACAATCAACTAAAGCTCGTTTGCATCTGCAAAACTAAAAAATTAAATCTTGTTTACATTGCAAGTTAGAAAGCCCCAATTTTTAATTATGGAAAGAGAGATATCCTATGTCTGCTTACAATAGGAGGGTTAAAGGCGAGAATAATTGTTTGTATTTAATCATTGAAAGGAGGGTAACTTCTAGAGTCTTTGTATCTACCGAAAAGGAGCATAAGTTTAGGGTTATCTTGCAAACCTATTTGCTCCATAAGGGGTTTAAAGAATGGAAGAAATGGTAAAATGACTTGACTACCCATGAAGTGATAGCTACATTCATTGGTTTTTAGAGAAGAAAGGAATTTTGGGAAAAGGGATGTTAACTAAGGGGGAAAACCTACATTTTTTTAATTACCCATCCGAATAGATTTGGCAATACCCAGGTTGAGACCGTTAAGGGATATCATTAAAGTGAATGGGCATGAGGGGTTCATTTTTCTTCTCAGTAAATGTAGACATGTAGAGAACTAGAAGAGTAGAAACAAGCCACAAAAATAGAGAGGGGTTTTACAAGATTCATGCCATTGATCAAATGCTATGTTTTGGAAAGTGCTTTGGACTCCAAGTGCATTACAATAGGAGAATACAAGCTTGCATGCAATTCATATGAGTTTACATGTCCTTTAATTGATCAATTCCTATATACTTTAAATGGAGGGGTTGCAGTCCTAACAGTTAGGAAATCATCACAATCACAATTTTGTTCTTATTCCTTGTTTACAATCACTGGAATTACCTACTTCTTGCAATCTGTGCAAGTTAGTTGAGAGTGATCCCACCTAAAAGACTTCTAATTAATCATAAAACAAATTAATGATAAATCTTCCATCAACCGAAATCAAATCAAAGAAATTATGGTGAAATATGCAAAGATATAGCATATATTTGAGTTATTCGTCTTGTATGATAAATGGATTAGTGAATCAATCATTAATAAACATGACTGTGCTAAGACAATATTCATATTGAATGAAATAAATATGTGTGGATTCAATTTGACACAATCAAATTTTAAATTGTTTATATGTTTAGATTAACAAATAATCGAACACCTAGTTAAGGAAATGAAACGAGAGCTTCCAATCAAACACATTAAGAAACAAGGGAGTTTGGGTTGAATTCCAATTTCAAATCCAATAATCAAATCATAATTCTAAGTCATTCATCATCATTGCATCAAAATATAATACCTGATCATATAGCTCATGAATAATCACCGAAATATAATTTTTAAATTTATTTCAATCTATTTGAATAACCATCAAATTAAATGAAATGGGAGAAAAGAGAAGATAGTCTTTAGAAATCTATCCTTCGATAATGGAGCGATCAGACTGACGGAGCTTCCATTTATGAAAATTGAAGCTCACAAAATGATTAGGATAGAGAAAAGATCCACCAATCTGGAGCCCACGACCCTTATTTATAGATTTTCAAGGAAGCTTCTAGTTGTCCCCATCCAATCTCCCTTCACCACCTATCAAGTCATTATCAAATTTGATTTGGTCAATGTTGATGCTTCCCCCACTAATGTGGCTGAATTTGTTGAATGAAGTTATCCATAAATATGCCCAGATTTATTACCATCTACCCTTTGTACCTGAAAATAATATTTTGAATCTCATGGATCTTTTTTGTTATGCTTAATGACCTTTTAACTTGTTTATCCTTTTTGTGTAGACTTACATAGGCTGATTAGCCTTTTTGCGTCGTCTATATATTCTATGTCAAAGCTGATAAGTCATTCCTTTAACCGAATGGCCTTTGATGACTTTCATGAATTAGTTTTTTCTCCCTTAAAAACTACTTAGGCATAGCTTATTAATCAAACATGTCCAACTTGTCAAGTAGAGTTGATCTTTCCCTCCTTCCGAGTACCCAGACATAGTCTAAGTAATAGGACCATGGTCTCCTTTCTTGAATGAGAGTTGGTCCTTTCACTCTAAACACTACTCAAACATTGCCCATTTCTTTGGCCTTAAGGTAGTTTCGTTTTTATAGTACTCGTTAGTGCTTCATCCTTTCTCTTTCATATATTAGAATACTTGGACTTTGATCCATTTAGATCTTAAAGGTCATGAGAGATTGAGTTTTATTAGATTTAACTTAATTTCTAAATCATTTGATGCACTTAGATCAAGGAATATATTCAAATCTGGGTCATCCGAGTTGCCATTCATTATGACTCTTTTGGCCAAGTTATCCTTATTGTGCTAAATCCTCTTTCATTCTAAGTCATCCATGACCCCGCATCTCATAACTCTTATCCAAAAACATTTAAATAATCAGTTGTTGTTAATAAAATTATTTAATAAAAATTAGGATAATTTTTACCCCTCATCATCGTCCATTGAATTCCTTAAAGATAAGGGTAATTCCTTTGTGATCTTCCAGAGATGACAAGCTTCAATTCCATTAGTAGCATGCCTAGTTAGAATTAGTGAATTTGGAAGTTAGATGGATATGCGTTGTTTCAATATAATGGTGGAAAGATAGTTCAAGTAAATCATCATTCCCAACTATGTGGAAGTCCTCTGATGATAATCTTCCATGAAAGGCTCAACAGAGGGCATCAAATCCTCTAAAAGAGGTAGAGGCATTTGAACCTTTTACTTTTATTCCAATAATAAGGGGAATGCTGTCCAAATGTATGACCCATAACTTAGCCATGGTTATTCCAACAAGGGAAAAGTCTTTAATAACACTGTAGAGTTATTCCAGGACAAAATACTATAGGGATAAAAGGATTTATGATATTAATATGATGTTAGTGGGTATTTGTTTAATATTAAAATATAGATGTGATATTGTAAAAGTATATTTTAATAGATATGTTATATTGAAGTGGATATATTTTAATATATATATATTGATATTAATGTGATGCAATAAGATGATACAAAGAGATATTGATTGAAGTAACATATTTCTATCTCTTTCTTTTTTCATTGGCAAATGGGACCTTAACAAATGACCTTTGATACCTCCTTGAGCTATCGAATCGTTCCACAAGTCATTTTGATGCATAAGAAGACATTATTAGTTTCTATTGGCCCTTTTCAATTCTTCTTTAATGATTCTAATATTTAGGAAGATTACAAAGGCATTCCTAGAGTTGCACGATCCTTCCTTCGATGGTTCCTATCCTTAAGAAAATGATCATTTGACCTCATGGTTCAGTCTAGCCCAATTAGGTAAACGACCTGTGCTTGGAATTATATCTAATCTCATAAGAGCCCATAAGGCTTAATTTGCATAACCTTGGCAAACATGCTCACAATGCTCCAACTTTTATGGACTCACTTGAAGAGTAATAATCAGCAAAAAGGGTTGAGCTTCGGCTGTTGGATCCACTCCCTCTTTTAATACCCCCACCATACATCAATCCCTCAAAAAGAATCCCAATTAATTGCACAAAAGAGAGGATGCAAATTCCCATTCAATCCAACCACTGCAGATCGATGGGTCTTTTTTTTCTATTGAAAGCAAATATATTTCATTAAGAAAAAGGTGAGACACCACGAAGGAAAGGAAGAAAAAAAAATATTGATCATCCTCAAAAGGGAAAGGTTACTCCTCGTAGAAATAGGGAAAGTAAAAACGTAGAAAATCAACAGATAAGAAATAAAGGAAAACGAAAATGAAGAATCCCAGATCGGGAACCGAATGACCTCCCAAGAAAGGCGACCCCATACTGGTAGAAATGATAAAGCACCAACAAGATAAACTCGAAGATCACGCTAACAATAATTTGAATATAACGACCTGAAGGTCAAATTCGACCGTTGATAAATGCCAGTAAACTCGACCGTAAAAATCTCGGGGTTACACATGACCCCCAACAAACAAAAACACTAAGGAAAGAAAAAGAAGAAAAGAAATCCATACAGCTTCAACAACAAAAAAACAACCCACATAGCAGACAACCACAAAACACCGCCATCTGTGCCTCGAACATCGTGCACCAACTCAAGGTCACAGCAACACCGACCAGAGCTGCATCACTCCATGCCTCGATCCCCACCCAACCGGCCATCATCACACCGAGCAGCCACCCTTCACCGGAGCCGCCACGTCGCGCAGCAATGTCAAACTGGCAAGGCACCCCCAATGGGAAACAGCTGGGAGGAGCAAAGATCTAAGAGCGCACATCCGCCATTGTCCTCGAGGAGAGCTCTCAAACAACGATCGGCGATGAGAGACCTTGAATAGCGAGCAAGGACCTCTAGTGACGAACAACAACTTTGAATGACGATGACGAGCGATGAGCAACCATGCATGTCGACGAGCAGCCCCGATCGTCGAAGATGTATGGACCAGAGGAGGAAGATCCGACGAGAGGGGGGCAATCAGCCACGTACGGCCAATCAAGGCGCAAGCAGGTCCTAGGAACTTCTTTTTTCACAGGGCTCAGGCGAGAGCAAGGAGGATTATCAATGGGTCTTGAATATCCCATTCGCCGGTGCATGTGCCTATATTTCTTAACTTGAATAAACATGAATGATCGCGCTAAGCTACACACCATTAGGCCCAATGATCCCATCATTCAACATTGATAGATCAACAACTTTAGTAGATGAACCCAACAACTAAAGCTTGTAAGGTAAAACACACCCCAGAAAATAGAAAACTCTCAACGGCAAACTGATAGAAGCGTCCGAGAAGTACAAACAGATTAGTGACACCAGATGCAGCTGATACTCATATCACGTATAATTGTATCATGTATACCATCCCCAGCAGGACACGTGTAGAAGAAGGTACGTGGAAGGTGCATCCAACCGACGCAGCTCTCGGCAATGGGACAAAAGCCACTAGCAATCAAAGAAACGAGTAACGACAGAGTGCCTACGATCCCTTTCCCAGCTTTTTTTTACTTGGATAAATACCTATCACACTGCTAGAGAACAAACATGCCATGGTTAGTTGGCAAGTTGCTTTTCACATATTAGTGATCATATACATGATATTCACAGCTTTAATTCCAACCTCCACCTACCGTAAAGATCAAACACCCATCTAGCAGTTAAGACTCAAAGCAAAATCTCGTGAAGCTGTAAAAGAATATTCTTTAAAAGATATCTCTTAAGGCCAATTTGTTACGAGGGATATAATGATTTATCTTATATTTGACAAATTTTATCTCAAGATAAAATTATCCTCAGAGAATGTTTCAAAATACAAGATAAATTTATTTTAGATAAGAGGTGAGAAAATTTTATCCCTTTTGTTGTGAAACATCTACTCCACTTAACCCTCAGAACACCTCTATTTATCCCATGATTTGATCGATATCTCTCCCAAATACCAAAATTAATTTATCTCGTATTTACCTCTCAATTCCATCACCAACAAAAATTTATCCCTCAAAATATCCCATAAAACAACCATGCCCTTGGTAGTGGATACAAGAAGGAAAAGCTTTGTTAGAGGGAGAACACATGCATGCAGCACCCTCCTCCGGCCCTATCTGTTATGCAGAGGGTTGGGACCGGAGTAGACCTTCCTCTTCTCCTCTTCAAGATCCCCATCTCCCACAACCCCTATGGGCTTCTTACCTCCAACAAGGCCCTTCCTTCCTGCAGCAGCACCCAAACGATAGCCAAACACGCCCGCCAATCCTGTGAACCCGTCGGTCGATGCATCGGCACAAGGGAGGCTGCACCTGAAGTACTGCATCAACATCAGCATCAGCACCACGAGGCAGCAACAGGCCCACCTCCTCCTCCTCCTCCTCAAGCTCATGTTATCCCTCCCCTTGGAAATGGGCAAAAGGAGAGCAGCACCGACGTTTATCTAGAAACGTCGGTAGCGTGGTTGGTGCTTGTCTTTCTGTAGTTGGTGGCCAAAGCCAAGCTGATCAGACATATTTGGGGTTCGGTGCAGGAAACATCCTTGGGCTCTCAGGTTTGAGAGTACTTGTGCTCCTGTTGGTGTGCGGGCCGGTTTGGGGGAGTGAGAGAGTGAGAGTTATTTCTGCCTTCGAGTAGGTGGAGGACTCCTGAGCATTGAAAGGGGGAATAGCCGGAGAGCAAGAGCTCCAAACAGGTGGACACGAGCGTAGGGAGTAGGAGATGACATGTAGGTATACTTGATTTTGAACCCTCGCCAAGCCATATCATATATATATATATATATACGAGCGTAGGGAGTAGGAGATGACATGTAGGTATACTTGATTTTGAACCCTCGCCAAGCCATATCATATATATATATATATATATAGACACACACACACTACAAGGGCACACTAATTAATTACTGCTCCCTGTTAATTGCTAAGTGTTCATGTGGGGGGAAGAGGGAATAGATGCTTCTGCCATCTTTCGGTATTTCTTGGGTTGCTAGAGTGAACGAGGGAAAAGATCAGTTAGGCGTGATGCGACTTCAAACTACGGGTTTGGATGCATGCATGTTGGCATCACTCGGGAAGGGGGGACGCGCATCACGTGCCTTTGTAAGTCTTTGATTGCGACGTGAATGTCATTAAACTTCTTCCTTTGTCTTGATTCTGACTAATTATTGTAATTAGTTTGGTGTTTAAGAAAGGGCTTTCCTATTTGAGCCCTGGGGTGTGGTTGGCGTGGTGCAGTTTATGCTAGTCTGTGATAACTAATGGATCCATGCATGGTTAGATGCTAAAAAGGGAGGGACAAAGTTAATGCACTGATACTTCCTTTCTTCTGGCCGTCGCTGTTGGGAATTTGGAAGCGTTGGACAAGAGAGGCATTGGATTCAGGACCTTTTTTCCCGCGCAGATATTGCTACAGAGACTTGGGGGTAAAAAACAGAAAAGGTATAATAGATCGATGCTCAGCGTAGATACGCCACCGACAGAGGAGGCACATGGGGATTGGTACGTGACACCCCAACCAAAGCCCTCCCATCTATGAAAAAGGGCACACATGCGCTCTGAGGATGAGTATCGGGTCGAATCTACCCGACTCAGCCCGAAGCTCAACTCAATTGGATTTATTCAAGTTTAAAATTAATTTTGATTAGATTTGAGTTATAAATACAACTCATTTATTAAATGGGTTAGAATTAGGTCGAGGTGATTCAAATTCGACGTGGCTCATTGGTCCATTTATGGAGTCGTCTTATATTCACTACAATAATTTCTACTATTATCGTCAGTTGAAAATCAACAGCAAAATCCATTTAGCTGACGCTATTAAGCAACGCTGTTATTAGCGTCTTTATTTCTTTTTCCCATCAGTTAGAGGACACATCTGATATCGAAATATTGTTCGACCATCGGACAGATTGGATATTTCGATGTCGTTTGATAACTAACGGATATTGTATTTGTCGTCACTTATAGAAGAAGCGATGGTATTTGTATGTCACATTTTCCTTCCGCTACGCGTCCTGTCTTAAGTTTCGTCGTCATTTAAATAAATACACCGTCACTTGTCGATTATAAAAATATTTTGTCGACACTTCTCCTAATAAGCGATGGTATATAAGGTTCTAGAAGAACCACACCTCCTCTTTTTTACTGTCACTTATTCAAATAAATAACAGCAAATGTATATTTTTTGCCATCGCTTATTCAAATAAGTGACGATAAATGTACAATATTTGCGACTAGCGTTCAACTTTAATGCCGTTACTTTTTTTTATAGCCGATGGCAAATTATGTTTTTTTTAATTTTAAAATAATGGGAATTACCTACTAAACCTACTTAAAAGATCTGATTTTATACAAAAATAACTAATGAAAATGAAGATAAATTTATATATCATAAATATAAAGTCTAGTACATAAAAAGTTTGAAAATGAAATATTTACATGCTGCTGCCTCGATACTACCAGCTCCACCTGCACCACCCATGTTGTCGTCATCTCATCTATAGATACTGGGATCTGATGAAGACGGATGCTCTAACTGTCCCTTCTTTAGAAGAATGGATAGAAGCATTTGAAGCTTATCATCCATGGCATTCATCTGATTCTTCATCTCTACCTCTCTCTTCTCCCTCTCCGCCTCGCTCTTCTCCCTCTTCTCCTCTCGTCTCTCTAATGTGTCGATCTTTTGATGTAGCTGATCGACGACACTAGATGAGACGACACCTTTCCTCCCACACCAGTTGAACAACGTGCATGCCCTCCTCGCACTACGAACGAAATCACCGTGGTTCGATGGAATCACTCTCCTAAATGCCTCCTCTAAATCAAGAGGTTGCTAGATGCTGGCGGAGATCTCGTCAGTGGGGGGATGTATTAAGTGTACCATTTACTCCTAAATGTATTAAAAAATATTATTATAATATATACATACAAAGTTATAAATTTTTTGAGTTTAGAAAACTTACGTGTCTCTCTTAGTATTGCCCATGAATCCACTTGCGAGCACCCTCAGCTGCAGCTTTACTGTGGGTGATCTCGTAGATATCCATCCTACTCATTTCCCTCCCATTACATATAGCAGATTGAAAATATGAAAATGATAACATTAAGATAACTTAAAAATTAAGTAATATTCAAGTGCGAAATAGTTACAATACTTACGTAACGGCTCTTGACTATGTCAATGCTCCTTTAACCCAAACAATGGCTCTGTGGTGGAGCTTTGACCCTATTGGCCTTATTTTTTCTTGTTTGCTTCTCTAAATATACATAATATTTTTTATGAATTTAAGATATATGAAATTAATAAAATCATTTTTAATCATTTACTAACCTCCATCTTGGGATTCAATCAATACTCACATGCCTGCTTCTAATGTTCAGGCATGACATCAGGAAGATAATTCTCCATTGCCTCCTCGAGTGAATTGCACTTCGAGAAAAATTAAATACCAAATATAAATTGTTAGAAATAATATATGAAATTATGTATATAATAAAAATGTAAATGTTTAAAAATTGTTACATTTCTCTTGGTCTCTGTCCTCCAATCTTTATGGATTTTGGCAGCCTGCTTAAGGATATATCGAAAGGCATTAGGGTCGTCACCCCAATCGTAATTTTCCTACATTTATTTTTTAAAAAATATGTCAATCTTACTTGATAATAATTTTAAGATAAAGTTATAAAAGAAATAATTAAGATAAAAGAAATTACCTCCAACTGTCGGAAGAGCTACCTCTTCAGCTCTGCGGGAACCTTCCTCCAGTCGAAGTAATAAATAGGCACAATGAACTTAACCATTGTACCCACTCGATCGATGAAGTCCAGGTAATTCTCCGCCTCCCCTATGATTTTAAGCCTGATTGTTATTCTCAGGCCCTTGGGGACACGTTCGAGGTCTAGATTCTTTGTCTTCCCTCATCCTCTTCTTACTTTACCTACGTAAACATTAATCATATTCATTATATATTTCCAATGTTATAATAAACTTTAAAATATCTAAGTAATTTACTTCTTAAAAGTATAAGCGTTCTTACCAAAACTTGTACCCACCGCTAACGGGTCCACATGACCTGGGGACATACTCCCCACCATCTCATCCTCTGCCTCCTCCCCCTCCTCCTCTCCCTCCACATCATCGTTCTCATCTTCGTCCTCCTCATCTGATGCTCCATAATCTGGATCATCTTCTACTTGCTCTTGCAAAGTAGGAGCAATCTCCTTCCCCTTCCCCTTTCCCTTCCCCCCGTATGTAGTAAACGTGCCAGGTCCCCAGGTCGTACGAAACGTGACTGGGAGAGAGCCTAGTGTCGAGGGGGTAGCTGAGCCTAAGGAGATAAATCGAGCTGGGTGGATGATTGTGTCTAAGGGGGACTCTTTCTTTTGGGTCTTTTCTTAAACAACTTCATCTGTAACAAGGAGAAAATGCAATAATCAATACAATTGAAAATCATTATATATAATGTTAGTGCAAGGGCACCACGATCGTCAATTTTAATGATAACAAAACACTTGTATTTTAACATTTGTATTTGATATTAGATTTCAGGAAAATGCAAATAGATACAAGTGTGAAGGAGCTTAGAGCTTGTGTCCATGGTGGATTGGAGGAGCTCGTTGGAGGAGAAGGAGAGCTTGAAGAAGGAAGGAGATAAAGAATATGACATATTTCCTCTCTTGTTTGTTGTACTTTGTTTTTGTTTCCTTTGTTGCCTTTATTTTCTTCCTTAGATGCATGTTAAAGAGCCTCAAAGTATCAACACTGAAGTCCTAGGAACACTTACTAGACTCTAGGACACTTAGGTTTTCCGTGGAGAACTTAGAAGACCTAAATAGGCTTCAGACAGCCTTTTCAGACGTCTGTATGTTGAATCAAACATCCAAAAACACTTAGGCTGGACTTAGTAGGTTCTGTTTGTTGATTTCAGACGACTGACCTTTAGTCTAGACATTTTAGCAGACGTTTGATGACTTGGCCAGACGTCCAATTAGTGGAACATTGGCTTTCACAATATAATCATTGAGAAATGACCTTTAGGCTTCTATCAGACGTCCGTAGAGGACCTTAGATGTCTAATAAGTGACTGTTAGCCCTCGATTGAACCAAAATCACTTCTCTTGAAGCTAATAGCCGTTTATGCCTTGGGAAATCCATTCTCGCAGTTAATTAGGTTTCCAAACATTCTGACCTTGTGCCAGACGTTCGATATGTCGTCTGACTGAGTTACACTAGAGCCTTATTTAGGTCTGACTTAAGTTAATAAGGAAACCTGATGGCAGTGCCATCATGCTCTATAACTCACCTAATTTAGCTAAGTCCTAAGGTAAATTGACCTAAATAATACATAAAAATGGTACAATATCGTATGGAGGAAAATTCAATAGAATAAACCCAAAAGACCACAAAGCAGGTCAGAATAACCAATTTAGGGTTTCCTTTGAAATTATGCTATTAAAGAAAATAATTAAACCCTATGTTTGATCTAACCTAGTTTGATAGGATTTTGATGAAAATATTTCAAATTAAACCTTCTAAAAATTATAAATAAATATTTCACAAGGTTTAATTTGATCACATACGTCAAAGGAGCCAATTAAACTTAAAACAATGACCTAGGTGAATAATTAATGACAAATGAGTTTAAATGGAGGATTTACCAACCAAGCAACTTCAAAACTCAAAATTGACATGACCACCATATTCCCTAGACCTTAATTGAGTTTCCATAAAAAGTTGGACCTGATTTGACAATGTTCGTACCTACTTTGCATTTAGGCCCCTAAGTTCCTTAAATCCTTGCAAGTAGGTCTAATTTCATTACTGTTAGGTCCTCTTCTTACGAACTGGTCCCCGACATCGTCTTCCTCCTTCAGTAGCCAAGGGGTTGTTGACCAAATTGATCGACGACTTTCCAACGCTATTTGTGGCTGTTCGAGCATCGGCTGAGGCTCAACCTCTGAGACGAAGTTGTTCGTCGTTCCGCTCCACATCTATCGGTATATGTCTCGTCGGCTACCGTCGTTGTAACAACCCACGTTCTTCGGTCAAAAATAAACATGGAGATATGAGTTATTGCAAGGACTTCTCGCTACCTCCTGCAACTAATTCATGCACGACCGAGGCTCTATAAAGCCTCGCGATGCTCCTCCGAGTCGAGTCGTCTGGAATTCGAGAGCAACCGTCACCTTCTCCTCTTCCTCTGTGCACTGCCATTGCCAGACCTTGAGGTCTTCTCCACACCTTCGCTCCGCTGCCTCTCACCATCAAACGAGGGTGTAGCTGCCTTCGTCTCTCTCTCGCCAAGCTTCTCAGCCTTGCAGTCGGTTCTCTACCTCCTTCGTTGACCTCAATTCCTTCTCCGATTCTTCACTGGTGGCCTACCACCACCATCGGTCTCCACCTCTCCTTCCTCCAAATTAGGTTAGGGCTTTTCTTCCCCTTCCTTCCCTCTACCTTCTCATCTCTCCAATTTTAACTTCCAACCCCGTTTGAGCCATCACTGACCACCATCTTTAAGGACTCCGACGAGCTTCTTCGCCACATCACCGAGCCCCTTCGCACAGCACGTAGAAATGGGGAAAAGCTTCGGGGATCTTCCCTGAAGCTCCTGGACAGATCTAGGATCAAGAGGTCCATTTTGCTGTGCACAAGTACCCATCGAAGCTACCCTTCGTCTTCACCTCTGGCGACCCCTCTGGTGAGGACTTCTGCATGCTACACACCTCCATCCTCCTTGCCGACACGCCCATAACCTCCGTCGTACTCCACCCATCAAAACCCCTCTCTCTCTCCACCTTCCCGTCCACACAAAACACCCACCGAACAGACCCAGTTCCTCCAGCCATCTCCGCCTCCGTCCGGCCACTACATTGACTCCCACGCAACAAAACCACCACCACTACATTCCTCGTCCACCGATGACCCTTGTGAGCTATTCTGACGTGGCCTTTAGGCCGTTTTTATTGTTTCAGGTGTTCGCTCCTTCACCACCATTGATAGAAGCTTCGAGCGAAGCTGGAAGCTCGTTCTTGCTACGTCTGTCCCAGGCTCTAGCCCCAGGTCATGCAGAAGGGCTCTAGGTTGCGAGACAAGGTTTCAATTGGAAGCCTTCTACTCAATAGCTACTCCGATTGAAGGGGATTCCATCCTTCAGCAGACATGTGAAGAAGAGGGAGGGATTTAGTCCCACCTCGTGGAGAGAAGTAGTGTGTGCACATAAGTTGAATTTGTCGCACCGGCTTATCGCCTTGACACTTGGGGGTGAGGTCCCCCGCACCCCTTCACGCCTCGCCCGTGACACCTCCACGTGGGCCTGGTCCGAACCTGATTACCCACCTAAGCATCACACCTCGACTGCTACCCACTGCAAGCAGCCTTGGTCCTGGGTGCGCTCATATCCGATAAATCGGGTCCAATTGAGTTTGAAAGAGATACTGAAGGAGGGGGAGGGGGCTTTTGCAGCGTGGAATAGTATCCAATACACCCTCGCCCTCAACACTCAAGGTGTCTATGCCTGTTCTCTGTCGTCTGAGGGTAAAGTGCTGAGCTAACCATTGATAATTGATAATTGTGCTAAACCTAGTGAACTTGGTGGTTTAAACCATCACTTTTGCTCTATTTTTTTATCTCTATAAAGAAGCACTTTATTCACTCAGCATATATTACCTTTTGATAGTGATAAATTATAACATTATTCGAGTTATAAATTTAAATGCTTAATTCGATTTGATCACTATCCTTCGACGCGATAATTTTATAATACGATCGAAGCAAGTTAACATTTTGGCACCGCTGCAGAGGTGCAATGTGCATTTATCACTATTATTCTTGATTTTTGACATATCTACCTTGATTGGTTGTTTTGCATGAACTGAACTGATGCACCTAACTTCTGGAACCTGAGGACAACTACTCCGCGGTAGGTAACTCTCTCCTATCTTCTTAATCCCCTCTTTCTTAATTTCAATAAAATAGAAAGGGGTAAAAGAAACATAGGACTCAACCTTGCTGTATTTTCTTAGAAGTTTCATTTATGGTAAGAAATTATAAATTCTGAGCTAGGATCGGCCTAGAAAACACAACCTAGCAATTTCTGAGCCTAAAGGGACTAGTTAATTGAACCCGTGTACTAGAACATTCTTGTTTGAGTCCAACAGGATCATTAAATTACAAATTGGACTCCACTTTAGAGCCAAATTAGGGGTTAACATTTTAGGGGCTATCTAGTACACATTTACAATTATAAAGGAAAATAGCATTCACATTGTATGCTACCTAAGCCTTGGTTGAACTGATTTACAACTTAACCCTAAAATACAAGCCCTAAGATCACTTGAACCCTAAAAGAAGTTACTTAATAACATGTTTGCTTAACCAAAACAGGGTGATTTGGGTGAGTTAACCCGGATTATATTCTCAACATTAGGATAGGTTAGGTGGAATTGGTTCACTTGGTGACCCAAGAAACCTAAAAATTAGGTCACAATTAGAATAAACTCTTAATCAAGTGATAATTTGAGGCACAAATAGGCTTAAAATTTGATAGACGTAGGACCTCAATCCACACGTATCCAGTCTATTTGGAACTGTAGTGACAAGAGAGGTTGAGTAAGGGAAACCCTGTAACCCGTAGGGGCGCTCTACCGTGTAGGGGTCTTCGCGGGGTTCTCCCTCTCTGGCTGCCAAAGTAATTCTCAAGCGGGTGGATTTGTGATCTAAAGGCCATTGCCTCTAATAAGCCTAAGCCATCCAAATATATTTTTGGGTGTCTCGATTGGGTCTAATTGAAATATAGTCCCTCATCTTTTCTATAATGCATGCACGGTATGAGGTCCTTAAGACCAGTCTTAAGACCTCCTCTATTAGTTCATTCACGTCGAGGCCAGCACCCAACTAACTTGTTTGGGTCTTCTTCTAATCTGATCTCTATCTCCTCCGACCCACCTACATCCAACCCAGGTTCTCCGTTTTCTGATTCTGACTCAATGGAAAACCCTGGTCCAGAAGGAGATGACATCCAACAACTGCAAAACCAACTTTAGACTGTCACGGATCTTATTAATGGGTTGGCAAACCCTAGAGCAGGTCGACAAAAGGGGGATCATTATAATCTCGCAGAAGTGGCTATCGAGCCCAGAGTGTGTATTCCGGTTGGGGGACTTGAGATCGAACTTAAGCCGAATATTATCAGCTTGATTCCCCATTTCCACGGGATGGGTTCTGAAGACCCATTCCAACACATTCAAGAGTTGAAACATTTGGCCCAGACTCTCAGACCAACTGTTCAAAACTGGAACACTCTACTCATGAAGATGTTCCCTTTCTCACTTAAAGAGAAAGTTGCCTACTGGTATCGATCTTTGAATCGACCGATCAATACCTGGAATGAATTACAAACTAAATTTCTAAGGAAATACTTCCCAGTAGGGTGTATTAACACCCTAAGGAATCAAATTACGCATTTTCAACAAAATGTAGGGGAACCACTTCATGAGGCATGGGATCGCTTTCTCGATCTCATGCGGAAATGCCCACATCATAGAGTTCCTAAATGGGAACAAGTCCAATCTTTTTACTGGGGATTACGTGAAGATATTCAGCTTTTCGTCGATGCAACTTGTGGAGGCAATTTCATGGGCAAGCATGAGAATGCTATTTGGGAAATTCTCGAAATTATGGCTGAGAATTCAATAAACAATGCATCCATAGGTATATTCGATAGGATGACTACCTGTGGATTGACGAGCACATGCAGGACACATGAAGCACAAGACTTATCCTCTTCCGTTGACATGGAGATTGTGGCCAGTCGATTGGATAAAGTCTCAATAATTGAGAAAAAGCTTGACAATTTGACTCGCCAGCTGCAGAAGGTCACTTCTTCTCAACATAACACACATGCACAACCACCCGCAAGAAGGGAGGCCGTGCGTAATATTCACCACACCGGGATGGATATGAATTCGTCCCCTTCTAACTTTGGGTTCGAGGGAAACTCTGAACCTACTTATCCTAGTTGGGGGTCCTCTGAACCCCATTATCCTAATTTTTTCGAAGCTCCTCAACCCTGTGAGGAACTCCATGCCATCCAGAACAACCCCTATTCCAATTCCTATATTCCTTGATGGAGTAATCATCCTAAGTTCTCCTGGTTGGGGAATTTCTATCCTCAAAATTCTAGACCTCAATATCCACCCCGACCACAAAATCTGCACTCATATCAGCCTACTCAACCTAGGCCCAATCCGAATTTTCAACATGGGCTTAGTAAAGATGATCAAATGAGCATGATTCTTCAGACCCTAGCTGATATGTAGAAGACTAATGTTGCTATGTAGAGGCAGCATACTGCGGATATGGTAGATGTATGCAACTAGATTGCGCAAATGGTTGGGACTCGCCAGCCAAGCGCATTACCCTCACAACCTCTGCCAAACCCTAACAACGTGCCAAATCAGAGGTACGTTGTAAACCCAAAGCAGGGCCAAATTCATTATGTGCAACCAGGCCCTTCTGCACCTATATATCAAGATGGGTCAGAAGCGTCAACTTATGTACCTGACTCATCTTAGCAGCAGCAGCAGCAGCCACCTATCCTACCCACTCTTCCATATCCTGCGGGATTACATTCTGTCACAACCCATAGTGGTAAGTGTACTAAGGATCCTGAGCCTAAGAGATACATTAAACCTAAACCTAGTGTTACGAAGATGGGCATCAGACGTAGTTTAAGACGTCTGGGAAGTGGCCCAGACGTCTGGCCAAACGTCCGGAACCCTTTCCAGACGTCTGGTAATAAATTTTTTCAGCGTACGAGTTCGCATCTATGCGCGTGCGTGCGCAGACTGAACCCACCGCCTTCGTTCTTCGCTTTTCTCTCCCTCCCTGCAGACGACGCCGCCTTCTCTTCTCTCTCTCCCTGCGCTGCCTTCAAATAGCGGTCCCCTCTCCCTCACCCTCACCCTCACTCCACCGCCTTCACCTTCTCCTTCTCCCTACGAGCGAGCGAGAAAGAGAGAGAGTGCGGCAGCAGTGGCTGTAGCGAGCGTGCGGGAAGGAGGAGTGTCACGAGAGGAAGAAGAAAGCTCGACCGCGAGGGTGCGAGCTTGCTGGGGCAGCTAGAGCCGGCCGGTGGGGGAGCAGCGAGTGTAGGGTGTCGCGGAGGGGTGCTGCAGCTCGGGCAACAGGCGGACGCAACGCAACGCGGCCGTGCGTCGCTAGCGGAGAGCGAAAAGGGTCCTGATTCTAGGAAAATTTTCCAGAATCATACGTCTGGACTTACGTCCAGACGACGCAGGAGACGTCTGGAGAAAGGTCTAGACGTCTGACAGGTACAATATTTTCCTACCTTCTTTTTACGCGTGTACAGCCATGCAGCCGTCCGCCGCGTTCTTCTGCGCCTCTTCGTGATGAGAGCGGGTGTGTGGGTGCGTAGGTGTTATTCGGGAGGGCGCGAGGGCTCGCCATCCCATACGAATCAAACGTCTGGCCACAGTACTAGACGACGGAGAGGACCTCCAGACGTTCGGGGTGACAATCGGACATCTGGAAACTAAGACCAGACGATCCAGCGGGCTTCTGGACGTCTAAAGGACTGCGCAGACCGAGGTATGACATGATCGGCCTTTTAAGACATCTGGAAGAGGTTCCAGATGTCGGATTTTGGGCAAATTCGTCGTTTTTGACCCTTTTAGGGCACGTTCGGAGTCTGTTTTCCACGTTTCGAGTTGCGTTCTTTTCATATTTATTTCCTCTACCTGTTTGCAGTAATTGTATACTGTTCTGAGAAACTCCTTGTGTTGATCCTTGTGTTAGGACCCCGTTCCGTTGCGACTCTGGGGGTTGCGGAGGCATGCGGGATTACCGATTACGCACCCAGTACTCCTGGTTTTGCGAGTAGAGTGGTCCTCTAATTTATTTAACAAAATTTGTACAATTATGAAACAATTTAGTAGAGTCTAGGGCATTGCATAAACCCTAGGACTGAGAAATTAGATTGAATGATAGATCCTAGGGTACGGCATGAATCTTAGGACTGGAAAACTAGATTGAATGATAGATCCTAGGGTACGGCATGAATCCTAGGACTGGAAAACTAGTTGAATATATAAACATTGCAGTCTTGAAAAAGTAGAAAGGAAATGATAACTGCCTGTAAATTGGTTAACAGCTGCCTGTTATGAATGAATAAATACGGTTGAGAACATGGGTTATATGAATATAAAGCTGGAACGGTGAGACCTAAGTTGGCTGAGTTAAAAGAGCATGAACCCTACGGGGAATTAAGAGTAGAACTCCTGGAAAGGGAATGTAATAGAGTTGGGGAAGTGAGCTGGCCCTTAAGTACATAGTACCAAGGAGAGCGACTGTCCCCCTATTTAGTGCAGAGCGGAGCTAGCTGCCCCAAGGACCCGGGGTTAGGTCTGGCCACTTTGTACCGACTTTTGGCCCTCGTGTATACAGTACCGAGGAGAGCTACTAGTGTAAGGAGAGCACTAGCTACCCCACGGGCCGCGGGGTTCTGCTAGCTCTCCTACACCGACTTGTTAGGCCCATTGGGCAAACTAGGGTAGTCAGGCGAGGGTGCGCAGACTGTGAAGGGGCAAGACCCCTATTTGGTTACTGTGGAGGGGCAGGACCCCTGTTACTGCGAGGGCTCTGCCCTATACTGGTTCCGTGCTGTGCTTTGGGCGCACCCGTTAACGGAAACAACTGACCGCGTGCCAGTGCAAGGTAACTACCCGTGCGTTTATCGCACATGCCGTAGTCACCGTTACGTCTGTTAGCGACCTTAGGGTGGTTGACTGAGGGTAGGACCACCACAGGGGACTCTCCCGTCCAGGAGAGCACCACATGTTACTTCTACTTTTCGGGAAAGACTGCAATCAAGATCGTTCTTACGAGGAACATTCAAGATCAAGAGAAGGATCTGAGAAATAATCAATAGTGAATAAATGGAAAAATATAAAGAAAGAAAGTAAAAATATAACAACTACTGTACACTCTACTGCTTCTTTTAGCTTTTAGTTGCCACTCTACTCAGCGTTTCGCTGACGTGTCACCCTTGTTACCTTTTCAGGACTAGGTGTTGAGCAGCCAAAGTCAGTGGCTACAGAGGGCGCTGGGCCTAGTAGAGCCCAGTAGTGTTACCTGTAGTACCTACTGTACTTTTCTTCCGCTGTAGTGAGTAGTTTTCTGTTACTCCCTGTACTCTCTTTATTGTAAGGTTCACGTTATGTACATATTTGTTTCTCTACTGTTGTGGTGGTGTATACTGTAGTGTTTCTTTCCTTTACTGTTGTATTTTGTTACTGTTAGTTATATACATGGTGAATGTGGTTTATTTTACTGCTCTGTTGGTTACTTTCTCATTGGACGACTGGGTATTGGGACCAGTCGAGTCGGTCCGATCCTCGTGTCTAGTAGGGATTCAGGAATCGGGTCGTTACACCTAGTACATCTCAATCCGGAGTGATTATTAAGGACAACTCAGGCACTATAGAACTCACTCCAGAGGAGCCTAAGACCACACCTTTTCCTGAGGCCTTGACCAAAGGAAATAAGGGTAAGAAACCACCTCAAGTTGACAAGGACTTGATCAATCTCTTTGAGAAAGTCCAGATTAGCATTCCCTTGATGGATGCTATACGCCATGTACCTGTTTACACACAATTTTTAAAAAACATTTGCACTCCTAAGCGAAAGCCGAAGAATTCTAATGGAAGTCCTATTTTGCTATCGGAGCAGGTTAGCTCCATTATCTTGAGCAAGCCTCCGTAGAAATTGAAAGACCCTGGCACCCCTCTGATCTCCTGAAAGATCGGGGATTTAGAATTTAACCGAGCTCTTTTGGATTTAGGTGCATCCATTAACCTCATTCCCACATCCCTCCTAAAACATTTTGAGGATTATGAACTTAAACCCACGGAAGTGACATTATAGTTAGCCGATCGATCTATTAAGTCACCCCGTGGAATTTTGGAGGATGTAATTGTAAGAGTTTGGGATTTCTATTTCCTGATGGATTTTATTGTATTAGACATGGATACACCAGAAAACCTAAAAGATACACCTATAATCTTTGGGAGACCATTCCTAGCAACAACTAAGGCAAACATTAATTGCGAAGAGGGCTAAATGGAAATAAAATTCGGGGATAAGACGATGAAAATTGATATTTTTGAGGCCCATAGAGGAATCAATTGTGGTGTAATTCAAGAAATAAATAGAGTCGATTCACTTCTCAAGGATCCTATTACTAATGTAGATATAGATATTCCTGAGCAAGAATCCTTAGAAGCCCAATCCTAATTACATCTTGAGGAACCTAGTCCACCTTTAGTTCCCCCTCAGGCGCCCCGACCTTCCTACTGCTGCTGAGAACTAGGTACTTGAACTGAAACTACTTCCTGACAATCTCAAGTACGTCTTTTTGGGTTCAAACAACACGTTCCTGTGATTATCAACTCCTCTCTATCCACAGATCAAGAAACACATTTGATTTCCGTCCTCCGAGAGCATCGCAAGGCCATTGGTTGGACCTTAGATGATCTCACCGGCATAAGTCCTTACTATACCCACCGCATTTTTACAAAAGAAGGCCCACGACCTATGCACGAAGGGCAGCGCCGACTCAATCCAAATCTTCAAGAGGTCGCAAAGAAAGAGATAATTAAATGGCTTGATGCGGATATTATCTATCCCATCTCTGATAGCCATTAGGTTAGCCCAATTCATGTGCTACCTAAGAAGGCTGGGCTAACCATTATCAAATCTGAGTCTGGAGAATCCAACCCCACCAAAATTGCAAATTCGTGGAGAGTCTGCATAGACTATAAGAAATTGAATACCTCCACGAAGAAGGACCACTCTCGCTACCTTTTATTGATCATATTCTTGAAAAATTAGTGGGAAATCAGTATTTCTATTTCTTGGATGGATACTCAGGCCATAATCAAGTGGCCATTCATCCTGAAGACCAGAAAAAAATCACGTTCACCTGTCCCTACAGGACATTTGCGTTCCATAGAATGTCTTTCAGACTCTGCAATGCACCTGCTACCTTCCAACGGTGCATGTTGGCAATATTCTCGGACATGGTGGGCGAATCCTTAGAGGTCTTCATGGATGAATTTTCTATCTTTGGAAAAACCTTCGATGAGTGTCTGGGCCACTTGACTAAAATCCTCCAATAATGCATCAACGTAAATCTAGTCCTGACCTGGGAAAAGTGCCATTTCATGGTTCCCCAGGGCATCATTCATGGACACCTTGTGTCTGAGCAAGGTATCCAGGTTGACCGAGCAAAGATCAATTTAATATCCAAACTCCCTCCCCCTTCCTCGGTCAAAGAAATCATATCCTTCTTGGGGCACATCGAATTCTATCGTCATTTTATTTCTAACTTCTCAAAAATTGCCAAGCCCCAGTACTGGGTCCGGCTGGGTTTGAAAGAGATACTGAAGGAGGGGAAGGGGGGTTTTGCAACGTGGAACAGTACCCAGTACACCCTTGCCCTCAATACTTAAGGCATCTGTGCCTGTTCTCTGTCGTCTGAGGGTAAAGTGCTGAGTTAACCGTTGATAATTGATAGTTGTGCTGAACCTAGTGAACTTGGTGGTTTAAACCACCACTTTTACTCTATTTTTTTATCTCTATAAAGAAGCACTTTATTCACTAAGCATATATTACCTTTTGATAGTGATAAATTGTGTGAATAATTGCTCCCAGAGACGACCTCGGATTTCTTTTGATTCGAGTTATAAATTTAAATGCTTAATTCGATTTGATCACTGTACTACGACACGACAATTTTATAATACAAACAAAGCGAGTTAGCAAAACCCATCTAGGATTAGACATCTAGTTTAGTTTCCAGACATCTTAAGAGTATCTTTCAGACATCTGATAATTTGCCCAGACATCTGATGACTCTGTCAGAATCATTAATGATTTTGACTGCAGCTTATTTTGCCTTGGGATGATCCCCAACGGCTACCTAAGGCTTCCACAGCCTTTCTAGGCCTTCCTAATCCATCTATAAATAGGAGAGGCCCCCTGCCTTGTGATATAGACACATCTATTTAGGTTAAAATGACAAATTATACATGTTCCTAAGCTTAGATTTGCATTTCATGTCATAAATATTGCATAGAATGTATCATTCTGCATTTAGAGTAGTTGTATATATCTTAGGTTAATTAGGTCCTTTTTATGGTCAAGAGAGAAGGAGATTTATTTTGGAATCTCGAATTGACGATCCAACTGTACGGATCTAATCAAGACGACGATCAGAGTCCAACGCCTCCGAAATTGCCTTGATCGAAGTCCCATAGCACCTTATGCAGTCCAAGGAAGATCAATGGCCAAGGGACTAGATGATGTAATTCAAAGCTTCAAACAACAAAGCGGACCGCGCGAATGGATTCGAGTCGACGATCGCAGCCCAACGGCATGAAAATCGACTCAAGCAGAGCTCTGTAGTAGCCCCTACAGTGAAAAGAAGATGGACAACCCAGATTGCGCCACTTAGGGCAACCTAGGTCACCCATGCGCACGCACACACCACCACATGCACACAGCAGCACTGGCATGCACTTGCGCACGGAGGCATTAGCAACAATGGCACGTATCGTGTGAGCGCACGCGACAAGGGCGTCTACAGCACACGACAAGGGTGTGTACAGCGCGCGTCAGCAGTGCAGCAGCAGGGGCGCGTGAGCGGGATCTTTAGCAACATTTGTGGTGGATCTTCATCAACCTTTATGACCGTCGCTAAATGTCCTGTATACGAATTTGATTCTTTCTTCCACTATAAACGGACCCTTACCCATCCCATTTTTCTTCATATCTTCCTTTCACCACCTCCAAGGCTCTAGAGAGAGCTTATCCCAATCTCGGGATGCTCCTCTAGAGTAGAAAAGAAAATAGTTTTCCCACCTCTCATCCCCATTCGTGGAGCATCTCGTGGCCATCCTCTCACTACCCCTCGGGAAGAAGATCCTCGCCACGATGATGTCCTGCCCCATCCTCCGACTCCGTCCTCCTTCGTCCAGCTCCTCACCACCTTCCTCCAAGCGACGTCAGAGTGATTCGTCCTCCGAGCAACCTTCGAGGGGGATTCTCTCACCTCTTTCTATCTTTATTGCTTTCGTAGTGTAATCTTTTCCACTTTCTTAGTTATAAAAAAATATTTAATTAAAAATCCATGATTGTTTCTCTCTCTCTTATATTTTCGCAAGTATATTAGCTAGATAAACAATTATCGATTTGATCTCTTGCTTTCTAAAAAAATTCCAAAAAATTATAAAAGATAAAAATAACAAAAATAAATAAAAGCGAAATGTAGAATTTTTTCAAAATCAAACGTTCACCTCCCTGTGTTCGACCCAGGACTCACTTTTTGAGTTTCGGTTATAAATTTTACTTGATAAACGTATTTTGCAAGCTACGACATCGGGTTCTCCAAACCCCGATTTCAACACGCGAAACACACCCTAATTACCTTGTAAACACACACCAAGTATTAGCATTTCCACATATTTTGTGTCCAAGAGTAGTAGAAGCTTTAGCTCTCGAATCGTTCGTTCCACACCCGAGAGCTTCATCCAGCTATGTGTAGTTTCCCTGGTAAGAGGGAGTGACGCAATAAAGTGAGGAATAAAATATAACAATCTCACAAAATAAACAATCACACAATGTACACAATTATTTTTAGGTGGAAACACAAATCGGGTGAAAACCACCACCTAACCCTCTCGAGTTAGGATTTTCCGATCAACCAAGTTAATTAAATCCACTAACGTACTACTTAAACGAGGGTAGTACAACCTCAATTACAGCCACGCTACTTTATACGAGGTTAGCGTACCTCAAACCCCTTCTCTTCACAAGAAGGATTTTGTCTCATGAAGGAGACGGGAATTCGCAAAGCGAATACCCAACCAAATAACAAAGAAAAGTACAAATAGTCTTAGAGAGCCAACAAAGATATTCTAAAACTAAGCTTCTATAGGAGTAAGGATGCTTCCCTTTGGTGGAAGTGCGTCGACGACGCGGATGCGTGAACCACGCGGTAGCGCTTCGTCGCTCTCGTAAACTACGGCGGGAGAGCGGGTGCGCAAATGATTAATGCTCCCTAGATGTAGAACTTGAGCTTGGAGAGCAAGAGCTTTTCTTGGACACAAAAGAGTGGAAAGTATGTTGCTATGTGTGTCTTGGTGTATCTTTGAGTGGTAAAGGTCCCCCTCTATTTATAGAGGCTCTAGGAAGGCTTTGGAAGGCTTTGGAAGGCTTCCATAACCATTGGGTGCAAGCTCCAAGAAAATTAGGCCGAAATCAGGGTTAATCATTACACAGACAGGGTTATCAGACGTCTGATCCTGGCATTGGACATCTGGAAAACCAGTTTAAGATGTCTGGGAACAAAGTCAGACGTCTGATTTTAGGCGGGTTTCCTTCCTGACTTGAATCAGATCTAAATAAGGTTCTAGTGCATCGTCATCAACCGACATACAGGACATCTGGAATGATGTCTAGACGTCTGGAAACCTACTCTTCTGCGGAAATGGATTCCTAAGAGAGTGCAACGGCTATAAAATCTTTGAAAAGAGATTTTAGGTCAGTCGAGGCAAAACGGTCATGTATCAGATGTCTGGGGTCCTCTACGGACGTCTAATACAAGCCAACGGTCATTTCCTTTAGTATTTACTAAGTCAGCCAACGGTCCACTAATTGGACGTCTAGCAGAAACATCAGACGTCTTATAAGACGTCTGGACTAAGGTCTGGACGTCTGATTTCATCAAATAGAACTAACTAAGTCCAGCCTAAACATAATCGGACATCTGAGTCAACAGTCAAACATCTTAAAAGTATTTATCAGACGTATAATTTTCAGATTAGACGTCTGAAAAGGCTGTTTGAACCCTATTTTGATTTTCTAAGTTCTCTACAGAAAACCTAAGTATCCTAGGGTTGTGTAAGTATTCCTAGGACTACTATTAGGGTTCTTTGAAGCTCTTTAACATGAATCTAAATAAAGAGCAACAAAAAAAACAAAAGTACAACGATTACAACAAAAGGAAATCTATCCTATTCTTCATCTCCTTCCTTCTTCAAGCCATCGCTCCTCACGAAGCTCCTCTGTTCTCTGTCAAGCTCCTCTAATCCATCCTGGATGTGAGCTCGAACTCTGTTTAACCACGTTTCCATTTGCAATTGACCTGAAATCTAAGACTCCAAGTGCAAATGTTAAATGACACGTGTTTTGTTATCATCAAAACAAACGATCGCGGTGCACTAGCACCAACACTATGCACCCGCTCTTACTCCGCGATTACGAGAGCAAAGTAGTGCCTACCGTGATTCATGCATCCACGTCAAGGTGACACACTTCCAGCAAAGGGAAGCATTCTTTAGCTATGGTAGCTAGGTTTATTTTGTAGCTCTATAGGTTGCTTTGTATTTTACTTTGTTAATTGGTTGGATATTCGCTTTACGAATCCCCGTCTCCTTCATGAAACAAAAATCTTCTGGTGAAGAGAAGGGGTTTTGAGGTTACGCTACCCTTGTATTTGTAGCGTGGTTGTAAGAGGTTCAGTCACTCTCATTTTAAGTGACTTGGATAATGGATTTGATTGACTAGGTCGATCGGAAAATCCTAACTCGAGAGGGTTAGGTGGTGGTTTTCACCCGATTTGGGTTTCCACTTAAAAATACCTATGTATCTTGTGTGATTGTCTATTTGTGAGATTGATTTATTTTAATTCCGCACTTTATCTATTTTTCGCAAATCTCACCCCCTCTCGTTTGGAATCAACAGTTGGTATCAGAGTAGGTCTTGCAGATCGGCGTAACACATCGGCAAGAGATTAAGAGATCATAGAGGGAAAGACGTTTGTACACACGGAAGGACACGACACCTCGCGACCACCATATTTTGAAGGTACTAATTTTCCATATTGGAAAACACGTGTCTCTATGATTGCAGGCCTACGACTTCCAGGTTTGGGAAAAATGCGAGTCCACATTTGTGATTCCCAAGAAACCCATGGGAGGTTACTCGAAGGAACAAACGCGACTTTTGTCACAAAATGCCGAAGCAATGAACGCCTTGTATTGTGCGTTAAGTTCAAAAGAGTTCGACCAAATTTCGCAATACACAACGGCATTTGAGATTTGGCATGCCCTCAAAGTAGCTCATGAAGAGACGAGCTCGGAGGAAGAAGAGGAAGATCCCAAAGAAAAGAACAAGACCGCATGCCTTAGTTTCATGGCAATCGCAGAAAGCGATAACAGCGAAAATGAGGTAAACTCGGATTTACAAGATGCTTTTAATGAGTTATTTGAAATTAGTAAATCACTTAAAGTAGAAATAAAAATATTAAAAAGAATCTTAGTTATCTAAAAATTGAAAATGAAATATTAGAGATAAAACTTAAGGACCTAGAAAGTAGTTCTAATTCTAATAATGATAATTTGTTGTTAGAGAATAATAATCTAACAAATGAAAATAGTGAGTTGATTAAGGAGAATACATGTTTAAAATTAGAAAATTCTTATTTAAACTAAGATGTATGTTATAGAAAGAGAACTTGCATGTCTTAGGGAAGAATCTAATAAATTGATGAACAAATTAGATAATTTTTCTAATGATAAAGTTAGCTTTAGCCCTAAGGTTGAGCAAGGATCTCCTTCTAAGAGACCAACTAACAAATCTGGATTCAAGCTAACTTGGATACCGAAAGTTCAAGTAGAATCTTGTTTTGTAGGTTTTCAAGGATACAAGCTCAAGAATGATCAACTAGAATTGGGAGGATCAAGGAATAGACCAAGGAGGAAGACGAGAAGATCAACAAGACAACGAACAAACAACTAAGCCGTCTCACGTTTACTGCCTGATTGGAGACTAGCACCAATGCCTGGACCTCCAAGCTACGGATAGGAGCCCCATCCGGTTTGACATCCACCTCCATTTGGGCCATTCTATTAGCCATGATAAGTGAGGTACACCCTTAACCCTATCTTTTCATTTATGGCATCAAAATAGGGGGAGTTTAAAATTGATTAGCTAATTGTCCATCTTTAAGGGGGAGTTTTAAAAATAACATAGCTATATTGCCTTTAGAAAGGGGGAGGTAATAACATAGCTATCTTGTTTTATGGAAAAGATGAAATTCGAAGAGCATGTTTTAAGGGGGAGTTTAGGATAATTAAAAACTGTAATACATTTTTAATAATGTCAAAACGGGAGAGGATTTTATGGATTATTATATATGGTTTTGTCATCATCAAAAAAGAGGAGATTATTGGTGCAAGGGCACCACGATCGTCAATTTGATGATAACAAAACACTTGTGTTTTAACATTTATATTTGAGCTTTAGATTTCAGGAAAATGCAAATGGATACAAGTGTGAAGGATCTCAAAGCTTCTTCTATGGTGGATTAGAGGAGCTCGTTGGTGGAGAAGGAACTTCGCGAGGAGCGACAGCTTGAAGAATGGAGATAAAGAATAGGATAGATTTCCTTTCTTGTTCGTTGTACTTTATTTTTGTTTCATTTGTTGCTCTTTATTTTCTTTCTTAGATGCATGTTAAAGAGTCTCAAAGTATCAACATTGTAGTTCTAGGAACACTTACTAGACCCTAGGATACTTAAGTTTTCCGTAGAAAACTTAGAAAACCTAAATAGGCTTCAGACAACCTTTTCGAACGTCTAATACAAAAATCAGACGTCTGATAGTGAACTTTAAGACATCTAAATGTTGAATCAGACGTCTAAAAACACTTAGGCTGGACTTAGTAGGTTCTGTCTGTTGATTTCAAACGATCGACCCTTAGTCCAGATGTTTTAGCAGACGTCTGATGACTTAGCCAAACATCTAATTAGTAGAATGTTGATTTTCACAATATGATCATTGAGAAATGACCTTTAGGCTTCTATCAGACGTCCGTATAGGACCTTAGACATTTGATAAGTGACCGTTAGCCCTCGATTGAGCCAAAATCACTTCTCTTGAGGCTAATAGTCGTTTGTGCCTTGGGAAATCCATTCCCACAGTTAATTAGGTTTTCAGACGTCTAGACCTTGTGCCAGACGTCCGATATGTCATTTGACTGAGTTACACTAGAACCCTATTTAGGTCTGACTCAAGTTAGTAAGGAAACCCGTCTAGGATTAGACATCTGATTTAGTTTCCAAACATCTTAAGAGTATCTTCCAGACATCTAATAATTTGCCCAGACGTTTGATGACCCTGTCAGAATCATAATGATTCTGATTGCGGCTTGTTTTGCCTTAGGATGATCCCCAACAACTACCTAAAGCTTCCATAGACTTCCTAAGCCTTCCTAAGCCATCTATAAATAGGAGAGGCCCCTTGCCTTGTAAACACACACCAAGACACACCAAGTATTAGCATTTCCACATCTTTTGTGTCCAAGAGTAGTAGAAGAAGCTCTAGCTCTCCAAGCGTTCATTCCACACCTGAGAGCTTCATCCAGCTGTGCATCACTCTCACTCCGCGATTACGAGAGCGAAGTAGTGCTTACGCGTGGTTCACGCATCCGTGTCAAGCTGATGCACTTCTAACACAAGTGGGTACACCTCACATCTATTCAATGAAATAAAAAATAATATGTAGGAACACCCCACATCTAGCAAAAACTTATCGTTTCATTGAATTAAATTGAAAATATTGAAATTATACCTCTAATTATAACAACTTTCAAGTATACTCATCACCGATACCCTGTAATTTGAAAAATAAAAGTAATAAAATAAAACATTATAAATGCCAGTGTATAGAAAATAAATAAATAAAAAGTATAATGCGTAAGAGTAACATATTTTGAACATGTGTGCGTGATTAGGTTTAAGTTTTGGTACTTTTAGTGTATATAAAATGCTAGTAGAAGTCTAGGTTTCTTCAACTTGAATATGAATTTGATTTAAACAAAAATGAAACAAAGCAAAGAAATTGTTACTAATGTTAGATGTCCACGTCTACTGCATTTGAGTCTATATGAACTTGTTTCCATTAATTCTTGGTATGCTTCAGACCGTGCGTCAAAATAATTATGTGGTACTATTCTTATTGTTATAACCCATCCCTATGGTAATTATCTGGGACATAGAAAACTTGTGCCGCTTAACATGTCAACGTGAATGGTTCATCAAACTAAAAAATTTGACGGTTATGATTTAAACTTAAAAAATTGCATTTCTTGTCAATTTTGAAACCAGTGTCCTCTTTAGAAAATCAAACTAATGGCCCTTAAATATGACAACTCTACGATCATATCTGAAGTTCTCCACAATTTCTTTGATTTCACCATAGTATTCATCTAGACCGGTGAAAAGATCTGAATTAACAGCTCCGACCTATTGTGTAACATTTCTATCATCAATTTCTTTTATTTTGAATCTGAACCCATTTATTATATACCCAGAGTGGCAATGTGCATAATGTATTGGTGTATCGGCAATTAAATCAAAATCTGGTATCCATCATAAGTCTTTATCTTCTTTTAATTGATTAACTTGATCTTTAAACTAATCTAAAAAGCCAAATTCGGATGTCCGTGAATGAGTTAATCATTTGAATTCATCGTAGAATGGATCAATTTTTGGAATTTCTTTAAAAATATATAGATGTGCCAAACGTCTGTCATTTTTTAAAATTTTCTTGTACTCTATATGAAGAATTGACCTTCCTCTAATATAAAAAATTGTTAAACATTCTTCATTATTGTCATTGTATTCCCCCTCATAGTTCCTTTGAAGTTTATTAAAGCAATTATCAGTTTTATTTATGTACATGAAGGTAAAATTTATACACTCCTTTACGAGATAACCTTCTACAATTAAACCTTCCAGCTTTACCTTATTCAAAACATAATCTTTAAGCTTTTTCAAATATCTCTCAACAGGATTTTCAAAACATCAATCTAAATTGTATAAGTCCACTGATTCTCGCTTCATTTGCAAGATGCAACGTAAGATGAATTACATCGAAAAAGGCTAGGGGAAGAATTTGTTCCATCTTACAGAGAGTAATAACTATTTGTTTATCCCAGTGATCCAATGTATCATTTTGTAGCGTTTTCAAACAAATAGCTTTGAAAAATCTGCTCATCTTTGTGAATGAATCAACAACTAACTCAGGCAGTATCCCTTGTATCGTCAGTGGAAACAATACTTGCATATAAACATGAGAGTCATGACTTTTCAAGCCAGATATCTTTTTCTGCGTTTCATTCACACAACGAGAAAGCTGCGATGAAAAACCATCTGGCACCCGAATTTCCTTTAAGAAGGAGAACAATCTACTCTTCTGGTTCTAATTCAAGCTGTAAATAGCAGGTGAGAAGTAGCCATCCTTCTCAAAAATATGCAGCTCTGAACGTATCCCCAAACTCTTCATGTCTTTTCTTGTTTTAACTGTGTCCTTTGGATCATCAGTCAGATTTAATATGTCTAAGATGTTATCCATCACATTCTTTTCAATGTGCATAACATCTAAATTATGACGTATTATAAGATCTTTCCAGTATGGCATCTCCATAAAGAAAATGCTTTTATTTCAAAATTCAGAATTTCTCAAGGTCGTCTGGTCTTGTTTGAATGGTCGACCCAACTGTATCTCACCCATTTCTTGTAATCTCTCCATTATAACCTGACCCGGCAACCTGATAGAATTTGTATTAAGTTTATTTTTCAGATTTTTCTTTGAATACTAGCACATCCTGCCATCAATTTTACCCCTAAACTGTGGCATTCACCCTTTACGTTCAATATGTGAAATATGTGATACCCTGAGTAACATAATTTCTTACTTTCCGGCAGTCGTAGGTGATGAGTATCTTCCATACAGACTGGGCAAGCAAGTTTTCCTTTAGTGCTCCAACCTAAAAATTTGTGTATGCAGGGAATTAGTTTATGGTCTACAATAGTGTTGCATGCATATTATAAAATTCTTTCTTTTCTGCATCATATGTCTTCACGCCGGTGTATCGCAACTATTTTAGTTCATCGATTAATGGCTAGAGAGAAACATCTATTGCATTTCTTGGTTATTTTGGATCGTGGATTAATAGGGTCAACATCATAAATGACAATCTCATACACAACCAGGGAGGTAAGTTATAAGTGACCTTTACCATTGGCCATATAGAGTACGACAGGCACATTCTTTTAAATGGATCGAATCCATCGCTTGCAATATCCGACCGCCTGTTCCTTGCTTCTAAAGCGAATGAATTATTTCTTTTGTCAAATCTCTTCTACTCCTTTGAATCAGTAGGATGGCTTATTCTTCTATCTTGAGATTTACAATCTTAGTGCCATGTCATCCATCGTGCAGTTTTAGTTTATATAAAAAGGTGTTGAAACTTTAGGTATCAGTGGAAAGTAACGAAGAACCTTCTGAGGTTGTTTCCTCTTACTTTCACTTTTACCTTCCTTATATCCCTCATGTCCACATTCGAGATAGTTACTAAAGTTTACGAATTCATTTATGAAAAGAATGCAGTCATTCAGACATGCATCGATTTTCTGACAGTCCAAACCAAGCTTACGATCTATTTCCTTGCCTCATACCATGAAGCTAGAAAATTATTAGAGTTATTTAACAGCTCAGCAATAAAATGATGTACATGAATTTAGCATTAGCTCTCTGTTCATAACCTTCAATTGAAACATCTTCAATAAAAACGAAAACTTTGACATTTTCGTAACACCGGGAGCAATAGGATCCTCAGCTACCTTAACAGCATCATAGAACGAATCACAACTGAACGGATCTTCCTCATCTGTATTTATATCCTCTCCTTCTCTCATCTCGTTCAACATTTCTTGTATTTCTTCACCTCCACTATCAACAATTTCCTCGTCAATCTCTTCTTCAACAATGTTGTCACTGTTTATGACTTTTTCAGCAAACTCCTCTCCATGAGCTACCCAAGAAGTGTAATACTGCCACCACCCATTACAAATCAAGTGCTCGAGTACAATATTACAATCATGCAAGGAACCATTCAAACATCTTCTGCATGGGCAGAAGATATTATCAAGTTGATCTCCTCACCTAAATATCTTTCTATCATCATCAAAGGCCAATTTCAAGAATGAAATTACTCCATCCTTATATCTGGTGTAATCTGAACCCCGCAATCCAATCCAATATTTATCCATTATAACCTAAATTTTAATGTCAACAAATCACTTATTAAGAAGGGAAATGACTGAATGATGTGCATCTTGATTAAGATTTTTACTTTATAGCCCATCCTCAAATATTGGATCATAACTTAGGTTTGCTTGTTACATATAACCTTTGTGCAGTGAAATTTCGGTAGCATCTCCCCACACTTCTCCAGTATACCCCCAATACTTACCTTAGCTAGATTTTCTTTAACACCCAGTTAAGGGTATCGCAAGAAACTAGATAAGATTAGCTAGTATACTGGAGAAGAGCAAGAAGAAGAAACTGCAATTTCACCACATAAGGTTACATGTAATGAGCAAAACTAAGTTGTGATCAAATATTTAAGGACCTTCTTTAATTCGATACTTTACCAAATTAAAGTTGATCGAGAATTATGGTATGCTACAAAGACAACACACCATAAATATAAGTGAGGTATACATACACTTCCTGCATTGTCCATATAACATGATCATAAGTCTCGACGGGCGAGTAATTTGGACACAATTTGACTTGGACTTTTACCCTAGGAGTTAGAATACCTAATGTTTGGCCTCACATGCATATATCTCCTTTAGCAAGTACATATATCTAAACAATAACTAATTTGAACATTAAAGAAATTCAACAAAAAACTAAAATATCATTCAATTAAATTAAAAAGATTGAATATATATATACCTCCAACTAGTCAAGCCTCCAAGTGTACTCGACACTGATAACCTGCAATTTCAAAAGCAACATTAATTAAATAACAGATTATAATCTTAATTGTTAATAACAAATATATTCTCAATCTAAGGACTTGGTAAAAGTTTATAGGTGATCATATATATCCTCCCCAAATGCATATCCATTCTCGGTGAAATTGAATCACCAAATCCTTATTTTATGTGTAGTTATTTGTTATTTTGAGTGAACCTTTCCCCTAGCCACAAACCTAATAACCTCAATAAAGAAGGGCTCTGGTCAATTTTCTTCCTGAGAATCATACTTGTTATTAGGTTGCAAGTTATTCCCCTCTTTTCTAGACCTACAACTTGCGAGTCAAACCATAAAGGTTACACTTAAATGGAAGACAAAAGGATAATTTAAGAATGATTTATCATGGATAACCAAGTTGAAGAGTACCCCATGCTTGTACGATCTATTAGTTGAGTGATTAACCTTCTACTTCAAATACCTTGGTTTCAAATCATACCGTTAATCAATAAAGATTTCAAAAAAAAAAAAAACCCACGATCTGTTTCAAAACTGTTGGGACATCGATACACTAGTGCATGTGTTTCCCTCCTATTTTAGTTTCAAACCAAATTTCTAAAGCAAACCTTCATTCCAAAATTATCATGCAAATGGCTAGGGGTTATAATACCTGGTGTTTAGCCTCACGTACATCTAAACTTATGCAAGTGTGGGTATTGATGAGAGCCTCATCATGAACCCTAACTAGCACAATTTGATGTAAATAAGTGTGAAAAAGTTCCTACAAAACCTAAAGAAAAGCCTAACTCAGAGAATTCTGAATTAAAGAATAAAATAAGTCATAGGGGGTAAAACTGTAATTTTACCAATGCAGTACACAAATAGGGTATCTAAGGGTCTAAACATAGGTCAAATGAGCTTAGTAAGGAAGGAAGTGGGATGATCTGATCTGAAAATGGTTATAACAACTTGTAGGAATTAAATGACATTCTATAACCCTAAAAATAAACTCACTTTAATTCACGAGGTTATAGGCAGAGTAAAAATCAACTAAATCCTCTAAAATTCATGAAAAAATACTCCATAGGGCTTAGAACCTCCAATTTGGCCATTGCAACCTATTTTGACCTAAATTGAGAACCATGCCCAAATTTTAACCTAATTTGGGTTTTTACTCAAATTGATCTGTCAAACGTGGTCAAACCTAAAATCAAATTACACCACTGAATTCCTTAAGTTCAAATTAGGCTGGTACAAAAATTTGGGCCTAAGAGAAGACCACCTTGACCGACTTTACAAATTGATCCTCTTGAATTACTTTTTGACCCTTATCTTTTCAAAACCTTACATTTAGCCCCCTATCTTCCACTTCGTTCTTTGCAGAATGGTCCTCCCTGCCACCCTCCGTAGGCACCATACCTCCGGCGACCTTGCGCGGAGGATGGCACCGCTTAGGGTATGGCAACCGCTCTCAGGAATGAATGAGGGGTTCCCTGCATCATCCTCTGTCGCAGGGACCCTCTCTTGTGACCGGCGGCTACCCATGCCTCTCGTGCGAATGCATGAAAGGCATGGGTCTCCATCTCCGACCATCTCCGGCGAGCACCCCACGTCGCTCCCTCGAAACTCCCTCCTTGCCAACACCTTTATAAGGAGCAGCAGAGGCTGTCATCTCCTTCAAGCTAGCTTTGGCCGAAGAAAACCCCCCTCCTTCGTCTCCTCTCACTCCGGTCAGACAGCCCAAGCTTCCAACGATCTTTCCTCCTCCTCCTCGTCGCTCTGTTGCCATACCTGCAGCAGAGCTCACTCTGCCCCGTCTTCCCACTCCAGGCCGCACCAGCTGGCATCTCCAGATCTCCTCCTCGTTGCCGTTACTCCTCTTCTGGGCACCTTCGTCCCCAGCTCCGGCAGGCACGAGCCGGGCATCTTCCTCTCCCTCTTCGTCGACTAAGTAGGTAGGAACCTTCCCCTTACTCTCCTCTCACTTTTCCCCTCTTAAATTGGCATTTTTCACCCCTCGACTGCCACTACCACCTCCATCTGCTCCACCCCGGCCACCATCTTCGGCGAGATCGCTCCACCTCCACAGGCCTCTCCACCCCTCATCGACAAGCCTAGAAGCTCCCCCTCACTCCATACAAGCATTTCCCCCACTCCATTCACTGCCCTACACACTCTGAGCACCCCCTAACACATCCACCTGCATCTCTGCCGTGTGCCCTAGGCACACGGCCACAGCCACCTTCCTGCCACGATGACCCCCGCACCACCTTCGCTGTCCTCTGGTGAAGCTTTCTATGTTTTCTGATGTGGCCGTGAGGCCGTCTTCGTGCTTTCAGGTCTTGGCCCCCTCGACACCATTGACAGACAGCAGGAGCTGCTTGGCGAGTAGCTCCAGGTCCCTTCAGCACCAAGTGAAGGCTCCAAGCAACGCGGAATACGTCCGCGAGTGTGCCCAGGCCTTCAATTGGGGTCGCGAGCCTTCGCTGCTGCCCCAATTGCCAGCAGCCTCTCGCCTGCGGGTGCGCAGAGCAGAGGTGGGACTTTGGTCCCACCTCGGAAGTGTGTGGGCGCATGCCCACACATAAATTGAAAAAGTGACATTAGCTGGTCGCCTCAAAATACACACGGGGTGAGGTCCCCCACCTATTCACCACCCTCGTCCGTGAGCTCATCACACGGATCAGGTGCGACCCGACCCGACACCCTCCTGTGCACTCCTCGCGCACCACCCACGCCGGTGCGCCTAGACTCGAGCACGTGACCCGACCCGATAACCCGGCTCTGGGAGAGCGTACCCAAGAGAGATTCAAAGAGAGAGAGATGCGGGGAGAGGGTAGAGTAGGTTTTGCACTGAGCTTGTGTGTGTGTGTGCAGAGAACATGTGAGGAAGGAAGAAGCAAGGCGCCACTAAAGAGAAGAAGGAAGGAAGAAAGAAAGAAGAAGAGGAAGAGCAACGGCTGAGACTTAGCCACAGAGAAGAAGAAAAGAGAAGGAAGGAAGGAAGGAAAGAAGGTGAAGAAAAGAGGAAAAGCAGCACTGTAGCAACAGCGCAGTTAAGGCGTCTAATTTCTGAATCAGACGTCGAAAAGAAAGGAAGGAGTGAAGAGCAGAGGACAGGCCAAAAAAAAAGAAAGAGAAAAGAAAAGGAGGGAACCTCTGCAGAAAAGAAGAAGAAGACGCAGAAGAAAATCAGAGAAGAGAAGAAGAAGAAAGAAGAAGAAGGACTTAGCAGCTGAAGAAAGGAAAGAAAGAAGAGGAAGCCTTCGCAGCAAAGAAAAGAAGAAGAAAGAAGACAAGTTGAAGAAGAGAGCTATCTGAAGAGAAGAAGAGAGAATTTTTGCCCTTTCTCTTTCTCTCTCTCCCTTGTCTTAATTTTTGTAAAACTCTATATATTGTGAATTCATATGCTTCTGGAATCATAGTTTTCTCCATGAGTTCGACCTCGAGAAACTTTTAATTCCGAGTAATAAATTGTAAACTAGTAGCAGCTTTTCGTGATTTACTACAACATCTAGAATTTAAAACCCTAGTGACGAGCTCGCACAAGGTATCTAACAATTATAATAAATATCACTTTAATTACAAAAAAAATTAAATAACTAAAATCATAACCAACCCAACCATATTCCTAGATCCTAACACAACGCAACCACCTTAAATTAAACCTAGCGCAACTCGAACCCTAAACCCTAACCCAAACCAACCATCCAAACCTTAATCCAAGTCAAATCCTAAACCATAGCCCAACCCAACCACCCTAACCGTCGCCCAACTCAAACCTTAAAACCCTAGCCCAAGCACCCTATACACAACCTAATACCAAACCTAAACAACATATATTAAACCTAACTCGACACAAACCAAACATCATCAAACCCAAACCCCAACCTTAAGGTAAACCCCATGCAACCTCATAGCCATCATCCAACTCCATCCTAATCCTAGGCATCATCCTACCCAAATCCTAACAAAACCTGACCATAACCTAATAAAACTCTAACCAACCAATATATTGAACATTAATGAATTTTCAAAATTTTTCATAGAGTTTCTCCTTAAATATTTCATTTCTCACATAAAAGTGCATTTGGAAACATCACCTCACCTAATAAAAGTGGGCACACCCCACTGTAAAAGTGTAATAAATAAAATGCATAAATGGTTACGAAAACACATAAAAGACAATATGTGAGTACACCTCACATCCATTGAAATTCTAAATTACCATTCAAAACACAAATAAAAGTGAGCACACCCCACCATCAATTTAACAAAAACACATAAAAACAATATGTGGCCACACCCCACATCTAATATGATCCTAAAATATCATGAAAATAACTTTAAAAAATTGAAAATATATCTTTGAAGCATCCAAGAGTGACCATCGTCAGCTACCTGCAATTTCAATAACAAAAAATTAATTAAATACCTACCTATTATGGTTTTAATAACTTAAGTAATTAATTTAAAATTTATGAGAAGGAAATTAAGGAAGAGGAGATGGAGATGGCGGGAGGGAGGTGATGATGGGGAGGGTGGCAATTGGGAAGAAAAGGAGAGGGATTAGGGAGGGGATGATAGGGAGGGTGGCAATTGGGAAGAGGGAGAGGAGGATAGGGAAAATACAAGGAAGAGGAGGAAGGAAAGAGGGGGTAGATTGCCGGAGGAGGAGGTGCAGAGGAAGATGAGGAGGAGGAGGTCGGGAGGAGGAGGACGCAGAGTAGGAGGTAGGGAGGAGGGGGCGAAGGGGAGGAGGAGGTTATTAAGACCCGTGCTGTTAAAACCCTTTAAGAGGTCTGGGACTTGGGTCAGATGTCTGGTCAGACGTTTGGAAATCAAATTTTTCGTGTACGTCATCACGTCTGCGCGCGTGCTACGTGCAGACAGTACGTAACCGCATTTTCTTCTCTCTCCTCTCACCGATGAAACCCTAACCCCACGCCTACTTAAACCCCCTCCTCTCCCTCGTTCACTTCACCTTCAGCCACCCTTCTTCTTCCCCAGCGAGGGCGGTGAGCGGCGAGTAGCGAGGAGCGGGCGTGAGCGGCGTGGGAGGAGAGGAGCAGCGAGGGGAAGGGAGGTGAGCACGCACGCGAGCTCGCGAGAGAGCTTGCTGGAGAGTTCATGGCCGGTCGAGCATGCGCAAGGTGAAGAGGTGCGTCGGGGAGGTTCTCCTCGACACTGCTGCAGCCAGAGCAGCGGGCGAGCGAGCGTGGAGCAGCCGCGCGCAGCACGAGAAGACGAAGGCAGCTTCTGGTTTTGGGATTTTCCCAGAATCAGACGTCTGGATTGACATCCAGACGACGCAGACGACGTCTGGAGGAGGTTTCAGACGACTAAGAGGTAAGCTCTGCGACGTACACCTCCTTTGCGGATACGACCATGCAGGTCGTTCCGCCAAGGCACTATTCCGTGCCATTTTGAGGAGATTTTGTGTCGATGCGTGCATGATTCACTTTGGGAAGGCGCGGGACACGCCCTTCCACGCAGTTCAGACGTCTGGGCGAGGCACCAGACGGCGAAAAGTGTCTCCAGACGTCCGGAGAGGGGGTCGGACGTTTGGAAGTAGGTCCAAACGATTCAGCAGAGTCCCTGGACGTCTGAGGAGTAGCGTAGAGTTGAGGTATGGTTCTGGACTTTTTTTAAGACGTCTAGAAGGTGTTCCAGACGTCTGATATGAATCAGGATTTGCTGTTTTTGACCCGTTTAGAGTCCGTTTGAGGTCTGATTTCTGCAATTAAGATTCCGTTGTTCTTCGTATAAGTTCCTCTACTTGTTGGAATACTTTTATCACGTTCTGAGTGATTTCTTATGATTGATCCTTGTGATAGGACCTCATTCCGTTATGGATTTGGGGTTTGCTGAGGCACGTGGACCTGCCGATCAAGCCCCCATTACTCCTGGGTTTACTGGTAGAGTAGCTTCCCCTAATTTAATTACAAACATGAATGCATATGTGGAATGAATGTTAGATCCTAGGGTATGGCATGAATCCTAGGACTAGAAACACTAGATTATTTGTATGGAATGTATGAATTGCAGTCTTGGATGAGTAATTAGAATAGTAACAATTGCCTGTAAATGGATAACAGCTACCCGTGAAATGTAGAGTACTGTTGTTAGCAAACTGTTACATGTAAATTCCTATTATTTACGATTAAATACGAGCTGCCTGTATATGAACTGGAAATGAAAGATTGAATGTTGGAAACACGAGCTACCTGCGAATAAACCTGGAATGTGAATAATAAAGTTATATGCTACATGTGTAGAACCTGAGAAATGGAAATAGAAATGATGAAACCTAGTATGGCTTGACCTGAGAAACATGAGCATGAACCCTACGGGGAATTAGGAGTAGAGCTCCTGGAAATAAATGGAATGGAACTGGAAATGTGAATGGGGAAGTGATCTGGCCCTTGAGTATGGAGTACCAAGGAGAGCAACCGTCCCCCTGTTTAGTGCAGAGTGGAGCTAGCCACCTTAGGGTTGGGACCCGGGATTTGAATTGGCCACTTTGTATCGACTTTTTGGCCCTCGCATACATAGTATTGGGGAGAGCTACTAGTGTAGGGAGAGAGCTAGCCACCCCATGGGGCTCGAAGTTCAACTAGCCGACCTACACCGACTTGTTAGGCCCACTGGGCAAACCAGGGTAGTCAGGCGAGGGTACACGGACTGTGGAGGGGCGAGACCCCTGTTTGGTTCTTAGGGGCTAGACCCCTGCTACTGAGAGGGCTATGCCCTATACTGGTTCTGTGCTGTGCTTTGGGCGCACTCGTTAACGGAAAAGACTGACCGCGTGCCAGTGTGGGGTAGCTACCCGTGCGTTTATCGTGCGTGCCGTAGTCACCGTTACGTCTGTTAGTGACCTTGGGGTGGTTGATTGAGTGTAGGACCACCACGAGGGACTCTCCTGGCCAGGAGAGCACCACGTGCTACTTTTACTCTTCGAAACAATCAAGATCGTTCCCACGAGGAACATTCGAGATCAAGAAAGAGACCTGATAAATAAACCAAGTGATGAAAGAAAGAATAATTAGTTAAAGAAAAAGAAATTGAAAATAACAGTTACCTGTCCACCTTTACTGTTTTAGTTAGCTGGTTCCCACACTACTTAGCGTTCGCTGACATTTTGTACTCATAACTTTTTTCAGGTTCAGTTGTTGAGCAGCCAGAGCCTACGACTGCAGAGGGTGCTGGGCCCAGTAGAGCCCAGTAGTTGTAGCTTTTTGTTGTACTCCATTTCCTATTGTAGTGAATAGTTTGATTATACTTCTGTACCCTTTTATTGTGAACTTATATTTTTGTACTAATTTACTTCCTTACTGTTGTGGTGGTGCGTATTGTAGTAGTTTACTTCTTTACTGTTGTGCTTTTGTTACTGTTAGTTACTTGCATGGTGAATGTGGTTTATTTTACTGCCTTTTGATTACTTTCTCGTTGGACGACTGGATCTTGGGATCAGTCGAGTCTGTCCGGTCTCGTGTCCTGTAGGGATTTAGGAACTGGGTCGTAACAAGGGGGCAGCAGGAGGGGTCAGGGAGGAGGGTGTCGGGGAGGAGGAGGAGCATAGGGACAGCGAGGAGGAGGAAGAGGAGGCAGTCGGAGGAGGAGGAGGAGGGTGTCGGGGAGGGGGAGGAAGATAACAAGGCTGCCAGGGAGGAGGAGGAAGGGTAGGAAGCGAGGATGATTGGTGAGGAGGAGTGGCGATGCGCGAGGAGCAGGAGGACAAAAACGAGGAGGAGGAGGAGTTACCTGAGGAGGAGGGGCAGTGACGAGAGCTTTGGTGGCGCGAGGAGGGTTTTAGAGAAATGAAGTGATGGGGGAGGAAAGGGGCGCCTGGGTATGGATGTAGATGATGGACTTTTGCCATCGCTTGAATTAGAAAGTGACAGC
The DNA here is from genome assembly GCA_037157565.1 of Thalassia testudinum. Taxonomy (NCBI): domain Eukaryota; kingdom Viridiplantae; phylum Streptophyta; class Magnoliopsida; order Alismatales; family Hydrocharitaceae; genus Thalassia; species Thalassia testudinum. Next base: position 47,983,152 of record JAZHRO010000002.1, read on the forward strand.
AAATGTCGAACCAACTTTTTGAATGCACGCCCAAATTAATTTGGGTTGGCGGTGATGTCTAGTTCCTGTCGCTTATTGTAGAAAATGACAACGATTATCCATATTAACTTTCGCCTCAAGCGACAACTGTTCTTCTCCTTGTCAAGGCTGCGACCAAATTTTGAGGTGGTATTCACCATTGGTTAATAAAATAAACGACGGCAAAAATAATATCACTGTCGCTTTATAAACCAACGACAATTAACCAACAATGAATGTCATTTTTCTAGTAGTGTTAAGGCCTAGTCTATTGGCCCAATTACATTAATATATATCATATATGCATATATTCATACCAAAATATATATCATATATATATATATATATATATATGCATCATACATTAGACATTAAATAAACATTGACTACTCTTGTTAGTTTTTAAAGAACAAAACCTTACAATCTCGTTCGAATTAGATATGAATCATTGACTTCTTGCCATAAAGAAAGCGTGAATATCTAAATTCGAACTAAATATGAACACATAAGATGGGTACTTTTATTTTTTATTGTAATTTCCCCTTACTTGACTACATTTGGTTGACTTGTCATATGCTATATATGTTGAATGTTCAAGCCAAATATTTGCAATACAAGTAGTTAGATCATTTTAGTTGAACGTGTACTTAGGAGGACTTAAAAATCTTTTAATATACACAAAAGACAAATGTAATAACCCCATCATTTACATAACTGAAAAAGATAATTATCCTTTATAAGTCATTTTTTCTTATTTGTACAAAATCATATTATTTTTTATAGTTTTAAAATAATTATTGATGTGAAACTCCACTTACATATTGTTTTACATATATAAGTGAAATAAACAATTAGATCATGAATAAATGGGCCAACCTGGCTCGACCCGAGCTCATTATCTTTTGAGCCGGGTCGGGCTTGGGTTAAGAAAATTTATTTTGAGTAGAACCTTGGGCTGTCTTTGTAGCCCATTTATTAAATGTGTTTGGGTGAGTCGAGCTTAACCCATAAGCACTTAACCCAATGCTCATCCCTATCCTAAGTTACTATTTGTTTGTAGGAAATGATTAGTTTATACTATGTTTAGATTTTTTAATTTTAAATTATAACAATCCCAAGATAGAGCCCTCAATCCTAGGATTATTAAATTCCAGGGAGGTGGGAGTCATGAACTTGAAGATAACACCTCCACCTATCTCCTCAAACATCCTATGATTTGACCTATATTTTTTTTAAACACAATTTGAAAAAATTATATATGAACCCAATTAAGTACTTACAGAATTAATTCATCAAAACAAACATTACTTAATTGGGTTCAACATCTCCTACCTCAATTTGACCTTTATCATCTCATCTTATGGTGAGAGACTGAGAGTAAAGAAACAAAGTATGTTAATTATGCTTAGGGAAGAGAAATTATTGTCTTGAATATATAGGAGTTTCTTTCTAGAAAGATAATATCGGTATTTGTTCATAAAATTTTTAAACAAAAGAAGGAAGGCTTTGGGTTCAATACAAGAATCTTTCTTCCTAATTAGGAAATTGTTACTTAAAACACTTTTGATTTTAATTAAGGTCTTAAAGAGTGAGCATATAAATAGGGCTTGGAGGCAGGCATATATTGAACATTTTCCACAAGAACACAATATTATGTAGCAATATTGCATATTTCAGATAAAAGTATGGTAAAGCTTGTTGTAAGTGTAAACTTTCAAAAATAATCTTACATCGTAAACTTATGAAAGTGAGCAATAGGATATAAGAATTCCTAATTACTACTTGTAAACTTGGGCTTAAGTATTTTAGGTGATTGTTTGGGTTTATAATGCCTATACCTAACAAGTTGTCAATGCTAGTTTTTCTCATTTGACTCAATTTTAGGTTTGGGTCATTACAAATAGTATCAGGGTCAAACTCTCTCTAGTACGAGGAAAGGGCTACCCTTGGGATAGCGAAAGAGTGCGCCATGAGATAAAACCACCACTACTACTAGGAGATCGAGCAATGACGAGGACATCAGGATTTCAAGTAAGGGAGGTTCTAACACCCCCAAAAATCCCCAAAAATAGTTCCACATCGTAAACTCTTAAAAGTGAGTAGTGAGATATAAGGATTGTGAATTACTACTTGTAAACTTGGACTTAAGTATTTTGGGTGATTGTTTGAGTTTATGGGGTCTATACACGACAAGTTATTAAGACTGGTTTTTCTTATTTGATTCAGGTTTAGGTTTTGGTCGCTACAATAAGTGTGAATGCCATCAACAAAGTGCATAAGATGCTAATGAGATTCATGCTAGAGATTTGACAGTTCAAAATATTGATCCCTTAGGTTTAGTTTACGAGAGGAGATTACAAACCTGGGTTTACAAATTGAAAATAAGGGATAGGCTCTATTGATGTTTACTTCGAACCTAGGGATAGCCTCTATGTTTACTAAAAGAGGGAATAAGTTAGGAATTGTTTTCTAGTTTGATAGGTTGAAAGAGAGAGAAAGGAGGATGAGCTATCCCCTCTTTAAACTTGGGTTTAGCCAAACTATGGTTGTAGCCTAAACATAGGTTTAAATATCCCCTATCATAGATGGGGAACATCCCCCATTTGATGGGCAATTTAATGCTAATGATTAATCAACAAGGAACTTTGCAATTAAAGCTACTTAACTTTTTCATGTATTACAAAATGATGCGGAAGAGAATGGGAAAAGGGTAGCTACTGAGTTAGGTCCTTAGCTTGTCACCTAAGTGTCATGGTTTGTTTTGTTTAGAAAACAAGAGAAGAAAATTATATGATTTTAAAATCAACTAGCTCTTATGGAGCCATAATGGAAGGAGCATAAAAGATCAAGGTTTATATTAGGGCTTGTTTGAAGTCCAAGGATAATGTTGAAATATGTATATAAGTTCATTATAAACTTTTATTTAAACTATTCTTTTCGTTTACTTTGGAGAAGATAAATTACATGTAAACCACTTGTTCAAGTAGTCCAGATTTAAGCCACCATGGTCAACATCTAAACACATTATTTGCATTGCCAACCGATGATTGGTTACCATTCCATAACCACCAATATGTATCAATAAGATTAATCTCATCAATCACATGCTAGAAGAAAAAGGAAGAAGTTTGCATTGAATAAAAATGCTTTAAGGTTGATAGTAAATGATCTCTTAATAGCATAAACTGTTAACTTATTAGTCCCAATTATTTAGGGTGTCATGGGCGACTTAATTTTGGAAGATGGTCTACTCAGATTTTAGTGGGCATGGGATTTTGAATCAATTAATAGAAAAGGTGAATTGAAGAAGATAAAATAAAATAGAGGGATTTTGACATAAATATCACTAAAAATCATCAAAACTATTATTTTCTCATTAGATTGTAAATATTGTTTTTAATGCCATTCTGTAACTAACTCCATTAATGTAAATGACACCCCGTTATCTCTCTGTTAGTCCACTAACAAGGGTTAGGAAAAAGTTAGCTCAAGTTAAGTTGAAAGTACTAATCTTAAAGAGAAATGGATGGTAGTGATTTTAATCCATCTTTAGGATTGGATTGAATGGCGAGGATCCTCTAGAGTTTAAAGCTTCTCCTCCTTCCTCTTCTCCATTCCTCCTCCTTTCACTTGACCTCACCATTGTTGGCACCATCGAGTCCTAAAAGCTCACTGTTTGTGCCATCTCTCATCTCCTTCCTCCTTCCCTCAACGTCTGACCTCATCTCTCGTTGTCATCGACTAAGTCTTTCCTCATCCCTTCCCCTTGCACCTCCCTTCTTCATCCTTCTCCTTCATGTCCATTACATCTTCCTCCTCCTACTCGATCTCCACCTCCGACCACCACCACTACAACCCCTCATCCACATCATCTCCACTGTGTCTTACCCTCTCTCCCACCATTACCTCCTCCCCATCCCACTCGATCTTCACCTTTGACCACCACCACCACCTCCAACCATCACCTCCACCTCCTCCTCGCCCTACTCCTGCTCCTCCTTCGACATCTTCCTCCTTCGCCTTCCTCCACCTCCAACATGCTTTTCCATCTACAACCTACTCCTCCCTCATCTAGACCTCCTCCCTATCCTCTACTTCCCCCTACCACCATTAGCCACCATCTCCACCTCCTCCTTGACCTAGGGCCCCACCCATACAACGTCGAACGCCCCACCCTCCTCTCCACTTCACCGCCACCACCACCACCACCTACTAGCTCCCCAACCCCCCACCCTATTCACACTCCTCCCTTTCCACGTCTCCAACCTCTACCATCCCCTCCTCATCCTTAAGGACTATTACTATTGTTGTTACCGTGGTTATTACTGTCACTTGTTGCAACTCTTGTTACTTCTTTAGTGGTATTTGTGATCATGATGTTAATAAGAGGGTGGAGGAGTAGTAGCAAAGGGAGGGAAAGGATTTTAATCCAAGGGATATTCCCATAAAAGGATTATTCTTTTCAATTTTAACTTAATAGTAAAATAATAATTTCAAGAATTTTGACTAACATCCATGAAAATCCTCGAAATAAAAGCAAACCCTCCGCGGCTGGACATTTCGCCGCCATCGTTAAGAAGCCTCAGACGAACCCTTCCGTCGTCAGATTGGCAGCTCCTCCTATCCACCCGTCTCCGATTGGAACCACACACACCTACGCCGCCTCACACCTCCCTCTCCAGGTGAAGAAGAAGCCCAATCTGCTCCTCTCCTCCCACTATCCTCAGCTTTACAAGTAAAACCCTAACCCATCTCCTTTTTTTTTTCACAGAAGAAGAAGAAGAGTTTGATAGATAGAGGCATCTGCAAGGGGAAGAGTTGTAAGAGTAGGAGGAAGGAAGGAATGGCGGACGCGGAGGCGAAGAGGCTTTACCGCATAAGGAGGACGCTGATGCAGATGCTTAGGGATAGGGGTTACCTCGTGGGTGAGTACGATCTCAACATGACCTTGGAGAGGTTCTTGGACAAGTTCGGGGACAACGTCAAGAAGGATGATCTCGTCATCAACAAGGCCACGAGGAACGACAGCTCCGATCAGGTCGTCCTTAATCATTGCGTTGTAACTGTATCCACAACATAGAAGTGGATAGGGAAAAGCCCTTATTTGGTTCATATCTGCTGCTTTTGCGTCCCTAATCCAAATAAACGTTAGGTTTGGCTTCATGGAATCCTCAATCGTTCTTGTTGGTGAGATAGGAAATTTATGTACTAGCACACGTATTCATTTTTTCATGAAGATAGTTATAAGTGAAGTTAAATCTTCGTTATCTTTCTAGGTCACAATTTTAACATCGATTTCGGAATCTTCTAAGCTATGTGCTCCTAGCTGGTATTGATGGTCTCAGTACCGATTTTGGAACTTGGAGAGCAAGGGGGCGGTTGGACATATCAGATAATGGAAAATGGGGATGTTTTAAGTAATTGTAATGCATAGGGAATGGCTAGTTGTGGGCATTAGCATTGCGTGGTGGTTCGAGAAATATGCAAAATGTTTCACATATTAGTATCAATGATCTTGTTATGATTTCAATGTGGATCATCTTGTTTCTTTTTGCTCTGCTATGTTGTATTGCTTATGTGCATGGTGGTATAGTAATCATTATTTCTAGAAGTTTTAACATGAGTTGGGCATGCTAAGTTATTACTCATAATCTGCCAACAGGGAAGGAAAAGCTTTAGTGAAGCTATGATCTCTAGGTTTGTTTAAGATCGGTGGTTACTGAATTGGTTTTGGTCCAGCAAGGTTTTGGCTCAGAGACTACTTTATTTTAGTGTCTTTGTTCTGCTACTAGAGATGGTCTATGTTTTCCTACCTTATCCTCTTGAAATTTGTTTGTACTAGTTATCATATTTCGAAACAAATCTGATATGATCCTGGTCGCTTTCCATTAATAACTTCTTCTGTTGAAACAGATATATGTCTTCTTTCCCGATGAAGCAAAAGTTGGAGTGAAGACCATGAAGAACTATGTCAATCGCATGAAAACAGAGAATGTTTTCAGGGCAATATTGGTTGTACAACAGAATCTTACACCTTTTGCCAGGACTGCTCTGCAAGAGTTCTCTCAGAAATTCCATCTGGAAGTGTTTCAGGTAAAGCTACCAAATGGACACTACCTCAACTAAGATTTCTTTCGGTTTGGTAACTGTTGATAAATTTTATGTGATATTACATGTATGCATTCACACATACAATCTCCCTAACTACGTTTTCTATCGAAGCTCAATCTCCCCAGAAAACCAAAGTTCAGCTAGAATCTTTGGTGATGTGGAAGGTCTGACTGCACTGATCCATGAAAAGAGGCCCAAAAATATGAATAATGAAATAGATTTGAAAGCAACTGTAGAGGAAGAAAGCTGCTAGCCTGCTACAATACTAATTTATGAAGGCACAATTAAAGAAAAAGTGCATAGCATCTCCACCTCCTTTCTGTAAAGCAAACAAGCAACTTTCTCCCTTGGGGCCCAACTCCCCATTACCTGTGTAACTAACCTCCCCCTTCTAAGTAGCCATGCGAAAATGGTTATCCTTTAGGCTAGTTTACATGGAGTGCTAGGTAGCTTGGTTTTGGAAAGTTGAAAGAGGGGATATCCTCCATTTGTGTTTACCAAATGTAGCTTAATGTGGGGGCATACACTATGATTTGGGAATTACATGAAGAGAGGATATCCACATTTGTTATGTAGTTCAGATATCATATCCACGTTTTTAAAATCACCCCTTGAGGCGCTTGAGGCATACATCTTGAGGTGTGGTGGAAGGAAAAAGCTGCCTCAAGGTTCAAAAGTAAGGCATGCACCCTAGTTATGCGAGGCAATGCTGAGGTGCCAAGGCAATGAGGCATGAGTGAGGTGTCGTCTCAGGTCAAACCTGATTTTAGATATTATATGATGAGTATGTGACACCTTTTAGGCAAGAAAAATCCCTTCTCGACCCCAAATATCTCCCTCTCGAGACCCAAACCTCCACTTGAACCAAATATCATCGATAATATTAGAAATATTAGTCGTGATATTCAATTTTGAACCAATATCACCTGTGGCATTTTAGTTCTAAACGAAATATCACTGGTGGTATTTCATTTTTGAACCAAGTATCACTGGTGATAAACTTAATTCCTAATTTTCTATATTGTTTGGATGTTTATCTTTTTATTTAATTGTCACCTCTTATTTAGTTTCGCTCATTCAATGTTGCGATAGAGCAAAAATTTTTTGAAAGTGTATTCTTTACATAATTTTTTCATTATTAGCGGTATATATTTATGCCATTTTCCTTATTTTCTATTCAAAGCCTGAGGCTTACACCTTGACCGTCTCAAGGTTTACTCCTTTCTTCGATGAAGACAAACCGTGTTGGTATTGCCTCACTTTTTTTAAAACTTTGATCATATCAAGCTACATGGATGAGGAGTTAAGCTAACCCCCCAACCAACATAGATTTGGGCAAACTTGTGTTTGAACCCAAGCTCTAGTTCCTTTATTTTATTCTGGGATGTAAACATGGGTTGCGCACCCCCCTCCCTCCCAGTGGATAACCCTCAATGTAAACAAGCCCCTAGCAGTATCTTCAACTTCTCAAAAGCCACACAATCCACTCCACAATTGGGTCTTCAACTCCTACACCACCCCTTGGAATTTTACATGCCCTCTTAATGGAGAAGGTGCCCTTGCACTGAGAAAGAGAATCTGGCACATTTGCCTTAGGCCAGCCACACTACTAGTCCACTTCCACAGGAAACCTTTGTAGATCTCCCAACTCGCCTCTGAAAGGTTGGCTCCAATTTGTGGAACCCAAATCTTAGAGCTCCTTTTCAGTGGCCCAAGGGCAAAAAGTCTAGGAATAGGCGAGAAACCCGATGCTTGTGCAGGTATTTGTTTAGTATTTGCCAGTTCTTCCATCACCAGCAATGGCTCCAAAGGTGTTTCACTTGTTTTTCACTGTGCAAAGGCCCCAACACTCCCTCCGCCCAAAAAAAAAAAGCTTAAAGATCCTCGAGGAACCACAATAATGGTATTCCAATCCAGAATAACGTCATAACATCCTTGCAAAAAGAGCATGGCACATTTCACTTTCATTTTGCATAAGCTTCACTAACTAGCTCTACCAACCACTTTGTTAGCATAGCATCATTAAAATCTACAAAATGAAGGATTCCATGACCACTCCAATCAATTGTCCTGCATGTGTTTGAGTAGTACAACATATGTAAAAATCTGCCCTCATGTTTCATCGTCTTCTTGAAGAAACATTTCCTGATTAAGTCCTTTCTCTTTCCAAACCTTCTTAAGCATCTTAGACACCGACATGTGAAAAATTGAAGTAGCCATCAAAATTGATTTTAAGAGGACCAAAAGGCTTCCCTCCAATCTCTCAATCAAAGGGAGAAATCTCCACCAATATTCTACTTACTCTTCAAAAGCATTCTGGGGCCATATGAAGCATCTGTGAGTGCCCCTTGTCCAAAAAGAAGCATCTGTGAGTGACCTGCAATTTCCTCACTGCTAATACCAAAGAAGATGAACGCTAACTTTGCAAGTTTCACAAGCAGGTTTGAAAAGCACACCAAAAATCTTGACCATAGCCACTAAATTCTCGGCTTCTAGAATGCCTCCATCACCGAAGAAAATTGTAACTCATCAATATACTCTAATATTGGCATCATAAGCACACTTCTTCTCTGAATGGAAGTATCCGCAGAGAAAACACCCATCCTACACCTAGCTTCCTGTTCACTAATACCAAAAAGGACATAGTGGGGGTGCAACGATCCATCCAACTGATCACTCTAGGAAATGCCTCCTTATAGGCTGCCATAGATAAGACCAAAAAGTCATAGGCTTTAGAAAGTCTACCTAGGAGGCAACTATCTCGTCAGCCATGATAAAAGACTCTTATAATGATCTGCCTCTAATAAAGGTTGATTTAATTGGACCAATCAAATTTAGGAGCATTACACATAGCTTATTATCCGGTATCTTGACTGCAATTAAGTACTGACCTTTTCAAAAAAAAAAAGGTCATTGGCAATGCAACTAGACGAGAATATTCAATCCATTTGGTGTAAGGCTTCTTGGGTAGCAGAATCTTGTAGAAACTGCTCAATCTCTTAACATCCCTATTACCCATCATAAATTCAGCAATAATTATTTCAATACCTAACTTAATGTCCCAAATTTCCTTGAGAAATAAAACTTGAAAGCTCTTAGGACTCAAGACTTCAACCCATGGATAGCTATTCGAGCCTCCTTCTTTGTAATCTCCTAAGTAAATCCGTCCTTTTATCCTCATTAAGAATAGGGAAACTGGTAGAGGCCTAGTCCCAACTTTAGGGCTACGTTGCCTAGTGAACTCTTGAAAATGTGATATCAATGATTTTGTGACCCGTAGCCTCTCAAAAATAACTCCATCCTCTACTTGAAGGTTGTCAATGGGGTTCAGCCGTTTCACTATACTCACTAGTAGATGAAAAAGCAAGTGTTTGCATCACCTGCTTTCAACCACAATTGTCCAAATTTCCACCTCCAATCTAGCTTCCTTTTCAAATCCTGGTGTTGAACTAATGCTTGAAGCCTTTTCCTATCCTCTACCTCCTCATTTGACAAAGTACCATTGTCTTGCAACCTATCTCAATTAGAAATACCCTGTAACGCCTCCATCTTCACCTGCTTACTCTTATGTTGGACTTCCTTCCAATGAATGACCAACTAAACCAAATAAGCAACCTTGCTAAAAGCCTACAAGTAGCAGAGTTGCCTTTTTTGCACCTTTGCTTGGTTTTGATGTATGACCCTTTTGAACCTTGGCTCCATAACCCGTGATTTATGAAACTTGAAGTAGGAACTAAATAAAACACCTTCATTCAAATTCCATAAAAGCGTGTCATATTAAGAGAAGGGCCTATCATGCACTACAAGTTCATCCATTTGATATCTTTCAACCAACTCCAAGCGTAAGAGTCTATAGATCTAGGATTTTGTACCTGATGAGCTCCTCTAAGTTAATTTGTGTTTGGAAATCGAAATGCCATATAGCTCTAGCTCAATAACAAGATCTGCAAAAGCCTACATACTTCTATCCCCTTTACCTTCTAGCCCAAGGTTCTACATGTTTATTTTGATGTTGATTCAATAAATTTCTAAATGTGTATTTTAGAGGCATGTTGAGAGTATGCTGTGGAAACACCTGTATTTAGATGATTTCAATGCCTTGAAAATAGTTCATTTCGAACCAACAAAAATTTCATCTTCATCTTTTTCCCTTTCCTCACCTCATCTCCTTTCCTACTATAACCCGCTCCCTTACTCCACTAACTGACCCTCCACCTTGAACCTTCTCCCATCTCCTTTATGTGACCTAATAGAAACCCACCATCTCTCTTCCTTCTTCCCTATGACACATGAACGACAGTGCCACCACCATCAAAGTAACCGAACCCACTACTCCAACCACCGCAGTAGCAAGCAGCAACTACACCTACACACAGGAGCAGAGCAGTAGCTAGTAGCATGCTTTGAAACGGTTGTGCCAATTGACACATCATTGAAATAGTCAATATGGTCGAAATTGTCAACATACCACCAACACCCTTGTATTTCAATAACCCTTCCATGTCAATATGGTCCTCCACCTAAAATCCCATATTTTGCCGGCATGTCGAGAACATCTTGATCAATGCTATTAGAATGATTAGGATTGTATTGAATTCATATAATTATGTTCGAAAAATTTAATAAACACTTAAAGATTAATCCTATTAAAAAATTATTTAAACACTGAATCCTATTATCTAACAATCTAACTTTATAAAATATGGAGATCAAATAATCATAGAACTAGTTAATCTATCATAAACTCATGGATCTACAAATTTTATCATTAAAACCCACAATAGGATCTAAATATAGAGCTTAAATCTAGCTTGCATAATAAGAAACAAATACTATTTAATTTTGGAGAAGCTAAATTACCTTAAAGATCTAACAAATAGAGAGAAAATATTTGTAAGAATTTTTATCACTCCAACAAGCATGCGACAACGGCAATGGGCAAAAATAGGTTATTGAGTTGCCTATGTTAACTTTAATGTGGTAATAGCCTAGGAATTGTATTGAGTACCATCCATTTCGTTGATATCGTCAACATATTATTTTGATATTTGGTAAAATATCGATGACACTTGCATTTCGACATTACATGTATGTCGATATGGCCTCATAGTAGAAAAAGGTCATTTCATCGACCTGTTGTGGGCATTCAGAACACTGTTCTAGCCTATATAGAGCAACATTGGAATCACCCCTATCAACCACGGTTGCCATCCATGAATAGGAGAGCTTATTTAAGCTCTTCCCATAAAGATGATTCTAGCCCATTATCACAAGGACCATAAATCATAGAGAAGATGAGCATAGCCCCATCATTACACTTAGAGAAACTCCCTATGAGTACCCATCTTTGTTGTAGGCACCAAACCATGGTCACAACATTTTTTTAGGCCATGTGAGTATCCCATAAGACCTGTAATGAAATCTATGTGCAAGAAACTTTGATAAGCTAATCATTAGAATCTTTCCTAGTCCTGATACTCAACACTTCTAGCTTAGTTTTACTACGACATCAGAATGTTTGCCTTTTACTAAAACGCATAGCCATGTAGGATGGATTGTTGTGAGGACTCTTGCAAACTCCTTTTATTTCAAGAAAGCACCTTAACCATGGATACCTATGCAATCCCCATGGACAAGCCTACCTGCTGGTCCCCTTATGCCAACCATCATCGCTACTTTGACCTTTGCTCCCTTTGTTTGAGGAGTTGCACGACTATTTTCATTCATTGGCCTGGCCACCACGTTTGGTAGCCTTTGATTTGGTTGTACCACCAACCTCCAACGAGCCATAGGAATCCCAAACCCATGTAAACTGTTGAGCATAAGGGCATATTTATTATGTTTATGTTTTTTAGGGTGTCTTTGTAATTCTCCCAAATCTCTCTAGTATAAAAAAGAGGCTAAGGTTCCCATATGATTATAAGACTTTTCTTTTCCTCAACATAGTATTAGAGCAGCAGTCTTAGGATGGTGCTTCGATATCCCACTAAATATCCACCTGAAACAATAATCAAATCACCAATATAGAGGTGATTTGATCCTCTAAATCTCGATGGACCACCATAACAAGGGCTGTGACGATGGAGAAGAGATCTACACCACTATCGTTGCTACCTCCTGTAATCGTGGGGTGTCTGGCATTGTCAGCCAGACTGTTGCCGGGCTTCCACAACCCTACCTTGTTGCTGACTAGCGGACGTCCGGTCATCTTGACATCGCCGACCAGAACATCGGTGCTCGGTTGTAGTCCCACCAGATTGCCGGCCAGATTGCAGGCTCGACACCCATCGTCGCCGGTAGGCCCATAGCGGGTTTGACGGTGGCCTTGCAGATTGGTGTCTCCCTCCAGTTCGTGATTTCTCATGGTATTTGGCACGTGATGAAGGTTGTCTTCCACATTGCTTGTGTGATGATGAGTCTTTTCTCACCATTGAAAGTCAAGTCTCTCTCAAGACATGGTAAGTCTTCTCTCATGCAAGGAAGACATGATGGATCCACTGAGAGGATTATTTTCAGACTAGAAGAGACTAGCGTGTGCAATCCAAGAAGATTCAAGGAAGAAAAAGAGGACCAGAGGAGTGTGGATAATTGACTCTGGTGCCTCTATTCATCTCACAGAGACTTATAGATCCCATAGGTCCACGTGAGATCAAGAATGTCAGAGTGGCCAATAGAGCCACATCACCTGTCACAACACTTGGGCGTGTACATGCCTCTCCAGAGATGTTGGTTGAAGGGATTTATTGTGCTCCAGAGTTTCTATTGAACCTATTTTCAGTTAGTCGTATCTGTGAAAATCTTGGATGCTTGGTTGTATTTGATAAAGGCCATTCATTCTAGGATCGAAAGATAGGAGGTATTATTGGTGAAGGCATAGAGTGAGATGGTCTTTACTATCTAGACACACCGATGTTGTTTGCAGGAGCAGTCTTGATACCTATTGATCCCTGGCTATGGCCAATGATGCTTGGGCACTCATTGCTCAAGAAGATACGACAGATGTATCGTAGTTTGCCAGATTTCGTGACCTTACGGTGTGAGGATTGCCAGCTTGGGAAGCACCACAGGAACTCTTACCTACAAAGAGATGCTGGAATGAGTTCTATTCCATCTGCCATGGTACGTTGTGATGTGTGAGGACCTTCCAGGGTCCTTACCCAAGAAGGATATAGATACTATGCTGTTATTGTGGATGATCATAGTTGTTTTATTTGGGTTTTCTTGATGAAAACCTGCTATGAGATTCCGTAGGTTATTCAACAGTTTTTATCAGAGGTTCAAACTTAGTATGATGGCATAGTTCGAATATTTTGTAGTGACAATGCTCTAGAGTTTATGCAGCGAGATGTTCAAAGCCTCTTCTCTTCTCGGAGCATTATTCATCAGACGTCTTGTGCCCACACATCTCAGCAGAACAGTATGGTTGAGCGCAAGCTTCGACACTTCCTGGATATTAATAGGACCTTGGTGATCCATGTGAAGGTTCCTAAGCAATTCTTAGGGGTGCACTTGTTTCGTCTAGCCATATGAGAATCAAGGCAAGTTTTCTCTTAGGGCAATCAAATGTGTCTTCCTTGGATATTTCAAGACATAGAAGGGATACAATGCTATGATCTAAGTCACAGGAGATACATTGTCACTGCAGATGTCATTTTTTTTAAAAGATTCCATACTTCTTTAAGAAAGGAACATCTATAGAGGATGCCCTAGAGAAGACTCAGGTTTATCACTAGAGGCCACATTCTTTACCCAACACTGGGCTTTTTCCTGATTTGGCATATGAGAGTAGCTCAAACATAGAGGAGCAACCACCATTGAGGAGACCCAACAGAGCATGTACACTCCATCCTCTTTCCCAATACACAGGTGTTGCTCATCTTGAGGATGTGATTCGTTAGTTTGCTTCAACAATTACTGTCTCTATGATTTCCAGGGATTTTACTCAGGCTTCTTGTGACCCTAGGTGGCAGGTTGCGATAGATGAGGAGATACAAGCTTTACAGTCACGACAGTCATGGGACCTATACCTTGCCCTAATGGTGCTATTGTGGTAGATTTCAGATGGATCTACACAATTAAGTATAGACTTGATGGGACAATGGACAGGTATAAGGCTAGGCTTGTTGTCAAGGGCTTTAATCAGACATATGGGGTAGATTATTTTGAGACATTTTCCCCTGTAGCACGTATTACTTCTGTCAAGATTATTATTTCTGTTGCTGTGATTATGAGATGGCCTCTACATCAGCTTGATTTATGTGGAGATTTATCTGAGGAGGTGTACATGAGAAGGGGGAGCATATGTGTTGCCTACATAAGGTAATATATGGCTTGAAATAGAGTACTCGTGCTTGGTTGAGAGGCTTAGTGTGAAGATTGCAAAGATTGGGTTCCAGCGCTCTACTTCCGATTACTCTGTTATATTCATAAGACTAAGTATGGAGAGCATATCTGAATTGGAAAAATGCGATTTTGAAATTAATGTGAAACATGTCGTTGCAACGCGTTCATCTGTTCGTCTTTTAATATTTATAAGCCTAGATAGTGAAGTAACTAGGATCATCCATGGATGCAAAGATGTTGTTTAAGAGATTGCTAATGAAGTCTTGCTTTATGTTTTTTTTTGTTTTTTTGGAAATATGTTAGTTGTTTTGGCTTTTTATATATTGAAAATGAAATGCGAGTGGAGACAAAATGGATACAAGCTACTTAAACTACTTACGCTAACAAGCATGCAAATCCTTCCACTTAAGCTCTCCAAAGCACGGATGTGCTAAGGAAATCAAGAGGAAGTACAGATAAGAAAATGGAAAAAAGGTGTGAAGTAATAAAAGCAAATCTACTAAACTTCAACTAAAAAGATGTTTGCTTACAATTGAGTTAAGTTTACAAATGAAATGCTAAAAGTAGAAACAAGGAATGCTTATGCTAGCATTCTCCAATAGGTGCTGATGGCTTGCTCTGCCTTCTGGAGCTTAATGTGAAGCTTCAAGCAAAGGAAGAGCTTCAAGAGGTGGTGGTGTGCTCTTCTTGAATCTCCCTCCTCTTCAAGGTCTTCATGGAGTGAAATGGTGTTGATATTTCTAAGGTGGACTTCTAGCCAATCAAGGTTGCCTCCAAATGATGGAATGGGAAGTCCTTAATTAGAAGTGGATGACTTAGGTTTTTTTTGGAGGGAAATGGGGGTCATTAAATGATGATGTAGTTTTCTAGGTGTTTTAAATGGTGAAGGATTTAATGGTTGGGGGTTCCTATGTTTTGTGAAGTGATGCAATAATGGGGTAGAGGCTACATAGGTGGGTGTGTATGTAATAATTGGGGTTTTGGAAATAGAGTTGAAGCTTTTATTTGGTGTTGGAATTGGGAGGGAGTCATTAATGGAGCAAGGGAGAACTTGAGGGAGCTTAGGAGGATTGGACCCTATTAAATGAAGTGGACGAGCTTCATGAATGAAATGCTCCAAATTGTTGCTTGGTGAGTTGATCTCGGATGTCCACAAGGAACCTTAAGCTCCATCTCTTATGTCAATATCTGCACAAGCTAAGCAAAAGCATCACGGCATCATTTTATTACAAAAATCTATGCAAGGCTAACTAGATGCAAAATGAGTTAACTGCATGCATGAATGCAATTTTGACTAACAAGGCTGCTTGGGATGCTTGGAAAAAGAAGGTAATACATCATCAAAATTGGTGTTTATCAATACCTGTGTTGTTCAGGCAGTGTATGTGGATAACATGATTCTTACGGGAGATGGGGATGAAATTACCCAGACAAAGTTGTTCTTGTAGTCTACCTTTATTATCAAGGGCTTGGAAGAGTTGAGATATTTTTTGAGGATTGAGGCAGTGTGACAGGAGTCAGGCTTGTCCTTATCACAAAGACAATATAGATTCCAAATTCTTTAGGAGACAGCTTGCTTGGAGCTAAGCCGTCTAGTATTCTCGTGGAGCCACCGCCTGCACGTTCGTGTGATGCAGAGGATCCATTATATGAGGATGTTACCAGTTACCGCAGTACAGTAGGTCGTTTACTCTATCTTACTATCACGAGGCCTAATATCAATTTTGCAGTAAGCAGAGCCAACTAGCACATGCAGGCTCCACGTTACAACCATTGGTGTGAGGTTTGCCTCATTCTGAGGTACCTCAAGAGGACATCAGGTAGAGGACTGTATTACAGAGATGATTATGACCTGGATATCATCACTTATTTTGATGCCGATTATACTGGATCAGTGGATGACCGACGCTCTACTTCAGGCTTTACTGTCTATCTTGGTGGGAATCTTGTCTCCTGGAGGAGTAAGAAGTAGAGTGTGGTGGTTCATTAGAGTGCCAAGGTAGAATATAGAGTGATGGCTTTGGCTCCGTGTGAGATTATGTGGATTGTCTCTTTTTTGCAGGATCTTGGGATCTAGACTCCTATGCCTGTTTCACTTCTCTATGACAATAAGTCAGCTACTTATCACCTCAAATTCAATCTTTCATGAGAGGACCAAGCATATTGAGAGTGATTGCTATTTTGTTCGTGATGTTCTTACTGGTAGGATTAACAACTCATTTATCTTCTCAGAGCTTCAGTTGGATGATATATTCACTAAAGCTCTGAAGAAGAAACGTCTAGATTTCTTATGCGACAAGTTGGATCTTGTCGATATTTACGTCTCAACTTGAGAGGGAGTGTTGAGCATAAGGGCATATTTATTGTTTTTATATTTTTTGGGGTGTCTTTGTAATTCTCTCGAACCTAGTATAAAAGAGAGGCTAAGATTTTCCTTTGATAATAAGACTTCTCTTTTCCTTAATGTAAACCACTTGTCACTGATGATCATACCTATGAATGACATTACTTGATCCCATTGTCCTTATTACTTGGCAAGAAGTAGACGTACGATCCATCTTGATTGCAACAGAAAGGACTTGCTTGCTCCCACCTGTGTGACCACCATCCATTGGTCGAACACCATCTCACCTACCATTGCCCCTTGGTGGGCTCCATCCACAGAAGCACTTGAGCCAAGAATCAAACCATCAAAGTCCACTACATTGTAAAATTATATTATACAACCCAAACATACAAAAATTCAAAGCTATAAACATAAATCCACCTTAAGTAGTATAACATAAAAACACACTAATCCTTAATTATTAAGCAATTGAGAATATAAAATATAACATCTTAAAAAATAGTCCTATTTGAAAATTAGGTGGCCTTCTTTAGTTGGGTCTATTTAAAAATCAACCTTGTACTCGACTGTGTATATGTGTAGTCAGATCAAGTAGTCAATCTAGACCAATTATTGGATCGCCCGATGGTATGTGGTTTGGTAGAGGGGCCATCTACGCATATGCGGCCACATATGTAGCCTAGGTGACCGATTTCCTGAATAGAGGGATAGGTAACAGCAGCCCGTGGGATATCCCTTTGGCTTTGTGGTTTCCTATAAAACCCTTTGCATCACACCTTTTCGCAATTTCCTATATAAGAAAAATATTATCCTGTCATACAAAATCCTCTCCGTCATTTATTTTCCCACGTTGGCATTTGAAAACAATAGGGGCTTTTGCATGAATGGTATAAAAAACTTTTGATAGTATATATTGCTGTCATAATTTTCACATTTACACAAATGGCAGCATAAAGTTGATTACGTTTACAAAAATTTCGTCATAACTCTTTTTTTTTTTTTTTGGATGTTTATGGTACAATCTAGAGAAAAAACAATCATTTAGAAAATAACAAATCAGCTGGATGGAACTTAATTTGAGTGTCATTTTTGTAAACTTAATCAACTTTATGATGACATTTGTGTAAATACAAAAATTATGATAGCAATTATGTAGTATTAAAAATTTTTGGTGGCATTTGTGCAAAAACACTTAGAAATTATTAGCACACCATACGACCACTACTTATCTCACCATACAACAAAACACTTATCACCACTTATCCCATCCCACTAAAGAATAAACTTTATTCCATAGCCAAATGCAGCCTAAGAGGCTAAGAGCACTTGCAATACAAATACCCCATCTTTCTAAGCACCCACAATGCTCTAAGAATTTGGGAAATGAAATGCCTCGAATTCCCAAAATGCCCATCACCTACCTTCAATGAAGCTCCATCAATGGTCATCAGCAGGCCTACTTCCCCCCTACCACTACCAGGTGAACTTTGAATTGCCAGTTGTCTTCACCAGAGGCGATAGAGACCGCCAATGGAACAATCTCCAAGGGGTTCACCTTGTTCCAAAGTATCGACAATGCACCATCCCACAAGATGCACGTTTACAACCACCGAAAGAGGCAATGGAGGCCCAGCTATTCAAAGGTGATGGAGCCCCTTTGACAACGTCTCCATGTGGATGAGCCCTCATTGGCAGCACGAAAGTGGTAAGTCCAACAGTTGCCAGTGCTGTCTAAATGATGAAGCATGAAGCCCCCTACCTGCAACCTAGTGCACGCACACCCTCCATTGATGCCAACGCATCCAGGGCTGCACAAATGGTGATCGTCAATGGTGCTATTGCCCAACTTAGAATCTCAGATGGTCAACCCAGAATGTGGCCTCTGTGACAACCTTCTGAATACTTGTGAGCCCATCCACCAAGGACCCCAATTAAGTTGATACCACCCTTTTCCAACTACCAGCTCTACCTCCCTTCTCCACCTATCGCTACCCCTTTACCCAAGCAAGAGAAAGCACTGTGGCCCAGCCCACTGCAGTCACCACAAACCACCACTGAGTGACACAGAGCTGCCACATGGCCAAAGGAGGCAACAAATACACTGGATGGTCCTCACCTTCTTTTGAGTGCCCACAGCCTCTGCCCGACCACCATACTCACCAAGTTGCCCTGTTTCCCTGCCTCGCATATCTTATCACCCATCTATTTCCCACATACCTGAATGTTGTTCTCTCTTTGTCGCCATATACAAGAAGCCCCAATTGATGCATCTTGTTAAGGTTGTTGCCTTCAAATTTAAATAAAAAGGAAAAACAAGATAAAAAATGGTAAAAAAAATCTACCGAAATGAAGAATGTTCATAAATGGTATGAAGTCGACAAGTATTGTAAATCCTCTACTATTGCACCATGGTGATGGCAAGTTACTGGTATTTCTAACAAACGGCTACTAACATTTCACTAACCTGCAAGATGTGAGCACTCCCAGCTGTATAAGTGGAAGATATGGCTGTGTTCACATATTCTGAATACTGATACATTATTTTATCTGTGATGCCCTGATGGATGTGTTTTTCAAGGTGGCATGTGTAAGATATATGTAAATGTGGAGATTATAGATGGGCTTCCATATAAAATACATTCATTAACCTAAATTTGGTTCCACTTAAAATCCATCAAGGCCATATAGACTGTATAGTAGTTCTGTGTTTCCGATGTGCTAGATGTGTTTCGTCTCTTTTCTTTTTCAAAAGGGTGCTTCCTCGCTTTTATGCACTGCTATCTTGAGAAGTGGATAAGTTCCTTGAATTTTTTCCGTTATCTGAACATAGGAAGCGGAGTTGCTGGTGAACATAAAAGAGCATGTTCTTGTACCGGAACATCAGTTGCTGACAACAGAAGAAAAAAAGACCTTGTTGGAGCGATACACATTGAAAGAGACTCAGGTTTGTGTTACTTGGCCTATTCTATTTGACATACTGGTTCCATTGAAAGTATTCTTTTTTCGTTTCTTGGGTCTTGTATTTGGTTTTGGTAGATGGGTTGGTTTTCATCTTTCTTTGTAGTGCATTTCATTCATCGTTTTGGGCTTTATTGTTATTTTTGGAGTTTGTTGATGTGGGCATTAAGGAAGGACTTGTGGGGCTGTAGGGCTCTATCTTATGGGTACTGGGTCTGAATAATTTTTTCAGAAAACTAAAAGAAGAAGAACGAAAACAAAAGAGAAGTGTAGAATGAATGAGAAAAATGAATCATTTTTCTTTTGTCTTTTTCTATAGCTATATGTGCACATGGAACCTTTATCATGATTTATGAACTAGTGTCTAATTTTTTCCATCAAAAGATATGAGTGGAGATAACATTATCTGTTGATAAAAGTATTTTATTGAAGGAATAAGGAGGGTATTAATCAAGCGCAAGGTTGCAGAAATCAACGGTCGGTATTCAATCAGTGAGGTTATCAACTAAGGAGTATACGGTATGCGGGTGATTAGTCGGGATTAATTGGTTAAGCATTTTTAAGTATTTAAAAATCTAAATATAATTATCTATACTATTATACATATTATATATACATATATAAATTAAAAATATACACATTTATTAGTATTATTTTTTTGACATGCATATTCTCTCAAGAAAATTCGACCAAGGTTTTAAACAATGCGAGGTGGTACCGAGGCAGTTTGCTTTCATCGAGGCGAGGCGTAAGCCTTGAGGCGGTCGAGGCATAAGCCTCAGAATTTGCATAAAAAATATAAAAAATGAAATGATATATACTTATAACATTTTTTCTCTATCACAACATTGAAAGAACGAAACTAAACGAGAGATGACATTTAAATGAAAAGATAAACATCCATATAATATAAAAGATTAGAAACTATAACAAAAGCACAAACTAAACCAACTTCTTAAACCATTGGGAGATTTAATAGTTAAAACATACATTAAAATGAAGGTACATGAAACATCCACATCAAAAACTCAAAAGAATTACAATACATTGTAGACTCTAGTCTCCTCCTTGAACATCATCAAGCTTATAAATGCTGTCGCTAGGGCTAGTCGCATCATCCCAAGAGTCATTCGTAAATTTCATCCTAGCCTCATTATCAACATCTTCCTCCGTATCTCTATCACTCTCTTGAAACTTTTCCTCAACGTCAATAACAACTTTGCCTAAAAGATAAATCATTTTAAACAATTTCTTAGAAGGTAGAACATTTGTAATTTTAAACATTATAGTTCAGCAAAATATAAAATTACATATTACCTTTACCCTTGTCCTTTCTCTTTTGCCTCTTTCTTCTACTTCCTCCTACTTGTATTCCTTCCTCTGCTCTTATTAACTGCTCAAGATCAATAGGATCCTCTTCTAGAGTTACAGTTGCATCAAGCTTCTCATAAGCATCAATCTC
The DNA here is from genome assembly GCA_037157565.1 of Thalassia testudinum. Taxonomy (NCBI): domain Eukaryota; kingdom Viridiplantae; phylum Streptophyta; class Magnoliopsida; order Alismatales; family Hydrocharitaceae; genus Thalassia; species Thalassia testudinum. The sequence goes on from JAZHRO010000002.1 coordinate 48,004,391, forward strand.
TGTTTCACAAAGTTATAGCTCAGCAATCTACTCATCATCTGAGTCCAGTTCCTCTAAGCATAGAGGATCCATTGTCTTTTTCGTCACCTCTTTGTGTTTCAATTTCAAATTGAACATACAATAAACCAAGTCATTGAGTTTATCTTGTCTCAGCCTGTTCTCTTAGTATGGACCTACTTAATGAAAAGTTCACCATTAAATTTTATAGCCTAATTTTTATATATTACTCTAAATTTAAAATGCAAATTTAGATTTTTTACCTGATTAAAAGCACTCCAATTTCGCTCACATGCAGATGCATTATAAGTCAAACTTAAAATGCGTATGACAAACTTCTTCAACTCAGGTGTTTCATCACCAAATGCTCTCCACCAATCCGCTGTAATGGAAATTTTGTTTATAGTATATAGGAAAAAATTAACAAAATTTATTAATTTAAATGATAGAATCATTGAAAGGACTTTACTAGGACTCCTTTTAAAACGAGTCTCAATGGCATTGGACCATCCAAATAATCCTCTTCCATTAACAAATGCATCTGTTTGGAGATTCACATTCAACCTCTCATCCTTGTAAGGAATCAACCTCTGGAAGCATGAGTACAAGCCCATCTTTACTTCTGAATCAACTTTAAAAGTTGATTCATACTGGCATTGGGGATTCAGAAAATAGGCAGCAGCATGCAAGTGTGTGTGCAATTGCCTGTCCCATCTTGTGTCAATGATGTCCCACATTGTCTTGTACTTTTCATCATTACCCAAATTTTTATTAATAGCTTCCTTAGCCCTATCCATAGCCTCATAAATAAATCCCATAGGTGGATATTGTTCAACATCCACCATTCTTAAAACTAACACCAGTGGTTTGATTGTCCTTATCATATAGGCTACACCAGGTTAAAATGTTCTACTTTTGAGGATAATATTTTGTATAGCTTGCCCTTGAACCTTCAATGCATAATTGCTGCACTTTCACCTTTTTGAGGTGAAAAAAGATTCAAGAGCATCTTTTGCTATTAGCAATCTCTGCAAGGTAAAGAAAGTAGTAGCAAACCGAGTGACGGCAGGTCTCACCAAGTCTCCTACATGCTTCCTTATCATGGCCACTACCCAAGCATGTGCATATATGTAATTGATTATTTGTTTAGCCTTCTTGAAAATAAAGTTATGAAGAGGTAGCTTCATGATATTCTCCAATGTAAGGTTAATGCAATGAGCAGCGCACGGAGTCCAATACAAATGTTCCTTTTTTTCCATCAATTTCTCTCTAGCTTTTTTATAAGCTGATGCATTATCTGTTATCACTTGGATAACATTGCTTTCGCCCACTTCTTCAACATCATCCATCAATTTGAAGAGATAGTCAGCATTCTTGATCTCATTAGAGGCATCAACAGATTTCAGAAATCACGTACTTTTTGTGTTAACCAAAAAATTGATCAAGGTGCGTTCTTTTGTATCTGTCCAACCATTAAACATTATGCTACATCCAATCTCTTCCCAAGACGCTTTCGCTTGGTCTATCATAGTAGTTATTGTCTTGACTTCTTTCAAAATCCAAGTTCGTAACTCATGCATTGTAGGACCTCTGAATCCCCTTCTATAGTTACATCTTGAAGCATTTGCCAGTAAGATGGACTGGTGGCCAAATTGAATGACAATCCATTCTCAATGAAGAATCTACCAATACTAAGACATGTTCTAATTCTTTATTTTTTCTTCCAAGAAGAATTCAAAGTAATCTACTTTGGAGGACATTGAGGAGCATTATCAGGTCTATCACTTCCAGGCAATACTTTTTGTTCAACTCCTACAACAAATAAATCTATAGGACCCTTCACCATTTGCAAACCACTTAATCTTGTAGGTGCATTTTCATCTTGCCCAGATTGACCTTCTATTGTATATGTACATATGCGACGAATTTCTTCCATTTCTTCAAGTACTCTTCTTCTACCAACTTCCTTCTTTGCTAAAAAGGCCTTAATTTTAGTTTCAACTTCCGGTGGCACCTTTGCACATGCTCCCACATTTTTGTGTGTCTTCGCTAAGTGCTCCTTCAGTCTTGCAATGCCACGTGTGATAGTTTTCCCACAGAAGTTACACTTCACATACTTATATCATCTCTCCCTTTGAGATCCTTGCTCGAGGGCCTGCGCTTGGCCCTCCTTGCTCGAGGGCCTACGCTGGAGCTGCATTGTGCTGCGCTGGGGCATTGCTGCTGGAGCTGGAGTTGCGCTTGGGCCTACGCAGGAGTTGGAGCTGCGCTTGGCCCTCCTTATGCTAGGGCCTGCACTGGAGCTGCACTGCGCTGCGCTGGGGCACTGCAGCTAGAGCATTGCCGCTAGAGCTGGAGCTGCGCTGCATTGGGGCCTGCGTGGAGCATTGCGTTGCCGCTGCTTGCACTGGGGCCTGCGCTGTCGCTGCGTTAAGGCCTGCGCTGCATTGGAGCTGCTGGTGCTGGAGCGCTGCTCACCGGTGGAGGAGCAGGAGCTGTCACTGACTCGTCGGTGATGGCTCTTGCACTTCCACCTTTTTGATGTTTGGATTTTAGGCTTAGGGCTAGAGCTAAGGCTTAGGTCAAAAAAATGGTCATGTGACTAGCACATGACCATTTTACGAAGCAAAACAGCTGAGGCGGCGCCTCTCAAGCGTCTCAACGCCTCGGCCACACCTCAGCAAAACGAGGCGCACGCCTTGCAGACTGCAGCTGAAGCTTAAGCCTTGAGGCGAAATTGGCGCGCCTCGCCTCGAGACGCATGCCTCAAGCACCTCAAGGTGCATTTTTTTAAACGATGGACCCGACAAGCCATAGGGAGGGTGGTGGTGATGGAGGATCAAGGAGAATCGGAGAGAAGGATGCAAGTTTATGGTTTCATTATGATTCAAATGTAAGGGGAGGGGGATGGAGAAGTCGGGTGGGGATTTTTGTTTTTTTGTTTTTTTCAATGTGCTAATCAAGACAAAAAAAATTGAACTCCTAATGTTCGATTGGATGATTAATTAATTAATTAATCGGCTGATTTTCGCAGCCTTGATCACGTGTCAAAGGGTTAGTAGCAGCTGTTAGTGCAAGGAGTGTGGTCATGGCCACCTTGCATGGTGAAGAGACATGGCATGAGTTGAGTCTGCAAAAGTGGAGTTGTCCCCTTAGATCAGTGCTAGATGCAACGGTTTAGCAGGCTTGCTATAGAAGGAAGCTGGGCTGGGTGATAGGTTGCTTCCTATTCGAGGTGCATCTCATTTTTGGAAGGGGATTATAGGGGTTCTTCCTCTCTTATGTGATTGTTTTCTTGTGGAACTAGGGGGTGGTACAAACGTTCAATTTTTGGTTCGATGATTGGACATTCCATGTCCTTTGGAAGACAGATTTCCAGAGTTGCTTCATTTAGCCTCATATATGCTTGCGACTGTGGAAGATTATTGTGATGAGGATATAAGTTGCTGGATTGCGATGTTCTTGAGTCCTCTTTCAGTCATTCATTCGTAGGCCTTATTGATTAACTGAAAGCCTGTGATAAATGCTATTGATGTTTAGTCTTGGATGCATGGGAACTTCACGGTTAAATCAGCCTGCAGGCTGCTACAATCTCCAATTCAGGAGAGATGGACATTTATTTAGGGATTGCATGCTTCTATGGAAGGCAAAGATGCCAACAAAGATAAGAATATTTGGTTGGCAGGTGAGGAGGAAAGGCTAATGACAAAGGCATACCAAATGAAGCTTGCACCCTCAGAGGATCCTTCCTACTTTTTCTGTGGCGAGGAGTAGGATGCTTTGGAGCATTTGTTCTTTGGCTGCCTGTTGCTTTGGAAGTTTGGAGACTTGCTGGACCCAGTTGTGTGGACCATACTTCTTGGGAAGGGTTTTGGTCTTCTGTGTAGAGGGGCCTTCAAAACCAAAAAAGAGTCTTATTGGCTATTTGGCTTCAAAGGAAAGGGGTGGTTTTTAAAGGGGACAGGTCCTTGAAAATGTGTGTAGAGGTGTTGTTGGGTTGAAGTCACTTTGGAGCTCTTTGTGATTTGATGTTGTTTTGGTATCCCTCTTTTTTTAAATGAAGCAAATGATCACTAACTTCATGTGATCATCCTTTTTCCTGTCAAAAAAGAAAGTTCAGTATGCACAAGTGGTTTGTAAGGCTAAGGCCTCTTTTGTCCTTTTGGATTGCAACTTATATGTATTTGGTGAGGAACTCCAGAAGGCATATCAATATCAATATTTCCTTGTTGATTTCATTCCTTTGCATCTTAATTCCCATGGTCCTTCCACCCATAATAGGGCATAAGAGGTGCTTTACCCTCCGTCTGCAGATCCCTACGGTTCCAAGGAATCTCAGCTCCTATCAACCTGGTATCAAAGCCAGGTGAGCCTTGGAACAATACTGCTGGAGGATGTATGTCGGATGAGAAGCTGGATGCTATGATCTGCTATAGCAAGAAATGATGGGCATGTTGCAGTAGCAAGCTAAGACCATGAAAGAGCAGCTCCATTTTCTCAAGGAGACCAAGTTCAGAGTAAGGGGTTTAGCCATTGGACAATTTGGAAGAGTGGATAATTCTGGCTGTGCTTGATGCAATAACAGCAAATGGTTCCTTTAAAAAGAAAAAAAAGCCAATTGTATTGTGTCATTCTTATTGAATAGTGGAGAGGATAGTTACAGCAGGTTGTACAAGTGCCCAATGTCCAGGGGACATGTCGGTAAACCTTTACAGCTCACAGACGTTCATATAACCAATTGCCTGTGCGCCTAATATGTTTCCTCAAACTAAAGGTATTTAAACAATGAAGTTTGCTTCTGAGAGACTGGAAAGTTGAGGCTAAGAGCAGTTTGCTAGAGATGAAACGAATAATGAGATGCCCCTTTGTGACCCGATCCTGAATGAAATGATAGTTGATTTCTATACTTGGTTTGCACATGAAAGATTGGATTGCAAGCTGTGTACATTGTGCCAACATTGTTGCACCAGATTATTAGTGGAAGAGAGAACAATACAAAGTTTAGTACAGAGGGATTGCAACCAGGTTAATTCAGCTGTTATGTTAGCAGTTGCTTGGTATTCTGCCTCTGTAGATGATCAAACCACACTCAATTTTGGAAATACGCGAGATTGTATTGGACCCTAGAAAAACCACAAACCTGTCGTTGACTTCTGATCATTGATAAAACTAGCCCAATTGGAAGCAGTAGAGGGAAGAAGCTTTAGGTTGAGAGCAAGCAATACTGAGAGTCCCTTTTATATAGTATGGTAGATGTTTCAAAGGCTCCATGTGAACTGTTGTGGATTTGTCATAACTGCGAATGCCAATTTAGGTCTAGTAAATGTAGTATAGTGTAAACTCCCAAGAATTTGGCAATAAGTAGTAGCATCTGAAAGCAGTATGCCATTATCAGATGCAAGCATTGTTGGAGCAATTAGAGACACGGGGGTTGAGCGGATGCAAGCTCCAAACTCATTTAATTAACAGATCAGCTAGGTACTTTTCCCACGTTAAATGAAGACCTATTTGTTTCTTAGAAAATTCTATTCCAAGGAAGTTTTGAGGGAAACCAAGTTATCGCACAGGGAATTTAGCTTTCAGAATAGATAGGAGCTCCTTCATAGCTAGGTAGAAGAGCTGATAAGGAGAATGGCATCAATGTAAAGGAGAATGCAGTTACATCATCAGCAGCTTTTCAGATGTAGTATGAGGTGTTGGTCTTACAAAGCCTTGTGGATAAAGAAATTGGGTCAATCTTTTAAACCAGGCATTAGGGGCTTGTTTAAGCCCATACAGGGACTTATGAAGCTTGCATACATAGTTGGGGTTCTCCTAATGTATAAATCCTTGAAGTTGGAGCCTGTAAACATCCTCATCCAAATATTCACGCAAGAATGCATTATGTATGTTGAGCTGGTGATGTGCCAATTATTAATAAGAGATAAGCGGAACAATAATCGACTGGTGGCTGGTTTGATAACAGAGCTGAATATCTCCAAGAAATCTATCCCTTCAATCTTGATTAAAACCTTCGCAACAAGCCTTGCTTTATATAAATCATTGGAATCATCGGTATCGACATCTTCAAAGACGGAAAGATATTAAGTGTTTTGCAATTGGAGAAGTAATATCAAGATTGGGTTCTTCAAATGCATGGGAAATATGATGAAGAATTAAATTGTGATGGGGATGGACCTGCCCTTGTCATCAGCCCATCATACAAAGACTGGGCATTACCTTAGATGTTGTAGTAAGAAGAAAAGGAGATTCATGGAAATCAGGTCAGAATAGAAGGTTAAGTTCTTAAAAGGATCAGTTCCTGGCACCAAGAACGATCTTTATATGACATTAGAATACATTTTGCTTGAGGGGTTCCAAGGGGGTTCTGGAGGTGCAGCACACGTATCTATAAGCCAAAAGGATTGACCAGGTGAAGAAGGCTGTACTTTCTTTGAAAGATGGGCATGCCATGCTGGACATTCATGAATCTTTGTCCTTTCCCATAACTACATTAGTTTCCATAAGTGCCTACTAATAGATGATGCTGAATGGCATTTGCAAGTTGAGAGAAAGTATCGGAAAGCTCCATCAAGCTTCGAGTTATTGTGCTTTAAACTGGTCAGTCAGCTCAGAATATATTGGGGGAACTTCCAGTAAGAGTTTCTATTTCTGCTTTTTATCCTCTTCCGGATAAAGACATTGCAGTTATTAGACCTTTAAGCTTCAGTTCATGCTCCAATAAAGGCCTTAAGAACAAGCATGTTGCCAAACCTGACCTTGAGATGTCCGTGAATGTCATGTATTCCTCTGAAGAGAGTGATTATTCAGGTGCTGAATTCCTTCATTCCAAATGTTTTAAGATATCAGTTCACAATGGATTTCAGCCAGGAGATGTCCATTTTTTTCTCTTGGTTGCATATTTTCAGGGTATTTTCCATAGGGCTGGTGTATGCACATCTTCCTTTGCTACATTTTGTAGAGATTATAAATCCAAGCAACTTCCCCAGAAGATCCACCCCTTTTCACTTTTCAGGCAAAAAAATTCCAAGCAAGTACAAATCAAAGTTAGTGTGGAACCTGCTTTTGCTGTGGGGAACTGGACAATCTATTTTGACCAAGAAAATATTGCCAACAAAATGCCGCTTGTGTTTATGGGTGGCAAGGACATTCGTCCAGAACATGTGCGCATTGCTGGTTACTCCAATCTGATTATGTTTTTCTCACTGTTGTTTGTACAAGAAACTATAGGATACACAAAGATTGTCAGCTGGAAGAAACAAGATTGGCATTCCAACTGATGGGAACTCAATGGAAATCTAGGTATGCTTGTTGAAACTGGAAACTTGGACGTGGCACATCCTGGTTATGAAGGCTTGCTGGAAATATTTTTACAGAATGGGAAATTCTATGCAAAGGTTTTTTGTTGAGCCCATGCATACTATGAAGATTCAACGTGCTGTGGTCCTTGTGGTTGCTGAGAAATGGTGCTGTCTTAAAAAATGAAGGGGCTTGGGTTGAAAATGTTGTAAGGGAAGCTAACTACCTTTTTACAATTTGGTATCAAAATCTGTAAGTATACCCTTTCTTTTTGAAGTGATGAAGCAGATGGCTACCGACCTCTAGCAACCATCCTTTACCTTTTCAAAAAAAAAAAGGCACTGGAATTAGCGAAAATGCATCTGCCAAAGTCTGTAATTACAGAACTATTTCTAGAAATGTTTGATGCACATGTTAATCACGTTCAAGGGGGCATGAAGGTGAACCTTAAAGGTCATGGCCTTTGCTTTCTGGATCACTCTACCTATGATGATGGATGGGTAAGATTATGTGGCCTTTAGAAGCTACAGCACTATATGATACAAGTGCAAATCTTTCTGTTTATGTTGGTGAGAAAATGGTTTTCAAGAAAATTTTTGAAATTGTTTCAAGGAAGCTCAGAGCTTGTACTAAGATAACCTGATTCTTGTCTTGTGGGTTTCAAGTTGGAGAATGTTGCCTTTGTAATAGTAAACTGACATGATTGATGAGAATATACATGGGTGATACCACACTCTCAATAACATTTGATCAATCAACAGCTGATGACACACTTCATCATACCAATCTTTCCTTGCTGATTCATTTCTTTACATCTTGATTCCCATGGTAGTTGGTCTTCATGAAAAAAGGGTGTAAGAGGCGAATCCCTTGTCCTTTATCCTCCATTTGCAGGTTTCTGAGGTCGCAATGGATCTTGGTTCCTATCATTTGTTACATTGCTTTTCTTTAAGGAAGCATTTCAGGTTTCTTTGGGTTTTAAGCTCGTTAACGCCACAGACTCAGGGTACATCAAATATGTTATGTTACTGGAACTTAAAATGCAGGAAACTAGGAACACTGCAACACGGATCTAGAATATTGTGAATGCTGTATTGGTAGTTTAGTAGGGTTTAGGAAACCAAAATCAGGAGTTATAATTGTCTCAGATCCTTGATAATTTCATACTGTCTCCTCACGCCTAATCATGTTTAGATATGTTGATCTAGACCATTGCATGTATTGGAAGGTAAAATCCTTGAATTTTTTTGAATCTCAAACTTCTTGTCTGAATTGGTTACTTAACCACGTCGAAAGGTGCATGTTGTGGAGATTTCCCTCTCCAAATGGTTCGTTCTTCTTATGTGGGTCCAGCCAATTCAATGATGGGACACCATTCAGATCTATTGGGTGAGTGCAGCTTAATCTGAATTTGGGTAGTTGGCAAGTTTTTAAGATGCAGCAATGCACCGGTACACAGAGTTCTCCAAACCCCCACCCCCTCCTTCCTCTCAGTGAGAAAGGATCATAAGATGCTTGTGGGGGGCTATAATGTTTAACTTAGAAGAATAGGTTCAAGTGTTTAAGGTTGTATTTTCTGTATTCTGTCATTTGCCCAATCAACCTATATGGCATCGAAGATTAACATATAAAACAGCCATGATTCATGTTGACGTTATCATATACGAAGAGATAATATTGCTCAAGTTGGTGGCACAATTGCTTATTTATTTGCCTTTTGAGTTTTGAGCGTAAAATTGAGCCCATTGTGCCGTACTGTGCCTTTCCATGATTTACCGGAGTTTCAATATAATTCTAACCATGCTTTTCCTTATTGTATGTAAAGCTTCCTCGAATACAAGTGACGGATCCTGTAGCAAGATACTATGGCCTGAAACGTGGACAGGTTGTAAAGATCATCCGCCCCAGTGAAACTGCTGGTAGATACGTCACCTACCGCTTTGTTGTCTGAGCATACTTTGTTGAGGAGGAGCTGAAACTACGATTACCAACTTGAGCTCACGGTGCTTAAGTACCCCCAAACGTTAGACGTGTATTGTAGTAACTTAAAAAGTAGAGTTGGCTGGGTTCATCACTGTTCTTGTAAAACGATGGACACTAGTCAGACATTTTCCCATTTTCATGGGAGTGAGTTGGACCATGAACATGTGTAATGTGTTGATGTTGGTGTAATCGTGTTTGATGCTGTTAAGAGACGTTATATCAGCCGGGTGATATATAACTGTTATGATTTTCTAGAAGTCATTTCCTGCAAAGAGGTTGTGATTGGCTGCACGATGATTTCAATTTGATAGGTGGCAGGACGCTTTCTCAGGTAGTGTAATGCACATGGAGGAAAACATTGCTTTGGTTGGATTCTAGCTTAGTAAGTAAATCCCTGTTTGCAGGGTTCATCAATTCACAGTTAAATTCAAATTTCAAATTTACAGAGCAACTTGTCCTTGGAAGTCTTCTCGTGTCCTTCGCTCCTGCAATCCACGATCATGTTGGAAGCTGCCTGGTGGGATTAGCTCACATCCCCTCTGTGGATGGTTACTGTTTAGGTATGCACCACTAGGATGGGCTTTGAATTTAAGGATTAGCTTATTCCAACATCAATTTGGCTCTTTCCATTATCAATAAAAGCTTATTTCACTTTTGTAATTCCATCCATCAAACAGCAACGATGGAGTGAGGCTGGATTAGAGTTTGGGAAGAGGAGACATATTGGGAGGTAATCCTGTGAGTTTCATGAAAATGGTGGGAAGATCACTGATGGATTTTGAGGTTGGAAGAGTCACCAGAGAGATTTATCATTGCTACGCAGGGCCTTCCTGACCCGAAGAGCATGGCGATGATTGTTGAAGAAAGCTGTTGAACGATGCAAGGGCTGCATTACTTCTTACGGACTATAGATGAGAGATTTTAAGTAAAGCCCATTTGCTATTTTAGAGGCTCAATCAAACCCATGGAGGCAATTATGTAAATGCCACTCCATACATTCCCTCTATATGAACAAGGGTGGAGCCTTCTCTTCTATTCTATCTTATTCTCTCATTCCATCTCCCCTTATTACCGCATCTAACACACCTTCCCTTTCCAATGGATGTGCCTAAGAATCATTGCCACGTATGGTACACCATTCTCGAGGCATCAAAACCCCACGTTAGTTGAGGATTAATTCCACATTAACGGGAATACCTCAATAAATCATGGTGTCTACATTTAGTTTGTCATGGTTGCTTGTACGTAAATTTGGATGGTTGAGGTTTGATCTTTGATGAAGTCTTTCAGCCTACAAATGTTTTTGATGCAAGATTTACACGACTTGACAACATGTGGTCCGATCCACACCTCAACCTTAGTGACTCTCTTTCTAGAAAATGCTTCAAGATGACATATTGTAAGATAATGTCAAGAGATAACGGTGTGTAAGGTATAGCTATGGCCTATGTTGGCTCTCTCGAGAGAAGACCTAGATGATGATGGTAGGTAGACCTAGGTCTTGTCAACGGACTAAAGGGTTCATGGGGTATAGTTATGCATGTGTTAGTAGAACCAAGGAGAGCCAGACACCAACTGAGCTAGTAGTAAACCCCATGGGTAAGATATGTGAATTTGAGGTGAGTGCTAAGATATAGAATAAAGAGGTTCAGTATGGCTAAGCAAGTAATAGAAGATGAAATATGGCTACCAAGTAACCTTAGATAGTTAGTAATGGTAGTAAAGACAATTAGGAATGGTTTATAATTGGTAAGGAAAGAAATTTGGAATAGATAACTCTTTATCATGTTTAATGGGTTTCCATGCACGCTTGGCTTTAAAGAACCTATTTTGTTTCTTAGTCAAGTTGTAGCTTGCATCTACGATCTGAAGAGCTGGAAGAAGAGAGTTTTGAGATGGGGATCAAACTCTCAAGAGAGGTATGTCATCTTTGTATGATCTACACGATAGCTTTTCTAAAGTGCTTGTTTTTTTTTCCACCAACTAAACTATACATATAAGGAGAGCAAAATAGACCTTTTAGACAAGGGAGCTGTGTCTCGAGAATGAAAAGTAAGATTAATGTCAAGTTGTTCCTACACTAAAGATATCTTGGAGTGAAAAAAAACTCCTATAATGAGTTTGGTCCTTCACTCCTTTGTTTAGTTCCTTACCATGTAATTTGTCATGCAAGTTACTTTAGTACTAGGTAGAATGCTATGGCAGTGATAATAGGTTCTGACGCTTGCTTACATCTCTTATTTTGATGAATTTTTAGCTTTTAAATCTTGGTTGTTTTTACCATTTATGCATTTTATTTTGTTCTAGCCAATAATACAAAACTAGATTAGGAAGGGAGAAGATTGGTAATTAGTAGTAGGATTTTCACAATTCAAGTAGTGGATCATGACAAGTTTGATATAATGAAAGAAAAGCTACAAAATGTAAATGGAATAAGCCTTGCAAGTATCTAGCCCACCCATACGTCTAGCCTACAATAGACATGAAGAGTGGCTGTCTAAAATAAGTATTTAGAAGCAAATATTGCAACGCATACTTAACAAGATTGATAGATCGCTTGGTACTAGACCTAGCCAATAGACAAGCCCTTGCCTGCCTAGCCCACCCATGGGATAGGCTTTGACTTAGAAAATAAGTCAAGCTTGCCTTGTGTTTCAATCGAATTAGCAATGCTCTATTTCCTATCCCTACAACGCCCTGTGACACTATCATAGCAAACATTCCTAGGCCAAGATAATCAAAAATTGAGCTGAATGGTGCCCTGTTACCAGTCCCTACTGTTGGTGCAAGTGCACTGCGGTCATTGATTTTCATGATAACAAAATACTTGTGATTTAACATTTGCGTTTGAGATTTAGTTTTCAAGTCAAAATGCAAATGATAGTAAGGGTGAAAGAGCTTAAGCTCAAGATCATGGAGCAGCTTGATGGAAGAGAAAAGAATCAAGAAGCTTTAGAGGAAGAAGATTGATGGATTGTTGGACTCAAAAGCTTGAAGTTGAAGGAGTTAAAGAAGAATATGATAGAGTTTTTTTATTCAATATACTTGTATTTTATTTGTCATTTTTACTTCTTTAGATTCCATGTAAGGAGCCCAAAATTTAAGTATTCAAGTCCTAGGAACACTTACCCTTCACTAGGACACTTAGGCAAAGCCTAAAATCATATTAAAGAGCCAAAACAATAAACAATCGGTCTTATCAGACATCCAGCAATGATACCAGACATCTAATAATAACTTTTAAATCATTTGATATCTAGATTAGATGTCTGATAATTAAGACCTGGAACACCTAGTTTGCATACTTGGTTCTCAGACGTTAGATAAGTTTTAAGAACTAGATTCTGAAAATAAAATTCATTTGGAGAAAATTAAGTAGAAGCAAATGAGTCTTTTTCTAAGCTTTGAAAATCATATTTTGAAAGAAGACATTAAAGAATTCAAAGATAATATTTAAAATTTGGAACTTGAAATAGACCATCTCAAAGAGAAGTCAAATCAACTCCTTGATGATCTAGCCAAATTCACTAAAGAGAAAGCAAATTTAGATAAATTGATTGTCTATCAAAAGCCAGCCTCTAGTAAATTTGGGCTTGGCTATTATGAGGCTAGCATAAGCCAAAACGTTGACAAAGAATCTCCAGTAAGGAGACCCAATAACAAATCTTATCCAAACTAACTTGGATATCGAAAAAGTAACTTGAATTTTGTTTTGTAGATTTCAAGGAAGGCTACAATATGAAGAATTGGATCTACAAATTGAAAGATGGACAACTCAAATTAAAAGGACCAAAGAATGGACCTAAAAAGTCTAAACAAACATGAAGAAATTGGAGATTGATGACAAGAAGACTAACAAGCTATAGATTTTGGATGCCTAAGGAATACAATTGAAATCAAGTACCTTACCCCAGATTTGAAAGCTATGGATGGGGAGGTGATTGTATATGGTAACCTCCATATGGGTCATGCTATTAGCCTTGGTAAGTTAGGTAAAACCTCTTTTGATTTTGATAATTCATCTCTAATTAGCATCAAGATAGGGGCAGCATATGAAATTTGCTTTATGTTATAATTTTATTAGAAAGGGGGAGATCACCTTTTAGTTGATTTGAAATTAATAGAGCAATGAATATATTTAGGGGAAGAACTTAAAAATCTTATTGAGCTATGTGTCAATCATAAAGGGGGAGATCATTTGTGATAGGAATGCATGTTGCTGGGATAAATCATCTCTATTTTTAAGGGGGAGAAAATAGATTTTATAAAAGCTCATTTCTTCTTTTAAGACAAAAAGGGGGAGTTAAACTATTTTTAGAAGAGCATGGTTTAAGGGAGAGCCATAGGATAAGTTGGTTAAAATTAATTATATAAAAAAGGGAAGATTTTTTGAGTATTATCTATAATTTTGTCATTATCAACAAGGGAAAAATTGTTGGTGCAAGAGCACCACGATCATTGATTTTAATGATAACAAAACACTTATGATTTAATATTTGCTTTGAGATTTAGTTTTCAGGTTAAAATGCAAATGGTAAAAAGTTCATGCTCAAGATCATGGAGGAGCTTGATTGAGAAAAGGATCTAGAAGCTTTGGAGGAAGAAGATCGATGAAGGAGCATTGGACACAAAAGCTTCAAGTTGAAGGAGTTAAAGAAGAATTGTGTAGAGTTTTTCTATTCAATGTACTTATATTTTATTTCTCATTTTTACTTCTTTAGATTTCTTCTAAAGAGCTCAAAATATAAGTATTCAAGTCCTAGGAACACTTACCCTTCATTAGGGCACTTAGGGAAAACCTAAAATCATATTAGAGAGCCAAAATAATAAACAGTCGGTCTTCTCATACATCCAACAATGATACCAGACGTTTGATAATGAATTTTAAGTTGTCTGATGTCTGGATCAGACGTCTAATAATTAAGACCTGGAACACGTAGTTTGCATGCTTAGTTTCCAGACATCTTGACCAATTTCTAAACATCCATTTAGACGTCTAGAGACCTTATCGAACGTCCAATAATAGGATCGTTGGAGTATAAGTACCTGTGTCAGACCAAAACCTTCACGAGATAACTTAGGATTATTTTAATATTATTTACAAACATCCTGACACACTTCCAGACATATGATAAAGTGACGTTAGACTCATACCCAAGGCTGTTAGGCCCAATCTAACCATTGACTTCTCAGGAATCAATTCCCGTAGACAACCTTTACCATCAGACGTTCAATAGCTTACCCAGATGTCCAGTAAGACGTTTGATCACCTTACACTAGATCCCTATTTGGATCTGCTTATTTCCAGGAACCAATTGCTACATAATTAAACATCCAATATTAGTATCAGATGCCTTAAGCCTCCTGTTTAGACATTTGATCTATATTGTCTAGATCTCTGTTTCGATCCAATCATTTCTATGAAGACCACCCTTCAAGATCAAATGTCCAAAAATCTAGTCAGAAGTCTAATATATCTTGATTAGACATTTGACCAAATTATCAACTGATTGTGCTGTCAAAGTTAATTATGACCCTGATTTTGGCTTAATTCTTTTTTGAATTAATCCCAACGGCCAAGAGCCTTCTCTTAAGTCTTCTTGAAGGTTCCTATGGCCTCTATAAATAGAGGACCTCTCATTGGCTAAATGCACGTAGAGATAATACTTTCCACCATTTTATGTATATCTAGTAAGAGATCAAAGAGAAGAAACTCTGCCACTTGCTCTCCAAGCTCTACATTCCTCATCTGAGAGCACTGAGTCCATCTACTTCCATCTTAGGGAAGTTTCTTTGCCTATAGAAGCTTAGGTTGAGTCTTATATTTGAACTCTATAAGTTCTTGTATTTTGTTTTATATTTTGGTTGAATATTCGCATGACAAATTTTTGTCTCCTTTGTGAGACAAAATCCTCTTCGTGAAGAAGAGAAATTTGAGATGCATTATCTTCGATTAAAGTAGTGTAAATTATATTAAAGTTGTATCACTCTCATTTAATTAATATGTTAGTAGATTTAATCTATTCGGTATATCGGAAAATTTTAAGTTAAGAGACTTAGGTAGTGATTTCTAACTAAAAATTCTTATGTATTGTGGTGATTACTTTGTAGGATTATTTTTATTCTCGCAAATTATCTATTATTTCATTTCCAAGACTATTCACCCGGCCAACGGGGCACTCACTTACACCTACCTTGCCCCACGTGCTCTTGTATCAAACGTCCCTAGAGTCAGATAATTGAAAATTGAACTGAGATGTCCCGTTTCCTGTCCCTGTATCCCTAGTACCAGATGATCAAAAACCACCCTCGTGAGACCCCTGTTGCCATGATGCATGCGTAGGCCACGCCATGAGGTGTAGCAATGAATTGTGCATTTCGTCCCTGACGTCACCCTAACCCGACAGGCAGGAGGGACATGGGGTGCGTGTGCAGGGTTGTGGGAGAGCAATGTGCTGGTAGAGCCTTCAGCACCTAATGCATGCGATCTGCACATGGGTTGCTCGTGCATTGCGATCGATCACCCAACCAAGCATCGATATTATCTTCTTGACCCATCCTGGCCCAGCCTGGTGCATGATTAATTAAGCCCCCAAAACGCCCCTTCCCGTTTACCAATTCCAAAAATTCTCCTTCAATTTGAGTTTCTTGGAATTTGACCTACAAAACAAACAGCAATGTAATATGGCCTAACTTATATCATTTATAGTGCAATTATACTTGTAGAAGCAACTCTAATAATTAGTCAATGGATCATCTAAGAGACTGAGCGAGCTCCTGTGCTTCGTATCCTGATAAATCCAATGACAACCTCTCAAAGCTCACAGAATGAAAATACGTTCGAACTCCACCTAAAGTGGATATATGTTATAAAAGTTGAACTCATAATCTAAGCTATGGTCGTGAGAAGAAGTAAGTTCCCCATGTATTTTGACCCAGAATTCTAGCCACTAATTTAACATGGAGGGCATACCAAGGGAAGCACAAGAAATCCAAAATTTGTGTGACCACAAATAAAGCGTGATCGCCAGGCAATTCAGCATGCCTGCAGCTGCAAGTAAATAGGATTTAGTGAGCAATGAACCTTCATGAAGCACAATTGCCATGCACCCTAACTTGAAAGAAAATTACCCTAACCCTTAAAGCCCAGGGGACAATTAACACCAATTTTTGTAGTCAACCGAGGTAAACATGGTTACTTTGAATTAATCAGTTCTCATACACCAATCCTGTAAATAATGTAAATATGAAGACTCAAACTTGAGTCTCTCTTGACAAAATTAAGAATCTTTCACCGTTCAACCATATCTTGGTGAAAAAAAAGAATTCCTTGCTCTCTGGATCCTTAAAAAAAAATCACATATTTCTTTTCAATATTAATTGTTTAGTTAAATGCAGTGACGAGCGTATCCACAAGTAAAACTTGTTACACTTATTTCTTTGATGAACCAGCTAACCGACCATACTCAAATGCTGTGACCTAAAGAGATAAAAGTGTGATTCTAATTTCTGCATTTGATTGTATTAACACAATAAAAGTTTTTTCCGAATTCTTCAGTTGCTGATTTATGCAAGTTTTACTCTTAGAGAAAATAGTAGACATTGGTCCATCTTCTCAAGGAAAAAGTCGACATTGGTCCACGGGACAAACCAGCCTACGTTGACCTAGATTGGGCTAGGCTTCTAGGGAGCACATCAACCCGTGGATCAGGTCAGCTTGGACTCAGACTGGGGGTATTTTTTCAAGGTAAGGCCTGGTGAGCTCGGCACAGCGCGAAGCTTGAACAAGTCTACTTGTTACATCGCAATACATACATAGGAGCAGAGCGAATGAGAAAGAGGAGATGAAAACAAAAACGAAGATTCGAAGCAAGCACCTAAACGCATGCAATTGTTATATAGGCCTGTTCGTTTTTGTGGCACAACCGCAACCGTAATGGCCACAAAACGGTGGCAAGGCTGCAAGAAAAAGCTACAGTTGTGATTAAAGCAATAGCGAGGACTTGGTTGCTACTTCAGACACTTAAATAAACATTTGTTACAACAAATGTGACTTGTAATCACTGTAACCAACTCAAACACAAAAACAAACAGGTCCTTCGTGTAGGAAAATTTTGTATGAATACTTCGATCGATATTAATGTCTAGTTATGTTTTAATGCAAGTGTTAATACATTTCTCTCAAGTGAATGCAATTGAAATGACAAGATAAACTTTATCAATAGAGTAATAGCATTAATGCTTCCAGTGTTATAATATCAGTCTTATAACCAAAAATAAAACACCATGGCATTGATGTTGCTATGATCTTTAAAGAAATAATCAACAAGCACCATACATGCGATAGCATCCTTGTTATAGCATTAACTTCATGGCTAACACATACCACAGATACCATAGCTTTGACACTATAGCATCAGTTATATGATCTTTAAAGCTACAACAAATACAATAACCATGATAACAACAATCCTATGACCTTTGTTACACCATACTTGCAACTACTCAACCATAGCATTGATTCCTTGGAAGCCAGTGCGAATTGGTGCCATCTAACAACGTAATCACTTGGACAGAATCATACTGGCAAAATCACAAAAGAAACATAACCACCACTAAAGGAGCCTACAAAAAACAAGCCAAAAACTAAAATATCTTACATATCAACAAAATAACAAAAGCTAGAATTGTAGAATGTGCAATTTCTTGACTCCCATGAACAACGTTCAAACAAGATGAAGACCCAACGGTAATGACTCATTGTTATATTTTAGCAAAGAAAAGAAGGATCAAATTCTTTGGCATCTTTCAACCAAAAAAATTGGAAGTAGAAACAAACGTATTCCCAGAATTCCACTTTGCTCTTCATCAATGTCATGACTATTCAGGAAAGATGAAAAGCATATGAATAAAAATCCACTACCGACGGAAAGCAAAAAATTGGTCAAGAATCTCCCTGGTGCCATTTAGAAGTTTGGATTAGGAAAAGGGGATAATATCAAGTATGTAGAAATAAGTGTTTGGATTCCTCTATTTGTTATTTGGATTGTGATATATATTCCATCATAGAGTAAGATTGTTACACCAGGTAATACTTGTTTGGAGGAATAACTCCTCTAAAGCCCTACTCTCTTAGGATTATTCCCAATAACTTTTACTTCTTTTAGTTACGCCTTGATTTGACCCTTTTCCATATTTATCTACACTATGGTATGATATAAAGAATACTTTATAACATCATTAGAACTTTTATTAGCTAAACTGGGTCCTTTTGATTTCATTCCTAGATTTGTCTTCAAACCCTACAAAAAAAAAAGGTATCTAATCTAGAATAAGTTTTCATTTCATAAATTATTCCTCTCCCTGATTCTCTTTCCCAAATAGTACCTATGGCCTCACTTGGATTCAGTTAGTGGGAGGGTTTAGGATTAGTTGGAATTACTACTTTACCACAATTATTTTTTTGAAAAGCAGTTTTATCACAATTATGCAATGTGCATAAAACGTAAAATAAATTTCCACTTAACTCTATAGTTGACTTCTATGCTTGGTCAATCGTCAAGGAATACACAAATAGATACATTTGAAGATAGAAAAGGGGAAACTCACAACCTCAATTTAAGCTGGAGTTTCTATGACTGGGTGGCAGACAACAGCTGTGCAAGATGACTCTCCATCTATTCTCCACATTCCAGCATTGCTAAGCTCCTGTTCTAGAGAATCCAGTTCTTGTTTGGAACTCCAGAAAACAAACTTCTTCCCGTCAGCTTCCTCAGTTATATTTGTGGAACCAAGGTGCGTGCCAATACTATCAGCAAAATCTTTAACTATCCTCACTCCACTTGAATCTCTAAGCACATTGGAGACAAGATTGGAAAAAGGCAAGTGATTGTCCGAGTCTGAAACAGTATTTGCAGGAGGCTTGACAGCAGATGTCAATTTATTAACTAAACCATCTGTCCAAGTTCTTCCGGAGATAGACGAGCTCCGTGCATATAAAAACTCTACATCCCTCACTGCAAAGAAATCAAAGGATGCATCTAGTTGAAGAAATGAGGAATTTGAAAGTGGAAGCAGATTACTGCCAACCATCCAAGCATCCTTTCCATTCTCCAAACATTTCTTGACTATATATGCCTTGATCAATATGTCTAGTCTAGTATTCGAGTTTGCAAACTGCACATTGACCAATTTGTGCAACTTGATGTTGTTCTTTAGTTCATCTGCATAAATGACAGGGTGTCCCCTCCTCGCCAGGTCAAACAGGAATTCAGAATCAGAGCCAACAAAAATGTAGTTTCTGATATTTAACCTTTCAAAGTTGCACAACAAGTTCCTTGTGACCTTCTCAGGTGTCTCAAACAAGCTAACAAGAACAACACCTGTTTGCGTCTGCATGGAGTTGAGAAGAGATACAAGCTCATCAGATTGCCTTACAATCTGTTGGGGATGCACCTCCCTGAAGCAGAAATCATACCATTTTAAATTCTTTAATGGTTGCATTTGCCAGATGTTAAAATCAAGTGATCCTTTATCCAACAATATAGAATCAGGACCAACTGACTTCCCATAATTGACACCTGCATCTCTGTGTGAGATGCTGAGAGCTCTTTCACCCTGAAAGTTAGTGTAGATGTTGTAGTAGCCATGAGAATGAATGAATTTGATAAACCATGGGGTCCAGATCTTCTCACCCATCCTTTTGTACCATCCATTGGTCACCTGAGCAAAACATAAAAGGAGTACCATATAATTTTGCAAGTACCACCACTTGATAGCAGTTTGGGCAATTTTTTTATGTTATCGAGAAAAGCTGAAAAAAGGGGGAAGAAATTACCATGCCTTCTAAGAATGGTTTTATGTCTTTCGATTTGTGGATGTCATACCAAATGCGGAACTCTTTCCATGGTTTTGGAAAGAGAAGCTGACCCCAGGTGCCAACTAGCTGATACAAAAAGATGCATGTTTCAGCATCCAACTGCATCTTATTACCATGTTTACCTGGTACCATGCAACAGCTTTGTCATATAGAGGTACAAGAACTGCCGTTCTGCATAACTAATGGAATGTACGAAATTTCATCTTACAAGAAAAGGGTAGTATATGATTACAGAGACCAGATTTTATGGTCACTACAGCGTAGTGCCTTTAGGTGGGAGAAAATGTTGGGTAACACCTATGGGTATGGAAGGCATACCTCCCCCCAACCCCTCCCCCCCGCAAATAAATAAATAAATACAACGGAAGAAAAATGATGCAAATAGCACCTCAAAAACTCTATCAGAAAAGTACCTGAAAGGCTCTACAACACCCATCAAAGAAAAGAACTATAAAGGCATAATTCCATTTAGTTGGAACACGACAGAGTGGCAGCGTTATTGCTTGTTTGCATGTATCTATAAGACAATCTCACGTTATTTTCCTTCAAAAACATTTAACTTGCCCTCAACTGACCTGAGCATAAAGCTGATCTGTGCGTGCGAACAAATAAATTATTTAGAATGATATCTGTGATGAAATATTTCTCCCAGATTCTTTAAAATTGCATCAAGAATTTCTTCTATTGATTCTTAATTTCACTAGGAAGTTGTTACTAGCAATTAGAAAAAGGAATTTGTATGCAAATGCCACTAAAAACGTTCTATATTGCATGCTTGCCACTACATTCCCGATTTTTATTAAAACACCACCAGGAAGTTCACATCATTTTCGCACTTACTACTCTATTAATTAACATCATTATATTTAATGAAATTAGACCTAAAAGTAAGTAAAATTTGTACTTTTACACCCTAATTTTGTTTTTCTTTTTCCCTGCACCTTCCCCCGCCTTCCTCTACCTCCAACTAGATCCAACACTCAAGCCACCCCTACACCCTCCACGACAATGAATACTTCAGCCACCTGACACTGAAGGTGAACTCGGAATACCCTTCTACAATGACAATCAACCTCTTGAGGCACGCTACCGTGATCACGATGTGATACCCCAAATCGACGCCCATCGTCCCCTTTGTGCTGGAGTCAACCTAGTTCTAGGCTCCATTTAGGCTAGCACCAGCCTCCCTAGTCCATGGTGTTGGCCCCCTCAAACACAAGCACTAGCACAAGGCTCCCCTACTGGAGGATGGCATCGGTTATGATCCTCATCGGGTTTAAGAAGTTGAACGGCATCACCTCCTTCCTAAGTTGCCCCTCCATCTTCTCCATGTTATCCCTTGACTTCCTCATTACAGTCGGGAAGTTCTACGCCATGTTGCATCACCTTATGGCTAGTGAATTTATGGAAACTTTCAACAAGTTGTGGCAATTGTACAAAGGCCCTTCCTTATCGACATTGGGAAGAAGGGATTCCCATGGCCTAGACAAGGGTCCTTATCTCATGCTTCGCCCAAGTGAAGGTGGGAGTGAGGGTGAGGATAGAGGGAGGAAACAGGGAGAAGGAAGCCCTAGTGGGAGGGTGGCTTATGCTTCTCACAAGGAAAGGATTGGGTGGGGGGAGAGAGTGAGAGAGAGTCAACGAAGGAAATGTCCAATGAGGGGGGAGGAGGAAGGAGAAGATGGGAGGGGAAGAAAATGGTGGAGGATAGAGAGCCAATAGAAGTTGGTAGAGGAACTAGTCGGAGGAGGTGGAGGAAGGGGAAAGTGGAGGGGTAGGTGGAAAGAGGTGTGGGAAAAAGTACACCAAAATTAGGGGGTAAAAATACAAATTTTGCTTACTTTTAGGTCTAATTCTGTTAAATACAATGGTGCTAATTGATAGAGTAGCAAGCGTAGAAATGATGTAAACTTTCTAGTAGCATTTAAATATAAATTAGGAAAATAGTGGCAAGCACGCAATATAGAATGTTTCACGTGACATGAGTAAAATTCCCTATAAAAAACAACACATCATCTCAATTCAGTACTAGATGGAGAGACAGATGCGGGTGTAGATGCCATACTCTGATAATCCCACCCTCACCAACAATGGTAACAGATGTGAAGACATCTTACTTTTACCAGTAGGAAGATGGTGACTTCAAATCTCAAAGTACTTGTTGGTAGTTTGAAGAGTGATTGTTCATACTCTACCAACTACCAAGATTACCATGTCAAAGCATTTTGCTTGCACCCCTTCTTACAGGAGCATGCAGGTGATCCAACAAATAAAATAGATCACCGGAAAGAAAAAAATCCATTCCAATCGAACATATTCCTCAGATAAAAAGATCAATTGACAAGAAAATCACTTCTATCAGTCCTGTGACTTCATATTGTTCTTGACATGATCCAAGGGAAAAAAAGATGCTCCAACCCTTTATAATCAGTGGAATAAGAATTAAACACGATCATAAGCAGAGTTTTAAAAAACGTGAGCTGGTACCGAGGCAATTTGCCTTCGTTGAGGCGAGGCATAAGTCTCCAAACACTCAAGGCATAAGCCTCAGTTTTTTGATGGCAAATTAAAAAAAATGACACAAATATAATAATAATAAAAAAGCAAAAACACACTTTCATACTATTTTTACTCTATCACAACATTTAAATATCCATTACTAAATATTATTACCACATAGTACACATATAATATTCACATATAAACTAATATAATAAGATTTAAATACACATAAGTACTACAAAACATGTAAACTCTTCAAAAAAATTAAAATACTAGTCACATAATAATACTAAAAAAAATCAAAATCATAATAAAAAATATATTTTTTAAGAGTAATAATAATAAACATGTAATAAAAAAATTAAGCAAACAATCACCATATAACCTCTTCGAAAAAAACCAATTCAACGATCACATAATATGAAACTAACCACATAAAACATTCAAACATTAACATAATTAAATAATAAGATGAAGGTAAAAGTAATAAGAAAAAATGTAATGTGTAACTCAAGAGAGGTCGAGACTCTTACCCCTAACAAGAAGTGAGGTTGAGATTTGAAGGGGGAAGATGGCAATGATGGATAATGGAGATGGGACAAATTGGTAAGGGGTGGTACCTAGGGTAGGTGACTGACAACTGGCAATGCAGCAATAGCCATCAGCAATGGTAATAGAGGAGTCTAAAAATGGAGAATGACTTGCAACAACTAAGGGCGATATGTTTTTTAGGGTTTGAGAAGTTAGGGCCATTGTTTGGGGTTGGGTGATGGGTATAAGATTTTAAAAAATGATTTTATTTGCTTTATTAAGTTATATGTAACTCACATAACCTTCACATATGAACTTTCGACTAAGGCATAGCCTCAATTTTGTCTCATCGCCTCACCGCCTCAGCTTTGCATTAACAAACCAAGGCGCATGCCTCACATTGCAACCTCGAGCTTCAGGGTGATTTTTTTCCGCCTAGGCAGTCTCGAGGCGTAAGCCTTAAGCATATCGAGGCTAATTTTTTAAAATCATGATCATAAGTACTTCTAATTAGGTGATTTAAACTTCTTATTTCTGTTGATTATAATGACTCCTGCACATAGTCCTGTAAAACACCTGTGCAGAAACATGGGAAACACAAGGAGTAGACATGTTTGGCCCCTAAGAAACGACATTCAAGAGAGAAAGGAACCCTACAAACTACCTAGAATTTAATCTTGTTTTTGTGCAAAAAAGCCAAACATATATATCGAGCACTAATTCAATGTCACTTTGTCCATAACTACAACATCGCAATCCTTCAAGGTATCTTCCAATGTGAAGCATGGTCTACCTCATGAATCTTCTAAAGAGGAAAAACCATTTGTCCACTTGTGGTATGATCTATACCCTAGAATTTAAACTTCCACCATCTCTTACCATGGTTTCCAACTTACACAAAATCCTCCCTCCACCATTACCATGTCGTTAGAACCTTCGAACTCTATGTATAGTGTAAGACACAGTAGGAGGACCAATAAGTGGTGTATTAACAACTAACATGTATCTTCTAGAGGCAGCTGTATACTATCTCTAAGTTGGGCACCGAGTCACATGATAGAATCTGGTCTCTGGCGAACTAGTACCGTGGTACTAGGCCATCCAAAAGATGGTATGTTTGCTACTTTGCATGCTCAATAACCTACTTCTAACAATAGACTGGCTGAAATACAACTAAATCCTCAAATGGACCCTCCAAAGTACTGAAACACGCAACGAAGGGCATGTCACCTTGATTGGTATTCCATATACACCTACAAATGTCTACACAACAAGAGTCACTCATTTACAGGGGGTACTTCTTCTCCATAGTTACCCAGATCTCCTTTGCTATCTTCTTACAAAACATATTCTCTAACATATAGAATGGACCAAGGTATCTCAAGGAAGGGACAAAAATCCTCAAACATCATCTTAAGACACCCTCTTGAACCTATCTTTCCCCAATGCCTTCTCCTTCAAGTTGCCATCCTCTACACCAGCGCCACCTTCTTCTGTAGCTGTCACTCTCCCCTTTTTCCACGGAAAAAGTGCAACCAAGGTGACCACCACTTGGGATGGCAACAGGGAAGAACAAGGATGTATCAGCCCAAGCTTCCGTGAAAGTAAATAACTCGTGTAAAAGAGATGATGTGTGATTGAGGTTTGTATAATTTGCTCTAGCTGGACTAGGTGTATATGATAACAAATCCAACTTGGATTCCTCTATTTCGACTATTGCTGCACCTGCTGAAGAGACTTGAAAGAGGGATGTATATAATGTTCTGACAGACATGGAAAGAGATTTATGGTTTTGGAACAGCAATGAGAAGTGGATAATGGAGTTGCCATTGAAAAGAGTAGAAGAGACAAAATTGTTACTAGTTATATTTTCACTCTACTCCAAATGATCAAGTATATGGAAAGCCATATAATTACAACCAGCTTAGCAACCATCATAAGTTGCATTATGAATTTTCTTTTCTTTTTTTTTAATAAAAAAGGAATGAGGAACATTGATGGATGGAAGTTCTAAGTTCCTCGTGTTGAAGTTGGTAAGGTACGAAAAAAATAAGCATCGTGAACAAGACTCGAATGCATTTGTTCTGACACATATCAGAAACCTGTTATCCCTCTTGTAAATTGGATTTTATAGAGTAGTTGCTACTAATATGACCAATATCTACATGTGGTGTTAGTACAACTGAACACGTATGGACAGCCATAAAAAGCCACCCTGGACATGTTGACATCTGAGATTGACCACAAAGCCTGACCTGAATAAAACTGAACTAGTTAGACTGTTTTTAAACTACCCGTTTTCGGCCTCAGATGTCCAGTCCAAGGAATGCAATCTACTGGATTATGAAATTGTTTGCAGCAGGCAATAGGGAGTCTTTGCAAATGGCACACAAAGTGGACATGCAATGAACTCATTTGCCAAAGGCAGTAGGGGACTATCTGCAAACAGGGCCATGAAAGTAACCCCAGAAACAATTTCGACTAGATCTGTCCATTCACACATGTAGTTTGATGGTTCCAATAGCAGTGGACGGGATTTTGATGTAAGTGGAAGGGTTGGAGATGATGCGAGTCATCGGGGCAACCCCCCTCTCCCTCTCTGAAAGGGAAAAGAAAAGACGAGGTTAGCAAAGGTTGTTAGCCCCCTGATTTATCATTAAAAGAACAGGGAACTAATTACACCATTACACCAGGAACCCAAAGGGCATTAAAATTGTATAGGACACCCTCCACCGAGGTTCTTTCCCACCTAAATATGACCTCATTGCACTCACACAAAATACACCAAACATGGTTCAGGAAATCAGCTGCCTAGGCCGCATATGCAACTGTATAGGCAGCCCCTCTCCCGAACTGCATATCATAGGACAGTCCAATAGTCGGTCTAGACCGACTCCTCAGATTGACTACATATATACTTAGCTGAGTATAAGGTCAATTTTCAAATAGATCCTAAATGAAGAAGCCTACCTAATTTTCACAAAGGCTAATTTTTCAAGATGTTATATTTTGTATTCCCAATAATATAGTAATTAAACATTAGTGTGTTTTTGTGTTATACTACTTGAGGTGGTTTTATCTCTTGTAGCTTTGATTTTTCATACATTTGGGACATATAATATAAATTTTGGCAAGTTGACTTATTATTTTGTATTTTTTTTAAAAAAAATACAAAAGTGTATACTCATCCACATACTCACCTGCATACTGCATACTCTTTATGTGATAACCTAACCGACCAAATACCGCATATCAACTTTCTGAACCATAACACCAAAGAAGGATAAAGGACTTCCTAATAGTATCTCCATCCACCAAGGTCCTACGTAGGCTTGTCCAAAACTTGGAATGGGAAATAGAGATAGACTACTCAAAGCTCATTTTCGAGCAATGCTTCACAAAGGAACAAGTAAAGAAAACAGTGTTCAGGAAGTTGGCCGCCTAGGCCGAGTAGGCGACTGCATAGTCGTTGGCGGACCCCTCCCTGAACTGTGTAATGCAAGCGGTGCTATAAGCGGGTTTGGGCGAGTAGTCGGATCGAGTAGGCATTTACTCAGTCGAGTAGTCACCCACTTTTGAGATAGATCCACCAATGGGGTCTTCTTGCAAAAGACCCACAAACAAAATCACTTCAGGGTCCCACTTAAAAAAAACCCACTTATAAATCAAACATCTTGATACCCAAATAAAAATTTCCCCAAATAACCTCAAAATGACCCATTGCCGAACATCACTCGTAAACCCCACTGATATCCCTAATACGATCACCTTATTGCTGCCCTAAACTCCATTGTTGAACATCACTCGTAAATCCCCATCGCCTCTTACTGCCATCCTTGGTATGATCGCCTGTCATCGCCTCTCCATGGCCACTGCCTTGTCGCTGCCATTGCCCTCTCCAACTCTCCTTGGCCATTGCCTTGTTGCTGCCATCCCCCTCTTCTTGGCGATTGCATTGGAGGTTGCATCGACCACCGACGTTAAAGGCTGCACCATTTGAAGGTTGCACAGCTATTGGCACCATGTTGAAGGCTGCACCAATTGGGGAGTGTTGAGTTGAGATCTCTCTGTGTTTCATCGTGAGACTCTTACGAGTTTTGGATAACACTATCACTCCCCTCTCTAATTTTTTATTTGATCTATCCATCACCGTGAGACTCATAGTATGTTAATGTTTCTCAAACATACTGTCTCATCGTGGGGTCATATTTTTTATCTTAATTAGTTTTTTAGTATTGGAGCACTATTTTGGATGAGCATTATTGGCTATTATTTTGTGTTTGTTTAAATGAACATCTGGATTCTAATCTCTACATTTTCTTGTTTCTAGATGTCAAATCTTTTATATTCTAAGTTATATAGTAATCAAAGAGGAGTATTAACTATATTTTTTAGTTATACTACTTGAGACATTTGCATAATTATAACGTGCATATAACACAAAATTTAATAAATTAACTAATTATTTTATATTTTTTTAATAAATAAATGCAAAATCGCATACTCGGACGAATACTGCATACTTGCTATATGGTGATGACTGCATACCGCATACCAACTTCCTGAACCTTGAAAGAAGAGATGTTTAAAGTCCTCTCCATCCCCACAAAGAACACACATGCCATCTACCTTAGGCACACATCTCCTTCTATAGACCCAGCTAAGCATCCTCTCTCTCCTTAGTAGCTGATGAGGGGCAAAAAATGTCCTCGAACCCGAAACTCCGCGATAGGCCCTAAAAGAAGGATCCGACCCAGAAAGACTTGGATACAAATGGGTTCAGGGATCCAACCCGCCGACATCCAAGGAAAATATTCTGTGTAAACGGATCCGAGAACCCAACCTGCCTGCACATAGAAAAGGCCAGATACAATCAGACCTAAAGGATTCTATCCATTAGAGGGGACGGCGAAAGTACAAAGGGTTACACTCTCAATAAATGCTGACAATGGCCGCTGCAATTAATAATTTAACAAGGCACGTACCTTGTTAGGCGACGATCAGTTCAGAAGATCTTGTTGGAGGCCCAATCCCAGCGATACAAATAGCTGAGGAAGACCCTCAAGGCCTCTCCCCGACCAACTCGAGAGAGAAATCAAGAGACTGTAAACTTTGTAATCTTGCAAGTCATAGTGCATGGTTGGGAGTACCATCCTCCCCTCAGACATACACCCCTTGTGGTGGAACTAGGTAATCAATCCCTGTGCTATTGTGTGATTGCTTGAATCCAACCATCAGACCATCCACCCTCGGAGGAGGTCCGATCGTTTCTATTCTTGAGTCGAATACTCTGAATCTCGAGGTGCCGATCAATTGGAGCCGTCCGTGGGAAACGATTATCAGTTGATAACGTTTCTTAGCTCTTGAGGTCCTCCCGATGGTTCCCACGACTCGCAACTCCTCCCGTGTTGACCCCGCGAAGGCACCAGATTGGGCCAAGTCAAGTGTGACTGTGTCCAAGAGATGCCCCCTGCTGATCGAGTCAAACAAGGAGAAGCAGGGAGTCTCCGACCAGCCGTCGGAGGACCACAAGCACGACCTCCTCCCGGAGTTACAGGCGAGGGAGGAGCAGTTTCAGGCTAAACTGGTGGCTCTGAGGGCTGCGAAAATCTCAGTCATAAAGAAATTCCTGGAGATCAGGCAGATCTGGGAGTTTAGCCAACCACCACCGGGGGAACCCTGTTAGCCAAGCCTCGAAGACAAGCAACTGAGGTAGCATCTCACGGTGGAGGATGAGAATGCCTGTCTGCACGAACTCGAGAAGCTAAAGTACGAGCTTAGTAGCCAGAAAAAAGAAGCTCCTCCTGACCTACTGAAGGCTCCTCGCCTCCCTCCTTGGAGGAAATCTCGGGGGCTCAACCTCTCACTATCGACAGTGGGGGATTGATCCTTCAGATCGTCCGTCAGGTTACTAGGGCCATGTGGGGCATACACCCCTGAGCCTACGTCACCACTTACCCTTTCACTGAGGAAGTGATAACCCCCTGCCTAAAAGATTCAAGCAGCCTGTCATGGTCACGTACGACAGGGCAACGAACCCTAACAGCTTCGTTGGGAGTTATGCTAGATGATGTTGGTGCACGGCTGCCTCGACGGAATACTCTGCAGAGTATTCCCGTCCTACCTATCCGGCATGGCCCATGAGTGGTTCAACGAACCACCGATCGGACAAATCACCTGCTTCCAAGAATTGACGGACAAGTTTTGCCAGTACTTCGCCGACAACAAAGGGTTAGATACAACCAAGAGAGGCTGTCAGAGGTCCAGCAGCGAAAGAGTGAGTCTTTCTGGTCATACCTAAATCGATTTAAGGTCCAGTACTTCAAGTGCAAGCAGCCTCACAATGTCATCACCATCCAATACTTCAAGTCAGGACTCTTGACTCAGAGGATTTGGTATGACATCAACAACTTCCCACACAAGGATATGGCGGAGCTCTGGGACCGGACCACAAGGTTCATGGAGTAGGATGATTCTTTCCTCTCTTGCAACCGGCTGGCAGAGGGGTCCGAGGATGATGCTAGCCCAGTCCGGGAGAAGCGAGCCCCGAGTGAGTCTGCCCCCATCTCCCTCTGCAGAGGGAGCCGCTTCAACAAGTGCAAGACTAGCTTCCCTAAGCGGATGAATGATCGGCCAAGCAAGGGCTGAAACAATGGACCCCGCCAACCCAGGCGAGATTATTTCGAGGAATACACTCTTCTGGCCATGAATCAAGCGGATGTGTTAGCAGAGGTATGATTTACAGATAAAGACCTGCTACCTCCGCCTAAGCCAATAAAGAAGGTTGACTTCGAGCCCTACTGTAAGTATCACAAGACTCGAGGCCACGTCACGGAAGATTGCCGCAATCTGTGCGTTCCAGATCCAGCATGGGAACCTGACCCACCTCGTTCGGCAGAACGAAGACCAGGATAAGGGTAAGGGGCCCATGGAGGGCCCGAAAGACTACCACAAGGAGAGGCTTCAGCATCTTCATGGGATTAACATGGTACTTGTCGAAGGCTTAGAGCCCAACGATGTTGTGGCTTGCTGCCTCGAGTAGGCGGTATCCCACTGCTCCCACCAACTGAATACCACCACTGGGTCATAGGGGCTATGCCCAGAGCACCCCAACACATTCACCACCTACCCCTCACGGGCATGAAGGAGAAAGTCATTTTCGACATTAACGTCACTCCAAGTTGGCAATCCAACCCTCCCAGGCAATTAACTTTTAATGCTTTCCTCACCCTCCAGTGGGGCAAAATAGGTCCCGTCAGGCAGGTCGCCTCATGACTGTTCGCCTCCCTCTCAGACCCAATGGAGCATGCTGACCTGCTACTGGTAACACTCTTACTGGTAAGGCGACAGTAGCCTCGACTCCTCGTTGACGAGGGAAGTGTCGTGGATGTTCTCTTCCTCAAAACCCTACGCCAGCTGGGTTTCACAGAAGAGCACCTTTCCCCTTCGGTTCACCCGGTGGTTGGGTTCGACAATCACAAGGTGATGCCGAAAGGAGAAATTAGCCTTCACTTGTCCGTCTACGACGAGGACAGGCACCTCAACCGAACAGCTACATTCGTAGTGGTTGGGTCATGGAAATAGATATCTCGATATATCAGCGATATATCGACGATACATCTGTATCCCTAACATGACTCCTATCGATGTCACAGGAATATCTTTCTTACAGGATATTGGCGATATCTAACCCATATCAATGGGTCTTGATCGATATCCCCAAATATTGGGGGATATCGATGTGGTTGATAGGGATCTCATAAAAACGACTTTTGAGCAATGAAAGAGATGTCACAACATATCTGCGATATGTCGTAAATACATCGATATCGCCAACAATACCCGTGTCGACATTACCAGAATGTCTTTTTTCCAGGATGTCAGAAGAAATATTACCCATGTCAATGTATGTTGGCAATATATCGTTGAAACTAAAGCACATATGTACAATTTTTCCTAAATATTGCTAATCTCTGATGACATCGAACGATACCTTTGCAGTTGCTCTATAGTCTCCTCTTTCTTTGCTTTCTTCCTTTCCTCTCCTCTCCTTCGTTCTTTGTTGCTAGCCGCTGTGAGAGTTCACTGATCCGTTCGCCTCGATTATTAAGTGATTTGAAGTTCATCTCTCCACAAGGTAATCACCTTAATCTTGTCACTTTTTTTGCATTAGGCCTAAATCAGCTCGATTTAATCTTGATTACTATTCATATCGAGGTTATATCTTGTGTTACACTTGTTATTGCAAAAATTGATGTGATCTACACATATTAAGGCAAGATCCCTGATTAATCCCCAATTTGGTGATGATTTGTATCCTAAATCACTATAGTTTAGTATGTTTATATTATATTTTCATTTAAAAATTATGATTTCTGTCTTTCAGGCATATCTTTGTGCATGTATTTTTTTTTTAAAAGGAAAGGGTAGTTATCATTTAAAAGGAAAGGGTAGTTATCCAAAATGATAACTACCCAAATATATTAAAGAGAAAACCAATAGCCAACACCAAAACAAGGGGTGAACACCAAGCCCCCTCACTCACAAGAACTCGCTCCAGAGTTTAAACAAAGCAATAATAAACTCCACAAAATTCTCCACATAAGGCCTCTGTCCTCTGAAGACGACATCATTCCTTCCTAACCAGACACCCCAGAGGACCGCCAGCGGTCTGGCCCTCTCCTTCTTCGTACGGAAGACATTCTGCCCAGCATTACCCCCTCCACCTCTATAACTGCACCAAAAATCATCAAAAGACCGACATTTCCACCACCCCGCTCCCACATGGCTCCAAATCTGCACGACAAACAGGTAAGAGAAGAAAAGGTGGTCAACCTCCTCATCTTCACCTCCGCACAACGAGCATACCTTACTCTCCCCAAGAGCCCATCTTGCCCTCCAAACCTTAGTCATGAGTCTCCTCCTAAGCAGCCAAACAAAAATCTTGACTTTCAAAGAACATGCCGCCTTCCAAACCTGCCTGCAATCTCTTACAATATCCAAATCACCAATGGGACCCCGGCCGGACAATCTCCTGTACGCAGTACCCACTGAGAAATCACCTTCATCCCAACCAAACATATCATTTTCGGATGCCGGCTGCAGACCTTCTAACTCTTCAAGTAATCTCTGGAAATCATGAATTCTCGCATATGAAAGATTCCTTGCAAAAGACAAACACCATCCACCTCCCCAAACTTCGACCACAGACGCCTCTTTGCTCAGGGACATAGCAAAAAGTCTCGAAAATCTTCTAGAGAGAGCACCTTGCCCCGTCCAATCATCCTGCCAGAACCTAAAGATCTCCCCCGTCCCCACCACCGGTACAAAATAGTTCTGCACCTAAGGAGCCACCGTCGACAAACCTTTCAAGAAGGAAGAAGCATCTCTCGGTAGGGATACCAGGAGATCCCAACGTAGCGGGCCACCATAAGCCGTCCTGAAAACCCTGCCCATCAAATCCTCCCTACTCTCCAAAAGGCCCCCAACCCACTTCACCAACAAGCTATCATTAGACCTCCCCAGATCCCTCACCCCAAGCCCCCCCTCCACCGGCTTGCAAACCTCCTCCCACGCCACCAACCTGGCACAAGGCCCATTCGACCCCTGATTGGACGAGAAGAAATTCCTCATAAGCCTCACCATCCTCAAGACGATCTGTCGGGCCAACTTCAGGACAGAGGTGAAATACGAAAGCATCGCCACCAGAACCGCCTTGAGCAAGACCAACCTTCCACCCCTCGACAAAAGCCCAAACGCTCATGCCGCCAACCTCCCCTCCAGCCTCTCCATCAGAGGAGCCCAATCTTGCACCAGGATCCTACCATTTGTCAACGACAAACCTAAATATCTGATCGGCAACTTCACCTGCTCTGTGCCAAGACCCATGCTACACTCCCTCACCTCCGCCTTCGTCAAATTAAAAGGGACAAAACCTGATTTAGACAGGTTAATTTGCAGACC
The DNA here is from genome assembly GCA_037157565.1 of Thalassia testudinum. Taxonomy (NCBI): domain Eukaryota; kingdom Viridiplantae; phylum Streptophyta; class Magnoliopsida; order Alismatales; family Hydrocharitaceae; genus Thalassia; species Thalassia testudinum. The sequence continues at coordinate 48,037,545 of JAZHRO010000002.1, forward strand.
TGAAGCCTCGCCAAACAAGAAAAGCAAAATCCGCATCCTCCTGGCTTCTGGCTCCTTGCCTTCTATAAAGAAAATTGTATCATCCGCATACTGCAACAACGGGATGCTCGTCCCATCTCCCAAAGAGAAACCCCTCACCAAGTTCCTCTCACAAGATTTCTTAACTGCCCTAGCAAGTGCATCTGTTGCAATAACAAAAAGTATCGGAGCCAATGGGCACCCCTGTCTAACCCCCCTTCTCGGCTGAATTCAACCCCCTGTCGGATTTCCATTGATAAGAACTGAGAAAGGCGTCGTAGTGACACACCTCTTCATCCACTCAATCCACACGGGTGGAAAACCCCTCTTCATCAAGGAGGCCCAAAGAAATGACCACTACACTGAGTCATACGCCTTGCTGAAATCAACCTTCCACATGAAAGCCTTCCTCCTACTCCTCTTCCAAAACGACAGGATCTCCGAAGCCACCACATACCCCTCCAAAATATTCCTGCCAGGGACAAAAGCCATCTGTACCGGATCCACAATCCTCGTTAAGGTCTTCCTAAGTCTATTCGCCAAGATCTTCGCCACAATCAGGTAGATAGCATTTGAGAGAGCTATCGGCCTGTACTCCTGGATCTCCTCCGCACCCTCCTTCGGCAATAAGAACAAGTAAAACTTATTCAATCTGTTGAAGCCTAAATTTTCTTCTCTGAACTCCTACAAAACCTGCACCACATCCTCCTTCACCACCGGCCAAAAATCCTTATAAAAGGCAACTGGAAAACCATCCAGACCCGGACACCCATCAGCATTCAGCCCCCAGATTGCCTTATGAATCGCATTTTCCTCAAATGGACCTGTCAAGAACTCCGCTTCTGCATCCCCGATCCGTGGCTCCTCGGATCCCAACCACCTCTATCTTCCCCCCTGCCTCCTTCCGGTAAATTCTTTGAAGTACCTCGCAGCCGCCCTTCCCACTGTCTCTCTTCCCACAAACTCCTCCCCTTCCACCACCAACCTATCGATTCAGTTCCTCCTCCTCCCTGATGCCGCCAAATGAAAAAATCGAGTGTTAGAATCGCCCTCCTTAAGCCACCTCTGCCTAGATCTTACCTTCCATTCAACTTCTACCTTCCGATCTTCCTCTTGTATCACCTGTAAGTACTTCTCTCTGTTCACCCTGTCTACTTCAGAAAGGAGGCCAACATCCTCAGCCAAGTCCAGCCTTGCAATCTCACTAAAAGCTTCATCTTTCATCTTCCCACACTCCTTAATTTGCTTCTTATGGACCTTGAGGAAGGACCTCAAATCTCGCAGTTTAGCTTCCAATCTAGCAGCTGCCGAGCCATCCACATGAACAGATCTCCATCTCTCTTCCACCAGCCCCCTGAATCCCTCTTCAAGGAGCCAAGCTCTATCGAACTTAAAATACATTCCATGCTTCCAACCCTTACTCGTCACCCACAGTAAGGGAGTGTGGTTCGAGAACGACCGCTCTAGGGGTCTAACCTCCGCCACAGGGAACATCTCTGCCATCGTCGTCGAGACAAAGAATCTATCAATCCAAGACCGTTGCTCGCCAGAACTCCTCCAGGTGAAGTGGCAGGAAGAGGACGGCATGTCAACCAACCCATACGCCACAACAAAACCCGCAAAGGCCTCAGAGCCCTGGTCCACCCCCCACTGCCATCCAGTCTATCCTCCGCTAGTAAAGTGACATTAAAATCACCTCTAATCAACCACGGGGTCCCCTGATGTGCCACCGTGACCTGGCCCAATTCCTCCCACAGAGCTTGTCTCTGCCCGCTATCCGTCGGACCGTATACCGAGGAGAAGAGCATGCAGAGACTGTCCCGACGCCTCTGCAACCTGACAGTAACATGGGACCCGACCATCGAGTCCAACAAGGAGAAAGCATCATCCTTCCACCCAACAACAATCCCACCTGCTCTTCCAATCGCATCAAGGGCCAAGAACTCCCCAAAACCACTCCCCCCCACCTCCTTCCATAATCTCTAGTCACAGCTCCCCCACTTAGTCTCCTGGAGAAACACCACCTCAGGTCCCCACCTCTGAATATACTCACACAAAGCTGCCCGCCTGGAGGGGTCGTTCAATCCCCTCACATTCCACGAAAGGACCCTAGTCATGGAGAAATTCGGGAGACTCCACCTTGCATCGTGCGCCTGAATCCCACCTCCGCAGCTACCCTGTCAACCTCCCCCTCTTCCATTTCATCAGGCCTACCGGGCAGACCTTGCTGCACCTGCCCCCCCCCCCCCTCCAGCGAGACCTCCACCTCCACAGCCCGCACCACCTCCTCACCAGCCACCCCCAACTCCACCGGGCCCTCAGCCCCAGCGCCTCCACCAGCCACCCGCTGACTATCATCGCCACTACTAGCCACCGCTGCATTCCCTGCATCACCTCCGCCACCCCTCAAGCCCTCCGCCGACCTTTCCCCTCGCCAACCAGTTGGCACATCGACGCCAATCACCACCTTCCTTCGACGCTGGTCATCCCCTACCTCGCTCCTAATCGGAACGATCACAACCCTCCCCCTCCGATAGGTCCACCTCGACTTGTACGTGAGCCGCTGCGACAGAGGCTTCCTCGGCCTCCACCTCTGCACGCACGTCTCCATCCCATCCGCGTCGCTCGTTGCTGCCCAGTCGATCCGATTGAGATCGCGTTGGGGGCTCTCCTCCAGGTCCCTCCAACCGCGGCCACCGCTCGAAGTCTGTCCCGGACCCTCGCGCGAAGAGCAACCCAACCCAAAGACCCCTCCGAAGCCTTCTTTTCCCGCCTCCAGATCCGGTCCGCCTGACCTGGATCCGCCAAGAGAGCGCACCATAAAACCCTGATCCACCTCAGCAGGGTTCTTCATCCTCAGCGCCGTAGAATCCTTCATTACCTCCTCCGTAGATCCCACAATTCCCTCTGAGTCCCTCCGTGGGGATTGCAACGGTCGTGCCATCATTGCCGCGATCTTTCACCTTCCCGAAAATAGCCCACCCCCTGTCCACTTGTACGTAGACTCCGACGCCAAGCTCCGCCGTCGCACCACCAACCACCGCCTCAGCGAAAGATCGAGGTCTCCCAAGCTCCCGCAAGACCCGAACCAGCCATGAGGAGCTCCCCCATCAGAGGACCACCTTCTCCACAAGCTGCATCCCCGGCCTCATCTCCACCCATGCCCCGAATCTCGACAAGTCCTCTGATCTCAGACCCAGACCCTCGCAGCTCCGGAGCCTTGCAAACGGAGCGGCCACCGCTGTTGCCACCTCCACCGTATGGAGGAAGAGAGGGACTCCCTCAATCAACACCCTCTGCCTCGCACCAACCGGTGACCGCTCCTCCACGACCCCATCCGACCTCACCGGCCACCTCCATCTCACCACACCTCGGCCACATGACAACTCCTTGAAAGCCAGGCACCGCAGCATCTTCTGTCCAAGCCCTGACAGCATCAGGCAGCCACTCTTGAGAGACACAACTCCAAAGGTCTCCCTTCCGATCCCCAGGAACGAGGAAACCGCCCTTCTCAAGTCCCCCAAACCCACCTCCCATTCCAGCACCACCGCAACCAAAGCAGCCGCCAACCTCCCCTCCAAGGTCTTGATCTCCTCCGACCACGGTGCTTCAACCTCCACGAGAGGCGCCCCCTCCGATGGAGGCGGCAACACCCTCGCCTTTCCCAAAGAAACCCCACCAACAGGCTCTCGAAACCGGCATCTCGCCCGCCTATGTCTGAGACCTCCGCACCGCAGACACCTTACCGGCTCCCTACAACTCTCCGCAAAATGCCCCCTCCCAAGGCACTTGAAACACCGCACCAGCTCCACCCCCCTCCACGACCTCCTCTTCACCGCCGTCGAACCATATCCATCCCCCTCCCACACACGCATTCCCCATCTCTCGCTCCCCCTCTTGCTCATCGCGCTCCTACCGACAATCCTCAACCTGCTCCCATCTTCGTGCATGTATTATTTATTACAATGTTAATTTTCATCAAATTTATGACATTTTACACCATTTTGAGTCTTTTTGAGCGATTTCCACAAAATTCACCAATATCAGCGAGATATCCCCAATATATTCTCGACATATCCCCTTTTAGTCTTGTCGATACAACATTGATAACGATACTTAAAATCTTGGGCCGGGTTGACGACAACATTCGACGACATCCTAGGCCGCCCCACCACCTATGCCTTCTGGTTGATCCCTTCTTCATACTTCCAATTTGTGCTTTTCCAATCTCCACACAGAGCTAGAATAGTGCACGAAGATCAGTCGACCAAGCATGAGTTCCTCAGGATCGAGCTGGAGCAATCCCTGGAGCCGAAGCCCCCCAAGTCACGAAAATGTGGGAAGAAAGGAAACCAAGTCCCGACGATCCAGCAAAAGTCCATCCCAACTAACCAGCTAGCGACTTCAGGATTACAGCCAGGCTCTTCAGCCATGGCTATACATATTTATCCCGATAACACTACCAAGCTCGTCCAGGTCAAGCGAACCTTGCACCATCCAAGATATAGGAGTTGCTACTCCTGCTTCGGGCCAACGTGAACACTTTCGCTTGGTCCACCAATGACCTGCCTAGAGTGGACCCGTCCCTAATTCAGCATCATCTGAATATCTAGGCAGGCACCCGCGTAGTTAAACATGCGCACAGACACAAGTCGGTCGAACAATGGCAGGCAGTCGAGGCTGAAATTCAAAAGCTTCTGGAGGTAGGATTTATTGAGGAATCTTTGTACCCGGCATGACTCTTGAACATCGTAATGGTGAAGGCCAACGAACAATAACGCAAGTGCAGCGACTTCACTAACCTGAACAAAGCCTACCTAAAGGACGAGTTCCTCGTACCGAGGGTGGACTCCTGTAGCAGTCAATCTCACATGTCCTTCCTAGACGCCTACAATAGGTACCACCAAATCAACCTTGCCCCAGCAGACATGCCTCACACTTCATCACCGATAGAGGCCTACTTCAATATAGAGTCATGCCTCGTCGGTCTGAAAAATGTTACGGTAACTTATTAGCGCCTTGAAAACAAGATTTTCGTAAAAATAATAAGAAAATCATTTGACGTGTATATTGACGATATGCTTGTGAATGGATCAAACTTCCCACATCACCTAGACTACTTGGTAGAAGTGTTCCATATTCTAAGGAACACCTACCCTCTCCTAAACCCCGACAAGTGTACCTTTCGGGTCTCTGCTGGTAAGTTTCTAGTGTTCCTGGTTTCTAACAGGGGAATTGAAACCAACCCAGACAAGGTTCAGGTGATAGAAAACTTGTAACCACCAGGCACGCTGAAAGGGCTACAATCGTTGATCGGCAAGATTGCCTCATTGGGATGATTCTTTTCTCGATCTTCCGACAAATGTCTCCCCTTCTTCAAGTGCACAAAGAAGGGCAAAGGTTATAACACCGCCCACTGGACTCCTCACTGCCAGAAGGCCTTGAAGGAAGTCAAAAATGCACTCTGAAGTCCTACCGTTCTGATGGCCCCCCAGCCTGGGGAAGTTCCCTCACTATATTTTGCCACCTCTGTATCCGCCGTCGATGCTATCTTAGTTAGCGACCGGGGAGGAATTCGGCAACCCATGTACTTCGTCAGTAAGATATATTAAGGCGCGGAAGATAAGCACACGTCATTGAAAAGTTGGAGCTAGCTCTTGTCACCGCAGCCCGAAAGCTACGCTCATACTTCCAAGCCCACACAATAATGGTCTTGTCAAACTACCCCCTCCGGCGAATGCTGCATAAGCCCACGGGGTCAGCATGGCAAATCAAATGGGCTATGGAATTGGCCGAGTTTGATATCAAGTATCAGCCAAGGCAATCAAGGCACAAGTCCTGGCGGACTTCGTGGCCAAATTCACAGATTCCGATGCCTCCCTCACACTCCCCTGGCGACTATATGTCGACTGGTCATTTATGACAACTGAATTTGGGGTCGGGATAGCTCTAACCACCTTAGAGGCATCAGTCATAAGTACACCATAAAATTGGACTTCCCTACGTCTAATAACAAGGCGGACTACGAGGCCACGATGACAGGCATCCAAGTATCAAAATCTATGGGAATCACCTCGCCTAAGGTCTACACGAACTCCCAACTAGTCGCAAACCAAATAAACAGCGAGTACCAAGCTCGGGATCCGAACATAATCTTATATGCCGACCTAGTCCTGCGTAAGTGCAAAGTCTTTATACCGAGCCAGTCAGACGGAAAGCTAGGCTCACCATGGGAAGGGCCTTATAAGGTTCGTAAAAATAGTCCATGAAACTTTTATGAATTACAAGCCCTAGACGTAGAGACATCTCCCGCACCCAGCATGTGAGTAATTTACGAATGTACTATGTATGAACATCCATGAGCAATAAAAAGTTTTTCCATTCAAAAAAGAGAGTCTTCCCATTACAACTCTCTTAAAAAAAAAATAGTGAACAAGGCGAGGATAACACTACCAGGATGCTTAGGGGCTCTACTCCCATAGCTCAAACATATTCCTACCGCCCATAGGCAAAAGGCGAAGTGGACTGATGACCCCTGCAGCCGGATCGATGGCCTCCGGTTGGGCAGCCTCTTCAGCAACCGACTAGGCTACTTCCCTGGTAACTGCCTAGTCCATCTCCTTGTCAGGCGACTAATTCGCAAGCAGTTCCATGGGCTTGTCGACAATAAGACCAGCTGCTTTGAGGCGATCATATTCCGACACAACTGGCTGATAGACCAGCCACACAACTTTTTGATGGAGGCGTGCTTCCCCTTAATAAGGGCCTAAACGGTAGCCAGTGTTTGCTTCCCGATCTCCTGCGAAAACTCCTCCTAGATCGGTCCCATTGACGGGTGCATCGCATAAAAGTCCATCACCACCTCTGCGTTCAGCTTAGGCCCCTCTGCCCCCTCCAATTCCGCCACCTGTTAGCCTCTCTCCATCGCGAGCTGCTGGGCCCTGTCGAGATCGGCCCTCAGGTCCTCTACAGTCGCCTTCATTTTCTCCAGACTTGTTCGCATAAAGGCAAGCCTGTCAATTGAGGCACTCATACAAACACGTTCTTCCTCAAGAGCCCTCTCATACCCTTCCAAGGAGAAGATATTGGTGAGGCAGCCGAAAGGAGCTTAGACAGGTTCCTCATAGCATACAAATGGGCATTATGCACCCTCATGAGCCTCTCCACTAGCTCCTCGCCAGAGCAACAGGCCCCCCGCAGAGCAAAATGGGCCTCTTCTTCAGCTCCCCTTCCAGCCGGTCCACATCGTTGGCTGCCCGTTGGAGGGAGTGGAGTCTCTGCTCGGCCTCCCCCGTCGCCTACTCCGCCTTCTCTTGGGCGGCAGTGACCTCCAACACTTGGCAAAGCAACTACCGATGCTCTGCCTTGGCCATCACGACCCACTGGGCAGCCAAGTCCGCCACGCCAACATGGCCGGTCGAGCTAGGAAGGACCGAAGGAGCGTCCCCACGCGAGATGAAGGATGACCCAAGCGTCTTCACTTGTAAACCACAAATACGTTAGAATTCAAACAGCTTTGGCAAAGAAAAAGTTAATCAATGGACATGCCCCACGAGCTTACCACGTGCATACAGTAGAACACATGGTTAAAATTCATGTCCTGAGGCCCAGAGGTGGCCCAGGACACAACATCATTCAAGTGCCTTAGCATTTGCCTTTCCAGGTTAGGGCACTACTTGACGCCTCTAGCTGCATAGGAACCACATGCCCGAGTCAAGACTCGCCAAGGGCACCCTCCAATACGGATCTAGCAACGGACCCGACAGTACAGCCAATCATCCCCGAGCCCCCCCGTCCAAAAGAATCCACCAAAACCCAGACACCTGTAGAGCTTCATCGGTAGTATGGCTGGCCAAAAATGTTGCCTGTACCAGCCGCCTCCTGTGCCAACAGGGCGAACGCTCCCCACGAAGATGACGAAACCAAGAACCCGGAAGTACCCTCTGAACGAGCTACTTCCAGAAGCACCTCTAAAGGAGAATCACGGAGGGTAATCACCTCAGGCAGTCTGGACGACACCAGGGGGAGTAGAAGGCACACCTTCCCCTCAGCCTCGTCAGGGCTCTGTAGAGAGAACGTTGTCGACTATTCCCGCGGAAGCTCCACGCGAGGACCCTTCGCCCGCTTCAGTGGGACTTTCGGCTCCTCTGCGACATTTTCCAGGGCCTCCTTTCGCTTCAACCCCTTCCGATAAGCGGGCTAACTCCCCCCTACTCCACCAGCCCCTCCTCGCCTTGTCGCGACCCACGGCGGGTCGAGCTACCGCTTCGACGCTTATGCGCAATAGGCCAAGCGAATCGCTCAAAAGCTACAGCCAGAAGAACCGAAGATATCGCGTTAATACAAAATTGGCGGGCACAAGGTATGACGCAAAAGCCATTTTTATCTCCCCCCATTTACATGGCGTAAGCAACGAGTCCGCCACCTATGACAACGCCTCTAGACATCCTTCCGCCTGAGCTTCGACCAAGCAATCGGACCAAACTTAACTAATTATTCGTGTCCACCCGCACGAACGGGTCAAGCTCCTCGAATCGAGGCGGTTGGTCCCTCTTAGGCGTACCTTGCCAAGTGTAAAGGACTTTGAGGTCTTCAAGGTTGGAAAGGAAAAAGAAATGGTGATTTTTTTTTAGGGGAGAAAGGGTGGTAAGCCTTTAGATACCACCCAAATTTTCATTAATCAAATAGAAAACATAAAGTTGACATTACAAGGTAGAGCCCCACCCCGAAATAAAAAATATCATAGACCCAACAAAATTCTCCTTATATGAGCCAAGGTTCGAAATGCCGATTTTGATGCCGTGCCGATGAAATTGTAGGTATGCATTTCGTGGACATGCCGAAGGCATGCCGTAGAAATGCCCGTTTTTCGATGGCATATTTCGATGATTTCGACGGCCCGAAAAAATGACATTTCGAGGCACGCCGAGGGCATGCCGGTGCATGCCGACAGAAATGATTAAGATTTGAAAGACAACTAAATCAAGATATTAGAAACGTTTTACAGGTTTTTTTATAATAAAAACAGGTTATTTTAACCTGAAAATCTATCTCTGTATGTGTGTGTGATCAAGATATTAGAAATATTTTTTTATAATAAAAACATGTTATTTTAGCTGTGTGTGTGTGACCTTCCCTTCACTCCCAGACTGCCCCCACGCCCTTGACCTTCCCTTCCCTCCCAGACCCCCCCCGCGCCCGCTCCCCGCCCCCATTTCCCGCCCAAAAGCTTCCCGCCCACCCTTTTCAAGTATCCCGCCGCTTAACCACCATCGGCATGCCGACGTTTCGTCGGTAACTGTCGGCATGCCGGCGAAATCCTCGACATGCCGACGGTTTCCCTGCAAACCGACACTATATTTGTGTCGATATGCCCTCCCTCCAAAAATACAGCATCAGAACGATAACCAGAAGGTTACACTTTATCTCAGTGACAATCGACACTTAAGGACGTCTTTGAGAAATCCAATACGTGTTGCCCGATTAGTGCTTGTGACACATAAAAGGCGTATCACAAGGAAGCTGCAATTGTGAAGTTTCTGGTTGGTTTGGGGCCTCAGTATTCGACTTCTTATTCTTAGATGCTTACATTAACAGAGCTTCCTAGTCTTGAGGAAGCATACAACATGCTGAGTAGGATCTTCATTTCTCTCACGATTGAGTCCATAGGTCAGGCTTTTTCCTTGGTTGTTGCCCAAGGTCATGGACAAGGTATTCTCTCTACCGATGGGAGGCATGGTGCTAAGGGCAGAGGGTGCAAATCCTGCACATATTGCGGGAAGCTTGGTCATATTGAGAGCACTTGTTGAACTAAGCATGTATGACGACTATTTGCCAATCAGGTGCTTGCCACTGAAGAGCAGCCAAGAGACACTGTATCAGTACCTTGGTTTGACTATGATAAGCCTCTTCAACGACTTTCTTAGCTCTCTCAAGATACTTCTGCATCCGACACTACTATCCTGGTGACCTCTTCTACCTCTGCTAAAGCTGCCCTAACCACCTCTTCAGGTATATTGCCTACACTCTCTGTACAAAGTGATGATTTATGTGACACATATTGGCTAGTGGACTCAGGAGCATTACGTCACTTGAGTCGAGATCGGCAACGCTTCTATCGTCTCCTCTTTGTTCCTCCTAGACATACAGTACAGGTGGTCGACGGGAGGCATTCTCCCATCACTGGTCAAGAGGAGGTTACTGGCGTCCCCAACATGAGATTGACTGATATCCTGCTTGTTCTTGATTTTTCGATCAGTTTACTTTTAGTTAGTAGAATTACCAATGAATTGAATTGCCAGGCTATATTTGATGTAGTTGCTTGTACTTTTTAGAATATCCTGATGGGGAGAACGATTAGTGGTGGTTGTAAAGAAGGGGAAGTCTATCGCCTCTTCTAATCTCCTTTTATTGCGGTAAGTTTTGGTGGAGTCACCACTTTTGTTGAGTTTCCTTTTCAGTGGCATCTCTATTTGGGTCATTTATCTCTGGATAATCATCATGTTATACCACAGGGATCTCCTACTGTTGTCATCGGTTGTAATGCTTGTCAGCTTGAAAAGCGTCATTGGAGTACTTTTAGATTGAGGCATGTGATTTTAGATATATGGCATGTTGTTGCCCATAGATCTATGGTGGGGTTGTTGTTGATAAGTGGCTTGGTGTTCTTCTGCTGCTGTCATCGACGCAAAGCACATGAGGAAGCAGGCCATGCTTGGCTGCCACTTTCCATCACCAGCTCGGGGGCTAAAACGACGACAGTGAGCTATGGATCATCTTTGCCTTCCAATCTTTGCTGCCACTTCACGTTTGCAGAGATCAAGGCCGCAACGAATAATTTCGATGAGAAGCTTCTGCTTGGCGTTGGTGGTTTTGGGAAGGTCTACCGCGGCAGTATCGATGATGGGATGACCATGGTAGCGATCAAACGTGCTAACCCAATGTCCGAACAGGGCCTGCACGAGTTCCAGAATAAAATTGAGATGTTGTCCAAGCTCCGCCACCGCCATCTTGTCTCTCTAATCGGTTACTGTGAAGAGAATGGCGAGATGATATTGGTGTATGACTACATGGCTCATGGCACGCTCCGCGAGCACCTCTACAAGTCCAAGAACCAGCCCTTGAGTTGGAAGCAGAGGCTTGAGATATGTATCGGGGCTACTCGTGGCCTCCATTATCTGCACACCGGTGCCAAGTACACCATCATCCACCGTGATGTGAAGACAACCAACATCCTTTTGGATGACAATTTCGTCGCCAAGGTTTCTGATTTTGGTCTGTCCAAGACAGGCCCTTCACTGGACAATACACACGTCAACACAGTCGTGAAGGGATGCCGACGAAATCTCTGCAGCGTCGATCGGCATGCCGGCGAAATCGTCGGCATGCCGCCCCCGGCGAAATTCATCGGCATGCCGGCGGCACACCTGTAAATCGACAACTTCTGCATGTCGGCATGACCCCCTTCCAGAAATGGCCTTGCCGACGGCATGCCGGTGGCATGCCGTCGGCATTTAAATCAATGATATGGGTGTTGCCCCCTAAACACCACAACATTTCTGCCTAGCCAAATAGCCCACAAAACTGCCATCGGTCGAGCCCGTTCCCTCTTTGACCGAAACACATTGTGCTCACCGTCGGCCCCACCACATTTGAAAGACCGTCAAAATCTAGTATAAGAGTCATGGACCCACCACCGATTCCCCATCCGTTCCCAAATTTGCGTCACCATTGGACATGCAAAGAAAAGATGGTCGATGTCTTCCTCCATTTGGCCACATAACGAACAAGACATCTCCGCATTCGGTACCCACCGAGCTCTCAACTTCTTGGTCATCAGTCTCCCTCTCCTGAGGAGCCAAACGAATACTTTAACCTTCAAAGGGCAAGTAGCCTCCCAGAGCTGCCTACAGCCTCTAGCCAAATTAATATCCCCTAGCATGTCTGAGCCACCAAGCCTTCTATACACATCATGTACGAAAAAATCACCTTCCTCCCACCCATAGCAGTCCGCACCATCTTCTTGCTGAAATCCCTGGAGTTCTTGCAACAACACCTGTACCTCTCCAAGCCTCTGGTATGACAAGTTGCCCACAAATGTGGGACACCACGGGCCGTTCCAGACCTTCGCCACTGAGGCTCTCCTGTCAACCGCTAGCACCACAAGTCTGGGGAAGCGCTTTGCCAAGACTCCAAGCCCCATCCAGTCATCCGTCCAGAACTCGAAAACCTCGCCCAACCCTAGCAATGGGGTGAAAAATGGTCGGACCTTTGGTGCACCATCGACAAACTCATGAAATGGGAAGCTCCTCTAGGAGGCGAAGCGAGGTGCTCTCAATTCGCCGATCCCCCATAACAAGAGCACAAGACCCTCCCCACCAGACAGACCCTTCCCCCAAGCAACCTAGCAATCCACTTCGTCAAGAGGTTGTCATTAATTCTCCCTACCTCGACTCCCAGACCCCCATCTCTAACAAGCATGCACACCTCACTCCAAGCCACCAACTTCGCCCCCTCCCTCCTGCTCCATAATTGGTCCAAAAGAAGCTTCTCATCAGGCTCACAATTTTGTCTTCAATTTTCCGCAGCATCTTCACAACCAAAGAGAAGTAAGCTAGTATTGCCGACATAACTGCCTTGAGGAGGGTCAGCCGCCCACCTCTCGACAGCAGCTTGGACACCCACTGCGATAGCTGATCTTCGATCCTCCCAAGCAATGGAGCCCAGTCTTGCACCGAGACCCTCCTATCTATCAGGGGCAGACCCAGGTATCGAAGGGGTAGAGCCCCCGCCTTCATACCCAGGGCCTCCGAACATGCCCCAGCCTCTTCATCCTCCATGCTAAACTGGATAAAAGAAGATTTGAAGTAATTGATCTACATACCCGATGCTTCACAGAATAGCTCTAAGAGGATACCGCATCACTTTGCCTCTGCCACTGTCCTTTCGACAAAGAAGAGAGTATAATCCACGTACTGCAGTACCGAAATGATCTCACCTCCCTCCAGAGGGAAGCCCTATAGCAACCCTACTGTGCACGCTCTGTCAGAAGCCCTCGCCAGAGCATCCGCTGCCAACACAAACAACATAACGCTAGGGGGCACCCCTACCGCACACCTCTCCTCAGCTGAATCCAACCCCCTGCCGGGTTCTTATTAATGAGGACCGAGAACGATGCTGTAGTGACGCATTGCTTCATCCATCTAATCCAGACCGGTGGGAAACCCCTCATGGCAATAGCCGCCCATAGGAACGACCATTGCACTGAGTCGTAGGCTTTTGCGAAATCCACCTTCAACAAGAAAGCCTTCTTTCTTTCCCTCCTCCACTGTGCAAGGATCTTTGTCGCCGCAACATATTTGTCAAAAATGCATCTCCCTGACACAAAAGTTGTCTGCACCTCTGACACAACTCTGCCAATCACCCTCCTAAGCATGTTCGTATCTTTGCCACGATCAAATATGCCACATTCGAGAATGCAATCAGTCTATAATCCTCAAATGTCTCCGCCTCTTCTTTCTTAGGTAACAGGAACATGTAGAACTTGTTTAGCCTATTAAAACCCCTGTTGCCTTCCCTAAACTCCGCCAGAACCTACAAAATCTCATCCTTCAGTAGCAGTCGAAACTCTTTGAAAAAGAGTACTGGGAAACTGTCCGACCCCGGATACCCTGCAGCATTCAAACCCCAAACCACCCTACAAGCTTCGTCCTCCGAGAAAGGCGCCACCAGCCCCTTCGCCTCTACCAAACCCACCGTCGGAGCCCCCAGACCCCTCCATCTCCATCTCCCATCCCTCCTCCCCGTAAACTCCCTAAAATATTCCGTTACTGCCCTTCCCACTAATTCCCTGCCCGAATACTCTACCTCACCCACCTGGAGCTTATCAATCCAGTTTCTCCTACATCTGGCTGAAGCCATGATATGGAAGAATTTGGTGTTCGAGTCTCCCTCTTGACCCATTTCTACCTAATCCGGTCCTCTATTCCACCTTCGCTTTCCGATCCTCCTCCTAAATGGTCTCAATGTGGTCCGCCCTACTCTGTCTCTCCGCCACTGTCAGCAGGCCCTAGTCTTCCACTCTGTCCAGCCTCTCCCGAGAGCCTCGTCCCGTTTCTTGGTCCACTCTTCTTTCAACTGCTTCCTGTAGTCCTTCAGGAAGTGCCTCAACTCCTGAAGCTTTGCCTCAAGTCTCGCGGCAGCCGATCCATCCGGATGCATAGCCCTCCACTTGTCCACCATACTCTTGAATCCTTCTTCCAGCAGCCAGTCCTCTCAAACTTAAAGTACGCACCGCATCAAGACCCCTCACCGAACTCCCACAGCAAAGGGGAGTGATATGAGAATGGCCTCTCTAGAGCGCGGGCCCCCGCCATCGAAAAAACTTCAGCTAGCTCCACCGAGCACAAAAAATGATCCAGTCTGGACATCAGCCCACCTGAACTCCTCCACGTGTATGCACAAGAGGTGGGCAGTATATCTTGTAGTCCATGCTCAGCAACGAGCCTCGTGAAATCCTCTGAGCCTCGGTCCCTGCCTCCTCTCCCCCCTGGTATGTCCTCCGCTAAGAGGGTGACATTGAAGTCCCCTCTAATAAGCCACGGGCTCCCCTGAAATCTCCTGGCAGCTTGGTGCAAGCTCTCCAAAAGAGAACTCCTGTCTGAGTCATCAGCTAGTCCAAACACCGATGGGAACGTCATCACAAACCCATCACTCCTCATCTGCACCGAGGCCACTCCCACCCCCACCTTCGAGTCTACTGACGAGAACAAGTCCTTCCAACCAACGACCACCCCTCTAGGCCTCCCAACAACATCCAAAGCCAGAAAACCACCCAACAGGCAAGGGGCAATCCCCAAATGAAAGTAGAGGGCGGTAAAGGCGTTCAACACTAGCCAGTAATTAAGGCTGAGCTGCAAAGGGGCAAGACGATAGAAGGAAAGGAAGGACACAAAAGGGTTCAAAGGTACCCGTAGACCATGCTCTATGGCATATGTACATATAATAAACATGTCATTCATCCCATCTGAACACAGACGGGTCTCGGACCCACAAGTCTGAAATGGTACTCCACCGAGTCCGTATTCCCCCAAGAATGACAAAATCGTCGACTGACTCCAGAGGAAGAGGCAACGAACTTACCCTTGCTTACAAAACCTGACATGGCTCTTGTTTTAAAGAGACCTCGATATAGTGATGCTCCGACGAAGAGTGCCTCCGAGGTAGGTGGGTCATTAACCATGACTCACCACCCCTATATATAACCCCCACGAAGGGCGGTTCCCCCCCTGCGGGGTGCAACTTTCAAAAAAATCAAATCTTGCAGTATCCAGTGCGGATTCCAAATATACTGCCAAGAGTGAAAAAAACCTTGGCTATCATTACGGAATTTAATACCCCTGCGCCCATATCCATTGCCGCAGAAAGGGCAGTCCCATCAATAATCGGCACGACACTTGAGACCTTTGCTTCATCATAACGGCAATAAATGCCGATCTTCTCAAATAACAACACATAATAAGACAAGCTAACCATGGACTTGAGAGGTGCCTTCCAAGGCAGAGAACCGAACATCCCTCCATGCCCAGCCATCATGGCCTTGGCTCAAAATTAGTATGGGGATCACACCATGACAGGGAAAATGGATTGGTCATCATAAATGGTCTCTACCATATCTAATTCTATGCAAGTCACATTGCTTTTCAATGATATCTTGTCATTTATCATTACCATAAGAAATTTTTCATCCTCTCTCACATCTTCCGTTGAGTGATCATGAGGTTGAGACAGTTAAGGGAAATGCATTAAGGAAAGTGACCTCTTTGCATCACTTCAACTTGAGTCATAATGGTGGAATACAAAAGACTAGTAGTCAGGAAATTCAATTGTGGTATTTTTTTATATAGCCAAAAAACACTTGTGATATTTCAGAGATAATGTTTTCCTCATCATTCAGTTGTGTCGAACATGCTTCTTGTCATTGTGTAGATCCATTTTTCACTGATGTCTAAGGTTCAACTCCTATTTAGGTTACTAACAGGTGCAATCCTTTAACAGTAAGCATGGGCATTAGGCTGAATACCCGATGGGCTCGTGGGTACCCCACTTGATTGAACGAGGTTTGGGCTGTAATTTATAGCTTTAGTCGAATTATAAGTATCAAAGTGAGCTAAAGCCCAACCCAGCTACAAAATTCCAAATGTACTCGAGCTTGGGTATCAAAGTTTTAGATTTAAGCATGATTTCAACCCGATTTGGCCCAATTATAAGTTATTCTTTTTTTTTTTAACAATCATTAATTATCTTATGTGTGAAAAAGCATTCCTATTCATTGAATATAAATGGGGAAAGAGATAATTTAGATGTCAGTTTGAGAAATGGGCTAAATAACCAATGAGCTTAATGACTATGGCTGACATGTATGAGGAGGTTGGCAACGACCCATGGGCTTTTTTGGCAAGTTTTCAATGAATCATGGGCCGATAACAACTGGGCCAAGTCTAGCTTTATAACAAATGCACTAAGCTAAGCTTGAGCAGTGATATTAGTGGCCAAATGAGTTCTTATAGATAATTGAACAGGGCATTCCATTCCAATCCGGTGCCTAAGCCTATTCAACATGCGTTGATCATTTTAACAGTTGCACATGATTCAACGTGTCCAACTGTCTCAAAGCATCCAGATTCTGTTAAAGGAGATATCCATAAATAATAATATATAATATATTACAATTGGACTGAGATGAAGTTGATAATTTTTCTTACATCTCCCTTCTGGGAGTCCAATAAGATCATATAGACCCCTAAAACAAACAGCTCTCAAAAATAGAAGAAAAGCACCTATACTTAGTGAAATTAAATAAATACCTAAAATGGTGGTCGTTTTATTTCCCGTACATAATTAAAGAATGGAAAAGATTCTTCAAAAGTGTCAAGTCCAAGAAGTGCACAATAAATACTGCCAAAGCCTAAGACTGCAAAGGATTTTTTTTTATTTTTCCGGAAACAAAGTATAGAAAGGTATCTAGAACTTTCCCTTAAGGCCTACTCCTCAACCCAAAGCAGCTACATGGGGGTAGTAAAATCACTCCTTATTCATATGTTGGCTTTTCTGCTGTGAAATAGACCACTCTAAATAGGCTCATCGCTTAAACTCAAATACAATCAATCCAGAATGGGCTTGATAAGTCTAGCATTCCCTCCCCCACCAATTCAAAAGCAATAGTTTCTTGGTCATAGCCAGCTAAAGTGAGTTCGATCAAAGAGCATTTCCACATGGTAGAACCTCGTCAAAAAATATAAGGTTTTCATGAAGCTGAACCCGAGCCACTGCCAGGTCTATATCCTTCAATAAACATTGGTAATTTTAACACTTGCACATGGTTTTCAATCCTTTATCCTGGTGTTTTAAGTCCTCAAAAGTGTCTGAATGTTCCGTCACATGGTAGCAATGCAATTGCAGAATAAGAAATAGACCACCTTCAAAAATCTCAGTTCCAGTCCTCATTACTGGAAAGGCAGTGTTCAAGACAAGATCAACAAGAATTCCACTGAATAAGCAGGATAACCAGAACAGAATCGTAAGATCCTCACCGGGAACGAACCTCGGGCGCTGCAACGACGCCCCGTAGATCCACGGGCTATAATTCTCCGGATCGTAATAATACCTCGAGATCAAGCCCTTCAGGTACTTATAGTACAACGTCGAGACCTCGACGTCGTCCTCCACCACGAAGACGAACTCGTGGTCGGACGACGGCCACCACGCCTCGAGCCACTGGGCCTGCAGCCCCGCGTTCGCGGTCCGGTAGTGGAGGCGCTTGTCCCCCTGCCACCACGCGAACCCGTCGAGGAACTCGAGGATCCGGTGCGCCTCGCGGAGCTTCCGGTCCACCAGATCGGAGGCGTTGGAGGCCTCACAGAAGTGGTCGACGTAGACGTGGAGGGCGACGCGGTCCCCGCCGTAGTCGGCGGCGGCGAGGGAGCGGAGGCAGCGGCGGAGGGAGTCGAGGCGGTCGAAGGCGAGGACTTTGACGGTGAAGGTGAAGTTAGGGTTGGGACCCGGGACGGTGGAGAGGTGGAGGGAGGGGGAAGGGGAGCGGAGGGAGGGGTGGGAGTAGAGGAGGAAGATGGCGAGGAAGGAGAGTAGGAAGACGAAGGGGAGGGATCTCCTCTTGAGAAGCATCGGAGGGCTGACGATGGATGCTTCTCCTTGAGGGAGAAGGGCGGTTTCATGCGTCGCCGGATTCCTCCGGCATTGGTGGTTGGCAGAACGGCGCGGTGGGCAGACCTCTCACCACACCAATCAGTACACTATTCAGTGGCTGATGGGAAGATCTCATCTGAGCTGGGGCTGCCAAACGGGTATCCATTAAATGAGTTTATGTGCTTTAATCTGAATTTAACCCGTTTATATTCGTCAAATCCTACCTAACCCGTTTAACTTATTTAATCACAAATTAAACGGGTAAATACGAGGATTAAACTGGTTAAATGGATTAAATATGATGATTTCTTTCTCATTAATTAAATTTATTAGGTTAAGTAGGTTCGTGGGTTAAAATATAAATTTGACCCATTTAATAAATAAATTTAAATCCATTTAATGTAAGTAACTTCTGGTCAAATTTAGATCTATTAACTATGTTTGATTTGAGTTAAGTTAAACATATTTAATTTTTTTTTACAACTCTAATTCGAGCTCATCAGTTGAAACATATGATGATCTACCATTGTTAAACTTGTGATGTCAATTTTTGTGAGTTTTTTCTTTTTCCTTTCTTTTCTCCAACTCTTCTATTTATATTTACCTTTTTCTTTTGAGTGGTTTAATACAAAACAGTCGGGACTATTTGAAGGTGGAATAAAATAATAAGTAAAGATGGATATTTATTTAGGTGATGGAATAAAGAAAATGTTAAGTAAGGAATAAAATGATTGTTGATGTGATATTAGTAGATATTTATTTAACGGTATAAGTGAAAGTGGAGAATATTAATATTATTTATTTAATATTAAAAGTAGAAATAGAAGATATAGTGAATATTTATTTAATAATAAAAATAAAATAAATATTATTGTAATTTGATTAAGATAATCGAAGGTAATCATGTAAAAATTTACATTTAAGTGGTTGAAAAAATCTCAATAATGGGAAAAATCTCCTCAACCTTTAAACAAGTTCGAGTGCACGAATTTTTTATCCTTTATTTTAATATGCAGGTAGATGTGGCTTTGATTATCCCACTAGCGACGCTTATTCTCCTTCAAAATATCGTTTTCAAAGAAAGAAAAGCGACCCTTATAGAAAAGAGAAATATTTTGTTTCAGTCAAAATACATGTCCTAATTGATACCTCCCCCTTATAAAAATAGGGAGCGTCGCTTCTTGTTGGCTGCCATAGCTCTTTTTTGTTTTGTTTCAAAAAATGGAGGGTTCGATCTCAGGGTGTCGTTTTTTTCCTTAGGTAAACCAGCACTCTATAAAAAATGCTATCATTTGAAAAACTTATTCTTTGGTGCATTGTTGGATAACATATCAATCTCTGTTTAGATACTAATCATATATAGTTATTCACGAAACATACACAGATACAAATCTAAAAGAAATCTTCTACATTCTTTGTACTAAAGTCCAGAAATGATGTTAGTCTTTCCAATCATGACACCCGTCTCTATGCTCTCTTATGTACATTTTTCTTATGGCAAATCTCTACTCATCTCCTTGATAATTCCATCCACTTGATAGTGCTATTCCTTTGCTTCTTTCTTTTTTTAAGCATCAGTCAGTTTACTCGTTTGACACACATGAGTTGTTAAATGATTTCAACTCCCATCTCCCTTCTCAAATCTCTTATTGTACCACAAATTTGTCTTTCTTAGTCTCTGCTAAAAATCTCTCCTCACAATCATAAACGATCACCACACTTTGCCACCCTCTTCCTTCTCTACGGGTATGTTTGGTTTTAGGAATAAAGCTCCCGATTCCTTATTTAGAGCAATTTATTTCAAAATTATTTTATTCCAATTGTTGGCTCTTAATACTAGAATAAAACAATTCCACCAACAAAGTGGAATTTTTTAATTCCTCATTTGTGTCTCTTCTAATTCCTTGACCCAACTTATTTGTTTCTTAAACAACTATTTCAATTCATTCTTCTCATTCAAACGGAAAAAAAGTAAATAATTCCCCTCTTAATTCATCTTGCAATTCATTTTTTCTCATTCCACTTACTAAGCGGCCCTAGAAGATTACTCCTCACCATCACCTTTTATCTCTAAACCAGCAAGTCCAACCCAACTACATTCTCCCCTTGTACCATCTCCATCATTCATCCTCAAAGGGCTAACCATGTAAATTTCACCGCACATTCAACTAGAACTTAATATTCACCTCCATATCATCTCGTCGCTCCATTGCTTGTTATTATAAAGGGTTAAGTTTAGGTATAAAATGAAAGAAGCCCTCTTATGTAAACTTTGAATCCGAGTTGTTACAACTTGACCTAAACCTGAATAGGAGTTAGGCTGGTCCGTGTTCACTACCTAAGATCTAGTCATCCAACAAGTAATAAATGCAAAAGAAATGATACATTCCACATATGCAATTGCAATAAAATAGGAAATATTTAAGGAAAGTAGAAAAAATAATTGCAAACTAGAAATAAAGTGTAGTACATAGTCATTAACGCATAGGTTAAAGTGTAGAAAGGAAACAAGTGTCATCACTATTACATCTGAACAGATACTGTAATAGGGAAGCAAAACTAGACTACAACTACTAGGACTAGTAACTACCACAACTATGATGCCTGACTGGGTCCTGATCGTTTCTTCCTATAGCCGCTGAAGTTGGCTGCTCACTAGCCTGACTTGAGTATATAAGTACCGAGGAGAGTTCCCAACCTTTGTGGACATAGAGAGAGAGAGAGCTGACCTCCCTGAGACTTAGGATTGGGGGAGGGTTGGCCTTTTTGCATAGACTCTTGGCTAGGCCCTCGTTGGGTCAATCGGGTAGTAAGGTGTGGGGTACAGAGTACTGAGGAGTGGTTGGTTCTGTTTATATGTACCTGTTAGTGGAAACGACTGACATTGTGCCAATGAGAGGTAACTCCCTGCGTGCTTATCACACATGTCGTAGTTGCCACTACACTTCGACTATGACCCTAAGGTGGTCAACTAGGTGGTAGGTCAGGTACAAGGTGCTCTCTCGCCCAGAAGAGTATCTCGTGGTCGCCTTGCAACCCAAAAAATTGCAACGAGATCATCTCTGTGTAGGAGATAATGATTAAGGAAAGTAAACTTGACCTGACTATGAGGGTGTTACAAGGGTAAATGATGAGGTATGGTTCATCATAACTAAAATGCCCAAGTTAAGTTGTAAACTAGGTTAAACACTATCTTATTAACATAATAAATGTGTTAAGTGTGAGAATTAATCAAAATAACTTAAAGCATCAAATTGGTGTTAAAAATTCATAAATAGGTCAATTTATGAGATATTCTATTCATAAATACAAACTGATGATCCAAATGTCAATTGAACATCTTTTTGAGTTCAAAAGTACAAATCAATGATGAAATCATGTTCTAATACGTTCAATTAAACTCTAATAAAAATCTCATGGCATTTGGACATCACTAGGACGTTGCATTTGGTTATTTACATTCAGGTCCTTCATTCATCGCATTCCCTTACATTTAAAAGCCATAGGGAATCTTTTGCAAGGTTTAAGGGATCACTTTGTATGGAAACTTCTCACTAATAGGCTTATCATGTAATTTTCCTGCCCCTTCGCACAGGGGTGTCTCTTGCAAAATCACCAACAAACTTGCACCTTCACATTCTTCTTCTCGTGCACTGTTCATACGAGAAGAATAACAACTACAGCCACTGTCCATTTATGGAATCTTTGATCAATGGTGGATCTTGATTCATTCCTCGTGTGCCTTAGCGCGAAGCACTGTGTCTCTCTCTAAATCCCATCTAACGGTGGGTTTTTTATTTAAAACTTCCTGTGCCTCTTCCCAACTCATCTCACCATTCCTAACCCTTGCGCCTAAATTCAAAAGCCGGTGCCCATATCACCTTAATCTCTTATATAAGCAGCACCCTTGTGTGCCTTAGGTCCTTTATCAGCTCCCTCTCCTTTGAGTTGGTCCCTTCACTCCACTCCCTCAGCTCTATTCCCTCCTTCCTCGCTTGCGGTGATTAAGTGGGTTCTTCTATGTCCTTCAATTGCCATTGGTTGAAGACTGGTGGCTCGTCGACACCTCCTTCCGCTGAGGGTTCCTACCATTTTTTCGCCATTGGCTGACGACTATTGGCTCTTGGACATCACCTTTGTCTGTAGAGTAAATTTAATCGCTTTCTAGTATAGTTTACAACTTTGTTAGCTAGATTTACTGCTTTCTAGCCTAGTTTAGATAAGTTAGAGTAGAATCATCGCATGTTTAGTTTAGATTAAGAGTAGATTAGTTAGATCCAATTCTGCCCTCTCTGATCAATTCAAATCAATGAAATGTTTATCACTGTCGTTTCAATCTACCGATCTCTCTTTACATCTCATAATTTGTATTCAATGATTTCCTCGAAATTTTAATCCATTATTCACCCCTCCATCAGAGCCGAATAGGATCTGAAGCTCTCTAACTTTCAGGTCTGAATTTGCACTAAAATCTACCTGGGGGTCTTCTCATTCACTCCATATGTTCACAAGGACCCCCGATCTCGATTTGATTGCATCAATTTGCTCGCTTCTTTCAGATTTGGATTTCAAGCCCAATCGCATGATTTAATGTTTATTCAGATTTAAATGGATTTAATCGAGCGATTCAAGTGTTGTTTTGCTTAATTCTGTGCATTGCAAGAATTCTAATGTGATTTGATTTTATTTTATTTGTAGATGAGTAAATGCCCAATTTAAGCCTTGATTTGGGTAGTTTAGGCCAAGGATGATCATATCCTCTGACTTAAGGCCTTAACTATGACCCAATGGTTTCTAGGGATTCACCCTGAGGTTCTAAACAGTATTCTCTAGTGTTTAGAAGCTCTAATTGATCAGATCTGTTGAGTCGCCTCAATCATATTTTAAAAACTCACGTCATAGTATAGTTGATTAAGGTGAATCAAACATTTAAGATTTATAACTCAAATTAAAAAGAAAATCCGAAGCCATCTCTGGGAGCAAGAAATCACACAAATAATCACTATCACAATATAACAAATGTTCAATGAATATAAAATGTATCTTTAGATAGGAAGGTATAAAAATAAAGGTAAAAGTGGTGGTTTAAACCACCACAATTAACCCTAATATCTAAGCCCAAATACCCTCCAATGTGTGAACAGTTTCAGCTATCAAATATTTCACGTTAAGTTCACAGAACCAAGTTAGGCTTTACCCTCTGGCGTTGAGTATTAGGCACAGACGCCTTAAACTTATGAAGCCAGTAGCGTGAGGACCAAGCCTTGAGGGGGGAAGGCACAGATCTCAGGTGGCAAAACCCACCTCCCTCCTTGGTTAAGATCTCTTCTAAGTTCAACCAGACCCGGGTATCCGGATCCTCAACCTAGACTTGCCTGCGTGTGTGGCGAGCGAGAGTGTGTGCGTGGTAAATGGAAGGACCTCACCCCATGCTCACTGAGGCGATAAGCCAAGAGCGTGTTTTCATAATAAATGTCGCTTCTCCTTCGATTGCGCCCGAGGTGGGACTAATGTCCCTTTCTTCCTTATGTCTCCTAGCAACGAAGAAGGCTGGTTCGATTGGCGTTCTTCGTCCGTCCGATCTTCCAGATGAGGGCGAGGATGGTGAAAGAGCGATCTTTATTTTCGATAAAAATTTTAACATAAAATGATGTGTCGTTATAGTTCATACGTGGTAGAAAATCGCTTTTCAAAATATTTAATTATTCAAATCTAACCACGAAAAAAGTTAGGTCGTCTCCACAGGGAGGAATCAGCCTATAAAAAGAATTATTAATGATGCATCAAATATTCAGGAATCTCAATAAATGTGCATATTAATTCGAGCAATTCATTTTCAACATAAGTTATCATTCTATGTGATTAATCAAAATATAGGTGTTCACATGCAAAATCACCACTATATAAGATTCTATCACTAATAGTGATCTTGGTAATAGCAAACAATGTCTATATTAATCTCCTACCCAATAGCACCCTTTTACTATAACCAATATCCCATGTTTTATGTCATTCATAAGAAGAACTCAATCATATGTAATTCAGATTAAAGAGAGGGATGCCCATGCAAATTTACTGCAATATATTAAATCAATAAATAAGTGAATAGTAGAAGCTGCAATGGCATGAGTCGTAAATTTTAATTGGGCCTTCACTGTAGCGAAACAGGGGATGGTTCCCCACTTGTTGCCATGCGTGGAGGAGGGGCTCGCCGACCACGAAAAGCTTGGTGGAAATGCTCTGACTCAAGGGCTTCGTGACAATGCTGGTGGCGTCGACGGAGACGGCCAGAGGTGGCTGGCCAGCGGAGGAGAAGCTCACCGGCAGCGGGTTGTGTGTGTGTGCGCGTGGACTGTGGGAAGGGCTGCCGCAGGCGTGGGTGGCCTTATGAGGGCGAGGCGAGGTTGATGGTGTTGACAGAACGAAGTTTCATCGTTGGGAGTGGCGGCTGCGTGGAAGGGGGCAGCACTAGTGATGGGTTCTTTTTGGGGAAGTTGCAACGGGTGGGGGCTGTTGGAAGGAGAGGATGAAGAAGAAGAGGAAGATGATGGGTGGCCGTGGGTGGCGGTGAGAAGAGATGGGCTGCGTGGAGTTGGTGTTGGCAGGTTTGGGAGTGTTTGCGGTGGTGTTGATGGCGGTGGTGGGATTGCTGGTGGTGAGGAGAGGACAGGTGGCAGTGGATGGTGGTGGGTTCTTTTGGAGGAAGAAGAAGGTGAATAGGAAATCAAAGAAAATGGAAAGTAGAGGCAGTGGTGCTTTCATGGAGAGGGGAGGTGGAGTGCACGCACTGTCACTGCATGCATGAGAGGAGATGAGGGCGATGATGAGTCCATTTTAATGGACTAATATTACGCCTAAGTAACTTTAATCTTACCTTTTAGGTTTGTTAATAACTACATTAAGTCATAGAATATTTGCATGCATCATGATTTAAGTTTACATCTATTTTATAACATTCTATAACCTAATATGTAATGATTTTGTTGTTTTTATGTGCAGGAATAATATTTAGAAAGAACAAGGAGTTGGGGAATAAATTTCCCCAACAAACAACCGGCGGCATGTGTTTTCCCTCCATCCTCCAGCCACCCTCAACAGCGGCCGGCCAAAAATAGCAAGGGGATTTTGAAAATCCCTGGAAGGGCGGAAGAGAGGAGTTAAGAGGAGGCGGAGCGCAGGAGAAGAACCATCATCGAGGAATTGTGTAACCCATGTGCACTCTGCACCAAGTCTTCACCGCTCCCTCTAGTCGCCACTGCAGGTGCCCGCACCCCCACAGGCGCTTCCCCCTGCACCTGCCAGGTCGCACCCGCACAGCGCCATCACCACACCCCCCTTCCACCGCCATCACCTTCCAACCTGCTCCAGCTGCCCTGCAGGCGCTCGCTCCGCCGCAGGTGCTTCCCCATGCACCTGCCAGGCCGCACCCGCACAACGCCACCCTGGAGCACCTCCACCTTGCGCACCCCTACCGCGCCCACGCCTCCAGCGGCCTCGTAGGCACCCCCCTCTCCTCCAGTGCCCTTCCCTGCAGGTGTTGCACCGCTCACCGCCCTTGCCACCAGTGCCCGCCTTTAGGCGCATCACCCCACTAGCGCCCCTACCAGGCCTGCGCCTCTCCACTGCAGACCCCCCTACAGGGGCTGCACACCAAGCACCGCAAGCGCTCGCCTTCACCATCGCCTGTACACGCCCCCCACTACCCTGCCAGGCCCGTGCCTCTCCAGCCACCGCAGCACGGCCCCTCTGCAGACGCTGAAGAGCCACCAGCCGCGCCTACAAACGTCCGCGCCCTCGCCACCAGACCCCTGCAGGCGCGCACCAGCGAGCACCTACGTGGCCAACCGTGCGCGGCCACGCGGCTGTAGCAAAGGCAGCCTCCTCCAACAGGCCGGCGGCCATCCTCCTCCGTTCGATCGTCGCCGGCCACCTCCGGACGCCGCGTCACCGCCGTTGCGTAGCCCTTGTCAAGCCACACCTCCCCGCAGACTCTCGCGGCCAACTATGCGCGGCCGCACACGTGAGGAGAGAGGAGAAATCCTCTGTTTTTATCTACATTAATAATTACATTCAATGCCATTGCCAATTTTATATTAATATTTTATTCAGGCCACATTGTACTGATGCACTCAGATTTTCCTGAAATTATTTTACTTGTGTTATGTGAATGTTTCTATCTTGAATTTCAAATCAGAATTGCATGAAAGTTGAATTTACATGATAAGCCATTACACATGCATCATACACATATTTTTGGAGATTAATTCCTGACGTGAAAATTACATAAATACCCCTGAACCTTTAAGGAAATTACAAACTTCATTTAACATTGCATATTCCTCGCATTAAAGTTGCAGAAGAGTTTGTGAACTATGTATTCCTTGACTTGTGAATTTATTAGTCTATTCCTCCTTGTGAATACGACATCCGTTATTGTGGTTTAAATTCATATCTGTTTAATCTTTGATTGAGAGATTTTCCATCACCTTTTGTGCTGCAACGATTTATTATCTTAATATTAATTATTCAAAGTGAAAATCGCTCTATCAGGCGAGGTTAGAGCAAACGGAGGTCTATGGTGTTCACTGGATTCACAATGCAAGCCCTTCTAATCCATAGTGTACGCCTATTACATGGTGGAGGAGGAAAGATCCCCGAAGGGGGAAGGATGATCTCCCTTCCTCAGGATGGCCCGCTCTCTTTTCAAAATCTCTGTGGTCGAATTGTGCAACCACTCGCAAAGATTGTGTGTGGTTGGAACAGAAGGATAAGTTCTGTCCGTTAATCATCAGACGTCTGATAAAACTATCAGATGTCTTAAGAAAATGTAGACTTCAGGGGGTGTACGATGGTAGTTTCCAGACGTCTGATCTGAGCTCCAGACGTCTTATATAAGCAAAATGTACGTCTAACCCTTGCACCTAGCCTGCATTCAACAAATAAACCATATCATATGTTATTAAATGTAAAATTAATGCATAAAATTATATGCAGACTAAGGTGAATTTCCATTTAACGCTTACTTAACAATTAAGATCCACTAATTAAATAGTACTTGGGCCAATTAATGGTCCACGAAAGTGGACTTATCAGATGGCTTGAAGGATCATCGGAGGTTTTGATTGGCGTTCTTCTTTGTAGATTAGAGCTTCCGATGTGGTGCAAGGCTTCGTTGAAGATGGCCAGAGATCCTGCTACCGAAGGTGAAGACGACGACCTACTCCAGTGGGGTCCTACAGAAAGAATAAGAGGTCTTTCGACCTCGCATTAGATGCAATAACTTCGGGGTGAAGCCCTAAAGCCAAGTCCTAATCCTATTGGGTGTTCGGTCGTGTATGAGTGCATGACGATGAAGCCTGTCGGAGCTCCAAGTAGTGGTGGTCTGTGGTGGTGAAAACAGGGTCGAAAGAAGATATTAAAGAGACAAGAAGGTAGAGGAGAAGAAGAATAAGAGAAACCCTAACCTTATTGAAGAGAAGGGGGTGAGAAGTCTGGTGGCAGTGACAGGCTATCAACAAGGAGTTGAAGGAAGAATTGAGGTCGAAGAAGGGGTCGGAGGGTCGGCTTCTTTAGTCGAGAAGCTCGGCGAGAGAACGGCAATGAGGATTGCGCACTTGTTTGATGGCGAGAGGTAGTGGAGTGAAGGGGTAGAGGAGACCTCAAGGTCTGGCAATGGCAGCATGCGGAGGAGATGGAGGAGGCTATTGCGCTTGAATCTCAGATGAGGGGACTTGGAAGAGGTCGTCGATTCTTTATAGAGTTGCGGTTGCGCTCAAAGGAGGCTAGAAGTTGCAAGAAACACTCGCAACAACTCGCTACAACTGCTTTTGTTTTGACCGAAGATCACGAGTGGAGGAGGTGACGGTAGTTGGTGAAACAAACACCAATAGACGCGGAATGACGAGAGGAAGATATCTTCTTCTGTTGCTGAGGCCGTTCGAGCACTGAGGCAGTTGCAAATCAAGCTTGAAGCTTGTTGAGCTGCTCAGTTAAGGCCTGTAGATTGGTTGCCAGGAGGAAGATGGCTAGGGTCCTTTTTTCAAGAGGGAAGGACCTAGAAGTGATAAATTCTGACCTATTTGCAAAAATTTTTAGGAAGTTAAGAACTTAAATGCAAAGTAGGCGAGAATGTTGTCAAAATAGGTCCAACTTTTTATGGGATCTTAATTAGGATCTTGGAAATCTAGTGACAGTCTCAATTTTGAGTTTTGAAGTTATTTGTTTGGTCAATTTTGTACTTAAACCCATTTGACATTAATTATTCACCTAGATCACTATTTTAGGTCAACTTGACTCTGATTCAACTGCTCATAACAAATCTTGCAAAATATTTATCTATGCTTTTTTAGAAGGTTTACTTTTTTAAAATTTCTATTAAAACCCTGCTAACTTGGGTCAGGCCAAAAATAGGATTTAATTATGGCCTAATTTCAAAGGAAACCCTAGGTTGGCTATTTTGAACTCATTTAACTGTTCCTTTGGGTTTATTTTAATGATTCTTCCTCTTGATTACAATTTACCCTTTTTATGAATGACTTAGGTGAATCTACCCTTAAAACATAACAAAATTAAGCTGGCTATAGTGAATGATGGCGATGCTATCATACCCCCATGCCTATCACTTATTAGTCTCTTAGCAAATTCTAGAGTTCAGCTCAGATGTTTAGTGTAAGGGTACTTTTGATATTTAGTGTAAAAATATTTCTCTCTTCTTCCTCTTTGCCAATTACCAGTATACATTCAAAGTTTGTTCTTAACCTTTGGTACAAAGTTATCAAGATAAGCAAATTACTTCTTCACTCGGGGATGACATAGCAGATGGTCTGTGATTTAACCCTGACTTTTAGGTTTAGGTAGAAGATGTCTGAAGGGTTTTATTATTGGTGGCTTACACTCTTTTGGTGCTACATGTAATCTAGTACTTTAAACTCTAAATTTCTAGATTACTAAACAAATCAACTTGGAGAAATGCTAAAAAATTATGCTCACTTTTAGTTCCTTCGTGCTCACTCTCTTTTTCTTTTCCCTTTTTTGTATTGCAATAAGAGCTCACAATCTCACCAAATTTGTTAACATGTTTGGTGGTCTCCTATAGCATTAACACTTTGATTAGGTTCTAATAACCCTATAACTAAGTCAGAATTCCTCAACAATATTCAGGCGATCAGAAATACAGAAAGGTAAGTCAAGGCTGTATTTGGTGGATCATAAATGGTGGTGGGTAATGTTGCCTTAATGAAATTTATGCAAACATATAAACACAGCTATGAACTCAAACACACACTTTTTTTTTTTTGAATAAGGAAATATATATTTTTTTTCTTGAGGATATCTGATATGTATATTTTTCTTTCCTCTTTCTCTTTTTTGTTCTTTTTTTTTCTAACAGAATAACTCAACTCAAAACAATTTTCATTAACGAGGCATTATTGAGAAATGGTGGTGTTCAAGAGGACATTGTGTAGCTTATTTGGTGGAAGTGCCTACTTTTGGCATTGTGAAGGAACAGATAGGATAGTGTATTTCTGACCTTTGACATTAGCACCCTCCTTTAGTCAAGGATCCCGTAAAGAATTGTCGTAACCATCCACCATAGTCATAGTTTTATTAGAACCCACTCTCTACGTATTTACCTTATTTGGTGGCTCTTAGGAATTAATGCAAAATATTCGCACACAGGAGTTGAGAGCGAAAACTATTCCTAACTCCGAGTATCATTATTTAATTATCCAGAACTTAAGAGTCTTCATACTAGACTTAAAGCATCAATAGAGACTCTTCTCTCACCTCACAATTGTTTGGTGGACCTTTTGGAAGAAGACTTTCTTAACTCCATAACTGAATATCCAAGGGTTTTGACAAAAAAAATGTTTATTGATTTTTCTTTTTCCTTGCATTCTCTTTTTCTCTCCTTCCCCCCTTTTATTCTTTTTCTTCTTTCTCTTCCCCCATTTTTTTTTAAGCATATTTTTTGTGAGAACCTTTCAGATGTTAGCACTTTAATCCCCCCATGTCTAAGTGTTGCAATGCCCTCATTGCAAATAGGCTTGGTTCAAATTCAGTTTAGTTCATAATTTTAGAACAGATTAGTTCTTAGATTAGAAACCCTAAAGTGTTGTAGGAATGAATTTCAAATAGATTAAGAAAGGTCTCGAGGTTTTTCAAGAGAATGACGAGTTGCCTCCCGTTAAGCGCTATGTTTACCGCCATCAACTGGCCGCGATGCAGCTTAAGTCGAATGGAGGTCAATAGACTCGCCGATCAGGCTCAAGTCATGAAGTTCAAGAAGGGTTTGAGACGTTGGCTATTAACAACAAATGGTATAGAGTTAAGATCGAGAGGTGAGATTTCCACAACCCCATTACCAAAGATCCTCCTTACAAGAAATGGTCCAGTCCACTTAGATCTGAGCTTGCCTGGGAACAATTTAAGACGGGCATCGAATAGAAGTACCTTTTGACCAGGACTGAATGACTTTCGTGAAATGTGCTTATCATGCAAGGCCTATAATCGTTCCTTGTAAATTCGCAAGTTCTCGTACGCGTCGTTGCGTAACTCATCGAGCTCGCTTACTTGCAAGCGACGGTAAATGCCTACCTTTGAGAGGTCCAGGTTGCATTTCTGTACTACCCAATAGGCTTTATGCTCCATTTCGACAAGAAGGTTACACGCCTTCCTGTAAACAGTCCTGAAAGGAGACATTCCTAATTGGGTTTTATGGGCTGTCCTATAAGCCTATAATTCTTCCGGAAGTTGAGTTGACCAATCTTTTCTATCAAGTCGAACAGTGACTTGCAGAATCTTTTTGATTTCCCAGTTTGACAGCTCGGCTAGTCTGTTTGTTTGTGGATGATATGGGGTAGAAATGAGGTGAGATACCCCATATTTTCTAAGTACAGACTGAAAATGCACATTCACAAAATGGGTCCCACCATCAGAGATAATCGCTTTAGGGACACCGAACCAAGAGAAGATGTTATTGTGAATAAATCGGATAACGACCTTATGATCATTAGTTCGGGTTGGAACGACTCTAATCCATTTGGACACATAGTTCACAGCAAGAAGAATATATTCAAAGTCGTTCGAGTTTGGAAATGGGCCCATAAAATCAATCCCTCAAATATCAAAAATTTCGTACACACTGATCAGGTTTAAGGGCATCATATCTCGATGGCCTATGTTGCCTAAGGTCTGGTAATGAGTGCATGCCCTACAGTAATTGTGTGCGTCTTTAAATAAAGTCGGCTGATAGAAGCCACTTTGGAGGATTTTGGCTGCGGTTTTATGCCTAGAAAAATGCCCACCGCAGACCTGGTCATAACAAAATAAAATAATATCATTGACCTCTAAGTCAGGAATACATCTCCAGATGATCTGATCAGCTCCAATGCGAGAAAGATATAGATCTTCTCGGAAATAATACTTGGCATCTGAAATCAATTTATCCCTTTTTACTTTGGGCCAATCAGATGGAATCTGGTTTGATGCCAAGTAGTTAACAATCTCTGCATACCAGGGAAGCCCAGCATCTATGCCCATAAGATGCTCATCTAGGAAATGTTCAGTGATAGGTACTGAAGGATCAATGATAGACGAGGGAAGGCGAGATAGATGATCTGCAACCACATTCTGTTTTCCTGCTTTGTCACAAATCTCTAAATCAAATTCTTGTAGAAGAAAAATCCAATGAATTAGACGAGGCTTCGCATCCCTCTTGGCGAGTAAGTGTTGTATTGCAATGTGGTCCGAGTATGCGGGACCCAAGAAGGTATGACCGGAATTTCTCTAGGGTGAAGACAACAGCCAGAAGTTCCTTCTTAATGATTGTGTAATTACGTTGGGCTTCGTCTAACATTTTACTCGCATAATAGATTACTACAGGTTTCCCATCAACTTTCTGACCAAGGACTGCCCCTACAGCATGATCTAAAGAATCACACATGATCTCAAAGGGAAGAGACCAATCAGGGGGTTGCAATACCGATGCCTTAGTGACTCGGTCCTTAAGGATTTTGAAAGCATCGGCACATCGTTTGAGAAATCAAAGGGAATATCCTTTAATAATAAGTGAGTCAAGGGCTTGGCGATTTTTGAGAAACCAGAGATAAAGCGTCGGTAGAATTCGACGTGTCCTAAGAAAGATCTAACTTCTTTGACCAAGGAGGGAGGAGGGAGCATAGATGTCAAATTGATCTTTGCTCGGTCAACCTGGATACCTTGTTCAAACAAAAGGTGTCCAAGAACGATGCCCTAAGGAACCATAAAATGGCTTTTCTCCTAGCTCAGGACCATATTTACGTCGATGCATCATTGGAGGATCTTAGTCAAGTGGCCCAGACATTCATCAAAAGTTTTCCTGAAGACAGAAAAGTCATCCATGAAGACTTCTAAAAATTTACCTACCATGTCTAAGAATATTGCCAACATGCACTACTGGAAGATGGCGGGTGCCTTGCGGAGTCCAAATCGCATTCTAAGGAATGCATATGTCCCGTAGGGACAGGTGAATGTGGTTTTCTCCTGGTCTTCAGGATGAATGGCCACTTGATTATAGCCCAAGTATCCATCCAAGAAACAGAAGTATTGATTTCCTGCTAACTTTTCTAGAATCTAATCAATAAAGGGTAGTGGGAAATGACCCTTCTTCGTGGAGGTATTCAATTTTTTGTAGTCTATGCAAACCCTCCACGAATTCGCAATTCGGGTGGGGATGGATTCTCCTGACTCTGATTTAATAATGGTTAGCCTAGCCTTCTTTGGCACCACATGAATTGGGCTAACCTAATGGCTGTCAGAGATAGGATAAATAATATTCGCATCAAGCCATTTAATTATCTCTTTCTTCATGACCTCTGTTGAGTTGAAAAATCGTCGCAAAAAGATTTGAGTTTGGGAAACCTGTCTTTGTAATACAATTTGCAAGAAAAATCGTCAACAGATAAATTTAACCAAAACTTGAAAGGAATTCCAGGTCGAACATAGGGAGGCGGACGTTTAATTAAAAATCACATTTATTTTATTTGTTACGAAGTAGAATAGCTTGTCAAAATTATTCAAAACTAGCTATTTACTTAAATAATAATGAATAGAAGAGAGAGAGAATATTACAGATAAAGACAAAATAGAGATATAATAAATATGGATTTCACAATCATCAAGTGATGTTCATTACAACTAATCATTACACTAAAAAGCTGGAAAGATTACAACTAGAAAGCGGTAAATCTACTCTAGAAAGCAGTAAAAAGGTGGAGAGAAGTTATCCTCTTCGATGGTTGCTTGAGGACGAGCCACGTTGACGAGTGCCCAGACGAAAGTGGTGAGATGTGGGACAAAGGAGAATGACAACGGACGACAGAGAACGGAGTAGGGTGACGTTGCAAGGAGATCCGCTTCCCGAACGATGATGAGAGGACAATTGCGGGATGCTCCATGAAGGAAGTGAGGTGGAAAAAATTGTATTTTTAACTCTAATGGAGCATTCCAGGTTTGGGACAAGCTCTTAGAGCTTTGGAGGGGGTGAGAGAAGAGAGGGAGGGATGAGAAATTTTAGTGGTAGGGGTCTCCTTTTATAGTTGTAGGGATTGAGGGAAATTTGGTTATTTCATGCATAAAAACATTAATTCAGGGTCTTCAGTGACGAATTTATGCGTCACTAAAGGCCCTGAACGTGGGCATAAGTCGCATGCACACCGCGCCTCTTCTCCCTACGCCTTAACGCCTACACACGATCATGCACTCTGAGGCATCTGATCCCGAGATCGGACAACTTAGAAGCCATCGTGCCTCATCGCGCACCTGCGTCAGATCGAGCGTGCATGGTGCGTCCAATGGCACATTTGCGATCCGCAAAATATGGTGACGCCACATGGTCGACACTACCGGCATTCATACTCGATCCAACGGTCACAATTGGCCCGTGCGCGCTTGTGCCCTCAATTTGAGGCGCATCCAGTCTCGAACCCGCGACCTCTACGTCACCCATGGGCTTGAGACCAACGAGCCAAGCCACTCTTTGAGGCACGTTTTGGATTTAGGGGCGATCCCTCTCACCCGTTGGATCTTGATTCGAAGATTGAGATCGTCCACGCGGTTGAGGAGAGAAAGAGCAGCGATGGGTCCTTGGGCCTATTGGGCGGCTGGGATGGCGTCACATGGCGGCATCTTAGCCGTCCATCTTCTATGTCTTGTAGGTGGTGCCACGGATGTTGGATTGGACTGATTTTCATGCCATTGGGCTGCGATCGTCGATTCGAACCCATCCGTGTGGTTAGATTTGTCATCTGATGCATGGATTTGCACCACCTTGACCCCTTGACCTCTAATCTTTCTCGGATTGCATCTGATGCTACTGAAGTCCTATCGGGGCGATCTTGAAGTCGTTGAACTCCGATCGTCACCCTAATTAGATCCTTACGATTGGATCTTCAATCCGATGCCCCGATTAAATGTTTCCTTATCAGCTGACCATAAAAAGAAGAAATTAACCTAAAATTTATACAAACTAACCTAAATGTAAGATGATGCATGTTATGCAGTATTTATAATATATGATGCAACTATATGCCTAAGAACATGCAAAAGTAGATGGTTTATGTGATATAAACATGTTTCATCAACCTCTTGAAGATTCAGGTTGAGTCGGCGTTGTCCTTCGCGCGTAGGTCATGAGCCTTCTTCTGTAAAGATGCGATGGGTATAGTACAAAGGGCTTATGCCAGTGACATCATCCAAGGTCCAACCAATGGCCTTGCAATGCTCCCGGAGGACAGAAATCAGACGTGTTTTCTGATTTGTGGATAAAGAGTTGATAATCACAGGAAACGTGTTATTTGAGCCTAAAAAGACGTACTTGAGATTGTTAGGAAGCGGTTTGAACTCAAGTACCTGATTCTCAGCAGCAGCGGAAAGGTCGGGGCTAGCCTGAGGGGGAACCAGAGGTGGACTAGGATCCTCAAGGTGTAATTGGGATTGAGCTTCTAGAGGTTCTTGCTCAGGAGTAATCAAATCCAAATTATCAGTAATTGGGTCCTAAAAAAGTGAGTCGATTCTATTCAATTCCTGAATTACACCACAATTAATTCCTCTATGGGCCTTAAAAATGTCAATTTTCATTGTCTTATTCCCAAATTTAATTTTCATCTGGCCCTCCTCGCAATTAATGTTCGCCCTAGCTGTTGCTAGGAACGGTCTCCCCAAGATCATAGGTGTCTCTTTCAGGTTTTCTGGTGTATCCATGTCTAATACAATAAAATTAATCGGAAAATAAAAATCTTCGACTCTTACTACTACATCCTCCAAAATTTCATGAGATGACTTAATAGATCGATCTGCTAACTGCAAGGTCACTTCCGTGGGTTTAAGTTCGGGGTCCTCAAAATATTTTAAGGGAGATGTGGGAATAAGGTTAATGGATGCAACTAAATCTAAAAGAGCTAGGTTGAATTCTAAATCTCCTATCTTGTAGGAGATTAGAGGGGTGCAAGGGTCTTTTAATTTATGCAGAAGCTTGCTTAAGATAATGGAGCTAACTGCTCTGATAGCAAAATAGGACTTTCGTCAAAATTCTTCGGCTTTCGCTTAGTTGTACAAAGATTCTTCAAAAATCTTACATAAGCCAGTACATTACGTATAACATCCATTAGGGGAATGCTAATCTGGACTTGCTCAAAGAGCTTGATCAAGTCCTCGTCTATTTGAGGTGGTTTCATACCCTTATTTCCCTTGGTCAAGGCCTCAGGAAAAGGTATGGTCCTAGGCTCATCCGGAGTGGGTTCTGTCGATCCTCGATTATCACCCCGGATTGAGATGTACTAGGTTTAGGTTTAGTGTATCTCTTAGGCTCAGGGTCCTTAGTACATTTACTGCTGCGGGTTGTTACAGAATGTAATCTTGCGGGATATGAAGGAGTGGGTAGGATAGGTGGTTGTTGCTGCTAAGATGCATCAGGTACATAAGGGCCTGGTTGCACATAATGAATTTAGCCTTGTTTTGGGTTCGCAACGTACCTCTGGTTCGGTACATTGTTAGGGGTTGGCAATGGTTGCGAGGGTAATGCGCCTAGCTGGTGAGTCCCAGCCATTTGCTCAATTTGGTTGTGCATATCTACCATATCTGTAGTATGCTACCTCTGCATAGTAGCATTGGTCTTCTGTATATTAGCCAATGTTTGAAGAAGCATGCTCATTTGATCGTCTTTACTAGGTCCAGATTGAAAATTTGGATTGGGCCTAGGTTGAGCTGGTTGATATGAGTGTGGATTCTATGGTCGGGGTGGATATTGAGGTCTAGGATTTTGAGGATAAGAGTTCCCCGACTAGGAAAAGTTAGGATGATTACGCCATCCAGGATTGTAGGAATTGGAATAGGGGTTGTTTTGGATGGCATGGAGTTCCTCACAGGGTTGAGTAGCTCCGGAGAAATTAGAATAATGGGGTTCAGAGGACCCCCAACTAGGGTAAACAGGTTCTGAGTTTCCTCTGAAACCTGAGTAAGAAGTAGATGGATTCATATCCATCCTAGTGTGGTGAATATTATGCATGGCCTCCCTCCCTGCAGGCGGTCATGCATGCGTGTTTTGTTGAGAAGAAGTGACCTTTTGCAGTTGGCGAGTTAAATCATTAAGTTTCTTCTCTATTACAGAGACCTTATCGAATCGATTGGCTAGAATTTCCATGTCAACGGAAGAGGATAGGTCTTGTGCCTCATGTGTCCCATGTGTGTTCATCAATGCACGGGTTGTCGTCTTGTCGAACATACCCATGGATGCAATGTTTATAAATTCTCAGACATATTTTCGAGAATTTCCTAAACGGTGTCCTCATGTTTGCCCATAAAGTTGCCTCCACAGGCTGCATCGACGAAAAGTCCGATATCCTCATGGAGTCCCTAGTAAAAAGATTGGACCTATTCCCATTTAGGAACTCCGTGATGCAGGAATTTTCGCATAAGATCGAGAATCGATCCCATGCCTCATGAAGTGGTTCCCTCGCATTTTGTTGAAAATGCATAATCCGATGCCTCAGGACATTAATATGCCCTACGGGGAAGTATTTTTTCAGAAATTCAGCTTGCAATTCATCCCAAGTATTGATCGATCGATTCAGAGACCGATACCAGTGGGCAACTTTCTCTTTAAGCGAGAAAGGGAACATCTTATGAGCAGAGTGTTCCGATTTTGAACAATTTGCTCGAGGATCTAGGCCAAATGTTTCAACTCTTAAATGTGTTGGAATGGGTCTTCAGAACCCATCCCGTGGAAACGAGGAATCAAGCTGATAATATTCAGCTTGAGCTCGATTTCAGGTCCCACAACCAGAATACGCACTCTGGGCTCGATAGCCACTCTTGTGGGATTATAGTGATCTTGCATTTGTGGACCTACTCGAGGGTTCGCCAATCCATTGATAAGATCAGTGAGAGTTTAAACCTGGTTCTGCAGGTGCTGGATGTCATCTCCTCCTTCTTCTAGACTAGGGTTCTCCATTGAGTCAGAATCAGAGTACGGAGAGCCTGGGTTGGATGTAGATGGGTCAGAGGGGATATGGATCGGATCAGAAGAAGACCCCCAAACAAGTTAATTGGGAGCTGGCCCCGACGTGAGTGAACTACTAAAGGTCTTAAGGACCTCCTACGGTGCATGCACTACAGAAAAGATGAGGGACTAGATTACAATCAGACCTAATTGAGACACCCAAATATGTTTGGATGGCTTAGGCTTGTTCGAGGCATGATGGCCTCTAGATCACAAATCCACCCGCCCGAGAATTGCTTGGGCAGCCAAAAAGGGTGAGTCCTGCGAGGACCCCTACACGGTAGAGCGCCCTCACAGCTTACAGGGTTTCCCCACCTGACTTTCTTGTCACTGCGGTTCCAAGTAGACCAGATACGTGTGAATGGGGTCCTAGTTCTACCAGATTTTAAGGCTATTTGTGTCTCAAATTATCACTTGATTTAGAGTTTGATTCCAATTGTGACCTAATTTCTAGGTTGATTGGTTCACCAAGTGAATCAACTTCACCTGACTTGTCCTAATGTTTAGGATGCAATCCAGGTTAACTCACCCAAATCACCCTGTTTTGGTTGACAAGCAGGTTATTAAGTCACCTCTTTTAGTGTTCAAGTGATCTAAGAGCTTGTGTTTTAGGGTTTGAATAATAAATTGATTCAAACAAGACTTAAGTAGCACACAATACGGATAATAATTTCCTTTATAGTCTACAAATGTGTACTAGATTGCCCTAAAATTTTAACCCTAATTTGGCTCTAAAGTGGAGTCCAATTTTAAGTTCAATGACCCTAAAAAGGTGATAAGTGCGCATTACTCTCCGGCAACGGTGCCAAAATGTTGAGTTGCCTCGATTGTATTTTAAAAACTAGTGTCGTAGTATAGTTGATTAAGGCGAATCAAACATTTAAGATTTATAACTCAAATTAAAAAGAAAATCCGAGGTCGTCCCTGGGAGCAAGAAATCACGCAAACAATCACTATCACAATATAACAGATGTTCAATGAATATAAAATGTATCTTTAGATAGGAAGGTATAAAAATAAAGGTAAAAGTGGTGGTTTAAATCACCACTATTAACCCTAATATCTAAGCCCAAATGCCCTCCAATGTGTGAACAGTTCTAGTTATCAAATATTTCACGTTAAGTTCACAAAACAAAGTTAGGCTTTACCCTCAGACGTCGAGTATTAGGCACAGACGCCTTAAACTTATGAAGCCAGTAGCGCGATGTAATGGCCCGTCACACTTTTAACCTTTTAAGACGTCTGGAGTCTCAGTCGGATGTCTGTCCAGACGTCTGGACCCGTTCCTCGACGTCTGAAAATGAAATTTTTGTACTGCACACTACGCTCTACGTGCAGGCGACGCGCAAAACCATCCTCTTCTCTCTCCCTTCCTCTTTCTTCCCCAGACCATAAACCCCACATCTCCTATTTAAACCCCCCCTCCTATCTCCTCCCCACTCCACACACCAGCCACCACCACCTTCAATGCCGTGTGGGAGTGGCGAGAGGGGGTGAGTAAGGGAGAGAAAGTGGGAGGTAGGAGGAGAGTGTGGGAGGAGGAGGAGGCTAAGGTCGGAGGAGCTTCGGTGGAAGCTCGGTGGAGCTCGCATGGCCACCGGCGGGCGCATGCGGGAGGAGGAGAGGGCTAAGGGAGGCGGCCTCCTGGCCCTCTGCAGCGAATGGAGCTGCTACGGCGCGAGGCGGAGCGAGCGAAGAGTGCTGCAAGGAGTTCCTGGTATTGGAAGTTTTCCAGTATCAGACATCTGGAGTGGAGTCCAGATCATTGGCGGGGTACCTGGACATCTAGTGCTAAGGCCAGACGTCTGAAAGCACAATTATCGCAAGGTATGTATCTCTCTACGCCATGCATATCGCAGCGTAGGGGTATTTGTTAGCTGACTAGGCCTGCGATGTCGTACGCAGGAGTAGCTTTGGGAAGGAGCACGAAACGCTTTCCCACGTGCTTTTGGATGTCTGAACAAATCATCAGACATCCGGAGGTGCGTCCAGATGACCGGAGGCATTGTCCGACGTCTAGAACTGCATTTAGACAATCGCAGAGAAGGTTTGGATGTCTGAGGATACCACAGGGACTTAAGGTAAGATCTGACGCCTTTTTAAGATGTCTGGGAGTATTCCTAGATGTCTGATTTTGAATAGTAGACACGTTTTTGACCTGTTTTAGGTCCAATCGGGGTTCGTTTTACGCAAATGAAATGCCTGTACTTTTCTTGTGAGTTCCTCTACATACTAAAGTCTGTTGTACACTGTTATGAACTCTCCTTTTGTGATGTCTTCCTTGGTATATGGTTTCAGCCTGCTGCATGTTATGGGCTCACGGAGATGTCTGGGTCTACGGTTCAAGCCCCCATTACTCCCGTGTTTTCTGATAGAGTGGTTTAATTCCGTTAATAATATTTAAATAAGACTGTGCCTGTGGAACTAGTCGAATGGAACCCTAGGATGTGGCATGAACCCTAGGACAGAGAAATGAATGAACCGTTTGTACTATATAGTGCACTTGCATGCATGATTGAGATAAACTGCTAGCAATTTCCTATAATATAATTGTGAGTTGCCTGTTAGAATATGAGCTGCATGTATCTAATGAACGATTACCTGTGAAATCACCAGTTGCATGTATCGAGAATGGAATTATGGAAACACGAACTGCCTGTATATGGATGAGAAATGAATTATGAAAGGTGAAATCTGGATCGGAATAAATGAGGTGAACATGAGCATGAACCCTACGGGGAATTGGAGTAGAACTCCTGTGGATAAATGGAATATGGAATGGTAGACGGGAAGTGTGCTGGTCCTTGTGTACGTGATACCAAGGAGAGCAACTGTCCCCTTTTAGTGTAGAGCGGAGCTAGCCTCCCTTGGGTTGAGATCC
Organism: Thalassia testudinum; assembly: GCA_037157565.1. Classification (NCBI taxonomy): domain Eukaryota; kingdom Viridiplantae; phylum Streptophyta; class Magnoliopsida; order Alismatales; family Hydrocharitaceae; genus Thalassia; species Thalassia testudinum. Next base: position 48,078,185 of record JAZHRO010000002.1, read on the forward strand.
AGAGTTAGGATTGGTCACTCTACACCGACAACTGTCGGCCCTCGCGTACACAGTATCGAGGCATGCTATTAGTGTAGGGAGGGAGCTAGCCACCCCACAAGGCCCGGGGTTAAGCTAGCCAACCTACACCGACTTTTTCTGGCCCTTTGGGCAAACCAGGGTAGTAAGACGAGGGTGCGCGAACTGTGGAGGGGCGAGACCCCTAGTTGGTTCTAAGGGGCGAGACCCCTATTCTGAGAGAGCAAGGCCCTGCATTGTTCCGTGCTGTACTTTAGCATACCCGCTAGCGGAAATGATTGACCGCATATCAGTGCGGGGTAGCTACCCATGCGCTTATCACGTGTGCCGTAGTCACCGCTACGTCTCAACAGTGATCCTGGGGTGGTTAATTGAGCGTAGGACTACCACGGGGGACTCTCCCAGCCAGGAGAGCACCACGTGAAACTTCTACTCTACGGAAAAGACTGCAATCAAGATCGTTCCCACAAAGAACATGCAAGATCAAGAATATCTGGATACTTTGAGAAATGGATGAAATAGAAATATATAAAACAGATAAATAGAAATAAGAATTAAACCTGTTACTTTTACTATTTTGTACTTAGATAATAATAGATACCACTCTACTCAACATTCGCTGACTCTGTATTTTCATAACCCTGTTCAGGACCCGGAGTTGAGAAGCTCGAGCTTCCAGCTACGAAGGGTGCTGGGCCCAGTCGAGCCCAGCCGTAGTTTTCTTCAGCACTTCATTTTCTTTTCTCTACTGTTGTAGTAGGTAATGGACTTTTAGTTACTGTTTTACTTCTACTGTTTACTTCCACTTTCTGTTGTTATTGTTGTCGTGGTGGTATGTACTGAAATAGTAGATTTATTTTCCTTTACTGTCTTGTACGTTTCTTCCGCTTAGTTATATTGCATATGTGAATGTGGTCTACTTTCGTACTTTTGGTTATTTCTTGTTGGACAACTAGGTCTAGGGATTAGTCGAGGCGAGCCGATCTCGGGCCTGTAGGGATCCAAGAATCGGGTCGTAACAAGATGGTATCAGAGCAAGGTTATCCCGAGAAATGAACCAATTGGCTTGAGAATAACCACTCACGTGCATATAACTAGGATAGCCATCACAATGTTTAATTTTTATCTTCGCTTCCGAGTCGTATTCCTTCATGTAATTTGGTGTTATTGACGGTCCATGTTCTTCCTCTTTCATCTCCTTGTAGGAGATGCCTCGTTGTAAGCGCGAGGGCAGACGTGTCAGGCTTGGTATTAGTGCTGCCCCGCCTCTCCTCCTAAGCGTCTAGGCCCAGGATCTCGTCCAGTTGATTCGAGAAGTCGTCCGAGAAGAATTTCAGCTTCCATCGACTCCGCTGCCCCCTCATGTTCCTTCCGAGGGTGCGGAGGGGGAGCCTTCCCTGGGACGGCAGAGCCACCGTAGCGCCAGGCGATTCAGGGGAGATCAGAGGGGGCCCTACCAGTTGAGGCATTCACAAGGCCGTTGGGAGAGGAGGCACACGGTGCCCAAAGGAGATCCGACTCATTTTGCGGGGCCATCAGTGGCCTTTGGGGGCCCCAGACAGGGGCCAGTTGCCAGCACCGGACCCCTGCCCAACCGCCAGCAAGGACCTACTGAGGGAGGTCGTGTCCCCCTCTGCTGCCAGTGTGGCTAGCCGGGCCACCTCAGGAGAGACTGCCCCTCTAGGGCCGGAGCACAGCAGATGCTCCCCGCACTGAGCACTGGAGGCCGAGCTAGTGGTTGTGGTCCCCAGGCGTGAGGGGGAGGGCAGCAGTCACGAGGGGGTACCGGCCAACGGCTGCTCGCCTAACCTAGAGTGTAGCTGCTTCGTCTGCTCTGACGATTGAGGGGAGTATCAACACCCTGACACAGAGATGCCAGGGCTTCAGGTTCGGTGGTGGCAGGTATGGTTATGATTTCTGGCAGATTAGTGTACGTACTTTTGATTCCGGTGCCACACACTCTTTTGTTACTGCGAATTTTGCCGTCAGTTTGGGATAGGGTCGTGTACTGTTAGAGGATCCGTTTGTGATCAGAGGCCCAGGTGGCCAGTTGTTTGTAGCTGAGGAGGTCTACACCGATTGCGAGGTCAGTATAGGGGGACACAGCCTCCCCACTGACGTGATGGTGATACAGATGGAGGATTTTGGCATAATCTTAGGGATGGACTGGCTGTCCACCTATCATATCCTGATGGACTATTTTGGGAGGAAGATCATCTTCTCAATACCGGAGTTGCCTCCCTTTTGAGTTTCATGGACAGCCGGTGGACGGAGGTTTCAAATGCATCTCCGCGCTTCGGGTAGCGAGGCTTTTGGGCCAGGGGTGTGAGGGCTTTTTGGCCTGTCTAGTGGCAAAGCCTAGCCTCGTGGATGATTTCCAGAGTATCCCGGTGGTTTGCGAGTACCTTGATTTTTTTTTTCCAGAAGAGCTACTAGGACTACCGCCTGAGTGTGAGATTGAGTTTGAGATCTCACTGGTACCGAGGACCAGCCCCATTTCTACTGCACCGTACTGGATGGCATTGCTTGAGCTACGAGAGCTCAAGTTACAACTACAGGACCTGTTGGAGAAGGGCTTTGTGAGCCCCAGTGCGTCCCTGTGGGGAGCCCCTGTGCTGTTTGTGAAAAAGGATGGTACCCTGGGACTTTGTGTCGACTACCGACAGCTGAATAGGGTCACCATCAAGAACAAGTATCTGCTGCCGAGGATTGATGACCTCTTCGACCAGTTGTGAGACGCCACAGTGTTCTCCAAGATAGATCTGAGGTCGAGCTACCACCAGTTGAGGATCAAGGAGACCGGTACGGGTACTACGAGTTCTTGGTCATGCCGTTTGGGTTGACCAATGCCCCACTGCCTTCATGGATTTGATGAACCGGGTTTTCAGGCCGTACTTAGACCAGTTTGTGGTGGTGTTCATCAATGACGTGCTTGTTTGCTCGCAGGATCAGAGTGGTGTAGTGGAAGTGTGGTGAGAAAGGCCACGTACAGTGACCGAGATACGCAGCTTTTTGGGACTGGCAGGTTACTATCGGTGGTATATCAGAGGATTCTCTCATAGTGCGCGTCCTATGACTTAGCTGACCCGGAAGGACGTGCCCTTTGCCTGGACAGATGAGTGCGAGGCATGTTTTCAGAAGTTGAAGGAGAGACTGATTTCAGCTCCTATGCTTACCATTCTAAACAGCAGTGGCAGTTTTGTGGTTTACATAAACGCTTCATTGCAGGGGTTAGGGGGTGTGCTCTTGCAACAGGGTCACGTTGTCGCTTATGCTTCGCAGCAACTGAAGCCCTATGAGCATAGCTACCCTACCCATGGCTTAGAGCTGGCAGCTGTTGTCTTCGCATTGTAGACATGGAGGCACTACCTTTACGGTGAGACTTTCGAGATTTTCACAGATCATAAAAGCCTCAGGTACTTGTTTGACCAGAAGGAGCTCAACATGAGACAGAGACGTTGGTTAGAGCTCCTGAAGGACTACGACTGTAGCATCTCCTACCATCCAGGGAAGGCCAATGTGGTGGCTGACGCCTTGAGCCAGAAGGCGCCCGCCCACTTGGCTAGTCTACAAGCACATAGTTGGAGACTTATGGAGGAGTTGGGCTGTTGCAACCCCAGTAATCACAGGGGCATTGTGGGACAGTGACAGTGACGCGGCAGACGCGACCAGAGCTGATAGAATGCATCATCGCTGGACAGATGACAGATCTGTACTTACAGACACTGCGGGACGAGGAGTTATTGAGAGAACTCCTGGCTAAGGAGCATGGGTCCAGGTTCACCATACATCCTGGGAACACAAAGATGTATCATGATCTAAGACGCGACTTTTGGTGGAAGGGGATGAAGCGGGATGTTGGTGAGTTCATGCAGCAGTGTTTGGTGTGCCAGCAGGTGAAGGCCAAGCATCAGAGGCCTGCAAGGCCATTGCAGCCACTTCCTGTGCCAAAGTGGAAGTGGGAGGTTGGCCCCAGGTTGATCCGACAGAGTCAGGAGGTGATAGAGCAGATTCACAGACAACTCCGCACTGTCAGGAGCAAGCAGAAGAGTTACGCTGACCGGAAACGCAGAGAGGTGCAGTTCGAGATTGGAGATCACATCTTTCTTCGTGTCTCTCCCATGAAGGGCTTGCATCATTTTGGGGTGAAAGGGAAGCTTGCACCGAGGTTTGTAGGGCCCTTTGAGGTCCTGGAGCGGGTGTGACCTGTTGCTTACTGGCTTGCCCCTCCTCCCCATCTTTCTGAAGTGCATGACGTGTTCCACGTGTCCAATCTTAAGAAGTACGTCGCTGATCCTAGTCACATTCTGAGCCACGAGAGTGTCGAGGTGGGTGACGACCTGACATACCCCGAGAGACCAGTGTAGATACTAGACAGAGCTGCCCAGAGTCTGAGACGGAAGCAGGTACCACTAATGAAGGTCCTATGGAGAAGCCAGCGGTACGAGGAGGCGACCTAGGAGACTAAGGTGGCGATGCGAGAGCGGTACCTAGAGCTTTTTGAGGGTACGTCATTTTGGACCTACTTCTATCCTCTTTAAGTTTGTTATGCATTTTATGTTCGTTTTTCCGCACCCTAGCTAGTTTAAGTTTCAAGGATGAAACTTCCTTTAAGTTTCTTATGATGTAATGACCCATCACACTTTTAGCCTTTAAGACATTTGGAGTCTCAGTTAGACATCGGTCCAGACGTCAGGACCCATTCCCAGATGTCTGAAAATGAAATTTTTGTACTGCACACTATGCTCTACGCGCGGGCGGCGCGAAGAACCGTCCTCTTCTCTCTCCCTTCCTCTTTCTTCCCCAAACCCTAAACCCCACATCTCCTATTTAAACCCCCCGTCCTATCTCCTCCCTACTCCACACACCATCCACCACCACCTTCGGTGCTATGCGGAAGTGGCGAGAGGGGGCGAGTGAGGGAGAGCGAGTGGGAGGAAGGAGGAGAGCGCGGAAGGAGGAGGAGGCTAAGGTCGGAGGAGCTTCGGTGGAAGCTTGGATGTTACGACTCAGTTCTCGAATCCCTATAGGACACGAGACTGGACCGACTCGACTGATCCCAAGACCCAGTCATCCAACAAGAAAGTAACCAAAAAGCAGGAAAGTAAACCACATTCACTATGCTAAGCAACTAACAGAAAAAAGGTACAGCAGTAAAGAAGTAAAAACTGCTACAGTACATATCACCACCACAACAGTAGAAAGTAATAAGGTACAGGAACATAAAGTATAGAACGTAAAAGTACAGAACATAAAGGTACAAGAATCTACTCACTACTACAAACGAGTACAACAAAAGAGCTACAACTACTGGGCTCTACACCCTCTGCAGCCGTGGCTGCTCAACACCTGGACCTGAAAAGGGGTTATGACTACATAACGTCAGCGAACGCTAAGTAGACTGGCAACCAATTAACTAAAGCAGTAAAAGTGGACACGTAGCTGTTGTTTTTCAATTACTTTCTTTAACTAATTATTCCTTTTCACCACTTGGTTTATTTATCAGGTCTCTTTCTTGATCTTGAATGTTCCTCGTGGGAACGATCTTGATTGCAGCCTTTTCCAAGGAGTAGAAGGCACACGTGGTGCTCTCATGGCCGGGAGAGTCCCCTGTGGTGATCCTACACCCAATCAACCACTCCAAGGTCACGGACGGACGTAACGGTGACTACGGCACATGCAATAAGCATACGGGTAGCTACCTTGCATTGGCACGCTGTCAGTCGTTTCCGTTAGCGGGTGTGTCCAAGTACAGCACGGAACCAATATAGGTCCTAGCCCTCTTAGTAACAGGGGTCTAGCCCCTCTCAGTAACTAAACAGGGGTCTCATCCCTCCACACTCTGCGCACCCTTGCCTAACTACCCTGGTTTGCCCAGTGGGCCTAACAAGTCGGTGTTGGGAGGCTAGCTGAACCTCGGGCCTCGTGGGGATGCTAGCTCTCTCCCTACACTAGTAGCTCTCCCCGCTACGGTGTACGTGAGGGCCACAGAGTCGGTGCAAAGTGGCCAAACCAACCCCAGGTCTCAACTGGAAGGCGGCAAGCACCCCTCTACACTAAGAGGTAACATGCTCTCCCCCTGGTATCACGTACTCAAGGGCCATCACACTTCCCAATGCATTTCCAGATCCATTCCATTTATTTCCACGAGCTCAACTCCTAATTCCCCATAGGTTCATGCTCGTATTCCTCAGGCCATGCCATACCAGGTTTCATCAGTTCGATTTCCATTCTCAGGTTTTACATATGCAGCTTGTATTGCTATCGTTCACATTTCCATATACAGATTATACACAGGTAGCTTGTATTTCCATCATTCGCATTACCATTCTCATTTTATATACATGCAGCTCGTATTATGTCATTTAACGTATACAACAGGAAATTTACATGCAACAGTTAGCTAGCACAAGTACTTCATATTTCACATGCAGCCATTATTCATTTATAGGCAATTGTTATCATGCTATCTACTCATTCAAGACTGCAATTCAATCATTCAATACAAACATTCCAGTATTTCTCGTCCTAGGATTTATGCCATATCCTAGGTTCTAATCATTCGTTCCACACATGCATTCAGGTTTGTAATTTAAATTAGGGGGAGCCACTCTACCAGTAAACCCAGGAGTACTGGGGGCTTGAACGGTAGGCTAACGCGCATCAGCAATCCCCGAACCCGCAACGGAATGAAGTCCTATCACAAGGAAACAATCACAAGGGAACTATCAGAATAGTATGGAAAACCTTCTAACAAGTAGAGGAACTCACAAGGAATACATTGGTATCTTATTTGCGTAAAACAGAACTCAAACGGACCCTAAACAGGTCAAAAATAGGGTTTCTGTCTCAAATCAGACGTCTGGAACAACTTCCAGACGTCTTAAAAGTGTCCAGTAGCATACCTAAGTCTCTGCGCTAATCATCAGACATCCAAGAACTCTTCTGGACAATCTGGACCCAGCTCCAGATGTCCGACCACCTCTCCGGACGTCTGGAAGCGCTTCCCATCGTCTGGTACGTCGCCCAAACGTCTGAAATGCGTTGGAGGGCGTGTCCCAGGCCTTCCCGAAGCGAATCCTGCACATGACCACGTAATCTTCTCAAAAAGGCATGCAACAGGGTATCAGCAGAGTGGCCTGCATGGCCGTACCCGCAAAGAGGACGTACCTTCGCGAAGCCCTCTCCTCAGACGTCTGATTCTGGGAAAAACCCAGAACCTGAAATTGCTTCTGCTGCTTTCACGCCGCACGTGGCTGCGCTATGCCCCCTCGCCTGCAGCTCCGGCTACAGCAGTGTCGGGGAGGACCTCCCCGACGCACTCCTCCCCTCGCACATGCGTCGCTCCGGTCGTGCGCTCACCGGTGAGCTCCCACACGAGCTTGCGAGCTCACTCTCCTCCTCTCCTCACGTCGCTCCTCGACGTCGCCCACACGCTCTCTCACTCGCGCTGCCTCTCTCGCTGGAGTGGAGAAGAAGTGGGGAAGGGGTTGGTGGCTGAGAAGTGAGGAGAAACGAGAGAGGAGGGGATTTTATAGATCGATGGGTTAGGGTTTTACTGGTGGCGGGGACAGAGAGAAGAAGGGGAGGAAAAATGAGAGTACTATCTGCGCGCAGACGCGAGCTCGTACTCAAATTTTTTGATTTCCAGACGCCTGGGAAGGTATCCAGACATCTGACCAGACGTCTGACCCACAGTCCAGACGTCTTACTAGATGTTTGACCCATAGTCCAGATGTCTTAAAAGGCTCAAACAGCATGGGTCTTAACATCATAACAAACTTAAAGGAAGTTTCATCCCCGAAACTTGAGCTAGCTAGGGTGCGGAAAAAGAACAACATACGCATAACAAACTTAAAGAGGATCAAAGTCGATCCGAAAAGACGTACCCTCAAAAAGCTCCGGGTACTGCTCTCGCATTGCCACCTCAGGCTCCCAGGTAGCCTCCTCGTACCTCTGGCTCCTCCACAAGACCTTCACCAGGGGTACCTGCTTCTATCTCAAACTCCAGACGGCTCTGTCTAGTATCTGCACTGGTCGCTTAGGGTAGGTCAGGTCGTCACCCACCTCGACACTCTCGTGGCTTAGAACCTGACTGGGATCGACTACGTACTTCCTGAGGTTGGACACGTGGAACACGTCGTGCACACCAGAAAGCTGGGGAGGAAGGGCAGGCCTATAAGCACCGAGTCCTACCTGCTCCAGGACCTCAAAGGGCCCCACAAACCTTGGCGCAAGCTTTCCTTTCACCCCAAAACGCTGCAAGACCTTCATGGGCGAAACGCAACGAAAGACGTGATCCCCAACCTCGAACTGCACCTCCTTGCGCTTCCTATCAGCATAACTCTTCTGTCTGCTCCTGAAAGTGCAAAGTCGTCTGTGAATCTACTCAACCACCTCCTGACTCTACCAGATCAGCCTGGGGTAAACCTCCCACTTGGTCCCCACCTCAACCCAACTCAAGGGTGCAGTACACCTCCGTCCGTACAGAGCCTCGTAGGGTGCCATGCCGATGCATGAGTGATAACTGTTATTATATGCAAACTCTACCAGGGGCAAGTGCTCCTCCCAAGAGCCCCTCCAATCCAGTACACAGGCACGCAAAAGGTCCTCAAGCGTCTGTATCGTGCGCTCTGTTTGTCCATCCATCTGAGGGTAGTACGCCGTGCTGAACCTCAATCGTGTCCCCAAGCCTACTGAAACTCAACTCGAAACTAGGACGTAAAACGGGTACCCCGGTTGGATACAATCCCGCGCCGAACTCCGTGCAGACGTATCATGTCGCGAATATACCTCTTTGCCAACTGTACTGGTCCCAAGGTGACTCAGATCGGCAAGAAACGTCTCGTCTTCGTCAATCTGTCTACAATCACCCAGACTGCGTCGTGTCCTCGCTGGGTAACGGGAAACCCCACCACCAAGTCCATGGTGTTGCTCTCCCTCTTCCACTCTAGCACTGGAAGTGGCTGCAACGACCCTGTAAGCCTCTGATGCTCGGCCTTCACCTGCTGGCACACCAAATACTACTGCACGAACTTACCTACATCCCGCTTCATCCCTCTCCACCAAAAAAAAAAATCACGTCTCAGATCATGATACAACTTCGTGTTTCTGGGATGTATGGTGAACCTTGAATCGTGTGCCTCAGTCAGGATCTCTCTCAGCAACTCCTCGTCTCTGGGAACGCACAAACGTCCTCTCAAGCGCAGTACCTCGTCAGTAAAAGAGAAGTCTCCTGGGTCCCTTAACAGTACCCTGTCTCGCAACGACTACAGGTACGGATCTGTCATCTGTCCTATAATGATGTGGTCTATCAGCTCAGGTCTCGTCTGCCGTGTCACAGTTACTGCCCCATAGTGCCCCAGTAACTCTAGGGGTCGCCAACTGCCCAACTCCTCCATGAGTCTCCAACTCTGTGCTTGTAAACTAGCCAAGTGGGCGGACGCCTTCTGGCTCAAGGCGTCACCCACCACGTTGACCTTCCTGGGATGGTAGGAGATGCTGCAATCATTGGCCTTCAGGAGCTCTAACCAACGTCTCTGTCTAATGTTAAGCTTTTTATGATCAAACAAATACCTGAGGCTCTTGTGATCTGTGAATATCTCAAAAGTCTCATTGTACAGGTAATGCCTCCATGTCTTCAGCACGAAGACGACAGCTGCCAGTTCTAGGTTGTGGGTAGGGTAGCTATGCTCATGGGGCTTCAGTTGCTGTGAAGCGTAAGCGACAATGTGACCCCGCTGCATGAGCACACCCCCTAACCCCTGCAAAGAAGCGTCCATGTACACAACAAAACCACCACTGCTGTCTAGGATTGTAAGCACAGGAGCCGAAGTCAGCCTCTCCTTCAACACCTGAAAACACGCCTCACAAGCATCTGTCCAAGAAAAGGGCACGTCCTTCCGGGTCAACTGTGTCATAGGACGTGCAATTTGCGAGAATCCCCTGATAAACCGCTGGTAGTAGCCTGCCAGTCCCAAGAAACTGTGGATCTCTGTCACTGTACGTAGTCTCTCCCACCTAAGCACTGCCTCTACCTTGGCTGGGTCCACAGCCAAGACATCCCTTGAAATCACATGACCTAAGAATGTCACTTGCCTCAACTAGAACTCGCACTTGCTATATTTGGCATACAGCCTACGTCGTCTCAATGTGTCCAAAACCATCCGCAAGTGCTGTCCGTGCTACGCTTGATCCCGCAAGTAAATTAGCACATCATCAATAAATACCACCACAAACTGATCCAGATATGGTCTGAACACCCGGTTCATCAAATCCATGAAAGCAGCAGGGGCATTGGTCAGCCCAAACGGCATGACCAAAAACTCGTAGTGTCCGTACAGGGTGCGGAAAGCTGTCTTAGATATGTCGGTCTCCTTGATCCTTAACTGGTGGTAGCCAGACCTCAAGTCTATCTTGGAGAAAACTGTGGCACCTCGCAACTGGTCAAACAAATCATCAATCCTCGGCAGCGGATACTTGTTCTTGATGGTGACCCTATTCAGATGTCTGTAGTCCACACAAAGGCGTAGGGTACCATCCTTCTTCTTCACAAATAATACCGGGGCTCCCCACGGAGACGCACTGGGCCTCACAAAGCTCTACTCCAGAAGGTCCTGCAACTGAGACTTGAGCTCTCGCAGCTCAAGTGGTGCCATCCTGTAAGGTGATGTAGAAATGGAGCTGGTCCCCAATACCAGTGAGTTCTCGAACTCGATCTCACGCTCAGGCGGTAGTCCTGGCAGCTCCTTTGGAAACACGTTAGGGTACTCTCTGACCACCGGGATGCTCTGAAAGTCTGCCACGGGACTGAGCTCTACCACTACACAAGCCAGAAAGTCCCCACACCCCTGGCCCAAAAGTCTCGCCGCCCGAAGTGCAGAAATGCACTTGAAGCCTCCGTCCACCGGCTGTCCATGAAACTCAAAGAAGGCGTCTCCGATATGGAGAAGATGATCTTCCTCTCAAAATAGTCCACCAAAGCGTGGTAAGCGGATAGCCAATCCATCCCCAGAATCATGCCAAAATCCTCCATCGATATCACAATCAAGTCAGCGGGGAGGCTGTATCCCCCAACACTAACCTCACAATCTGTATTAACCTTCCCAGCTACAAACAGTTGGCCTCCTAGGTCTCTGATCACAACGGATCCCCTAATAGAGTGCTATCGGATCCCAAAGTAGTGATAAACTTGTGGAGCAAGAAAGTATGTCGTACTAGAAGCAAGAAATACGTACTCCAAAAAGACCAAAAATTGTAACCACACCTATCACCGCAGAAACTGAAGCTATGACGTCTCCGTGAGTAAAGACGTCGCGACACCCCTCAGTCCTGGAAGCGGACAAAACAGCCAAGCTCGGGGCGGAGCTAGTGACAGCTGGCCGGTATCCTTCCTGTTACGGCTGCCCTCCTTCATGCACCTGGAACCCACGACCACCCGTTCGGCCTCCAGCGCTCAGTGCGGTGAGCGTCTGCTGTGCTCTAGCCCTAGACGGGCAATCCCTCCTGAAGTGGCCCGGCTGGCCATTCTGGTAGCAGAGGGGGACTCGACTCCCTCGATAGGTCCCTGCTGACGGTTGGGTGGGGGTCCAGTGCTGACAGCTGGCTCCTGTCGGGGGCCCCCAGAGGCTACTGACGGCTCCGCCAAACAAGCCGGCTCTCCTATGGGCGCCACGTGCCTCCTTTGAGCTCTTCTGACTCGCCTAATGCTACGGTGAAAATGCCATCCCATGAAAAACTCCCCCTCCGTACCCTCGGAAGAGAGATGAGGGGGTGGCGTAGTAGGCGGAAGCTAAAATTCTTCTCTAATGACCTCTCGGATTAACTGGACGAGGTCCTGAGACTGTATGCTCAGGAGGAGAGAAGGGGTAGCGCGTACTCCAAGCTCGACACGTCTGCCCCTCCGGCCTCATCCACGGCTTGTCTTGAGAATTCTCCGATGAGGCATCTCCTGTAAGGAGATGCGGAAGACAAAATAGAAGAAGTAAACTCTAATGGACTTCAGCGAAAGAACTTAGAACAGATGTCAAGCGGTACATTGTTGTGGTTGCTCTAGTTACAAGCACGTGAATTGGTTATTCTCAAGCTAGTTGGTTCATTTCTCGGGACGACCTTGCTCTGATACCATCTTGTTACGACCCGGTTCCCGAATACCTACAGGACACGAGACCGGACCGACTCGGCTGATACCAAGACCCAGTCGTCCAATGAGAAAGTAACCAAAAAGTAGGAAAGTAAATCACATACACTATGCTAAGCAACGAACAGTAAAAAGGTACAGCAGTAAAGAAGTAAAAATTGCTACAGTACATATCACCACCATAACAGTAGAAAGTAATAAGGTACAGGAAGATAAAGTACAGAACGTAAAAGTACAGGTTTGTAAATGATTTGTGGTAAAAAATGGTAATGATGAAGTATGGTGGTGGTGTATTGATGGATGAAAATACCATTAGTGTCATTGTAGTAAATTGTATGGGATACCAATCATTACAACCATTATTATTTACTTATCTAATTTTTACTGGTTTTATTCCAGGTCGTTCACTAGGAGGCAATTATTGATTTACATCGCTCTTTGATCTCAAAATTATCCTTTAATTCCATAAAGAAGTTTTACATCTAATAAAGAATGAATGAATGTAGACATGGTTTGCCTACTCACAAAGAATTAATCAAAATGCTTGCAAAAACTAACTATAAACAAGCATCAAACATTTCATCACTATATTCTAAACTATCTCTTTACAAGTTATAGTGTTAATAGTTACATGAAAGTACACTATCAACTAAGATTACATAGTATACTAACTCAACTTACTAATCGAACACCTACAGTAACACATACAATAGCTATAGTGACAGATGTAAGCGTCGCTAGATCCCAGAAAATACTATATACAAACTTAAAGAGGGAAACTAGGGTCTGTAGCGACGATTATGGCGACGTTTAATTCTATTAGTAAATGTATGAATTTATTTACAAAAAAGTAATTGGCTACACTACATATATATATACCTCGTATCTATATTTACTTTCGTATTTACATCTTCTCTCTCTCTCATTCCATACTATCCTTCTTCTGTTATTCTTCTTCTTATTTGTTTTAATCCTACGTTAACAGACTTCATATACTGCGGCGTAAAGGTGATTAACCTTTGTCATTAGTTCTCTTTAATTAATCAAAAATGTATTTAATTTGCGGGTACGCTTTTCGAGAGATACACAGCACCCAGAGGGTGGGACCAAACCTCTACTAAGCATGTCCTAATTGTAATTAGGTTGCTTAATTCCGTTTTATCAGGCTCAGATCAGGGCTTTCTCAGCCCACGCACACACACACCTCACCGGGCCCCCGGCCCCACAATGCTCAGAGTATGCTCAAGGGTATGCTCAGAATGTTAATAGCGTATGTTGTTTCGGGCGCCCAGCGCCCGTGACGACTACACTGTAAAGTAACAAAATCAATATAAATCACCACGCGCACTTTGCAGTGCACGATGTGGTGCTATTCGAGCGTCACATCTGTGCTGAAAAGTGCGTGCGGCTACACACTGAGGGAGATTTTGGTCATCAATTCGAGGGCCATAATTTATTTAAAAATAAAAATAAATTATGGCAAAATGAAGTATTTATATAATACTATACAATTGTACAATTAATTTGAAATTTTAATTAGATTTACTATATAAATAAATTCACTAAAGTATACTATTTTTACACACTGATTTTGGTGTTTTATTCTTTAATTACTTATAAATTAGCTACTATATGGTCTAATTGGCCTTATACAGAGTTAGAATACGTGTATAAGTATTTTATAGACATTTTTATTATATTTTTTCGAATTAATTTTTGTTCTATTTACATTTAAATAGCAGTTTTGACTGTTTTACTTATAAATTAAGTTAAAGTAATATAATAAGGTATGAACATACTTCAACTGGCTTAAATTACTTAAGGTATATTAGTCTAAGTATATCGATTCAATTAACTTAATTATAACTCTAAATTACTAATTTATCTGATTTAATTTAATAACTTATCTATTAACTTAATAAATTCATTATTTATTATGTATAAAGAATTAAATTAAGGTACATGATTTTATTTACTTATAATCTACATATGCATAGATATATACAATGTTATAGTTTAATACTGTTATTTATACTATCTATTGATTTATTTAGTCTAAAAATACATATAAGTTAGTTTAATTTATAGATAGTTATATAATTAGTATATATATTGTCTGATCTAAATTAGATACCTAATTTACAGTATGCAATATATTTACATAGTTAGTTGTACATTTTATGTCTAGATACTACCAATTTACATATATACCCTAGTATAAAGCTTATGTTTACAAGAGTATACTTAATATACAAAGTAATATATATATATATATATATATATATATATATATATATATATATATATATGTATGTATATTAGGCCTTTTGGGAGTTTTTCACTTTTTATGGTTTTTATAAATATTGTAGAAATCAGAGATGAGAAGGGAAGAATTCGCGGAGGAGAAGAGGTGTGTTTGATGCATTTTTTTAGGTATAATTCTTATTTTTAAGCTTCATGGTATACAAATCCATCAACTGGCAAATTCTACCAAGTCTAGGGTTTTGCATACCATGAAACTTGGTATGTGGATAGGCAACTTTCTGATCTTTGATCAGATAGTTTTATTTTATTTTTTTTTGAATTTTTACTGATTTTTATTGAATTTTAAATCTCACCCAACCTAAGTCTTTCAACAGATTTCAAAGGGATCCTAAAGGCTTAGGATGGGTCCTAAAAGGTGTGAAAAGGCAGTGACTACCTTATTTTCATTCAGCATAAAATCTGGGAAGTGTTTATCAATTTTAATGCATTTCTTAGTTTAGATTCCCTTTAAATCATGTGTTGGACAGTTATTTTTAACTAAACTAGCTGTCAACAATTAAGAAAGATAAAACAAGCATACACAGAAATTAAAGTTCAATTATTTAAACAGGAAAGTTTGTATACACAAGGAATGAAATACAATCATATGTCAGCTATGTTCAAAATATATTCTACAGGGTTTTACATCAGATCCTATCTGCTACAACTTAGAATAATCAGACAGCAGCAGCAACATGGACTTTACAGACCAACCCTACAGCAGCTCAGATCAGATTCCAGATGGTCTAATTGCTGCTGCAGTTAGTCCATTTGGGATGAAATCTGAGTTAGGAGAGAAGGAAAATGTAGCTGCAAAGTGCAGCACTTTGCTGTGACCACTGGGATTAAAATCATAAATCCAAATTGAAAAAGAAAAACTCTCTCAATCCCCATCTGACAAGGGTTTCATTTCTCACTAAAATCACTAAATATACCAATTCAAATGCAAAAACCCTTATCAAAAGCTTCACATCAGATTAAATCAACAAAAATACTGATCTAACTCTTTCTAATGCTATGGACAGCATATAGAAAGAGTTAATTCAGATAATTGAAATCCATAGTTCAAATCCCAGTTTCTGAGACCTTAAGGAGTATTGAGAACTCCTTAGGTTAGGAAACCATTAATACTTCCATTCAAAACAAACTCATGGATGCAAGATAAAACTTCAAATCACCACAGTGATTTTCCTTAGTTCTATCTTGCATTCAAAGCAATAAAAGCTTCATCACACTCAGATCTGAATATGGCTCTTCTGAGATGAATTCTGACATCAGAAACATCTCAGATTCCTTGCCAACAATGAACTCAAATCAAAATTTATTCAATTTGTCAGATCAAAACAGTTAAAACCAAATTGAATGAAAAATCCTTGAAATCCAAATTAAAGAGAAATCTGACAAACTGAAAACTTCAAGCTCAGACCAGGGGCTTTTGTGAACAAGAGTGAGGTGAGTGGGAAGCCCCTTAAGTGCTTTTTGACGCTAATTTCATATCTGAGGTTAAAAACCAATCAGATATGAAATTAGGTCAGAATGTATAGGTGGAATGCGAGAAACAGATCGTGGAAATCAGAAGCGATTATGAAAACATGGGGAGGGAGAAAATTCGTAATTATGGACTGTGTGAAATCATCCCCTCTGATCTGGACTGATCAGAGGAGGTGAGGGAGGGGAAATTCTAACCTAATCTACTGCTATTGCTATACTAACAAAACAGTGAATTTAAACACTACGATTTGCTCTAATTCTATGGCTAATCTACTTAACTACAGCTACACTAATTTGCAGAATAATAAATCTACTCTAAAAGGAAGAATGGGACCTATAGGTCCTTAGCCGGTGGCTAAGGAGGAAGATGGGAGGAAGATGACTCCAGTGGAGGGAAGAGTCTACTAGTGAGGCTCCAGGGTCATTCTCAGGTGCTACGAGGTCCTTAGCGACGAGGAGGTCGAGAGAAGGTGACAATTTCACAGCCGGTGGCTGTGAAATCAGAGGATTGATGAGGAGGAGGAACTGGAGTGGACGAACGATCGCTAAGAGATGTAGGAGGGAGCGATCCCTTGCGCACGCCACCACTGAGGGGCTTAAGTAACAAACTCAGTGGCTGAGATCACCGCGTAGATGAGGATAATCGAAGAGGTAACCGGCAGCGAGGATGAGAGGAGAGGAGTGCGCGGCGAGCCAATCTCAAAATCTGACCGTCAGATGGGATATGGGGAGAGGGGTGAGCACACGCGCCAATTCGTGAGAAGCTTCTATTCAAATCCAACCGCAGATCGAAATCGCGAGAAGCAACGGACGGTCAAGATCTCCCGTGTTCTTTGCCCGCTACAGTGCGTGCGAAGAGCAGCAGGCCGACCTTTGAAATGTTGGGAAAATTGTAAGGAAGTCCCCTATGTGAAGGGGTAGAAAATTTACGTACAGGCCCATAAGTGAAGAGAATTGCAACAGGAAGGACCCTACAGCCTTTCAAAGGGGTCCCTACGGTTTACAAGTAGGTCCAAAAAGGAAGTTTAAAGGCAAGAATGTAATGCATGAAGGACCTAAGTGTAAACTACATATTACATAGCCTAAATGATGTCCAAATGCCTTCAAATTTTTATATGTGCTTAATTGAACATTTAAGACATTAATTATACCTTTGATTTGGACTTTCAAACTTATTTATATGTTTAATTAATGCATGGATCACCATTTGTCTTTTGCTTTCAGAATATCTCGTTTTGTGACCTAATTATGAAATTTTAACACAGAGTAAAGGTTTTAGATCTTTTTCTTTAATTCCTACACTTAACCCTTTTAATCTGTTAATTTGATGTTGTTTTACTTAGTGTCTAGCTTAACTTCAGCTTTTTAGCCATGATGAGTAGCCACTCATCAACAGAGCATAGAGGTACAAGAATCTACTCACTACTACAAACGAGTACAACAAAAGAGCTACAACTACTGGGCTCTACACCCTCTGCAGCCGTGGGCTCTGGTTACTCAACATCTGGGCCCGAAAAGGGGTTATGAGTACACAACGTCAGCGAACACTGAGTAGAGTGGCAACCAACTAACTAAAGCAGTAAAAGTGGACTGGTAGCTATTGTTTTTCAATTACTTTCTTTAGCTAATTATTCCTTTTCACCACTTGGTTTATTTATGAGGTCACTTTCTTGATCTCGAATGTTCCTCGTGGGAACGATCTTGATTGCAATCTTTTCCGAGGAGTAGAAGGCACACGTGGTGCTCTCCCGGCCGGGAGAGTCCCCCGTGGTGATCCTACACCCAGTTAACCACCCCAAGGTCACGGCCAGACGTAACGGTGACTATGGCACGTCGATAAGCGCACGGGTAGTTACCCCGCACTGGCACGTGGTCAGTCATTTCCGTTAGTGGGTGCATCCAAGTACAGCACGGAACCAGAGTAATAGGGGTCTAGCCCCTCTCAGTAACCAAACAAGAGTCTCACCCCTCCACAGTCCGCGCACCCTCGCCTAACTACCATGTTTTGCACAATGGGCCTAACAAGTCGGTGTAGGGAGGTTAGCTGAACCTCGGGCTCTGTGGGGTGGCTAGCTCTCCCTCTACACTAGTAGCTCTCCCCGGTACGGGGTACACGAGGGCCACAGAGTCGGAGCAAAGTGACCAAACCCACCCCAGGTCTCAAGCCGAAGGTGGCAAGCACCCCTCTACACTAAGAGGTAACATGCGCTCCCCTTGGTACCACGTACTCAAGGGCCAGCACACTTCCCAACGCAATTCCAGATCCATTCCATTTATTTCCACGAGCTCAACTCCTAATTCCCCATAGGTTCATGCTCGTATTCCTCAGGCCATGCCATACCAGGTTTCATCAGTTCGATTTCCATTCTCAGGTTTTACATATGCAGCTTGTATTGCTATCGTTCACATTTCCATATATATATTATACACAGGTAGCTTGTATTTCCATCATTCGCATTACCATTCTCATTTTATATACATGCAGCTCGTATTATGTCATTTAACGTATACAACAGGAAATCTACATGCAACAGTTAGCTAGCACAAGTACTTCATATTTCACAGGCAGTCGTTATTCGTTTACAGGTAATTGTTATCATGCTATCTACTCATTCAAGATTGCAATTCAATCATTCAATACAAACATTCTAGTATTTCTCGTCCTAGGATTTATGCCATATCCTAGGTTCTAATCATTCGTTCCACACATGCATTCAGGTTTGTAATTTAAATTAGGGGGAGCCACTCTACCAGTAAACCCAGGAGTACTGGGGGCTTGAACGGTAGGCTAACGCGCCTCAGCAATCCCCGAACCCGCAACAGAATGAAGTCCTATCACAAGGAAACAATCACAAGGGAACTATCAGAACAGTATGGAAAACCTTCTAACAAGTAGAGGAACTCACAAGGAACACATCGGTATCTTATTTGCGTAAAACAGAACTCAAACGGACCCTAAACGGGTCAAAAATAGGGTTTCTGTCTTAAATCAGACGTCTGGAACAACATCCAGACGTCTTAAAAGTGTCCAGTAGCATACCTAAGTCTCTGCGCCAATCATCAGACGTCCAAGAACTCTTCTGGACAATCTGGACCCAGCTCCAGACGTCCGACCACCTCTCCGGACGTCTGGAAGCGCTTCCCGTCGTTTGGTACGTCGCCCAAACGTCTGAAATGCGTTGGAGGGCGTGTCCCAGGCCTTCCCGAAGCGAATCCTACACATGACCACGTAATCTTCTCAAAAGGGCATGCAACAGGGTATCAGCGAAGTGGCTTGCATTCTCGTATCCGCAAAGAGGACGTACCATCGTGAAGCCCTCTCCTTAGACGTCTGAAACCACCTCCAGACGTCTGCACCGTCGTCTGGAGGTCACTCTAGACGTTTGATTCAGGGAAAAACCCAAAACTAGAACCTGCTTCCGCTGTTCTCTCGCCGCGCATGGCCACGCCGCGCCCCCTCGCCTGCAGCTCCGGCTACAGCAATGTCGGGGAGGACCTCCTCGATGCACTCCTCCCCTCACGTACGCGCCGCTCCAGCCGTGCGCTCACCGGTGATCTCCCACATGAGCTTGCGAGCTCACTCTCCTCCTCTCCTCACGTCGCTCCTCCTCGATGCTACCCGCGTGCTTTCTCGCTCGCGCTGCCCCTCTCGCTGGAGTGGAGAAGAAGAGGGGAAGGGGCTAGTGGCTGAGAAGTGTGGAGAAACGAGAGAGGAGGAGGGGGTTTTATAGATCGGTGGGTTAGGGTTTTGCTGGTGGCGGGGAGAGAGAGAAGAAGGGGAGGAAAAATGAGAGTACTGTCTGCACGCAGCACACGCACCGACGCGAGTTCGTACTCAAATTTTTTGATTTCTATATGTCTGGGGAGGTGTTCGGACATCTGACCAGACGTCTGACCCACAGTCCAGACGTCTTAAAAGGCTCAAACAACACGGGTGTTAACATTGGCGGAGCTCGCACGACAATCGGCAGGCACGTGCGGGAGGAGAGTGCTTGGGGAGGCGGCCTGCTGGCCCGTTGCAGCGGCTAAAGCTGCAACGGTGCGAGGCAGAGCGAGCGGAGAGAGCTGCGAGGAGTTCCTGGTACTGGAGGTTTTCCAGTATCAGACGTCTGGAGTGGAGTCCAGACGACTGGCGAGGTACCTAGATGTCTGGAGCTATGGCCAGACGTCTGAAAGCACATTTATTGCATGGTACATATCTCCTTACGCCATGCATATCGCAGAGTAGGGGTATTTGTCGGTTGACCACGCCTGCGATGTCGTACGCAACTGCAGCTTTGGAAAGGAGCACGGAACGCTTTCCCACATGCTTTTGGACCTCTAAACACATCACCAGATGTCCGGAGGTGCGTTCAGACGACCGGAGGCATTGTCCAACGTCTGGTACTGCCTTCAGATGATCGCAGAGAAGGTCTACAAGTCTGAGGATATAACAGGGACTTAAGGTAAGATCTAATTCCTTTTTAAGATGTCTGGGAGTATTCCCAGACGTTTGATTTTGAGTAGTAGGCACATTTTTTACTCGTTTAGGGTCTGATCGGGGTCCGTTTCACGCAAACGAAATGCCTATACTTTCCTCGCGAGTTCCTCTACATACTAGAGTCTGTTGTACACTGTTCTGAACTCTTCTTTTGTGATGTCTTCCCTGGTATAGGGTTTCAGCCTGCTGCATCTTTGGGGCTTGTAGAGACGCTTGGGTCTATGATTCAAGCCCCCATTACTCCCATGCTTTCTGGTAGAGTGGTTTAATTTCGTTAATAATATTTAAATAAGAATGTGCCTATGAAACTAGTCGAATGGAACCCTAGGATGTGTCATGAATCCTAGGGTAGAGAAATGAATGAACTGTTTGTACTATATGGTGCACTTTCATGCATGATTGAGATAAACTGCTAGCAATTGCCTATAATATGATTATGAGTTGCCTGTTAGAATATGAACTGCATGTATCTAATGAACAATTACTTGTGAAATCACCAGTTGCATGTATTGAGAATGGAATTATGGAAACACGAACTGCCTGTATATGGATGAGAAATGAATTATGAAAGGTGAAATCTAGATCAGAATAAATGAGGTGAACATGAGCATGAATCCTACGGGAAATTAGGAGTATAACTCCTGTGGATAAATGGAATATGGAATGATAGACGAGAGGTGTGCTGGTCCTTGTGTATGTGGTACCAAGGAGAGCAACTGTCCCCATTTAGTGCAGAGCGGAGCTAGCCTCCCTTGGTTGAGATCCGGGGTTAGGATTTGCCACTCTACACCGACTCCTGTCAGCCCTTGCGTACGTAGTACCGAGGCGTGCTACTAGTGTAGGGAGGGAGTTAGCCACCCCACGGGTTCCCGGGTAAAGCTAGCCAACCTACACCGACTTTCTCTCGCCTTCTAGGCAAACCAGGGTAGTAAGACAAGGGTGCGTTTACTGTGGACGAGCGAGACCCCTGTTTTGAGAGGGCAAGGCCCTATACTGTTCCGTGCTGTACTTTGGCGTACCTGCTAGTGGAAACGACTGACCGCGTGTCAGTGCAAAGTAGCTACCCATATGATTATCGCGCGTGCCATAGTCACCGCTATGTCTCGACAGTGACCCTGAGGTGGTTGACTAGGTGTATGACTACCACGGGGGCTCTCCCGGCCAGAGGAGCACCATGTGTACCTTCTACTCTGTGGAAAAGATTGCTGTTAAGATCATTCCCATGAGGAACATGCAAGATCAAGAAATATCTTGATACTTTGAGAAATTGATGAAATAGAAATATATAAAACAGATAAATAGAAATGAGAATTAAACTTGTTGTTTTACCATTTTGTACTTAGATAATAATAGATACCACTCTACTCAGCGTTCCCTGACTCTGTCTTTTCATAACCCTGTTCAGGACCCGAAGTTGAGAAGCCCGAGCTTCTGGCTGAAGAGGGTGCTGGGCCCAGTCGAGCCAGCCATAGTTTTCTTCAGCACTTCCCTTTCTTTTCTCTACTATTGTAGTAGGTAATGGACTTTTAGTTACTGTTCTTCTTCTACTGTCTACTTCCGCTTTCCATTGTTATTGTTGTTGTGGTGGTATGTACTGAAGTAGCAGATTTATTTTCCTTTACTGCTTTGTACGTTTCTTCTGCTTAGTTATATTGCATATATGAATGTTGTCTACTTTCCTGCTTCTAGTTATTTCTTATTGGACGACTAGGTCTTCGGATTAGTAGAGGCGAGCCGGTCTTGGGTCCTGTAGGGATTAGAGAATCGGGTCGTAACACGCGAGGACCAAGCCTTGAGGGGGGAAGGCACAGATCTCAGGTAGAAAAACCCACCTCCCTCCTCGATTAAGATCTCTTCTATGTTTAGCCAGACCTGGGTATCTGGATCCTCAACCTAGACTTGCCAGCGTCTGTGGCGAGCGAGAGTGTTTTCGTAATATGGAGGGACCTCACCCCGTGCTTACTGAGGAGATAAGCCAAGAGCGTGTTTTCGTAATAAATGCCACTTCTCCTTCGGTTGCACTCGAGGTGGGACTAATGTCCCTTTCTTCCTTGTGTCTCCTGGCAGAGAAGAAGGCTGGTTCGATTGGCATTCTTTGTCCGTTCGATCTTCCAAATGAGCACGAGGATGGCTTGAAGGATTGTTGGAGGTTCTGATTGGCATTCTTCTCTGTAGATCAGAGCTTTCGATGTGGTGCAAGGCTTCATCGAAGATGGCCGGAGATCCTACTGTCGGAGGTGAAGACGACAACCTACTCTGGTGGGGTCTTGCCGACAGAATAAGAGGTCTTTCAACCTCGCGTCAGATGCAATAGCTTCAGGGTGAAGCCCCAAAGCCAAGTGCTAATCCTATTGGGTGTTCAGTCGTGTGTGAGTGCGTGACGATGAAGCTCGTCCGAGCTCCAAGTAGTGGCAGTCTGTGGTGGTGAAAATAGGGTCGAAAGAAGAAATTAAAGAGACAAGAAGGTAGAGGAGAAGAAGAAGAGAAACCCTAACCTTATTGAGGAGAAGGGGTTGAGAAGTCCGATGGCGGTGACAGGCCGCTGGCGAGGAGTTGAAGGAAGAATTGAGGTCAAAGAAGGGTCAGAGGGCCGGCTTCTTTGGCCGAGAAGCTTGGCGATAAGGGGTAAAGGAGACCTCAAGGTCTGGCAATGGCTGCATGCGGAGGAGATGGAGGAGGCTATTGCGCTTGAATCCTAGACGAGAGGACTTGGAAGAGGTCGCCAATCCTTTATAGAGTTGCGGCCACGCTCAAATGAGGCTTGAAGTTGTGAGAAACACTCGCTACAACTGCTTCTGTTTTGACCAGAGATCACGGGCGGAGGAGGCGATGGTAGCCGGTGAAACAAACACCAATAGACGTGGAACGACGAAAGGAACATATCTTCTTCTGTTGCTGAGGTTGTTCGTGCACTAAGGTAGCTGCAAATCGAGCTTGAAGCTCGTCGAGCTTCTCGGTCAAGGTCTACAGATCGGTTGCGAGAAGGAAGATGGCTAGGGTCCTTTTTGCAAGAGGGAAGGACCCAGAAGTGATAAATTCAGACCTATTTGCAAAAATTTTTAGGAAGTTAAGGACTTAAATGCAAAGTAGGCGAGAATGTTGTCAAAAGAGGTCAAACTTTTTATGGGAGTTTAATTAGGATCTAGGAAATCCCGTGACAGTCTCAATTTTGAGTTTTGAAGTTATTTGTTTGGTCAATTTTGTATTTAAACCCACTTCACATTAATTATTCACCTATATCACTATTTTAGGCCAACTAGGCTCCTTTGATTCAACTACTCAAAATAAATCTTGCAAAATATTTATCTATGTTTTTCTAGAAGGTTTACTTTTGTAAAATTTCCATTAGAACCTTGTTAACTTGGGTCAGGCCAGAAATAGGGTTTAATTAAGGCCTAATTTTAGAGGAAACCCTAGGTTGGCTATTTTGAACTCATTTAACTGTTCCTTTGGGTTTATTTTAATGATTCTTCCTCTTGATTACAATATACCCTTTTTATGAATCATTTAGGTGAATCTGCCCTTAAAACATAACAAAATTAAGCTAGCCACAGCGAATGATGGTGATGCCATCAAGATCACTTGGCAGATCCCAAACAAAAGCCCAAATCAAAGTGACATGGTTTCCTTATTCAAAATGACTTTCAATCAGATAATTGGGACTTGAATAAGTTTTAATAAATAATGATGATGATTCTAAGTTGATTTACAAGTGGAATTAATGTCTAGATTAATCCATTCCCCTTGCGTTGTCCATGGCGAAGAGGAAGGGATTAACTAGTGTTTTAGGGTTTTTCATATTTCAGTGGGGTTTCAAATGATTTCCAGAACTGATTTGGAGGTTTTACAATTGATGAAATGTGGATTTTCAAAGTAAAAATCAGATTTGAATGGTTTAGAGCAATAAATGATTGATGCTCTATTTTATCTAATTAATTCACCCATTTTCAATGGGGTTCGGGGTGAAACTATTTTCTTAGTTCAAGCACACTTAAATCTGAGTTGCTAAATCGAAGGATGACACTATGGAGCTCTGATCAGGTCACTAAGGCCTGATCTAAGTCTTTGTTTAGCTGTTGAATGCAAACATAGTAGCAGTTGATTTACTGCTGAATCAACAGTGACGTGTGGAAGACGCGAATTTTTAAAAGGGTCGTTATAGCTTGCGCTCGCAATGTTGGTTTTAAATGAAGAAATGGGTGTGAATCCGAGCGTCGATCTCAGGAAGGCGTGAAAATCAGATTTTTCTTGTCACTTAATGTCACGGAAATGATAGGTTTTTGCTTTCGAGAAGACGTGGATAAAAGCGAGTGAGAGAGAGAGAAAGAGAGAGAGAGTATAGGGTTAGAATCTTTCATTCACAACATGCAACTTAAACATAAAAGACGGTAAGTAACTAGATAGGAAACAACTTCATTTGACGTGCAACTGTGGTTTTATAATTACAACACTAGATAAATGCTTAAACACAAGTAAAGTAAAGCTTAAGATAAAGAGGGAAAGAGAGAGAGAAGACGGTGAGGTAGCCACGGTGGTGGAGAGGGGCTCTGTCGACGGCTCGTCGGCTCTGACAATTACAAAGAGAGCTAATGGCAGCTAGGAGTGGGGTAGAGCACTTGTAAGTGAATTCAATGCCCTTCCATGAGTGGTTGGATGGAGTTTATATAGGCAAAAGGGTTTTCTAATTCAAGTATGGGCTCTAGCGACGTCCGGGACGTCGCTAAACCCATACCAAATCCGTCGGTGTAGCCCCCTTTCCTGCCGGTCGTCATCGCGCCCTGTGCTTCCTCTGTGGCAATCCACGTGCGCGTGTTGTGAGCCGTCCGATCAAAGATCGGACTGCTGAGATCTCGTGAGGGGCACGCTTGCGGATCACTGCTGAGGCACACGCTTCCGCCGCATCATCGCACGCGTGAGTGTTCGCACGCATCCGTTGCGCTGCGCAGTTCGATCTTCGCCGTTCGTTGTTGATCAAGCGGCTCAATTTTCCCGCAACGCGCCTTCACCTTCCAATTGCTACGTAGCGTGGTTCGATCCCGCGTTGATTGCTTGGGCGTGGAGCAGTCGATTGCTTGGGCGTGGTGCAGTCGACCGCTGCGCTGTCGCAACGGTTTGTCGTGGAGAGGGCGGTGTGCGGGCGGCTCTCAGCCGTTCGATCAAAGATCGACGGCTGAGAGTTATCCTCCGGATGAAGGCAAAAGCGGGAGATGGTGAGGATGCAATGAGCAGGCACCACGTGGCATGCTGTGGGCCGTTGATCATCAGATCAACGGTCAGAACTTCTTGGACCCATTGCAGGAGCTCCGGATGTCGGATTTGGCCGATTTCGAGTCCGTTGGACTCCGTTCGTCGCTCTGAATCCATATGTGTGGTCCGATTGCTCATCTGAGGCCTGTTTTGACATGTTCTTGTACACATGGCATTAATAATGCATTATAAGCAATCTTGATGTGCAATGCATGTGATGCTCCTATTCCTATTTATGATGTGTTATCTGTGCATTTCACTCTTAAGATAAACCCCAATTGACAGAACTATCATCCCAAGATGTAGTGTTATCAAACAGCAGCAACAACTACTCAGATAATAGTAGCAACAGTAGCAAAGATGGCCTGAGGTTGGTTTCAAGGAATTTGTTGAGTGGATTTTTGGTTCCATCAGCCTCAGATAAGAGTAATTTAATCTGAGTTTCAGATTTCAATAGTAGCAATAGCTACAGTTCAGCTGCTAAACTGCTACAGAATTTGCAGTCATTGTATCGAATTGCTTTAAAGTTGATTTGATGGTTTTAATGGGTTGACACTGTATTGCATTGTTAGAACTTCATGAACAAGCATGTATGTACAAGTTTATACTTCAATCTATTTGAAATAGCCTGTAACTTTTGTATTTGATTCATACCAACTACATGTTAATGTCTTTAACTATTCAAATTGGTGATTTGTGTGAAATTTAATGTCAAAATCTTGTTTAAATGTTCAAACACATTTCTTGTGTTGTATGGAGAGTTTCTGAATGCTTAGACTCATCTTCCAACCATATGAATTGAATTCTAAGGCTTAGGCCCTTCATTAAACATCCATTTAATCCTTGTTTGGATGAACTTAAAAATACATAAAATATATAAATAATTGTAAAATAATAAAATAAAAGTGTCTTGAGTAGGATTAGATAGTTTTTTAAATGTATGAAAAGTTTCAGAGTAATCTGAACCCTGTAACTGGTAGAACGTACTAGTAGATGATTTAATCTACTCCGAAATTGAATAGAAGAACTTAAAATGAAAAATACAAAAAGAATTCTCTCTTCTCTCATCTCAACTTTTCTCCCTCTCGTCCTACTTCTATAAAACACAAAAAGGATATAAAAGCTTGAAAAAGCCCAAAAATATCCAAAAATACCATGTATATAGTATTTATACTTATAAATGTTAGTTAAATAATAAGTTAAATGTAAATAATAAAATATATATATAATTTACATAACTATCTCATATATGTATTATATATATTTAAATAAATATTTATGTTGATTTATAATATATATATATTAATTATATAATTATCTACTAATTTGTAATACATTATATGTACAAATATCTATATAATTATAAATAAATATGTAAACTTGTGCAATCATATTTGTAACTATATATATGTAGTTAAGTATTTATTATATATTTTATTATACGTGTATATTTATTTATTTAAGTATTTATAGTATATATTTAAGTTATTAAGTTAATATCTAAGTTATTAAGTTAAAATAAATTAAGTTATTACTTAAGTAAGTTATGTTTTATATTTATATACTATAGTTTTAATTATTTTCAACCTATTTATTATGTATTTAAACTGTACTATAGTATTTATACTATATATTTGTATATACAAATCTAAAATGTGTATATAAATGTATATAAATTAAAATAAATGACTAAAAATAAATTTAAAATGTGTAATAAATACTTTATAATGTATATTAACTAATTTATAACTCAATTGCATCATTAACTTATTAATTTCTACATTAAGTAATTAAGTACTAATTTAACTTGTATAAATCAGTAACTTAACTAATTTTTAAATATAATAAAACAAGTAATTATTGTAAATTAAGTACATAAGTATGTAGCCCTATGTAAGGGATTTCTAATCGTATAATTTAATTCGAATTTAGATGCCATGAAGGCACTCAAATCGAATCCTAAAATCGACCTCAGATCTCATTTTGGTGCACCAGAATTGCGCTCAACATAGTGCCACATCGTGTGGCAATAAGCCTTTACAACCACTTTAAGCGCACCAACACTGATGACCCCATCAGTCGTCAGTGTTGGGTGCACAATGAACATACAGGTCCTCCTAAGCATTGGCACGTGCATGTGCATGCTTGCGGACGTGTGTGAGTGTGCGTGTACGTGTGTGGGCGTGGGCTAGGGCCCATTTGTGGGCCTAAATGTGCCTAAAATGCACAAAAATACACTAATTAGCAAATTAGGGCCTGGTCTAATAGTGGTACCGATCCTACCCACTAGGGGCGTTGATCCTACGAAAAATCAGGCTTGCTAATCCATAATTTTTGCTAACTGAAGCTTAAGTTAGGTGCTAAGATAAGGCTAAAAATTTCTAAGTATTGTGTGTGTATAGTGTGTAGTGCTGTGTATAACATGAGTTGAGTGTACGTATATATGTATAGTGTATATATAGTATACATACATAAGTATAGTTTTACTTTTGCCTTAAGTTTTGTATATACATTTTTTAAGGCTTTAGCGACATTTATATCTATCATTGTAGATTATATAATATGTTAATATAGATACATATATATATGTTAGCATAGCTTAGTTTAGTGTATATGTATATTATTTTTGTGCATATCCTTATGTATTGATTGACATAGTTGTAAATAATTAACATAAAGTAGTTTAGATTATTTTTTATGCCTTTCCATTTGTAAATATATTTAAAGCATTTTAGTTGGCATTAATTGATTCATTTTATACATAATTAACCTGATTTATTTATTCTTTCATTCTTTTATTCATTTGTAAATAAACTTAACATTTTTGGAATAAAAGATCATTTTTGGAACTAGAGAGTGATGTATACCAATAATTGTCTCCTAGTGAACGACTTGGAATAAATTAATAAAAATTATGTAATTAAATAAAATGATTGAATATTTGTCTAGATTGTGCCACTATACTACAATAACGACACTTAATAAACAAGCGATCTAGATAGGAGGCCAATCAGTAAACTAGGGATTAATTGAACTAAATGGAACTAGTATGAACTTGCTAAGTGATAATAGTAATAATAATAATCACCCTTGAGTCTTACTGTTGATTTACTTCACTGTAGTCCGTTCTTTACACTTGTTTTTTTGTATCACTTTACTTAATTTTTTTGACGTCTACTCCGGTTTTATGTACTTAAGTCAGGTACGTTAGTAGCCAGCTTCAGTGATTGCAGGGAGAGACGATGCAAGATCCAATCAAGCATCGTAGCTATGGTAGTTACTAATCCTAGTAGTTCTAGTCTAGTTTTTCTTCCCTATTATAGCATCTTTTCAGATGTACGTAATAGTGATGAAACTTGTTTCTTTTCTGCACTTTAGCATGTGTGTTGATGGCTATGTCCTACACTTTATTTCTTTACAGTGATTGCATATGTGGAATGTATCATTTGGTTTATGTTTATAACTTGTTGGACGACTAGATCTTGAGTAGTGAATGCGAACTGACCCAATTTCTATTCAGATCTAGGTCAAGTCATAACATAAGTACTTCGCCGATAAAAAAGTTCTATGTTTTACAAGTAATTAGAAGATATTTTCACAAGTTTCTCACATCAACTCAAAATGGTTAATAACATGCAAAAAGGATATCGTTATTGTTAAACGAAGACAATTCCTGCAACAAATTTCAAAATGTCACAAAATATCACTATAAGAATATTGAGTACTCTCGATCATTAATAATGGTTGCCAATGTTTAAATTACCATCGAGAAAAAGGGTCGAGGAATGTATAGTCGCGATTAGGTTTTCTTGGTCGTTCTTGAACAATACGGTCGAAGAAAAGGCGCACCCCACTCGATGTTTGGTCAGTTCTCTCGTCAGTTTTCAACGGTCGGTAACGCTTTTTTCCGACCGTTTAATGTCCACGATCGGCGAAAGTATTTACCTCGACCGTTATTTAGACAATCGAGTAAGAGTGTATTTCCAACCATTTGTTAATAACAATCGAAAATAATGATATTTTCATCAGTTTATGGACGGTCGACAATGTTAATTTTTTGCGACAGTTATTAAGTAACAGTCGAGAAAACTCGTTTTATAGAGCATTTTAAACAGTCGAAAATGTTAACTATTAGCGATGGTTATTTTATTACGGTAGAAAGTCAAATTAGTGATCGTTTTAACCGTTGATAATATTAACAATTGTCGACCATATTTAAATAACGGAAGAGAATAATAAGAAATTTTTTTAAATATATTTAATTTATGTGAAAAACCAGTAAATAATGTCCTATTAAGAGTATAAATCAATCACACAATTTAAAAATTTATGCATTTAAAAAAAATAGAAGAAATGAAAATTAAAATTTTATAAATAAGAGTAACGTATACAAAGTTCATTATAAATGGTAATATATATAAAAAATACAGTTATGTTGTGGCACCAATGCCTCCAGCACCGCTACCACCTAAAACATCGTCACCACAACGATCTCTATACTTATGAAAGGATGGGTGATCAATTCCTCCCTTCTGAAGTAATGTAAGGAGTTCCTTGATGGTCTTGTTGGATTCCTTGGTTTACATCGTGTTGTCCCTAACCAATGTCATCAGCCCCTCGATCCGATGGTCCTTCTTCTCATCTTTGCAACGTAATGCCGCAATCTCCTTCCTCATCTCCTACACCTCAGCTGAAGAGGATGATGCTCTCCTTCTCCCATACCACCCTGAGACAGTCTCTCTCCTCCCTGCTCTACGGATGTACTCGCCATATTCAGGTGGCATAACGGTCCGGTAGGCCTCCTCTGCTGTTAGTGGCTGCTGAACTATACCGAAGTTTGCATCTTCAAGAGGATGCATTAAGTTGATCATATTATCCTGAAAGATATTGAATTACATTAAGTAATTTCATTTAATTATATAATTACGAAATAAAATAAAAGTATTGTATTTTTTTAACTTACGTGTCTCTGTTGGTATGTGTCGTGAGGTCACTCTCTATTTCCCTCTTTACTCATCTTGCTATGAGTGGCCTCATATACTCCCACCCAATCAAGCTAGGCATCTTGATGCATGACAGACTACAATAATTTGAAACAGTTAATTTTAATAAATTAGAAATTTTTGTAAGGTTTAAAAGAAAATATTAATTAGATATACTTACATATATAGATTTCATCCCATCTATGGCCCTCCTACCCAGGACATGGGTCTTTGGTGGAGCCTTAGTCCTATTTTCCTTATTTTTCTTGGCTTGCTCCTAAAAATGAAGGTACAATTTATTAACTTATAAAATGTTTAAATAAGTGATAATATATGAAATACTTTTACTTACGTCGCTAGATCATGCCAATGCTCGCACGCTTCCTTCTAAATGTATGGTTGTATCAAAAGAGGCGCATTATGTAATGCCTCATCATGATTCCTGCTCTTATAATACTAAAACATATAATTTTAATGTTAGAAATAATATTTGAATAGTGGTAAAGGAAATAAAGAAATACAGTTAAAATTTATCTTTTACCTTATTCTTCATCTCCAATCTATAATCTTTATGAATCTTCGCTGCGTGCTTGAAGATATATTTGGGGATGTTTGGATCATCACCCCATTCGAACGTGGCTTACATTAGAAAGAGAACAGAAATTGTTACATAATTTACACTTATATAAAATAATTTACAAAAGTTATTAGCTTTTACTAATTACCTCTAACTCTCGAATGAGCTGCCTTTTCAGCTCATTTGGCACCTTCCTTTAATCGAAGTGGGACAGTGGGATATCGTACCCACCCTGCTGACGAATGGAGGATAGTCCACTGCTTCCCCCGTTGGTGTGATCCACACTGAAATGCGGGTCCCATGAGTAATTTTCTCTAAGTCCCTGTTCCGTGTGGGGCCTTTCCCCGTACGTGCACCTGTAAGACAGAATTATAACATAAAATTAAATAACAAAGAAAAAAATTTGAGAACATAACATTTACCAAACCTTAAATTCATACCTAAACCGTGGGCGGGTGGTGGTGGTGCAGAACATTCCGTCTGAGAAGGATCTGGGTCAGCCATCTGCTTTGGCTGATCATCCAATCTATCCTTCTCCTCATCAAATGATGTACTATCCTCCTCCTCATCGACGGGTGCATCCTCCTCGTAGTCAAAATCATCCGCTGGGAGATTCGTCAGAGGAGGCATCGGACTCTTCCCCTTCCCCTACCTCCTTTCCCCTGACTCTGGAAATATCGAGCTACATCTCCAGGCCTCAGAAACTGCTGGCGAGGTGCTTGGGGTTGAGGCTGAGGATGCTGGCGGTGAGCCTGAGGCTGAGGCTGCTGGCGAGGGGCCTCAGGTCGCTGTGGGGGGACCTCAGGTTGCTACGAGGCCTGAGCCTTCTCCCTGCTCCTCCTATTAGCCTTTTTCTTGAAAATAACCTGCGCAAAAACATCATAAATAATCAGATATTTTTTTAAAAAATTTAGCAGCATTTCCCTATATATTGTGATATTTCAAAAATCCTATATGAAATAAGTATACAAATAATTGAAAATGAAATGAACGTATATAAATAAAATAACCTTCCCTTTCTCCATTTCCCTCCCCTTCCCTTACCCTCCCATTCCTCTTTCTTCTCCTTAACCGCCCCTTCCTCTTTCTGCCCTTCCTCTTCTCCTTGTCTTTCTCCCTTTGTTCCTTAGTTACCCTCCCCTTCTTATTTCCCCTCCTCTTTCTTCTCCTCTTTCCCCTTCCCTTACCCTCCCCTTATCTTTCTCCCTTTCTCCTTAACCTCCCCTTCTCTTTCTCTTTCTTCCTTAGTTACTGTCTCCTTATTTCCTCTCCTCTTTCCCCTTCCCTTACCCTCCCCTTCTCTTTCTTCCTTCCTTCATTACCCTCCCCTTCTCTTTCTCCCTTTCTCCTTAACCTCCCCTTCTCTTTCTCCCTTTCTTCCTTAGTTACCCTCCCCTTCTTATTTCCTCTCCTCTTTCTTCTCCTCTTTCCCCTTCCCTTACCCTCCCCTTCTCTTTCCCTCTTTCTTCCTTAATTACCCTCCCCTTCTTATTTCCTCTCCTCTTTCTTCTCCTCTTTCTTCAACATAAAACATTCAAGATACAAAAAAAAGCATCATTCCACAGAAGAAATAAATCTAAGTGGACACACCCGACAAAAAAAATAAATCTAAGTGGACACACCTCACATCTAACATGATAATAGCATTTTAAGAAAAAAGTAGTAAGAAACTCACCATAGTGACGAAATGGAAACAGTCGATGCACAAACAGTAGGAGAATACGAAGAACCTATATGAGAAGGCAATAAAAAAAATTTCAGTTTTGATATATAAATGAACGTAACCTTTAATAAAAAATAAAATAATTTAAAGGCAATTTAAACAAAATAAACTAGGAATTTCATAATTTATTTATATTTATGGTTATGAATTAATACTTTTGACAATTTACCTTATATGTCAATGTCAGTTGCACTAGGGGCAAGTTCTTCACTTTGTGGGTTTTGTTAATATGCTTCAAATTCAACATCTGGGTGTAAATCTTTTTCCGCATCGTATTGTTCACGTGGTTGAGCTCTAACTGGTATAATCCACCCCTTTCTGCTATTATCAGGCATGTAGAATACTTGTGCTACCTGACAAGCTAGTGTGAATGGTTCTGATGATTGGAGGATGTGACGGTTTTTACTTAAGCTCAAGAATCCGTGTTTCTTATTAATTTTGAATCTAATGCCTTCTTTAAAAATATCAAACCAATCACACTTGAATAGAACCACCTTACGGCCAAACCTGGAACTCATTTCCACAATCTCTTCAATTTAGCCATACTACCCATCACAACCAGTGCTTAGGTCACAACTGACAAGAACTCCCGCCTGTTGCGTGGCCTTCGTATCATTAATGGATCATACTCTAAATCTGAAATCATTAATTATGTATCCGGAATAATAACGTCCGTATATCAAAGGTGTATCAGCAATTACATCAAAATCCTGTACCCATCATAGATCCCCATTTTCTTTCAGTTTATTTACACGATCCTTGAACTAATGAAGGAACTGCAAGTCGTGTGTAGCTGGATCAGATGATTCTTTGAATTTATTGTAAAATTATCTACTTCTGGAATTTGCTTCAGAATGTACAAGTGTGCTAAACGTCAGTCCATTTCTAATATAGGCTTAACCTCCGTTCGTAGGATCAACCTTCCTCCAATGTTAAATATGAATAGACAATCTTCATCATTACCATTAAATTCTCCTTCATAGTTTCGTTTAAGACAATTAAATATATTATCTGTTTCATTCATGTACATGGCACAGAAGTTAATACATTCTTCTACAAGATAGACTTCAACAATTGACCCTTCTGATTTAGCCTTATTCAAGACATAATCTTTCAATTTTTTCAAATATCGTTCAATTGGATACGTCCATCTGTATTGCACGGGTCCAGCAATTCTCGCTTCATTTGAAAGATGAAGCGTGACATGAACCATAACGTCGAAAAATGAAGACGGGAAAATCTACTTTATTTTACAAAGTGTGATTACAATTTGTTTATCCCAATAGTTTAGCAATTCGGTATCTAATGTCTTTGAACAGATAACTTTAAAATATCTACTCATCTCCATCAAAGAATCGACTACCGGATCAGGCATCACCCCACTTATTGCTAGTGGGAATAAGATTTGCATATACACATGAGAATCTTAACTTTTTAACCCAGTAATCTTCTTTTGCACTTCATTTACACAACGTGAAAGTTGCGGTGAGTACCCATCTAGAACTCGAATGTCTTTAAAGAACGAGAAAATCCTTTGCCTCTACTCTCCAATAAGACTGTATATAGCTTTTGGAAAGTAAGACCCTCCTTCTTCAATGTGCAATTCAAAGCGAATACCCAAAATTTTCATATCATTTCTTGTTTTAACTGTATCCTTCGGACTGTCTGTTAGGTCTAATACATAATATCTAAATTGTTATGTATAACATCTAAATTGTGCCGCACTGTCAAATCCTTCCAATATTGAAGCTCCATAAAAAATATGCTTTTCTTCCTAAATCCTGAGTGTCGTAAGAAAGCCAAGTCATTCTTGAAAAGACTACCCAAATGTATTTCTCCGAGTTATTGCAATGTCTCCATGATTTTCATCCCCGACAGCCTAGTAGAATTTGTACTAAGTTTATTCTTTAGATTCCTCGACGAATACCGACATGCTTTACCATCAAATCTATCCTTAAATTGTGACGTTCGCCATCTGTGTTCAATAGGCAGAAACCTGTGGCGCCCTAAGTAACAAAACTTCTTACTTTTAGGCAATCTCAGGTGATGAGTATCATCCATACAGATTGGACATGCGAACTTCCCCTTTGTACTCCATCCTGACAAATTCGCATATGCTGGAAAGTCATTGATTGTCTACAGTAATGCTGTGTGCAACTAGAAGAATTGTTTCTTATCTGCGTCATATGTTTGAATACCACTGTACCACAACAGTTTCAGTTCATCAATCAATAGCTGAAGATAAACATTTATTGCATTTTCTAGTTGCTTGGGTCCTGGGATAAGGAGTGTCAACATTATGAATGAAGATCGCATGCATAGCCATGGGGGTAAGTTGTAAGTTATCATGACCATCGGCCATATGGAATATGATGGATACATGCTTTTGAATGGATTGAATCCATCGCTTGCAAGACCTACTCTCACATTCCGTGACTCCTTTATGAATAATGTGTGATTCTCATTAAATCTGTTCCACTCATCAGAATTTGTTGGATGACAGATGCGTCCATCTTTCGAATTATTATCCTGATGCCACGACATCAGTTTTGTTGTTTTACTGGAAATGAATAAGCGTTGTAGCCTAGGGATCAATGGAAAATAACGGAGAACCTTCTCCGGTTGTTTCTTTCCGCCAGTGTTTGTTGATTTACTCACCTTACATCTCTCCTCACCACATTCAGGACAGTTAGTTAACCTTGAGTACTCGTTTCTGTATAGGACACAGTCATTACGACAAACATCAATCTTCTCGCATTTTAGTCCAAGCCCACGTATCTGCTTCTTTGCATCATATCATGACTTAGGATATCCAGTAGGATTATTTAACAGATCTCTAATAAATTTCAGAACCTCAAACATTAATTTCGCTGTGGCTCTATTCATCACTTTCATCTGAAATAATTTCAGAAGGAATGACAACTTCGACATTGACGTTATTCCAGGAGTAATTAAATCCTCTGCTGCCTTAACTGCATTGTACAACTCATTACTATCTGGTAATGTCTCATCATCATCTACATCCTCATGGTCAGCTGCTCTCATATCATGTAACATTTCGTCCAATTTATCTCCTTGATTACCATCACTTCCTTCAAAGGCTTCAATTGTCTCATTCCTAACTTCTCTCATTAGTTTACCATGAGCTGTCCAATTTACGTAATGTTGCCATCAACCGTTACATATTACATGCTCCAAAACTATGTCTCAGTCATGGAAAACCCATTCAAACACTATCTACATGGGCATAAAATCAGCTGAAGGAATTCACCTCATCTCAATATCTTCCTATCATCATGAAATGCCCACTCCAGAAACAAAATCACTCCACTCTTGTAGTCGTGGTAATTCGAATTCCTCATACTAATCCATGACTTATCCATGATAATTATCCTAAATGTAAAAGACAACCACTCATAAGTTGGACTCGAATAAGGTAAGAATGTGTATTTTAGATCATTCATAAGCCATACTCGAATAAAGAAGAAATGCGCATTTTAAGAAGATTTTCACTTGATAGCCCATCCTTGAAGATTTGATCACAACATTACTTTTTACATGCAATCAGTGTTTGAAGAAATTTCGGTAGCAGATTCCCGCACTTCTCCAGTATACCCCCAAGACTAACCTTAACAACATCCCCAATAGCCCCCACTAAAGGGTTCTTCGGGAACAGAGCTAAGATTAGTTGGTATGCCGGAGAAGAGCGAGAAAATGCAACCAAAATTTCTCCAAACACTAGCTACATGTAAGAAGTAACCCTAAGTTATGATCAAATCTTCAAGGACCCCCTTTGTTCAGAACTTCTCTGAACAAAGGACGACGACACTTTTGACATGTTATAAAGATAACGCATCGTACATGTACGTGAGGTATACACATACTCTGTATTATCCATATAATATGATCATAAGTCTCGACAGGCTAGTATTTTGACATAATTATATCCCTCCTACAACCGGTTGCCTAGGGGTTAGAATTCCTATTATTTGTCATTACCGTGCATCTAAATTTGTGTGTGTATATCTACAAAGTTGTATTAAAAGTTGTAATAAAACACGTTTACAATCATGGATGTTAAACCTTAAAACCCTAAATTGTAACCTGAAACCATAAAATCAAAACCCAAACCCTAACCCTAACCCTCTAAACCTAAACCTAAATCAAAGTTTGAGCAGAAATGAGGACACAAGAATATCCGCCCTAACCAGTTCTCAACTAAGTTAAGTAGGGTTAACCCACTCACCAACAAAAAAAGACTAACGAAATGACATTTATGGTTAACCTCCCCTTCTTTCCTTGTCCAATCTTTCCATCCAAACGGAGGCTCTTATTTTTACGACGATAACAACCCCCTTATCTTCCTTCCCCATCTCGACTCATGCACCCAACATCCTTATTTAAAGCATCCCACCGCAAAACCCTAAACCCAAATTAAACCTTACCTAAATCAAACCTAAAACCTAAATCAAACCTAACCATAAAACCTAAACGCAAACTCTAAACCAAAACCTAACACCTAAACCCTAATTACTTCAATCCAAAACCTAAAACTTAAGCCCTAACTCTAAACCAAATACCAAAACCTATGTCCTAACTCTTAAACCCTAAACTCATCCCACATCTTACTACTATAAATAAATCAAATTGACATGTGGGCATACCCCACATGTTACATTACATTCACATTTAATTCACAAGAGAAATTTAACATCAAATTCAATTAACATGCAATAATTTAAATCAAATTTTACATTAAATTAAAAACTATAAAATTATTTTATTATCAACAAAAATAATAAAATAGATAAATAAAATTTTACAAAAATTTAAACAAGGGGTGTAGGAAGAGGGGGCAGGGGGTTGGCCATGGTAAGGGGGAGGAGGAGGGGGATGTGGCAGAGAGGGGAAGGTGGAGGAGGGTTGGGCGATGGGGGAGGAGGATGGGTGGGGGCAGGGGGATAAATGGTGGCTGCTGGTGGTGGTGGTGGTGGCGGTGGTGGTGGTGTTGGTGGCTGGTAATGGTGCTGCTGTTGGTGGTGATGGTGGTGCTACTGTTGGTGGCGAGTGGTGGGGGTGGCGGTCTTGGTGCTAGTGGTGGAGGGGGGCGACGACGAGGGGGAGGGGAAGGCCGGTGACGAAAGGGAGGGGAAGGAGGAGGCAGGCGGAGGAGGAAGAAGAGGAGGAGGAGGCCTAACTGCAACGATGTCGGCCGCGAAGGAGGAGGGGTGCTGTTGGTGTTGGGGGTCACGGAGGAGTCGAGGTGGAGGAGCCATAGCGAGGGCCAAGGAGGAGCCAAAGCGGAGGAGCTCGCGCGGGTGCAAGAGGAGTCGCGTGGGTGCAGGAGGGTTAAGGAGGAAGAAGAAATTTAGGAGGAAGGGGGAGGGAGGCGAGGCGGGCATAGGGATTTTAGTCAACTTTCTCGACTGTTCTTCATAAACGGTTGGCAATAACTCTTTTGCCGATCGTTATGACCGAACGGTCGATGATAAGTTTTGAAAATTTGTCGACCTGTGATGGCGGATTATGAAAAGATTATCATCGATTGTTAATATAGAAACGGTCGACTATATAGTTATTCTCAACCGTTGTAAACGATCTACAATATTGTCAACTAGACATCTTGAAATTACTTTAATTTTATCGACCATTATATATTGAACGGTCAATAATTCCTTTTATTCTAGACCGGTTATACATAAATGGTTGAGTAAAGTCTTATTTTTTACCGTTTATAACAGTCGAAATTGATTTCAACCTTCTACAGGTGGAGAAATTAATTATCATATCTTTGACGATCGATTTTATTGAAATAATCGAAAATAATATTATTACTGACCGTTACTTTAATAATCAATAATTTTCGTCACAAATACTACTATTTCTACTAGTATATATATGTATTAGCTTTATACATGAGTAGAAAGTGCCTGACTGGCCATTCGATCATTTCGTATTTGTCTATTTGTTGTGCTACAATTGATTATTTTTTTTCATATATATTAGATATTCGATCTTCTAAGGGCTAATATTTTTGTTATTAAACGTACTTTAGGTGAACTGGTTCCTGCGACGAAGTTCGAGTACTTTTAATAGTATATTTAATATTAAGAACAGAGGATATGAAGCATATAGGTTGCACGTAAGTTATAGGGAGCTTAACTAATAATTTTCACTGTAACTAATGTTTTAAAACGAGATTTGAGAACCAAGATCACTTTTTACAAGTATATGATATATAAAATTTTAAGTTAATATGATATTCTTATTCTTCTTCATATTGAAGGGAGATAAATTTCAATAGTGTTAAATTTTGTCCCATTTAATGAAGTAGCGCAAATCCTTTGATTTCAATGAAACTCAGGGCACTTTATATTTATTTTTAGATGATTTCGATCCCCATTTTCTTATTTTGAAATGCTAACTGTGTATAAAGATAACAATTAGGCTATACGTAACTCTTCCCAGGGGTGGTGTTGCAGGCATATTTTTGACATACACGAAATTGGGCTCAAGCCCGGCTCTCATGATTTATAAGGGTGACACAAATCTTCTAACTACAATAATTTAGTTCACTTGGAAAGGGAAAGGCTCATACGTCTTTGGGGATAATCAATGTCCTCCCAGGAAATCGGCTAAAAAATTTGTGAAACTTATCTGAGACTTCCTCAACGGGATGAATGAATGCAAGAAACTATCAATCTGTATGCACATAAGTGATACTTCACAAAATTTAATTACAAACATGCATATTACATGCCACCACACAGGCTTCCCAGTGATCACATTGAAGCCTTGTTTAGTAAAGAAAATAAGCTTGTGGAATAAGTAGAAAAATAGGAAAGAAGTGAAATAAATGGTGGAATAAGTGAGTTAACCCATTTAGATATTAGACGTGTTAAGTGACGTGCTAAAGTTATTCCGTATAGATGGGTGGAATAAGTTCCAAGCATTTCCAGGCGTGTTAGCTCATTTCCAGACGTGTTAAGTAATGTCTTAAACATTTAACACGCGAAACAAACGGAACCTGAACAATTCCACAGGTGCTCTTCTTGAGGATGTAATAATTACTGGTGTTTTAAAGATCGAAGTGAATCGTCAATTTAACTGATTCAATCGAAAATTGATATGTTACCGGTCGGACCTAGCATTTCAGATGATAAAAGTTAAAAACATTGTAAATTAATTAAAAAGGAGTTGGATGGATCGATTTGATTAAATCAATCATTCGATTTCATCATTCTTTTAAGAGTGAAAACTTTAAAAAAAAAAAAAATTACATGTGACTTTAAAATTTAAAATAAAAATTTAAAGATATATATATTCTTCAAGATTAAGTTCTCAATTTTGATTATACCTTTAATTTTTTTAATATTAATAAAAATATATTAATTTTAATATAATTAGAATTACAAAATAACCTTTCATATCTCCAATAATTCTTTTATTAAAACATTGATTCAAATCGATCAGATTTGATTAAATCAATAAAAATTAATCTAAAATTCTCACGGTTCAAATTTTTTGCACGTTAACATCATGTTATCGTAGATTTAATCGGGATATAAATCCCCCGTTGAAAAATTAAAAAATCAAATTAATACCTAACCAATTTAATAATTAATTTAATTTTTAAAATATTAATAATTACACTTGCAGGCCACTGGGAGGTTGATACTTGCCAGAGCCCCTCGTTGTCACCCAAAAGGTTACAGGATCAAATGGCATGATTACTGCATTTACCCTCTCGTAGAATTAGAACAAAAAACTCTGGATCACATAACATCGCCCCACCCCAATAGCCTAAATCATAAATATCGAAAGACGAAAAGGAGCTGAATGAGAAAAACAAAGGAAGGGCAGGATCAACACCTCTATGCCCACAATGCAAAGATAATTGATAGAGATGATGAATGGGTTGGGAGAGATGATTAGATGGAAATAGACGGAATCAGGAGCTTTGTGTTTTGCATGCGTCCAACAATAGTGTTGGGAGGGGGTGGATGATTCATTTAATCTACCTCGAGAATTTTAAGAAATTTTATAATATTGATTTTAATCAAGCGAACGTTGGAAGCCGTCTTCTGGGGACGTTATGTGTGCTATAATCGTCGATAGTAATAATAAAGCAGAAGCACGTTGGAGTGCACGCATGCACACATAATCATGATCACGTGGACATTTCATTTTATTTCTTTCTCCTCGATTTGATGGGACTCTTTGATGGCAAACAAGTACAAATATCTATTAGTAATTTTCTCTGCTGAAGATGTACCAAATTGAGAGAATACTTTTATAAGGTCAAGGTTGGATATTTCATTTTTTTTTTTTTTTTTTTTTTGTCCCCTTGAAGTGATGGGACTCTTTGATAGCAAGTAAGTACAAAATTTTATTAGTAATTTTCTCTACCGAGGATGTATCTATACTTTTATAGGGTTAAAGTTTGGAGGGATTTCTAATTTCAATCGTAACTGACTCTATTTTAACTACCAACCATCAACATAGTTTCTTTTATTTGATTCGACTAATCTATTAATAGAAATTAGACCTAATTGAATTATTTATCTAAGGCATGTGAACCAATTTTATAGGAAAATTCCAATAGGAATTTGTTATCTTGTGGCTAAAGTCGAGTTTATCAAAATTGTGGTTTTGATGCAAAGTCGAGTTGGTTTTTCTTAAGTAGTAAATGAGGGACATCCCTTGTTTTGAGAGATACCCTCAGTGTAACTTACCTAAGGGTTAGTTTACTTAGAGGGTTAGGAAAGTAGTGTTAAGAAATATGAAATTAGTGTTAACCTGCAATTGTTTTACTTGTAGGGTAGTGTTAACAGTAATTTGTGTTTACTTGAATTGGTATTAAGCTATGACGTTAACCCTTGTGGCATTTACTTGTAGTGGTGTTAGATATATAAAACATAAGGAGTGATAAAGACACGAGCGGTGTACGATTTTAACACAGGTTTAGTTAACACCAACTGAAACTGGTGTTCGACAAACCTATGTTAAAGTGGCTAAGTCTAAGTTAGTAAATGGAGGGTTAAGT
Source organism: Thalassia testudinum (assembly GCA_037157565.1). Lineage (NCBI taxonomy): Eukaryota > Viridiplantae > Streptophyta > Magnoliopsida > Alismatales > Hydrocharitaceae > Thalassia > Thalassia testudinum. Next base: position 48,120,192 of record JAZHRO010000002.1, read on the forward strand.
GGTCAAGTAAATGGGGATTAACCCTCCTTTTGAGTGGTTGGCCCCCCAAGTAAACTAGACCTAATGGCTAGTTTACTTGGGAGGTTAGGAAAGTGGTGTTAAGAAATGTGAAATTAGTGTTAAGTCACAATTGTGTTTACTTGCAGAGTGGTGTTAACACCAGTTTAGCATGTTGTGATTGGAGGAGAAGAGGTGATGTGGCTAAGAAGATGAGGTGACATGAATTAGGTGGCATTATGTGAGTGGATGGGATGTAAGGACATGGCTTGATGGAGGTAGAAGGAGAAGGTGGTGTGGAGGCTAGGATAAAGGGGTAGATGGCATGGGAATTTAGGTTAGGGGCTTGGTGGCATGGGAATTAGGGTTCAATGGAATTAGGGCGAGGTGTAGGCTAGGGTTAGGTGGACTTATTTGGTGGAGAGGAGGCTACTAGATCTTGTCTTCACTCCTTCATTGGTTTACCTTAGCTTAGGTACTCATAAATTAAGTATGATCTTTACTTCTTCCTTGGATTAGCTTAGCTTAGGCACTCCTAAAAAAGAAAATAAACACTTATTAATAGCTAAGCCCCAAGAGACATGAACAACCCTAAAATGCACTAATGCTTAAAATGCCTTAATTCTCATGCAATTATGCAATAATTGCTACTCGACTAACATAAATTAAACATGAAATAGTCGGTTATTCTTGTATTCATCAATGGATAGTAATCATACGGAGAGTTTGGTTGACGGTTTATATATTGAGAAGGAGCTAATGAATTTTGGGTAGGTGATCCATAAGGTTCAAGTGAGGAGTCATTTATAAAGGAGTTAATAGATGGGCAGTATTTAAATTGAAATTTTCGTTGATCTTGATTATAGTAAGAATTGGCCATGTGTGCACATGAAGAAAGAAACTAACCAATCAATCACACAAATGATGACAATGCCATCATTCACCATAACTAGCTTAAATTAGTTGAAATCAAGAGATAAATGCTCCTAAATGATCGCATGAGGATACTAATTCCACTCTGATCCATTCTGAAAAGAAGAAAAAAGAATAAGGCTAAATATGCAGTTTTTGTAAATCCCTACTTGGAGGGGATGAGATCAGCGTGACGTAAAAATGCGAAATTAAAATATAACAATCTCACAAAAAATAGACAAACACACAAATGGCACAATTATTTTTAGGTGGAAACCCAACCCGGCTGAAAACCACCACCTAACCCTCAAGAGTTAGGATTTTCCGATCAACCAAGTTGATCAAATCCACTAAACGAATCACTTAACGAGGGTGATTCAACCTCAATTACAACCACGCTACAAGTGCGATGGTAGAGTTCCTCAACCCCTTTTCTTTATAAGAAGGATTTTGTCCCTCGATGGAGACAGGAATTCGCAACGCAAATACCCAACCAAATAACAAAGTAAAATACAAGTAGAAATCCTATAGAGCCACAAAGATATTCTTAAACTAAGCTTCTATAGGAGTTAGGATGCTTCCCTTTGCTGGAAGTGCATTTAATCGGTGACGCGGGTGCGTGAGCCACGCAACGATGCAACGGTACTCTTGTGAACTACGGCGGGAGAGCATGTGCGCAAATGATCGATGCTCTCTAGATGTAGAACTTTAAGCTTGGAGAGCAAGAGCTTCAACAACTTCTCTTGGACACAAAAGATGTGGAAAGTGGTTTGCTTAGTGTGTCTTGGTGTGTATTTGAGGGGCAAAGGTTTCCCTCTATTTATAGAGGCCCTAGGAAGGCTTTAGAAGGCCTTGGAAGGCTTCCATAGCTGTTGGGTACAAGCTCCAAGAAAATCAGGCCGAAATCAGGATTAATCATTACACTGACAGAGTTATCAGACGTCTGATCCTAGCATCGGACGTCTGGAAAACCAGTTTAAGACATCTGGGAACAAAGTCAGACATCTGAATTGTAACGACCCGATTTCTGAGTCCCTACGAGACACGAGAACCGGACTGACTCGGCTAATCCCAAGACCTAGTCGTCCAACGAGGAAGTAACCAAAAGAGCAGTAAAATAAACCACATTCAACATGAAATATAACTAGCAGTAACAAAAAACAACAGTAAGGAAAAGAACTACTACAGCATGTACCACCACAACAGTAGAACAACATTTATAATATAACAAGAACTGCGAGTAAAGAAAAGTACAGAAAGTAACAAAAACTACTCACTATAGTGGAACAAAAATGGCACAAAAGAACAGTGGTAACTCTACTGGACCCTACTCAGCCCAGCATCCTCTGCAGCCGCTGACCCTGGCTGCTCAACACCTGGTCCTGAAAAGTAACGAGTGTAACACATCAGCGAAACGCTGAGTAGAGTGGCAGCTAAACTAAAGAAGCAGTAAAGTGTACAGTAGTTGTTTTATTTTCTTTCTTTCTTTATTTACGTCTTTCTATTGTTTCATAATTTATCTATTTCTCAGATCCTTCACTTGATCTCGAATGTTCCTCGTGGGAACGATCTTGATTGCAGTCTTTTCCGAACAGTAGAAGTAACACGTCGTGCTCTCCTGGCCGGGAGAGTCCCCCGTGGTGATCCTACTCTCAGTCAACCACCCCAAGGTCACTGACAGACGTAACGGTGACTACGGCACGCACGGTAAACGCACGGGTAGCTAACCCGCACTGGCACGCGGTTAGTCATTTCCGTTAACGGGTGCGCCCAAAGCACAGCACGGAACCAGTATAGGGCAGAGCCCTGTCAGTAACAGGGGTCCAACCCCTCCACAGTAACCAAACAGGGGCTTTGCCCCTGCACAGTCCGCGCACCCTCGCCTAACTACCCTGGTTTCCCCAGTGGGCCTAACAAGTCGATGTAGGTGAGCTAGCAGAACCCCGGGGCCCGTGGGGTAACTAGTACTCGCTCTACACTAGTAGCTCTCCTCGGTACTGTGTACACGAGGGCCAACAAGTCGGTACAAAGTGGCCAGACCTAACCCCGGGTCCCTGGAGCGGCTAGCTCCGCTCTGCACTAAGCAGGTAACATGTCTGACACTACTACTCAAGAGACAATGCACCTCCACATCTTTCCTTCTCAGTTCCATTTCATTCCCTTTCCAGGAGTTCTACTCCTAACTCCCCATAGGGTTCCAGCTCTTTTCACTCAGCACATTCAGGTTTCACCCTTTCAGTTTCACGTTCATACAACCCATATTCTCAAACATGTTCATTTATTCATAACAGGCAGCTGTTAAAATCAATTTATATGCAGCTACTATTTCCTTTCCACAGTTTCCAAGACTACAATATCTATATTCATTTCACTAGTTTTCCAGTCCTAGGATTCATGCCATACCCTAGGATCTATCATTCAATCTAGTTTTCCGACCTTAGGATTCATGCAACACCCTAGGATCTATCATTCAATCTAGTTTCTCATTCCTAGGATTCATGCAATTTCTTAGGTTCTATTAATTGTTCCACAATTGTAACAAATTATGTTAATAATTTCTAAAGCCACTCTACCAGCTACAACGGAAGTACTGGGGGCGTGGTCGGAAATCCCACGCGCCTCCGCAACCCTCGAGACTGCAATGGAACGGGATCCTAACACAAGGATCAAATACAAGGAGTTTCTCAGAACAGTATATAATTACTGTAGACGGGTAAAGGATCTTATTCCGAAAAGAACACAACTCGAAATACGGAAAACGGACTCCGAACGGGCCCTAAACGGGTCGAAAATGACGAAACAGTCCAAAATCAGACGTCTGGAACCTCTTCTAGAGTCTTAAAATGTGGGTCAGATGGTACCTTCGTTCTACGTAGTCTCTTAGACGTCCAGAAGCCTGCGGGGGCGTCTGGCCTAGTTCCCAGACGTCCGATGGTCACCCCGGATGTCTAGAAGTCGTTCCCGTCGTCTGGACTGCGGCCAGACGTCTGATTCGCGTTGGACGCGAATCTCAGATCCTGCACGTACCCACTCATCGTTCTCAGTACAACGGTCGCAGAAAAGGACGAAGGACGAAAATAACTTACTTGCCAGACGTCTGGACAGTCCTCCAGACGTCTTCACCGTCATCTGGTTGGAAGCCCAAACGTCTGATTCTGGAAAAACTTCCAGAATCAGATCTCGACGCGCTCTCCGCCCGCGACGCACGGTCGCACCGCGCCTTGTCCGCCTGCTGCTCGAGCTGCCGCAGCCCTCCCGCGTCACTCCGCGCCCGCTGCTCCCCCGTCGGCCGGCTCCAGCTGCCCCGGCAAGCTCGAGCCCTCACGGCCGAGCATCTCCTCCCTCGCGCAACGCCTCCTCCCGCACACCCGCCGCGGCTGCTGCTGCCGCCGCTCGCTCACTCTCGCACTGGCTGGAAGAAGAAGAAGGGAGCGGAGGAGATGAGAGTGAGCGAGAGGGCGAGGGCCCTTTTAAAGCTGCACGGGGAGAGAGAGCGAGAGAGAAGGGCGCAGCCTGTGCCCACAAGAGGAGAGGGAAAAAAGAGGGGCATTTGCAAGTCTGCGCGCGCAAGCGTGCAGACGAAATCCACCGTGTCGCAGAAATTAAATCCCAAACGTCTGGTCAGACGTCTGGGCCACCTCCGAGACGTCTTAAAAGACGTTTTGAAGCTGCTTTCGTAACATGAATAGAGGCGGGTTTCCTTCCTGACTTGAATCAGATCTAAACAGGGTTCTAGTAAATTGTCATTAGACGACATACAGGACGTCTGGAATGAAATCTGGACATTTGGAAACCTACTTTTCTGCGGAAATGGATTCCCAAGGGAGTGCAACTGCTATAAAATCTCTGAGAAGAGATTTTGGGTCAGCGAAGGCAAAACGGTCATGTATCAGACATCTGGGGTCCTCTACGAACGTTTGACATGAGACTAACGATCATTTCCTTCAGTGTTTACTAAGGCAGCAAACGGTCCACTAATTGGACATCTGGTAAAGTCATCAGACGTCTACTGAGACATCTGGACTAAAGTCTGGACGTCTAATTTCATCAGATATAATTAACTAAGTCCAACCTAAACATTATCGGACGTCTGAGTCAATAGTCAAACATCTTAAAAGTCATTATCAGACGTTCGATTTTCATATTAGACGTCTGAAAAGGTTGTTTGAACCCTATTTTGGTTTTCTAAGTTCTTTACAGAAAAACCTAAGTATCCTAGGGTTGTGCAGGTGTTCCTCGGACTACTGTTAGGGTTCTTTGAGGCTCTTTAACATGATATTCTAAGAAACAAAAAGAGCAAGAAAATAAAGATAAAAGTACATAGAAAGAGATAAACAAAATTCTATCCTATTCTTCTTGTCCTTCCATCTTCAAGTTATCGCTCCACGTGAAGCTCCTCTGTTCTCCATCAAGTTCCTCTAATCCGTCCTGGATGTAAGCTCGAACTCCGTCTAACCACGTCTCCATTTGCAATTAACTTGAAATCTAAGACTTCAAGTGCAAATGTTAAATGACACGTGTTTTGTTATCATCAAAATAAACGATCGCGGTGCTCTAACACCAACAGTTTTAACATCACATCATAAATGCAGAGTAACCATGGGATTATCCAGGGGTCAATTAGAGGTCAATTGAGCATTAAAGGCTAAGAAGTAGATCCGAACTGACAGAAACAAGGCTTTATGCATTTCAAGAATCGAATTAGTACACAAAATCCTAATTCTCAACCCCACTTGAATTGAAGAGGTTCTGGTCAAGATAAAATTCATCTAAACCTCATAAAATTCATAGAAAAATATTATAAGAGGTTTGGTACCCTTGATTTGATCATCTGAATCTATTTTGACCTAGAATAGAGTTTCAGATGGAATTTTGCCCTAATTTAGGTTTCTGTGCCATTAGTTCCTTGGGTCCAAATTAGGTTGGTATCAAAATTTGGGTCCCATCAGAGTCCATCTTGACCTAGTTTGTACTCCAGTCCCTAAAACCTTTATTTCCTATACTTAGACCCCTAGCTTTCGAAATTCCTTGCAAATAGGGCCCTAGTTTTCTCGTCTTCTTCACTTTTAGGTCCCGACTACCATTGCTAAGTCAACTGACCTACATAGCCCTTTGACCAAGCTTAAAACCCCATCAATCCTACACCAAATCCTACCAAATTTGGTGGGATTGATGTTCACACACTGAGGAATTATCTAAACCCAATTTAAGTCATGAATCTTGCGTAAGAAGGGCGCGTGAATCCAAGGAAATCCGTGGGGTTTCTTAATTCCAAGCCGAGGCTCAATTAGGCCTCTTTCTTCATTTAGAGCTCGATCCTGAGCTCTATAAAGAGCCACGAAGTTTTGTGGTCATTTTCAGTCTGGTTAGGCCTCAAAATTGCTTGTCCTTCTCTCTCTGGCTGCCTCCGATCGCGACTCTGACGACCTTCCTCAATCCCTTCTTTCTAGCCACCCAATGGCCAAATTGGGTGGCCTAACATCCTCACCTCCTTCCTCTGCGTCTCGCCAGCCACAGCAGGAGCATTCCCCTCCTTCATCCTCGCTGCTCGACCTTACCGGAGGCATCTTCTCCCTCGGCGTCAACCAATCATAGCCGGCACCAAATCCCCTCCTCTTCGTCCATAAGTAGCCTCTCCCTCTCTCTCCCTAGCTCTAATTTGACCCTCTCTCCTAATTTAGCCACCAAACCACACTCTTCCCCATCGTCTTCTTTGCGTCCAGCAAAGCTTTGACGAGCTTCGCTCGGCTGGCACACACACTCACACAACCTGCAACCACTACCATAACCTCCCTCTTATCCCAGGGATTAAAAGCCCCAACTTTATTGGAGCTTTCGACCCTTGGAGACCTCCATAAAACAACACACCTTGCCGCCACCTTCTCTAAATTCGACCACCCTCCACAGACCTCTAACGACCCAACCACCCACACCGTTAGCTTCACCTCACCTCGACGAAGCTTTCCATATGCTTAACTAAGCCCTAGGGCCGTGTTTTTCGTGCAGGCTCTTTCGCCGTCACCATCCTCTTCTCCGGTGCCAACCAACGTCATCCGGCCGTCAATCAACGCTACTACCACATCCAGGACCTACGGAATCCCTCGACGAAGCTACCTGCAACGTCAATCGAACAAAACAACAGCAGCAATTACTCCAATTCGAGCTTCGACCCTCTGCAGCTACACGCAAGAAAGAGCGGGATTTTAGTCCCACCTCGTAAGCTTCAGACATTCCAAAAGCACATAAAAGGAAAGAGTGAACAGGCCTTGTCACCTCTTCACATGAGGGGTGAGGTCCCTCTTACTTCTTACCCTTCACTCCTCGCTCACCGTTCACAGCCGGTGAGCCTCGACTTGACTCGAATCTGATTACCCATTTAGCGACCCGATTAGAGGAAATTTGAGGAGGAAGGGGGTGGTTTTGCATCGGGTTTCGTGCACACATGTGCCTCGATATTCGTACCCACACACTCCAACACTTAAGCGTTTCAAAAGGCTTACTTCTGAATTGGCTGAGGCTCATGCTTAGTGCTCTGTGTTGTTGGCTCTGGTACTGTGGACATATTTAAGATTGTGCTGACGTGGAAATTGAGAGTTAGTGGTTCAAGACCACTGTTGAGAAATTAAATCGGTTAATTACATTGTGATATGTGCTTAAATGAGGGATTTAAGTGATGATTTAAATTATCATTTTTAGAGTGTTTCGATTCTTTTTATCCCATTATTTTCTGAGATACAATTTGGTCTATTATTGAATATATTGCATATCTTTATTATTGTGCCCATCTGTTTTATATCGCTATCAGTGTGTGAATTTCATATTTGCTCCCTACGAACGATCTCAAACTCAATTCTTGTTTTCGAGCACTTACAAATTTAAATGTTGTTGCGATTTTCGTCACTATACTACAACACAATATTTTATAACGATTTTCTCTTCCAATAGTGGAATTTCACCCCAAGATACCTAATGCTAATGCCTTTCAAACCCAAACTAAATTTTGTTAACGTTTGAATTACTTGGTCAATTAGGCAAGTGGGACCCACTTGGACAATTTGCACGGTGATTCACCCAAGCGGTTAACACGGTTACCACACTATCTTACCTTATCATCGGTGGTTCCAAGTAAAGCCTTAAGTTGATGTAAATCAAATCCCAAAGCAATAGGAAAATTAAATCCAACCTTGAGGCAAGTCTACTTGATTTTAATGGCTTAAGATTAAAGTGCATGGAATGTGGTGGGAGTTATAAGGATCATTGCCCTTAAAAATCAATTCAATTATTTAGTGAAGAGCAATCAAGCAATCAATGAAAGCCTAAAACATGCAAGAATAGGAGTCATGCAAACACAACAAAATACGATACACAAAATCGGAAGACGTGCATGAGGGGAAGGATGAAGCAGGATGAGAGAGTTGGAAGAAAGTAGAGCAACAAGCCATAGCAAACAAGTAATAGACTCGATGCTCCACCAATCATAAAGGAGTTGCGAAGAGAGTATGGAGTTAAGAGTCTAGGTACAATCTCCAAAAAATAGCAAATAAAACTCTCCCTCACCAAAAAACAAAAAACTAATTCCTAAAGTTAGTCCTAAATGCAATGCCAAGATGCGGAGCCTCCATGATCCTTCACGCATGCCCTCTGATGTCCACCTATGTAATTGGCCACCATGAATTTTCTCCAAGAAGATGTACCTGCAAGATGCATAAACTACAAGAAACCAAATACAGACTAACTATATGCATGAGCTAAAGTAAAAAGTAATCTAGACCCATTACCTCCTTGGCAACGATGTCAAAAGACTAATCATGAAATTTGCAAGAATGATAAGAGCGTTGTTATCCGCAAAAACATGATTGTTTACAAAATTTTAAACTCTCAAAACAAATAGGAATAGATATAGCAAGAGTCTAAGTCCTTAGGGAGGAAAAATTGTCTAAATTACTAATTACTAACCTATACTTTTTGTTTTGCACTTTTGGAGATTTTTCATTTTTTTTTTGAAATTTTATAATGAGAAATAAGACACAATCCTAAAGTTAAAGACTAATCCTAAACTAATAAATCAAAATTGCAAGTGAATCAAGAAATTAACTACGAACTACAACTACTAAACTAATCGCTAAACTAATGAACATAAAAATGAACCACTGAAGAAAAGTTTATTAATGCAAAACAATGTCAAAATTACAACTAAAGAGAGAGAGCAAAGAGAAAAAGAAATAGAAGAGCAAGGGGAGATTTTTGGTGTGGTGGTGATGAGTAGAAGGTGGAAGCGAACATCGATTATGGTAGTGGAGAGGCAGAAATACGTTGAAGAGTCTCCATACTCAAGAGAGAGGGGAATGGGAAGATAGGAGTAACAATAATTATAAGAGATAAAAATATGAATTGAGGGAGGATCTTGGGAAGTATTTATAGTCCTTTGAATCCCTAAAATATTTAGAATAATGCAAATTTTGTCTCCCATAATTTTAGAAAATTTAGGAGGCTTTGAAAACTATAAATCTCATTAAAAATGAAATTATTTCCTTAATTTTTTTCATAGAGATAGGATTAGACTTCTTTCCTTTCTTTTTTTTCATTTTGTTTTCCATGCCCCAAATAAGAATGACCCAATTGGGCCTTTTGCGTGCATGGCTTAGAATAAGCTCCAAGGGCACTTCCCTTTTTCAAATTCCTTTTTTAAGCTTCCTTTTCTTTTCTCTCTTGTCCTTTGCCTATCTTTCTTTGCTTTGTGCAAGCATCTTTTTTTATTTCTTTCTTTGTGATCAACTTTACATCTCATACTCTTTAATTTGAGACCAATATTGTCTATATTTTTTCCTCATTTTCTTTTTCCTACATCAAAATTAAAGAAATTAGGTTATTTTTAGATTTGAAAAAATGAAAAATAAAAAATTCAAAAAATGCCTAAAAAATAACTAAAAATTGGTGAAAAAATTATATAAAATTGTGGTGTGATCACGCACCTGCTCCACCTTTGAAGAGGGTAGCATTAGGTGAATCATGTTGCCATTACCACAAGGCAAAAGGGCATGTAACCGAGAACTATCCTAATTTGTAAGACTAGATTAAGTACCAAATGCACCATGGAAATCTAACTCAATACATTAAGTGTGATGAAAAAGACCTAAAGGGGAAGAAGCCTATGAATAACCCCTAAGATTTCCACTATGAAATATTACACCAACTGTGTAAAACTAGTATGGTCAATGGTAGGAGAGAGGGCCGAGGAAGAGGATGTCAAAGATGCCCTTGAGTTGCAAGGCCTGAGTCAAGCACCATCAAAAGAAGAATATCAGTCTAGAGCCCAGAAAAGGCTACAGAGTCTTGAGTCGATCAATGTGGGCAAGGATTGGCTTCTGCCCTTGTGGTCAAACTAATCTTCAAGGTCAATGCCATCCCACACTCAAGGAGCAAGACAATCCATCAAGCCAACTTGATCGAGGCACCCTTTGGCAGTATCATGAAGCCAACACACCCTATTGGGATTTGAACAGATTATTGCAGCCTTCTTTCAACAACTACCTGACTTGGGTAACCACTTTGACTTGCTTCTGATCACCTTTCTTGTAGACTGATAGGACCAACCCTACTTGCTTGTGGATGAGGGAAGCATCGTCATATGTTATTTCTTAAGACTCGCAAAAGCTTGGGCTTTAAAGAAAAAGGCATCATCCCCACGATCCCTAAAGTGGCTATAGATTCAACACCCGCAAGACTATGTCGAAGGGAGAGACTAAGCTTACAATCACCACCATTAGAGATGGAAGAGTGTCTCTCAATTAGATAGCCACGCTTATGGTGGGAATAATGATAGCCATATTTGATGCCATAGCACGATGGCCAACTACTCATGCCTTAGTCGCTCTAGCATCCTCGTACTTTTAAGAGGTCATCTTTAAGTCCCCAACCATGATTAGCATTGTCCATGGGGACCAATCAACAAGGTTCAATCTTCTCCACGTCAAGCTTGAGTGGACACTTTAGAAGATTGTCCTTGAGCTTAAGCGAACAATGATGTCCCCTCGCTTGAACAAGAGGTATGACAAATATTGGTCCTTCTAGTAGTATTAGAAGCCTTAGGAGTTTCCCAATGAATGAAGCCTCCCTTCAATTGCAGGGATAGGGTGCTCTAGGAAACCTCTATTGGCCTGCCATTGATGAGACCCATGTCACTTAGCTGAAGCCGTTGTTGGGTGGTCTAGTTGGTGGAAAATCAATGCTTGGCCATCATCTACAAGGTGCTCTCACCTAGTCCCTAGAGGAGGACCTTTAGAAAGGTAGGCATTCTTCTCATTTCTTAGTTTTATCATTCTATTTCCTTTTCATGGGGGATTGGCCACATTTGGTCCCTACACCTAATGGTGGGCAAAGCACTCCCTGCTGTTGGCCTCACTAAGGGAGTAGGTTTGTACGATGATCCTTTTACCCCACTTGAAAAGTTGTTGTCACTTCAAAAAGGGCAAAAAACAAAAGCTACAAATTGCTCTTCTCGAGGAAAGCATCTCACTAGCCCCTCCAATATAGTTGTTGAGTCCCATAAACCCAAGCGCAAATGCAAGGAGAAGAACGAGGGACTGAAGAGGTGTCTCCTATTCAAGGTCAGGTGTGGATGTTCGAAAAGGCCCATCAAGTGTTAGAAGAGTCCTCCAATGAAGAGGTGGAGGTAGGACCTAGAGCAGTCCATGACCCAACTAGCCAATGTTGTTGCTTCAACTCCTACTTTAGATGATGCAACCACTACTACTATGAATGCTCAGGCTCTTGAAATAGGGCTTGCAACTATAGCCATAGTCCATGAAACCACCATAGTAGGGGCTAGTGAAGGGCTAGTCGAGAAGATTCCCACCCAAAGGGAGGGAGAGAGAAAGGAGCTATTCAGTCGTATCATATTAGGTCCCTACAAAGGTGAATATAGCCAACTAGTTCCTTAAGCATTAGAGGTCCTCTAAACCCTACCACAACAAGAGGAGAATCCAATTCCCTCATTAGATAGCCAAGAATTTTGTAGTGAACAACCTCACATTTGTTGAGGTTTTGATGCGGTAGCCTACTGGCCCTTCCCTTCAATGGTAGACATTTTAAAGACTTCTAACTTGAAAAATGATGGTTTCTCTATGAGAGCATTGGAGTACAAAGGCTTTAAATCTTCCTATGGTAATGCTGGATTAGAAATGGATGTTGGTGAATAGTGGTCCCTCCATCCTCTTTCTTTGTACAATCATAACGAAGGTGCTTATATCCCTTGTCAATGATGAAGTTTCCTTGGAGTAGAGTTGCTAGTGCACCTACAAATTTCATTTATGAGGATGACCTCTTACTCATCATTAAGAGGGATAGTTGCTCTCTGTCTCGTACATTACCAGTTAAGAAGGTTGGTGATTTATCTAGGTTGGCGGTTAACAAAAGAAAGTTGCCTTTTCCCTTAAGGGTAATAAGAGATTAAGGATGATTCTCCTTGGGAGGCATCTCATCTAGTAATCTTTACTAAGTACCTAAGATTACCCCTTATAATTAAGATTTAAGTCAACATAAAATACCACAAGTCCTTATAGATCGATATCATGGCTTGCCCTCTAGTCACAAATCTAAAGCTCAATCCTTTCTTAAGCTAGTTTTGGTTTGTGATGAATGATCATGACACATTCCATCCTTAATCAAATAGCATCTCTTTGACATGGTGTATTTGGGGGATTGGAAACCTTAAAGACCAGTTTGGTAACTAGGATAGATTTTCCAAGATAATTTTTGCCTAGTTGGGTCAACCTATATTTCTATTTAGTATGTGAAGGAGTTAATTTGTTAGGGCTAATCTGTGTAGTGATATTAATTTGGAGGGTTATCCTATGATGTGCAAGAGAAGCATGCGTGAGTTATGCTAACCCATGCTAACTTATATATTACACCTTATAACCAAGAGGAGTTAGCATTAGTTAAAGTGACTCTCGGAGATAATCGTTGTAAAACCCTTTAGGCTAGTTTACGTTGTGAGATGCAACACCTGCGATAAAAACTTATAAACAAGGGATATCTCGGCCCTATTGGTGTTTAGGTTGAACTTGGGATGATTCCATGGTGGTGTTTACCTAAACAAGGGATAAGCTAGGGATGAAAAAGTTAGGTGTTTGCTTGGAAATGAAGATGGTAGAGGGGATAAATTGTTAAGAGGCAACTTTGCCTTCGGATTTGATTGTTATGTTAGTTGGTAAATTTTAATTTTAGAAATTACAATTATTTTGCAAGACAATTAACTTTACCTATGATGTGGTGCATAGAATGGTGATTATTTATATACATCATATTTCTATAAGATTTAATTATTTAAGTCATTGAGATTATAAAAAATAATATCCTTCGACCTAACAAGATATTGCAAAAACACAGCCTAATCCCAAATGGCTAATTAAGCCCCCATGGTAAATGAGGGTATATGTGGAGTTTTCGAGTGATATCCCCTCTTATAAACGGGGCCTTCCGTGTCCCACCTTGCAATGAGACAGCGGTACATGATTATAAATTTTAGAAACGAGGTCTTCTCCTGTGGAATCACATTTTGTTCCTCTTTGATTTGTCTCTATTCTCACTCTCTTTCGCTGATTTTGATTTCCTGTAGGGTCTTTGAACATCTTTTGAATGGATGTGCCAAAAAGTACTCTTGATCACAATCTCGAGGGGTTCAAATTTTAATAACATAGGATACCCCAGGGGACTGGGCAGTTTGAGAAATGCCAAAAAGAATTCTTGGATGCAATGTGTCATTATTGACCCTTACATCTCCCTTGGAGCATAGCTCAAGTGGGGAGGAGGCGGGGGGATGAGCCAAATCAGACCCGAGATTTCCTATTCCCAACAAAAAAAAACCACACGTGACCATGCCATCGTTCTCTCTTTAAGCATGCAATTACCAAACGGCACACATCCCAACCCATCATTAAACACACAAACAGGTCAAGCTAATTAATCAAACACACGGTTTGAGAAAGGGCACCCCACAAAGGAAAAAAACACCAAAACGCATACCATGCATGTACCAAGGAAGAAAAAAACACGGCCCAACCAACAGCACTGGATAAGATAGCAGCAGTAACCCTCTAAAACCCTAGCAAATCGCAACAAAGGCCAAAGATTCCCCCAAAGCTCCAACGAGAGAGACCTTGAGAAGAAGAAAGCTACAAACCCCACCACGTACCCATTATGCAGCCGGAGGGAAGATGGGGAGGTGGGTGGTGGGGGAGATCACGTGCTTACCGGTCTCTACCAACGACCAAACCACATGGTGCCCATCCATCTATCCATCACTTGCCATCCGCGGCGGCAGCAGCAGCAGAAGCAGCAGCTGAGGCAACGCTGCCATTTTCCGCGGTGGTTGCATCGCTATCACTGGAGCCAGGGGGAGCGGCGAGGCTCAGGAGCATATGGCGCGTAGCCTTGGCATAGCCCAGAAGCTTGTCGAGAGGGGGAACCGTCTCCTTCACCTCCTCGAGGGCCTCGAACTCGCGGAGCCAACCGGAGAAGAGCGGGAAGGCCTCGGGGTCTACCACCTTCACCGCGGCCACCTCCTCGAACACCGAGAGCCAGTAGCTCCCGCAGCCGAGCACGATGTCGAGAAGACCGACGTCCTCTCCCCCGAAGAACCTACGGCCCTTGAAGTGCCCCTCCTGGAGCTCCGACTCCACCACCTTGAGGTTCCCGTGCACCGCCTCCACCGCCGCCTTCTGCTCATCGCCCGCCAACCTGAATACCTCCCCCAGCGAAGGACCCAGCTGCAATATCACATTGTATCAGGCTGAATTCCGTAATGTGACCCATGTAGTGATTATATACTATTTCTAGGGAACGCAAGCTTTTCTAGCCGCAAGTGCGTGATTGCTAAAACCCATGGCCACTGACCAGAGATAGTAATGACGCAGTGACGTCAGTATCCTATTTAAAACAAAAATGAAATTTCGATCCTTCGCTTTGCATGGAAAATAGAAAATCCTAAGAAAAGGAAAAGAAGAGTGTTTGGAAAATAGAGGATATGATATAAGAAAAACATGTTACCTTCAATGTAAAAGTTCTACCACGTCTCTACCAACGTTTTGGCGGTGGATGCGACTATATATATATAGATATATATATATATAGCATTACTATGTACGGACCTTGTCATCGACGAAGTGGCACCAGAAGCGAGCGATGGCCCTCTCGTAGGGGTCGTTCGGGAGGATGGGGTGGAGGTCGGTCCAGGTGTCGTCGATGTACTGGAGGATGATGGTGGACTCGGCGAGGGGGCGGCCGTCGTGGAGGAGGACGGGGACCTTCTTGTAGACGGGGTTGTAGAGGAGGAGGGAGGGACTCTTGTTGAAGAGGTCCTCCTCGGCGTATTCGAAGTCGAGGCCCTTGAGCTTGAGGGCGAGCCGCACGCGGAGCGTGTAGGGGCTCGACCACGTACCCAACAGCTTGAGGCCCGTGGCGGAGCCGCCGGGGTTGTCCGCGGGCGTGGTGCAATCCATTTAGGTGTGTGTATGCTTTGGTTGCTCGCTTGCTCTTGTGGTTTTGGGTGTGTGTGGGTGGTGGAGTGATGTGTACGAGTGGAAAGAGAAGCGTGTGTGTGTTTGTCTATGTATACATCGAGACCTCTCCCGTTATCTTATATACATAGATAGATGGATATAGTCGCTGAAACGTGGGGAGGAAGACAGAGTTTGGTCTTTGGTAGAGGTTGGGGTTGGGCCCACGCGTTTGGAATTAAATGATGTGAGGTGGCCTTTGGTGGGGGCTTGGATATATGGATTATAATTATATATGTATATCCGGTGGACGTGCAATTACGTGGAATTGATGCAAAAAAGTTGGGAAGTCACGGTAGCTTCTGCGAGACGCCCATCTGTGCCTGTTTACGGAGAATTGATCGTTGTCCATGAGGTGCTGACAAGCATTACGACAGCGAGCGATCCCTTTGAGGGGACAGTTAAAGCAGGCATTGACGTATGAACATGCGTCTTTGGTCGTCGATGAATGCTAATAGGCATCGAGACGATATTTACTTTCGGTAAAACTGCCGACTGTACAGAGGAATCCATGTGATGTGGGAGAAGATGTATAAACAAAATTTCCTAGAATCAGGGTATGGTATGGTCGAGTGGTAATGGTAGCATTCTTATATTATCTGAAGGATCGGTACATGTGTGTGAAATGGTAGATTCCTCCCTAGTTTACACACAAAGGATTCTGGGTCGTAAAAAAAAAAAAATTCCTAGTGTGGAATTAGTTGTAATATGAAAGGAATTCAAGGATTTGAATAGTTTTCTTTGTATTAGATGCCAGAGAAAAACATGGACAACTTGTTTTTCGACAGGTTACAACGTGCTCAACCGATGTGGTTAGGGGTGCTCAGTTGTGGGTGCAGCTTTGGCTCCAACATTTGTAATTTCTCACTTATCCATATAAAATGAAACGTGGATGACTACTGAAATCGGTGGTCATCCTTTCTTCTTTCAGGAAAAAAAAAAAAAAAAAAAGGAACATCTAATTGTGGATTTAAACTCTCTACTGAACTATTATAACGAGTTGTCATACAAAATAATTAGTGGGCTGGTGGTTGATAAGAGATGGTTGTGACTGAAAGGGACAAAATGCTTAAAAGATAAATAAGTGTATTCCCATCAAGAAAAATAATAGGGATTTTTACATGTATCTTCCCTTAAATTTTGGAAAAAAATGTATGTACCCTCACTTGTTTCATATATACATATATATTCTTAGAAATATTCACTTACTTATTCGAATGCCCTTATGAACTTTGATGACTAAAAAGTAAAGTGATTTTTAGATCTTTACATTTTTATTTTATTTCTCTCATTTCAGCAAGCCCTCCACCTCCTCTCCTCTTCCTCTCCATGACTATTTTTCCCTATTTTATTTTGTTCATGTGATCTATTCTGCCTGTCTCTAATTTTGATGGTCATTTTCGCAAAATCTAACTCATCCACGACTATATTTCCTTGATTTTACTACTTTAAAGGTTGATCTACACTCCTCATTTTTCATTACTGAGGCCCATTTGTCCCTATATTGTCTCTCCAACTCTCTCTAATCTTGTTATAGGCTTTCATTTGAGTTCCAGTTTAATCATTGAAGATGGACCTACAAGTTTCACCCTCCAAATTTCCAATCTTCTCTCCTTTTACATTGACCTTTCTCTTTGTTTATTGACTTCTTGTTGCTTGTTGATTCACAATGCTTATCTGTTTAAGTCATCATTTACAATGAACCTGAAAGTACGCACCAAAGGGGGGTGAATAATACAATATAAAAATAAATAATGTATAAAAAGCTAGCACTAATTATTCACTACATTAACACAAAGATTTTTAGGTGAAAAATCCTTTGGATAAAAACATCTCCTCAACTTAGGATTTCCCCAATCAGTTAAATCGATTAAATCCACTAAACCACACCACTTAAAATCAAGAATCATGTAAACCAGAATGTAAAACCCCTCTTCAATTCCTACCAAATAGTATTTTATCACCCCCTTTTGGGGAAGATATGGGTATCCAAAAGGCTGACAACTAAATATAATATAAGAACAAAAGAAAAAGAAATACAATAATCTTATAAAGCCCAAGGATAATAAGGCAAAGAATTAAAGTATATTGTTAAGAACTTGCCTTATGATGATATTTGAAGTGCTTGAGTAAGGAAAATGAGTTCTCTAAAGTTGCAATAGTGAGAGTGAGGTTGAGCACTTTTGAGTGTAGTGGAAACTCCTGCGAGGTCTTGTAATTTGATCTTCAGTTGAGGAAAGTGTTGTGTATGTTATTTATATTGCATTTTACAATGGAGATCACTTAGGACATTTATAGGCTTCTTAGGAAGCGTCTAGATGAGTTTAGGAAGGTCCGATAGTCATTGAAGGTCATTAGAAAAAGTGACCAATGGATAGAGTGGTTACTTAAAAATCAGTACATATTAGGCATCTAATTAAGTGATGAGAAGTTTGAAAATTATAGTAATAGAACTTCTGATGAAAATGGGTAGACATTTGACTATAATGGTAAGAGTCTTGGAATGTCTGTTCATGACAATTTTGGATCCAGGGTTGTTTAATCAAAGTGTTAGGCATCTAATATGTAAAGCATTAGACATCTGATTAATTGACTTGACATCTCACTACAACATAAACGACTTTTGCCGTCGGTTCAAAATCGACGGCAAATCCATTATAACCGACGCTAATAAGCGACGCCATTAATACCGTCGCTGTTTAGATTTGTCGTCGGTTACAAGGATAATCCAACGTGGAAATAATGTATGACCATCGGATGAATTAAAGTTTTCGACGTCGTTTCATAACCGACAGCAATTATTTTTGCCGTCAATTATCTAAAAACTGACGATATATGTAAGTCACTTCTTCGCGCATTTATGCTCCCTTTTTGTCTTCACCCTATCGTTTAAGCCAGTTTATCATCGCTTATCTAACCGACGGTAAAAATATTATTATCATCGCTTACATTTATCACCGATGGCATAAACCTACTTTTTGATTTACCTTACTTACCGTCGCTTATATGTCATCGCATATTTATGTGAGCAACGGTATATATGTGACGGTAAAAATATTTTTGCCGACGCCTATTTGAATAAGCAACGACAAATGTATGTGTTTTTTTTTTTTACTACCGGTGGATGGAAACTATCTACTAAACGTACTTAAAAGTCATGCTTTTATAGAAAAACAAGTAATACAAATGAACAGAAATTTATATTTCATTAATATAAAATATAGTACATTAAAAGTTTGAAAAAGAAATATTTACATAAGAAAAGAACATGGATAAAAATCAAAATGCAGCAGCCCCAAGGCCACCTCCACCACCCATGGAGTCATCGTCGTCTCGTCTGTAGCTGCTGGAATTCATAAAAGATGGATGCTCTGACTGACCCTTATTCTAAATAATGGCTATAAGCTGCTAAAGCTTATCATCCATCGCATTCATCTTATTCTTCATCTTTGCCTCTCTCTTCTCCCTCTCCTCATCTCGTTTCTGTAGTGTGTCAATCTTTTGATGCAACCGATCGACAAGACTAGATGAGACAACACCTTTCCTCCCTTACTAGGTCGATAACGAGTATGCCCTCGCAGCAGTATGAACGAAGCCACCATGGTCCGGTGGCATCACTCTCCTAAATGCCTCCTCTAGATCCAAAGGCTATTGCACGTTATCGGAGGTCTCATCAGCGACGGGATGTACTAATTGTACTATTTGATCTTAAATGTATTAAAAAATATTATTGTAATATATATATAAAGTTATAAATTTTTTGAGTTTAGGAAGCTTACATGTTTCTCTTGGTATAACTCAAGAATCAACTTACGAGCACCCTCAGCTGCTCGCTTACTGTGGGTGACCTTGTAGATTTCCATCATCGTCATTTCCATCCCATCATGTGCAGCAGACTAAAAAAATAAAAACGATACAATTAAGTTCAAAAAAATTAAAAGTTAAGTAATATTTAATTGAAAAGTAATTTCAATACTTACATAATGACCCCTGACTGTTTCGATGCTCCTTCAACCCAAACAATAGGTCTGTGGTGGAGCTTTAACATTATTGGTTTTATTTCTTTTTGCTTATTCCTGTAAAGATACATAATAATATTTTTTATGAATTTAAGATATATGAAATTAATAGAATAATTTCTAATTGTTTACTAACCTCCGTCTTTAGATTCATCTAATGCTCGCATGCCTTCTTCCAATCGTCAGGAATGACATCAGGAAGAGCTTCACCCATTGCCTCTTCGAGTGAACTCTTGTTCGAGAACCACTAAATACCAAATATAAATTGTTAGAAATAATATAAGAAATTAAGTATATAATAAAAATGAAAATGTTTAAAAATTCTTGCGTTCCTCTTGGTCTCCATCCTCCAATCCCTGTGGATTTTGGCGGCGTGTTTAGGATATATCGAGAGGCATTGGGGTCATCAACCAATCATAATTTTGCTACATTAATTTTAAAAATATATATGTCAATGTTACATTAAAATAAATTTAAGATAAAATTATAAAAGAAATCACTTTTGTAAATAAAATTACCTCCAACTGACGGATGAACTGCCTCTTCAGTTATGCAGGCACCTTCCTCCAGTCGTAGTAGGAAATGGGCACAACAGACTTAACAATTGTGCTCACTCAACTGATAAAGCCTAGGTAATTCTCTGCCTCCCCTCTGGATCGGAGCCTAATTGTTAATCTCACGCCTTCGTGGATACGTTGGAGTTCTAGATTTTTTATTTTTCCCCACCCTCTTCTTAATCTACCTGCGTAAACATTAATCATATTCATTATATATTTATGAAGGAATGTAATTTACTTCTTAAAGGGATATGATTTCTTACCCAAACCTACGTCCGCCGGTGAGTGGTCGACATGAACTTGGGACGTACTCCCCACCCTCTCATCCTGCATCTCCTCCCCCTCCTCCTCCCCCTTAACGTCATCTGATCCTCCATAATCTAGATCATCCTCTACTCAATCTAGGAAGGTCTGAGTAATCTCTTTCCCCTTTCCCTTCCCCCCTGCCTGTAGTAAACGTGCCATCTCCCCGAGTGATACGAAACGTGACTAGGGGAGTGGCTGAACCTGCTGTCAGGGGGGTGGCGTAGAGGGCTGTGTCTCAGGAGGACCCTTTCTTCTGGGTTTTTTCTTAAACAACCTCATCTATAACAAGTAAAAAATACAATAATTAATATAGTTAAAAACCATTAATATATAAATCATTAATGAAAAAAGTTTGCTAAATGTAAAAAAATTCATTTAAACAGAAATAAAATAAAGCAAAGAAATTGTTACTAACCTTAAATGTCAACATCTATTGCAAATAAATGACCTTCTTCTGTTAATTCTTGGTATGCTTCAGACTGTGCATTAAAATGGTTGCGCGATACTGTCCTTATGGGTATAACCCATCCCCTTTGGCAATTATCGGGAACATAAAAAACTTGTGCTGCTTGACATGCCAATGTAAATGATTTATCAGACTGAAGAATTTGACGATTAGGATTTAAACTCAAGAAATTATGTTTTTTATCAATTTTGAAATCGTTACCCTCTTTAAAAAATCAAACCAATGACATTTAAATAGGATAGCTCCACGATCATATCTGAAGTTGATCTCCACAATTTCTTTGATTTTATCATGGAATCCATCTAGACTGGTGGAAAGATCTGAATCAATAACAACTTCAACCTGTTGTGTAACCTTTCTATCATTAAATTCTTTTATTCTGAATCTGAACCCATTTATTATATACCCAGAGTGGTAATGTGCATAATGTAATGGTGAATCAGTAATTACATCAAAATATAGTACCCAACGTGGGTCCTTATGCTCTCTCAATTAATGAACTCGGTCTTTAAACCAATCTAAGAAGTCAAATTCGTTTGTGCTAGAAAGGGTAATTGTTCGAATTCCTCGTAAAATGAATCAATTTTAGGAATTTATTTTAAAATATATCGATGCACGCAACATCTGTCATTTTCTAAAATAGCCTTCTACTCTATATGAAGAATTGACCTTCCTCTGATATCAAAAATGGACAAATATTCTTCATTATTGTCATTGTATGCCCCCTCATAGTTCCTTTGAAATTTATCAAAGCTGTTGTCTATTTCATTCATATACATGGACGTAAAATTAATACACTCCTCCACGAGATAGCCTTCTACAATTGATCCTTCCAGCTTTGCCTTATTCAAAACAAAATCTTTAAGCTTTTTCAAAAACCTCTCCACAGGATACATCCATCTGAATTGTATAGGTCCACTTATTCTCGCTTCACTTGCAAGATGCAGTGTGAGATGAACCATTACATCGAAGAAGGCTGGGGGAAGAATATGTTTCATCTTACAAAGAGTAATGACTATTTGTTTATCCCAGTATTCCAGCGTATCATTCTGTAGCATCTTCGAACAAATAGCTTTGAAAAACCTGCTCATCTTTGTAAATGAATCAACAACTGGCTTTGGCAGTATTCTCTGTATTGCCAGTGGAAATAATACTTGCATTTAAACGTGTGACTGATGACTTTTCAAGCCAAATATCTTTTTCTGCGCTTCATTCACACAACAAGAAAGTAGCGAGGAAAATCCATCTAGCACCCGAATTTCCTTTAAGAAGGAGAGCAGTCTACTCTTCTGGTCTTGATTCAAGCTGTAAATAGCACGTAAGAAGTAGCCATCATCCTCATGAATATGCAGCTCCAGACATATCCCCAAAGTTTTCATGTCTTTTCTTGTTTACATCATGTCCTTTGGATCATCGGTCAAATTTAATACGTCTAAAATGTTATCCATCACAGTCTTTTTGATGTGCATAACATCTAAATTATGATGTATTCTAAGATCTTTCTAGTATGGCAACTCGGAAAAGAAAATACTTTTCTTTCGAAATCCAGAATTCCTCGAGGCCATCTGGTCTTGTTTGAATGGTCGACCCAACCGTATCTCACCCATTTCTTGTAATCTCTCTATTATAACCTGATTTGATAACTTGATAGAATCTGTACTAAGTTTATTTTTTGGATTTTTCCTTGAATACAGTCATGTCCTGCCATCAAATTTTCTCCTGAACTGTGATGCTCTCCATCTATGTTCAATAGGTAGAAATCTGTGATGTCCTAGGTAACGGAATTTCTTACTTTCCGACAGTTGTAGGTGATGAGTGTCTTCCATACAGACTGGGCAAGCAAACTTTCCTTTAGTGCTCCAACCTAACAAATTTGCGTATGCTAGGAAGTTGTTTATGGTCCACAATAATGCTGCATGCATATTGTAAAATTCTTTCCTTTCTGCATCATACGTCTTCACGCCAGTGAACCACCACTGTTTCAGTTAATCGATTAATGGCTGGAGATAAACATCTATTTCATTTCCTGGTTGTTTTGGATCAGGGATTAATAGAGTTAGCATCATGAATGACGATCTAATACACAACCAGGGAGGTAAGTATAAGTGACCATTACCACTGGCCATATAGAGTACGACAAGTACATACTCTTAAATGGATTGAATCCATCACTTGCAAGACCCAACCACACGTTCCTTGCTTCTGAAGTAAATAAATTGTTTCTTTCATCAAATCTCCTCTACTCCTCTAAATCAGTAGAATGACGTATTCTTCCATCCTGAGATTTACAATCCTGATGCCATGTCATCCACCATGCAGTTTTAGTTGATATAAAAAGGTGTTGAAGCCTAGGTGTCAGTGGGAAGTAACGAAGAACCTTCTAAAATTGTTTCCTCTTTCTTTCATTTTTACCTTCCTTATATCTTTGAAGTCCACATTCAGGATAGTTACTTAAGTTTGCAAGTTCATTTCTGAAAAGAATGCAGTCATTCAGACATGCATCGATCTTCTGATAGTCTAAACCAAGCTTACAAATTTGTTTCCTTGCTTCATACCATGAAGCCAAAAAACCATTAGGGTTATTCAATACCTCAGCAATAAACTGAAGTATTTCTGACATGAATTTAACACTAGCTCTATTCATAACCTTCAGTTGAAATATCTTCAACAAAATCAATAACTTAGACATTTCCATAACACCGAGAGCAATAGGATCCTCAGCCACCTTAACAGCATCATAGAATGGATCACAATTGAACAGATCTTCATCATCTGTAATTATATCATCTTCTACTCTCATCTTGCTCAACACGTCTTGTATTTCTTCACCTCCACTATCATTAATTTCCTTGTCAATCTCTTCGTTAACAGTGTTCTCATTGTTTATGACTTTCTCGGTCAACTCCTCTCCATGAGCTACCTAAGTAGTGTATGCTACCACAACCCATTACAAATGCAGTGCTCGAGCACAGTATTACGATCATGTAATAAACCATTCAAAT
Source organism: Thalassia testudinum (assembly GCA_037157565.1). Classification (NCBI taxonomy): domain Eukaryota; kingdom Viridiplantae; phylum Streptophyta; class Magnoliopsida; order Alismatales; family Hydrocharitaceae; genus Thalassia; species Thalassia testudinum. Next base: position 48,144,009 of record JAZHRO010000002.1, read on the forward strand.
ATCTTCTACATGGGCAGATGATATTCTCAAATTAACCTCCTCGCCTGAATATCTTCTTATCATCATCGAAGGCTCAATCTAGGAATGAAATTACTCCATCTTTATATCTGGTGTAATCTGAAACCTGCAATCCAATCCAAGATTTATCCATTGTAACCTAAAATTTAATGTAAACAAATCACTTATTAGGAAGGAAAAGGACCAAATGATGTGTATCTTGATTAAGATTTTCACTTTATAGCCCATCCTCAAATATTTGATCACAACTTTGGTTTGCTCGTAACATGTAACCTTACTGCGGTGAAATTTCGGCAACATTTCCCTGCACTTCTCCAGTAAATCCCCCAATACTAACCTTAGCTAGATTTCCTTTAACACCCAATTAAGGTCACCGCAGGAAACTAGATAAGATTAGTTAGTATATCAGAGAAGAGTAGGAAGAAGCAACAGAAATTTCACCATAGAAGGTTACATGTAATGAGCATAACTAAGTTATGGTCAAATCTTTAAGGACCTTCTTTAGTTCAGTACTTCACCGAACTAAAGTCGATCGAGTCTTATGACATGCTACAAACACAACACATCATGTATGTAAGTGAAGTATACATACATTTCCTGCATTTCCGGTATAACATGATCATAAGTCTCGATGGATGATTAATTTGGACATATTTTGACTTGGAGGACTTTTACCCTACGGGTTAGAATACCTAATGTTTGACCTCTCATGCATATATCTTCTTTAGCAAATGTGTACATCTAAAATAATACTAATAATTGTAAAGAAATTGATATAAACATAAGCAATCATCTGATAAGAAATAAAATTATTTTTATTAAATGCTAGAAAGAAATATACAATAAATCAAATAGAACTACAAAGTGGATGACGTAACCTCAGAATAATAAATTATATGAACATAAGATCAAATGCCTTCCTAGGCGACAGCTTGAGCAATTGAAAGTTGTTTTAATTTATTTATTAGAGTTTGAGCAATGCTTGAGAGATTTGAATGAAAGTCTATGATTGGTTTTGAGTTGATTTTACTACATGGTGTGATTTTCCTCCTTCACGTTGTCTATAGCATAAGGAGGGGGATCAATTAGGGTTTCTAGGATCTAAAGATTCCTAATATAAGTTGGATTGAATTCTAAATATATCACAGATTATTTGCAACAAGTTAGAATGGACATTTACTGCTTTGAATCAGATCTGGGATGAACACTTTCATCACCCAAGTCTGAGGTGATTTATGGATTTCAAGCATTCGTTTAAAGGGTTAAGGTGTTGATTAAGGTTCAAAAATGGTTCAAAAGCTCAGATGGAGTTTAAATAGACTTTGAAGGTTCAAAATTGCTTCAAGGGTTAGGATGTTTCCAATTCCTCTCCCTCCCTTTCCACCTTCCCCTCCCCTCCCCACACGATGACGACATCCGCCTCGATGCCTTCCGCCCCACCGTCCACCTCAACAACAACTCATGAGACAACAATGGCGGAAGAGATCCCCTTCATGATAACAAGGATGGTGGTGTGAGGGATGCACGGCGTAGTGGAAACCGAATGCTGTGCACATAACCTAACCAAAGCCCAACCTAACCCTAAATCCCCAACCAACCAATACATTTAACATTAAATAATTTTAAAAATTTTGACAGAGTTTCCCCTTAAATTTTAAGTTTTTTCATAAACCTGCATATCAAAATAATAGACATAATAAAAGTAGGCACACCCTACAATAACAGTGCATCACACAAAAATATAAAGTGCACAAAAGTAGGCACACCCTACCATACATTCAAACAAACGACATTATGTGGACACACCCCCCCCATACATTCACACAAATGACATTATGTGGGCACACCCCACATCTAATATAATCCTAAAATATCATAAAAATAAATTTAAAGAAATGAAATTATACCTTCGATGTACTACAACCTCTGAGCGTAACCGAACGTGACCGTCACCAACAATCTGTAAATCCAATAACGCACAATAAATTAAATAATAAATTATTATGTTATTAATAACTTAACATATTAATTTGATATAAGGAAAGTAAGATTAGAAGGGGATGAAGAGGAGGGTGGAAGTAAGAAGGAGACGAGGATGGGGGAATGTGTAGTAGCAAGAGGAGGAGGAGGAGGAGGAGGAGGGGGACGGCAGGCAGAGGAGGAGGGAGGGCAGGGGCATTCCCTGCAAGATGAGGAGGGTGGCAAGGAGAAGGAAGAGGATGGCAGGAGGAGGAGGAGAAGGGGTGGCAGGAGGGGGAGGCAGGAGGGTGGCGGGGTGGAGGTGGAGGCCGGCAGGAGGGGCTCGAGCTGGAGGAGGAGGAGGGGGTCAGGGAGGAGGAGTCAGGGGGGATTAGGGGGGCAGCAAGAGGAGGTCGGGAAGGAGGAGGAGGGCGACAGGAGGTGTCAAGGAGGAGGATGGCAGGATGGGGAGGAGGAGGAGGGGGTCGAGGAGGAGGAGGAGGGGTAGCGAGAGGGGATGGCAGGAGGGAGGCAAGGTGGAGGAGGAGGTCGGCAAGTGGGGGTTGGGGTGGAGGAGGGGGTGGAGGAGGAGGAGAAGGAGGGGGTCGGGGAGGAAGAGGAGGGGTGGCAAGAGGGGGGTGGCAAGTGGGGGCCAGAGTGGAGGAGGAGACCAGTAGGAGGTGGTCGGGGTGGAGGAGGAGGCCAACACGAGGGGTCAGGGAGGAAGAGGAGGACAGCAGGAGGGGAGCAGGAGGAGGAGGATTACCTCGTTGAAGAAGGCGAAGGAGGAGGGCGTCACGGACGAGAAGGAGGTTGCCGAGGATGGCGAGGACGACGACAAGTAGCAGGTCAGAAGAGGAGCAGGAGGAGGGTGTCGAGGAGGTTACGTAACGAGGAGGAAGAGGAGGGGGCGACATGTGTTGTGGGAGGAGGGGGCGGCATGCATTAGGTTTTAGGGAAGACAATGAACAGTGATGGGGAGGTTGACTACGGGTGATAGATGAACCAATATATGCCGTCGGTTATATTATAAACTGATGCCAAAGGATCATTTTAGTTCACCCTCGTATGCGCCTAAAATTTTGGCTGTTAAATATAACCTATCTTTCACCGTCGGTTCTTACACTAACTGACGATATAGGTGACGAATCCCGTGCAACATTGAAGTAGAAATTTTAACCGTCTTTTCACCATCACTTATTAAGATAACCGATGGTAAAGGCTTACTTCACCAACTCTGCTAACTCACCCAAATTTTGGCTGGTAAATTTAACCTACTTTTTGCCGTCGTTTCTTTCACTAACTGACATTAATCCCTTCGAAATTTTAGGTGCAACTTTTAAGGGTCTTTTTACCTTCGGTTATTACAAGAAGCAATGGAGAAAATATATTTACCGTCTCTTGAATAATCGACGGTAAATATTTATGACCATCATGCACCCATCCCCTTTTCTTTAGTCGAGTACAGACCTTCGCCATCACTTATTTTAAGAACCGATGGGGAAAATATATTTGTTGTCAGTTATCCAAACTGACGACAAGTAATCGATGGCATAACCCATTTTTCTAGTAGTGTCTGATAGATTAAAGTAAATGTTGAGTGTCAACATTTAGTCATTAGATGTTTGATCAATCGGTAGACATCTTATTTTGTGATTTAGAAAGTCTGATGAATGTGTTAGACATCTGATAGATGAAGTGTTGGACTTCTTCTGATGAAGACACTAGAAGTTTGATTAGAGAAGGACTTTTCTATTTAGGTTTTAAGTTGAGTGTAAGGTATGCTTAAGTATCTAAAGTCTAAGTGTCAATTAAGGTTTGATTAGTACTCATTGGCTCTTTTAGATCTAAGTCTAAGAAAAGATACAACACTAACTTTGAGAAGTAATACAAAAGATTTTGTCCATTTTTAGCTTTCATTAATGCTTTGGTCTTCAATTCAAGTCTCTTTGAGACTTAGTCTTCCATCTTACTTGATTCTCATAGGTTTTGTTTTTGATAAGTTATTTTTAGATCATCTATTCCTTTTTTGCCTAAAATGTTAGTTCCCTAATAACAACATAATATATATACGTGTGTGTGTGTTTTATTATCATCAAAATTAAAACCAGTAGTGCCTGTGCACTAATGAAACCTTCCTACAAGATTATGCTCATCTATGAGTAATGTGATGACAATCAACAAGCTTGACTTTTCGTAACCATGGGTTATGTAATTTAAATTATATAAAATTATTAGCAACTTGAAGTATTATAAATTTGTTCTTTATTAAGTATATTATGCTTTGAAATCACAAAGTTGTAAGATTCGCTCCTTTTTGGGCCATTTTGTCACATTTTGATGTTTTGTCAACATGCATCCACATGCCTCTAGCAAGTCCCCTATTATTAGAGCATCAAAGTTGCCTAAAATGTGATGACAATTTTCCATGAATTCTTTGTCATATCCTTGCCATGCCTTTGGACTGTGCATTTCTTGCAAACCACTAGAACAATATTGAATTCAAAGCTTGAAACCTTGACGTATGTTATGCCAGTGACCTTGAAAGTTTGAGATCCACAACAAGGTAAGTTTTCTCCATCAATTGATAAGTAATGCATTAGAAGCTTAAGCTTTGTCTAAAAGCTACATAGTAGAAACAAAAGGAATTGAGGAAATATTGATAAAAGATCTATTTGCAAAGATCGACATTAATTGGTCATGAGGTACTATTCACCATAAATTATGATAGTCAGAGTGCCACACACCTAAAGAAAGATGAAATGCATCTTTGAAAAGATCAAGCATACTAATACATGACACCACTTCATAGAAAAGGTTGCTTAGGGCAAGATATTGGTAAAGAAGATTGCTATAGAAAATGATTCTATAAACATAATGACCAAGCTTCCGAAATGTACCAGCTAGTTTCTAACCTAGACGAACAGAGCCAAACTACTCAAGTCATGAGAATTCCTACAAGGCAGAGAGAAGAAATTGATGTGTTCAAGAGTAGTTTAAGTCAAGATGGAGATTATTAACCATGCCAAATGCCTAACCCAATAAAGACATTGAATGGATCTTTGGCAACCCAGGATTGCTTGAAGATCCAATTATACTCAAATTAGTAAATTAAGTTTGTCTTTCATAACTTTTTACCTTCAATATGAATTTCCATGTAAATCTCTATCTCATAGTTGCTTGCATATGATTGCTTATTCTCAATTGTGCACTTGCTTGTGACACACTCTCCTTTCTAATAAACTTTACTACTATAAATTTGCGAGTAGGTTTTTGAAGTAATAGAGTCATGAAAAGACATATTCTATGGTATTTTAGCCATGCATATACACACTTCAACAACAAACAAATTTCTAGCAACCATACATATATGAGCAAGTAAAGTAGGGAAACACATCTAAAAGAATAAAACACGTGATGGCAGGAGGCTATATGCTTAACAGAAAACTTAAGGGCCAGTTTAATTGGAGGGTTAACCCCTCTTTTGGGAGGTTAACCTCCATTTACTTGGCGAGTTAACCCACAGAACTTTAATAATTATTTTGAGGGATTAACACCCATTTTGCTAACACCAATTCTAAGGGGTATTAGCAAAAAATGTGTTAACTTCGTAACTTTCCCACACCCAAACGTCACTCTCTAAAAATTGGTATTAACACCAATTCAAGTAAACACCATAAGGATTAACGCTACATCTTAGCACCAATTTAGATAAACAGAAACTAGTGTTAGCATCACTCTGTAAGTAGATAGAAATAAGGGTTAACGCCAGTTTCCTAACCCCCAAAGTAAATTAGCCCTAATAGATTATAGGACCACATAGCAATCCTAATGGCTAGTTTGCTTAAGGGGTTAACTTCTCTTTTGAAGGGGTTAACCCCCTAACCTGTAAAATCTTAACACCTGTTTTGGGGGGTTAACACCCACCTGTTTTGTTAACACCAGTTCTATAGGGTGTTAGCTAAATAAGTGTTAACTTTGTAACTTCCCCACACTTAAACTTCACTCTCCAAAGACTAGTGTCAACACTAGTTCAAGTAAACATCTTAGGGCTAGTTTACTTGGGGGTTGGGAAAGTGGTGTTAAGATATGCGAAACTAGTGTTAATCTGCAATTGTGTTTACCTAGAGAGTGGTGTTAACACTGGTTTGTATTTACTTGAATTGGTTTTAGGTTTTAGTGTTAACATTGTGACATTTACTTAGTAGTGGTGTTAGGTATAGAAAACATGAGAGGTGTTAGAGACATGGGTAGTGTGTGATTTTAACATGAGTTTGGTTAACATCAGTTGAAATTGGTGTTAGACAAACTTGTGTCAAAGTAGTTGAACCCGGGTTAGCAAATGAGGGGTTAAGTAGTCAAGGTAAACGGAAGTTAACCCCTCCTTTGAGGGGTTATGCCCCCAAATAAACTAGGCCTTAAGGGTTAACACAACAGCTTAACACTAGTTTAAATAAATAGAAACTAGTGTTAACATCACTTTGCAAGAAAATAAAAATGAGGATTAACATCACTTTCACATTTCTTAACATCAATTTTTAACCTCCAAAATAAACTATTCACAAAAGGTTACAATTAATGAAATATTGATCCATATGCTATATACAACATTAATCACCTATGGTAAATGTAGCATAAGAGGACTCTACTTATAATGACAGATGGCACGTGACCTCATCTACCCAAGCCAAGTTTCCAATTTTTGTGGGCATTAGCATTCAAGTTCGCCAATCCGTTGCTACCTTCCGTTCATTTATTTGACTTAGGAAAAGGACAGCAAGTTTCACATCAATTACATAACCACTCTCTCCTAAATTCCTCTCTAAATTTCTCCATGATCCAAGGACTTAGGGCTAGCTTACGGTATGAGATAGTTAACACAAATTAACTTCTCTGCAATAAGGAATAACCCATGTTCCTATTTATTTGGGAATGAGGGTTAGGAAAGGAGGTTATCTCGTAACGTAACAAGAGGCATGAGTAAATTTGAGGGATAAATGCAGGGATAACTTAACCTCTAAGGGATAGTTTGGATAGAGGGATAGATTTCATGGGATAACTTCTTTATAGTTGGGTTATCCTGATAGGTTAACCTGCGATTGTTTGGAAAGTTTCTAAATTAACCAGTGAAAACATATGGGATAATCCACAAAAAAAATTTATCCCATATCAACCTAAAATAACTTATCTCAAGTTAAATCCTCTTAACTGGGGTCAAAATACCATTCCCACCAAACAAGATTAACTCCTATTTTGATAGATTATCTATCTTACCAAACTAAACCTGATAAAATCAAGTTAACTTATCTCAAAATAAGGATGCCCTGAAAAATTAAATTATTTTATAAGATAAGCGGAGGTTATACTGCAAATAAATGAATAACTCCCTCTGTAAACTAACTTTTAAGATTAAACCTTTCTTTTTTTACCTCTTTGGATCACGCACTTAGCCATGACACCGTGCCCCCACGGGCTTCAATAAATTTATGCCTTGATGGTTAGACATCAAATTTATCGTCCTGGAAAAGGCCCCATCGTGCAAAGTAGACGCTACATGCACCACGTACGTAACGTGTGACGTGGTGGTTATATTTAATGGAGCACACGGACATAGCAGTTAATACGGGCCTGACATTAGAGCAGGAGGTGGGGGGAACGGCAACGCCATCAAGGCACGAGGAAACGTACCACTGTGGAGGAGGGGAATTGGCAGAGATGAGAGGCTTCCCCTCCCAGTCCCAGTGATACATAGTCTTAGTACCTACCTACGGGTCTCCATTTAATTATCTCGTCAGCCTTCCTTTTCCTATCAAAGCAACTTGATTAAAGAAGGAAAGGGGGTAAAAGCCTAAAATTGCAAGGAACAATGGTGAATCCTCACGACCCATTAAGAAGTGAGGTGACGTGGGCGTGGGGATGGTGCCACTGACCACCACCAGCTACCCGATCTATAATTCCATCCCATGCAGAGCCGTCCACATCCGGACCTCTTTTATTGTGAGGATTTCATACGCGATGCTCACTATTTCACCGTGAAACAGGTACCAATATTTCACTGCAAGGTCCTACAAAATTAACCTCACAAGGTCACTCTTTCCCAAGGGCCGCCCACACACAATTCCCTCTTTCTGGGGCTCCGTTTGATACAGGTGGAATTGCACCCTAATTCCATGCTTGGTAACCTTCATTTTGGAATTCATTTATTCTAAAATCCAAAATATTGTGTGATGCGATGTTTGATTCCTTTGATTTTATATTTAATGCCCCCCTGTAATTCGTCCATATTTCCGTATTTTACGTAATTCTTCTGACAAGTCCACGTTCCTCTATTTCCCTTGTAACATGACACCGTGGAGTCTATTCTCAATCGGAAGTTTTCTCAACTTATGTTATGTTTAGGGTGAGTTTTTCACGTAGAAGACCTATCCCTGGTAGGTAATAGATCTTCCATAACGTGACAGCAGATAGTTTGGCTTGACATTTCCTGAGAATAACCATTTCTGGAGCAAAACAGAATCGGCTTCTTCCCACCCTCCCTGTACAGTAAAGTTATTCCACATATGAGAACAGCATTGGATTGAATTTATTTATTAATTATATGATGTGACCTAAGGTACCTTCATTAATTACGCTAAGACCAAAGATGAAAGAAATGCAAATTCAATCTTTGACATGACATTTTGTATTTCACGCTCTGACAACTTTACTTCAGGAAGAGACATATTTCTTTACCAAATGCGTACGAAAAGTGGAAATTCCACAGAATAAATCGTTATTTCAACCCTCTTTTTTTTTTTTTTTTTTAGCTTTCACATTCCCTTGTCCAAACAGTGCCTCACCAAGCAATATTATAGATAAGCACCTCAGTATAGAGTAGCATTACATGCAAAACCAGCCGACTGACCTTAAACTTTTCAAGTATCAGACATACATTTATCTTGCAACTTCATGATTTGATTCTTTGCCGCTCGTCATTCGATTTGTTTGCTTCTTCACGTATTATTGTTAATTAACCATGCATTATTATTAATTTTTGCAGGCATCCGTAGATCCAGAATGGCTAAGCACACGGAGCTATGCTTTTAGTCTTTAGATGCTGCTCTCAAAGTAGGGGTGATATGTTACTGAAGCAAACGACTTGTTACATCCCTAACAAAGACCGCTACGCGCATTAGGGAACGCACATGACCAATTCACGGGGCTCAAGAAGCCAATAATAAGATGCGAAGCCTAGGGAGGATGGGGGGTCTTGAGTACCACCCCACCCATCTCCGACGTAGCTTTCTACCTTCTTATAAAGCTAGCTGATACATGACGAGATGTAGGGGATTTGGAAAAAATCGAGAATCTGATCTTATACCGGTCGGTCCTCTTTGCTCCCATTCCCTTCCCCACCTTTACTCGTGGGTGGGGGACCTGTTCTTGTATCCTTTGCCTTTTGAAACTCATGATCAGTAGTTACTGGCAAACGACTTGGAAATGATTCACCCCGGCCCTAATGCAGATCTGGGTCGATCGAACCCACAAAAAAAAAAAACTCCCCTATTGCGGGGTTCAGATCCTTTGGTTTCATTAGGTACTCAAAATAAGCTAACCCTTTACTTCCACGTCTGGCACTGTGGATTCTTGAATCAGCCTGTTCCGAGTTTAGGCTTATAATCTTGGTACAAGTGAATTTCACGTCCCTCCCCCCCCCCCCCCCCCCCCCCCCGCCACTCCCGGGTGGAATAAAATTATTTCTCCGTTAATTTCGTCGGGATTTCACTGACTTTATTTCACCAAGTAATTCTACGTAATAAGTACCATAAGTGGAACAAACTCTCTTAATTCTTTGACATGTCAACCAAAAATTAAAATTCCTTAATTCCTCCATTTCCTTGACTTCTATCTTTAATTCCTCCTAATATTTCCCTTTACCAAACGGGGCTGGGGTGACTTAGAGTGCACAACATGGTTGCTAAAGGGAAAATACACGAGAAATTATGAGTTTGCGAAAGAAATGAGAAAATTAACTGCTTTTCGTATTTGGATGGAAAACTAAAATTGAAACGAACGTTTGGAAGAGAAGAGTGTCGCATTATAACATTACCGGAGAGAAAGAGAAGGAATTAAATAATTTCACCTTATTTTAGAATTAAACAGGAGATCTAATTCCGATTTTATTTCTCAAACTTTAACCGGCAGCAGCGAATCCTTCATGCGAGGAATGGACCTTTTTGGACGGTGGGAAGGGGGATGAGGACAATGGACCTTTCATGGTGGGAACTCGGAAGGGGGGACAGAAGGGCTGTGGTTTTGTCCCGGTGGTGTCGACGTTTGGCGAGGCCGTGCTTTTCCAACACGCAATGGTGTTTTCTTTTCTTCTTTTTTGGTTGCCCTTCACGTGAAAAAAACATACCACGGAAGGGGACGACGATTCATGAGCTATGATCAATTCCAGCGAGACCACGGGGGTTAGGGCATAAGGCCACGCAGAGGGTCGCTTACACGCGACCATTGCATGCTGCACCTACTGCTGCCTTGATAGCTTCTATTGCCCGAACTAAGGGCACATACGCCACTCGCTTGGCATCGGTGGCTTCTCCCTGCAGGGGTTTAAACCCACGGCCACGTTCTGCAATGGTTCGTGGTTGGTGTCCTCCACCAGTAGTATGGAAGCAACTGTTTGGAACTATTTGAGATGTTCTGTTTGTAATGTAAATAATGTTTCTTTGCTTTGGGAACTTACTAACTAATGAGAGGATAACTTTTGGCTCGGGATCCGTGGGAAATTAAATTGCATTACCAGCAAGAGGAGAGGTTGTTGTCTTCGAGGTCCAAGAATTTGTAAAATGCTGTCGTGGTACGTTGATCTTTGGTTGACACTACAGATCAAGAAGTCGGACATTCAAATCCCTGGGCCTTCATCTACAAGTCTAAGCATAATATGGGATCCCCCCCATCCCCACCGAAAAAGGAGCAAAAAGAGGAAAGATGCAACTGCGTCAAAAACCAGATTTTTACGAAGGACGATGAAGATAAATGCCATGGCATATTGTTCGAAGCAAGAGTTGTTGCTGGATCAACATCATCAACAACAACTAGGCTTGTTCGTATGGATTTTTTTACCTCCGCTCAGACTTAAGTGTAGGTCACTCCCAGATTTAACTAGTTGCTGAAGCCCAGAACTTAACATGGTGCCATCCATATCTCTTTCCCCAACAAGTTACTGCCTAGATAAAACCCTTCCATGCCAGCACGTCTCTAGTGGCTGTGCAGATCCTGTCTTTTAGGTTTGAAACCGTATTCCGTACTTGCTTTGTATGGTGACACGACCATCCCCTGTTGGTGAAACAAAAGTAACACTAGATTACGTTTGGCAGCGGGATAAGGATTATATTAGGATAAAGTATTGTAGGGTATAAGTGGAGTGGAGTATTTGATTAGGTGGTGGATCGACCGATGGGGGGTAAAATGATTAGTATAGTGAATTAGTATTATAATATGGGTGTGAGTAGTCTTATATGATATAATAAATATATTTTAATACCTATTGATATTTATGTGATGTAATAGAATAATTTAATATTTGATGTTGATTAACCGAGATCAATAAGTTATATTGTTTAGGTTTAGGTGTAATTTCTTTTGGGTGCTGTTTGGCCACCAATTCTGTCCTTGATTCCATGTTTGGCATCTATTCTTTGAGAATCCTGTCATTCCAGAAGTGGGGGTAAAATTATTTTAATCCGCCAACTTATTTTCAACTAATTATCTCCTCATTTCATCAACTTATCTCAAACGGAATAAAACCCCTAATTCTTCCATTTCTCTTGGTTATAATTTTTATTTCTCCTGATTATTCCTCTTGTCAAACGACACATCGACGAAAGTCAGGTAACCCACAAGAAAATCAGGTAACTAACAGAGACACAGCTGTGACCCCGGTATGGAGATATCAACTGGAGAACTGTTAAAAGAAAAGCGCACTATTGACATGTTTGATTTGATCACGCTGAAGCTGTCCTGTTTTACGTCTATTCTTCAGCTTTTTATGCAGTCTCTGCTCAGTCGGGGACCCCACGCCTCATGCACGATAGGGTTAGTAAGTTCTCCTGTCACGCTCCATATCTGTGGCCACAAACTTTCATTGCTTTCTGGAGATGGGAGGTGTAAGTTTATGTTTGTGTTAAGTGGCACGTTTGTCATGTGAAGTGAGACTCCGGTGAGTGTTTCCCTTCTTCCATTATGCATTTGATGAATCCTCTGTGTCCCATTTTGCACATTCAGTGGGAACAGAATCGAGCAGACTGTTAAAGAGAATACTTTGATAATTCCCTAAAAAAAAAAAAAAAAAAAAAAAAAAAAATATTGTATGGAATAAGGAGCATCTCTCATGCATAAGCAACTTTTGGATTCAAAACCAAAAGACTGAAATATGAACAGGGCCACCAAATTTTCTTCCCTGCTAACCACAGAAAATCTCAACTCGATCTGCATCGAACCACTTTCAATACCGAAGAAAAGTGGGCAAACATTGAATGTTGTTCCCTGACTGCTAACCAAAAACTTCAAGTGGAGATTTATTATATATGATCTGAGTGGGAACCATGGCCTTTTCTTTTCTTTTCTTTATAACACTGAAGCTAAGCATATGTTGACTAGATTGGAGAGGGATTCGTTGAGGCCGACAGGCGGCCATCTATACAGAGCTATAGAAGACACAGAACATAGAACATGTTCAACCACAGTGCTCACGAAGTGGAGATGATCAATGTGGGATTCAGCAGCAACAGTTGACTAGTCGCTGCTTATTTTTGCTTGAGAAGAAACAAAACGTGGAAGGGTGAGCCCAAGTTGATGATGTTGACCGAACACTTGAGAAAATCAAAATTTAATGGACAGGTAAAACACAGATTCTCCTTCTTATGATTGCAGAATGAGTATTACCACGTTGATTTCTTTTCTTTTCTTTTTTTGTTATAAAAAAATAAAAAAAAAGCCTCCCATCTCTCGACGACCTCTTTTACTGTTAGATTTGACAATATAACTCTCCTTTACATAAAGAGCACCAACTTGGACGTGTGACGCCAGAAAAGAAAAACGTAGAAGCAAAATCAAAACAGCGAGATATATAGCGGACAGAAGTGACTGAAAGTTTGTGGCGATATAGACCTGAGGTATTAGACACCTAAAGTGAAAGGTGCAGACACGAGCTATGAAACAAACCAGTCACACTTCAGGCTCCAACGTTAGTACACGGTCTAAGATTCCAAATTTGAAAAAAAAAAGGGGTCTGCCCGGTAGATTTTATCGTATGGTACAACAAGAAAGCATTAGAATCCTCTGTGGAAAAAATTCCAACAGCACCACATCTTGATTAACTTGAAAACTACATGATAAACTAAGAACAATACACTGATCAATACCGAATACATGATAAGCAGTAAAAGAAAATCTGGGGAGGAAGAAGAATGAAAGCAGATCCGCTGACCCCACCCCTCAAATCAGTCATTCCAAAGGGCAATGCTTGCACAGTGTCAACAGTACAGGGGGAAAAATATAACCTACGAACTTGCACCACCTCTTCAGCTTGGACGGTTGGTACTTTTATTTTCTACAATCCTCTCCCGCTACATACACTTGATCATTCACTCCACATGCTGTCTTCTTGGCATGCGATTCACCTTTATCCGTATTTTCCTGCTCCTAAGCCAGCATAGATATGCCCAGACCTCTAAAAGCTTTACCATCCCTTGGGGACGAACCATGCTACTCATAAGTTTTACATCTGCAAGGATTTACAAGAACTTTCAGTAACTCGACTTGCATGATTTTTTACATAAAAATTGAGAGAGGGAGAGAGAGGGGGAGAGAGAGAGAGAGAGAGAGGAGGAGGAGGAGGAGGAGGAGGAGGGTGTGTGGAGAATTTAGCTCCAGTTGGTGTTTCAACCAATAATATTTTATGCCATCAGTTGGTCACCCTTTTTTTTGTTTTGTTGTTGAAAAGGAGTTGATCACCTATTTATCCAGCCCAATCTCGGTAGAGCCGAACAATCATGTCTAAGCACCCTCATTTGTAAAATGGCTGGGGAAGGAATTGTTCACTGCTTTCTGTTGGAGGATATCTGTATGTTGAAGTTATCGGAGCTTCAGCTCGGTCCCATTTGTTGTGTTACGTGAGTTCATGTGCCAAGAGCTGAGAGGGCTCCATGGATATGTGTCCATGTAATCTATTGTTTCTCGGAGGAGAAAAATAAAAGATACGTCCACTAGAACTCTCCTATAATTTTTTCCTCTCTCCTTCCGTGAAAAGTTTTCATGTAAACCTCAAATGTTATTTTGTGATGCCTTCAATCATAAGCTCTTATCAAAATAGGGATTCTCCATGTTGTTATACGTGTCGAAGAATCCCGTAGAGATTTGTTACAGGTAGAAATTATCCACGAGGACGTGGACACCCTCCTTGCATTGCCGTGCGTCATTCATGCTTTCCGATAGTTGTGCTTGTGAGAAGAGGAAGGCACTTCACCTACCTCTTGCTTCAGATCAACCGAGGTGCTTTATTCTCCCTCAGAGCCGTGTGCACTCCTTCAGCAGTGACCACTCCAATCTCCACCACCAACATCCGTTATCAATTGAATAACCTCGTCACATAAGATTCGGTCGTGATGTTTATCATTCGGGGATTGAATGAGGGAGTATTACGGTGATTTGTGGTGATCTAATCCTTCAACTATCCATTTTATTATTTTTTTATTTTTTTAAGAGGTGTTTGATTAGTAAGTTCAGCCAATTAACTCGTGTTTTATTTATATTAAATTAAGTAAACTTAACCTGAATTAAAATTCTTTTATCTTGTTATGAAATAATTTTTAAAATATCTAAATAATTTTTTTGTTTTTCCTCTTGCCAAACGAGATCTTAGTAGAGATCTCCTTCAGTTGTGTGCTCATTATTTTATTCTTGATCTACGATCATTGTTCTCCACATCAATTTCGATTTATGGGGCAGCCTTTTTGGTATCCGAAGGAGATGGAAACGTGAGCCAACCGAAAGAAAAAAAATAAGAAGAAAAAGGATGGACCCTATAATTTCCATTTTAGGCTCTTTTTTCCTTGTTACAAAAAACATAACTCTCCGCGGCTTAGGACTATATTTATTTTTGGTATTTGGATTCATTGAAATCATGGAGAATCTTGTGATATCAATGTAAGATTTAAGGTGCAGATTTTTACCATTGGGAGAATCTTTTTGGATGACTTGATTTCTGTTTTGATAAAAGATGAAAAGGTCCTTGCAGAGAATTGAGCCTCCTAAAAATATCCATCATGTGGCATTGGTGATTGGCGGATCATTTGTGAATGAAGTTGCATTCCTTCTTGTTGCAATCAAGGCTGTGAGGAAAGGTGCAACTGCAGAAGGAACAACCATGGGTGATTATATTCAATGTGGTTTATCGTTTTTGTGAGAGAGGATCACGCAGCAGTGACTAGTCTTCTTCTTGTTGCTACCCCCATGGTGGCAGTAAAGACAGGAAATGCTTTCTATGATCCTGATGGTTCTACTTTTGTGGGGATCAGATCATGTTTGGTTTCTTCCACCTCTGCCCCTGTTTATGCTTTTCCAATTATGCTTGGGCTGGTCTCTCATGGCCGTTGATCCCTCCGTCTAGATCCTTTCACATCGGGTGACCTCTTCCCGGGTAGATGATCCCATCAGTGATTGGCAAAAAGAAAGACTCACTATGATGGTGTGGCAACCTTGCGGATGTGCACATGATCACTGCCGAGGCCCTCCTTGTCTTCGCCTATGCCTGCAAAATGTTCCATTAGCAACGTGAGGGATAGCAACGTGAGGGTGCAGTCGCACAAGGTGAAGGATTACAGGAATGGAGGCCGTCAGTGGCGGCGTATGCGAGCTCAGGGGAGCCAATCCTGATGAGCAATATGTTGAAGACAATGATGGCGACGTCGGAGATCTCGCACACGTCCTTGATTTAATGTGGTAGCTATTGTTGGGTTCTGTACAATCACGACTACGATGGTAGTAAGCTTTTCTATTTGTTGGTGAGTGACGACAAAAATAAGGTGTAAAAATAGGAGGCACAAAAAAGAGACTGTTACCTGTGCTCCCATGTGTTCGGGAAAAGAAAAAGAGAAGACGTGGTTAAAGATAAAAGGAAAAACAAAATGATGAATATGTTATTTTTTATCCCACGACATGGGAATTATGGGAAGTGGCCTTGGAATTGAATCGCCGTGTGCAGTCTTCACGTTTGGCTGAAGTTAGAAGGTAGATGATATTATCATTTAGACATTTGTTTTTGAGTGATTGAATCCGTGGGAGTTATAAGCTCTCTCACCTTCTGGATCTCTACGTGGTCTAGATCAATTATGATGCTCAAGACATATGCCGTAACATAGAAATCAAGCTCTTGAACAGAGTTCAACTAATGCCCACTGTGACTCCTATAAAATATAGCGCAATGATTTTCAACTCGACTACAACAATTTTCTTACACTTCTACCTCTAGTTGTCAACCTTCTTATTAGCATGGCATGTGACGCATCTCATCATAATATGAGCAAGTGACCAAGGTTCACGTGTGTTGTGTAACGTGTCTATGAATGGATCTTTTTTTGTGTTGGAAGCTAAACATTTCATTCTTAGTATGTTGCATGCTTAGCTTTAGGGGGTATGTTGGAGGATATATGTATGTTGAGATTATTAGACTTTGTATTGATCCCATTTTTTATGTTATGTAAGTCCCTATGTTTAGTCCCACCTTACCTATTTTGACGTGGCAAGAGGCAAGAGCAATCTATATACATGTGTCCATGTAGCCCATTATTTCTTAAAGAAGGAAAAATAGAAGAAACACCCATTAATACTTTTCCATGATTTTCTCTCCTCTCATGAGAGAGGTTTCCATGTAAACCTCAGGAGTCACTCTGTGATGCTTCGTGAGAGATTTTCATGTAAACTCTAAATATTATTCTATGATGCTTTTGATACTTTGTTCGTTTTATTTCCATTGTTTGTTTCACCACTTCTTAACCTAAACCTTCTCAATATATTCGTTAACCAGAATGAATCTTGGCTTACACTAATTGTAGGTTCAAAGTGACCAATGTTGCATTATTAGCTGACGATTTGTGTTTTTAAGGGTGTGACATGCCACTAGAGTCAAGCTACGTTTCCCCCCTAAAATGTGCCAAGATGTTTGTCACTTATCCTCATGCTTTCTCTTCGACAAATAAAGACAGAAAAAAATCCCTCGTACTCCCGATTGTTTGCCATTAAAAAAAAAAGTAAACAAGTCTGAAAGACAGCCTTTTATCAAAGATTGGCCACGGATGTACAACCAAACCATTAACCATTTTTTTCAATTTTGATAATCAAATTAATGTGATTTTTCTTGAGGGAAAATTAATACAATATAATCCTTATTATTAAATAACCAGAATCAGACCGAACCAATCAAACAAAAAAAGGAACGAAATAGAGCTTTCTTGGACGTGGACTTAAATTCCATTTCTGGTCCCATTGCTGGAGTACTTTCGAGATTATCGCAATTGACTACCCACCTACAGCGTGCTACCTTCGCTTTGGAGACCATGGACCAGATGGTGATGTCAGTTAAGTGAGCTTCTATTTGTTCTGGTGTTTGTGGTCGGAATGCAACTGTGCAATCTTTGGGGAAGAGCAAGCATGTCGATAATGTACATTTTGACTCTGTAATGTTTGGATTGTTTAGCTCAACTTATCAATGAAACGAGGGATTGGCATCCATTGCTAAACCCTCTTTTTACTTCAAATAAAAAATAAAATTCAAATTGAAAGAATCTTTTTAAGAAATCATTGATTGCCTAAATGTAGAAAGCAGGTTCCACTGACCATAACAGCCCTGCTTTGAACCCAAATTGCCATCCATCTCTTGAGAACTTTGTCTGCAATGGTAAGATGCATCAATTAGTACTTGAAAATCACAAAAGTTGCTTCAAAGACTATATAGCCATATATGCTTACCGCATGAGTCATAAGACAAAAAAATACATGATACAATGATATGACAGTCATTAGCTCCCAATCCTATCAAAGTTCTTGGTGGCAATGCCCAACTCTATGGTCTTTTCGAAAAAAGAAAAAAAACTCAAATGTTGCAGGGCACACTAAAATTAGGTGCAAGCCAAAATAACCATCGATGGTTGCTTTAAAAGAATACGGGCGATGATTTCCCGAGAGCGTTTTCCACGTCTCATCTCAAACTCACAATCCCCCGCTGTTTGTTCTCCCGTGACGACAACAGGGAAGCGGCTCTCCCTTCCAAACATGTGCCCGATTTCAGATTGTGGGTGTGGGTTGTTTGGGTAGCATTGACTTGCATTTCTCAAAGAATATAGAACCAGGCCGAGGTACGGGGAAAGAGTACATGAATGCGGCAGGAAGTTCAGTTACCACCCAAGATAAAGAAATACCACCGCAAAAAATGTCATGTACCTTATAACTTTGGTACAAATCTCATGCGAGCCAACAACCCCCTCCACTTGTCAGACAATAGTTGCTAAAATAACTTTATTGGCGATATCCTCCCATCAATCCCTAGTAAGATTCCCCATGATTAACAAACCAAATTCAAGATATAAATATTGTTGAAAAAGAAACAAGTGTCATATTTCTCAGAAAATCCTAACCCTCTTTATATAGAAACAAGTGCTAGGTAAAATACAGGAAAGTCCAAAAATAAATAAAAAAATAACTTAACCTTGATACTAACTCTAAAAAATACTCCCACTCAAGCTAGAGCATCTATGTCATGCACGTCCAGCTTGATACGTATGAAATAATGGCACTTTCATGGAAATACCTTGGTGAAGATGTCTACAATTTGCTCCTCTAAAGTAGTAGGGGTGCAAATCTTCCTTGTAGTATCATGTCCCTAACAAAATAGCAATCCACCTCAATGTATTTGGTACACTAAAGGCAATAAATGTAGTTGAGTGATTATCATAAAACATTGGCACCTGGAGTGAGACCTGGATCCCCAGGGCATCCAAGAAATGGATTAGCCACGACTTCACATGCAATGTGAGCCATGGCACAATACTCGACCTCTGCACTGGATCTAGAACCCATTGCCTATTTCTTACTCTGCCAAGGAACAAGATTACCATCAAGAAAGGTGGCATAGCTCGTGGTTGACCTCATATCTTCCATTGACCCTGCATAGTCAGCATCAGAGTAGGCATGTATTCTACAATGAAGAATTATGAGCATGTAGATCTACATGCTCATAATTCTTCATTGTAGAAACCCTTTCTAGGATTCCCTCCAATGTTCCTGAGAATAAGACACATCCTGACAATGATTGTGACGAGGATTCTTCATGAATTAACTCGCTTTGTTCACAGCAAAACTAATATTAGGCCTGGTGACTGTCACATAGAGAAGCTTGCCCACAATACTTACGCATCTCTTTTTGTCTTCAAACATAGAAGCATCTTCTTCACTTATTTGCTCCTGTGGTTCCACCGAAATGGAGGAAGGTTTCGCTCCTAGTTGACCCATCTTCTCAAGAAGTTCCAGAACACTATGAGTACCATCCCACTCGAGTTTTTAGCAACCTCAATGCCCAGAAAATACCTCAGGATCCCCAAGTCCTTGGCAATAAAAGTGGTCTACAGTAAGTCTCTAGACTCCTGTGTCCAAGTGACATCATCACCTGTACGAATCATATCATCCACATAAATAGTTAAAATCACCACACTTGACTTCCTGCATCTCACAAAAATAGTCATCAGATGTGGATTCGAGAAAGCCAATCTTCTGAATTTCTAAACTAAGCCTCTCAAATCACACTCTCATGCTTTATTTCAGGCCATAAATTACCTTTTGTAGCCTATAGACCTTCTCCCCCTTAACCGCATATCCTAAATGTTGGACCATGTAGACCTCCTCTTGAAGGTCATCATAAAGAAAGAGAGGAGATTCTCTTTCTCTAGGGTTTCAATGGTGAAGGCACTAGGGCACGAAGAGTCTAAGATCCACCTCGCTCTGATACCATGTTGGAAAAAAAACAAATGTCTTATTTCTCAAAAAAATCCTAACCTTCTTCGTATAAAGAGAGGTGTTAGGTAAAATATAGGGAAGTCCAACAATGTTTTTTGAAAAGGAGAAGGGTGGTTATCCGTGTGATAACCACCTAGACTCATTAATCAAAACAAAAAATTACAAGACCATCGTTAGGGCCATAAGGCAAACTCCCAAAACACCAACTGAGAGTATATGGAGCAAACAACATTTTCAACATATGGTATATCTCCTCTAAAAACAAGTCCATTCCTCCCCAGCCAAACACCCCACAACACTGCCAAGACCTTCGCCCTCTCTTTCCTCGACCAAAAAATGGTACCACCCCCGCCTGTATTGCCTCTCCTGAAGGAGCTCCAAAACCCTCAAAGCTGTCGACCATAATCCAGTCAATCTCCATCATCCTCCATACGTCTCGCAAAAGGGCAAACGAAGAAACGATGCTGAATGTCTTTATTCGCCCCACTACATAGTGGGCAACCAAGGTCATCCATTGCCGCCCACTTCGCCCTCCAGACCATGGTAAGTATTTTGCCCCTCCTAATAAGCCAAGCGAAGATTCTGATCGTCAGAAGGCACTTCGTCGACCAGAGTAGCCTGCAATCCCTCAGGAAGTCAACATCCACTGTATACGTATGCAAACAAATTGTGCGAAAAGCCTTAACAACAGAGAAGTCCCCTTCCTCCCAGTAAAGAGCATCCCGACCACCTTCCAGCTCCCAACCCTCCAAATCCCCCAATAATAGCTAGACATTCATACATATCTGATCTGACAACACTCCCTCAAAGGTGAGGCACCATGCATCATCCCAGTAACTAGCCATCATCACCTCCTTGCACACAGCTTGTGAGAAAAGTCATAGGTCTCTGTCACAAAGGCGGCCACCACCTTGCCAATCATCTGTCTAGAATCTGAAGGTGTCCCCATCTCCCACACATGGTGAGAAGAAATTCCTCACCTTGGCACCACCATCGCCAAACCCCGCATGAAGTGTGATGCACCAAGAATAGAGGACTCAAGGGCCCCCCAGGAGAGGAGGGAACCATAGCACCACCGAAAAAGTGTCCCCAAGAAGACCTTGTTCCTACCCTACCAGCCTAGCAATCTACTTTGTGAGGAGACTGAGGTTGACAGCTACCACGTCTCTGATCCCAAGACCACCTTCCTACACCAGTCTACACACCTCCCCCTAAGACACCAGCCTCATCCCCCCTTCCCTACCGATCCAGGGCTTGATCAGAAGAAATCTCGCATAAGGCCAGTAATCTTTTTCTCTATCTGATGAGGGAGCCTGAACACAAATAAGAAGTAAGCCAACAAGGAGGACAAGATCACCTTTTAACCAGAGTTAACCTTCCCCTCCTCGACAACAGAAGAGATGACCATCCTGAAAGCTACTTCATCCTCTCTAGCAAGGGCAACCAATCCTGCAAGCGGGGGTGCCTATCCGTCAAGGAGAGGCCCAAGTAGGACAATGGCAGGGCTCCCATGCCAGTCAGGAGCACAGCACTGCAGGCCTCTGCATCCCCAACTGCCATATGAAATAGAACAAAACTGAACTTGTCGTAATTAATTCTCAGCCCTGACGCCTCACCAAACAACTTCAGAAGAATGCGTAGTCTGCCCGCCTCTACAGAGGACCCCTCCACCAAGAACAGGATATCATCCGCGTACTGCAACAATGGAATCTCCCCACTTGCTTCCGCTGAAAAATCCCTAAACATCCCCCTAAAACACAATCTGGCAGTCACTCTAGCCAGGGCATCAATAGCCAAAACGAACAACATTGGGGCAAGCAGGCAATCCCTGCATACCCCCCCCCTCCCAGGCTGCACCCATCCACCTGCAAGGTTCCTGTTCACCAGCACTGAAAGAGATGTTGTTATGACATATCTCTTCATCCAATCAATCCAGACCTAAGGGAAGCCTCTCCTAATTAGTGAGGCCCACAAGAAATCCCACTAAATGAAATCATAGGCCTTACTAAAATCTACCTTCCATAGGAAAGTTGTCCTCTTTAATCTCCTCCACTCTACCAAGACCTCCGTGGCCACCACAAAGCCATCTAGAATGCCCCTCCTTGAAATGAAAGCCGTCCGTAATGGTGAAATAATATCACCAAACATCCCACAAAGTCCGTTGGCAAGAACCTTTGCAGCTTCACTACAATAAGATAGGAAACATTCGATAAGGCAATCGGCTGAAAATCTTCAATGGCCTCAGCACCGTCTTGTCCTTCTTAAGCACGAGGAAAAGATATCCAAAAAATAACATAACCCCACTACTAACTCTAACAGATATTATTAATGCTATTCTATTGGTCTTTCTTGAAAAATGTGCAGTTGCATTCTTCCTCTATTGGTCTTCCTTCAAAAATCTGCAGTGACTAATTCCTCTTTCCTTTTCCAAAAGAGAAGCAATTGCCCAAGGATAGCAGTTCTTCCTGGTGCATTTCCCAATACCAAGAAACTACTTTCCACAGCCCTGTGCAAGCAGCAGCAAACCCAAGTAAATAGTCAACATCAGTTTCCCACCTCTGAAAACATCAGATTTATGATCAAGCCAGTCGGTAAATTTAAGGCCAACAGTATCCAATCATGTTCAACAAATCACAAACCTTGCAGGACTAGAAATGTGCTCAACGAGTTTTCAGAGTCAAAACATCCCTATGCAACTTGAGACCTCCACCAACGATCAAGTGTGAAAAGAATCTTAAAACACAAATTATTACATCTCCACCACTACTTATACAGGTACATCTGCATCATGCACCAAGATTGACCTGCAGACTACCATTACCCTCTTTCTTCATAGAAGCATGAATGTGTTAAAGGGACATTTGGGACACCAAAAAAGTCTACATTCACACAAAACCTGTTTGCCCGTAATGCAGGCTCCCTTAAGTAAATAGGGAATTTTCTCCTGTTTGGGCTGGTTTTGGAGACACAAAACGAGGAGGCCTGGAGCTAAAGTGCTAAGAGAAACATCAAGTGGATCACTTGAGGTTTTCAGAAGCTGCCTCTAGATGATAGGCATTTGGGAAGAGACATGAGAGCAGAGGGAGGAAAGGGAGACTGTGAGAGAGTAGGATTGTTAGAATTGAGGGTGGTTGGACATAAAGGTGACCAGAGAAGGCTTGTGAGAGGGAGTAGACAACCAACATCCTTTGCTTTCACTGTAGGGTCATTCTCCATGTTTTCAACTCTTGCTTTGACCCGGTGAAATGTGTTGGCCATGGTGGGTTGGGACATCAGCCCCATCTGGCCCCTGCTTGTCTACTAAAGGAGTCAATTGGACACAAGGGAATAATGCAAAAGGAGGCTACGAATGCTGCAACCTGGATGGACGAGCATAATGTGAGACAATATCCTCCGCCATCATTACCATTGCAGTTTGCAGTGATGGCAGGGAGTGCTGAACAGAGGAATGCAGAGTTTCTTAGCTGCTGCATGATTGGTGAGCCCATGTAACTATTGCCTCCATGGTGGGAACTAAGAAAAGTTCTAATCATGTGGAAGAAGACACAGCGTTGGAGTCTCCCTGCTTTCGGAAAGAACGTGTCTACTCTATCCATTGGGAAAAGGCAACAAGGTGGCAGTGATGACAAAGGTGTTTGGTCTTCCAAAAGGAGGCTTTCTTTCATGTGGGTATTGAAGGCCGTTGATCAGTGTGATGACATGCTTTCCAGAGGTTGGTAGTGGCTTCTATCTGCAGGATGCCGCTTCACTTACAATATTTTGAAGTTGTACAGGCAATCAATTAAACTTTTGGGAAAGTTAGAAGGATCAACGACATCAATCTTCGACGTGAGGACCTCACTTCAATTAGGATGGAGGTCAATCCAATTGGAGAGGACTTCCTGGTGACAACAGGACACGAATGACGAGTGCTCCATCATCTTGATTAAATCAAACCCCTCAACCATCTAATGGCAGAGGTTGTGGCCAGAAGGGGAAGCTGGAGTGGATGTTGGACGGCAATGTGGAGGACGAAAGCACAAAAGCAAAATGGTCAGAACACATTTGGTGATGATTTGAATTTCCAAATTTGTCTGTATATGCAAGATAATCATGGGACAAAGCTGGCAAGTGACACAATTGTGGGTGGCTTGGGTGAGCATACTCCTACTATGGGGTATCCAGATTTCGAGGACTTAATCACTCGACTACTCTGTGGACAGGTTGGACACTATACTTGGGCCCAATATTGTAGGTCATACCTCAAGGGGCTCTGAATCCAACTCTTTACACCCCCTCTCAAGCACTAAGAAAGGAAGGGAGGATATTGTGGCAAGTGGAGTGACCCAGGGCGAGAAAAACCTCCTCGAGCAAGGGGCTGGTGATCACTCTTTTCAAGATCAGACACCAATTGGTGGCACAGTACAATCCACAATGGTCGCAGACTGATGGATGGTGGCTGGGGTTACCCCATCACGTATAGGATGCTGGAAGAAAGTCTAGAATGGGAAAATTATGGCAGCTACGAAGTAGAGATAAGAGAGCTGGCAGTGGCTAGGATTTCCATTGCAATATGTTTGGCAACACACAAACAGGGAACCAAGTTTTCAATGCTACAACACCATCACCCTGTCTCGGAATGTTTGTGAATTGAATGATCACTCACACAGGTCTGCCTAGGAGGACAATAGGAGGTCCTCGGGAATTGATATTGTTCTTTTCAAGAAACAAAATTGGAACAGTGTGACAGTGCTTTATGGGCCAAGATTGAAGGAACTTCGTTGATGGTTTTGTTGCTCTAGATGAGACAGGAAAATCAAGAGGAACGATAATTGCTTGGAAATGCAACTTATTCACAATAGAAAATTTGAGAAATGCTTGTTTTGTTCTTACAGTCCTGGAGAAAAGAAAAAGAGATGGTGTTTCACTCCTCATCTCAGGTGTGTGCAGGCCAAGCATTGAAGGAGAGACGTTAATCTTTGGGAGGAACCAACTGACACCACTGCCTCTTTTGAAGGAGTTCCATGGCTGATAGCCAGGGACTTCAATGCCACCCTAAACAGATGATAGACTGGGGAGAGAAGCGGAACAGATACTGTTACAGAGGCTTTTGCAGATTTTGTGGCATCCATGGTCTGATTGATCTATTAATCTGCTCTAGCTGGTTTACATTGAGAAGCTCGGGCACTTCCAATATTAAGTCTAGAATCGATGGATATCTGTGCAACATGGAATTTGCACAGGTGTTCTAAACAATTGATGCTTGCCACATAGATAGGCCCTTCTCGAACTATACTCCTCCATTTTGGAGTTGTAATGAAGTTTGGAACACACCTCAAATTTGATCAATCATAGCTCATGTAGGGTGACTTCAGGGATATTGAGAGGAAGTGGAGAGAATGTAACCTATATGCATTAGCAGTGGCCAGGCTGGCAACAAAACTCTGCATCTTCAGATATTTCTAAGGGATAATAGAAAGCAGATAAGAGGAGAGAGACAAAAGCATCCATTGAGATTAATAGATTGGATGAAGAGGAAGATACCTAGGAGATCTTGACGGTGGAACAGGCAACACATAATAGGAGACTTTTTTTGAAGAGGAACACATTACAGGATGATGGCAGTGGCACAGGAAGAAGCCAAGAAAAAAGAGGTGATATAGTGCCAGCACTCAAGGCAAACCTGACTCAAGGGAGACTTCAACACATGATTTTTCCATCTTTTTGCAAGTGGACGACAAAGAAGTTCCGTTGATAGGGTCTTCGTAGATGAGGAAGAGGCTGCAGGGAGTTACTTTCTATGGGGTTTGGTTGGTTCATTATAATTTCTCCAACTATAAAATTTTCTTTTTAAAAACAAATATAGAGCCCTAGGGCACATTTACCTAAGAACTTCTATGGATTTATTCTCCCTTGAAGGAGCTTGGTATTTGTTGATTTACTTGTGTACTTTGATAACATACTGGCTGACTTTTTGGTGAATAATCCAACTTTCCATGAATGCAAAGCACATTGAGGTTAACTCCATTTGATATGTAATACCATCATCAGAGGTTTGATTAGCTCTTCTTAACTACCTAAAAATCTCCATCTAGCCTACAGACAACTTCACCAAGACATTTCCTAGAAACAAATTATCCACCAAACCCAATTCAGAGTATAATTGGCATATATGTTCCAACTTGAATATTAAAATAATAGGATTTAAGTGGCTCACCACCCTTCCTCCTATCAAAAAATAATAGGATTTAATTTATTTTGTATTATCATGTATCGCATTTAACATTTCTTTAAGGATCCCTTCGTACCTTAGCCTTTTTGCTCATCTATGAATAGAGAAGCATACCCTTTCACAAAAATCATCTCATTTTCTACTATCAAAACCATTTAGTTAATGTCATATGGAGTTGTTCGGTGGGAACCAGGGAATTGAGAGGCTTAATAGATTTTTCCTTTTCTTGCTGCCTAAGAAGCCAAGTGCAAAAACCATTGATGAGTACAAGCCTATCTTTCCCTTTCTAATGTTGTGCATTTACCGGTGGCCAAGGTGCTAACCACCAGGCTTTGCAAGGTGCAAGCAAGAATTATTTCTCTGGTGCAATCAGCTTTCATCCCAAGAAGATCCTTGTAGGACTCCTTCATTCTAGCTGAGGAGATGGTCGCTGCATGGAAAAGGAGCAACGAATCAACGTTCATGTAGAAGGTGGACTTCTCTAAGGCATATGATTCGATCACATGAGCCTACATTTGGGAGATTCTGAGAAGGGGTTTTCCGAAGGTGTTGGTCAGGCTTATGAAGCAATGTGTCACAACTATCACCTTTTCCGTGTTGGTGAATAGGAGGTTTACTGGTATTTGGACCCAACCCCAAGCGGGAAGTGAGGAAGGGGTGCCCATTGCCATCACTTCTATTCAACATTGCAGTGGATATGCTTGCCTGCCTTGCTTTGAAAGGATGCACAGGTGGTCACTTCTCTGGTTTCACCTTACGGTTACGGTCTAATGACTCAATCTTAACCCCAATTCTATAGTGCGTAAACAACATCATTTTCTTTATTTAGGGAGGATTGAAGGAAGCACGTAATATGGCATCATTGGTCGGAATTTTCGCCGTCATCTCGAGGCTCTATCAACAAGAGGAAATCTACCTTTGTCCCTTTTAACATGGATAGCAACCTAGAAGAGGCTATCTCCTTGGTCCCTGACAGTCTTGTGGTCCATCTTCCACTAGCATACCTTGGCCTTCCTCTTAAGGGAAAACGGTTGTTTAACTGTTGATTAGAACCCAATGGTGGAGAGGTTTCAAAGGAGACTCAATGTTGAAGTGGTCAACAAGTTACAAGATTGCCCCCAAGAAAGGTGGCATATCTAGTAGTGGATATCCTGTCCTCCACAGATCGAGAATAGTCTGCATCAAAATATGAGTGCAGGTCCACATGCCCATTGCTCTTCGTATATAGACCCTTTCTAGGATTCCCTTTAAGGTATCTAAGGATAAGGTAGACAGCATGCCAATGGCTATAGCGAGAGGTCTCCATGAACTGACTTGCTCTGTTGATTATAAAATTGATGTCTAGCCCAGTCACAGCAACATATAGTAGCTAACAATACTTCTATACCTCTTCTTGTCTTCAAATAATGGATCGTCCTCATTTAGATGCCCCTGATATTCGACAGGAATAAAGGATGACTTGGCCCTAAGCTAGCTAGTCTCTTTGAGGAGTTCTATAACATATTTCCACTGTGAAAGAACAATGCCACGAGAATTTCTAACAATTTTGATACCTAGAAAATACCTCAGAGTGCCCAAGTCCTTTGTCACAAACATCATCACCAGTAAAGAATCATGTCATCAACATATACTTCCAAAATCACAACACTTGACTTTCTGCGCCTCATAAAAATAGAATGATCATTTGAATTTCTCCACCAAGCCTCTCAAATTATGCTCTTAAACTCTGTTTCAGGCCATCTATAGCCTTTCATAGGCAACATACCTTCCCCTCAACGACATAGCCAGGTAGTTAGTTCATGTAAACTTCCTCATGCAGGTTGCTGTATAGAAAGGCATTCTTCATATCAACGGCCATTGCTTGTTAACAACCACAGAAAGAATGGCACAAATCAAGTTGAGTCCGGCTACTGGAGAGAATGTATCAAAGTAGACAACATCATACATCTGAGTATAGCACTTGGCCACCAATTTGGCCTTCAACCTCTCAATCGCCATCATGTTAATACTTACAGTATAAACCCATCTGCAATCGACCACAATAGCCCCACCAAGGAGAGGGGTCAGTTCCCAGGTTCCTCATATAGTAAGAGTTGTCATCTCCTCATCCAAAGCCTACCTCCAACCTGGGTCTCCTGCGCAACCTCATGATAATTCCTAAGAACTACCATGGCAGATAAAGTTGTAGAAAACTTTTGTAACACAAGACTAAGATGATCAATCATAGTATCATGTGACATGGAATGTAAAATACAACTCCTTATTGCCTTTTGTAGAGCAATGGGCAAATCCTCAAACTGCGGAAGGGAAGGAGCATCTGGATCAGATGTTGATGGGGAAGATAGATCAAATGATCTTTCCTCATGGACTTTAACTTGCATAAAAGGTAAGGGAACATACACAAGGTCCTTAGAACAACACTCATAAGCGTGGGTGATCTAGCCAAGAGAGGATCCTCCACCAGAATAGAAGGGCACCTTCTTGAAAAAGGAGACATCAACAAACACATGATACCTGCTCTCAATAGGGTCAAAACAATGATAGCCCTTCTGAGACCAAGGGTATCCCAAAAAAATACACTTAACTGACCTTAGGGATAGCTTGTTAGCCACCCAAAACAAATGAGCAAAACATGTATATCCAAAAATCCGTAGTGATAAAGCAAAGAGATCAAGATCAATATGAAGAATAGTGAAGGGTGTATCTGTTCTCCATTAAGAACAGAGGACAAAACCTTATTGATAGGATAAGTGACAGTAAGTACTGCATCTCCCTAGAAATGCTTGAGAACTTTCATAGCGATAAGTACAAGCCACATCAAGAATATGGCGAAGCTTGCATTTAGCTACACTATTCTATTAGAAGAATAGGCACAAGAAGTCTGATGAAGGGTGCCATTTTTAGCTAAAAATTCCTAAACCATCCCTCTGCATAACTCGAGCATTATCACTGCAAAAAATTCTTATGCAAGTAAAATAAAAATTTTGAACTTCATCAAAAAAAAGCATTGAAAGTACAGTAATAATCTCTAACCAATCCTTCAACAGAAAAATTCAAGACAAACGACTATAAACAACTAGAAAAATGACAAAATACCGGACAATATCACAATGATTTATTCAATAAGGACCCCAAATATCACAATGAACTAACTCAAATGGAGACGAACTCCTCTTATTTTCTCTGAAAGGAAAAAAGGCACAATGGTGTTTCCTAAGGTGGCAGATTTTACAATCAAGAGAAACTGAAACAATAGAATCCAAAAACATCCGTCGAAGCCTAGCAGCAGATAGGTGACCCAAATGATGATGCCAAAGTTTAAGATCAACAAAGGCAGACAAAGCACTAGCAAAAATCTAAGGGATATCGATGTAGTAGAGACCATCTCTCTCAATCCCTCCACCAATCATCTTCCTCGACCAGATGTCCTGAAAGGAAACAAAATGCCCATTAAATATCACCTGACAAGATAGATCTTTACATAATCTAGGTTCATTTGGGACTCACGAGCATAGTATACATCAAAAAGATGTAAAGAATAATAAAATAAACATCCCCAGTAGTAGTAACAAGGGAATAAGAGCCATTCGCTATTCAAACAATAGTAACAGCAGGGGACCCTTGCAAGTAAGTGCATCCTTCTTACCACTAAGATGGTTAGATGCACCTGAATCAACTACCCAAGACGAGGTGGATGTAGTAGCCAAATTGGTTTAAGTATCAATTGTAGCAAAAAATTGAGATGGCAATATCCTGAGGTGCAATAGATGGCACAACTTGCCAAAGATGCTATAGAAGGCATGCATAATCATCTATAGATGAAGGGGTGGTCCAGGAGGGGCAGACTTCCCTTGAATCACAATGGAGTTACCTCGACCAGACCTTGCAAACTTAGCCCAGCATCTCCCAAAAAGGATGATCCATCTGTTGACAATGGATGCAAAGCTCATGTGTACAACCACGACCATGGCCACAACTAGCTCCAAAACCACCACGACCACCGAAAACTACAAAGGCAGAGTTTCTATGGGAGGTACAGTAGGGGAGCTACAATCGATGTCAAGGTACTCTCATTAGGAGAGATCTTCTAAAACTAAAATCTCCCATACACTCTCTAGATCAAGAATATCATCCATGACCAGTATATGATCTTCGGTAGGCTGATATCTAACACTCAGATCTTCCAAAAATCAATAAAACTACCGCATTTGTCTCTACCCTATCTACATATCACGGCACAATGGCTGGAACATAATCAACTCAAAAAAGTGCCTCCATCTTAGTATAGTAGATGACTAGTGCATGCTCTCCCTAAGATGTAGACCAGATCTGATGATATATATCGGATAGACGAACATGATTCAACTTTTAAGAGAATTTTTCACCAAGCTATCCCATATCTCCTTGGCGGTCTTCTTATAAGCAGATTAGCAGCAATCTATGGCTCGATATTGTTCATCATCCAATTCATAACCAAGCAGTTTTCCTGTTTCCATCTCTCAAAGTCTGTAGATTGGTATCCAAGAGGAGTCTTAGTTAGGATGTAGAGCTTCTTTTGTCCTCCAACAAATATTTTAAATGCCTGCGACCAAACAAGGTAATTCTGTACATCATTAAGCTTCATAGAGGTGCCTTGAATCACGATAGAGGCAGAAGTAGTCATGGGCTTGACTTCAGGAGCATTAGACGATCCCAACGTCACCATGTCGAGGCAAAAGTCAATAAGGACAAATCAGAACTCGAATCATCCAAAAAGCACCTACAATTAGTAAATCAGTCATTACAAGAACATCCAAGAGTGCCTCAAGTCAAATCACTGGTTGTTCATGACTCGAGACACGCGATAAGGTAAGAGGACAGCAATACCCCCTTAGAACACCACCAGCAACCAAGAATAATCAAATCTGAAAGTTTTTTTTTTTAAAAAGGAAAAAGGAAGATTACCAGAGATCGATAATCATCTAGTAAATTGTATTAAAATTGGAACGGACTTCCAGATTGTTGAGCAAGAAATCAGATATAGAATACCTCTTACAACATTCTCTACCCAACATCTCTCATCCTTGAAGACCTTGTCGTTCTTCTAATTTCAAATACACCAAATAATAGCAAAAGCTCTAATCATCCCATCATGTCTAAATCATACCAGTCTCTAAAGGAGTTCCGGAAGCTAGTCACATTAGAAAACTCCACTGTTAAAAGTCCAAAATGACACCATATTTCTATGGAGAAATCACATTCAAAAAAGAGATGTTGTCTCTAAAGGAGATGTTGTAATCAAATTTGAAAGTACAAATAGAAGTGGCAGCAACTTCCGCAAATGAAATACCAAGCCTTCTGCTGCAGCTACTGGTGGGTAGTGTAGAGGCACTACTACAGTAGTAGCATACTATAGCAACACTATAGTAGATGATGGTGGCACTGATGTTGCGGTGGTGCTAGAGCGTTGGAGGTTGCGACTTAGGAGGATGCAAAAGAACGAGAAGAAAACAACGATCTTCTCTTTCTTCATTTTTTTTATGGAAGGAGGGTTGCGTTAGGTAGCCGACAGTCAGCGTAAAATTTGTCAGATCTTTAAACAAGGATTTTAGCAAACACTTTGATTTCGTTGGGACGTTCCCTACTTACGACGCACTGCATCGACGCTCGGGTGTAGTGATAAATGAGCAAGGGTTCTCGCATGAGGAACGCATGCGAGTAAAGAAGTTAGTTCCACTACATCACCGCCCGGATGTAGTCCAAAATGAGCAAAGGTTCTTGCATGAGGAACGCATGCGAGTAAAGAAGTTAGTTCCGCTACATCGCCGCCCGGATGTAGTCCAAAATGAGCAAGGGTTCTCGCATGAGGAATGCATGCAAGTAAAGAAGCTAGTTCCACCACTTCGTCATCGAAGTGTCACAAAGAATGCTAAGATTCGGTAGTTGGAATATTGGTACCTTGACCAGCAAGCTCATGAAGATTGTGGATACAATGGTAAGGAGAATGATTCAAATTCTTTACCTTCAAGAGACTAAGTGGGTTGGTGAAAAAGCAAAGGAAATCGAGAGAACAGGTTTCAAACTTTGGTATTCAGGAAGAGACAAAGGTAGAAACAACGTGGATATTATAATTCATAAGGATTTGAAGGAGAGCGCGGTTGAGGTTAAGAGATTAGGTGATCGAATTATCTTGATAAAATTAATCTTAGAAGAAGAGATCTTGAATGTCATTTCAGTTTATGCACCTCAAGTTGGTCTAGAGGAAAGAATAAAGAACAAATTTTGGGGAGAGCTTGATATGATAATTCAAGGAATCCCACAGACAGAAATGATTTGCTTGGGTGGAGATTTAAATGGGCATGTGGGAAAAGATGCTTTAGAGTATGCAAGAGTGCATGGAAATCATGATTTTGGTGTTAGGAATGAAGGGAAGATGTTCATTGATTTTACTATGGCTTATGATCTTTTCATAGCAAATACTTTCTTCAAAAAACGGGAAGAGCATTTGATTACCTATAAAAGTGGCTTAACAAGAACGCAGATCGATTACTTTGCTTTGAGAAGAAGGGATCGTTTATCTTGTAAAGATTGCAAGATTATTCCAGGGGAGAGTTTAACTACTCAACATCGTCTTTTGGTGTTGGATGTTCCTTTGAAGAAGGCAAAGAAGAGAAAATTAGTGTTTAAGAATTTGAGAATTAAATGGTGGAATCTTAAGAAAGAGCAAGTGAGATTTAAAGAGAAGATGATGCAACAAAAGGCTTGGGATCTTGATGGTAGTGCTGATGAAATGTGGTTAAATATGACAAAGTGTATTAGGAAGGTGGCAAAGGAGGTGTTAGGCGTGTCTAAAGGTGTTCCAGGACAAAAGGAGGCTTGGTGGTGGAGTGAGGAAGTGCAGGAGAAGCTTAAAATTAAAAGAGTCTGTTTTAAAGCCTTATATCGAGATAAGACCGATGAAAATATGGAAAACTACAAAAGAGCAAAGAAAGAAGTAAAGAAAATAGTTAGTAAAGCAAAAACAAAAGCTTGGAAGCATTTTTATAAGAAACTTGATTCTAAAAAAGGTGAAAAAGATATTTTCAAGTTAGCTAAAGAAAGAGAGCGGAAAGCAAAGGACCTTACGCATGTAAGATGCATCAAGGATGAAGAAGAAAGGGTGCTTATAGCTAGTGAGGATATAAAGACAAGATGGAAAAGATATTTTCATAAGCTATTTAATGAAAAACAAAAGAATGATATCATCTTAGGGGAGTTAGTTAACTCAGAAGAGTATGTGAATCGATCATATTATCGAAGGATACAAAAAAAAGAAGTAAAGGAGGCTTTGAAGATGATAAAAAGTGGGAGGGTTGTTGGGCCTGATGATATTCCTATAGACGTCTAGAGAATGACGGGAGAATGGGGTATAACTTGGCTCACAAATTTATTTAATACTGTGTGGAGAGGCAAGAAGATGCCAGAGGAATGGAGGAAAAGTTTTGTGGTACCTTTATACAAGAACAAGGGTGATATTCAAGATTGTTCCAACTATAGAGGTATTAAGTTGATGAGTCATACGATGAAACTTTAGGAAAGAATAATTGAAAGAAGGGTGAGGCAAGTCTCTATGGTAACTGAAAATCAATTTGACTTTATGCCAGGCAGGTCTACTATTGAGGCAATACATCTCTTGAGACGTATGATGGAAACATACAAAGTGAAGAAAAAGGATTTACATATGATTTTTATTGATTTAGAAAGGCCTATGATTCTGTCCCAAGAGATTTCTTGTGGAGAATTTTGGAGAAGAGACAAGTGCCAATTATATATATCAACCTCATAAAGGATATCTACTATGGAGCTGCAGCTTATGTAAAGACTAAGGATGATTTGACAGACTACTTTGATATCACCATTGGTCTGCATCAAGGTTCGACTTTAAGCCCTTATCTTTTTGCCTTGGTTATGGATGAGTTGACGAAGCATATCCAAGTTGAGGTGCCTTGGTGTATGCTTTTTGCTGATGACATTGTGTTGGTTGATGAGACAAGAGATGGAATGAACAGAAAACTTGAGCTTTGGAGAGAAGCCCTGGAAGATAAAGGATTACGCAAAAGTAGGACGAAGACTGAGTATATGGAATGTAAGTTTAGTAGTAGAGGGAACAACGAAGAGATTGATGTAAAAATTGGAGAAGAGTGCATTCCAATGAAAGATATTTTTAAGTACTTTGGATCCATTTTCCAACATGATGGTGGAATTGATGGAGATGTTACACACAGAATTAATACAGGGTGGTTGAAATGGAGGGGTGCTTCTGGTGTTCTCTATGATAAGAGGGTTCATTTAAAAGTCAAAGGAAAATACTATCGAGTTGTGGTAAGACCAACCATGTTGTACGGTTCTGAAGGCTGGACTATAAACTATAGGCATGTACATAAGATGTCTGTGGCAGAAATGAAGATGTTAAGATGGATGTGTGGTCATACAAGAAAAGACCGTATTTCAAATGAATTTATTAGAGACAGGGTTAGGGTGACACCGATAAAGGATAAAATGAGAGAGGCCCGTCTAAGATGATTTGGACATTTACAAAGAAGGCCACTAGATGCTCCAGTTAGGAGATGCGAGAAGTTGGAGGCTGAACCCGCTAAGAGGGGGCGAGGAAGACCAAACAAGTATTGGAAGGAAACTATTAACTATAACCTCAATTACTTTAATTTAAGTCCTAAAATGGCTGAAAATCGATATGTGTGGAGGCAAAGAATCCATATAGCCGACCCCACTTAGTGTGGGAAAAGGCTTGGTTGTTGTTGAAAGGTGCTGAGCACAAAGAGCCAAGGACTCATCCCACTTTGATACAACGTTGAAAGAGAGTGAATGACGATTCTCAAAAGAAACCATAACCCTCTTTATATAAAGAGAGGCTATGGGTAAAGTATAGGGTGTCGACGTAGTTGTTACAAGGAATTTTCTATATACTAGTGGCTTAACGACACACCAGGGAGCTATTGCTCCATTTTATAGCCAAAGGAAAGGGAACACTGCCCCAACATGCCAGAGCTCCTCAACGATTTACGATTTTGGTGTACCCATACGCCACATGCACATTTACAAATGTACCCATATAATTAGCATTCCCGCTCAAACTTAGGCTTCTTGAGAAGTCTAAGTTTGACATAAAATAAACCAAATTTAGAAATTGGCAACGATTTGATGAGAGCATAACCAAGTTGATTATGAGTTGGAACATATCGAATGTGAAGAGCACTGGTTGCAATGTCCCTAACAAAGTAGTAGTCCACCTCAACGTGCTTCGCAGGAATGAAAAATTAAGTTTGTAGAGAGATAAGTGCCACCAATGTTGTCACAGTAGAGTACTGGTGAGGGAATGCTGATATTGAGCTCATAAAGAAGAGATTGAAGCTAACTTATTTCTACTGATACTTAGCCTTTGTGGATAATCATGTAATCGTGACTTGTTTCTTTCATGACCATGAAATTGGACTTTAATAAGGTAGAATTACAAAGCTACTAGTAGATTTTTTATCATCTAGGCATAAGGCCTAATCCCCGTCGTAGTAGACAATTATCTCATTTGAAGAACTTGAGAGAGTAGAAGGCCATGGTCAATAGTTCCTTTTAGAGGGCAATGCAATCACTTCAGGGCCTCGTAGTAAGCGTCAATGGGAGTTGCTATCATCTGACTTAGGTGATTTACCACATAAGCGATGTCTGGATGCGTGAAGAGAAGATATTGGAAACTCCCTAGCAGTTGGTGGAATTCAATGGGTTAGACAGAGTGCCATTAAACTTTTGTAACTTCGGTGTGCAGGCAAGAAACGGTGTTTTGATAGGTTTGACACCATCAAATTTGTACCAATTTGGCAAATCTGCTAAGTAGCATGGTTGAGATAATATAAGGCTAGAGGGTATCTTGGTTAGTTCAACACCCAAAAAATACAAGGGCCATCCCAAGTCCCTAATGTGAAACAGTGGCAACTTGTTGAAAAATAGAATGAAGCTCATTAGGTGCAGAGCTTATGATGAGAATTTCATCCACGTATATGACGAAATATATGATAGTACTAGAAGTGGACTTTACAAAGAGCAATGTGTCAATTTTCGAGCCATGAAAACTAAAAGATACTAATGATTGAGATAGCCGATAAAACCACGTGTGGGGCCTATTTAAGGCCATATAATGATTTTTGGAGTTTGCAAAGATGGTGTGGGTAATAAGGATGAACAAAACCTTATGCTTGCACCATATAAATCTCCTCAGTTAGTTCGCCATAAAGGAAAGTATTATGCGCATCCATTGCTTCGTGGTCTAATTGTTAGAAACAGCCAGGGCTAAGACCAGTCAAATAGTTGTCTTTATAACGGGTCTGAAAGTTTCAAAGTAATCTAACCCTTCTTGTTGGTGGAAACCTTTGGCGACGAGCCTTGTCTTTTATGCAATAAACCTACTTGGTACCAATAGCATTCTTGGAATCTTTATGTGGAACAAGAGACAATGTTCCATTCTTCATTAAGGCACCAAATTCATTAGACATTGCAGCTGCCCACTTTGGATTTTTACGGGCTTGGGAATAGGAGGTTGGTTCTTAGTTGTGGTAAGAGTATTAAAGAGCAGTGGGAAGGGGAAGTTTGGTGGTGATGCAGGGCAAAAATAACCCTTGTGGAGTAAAGCACAATCGACCCTTGGATCCGGGTCCACCTACATCTTGTCGGATCCAGTCAGGCCCGGCCCGCCCGAGGACCCAGTTTTACCGAAGTCAGAGAGGAGGTGGAAAAAGTACAGTAGGGCCACGCACTCAATAAATATTGACAATGGCAGCCGCAATAAATAACCTGACCAAGCATACACCTTGTCAAGCGACGTATCTAGTCAGAAAATCTCATAAGATCTTCTGAGGGTGTAACAAGACACTTCCTTGTATTATAAATAAAGGAGGGAGACCCTTTGGGGCTCTAGCCCATGCACCCCCAGGCAACAGGATTCGAGGCACTCCCCCAAAGCGATTCATGTAATGCAATCCAAGAGAGAGAAACTCCGAGAGATTGTAATACCACCATTTCTAGTGGATTTTACGGGAGCCTTGCTCCCCCCCCGGGCGACGTATGCCCCATGTGGTGGAACTAGGTTACCAATCTCGTGCCTCGTGCTTGTGATTGCTTGTTTGTGGCTACGTTACGTTTCCAACGTCAAACAAATTCTTTGATGGCCTCTCGGGGCCTATCAAATGGCGTCGTTTGTGGGAAACATCAACAAAAATGCCATACTCTTCCAAGCATCTAGTTGCTGGGGGGCAGCACCTCCACAATGCCCCACCTTGGCCTCTCTACCTACAAGAAGGCGCAACTAGCTCCTCCAGCCTAACACGGGTGCATCATCAAAAAATGAGAGAGAGTTGGCAACAAGGACAACTCCTTGAAGGCAGGCGTCCCATCACCATCAAACGCCCCTTGCGGGGGGTGCCCCTCTTTATGTGAGAACTAAGGAAGATAAAAAAAAGGGAGAAAAGAGGATGGAAGAAGTCATTGCAAGGATAGCCTCTCCTGGAAAGCAAGTGTCCCATCACCTCATTACATACAATGCACCTTGCCCGTGATGGTGTCTTTCGGCCACCCCAAGACTCTCCAACACGCGCTGCGCAAATATGCCTGCCAAGGCATGAAGCCCACAACTTTCTCCTCTTGCTCCTCGTCCAAAAGTGAGCCCGACAGCGAGCTCCTCCCGTTCCTCACCTGACTCCGTGCCAGGCAGCAAGCACTGGCAACGCTGCACGGTTTCTCCGACTCCACACTCGGCAGCGAGCTCTTCCCGCTCCTTGCCCGGCTCCGTGCCCGGCAGTAAGCACTGGCAACGCCGCACGACTCCTCTGGTTCTACACCCGGCAACGAGCTCCTCTCTCTCCTCACCCAGCAGTAAGCCCAGCAGCAAGCACCAACAATGCCACACAGCTCCTCTGGCTCCACGCCCGGCAGCAAGCTCCGACTGAACTCCATCCTGGCTGCTACTCTTTGCTAGAGCTCTACCTGACCAGTTGCCATTCAGTAGAGGCTCCTTCGAGTGCTACCTGACCCAGGCAAAGGTCACCTGGCTACATTCTTTGCCTTTATGCTGCCATCAGGATCAGCTTTCTTCTCCCCCATTTATTGTCCAATGAGGCAAGATATAGAGATAATGGCAAGGTATAAAAAAAAAAGACAAAGGGGAGCTTGCCATCAATCAACCGGCTACCTTTTCTCCTCTTCTTTTTTTTTTTCAAAAAAAAAAGCAAGATGATGAGAAAGTGGAATGGTGGAGCCATCATGCCCGACAACCTTTAGAAAAAGAAAGAAAGAGTGGAGGTGCCATGTCCGCCTACTTTCTATTTAAAAAAAAAAAAAAGGAAGAAAGGCCACCTATTTATGCTCTCTCATGGGTGCCGCCTAAAATAGGTGGAAAGGCAACACTCAGGCGGAGGTTTTCCCCAGCCAGGCGAACATGATATTTGTAAAAAGCCAAGTGCTAAGGCATGTCCAGTAAAGAGGGCTAACTGCTGCTTCTTGTGGTGGAGGATGAAATGACCAATCCCTTGCCTTCACCATGAAAATGAGATCTGCCTGCTAAGGTCTGTCCGCTTGACCATGGCCGCCTTGTCATGATGGCCCGACTAAAAAGTCGACTTATAGTGGAAATGATGCTCCACTCATCTTATGCAAAGATAAGTAAAATTTTCCTATTTCATAAAAGAGATTTATTCTTGCAAAATTTTATGTACCACTTACCTCCCCACCCGCCTGCAGATTAGTACACGCCGAACTGAAAAACCACCTTGCGTTCCCAACAAGTACATGCCACCCGCACAGGATAGACTGCCAGCAGGTACCCTAACTAGAGCGGACCCCAGGCCCCCTACAAGCGTCGGCAACGTGCGAGGAACCTTAGTATCCTAGTATGGGCTACCTCTTAAGGACCCAGGGAGTGCCTGGGTACTCCAGTCTCGCCAGCGTGAATAGTGGGTTGAAATCGAGTTTAAAGTCGGGAACCAAATTCCCGCACTTCTATTGAAATTTATATTTTACTAATCACCTAGTTTTTCAGGAAACGGTTCCCAAACGACCTCCCCCTCCCTCCCTAAGGGGCGAGCGGGGATAATCAAAGCCCCTCCCCCTCCCTTCCTCAGGAGGCGAGCGAGCGGACAAGCGAGGGCATGCAAGCGCCTAGCCTCCTCTCCCCATGAGGCAAGCAGGGGCAACGAAGCACCTATCCCCCGGCACTACCAAACGATAGCTACTGGGGGCAAGGATGACCTCGACGCGAAGGCAAAAACGTATACTCTTGTAGTCGACACAGCCAGACTACGAGAGTCGAAGCTTATGATGAGGGACAAAAATAGCCATCGCAAAGAAAAGCACAATTGGCCCTTGGATCCGGGTCTGCCTGCATCTTACCGGATCTAGACAGGCCCAGCCCGCCCAAGGACCCAGTTTTACTGAAGTCAAAGAGGCGGTGGAAAAAGCGCAGCAGAGCCACACCCTCAATAAATGCTGACAATGGCAGCCGCAATAAATAACCTGACCAAATGCATACCTTGTCAGGCAGCACATTTGATCAAAAAATCTCATAAGATCTCTAGGTGTAACAAGACACTTCCTTGTATTATAAATAGAGGGAGACCCTTCAGGGCTTTGGCCCATGCACCCCCAGGCAACAGGATTTGGGGCTCTCCCTCGGAGCAATCCATGTAATGCAATCTAAGCGAGAGAAACTCCGAGAAATTGTAATACCAACATTTCTAGTGGATTTTACGAGAGCCTTTCTTCCCCCCCCCCCCCCCCCCCCCCCCAGTCGTACACCCCCTATAGTGGAACTAGGTTACCAATTTTGTGCCTCTTGCTTGTGATTGCTTGTTTGTGGCTACGTTATGTTTCCGACATCAAACAAATTCTTTGATAGCCTCCCAGGACCCATCAGGTGGTAAGGTAGATCTTTTTAGATATTCCATCCATTGACCTAGTGATCATGGAATGGGGTTTTGGAGGGTGGGGGGAGCAAGTGGGGAGGATGCCAGTGGTGGTGCTGGGTGATGGATAGGGAATGGTGGTGGGGAATTAGGAAGGTTTTATGGTGATGAAGATGGAGAAGTGGGACAAGGTGGTAAGGTAGTAATTGGTGCAGTAGTGATGGTAGATGTAGGTAGAAGATCTGGTAGTGCAAGGGGCAGTAGAGTAGGAGGTGAGGAGGTCGTAGAGGTGTTGTTAGGTTGATGTTGTTGAAAAGGAAACATAGTTTCGGTGAAAGTGACAAAGTAGGAGAAAATGCATTTGTTTGTGAAAGGGTTTAAACACCTATAAGCTTTGTAAAAGGGGTTGTATCCCAAATATATGTGCAATGTCGATCAGGGTTGCAATTTATGAGCATTATAAGCACATAGCAAAGGAAAGCAACTGGAGCCAAACACTTTGAAGAAGTGATAATCTAGCTTAGAGTGGAACAAGCGTTCATGTTGAACATCGCCATTGATACTGCTGGATGACAAGGTATTTATAATGCATATAGCATAGTGAAGAGCGTAATACAAATAACGAAGTGGAGTGACACTTTGATGTAATAAGGCACGAGCAAGTTCAATCATATGATGATTTTTCCTCTCCGCTACACCATTTTGTTGTGGTGTGTAAGAAGAGATGTGATGGAGAATGCCATGTTGAAACCACTTATGTAAGTGATGATACTCGCCTCCCCAATCATATTGAACACATTTGATTCATGTATGAAAATGATTTTTTAACGTATTCAGCAAACTAAAGTGTTGCAGACTCTAGCTAGTTATGTAGTGCGTTATTTTGTTTTTTTCGTAGGGTTCTATGTAATCTGCACCCATCTCTCTCTATATAAAGAAAGGTAGGGCTAAAGAAATAAAACTGACTTGTCATTTCTCCTAACTTGATATCAGAGCATCAGTCCATAACTGTGGCCCTGGTATCCCACCCAGAAAGGCCTCCAAACCCTAACCACTAAATCCCTCCTCCCCTCCTTGCCACCGCCGGTGGCAATAGCACCCAACCGACCCACTGGGCTGCCCGATCGACCTCCGCTTAGCCAGCAAGGCCCCCACTGGCCAAGACCACCGCCTGCCCATTGGCCAGCATGGC
Organism: Thalassia testudinum; assembly: GCA_037157565.1. NCBI lineage: Eukaryota > Viridiplantae > Streptophyta > Magnoliopsida > Alismatales > Hydrocharitaceae > Thalassia > Thalassia testudinum. The sequence continues at coordinate 48,185,359 of JAZHRO010000002.1, forward strand.
CACCGCCAGCCAAGGTCACCACCTACCTGCAGGCTTTGCTAGCCCCTCTCTACGATCCTCGTTTTTTACCAAAGGGGAGGTTTGAATGTCCTTCGCAGCAAGGAGGGGGTAGTAGTCTCTGAATGGTTATTCTATGGTGTTTCCCCGCATCCTAAAATAGCCTCTACTACTTCAAGGGGCTACTCCGAGTTTCTTGGTTTAATTTCCAAGAAATGGTTGCTTGGATCTTGTGATCAAGGCGCTCTACCTCAGATTTTCGAGCTCTCTATGGTCTAAAAAGTAGTGTTTCATATCTAATTTCAGGTGTTTCTCCCTCCTCCAAGGACATGATGGCATCAGTTAGATCTCCAATGGTGTCATCGAATACCGGTACAGAGGTGGGGAGATATGAAAACCAGTTTTCTGAGTCTATTCATAGTGGTATACATACCACTTAGATGTTGGGAGAGGATATTGTGACTATTGCTCGGAGTGAGTATGAAAGGCTACTCCAAAGTCATAATTATCATGATAGACTCAAGGTAGCACCCGAATTGAGTTCCCTTGCACACAAGAGTTAGAGATGTTCTGAGTGGCTTATTGATTCAGGAGCTTCATAGCACCTTTGTGGAGATCGGGATTACTTCACCCATCTCCAATTTCTTCCAGGAGGCAGGATTGTTCAGGTTGCAGATGATAGACATTCAAAGGTAGAAGGTCAAGGGAAGGTACCGGTGACTTCTACTTTGAGATTGCCCAATGTTTTATATGTTCCAGATTTTCCTATGAATCTACTTTCAGTCAGCCAAATTACTAAGGAACTCAATTGTCGTGTAATATTTGATATTGAGGGATGTACTATCCAAGACAAGTTGACACGGAAGGTGATTAGCAATGGACATGTACAGCATGGGGTTTATCGACTGGCTCAGACTTCACTTGCATCTGCATGTCGAGGAGAGGTATCTTCTACTCATGAGAGTGCATTTCAGTGGCATCTGCACCTTGGGCACCTTCCATTAGATAGCCTTTGTCAAGTTATACCACATATATCTCCTGGGACCCGAATCTACTGCAATGCTTGTCAGATGGGCAAGCACCGTCGTTCTTCCTACCCTGTGAGTACTCATCCAAGATCTGCAACCTTGTTTAAGTTGCTACACATGGATGTATGGGGCCCGAGCAGGATATCACATAGGTAGGGTCACTGTTACTAGGTGGTTGTGGATGATTTTTCACGCATGTCTTAGGTATTTTTGTTGAAGAATAAATCAAATGTTGGATCTGTTATTGAGAACTTTTATGTTGGAGATTAAGAATAAGTACTCAGCTACTATTAAGATAGTAAGATCTAATAATGCACTTCAGTTGTATACCACCGGGTTGTCTGCTTTCTACAGGTCCCATGAGATAGTGCACCAAACCACATGTGCTCACATTTCTCAACAGAATGGAGTGACTGAGAGGAAGCATAGACATCTTCTAGATGTTGCTCATACCCTGTTGATCCACCATAGTGTACCACCATTATATTGGGGAGATGTCCTTACAAGTTACTATTTGATCAACAGGATGCCCAGTTCAGTGCTACAGATACTTTGGCATGTATTGCATCTCGAGCAAGAGCTTTTTCACGTACCGCCACATGTGTTTGGATGTGTTGCATTTGTTCATATTCTTTCTCTAGGGCGAGACAAGTTGGCAACCTGAGCAGTCAAGTGTATGTTCTTAAAATATTCACAAATTCAAAAAGAATATAAATGCTTTGATCCTCTTACTAGTAGGCACTATGTGAGTGCTGATGTCACCTTTTATGAGTCTATTCCATATTTTTTCTACTACTACCCAAAGTTTATCTCCTCAAGTTACGAAGGCTGCCATGCCTATGCCTCTTGTTCTCTTAGAGGATACTTATTTATGCTCCCCCACCAACTACTATGGGTCCTGTGAAGTTTTCTGAGCCAGTTGTTACATATCAGCGACCACACACTACTTTCCAGATGCCATCTTCCACAGCAACCACAAAGACACCATCTTCTCAGCCCCAGGTGATCATAGACAAGTTGCATAGTGATGGTGTGGTACCCAGGGATGCCTCTATAGGTCCAGATGAAGATGTTTCTGCTTCCCAGCCAGTACAGGAGGATCAAATGACTGGTCTTGACCTTCCGATTGCTATTCGAAAGAACCCATGGAGTTGTGCTAGATAACGAGTTATAGAGAGTTTGACTACTGAGGGTCTTGGTTCTACTTTTGGGAGCTTTTGGCGTGCACTATCTGCTACATAGATTCCTACCACCTACCAACAAGCCATGCTTGATCCGAAGTGGTCATAGACCATGAAGGATAAGATGGCTGCTCTTACTTCACGATGTAATTGGGAGCTCACGCCTTTACCTGAAGGTGCTACAAGTGTTGGTTGTAGATGGGTGTTCACACTCAAATACAATCCAGATAGCTCTGTTGTGCATTACAAGGCATAGGTAGTTGCCAAAGGGTTCACCCAGACATGAGGTAGATTTCTTTGACACATTCTCTCATTTAGCTTGGCTCTCTACAGTGAGGATTCTCATTTCTATTGCAGTTCAACGAGATTGGCATCTTCATCAGCTTAATGTAAAGAATACTTTTCTCTATGAAGACCAAGGGTTTAAAAAACATGAGGCTATACCAAGGTGATTTGCCTTCATCGAGGCAAGACATAAGCCTCAAGCTACTCGAGGCGTAAGCCTCAATTTTTTGATCGAAAATAAGAAAAAGTAACACAAATATATATATTGTTAAGTGCTAATAAAAAAATAATGTAAAAACTCTTTCATGCTATTTTTTCTCTATCACAACATTTAAATGTATATTACTAAATATTATTATCGCCCAGTACACACATACTACTCACATAGAAACTAATATAACAAAATTTAAATACACATAAGTACCACGCAACATGTAAACTCTTCAAAAAATCAAAATACTAGTCACATAATAGTACTAAAAGAAATCAAAACAATAATAAAAAATATTTTTTTGAGAGTAATAATAATAAACACGTAATAAGATTTAAGTAAACAATCACCACATAGCCTCTTCAAAAAAAACCAATTCAGTGATCACATAGTATGTAAACTAACCACATAAAACATTCAAATATACTGTAACATAACTAAATAGTAAAATAAAGGTATAAGTAACAAGAAAAAATATAATGTATAACTCAAGAGAGGTCAACTCTTACCAATAACAGCAAAAGTAATGTTAAGACTTGAAAGGGGAAGGGGGCAATGATAGGCAATTAAGAGGGGACAAAATGATAATGGTGGTACGTAGGGAAGGTGATTGACAACTAACGATGCAACGACCATCGGAAATGGTAATAGAGGAGTCCAAAGATGGAGAATAACTTGCAACAGTTAAGAGCGATGGGTTTTAGAGCTTGAGAGGTTAGAGCCATTGTCTGGGGTCAGGTATGGGTATAGGATTTTAGAAAAGAATTTTATTTGCATTAGTAAGTCATATGTAACTCACATGACCTTCAAGTGTCAACTTTCGACTAACGCTATAGCCTCGATTCCACCTCGCTGCCTCAGCTCCGCCTCAACAAACCAAGGTGCACGCCTCACATTACAACCCTGAGGCTATAACCTCGAGGCAATTTTCTTTCACCTTACCTCAAGGCGTAAGCCTATAACACCTCGAGGCTAATTTTTAAAATCATGATGGAGACTTACAGGAGAAGATCTATATGCAGCAACTCCTTGGTTACGAGGTTCAAGGGGAGTATGTATGTAGGTTACAGAATGCCATTTATGGCCTTAAGCAAAACCCAAGAACTTAGTTTCAAAAGTTCTCTCAAGTGGTAGAGTCTGTGGGGTTTCTCATATCATCTACAGATCGTTCCCTATTTGTCAGAAAGACAGAGAGGTAATGTTATTCTTTTGGTATATGTTGATGACTTGATTGTCACTGGTGATGATAGAACAAGTGTGGCAGAGATTAAACAGACTTTGGCAAAGCAGTTTGTGATGAAGGATTTAGGACCCCTACGATATTTCCTCAAGATAGAAGTATCCCGTAGTAGGCGTGGTATTATTCTATCTCAGCGAAAATATGCCCTAGATGTTCTAAAAGAAACAGGTATGTTGGGAGCCAAGTCAACAAATATTCCCATGAACCCTAAGGTGCAACTATATGACTGGGATGCAGAGCAGTTGATAGTAGACAGTATCGCCAGCTGGTGGGGAAGTTGTTTTACTTGATGATTACTAGGCTAGACATTTCCTTTGCGGTAGGGAAATTGAGCCAGTTTATGGAGATGCCTACTAAACAACACTGGGATGCAGCCAGGATGGTGCTCAGGTACTTAAAGAGAGCACCAAGGGTCTTCTCTTCACTAGAGGGACATTTATTACAATAGTTGGATACTCTGATGCAGATTATGCAGGCAGCCATGATGATAGGAAGTATACCACTAGTTTTTGTACGTATGTTGTAGGGAATCGGGTCACCTGGAAGAGCAAGAAACAGACTGCAGTGTCAAGATCCAGTGCTGAGTTTGAGTGTCGTGCTATGGCTCAAACCTCAGTAGAATTGATGTGGGTGAGATCCCTGCTGAGTGATTTACATATACAGATTAATGGGCCTATGGAGCTGCGTTGTGACAACAGGGCTATCACTATATTGCCAACAACCCCATGTTTCATGAACACACCAAACATGTGGAGGTAGATTGCCACTACACCGAATATTTGATTCAAAGGGGATTTATCATTACCTCCCAAGTTACTTCAGAGACTAAGACTACTAATATCTTTACCAAACCACTAGCTAGATCTGCATTTGATACATGTGTAACCAAGCTGAGTATAATTAATATCTATGCTCCAACTTGAAGGGAAGTATTACAAAGCCTAGCAAATTATGTGGTGCATTATTTTTTATTTTCTTCATAGGGTTGTATATAATTTGCACCCATTTCTCTCTATATAAAGGGAGGTAGGGCTAAAGAAATAAAACTGACTTGTCATTTCTCCTCTGATTTCTACATAAGAGGAAACACCCAAGTACATTTCGAATAATCATCTATGAAGTTGAAAACATAACGATAGCCATCATTGGAAGTGATGGGAGAAGTCCAAACATCTATTAAAATAATATCAAAAGGAATGACACTAGTGTATTTGTTGGAGCAAAAGGAACACGGTAAGCTTTTGCCTGAATCCAAACTAAACATGGAAGATCTATAGAAGAGTTTTTAACAGTGATACCAGCTTTACTCACAAGTTTCTTGAGAGTAATGTAATTGACGTGGCCAAACCGCATATACCATAAGTGTAGCGGTATAACATCAACAGTCAACGTGCACGGAGGAAAAAGGAAGCATGGAAGACAAGCATCGAAGGGGAGAAAGCATTGAAGTTGGCAATCACATCTGATACTGGTCGTCTTTAAGTCTACCTTAAAGAAGCACTTCTTTGTGTCCACATCCTTAAAATACATATCATTAGAATAAATTTTACCATTCAGGAAATTTCGGATGTGAATTTGGGAATAGACAATAAATTTTAAGTTGCTTCTAGGACATAAAGAACATCTTTAAGAATAAGCCTTTTGGAAGGCAAAGAAAGATGCTTATAGAGATAATCTGTGACATGCGCGAACCTTGTTGCCAAATTTAACCTCAATGGGGCCATTGTACTTCGAAGCAATATCAAGGTTGGCCATAGATGTGCTGATTTAATGTGAAGCACCAGAATCCGGATACCAGAGTTCTTGCCCATGATTTATATCTACAACATTAATAGAGGGTGAAGAGAGATGATACTCTAGGTTGAAGCGATGATACAATTAGAAGCAATATGGTTGGTGCATCCACAAATCTGACAGGAGTTGGCGGAGGAGGCCTTGCAGCAAGAAGGCCATTGGTGTCGTGATTAAGGCAATCTTTCGCAACCTGAATGAAAGTGCCCCCAACTCCATCGACCTCAACCACCACGATGCCCTCAAGAGGTCTAATTTACACTGATATCCATAGTGGATTGTTGCCTTTGGAGCCGTTGCTCATGAGTGATGAGCATCCCCACAAGGTCTTCAAAGATAAGTGGATCGAATCTACTTGTAGCATTGGTAACTGTTGGAATATTTGTTACTTTTACTATTTACTTTTCAGCCCCTACATCTTTTTCATTCTGGTCCTTGCACTTTACTTTTTGATCCTTGTAAATGTTTCTTCCCTTGGGTTGCTTTCTATATAAAGGACCCAAGGGACCCCTAAAGAGAATGATGTCATTTCAGTCTTAACATGATATCAGAACAATAATCCTAGATTGGAGCCTGATATCCCACCTAAACAAACCCACCTCATGCCCTTCTTTCCCTCTCTCTCTCGCTGGTGGTTCACATCATCAGCGTGATTTATCGGTTGGTGATTCATCGCCCAGCTGTACACAATCGATTGTAGTGTGTTGATCTACTGCTGATCATCAGCTGGTGATTCATCGCCCAGCTGGTAATTTGTCGTGCTGCTGCTGATTGCTCAAGGAGTCACGAGGTCTGCTGCAGGTAGATTGTTGTTGCTGCAGTATGATTGTTACGCGAGGTTAGCTGTTGTGAGCAGTGTTGATCTGCTGCAGATTACCAACAGATCTGTTGGTCTGATTTGTTGGTTCTGATCAGTTCTGCTGCCAATTTGTTCTCTGATTGGTTGGTTCAGCTTCTGTTGGTTGTTACGGTTGGTTTTTTTAAGGTTGTTGGCTCTCGTTGCTGTTGGTTGATTGCTGCTGGCTGGCTGTTAGTTGCGGCAGGTGTTGATTGCAGCTGCAGGTTGCAGGTGTTGGTTGAAGGAGTTGCTGCAGGGTGCAGTTCTTCTGATCGTTTGCTGTCAGGTGTTGATCAGGAGTTGCTTGATTATCGCTGCCGCAGTGTGCAGCTTGCAGCAGTGGTGTGAAGTTTGCAACGGTAGTGTGGAGTTTGTAGCAGTGTTGTGGAGGTTGTTGCCATATACTTGACTATCCAACAAGAGTGGAAGGTCTTTCTTTCCTCTTATTTCTTGTTTAGAATGGAGTAATCATGGAGAGGTGTAGAATGATTTGATTCCTATCCACGAGTGTGGATGTTTCAGTTTGTATTGCTGATATGATTGTCTGGTGCAAGATTATTGTGGTTGATTGTGTTAAATATGGAAGCTTTCCCAACTAGAAGAGGTGCTCGATTTTGTGGCTGTCATTCTTTCTTTGCTTGTGACTACTGTCACAAGATCGGACACTCAATTGATCGATGTTAGGCAAAGCATGGGTATCCTCATGGGAAATCTACTAAATTCTCAGAGAAGGTCACGATCTCAAAAGATGAGTATGTCAGATTGCTTGCTTCTCAGCCTTCTGCTTCAGCATTTGTTATTCAGCAAGGTAGGCAAGTTGCATTGTCAGCCAAACCTCATAGTCCATGGTGGGTAGCTGACTCTGGAGCATCTTCACACATTACGGATGATTTATCTGTGTTTACACCTCTTCACCCACATGACAAGTCTTTCCAAGTCCATGTTGCTGATGGTGGATTATCTTCTATCACTAGGCTGGGTGATGTGACCTTGACTGATACTCTCCCTCTTTCTGATGTTATGCATGCACCGAGTTTTGCTATGAACCTAATGTCTATCAATCAGATTACTAAGGATCTTCATTGCATAGCGGCATTTATAAGTACTTTTTACAGGACCTCTAGACGAGGAAGCGGATTGGTGGACTTGAACATAATGGATTATACTATCTCGCTCTTCCACCTACCATTGTTGCTGCTTCTGGTGCCACTACTGCTTCACCTGGGTCACCCAAGTCCCCTTGTGCTATGCCGCCAATTTCCTGACCTTCGTGTTACTAATTAGTTCTTTTGCGATGCCTGTTAGTTGGGCAAACTTCATAGGTCCTCGTTTCCTTCTACTAAGAAGAGTAGTTATGTTTTTTCTCTAATTCATGCTGATGTGTCAAGCCCATGTCAATTCACCAGTGTTAGGTGATTCCATTTTTTCCTTGTTCTTGTTAATGATTATTCAAAAACGTCTTGGGTTTTCATGATGAAACAAAGACCGGAAGTCCTCATTTTGATTTAAAATTTTTTCAATGAAATAAAGACAATTTTCTAAAGTTATACGTGTCTTTCAAAGTGATAATGGTATAGAGTTTGTGAATGCTTGATTATCTAGTTGTTTTACTTCGCAAGGTGTTATTCATCAAACTTCCTATGTTCACAACTTACAGCAAAATAGGGTTGTTGAACGGAAGCTTCGACACCTTCTTGATGTTGCCCAGACATTATTGTTTCATATGCATGTTCTGGGCTCATGCTATTTTAACCGCCGCATTTCTTATTAATCGGGTTGTTTCTCCTCTTTTAGGTGGTTGTACACCTTTTTCACTTCTGTTTCCGAATCAAGAACCTTTTTCGCTGCCACCGGTAGTTTTTGGTTGTGTAGTATTTGTTCATCTTTTTGGTGGGGATAAGTTTGCTCCTCGTTCGGTTAAAAGTATTTTTCTTGGGTATTCTTGACCCAAAAATAGTATCGATGTTATAATCTAGTGAATAGAAAATTTTATGTGAGTGTTGATGTTATTTTTTTTAAGGAGGTTGCATATTATCCTTCTGACAGAAGGGACTCCTCTAGCACTCCGTCCACTGATATCCCTTTGCCGGTTCCTTCTGCTATGCCTCCAGGACCCTCTAAGTATCCCACCACTACTAGGAGCCCTCCCAATAAAGTTGAGCAATCACGTCCTGATACATCTCATATTATTCCTCTGTATCCTTATCATTTTCATCGTCAACCTAAACTTACTGCCGAGCCACTTACTACCATTCATGTTCAGTCCAATACCATTTCTGTGGATTCCGATGGTGGTCAGGTAAATTCTCCTACTGATGAGCAGGATTTGCATCTTCCCATTGCCCAGAGGAAAGGAACTAGATCTTGTGCCCGATATGATATTTTTCATCATATGAGTTTTGGTGGTTTATCTTCTTCAGGACAAATGCTTTCAATTGTTATTGATAGCCAGCGTATACCTCGTGATCATGTTGAGGCCCTTCAAGATGAGGCATGGACTATAGCTATGAAAGAGGAGATTGAGGCACTTATATCTCAGAGCACTTGGGAGTTAGCTGACCTACCTCCTGGAGCATCTATTGTGGGGTGTAGGTGGGTGTTTACCCTGAAGGACTTACCAGATGGATCTATACAGAAGTACAAGGCACAGTTAATAGCAAAAGGCTATACCCAAACACATAGAATTTATTATTTTGAGACATTTTCTCCTATTGCACGTCTAAATTCAGTACACATTCTTCTTTCTTTGGCGGTAAATAAGAATTGGCTTATTTTTCAATTAGATATTAAGAATGCTTTTCTTTATGAAAATCTTGATGATGAGGTTTATATGTAGCAACCTTCAAGTTTTGTGAGATAGGGGGAGTGTCATAAAGTGTGCAGATTGCGAAAGGTGATTTATGGGCTTAAGCAGAGCTCCCATGCTTGGTTTGACAGATTCAGCAGGGCAATACAAAAGTTTGGTTTTTCCAGATCTTCTGCAGACCATTCTATGTTTTCTAAACATACTCGGTCTGGGTCAATTATCCTTATTTTATATGTTGATATATTGTTGACAGGTAGTGATTTGGGTGGTATTGAAGATACCAAGGCCTTCCTCCATCCACAGTTTGTTACAAAGGATTTGAGACAAATTAGTTACTTTCTGGGCATTAAGGTGCATCGTTTGTAGGATGGTATGATTTTGTCTCAAAGAAAATATGTTCTTGCTATGTTACGTGAAGTTGGTATGATAGAATGTAAACCTGCAAAAGGGCCACTTGATCCTTCTTTTCAATTTGTGAATGATGACAATAGTCTTTTTGAGGATGTGATGAGATACAGGGCCATCATTGGCAAGTTGTTATATCTGTTACTAAACCAGATATTGCATTTGTTGTTGGTCATTTGAGTAAGTTTATGCAAGCTCCCAGGGAGATAAATTGGTCAGGAGTGTAGTAGGTGTTACGATATTTGAAAAATGCTCTTGGAAAAGGATTTTGTTACAAAGCTCGTGGAGTGTCCATACTCGGATATTCAGATGTTGATTATGCAGGGGCTCATGAGGACCGACCGTCTACTACAAGTTTTTGTACTTTTGTTGGGGCTAACTTTGTGACATGGAGAGGAAACAAGTTGTTGTCTCTCGATCTAGTGCCAAATCCGAATACCGTGCTATGACCCATACAGCATGTGAGCTTCTTTGGGTTAAATCTCTATTGCATGACTTTAGAGTAGATGTTCAATGAGCCGTACCTATGAATTGCGATAATAAGGCTACTACATTCAATGCTAATAATTCAGCCTTTCATGAAAGAACAAAACATATTAAGGTAGACTATCATTTCATTCGAGATGCTATGTTATAGGACAAGATTTCTACTCTATACATTTCTACTAAGAACCAATTGGCAGATATATTAACGAAGGCTCTCCCACGGAATGGTTAGAGTATCTTTCCACTAAGCTAAGTATGTCTGAAGCTTATGCTCCAGCTTGAGGGGGAATGTCAGAATATTTGTTACTTTTTACTCTTTACCTTCCAATCCCTGCATGTTTTTCATTCTGGTCCTTGAACTTTACTTTTTGATCCTTTTACATGTTTCTTCCCTTGAGTTGCTTTCTATATAAAGGTCCCAAGGGACCCTTAACGAGAATGATGCCATTTCAATCCTAACAATAACAATAGCATCAAAATCAGGACCCAAACCATTTAGAACAGCTAAACAAGTTCATCGTTATTTAATGGATTCCCAATGTAGCTAATTCGACGGCTACAGATTTGGCATTTGCCGCAAACACACTGACTGCTTGGTCACCTTTCTTCAAGTTAAGAAGCTAGGATTTAAGATGAAATAGGCATGCTCAAGAATGAGTAGCAAAATATTTAGCCAAGTATTGCTAGACATCTCTAACAAAGGGGAGATGGGCGACTTGCAAGCAGATTTCTTCAGTGATGGATGCAAAGAGTCAGCCTAATACGACTTGGTCTTTCTATTTCCACCAAAGATATCCATCATTGATGGTATGGCCAGATTCATCAGTGATGTAGTTCAATGGAGAAACAAGGTCATCCATGACCTCATAGAGATCATTGGCGCGAAGAAGGGGGAGAAGCTAGGCTCTTCATAGAATATAATTGCTAGTGATAAGTTTGAAAGATACCGATGAATGTTTGTGGGTAAGGATATAGCTAGAGAAGATTTGATAAGCTCTGAGCTAGTCATCATTGCAAGCCCGATGGCCGGAGGAGTTACTCACCGTGTGAAAGCAGCTTTGATACCATGTCAACATAGCTGCTATAAGGAATTTTCTATATAGTGGTGGCTCAACAACACACCGAGGAGTTGTTTCATTTTATAGCCAAAGGAGAAGGGGCATAGCCACAACATGTCAAAGCTCCTCCACCGTTTAAGGTTTTGGTGGAAGAGCAACCATACTCCACATGCACATTTATAAATGTACCCGTACAACTAACACAGGGAACACCATTAAGAAAATAACAAATAACAAAAACACCCCTACATATACTCTAACAAGGGAAATTCCCTAAGACCGTTCTCGCCTAACACCATGTAGAGATTTAAAGAGCTAAAAACTTTTATTAGGTAATCTCTAGCAAGAACATGTGGAATAGGTCCCTTTATATAAAGAGGGCCAATCATAATAGTAATCTTAATACAATGTGTTGAGAAAGGTGAATGCTTGTTGTTGGGTAATTGAATAATGGGAGATCCAATTACAAGTTTTAATCTTACATAGTGGAGTGGGAAAGAGAAAGGTGTCTGGTGGCCTGTACAAAAGCCCTTGTACACCTCATTTGTCTTTAAGAAGAAACATTATGAGATCTCACCCATAGGGATGCTTCTACCATGATTTTCTCCCCTCTTCGTAAGAGGGGTTTTCACGTAACCCAAGTGTTTCCAATATGATACTTTGATATTTGGTGTCCACTTTATTCAATTATTTATTTCAACATGAAATCTAGTAGTTGATTCTTAGGAATTATTTTTTCTCATTCCGGAGATTATACTATCATTTTTTTTTATTCTTTATCTCCTAGAGTTCTTTGTTCCACGAAAATCTGCAAAGGTCTTGAAAAGTTGATGGCAAGGGAGCGTTGCCCACAAAGAAGGCCAAGGAGAAGGACATGAAGAGAAGGCTGTGTGCAACGAGGGAAGGAGCAAGACGAGATCCAACCATGGGGAGGAGCGCCACCGCACCAATAATCTCTGCCCTCTGCTGATCGCACAATGACCTGGGTGAAGATCTCACACGGCAAAAGTCTCATCAAAGATCTCACACCAGATCGCAACCTCACCATGATGGCCAGCACGGTTGTCGACAAGAGCAGCGGCCTTCTCTGCTTGAGAGTAGGTGCACGGAGTGCACTGCCTGCAAAGTGAACGCGATCAACATCGCGAACTCGAGTTGCCCCAGGCCTTTCTTGGTTCAATGGAGGGCTTCAAGCACCTCTCCAACTTCAATGCTGATGGTTCCCCTAGTAAGCATCGCAAGACCCACTGGAGTGAAGCTACATGGGCGCCAACAAGTGCCTCCTCGTTTTCAGCTCCGGTGACTCCTAGAGTGATGGACTCCCATGAGTGCAGCCACTCTGACCCCAAGCGCCACCACGAGGGGAACAAGGAAGCGAGGAAGGAAGAAAACAAGGTGAAGCAGCCGAAGTCGAGGCAAAAGGCACCCCCTAAGGCTACAACAAAGATCGAGGAGGCGACAAAGCTTCGTGGATCATGGACAGTAGCTCGAGAGACAAGGCCCACAATTAGGAGATCATGGAGGTTGTGCAAGCAATGCTCCATAGATCTCAACAATCTTGTGATGAAGATTTCATGCAATGGAGATCTAAAGCGACAAAAGTCGTGGCTGAGATCTCGACTGTGATCTCCCATAGGAAGATCTCTTTGCAGCGATAGTTCCTTTAAACCTTAATTACTTTTGGAGGTTTCATGCACCTTGAGCCCTCTTTCTTCTTTTAGTCTCAATGATTAGTTCTTTAAAGAAAAGAGATAGAGAGAAAAGATAGGGATGAGAGAGGGAAAAAAAAAAAAAGGAGAGGAAAAAAATGGGGGAAAGAAAATGATCGATGAAAGAAAGCATGTTGAGGAAAAAAAAAAAAGGAGAGAGAAGGTAGTTGATGAATTAAAAAAAAAAAAGGAAAATGATGATAATAGTTGAAGAGAATGATTTTCGTTAATAACCAAGCTGTCCCTACACCTCTTTACATAAAGAGAGGTAAGGGAAAAGTTACATCATAAATCCACCAAAATAATAAAAGGATAGTTTGCCCCTTACAATAAAACATAACTCAACACTCTCCCTTAAGCTGAAAATATATATCCACCATGTTCAACTTGTTTCTACACTTCTCAAATTGAGGACGAGGCAGCGACTTGGTAAACATGTCAGCAGTCTGATCTGAGGAGGCAAGACAGGTAGTACGAAGCAGACCCTTCTGAATCAAACTCCTGATATAATGACAATCCACTTCCACATGTTTCGTTCTCTTGTGGAATATAGGATTGTTTGCAATATATGTCGTAGCCCGATTGTCACAATGCATCTCTATTGGCTTCTGAATAGTAATATGAAGATCTCATAACAGAGATCCAATCCATATCATCTCAGCTGCAGTCTGTGCCATGGCCCGGTGCTCATACTCAGCACTGGAGCATGAAACCACACTATGTTTCTTACTCCTCTAGGTCATCAAGTTCCTAGCTACCAAAGTACAGAAGCCAGTAATAGACCGTTTGTCTCCAACATCCCCTGCATAATCCGCATCTGAGTAGACAACAACAGACATAGGTGCCTTCTTCTGAAATAGAATGCCTCTACCTGGACATCCCTTAATGTATCTCAACACATGCATTACAGCCTACCAATGAACATCAGTGGATTTGTCTAAAAACTAACTTAGCTTACCCTCTGCAAGACTAATATCTAGCCTAGTGATGGTCAAATATAGTAGCTTCCCCACTAATTGTTGATATGCCTTCTTGTCCTTTAACTTCACTGTATCATCAAAGAAATGAACCTTAGGATCCATAGGAATATTAGCATCATTGGATCTTAGCATGCATGTCTCCTGAAAAATATCAAGGGCATAGTTTCTCTGTGACATAAGTATCCCTTGCTTACTTGTGACAATCTCAATACCCAAAAAGTACCTCAGCTTCCCAAGGTCTTTCATGACGAACTGGCGTGCCAAGTACTCCACTTGAGAGATGCCATCTGATCATCACCTGTGAGAATGAGGCCATCCACATACACAAGTAGAGCCACTGTACCATTATAGGTCTTCCTCACAAATAGTGAATGATCAGATGAGAACCTCTGCTTCCCAATAACAGATAACGCCTTAGACATACGTTGAAACCAAGCTCAAGGGCTTTGTTTAAAATCATAAATGGCCTTACGAAGCCTGCATACACACTCCCCCTAAACCTCAAAGCCAAGCGACTGCTACATATAGATCTCTTCCTGCAAGTCTCCATATAAGAATGCATTTTTAACATCCAGCTAATGTAGATGCCACCCATAATGAGCTGCAACTGAAATCAGTATATGAACAGTGGAGAGCCGTGCAACTGGGGAGAACCTGTCAAAGAAATCCACCCCATAGGTTTGGGTGAATCCTTTGGCAACAAGGCAGGCCTTATACCTTGAAATAGACCCATCTAGCTTGCAGTTCAAGGCAAAGATCCATTTAGCTACAACAAGGTGTGCGCCAGACGGTAGATGAGACAGCTCCCAGGTGCCTCTGTCAATAAGAACAAACATCACCTCCTCCATAGCCGCCTTCCAGTGTGGATGTAGCAGAGCCCGCTGGTACGAGGTAGGAATCTCAGCATTGGAAACTACAGTAGCGAAGGCATGAAACTCCGATCCCAGAGAGTCAGCAGAAACAACACTCCCGGCAACACAATACTGTGCACAGGATCATGGAGCCTTCCTGATAACAATGGGTATATCCTTGTCTGTGGGCACAGAAAGATAACCTAAAGACAACATATCAGGAGAAGAATCGTCAGTACTTTCAACACATACCTAAGCTGGGGAGAACGATGGTGGCTCAGTGGGGACTGAGGAGGAAGGGGGTGTGTCTTTTCCCTATAGATGACAAAAAGCTGATATGTAGTACCCTTAAATGTCTTTTCATCAGGTGGTATTATTCTAAATGTGCCTACAGTCTGCTCTGTAGTAGGTACACCAATGGGCTAAAAGAAATCCTCCATGGCTACAAGAGGCATAAGCATTGGCACAACCATCTCCACCTTTTTCAACTGATGACCTGAGGTGAAAAAATATAGAATAGACTCATGGAAAGTCACATCCACACTAACATAGTACCTCTGATGTATAGGGTCAAAACACCATATCCTTTCTGAGTGCGTGAATAACCAAGAAATACGCCCTTAACCGCCCTTAGAGCCAATTTGTCACAACCAGGTCCAAGGAGGTGTATAAACGCCACACAGCCAAAAGTCTTTAGCAGCGCAAGAGATAAATTTGAATCAGAATATAGAATGTTTCATGGGATCTGCTCATGAAGCACAGAGGAAGGAAGCCTGTTAATGAGATAAAAGGCAACAAGAACCGCATCTCTCAAGTAACTATGTGGAACACTATTTTGGATAAGCAGGGCTGTAGCTATATCTAGAATATGACTGTGTTTTCTTTCAGCAATCCCATTCTGCTGTGATATGTGAGGGCACGATGTTTGATACACAATACCAAACGACCCCATACAAGTTAGCCAAATTCTTAATGAAGAATTCTAAAGCATTGTCGGTTCTGATCTTCTTAATGTACACACCAAACTGTGTTTTCACAAACATCACAAACTGCTGAATAAGAAAACCAACTTATGATTTATTCCGCATCAAAAAAGTCAACAACAAACGGGACAAATCATCCACAAATAACAAATAATATATATAATTATGTTGATCTGCCAAATGGCTAGGACCCCAGACATCACAATGCAATAAATCAAAGCAGGCAGAACTACTGGATTGGATAAAAGCTAAAAAACTGGCACAGTGATGCTTCCCCAACTAACAAGCATCACACTGAATCTTCATGACAAAAGAAAGATGAGGGATGATCTGACGTAACTTGCCTAGCGTGGGATGGCCTAGTTGTCTATGCCACTGCAAGGCACTCCCCACAGTAGCACTCGTCAGACAGGCTGCAACAACAGGACTCTGAACCAACCGGTACACACCCCCTCCTCATGGTCACCACCAATCGTCCTCCCCGTCATCCAGTCCTGAAATGTACATCCAACCACATCAAAAATGGCACGACAATTCAGCTGCTTGGTAATAAAACAATAACAATTGCATTGCCATGTCAGGTACATAGTAAACATCAAAGAGATGCATGGAAGGAGCAACTAATAAGAGCATGCCTACCATATGCAAGCTGCACTGAGCGATCCTGTGGTATCTTCTGCAAATTCCCAAAACACTGAGAATTCCCTGTCAAATGATCTGATTCACCTGGATCAATCAACCATGACCTATTCATACCTGATGCAGATGCATAAACTGCTATGCCTGAAGACTGAGACTACTCATGAGTTAGCAGGGCTAAGTGCTATACAACGACATCATAGTCCGCCTCTGTAAGGGTCACTGCCTCAGTAGGCATGGCTGGAGGCGTAATCATAGAAACTTGGTTAGCAACTGCAGGCCTTTCAAGTTTGTTTCAACACTTGGTCTCAATATGGCCAAGTCTCCCACAATAAGTACAAGTAGGCTTTGCCTCGACCACCATCAGCACAGCCCCTTTTGCCTCTAAAGGCTCATGTCCGTCCTCTACGAGTACTCACAACTACATGAGCAGAAGAGGTGTTACTAGTAACACCTTTTGGCATGGACTAGAGTAACACCTTTTGACATAGACTGGATCTGCAACCTACTAAACCTTCTGTATATCTCCTCACTATGGGAGATCAGATAGTGTTAAAATCTATGAGCGTGCAGTAGAATAACTATCACTGAGCCCTGCCAGAAACATGTTCAGAAAACTCCATCTGATCCCTACACGTGGCTGAGGTACACATAGGCCAGCATGCATCATATTTCTCCAAAAGTCCCTTGATGGTGCAATGGTACTGCAAGAGACTCATGGATTCCCACTTCAAATAACAGAGATCATAATGGATCTGGAAGACCAAGGTGGAGTTGAGTTCATGAGAATAAGCAACCTTCAGGTCATCCTACATCTCCTTAGCCATCTTATAATACACGACTTCATCTCCAATGCGAGGTATTACACTATTGAGTATCCAGGCCCTCACCATGGCATCATCTTTGTTCCAGGTTGCATATTTGTCTGTCTTTTGTCTGGTGGTGTTTCCATAAAAGCACGCTGCTTCTCATGTCCTACAGTAATAAGAAATGTCTGAGACCACCAGAGATAGTTGGTCTCATCAAGTTTCATAATAGAGACAAAGAACGGCTTCTTGTAGACTACATAGTCTCTAGTCTGCTCTGATTAACCCTGGATTCTGACGATGAGGAGGCCATAGCAACAATGACCCATAAACTTCTCCAAACGTAGATCTAAAATCTAACACAAAACAAGGAATACACACCCAAAATATGCACCAAACAGGGAATCCACACCCCAAAATCTCCGCTCACGCGATCAAGAATACACACCCCAAAATAGAACAAAAAATTCTGATTTGATTATACCATCAAAGAAGAATGTCCAAACTTCTTTCCGGAAGATCCTTGCTTCAGAACTCCATCACCAACGTGCAAAGGATCTTCCTGGACACCAAAAACAAGGGAAATTAGGGCCTACAACCCTCTCCTTACTGCCAGAAGGGACCCAACAGCAAGAAAAGGGCTCTAGAGAGGAGTAAGAGGGCCGAAACACACCCCCTGCTACCGCTCCCACCGCGGCGCTGCTACTAGCAGCAGTGCCCTGCTGGCAACAGTGATGGTGCTGCTGCTGGCTGGCACTGCTGCCAGTGGCAGCGACGGTGGTGGACTTCAAGGTAGGGTTAGGGTTTGTAGAGGTGGAGTCCTCAACTTTGCTCTGATAATAAGTTGAAGAAAATGAATCCTAGAGATCCATACAAAGCGTAAACGGTATTGGGATCCTTACCAACTTGATCTTGTTGCGCCCGGTAACAAACATGCATGAACCATTTATCGAAGTATGTGTCCAGATAGTCCAAAGTCTCGATAGTTAGCTCTAGATCTTCCGGTCCAAAAACAACGTCGATGAAGACGTGTAGGTGCACTGTTACGTGGTGAGGATTGCCATTTTTGATGAACTTCCCATTTTTCGCGATGACACTTTTTTGATTTCTTTTTTTGAGGATCGACGAATAATGACCAAGCCGCCCCTACATCTCTTTATATAGAGAAAGGTGAGAGAAAAATTACATCATAAACCCACCAAAATAATAAAAAGATAGTTTGTCCCTTACAATAAAACGTAACTCAACAATAATGAAGTGGAAGAGAAGAGGGTGAAAAGCTTTTCTCTATTTATTTTCTTCTTTATGTTGTTTCTTTTCCGATACAAGTATAGGAGAAAGGGGGAGTTTGAGTGAAGAGTCTATTGTGGATCCCATACGAAGGAAACTCATTCTTCGAGATCTCCACATAAGAGAAGCTCATTGGTTCCTATATAAGAGGAACATATATCCGGTCCCTATACGAGATAAGTCTATTGAAACATTTCTACATGGGAGAGGCCTACTTCAAGTTTTCACGTGGGAAGGCCCAATCTTAAGGTATCCAAAGGAGAGACCCACTTCTGAGATCTCTAATGGGGAAGGCAGCAACACCATTTGATTCCCAATGAGAGAGACCAATCAGAGCCAACTTCAATAGTTCATTTATCAGACTCCAGCCTACGATTGATGTGTTGTCACCAGCACACCCATCGCCTACAAGCAAGAAAGAGGACGCAGCTATCGCCATTACACCAGTTGAGAGTTGTGTTTTGCTTGTGAGAGTAAGGATCTATGTTGTACATGCTGAACATCCATGCTGCAACTTGAGGGGGAGTGTTAAGAACGGTAAATGTTGCTTGAGTTTCTCCTACGCCTACTTAAGATCATCTCTTGTTCTACTATAATTGCTACTTCTACTATAACTACCATCTACTCTGATTTACTACCTACACCTCCAAATGTCCATATTAGCAAGGAATTCAATTTTATGGCCATTATATGGTCCAACTTGGGAGTGTTAGAAAATAAACTTGATTAGATATTTTAGAGAAAAATTAGTTAGGTTTGGTTGCCTTGCTGTTTTTAACTCCCTTATTTTAGTAAATGTGTTATAGCTTTCCTTTTTTCCCTACACCCTCTCTATATAAAGAGGGTTGAGGCAGTTGAAGTAAAAAGAGATCCGTATCTTTACCAAATCGTCCCTATGTCTCTTTATATAGAGAGAGACAAGGGAAAAATAACAAAATGAGTCCAACAACAAAAAGAATAACAAATGCCCCCATACAAAAAACATAACTCAACACTCCCCCTTAAGTTGAGCATAAATATCTACCATGCTCAGCTTTCTTCTACACTTCTCAAATTGGGGGCGAGGCAATGGCTTGGTAAATATATCGACAGTCTGATCAGTACAAGCAAGACATGTCGTACGAAGTAGACCCTACTGAATCAGGCTCCTGGTATAGTGGCAGTCTACTTCCACATGTTTCGTCCTCTCATGAAACATGGGGTTATTAGCAATGTATGTTGCAGCCCGATTATCGCAATATATCTCCATAGGCTCCTGAATCTCAACATGACGATCTCATAACAGAGATCTAATCCATATCATCTCAGCAGCAGTATGAGCCATAGCCCTATACTCGGACTCTGCATTAGAGCGTGAGACCACCTTGTTTCTTGCTCCTCCAGGTCACCAGATTTCCAGCCACAAATGTGCAAAAACCGGTAGTAGATCGTCTATCTCCCACATCTCCTACATAATCCGCATCAGAGTAAGCCACTACAGACATAGGGCCCTTTGTCTTCTGGAATAGAATGCCTCTGCCTGAACAGCTCTTGATGTACCTCAACACTTACATAATTGCCTGCTAGTGAGCATCAGTGGGTTTGTCTAAGAACTGACTTAGCTTACCCACTGCAAGGCTGATGTCTGGCCTGGTGATGGTTAGATACAATAACTTCCCAACAAGCTACCGATAGATCTTTTTGTCCTTTATCCTCATTGCATCCTCAAATAGATGAACTTTAAGATCCATAGGAATGTTGGCTTCCTTGGATTCAAGCATACCTGTTTCCTGAAGAATATCAAGTGCATACTTTCTTTGAGACATTACATGCCCTGCTTGCTCGTGGCGATCTCAATACCAAGAAAGTATCTCAGCTTACCAAGATCTTTCATAACAAACTGGCGAGCTAAATACTCCTTTACCTGAGTAATACTATTTGCATCATCACCTGTAAGAATGAGGTCATCAACATATACCAATAAAGTCACGGTACCAGTACTGGTCTTCCTAACAAACAAGGAATGATCAGAAGAGGATCTCTGCATCCCAAACATAGAAAGTGCTTCAGATAAATGCTGAAACCAGGCTCGAAGGCTCCGCTTAAGGCCATAAATAGTCTTTCGAAGTTTACATACACACTCCCCTTGAACCTCAAAACCAGGTGGCTGCTGCATGTATATCCCCTCTTCCAAATCGCCATATAAAAAGGCATTTTGAACATCCAGCTGGTGCAGACACCATCCATAATGAGCCGCAACAAAAACAAGGATACGAACCATGGAGAGTCGTGCCACATGGGAAAAGGTGTCAAAGAAATCTACCTCATAAGTCTGGGTGAATCCTTTGGCTACAGGGCAAACCTTATACCTAGAAATAGACCCATCAGGGTTGTATTTCAAGATAAAGACCCATCTAGCCCCAACTAAGTGCACACCAGACGGTAGGGCAGATAACTCCCACGTCCCTCTATCAATAAGTGCAGACATCTCCTCTTCCATAGCCGCCTTCCAATGTGGGTGTAAAAGAGCCTGGTGGTAGGAGATAGGTATCTCTATACTAGATATTGCAGCTATAAAGGCCTGAAATTTAGTGCCAAGAGATCCTGCAGAGACAACACTACAGGGACAAGATATTGTGCACAAGACCCCGGAGCCTTCCTGATAGTAATGGGAATATCATCATCTATAGGCAGAGAGAGAGACCCTGAAGACACATGAGCAGAAGAATCATCAGTATCTCCAATACATACCTGAGGAGAGGACGATGGTAGCTCATTGGATACTGAAGAAAAGGAGGGGTGTGTTTTCTTTCTGTATGTAACTGGCAATTGATATGTAGCACCCTTAAATGTCTTATCATCAGGTGATACAGGTCTGAAATCGCCCATAGTATGTTCTATAGTGGATACATCACTATTATGAGAGAAGTCCTCAAAGGCTATAGGAGGTACAGGCATAAGAGCAGCCACCTCTATCTCTCTCAACCGATGACCAGAGGTAGAAAAATAAAGGATAAACTCATGAAAAGTCACATCCGCACTCACATAGTGTTTCTGATGTATGGGATCAAAATACATGTATCCCTTCTGCGTGCGTGAGTATCCCAGAAAACACACTTAACTGTCCTTGGTGCTAATTTGTCACGACCAGGCCCAAGAAGGTGTACAAATGCCACACACCCAAATATTTTTGGTGGCACAAAAAATAAGTCTACATCAGAATATAAGATATTCCATGGAATCTGCTCATGTAAAACAAACGAAGGAAGCCTGTTGATCAGATAACAGAAAATAAGAACCGCATCTCCCCAATAACTATGCGGAACGCTATTCTGAATAAGTAGAGCTCTAGCTGTATCCAGAATATGACGATGTTTTCTTTCAGCTATCCCATTCTGCTACGATGTATGAGGACATGAGGTCTGATGCACAATACCCAGTGATCCATACAAGTCAGCCAGTTTCTTTGTGCAGAATTCTAATGCATTATCTATTCGAATTTTCTTAATGCATACACCAAATTGATTTTTCACAAACACCACAAATTGTTGAATCAAAGAACCAACGTCTGATTTATTTTTCATAAAAAGGTCCATGATAAACGTGAAAAATCATCCACAAATAGCAAATAATATCTATAATTCTGATGGTCTGCCACACGGCTAGGCCCCCAAACGTCACAATGCAGCAAATCAAAGCACGCAGAACTAGTAAACTGAATAGATACTGGAAAACTGGCACGGTGATGCTTTCCCAACTAACAAGCATCACACTGAATCTTCATGGCAGGAGACAAGTGAGGGATGACATGGCGTAGCTTGTCTAGTGAAGGATGGCCTAGTCGTCTGTGCCACTGCAAGGCACTCCCTGCAGTAGTCGTCTGACAGGCTACAGCAACTGGATTTTGAAGTAGCCGATACACACCCTCCTCATGGCCACCACCAATCGTCCTCCCCGTCATGCGGTCCAGAAAGATGCATCCAACATCAAAAATAACACAATAATTCAGCCGCTTGGTAATAGAGCTAATAGATAACAGTTGCATTGTCATGTCTGGCACATAATATACATCAGCAAGATGCATGGAGAGTGTAACATGTACCCCTCCCTTACCACGAATGGGAGCATATCTACCGTCTACCAGTTGTACTGAGTGTTCCTGTGGTAGCTTCTGTAATTCCCCAAAACACTGAGAATTTCCTGTCAAATGATTAGATGCACCAGAATCAATCAACCATGACCCTTCCATACCTGATGCAAATACATAAGCTGCAGTGTTGGAGGATTGTGGCTGCTCATGAGTCAACTGTACTAGTCGCTGCACAACTGCATCGTAATCTGCCTCTGCAAGAGATACTGCCCCAGTACTCACACCTGAAGATGCTGTAACAGAAGCCTAGTTGGCAACAGTAGGATGACCAAGTTTATTCCAACACTTAGCCTAAAATTGCCAAGCCTTCCACAGTAAGAACATGTAAGCTTACCCCGACCACCATCAGTCCTGCCCCTGCCTCTGCCACGAAAGAAGCCTCCACGACCACCACGAGTGCTAACAGCAACATGAGCTGAGGACGTATTGGCGACAACAGCATCATGAGTAGGCTGTACTTGCATCCTACTCAGTCTCTTGTAAATCTCCTCAATAGGAGGAAGCTCAGAGAGAGTCAGAATTTCTGAACGAGTCGCAGAATAGTGATCACTCAGCCCTGCAAGGAACATGTGGGCTACAAACTCCTTCCTGTGATCCCTACATGTAGAAGTACACATCGGTCTACATGCATTATATTTCTCCAATAATCCCTTCATAGTAGGTAGTACTGAGACAGACTCATCCCTTCTTGCTTGAAATGGCATAAGTCATAAAGGATCTGAAATACTTGAATTGAATTCAACTTACTTGAATACGTCATCTTCAAGCCATCCCACATTTTTTTGACAGTGCTGTAGTACATAACTTCATCACCAATTCTTGAAATGACGCTATTCAAGATTCAGGCTCTCATCATAGCATCATCCCGGTTCCAAGTCGCATATTTTTCGATTTTCTACTCCGGTGGTGCTTCCATAAGCACATGCTTCTTCTCATGACCTTCCACAGTAACAAGAAAGGTCTGAGACCAACAGGGGTATTTGGTCTCATCTAATTTCGTAATCGGAGGAAAGAAGGGACTCTTAGACACCCCACTTTCTGTATTCTATCTTGAAGACACCTCAGAACCATCTGATGCAGACATTGTAACTCCAAGCACACAAGATTAAGTCCAAACAACAAGTCTGAAGTCCTAGATAAACAACACCAACAAACTTGGGGAATACACACCCCACAACTCACAAATCAAAGAACAGCACTTCACTAGGGAATACACACCCCAAAAATCATCAACTACGGGGAATACACATCCCAAATTAGGCCAAAAGATCAAGAAGTTCATACTATCGTGTTGAAAGTTTTTTTTTTCTTCAAACCCTCATCTCCTCGGAGAGAGATCAAGAGCAACTAACACCAGTGGTCCTGCAGTTGCGACAGGGCGGCAGCAGCACCGTCACGAGGTGCTACGACGTAAGGAGGGTTGCTGCAGCAAGGAGATCTGCTGGTGGCTGTAGCAGAGGGGGTATTGTAGTGCGAGGGGTAGGTTGAGCCTCGATCAGACTGCTGGTGGCGGCAGCGGGGGTGCTGCAGGTTGCACCTCAATCAGATTTCTGGCGGCAACAGCAGCGGGGGGTGCTGCAGTGCAAAGGGCAGGTTACGCCTCGATTAGGTTGCTGGCGGCGGCAACAGCGTCGTGACCGGGTGCTGCGGTGCAAAGAGAAGCGCTGCAGCAAGGACAGCTGCTGGCGGCGTGAGGAGCCATTTGTGCCCCAATCAAACTGCTGCGCCGCAATCTGGCACGAAAGGCTGGCTGCAGCAGCAGTGGCAGTCGATGTTGTTGCTGCTGCGACGGTGGTCCGGCATCGACGTGGCCGCTGGTGGTGGCGGCGATCGCTTCGGCGAGAGGGCTTAGGTAGGGTTAGGTTTTATTTTTGGTGGAGACCTCAAACTTGGCTCTGATACCAAGTTGAAGTGAAAAGAGAACCATATCTTTACCAAGTTGTCCCTATGTCTCTTTATATAGAGAGAGACAAGGGAAAAATAACAAAATGAGTCCAACATCAAAAAGAATAACAAATGCCCCCATACAAAAAACATAACTCAACAAAGGCTTCCTTATGAAATGAACAACGAAGAATATTTTCTTAACACAATCAAATCAAATCTAATCAATCGCTTACTAATTAAAACATATCTCTATGATTTTACAAAGAAACAAAATAAAAAAAAGATAATTCTACTTCCTAAAACATTATTTCCTAATTTTCTCTATAATTATGTCAATCAATTGTGTTAAGTTAATGGATTTTAGTATTAATGCATTTTAGTATAATTATGATTCTAATATGACTTTATTCATCAATAAACAATTTTTTTTTCCTTAAGAAGTTATTGTTCATCAATAACTCATTTAGTAAGTTTTATTTTTTATTTGGTGTATTTTAGTATGATTATGTCAATGTAAGTTTTAATTGATGGTACAAAATAATGGTTTAAAAATTACTTTATATCTTTAATTATTTAAAACTGAAAACCACATACTGATCCACATATGGAGAACTTGCTATGCGGTGACTTGTCTGACCAATGGATAGCTTTTTTTTCTTAACATTGTCTGTTTTGCACCCATACGATTCAATTGTTATCAGCTAATAATGCTAACCTAATACTAGGACCAATCAATATGGGTTTGGCCAAAGTTCCACATACGTTAAACTTGAAAATAAAACTCTAGCTAACTGTATTCAATTATGAGTAGTTATTAAGAAACCATCAGATTTTGGACAACAGGTAAGCCTCATATCAGAATTCTTTTCAGCCAAGATATATCTTTGTGATTTGTGAAGAGCCATCAAACCAGATTTTTCATTAAAGACATGTGGCATTGACTTCCTTTATCAGAGAGAGTATCGTAAAAGGCAGAAAAATGCTCCTGAAAACTTTTTATGTTTCATAGAAAATCTTGAAAATAGTTAGGATAACCAGACACTTCCATATTAGAAGAGCACTCTACTTGAGAATATTAAGTAGAACAAATGCCATGGAGGCATGATGGCACAACCTTACGATTCACAGCAGCACAACAAAATAAGATGTCTGAAAGAAATAACCTGGTGTCTTATTAAAAATAATCCCCTAATCTCTTTATGTAGAAAGTCCGGGTAGAAAAATTACATACTAAACCTAGCAAGTAATAAAAAATAGCAAACAGGAATAGAAAATAGCTAGAGCTCTCAAACCTAATTAAAACAAATATATAACTAACTAAATCTAGTAACCCACACTTCCCCCAAGTTGGAGCGTGGAAAACATGCCCAACTTGCAAGTAGGAAACAAAATAGACTCCCTCCAAATAACGACTCCGTAGTCACCTCACACTAATGAAAATCACTCTCTGTAGTAAAGAAAAAAATTGGAGAGAGACATTTAAGTAGGAGGAGATAATCCTAAGCAGGTAGGCAGCAGGAAGTTAGTAGAGGTAGAAAACATCTCACGGCTGTACAAACCCCTCTCTCAGGGAGAAAGGAAAAAAATCGGGATAGCTCCCTATGTAAAAGCAAAGGCAAGCAAGCAAAAGGGGTAGGGAGAGTATGAGCAGCAACATCAATTCCCCTGCCAATTATCAGCATCATTTGCATCCTCAAGGGATCGGGGGATATAAAAGCAAAAGCAGTGTATGCAACAAAGCCTGACACGACATCAACAGTAGTCGCAATAGCAGCAATAGAAGAGGACTCACTCCTCAGTAGAGTCCGCAATTCCATTACGAGAGGGTGCAAGGGGGCAGAGACCCCCCTCCCCCCATACAGATTGTTCTTGCATAAAGAGGGTGGCAGGCCGGGTAGCAACAACCGAACAAAGCAGCAACGATGGCCGATGAAGAGTCAGGTAGCAGTCCCCAACTAGAAGAAAGCCAGGTAGTGGTGTTTGGGGAAGGTAACCGAGCAATGATGCCAGTCAGGACGAGGAGGAAAAGAATCAATCGTGGCAAAGGGAGAGCCATGGCAGGAAACACCTACTCAGGAGAGACAGGGGAGGCAGTGGTCACGCTAAAGGGCCCACGTGCGAGAAAGAGGGAAAGGGAGAGAGAACAGCAGTGGCTTCTCTTCCTCTCAGGCAACGACAACGAGAGAGAGGGAGGAGGGGTTAGTGGCTCTGCTCTTCAAGCATCGAAGGGAGGTGCATCGACATGCTTCCTTAGGCAAAGAGAGAGAGACCTAGGGTTAGAATTTTCGCTGCTCTGATACCACGTAAAAGAAATAAGTTGTTTTATTGAAAATAAAGTCCTCTGACCACTTTATATAGAGTTAGGTTAGAAAATTCACATACTAAGCCTGGCAAGTAATAAAAAATAGCAAACGCAAATAGAAAATATCTAGTACTGTCAATCATAATTGAAACAAGACTATAACTAACTAAATCTAGTAACTCTTACAATATGGATTACAAAATAAAGAAGCAACTTTTTCTTAAAAGTTGCTAATCAACATTCAAAGAGAAATGACATGATAAAGAGAAAAAGAAAAGCAAAAAACTCACCATCTCTCTGCGAGTCCGAGAAATACAACAGCAGAGGAGATCTGCACATGAAGATCTGCAATATCAACATCATGGCCACCTTCAACTAAACCAAAACGATCAATCTGCTCAAGAAAAATAAGCAAAGGATACAAGTTACAAATGCACAGGCAAAAGAATCACTGTCAGATCATTTAGCAGCAAGTCATTTGATGGGGGGATGGGGAAAGACATCCTTATCAAGTGTAAAAACCTGAAAATCCTCTTCAATTCGGATAAGTTCAATTGCTTCCTCAATTTGCAATTTCCACCGGAGAAGTCCAAGGGGAATCACAAGAGAGTGCGCAGCAGCAGCCAATGCATCAACAGCAGCCAACTCAAAATCATTCATTTTTTTTAGAGCATTTTCAATGGCTGTAGAAAGCTCTTCCTCTTGTTTTCCACCAAAAAGGCTAGTGTACACAACTGGTTTAAAACCGAATTCAGTCTCCACCCACTTCAGCAATGGATCAATTTTTGCAGCTTGTCTTTCTGTAAAATAAGAAAGGGAGGAAAGTCAAACATCATCATGCCCAGTTATGGTCCAAGTTTGTCCATGTCGCAGGGTACCTCTCGATGCAAACAGGTTTGCAATGTCGGTAATTTTATTTCTTTTTTTTGACAAGGAATGTTGGTAACTTTATCAAAGATAAAAACTAAAATGATGCATTATCAAATCAACGAGTACCAGAAGTATCAGAATATGATGCAGCCAGGCAATCATCAACACAATCCTGATAAAAGGACACAGAAACAATCATCACAGCAGCCCTCTCTATATCATATAAAAGTCAGAATACAAAACACAAATAATTATTAGTTAGCAAAACTAACTCCTAATTACCAAATCATAGTGGGCAGATAAAAAATGATATGAAAAGGCAAAGAAATTGGGATATGAACTATGAAGTCTAAGGTTCAAATCAAACATTTTCGCAACATAGTACAAGAATGTGGGCAAGTTGAGTATATTTGCCATCTATGCCCAACTTGAGAGAGAGTATTTAGTGTTACTTAATGTGGGCAAGTTGAGTATATTTGACATCTATGCCCAATTTGAGAGAGAGTATTTAGTGTTACTTTTTCTGAAAAGTAGTATTGACTGTTATTTTCAATGGGTATCTTTCAATGTAGGTCCATTTACCATGGTTTTCTATGTATACATCTGTCCTCATTTCTTTCAAGGGAAAATCCTAACGACTAATGTGCTTTAGGAATCATGCCATGGTTTTTCCTTTTCGTTGTGAAGGGCCTTCCAAGTATAAATCTTTTGCTTCTTTCTTGTGTCTTGTGTGTGATCTCCAGCAATGCTCCCTCTCACCACAAATTCTCTCCCCTTAGTTTCTTTTTCCACAACTCTCACTGTAACTTGACTCTAGTTTACGTTGCACCCTCTCTATTTCACTCCTAACCAGTCTTCACTTTCTCCTCTTTCCGTTTCCCAAAAACTACAACAACAACAAGAAAGCCTTTGCCAGCACTGAGTGGGGTTGGCTACGTGGATTCTTCGCCTCCACTCAAATATATTTTGAGTCATTTTTAGGCTTAATTTGAAGTAATTAAAATCACGCTTAATAATTTTTTTCCAACACATCTTTGGTCTTCCTTGTCCCCTCCTAAGACATTCAACCTCTAACTCCTCACATCTCTTAACTAGGACAATTTAGTAACCTTCTCTGCAATTGTCCAAACTACCATAGGTGTGTCTCTCTTATTTTATCATCTATCAATGCCACCCCAATCTTTTCTTAAATAAACTCATTTTAAAATACAATCCTTCCTTTTATGATCATGCACCCTATCTTAACTTTTTCATTGACATATTTTGCACATGGCTATAATCGACGACCCAACATTTGGAACCATACAACATAGAAAGTCTTGCAGATAATACTTTCCTTTAACTTTCACAGGAATCCTCTTATCACATAAACACCAGATGCTCTCCTTCAATTCAACCACCCTACATTAATTCTATGTGCAACATCTCCATCAATTTCAACATCTTATTAAAAATTAGATTCCAAGAATTTAAAAACATGTTTCTTTGAAATGCACTTTGCTTCAATTTTTACATCCATTCCTACATCGCTCCCTCTACCACTAAACTTACATTCCATATACTCAATCTCTGCCTTGCTCAGACAAAAGCCTTTAGCTTCCAAAGCTTCTCTTTACATCTCAAGTTTTTGGTTCACTCCACCTCGTCTCATCAACCAACACAATGTCATTAGCAAGAAACATACACCATGACGCCTTGGCTTAAATATGTTTCATCAACTCATCTATGGCCAAGGTAAAGAGGTAAGGGATTAAGCTAATTCTTGATGTAGACATATGGTGTATCAAAGTAGTCCATCAATCCATCCTTAGTCCTTACACAAGTCATAGCTCCAAAATACACATCCTTTATGAGGATGACATATAGAATCAGTATGTTTCTTCTCCAAATTTCTCGACAAGATATCTCTTAAGACAAAGTCAAAGCCTTTTCTAAATCAATAAAAATCATATGTAACTGCAACAAAAAAAAAAAAACTAGCATTGAGAAAAAAACAAAGAATCATAAAAAAATATCCATCTCAATTTTTTGCATCAAGGTTGCTATCAGGAGAGGGCAAGCAAGAGAGAAGGCAACAATGGGAAGCAAAGAAAACAAAGGGTTGCTGCTCATGGAGCAGAGAAGGCGATGGGGAAAGATGCTCGTCGATTCAATTGCAAGAGTTTAGGCACTTCAAGTGTCGATCGCTTAGGCATATGGTTGATAGGTGTCAATCGATGATTATATGCTGCCTCTGCTTAAGTCGAGGCATCATGCTCAAACCTATATAAGATGACTAGGTGATGCTAGTAGTGACGGCCAATCAAGACTAGGAGTGGTCCTACTCCATGGCAAGGTTATGGGCTATCTCACAAGCCTTCAAAGTGTGGCAAAATCTATCGGGGTAGCTTTGCCAAGAACGACTTCCGCATTGCATGGAAACAAGCTCCAAAGCATAAAAGTGTGGGCAAAGGAGGAGGTAGCGGAAAAGCTTGAGACTATTCTACAGCTGAGTGGTCGTTTTATAGCTTTGGAGGAGGGTGAGTTCTAGAGCATAAACCACAATGGCTTGTCGTAATGGGGGTCTACACATAGTTCTACGCGTTGACAACCTTTTGCAAGAGCTTCATTGCTTCACACTAATAGAAACTCTTGCTTTAACCTTTGGTTTATTGCAGAGGGTAGTACTCGTTGAAGGTGTGCTTCTTATGCCAATGAAGGTTGTCTCAAGGTAGGTGAAGTATTGGGGTTCTTGCAACCTATAAAGGAGAGGAATGATAGGTGGCACTAGTTGCGGTCAAAAAGCTTTATCATGTAACAACAATGATCAGGAACCTCCAATCAGTTCGATGAGGGCATTATTGAAATGTCTTGTCATAACCCTTCATCTTCAAAGATGACAACAATATTGATAGAACAGGATGCAGGCCTGACGGCTGCAAGCCCCACATTGGAGGATTTTGTAGGCCCTATGCCTACTCTCTCAATTTTTAGAAACTTTAGGTATAAAATGTGAACCATTTTTTTGGGGGGGATTTTGGTATATTTGCAGTTGAGCTAAAGGGAGATAGGGACTCCATAGGTTGGGCAAATAGGGATCTGCTTACCTGATTGAGTTTTTTGGGTTTGATCCCAAAAGAGACTTGCAAATAAGGAGCTCTCAATCGGATTTTTCTCCCACAAAGGTCAACACTACGAATAGGTGTCCTCCCTAATGGAGGTCTTGTCCTCTCCGGTCAGAGCTCAAGCTGATGCACAGTAGAAGATTTCTACAACTGGTACGGTCGGCAACTCTGGACTTAAAGAGGCAGTAGCCTCCACCCAACTCGACTTGGGATGGTGGGTCTTCGACAGCAATTCAACTAGCGAGCAATGAGCCTGCTGTCTCCTTCAGTGAGGGGCAGCAGTCACCTTTAAGGGAGGCAATGATGCAGGTGGCCTCAAGTAGTGAGGCCAGTGCTAGTATGGATCAAGGGGAGCAGGTGGAGTTGATGGCGGGCTCCCAATCCTCGATGGCCCACAGTTAAGAACTTCATGGGGACACTACATCCACCCATCGTTAAGGTGCTCTCGTGCAATGTTAGGGGGCTTGAAGAGTCCACTCAAAGGGCTACCTTGTTGCACTATATAATGGAGTGGAAGTTTGATTTCTCTCTACTGTAAGAAACAAATTTGGAAACCCTTGATGATAGGATGAAGAGAAAGCTAGGTAGTGATGTCCTGAACTGCTTTTTGACGGTGGATGGATTCTGTGGACAAGTTTGGTGGTATTGCTTTGGCTTGGAGTGAGGCAAGTAATGAGCTCATTAATACAAAGCCCGACAGGTGGATGATAACCGTTGCCTTTCACAAGTCAAATAGGGCTATCTTTGTCATTTCCTCAATTTACAAGTTGTGTATGACGTCACCCATACAGAGTTATAGGATGAGCTTAGGCAAGCTATCATTTTTTGTGGATGGGAGACCATGGTTGACGAGTGGTGATTTTAATGCCACATCATCTGTAGATGATAGACCTGATGGGAGAAAAGATCTAGCTACGGATGTTTTTGCTAGCCTGATTGAGTTGGAACTATATGATATTCATGTGTCTCGAGCTAGATTCATTCACTTAGAGGAACTCTTCGAGCTTGCAATTGAAGATCAACAAATTCCTTTGCTCCATTGGCTTAGCAGAGCAGTTATAGTTAGCCAATGTTACCACAGGTTCAAGGTTGTTTTCAGATCATACACCATCGATGTGGAATTCCAATGAGGGGATTCCTTTTACAACATATTTCAAGTTCAAGAAGTCCTAGTTGATGGAGTTGGGTTTTAGATATTTCGTGCAGCAGAACTGAGAGAAGATCCAATCGCCCTCAGAACAGCATTAATTGGCAATAAGGAGGTGAAGGAAAGGATCGGTTGTGAATGGAGGCTTTAAAGAGTGTTCCTACACTAGACAAAGTCGAGGACAGTAGCGATCTTGTAGAGGCTAAGCAAGGGGAGAGGCGAAGACTTCATTCTATGATTCAGCCAGAGGAACATAAAAGGAAGGTTGATTAAAGGTAATGGTCACAGTAGCTTTAACTCAAGGAAGGTGATGCCAACACTCCTTTCTTTCACATAACCACCAGCATGAGGAAGTCCAACCTGATTAACACTTTACAGGTTGAGGAGGAGGTGATATGTGAGAGGGACCAAATAGCTAAAGCCCTCAAGAAGCACTATTATGATTTCATTAGAAAATGACTACCTTGAACCTGGTTGTGGTTGATGATGATATGCAGATTGACATTGTCAAAGATGTCTCTGAGGAGGTGATGATGGCTATTTGTGGACGTAATGCTGAGGGCTCACCTGGGCCAAAAGGATTCCAAGTCTTCTTCTGTAAGGAAATCTGGGACGTAATCGATAGTGACTTTATGGCCCTGATACGTGAATTTTTAGTGGGCAATCAAGGTTTTGAGAAGCTCAACAAGGTGTATTTTTTCCTGCTACCAAGGAAGTCAAGTGCTGAAGGAATTGGCAACTATCGTCCCTATTAGAAATCAGGAAACTAATTAGGACAAGCTTATTAGAAAACTCTTTTATCCCTTTGCACTATTGCTATTTTTAGATTTTCCATTTTTATATTCGGTTGTTGTGTTGGCCCTTTATTTATTTTGTGAGATCAATAATAATACTTCCCAATTTCCATCTCCACATGGTATCAGAGCAATGATCCTAGACCGGTGTTCCATACCTACTTGATTCTCTCCACAAGAACACAAAAAAAAGAAGGAAAGATAGAGAAAGAGGACCTACAGCCACCACTACCCCTCTCCATGTGCGCACAAACTCTTTGTGTGTGCATGGAGGTGGGTTGGAGAGGGGGCACCGCCACCAGCCGACAACTAATCGACAACCTCTCCTCTGACCAGACGATGGTCCGACAACCACCCAATGTGGCTGAGACTACTACTACTACTACTTGTGATCAGGCCACTTCTCGAGCCGTTGATCCTACTAGTACTAACGCATTTTATGCGAACAAGGATGACTGATGGAGGAACTGATCTATCCTGTCACCATTTCTACTAGCTGTTACAGCCTCATACTACTACCTAATGCTGCTACTTCTGCTACAAAATGGCTTCTGGCTGCTACTCCTGCTACAACCCTATTGTTGCCGATTGCAACTGCTACTTCTACAGTCCTCTCCGATTTACTGCTACTACTACTGCTGATTGCGACTGCTACTTTCGATATAGTCTTCTCTAATTTTTTTTACTACTTTTACTACCTGACTATTGTTGCTGCTCTTCTGTGGTTGCTACTTCTATTATGACCGCCATCTACTCTATGATTCCCTACATTCGAGGGGAGCTCTATCTTGCTATAACTCTTTCAAGTTGGATGTTATACGCTCCAACTTGGGGGAAAGTGTTAGAATTTAGGAAAATAATTAGAGTAAGTTTGTTAGAAAACTCTTTTATCGCTTTCCATTATTGCTATTTTTAGAGTTGGTTGTTGTGTTGGCCCTCTTATATAAAGGGACTAATAACCTTTATTTGTTTTGTGAAATCAATAATAATACTTCCCAATTTCCATCTCCATAGTACCATTGTTTTGTCTAATGTTGTGTATTTGATAGTGGCAAAGGTGCTCGCAAATAGGTTACACTCCCTACTCTCCCATTTAACCAATCTAGTACAATCAACTTTTGTTCATGGAAGGTCTCTACAAGAGTCATTCATTATGGTAGGCAAGATGGTTGCAACATGGAGATGGTCAAGGAAAAAGAGCTTCATATAGAATGTCTATTTCTTAAAGGAATAACTTTATTTCTTGGCCTTACTTATGGCAAATTCCAAGGAGGTGCTTTCCAGACATGTGGATTCAGTGGATGAAGCAATGCATAACCACAACCTCATTTTCAATCTTGTTCAATGGAAATCAAAATGGATCTTAGACACAACCACAGTGCGAGGTTAGACGAAGGTGCCCTTCGATGCCTCTCCTCTTTATAATTGTCGTAGATACTTTGGCACCATGGCTTTTAAAGCATGCAGCGCAACAATGAGGGATTTATTCCTGGCTTCTCACTTCAGAGTAATGGTTCTTTATTGATGCCTCTTCTACAATATGCAGATGACACCTTATTTTTCTTTGAAGGGGGTGCTTCGCAAGGTTTGAAATATCGCGATATATATTGCCGATATATCAGTATTGACGGGTTGGGTGGTATCGATACCACCGAAGGTATTTTTTTCCCGGATATCGACGATATAGCGCTGATATGGGGAGATATCGCCAATATATCGGGCAATATCCCTGAGATATCGGCGATATATCGGCAGGTTGGCTGTTGACAACAGTGGGTTTCAGTAGGAAGGTTTAAAAATGGTTGGGAGGGAGGTTTGAAAAGCTAAAAATGCTGGTTGGGCAGGACACATGCATGTGTGCACGCGTAAAAAATCATCGATATCGACGATATATCCCTGATATAACACAAATACACGTTTTTTAGGTATCCTTTCATGATATACATATTTTTTAAGCATCCTTTCATGATATATTATTTATAAAAATGTTAACCTTTAAATTTTGTGATATTTTGTGATATTTTATGCCTTTCTGAGCGATTTTCCCAAAATTCACCAATATCAGCGATATATCCGCAATATATCCTTTTTTGACTTGTCGATACGATATCAATATCGATATTTAAAACCTTGGTGCTTCGAAGGCAGAGAATGTGGTTGTTAGAATTTTTTGTGACATCTCTGGAGTGGCAGTGAACCACCTAAAGTCCGCTTTTGCATCTTTTAATATGAGGACTAAGGACGATGATAACTACTTTCAATTGTTGCACACACAACTACCAATCACTAGCCATTTAGTTAAGGCTTCCCTTAAAAAGCAAGCAACTAAGTGTAGGTGACTAGATACCTTTGATGGAGAGAATAAAGAAAAAGCTCAGTGCTTGTTATGTTGTCTAAAGGAGATAGAGTTGTTCTTTCAAAAGTTGTGCTCTCAACCCCCAGTTTTCTACTTTTCTATTTTTAAACCACCAAAGAAGGTACATTAAAAGTTGAAGGTCATGAGAAAGAGATTTTTCTAGATGGGGCTGGATCATGTTGGGAGGTTTGTACGATTGGTGCCATGGGATGATGCGTGAAAACCAAAAAAGGAGGGTGGCTTAGGAGTACATGACTTGGACAATTTTAGTGATGCTTTGTTATAAAAGCAAGTGGTGAAGCTCCTACAAAATGGGGACACGCTCTAAAATCAACTAACAATGGACT
This sequence comes from Thalassia testudinum, assembly GCA_037157565.1. Taxonomy (NCBI): domain Eukaryota; kingdom Viridiplantae; phylum Streptophyta; class Magnoliopsida; order Alismatales; family Hydrocharitaceae; genus Thalassia; species Thalassia testudinum. The sequence goes on from JAZHRO010000002.1 coordinate 48,220,879, forward strand.
TGTATGGTACTTCACTAAATCTGGCCCAAAGGGCAAAAATTAGACATGAAGCATCAACTTTTTAGAGGACCTCAGTGCCTATCATGTAGAAGGTTTCCCCCTTCGTTCACCTGACCTCAGGGGATGGAAGAACTTTCAGATTTTGCAAGGATGATTGGTCAAAATTTTTGCCGAGTTGATGCTTAGGCTTTGTACACTTGCAGATGACAAGTTCCATTCAGTGGCGAATGTTTGTGATGATAGCTCTACCTCTTGAGCACCCATACGTGGGGGTGGACTTTCAGATGCTCGAGCCCAGAATTTACACTACTACTCTCCTTGCTACATGATTTTTAGCCTACAATAGCACCACCCAACTCATTGGCATGGAATGAGAGTTCTTTTCGGTGAAGAATGCCTACCACTTATTACGAGGAGGGAAGAGGAATCTCAATGGTGAAGTACAAATGGATTGCAGGTACATAGAGAAGTTGAAGGTTCCATCAAATGTTAGGCTCTTTCTTTGGCTACACCAAAAGGGAAGGCTTGTTACTAAGATGCAAAGAAGTCATTGGGCGGTGAATATAGAAACAATTCCTCGCCTCTATTGCCAAGGTGATGAGGATAGTTCACATTTGTTCTAGTCTTATGATTTTTCCAAGCGATTGTGGATAGTTTTAGGGCTACTTGGAGTTGATGTCACATCTATGAATGACTTCTAGTCCTTCGAAAATGGGATCCAAAGGAACTCTGACGACTAGGTCAAGGCGATGGCTACATGTGATCCTTGTGGCTACAACACAATGCGACAATTTTCCAAGGGGAAGGGCATGGGTTGAGAATGCTGCAAGGAAAGCATCTATTTTGGCTGATTTTCAAACACACCACCTATAAGTTTATGTTTTTTGTAGTGGAATGATATGGAGTAGCTATCCACTTTTTCAAAAAAATGAAGTGAGTTATCTCAACAACACTATCAACAACTTCCGTTAAAAAATCCAAAAAAGGAGAGCTAGCAATACTTTTGGTCTCTATTGTAAAAATCGACCGAGTAGTCCTAGTCGGCCCCCCCACCAACCCGAGTACTTACACTCAAGCCAATGGTCGGCTTGACTAATTAGCCAGGTAGTCAACCTAATCGATTGACTATAAGGTTGATTTCTACATGCGAGTCCATTACAGTCCCAAGCCAACCCAATTACAAGTTATAATGCTTAGAAACTTTAAACTTATTTATTTCTTTTATATTTGTGGTTTGTAGCTTATTTTTATTACCTTGAGCTTTAAAATAGTTGACCTTTACGCGATGGTATATTTTACGTGCACGTAAATGCATCTTATGAAGATTTTTTTTTTTGGGAAAATGAAGTTATCCAAAGTGATAACTACCGAAATATATAAATTATAGAATCAACAAACTCCACCAATACAACAGGCAGACCCCAAGGTCCCCCACTCACAAGAAATCACACCAAAGAATAAACAAGGAATTAATAGACTCAACAAAATTCTCCACATAGGATCTCTGGCCCCCGAAAACCACCGCATTCCTGCCCAACCAAATACCCCAAAGCACAGCCAACGGTCTGGCCTTCTCCTTCTTTGTACGGAAGACGATCTGTCCACCATCACCTCCTCCGCTTCTGAAGTTGTGCCAAAAGTATTCGAAAAATTGACACTCCCACCACCCCCCTCCAACCCTGCCCCAAATCTGCACCACAAATGAGCAAGTGAAAAAAAGGTGGTCAATCTCCTCACCACCTCCGCACAAAGGGCAGACCTTACTTTCTCCAGGAGCCCATTTCGCCCTCCAAACCTTGGTCACAAGCCTTCTCCTCCTAAGAAGCCAAATAAAAATCTTGACCTTTAAGGGACACGCGGCCTTTCAAATCTGTCTGCAATCCCTCCCCATGGGGTATCCAGTAGACAATCTCCTGTATGCAGCCGCTACCGAAAACTCACCTTCATCCCAACCAAACATATCCGTACCAGAGGCCGGTTGCAGCCCCTCCAACTCTTCAAGCAGAACCTGAAAATCATGTGCTCTCGCATCTGACAAGCTTCCTACAAAGTGCGGGCACCACCCATCTTCCCATACCTCAGCCACAGACGCCTCTTTGTTCTGGGACAGAGCAAACAACTTCTGAAATCTTCTAGCAAGCGCTCCATTTCCCGTCCAATCATCCTGCCAAAATCTGAAAATTTCTCCCGTTCCCATCACAAGAACAAAGCAATTCCGCACCCTAGGAGCCACCATCAACAGGCCTTTCAAAAAATGAGAGGCATCCTTTGGCGGAGACATCAGGAGATCCCACCGCACCAGGCCACCATAAGACGTCTCGAACACCTTGCCCACCAAATTCCCCCTACCTTCCAACAGGCTTCCCACCCATTTCGCCAACAGACTGTCATTAGACATCCCCAAGTCCCTCACCCCGAGCCCCCCGTCTTCCAATGGCCTGCAAACCTCCTCCCATGCAACCAACCTGACACCCGGTCCATTCGTCCCCTGGTTGGACCAAAAGAAATTCCTCATAAATCTCTCTATCTTTCCAACAACCTATCGAGGCATCTTCAGCACAGAAGTGAAATACGATGGCATTGCTGCCACAACTTGCATCACATCCTCCTTCACCACCAGCCAGAACTCTCTATAGAAGGCAACCGGAAAGCCATCCGGTCCTAGACAACCATCTGCGTTCAACCCCCATACTGCCTCACGGACCTCATCTTCCCCAAACGAGCCCATCAAGAAGCTGGCTTCTGCCTCCCCGATCCGCAGCACCTCAAACCCTAACCATCTCCACCTTCCCCCCCGTCTTCTCCCAATAAACTCTCTGAAGCACCTCGCAACTGCCCCTCCCACCGCCTCCCTTCCCATAAACTCCTCCCCATCCACCAATCTGTCAATCCAGTTCCTCCTCCTCCTTCCTGAGGCAGCCATATAAAAAAATCAGGTGTTGGAATCACCTTCCTTCAGCTATTTCTGCCTAGACCTCACCTTCCACTCCATCTCTACCTTCCGGTCTTCCTCTTGTATCACCTGAATCTGCCTTGCTCTGTAATCCCTGTCAGCGTCAGAAAGGAGACCAACATCCTCCGCCCTGTCCAAACGTGCAATCTCACCAAGAGCCTCCTCTTTCTTCCTCCCACATTCCTCCTTAATCTGCTTGATACGGACCTTCAAGAAGGATCTCAAATCTCGCAGTTTAGCTTCCAACCTGACAGCCGCCGAACCATCCACATGAACTGACCTCCACCGTTCCTCTACCAACCCCCTGAACCCCTCTTCCAGGAGCCACACCTTGTCGAACTTAAAATACGTACCATGCCTCCATCCCTCGTTCGACACCCACAGCAAGGGGGTGTGATCTGAGAAAGGCTACTCCAGGGGTCTAACCTCCGCCATCGGGAACAGCTCTGCCATCGCCGTTGAAGCAAGAAATTTGTCGATCTGGGATCGCTGTCCTCCAGAACTCCTCCACGTGAAGAGACAGGATAAAGGTGGCATGTCAACCAGCCCCTATTCCGCCACAAAGCCCGCAAACGCCTCAGAGCCTTGGTCCAATCCCCCACAACCACCTGGTCTGTCTTCTGCCAGCAGAGTAACATTAAAGTCGCCACCAACCAACCAAGGTATCCCCTGAAAAGCTGCTGCAACCTGGCTCAGATCTTCCCACAAAGCCTGCCTTCTCCGACCCTCCGTCGGGCCGTAGATTGAGGAAAAGAGCATACATGTGTTATCTCGGCGTCTCTGAAGCCTGACAGTGACAACATGGGACCCAACCAATGAGTCCAACAAGGAGAAATCATCATCCCTCCACCCCACAACAATTCCCCCCGCACTTCCATCCGCATCCAGGGCCAAGAAACCCCCAAAATCACCTCCCCCCACCTCCCTCCACAACCTTCCATCACAGCTCCCCCACTTCGTCTCCTGGAGAAAGATCATGTCAGGCCCCCATCTCTAAATATACCCCCGCAGAGCCGCCCGCCTCGATGGGTCATTCAAACCCCTCACATTCCACCAAAGGACCTTGGTCATGAAGACCTTCGGAAACCTCCTCCTTGCGTCAACCGCCTAAACCCCATCACCGCAGCCACTCCATCCTCCTCTCCCTCTCCCATCAACATACACTGACCACGCGAGCTCCCCTCACAGACACCCTCCGACCCTCCTCGCCCCGCATCCTCCACACTGTCTGCAGCCAGCACCTGCGTGTCCCCCAGCGTCAGGACCTCCCCCACAGGCAGCCCAGTCACCGCACCAGCCCTTTGCGTCTTCGCCACATCCTCCAAACCTCCAACGTCACCACCAGCTCCCACTGCTCGCCGTCCCTCCTCCACCGCAGGGATCCCCAGAACAGTCATCGCCCTGTCATCGCCCCCAGCTAGGGCCGCCGTAGACGCCGCGTCTCCTCCTCCGGAATGCGGGGCGACGCCCAGCTCCACCTGTGTCCGGCGTCGATTTTCCCCAACAACGCTCCCAGTCGAAACCTTCAAAGCTTGCCCCTACGGTAGAACCACCGCGGCCTGTAGATGAGCCGCTGCGGGCCAGACAACCTCTTCTCCCGTTGCCGCCCACGTCCCACCTCGCCAACCGCACCGCGCCCCACTGCCTGGTCCGGTCTGGCCATGGTGTGTCGCAACTTTCCAGCTATAGCTCCCCGCCCTCCATCTTCAGAGATCTGGGGTCGCGGATCTGACTGCACAGAGACTCGAACGGACATCAGCTCCCAAGCCGTCGTCTCCTGTAATTGGGTCATGCCCACCCGACCCGGGTCCGCCACGAGCGCATCCCACAAAACCCGGGGCCACCTCAGCGCCATAGTCGCACCCACAATCAGCGGGGTCGCCCAGCTTCAGCGCCGCAGACTCCTCCTTCGACCCCTCCGCAAGATCCACACCGGCCTCTCACATCCCTCCCCTTCATCTGCCACAGACTGCGCCACAGGGATCATAACCGCCACACGATCCTCGTCGCAACCCTCAGCCTTCCCAAAAGCAGCCTGTCCCTCCACCGCCCGCCCGCCACTACCGCCTCCAAGCGCCGCCGCCGCTCCGCCAGCCACCGCCTCAACGAAGGACCTAGGGCTCTCGGATCCCCAAGAGATGCAAACCAGCCAGGAGGAGCTCCCCTACCTGAGCACCATCCTCTCCACAAGCTGTTGTCCCGGCCTCATCTCCACCCATGCTTCGATACACGACAGATCAGCCGACCTCAAGCCCAGGCCTTTGCAGCTCCGGAGCCTCGCAAAAGGGGCAACCACCGCTGCCACCACCTCAACCAGCACCTTCCGTCTCGCGCCAGTCGGCAGTCTCTCTGCCAGAGCGCCATCCGACCTCACCGGCCAGCGACACCGCACCACTCCCCGGCCACACCGCAGCACCTTGAAAACCAGTCGCCGCAGCTCCTCCCGACCAAGCCCCAGTAGCACCAACCGCCCACTTCCGAGGGAAGCCACCCCAAAAGGTCCCCCGCCAGTCCCCAAGAAGGCGGTGACCGCCCTTCTCAGAGCTCCCACTTCCACATCCCCCTCCAAAACCACCGCTACCAAAGCCAACGCCAGCCTCCCTTCCAACGCTCCGACCTCCTCTGACCACGGCGCCTCAACCTCCACGAGAGGCGCCCCCTCCGGAGGGGGCGGAGGTGTCCCCTCCCGCCTCGAAGAGACCACTCCACCCAATCCTCAAAGCCCGCAACCCAACCTCCAATGCCCCAAACCGCCACAGCGTAAACACTGCACCGGGTCCCTGCAGTCCGCCGCCACATGCCCCCTCCTGAGGCATTTGAAGCACCTCACCGGCTCCGCTCCCCTCTGTGACCTCTGCTCACCACCGTCCAACCAGGGCCTTCTCTCCCCACCCCATTCGCCAATCTCCCAGTCGCCATCGGTTCAAATATTTTATGAGTATAGGTATATTTAAATATTAAAAAAAAAACCAATCAAGTACTCCCCGACTATTGTCCCGTCTACCGTATACTCCTTAGTGACCTGACTGACTAAATACCAACAACCAACTTCTACAACATTGCTTTTGGTGACAAAGACCATATTGAACCTAATGACAAAGTCTAAGGCCACATTTGACAATAGATAAATGGCAAATTAACCCTCCTTAATAGGATGAGTGGTTAGAATAGACATGGTTTAAGACAGGTTTAGGCAATGGATGGCATTTCTAATGCATTACAACTGCCAATTAAAGATCTAATTCAGCAAAAGAGATAAAGCAAATAGACTCCAACTCTTATTTCCCTACTTGCAATACATCAACTCATATATCACATTCAATCCACTATCTATTCTACTATTAAAAACATCAAAGATAGCATAAATAAGCTACATCCCCAATCATTTTCTTACAACACACTAATTCACCTATCAAATTTAATCTACTACTTATTCTGTCATACCTTTTCCACTTAATTCTTCCTAAATTTAACCTGCAGAGGTTTGGCATCTAAAGGAGCGTGGAGACTCCTTGTGCGTGGGAAAAACAGTCCCATGTGACGGCACTATTCACGTGGTGAACAGGGAGAGAAAGCAACCAGTGGCTACTTGGGTGGCCAGCTGGGTTGGTCGGTTGCTCTTGGTGGCCGACAGCCTTAGTGAAGAAGAAAGAGAGAAGTGGAGCCTTGAATATGTTGGAAATATTATTGACGCTCAAAAGAGATTACAAGGAAAGACTCTTTTATAAAAAGAGCATATCCCAATAAGGAGTAACAAAACATATATCTAAACAACGAAAGATCTTATCTCTAAAACAAATCAAATCCTATGCTCTTTTCCTAAAACATATTTACCAAAAATAACAAACTTAATTTCTAAATAGGATGAGTGGTTAGAATGGACATGGTTTAAGACTGGTTTAGGCAATGGATGGCGTTTCTAATGCATTACAACTGCCAATTAAAGATCCAATTCAGCAAAAGAGATAAAGCAAATAGACTCCAACTCTTATTTCCCTACTTGCAATACATCAACTCATATATCACATTCAATCCACTATCTATTCTACTATTAAAAACATCAAAGATAGCATAAATAAGCTACATCCCCAATCCTTCTCTTTCAACACACTAATTCACCTATCAAATTTAATCTACTACTTATTCTGTCATACCTTTTCCACTTAATTCTTCCTAAATTTAACCAGTAGAGGTTTGACATCTAGAGGAGCGTGGAGACTCCTTGTGTGTGGGAAAAACAATCCCATGTGACGAAACCAGTGATTTAAATGCCGACGACATGGCGTCGGGAAGGGGGTTTTTGGAGCAGGGCCATGCCGACACAAAGATGGTGTCGGTTTACAAGTAAACCGTCAGCATGCCGAGGATTTCGCCAGCATGCCGACAGTTGCCGACGAAACTGCCGGCATGCCGACCATATGTTGGGTGGGAAAAAACATGCGCTGGGAATTGGAGCGGCGGGAGGGTGAAAATGAAAATTGGAGGGAAATTTTTTTAGGTAAGGAAGCACAAGCACGCACGCACACACACGTTGATTTTTTGTCATATAGGCTTAAATAATTATTGTTTTTTGTTATATACAACTGTAAATATATTTCTAACATCTTGATTTACTTGTCTTTCAAATTTTAATCATTTCTGTCATTTCTGTCGGCATGCATCGGCATGCCCTCGACATGCCTCGAAATGTCATTTTTTCGGACCCTCAAAATTGTCGAAATCTACCATAGAAAAACGAACATTTCCACGGCATGTCGAACCTTAGACGAAATACATACCTATAATTTCATCGGCACGACGTCGAAATCGACATTTCGAACCTTAGACAGGACTGTTCACGTGGTGAACAGGGAGAGAAAGCAACTAGTGGCTACTTGGGTGGCCAACTGGGTTGGTTGATTGCTCTTGGTGGCCGACGACCTTAGTGAAGAAGAGAGAGAGAAGTGGAGCCTTGAATATGTTGGAAATATTATTAATGCTCAAAAGAGATTACAAGGGAAGACTCTTTTATAGAGAGAGCATATCCCACTAAGTAACAAATCATATCTCTAAACAACGAAAGATCTTATCTCTAAAACAAATCAAATCCCAAGCTCTTTTTCTAAAACATATTTACCAAAAATAGCAAACTTAATTCCTAAATAAAAACACCCAAAATTAGTCCTATGGACCTTTAGCCATAGGCCCTGCTAGGCCTTCTAGAAGCTGCCACGTGCCATTGTCCACATGGCCTTTATTCCCAACACTCCCTCTCAAGTCGAAAGCTGGGAGGTCGATGACTTGGTCTTCCACTTGTGAGGCTAGATGCCCCACCATTCATCCTTCTTCGAGAGCCAAGCTCTCGATCTTCTCTTTCAACAAGTCAATAGTGTAGTCTTTTGCAACCTCCAGAGCCGTTGCATCTATGGTAACTTGAAAAGTCATCGCGATGGCCGCCGTTGACTTGTCTTCTCAAGATCGACAAACGTAAGAAACTATGCATGAGGTACTAGTAACCCCACGTAGTAGTCTTTGCACCTTACCTGGATCTCTAGGAAAGGAATTTCTCGAATCAACCACTAATCTTTTTGCAACTTGGGAAGTAATTGTTCCTTTTCGCAACCTCGAAAGTCGTCACATAGACTGTGGTATCCTCTCCTTGACATCTTTTCTCCGAGAAAATCTCTTCTTTTAAAGGAAAGTAAAAATTCGGATATAAAATGTCAATATGCAAATAACTTGATAAATCTCCTTCTCTTACTTCTTGCCTTCTCTTGATAACGTGGCGTTTCCAACCATCATGGTTGACTCATCCATCTTCTCTAGTCTTCCTTCTCCGCATAAGACGTTGGATTTGAAGACTTTCTGGATGTGGATATCACCAACGTATGGTCTAAACCCACATGCACGAGCGTAGAACGATGGCTCCGATACCATGTAGAGATTTGGCGTCTAGAGAAGTGTGGAGGCTCCTCGTGCGTGGGAAAAATAGTCCCATGTGAGGGGACTGTTCATGTGGTAAGCAAGGAGAGAGAGCAATCGATGGCTGCTTGGTGGCCAGCTAGGTTGGCTGATTGCTCTTGGTGGCTGATGACCTTGCTGAAGAAGAGAGAAAGGAGTGGAGCCTTGAATATGTTGAAAATATTATTGATGCTTAAAAGAGATTACAAAGGACGACTCTCTTTTATAGAGAGAACACATCCTAATAAAGAGTAACAAATCATATCTTTAAACAAGAAAAGATCTTATCTCTAAAACAAATCAAATCACAAACTCTTTTCCTAAAACATATTTACTAAAAATAACAAACTTAATTCCTAAACAAAAACAACCAAAATTGATCCTATGTACCCTTTAGCCACCGGGCCTACCGACTCCCATAATGAGGGACAAGTTTGATAGACACCCAAACTTTAGGTGGTAAAATCCTCCAATTTTTGACTTCAAGGCTGGACAAATTTGAGAGGATATTCCTGCATTTTCCTCCTATGGTTAATAAAGAACAATCTCAAAAAGGAATAAAGAAAAATTAAACAGCCAGTGCTTTTTTTTTTTTGAGAGAGAACGAAATTTACCAATGTTAGATTTAAGATTTAAAATCAAAGAAATTTTCTCAACATTATGAAAGCTTAAATGAAGTTCCATGTGAAGAAGCACCATCAAATATATCCATAGAAAGCTTGAAGAGACATGTCAAACAAGACAAAAAAGGAACTTAATTATAGGCAATCGAGACAATGCTTGTACTTCATTTATATTTTTCATTATTTCAATTACTCATAACATTCAAATCAAACAAAAGCATAGAGTACTTGCAGCATTCAAATGCAAAATATTTGACAAATTATGCACTCAAGATTCCTACAGCTTCCTCTAAGATTATTTCACCTTGAATCTATACATTTAGCTAAAAAGATCATAAATTTTTACCCAAGAGTTCGTTTGCAGAATCACAGTCTCCAGGGGCGCGACAAAATACCAAATCCTGGTGAAACATTTTCATCAAATGCTCAATGATTCTCAATCGAGTCAGTGGAACTCTTTCCAAAGCAGTACAAGCAAGCTTCATTAGTGGCATTGTGAATGGTCTTATTCCATCTGTTTGCTATCAAAAGGAACAAAAACTCAGATCAGTGGCACCTCAAAAGGAAACATAATATTAAAAAACCAACAAGGACAAGTTCAGCATGAAACTAAGAAGTACATGGAATCCCACATATACATATTCCTTTGAAAAGGTATGATTGCTCAACCCATTTTATAAAACAAGCAGTCAGGTTACATTAGGCATCAAACAAGACAGTGACAAGAAAATTCAAGTTAGATCTTTTTTCTTTAAAGGAAATTCAGGTTAGATCTCAAGATCATCTTTAGACAATAAACAGCCATGAAGTCTACATTATTAGTCAAATCATTCATAAATACCTTAAAGATTCCTCAACTCTCCTACCCCCACCTACAAATTAAAGAAAAAAGAAAAAGGAAAAAGGAAAAGAAAACCACACGTTCACATGCAAAATGTACTAATTCATCTTTAAAAAAAATGTACAAAATCAAAAATTGAAAATGCTTTTTCGCATGGAAGAGTCAAACTCTAAATCTATTTAACAAACAAAAGCTCCAGGCCATATGTAGAGCTTGATCTCTCCTAGCACATTCATTTTTTAATGGTTCTTAATGACTTCTTGCCTAAACCTACATCCACCACTACCTAGGACAACTGCTCATCCCTAATGAACAAATAAGCCTCATGAATCATTTATCAAGACTGCAAGAATCTATTTTATTATATCTATGAAACACCGGGGAATCAGGCACTATTCACTTTCCTATTCAATTATTTCATCGTGATTTGGAGATTCCACTCCCCTGTTCCCCTCCCCCACCTCCCCCACCCCCCCTCCTCCTCTCTCTCTCCCCTGAAAGATGATGTGACGCTCTGAAACACAAAAATGGTATGTCCCCATTCTCATGGTGTTGTTCCTTTATCTTCTTTCACTTTGATTTTTGACAGCCATGGCATCCATATCCATCCATAATCTCTGTGAAGCATCGTGAACATGGCACTGCTCATGGTGTTTCTTTTTTTTTACTTTGATTTTTGACAGCCATGGCATTTGATGTAAATATTGTGATGACAGCCATGGCATTTTCTGAAACCACATCAAACAGGGACGGTGAATATGCCTCAAAACAAGAAATACTATTCCAACTTTGGACTTTTTTCTTGATCCTGTTTTCTTTTTTTTTAACTCATTTGCAAGTTTCATCAATGTTCGTATACCATGCGCTTCCCCCTGTGTTTCCACTTGATATTTTATTCACTTACCCAAATAGTTGTATCTCATGGTTCTACAGTTGAGTTTTCTTTGTATTAATTCAAGTACATAAGTGATAGAAAATAGTTACTGTTTCTGTTTGAATTCTATGGAGATATTATATTTATCTTTATCGTTTATATATTCTATGGAAAGGCAAGTCAACAAATGCATGGTTTATCTCATTAATTGGAGTGTGCCAAGCCACTGAACACACTTGCTTGATGGATGCAAATCATGCATGAACTAAAAAGTAACCCTTTGTGAAAGAGGTCTAAGATATTCCTAGACATTCTTTTCTTTTCTTCCCTTTTTTTTTGCGAGAAATTTTAGAAGTTGCTTTCTTTTGTTTATCCCTTTTGTTATCCTTTTGTAAATAGAATAGAGATGATGGGTTCAAAGAGGAAGTTGATATTGCAACTTTTCTTTTCTTTCTCTTTTTTGATTTATCTTTTTTTCGTTGGGGTGGAGTTTTCTAGGGAAATTTAGGGGAGTTCAGTGGAATTCATTGTCAAGGATTATTGATCATTTTTTTCTTTTTCTTCTACTTGATTATGCCGAAAAAGATGATGGACATCAAGGGCTACCAAAGCATAGGTTGGAAAACCTCACAGCAACGCGCAAGCTACCAACTAGTTATAATGAAATAAAGGTGGTTCAAATGTTTAAAAAATAGATAATGCAATCACATATCTTGCATCTCAAACACCTAGAACCCATCCTTAATTGAGTATGTCAAACTACCATTTTCAATTTTCTTTGACACATCAAATCATGTTTTTTTTTGAGAGGTGAAAGGAAGGTTGCTCGACACCAACAAGGCCCCCAGGAATTTATTTCAAAAAATAAGGAAGGGGCTTATATCAAAGATGGACCAAATTCCATCCCTTAAGGGCAAAGTTGACTCTCACAACAATACTCTCTATATAACGCTTGGCATTATCAAAAACAACACTATTTTTTTCTAACCAAATAGCCCACATCAAAGAAAGTAGGGCAACTCGTTCTTTATTGGATCTCTACTTATTTGGCCCTTGACGTCTACCGCCGCACCTGAATGACCTTGAAAAATCATCAAATGAGTCTACTTTGATCCAATGGAATGCCATATCCAACAAGGCCCTATATGCAAATTCACATTTGAAGAAAAGGTGGTCATCATCCTCTTCCTCCACCCCACAAAGTGAATAAGATGCATCAAGAGTGGGATTCCATTTTCTTTGTACATTCATAACAATCCTCTATTGCTGAAGTTCCAGAGCAAAGAACAGCACCTTTAATGGGGCCTTAGCCTTCCACAGCAATCTACAATCTTGCCAAAAATCAACATTTCCATCATTTATAGTGGGCCCCAAAGCCGTATAGGCTTTCCTCACAGAGAACTCTCCATCTGCCCAACCCCAACCATCACAAATTGTATCATTCAACCAAATATTAGAGATCAATTGCTACATATTCTCAGAGAAAATGATGCGATTCAATTAATTCACAAAACCTAGGACCCTATATATAGAGAGGGGTCTAGGGATAATCACAAACATACCCCTACTTAGGAAAGAAGCAAAGAAAAAATAACAAGGAAATACTCAAGGAAAATAATGTTTCAAACTCATTTAAGCTAAAGCATAAATATCAATCAAACTCAGCTTAGAATTGCATCTCTCGAACGTCAATCAAGGAAGTGCTTTGGTGAACATGTCTACAACTTGCTCCTCAAAAGAGACATGAGAGGTGTAGATGTGTTCATGTTGGATCATGTCCCTAGTGTAATGATAGTTAACCTCTACATGCTTTATTCTCTCATGGAAACTGGGGTTATTTACAATAAAAGTGGCAGCTTATTATCACACTTCATCTCCATGGGTTTTGCAACTGACACATGAAGATCAATGAGAACAAAATGGATCCACATTAACTCTGTTACTGCTTATGCCATATCACAATATTCTACTTCTTCACTTGATCTAGCTACCACGTTTTGTTTTTTGCTTCGCTAGGTAACCAGATTTCCGTATATAAAGGTGCAAACACTTGAGATGGATTTCCTATCCTTGGGACACCCTACATAATCTGCATATGTATAAGCCACAACCCCAAGGGTGCCCTTATGAGAAAAGAGAAATCCCTTTCCAGGGGCATTCTTAAGGTATCTCAATATCATGATGGCACCCTCCCAATGTGTCCTCCAAAGTTTATCCATAAACCAGCTTATCTTGTTCACAACCAAGACAATGTCAGGTCGTGTTACTGTCACATACCAGGATCCTGAACTGCCTCACATCAACAGGCTCAGAATTGTCTTCATAGAGATGTAGGTTTGGGTCCATAGAAATCTTTGCAGGTTCGGCTCCAGGCATGCCAATCTCTTGGAGCAAATCCAAGGCGTACTTCCTCTGAGAAAGCACCACTCCCTCTATATTTTAAGCAAATTCAATGCCAAGGAAATACTTGAACGACCTTAAGTTCCTAGTAACAAAATGTTGCATCAACAACTCCTTAGTTGCCACAATTCCCCGTGTATCATCTCCAATGATGATAATGTCATCTACATAATCAAGCATAGCGACTCTTCCATGTGAAATCACCCGAACAAATAAAGAATGATCAACAGCCGATCACCTAAAACCAGCCTCCTCCACGGCCTCAAACAAGCTTTGAAACCATGCACGAGGACTCTACTTGAGATCATAGATGGCCTTGCCACACTCCCCCTAAGACTCAAATCCAGGAGGTTGTTGCATATATACCTCTTCATCAAGATTACCATTAAGAAAAGCATTCTTAACATCAAGCTGGTGAAGGCCCCAGTTCAAATGAGCTGCCACATAGATGAGAATCTAGACGGTAGGTAGTTGAGCGATTGAAGAGAATGTGTCAAAGTGGCTGATGCCATAGATTTGAGTGTACCCTTTAGCAACGAGCAAGGCCTTGTAATACTCAACAACGCCATCTAGTTTATATTTAACTGTGAAGGCCCAGCAGCATCCAACAATCTTTGAATCCTTGGGGGGTGCAACTAAGGACCATGTCCCCCTAGATTGCAAGGCAAACATCTCCTCTATAACCTTATTCCACAGCAGATCTCTAAGAGCCATATGGTGAGTGGAGGGACTCTGTATGGAAAAAATTGTATAAACAAATTGTCGACGTTCAGAAGACGGTTGAGCCAAGGAGACATGCTTGGACAAGGGATGCAAAGTGCAGGGCTAAGTGCCCTTGCGTAGAGCAATTAGAAGATCAAGATCTATCTCCAGTAGGACACCTGTGTCATCATAACTAGAGACTTCATTAATCTCATTAGGTGATGGGACTGCCTCTAGGGCTAATGAGGGCAAGGCCATTAGAGAGTGGTCTTGGCATGGTTGTTCTGTTGGTTCCTATCTTGGCTAGTGTGCATAAACCAATTGGAATCTGCAATCCTGCTCTTCACTCTATACCATGGGTTACTCAGAGTCAAGAACAAGAAAAGAAATCTAAGCCTCCTCTTCATGAGATGATACCTTGACATGACCCTATAGAAGAATAATAGGGTATGGACTCAAAAAAAGAGACATCTACACTGACATAGTGTCATCACCTAACCATATCATAGCATCTATACCATTTTTGAGTCCCGAAGTATCTCACAAAAATACATTTAACAGCACTAGGTGACAACTTATCTCCATTGGGACTATGGATGTGCACAAAGGAAACACACCCAGAGACTTTAAGTGAGATAGTGAACAATTCTTTGTAAGGGAACAAAATAGAGTAGCATACACCTTCATCAAGAATCGTAGAAGGCATGCAACTAATTAGGTAGCATGCCGTGAAAATAGCATCTCTCCAGTAAGAGGCCAGCACATTATGCTGGATAAGCAAGATACATGTTACATCCAGGATATGTCGATGTTTCTTCTCACACCATTCTACAAAGAGGTGAGTGGGCAGCCGATCTAATGTATAATCCTTTGGTCACGAAAACAACATTAAGCATTCCAAAGCATTATTTGTTCTCACAATTTTCACATGGGCATCAAATTGATTTTTTGTTTCAGCCAAGAAGGTTTTGATAATAGGGCCAACCTTAGACTTGGACTTTAAGAGAAAGACCCAAGAAATACAAGGAAAATCATCAATAGCAACCAGGTAAAAGCAATAGCCCATCCTTTCATAAGAATGGCTAGGACCCCACACATCAAAATATAGTAACTCGAACAAAGACTCTAAACTACGCCCTGGTTGACTCAAGAAGGAGCTCCGATGATGCTTCTCGAGTTGACAAGTCTCACACTGAAATACCACAGTACGTGGTATCTAAGGAATAACCCATCTCAACTCCTGCAATAGTAGATGACCAAGAAACTAGAACATCCTCCAAATGATGTCAAGGCATGACGGATATAGAGTCTACTCCAAGCAATAGACCCTCCCTCACAGCCACAGCCAATCATTTGTCCTGTCAGTATACCCTAAAACACAAGAGACATGACATAAAAAATGGCGCAGCAATGAAGCTCCTTGGTAATACGATTGACAAATAACAAATTCAATGGAAAATCTGGTGCATGTAACACATTCGGTAGTCGGATATTAGGAGCTATCTAAATCTCCCCCTGACTAGTGATTAGGGAGTTCCTGCCATCAGCTACCACAATGGTCCTATCGAATGAATCAGGCTACAACCAAGTAAACTATTGTGACTTGTCGCATATATGGAGTGAGGCTCCTAAGTCCACGAGCCAATCTATACTATGTGCAAAATATGAGGTAGGATCTATACCTAAGGTTTTGGAAATAGTTGCAGTGTCAATGGTTCCAAAAGTGGAGGCTTGAGACCCGATGGAGAACTAAGAGACCCTTTGGACAAGATCATCAAACTCCACACAAATAATGGGGACTGAATCAGGAATCACTTCGAAGATGGCTATCGCCCGAGGGGCATTTGCTGGCTTCCCATGCTTGGTCTAACATGAGTCCTCCATGTGGCTCGTTTACTGTAGTAGGAAAACTGCACTCTGCCATGCCCAACTCCACGTCGTCCCAAGTCAACTCGTCCACGACCACATCCATGGGAGAGCCATGGCAAAGGTCTGCTTCACCCGACTAATGGACATAAGAGACTGCAAGCCTACTAAGCCTGTTATAAGCTTCCTTGATGGTTGGAATCTCAAGCAATGTTAGTCTCTGAGATCTTACAGCTTCATAGGAAGGATCCAGTCTAACAAGGAAGTGCCCAACTATGGGCTGGGCCCTGTATAGCTTCTAAGACTCACATGAACATACTGGAGTATATGCATTGAGTCTCTCAAAAGCGAACTTCAAGTTGGAATAGTACACAACCAGTGGGCGTTCAATCCATCTTGCCTCGTATGGGCAATCTCATGGTGAAGTTGCAAGATCTAGGCCGCATTCTTATCTTGGGAATATGTATGGCGAAGAGTATCCAACATGTCCTTTGCAGTTTTGTAGTACAACACTTCCATGACAATCCGTTATACGGTCATGTTTATAATCCACATCTTGACCATGGTATTGTCTTTCTTTCAAGATGCACACTTTCCTATCTTTTCGATGGGCTCCGTCTCCAGTAGGATGTGCTTCTTATCATGACCCTCAAAACAAACTAATGATAATAATGTAAATATAGTATTTCATGACATTAAATCATGCGATAAGGCTTAAATCAAACAAATATGAAAAGAGTACACTTCCCATTTCCCTAGCAATGATTATTTTAAATTTTAATTTTAAATGACATCAATACAATTTTCCATTTTGTTCTTTTGTCCTAGACTTCTAGGAGTTAATCAAAGAATCAACTCTTCCTTTTTTTTTGAGAAGGATAAATATGATGGTCACTAGATTTGATCCCAAGACCAAAATGCCAATAGGGTGGTTTTGCCACTCTACAAACCCCTTGGGCTAATCAACTTTGTATTTCATATTGTACCAAAAAGAAGTAGCCACTCATTCAAGATCATGCTAGACACTTTCCAATACTTATTCACTCTTCCCCTACCCCCTTTTCAGAATTGACATCTAATTTTTCACACTTTCCAAGATGTGTGTCACAAGGCCAACCTCAACTTAACGGCATTTATTATATGTTTTAAAAAAAATTATATTGAGCAAAATCAATAAAGAAGGTCACAAATGTGAAGGGGGGCAAGCTTGGATTCAAGAAGTACTGAAGAATTACGCTAATAGGGGTTTCTGGCATAGACCCCCCCTCCCAACACACCAAGAGAGAGAGAGAGAGAAAGAAACTCTGGTCTCAATCATCCTTCTCAAAGGAAAAAGAAAAAAGAAAAAAGGAAATTAAGAAAAATCTTTTCTTCTTCTCAAAAAACTTTGTCTTGGTCATTCATATTCTCCATCTATGTAACCCCAAACTGCAAGTCCCCTGTCAAGCAATCCACTAATTGCATCAGAATATAATGAAGGCCTTTCTCTTCACAAAGACCATACACTCCAATATACGACACCTTCCAAACAACCATTTTAGAACTATAGCTTCCTTCACAACCGACTCTTGTAAAGAGGATTTATGCAGCGCAATCATCCATATCTGACACACTTCTTCAGGACAAACTACTAAGAATCATATTACAAATAAGCAAAACCCTCATGAATCTTGAATCCTCGAAACAATTACATCAAAAAGCCAGGCGATTCACAACCTTCACTGGAGATGCAGCTAGCTAACACCATCTTTATTTTGGGACGCATCCCACATTCTCATCCAAAAAGCTCAATAATCATAAATTGCTATCATCCATCTCAAAGGACCGAAATCACAAGACTCTCCCCAAAGTATCCATACCATGCAAAACCACCCCAAACCAACCGAACTCCCTACCTCGAACGCATATAAAACCGCGATATTCGAAGGCATTACCGATCCCGAACGCATGCGGGCATTTTTGCGAAATCCCGATTTCCAACCGATACTAAAGCACATCACAACTGGAAGAGGTGGAACATGATGAGACGAATCGGACCTGGTACTCCCACTCCAAGGCGATGGCCTTGGCGAGGGCGAGGGTGGGGAGCTTCAAAGGCCTCTTGGATGGAGTCCTGAGGGTGCGGTAGTCGAGCATCACCGTCCAGCCGTTGCCATCGTCCGCGGGCCTCGTCGTCACCTCCTTGTAGAACCGCTTCCCGGAGATAGACCCCGTCACGAACGACATCGGCATCGACACGGACGACCGGTCCCGCGTGGACGCCGCGGGCCCCTCGTGCGGGCCCTTCACGTAGATCACGCCGCCGTCCTCCGCTTCGGAGGGCTTCGCGGAGGAGCTGCTCGCGGTGGAGAGCAGACGGAGATGGGTGGGGCCATGGCGTCGCAGGGCGATCTGGGAGTTTAGGGTTCTGAGGATTCGCTTGATGGGCGCAGCCATGGCGGGAGAAGTGAGCTGGTAAGTGAGGCGACTGAGGTGGGAGAGGAAAAGAGTAGAGAAGGCTTTGATCCCACTCGACGGCCGAGAGCGGGAGTGAATGAGATTCCAGGAAGGTGGTTTTGAGTGAAAAAGGATAACGAAGAAAATAAAATCAGAATTTTATGATTTTTATTAAAAAAAAAATAATCAATTATCCCTAGGTTCGTCGGTAAATTGAGAAATAAAAGTTCTTTTTTTAAAAATCACTCCACCTTTAATAGGAAATATGGTATGTGCATAGGAAGCAAAATGATAAATTCTAGAAAAGTGCACAAATACAAGCAAAATCATGAAAAATTTATGATTAAATGAAAAATAATCTTCTTTTCTTTATTTTCCTTCATTTTGAGAATTACATGGACAAAAAAATGTGGAAGATAATTTCCATTTTCTTCCTTTTTTTTGTAATATGTATTAGTGCAAAGTTCATTCTATCAAATAAAATAGAGTGAATTGGGATTTTTTAAGTCCACTTAATTGGTATGATAGTCAAGTAGGTGGACTATCATCTAAGAAAGTAAAATTCAAATTTTACCTTATTGAGAAAAAAAAAGAGAGTTGAAATTTTAACACATTATTTGTCTTATTTGGGATGTTATTGGTTTATAAGTCGCACATTATCTTAGAATTTATTAGCGAACTACTAACATGGAAGCAATCCCAAACCCTTTCTTTTGTATCTATTTTACATAATAGATCAAATGCAATCCTGCAACCCCTTTACCTTTCAAAGAAAAATGGCAGTGAAAAGTTATAAAGGAAAATGTCAGATAAAAAAATAATTGACAAGAGTCAATTACAAAAAAATAACAATTTTAGATGTTGTAATCAATAGGAAGATTTTGTAATTTATAGTTTCAGAATTTCAAGTCATTTATCATGTATGCCAACAACAATGCTGATGAAATGATCTTTTTTCTGATGTAGCGTCATTATCAACACATCTTTATCCATGTACTAAAACACGATTTTTAGGTTACAACTTTCGCCAAGTTAGCCACTCATCCCTTTTTTTGAGCTATGCAATTATCAATTCGTGTGATCAATTCACTTTCCTCTCTCGATTTCTTGTCTCCTTCCTTAATGAAACCTCTCCTCTTGCTTTTTCCTTTTCTATCGAGTGGTATCCTCACTTTTGTGGGAACCTTGCAATTATGATGGATAACATTGCACTTGCAGATACTCCCACCCCACCTCTTTGATGAATCGATTGAACCACGATCAAGTTCTACAATTGCAAGCCATCTCCAGCACCTTACCTCCCTTATTAAGGTTGTTCGCCTCACCTAGCCCTCCCAAAAGTCTCATGGCAACACCCACTACATCATAGATATACTCCTCCTCGGTCTCCTCGAGGACCCCCAAATCCAAAATGCCATCAAGAAGGCTGACATCAAACCCATCTGTATCCACTAGGTGGTTAAAAGGCGCTGCCACGAGGAGGGATCCAAGAAGGTCGTTGTCTCTACCTACATTGATGACAACTTCCAGGTGCCAAAGATCAATATTAGAATAAGAAAAGGATGAATTATGCAAAAATTAAAGAGAAAAGCAATTTTAAAAAATTGAACACCAAATTCAAAGAGGAAACCCTTGTAAGGGAAAAACTCTACCTAGATTTTCCAATCTAAAATATGCCCCAGATGCTTGGAATAATTCATTATACCATGCTACAATAAACACAAGAGTAGCTTTCCTTAAAAAATACAACCCCCTCTCCTAGACAACTCTCAAGGAGAGTTTTGTCTCTCTCTTTTCAAGAGAGAATGTGAAACCTACAACTTGGATGCCCAAATAAATAAATATTTAGTACCTAAAGAACCTTTAAGAAGGATAATTAGAATAGAGCATTAAAAGCTTATATTTGTTAGGCAAACGATTCATCTAGGGCATTACTAGAAGCGCAGGAAAATGAGCATTTAAAATTTGATACGGAAATCAATTCAATGCACAAAAAATCGATCGATCAAGCATCTAAATACCCTAATACCTAGTTCGGGGTCCCATGAGACAGAAATTTTACATTCATGGGTGGCGTAGCATAGCACTACACATGTAGTTCCTCCTATAATAAGTTTAGGTGCGGCCTAAAACCCTTCTTAGCGGGTGGACGAAGTCTTTCATGTCAAGGATGACCAACTAGTGCACATCACGAACCCCTTCGCGAACCATGAGGACAACAATTGTCCTTATCCTCCTAGACCCGTGGAGGCAAGAGTCAAACCATGGGACCAAGCATGCTAGATGTCCAACAAAAAGACTAGACATCCAATTGTCACCAAGATCAAATGCCAGCAAAGAGTTTGGATGTCCAAAGGTTTCTTTAGATGTCTCCCAGACTACCTGGATGTCTAGAGGAAGGAGTTGCAAAGGGGAGACAACAACTCCTTTCTCTTCTCTTTCTCCATGAGTTTTGAGGAATCTCCCATGCACTAATAGTAATTAGGGTTCTCAAGCCCTGCCTTTAGGAGATATTCATAGGGAATCATCTAATTCTAATATGGGTGGGACTGTTGGATCAAATCTAATGATTGAGATTAATCCTACTTGATTATTTTCTCATTGACCATTCTATTAAATGAATCAACTAGGTTTTAGTACCAAAAACACATTTAATTTCTATTTAAACTCTTTTGGATTAAGACTTAATACTTTAGGCTTAATTAAATGTTAAATCAAATACTATTTAACTCTTTAAATAATATTTTATTTCTCTACAAGTAGGGAGTCATCCAAATCATTATTGGTTTCATTGCACCTATAATGAAGTGTTCACTATTCATGATTTACTGCACTATACCTCCCTCAAGTATTCCAAATACGTATGAATCCTTTACACTACAAGATAATATTAACCCAGAGGTCTAATCTCATTAGATAGTTGTCATCCCTTCATGGGTTATATTATTTCTAATATTTCTTTGTATCATTGTGATGAGAACAAAGATTGACTCCTTTCTCAATGGATTGTCTTCTTTTCTTTCATACTTGAGTCTGATTAAAACTCCGTGACCACATGTAGAATTAATATTTTCCAATATACTCAGAGTGAGTTCATTTCTCCAGTCTGCTACAGACACTTATGAAGTAGACTTATGTGATTCCTTCAAGAGATCATGTATCTCTTTCTCCCTCTCACACTTGTTATCTTTCCAGTATCAATACCATAATGGGTGCATCTACTATTGGTTTGTCAAATATGTGTTCGTGAATAGAGATACATGTATGTCTTAGGTTCAAGGATACTCCTTTGTGATAGCATTAGAGATGGATTTTCATTTATCTTCTATTTCATCAGGTGAACTCCTTAACCTAACCCACATGACAATTCTAAATCCTCATGTAAGAGCATCAATCAGGCGACAGTCTCCAGAGAAGGTTTCCTTTCCAACGTGGATTGTAAACAAAATGTTACGACCCGGTTCCCGAATCCCTACAAGATCCGAGATCGGCTCGACTCAACTAATCCCAAGACACAGTTGTCCAACAAGAAATAACCAACAAGCAGGAAAGTAAACCACATTCACTATGCTAAGTAACTAACGGTAAGAGAGTATAGCAGTAAAAGAAGTAAAAGCTGCTAACAGTACATATCACCACCACAACAGTAAAACGGAAACAAGGTATAGAAACGTAAGGTAACAAGAGTCTGAAACTCACTAACAAGAAGACTACTGCTACTGGGCTCTACTAGGTCCAGCACCCTCTGTAGCCGGAGACTTGGGCTGCTTAACACCTGGACCTGAAAAAGATTATGAGTAACAAAGTCAGCGAATGCTAAGTAGAGTGGTAACCAACTACTAAAGCAGTAGAAGCTAACAGGTAAACTATCTATTCCAATTACTTTATTTTACAAGCTATTCCTTTTCACCCATTGGTTTATATTTGCAGATCTCTTTCTTGATCTCAAGTATTCCTCGTGGGAACAATCTTGATTACAGTCTTTTCCGAAGAGTAGAAGGCACACGTGGTGCTCTCCTGGCCGGGAGAGTCCCCCATGGTGATCCTACACCCAGTCAACCACCCCAAGGTCATGGACAGACGTAGCGATAACTACGACACGCGTGATAAGTGCACGGATAGCTACCCCACACTGACATGCGATCAGTCGTTTCCGCTAACGGGTGTGCCCAAAGTACAGCACGAAACAGTATAGGGCCTAGCCCTCTCAGTAACAGGGGTCTAGCCCCTCAGAACCAAACAGGGGTCTCACCCCTCCACAGTCTACGCACTCTCGTCTGACTACCTCGGTTTGCTCAGTGGGCCTAATAAGTCGGTGTAAGGTGGCTAGTTAAACCCTAGGCCCCGTGGGGTGACTAGCTCTCTCCCTACACTAGTAGCTCTCCCTGGTACAGTGTACGCGATGGCCAAGAAGTTGGTGTAGAGTGGCCAATCCTAACCCCGGGTCCCAACCCAAGGCAGCTAGCTCCGCTCTACACTAAACAGGGGACAGTCGCTTTCCTTGGTACCATGTACTCAAGGGCCAGCACACTTCCCACTACATCTCCAGATCCATTCCATTTATTCACAGGAGCTCTACTCCTAATTCCCCGTAGGGTTCATGCTCGTATTTCTCATGCCATTCCATACCAGGTTTCATCATTCATATTTTCATTCTCAAATTATCCACATGCAGCTTATTTCCATTATTAAACATATACAACAAGTAGTATCACAAGTAACTGTCTAACTAACACATGTACTTCATATTTCACAAGCAGCTCTTGTTTATTAATAGGCAGTTATTCACATTTCTACTCATTCATATAAGACTGCAATTTCAACCACGCATATAAACAATGCAAGAACTTCTCTTCTTAGGATTCATGCCACATCCTAGGTTTTCTACTTATTCAATTTCATATATGCAATCAGGTTTTATAATTAAAAATAGGGGGAAACCACTCTACCAGACAACCCAGGAGTATTGGGGGCTCGAACAGCAAGCTCACGTGCCTCTGCAAGTCCCGAACCCGCAACAGAACGAAGTCCTAAACCAAGGAATAATCACAATGGAACATTCAGAACAGTATAAAAGGCCTTCTAACAAGTAGGGGAACTCATAAGAAAAACACTGATATCTTATTTGCGTAAAACGGACCCTGAACGGGTCGAAAACAGGGCTACAGACCCAAATCAGACGTCTGGCACAATGTCCAGACATCTTAAAAGTAAACAGGAACTCACCTCAGGTTCTGCGTCGACCTCAGACGTCCAGAACCTCTTCCCGACCATCTGGACCCGACTCCAGATGTCCAACCTCCTCTCCGGACGTCTGGGAGTGCTTCCAGCCATCTGGTAAGCTGTCCAGACGTTTGAAATGCATGGGAGGGCATGTCCGGTGCCTTTCCGAAGCAATCCCTGCATGCAACAGGCAAATTGCCTAAAATTAGCCATGCAGAACGTAGTTGCGGAGTGGCCTGCATGGCCGTATCCGCAAAAGGGAA
Organism: Thalassia testudinum; assembly: GCA_037157565.1. Classification (NCBI taxonomy): domain Eukaryota; kingdom Viridiplantae; phylum Streptophyta; class Magnoliopsida; order Alismatales; family Hydrocharitaceae; genus Thalassia; species Thalassia testudinum. Next base: position 48,245,000 of record JAZHRO010000002.1, read on the forward strand.
CGTACCTTCGTGGAGATCTACTTTCAGACGTTCGGTGTAGTCACTAGACGTCCGCCCCGTCATCTGGACGTCATTTCAGACGTCTGATTCTGGAAAAATTCCAGAATCAGAGCGACCTACTGCTCTCCCTTGCCGCGTGCAGCCGCGGCCTCGCCTCTTCGCTTGCAGCTCCGGCTGCAGCAAGTGTCGGGGATGGCTCCCCCAACGCACTCCTCCCGCATGCGCCGCTTCGGCCATGCGCCCTCCGATGAGCCCCCACGAGTTCACGAGCTTAAGCTCTTCCTCTTCTCCTCACGTCGCCTCTCCTCCTCGTCGCCGCTCTCGCACTCTCTCCTCTCGTTGTGGTGGAGAGGAAGGGAAGAAGGTGGCTAGCTATGGTGAAGTGGGGAAGAAAGGAAGAGGGGAGAGGGCTTTATAAAGGGTGCGTTAGGGTTCGATGGAGGAGGGAAGAGGGAAAGAGAGAGAAGAAAAGTACTGTCTGCGCGTAGCCTACACGCAGACGCGAAGGCTCGTACCAAAATTTCGATTTCCAGACGTCTGGGAAGGGGTCCAGACGTTTGACCAGACGTCTGACTGACAGTCCAGACATCTTAAAAGGCTCAGGACAGAATGGGTCATTACACAAAAGATCAAATCTCATATGATGGTTTTTGGATGCAGTAGTGGATCCTCGAAAGTGTTTATGTCTTTGAGTTGACACACATCGATTTTATTTGATATGGCTAAGTGCATCACCCTCTTCGTACTAAGGGACCCAATTCATGCACTAGAAAATAAATCTAATTCTTATTTAGATGAAATAATCAATCAATGCAACTCTTTACATTATTCGAAATGCTTGCCAAGAGCACACAAATTCCAACAAGATTACCTCCTCATCAAATCTATGAAGAGTTGAAAGCCAAAGGAAGAGTGCTTACTAGAGAGTATGATGTAAAGCACAAATGAGCATAAAAGCATAATTTGACTTTAAAATAATAATGCAAAGCTCAAGATTACTCAGAATAGTTGTGATGGTAATATTATCATCCCTCATATCTAGCTCAATTTGGCTAAATCTTAAGGTTAAATTCTTTTAATTAATCATTAAAGGGGTATAGCTTATGAATGTGAAGAATTGGAGGGCATGCATCAAAACTGCTTAATTCTTCTAATTTAATGGGAAAATACAAGTGCCGAATACCTCAAGGGTGAATATATACTTAATTAAAGGTCAACTAAGCTAAAAATGCTAATAAGTGAGCTTGCACGAATCAATTCAAGGTTTCTATGAGAAATTGAAGTTAATTTACGTTTAAAAATCCTAATTTCAGTCTTACTCTAATTCAAAGGGTTCTAATGAAAATAAATGTAATCTAAACCTTCTAAAAATCATTGAAAAATATTTCTTAAGATTTAAAATAATCAATTTTACAAAATGAACCTATTTTGATCTAAAACAGAGACATAGGCGAATATTTAATATATTTTGGATTAAAACGTAAATTGACCAATCAAACTTCATAAAAACCCAAAATTGAAGTCACCAATAGGGTTTCTTGGGTCAAAATTAGGTCACCCTAAAAGTTTGATACCTTTTGGACTACATCTTGACCTATTTTGCAAACTGTGACTTAACTTTTGAATCTCTTGCAATTAAGTCCAAATTTATTTCTTTTTGATCCCTCACTAATGTCAGCGTCATCTTCCTCAACCATTGCAGTAGCAACTCAAGCTGTATATGGCGCAATTTTTGGAGATGATTATTTCCCAATCCTCGCAGCGAAAACCTACCAACATTGGTAGGAATCTCCCTCAATCATATCTCTCTAATTTGAAGCCTTTTCCACTTGTTATTTCCATCTATGGCAGTCGTGACTCGCGGCCGAAATCATTGCCAGTGCACACCATTCTCAACCTTGATTTGGTTGTAATCTTGCCTCAATCGCCGCGGTTGCACACCTATAAAGCTCCGCAAGGTTCATGCGAGCCTCTTCGTCTAGATTTAAGAGCGCAAACACCCTCCTCTTCCCCCTATGCGTCACCATTGAAGGACCTTGGATCTTCTTCGTCTCGCTCTTCATTGCACCTCGTCGTCGACCGAGGACACAGATCAACTCCCCTTGTCGTCGTGGTGCTTCCTACCCACAGAGTTTGCTCCTTTCCCTTAATCTTCGCTCCAATTTCATCACCGGATTTCCTCTTCTTCCCCATGTCTGGCGATTTTCTGTTGACCCTCTCCGACCTTCCTCATCGTCCATTAGGTAATCTCCTTTCCTTCTCTCTTCTTATAGATTAGTTTAAGCTTGTTAGACTTAGGTTTCGACCCCAAGTACGTCATCCTCAATGTCATCTTCCTCGCCTCTGGTGGGAGCTCCGGTGATGGGAACACCATTATGAGCCATAACTAGCTCAATTTGATCTGATGAAGTCAATAAAAGCTCCTACATATCCATCAAAAAGTCATAAGGGGCAAAAAACATTGATTTAAGAAGAAGACAAGAATACAAGGTTATTTCTGCAAATTTACCATTCCATCACAAAAATAGAATAACCATGGGTTTTCTAAAAGGTTCAACAAAGGTCAAATGTTCTTAAGAGTCTAACAAGTGGGTTAGAACAGACAGAAAAGGGTTTTCGCGCGTTTCAGGAATTAAATGACATCTGAAATCCTAAAAACAGACCCGCTTAATTAACTTAGGTTTGGTCAGGATAAAATTCACCTAAACCCTCTAAAATTCATAGAAAAATATTTTATAGGATTTGGTATGCTTGATTTGACATCAAAACCCTTCTTGACCTAAAATAGAGTCTCAGATAGACTTTTGCCTTAATTTGGGTAATTATGCAATTTACCTAGTCAAACTTAGTCAAAACATAAATCTAACTTCACTATTAGATTCTTTGGATCCAAATTAGGTTTGTACCAAAATTTGAGCCTAATCTGAGATCATGTTGACCTAGTTTGTAATTTGGTTATGTTTGACTCTTTTATCTCACATATGCCCCTAACTTTTGAATCATTTACAAATAGGTCCCCAACTTTATCGCCTCCTTCTTCAAATAGGTCCCTTCCGCCATGAAATCCTAATCCTACAACTCCGATGAGCTTGATTTGGCATTTTCTCCTTGATTCCTTGACGAATCCCTCTCAAATTTGAAAGGGAAGTTCATCAAGGAATTCCCTTCCTTTTGAGCCAGATCCGAAGCCCTACAACCTTCCCAATCTCTCATGTAAACGCATGAGAGATTCGGGTGTCTTTCAAGTTTCCATCTCCGGCGAACCTTCCAAGCTCAAATCGACCTCTAGACCCCTATAAAAGGATCCTTAGACCTCGTCGAGTTCCCCACGCTCGAATTCGACCGGAATAACCCCTAATTCTTCTCTCCTCCTCCAGCCGAAGTGCTCCTCGACGTTCGGTGTAACGACCCGATTCCCGAATCCCTACGAGACACGAAAATCAGACCGACTCAACTAATCCCAAGACCTAGTCGTCCAACGAGGAAGTAACCAAAAGAGCAGTAAAATAAACCACATTCACCATGAATATAACTAGCAGTAACAAAATACAGCAGTAAGAAAAGGAAATACTACAGTATACACTGCCACAACAGAAGGGAAATAAACATGTACGTAACATAAAGTTTTCGATAAAGAAAGTACAGGGAGTAACAAAGAAAATTACTCACTACAGTGGACGAAAAGTACAGAAAGTACTACAGGTAACCCTACTAGGTCCAGCGTCCTTTGCAGCCGCCGACCCTGGCTGCTCAACACCTGGTCCTAAAAAGTAACGAGGGTAACACGTCAGCGGAACGCTGAGTAGAGTAGCAACTAAAAGCTAAAGAAGCAGTAGAGTGTACAGTAATTGTTATATTTTTTACTTTCTTTAATTCCGTCTTTCTATTATTTCACTATTGATTTATTTCTCAGATCCTTCTATTGATCTCGAATGTTCCTCGTGGGAACGATCTTAATTGCAGTCTTTTCCGAAAAGTAGAAGTGACACGTTGTGCTCTCCTGACCGGGAGAGTCCCCTGTGGTGGTCCTACCCGCAGTCAACCACCCCAAGGTCGCTGACAGACGTAACAGTGACTACGGCACGCGCGATAAGCGCACGGGTAGCTACCTCGCACTGGCACGCGGTCAGCCGTTTCCGTTAACGGGTGCGCCTAAAGCACAGCACGGAACCAGTATAGGGCAGAGCCCTCTCAGTAACAGGGGTCCAACCCCTCCACAGTCCGCGCACCCTCACCTGACTACCCTGGTTTGCCCAGTGGGCCTAACAGGTTGGTGTAGGAGGGCTAGCAGAACCCCGGGGCCCGTGGGGTAGCTAGTGCTCTCCCTACACTAGTAGCTCTCCTCGGTACTGCATACGCGAGGGCCAACAAGTCGGTGTACAGTGGCCAAACCCACCCAGGTCTCAACCCGAAGGCGGCAAGCTCCCCTCTACACTAAGAGGTAATGTGTGCTCTCTTTGGTACCACGTACCCAAGAGACAACACACTTCTATGTTTCACTTTCTCAATTCCATTCTATTCTCTTTCCAGGAGTTCTACTCCTAATTCCCTGTAGGGTTCATGTTCTTTTCGTTTGGCCATTTTAGGTTTCACCGTTCCAGTTTTACGTTCATACAACCCATGTTCTCAATCATATTTATTCATTCATAACAGGCAGCTATTATTTCCTTTCTACTTTCCAGGACTGCAATGTCTGTATATTCAACTAGTTTTCCAGTCCTAGGATTCATGCCGTATCCTAGGATCTATCATTCAATCTAGTTTTCCAATCCTAGGATTCATGCAATACCCTAGGATCTATCATTCAATCTAATTTCTCAGTCCTAGGGTTCATGCAATGCCCTATACTCTATTAATTATTTCAGAATTGTAACAAATTTTGTTAAATAAATTAAAAAGCCACTCTACCAGCGAAACCGGGAGTACTGGGGGCGTGGTCAGCAATCCCACGCACCTCCTCAACCCCCAAGACTGCAACGGAGCGGGGTCCTAACACAAGGATCAATCACAAAGAGTTTCTCAAAATGGTATACAGTTTATTGTAAACGGATAGAGGAATTTATTCTGAAAAGAACGCAACTCAAAACGCGGAAAACGGACTCCGAACGGGCCCTAACGGGTCAAAAACGACGAATCTGTCCAAAATCAGACGTCTGGAACCTCTTCCAGACGTCTTAAAAGGTAGGTCAGGTCGTACCTCAGTTCTGCGCAGTCCTTCAGACGTCCAGAAGCCCGCTAGAACATCTGGCCTTGGTTTCCAGACGTCCGATTGTCACCCCGGACGTCTGGAGGTTCTCTTCGTCGTTTGGCACTGCGGCTAGACGTCTGATTCACGTGGGATGGCGAGCCCTCGCGCCCTCCCGAGCAGAACCTGCGCACACACTCCTGCTCTCAGTACGACGAAACGCAAAAGAAATCGCGGCGGACGACTGCATGGCCATACAAGCGAAAAAAAGGAGAAGGTAAGAAATATCTTACTTATCAGACGTCTGGACCATCCTGCAGACGTCTTCGGCATCGTCTGGACGTAAGTCCAGACGTCTGATTCTAGAAAATTTTCCAGAACCAGAGCCCAATCCGCTCTCCGCCCGCGACGCATGGCCGCACTGCGCCCTGTCCACCTGCTGCCCGAGCTGCAGCAGCTCCTCCGCGACACCGCCCGCCACTCCCCCGCCGGCCGGCTCTAGCTGCCCCGGCAAGCTCGCACCCTCACGGTCGAGCTTCTTCCTTCCGCTCACAACCCTCCTCCCCGCACGCTCGCCGCAGTTGCTGCTGCCGCCGCCGCTCACTCGCTCGCGCTCTTGCTGGCAAGGAGAAGGAGAAGAGAAAGGCGGTGGAGATGAGGGTGAGGGCGAGGGTTTATAAAGCAGCGCGGGGAGAGAGAGAAGAGGGACGACGCGTCTGCAGGAAGATAGAGGAAAAGAAGACGAAGGCGGCGGGTGCAGTCTGCGTGCGCATGCGCGCAGGTGCAACCTGGTACGCCGAAAAAATTTATTACCAGACGTCTGAAAAGGATTCCAGACGTATGTACAAACATCTGGGCCACTTCCCAGACATCTTAAAAATCCGTCTGATGCCCACGTCCTTAACATCCGGCGACCTCCTCCATCTCCATTCCTCGTCCGTTCGTAATACCGATGACGGATTTGTTTCCCTCAGCTTCCTCTACGTCGAGCAGTACCAGCCAGCACCTCTATCTCCTTCGTTCTCGTCGTCTAACCCCCACTAGAGCTACCTTCTTCCCCGGTGTCGAACATACAGCAACCGGCGTTGCCTCTACTCCCCACGTCTGCCAACTACCTAGATAAGTCCCCTAACTCCTTTACTTCATTTTCACCCCAACCACACTTAGTTTCGACTACGCTACTGCCCGTTCACCGTCATCCCTTCCGTGTCCGGCCACTCCTCCGACGAGGCACATCTTGCTCCACACACCACCAAACTCCTCGCCGTTCATCCCTACATCTCTGCCTCGGCCCAAGGGGCAAAAGCCCTCTATCTATTTCACCGATTCACCACCCAAACACGCCCTTGAACAACCCATCACTGTGTCTCCATTCCCAACTCTGTCCGACCTCCACAACGCTCCTCACCTTACGCTGCACCCACCACCACATTCACCGCGCTACGGCAAAGCCTGCTAAACCATCTGAAGAGGCTGCAAGGCCATATTCTTCTTTGTAGGTGTCCTTGTCGGAGCTCTGCCACTTCCGCCATCGCTGCCCTTGTTCTTCGAGCTCTAGGCGTTGCGAGCCCCAGGCAACATCCCCAGGCAACGTGGAGTGGCTTCAGGTCTCATTCCAAGGCCTTGATTGGAAGCCATACCCTCAGCAGCTACCTTGATTGGAAGGCAATCCAGCCGTAGCCGCTCAAAGAGGAAGGTGGGACATTTTGACCCACCTCGGAAATCTGTGAGGCTGTAGCAGCGCATAAATTGAAAAAGTGAAGTGGGCTTATCACCTCGAGTCACTTGGGGGGTGAGGTCCCTTGCCACCCCTTCACACGCGCCTCACTTGTGACATGCATCACGTAGGCCTGGCGCTGATCCGACCTGCCTAACCCGCTCACACCTCGGCTACTACCCATGCCCGCAGCCCTGGTCCCGGGTACTCTTAGATCCGAATCCGATTACCCGTGACTGTGGGAGGCTCTGCGAGAGCGGAACCTAGAGAGAGAAAGAGAGAGAGCGCATGGGGCAAGGGAGGATTTTGCTCTGAGGAGATTTCAACACTTAGCCAAAATCAGAGCCCCTCTGTGTGAGAAGAAGAAGAGAAAGAAAAGAGAAGTCAGGCAGAAGAAGAAGGTGCACGTAAAGAGAAGAAGAAGAGTCTGCAGAAAACCAAAGAAGAAGAGAAGAATAGTGCTTCCCTAGCACTGTAGCACATATTGTTTAGGTCGAGTGATACTACTGTTGCATTGATATTACTGTTACATTATTTGAGATACTTGAGCTTATTTGTGCTTAGGGGTAATTGGTGATTCAAATCACCATTTTACCCTAATATTTTTGCTTCATGGACATTTGCTTTATCATATATATCATTCTTGCTTAGATTTATTATTATACATTGATAGAATTGCAATCTTAAGAATTAATTGTTACTTGCTCCCTGTATTCGACCTCGGATTTCTTTTGAGCATAAATCTTATTTGTTTTCAAGCGATTTCGACCTATACTACAACGTAGCTTTTAAAACCTCGATTTCGCTCATAAACATTTTGGTGCCGTTGCAGGGGAGCAAGGTGCAACTTTGATCTCTTGATTGCAATATCTGATTTGATACTAACTTACTCTATTTCTTTTGACTGTGATCTGTTTAAGGGATTTATTGGAGGAAGATCAGCCGCACATCAGACACTCCAGGGGTAGGTAAACTCCATCCAATTTCCCCTAAGCCCCTGATTCTGAAAAAAGCTAAAAGAAGAAACAAATCAATTAGGTTCAACTTGCATTCTATTCTTAGATTAATCATCAAGTTGCCTGATTTGATACTTTCTAAAGAAACATTCCAATCCTAATTTCTTGCACCTACTTAGGGTTCTAAGATATCTAGGGCAATCACCTTCTTGCTTGAGCCCTAGGTACCACGTTTGGACAAATTTGATTTGACTAATCAAAGCCAATTAGGGTTTCCAGTTTAGGGTCTTAGAGACACACTTGCTTAATCAAGAGTTAACCTTCCCAAACAGTGTGTGGCTAAGCCTTGGTTGAATTGATCTATTCAAGCAAACCCTAAAATCAGGCTCTTAATTTTATTTGAACACTAAAAGAGGGACCTAAATTTCTCAAAGGACAACTAGGTGAAGTTTTCCCACCTTGTTGGGTTAACCAATCTTCAAATTATTTCACTTAAAGTTCAAGTGAAAACATAAGCACCCGTGCTCTTAATCTAAAACTGGTAGACTTAAGAGGTCAAGTCCCCATTTTGGTCTACCTGGATCCTCAGTGACAAGAAAGGTTGGTTGGGGAAAACCCTGTAACCCGTGGGGGCTGCTCTGCCGTGTAGGGGTCTTCGCGGGACACTCCCTTTCTAGCTGCCCAGGTAATTCTCAGGTGGACAACTTTCAACTAAGGAGTATCATCCACCCCGAACCTCTATAGTCATCCAAAATTTTTGGGTGTCATGATTGGGTCAATCACCTGCTATCCCTCATCTACTCCATTGGTGCATTGTTAAGACCTGTGTTGTTTGAGCCCTTTAAGACATCTGGAACTTGGGTTAGACGTCTGGTCAGACGTCTAGACACCTTCCCAGACATTTGGAAATCGAAATTTTCGTGTATGAGCTCGCGTTTGCGCACGTGCTGCATGCGGACAGTACGCAACCCTCGTTTTCTTCTCCTTCTCTCTCCTCTCGCCCGACGCAAACCCTAACCCCACCCCTTATATAACCCCCCTCCTCTCCCTCACACCGCCCCCCACTTCCAGCCACCCCTTCCTCTACCCTCCAGCGAGTGCAGCCGAGCGAGAGCGGTGGAGAGGAGTGTCGTGAGAGGAGAGGAGGAGCAGCATGAGAAGGAGAGGAGTAGCGTGAGAAGGAGAGGAGAGAAGGCTTGCAAGCTCGCGTGGGAGCTCGCCGGGGAGCTTACGGCCGGTCGGCGTGTGCGTAAGGCGGAGGAGTGCGTTGGGGAGGTCCTCCCCGACACTGCTGCAATTGGAGCAGCAGGCGAGCGAGCGCGGCTATGCGCGGTGCGAGAAGGCAAAGGCAGGTTCTGGTTCTGGGTTTTTCCCAGAATCAGACATCTGGATCGATGTCCAGATGACATAGGCGACGTCTGGAGGAGGTTCCAGACAACTGAGAGGTAAGTTTCGCGACGTACGTCTTCTTTGCGGATACGGCCATGCAAACCATTCCGCCGAGGTGCTATCTCTTGCCTTTGGATGGAAGATTCGGTTGATTCGCGCAGGTGTTGTTTCGGGAAGGCGCGGGACACGTCGTCCCACGCAGTTCGGACGTCTAGGCGAGGCACCAGACGACGGGAAGCATTTGCAGATGTCCGGAGAGGTGGTCGGACGTCTGGAACTAGGTCCAGACGATCCAGCGGAGTTCCTGGACATCTGAGGTGTAGTGCAGAACTGAGGTATGGCTCTAAACTCTTTTAAGACCTCTGGAAGGTGTTCCAGACATCTGATTTGAGTCAGAATTACTGTTTTGACCCATTTAAGGTCCGCTTGAGGTCCGATTTCCACAATTAAGATACCGTTGTTTCCCGTATGCTTTCTCCTACTTGTTGGAATACTTTCTATACTGTTCTGAGTAGTCTCTTGTGTTTGATCCTTGTGATAGGACTTTGTTCCGTTGCGGGTTTGGGGTTTGCTGAGGCACGTGGACCTGCCGATCAAGCCCCCATTACTCCTGGGTTTACTGGTAGAGTGGCTTCCCCTAGTTTAATTACAAACCTGAAATGTATGTGTGGAATGAATGATTAGATCCTAGGATATGGCATGAATCATAGGACTAGAAACACTGGAATGTTTGTATTGAATGTATGGATTACAGTCTTGGATGAGTAGATAGAATGATAACAATTGCCTGTAAATGAATAACAGCTGCCTGTGAAATGTAAAGTACTTGTGCTAGCAAATTGTTGCATGTGAATTCCTGTTGTTTACGTTAAATGACATAATATGAGCTGCATGTATATGAACTGGAAATGGAAAGGTGAATGTTGGAAACATAAGCTACCTGCAAATAAACCTGAAATGTGAACAATACAGTTACATGTTACATGTGTAGAACCTGAGAAATGGAAATAGAAATGATGAAACCTGGCATGGAATGACACAAGGAATATGAGCATGAACCCCACGGGGGAATAGGAGTTGAGCTCCTGGAAATGTATGGGATGGATATGGAAATGCGACGGGAAATGTGCTACCTCTTAAGTACATGGTACCAAGGGGAGCGCATGTGTAACGACCCGATTCCCGAGTCCCTACGAGACACGAGAACCGGACCGACTCGACTAATCCCAAAACCTAGTCGTCCAACGAGGAAGTAACCAAAAGAGTAGTAAAATAAACCACATTCAACATGAAATATAACTAACAGTAACAAAATACAGCAGTAAGAAAAAAGAACTACTACAGCATGTACCACCACAACAGTAGAACATTTAACGTAATAAGAACTACGAGTAAAGAAAAGTACAGAGAGTAACAAAAACTACTCACTACAGCGGAAACAAAAGGGGTACAAAAGAACAGTGGTAACTCTACTGGACCCTACTCGGCCCAGCGTCCTCTGCAGCCGCTGACCCTGGCTGCTCAACACCTGGTCCTGAAAAGTAACGAGTGTAACACGTCATCGAAACGCTGAGTAGAGTGGCAGCTAAACTAAAGAAGCAGTAAGGTGTACAGTAGCTGTTTTATTTTCTTTCTTCCTTTATTTACGTCTTTCTATTGTTTCACAATTTATCTATTTCTCAGATCCTTCACTTGATCTCGAATGTTCCTCATGGGAACGATCTTGATTGCAGTCTTTTCCGAACAGTAGAAGTAGCACGTGGTACTCTCCTGGCCGGGAGAGTCCCCCGTGGTGATCCTACTCTCAGTCAACCACCCCAAGGTCACGGACAGACGTAACGGTGACTACGGCACGCGCGATAAACGCACAGGTAGCTAACCCGCACTGGCACGTGGTCAGTCGTTTCCGTTAACGGGTGCGCCCAAAGCACAGTACGGAACCAGTACAGGGCAGAGCCCTCTCAGTAACAGGGCTCCAACTTTTCCACAGTAACCAAACAAGGGCCTTGCCCCTCCACAGTCCGCGCACCCTCGCCTGACTACCCTGGTTTGCCCAGTGGGCCTAACAAGTCGGTGTAGGTGAGCTAGCAGAACCCTGGGGCCCGTGGGGTAGCTAGTACTCGCCATACACTAGTAGCTCTCCTCGGTACTGTGTACATGAGGGCCAGCAAGTCGGTACAAAGTGGCCAGACCTAACCCCGGGTCCCTGGGGCGGCTGGCTCCGCTCTGCACTAAACAGGGGGACAGTCGCTCTCCTTGGTACTCCGTACTCAAGGGCCAGCTCACTTCCCCAATTCTATTCCATTCACTTTCCAGGAGTTCTACTCCTAATTCCCCGTAGGGTTCCAGCCCTTTTAACTCGGCACATTCAGGTTTCACCTTTCCAGTTTCACGTCCATACATCCCATATTCTCAATAATGTTCATTTATTCATAACAGGCAGCTGTTAAACCAATTTACATGCAGCTATTATTTCCTTTCCACATTTTCAAGACTGCAGTATTCGTATATTCCACTAGTTTTCCCATCCTAGGATTCATGCCATACCCTAGGATCTATCATACAATCTAGTTTTCCAGCCTTAGGATTCATGCAATGTCCTAGGTTCTATTTATGGTTCCATAATTTAACAGATTATACTAATAAACTTAAAAGCCACTCTACCAGTTACAACAGGAGTACTGGGGGCGTGGTCGGGATTCCCGCGTGCCTCCGCAACCCCCGAGACTGCAATGGAACGGGGTCCTATCACAAGGATCAAACACAAGGAGTTTCTCAAAATAGTATCTAATCACTGTAGACGGGTAGAGGATTTTATTCCGAAAAGGACGCAACTCGAAACGCGGAAAACGGACTCCGAACGGGCCCTAAACGGGTTGAAAACTATGAAACAGTGCAAAATCAAACGTCTGGAACCTCTTCCAGACGTCTTAAAATGAGGGTCAGATGGTACCTTTGCTCTGTATAGTCTCTCAGACGTCCAGAAGCCTGCGGGGGCGTCTGGCCTAGTTCCAAGACGTCCGATGGTCACCCCGGACGTCTGGAAGTCCCTCCAGTCGTCTGACACCGCTGCCAGATGTCTAATTCGTGTTTGATGCGAATCTCAGAACCTGCGCGTGCGCACTCATCATTCTCAGTACGGACGGTCGCAGAAAAGGAAGATGACGAAAAAGTAACTTACTTACCAGACGTCTGGACAGTCCTCCAGACGTCTTCCCCGTCGTCTGGTTGGAAGCCCAGACGTCTGATTCTGGAAAAACTTCCAGAATCAGAGCGCGACTCGCCCTCCGCCTGCGACGCACGGCTGCGCCGCGTCTCGTCTGGCTGCTGCTCGAGCTGCAGCAGGCCTCCCGCGTCACCCCGCATCTGCTGCGCCCCCGCCGGCCGGCTCTAGCAGCCCCTGCAAGCTTGCCCTCACAGCCGAGCGCCTCCTCCCTCGCGCAGTACCTCCTCCCGCACTCACCGCGGCTGCCGCTCCGCCGCTCGCTCACGCTCGCACTCGCTGGAAGAAGAAGGAGGAGCGGAGGTGATGAGAGTGAGGGAGAGGGCGAGGGCCCTTTTAAAGCCGCGCGGGGAGAGAGAGCGAGAGAGAGGGGCGCAGCCTGCGCCCGCAGGAGGAGAGGGAAAAAGACGTCGCAGGTTTGCGGGCGCGTAGACGAAATCGCACGTGCCGCGCAAAACGAACCCCAGACGTCTGGTCAGATGTCTGGGCCACCTCCCAGACGTCTTAAAATACGTCTTGAAGCCGCTTCGTAACCGCATGTTACCTCTTAGTGTAGAGGGGTGCTTACCGCCTTCGGGATGAGACCCGGGGTGGGTTTGGCCACTTTGCACCGACTCGGTGGCCCTCGTGTACACTGTACCAGGGAGAGCTACTAGTGTAGGGAGAGGGTTAGCCGCCCCATGGGGCCCGGGGTTCAATTAGCCGCCCTACACCGACTTGTTAGGCCCACTGGGCAAACCAGGGTAGTCAGGCGAGGGTGCGCGAACTGTGGAGGGGCGAGACCCCTATTTGGTTCTTAGGGGCTAGACCCCTGTTACTGAGAGGGCTATGCCCTATACTGGTTCTGTGCTGTGCTTTGGGTGCACCTGCTAACGGAAACGACTAACCGCGTGTCAGTGCGGGGTAGTTACCCGTGCGTTTATCGCGCGTGTCGTAGTCACCGTTACGTCTGTCCGTGACCTTGGGGTGGTTGACTGGGCGTAGGACCACCACGGGGGACTCTCCTGGCTAGGAGAGCACCACGTGCGACTTCTACTCTTTGGAAAAAGACTGTAATCAAGATCGTTCCCACGAGGAACACTCGAGATCAAGAAAGAGACCTGATAAATAAACCAAGTGGTGAAAGAAAGAATAAATAGTTAAAGAAAGAAAGAAATTAAAAAAAAAAATAACAGCTACCTGTCTACCTTTACTGTTTAGTTAGTTGGTTGCCACTCTACTTAGTGTTCACTGATTTTGTGTACTCATAATCCTTTTCAGGTCCAGGTGTTGAGCAACCAGAGCCTACGGTTGGAGAAGGTGCTGAGCCTAGTAGAGCCTAGTAGTTGTAGCTTTCTTTTGTACTCGTTTGTAGTAGTGAGTAGCCTCTTGTACTTTTATATTCTGTACTTTTTTTCTGCACATTATATTTCTGTACCCGTTTACTTTCCTACTGTTGTGGTGGTGTGTACTGTAGTAGTTTACTTCTTTACTGCTGTATTTTTGTTACTATTAGTTGCTAGCATGGTGAATGTGGTTTATTTTACTACGTTTTGGTTACTTTCTCGTTGGACGACTGGGTCTTGGGATCAATCGAGTTAGTCCGGTCTTATGTCCTATAGGGACTTGGGAACCGGGTCGTAACATGCATGTTTGGGAGGAGGTCCTTAAGACCACCCTTGAGGCCTCTATTAGTCATTCACTCTCATCGAGGTCGAGGCTCGACTTCCATGTTTTTGCAACAACCTGATCACGTTGACATATCTTCTGATTCAGAACCTACTTCCCCCTTATCAACTATGGATCACCAAGAAGATCAACCTAACCTTGAGCAACAATTCCATGATTTCCGAAATCAAATCAATTCCATCATCAACCCACCGCTGCGTCCTCAAATGCAAGATCACTATAATCCTACAGCGGTGGAGATCGAACCCCGAATCGACATTCCCGCGGGAGGACCCGAGGTGGATCTCAAGCCCAACATGCTTCATATGACCCCAAAATTTCATGGCTTAAACTCTGAGGATCCTTTCCAGCACATCAAAAACCTAAAACATCTGGCCCACACTTTCGAGGCAAATGTACAGAATCGGGACGGATTACTCTTAAAACTCTTCTCATTCTCTTTGGCTGACAAAGCCGCTCACTGGTTTCAAACTCAACCACACATGATCAACACTTGGGGAGAACTTCAAACCACATTCTTGCAAAAATTCTACCCCATTGGTAGTACAAATACGATGCGGCACCAAATCACGCACTTGTCTCAAGGAGTGGGAGAATCTCTACTTGAGGCATAGGATCGTTTTCTGGATCTTATGCGTAAGTGCCCCCATCACGGAGTTCCGAAGTAGGAACAAGTCCAATCCTTTTACCACGGACTCCGTGAAGACATCAAGCTCTTTGTCAATGCAACCAATGGTGGTAGCATCATGGGTCAACATGTGGACACGATCTGGGAGATTCTCGAGAACATGTGCGAGAACTCCCTGAACAATGAGTCATTGGGTGCGTACGACTGGACGTCTACCCGCACATTGACAGACAATCGGGGGGTACACGAATCCCGAGGCCTTTCCGCATCTGTTGATTTGGAGTTGGTAGCCAATCAATTGATAAGGTCTCCATTATTGGAAAGAAGGTGGACGACATCACTCGTCATCTACACAAATCCACCTCTACACCTCAAAACACATATGCGCACCCTCCCATGGGAAGGGAGGCTGCACACAACATCTACCACTCCTCGAGGATGAATGCATATCCACCCCCGTTTGATTATGGCTTCGGAGGCAACTCCAAATCAGCCCACCATAGTTGGGGGAACCTTGAACCCCCGTACCCTAAGTATCTCGGAGCTCCTCAGACCTGCGAGGATCTTCACATCGTCCAGAATAATCCTTTCTCCAACGCCTACAACCTTGGATGGTGGAATCATCCTAATTTTGCGTGGTTGGGAAATAACCCGAATCCGAGATCCTAATTCCAACCCCGACCACAAAACCAGCGACCATATCAACCCACTCAACCAAGGCCTAATCAAAATTTCCAATTTGGATCGCCTAAAGAAGATCAGACATCTTTGATTCTCTAGACCTTGGTTGACATGCAAAAACAACACAAAGAAGAGATCTCTGAGCTGTGAAATCAATTGGCCCAGCTGGCAAGTGCTTGCCAACCTGGTGCACTTCCTTCTCAGCCTCTTCCAAACTCGAATAACGTGCCGAACCAGAGGCGCGTTATGAACCCAAATCAGGGCCAAGCTTACTTTGTTTATCAGGCCCCTTCTGCTCCATCACCTGACGTGATGGATGTTTCAACTTCATACCCAGGATTTCAGCAGCAAACACCTATTTTGCCCAACCCAAACCAAAATCAGGCATGATTAAAATTCCATCACCACCCGTAGTGGCAAAGCAACACAAGGCCCAGCTTTTCCAAGCCACGACATGCCTGACACTATTGACCCTCACCCTAAATTAGTCATCCTGGACACACCCTTCCCTGATAAAGAGCCTGAACCAATTCTAGAGGAACCATCTAAGGTTCCATTTCTTGAGGCCTTGACCAAGGGAAAGAAGACAACCAAACACGTGGCACCTGAGGAGGACCTGTCAAGCTCTTTGAGCAGGTCCATATAAACATCCCCTTGATGGATGCGATTTGCCACGTACCGGCTTACGCACGATTCCTGAAAGACATATGTACACCCAAGCGTAAGCCGCGAACCAAAGGCGGGAACCCAGTCGTACTGTTGGAGCAAGCCAGCTCCATCATTTTGAGCAAACTCCCGCCTAAGGCAAAAGACCCAGGCACCTCTCTGATCTCCTGTGCTATTGGTGATATATAGTTTGACCGAGCCTTATTGGACCTAGGACCTTCCATCAATTTGATACCCACATCCCTACTAGACCACTTTGAGGAATCTGAACTTAAACCGACAGAGATGACTTTGCAGTTAGCTGATCGATCTATTAAGTCACCAAAAGGAATACTCGAGGATGTCATAGTTAGGGTACACGATTTTTACTTTCTTGTTGATTTCATCATCTTAGACATGGATGCTCCTGAGAACTTGAAGAATACACCGATCATATTAGGGAGACCCCCTCTGGCCACAGCTAGAGCCAATATTAATTGTGAGGAGGGCTAAATTGAGTTAAAATTTGGGAGCAAGATACTAAAAATTGACATCTTTAAGGCTCAACAAGGAATTAATTGTGGAGCTATCGAACAAATTTGCGATATCGAGGCCGTGGTTGACAACCAATGTATCGAGGAAAACCCGATTATTTTTTATCAACCACAAGAAGATCAAAACCAGCAATTAGGGAAGCTTGAACTTAACCTAAACACACCCATAGCTCCTTCCTTTGCTCCCGACACCCACCCTGAACCACCTGCTGCTGCTGATAATCTAGTTATGGGATTGAAACCTCTCCCTGACCATCTCAAATACGTCTTTTTTTGGTTCCAATCAAACGTTTCCTGTGATTATCAACTCCCGACTCACATCTGAACAGAAAACACACTTGATTACTGTCCTCCATCAGCATCGAAGAGCCATTGGATGGACTCTCGATGATCTGACTAGCATCAGCCCCTCATAATACACACATCACGTCTATACCGAAGAGGGATCACGACCATCCCGTGAAATGCAGAGATACAGGATGTCGTGAAAAAGGGGATCATCAAGTGGTTACATGCAGGGATCATCTACTCGATCTCCGACAGTCGATGGGTGAGTCCAATCCAAGTTGTGCTTAAGAAGGCAGGACTCACCATGATCACGACTGAAATTGGAGAAACCATACCGACCCGTATAGCGAACTCGTGGAGAGTCTACATTGATTATAGAAGACTCAATACCTCCACAAAGAAGGATCATTTCCTATTATCGTTCATTGATCAGATCCTCGAGAAACTAGCGGGAAATCAATTCTTTTGCTTCTTGACGGATACTCCGGTTATAACTAGATTGCAATCCATCCTGAGGACCAAGAGAAAACTACCTTCAACTGCCCCTTCGGGATGTATGCATTTCGAAGGATGCCGTTCGATCTCTGCAATGCACTTGCTACTTTTCAGCGATGCATGCTTGCCATATTCTCAGATATGGTAGGTGAATACCTTGAAGTCTTCATGGATGACTTCTCGGTATTTGGGGAATCGTTTGATGATTGCCTCCTGCATTTAGTCCAAATCCTCAAGCGATGCATTGACGTGAATTTAGTTCTTTCCTGGGAAAAGAGCCACTTCATGGTACCCGAGGGAATTGTCCTGAGACATCTTGTCTCTGAAAAAGGCATCCAGTTTAATCGAGCCAAGGTGAATCTGATTTCCAAACTCCCATGCCTAGCTCGGTCAAGGACATCCGATCATTTCTGGGGCACGTCAATTTTTACCGTCTATTTATTCCCGATTTCTTGAAAATCGCGCGCCCCTTGACTAATCTTTTCTCAAAAGATGTCCCCTTCAAAATCACTGAGGAGTGCATTCATGCATTTGAGATCCTACGTGATCGAGTTACCCAAGCACCTATCCTGAAATCCCCTTATTGGTCTCAACCCTCTGAGATCATGTGCAATGCATCTGATTATGCTGTGGGTGCGGTACTTAGGCAGAAAATAGACGAAAAACCCGTGGTCATCTACTATACTAGCAAGACACTCGACAAGGCTCAGCGTAACTATACAGTTACCGAGAAAGAGCTGCTAGCCGTAGTATTTGCTTTGGAAAAATTCAGATCGTATCTTTTGGGTTCCCGCATTATCATATACTCAGATCACACTGCAGTGAGGCACCTCCTCTCAAGGAAGGATGCGAAACCTCGACTAATCCGCTGGATCTTGCTGTTGCAAGAATTCGATCTCGAGATTCACGATAAGGCGAGAAAGTAGAATATGGTAGCTGATCCGTTATCCCGCCTTCCTCCTGACATTATTGACCCTTCTGGATCCATTACAAAGCACTTTCCTGATGAGCACCTCCTTACTATTTGTGCGGGACTTCCTTGGTTCATTGATTTGGTGAACTACTTGGCGTTACATCAGATGTCATCCAATTGGCCGAAGGCCAAGAAGGACAAATTGCTTTCCAATGCCAAGTACTATATTTGGGAAGACCCATACCTCTTCCGTGTTGGTGCTGATTAGGTCATCAGATGGTACATCCCGGAAGCGAAAATTCAGGACATTTTATCCTTCTACCATGACCAGGCCTGCGGCAGACACTTCTCCGGACATGAAACCGCAGCAAAAGTCCTTCGGTGCGGCTTTTATTGGCCCACGATTTTCAAGGACGCATACGATCACTGTAAGGCATGCACTCATTGCCAGACCTTGGGCAACATGAGCCACCGCGATATGATGCCTTTACAATCAATTCTCTTATGCGAAATCTTCGATATTTGGGGGATTGATTTCATGGGACCCTTCCCTATCTTGGACGGCTTCAAATACATTCTTCTCGCTATAGACTACATGTCCAAATGGATCGAAGCCATCCTGACCTGAACCAACGATCATAAGGTGGTAATCAAATTCATTCATCAGAGCATCTTTTCTTGGTTCAGTATCCACATGCCATTATCTCTGATGGAGGGACCCATTTCACGAATGCTCAGTTCAGATCATTGATGACCAAGTACGGGGTGTCGCATCGAATCTCTACTCCTTATCATCCCCAAACCAACGTTCGATCTGAGCTATCAAATCGGGAGATCAAGAAAATCCTTTAGGTCACTGTTCGACCTGACAGGAAAGATTGGTCGTCCTGACTTCCGAAAGCCTTGTGGGCTTATAAGACCGCCCACAAGGCCCAATTAGGCATGTCTCCCTTCAGATTGGTGTATGGGAAGGTGTGTCACCTCCCTGTCGAGTTGGAGCACAAAGCCTATTGGGCAATATAGAAGTGTAATCTAGATCTTTCTAAGGCAGGAACCCACAGACAGCTTCAAATGAGCGAGATCAATGAACTACGCAATGACGTGTATGAGAACTCGCGAATTTACAAAAAGTAGGTTAAGGCCTTTCACGACAAGCACATATCCAGAAAGATCTTTCACCCTGGTCAGAAAGTCTTACTTTTTGATGCCAAACTAAAACTTTTCCTAGGCAAACTCAGATCAAAATGGATTGGACCATATCTTATCCGACGGATTTTCGGAAATGGAGCCGTTGAAATCAGTTAACCCTGCCTTTATTCTGAACCTTTTATTGTGAATGGCCAACAACTTAAGTCATTCATTGAACTCACCGATACAAACTTGGCTGAGGTATCTTTTGATCTCCATTCTCCTTGAGCATATTGCGCCCGGCTGATGGTGTTAAACTCAGCGCTTAATGGGAGGCAACCCATAATCTTTTTGAAAAACCAGAAACCCTTCTTGACACATATCGTGCTGAACTCGTGTTGCACATTAGGGTTCGTCTATTAGAACAACCGACTCCACCTTTGGTACTCGTACTAGAGCTTGAAATCGTTCGCAACAGTTGCCTCGACCCGTCCACCCACCTGCTCTAATGTAAAATCTAAGCTAAATTCGAACCCACCTAATTTACAATAAGGACATTGCAAATCGTAGGCATGGGGGTATTAAAGTGCAAAACGCTGTGAGAATCACTTCACAAGAAAGTGTTTCATCAAAAAAATTACATATTTCAAAAAAAAAAATTGAAAGAGGTTGAGGAAAAAGAAGAGTCATTTTTGAAAAGGAGGAAAGAAAATTGAAATAAAAAAAAATGAGCACAAAGGAAAAAGAAAATTGAGTCCCTTAGAAACAATTTGTAACCTACCTTCTAGGTTGGATCAAATGATGAGCTAAGACTTGAAAGGCAAAAACTTAAGGGATTAGTGGCGAATAATGACCTTAGGCCTCTTAGATCTGTATTGGATTTAAAAATTCACGTACTTGTCAAGATCCAGATTAATCTTCAAGAGGTTGAGGAAATTACAATGCTTGTGTATTAGGTCTAAGGCTTAGGGAGTATTCGACCTCATTAACTGACCTCTAGTTTGCAGGACTCGGTAACTTAAGTACCCTAAATATCCAGAATGCTTGGGTGGGATTATCCAGAAATATCGAAAGCCAGGGTTCTGGGGGTTGCCATGGGCTGTGCTATCTCGAAGTATCGATTGCTAGGGACCCTACGAGGATTGATGGTGGGGAGAAGGAATCCGATACAGACCGTGTTTAGGGCCAATCCAAGGATGGATCTAAGAAAAATATAATGAAAAGAAAAGAGAGTAAAAGCTCTCCACAAATCAAATTCTCCTTCTATGTCTCTCTCAAAATGAACTGGCAAACTGAATCGGACTAACCATGTTTAACGCATAGGTGGTTTAATCGCTGGGTCCAACCAACCTTAGGATAGTTCCTGTGGGCCTTAGAAACCTTCGCAGCAGACTGAGGAGAAATCGAGTCAGGTCTGGATCTGGGCTGGTACTTGAGTACCTCTAGGTCTATTATTGGTATTAAGATCTAATTCCTAGAGATGCAGCTTAGTACGGTATCCTGACAGTTAAAATCCAACCTGGATAACTGGTTCGATTCAGATGGTTTTGCTAAGGAACTAACAAAAGCTAGGCATGGGGGTATGATGGGAAAACCATCGTGAGCCATAACTATCTTAGTTTGATTTGATGAAGTCAATAAAAGCTCCTACATATCCATCAAAAGGTCATAAGAGGCACAAAACATTGATTTTAGAAGAAGATAAGAATACAGGGTTATTTTTGCGTATTTACTAATCTATCACAAAAATAGAATAACTGTGGGTTTTCTCAGGGGTTGAACAAAGGTCAAATGGTCTTAAGAGTCTAACAAATGAGTTAAAACAGACAGAAAAGGGTTTTCACGCGTTTTACGAATTAAATGACATCTGAAACCCTAAAAATAGACACACTTAATTAACTGAGCTTCTGGTCAGGATAAAATTCACCTAAATCCTCTAAAATTCATAGAAAAATATTCTCTAGGGTTTCGTATGCTTGATTTGACCATTAGAACACGTTTTGACCTAAAATAGAGTCTCACACAAACTTTTGCCCTAATTTGGGTAATTATGCAATTTACCTATTCAAACTTGGTAAAAGCCTAAATCTAACTTCATTATTGGATTCCTTGGGTCCAAATTAGGTTTGTACCAAAATTTGGGCCCAATCTGAGATTATCTTGACCTAGTTTGCAATTTGGTTCTATCTGATTCTTTTATCTCACACATATACCCCTAACTTTTGAATCCTTTACATACAAGTCCCTAACTTTATTGTATCCTTCTTCAAATAGGTCCCTTCCGCCATAAAATCGTAATCCTACAACTCCGGTGAAATGACCTGCCGCCCTTTTTGTCAGATAAGACGTCTGGGGTGTCAGTCAGACGTCTGTCTAGACATTTGGACGTAGGTCCGGACGTTCGGAAGTGGGAAAAATCGAAACCTACTTTTCTTTCGTGTGCACAGCGCATGGAGCGTTCTCTCTCCTCGCTACCCTCTCACCTAAAACCCTAATCCTCTCCTTTTTAAAGCCCCCCCACACCTCCTTTCTTCTCCCCGTCACCACCAACCACCGCCCCCTTCCTCTCCTTCCCCTACCAGTGACCACCTTTGTCGCCGTCACCTTTTCCCCCTGCCACAGGCGAGTGCGCAAAGGAGAGAGGGAGGGAGAGCGTGAACAAGTCGTGAGGGAGAGTGAGAGGGAGCGAGCGAGCGAGCGTGAGAAAGAGGGAGAGGCCTCGCAGGAGCTCGTCCGCGAGGAGTATCTTGCTGCTGGAGCGACGACGTGAGCTCGATGGTGCTAAGGAGGAATTTCGCGAGTGCACGGTTGAGAGCTCGTGGAAGGAGCCAAGGGCGCGTGCGAGGAGGAGGGGCTCGCGGGTAGAGGTCCTCGGCCTCTTGTAGTCGCGAGAGACGCTGCTGCGGCGCTTGCAGGCGAAGGTGAAAGGAGGACAGGCCATGCGAGCAGATACTGGATATTGGTTTTCCAATATCAGATGTCTGGGACATCGACCAGATGTATAGAGAAGCATCGGGATGTCCGGAGTTGAAGCCAGACATCTGAAAACACATTTTCGCGCGGAGGTACATGTTTCTACGCTACTTTCCTCCATGCAGACCGTAGCACAAGACTTTTT
Source organism: Thalassia testudinum (assembly GCA_037157565.1). NCBI lineage: Eukaryota > Viridiplantae > Streptophyta > Magnoliopsida > Alismatales > Hydrocharitaceae > Thalassia > Thalassia testudinum. The sequence continues at coordinate 48,267,588 of JAZHRO010000002.1, forward strand.
GGCTAAAAATGGGTCTGCGTCTTCATACGCAGCTGCAAGACGTTGGAAAGATGGGTGGTGCGCCTTTCCAGACACTTTTGGATGTTTGATCACATCGGCAGACGTCCTACGGCACTTTAAGACGACTGGAGGCATAGTCCAGTGCCTGGAACTTCCTTTAGATGGTCGCGGAGAGGTTCGGACATCTGAGGAACCCACAGGAGACAAAAGGTAAGATTTGACGTCTTTTAAGACGTCTGGGACTAGTCCTAGATGTCTGATTTTGGATAGTAACCTTGTTTTTGGCTCGTTCAGGGCCCAAATGGAATTAGATTTTCGCAAACGAAGTACCGTTGTTTTCCACTCGAGTTTCTCTATGTGTTTGGTTGAGTACCTACTGTTTTGAGCTCGTCTGATGTAAATTAGTCGTTGGTACAGGTTACCAGCTGGTGGCGTGTTCGGGGCTCGCGGAGAGACGAGATCTACGGTGCATGCCCCTATTCCTCCTGTGATACTCGGTAGAGTGGTTTATTATAACATTAAGATTTACACAATGAAAGGGCATGTTTAGAATACTTGAGTAAACCTTAGGATGAAGCATGAAGCCTACGGTAGAAACAAATGAGAATGGTTGAACTACTCTGTTTACTTATGATGAATGTTAAATACGAGTTGCCTGTACGTAAATTAGAAATTGAAAAGTGAAATCACAAGTTGCATGTATATGATTGAGAATTGAATTATGAAAACACGAGCTACCTATATATGGATGAGGGACGAGTTTTGGACCATGAGATCTGAATACTAATAAATGGAACGAATACGATACGTGAACCCTACGAGGAATTAGGAGAACTCTTGGATATGAAAAGGAATTCCGTGTGTAGACGGGAAGTGAGTTGGCCCTTGTGTATGTGGTACCAAGGAGCACAGTGGTTCTTTTAGTCTAAAACGAGCTAGCTGCCCTTGGGTTGAGACTCGAGGTTTGGATTGGTCACTCTGCACCTACTTCTGTTGGCCCTCGCATACGTGGTACTGAGGCGTGCTACTAGTGTATGGAGGGAGCTAGCCACCCCACGAGGCCCAGGGTTAAGCTAGCCACCCTACACCGACTTTGTTAGGCCCGCAGGGCAAACTGGGGCAGTCGGACGAGGTTACGCGGACTGTGGAGGGGTGAGACCCTTGTTTGGTTCTGAGGGGCGAGACCCCTGTTCTGAGAGGGCAAGGCCCTATACTGTTCCGTACTGTACCTTAGGTGCACCCGCTAGCGAAAACGATTGACCGCGTGTCAATGCGGGGTTGCTACCCGTGCGCTTATCACGTGTGTCGTAGTCACCGCTACGTCTCGACAGTGACCTCGGGGTGGTTGACTGGGTGTAGGACTACCACGGGGGACTCTCCCGGCCAGGTGAGCACCACGTGTACCTTTTACTCCATGAAAAAGTCTGTAATCAAGATCGTTCCCACGAGGAATAAGCAAGATCAAGAAATACTTGGATCCTTGTGAAATAAATGAACCAGAAATACATATATGAGATAAATAGAAATGAGAATAAAACCTGCTTGCTTGTTTTACTTTACTTGCACATAAATAATGTAAACACCACTCTACTCAGTGTTCGCTAACTCTATCTTTTCGTAACCCTGTCTAGGATCAGGAGTTGAGCAGCCCGAGTTTCTGGTTGCAGAGGGTGTTGAGTCCAATCGTGCCTAGCCGTAGTCGTTTCTTTTCAACTCTTTCATTTTTCTACTGTCATAATGAGTAATAGACATCTATTTTACTGTTCTTGTTACTTTCTATTTTCTTTTCGCTGCTGTTGTTGTGGTGGCATGTACTATTTTGAGATAATTGCTTTACTTTCCTTTACTGTTTCATTTTTCCTTCTGCTTAGTTATAATGCATGTGTGGATGTGGTATTATTTCCTGCTTTTGGTTATTTCTTGTTGGACGACTAGGTCTTGGGATTAGTCAAGGCGAGCCGGTCTCAGGTCCTTGACGTGCGCTTGTGCGTGTGTGTTAAGAAGTGTCGTTATAGTCGCACTTGCAACGCCGGTTTTAAAGTAAAGAACGGAGGTGAGTTCGAGTGTCGATCTCAGGGAGGCATGAAAATCGGATTTTTCTTATCACTTGTTGTCACGGAAAGCGCAGAGTTTTGCTTGCGAAAGGTGCGGTTTGAAAAGCGAGAGAGAGATAGAGAGAGATTAGGGTTAGAGTTGTTTCTTGCTTGATCATGCAACTTAAACAGGAATTAAAATAAACAATTGATCGGAAAGTACTTCATTAATCATGCAACTTTAGTTCATAGCTTACAACATTAAATACATGCTCAAACAAAAGTAAAGGAAAGCTTAAATGAAAGGAAGAGAGAGAGAGAGGGGGGAGAGCGGTAAGGCAGCCACGGCGGTGGAGGAGGTTTCGTCGGCGGCTCGTCGTCTCCGACAATTACAAGAGGGCCTCAAGCTAGCTATGAGAGGGGTAGAGTAGTTGCAGGGGAAGTGAATGCCTTGAATGAGTGGTTGGAGGGGGTTTAAATAGGGAGAAGGGCTTTCTAAAAGAAGAAGGGGCTTTAGCGACGTCCGGGACGTCGCTAAAACCATTCCAAAAGCATCGGTGAAGCCCTCCAGCCCGCCGGTCAACTGCCTGCGCCGTTCTTCTTCGCACTCGATCCGCGGCCGCTGCGTGAGAGCCGTCCGATAAGCAATCTTGGTACATGATGCATGCAATGCTCCCATTCTACTTATATTGTGCCTTTTATTCTTAAGATGGGCCCTATTTAATAGAATTATCACCCCCATATGCAGTGTTATCAGTCCTGTAGGGATCTGGGAACCGGGTCATAACATTCGGCGAGCTTGATTTGGCATTTTCTCCTTGATTCCTTGACGAATCCCTCTCAGATTTGAAAGGGAAGTTCGTCAAGGAATTCTCTTCCTTTTGAGCTAGATTCGAAGCCCTACAACCTTCCCAATATCTCATGTGAACACATGAGAGATTTGGGTATCTTTCAAGCTTCCATCTCTGGTGAACCTTCCAAGCTTGGAAGCTTGGCTTCCAAGCTTAAATTGACCTCTTGACCCCTATAAAAGGACCCCTAGACCTCGCCAAGTTCCCCACGCTCGAATTCGACAGGAATAACCCCCAATTCTTCTCTCCTCCTCCAGCCGAGGTGCTCCTCGACGTCTGGAGACCTCCTCCGTCTCCATTCCTTGTTCATTCGCAACACCGGCGACGGATTATCTCCCTCGGCTCCTTCGCATTGAGCAGTACCAGCCGACGCCTCCATCTCCTTTGTCCTCGCCGTCTAACCCCCACAAGAGCTACCTTCTTTCCCAGTGCCAAACATACCGCAACCGCCGTCGCCTCTACTCCCCATCGTTTGCCAGCTACCTAGATAAGTCCCCTAACTCCTCTACTTCATTTTCACCCCAACCACACTCAGTTTCGACTATGCTACCGCCCGTTCACCGTCATCCCTTCCGTGTCCAGCCACTCCTTCGGTGAGGCACATCTCTCTCCACACACCACCAAACTCCTCGCCATTCATCCCTACATCTCCGCCTCGACCCAAGGGGCAAAAGCCCTCTATCTATTTCACCGATTCACCACCTAAACACGCCCTCGAACAATCCATCTCCGCGCCTCCATTCCCAACTCTGTCCGACCTCCACAACTCTCCTCGCCTCACATTGCACCCACCACCACGTTCTCCGTGCTACGGCGAAGCTTACTGAACCATCTGATGAGGCTGCAAGGCCGTATTCTTCTTTGCAGGTGTCCTTGTAGGAGCTCCGGCACTTCCGCCATCGCTGCCCTTGTTCTTCGAGCTCTAGGCATTGCGAGCCCCAGGCAACATCCCTAGGTAGCGTGGAGTGGCTTCAGGTCTCATTCTAAGGCGTTGATTGGAAGCCATACCCTCAGTAGCTGCCTTGATTGGAAGGCAATTTAGCCGCAGCCACGCAAAGAGGAAGGTGGGAGATTTAGTCCCACCTCAGAAATTTGTGAGGCTGCAGCAACGCATAAATTGAAAAAGTGAAGTGGGCTTATCACCTCGAGTCACTTGGGGGGTGAGGTCCCCCGCCACCCCTTCACACGTGCCTCGCCCGTGACACGCATCACGCAGGCTTGGCGTAGACCTGACCCGCCTAACCCGCGCACACCTCAGCTGCGACCCATGTCCACAGCCCTGGTCCCAGGTACGCTTAGATCTGAATCCGCTTACCCGTGATTGTGGAAGGCTCTGGGAGAGCGAAACCCAGAGAAAGAAAGAGAGAGAGCACGTAGGGCAGGGGAGGGTTTTGCTCTGAGGAGATTTCGACACTTAGCCAAAATCAGAGCCCCTCTGTGTGAGAAGAAGAAGAGAAAGAAAAGAGAAGTCAGGCAGAGGAAGAAGGTGCACGTAAAGAGAAGAAGAAGAGTCTGCAAAAAACTAAAGAAGAGAAGAGTAGTGCTTCCCTAGCACTGTAGCACATGTTGTTTAAGTCGATTGATACTACTGTTGCATTGATATTACTGTTGCATTATTTGAGATATTTGAGCTTATTTCTGCTTAGGGGTAATTGGTGATTCAAATCACCATTTTACCCTAATCTTTTTGCTTCATTGATATTTGCTTTATTATATATATCATTCTTGCCTGGATTTATTGTTATACATTGATAGAATTGCAATCTTAAGAATTAATTGTTACTTGCTCCCTTAGTTCGACCTCGGATTTCTTTCGAGCATAAATCTTATTTGTTTTCAACCGATTTTGACTTATACTACAATGCAGCTTTTAAAACCTCGATTTCGCTCGTAAACATCCGATGTTATTCATCCACCATTCCCATGCCTCCTTGCTCACCGCTGACCACCTCCGAAGCTCCTCAACACCTTCACGATTAAAAGCCCTAAGCTTATTGAGGGCTTTAACGCCTCCACGACCCCACCGAACAACACCGCTGGCTGCCATTGTTATGACCCAAACCTGAATCCTTGTGGGATCTAGTTTAGATTGGCTTGACTAACCCAAGATCCAGTCGTCCATCGAAAAATATCATCACAAGGAAGTCATTCCACACATGCAACATAGCTAGAACATTCAAATGAAAGATAGGAAGCTATAAGGTAAACTGTATACAATGCCATGAGAGAAAAGAAAGGTTTTCAACATAACCATCACAACCATAATCGAAAAGTGGAAATGGAACTAGTAGTTCTAATCAAAGATACTCACGACATCAATAGGAAATGTCCAACTACGATAGAAACAGAAAACGGACTATGGTTGGGCTCGACTAGGCCCTGCACCCCCTGCGGCTGGTGGTACTGGTTGCTCACTTCCCTGCCCTCGACGCAAAAGGTAGTCGTCAGCAAAAGGTTGAGTAGAGTGGCAAGCAGACAAATAACTAAATAAAAAAATGAAAGCAGTAAGCATTTAAGGCAATATTGGGCATCTCAAAATACTTTCATGTTTATTTCCTATTAGTAAGCGTTAGTTGTTTTGTAATTTAGTTATTCTAGCAAAGGTCCCACTTACTCTTGGTTCACATGTTCCCCAATGAAACGATCTTGTTGCAATTTATCCCGCGATGCAGAATGTGCACGTGGTGCTCTCCTGATCGAGAGACCACCCCATGTGGGTCCTGATAAGTCCACTTTAGTGGATCATTATTTGGCCTAAGTTTTCTCTAATTAGTTATTCTTAGTTGTTAATGGATTAAGAGTTATAAGATAATTCAGCTTAGTCTGCATATAATTCTATGCGTCAATTTTACATTTAATAGCATATGATATAGTAACATAATTGATTTGATGGATGTAGGCCAGGTACAAGAGTTCAGACGTCCATTTCTTCTTCTATCAGACATCTGGAGCTCAGATAAGATGTCCGAAAACTACCATTGTAGACCCCCTCATGTCTACGCTTTTTAAGATGTCTAGAGCTCAGACCGGACGTTTGATGACATTACCGCCATGCTTATCCAAGCGTTCCAACCACTCGCGCTCTTCGCCGAGTTGTTGGAGAACCTTTCGACGGAAATAACAAACAGTGAGTTTTTTTTAATAAGAAGAAGAGCGGCCGGAGGATCCATTATCTCTTCCCCTTCGGGGTATCCACACCATGAACCAAGCTTGCCCCATGAACCCCTGGCCACCACCATAGACCCTACGCACACCGTGAACTTTAGTAAGCACCGTGGCCCCTGCGTCCTCAACATCGCCCTCACCGTCGTCGCAAGCATGGTGACAACGTGTGTGTGCCCATCAACCCACTCCATTAGCCACCCCAGCCTTCCACTATTCTTCTTCTTCTCCATTTCAACCTCTAGCCTGCAGACCACCAATAAAACGCACAACCACCATCACCATCAGTACCGCCAACACCACCATCAGCCGTGCTTGCCCTCACCATAGCCACCACCTACCCTTCTTCTTCCTCTTCTACTTCTTCATCCACCGTTCCCATTCAACTCCTACAAAAGAACATAAAGCTTGCAGCCACCACTCCACGCTGCCACCCATCTCTGGACGCTCAATCTCTTCGCCAACGCCACTAGGGATCTCCATGCAACTCGCCAGCCTCATCCTTACCAATTGCCACCATGCGCACACCTCACACATCGAGCCACGCACTCCTCCGTCGTCGACCACGCCGTCCATGCCGCTGGTCATCCACGTGTTGCGGCCACGTCCGGGGACCATCGGTCGAGCAGCCCTCGCCATTGCGACCGCCCCGTCGAGATGCATCTTCACCCGCAGTCACTCCTTAGACGAGCCTCCTTCTCGTGCGCACGATGGAGAGAGGGAAAAAACATCTCTTTCACTTCTAATTAGTAATTACAGAGAATGCCATTGTAAGCTTTCCTATTCATTTATTTACCAACTTAATTTATTGAGGTGAAATTGCATAGGCATACTCTAACTTTATCAAAATTACCTGTAGTTGAATGTCTCTCTCTTATTCTAACAACTTCTTATTGAAACTTTCGAATTTGTTTAAGGCAAAGATGATAGGGAATTAGTTGTTATTTAAGAAAAAAAAGAGAAAGAGAGAAAAAGAAGTAAAGGAATATATGGATATATATATAAAAAAAAGAGAGAAGAAAAGAAGAAAAAAAAATGTTCGAGTTATAGCTGTCTTAGGTGTCTATTTTATCAGGTGTCCATAACATTGAGGCAACAAAAACACCCATTGCGATCCGCCAAATATGACCCATACCTACTTTTCAGTATTTTTGATCACTCGAATACTGGTTGAGGACTTCTAACTTAGTTGTAGGGTTATTAGGACTTTAATTGAGGTGTGAATGCCATGTGAGACCACCAAACATTGAGTACATATACAAAATCCAATAAGATATCAAAAAAAAAAAGAAAAGAAGGAAAAAGAGTGAGCGCACAGGAGCATTAAGAGAGCACAGTTTTTAGCCTCTTTGGGTTGATTCATTTGATAGTTTAGACATTCATTTGGAGTCTACAGTACTAGACTACATGTAGCACCAAATGAGTGTGAGCCACCAAATATAAATCCTTTGGATTCTGTGTCTCCTACCTAAACCGAAAACCTGAGGTCAAATTATAGATCATTTCCTGCTTTATCCCCGAGAGAAGTAGTTGCCTATCCCAATAGAATTTTATCAAGGGTAAAGCACGAGCGTTAGATACAAGTTGGTTTTTCACTTGGATCCGTTATATAGGCTACTATCACTTCACATTTGTCTGAATTTCTAAATTTTTGGGATAAGGAAAGAAGTTTTTTTTTATCACTTTCATCATTTTTCACTTTTGCAAATGACTAGCAAAACTTAGGCATGGGGGCATTTGATAAGTCCACTTTAGTGGATCATTATTTGGCCTAAGTACTCTATAATTAGTTATTAATAGATTAAGAGTTATATGATAATTCATCTTAGTTTGCATATAATTTTATGCATCAATTTTACGTTTAATATCATATGATATAGTAACATAATTGATTTGATGGATGCAGGCAAGGTGTAAGAGTTTAGATGTCCATTTATGCTTCTATAAGACGTCTAGAGCTCAGATTAGACATCCGAAAACTACCACCGTAGACCCCCTGATGTCTGCGCTTTTTAAGACATCTGGAGTTCAAACCATACGTCTGACGACGTTACCTCCATGCCTATCCAGGCATTCCAATCACTCGCAATCTTCACCGAGTGATTGGAGAACCTTTCAGCGGAAATAACAAATAGCGGGTTTTATTTTAATAAGAAGAAGAGTGGCCGAAGGATCCATTATCTCTCCCCTTCCAAGGATCTTCTCCCTCGCCACCACTGTGAACCAGGCTTACACCGTGGAACTCCAGCATGGACTGTGACCTGAGCAAACTCCCTTGTCGCCTTTCATTAACTCTGGGAGTGCATGGTGACAGCGTGCGACCTTCATTGCCACCGCAGCAACCCCATCTTCATCACCACCCAAATCCGCAACCCACCACCATCTACAGTTCATCTTCATCTTCCTCTTCTCTTTCTTCTTCACCACCTGCAATCCCAAAAGGGCCCAACACACCCAATGCCGTCCTGCCCTTCTCCCATCTTCATCGCAGACACCTGTCACCCCCATAGCCATCCCCAACACCTCACGCCCATGCCTCTCGCCGCAGCACACACAACCATCTCCACCAACACCATAGCCACCACCCTCCCTCTCCTCTTCTCTGTTTTCCTTTTCTTCTTCAACCTCCCATCTCCACCCACGCTACCTGTAGCTCCCATAAAGAACCCAAACCGTAGCCCCACCACGCCACTCACAGCCACCACTTCCGACGACGAAACTTCGCTTTGTCAATGCCATTGACCTCGCCTTGCCCTCACAAGGCCGCCCACGCCCGCGGCAGCCCTTCCTGTAGTCTACGTGCACCCGTGCACAAGCCGCTGCTGGCCATCATCTCCTCGTCGTTGGCGATAACTTCGGCACTGATGGCAGTGCCATCATCCTCTATAACTCACCTAATTTAGCTAAGTCCTAAGGTAAATTGACCTAAATAATACATAAAAAGGGTACAATATCGTACGAAGGAAGATTCATTAGAATAAATCCAAAAGATCGCAAAGCAGGTCAGAATAATCAATTTAGGGTTTCTTTTGAAATTATGCTATTAAAGAGAATAATTAAATCATATGTTTGATCTGATCTAGTTTGATAGGATTCTGATGAAAATATTACAAATTAAACCTTCTAAAAATTATAAATAAATATTCCACAAGGTTTAATTTAATCAGATAAGACAAAAGAGCTAATTAAACCTAAAACAGTGACCTAGGTGAATAATTAATGTCAAATGAGTTTAAATGGAGGATTTACCAACTAAACAACTTCAAAACTCAAAATTGACATGACCATCAGATTCCCTAGATCTTAATTGAGCTTCCATAAAAAGTTAGACCTAATTTGACAATGTTTGTACCTACTTTGCATTTAGGACCCTAAGTTCCTTAAATCCTTGCAAATAGGTCCAATGATATTTCTCTTAGGTCCTTCTCTTCTTGCGAATTGGTCCCCGACGTCATCTTCCTTTAGCAGTAAGGGGACCGTTGACCGAGCTGCTCAACGACTTTCTGGTGCCATTTGCGGCTTCTTCGAGCACCAGTTGAGCTCGACCTATGAGATGAAATTGTTCGTCGTTCCATTCCGCATCAATCGGCGTACGTCTCGCCAACTGCCGTTGTTGCAACAACCCGCGTCATCCAGTCAAAATCAAACGCGGAGATGCGAGTTGTTGCGAGGACTTTTTGCAATCTCCAGCAACCAAATTAAGCACGGCCGAGACTCTACAAAGCCTTGCGATACTCCTCCGAGTTGATCAGTTTGGAATGCGAGTGTAATCACAGTCTTCTCCGCTTCCTCCATGCCCTGCCATTGCCAAGCCTTGAGGTCTTCTCTGCCCCTTCGCTCCGCTGCCTCTCGCCATCAAGCGAGGGTGCTGCTACCTTCGCCTCTCTCTCGGCAAGCTTCTCAGCCCAGCAGATGGTTCTCTACCTTCTTCGTCGGCCTCAATTCCTTCTATGATTCGTCGCCGACGGCTTGCCACCACCACCGGTCTCCACCTCTCCTTCTTCCCAATTAGGTTAGGGATTTTCTTCTTCTCCTCTACCTTCTCGTCTCTTCAATTTCTTCTTTCAACCTTGTTTGCACCATCATCGACCGCTGCCACTTGGAGCTCCGACGAGCTTCACTGCCACGCTCGCACACACATCTAGCTACCTAATAGATCTAGGGCTTTGCTTTAGGGCTTCACCCCGAAGCTTTTGCTTTTGACACAAGGTCGGAAGGCCTCGTATTTTGTGCACAGGTACTCGTTGAAGTAGCTCCTTCGTCTTCACCTCCGACAGCAGTTCCCGACCATCTTCGAAGAAGTGTCACATGCCATCCAGAGCCCTAATCAGAGAAGAAACTCACAAATTGAAAGCATAACACCAGCAGCAGCTAATCCCCAGGTGAATCAAGAAGATCCAGCTGCTGGTGCACACGAATTGAAGATGAGCATCTCGTCTACCAACAGACGCGAGGAGGCAAAGGAACTTTAGTCCCACATCGTGCAGGACAAATCGAAGCGCAACATTTATTATGCGAAAGCGCTCGAAGCTTATCGCCTCAAAACACATGCGGTGAGGTCCCCTCTGCACGCACAGACGCACGTGCTTACATATGCACCCTCAATCGCGAACACGCTCGCAGGTCTTGGCTGAGGATCCGTTTACCCAGGTCCAGCTAGGTTTGAAAGATTGTGAAGGAGGGAGAGGGGGGTTTTGCAGCGTGGAACAGTACCCTCTCCCTCAATACTTAAGGTGTTTGTGCCTATTCTCTATCGTCTGATGGTAAAGTGGTTAGTTAACCTTTGATAATTGATAGTTGTGCTGAACCTAATAAACTTGGTGGTTTAAACCACCACTTTTACTCTATTTCTTTATATCTCTCTACCTAAAGAAGCACTTTATTCACTCAGCATAAATTACCTTTTGATAGTGATAAATTGTGCGAATAATTACTCTTAGAGACAACTTCGGATTTCTTTTTATTCGAGTTATAAATTTAAATGCTTAATTCGATTTGATCACTATACTAAGACGCGACAATTTTATAATACGATTGAAGTGAGTTAGAAGGCACCCTCCGATCGTGCCTTCTACGCCACTGCGTAGCCCTCATCTCAATCGACCTCCACCGAGCTCCAACAGGCCAGCGACCCCTCCTTCATGCATGCAAGGTGGAGAGAAGGGAAATGCTCTATTTGGGTTTGAAGTAAAATTTACAACACATGCCATTGCAAATTATACTATTCACTTATTTATTGATTTAATATATTGCAGTGAATTTACATAGACATCCTTCTTTTCAATTTAAATTACGTATAGTTGAGTTCTTTAAGAGTATGACTTAATGGTTAGAATGGATAAACTCTATGTTGTTTGAGAGTAAGATTTATGGTGATTGCCATTGCCAAGGTCATGATTCACATATTTACATAATATTATATGGTGGTGATTTTGCATGTGAATACCTATATTCTTGATTAATTACATAAAATGATAACTTATGTTGAAAACGAATTGCTCGAATTAATATGCACATTTACTGAGATTTTCAAATAAAAGAGGCACCACTTACTAGTTCAATAGGCTAATCCCTTTCTGTGGAAACGACCTAACTATTTTCGTGGTTAGATTTTGAGAATTAAAAGTTTTGAAAAGCGATCTTCTACCACACAACTAAATGCAATGACGCAACCTTTTACATTAAAATTTTTATTAAAAAACGAATATCGCTCTTTTAGGTCCTACACCCGGTCTACCACCCTAGGGTCATGGTCGTGACGTAACCATGACTACAGCATGCGCGATAAATGCACGGTTTGCTATCCCTCACCGGCACGCAGTCCTTTTCGCTAATGGATATGCTCAAAGTCATACAACACAGGCAAAATAGGGGCCACACCCCTCACCAGTTTGCATACCCTCGCCCAACTATCCCGATTGACTCCGTGGGCCTATCAGGAGTTGGTGTGGGGAGGCCATTCCTACCCTGGGTCCTCACCCAAGGGGAGGCTAGCTCTATCCCTACACTATGGGGTAGTTGGCTCTCCTCGATACACGCGTACCTGAGGGCCAGCTCATCCCCGCTCCAAAACCAACACCGAACCATTTACGCCTTTACAATGTACTTCTCAAAGAAACACTTTACTATACACATTACGTAGATTTTCCAATTCAACAATTTGGCCATTGAGGTAACTACCATATACAATCCAAACACTGCTACGTGGAGAGACAAGAACTCCGTTATCATAAAGATAAATCTTAGTTAACAACAGACATTTCTCACCTTTATTTCTAATGTACAACTCATACACTACAATAAAATCGGTCAAAGGCGACGAATATTTTATGAAGACGATGACGAATAAATTGTCGTTATATGACCTACTAATGAATAATTTATTTGTCACCACATTTGTTGCTATACGAGCTATTGTTAAATCTACAACGAATAATATATTCGTTGGCAAATTCAAACAACGAATAAAATCGTCACTAAATTGGCACATACTTTAAATTTAGCGATGAATATTTTCATTGTCTTTCTTTCTTTTAATGATGGCATCGCCATCATTCACTATATCTAACCTAATTTGGTTATGCTCTAAGGTTAAATTTATCTAATTAACATATTAAAAGGATATAACTCAATCACGACTGAAGAAAGAGGAATTAATGGAAAAAGGGGTTAATTCTACAGTTTCATAAACAATTATAAATGCAGAATAGCTGGAGGGTGACCTTATGATTAGTTAAAAGTCAATTGAGCTTAAATATCACAAGAGTGGTTGGCATTGAACAATTCATGATTTGCATTCAAATTGAATGTTTAATTTTAATTAAAACCCTAATTTCAAACCCACTTCAATTAAAATAGTTCTGATGGAAATAAATATAATCTAAGCCTTCTAAAAATGAATTAAAAATATTTTATAAGATTTGGTATAATCAATTTGACAATCGAAACTTATTTTGACCTAAAACTGAATCAAAGACGGGTATTTAGTATAATTTTGGTCTAAATGTAAATTGATCATGTAAATGATATCAAAACCCAAAATTGAAGTCACAATCAACTTTCTTATGTCCAAATTAGGTTACCAAAAAAATTTGGGTTCATTTGGACTTCATCTTGGTTAACTTTGCATTTTGATCCTTAATTCCTGATTTTCTTACAAATGCCCCCTCAACTTTCAATTTCTTTGCATTTATGCCCCCACCAGCATCTCCTCCACCTTCCACCTCCGACCCCGTCGGCCACGTAACTTTGGCGAGGTTGTTTGCGCAACCTCCGGGCCTCTCCTTGGACACCAACAAGCTATAAACGTTCCTCGCCTCACGCCGTTGCAAGTCGTCGAGTTTTGGCGAGCATAGCTTCCCTCCTTCTTCCTCCTCTAGCGCCACCATTAACCCCAACCTTGGAGCTTTCCAACCTCCTTCCTCCTTCGCTCCTCGGTTGAAATTGGCTGAAGGCTTCGTCTCCCCTCGTTGTCACCATTCTCCCCATCAAAGGAAGCGGTTCATCCACCTCTTCTTTGCTCCAAAATCCAATGCTGCCTCCTCCTTCTTCAAGTTCGGCGAGCACGTCGTTGACCTCCTCTCTCACGCTCCGACCTCCTCTCCTCCTCTCAGGTACTCTTTTATCTTCTCCTCTCTCTATAGGTTAGTTTCCCCCTTTTTAGGTTTAGGATCCACCGTCCTACACACCGGTCTGCATCATCTTCCTCACGGGCGGCGAGTTCTTCGACCAAACTCCGACGACCACGCCTCGCCACCTCAAGCCGCCTCCCATTTTGTCGAGCACCCCACAAGCTTCCCCTCGATGAGAGCATCAAAACCCCTCAAGCAATTTGGGGTTTCGACACCGCCAACCCCTCACCGGACTCACCTCGCCGCCATCGCCACCGTCTTCGTTGAGGTCGCTGGCCCATCCTTGACCTCCTCGCAATGAATTGTCACCGCCAACACCTCCAGTGCTCCACGGTGAACGTCCCTGCCCTCTTGGTTGAGAGTTTCGACACCTCCATCGCTAAGACGTCTGCCACCGTTGAACCCATCATCCTTGACAACACCCCTCACGGTTCAGCCATCCGCAAGCTCCCAAGCTTTGCGGGAAGCTACTAGAAGGCGCGAGGAATCTCTTGCAACCTCCAGTGGGTCACGTCGTGCCTCGAGGAGCAAGACTGAACTTCGCCAGCAACCTCCTCCAAGGCTTCTGCTGTCAACGTAAGGAGGAAGAAGGAGGAGAGCAGGGACCTATCTAAAAGAAAAGGAAATCCTAGGGACCTCCTCACAAGGTACATGGACCCAATTGTAAATTTGTAGGGACCAAAAATCAAGACAGTCAATATTTTTTTTTAATTTCCAAGGATTAATGTGCAATATCTTTAGAATATTATTTGATTTGTCTTGATTATTAAGCATTTAGAGTTTTCACTACATTATCTCATCAGTTAGGCATTATTGAATTATTTAGTGCTATATCATAATAAATTTATTTTACTTAATCAAGAAATCTACAAAAATTGAAATTAGGGTGCAAAATTAATTTCTCAATGAATTATTTACATACTTAATTACAAATTGGTGGATTGCATCTTTGTTATTTGAAATTCAATGGTCCTAGTGCTTGTCCTTTAACTTTATTAAACTAGAATGCCCGTAATTAAAAGCTAAACTTTCTGCGTCTAGTTTCTGAGTTTAATTCTGTGACATTTAAATAGTGGTAATTGCACATTAATTACTCCCAGAGACGACCTCGGATTTCTCTTTTAATTTGAATTATAAATTTAAATGTTTGATTCGCTTTGATCGACTATACTATGACGCAACAATTTTAAAATATGATCTAGGCGAGGAAGCATTTAACAACGATTTTTCTCATCGCCTTGTAAAAAAATGCCAATGATTAATTCGTCGCAATGTAGGAAGAATAAAAAATTTTATTAATCATCTTTTAAAACACTCCATTGTATCATACTTATAATTTATGTTGATTACCTATAAAATAAAAATTTATTTTACAATATCTACTAAAACATTCCTCACAAATTGAAATTTTCCAATGAAAACTTTATAGAAAATATACCTAAAATATTGTGGAGAGGTTTCACACAAACAAGTCAAACAACAAGCTACATACCTTTATAAACCTTTTGAGAATTTATGTACCTAAAAAAAAACGTAGCTAAACTTCTATAGAAATGAACAAAAAGTAGTGTCTAAAACATGAAGGTAATTGTAGTCCATAACAAGACAAAACACAATTCAATGCTTAGATGTCTAACTGTAACCTATCCACGAATGATCCTTGCAACCTATCCTTGAATGATCCTTGCAGCCTATCCACACTTAGTCCTTGTAGTATCTTGCCACTGATCTGACAATTGCATGTGTGGAAGCTTTAATAAAAAAGAAATAGAGAAATGTCATCAATAAGGAAGATATGAAACTTAAGACTTTTAATGTACTATTACATGATTTGGAAACAAAAAAACAAAAATAAAAATTTTCAAGTGAAGAAAAATAATCATCGTCAATTTCATCTGTAAATAGAACAATGTTACTGCCCATAGAATAACACTAGAGAAATGAGGTCCAAATGATGCCACTCCAACGAAAATGGCTATAATGTTCTCATTTTTCACACTGTACAAACTGTAGATTTGGTCCTTCGCTATCGAATTGAACTCTGCATTCCTTCGCAATGTTCAAACAGTTATCCAAATTCACTTTCTTTCCAGATTAATTGCTCATGCCAAAGTAAAGCCAAATTCTGAACTTGTAGCTTCAATTGGAAGGGGGCTACTAATCAAAAGCATTGAATAGCAGAGAAAAATACAAGAATGGGGAGCAGCTTCGAAAAGCGACTAGAGCATTCCTTCACGAATATATTAAAAACTTGGCCTTCTAACATGGGGGGTATAATGGAGACAGGATCCAAGTGCTGGAGCTAAATAGATAAGGAAAGACTTGGTTCGAATTTAGGGATGAATTATTGTGGCCTTCCATGTTTTTTTGAACTAGAGATCTGATTTTCTCTTGCTTTAGGAAACCAAGCTCAAGGACTTGGATATTAAAAGAAATATTGGGGGTAGCCTTTTTCATGGTTTTCTTAAGATTGATTCTGTAGGCAGATTTAGTGGAATGCTTATTGCCTAAAGTGATAGTAATTTTTGTTTGAATTCGCTCAATTGTGGCAAATGGGTCCTAACTGGTTGCTTTACAAGGATTTCTGATGGTCTGCAAATAGCGCTCACAATGGTTTTTGGACCTTGTGAAGATGCATCCAGGGTAGAGCAATGGGAGGAACTACAGCTAGCATCTGCCTGAAGGACATGGCTCTAGAGAGCAATGGGAGGAGCTACAGCTAGCATCTGCCTGAAGGACTTGGCTCTAGAAACTAAGGCTATGGCTAATTACATATAAGGACATCTAGGAGAAAAGAGAGGGCTAGAGGTGCTGCTACTTTAGATCAGCTTGAAGATGTAAGGGATTTGACACCCTCAGAGGCAGAGGATATATAAAATGAAGTTGTAGGTTGCTGTGCAACTTGAAAACTAGTGTCTTGTTCTTCTTGTTACTCATTTTCGAAGAGACTACTCATTAAATGAGTGGATTATTCAGGGTGCTCCATCGTTGACATGGCTGATGGGAGTTTACCCCACAAAATCAACCTTGCTTGGCAGGTAGAGTTATTGCTTGATGATTTCTTTCAATTTTCCTTATTTCAGGAAGATATTGCTGATAACTACTTTTGAGATTAACTCAAAGGTTAAATATAACTACTAAGTTAAATACTTTAACTACTGAGTTTATGATGATTAACTACTGAGTTAAAATATTTAACTACTGTTGTTGCCAGCTGTTAAACAACAGAGATTAACTAATTGAGCCAAAACTACTTTTGTGAACTATTTGATTGCCTAATTATTTCAAAGAACAGTAACTGCCACATATAAGAAATATGCCTAAAACCCCTTGTGAAAGAAAAGGAAGAAGAAATAAAGAAAAGAAACTAAAAGAAAACGTGCCTGCTGAAATAGTGGATCTATAGATGATGACCAATGTTGTTGGGTGTGCAATTTTGATAAAGGGAGAGGAACTTAATGGGAAAAATGCTGGAATTGATGGAATTGGGAGAGAAGTTGCAAAATTGGGGAGAAAATCCCATTCAAACAACATATTTGTATACCAAGCCAGTGAAATTGGTTATTCAAGTTTGGAAGCAAAATGGATTTTTTGCTGGTTTTTTTTAGATATTGGTATTAGTATGTCTCAAAGCTAGGAAGAATTGAATTTTTATTTTGATTAATGACAAAGTTATCAGTGTTTTGTTCTTTTTGTTACTCATTTTGGAAGAGATGACTTGGTAAATGAGTGGATTATTCAGGGGCTCCATCGTTGTCATGGCTAATGGGAGTTTACCCCAAAAAATTAGCCCTGCTTGCCAGGTAGAGTTATGATCAACACATCCCTTTTTGGATTAGGTAGCATTTTGATGATGGTGATGTGATAGTCATGCCATTTTTAATTTATTCTACCTTTATCTTGGTTACTCTTTTTAGTCTGGGAAGCTATGAAAATCTAAGATGAATGGTGTGCGGTTGGTCTTAAGAGGGACCATAATGTTTGTGTAATCTTACAAAGGTGTAAATCAATTTTGGTAATTCTTGGCTTTGTATTTTAACATGTGCTGAATTTTTGCCAGAAAAGCCACAAAATCAACAAGCTCTCTTTTGGAAAACAGTTTCCTAGTGTTGTCAATCCACTTGATGGGTAATCTGGTCCACTAATCATTTGGTTGTAGTTTTCTTTTCTTAAGGTTACTCTGGCAAACTCAAGGATTATAAAACTTAGGTCTGTCTTGTGAACTTCAGTGTAAAATGGATGCAGGTTTCAAATTTTGTGAGAATGTTTTAGTACTTTGTTAAGGTAAAGTGTTTATCTAGTTGTTTGATAAGTGTATCAATGTGTATTGAAAAATACTCTTGAGATATAGTTATTATTCTGTTTTATCTTTATCCAGTTCTTTGATAAGTTATTTTTTCCTATCCATATCTACCTTCCAACCCTACCTCATGTAAGCATTTTTTACTGTAAATTTGGGGTACAATTTTAAAGTGTGGTCCCTTCACCTTAATATGTTGGCTGCTTATGCCCTTTCAACAGGGAAGGGATACGAAAGTTGGCAGGTTTGGAGTATATAAAGACCTAAGTTCTGTTTCCTCATTCTGCCCGTATGCTTGCAAGCAGTCACTTTTCTTGTTGCTGCTAGAAGGTAGTAGAAGGTTAGGTCTCCATGCGTTTAACTCTAAATTTGGCATGAATATCTCCTTTCAGAACATTTTAATTTTTGAATTAACACATTCTAAGTCTATTATTATTTTGCTTTAGGGAGTATAAGATTCTCAATCTACTTGAATTCAATAGCAAGCAAACGAGAATGTCAGCTATTGTGTAGGATGTCACTAAAACCTTATTTTGTTGGAGTGTGAGAGGTGCAACTAGAAAGTGGAAACAATTTGAGGAATATGACAAGAGTAGAACCCATATTGACAAGGTTAACTGAGCTAAAGAAAGTACCTATAGCTTTGAAAGATACTTCAGAAGTGATCTTGAAAGGGTTTGTTGAGAAGCCTGCAGAGGTAATTTTAAAAATAAGAAAAGAAAGTTTGCTGAGAGATAGATACAAAAAATTCTAAAAGCACAGCAAGAAAACAATTGAAAACAACTAATAATAATAATAATAATAAGATAAAGAACAGTGCCCAGCCAACCAACAAAGCATTGACTCAGCCAACTAACAAAGCATGGAAACTCTAGCACCAGAAATTTAAATCACGTGGATATTTTTTTCTAAGTAACATAAGAGAACTCTAGTCTTCTCAATAAGTAAAAAACAAATGAGTATTGACAATTGGGAGAGCCAGTCCTTCCATTTTCAAAGTAGGAGGTCACACTGTTATTCTTTGACAACAATTCCACTGGTTTTTGAAGAAATTACCAAGCTACAGGCACATATCTCCTTGTGAAAGGCCAAATGTGTGACCAATATAGCCTTTTTTTTCTTCCAAAAAGGCCAATGTGTTTGGTTTATGAGTATCTACTTAGGACAAATTACATCTCTTTGGGTATGTTGTAATACATAATCTTATCAACAATCTTGATAATTGTGTTATTTGTAATCCAAGCATGAACTCTGCCACTTTTTTTTATCTACGTGTAGAATACTCAATTGTTTTCACTGACTCAGGTTCAGTAATAATATGTTCCTTTCAGTGCCCTTCCATGGACACCATGAAATTGCTGAACCATAGGAAATAGGTGGTGCCAATAAGCTTTGTATCTTCAAACATCCCTGGCGATGCATGGCCGGTACTATAAGTATAAAGACTCTATACTACTCTCGAGGCCGCAGACAAGTGAATATTTAAGATGATCTAGTGTTATAACCCTGGCATCAAACATCGTTTAAGACGTCTGGGAATTGGTTCAGACGTCTGGAAGCATTCCCAGATGTTTGAAATTTAATTTTTTCGGCGTACGGGTTCGCGTTTGCGTGCGCAGACTGAACCGCCGCCCTCCTTCTTCTCTTTCCTTCCTCCCTGCAGGCGCAGCCACCTTTTTCTCTCTCTCTCCCCACGGTAGCCTTCAAATACCCCCCTCTCCTCTCCCTCACTCCACCACCCTCTTCGTCTTCTTCCTGTCAGCGAGAGAGTGAGCAAGCGAGGGCAGCAGCAGCTGCTGCTGTGAGTGCGTGGGGAGGAGGGGCTGCTACGAGAGGGAGAGAGCTAGATCGCGAGGGTGCAAGCTCGCCGGAGTAGCCAGGGCCGGCCGGCGGGTGAGCAGCAGGAGCGTGGTGTTGGGGAGGAGCTACTGCAGCTCATGCAGCAGGCGAGAGTGGCGCGGCACGGCCGTGCGCTGCAAGCGGAGGGCGAGGAGGTCCTGATTCTGGGAAAATTTCTCAGAATCAGACGTCTGGACATACGTCCAGACGACGCAGGAGACGTCTGGAGGAAGGTCTAGACGTTTGAAAGGTACGATATTTTTCCTCCCCTTCTTCTTTCGCGTGTACGGCCATGCAGCCGTTCCGCCGAAGGGTTCTACTTCGTTCTATGTTGAGGATGGTCGCATATGGGTGCAGGTCTCGTTCGGGAAGGGGCAAGGGCATGCCCTCCTACACAGATCAGACGTTTGGGAACAACACCAGACGACGGAAAGGGTCTCCAGACGTCCGGAGTGACAGTCGGACGTTTGGAAACTAAGTCCAGACGGTTCAGCGGGATTCTGGATGTCTGAAGAACCGCTCAGATCAAGGTATGACCTGAGCCATCGTTTAAGACATCTGGAAGATGTTCTAGACGTCTGATTTTGGGCAGACTTGTCGTTTTTGACCTGTTTAGGGTCCGTTCAATTTCCGTTTTCTGCGTTTCAAGTTTTGTTCTTCTCAGATTTAGTTCATTTACCTATTTACAGTAATTGTATCCTGTTCTGAGTAGCTCCTTGTAATTGATCCTTGTGTTAGGACCCCGTTCCGTTGAGGCTCTGGGGGTTGCGGAGGCACGCGGGCTTGCCAATCACGCCTCCAGTACTCTCGATTTTGCAGGTAGAGTGACCCCTTTAATTATTTATCAGAAATTATGCACTTGTGAAATAATTAATTGATTCTAGGGTATTGAATGAATCTTAGGACTGAAAAACTAGATTGAATGATAGATCCTAGGGTATGGCATGAATCCTAGGACTGAGAAACTAGATTGAATGATAGATCCTAGGATATGGCATGAATCATAGGACTGGAAAACTAGATTGAATATATATATTGCAGTCTTGGAAAAGTAGAAAGGAAAACGATAACTGCCTATAATTGGTTAACAGTTGCCTATTTATGAATGGATAATTACTGTTGAGAACATAGGCTATATGAATATAAAGCTGAAATGATGAAACCTAAATTGGCTGAGTTAAAGAAAAAAAATGAGCTTGAACCTTACGGGGAATTAGGAGTAGAGCTCCTAAGAAGTGAATGGAATAGAATTTGGGAAGTGAGCTGACCCTTGAGTACGGAGTACCAAGGGGAGCGACTGTCCCCCTGTTTAGTGCAGAGCGGAGCTAGCCGCTCCAGGGACCCGGGGTTAGGTCTGACCACTCTGTACCGACTTTTGGCTCTCGTGTACACAGTACTAAGGAGAGCTACTAGTGTAGGGAGAGCACTAGCCACCCCACGGGCCCTGGTGTTCTGCTAACCTCCTACACCGACTTGTTAGGCCTACTGGGCAAACCAGGGTAGTCAGGCGAGGGTGCGCGGACTGTGGAGGGGCAAGACCCCTGTTTAGTTACTGTGGAGGGGCTGGACCCCTGTTACTGAGAGGGCTCTGCCCTATACTGGTTCCGTGCTGTGCTTTGGGCGCACCTGTTAACGGAAACGACTGACCGCGTGCCAGTGTGGGGTAGCTACCCATGCGTTTATCGTGCTTGCCGTAGTCACCGTTACGTCTGTCAGCGACCTTGGGGTGGTTGACTGAGGGTAGGACCACCACGGGGGACTCTCCTGGCAAGGGGAGCACCACGTGTTACTTCTACTTTTCAGAAAAGACTGCAATCAAGATCGTTTCCACGAGAAACATTCAAGATCAAGAGAAAGATCTGATGAATAATTCAATAATGAGTAAATGGAAAAATAAAGAAAGAATTTAAAAAATATAACAGTTACTGTCCACCTTACTGTTCTTCTTAGCTTTTGGTTGCCACTCTATTCAGCGTTTCGCTGACATGTCACCTTTGTCACCCTTTCAGGACCAAGTGTTGAGCAGCTAGAGCCGGCGGCTGCAGAGGGAGCTGGGCCTAGTAGATCCCAGTAGTTTTACTTGTGTAATACCTACTGTACTTTTCCTTCTGTTGTAGTGAGTATTTTCTGTTACCACTGTATTCTTTTATTGTAAGCATCATGTTTATGTACCTGTTTATTTCTTTACTATTATGGTGGTGTATACTGTAGTAGTTCTTTTCTTTACTGCTGTATTTTTTTACGCTGACATGTCACCTTTGTCACCCTTTCAGGGCCAAGTGTTGAGCAGCCAGAGCCGGCGGCTGCAGAGGGAGCTGGGCCTAGTAGAGCCCAGTAGTTTTACTTGTGTAGTACCTACTGTACTTTTCCTTCTGTTGTAGTGAGTATTTTCAGTTACCACTGTACTCTTTTGTTGTAAGCATCATGTTTATGTACCTGTTTATTTCTTTACTGTTGTGGTGGTGTATACTGTAGTAGTTCTTTTCTTTACTGCTGTATTTTGTTATGCTGACATGTCACCTTTGTCACCCTTTCAGGACCAAGTGTTGAGCAGCCAGAGCCGGCGGCTGCAGAGGGAGCTGGGCCTAGTAGAGCCCAGTAGTTTTACTTGTGTAGTACCTACTGTACTTTTTCTTCTGTTGTAGTGAGTATTTTCTGTTACCACTGTACTCTTTTGTTGTAAGCATCATGTTTATGTACCTGTTTATTTCTTTACTGTTGTGGTGGTGTATACTGTAGTAGTTCTTTTCTTTACTGCTGTATTTTGTTACTGCTAGTTATATACATGGTGAATGTGATTTATTTTACAGCTCTTTTGGTTACTTTCTCGTTGGACGATTGGGTCTTGGGATCAGTCGAGTCGGTTCGATTCTCGTGTCTCGTAGGGATTCGGGAATCGAGTTATAACATCTGGCAATCATGTTAAGAATGTGAAAGTGGATTGTTGCCTCAATCCAATTAGATGGCAAGATCACCATTCCTTGCTACACTGTGCTAATAGACAAGTAGCTAAAGTGTTGCATATCCATAGAATCCACTTAGAAAAATGATAAATGGAAATAACATCTCATTTCAGAAACACAAAGGTGGCCACGTCTAAAACTTGCCAAAAGAGAGAATAAAAAGGAAAGAACATATCACGGGCAGTAACATGCACAAAACCAGTGCCATAGTGGTAACCTACCAAAAATACCATATTAATTTTGATAAAAGCTTACCATTCAAAATGTTCCAACAAAATATTTTTTGACTAGAACCTACTATTGGCATTTTTGTGCCGCTAGTTGATGGATTCTTTGACAAATCGGAAACCTACAAACAAAAATTAAGATCATTAACAAGAAAATCACTTGATAAAAAATAATTCGTTACATATAAAAGTATAAAATACTTACTTCATTATTTACCTCAAAAGGATTAGAAAATCCTACAAATTGTTGAAAAAAATTCATTCTCTTCTCCTGTGATAGCACCAAAAATAAATAAATAAAAGAAAAATAATCTTTTCACATAAAGACATCAAATAATCAAGTAGATAGCAAATAAGCATACAAGTATTATGAAACATGCCTGCAAATGTCTCATATTTTCCATAGATTACCCACCCATATTTTGGCATAAGATTGCGATGAGCAATTTGTTTTGAATCTTTAGATTTTTCATTGTCTCTTGCATCTCTCTCATTTGCAACTTTATCGATTCTATCTCTACATTCTCAATTGTATTCCTAACAATAATACGATACCCTTTATGTTGTAAAGATCTTACTCCTAAGACATACCCTTTAGGTCTATCTCATTTGTGCACTCCAAAAACTTCATTGCAGACTTCGGTCTCAACAACACCATTAGATGATTCTGAATTAGATAAACATTCCTGTACTAGCTTTCTTGCAATTTCTTATATGATTAAGTAGTAAAAATCATCATAATGAATGGCTCTACATAAAACATAAAACATCAAACATAAACAAATATAACCAAAATTATTTCATTAATGCCATACCACTTTCTCTCTTGAAATATCATTGATAAACACTGGTATCCCTTCATCATTCTTGCTTTTCTTGGTATGTGTGATCTTAAAAAATTCAATCTTACCAGGATCTCATCCATTATCTTTATGCTTTATATAGATCAAGAAAATCAAACATATAAGAAGATAGTTAATTTTTATTCAGCATTAAAGAATAAGAAAAAGAGAGCAAGCATACGAATTCCTTTTTCTTCCTAGCATAGCTCTTGGAACTAGTTGTATGTAGATTAGTCCCACGATCCAAAGCTACTTGCTTTGCCAACTTACCAACATTTGAATGCTTATGTAATATACAACTTCCTCATTATTTGTTATGATTTTTTTCAAATAAAGGGGAAAAAAACACAATCTTAACTTTTTTATTATAAATTGTGAATAAAACATTACTTTACTCTTCTTTGAGAACCAGTGTTACGACCCGGTTCCCGAATCCCTACAGGACATGAGAATTGGACCGACTCGACTGATCCCAAGACCCAGTCGTCCAACGAGAAAGTAACCAAAAAGCAGTAAAATAAACCACATTCACCATGCAAGCAACTAACAATAACAAAAATACAGCAGTAAAGAAAGGAACTACTACAGTACACACCACCACAACAGTAGAGGATTAAAAACAGGTACAAAAATATGAAGTTTACAATAAAAAAGTACAAAAGTGTAACAAAATACTCACTACTACAGAAATGGGTACAACACAAGTACAACTACTGGGCTCTATTAGGCCCAGCACCCTCCGCAGTCGTAGGCTTTGGCTGCTCAACATCTGGACCTGAAAAAGGTGGTAAGTACGACACGTCAGCGAAACGCTGAGTAGAGTGGCAACCATGTAACGAATGTGTGCCCCAGACGTACCGACTCGACTAATCCCAAGACCTAGTCGTCCAACGAGGAAGTAACCAAAAGACAGTAAAATAAACCACATTCAGCATGAATATAACTAACAGTAAGAAAGTACAGCAGTAAGGAAAGAAACTACTACAGTAGGTACCACCACAACAGTAAAACAACATTTATCATATAGCAAGAACTGCAGGTAAAGAAGGTACAGCGGAAACAAAAACTACTCACTAGAACAGAAACAAAAAGGGGTACAAAAGGCTGTGGTAACTCTACTGGACCCTACTCGGCCCAGCGTCCTCTGCAGCCGCCGACCTTGGCTGCTCAACACCTGGTCCTGAAAAAGGTAACGAGTGTAACACGTCAGCAAAACGCTGAGTAGAGTGGCAAACTAACTAAAGGCAACAGTAGAGTGTACAGTAGCTGTTATGTTCTATTACTTCCTTTATTCACATCTTTCAATTTTTCTCACTATTTCATTTATTTCTCAGATCCTTTACTTGATCTTGAATGTCCTCGTGGGAACGATCTTGATTGCAGTCTTTTCCAAAAGTAGAAGTAGCACGTGGTGCTCTCCTGGCCGGGAGAGTCCCCCGTGGTGATCCTACCCTCAGTCAACCACCCCAAGGTCACTGACAGACGTAACGGTGACTACGGCACGCGCGATAAACGCACAGGTAGCTAGCCCGCACTGGCACGCAGTCAGTCGTTTCCGTTAACGGGTGCGCCCAAAGCACAGCACGGAACCAGGGCAAAGCCCTCTCAGTAACAGGGGTCCAACCCCTCCATAGTAACCAAACCGGGGCCTTGCCCCTCCACAGTCCGCGCACCCTCGCCTGACTACCCTGGTTTGCCCTAGTGGGCCTAACAAGTCGGTGAAGGAGGCTAGCAGAACCCCGGGGCCCGTGGGGTAGCTAGTACTCTCCTAACACTACTAGCTCTCCTCGGTACTACGTACACGAGGGCCAACAAGTCGGTACAGAGCGGCCAATCCTAACCCCGGGTCCCTGGGGCGGCTGGCCCCACTCTGCACTAAACAGGTACAGGTACTTCCCTTGGTACTGCGTACCCAAGAGACAGTACAAACTACATCTCAGTTCCATTCCTTTTTCTTTCCAGGAGTTCCACTCCTAATTCCCCGTAGGGTTCCAGCTCTTTATCTCAGAACATCATATGTTTCACTTTCCAGATTCACGTTCTCAAAATCCATGATCTCAAACATGTTTCTTTATTCATAACAGGCAGCTGTTAATTCAAATTACAGGCAGCTTTATATTTCTTTCCATTTTTCCAAGACTGCAGTATTATACATTCCACTAGTTTTTCCATCCTAAGATTCATGCCACATCCTAGGATCTAGCATACAACTAGTTTTACAGCCCTAGGATTCATGCATCACCTAGGAGCTATCATTCCATACATTTCTCATTCTTAGGATTCATGCAATGTCCTAGATTCTAGTTATGGTTCCATACTTTAACAGATTTTAAAAATAACTTAAGCCACTCTACCAGGTACAACGGGAGTAATGGGGGCGTGATCGGGAATCCCGCGTGCCTCCGCGACTCTCAAGACTGCAACCGAACGAGGTCCTATCACAAGGATCAAACACAAGGAGTGTCTCAAAATAATGTATAGCTACTGTAGACGGGTAGAGGAATTAATTCTGAAACGAACGCAACTCGAATCGCGGAAAACGGAGCCCAAACGGGCCCTAAATGGGTCGAAAAAGACGATACTGTGCAAAATCAGACGTCTGGAACTCCTTCCAGACGTCTTAAAAAGTGGATCAGAGAATTACCTGTTCAGCGTGGTTTCCCAGACGTCCAGAAGTCTGCGGGGACGTCTGCCTAGATCCCAGACGTCCGATGGTCCATCCGGACGTCTGGAGATCACTCCCGCCGTCTGGTACAATTTCCAGAAGTCTGATTCGCAAAGGATGGCGAATCAGCGAACCTGCGCACAGCCAACCCCCCTCCCTCAGTACGGTCGGTCGAGAAGAAGGAAGAAGAAAGCGGAAAGTCACCTTTCAGACGTCTGTATGATCTTACAGACGTCGACCTTGCCGTCTGGCTATCAACCCAGACGTCTGATTCTGGAAATTTTTCCAGAATCAGAACCCTGCTCGGCCTCCGCTCGCGACGCCGCCCGCGTCGCACCTCGCGCGTCTGTTGCTCAGCCCGCAGCAGGTCCCTCTCCGCGTCGCTCCGCACCCCCCGCGGCCTCCGTCGGCCGGCCAAGCCGCTCCGGCGAGCTCGCCGTCACGGCAGAGCTCCGCCTCGCACGCCGCACCTCCGCGCTCACTGCGGCCGCCGCTGCTGCCCTCGCGTACGCTCGCTCTCGCGCACAGGAAGGAGAAGAAGGAGGAGACGGTGGAGACGGGAGGGGAGGCGCGCCCCTTTTAACGCCGCGCGGAGAGGAGAGAGAGAAGGCGGCAGGCCGCCTGCAGCCACAGAGAAAAGAGGGAATATGCGGTCTGCGCGCTCAGGCGCGCAGGCGACTCGCGTGTGTCGAAAATAACGGATTTCCAGACGTCTTGAAACTATCCCAGACGTCTTATCAGACATCTGGTTGTGATCCAAGACGTCTTGTCCGACATCTGAGCCACCTCCCAGACGTCTTAAAATATGTTTGGGGCACACATTCGTTACAATATAACAAACTCAAAGGAAGTTTCGTCCCCGAAACTTGCGCCAACTAGGGTGCGGGAAAAAGATGTCCAAATAACCATAACAAACTCAAAGAGGACCGAAGCCGATCCGAAAAGACGTACCCGCGAAAAGCTCTGGGTACCGCTCCCGCATTGCCGCCTCAGGCTCCCAGGTAGCCTCCTCGTACCGCTGGCTCCTCCACAAAACCTTTACCAGGGGTACTTGCTTTCGTCTCAACCTGCGGATGGCTCGGTCTAGGATCTGCACTGGCCGCTCGGGGTAGGTCAGGTCGTCGCTCACCTCGACGCTCTCGTGACTCAGTACGTGGCTGGGATCGGCTACGTACTTCCTGAGGTTGGACACGTGGAACACGTCGTGCACACCAGAAAGCTGCGGGGGAAGGGCAAGTCTGTAAGCAACGGGTCCAACCCGCTCCAGGACCTCGAAGGGCCCCACGAACCTCGGCGCGAGCTTCCCTCTCACCCCAAACCGCTGTAAGCCCTTCATGGGCGAAACACGAAGGAAGACGTGGTCCCCAACCTCGAACTGCACCTCTCTGCGTCTGCGATCTGCGTAGCTCTTTTGTCTGCTCTTGACAGTGCGGAGTCGTCTGTGGATCTGCTCAACTACCTCCTGACTTTGCCGGATCAACCTGGGGCCAACCTCCCACTTGGTCCCCACCTCAACCCAACTCAAGGGTGCCGTGCATTTCCGTCCGTACAGAGCCTCGTAGGGAGCCATGCCGATGCTCGAGTGATAACTGTTGTTGTATGCAAACTCCGCTAGGGGCAGGTGCTCCTCCCAAGAGCCCCTCCAGTCTAGTACACAGGCACGCAAAAGGTCCCCGGTTTGGTTACTGTGGAGGGGTTGGACCCCTGTTACTGAGAGGGCTCTGCCCTGGTTCCGTGCTGTGCTTTGGGCGCACCCGTTAACGGAAACGACTGACCGCGTGCCAGTGCGGGCTAGCTACCTGTGCGTTTATCGCGCGTGCCGTAGTCACCGTTACGTCTGTCAGTGACCTTGGGGTGGTTGACTGAGGGTAGGATCACCACGGGGGACTCTCCCGGCCAGGAGAGCACCACGTGCTACTTCTACTTTTGGAAAAGACTGCAATCAAGATCGTTCCCACGAGGACATTCGAGATCAAGTAAAGGATCTGAGAAATAAATGAAATAGTGAGAAAAATTGAAAGATGTGAATAAAGGAAGTAATAGAACATAACAGCTACTGTACACTCTACTGTTGCCTTTAGTTAGTTTGCCACTCTACTCAGCGTTTTGCTGACGTGTTACACTCGTTACCTTTTTCAGGACCAGGTGTTGAGCAGCCAGGGTCGGCGGCTGCAGAGGACGCTGGGCCGAGTAGGGTCCAGTAGAGTTACCACAGCCTTTTGTACCCCTTTTTGTTTCTGTTCTAGTGAGTAGTTTTTGTTTCCGCTGTACCTTCTTTACCTGCAGTTCTTGTTATATGATAAATGTTGTTTTACTGTTGTGGTGGTACCTACTGTAGTAGTTTCTTTCCTTACTGCTGTACTTTCTTACTGTTAGTTATATTCATGCTGAATGTGGTTTATTTTACTGTCTTTTGGTTACTTCCTCGTTGGACGACTAGGTCTTGGGATTAGTCGAGTCGGTCCGGTTCTCGTGTCTCGTAGGGACTCGGGAACCGGGTCGTTACAAACCAGCTAGCTAAGAGAAATAGTAAAGGTGGATAGGTAGCTGTTGTTTTCAATTTCTTTCTTTATTTCACTAACTATTCTTTCTTTCATCACTTTGTTTATTTATCAAGTCTTTTTCTTGATCTTGAATGTTCCTCGTTGGAACGATCTTGATTGCAGTCTTTTCCGAAAAGTAGAAGTAGCACGTGGTGCTCTCCTGGCCAGAAGAGTCCCCCGTGGTGGCCCTACCCTCAGTCAACCACCCCAAGGTCGTTGGCAGATGTAACGGTGACTACGGCACGCGTGATAAACGCACGGGTAGCTATCTTGCACTGACACGCGGTCAGTCGTTTCTGTTAACGGGTGCACCCAAAGCACAACACGAAACCAGTATAGGGCAGAGCCCTCTCAGTAACAGGGGTCTAGCCCCTCCACAGTAACCAAACAGGGGTCTCGCCCCTCCACAGTCCGCTCACCCTCGCCTGACTACCCTGGTTTGCCTAGTGGGCGGTGTAGGACGGCTAGCTGAACCCCGAGCCCCATGGGGTGGCTAGCTCCCTCCCTACACTAGTAGCTCTCCCCGGTACTGTGTACGCGAGGGCCAAGAGTCGGTACAAAGTGGCCAGACCTAACCCCAGGTCTTAACTCTAGGGTGGCTGGCTCTGCTCTGCACTAAGAGGTAACATGTGCTTCCCTTGGTATCACGTACCCAAAGGACAACACACTTTCCCATTCACTTCTCCAGTTCCATTCTATTTTTTTCCAGGAGCTCTACTCCTAATTCCCCGTAGGGTTCATGCTCATGTTCCTCAGGCCAAGCCATACTAAGTTTTATCTTTCAATTTTATTCGCATATAGCTTGTGTTTTCAACATTCAATCTTTCTTTTCCAATTTATATACAAGCAGCTTGTATTTAATTTCAAACAACCGAAATTACATGTAGCAGTTACTAACAATAGTACTCTTTATTTCACAGGCAGTTGTTATCCAATTAC
The DNA here is from genome assembly GCA_037157565.1 of Thalassia testudinum. Lineage (NCBI taxonomy): Eukaryota > Viridiplantae > Streptophyta > Magnoliopsida > Alismatales > Hydrocharitaceae > Thalassia > Thalassia testudinum. The sequence goes on from JAZHRO010000002.1 coordinate 48,297,583, forward strand.
AGGCAATCATTATCTACACATTGCAAGACTGCATTTCAGGCATTTAATACAATCGTTCCAGGGTTTCTAGTCCTAGGATTCATGCCATACCTTAGGATCTATCATTCAATCTAGTTTTTTTTCTGGTCCTAGGATTCATGCCATACCCTAGTATCTATCATTCAATTTAGTTTTTTTAGTCCTAGGATTCATGCCATACCCTAAGATCTATCATTTATTCCAGAGATGCAGTTAAGTTTGTAATTAACTAAGGGACGCCACTCTACCTGCAAAATCGGGAGTAATGGGGGCGTGATAGGCAAGTCCACGTGCCTCCGCAACCCCCAAGTCCGCAATAGAACGAGGTCCTAACACAAGGATCGACCACAAGAAACCACTCAGAATAGGATAAAAGTATTTCAAACAAGTAGAGGAACTTATTCAGAGAAGAACGGAATCTTAAATGCGGAAATCAGACCTCGAACGGACCCTAAATGGGTAAAAAATGACAACTCTGACTCAAATCTAACGTCTGGAACATCTTCCAGACGTCTTAAAATGGGTCCAGGTCCATACCTCACTCTATGCTACTCCTCAGATGTCCAGAGATCCTGCTGAACCGTCTGGACCTAGTTCCAGACGTCCGAAGGGATAGGTCCAGACGTCCAACTATCCCTCCGGACGTTTGGAGACACTCTCCGCCGTCTGGTGCCTTGCCCAGATGTCTGAACCGCGTGGGAAGGCATGTCTTGCGCCTTCTCGAAGCTAATCCTGCACGCGCACGCGAAAACTCTTAAACATGGCATGCTACAGAGTTTCAACAGAACGGCCTGCATGGCCGTATCCGCAAAAAGGAAGGTATAGGTGCAGTACGTACCTCTCAGTCGTCTGGAGCTCCCTCTAGATGTCGTCCACGTCATCTGGATGTAGGTCCAGATGTCTGATTCTGGGAAAAATCCCAGAGTCAGGACCTCCTTCGTCTTCTTCCTGCTGCGCGCGACCCTGTCGCGCAGCTGCTCGTCCGCTGCTCTGCTGCAGCAGCATCGGGCAAACCTCCCCGAGACACACTCCGCCTCGCGCACGCCAGCCGACCTCGAGCTGCTCCGACAAGCTCTCTCTCTCTCACGGCTCGTGCGCTCTCTTCTCTTCCATCTCGCTGCTCTTCTTCTCTCCGCCGCTGCACTCGGCTGCAGCAACTCGCTACTCTTGCTCTCACCCTCGCTGGAAGAAGAAGGGGGGAAGGATGGATGTGGGATGGCGTGAGGGAGAGGTGGGGGTATAAGTAGCCGTGAGGGGGAAAAGGTTCTACAGTCGGTGTGGGTAGAGAAAGAGAAGAAGGCGACTGGGGTTCAGTCTGCACGCGGCATGCGCGCAGACTTGTGGTCGTACGCACGCAAAAATAAATTTCCAGATGTCTGGGAAGGTGTCCAGACGTCCGAGCAGACGTCTGGACCAACTCCCAGACGTCTTAAAAGGGTTTGGTGGCACGGGTCTTAACAACCAGTATTCAACCAAATGCTTCTATTGCCCAGCTTCAACATGTTCAGGAACACGACTAATGATTTATTTTTAAAATGGAACTAAAAATTAATTTTAAAAATATATTTTAATTTCGAAAAAAAGAGTACTTATAAAATTATTTTTTGATAGAAATATACCTGAAGCTTTTCAACTCTCTCTCAGGTGTGTCTTCTAATGTATCCTTTGGAACGTATTTAACTTTAAGGGAATGCTTGAATCCTCTCCATTTTTGACCAAGTGATTCGAAAATCCAAGTATCCTCGTCAACATTTTCAGGAAATAGAAATTTCATCTATAAACAGAAATAGATCACAATTATAATATGAATACAACAAGAATAAAAAGAAAGATTGGTCAACACGATTTTCACTTTAAACACGTTTATCTCATATTCTTACCTTCACTTGGCTAATAAGATAACCACCATAGACCTTTTTGAGCACTCTCCAATCCTCATAGTCTAGCAGGCACATTGTTCCATTGCGAGCGACAATGCCAAGCTAACTACTCAATATCCCAACCGCTTTATCCACAGGTTGAGCTAATTCATTACACTCAACAACCACCTTATGCCCATCAGGTAGTGACCACACATCTTTAGCATATGTGAGTCCTCTTCTTATTCTCACAATTCCATTTTCATCTATCGGTTAATAGAACTAGATAGATTTTTTTTTAAAATAAACTAAAGATTTCATTATAAAATCAATTCATAAAACATGAAATTTACACATTTTCATGCATGTCATCCCCAGGGTCTAGTATTTTTGGTTGCTCTTGTTCTCTTGGAATGTTAGTTGAATTAGATGGTTCTTCATTGACTACTTTGCCCTATGATTGTGATTCAGGTATATGGCATCTATTGAAAGTTCTTGATCGAGCCATAAAGTATGCCTAAGTAGTATTTAAAACATTATAAAGTTAGTGATAGTAATATTAACCATCTAAAATAAAAAGAAATGTACTAGGACGCTAATCATATTAAAATCCATGTTGCAATTATTTTGAATTACCTAAAATTTGCAAGAAATGAGTGGTATTCTTTGGTGCCAACAGATTGACATCAAATGAAGTAATTAGTCGGTACTGCCAACAATATAAGGATTGTATCCTCATCAGCTTGATTACCAAAAAATATTGATTATATATAATTTATTTTAGTACAGTTTGTGCTCTTTGACAACATCAATGACTTTACCACCAAAATAAGTTTCAATAAAAACCACAGTTGCTAATAACATTTCTATCGAAGTTCAGAAATGAATAAGGAGCATAGTTTGCAAATCATTCAATAAAATGAAGTGATACTTTTTTAATAAAACAAAACAAACATAATAGATGTCAAACAAATGAAGAAACACTACCATACCCGAAAATGATGGAAAAACATAGGCATTAGAAATCGAATTAAGCCCCAAATCAGAAGAGAAAGTGAACCAAATCAATCATATTGGGAGTACTGGTGCATACAAGATACTCGGTATATTGTAACAATGCCTCAAACCAAAAAAAGAAAAAAAAACCCTACAATTAACATTGATGTTCAAAATCAGCAACACCCCTTTTTGTTCATTGCAGGTTCAGAGCACATTAGGTACACCCTTCCTTATTAAGGATGATAAACATGAGAAGTGTTAGAATAGACCAAAGGAAAATTGCAAGAGAAAAAGTTTAAGCCCAAAGGATATAAACTAAAATAGAGCCAACATAGTATCAAAAAAGGAGATGATAAAGGTGAAATGCAACTTAGTTTGTTGGTATCATTCTGAATAGGAAACAAAATAAAGAAATGTGATGGTTGAAGGTTTTGCAACACTTGCAGCTTCGACACCACCAAGGTTTTTGTCTAAAACTTTGTTTGCAAACTTATAGGAAGCCTCAAGATAATTACTAAATTATTTGTTTTTGATTGATACAAGGATATGCAACTTGTTTGGTTCTTGAAAAAGTCATTTATGGTCTGAAATCATAGAATTAGATGCCAGTTATCAAATTCATAAAACAATTGAACTTTTTATGTAACAACAAAAATCTGCAACTGAGTTTGCTGACAATGAGCACCCATGTAAAAAGCTCTAGATTGTGCTATCACGATGGATGGGAGAGTGGATCATTTTAGGTAGAAAATGACAACTAGGGGAAAAAAGAAATAACTTAATAGGTGAAAAGAACTACTGTTGGATTTGTTGCAGAATATTGCATTGCTGATTTTACTATCAAGCCTACAGTACAGTTAAAAACCTTACTAGGTCTCCTTGGGAAAATGACGTGTGAAGATTTGATTTAAAAGTAGTGGCATAAAGCAATAGTTGCCTTCCATGCACTCTCTAAGGATTACATGATCATTCAATTGCTCTACTTGTTGCAGGCAAACTAACTTGTCAACATCCTATATACATGTAATCAATCCATGTTTTGAATTCTTGTTGATGAGCCTCACATGCCTGCATTATAGATGCTATAAGTACTAAATTAGAACAAAGCTTTAAATGTGAATAATTCAAGCATAGAACATATTCCGATGTCGTTATTTATGATTTCTTCAATGGTGATATCCAGGTGCCAATATTTATGACTTGGCTATTTTTCTCGTAATCTTTCAACAATTGGACTAGATATCACTCCTTGGATGAAGTCTAAGATATGTGCCAATATACAAGTCATTAGTCATGGGAGAAGGCTTAGCCATGTGAAACATGAACCTCACATTGAAATCATACATACCATGCAAAATAATAATAATAAAGAATGAAATCATACATACCATGCAAAATTTTGACTTTAAAGTTTCAATCATTGTCATCTTCATCCCTTCTAATCTAGGTGCTACAATGGTCTAAGTCGTCAACTATTGTAACATTAGGCATGCAAGGATTATTTGAAATTGCATCTTCTTCTTCATTGTCATTTGAGATACCCATGTCAAACAAGTCTCTAGGCCTTGTAACAATAACATGATGCCATCCACTACTTTTGGGATCTTGAACATAGAATACTTGTCTTGCTTGAGTTAAAAATATGAATGGATCATCTTTTAGATGTTTCCCTATATGTATTAATTTAGAAAAGTTTACTAGAGTGCATCCATTTTGTATCTTCAATCCTCTACGAGATTTAACATCCACCCAATTACAACGAAAAAGGACAACCTTAACCTCTGAAGAGTAGTTTAACTCATAAATACCAGTGAGGGCACCATAATAAGGTAGGTCAGCTACTTCAACCATAACTCCACTGTTCTGTACACTTCGGTATCTTTCTATGGATTTTGTGTGAAATCTATATCCATTGATTAGGAAAGAGTTGAAACTTCTAACCACATTATTCGGACCCCTTGCTATTGCCACTAGTTCATGAGCAAATTGATTTTTTTCTGATCTTGAAACCTAGAATAAAAGATAATGTTAAACTTTGCCAATGACTTAAAGAACAAGAATTGTAATAGATAATGATGCACTACCTTTTGAGATAGCCATGATGGGAAGTGCTCAAGTAGCCACTTTTGCTCTATCCCACTATTAACTCGATTGGAATTGTATATGTTGCGCATCTCAAGTAAGAACTCACTAAATTAATTAATAGTTGAAACTATTACTAATGATGAAAATGCTGACACAAATTGGCTATAAAAGCATCCCATCAATTATATAAATTATTAGACGTACTTACGAAACTGTTCAATACCTTTGTAATGAAGAAGCACATAGCAATGTGCTTGAGCAAGTGTCATGCTGTCAAAAACACAAGCATCTATCCTCCCAAGAACTCGGCCACTACTCTCAAACAAATATCCAACCAAGTTTTCAACCCTATCATTATTCCTTGGTTGACAATTGAATCTTGTCTCTACACTACCAATGTATCTTGAAATGAAGGTTAAACATTCATCGGCTACATATCCCTCCACAATGGATCCTTCTGGGTAGGCTTTATTTCTCACATGAGACTTCAAGCGACATAAGAATCTATGTTATGAGGTAATTATTAAACAATCAAAATAAGATCAAGAATATAAAATATACAATGGTAAACAACTAAGGTAAATGTAAAGCTTACCTTTCAATAGGGTACATCCACCTATAAACCACTGGACCTCCAAGCTTAACCTCCTCAACCAAATGAATCATCAAGTGAACCATAATAGTAAAAAAATTTGGTGGGAAAATCTTCTCCATTTGACACATTGTGAGCACAACATGAGGTTGTAATTGATCAAGTTCACTTGGGTCGAGTGTCTTTGCACACAAGGACTTAAAAAATTTAGATAATTCAAAAATGATAATCACAATTGATTTTGACATCGAGACTCTGAGAGCAATGGGAAGAATATCTTGTATGAGAATATGACTGTCATGGCTCTTAAGGTTGACAAGCTTCCTTTCTCTAAGATTTATTGATCTTGATATATTTGAAGCATAACCATCAGGAACCTTGAGATTTTTCAATACAGACAAAAAGAGATCTTTTTCTTTTGTGTTTAGTGTGTAAGAAGCTGGATCAAAATCATACTTATCATTCTTAAGCTTGGGATGGAGTTCTCTTCTTAATCCCATCTTTTGCAAGTCAAGACATGCTTTTAAGTTATCTTTGCTTTTACCAGGGATATCAATCAAAGTCCCAATTACGTTATCAAAAACGTTCTTTTCTATGTGTATGACATCTAAGCTATGACGAGGGAGATTGTACCTCCAATATGGAAGATCAAAAAAGATACTCCTTTTCTTCTAGATATGTATGCTAACATTTTGTGATTCATATCTCTTCTCACACTCGATATCATCATCAACTAAGTCATCAACGTCCTCAAAAACACATTCTTGTGGTGCTAGTACTTTAACTTGCCTTTGCTAGCTTCCATCTCTTTGTTGCTTTTTTGACAAAGCAAATGCCTTCCCATAACTAAATTTAAGGCCTCTTAGTTGTCTTTCAATCTCAACTCTAGATGGCGTAATTGGAGGCAAACAAAGCTCTTTTGAACCATTAAATTGTTCCTTTTGAAATTGAAAAGGATGTCTTGGTTCTAGCCATCGACAACTACCCATGTAACAAAACTTGCCACTGTGAGTCAACCACTGAGAAGGGGTTTCAACCATGCAATAGGGACAAGCAAATTGCCCCATCGTACTCCAGCCACTTAAATTTCCAAGTGTAGGAAAATCATTAATTGTCCAAAGAAGTGTTCTCTTAATTTGAATTTCTGCTTTGTATGGGCATCAAAGACATCGATGCCTTCCTACAAGTTCTTCAATTCTTCAATCAAAGGCTTCAAAAAAACATCAATATCATTTCTAGGACTCTTTTGTCTGGGAATAATCATAGAAAGAAGTAGAGAAGATTGTTTCATACAAGCCCATGGTTCCAAATTATATATAACCAACACAACCGGCCAAGTGTTGTATGTTGTACTCATTATTCCATAAGGATTAAATCCATCACTAGATAGTGCAAGCCTTAAATTATGATCTTCAGAGGCAAAGTCTGGATATTAAGCATCAAATTCCTTCCAAGCAAATCCATCAGCCACATGCCTTATTTTACCATCCTTTTTACGACCCTCTACGTGCCATCTCATTGACAATGCTGTCTTTGGTGAATGATAAAGCCTATCAAGTCATGGTTTTAAAGGGAAGTATCACAAAACTTTGCTTGCCTTTCATTTGGTCGTCACATCATTCTCATTAGCATTATTATCATCATTATTCACATTTTGCCAACACGATGCATTACATACATTGTATTTATCTAGCTTTTCATGACCATTTCCATAAAATAGCATGCAATCATTTTGACAAGCATGACTTTTCTCATAACCAAGTCCTAATTCTTTGATAATCTTTTTTGCTTGATAGTATGTAGAGGGAAGCAAGGATCCTTCGGGTAAAGCTTCATTCAATAATTCAAGCAGCATGCTAAAACTTTTGGCAGACCATCCATTAAAACACTTAAGGTGATACAATCTCAAGATGAAGGATATCTTGGAAAAGTTATTGCAACCTGGATAAAGGTCCTTATCACAATTTTTTAAAATGCTATGAAATCGAGTAGAAGTCTTATCGCCATGCAAGTTAGGTCCACCACCATCTCTCTACCTTGAAGATCATCATCAATCTCAAAATTACCTCCTTCATCACCATCTTGCCCCAATGGAACATTATCTAGACTATCTGGACTTGCAGATCTAAAACTTCCAATGTCTTCAAATATTAATCTTTTAATATCAACTTGTCCTGTAGATTTTACTTGCTCACCATAAGAAGGTGGGTCACTAGGAGAACTTTGTAGTCCTAGGGATACACTGCAACCAGACATAAGGTTTTGTTCTCCATGAAAAGTCCATTGGCAATAGTTTGACAAAATCCCATAATGAAGTAAATGAAGATGAACATCCTCTGGACTTAACTTCATATTGAAGCATTTTAGATAAGGACAATAAATTTTATCTCCTTTAAGACCTCTTTCAATAGCAAACTGAATGAAACCTTGAAGTCCTCTTTGGTATTCATTACTACTAATGGGTTTTCTCATCCAACTCTTATCCATTTTTCAACCAAATACAAAAACCCTGCAATTAACAAAAATGATCTCGTTAACTATAAATTAATGCATTTTTTCACTACAAAAAAAAGGTTGCACTTAATGTTACTAAAAATTGAATCAAACATCACAAAAAGAACACTAAACATTAAGACTCAACTATGTTAAACACAAAGTGTGTGGAATTAAAATAAAAACCAAACTTTGCATCTAAATGAACTTGAATTTGATTTGACATGAAAAAAAGAAGTATAAGTGCAAATAAACAGATTTATAACTTGTGTTTTGAAATGTTTGGTATGGTTTTATCTTAGTACTTCCATGGCTAGTGGTGAACCAATGCTTTTTCCTCTTGTGATTGAAACAAGAACAAGCTTTTCTCTTTAACAAATTTTGATAGAGGAGATGCCATTTGTATACTTTAATTGTGATACGCTGAGAAGACTAACCAGGTGATGTATTCTAGCTTGAAGCATATCAACATACATTATTATCTCAAAGCATTGTAATACTTCCTTGTCAGTCACAATGAAAAGATCCAGGGTCATTATTAAGGGACAAATGCATGTATTTTTTGCCTAGCATTTTTTGTTGTGAAACTATGGCATCTACCTTTTTAGGTAGATTGAAGTTAATTTACTTTTAAAAATCTTAATTTTAGCCTCACTCTAATTCAAAGGGTTATAATAGAAATAAATGTAATCTAAACCTTCTAAAAATCATTGAAAAATATTTCTTAAGAATTGGAACAATCAATTTTACAAAATGAACCTATTTTGACCTAAAATAGAGACTTAGGTGAATATTCAATACATTTTGGGTTAAAACGTAAATTGACCGATCAAACTTCATAAAAACCCAAATTGAAGTCACCAATAGGGTTTCTTGGGTCAAAATTAGGTCATACTAAAAGTTTGATACCTTTTGGACTACATCTTGACCTATTTTGCAGACTGTGCCTTAACTTTTGAATATCTCGCAATTAAGTCCAAATTTATTTCTTTTCAGTCCCTCACTGATGTTAGCGTCATCTTCTTCATCAGCCATTGCAGCAGCAACTCAAGCTACATCTAGCACAATTTTTGGAGATGATTATCTCCCAATCCTCGCAGCGAGAACCTACCAAAATTGGTAGGAATCTCCCTCAATCATATCTCTCCGATTTGAAGCTGTCTAGTTGTTCTTTCCATTTGTAATAGCCGTGACTCGTGGCCGAAATCATTGCCATACCACACCATTCTCAACCTTGATTTGGACGTAATCTTGCCTCAATCTTTGCGGCTACGCACCTATAAAGCTCCACGAGGTTCATGCGAGTCTCTTCATCTAGATTTAGGAGTGAAAACATCCTCCTCTTCTCCCTACGCGTCACCATTGAAGGACCTTGGATCTTCTTCGCCATACCTCTTCGCCTCGCTCTTCGCTGCACCTTGCCATCGACTGAGGACGCAGATCAACTCCCCTTGTCATTGCCGTGCTTCCTACCCACGGAGTTGGCTCCTCTCTTTCAATCTTTGCTCCAATTTCATCACTGGATTTCCTCTTCTTCCCCATGTCCGACGATTGTCTATTGACCCTCTCCAACCTTCCTCATCGTCCATTAGGTAATCTCCTTTCTTTCTATCTTCTTATAGATTAGTTTACGCTTGTTAGACTTAGGTTTTGACCCTAAGTACGTTGTCCTCATCGTCATCTTCCTTGCCTTTGGTGGGAGCTTCGGCGACCACCATTTGCCATTCCTGCACCTCCTTGCTCACCGCTGACCACCTCCAAAGCCCTAAGCTTATTGAGGGCTTTGACACCTCCATGACCCACCGAACAACACCGCCGACTGCCACTGTTACGACTTGAACCCGACTCCGCGTGGGACCCAGGTTGGATCACCTCGAATAACCCAAGACCTAGTCGTCCATCGAGAAATATCATCACAAGGAAGTGAAATGACCCTTCCAAGGATCGTTTGGAGTTTTTCTGGAAAGTTAGGGGGGTGAACGAAAATTTAAACCCCCTAGGTTTAGATGTGGGCTTTGCAAGAAAGGAGGGAAATGCGAGGGGGTGTCACACAATTTTCCCCTCCCTCTCTCTCTCCCCACCCACTCACCCACACACACGCACACTCCATCCTCCCCACCCCAAAACCCTAACACCCTTCTATTTAAAACCCCCCCATACTCCTCTCCACCTTCACACCTTCCCACCACCACCTCCTCCACCGTCATCCTCACCTTGCTGTCGGCGAGCATCCACCGCCTTCCCGCCTCCGCTTGCAGTCGCACGTGGAGGAGAAGAGCTCGCGAGAGAAGGAGGAGAGAGGGAGAGAGTGTGAGTGCGGAAGAGGGAGGGTGTGGGAGAGAAGTAGAGAACCTCGGGGAAGCCCGAGCGTGCTCGGCGAACGAGCCCAAGCAGGAGAGCTCTCATGCGAGGAGTGCCATGCTACGGGTGCAGCAGTGAGCACTTGGAGTTGCGAGGGGAGGAGCCGCGGGAGCTCAGAGGAGCTCGTGCGGGAGGAGGCAAGCATGCACATGAGGAGGAGGGGCTCGTGGAGAAGAGCCTCTCGACCCCTTGCAGCTGCTGTTGCCGTGCTGCAGGTGGAGGCAGCAAGGAAGATGAACGTCGCGAGGAGTTCTACGTATTGGATTTTTCCAGCATTAGATGTCTGGAGCATCTACTAGACATCTGGAACAACAGCGGACGTTCAGAGTTGAAGCCGGATGTCTGAGAACTTGCAGAGTGCCGCGGTAAGTGTCCTGAATGCTCATGCATGCACGTACGTGAAGTATGTGGTGTGCGTTGTCGTCGTTTTGAACTTGCGACCATATGTGCAGGTATAGGCCTTGGAAAGGCATGCAAGCATGCTCTTCGAGGTACTTTAGGATGTCTGGGTGCCTCCACAGACGTCTGATAGACACATCGGACATCCGGACGCACAAACGGATGTCTGGAAAGACCCAGGACGATTGTAAAAGGGTTCCAGATGTCCGCTAGCAACGCAGGGAAGCGAGGTAAGGTTCTGAGATCGTTTAAGACATCTGAGTATAGTCCCAGAAGTCTGATTTTAGACAGTATGCACGTTTTTGGCCTGTTTAGGGCCCAAACGAAGTCGGATTTGCGCAAATGAAGTACCATTGTTTTCCGCTCAAGTTTCTCTATATGTTAGTGTCAACTATTTACTGTTTTGAGCTCGTCTGATGTGACTTAGTCACTGATATAGGTCTCTAGCCTGTAGCATGTTCGGGGTTCGTGGAGACGATAGGACCTGCAGTTCTAACCCCTATTCCTCTCGTGTTTCCCGATAAAGTGGTTTACTTTAATATTAAGATTTAAATAAGTAAAGTGCTTGTTTAGAATAACTTGATTGAACCCTAGGATGTGAAATGAACCCTAGGGCAGAAACGAATGAATACTACTTGAGCTACACTGTTTACTTGAGATGCATGTTAAACCCTAATTGCTAGCAAGTGTATTAATTACTTGATGTGATTCTTTCTCAGTTATTAAAACATGAGCTTCCTGTTATAAAAATGAAACCTGGGATATGAACAGTGAGATCTGAATGTTAAGAAATGGAATGAAAGGAATACAAGCATGAACCCTACGGGGAATTACGAGAAGAACTCCTGTATACGAAAAGAACTTAGTAAGTAGATAGGAAGTGAGCTGGCGCTTGTGTACATAGTACCAAGTAAAGCAATTATCCCTTTAGAGTAGAGGGAAGGTTATCGCCCCTTGGGTTGAGACCCAGGGTAGGTTTGGCCACTCTACGTCGACTCCTGCTTGGCCCTCGCGTACGTGGTACCCAGGTGATCTACTTAGTGTAGGGAGGGAGCTAACTGTCCCACGGGACCTGGGGTTAGGACTAGCTGATGAGAGCCTCATCATGAGCCCTAACTAGCTCATTTTGACCCAAGAAAGAGAATAAAAGCTCCTACATAACCTAGAGAAGGGCTTAAAGGAAGGAATAAGCGTTCTGAGAAGAAAACATGAAATAAAGGTTAAAATTGCAATTTTACCATTGCAGGACATAAATGGGATTTCTCAGAGGCCAAACATAAATGGGTTGATTCAATTAGAAATGGGTTCATGTGCAATCCAGGAATTAAATGATATCTGGTAACCTTAAAACAGACCCGCTTAATTCAACAGGGTTCTGGTCAGGATAAAAATTAACTAAATCTTCTAAAATTCATGGAAAAATATCCCCTAGGATTTAGAACCTTCAATTTGGCCTTTGGAACCTAGTTTGACCTATATTAAGGTCTTAGCTCATCAATTAACCTAATTTGGATTTTTGTGCAAGATATCCAGTCAAACATGGTCAAACCTAAAATCCAACTTCACCATTGGATTCCTTAGGTCCAAATTAGGTTTGTACCAGAATTTGGACCTAAGGAGAGGTCATCTTGACCTACTTTGCAAATTAGTACTCCCAATTACATTTCGATCCCTATCTTTTGAAAGCCATTGCATAAACCTCCCTAACTTCCTCGCCACTCTTACAAGCAGGTCCCTCCTCCATTAATGGGGAGAAATCCTACTCCGACGAGGAATAGAGGGGGAATACTCCCTGATTACTCAGAGATCTCCTCCCAGATTTGGAAGGGAGATTCTCTGAGGAATTCCCTTCCATCTGAGCGTAGTCCTGATCTAAGATTTGCACCCAATCTCTCATGCGAATGCACGAGAGATTTGGGTACCTAACATACTTTCATCTCTAGCGAGGATTCCCACGCTTGGAAGCTTGTCTTCCAAGAACAGGAGTCCCTGCCAGTGCCTATAAATTGACCCCCAACTCCGGCCATACCTCCTCAGCTCGACTTGGCCGGAATTCCACCTCGATTTCCTCTTCTCCTCCGGCCAACTGCTCCAACGAGCTCCGACAAGCCCCCCTCCTCTTTCTTGTCACTCTGCCACAGTACCAATGGCAGAACTGTCCTCCCCATCCTCCTCCGCGTCACGCAACATCGGCACGAGCAGCCCTAGCCTCGTCGTCGCCGCCGTCTTCCTCCACTGGACGTCTTCTTCTCCGACAACAGCAGGTACTGCTAGCCGCCCTCTTGCCCCCTTCATCCACTTAGTTAGGTTAGAACTGTTCGTCTCTATCCCCTCTTTCATTTCCCTCATTCTATTTCACAAAATGCCCCTCGACCGCCACTGTCCGCCCATCTCTTCCCCATCTCCGGCCACCCTTTGGCGTGACACTTCCGTCACTCCGCAACCCCACACGTCTCGCCACCCACCTCACAACCTCCGCCACACTCCACTGAACACCGTCCACCCATCCACAGGATGCCACACGCACTCCATGCTTCCCCTGACTTAACCCATAACTCTGGCCACAGAGAGACCTAGGCACGCACGCCTAGGCCGCCCCGCGGCCTACCACCTACCGCCTCACCTTCGTCGTGACACGGCGAAGGTCATCTTGTGGTCTGATAGAGCTGCAAGCTCCTTTTTGTGCCATGCAGGGTCTGAGCTCTAGCCGCCATTAGTGGCGGCTCAAGGAGGTTGAAAGCTCGCTTCAGGCTGAAGGACTTCAGGATTCCAGGTCCAGTAGGTGCGGGGAGGTCTCGCGAAGTTAGCTATTCCAGCGAGTGGCGCTGCGAGGCCTGCAGCAGCTGCAATTGGAGGAACGATCTCCTGCGGGCATGCTAGCAAAAGCGATGGAACATTAGTCCCACCTCAGTAAGTCGTGAGGTGCTTGAGTAGTTTAAATTGATTTTGTGATATCGTCTGGCCATGGCCAAAGAGAAGAAGAAGCACATGGCCAAAGAAGAAAAGAAGAACAGAGGAAAATCAGAAGTCAGAAGAAGAAGAATGAGAAGTAGATAGGAGAAAACATATTTTTAAGACGTCTGATCCCATGATCAGACGTCCAATTTCTCTATTTTTGCCACAATTTACTTTTAAACTCATGCATATATATATTTTGAATTAAGTTTTGAGTAATTAAGTGTTCAATTACATTCTTGAGATTAGTAATAAATTCCAATTGCTCCCTGTGTTCGACCTCGGATACTTAGGTTTTTGAGTAATAAATTTTTATTTATTGACAATGCTTGGTTACCTATACTACAACGCAACTGACTGTTAAAACACGATCAAGCCGCGTGAACATTTTGGTGCCGTTGCCGAGGAGCAATGCGCAATTTATCACTAATCTCTGCATTCTTTTTGATCATATTGAACACTAACTTGCCCTACTTTGCTTTGTTGTGATCTTGCAGGTATTTCACGAGAAGATCCCTCCCGCAAGTCAACTACTCCAGGGCAGGTAATTTCTTTTATTCCTTAAACCATCCCCTAATCCTGGAAAGACAAAAGGAAGAAATTAATTTAGGAATCAATTGCCTTCTTTCTATAGTAATCACCATCTTTAAGGCAAACATTTCTTGATTTTGCGAAAATTTTTTCAAATCTTCTTGAAGTTGGAGCAATTTTTTTAGATTCTATCCCACAAAATTCATGTGCCTAATAGAAATCACGCTTAATCTCTGCGGGTAACACACTTCTTGTTTTTAAGTCTAAAGAGAACCTTTTCAAGAAGAAAAAGAGGATTGGAAATAGAACCAAATTAGGGTTTCTACAATAGGGTCTTGGAGTGCTAGTCACACATGCCTGTATAAAAGGAAATGAATCCTCCCGCATCAGTGTGCTACCCAAGCCCTTGTTTGAAGAGATCTAAACAAGACAAACCCTAAGAAAACTTGAGCTCTAAAATCACTTGAATCTTAAAATTTTAAACCTAATAAACTGGGAGTCAAATCAGGGTGATCTCTTGGTCCCAAGCCTAGAATCATTCTGCCATCTTTAGGACAGGTCAGGTAAGGTTGACCCCTTGGGTCAACCAACCTCTAAATTAGATCACAACATCAAAACATCTAAAGTTCAAGTGAGAACCCTAAAGCACCTTTGAAATAAAAGTGATAGACTTAAGAGGTCAAGGTCCCCATTCTGGTCTACCTGGAATCTTAGTGACAAGCGAGGTCAGGTGGGGGAAACCTTGTAACCCATGGGGATGCTCTACCCTGTAGGGGTCTTTGCGGGACTCTCCCTCTCTGGCTGCCCAGGTAATTCTTAGGTGGACGACCTTCCGATTCAGGGGTACCATCTGCCCTGAACCTCCATAGCCATCCAAACGTCTTTGGGTGTCTTGATTGGGTCAAGAACATCTCCAGTCCCTCATCTTTTCTCTTTAGAGCACACACATACATTTTTAGTGGGACTCGTTATTCAGATCTAATCACTTCATAACTTGATTCTACATCTTGATTCAAACTCTGCTTCTACATCTTGATTCCACCACCTAATCCAAATATGCAGCCAAACCATTCAGGACTACCATTCAAGAAACCTGAATATCGGAGATCCATGAGAGATAGGATGATTGAGGATGCCCTGAAATTCTATGACAAAGAAGACAAAACCTCAACACCAGTAGAAAACATTCAGGTTGATGCCCCAACAACCGCAACCTTTATCATAACTTGTGCCCAAGTACTATTGGCAGAAGCTCCAAAAGGATCAACCCGTGACTTGCTCATCACAGGGTACATTGAGATAGAAAAATTGCACAATCTTTAATACCTTCAATGTATGACAAATCCTCGACTTTGGAAGCAACACCAAGATGATCTTGAAAAATGAGAAGAGATAATGAGATTAGTAAAACAAATTTTCGACCAGAAGTACCCGTATATTCCACAAACAGAAGATGAACCATCTTGGGACAACATCGAGGATCAATCTGATCTTGGATTTGAGGCACAAAATGGTTGTGGATTCCCAACCCAGATGGAATACAATGTGCCTGATATTGAAGAAGGTTGGGAAGCTCCAAATGCAAGAAAACACCATGTTGAGCCCACTCTAGACCATGAATCACCAGGCTTAGAATCCCAAAACTCCTGCAATAATGAGAGTAGAATTGAACCTCTCGAGGGTGTAAATTCTGTCCCTTATTCTGATAAGGTGACCCTCGAAGGTTATTCGGACCTAGATTCTAGTGATTCAACTCATATCCTAAGCCTAGAACCTAGATTTGAAACCTATTAGGAAGATTGCAAGGCCCCATATGAGGAAGATCAATCTTTCAATGAAGAATATGATTTTGGACCTCTATTTAATGAATATCCCTCGCCAACATCCTCAGAGGAACTAATTGATTTTTCGGAAGTCATGCCAATTTGCAATACAGAAACTGAGGAGTTGGACGAGTAGAGTTTCAATTGGGTCTGTCCTACTAGCTTAGAACCTAAGATTCTACCAGATAAGGACACCTTTTTAAGCTTAGAATTAACATCTAGGCTAGACCCCAGTCAGGTTGTTGAATCTACAGCATATGATTTATTCTATGGTGGAACTCATGATCTTGAATCTCATTCAGATTTTGATTTTTGCAAACTCTCTGATGATTTCGAATATGACCATAACATCAGAGAAAATCTGCTTCCTGATTATAACAAGCCAATTCTCTTTGAAGCCACCTCTTCCACACATACAGAACCAATCAAAACTCATTCTCTACCCGGACCCGCAACCGGACTCAATTTCTATTCTGATTCACCTCTCACTGAGCCGTTTGCAGATGATTCAACTCCATATCTATACCAGGTATCGGGTTTTGATCAGACCGAAAAACAGGAGCCATCATTCTCTGATCACCCCTATAGGGTTTCCACACCATGCACGGATTATTTTTCGGAACCCTACTTCGACCAGGCTGATTCGACTCAGCCTAAACCCGAGTTTTCACTTCCATATCCATCTGAGCCACATTGCATATGGTGGGTTCCGCATCTGTTGATCTACATCTATCAACCCACCAGACTTATTAGGTTTGGGCTGCATCATCAACCCACTAATCTTAACAAGCACTTGGTTGGACCAACCAGGCTCTTAATCAAGGTGCTTGTTTTATAAAATTCCACTGATTTGCCCACTCCCTCTCCACCCCATTTTCCTCTTGGCTGAAGGCATTGAATTTAGCTCTTAGCGAGAGGCAACCCATCATTCCAAAAAAAAACGAGACCCATCTGATTGTCCGTCTGTACTCCACATCCATTGCACTTTGAGTTCAGCCTTACACAGTTGATCCCACCTCTGGTACATATACAAGAGCTTGAAATCATCCGCATCAGTCATTTCCAACCCGTTCACCCACCTGATATATCCTGTTCTAAGTCCCTGACCTCAACATTATTTCACACCCTCCGTTTACAATGAGAGCATTGCAAAACTTAGGCATGGGGGGGTGATAAAGTGCATACATACAGAACCAAGAAAAAGTCAGAAGGATTCTCACAAAAAAATTCATATATGTCAAAAACACAAAAAAATTGAAAAATTATGAAAAAGAACAAAAAATGAGGAAGGAAATTTTGAGAGCCACATAATTATAAGGAGGAGAAAAAGAGCAAAAAGGATCACAAAATGAAAAAGAAAAAGAAATAGTCATTAGTAAGAGATGAAGGAATTAACTGAAGTTTTAGACCAGATCAAGAAAAGAGAAAAATAAAAGAAAAGTGTTATGGAGACATAAAAGAGATTGGCAGGAACGCTGGTCTTAGGCCTCTTGGGCTAGATTCTTAGGCTTAAAAATTCACGTATCCGCTACGATCTGGATAATCCTCAAGAGGTTGGGGAAAATGCGAAGCTTAAATATTAGGTCTAAGGCTTAGGAAGTATTCAGCCTCGTTAACCGACCTTCGATTTGCGGGATTCGGTAACCTAAGCACTCCAATTCACACATAGTTTGGTTCAGTGCGCATAAATATCAAAATCACATAAAAAGCGTTTCAATGTTATGAAAAAGTCACCTAGATTAGGAACAGCCAATCAACACAAGTTGATTTGGACGAGTTCCCAGCACGGAGAGGCGGGAAATTCCCCTCGAAGATGCGTAACAACATATCATCTCCTCGGTGCTTGTCTCTTAGGATATTTAAATATCCTACTGGGGGCATGTAAGCACTCTGCTGGTTCAAATGCCATGGGCGGCATTATCACGAAATGTCGATTGCCAGGGTCTGAATTCAGCCACGGAACGCCATGGGCAGGATTATCTCGAAATCTCGAAAGCCAAGGTTCTAGGGGTTGCCATGGGCGGTGCTATCTCGAAGCATCGATAGCCAAGGACCCTTGAGGATTGATGATGGGGACGAGGAATCCGATACAGATCGTGTTGAGAAGCCAATCCGAAGCTAGAAATAAAAAGAAAAGAGAGAGAAAACTGTCCAAACAAATAAATCTTCTATCTCTCTCTTACAAAAAATGCATTACAAATTGAACCTAGGCTAAAAATGTCTCAAGCACGGGTGCTTTAACCGCAGAGTCCAACATACCCTAGGATAGTTTTTGCGGGCCTTAAAAACCTTTGCGGAAGACTGAGGCTAAAGAGGGTCCGGTCCGGATTTTGGTTGATACTTGAGTACCTCTAGGCCTATTGTCGGCATTCTAACCTAATCACAAAAGAAAAAGAAAAGCACTTATCATAACTGATGACAAACACTCAGGGTTTAGAACAGAAGTTAAAACCTTGAAATTTTGCTAAGAAACTAGCAAAAGCTAGGCATGGGAGTATGATGAGAGCCTCATCATGAGCCCTAACTAGCTCATTTTGACCCAAGAAAGAGAATAAAAGCTCCTACATAACCAAGAGAAGGGCTTAAAGGAAGGAATAAGCGTTCTGAGAAGAAAACATGAAATAAAGGTTAAAACAGTAATTTTACCATTGCAATACATAAATGGGATTTCTCAGAGGCCAAACATAGGTCAAATGGTCTGAATAAGATGAAAAGTGGGTTGATTCAATCAGAAATGGGTTCATGTGCAATCCAGGAATTAAATGACATCTGGTAACCTTAAAATAGACCCGCTTAATTCAACAGGGTTCTGGTCAGGATAAAAATCAACTAAATCCTCTAAAATGCATGGAAAAATATTCCCTAGGGTTTAGAACCTTCAATTTGGCCTTTGGAACCTAGTTTGACCTATATTAGGGTCCTAGCTCATCCATTGACCTAATTTGGGTTTTTGTGCAAAATATCCAGTTAGACGTGGTCAAACCTAAAATCCAACTTCACCATTGGATTCCTTAGGTTCAAATTAGGTTTGTACCAGAATTTGGACCTATGGGGAGGTCCTCTTGACCTACTTTGCAAATTAGTACACCCAATTACATTTCGATCCCTATCTTTTGAAAGGCATTGCATAAACCCCCCTAACTTCCTCGCCACTCTTACAAGCAAGTCCCTCCTCCATTAATGGGGAGAAATCCTACTCCGACGAGGAATAGAGGGGGAATACTCCCTGATTACTCAGAGATCTCCTCCCAGATTTGGAAGGGAGATTCTCTGAGGAATTCCCTTCCATCTGAGCGTAGTCCTGATCTAAGATTTGCCCCCAATCTCTCGTGCGAACGCACGAGAGATTTGGGTACCTAACAGACTTCCATCTCCGGTGAGGATTCCTGTGCTTGGAAGCTTGTCTTCCAAGCACAGGAGTCCTTGCTAGTGCCTATAAATTGACCCCCAACTCCAGCCGCACCTCCTCAGCTCGACTTGGCCGGAATTCCACCTCGATTTCTTCTTCTTCTCCTCTGGCCAAGTGCTCCAGCGAGCTCCGACGAGCCCCCCTCCTCTTTCTCGTTGCTCTGCCACAATACCAATGGCAGAGCTGTCCTCCCCATCCTCCTCCGCGTCGCGCAACACCCACGTGAGCAGCCCTAGCCCCGTCGTCGCCGCCGTCTTCCTCCACTGGACGTCTTCTTCTTCGATGACAGCAGGTACTGCCAGCCGCCCTCTCGCCCCCTTCGTCCACTTAGTTAGGTTAGAAATGTTCGTCTCTATCCCCTCTTTCATTTCCCTCATTCTATTTCACAAAACGCCCCTCGACTACCACTGTCCGCCCATCTCTTCCCCATCTCCGGCCACCCTCCTCCGAGACACTTCCGTTACTTCGCAACCCCACACATCTCGCCACCCACCTCACAACCTCCGCCACACTCCACTGAACACCGTCCACACATCCACAGGACGCCACACGCACTCCACGCTTCCCTCGACTTAACCCATAACTCCGGCCACAGAGCGACCTAGGCACGCACGCCTAGGCCACCCCGCGGTCTGCCACCTACTGCCTCACCTTCGTCGTGACACGGTGAAGGTCATCCTGTGGTCTAATAGTGCTGCAAGCTCCTTTTTGTGTCGTGCAGGGTCTAAGCTCCAACCGCCATTAGTGGCGGCTCAAGGAGGTTGAAAGCTCGCTCCAGGCTGAAGGACTTCAGGATTCCAGGTCCAGCAGGTGCGGGGAGGTCTCGCGAAGTCAGCTATTCCAGCGAGTGGCGCTGCAAGGCCTGCAACTGCTGCAATTGGAGGAATGATCTCTTGCGGGCGCGCGAGCAAAAGCGGTGGAACATTAGTCCCAGCTCGGTAAGTCGTGAGGCGCTTGAGTAGTTTAAATTGATTTTGTGATATCGTCTGGTTGCCTCCAATAATACACTGGGGTGAGGTCCCTCCTCACCTATGCACACGCCTCGTCCATGACTTCATCCCGCGGACTTGGTGACCCGACTCGACTACCCTCTTGAGCACTCCTCGCGCACCACACCCACGCCAGTGCGCTTGGACCCGGGCACGCCACCCGACCCGATTACCCGACTCTGGGAGAGCGTACCAAAGAGAGATTCGAAGAGAGAGACGCGCGGGAAGGGTAGGGGAATAGGTTTTGTTGCGTGGTGCTTGTGTAGGAAGAGGATGCAAAGGAAGAAGCAGCAAGAGAAGGAAGCAGGGACTTAGCCGCTGCAGGCGAAGGAGAAGAAGGAATCCTTCGCAGAGGAAAAGGAGAAGGAAAGGCAAGGCAGAGGGAAGAGGCGAAGCCAAAGTGAAGAGGAACTGAAGAAAGAAGAAGAAATAAAGAAAGGGAAAGACAAGCAGAAGAAGAAGAAAAGCTGAAGCCAAGGGAAGCAGAGCCAAGGAAGGAAGAAGAAGAAGACCCGCAGAGAAAAGAAAGAGAAAGAAGCTGCAGAGAAGAAATAAGGAAGAAGAAGCACATGGCCAAAGAAGAAAAGAAGAACAGAGGAAAATCAGAAGTCAGAAGAAGAAGAAGAAGCAGATAGGAGAAAACATATTTTTAAGACGTCTGATCCCATGATCAGACGTCCAATTTCTCTATTTTTGCCACAATTTACTTTTAAACTCTTACATATATATATTTTGAATTATGTTTTGAGTAATTAAGTGTTCAATTACATTCTTAAGATTAGTAATAAATTCCAATTGCTCTCTGTGTTCGACTTCAAATACTTAGGTTTTTGAGTAATAAATTTTTATTTGGTGACAACTCTTGGTCACCTATACTACGACGCAACTGATTGTTAAAACACGATCAAGCTGCGTGAACAATAGCCACCCTACACTGACTCTTGTTAGGCCCACTGGGCAAATCGGGATAGTTAGACGATGGTACACGGACTGTGGAGGGGTGAGACCCCTATTTTGTTCTGAGAGGGCAAGGCCCTGTGATGCTCTGTGCTGTACTTTAGGCGTATCTGCTAGTGAAACGACTGACCGAGTGCCAGTGCAGGGTAGTTACCTATACACTTATCGCACGTGCCGTAGTCACCACTACATTGCGACCGTGACCTCGAGGTGGTTGACTGGGTGTAGGACTACCACGGGGGACTTTCCCGATCAGGAGAGCACTACGTGTACATCCTACATCATGGGAAAGACTGCAATCAAGATCGTTCCCTTGAGGGACAGTCAAGATCAAGAAATGATTGGATTATTAAGAGAATAAACAAAGCAGAATTACTTAGTTGAGCTACATGGAATTGAATAATAAATTAGTTGCTTGTCTTATGTTAATTGCATGTAAATGGCTTAACTACCACTCTATTTAGCATTAGCTGATCACGAATTTTATAATCTTCTTCAAGTCAGGGAGTTGAGTAGCCAGCACCACCGGCTGTAGAGGGAGTTGGGCCCAGTCGAGCTCAGCCATAGCTGTTGTCGTTTTCTATTTCAGCACATTCTTTTATTGTAGTAGTGAGTATTTGTTATTTGTAATACTATTTCTGTTATGTTTCCTCTTTATTTTCCGTTGTTGTAGTTGTGATGACTTGTAATATTGTGAGACATTTCGTTCTGTTTCCTTTACTGCCTTTTAATTAGTTCTGCCTAGTTACATTGCATGTGTGGTTGTGGAATATTTTCTGCTTTTGGTTATTTCTCGTTGGACGACTGGATCTTGGGATTAGTCATGGAGAGCTGGTCTCAGGTCCTGTAAGGATTTGGGATCGGGTCGTAACAATAAGTCATTCCACATGTGCAACATAGCTAGAACATTCAAATGAAAGATAGAAAGCTATAAGGTAAACTATATATAGTGCCACAAGAGAAAAGAAAGGTTTTCAACATATCCATCACAACCATAATTGAAAAGCGGAAATGGAACTAGTAGTTCTAATCAAAGATACTCACAACAACAGTAGGAAATGTTCAACTATGGCAGAAATGAAAACTGATTATGGTTGGGCTCGACTAGGCCCAACACCCTCTGCAGCTGGTGGTACTGGTAGCCCACTTCCCTGCCTTGGACAAAAAAGGTGGTCGTCAGCAAAAAGCTGAGTAGAGTGGTAAGCATACAAATAACTAACTCAATAAAAAAATGAAAGCAGTAAACATTTCAGGCAATATTGGGCATCTCAAAATACTTTCATTTTTATTTCCTATTATTAAGTGTTAGTTTTGTAATTTGGTTATTCTAGCAAATGTCTCACTTACTCTTGGTTCACATGTTTCATAACGGAACGACCTTGTTGTGGTTTATCCCGGGATGTAGAACGTGCATGTGGTGCTCTCCTGGCTGAGAGACCACCCCACGTGGGTCCTACACCTGGTCTACCACCTCGGGGTCTTGGTCGCGACGTAGTGGTAACTACGGCATGCGCGATAAACGCACGGTTAGCTATCCCGCACTAGCTTGCAGTCAGTCCTTTCCACTAACAGGTACGCCCAAAGTCGTACGACACAGACAGAACAGAGGCCGTAGCCCTCACCAGTCTGTATACCCTTGGCTGACTATTCCGATTGACCCTATGGGCCTATTAGGAATCGGTGTAGGAAGGCCATTCCTACCCTGGGTCCCCACCCAAGGGGAGGCCAGCTCTCTCCCTACACTATGGGGTAGTCACCTCTCCTCGATACATGTGTACCCGAGGGCCAGCTCATCCTCACACCAAAACCAACACCGAACCATTTATGCCTTTGCAAAGTACTTCTCATAGAAACACTCTACTATATACATTATGTAGATTTTCCAATTCAATAATTTGGCCATTGAGGTAACTACAATATAAAATCTAAACACTGCTACGTGGAGAGACAAGAACTCAGTTATCATAAAGATAAATCTTAGTTAACGACACACATTTCTCACCTTTAGTTCTAACATACAACTCATATTTCCAAATTAAATAAACATTTAACAAGTTAGAACAAAAATGCACTATATTTCCACTTACAAGGAGTTTGGTCCGATGACAAATCTACTGTACAATCTACATTTTCCAAGTTGGATAAGAATTAATTAACCCATTCATGCTATACTCCTAATGTTATCAAAATATTTATGCTCAAAGTATATGCAAAGCATGCATTTATTGTATTGCAATCACAATTAAGAGTTAATACTTCCTCTATAGTACACCTCACTGTAATAGATGATAACTCTCTTGATAGCTAATGATCAATAACAAGAAAATATCATTCTATTTTTGAACAAATTAAGAATAATACTTTTCCTCTTCCGATGTAGCATCGTTCCCGTTCTTGTTGACCAATTTCAATCTACAGCCTTACCAAAGCAATTTAGGCACATAAATACATTAACATTACAAGGACCATACTTGAGTATATAAGAGACACTATGCACCTCAACTCATTAGTTAATTATACAGTGACACGATAAGCAAAATGGAATCAGTAAATTAGATGGTGGAATCTTATGTGGAGCTAAAACTGATTTATTGACGTAAAATCATATATTTAAATAAGTAGGAGGAAAGAACCCACTCTACCTTTGTGTATGGAAGATATGGGGGTAAGAGGAACTATTCTGGATGTCCCTGCAAGTCACATATGTGTCTCGGATTTGGAGCCTACATTAAACCAACGGCCAAACGAATACTAAGAGGCTTTGACCAAAATTTCAGTAGACCAAACGAGCTCGATAGGCAGATAGCAGGGTATTGAAACGTAGGGAATGGGAAGGGCTCTCCATTGATACCTTGTTCGCGAAAAACAGAGGTTGTTTGGGCCCTAAATTGATCCAAAATCACCTCTTGTTCAGATGGACCGACCTTGAACTGATTTGGCCCAACTGCTCTTCACGAACCAGCATGAACCCACCCTTGCCACGTGAGGCACGTCGATACGTGCACGCGAGATGCCGTAGATCGGGTCTTGCGCACTCGCAGCAGTCATCCGATCTTCAGCCTGAGCGTTCGATCTTCTCATGCATCGCACTCGAGTCGAGCCTCGCACAACCCCGTGACACACACCGCCTTGGAGTCTGCGTGCCCCTGCCTCTTACGCTGAGCCGCCTTCGAAGCTCGCGCGCCTTTGCTGCCACCTCAAGCTGCGTTAGCAAGAGGAGGAAAGGAGAAGTGTGAATTGCATGCGCTCTCTCCTCCCCCTCTCCCTCCTGTGCGAGTGCATGGCTTGAACGCTGTGCGCTTGCATCTTCCCAAAGGCAACACGCACGCTCTCCAATGCCAGGCAACAGCCCACGCTCACATGTCCTTCTCTCACTTGCCTTCTTCCCCTCTTGACTGCTCTCACTTCGGGTGGAAGGCATCGTCGAGGAAAGAATGAGGGTGCAAAAAACGAGGGGGAAAGGGTATGGTTTGTAGGGTTCATTAGGGAATTGTAGGCACGGGAAAATTGTGGGTGGAACCCCTAACATTTTGTTCCTTGGTGTGGAGTCCTAGTATGCAGAAGTTACGATTAAGCCTCCCCCCTGGAATTTAGGAAATTTCAAAACGGCCCTTGGGAAGGGTCATTTCAACAACCTTCATTGTGTTCGCCATACCTCCTCCAACCTTGTCACAACAAATTGCCACCGCCATCACCTTCAGCGGAGTTCAGTGAAGCTTCTCAACCCTTTGTTGAGAGCTTCAATGTCCTCTTTGCACAGCCGACCTCCCTCATAGCTGTCGTCTTCCTTGTCATTGGTAGCCGTTCATCACCCATCTTCAAGCTCTCAAGCATTGCGTGAAGCTTCGTGGCACCTCGCATCACACATTGCAACCATCAATGAGCCGTTTCAAGATATGAATTGCTGCCATCGAGCTCCCTAATAGTCCTCAACCTCTGCACGTACAAGAAGAAGCTTGTGCTCATGCTTGCTAGAAGGGGCCAACATGAGAAGAAAAGAAGTTTGCAGGGACAAACTTGCAAATTTGTAGGGACCTATTCATAATACTTTTAGGGACCAAAGTGCAAGAGCATCTTTATTTGTAGGGACTGATTTGTAACTCAGTTTGATTGAGTAGGGATTCAAGTTATTTACTGAATATCTTGCGATTTATTGCATTATTATGATAAAACATTATTGTAAGGGGTTATTTAATTGCTTAATCACAATGACATTTGATTATCTTTGATTGAACCTTAGATAATTGAGATACATTTTTTATTGAGTTGTGTAATTAATTTGTTTTGCATTGCACTAGGTAATTAATTTGTTTTGTATTTTACTAGGGTTAGTGCTAAAAAATCAAATTAATTTGACCTAGTTTTTGAGCCTTAGAATCTTGATAGTGGCATTCATTCATTTAATTGTTCATAGCGAACGAACTCGAAATACATTTTATTTTGAGAAATTATAATTTTTAAAAATTAATTTCGAGCGATTCAATTATATTATGTGTTTTTATTAAATATTGTTTTGCACTCGTCAAGTTATGTGCAGGCATAAGATACTCTACGTAAACATTTATAGACCCCATAGGGTCATGATAATCATTTGAACAGTTGGAATTTGAATTAAAAATCAAATTATTAAGCTAGAACAACTACAATGTATAAAAAAGTTGGATCAAACATCTAAAGAACAAGAGCAGACATCTGAAATATGCTAATCAAGTGCTCGTTGTTATTTTGGAAGTTTGTTTGACCCTATAGAGACATCTTGAGCTAGAAAACAAACATTTGAAAAGGAGTCCAACACTCCAAAAAATTTGACTTAATATAGGTCAAAATTTCACATAGAACAAGGACATCTGAGCCAAAAGAAATCGTCATTTAGACATGTGGAATTTTATATAGATGTCTCAAAATAATAACTCAAGAATGAAACTAAGTCCTTGGACTTGAGATGATGAAGGACGTTGCAGGGATGTCTAATCAAAATTTAAGATGTCTTAATGTGGAGAATTACATGTTTAAGTTTAAAACTAGACGTCTAAAGAACCCAAGTCAATATCTTAAGAAAATTACTGACTTTCAACAAAAAGGGTCCTAACGATGTCCGATCCAAAGGGTAACAAGTTGAAGTTAGTCTTTTAGGTATAGGGAAATAAGGTTAGATGTTTCCCTTTTCAAAGATATATTAGTGAATTGTTGAAAAGCTAATCACAATTAACATATGGACATTGAATTTTGAAACATGTTATCATTAGAAAATTTAAAGAACAAATGATGTACGAGGAAAAAGGAAGATGTTAGATGTAATTAAGAATGTAAGAACCTTGTTTAATGAAAGATCACGAGCAAGATTCATTGAAGAAAGGTTTTTTGGCTGGTTAGAAAAAGTAGATGTCTAAGTGTTCTCTCGAATGTTTGAAAAATGCAGTTAATCAAGGCTTTTGGATGATTTAGGAACCTATCATCTAAGATGATTTTAGGGTGTGACCTAAGGCTCTAAGAGATCTCTTAGAACTAGTTTCCTTCAAGGGTTAAGGAACTTGGGTTTTGTAAAGTGAAACTTGGGTTATTCTTTAATTTTATTTAATTTACAAATATGGGTTGACGCCAATTTTTCTTTACTTGAAATTGATTTTAGCATAACAAGAGTTTGGATCGGAAAAACCTGGGTTTTGGGTTGAGGAGTTAAGTAAGCTAGTAAGTAGGGGTTAACTGCCCCAAAAAGGAAAGGTTGGGGTGGGGTGTGGGTGTAAACTAGCCCTTAGACTCTTTTAGTTTCTACAAAAAGTGAATTACATCAAAAATTACAATTTCAAGTAATAAAGTTTGCTTTTTTCATGATTTGCACTTTCTTTCTTTTGCTCTTTTTTTTTTGAATTACTTGTAGTGGCTAAATGTGTACATTGGATTCCTTTGAAATGCTTTCCTTGTATTACTTGTTAGTCCTCATAAACAAAAAATAATCAACTATTTGGTTTGTTAATATAAAAAATATTAATCAATTAACTAAATTAACAAAGACAAAGAGTAAGTGTAGGCCAATGGTTTTGAGTGATCAAGATGGATGATGGTTCTTGGTGATGAAGTTCTTATCGTCTAGGTTTTCCAATCATCTAGGACATTTTGTTCTTTTTAGACTTCTTGTTTATCACTCTAAATCGATGGTTAACATGTTTCGCGTTACAGTATAGCTAAAATAGTGTTCAAACAAATATAATTTTCTATTACTCGAAAAATGTTCCGAGGTCGAACACAAGGAGCAATGTGGAATTCAGAAAGCAAGATCACAATTTAAACTAAAAGAATTTGCAATAATATCAGGTATCAATGTGCAAAAAGATGAGAGTAAAATGGTGGTTTAAATCACCATATACTCCTACAATATTAACTAAGGAACTCAATATATATGTATGAAATGAAAGCTCAAATCTGTCGTTTGATTTGGAAATCAGACGGCTTAAAGTCGTTTGCTG
This sequence comes from Thalassia testudinum, assembly GCA_037157565.1. NCBI lineage: Eukaryota > Viridiplantae > Streptophyta > Magnoliopsida > Alismatales > Hydrocharitaceae > Thalassia > Thalassia testudinum. Next base: position 48,325,517 of record JAZHRO010000002.1, read on the forward strand.
ATGTGCTGCAACTCTTCTTCTTCCTATCTCTAACTCTGTCTTTCAGCTTCTTCTCTTTCTCAGCTGTGGCTTCTTCTTCTTTTTTTCTCCAAGCCTTCACCTCTTCTTCTTCGGAGCCTTGCTTTGTAACTCCTTTTCTTCGACCCTTCTTCTTTTCTTCTTCAGAATTTGGCTAAGTGTTAGGGCCAAGCTTCTCAGAGCAAAACCCTCCTTCTACCCGCATGGCTCTCCTTCTCTCTTTCTCTCTTAGGATTCGCTCTCCTAGAGCCATGGGTAATCGGGTTATCGGATTCAGGCGCGTACCCGGGTCCATGCTCACCGACGTGCGGTGGTGAGCGAGGAGTGTAGGTCTAGGTGGGTTATTGGGTCGAACCAGGTCTGCGTGTACGTGTCACAGACGAGGCCGGGTGAGTGGGTGAGAGGGACCTCACCCCGTGAACTAAGGCTAACAGACCCTTTCACTTTTGCATGATATACGCTGCAGTCGCTTCTGAAATCCACGATGTGGCACTAAGCCACCTCCTTCTTCGCACGTCTGTAGCAGAGATCCTTCCTTCGCAATTGCAGTAGCTGATGGGCTCGCGTCTTCAATTGACTGCTGGGACGTGTTCGAGAGTCGATTTCGCGCGACCTGGAGCTGAGACTTGGGATGGAAGTTCCTGGAACAGCTCTTATGCAAGCTCGAAGCTTGTTGCTTCCATGGCGGCAAGGTCGAGTACCTGAAATCAATAAAATGGCCTCTTGGCCCTGTCAGAATGTTCAGGGAGTATCGCCAGATGACGGTGAGTGTGGAGGGAGTGTTTGTGTGGTGTTTCCTGGTCTGTGAGTGTGTAGTGAGGTCGGACTGTGTGCGTGAAAGTGGGTGTGTTCGGGAGTGCGTGTGAGTGAATGGAATGGTGATTAAGGAGATGGGAAGTGTGCGGGAAGGTGCAGTGGAGGTTGTAGGGTGGTCGGTGAAGGGGATGGTTGCGTGTAGCGGGCGGGATCCTTCGCCAGAGTGGTTGCTGGAGATGAAGGAGATGAAGGTGTTTAGTATCGTCGGTGGTTGGATTTGGAAAATAAAGAGAGGAGAAGAAAGTAGGAGAGATAAGGAACCTAAGAATCTACTCTAAGGATGAAAAGGTGAAAGGATTCCCACGTCGATGTGGTTGCCGGACATGGGGAAGACGAACCTCCGTAAGAAAGACAACGGCGAAGACGGGGAAAGGACGACGACGGCTGGTATTGCACGACGCGGAGGACAGTGAGGAAGATGAATCTGCCATTGGTTTTGTGGTCAGACGATGAGAGGAGTCGGAGAGAGACCGTCGGAGCTTGCGGAGATTTGCGACTGAAGAGGAGAGTGGAAGAAGGGGACTTCTGGTCGAATTTCAAGCTTGGGAAATCCGTTGTGATCTGGGGAGTCTTTTATAGGTCTTTAGAGGGCGGTTAGAGCTTGAGAAGCAAGCTTCCCAAGCTTGGAAGGTCACCGGATTTGGAAGTTTTTTTGATACCCAATTGTAAAAATCATTACTTTTTAGCCTTTTAAGACGCCTGGAGTCTCAGTCAGATGTTTGTCCAGACGTCTGGACATGTTTTCGGACGTCTGAAAGTGAAATTTTTGTATTGCACACCGTGTTCTGCGCGCGGGCGGCACGCAGAACCGCTCCTTTCTATCTCTCTTCCTCACCTTCCCCGAACCCTAAACCCCTCACTGTCTTATATAAACCCCCCCTCCCATCTTCTCTCCACTCCACACACCAGCCACCACCACCTTCAGTGCTTGTGCGGGAGCGGCGAGAGGGGGCGAGCGAGGGAGAGTGAGAGGGAGGAAGGAGGAGAGCGCGGGAGGAGGAGGAGGTCTAAGGTCGGAGGAGCTTCGGTGGAAGCTCGGAGGAGCTCGCACTGCCACCGGTGGGCACATGCGGGAGGAGGAGAGGGCTCAGGGAGGAGGCCTCCCGGCCCTCTGCAGCTGTTGGAGCTGCTGTGGCGCGAGGCGAGCGAGCGGAGCAAGCTGCGGGGAGTTGTTGATACTGGGATTTTTCCAGTATCAGACGTCTAAAGAGTTGACCAGACAACTGTGGCGGCAGTTGGACGTCCAGGTCTGAGACCAGACGTCTGAAAGCACTTATATCTCATGGTACGTTCTTTTTCGCGGTTACGGCCATGCAGGCCTCACTGCAAAAGCTGGTTGGGCCTAATTTTGGACCTGCGGATTCGTATGCAGGTAAAGGCCCTTGGGAAGGTGTGCGGAACTCTTTTCCACACATTTTTGGACATCTGATTACATCACCAGACGTTTGGAGTTGCATCCAGATGACCGGACGCATTGTCCGATGTCTGGAATTGCCTTCAGATGATCACAGAGAAGGTCTGGACATTTGAGGATACCGCAAGAACATATGGTAAGATCTGACGCCTTTTAAGACGTCTGGGATTATTCCCAGACGTCTAATTTTGAATAGTAGGCACATTTTTGACTTGATTAGGATCCGATCGGGGTCCGTTTTACGCAAATGAAATACTTGTACTTTCCTCGCGAGTTCCTATACGTACTAGAGTCTGTTGTATACTATTCCGAACTCTCCTTTTGTGATGTCTTCCCTGATATAGGGTTTCAGCCTACTGCGCTTTTGGGGGTCGTAGAGACGTCTGGATCTACGGTTCAAGCCCCCATTACTCCCGAGTTTCCTGGTAGAGTGGTTTAATTCTGTTAATAATATTGAAATAAGAATGTGCCTGTGGAAATAGTCGACTGGAACCCTAGGTTGTGGCATAAACCCTAGGGTAAAGAAATGAATGAACCGTTTGTACTGTATGGTTTACTTGCATGCATGATTGAGATAAATTTCTAGCATTGCCTGTAATATAATTGTGAGTTGCCTGTTAGAATATGAGCTGCCTGTATTTAATGAACAATTACCTCTGAAATCACTAATTGCACGTATTGAGAATTGAATTATGGAAACACGAGCTGCCTGTATGTGGATGAGAAATGAATTATGAAAGGTAAAATCTGGAATGGAATAAGTGAGGTGAATATGAGCATCAACCCCACGGGGAATTAGGAGTAGAACTCTTATGGATAAACGGAAATTTGGAATGTGGATGGGAAGTGTGCTGGCTCTTGAGTACGTGGTACCAAGGAGAGCAACTGTCCCCTTTTGTGTAGAGCGGAGCTAGCCTCCCTTGGGTTGAGACCTGGGGTTAAGATTGGCCACTCTACACCAACTCCTGTTGGCTCTCGTGTATGTGGTACCGAGGCGAGCTACTAGTGTAGGGAGGGAGCTAGCCACCCCATGGGGCTTGGGGTTCAGCTAGCCACCCTATATTGACTTGTTAGGCCCTCTGGGCAAACCGACGTAGTCAGACGAGGGTGCGCGAACTGTGGAGGGGTGAGAGCCCTGTTTGGTTCTGAGGGGCGAGACCCCTGTTCTGAGAGGGCAAGGCCCTATACTATTCCGTGTTGTACTTTGGGCATATCCGTTAGTGGAAATAACTGACCGTGTGTTAGTGTGGCGTAGCTACCCATGCGCTTATCACGAGTGCTGTAGTTACCGCTACGTCTTGACAGTGACCTCGGGGTGGTTGACTAGGTATAAGACTACCACGGGGGAGTCTCCCGGCCAGGAGAGCACCGCGTGTACCTTCTACTCTATGGAAAAGACTGCAATCAAGATTGTTCCCATGAAGAACATGCAAGATCAAGAAATATCTGGATACTTTGAGAAATGGGTGAAACGGAAATATATAAAACAAATAAATAGAAATGAGAACTAAACCTGTTGCTTTTACTGTTTTGTACTTAGATAATAATAGATACCACTCTACTCAACATTCGCTGACTCTGTCTTTTCATAACACTATTCAGGACCAGGAGTTGAGCAGTCCGAGTTTCTGGCTGCGGAGGGTGCTAGGCCCAGTCAAGTCCAGCTGTAGTTTTCTTCAACACTTCCTTTTCTTTTCTCTACTGTTGTAGTAAGTAATGGACTTTTAGTTACTATTTTGCTGCTACTGTTTACTTTCCACTTTTCATTCTTATTGTTGTTGTGGTGGTATGTATTGAAACAACAGATTTATTTTCCTTTACTGCTTTGTACATTTCTCCTGCTTAGTTATATTGCATATGTGAATGTGGTTTACTTTCTTGCTTTTTGTTATTTCTTGTTGGACGACTAGGTCTTGGGATTAGTCAAGGTGAGCCGGTCTCGGGTCCTGTAGGGATCCGGGAATTGGGTCGTAACACTAACTCTCTCATGCGTTCGCCTGAGAGATTTGGAAAGATTCGGTGCTCAAGAACGGGTTCAGATTGGAGAGGATTCCTCAAGGAGTTTCCCTTCCAATTTTGGAAGGGATTTGCTAAGAGATCAAGGAGAAATCTCTTGTCAAAGATCGTCAGAGTAGGTTTCCTCCGCGATAATGGTGGGGGGACCTAATTGTGAAGACGGCGAGGAAGTTAGGAGGCTGAATGCAAGGATTTTTGAAAGTTGGGGGTATAAATGTAATTAGACCGGACCATTTTGCAACCTAGGTTAAGACAAGCTCATCTTGGGTCCAAATTTTGGTACAAACCTAATTTGGACCTAAGGAATCCAATGGTGAAGTTGGATTTTGATTTTGACCATGTTTGGCTAGGTAATTTATGTGAAAACCTAAATTAGGGCAAATATCTGTCTGAGACTCCATTTTGGGTCAAGATGGGTTCTGATGGTCAAATTGATGGTACTAAACCTTAGAGAATATTTTTCTATCATTTTTAGAGGATTTAGGTGAATTTTTTTCTGACCAAAACCTCAGTTAATTAAGTGGGTCTGTTTTTAAGGTTTTAAAAATCATTTAATTCTCAAAACATGTGTAAACCCTTTTCTGACTAATCTAACCCACTTATTTCCTTTTTAGGACCTTTTGACCCTTAATGAACCCCTAGGAAAACCCGTGGTTGCACTACATTCAAGATGAGCTGGTAAAATTACAGTTTTAACCATAGTTCCTTCTTTTTCTTTCATAATAAATATGCAATGACTTGTGATTCTCTAGCGGTTATGTTGGAGCATTTATTGACTTAAATGGGTCAAAATGAGCTAGTTATGGTTCATGATGGTGTTCCCATCATACCCCCATGCCTAACTTTTGCTAGTCCTTTAGCAAAATTTCAAGGTATTAACTTTGATTCTAGACCATAAAATCTTTTGATACTTAAAAACTTTGTTGTGTGCTTCCTTTTGTAGATTAGGTTAGAATGCCGATAGTTAGCCTAGAGGTACTCAAGTACCAACCAAGATCCGAACCTGACCAGCCTAGCCTTAGTCTACCCCGAAGGTTTCGAAGGCCCACAGGAACTAACCTAAGGTTCATTGAACTCCGCGGTTAAAGCACCAGTGCTTGTAACATGTTTTAGCCTCAGTTCAGTTTGCAGTGCATTTTTATCAGAGAGAGACAGAGGAATTTTTCTTTGTTTTTGGAGAGTTCTCTCTGTTTTCTTTTTATTTCTAACTTTGGATTGGCTTTACAACACGGTCTGTATCGGATTCCTAGTCCCCATCATTAATCCTCGCAGGGTCCCTGGCAATCGGTTCTTTGAGATAGTACCGCCCATGGCAAACCCCAGAACCCTGACTTTCGAGATTTCGAGATAATCTCGCCCATGGCATTCTGTAGCTAAATCCAAACCCTGGCAATCGACATTTCAGGATAATTTTGCCCATGGCATCTGAACCAGCACATGGTGCTTACATGCCCCCGGTAGGATATGTAGATATCCTAGGAGACAAGCATCGAGGAGACGATATGTTATTGCGCATCTTCGAGGAGAAATTCCCGCCTCTCCGAGCTGGGAACTCATCCAAATCAACTCGTGTTGATCAGCCGCTCCTAATCTAGGTGACTTTTTCAGAATAATTTAAATGCATTTACGTGATTTTGATACTTAGGCGCACTGAACCGGACTGTGTGTGGAGGGGTGTTTAGGTTACCGAGTCCTGCAAACCAGAGGTCAGTTAACAAGGCCGAATACTCCCTAAGCCTTAGACCTAATACTTAAGTTTCGCATTTTCCCCAACCTCTTGAGGACTATCCAGATCTTAGCGGGTACTTGAATTTTTAAGCTTAGGATTATAGCCCAAAAGGCCTAAAATCAGCGTTCCTACTAATCTCTTCTCAGTTTTATTAGCACTTTTTGCCTTTCTTTCTTTTGATATGGTTTAGAACTAAGTTAATTCCTTAATCTTTTCCTAATGAGTCCTTGTTCTTTTCTTTTCAACTTGTGCTCCTTTTTGACATTTTTAACTCCTCCCCTTTTTCTCCTCAAGGTCTGATATGCCATCAAAAATTTCTCTCCTCTCATATTTTGTTCATTTTCAAGAATTTTTTAATTTTTTTGGTATTTTTGGGATATGTGATTTTTTTTATGAAACCCTTTCTCTGTGAAATGATTTTCATGGCATTTTGCACTTACTACCCCCTGCCTACGATTTGCAATGTCCTCATTGTAAATTAGGTGGGTTCGAGTTCAACTTAGATTATTCATTAGAACAAGTGTTGGGTGGGTGAATGGGTAAGGGTGACTGTTGCGGATGATTCAAGCTCAGGTACGGGTACCAGAGGTGGAGTCGGTTGTTCTAATGGATGAACCCTAAAGTGCAATATAAGTTCTGCATAGGATGTGTCAGGAAGGGTTTCGGGTTTTTTAAAAAATGATGGGTTGCCTCCCGTTAAGCGCTGAGTTTAACGCCATCGGCCGGGTGCAATCATGGCTGAGTTGACTGATTTCGACAACTCCATTTCTAAAAATTCATTGGACAAGGTAAGGTCTAATTCATTTTGATCTGAGTTTTCCTAGGAACAGTTTGAGTTTGGCATCAGAGAGTAGGACTTTTTGACTAGGGAAAAAGATCTTTCTGGATATGTACTTGTCGTGAAAGGCCTTAACTTGCTCTTTGTAAATTCGTGAGTTCTCATACGCGTCATGGTGTAATTTATAGATCTTGCTCATTTGAAGCTTTCTATGGGTTCCTGTTATAGAAAGATAGAGATTGCAGTTCCGTACTGCTCAATAGGCTTTGTGCTCCAATTTGATGGGGAGGTGACATGCCTTCTCATACACTAATATGAAGGGAGACATACCTAATTGGATTTTGTGGGCTGTCCTATAAGCCCACAAAGCTTCCGAAGTCGGGATGACCAATCTTTCCTGTTAGGTCAAACAGTGACCTGGAGGATTTTCTTGATCTCCTGATTTGATAGCCCAGCTAGACCGTTGGTTTGGGGGTGATAAGGAGTAGAGATTCGGTGTGACACCCTGTATTTGGTCATCAGTGATTTGAACTGAGCATTCGTGAAATGGGTCCCTCCATCAGTGATTATGGCATGTGGAATCCCGAACCGAGAAAATATGTTTTGATGAATGAATTTGATTACTACCTTATGATTGTTGGTTCGGGTCGGAATGGCTTCGATCCATTTGGACACGTAGTCAACAGCGAGAAGAATGTATTCAAAGCTGTCCGAAGAAGGGAAGGGTCCCATAAAATCTATCCCCTAGATATCGAAGATTTCGCATACGAGAATCGGCTGTAAGGGCATCATATCACGGTTTCTCATGTTGCCCAAGGTCTGGCAACAAGTGCATGGCTTACAGTGATTATATGCGTCTTTGAAAATCGTGGGCCAATAGAAGCCGTACTAGAGGACTTTTGCTGTGATTTTGTGTCTAGAGAAGTGTCCACCGCATTCCTGGTCATGGCAGAAGGACAAGATGTCCTGAATTTTCGCTTCCGGGATACATCATCGGATGATTTGATTAGCACCAATGCGGAAGAGATACGGGTCTTCCCAAAAGTAGTACATGTCATCAGAAAGTAATTTGTTCTTCTTGGCCTTCGGCCAATCGGATAGAATGTGATGTGATGCCAGGTAGTTTACTAGATCAGCAAACCATGGAAGCCTCGTACTGATAGTAAGGAGATGCTCATCGGGAAAATGTTCCGTAATGGGTCCGACAGGGTTAATAATGTCAGAAGGAAAGCGGGACAAATGATCAGCTACCACATTCTGTTTTCCTGCCTTGTCGCGAATCTTGAGGTCAAACTCTTGCAACAGCAAGATCCAACAGATTAGGCAAGGTTTCGCGTCCTTGTTTGCAAGGAGATGCCTCACAGTTGTGTGATCTGAGTAAATGATAACATGGGAACCCAGAAGATATGATCTGAACATTTCCAAGGCAAATACTACGGTTAGTAGCTCTTTCTCAGTAACTGTGTGGTTACGCTGAGCCTCGTTGAGTGTCTTGCTAGCGTAGTAGATGGCCACGGGTTTCCCATCAATTTGCTGCCTAAGTACCGCACCTACAGCATAATCAGATGCATCACACATGATCTCAAAGGGTTGAGACCAATCAGAAGATTGTAGGATCGGAGCTTGGGTAACTCGATCACGTAGGATCTCAAATGCTTGAGTGCACTCCTTGGTGATTTCAAAAGGGACATCCTTAGATAGTAGATTAGTCAGGGGGCGTGCGATCTTCGAGAAGTCTGGAATGAATCGTCGGTAAAAATCGACGTGCCCCTGGAAGGATCGGATGTCTTTGACCGAGCTAGGCATAGGGAGTTTGGAAATCAGATTTACCTTGGCTCGATCAACCTAGATGCCTTTTTTGGAGATGAGATGTCCCAGGACACTTCCTTCAGGCACCATGAAGTGGCTCTTTTCCCAGGAAAGAACCAGATTCATGTTAATGCACCGCCTGAGGATCTGGACCAAGTGCAGAAGGCAATCATCAAATGATTCGCCAAAAACTGAGAAGTCATCCATGAAGACTTCCGGATATTCACCTACCATATTTGAGAATATGGCAAGCATGCACCGCTGAAAAGTAGTGGGTGCATTGCAGAGACCGAAAGGCATCATTTGGAATGTGTACGTCTCGAAGGGGTAGGTAAATGTGGTCTTCTCTTGGTTTTTAAGATGGATTGCCACCTGGTTATAGTCGGAGTACTGACGTGCGCGTGATGCGTGTTTTTAGAAGAGTCGTTATAGCTTGCATTCGCAATGTTGGTTTTAAAATAAAGAAACAGACGTGAGTCCGAGTGTCGATCTCAGGGAGGGGTGAAAATCGGATTTCTCTTGTCACTTAATGTCATGAAAATAACGAGTTTTTGCTTGCGAAAAGTCGTGGGTGAAAAGTGAGTGAGAGAGAGAGAGAGAGAAGAGAGAGAGATTAGGGTAGAATTGTTTCATTCGTAACATGCAACTTGAACATAAAATAGAGCAAGCAATTGAATAGAAAACAACATTTAACATGCAACTTTAGTTCATAATTACGACACTCGATAAATGCTTGAACATAAGTAAAGCTTAAAAGAAGGAAAGAGAGAGAGAGAGGGACGACGAGGCAGCCATGGTGGTGGAGGGGGGCTCCGTCGGTGGCTCATCGTCTCCGACGATTACAAAAGGGCTTAAGGGTAGCTAGGAGGGAGATAGAACACTTGCAAGTGGAGTGAATGCCTTCCATGGGTGGTTGGAAGGGGTGTAAATAGGAAGAAGGGCTTTCCAAATGAAGAAGGGGTTTTAGCGATGTCCAGGACATCGCTAAAACCCTTCCCAAAATGTCGGTGAAGGCCCCTGCCCGTCGGTTGCTCACGCGTGCCTTGTGCTTCTTCGTGCCTGATCCGCGTGCGCACGTCGTAAGTCATCCAATCGAAGATCGGACGGCTGAGATTCTGTGTGGGGCGTGCGCCTGGATCGCGCCCACCCCCCCGCGTCATCGCGCATCTGCGGGCGCCACGTCTCGCAATCGCGCCCGTTCGCTGCTGATCGGGCGGTCCAATTTTGCCTGCGCGTGCCTTTGCCTCGCAATTTCCATGCAATGCGCTTCAAACCCGCGTCACGTGAGTGTGAGTGAGCGCTTCGACTGCTGCGCTGCGCTCGTTGCTTTGTCGCGCCGAGGGCGGGCGCGCCAGCGGCTCTCGGCCGTTCGATCGAAGATCGACGGTTGAGATTCATCCTCCGGGTGAAGGCGAGATCGGTCGGCGGTCTGGATGCAGCGAGCGGGCGCCACGTGGCGCACCGTGGGCCGTTGATCATCAGATCAACGGTCAGAACTTCTTGGGCCTATTGCGGGAGCTCTGGATGTCGGATTTGGCCGATTTCAAGTCCGTTGGACTCCATTCGTCGCTCTGAATCCATCAGTGTGGTCCGATTGCTCATTGTTCGTACGCTTTCGTGTGGGTTTTAAAGAGATGTCACGTTGCAATATAGCCGACAAAGTGTTCAAAACAAATAAAGATTTTTTGTTACTCGAAAACCGGAGTATCCGAGGTCAAACACAGGGAGCAATCTCAATACTTCTAAAACCAAAGAATACAACTTTTAAATGAAAGTAATTGATTAAAAGAGAGAGAGTTATATAAAAAGAATTTCTAAAAGAAAACAGAATTGGACGTCTGATTTCTATATCAGACGTCTTAAATGTAATCTTCTTTCTCTCTTCTGCCTTCTTCTTTGTCTTCTCTGCTTTTTTTCTTGCGAAGGCTTCTTCTTCCTGCCTTTGTTCCTCTCCTGTCTTCCTTTTCTTTTTGGCTTTTCTGCAGTCCTTCCTTCTCTAAGATCTCTGCCTTGCTCAGCTTCCTTTCTTCAGAGTTCCTTCTTCTTATGCTCCTGTTCCTTCTATTTCTTCAGTTCTTCTTTGTGCTTTCCTTCGAAGTTTTCTCCTTCCTTGTCTTCTCTGTGAGGGCTTCTCCTTCTTTCTCTGCTACACTCAGCCTCTTCTTCCTTCTTTTCTTCCCTTGCTGCAGCGGCTAAGTGTTCGCTTCTTCCTCTGCTCCTTCTTTCCTGCGCAAACCACAGCCAATGCAAAACCTACCCCCGTCCCTCTACCCAAACGTCTCTCTCTTTCTCTGCAATTCGCTCAAGGACGCTCTCCCAAAGCCACACGGGTAATCGGGTCGGATTCGCACCCGGGACCAGGTGCACCGGCAGGTGGGTGATTAGCGAGGAGTGCTTAGGTTGGGGTCGGGTCGGATCCTACCAGATCCGCGAGATGAAGCCGCAGATGAGGCGGGTGCTAGGGCAGGTGAGGGACCTCACCCCTGTGCTTTCGGAGGCGGTAAGCATAAAACACAAAAACAATTTATACTATACCTGCGTTTTGCGCTTCAACGATGTGGGACTATCCAGTCTGTGCCCCGCCCTCACGTGCGCCCGCAGACCTTCGTGCAATTCCCCAGCTGTAGACTTCTCAGCACCCCAAACTGGACTCGAGGCCTTCGCACTGCTCGCGCGATCCTGCTGCACTTGAAGCCTGGAAGATCTGCCGCCTGGAGCTGCTGCGAAGCTGCTTCAAATGTCGCCAATGGCGGCAGGAGCTGAAACCTTGTCAATCACCAATACGTCCTATTAGCTTAATCAGACCAGCTGGGCACTTTCGCCGTGGCACGACGAAGATGGTGCACGGTGCTGCAGGCCGCAGGACGACCTAGGCGTGCGTGCCTTGGTCAACTTGTGGCCGGAAGTGTGGGGTTGTTCGGGAGACTGTGGTGGCGGTGTAGTAGGATGATGGATGGGCGGAAGTTTCTCCTGGTGGTGAGGCGGAGCTTACGAGAGGGTTGGCGTGCCGTGTGGAGGAGCGGAGTGGTGGGAGCGGCTCGTCGGAGGTTGGTCGGAGGCGAGGAAGGTGGAGGTGGTCAGGCACTGTCGGGGGGCGATTAACTAAAATAACAGGGGGAAAAGAGAGAGGGGAAGATGGAGAAGGTATCTGGAGTGGTTTGGAAGGAAGGGAGGCAGCGGAGTGGACGGCGTGTAACTGCCGTTGTCGGGGAAGAAGAACCCTGAGGGAGGGGGCAGCGACGAAGACGAGGTCAGGGGCACACGCGCTGGGTATGGCGCAACGCGGGAGGAAGAGGCGGAGTTGACTCTGCTGCTGGTATGGCAGCAGAGCGACGAGAAGGAGGGGAGGAGGTTGCCGGAGCTTGTGGGTCTCTTGGCCGGAGATGGGAGAGAGGGAAATTTGGGGGAATCTCCGTCAAAATCAAGCTGAGGATCTGCAGCCGGGTCTGGGGAGCCTTTTATAGGTGTTGGCCGAACCTTCTAGCACGTGGAGATCGCGCAATCAACTCTGCCGGCTCGCCGGAGATGGAAAGAGGGTGGATACCCAAATCTCTCGTGCGTTCGCACGAGAGATTGGGTTCACACCAGAGATCGTGATCAGCTTTAGATGGAAGGGAATACCTCAGAGAATCCCCCTTCCATCTCTGGGAGGGAATTTCTAAGGAATTAGAGAGTAATTCCTCTCTAAACCTCGCCGGAGATCGGTTCCGCCCTAACAATGGCAGCAGGACCTGATTGCAAAGGTGGCAAGGAACTTAGGGGGCTCTCTGCAAAGATATTCAAAAGATAGGGACTACATTGTAATTTAGGTGTACTAAATTGCAAAGTAGGTCAAGATGACCTCCCCTTGGGTCCAAATTTTGGTATAAACCTAATTTTGACCTAGGGAATCCAATGGTGAAGTTAGATTTTAGGTTTGATCACGTTTGACTGGACATTTTGTGTAAAAACCCAAATTAGGTTAATTGAAGAGCTAGGACCCTAATCTAGGTCAAACTGGGTTCCAAAGGCCAAATTAAGTGTTATAAACCCTAGAGGATGTTTTTCCATGATTTTTAGAGGGTTTACTTGATTTTTATCCTGACCGGAACCTTGTTAATTTAAGCGGGTCTGTTTTAGGGTTACCAAGTGTCATTTAATTCCTAGATTGCGCATAAACCCATTTCTGATTGACTCAACCCACTTTTTATCTCATTTAGATCATTTGACCTATGTTTTGTCTCTGAGAAATCCCATTTATGTACTGCAATGGTAAAATTACAGTTTTAACCTTTATTTCATGTTTTCTTCTCAGGGCACTTATTCCTTCAATTAAGCCTTCTTCTAGGTTATGTAGGAGCTTTTATCTTCTTTATTGGGTCAAAATGAGCTAGTTATGGCTCATGATGAGGTTCTCATCACTCATCTGAGCCTTGCTTTGACAAGTACTTATAGAAATGGCCATTGATACTGTTTTATAAGAAATTTTAATATATGATGCATGCAATGCTCCCATTATATTTATGATGTGTTATCTATGCATTTTGTTCTTAAGATGGATCCCATTTAACATAATTATCACCCCAAGATGCAGTGTTATCATACCCCCATGCTTACTCCTTGCTAGTCCCTAGCAAGGTTTATTCTAGCCTTTATTTCCAGTCAGAATTTAAGAAGTAATTACTTAGACATTTCGTCACTTGTCAATAGGAGCAAATATACTAAGATCTTAATCTACAAAGACTAATCAGCGTCCGGGTGTCTGCCAAAGTACGAATCGCCTGAATCCTTGCTTTAATGTATGTATATATATATATATATATATTTTTTTTTCTTGTTTTTAGATTTTTGGAATTAAGAGTGGGCTGGTAACTTTTTACAGCTACCCAACCCACCCAAAACTTGGACAAAACTATAAGTGCTAAGTATCTTGGTGTGAAGATCGTGATAGACTCACTCAACGGTAATTTAGACAGACTCCAGGTTTCTACGCCCCCAGTTGACCAGAAGAGGAAGTGTTTTGCCTGAAGGTGTATTTGTTTGATCGGTAGCTTTCTCTCTACGTTTGTTTTAATTGGGGTTAACACAAGGATTTTTCCAGTGCATATCTCCCCGACTTGTACTACTTCCCCGCTTCTTCCTTAAGTTTTTTGGTTCTTTTTGTGCAATTACTGAGCTGGGCTCTGGACAACCGACCAATGGGTTGTTACCCACGATCACTTGCCAGCCATACTCGTGTGGTGAAGTGTGGTTTATTTTGTTTTCTTTTTTTTTCCCTTTTTTTTTATTTGGTAGGTGGCTTCCTTGATCTCAAATTTACCTAGAGGTAATGAAGAAGTGGCCCCGTGGCTAGGCTGTGGATAACCTGCCAATGGACTGTTACCTACGACAACTTGCCAGCCATACCACCCTAGAGAGTTCATTAGCTACCCAATTTTTGTCAGAATCTCCGAGTGAGTCTGTGCAAAAAATGTGTGCAGGTGCTTAGACTCAAAGTCTTTCTGAGTTAGAGGGTGAGTTGATAAGTTGTATACTTATCACCTTATTTAGTTGGTGGATCAGAGTAGCTTAAGGTTGCAAGGATTTGAAGCTAAATCCATATTTTAATGGACACCAAGGCTGATTAAGCCTGAAGGTCTGAAAAGTGTAAGTGTTCAAGTTCTTTTTGTATTATTTCCTACTATTGACAAATTTCTAATGCCTAAGTTTCTTCCTAAATTCATTTTTTTTTAATTTTATTCTATTCAGACTGATTAAATGAGATCAGGATCATGCAATTTACCACCCTCCCCCATGCTTAAGTTGGACAATGTCCTCATTGGCAAATATATGGATGCAACAAGGGGTTCAAAAAGATATTATCTGAATGACATAGAATACCGGATCAGTCTGAATCCTCTGGGTTGCCTCCCAGGAAGCGTTGAGTTTAACGCCTCCAGCTAGGCGATGCTTCATGTCATCCCTCAATGAGGGTGACACTCTCCTTTGGGGGAACCTGGGCTAGGAAGTGTTTCAATCTTTGGCCATTGACTGTAAAAGTGTGTCCAGTGTTCGGATTAGCGATTTCAACCGCCCCATTGGAGTGAGGCTTGACCACCCTAAATGGTCCTGTCCACTTGGACCTAAGTTTCCCTGGAAAGAGTTTTGGGCAGGCATCGAAAAGCCAGACTTACTGGTTGGGCTCAAAGGTCTTTCTATGGATGAGTCGGTCGTCGACAACTTTCATTTTCTCTCTATACAGTCGACTGTTCTCAAAGGCGTCCTGACGAATTTCTTCGAGCTCAGAGAGTTGGAGCGTCCTCTACGCACCGGCTAACTAGGAATCCATGTTACACTGCTTGACAGCCCAGTAAGCCCGGTGTTCCAATTTGACAGGAAGGTGGTAGGCTTTGCCAAAGACCAGGCGATAAGGCGACATGCCTATCGAGGTCTTGAAAGTGGTCTTGTATGCCCACAGGGCATCATCTAGTCGTGTGAACCAATCTTTCCTATTAGGTCTCACAGTCTTCTGTAAAATGTTCTTGATTTGTCTTTTTGAGACCTCGGTCTGCCCATTTGTTTGCGGATGATACGGGGGAGCAATGCGGTGGTTAGCCCCATATTTTCTAAGTAGGGCACGGAATTGGGAGTGAATAAAATGACTTCCACCATCACTGATCATGGCCTTTGGTATTCCAAACTGGGAAAATATGTTCTGCTTAACAAAGTCCATGACAGTCTAATGATCGCATCGGTGGGTGGCAACGGCTTCAATCCATTTAAAAACATAGTCTGCCGAGACTAGGATGTACTCAAAGCTGTTGGATGGTGGAAAGGGGCCCATAAAATCAATACCCCGAACGTCGAAGATCTCGACAATCAAAATGGGCTGGAGGGACATCATATCTTTTCTGATCATGGTCCCTAGTGTTTAGCAGTGCGAGCAAGTCTTGGCAGAGTTGTGTCCATCCTTAAATAGGGAAGGCCAGTAAAATCTGGACTGCAGAACCTTCGCAGCCGTTTTGTTTCTTGAGAAGTGGCCACCACAAGCTTGGTCATGACAAAAAGATAGCATACTCTGAACTTTGTTCTTTGGAATACACCTCCTGGTGATCTAGTCGGCATAGAGGCGAAACAACATGGGATCATCCCAGAAATAGTGCTTGGCTTCGGCCAAGAACCTGTCCTGTTGCTGTCTGGACCAGTTGTGCAGGGTCTATCCTACAACCAGGTAGTTGACGTAGTTAGCATACCAAGGCAGTTTCTTGTCTTGCACAGCCAGAATGTGTTCATCGGGGAAGGTGTCAGATAAAGGCAGGGAGGGTCCAATGTGGTCTGGGTGAAGTCTAGACAAGTGGTCAGCCACCACATTCTTTGATCCGGCTTTGTCGCGGATTTCCAGGTCAAATTCTTGCAAGAGCAGGATCCATCTGATGAGCCTGGGCTTCGCGTCCTTTTTAGCCAACAGGTGCCAGATGGCTGAATGGTCAGTATAGATGGTCACGTGGGATCCTAGCAGGTAAGGTCGGAACTTCTCAAGTCTGAAAACTACAGCGAGCAATTCTTTTTCTGTGACTGTGTAATTTCGTTGGGCCTCATCCAACGTCTTGCTCACGTAGTAGATCACCATGGGTTTCTTCTCTTGCCTTTGTCCCAGGACAGTGACTATGGCAAAATCTGATGCATCACACATAATCTCAAAGTCCTAGGACCAATTCGGAGGCTGAAGTACAGGTGCTGTGGAAACTAAGTCTCGGAGGGTGTGATAAGCCTAGATGCAATCAGAGGTTATGTGGAATATGGCGTTGTTGGCCAGAAGGTCGGTTAAGGGTTTGGAAAGCTTGGAGAAGTCTTTGATGAACCTTCGGTAGAAGCCAACTTGTCCCAGGAATGAGCGGATCTGCCGAACTGAGCTAGGCGGAGGAAGTTTGGAAATCAAATCAACCTTAGCCCGATCCACCTCAATGCCCCTATGCGATACGATGTGACCGAGGACGATTCCTTCTTGAACCATAAAGTGGCTCTTTTCCCAACTTAACACCAAATTAACCTCGATACATCGTTTCATGATTTTCTCCAAATTGCTTAAACAGTGGTCGAATGAATTCCCAAATACAGAGAAATCATCTATAAAGACCTCCAGGTATTCACCCACCATTTCTGAAAAATGGCTAGCATGCAATGCTGAAAGGTAGCGGGTGCGTTGCATAACCCGAACGGCATATGACGGAATGCAAACGTACCGTACGGGCAAGTGAATGTGGTCTTCTCTTGATCTTCAAGAGCAATTGTGACTTGGTTATATCCTGAATATCCATCCAGGAAGCAAAAATACTTTTGCCCTGCCAATCTTTCAAAGATTTGGTCATTGAATGGCAAGTGGAAATGATCCTTCTTGCTTGCTTCATTGAGCTTCCTGTAATCAATACACACTCGCCATGTGGTGGTGGTGCGGGTGGGGATGGAGTCGCCATGCTCATTGGTAACAATGGTGAGCCCAGCTTTCTTTGGAACCACTTGAGTGGGGCTCACCCAGGGGCTATCAGAGATGGGGTAGATGATGTCGGCATCAAGCCACTTGATAATTTCTTTCTTAATGACCTCCCGCATATTTGGGTTTAACCGTCTCTGCATTTGGCGGGAGGGTCGTGCCCCGTCTTCTAGGTAAATCTTATGAGTGCAATAGGCGAGGCTAATTCCTCTCAAGTCTGAAATGGTCCATCCAATGGCGGCCCGATGTTTTGAAAGGGTCGCAGTCAACCTGAGTTCTTGATCCTTGGTTAGATGAGAGTTAATAATCATAGGGAAAGTCTGGTCAGGTCCCAGGAAGACATACTTGAGATTCTCAGGTAGTGGCTTTAGTTCGGGTGTGGGTGGAACAACAGTCGAAGGGAAAGGGAAAGGCGGGAGTTGATCAACATCAATCTCCTCAAATGGTGTTGTTTGATGGTAATCAGCCCTACAGAGGTCCATGGGCAACGATGGTGACGGGTCAAAATAGTCGTTACAGGATTGGTGGTCTGAGACAGAACTAAGGGTGAGGGATTCCTCAACCAAAGGTTCCATGGGATCATGTTCCTCAACACAATCGCAATCAAAAGACTTGGTCGTTCGGAAGATATCCAACTGCATTTTCTTGTCTCCGAAGGAGATTTCCATACATCCCGTGTCACAATCGATGTTCGCCTTAGCCGTAGTTAAGAAAGGTCTGCCTAAGATTATGGGTGCGTTCTTAAGTTTTTCAGGGACTTCCATGTCGAGCATCAAGAAGTTGATCAGAAAATAGAAGTCCTTGACCCGCACAATCACGTCCTCGACAACCCCCTTCGGGGTCTTCACAGATCTATCAGCCAGTTGGATGGTGACAGGTGTAGGTGTCAACTCTCCGAAACCAAATTGATGGTACAGGGTTGTTGGAATCAGATTGATGGAAGCACCTAAGTCCAAGAACGCTCTATCAAATGTCATGTCCCTGATATTGCAGGATATCAGTGGTGCTCCTGGGTCAATTTGCTTGAGCGGAAGGTTGCTTGATATTACGGAACTATCTTGCTCAGAGAGCACAACCTTCCTAGGTGCTTAAGGTCTTGGCTTACGTTTGGGTGTACAGGCATCCTTTAAAAACTTGGCGTAAGCCGAGATGTGCTTAACGGCTTCGAGGAGCGGAATATTAATATGAACCTGCTTAAAGATCAACAAAAGCTCCTCAATTTCTACAACACTTTTCTTCTTCTTGATTGTTTCCAAGGCCATGGGGTAGGGTGTCTGAACATAGATAGGGTCTATTTCTGGGTCCTTGGGTTTTTCCACTGCCTCTTCTGAGTCGGGTGTTTCAGGTGGTGAAGTCTCAGGAAGAGTCGGCCATTTGGGATCCTGGGTTTTGGTGCCGCTTCTCAAGGTTATCACATTCGCAGAGGCATTGGAACCATGGGTTGATCCTTGAGAAGACGAGGACGAAGAAGCACCGAACCCAGGGGGTGTTTGTGGGGCTGGCTGGACCATGTGAGCCTGCCTGGGATTGCCCTAGAACCCTTGCCAATTGGGGCCTCTATTAATCACGTTTCGCGGGTTCGGTTGTGGCAGGAAGGTAGGGATCCTTGTTGTTTACAGTTCAAAAGTTGGCTTAACTGTCCCTTTACTAAGGTCATTTCCTCCTGATGTTTCTGGTTCATTTCGGCCGTCATCTTTATCAGGGTGTCTATTTGGTTCTGCAGGGGAGGGGCCACCCTATTCTGATTGTATGGGGGTCTAACTGGTGGTCCTTGCTAATAAGGGGCAAGTTTGGCTGCTGGTTTGGCCTGGGCTAATTCTGGAATGGAGGTGGTTTCTGGTTTGTCCAACCAAAGTTGGGGTGATTACGCCAGCCAGTGTTGTAAGTGTTGGAGAAAGGGCCAGGTTTAGCATAACCTTGTGAAGTTTCCCCTGGTAGGAGGGGGTGACGCAATAAAGTGGGGAATAAAAATATAACAATCTCACAGAAATAGCAATCGCACAATGTACACAATTATTTTTAGGTGGAAACCTAAATCGGGTGAAAACCACCACCTAACCCTCTCGAGTTAGGATTTTTCGATCAACCAAGTTGATCAAATCCATTAACGTACTACTTAAACGAGGGTAGTACAACCTCAATTACAACCATGCTACTTTATACGAGGGTAGTGTACCTCAAATCCCTTCTCTTCATGAGAAGGATTTTGTCTCACAAAGGAGACGGGAATTCGCAAAGCGAATACCCAACCAAAGAACAAAGATAAATAACAACAATCCTATAGAGCCAACAAAGATGATCTTAACCTAAGCTTCTATAGAAATTAGGATGCTTCCCTTTGCAGAGGTGCGTTGATGACAAGGATGCATGAATGACGCGACGGTGCAACGGTGCTCTCGTGAACTACGGCGGGAGAGTGGGTGCGCAAAAGATTGATACTCTCTAGATGTAGAACTTGAGCTTGGAGAGCAAGAGCTTCTCTTGGACACAAAAGAGTGGAAATGCTTGTTGTTGGTGTGTCTAGGTGTTCAAGAGGTTCTCCTCTATTCATAGAGGGCCTAGGAAGGCTTTGGAAGGCTTTGGAAAGCTTCCATAGCCGTTGGGTGCAAGGCCCAAGAGAATCAGGCCGAAATCAGGGTTAATCATTATATTGACAGGGTTATCAGATGTTTGATCCTGGCATCGGATGTCTGGAAGACCAGTTTAAGACGTCTGGGAACAAAGTCAGATGTCTGATTCTAGGCTGGTTTCCTTACTGACTTAGATCAGACCTAAACAGGGTTCTAGTATAAGTTCATCGGATGACATGCTGGACGTCTGACACTAGGTCTGAACGTCTGGAAACCTATTATTCTGCGGAAATGGATTCCCAAAGAAGTACAATGGCTATGAAATCTCTGAGAAGAGATTTTGGGTCAGCCGAGGCAGAGCAATCATTTATCAGACGTCTGGGAACACTTACGGACGTCTGATAAGGCTCTAACGGTCATATTCTTAACATTTTCTAAGGAAGCCAACGGTCCACTAATTGGACGTCTAGCAAAATCATCAGACGTCTGGACTAAGGTCTGGACGTCTGATTTCATCAGACAGAACTAACTACGTCTAACCTAAACATAATCAGACGTCTGAATCAACAGTCAGATGTCTTAAAAGTCATTATCAGACATCTGATTTTTAGATTAGACGTCTAAAAAGGCTGTTTGATCCCTATTTTGGTTTTCTAAGTTCTCTATAGAAAACCTAAGTATCCTAGGGTTGTGTAGGTGTTCCTAGGACTACTGTTAGGGTACTTTGAGGCTTTTTAACATGAATCTAAGTAACAAAAATAAAGAGCAACAAAAGAAACAAAAATACAAAGATTACAAGGAAAAGAAATCTATTCTATTCTTCATCTCCTTCCTTCTTCAAGCCATCACTCCTCGTGAAGCTCCTCTGTTCTCCGTCAAGCTCCTCCAATCCATCCTGGATGCGAGCTCGAACTCCGTCTAACCATGTCTCCATTTGCAATTAACTTGAAATCTACAACTTCAAGTGCAAATGTTAAATAACACGTGTTTTGTTATCATCAAAATAAATGATCGCGGTGCTCTAGCACTAACACCTTAGACAGCTTGCACATCTTCAAGGATAGCAGATGTCGATGGGGAGGGAAGAGAGTAATCAAGGGTTGAGGGACCAAAGGTCCCTTCCTGGAACGTGGTCAGGGGTTGTTCCAGGTTCAGTTGGTTTAAGGGCTGGACCAGGTCAACATTATGTGCTCCCTTTGCTAGGGAGAAGGTCTATAACGGATTCCTGGTCTGGTTCAGTAGCTCGTCAATCTTTTTATCCACCAATTCCACTCGATCTAGTTTCTTGGCGATGATGTCCATGTCAATCATTCCAGAATTTGCTTGTACCTCATAAATCTTGCCACGAGGTTGACTGGATCGGTTAAACTGGGTCATTGAGGCATTGTTGAGTGAATTTTCGCTCATAGACTCAAAGAGCTCAAACGCGGTGCATGAGGTATCGACGAAGTTCCGTAGGTTGCTGTCCAGACCGTGGTAGAAGATCTGGGCCAATTGCTACCGTGGTACTTCGTGGTGTGGGCATTTCCTCAAGAGTTCATTAAATCTTTCCCACGTCTCATGGAACTGTTCCCCACCCTGGAGTGTAACGGTAGTAATGGATCTTCTGAGGACATTGGTCTTTCCTATGGGGAAGAATTTCTTTAGAAATGCATGCCTCAGTTCTTCCTAGGTGGTGATGGGTCTACCTAGGGTTCTAAGCCAGTGAGAAGCCTTGTCTCTCAACGAGAAGGGGAGCATCTTAATCAAAACAATTTCAAGGCTAATGTTCCTAGGTTTCATAGTTCAGGCTATCTGGTCAAGATCCTCTAGGTGCTGGAAGGGGTCCTCATTTGAGCTTCCATAGAAGTGGCTCTGAATCAGACTCAAAACATTTGGTTATAGCTCAAAATCATCTCCCCCTTCGGGGTTCCTAAGGTGCGGCTCGACTCTAATAGCGGAAGGATTATAGAAATCGCAGAGGGGCCTTGGTTGGTCCTGGAATGATGGTAGATCAGGTGGCGGTTGCCCTTGTGGGCCTTGGAACGGTGGTGGTGGTTGCCCTTGTGGGTTCTGCAACTGGTGTATGGCTTGCATGATAGTGTGGATTTGTTGCTGCGGAAGCCGGTGGTTTGCGTTAATCTGGGCTTGGATGATGGCCATTGTGTCTGGTGGGGGTTGGTCCTCAACCTCATCTACCCTAGGTTCAGCCATGTTTCTAGTAGAATCAAGTCGCCTGGATTCCCGTCCCAAAACAAACAACTCGGGATGTAGTCAGCATCTCCCGTGCATACACTAGAGAAGAACAGGAGGGGATGTGGAGAGTGACAGATGCGAGAAGTGTGTGTTCAACCAAGCAAACAAGCCTAGTCCTTATGGTGTATTCCTTAGGGGACCTAGAAATCTCCAAAAGGGTGATTAGGTCTGTAAGCACTGGACTCCCCTTCCCAAAGCTAATCTGGCCAGGTTGATTACGAGAGGATTGTAGGGAAGGTTCTTCCTTTGGCTTGCACCGCCGGTTCCATAGACCCCATAACCGCGGTCGTTTGACACTGCTTCGCAGCCTAGTCACCAAATTCTACTAAGGGAATGAAAGCCAAGTGCCCAGTGAACAAAACCTCACCTCTCGAGACTTAACCCAGTCCTGCCTAGGGCACGTCTACTATGTTTTAAAAGGCTAGGATAGTGCTTGTGCTAGGGTTATGTGATGAGGCGTTGATTGGGGTAGTGCCTCTTAGTTTTCCACTTTCAGTGTGTGTGCTCCTATCAAAACATGATTTTTAATCACAGATTTTTTTAGATGTGGTGTCTTTTAATGTTTTATCCTTACTTTAGTATCTTTTAGGATTGACGTGTCTTAATATTTTCAGACAAGTTTCAGTGAACACGTCAAGTTTTGCACACAATTCGGTAAAAGTAGATTTCCTTTTGTTGTGTAGAGGCTCTAAAACCCTAATGTACTCATCCTAGTGATCATGTAGCTTCTATTGGATAAGTCGATTTTAGGGTTGAGTGGTGCGGCCCAAGTCAATTCAAGGTGGCTTCACAAACACCACTGAGAAAGAAAAAAGAACACTCCAAGAATTTATTCAGAATGTTAGAGTGTATTTTTTTGTTGGGTGATGTGTTAAGGATGCGGGTCAGGCAATCATATACCATGCCAATTATTTTTTAGCTTTACAATTTTTTAGATTTTCAAGCAAGCAAACAACCATGAGTGAAGAAATACTCATGACCGGTCCTTGTTGTGCTTACTCCCTCGTTACCGTCACGAGTTACACTGCTTCGCCGTCCAAGCGCCGAATTCCTGCAACCATCAAGTAGAAGGAGACAAGGTGTTAGACGATGTGAGCATGGATGTAAAATGGAAGTGACAAAATAAATCCGTTACCTCCCCAGCAACGGTGCCAAAAACTGACGTGCGCGTGACGTGTGTTTTTAGAAGAGTCGTTATAGCTTGCGTTCACAACATCGGTTTTAAAATAGAGAAACGGACGTGAGTCCGAGTGTCGATCTCAGTGAGGCGTGAAAATCGGATTTCTCTTGTCACTTAATGTCACGAAAATAACGGATTTTTGCTTGCAAAAAGTCATGGGTGAAAAGTGAGAGAGAGAGAAGAGAGAGAGATTAGGGTTAGAATTATTTCATTCGCAACATGCAACTTGAACATAAAATAGAGCAAGCAATTGAATAGAAAACAACTTCATTTAACTTGCAACTTTAGTTCATAATTACAACACTCGATAAATGCTTGAACATAAGTAAAGTAAAGCTTAAAAGAAGGAAAGAGAGAGAGAAAGGGGACAGCGAGGTTGCCACGGTGGTGGAGGGGGGCTCTGTCGGCGGCTTGTCGTCTCCGGCGATTACAAAAGGGCTTAAGGGTAGCTAGGAGGGAGATAGAACACTTGCAAGTGGAGTGAATGCCTTCCATGAGTGGTTGGAAGGGGTTTAAATAGGAAGAAGGGTTTTCCAAATGAAGAAGGGGTTTTAGCGACGTCCGACCCTGGGACGTCGCTAAAACCCTTCCCAAAACGTCGGTGAAGGCCCCTGCCCGCCGGTCGCTCACGCAGGCCTTGTGCTTCTTCGTGCCTGATTCGCGTGCGCATGTCGTAAGCCGTCCGATCTTCGATTTCGTGCGAGGCGCACGCCTGGATCGCGCCAACACCCCCGCGTCATCGCGCGCGTCTGGTCAAGCGCATCTGCGGGCACCACATCTCGCAATCACACTCGTCCGTTGCCGATCGGGCGGTCCAATTTCGCCCGCGTGCGCCTTCGCCTCACAATTTCCACGTAGCGCGCTTCGAACCCGTGTCGCATGAGTGCAGGTGAGCGCTTCGACCACTGTGCTGTGCCCGCTGCTTTGTCGCGGCAAGGGCGGGCACGCGAGCGGCTCTCAGCCGTTTGATCGAAGATCGAGGGTTGAGTTTCGTCCTCCGGGTGAAGGTGAGATCGGTCGGCGATCTAGATGCAGCGAGCGGGTGCCACGTGGCGTGCTGTGGGCCGTTGATCATCAGATCAACGGTCAGAACTTCTTGGGCCCATTGCGGGAGCTCAGGATGTTAGATTTGGCCGATTTCGAGTCCGTTGGACTCTGTTAGTCGCTCTGAATCTATCCGTGCAGTTCGATTGCTCATTTGAGGCATGCTTTGACAAGTACTTGTACAAATGGCCATTAATACTATTTTATAAGCAATCTTGATGTATGATGCATGCAATGCTCCCATTCTATTTATGATGTGTTATCTGTGCATTTTGTTCTTAAGATGGACCCCATTTAACAGAATTATCACCCCAAGATGCATTGTTATCAAGTACCCATCCAAAAAGCAGAAGAATCTATTTCCCGCTAGTTTTTCGAGGATCTGATCAATAAATGGCAGTGGGAAATGATCCTTCTTCGTAGAGGTATTGAGTCTTCTATAATTAATGCCTACTCTCCATGAATTTGCTACACGGGTTGGTATGATTTCTTCGTTCTCAGTCGTGATCACGGTGAGTCCTGCCTTCTTAGGCACAACCTGGATTGGACACACCCACCGATTGTCGGAGATCGGGTAGATGATCCCAGCATCTAATCACTTAATGATCTCTTTTTTCACGACCTCCTACAGATTAGGATTTAGATGTCTCTGCATTTCACGGGAAGGTCGTGTGCCCTCTTCAGTATAAATGTGGTGTGTGCAGTAAGAGGGGTTAATACCAGTCAAATCATCGAGAGTCCATCCAATGGCTCTTCAATGTTGCTGGAGAGCAGAAATTAGATGGGATTCTTGATTAGGTGTGAGTCTAGAGTTGATAATCACAGAAACGTCTGATTGGAACCTAAAAAGATGTACTTTAGATGATCGGGAAGAGGCTTTAGTTCTAAAACAGGGTTATCAACAGCAGCGGGTGGTTCAGGGTGAGTGGAAGGAGCTGTGGGTGTGTATAGGTTGAGTTCGAACTCCTCTAATTGCGGGTTTTGATCCTCTTATGGTTGATCAGAAGTAGTTAGGTTTTCCTCGATATACCGATCGTCAACCACAACCTCGATATCACATATTTATTCTATAACCCCTCAATTAATCCCTTGTTGGGCTTTAAAGATGTCAATCTTTAGTGTCTGGTTCCCAAACTTTAGTTTAATTTGGCCCTCCTCACAATTAATGTTGGCCCTAGCAGTGGCTAGAAAGGGTCTCCCTAGTATGATTGGTGTGTTTTTCGGATTCTCTGGAGCATCCATATCCAAGACTATGAAATCCACCGGAAAATAGAAATCTCGAACCCTAACAATGACATCGTCAAGAACTCCTTTAGGTGACTTAATAAATCGATCTGCCAACTGTAATGTCACCTCTGTTGGTTTGAGCTCAGATTCCTCAAGATGGTCAAGTAGGGATGTAGGTATTAGGTTTATGGAGGCTCCTAGATCTAATAATGCTCTATCAAATTGGATATCACCAATTGTACAGGAAATCAGGGGAGTACCTGGGTCTTTTGCCTTAGGTGGGAGCCTACTCAAAATGATGGAGTTGGCTTGCTCCGACAATACGATTGGGCTCCCACTTTTGGTTTATGGCTTACGCTTAAGTGTACACATATCTTTCAGAAATCGTATGTAAGCTGGTACGTGGCGAATTTCATCCATCAAGGGGATGTTTATATGGACCTGTTCAAAGAGCTTGACCAGGTCTTCTTCAGGTGCCACGGGTTTGGTTGTCCTCTTTCCCTTGGTCAAGACCTCGGGAAATGGAACCTTGGATGGTTCCTCTAGAATAGATCCAGGTTCTTGATCTGGGACAGGGGTATCCTGGATGACTATCTTAGGATTTGGGTTAGCACTACCAGGCTGAAAGTGGCTTGGGTAAGGTGGCTCCTGTGTTGCTTTGCCACTATGGGTCGTAACTGAATTTAGTCCTGCCTGGTTCTGGTTTGATGTAGGTAAAATAGGTGGCTGCTGCTGAAATTCCAAGTATGATGTCGAAGCTTCCATCCTGTCGAGTGATGGAGCAAAAGGGGCCTGATAAACCATGTGGGCTTGGCCTTGATTTGGGTGTATAACATGCCTCTGATTCGGCATGTTATTGGGATTAGGTAGAGGTTGTAAATGGAGTGTACCAGGTTGGCGGGAATTTGCCACCTGGGCGAGTTGATTGCAAACCTCTGTGATCTCGTCTCTATGCTGTTTCTGCATAGCCGCATTTGTCTTTTGAATGTCAGCCAGGGTCTGAAGAATAAGAGTCACTTGATCTCCTTAAGTTGGCCTAGATTGATATGTGGGGTTGGGTTGAGGTTGAGGCGACTGATATGGACGAGAAGCTTGTGGACGAGGCTGATATGGTGGTCTCTGATTTTGATTGTTTCCCACCCATGTGAAATTAGGATGATTTCGCCATCCAGGGTTATAGGTATTAGAAAATGGGTCGTTCTAGATGGTGTTAAGGTTCTCACAGGCCTGAAGAACCTCAGAAAAGTCAAAATACAAGGGTTTAAAGTTCCCCCAACTAGAATAGGTAGGTCCGGAGTTCCCCCGGCCCTAGAGTCAGACGGGGGTGGATATGGGTCCAACCCCTGAGAAGTTCGGTGGTAGATGTTATGCACAGCTTCCCTCCCAGAGGACGGCTGTGCGAATGGGTTTTGTGCAGAGGTGGCTCGCTACAGATGTCGAGTTAGCTCATCCACCTTCTTCTCAATAATAGAGACCTTGTCCAAATGACTGGCCATCAGTTCCAAGTCGACAGAAGAGGACAGGCCCTGCGTCTCATGTGCTCCCTTTGGATTCGTCAATGCGTAGGCATTCGTCTGGTCGAATATGCCATGGAGTCATTATTGATGGATTTCTTGCACATATTCTCGAGAATCTCCTACACAGTGTCTTCATGTTGACCCATGATATTTTCTCCGCAAGCTGCATTGACGAATAATCGGATATCTTCACGGAGTCCCTGGTAAAAAGATTGGACTTGATCCCATTTAGGAACTCCGTGATGGGGGCACTTTTGCATGAGATCCAGGAAACGATCCCATGCTTCGTGAAGTGGTTCTCCAGGCTATTGTGTGAAGTGTGTGATCTGGTGTCGTAAAGCATTCGTCCGACCAACTGAGAAGAACTTTTTCAAAAACTCGGATTGTAGTTCAACCCATGTGTTGATTAGACGCGTTTGAGTCTAATACCAGTGAGCTGCTTTGTCCATGAGAGAGGAGAACATTTTCATGAGAAGAATATCCCGATTCTGGACATCTGACCTGAAGGTCTGGGCCAGATGCTTGAGCTGTTTAATGTGTTGGAAAGGATCCTCGGAATTGAGCCCATGAAATTTCATAATAGCATCAATCTTGTTGGGCTTGAGTTCAGTATCAGGACCTCCAGCCGAGATTTGGATTCGAGGTTCGATCACCACTGCAGCGGAATTGTAATGATCTCGCATCATAGGATATTATGGTGGATTCACAAAGGCTTGGAATAGATCATTAAGACGCTGAAGCTGATTCTAGAGGTTGTTCTTTTTTGCTGGTTGTTCCATGATGATGGAAGGAGAGTTAGGCTCAGATGAATTTGAAGAGATGTCTATGTGATGGGGTTGCTGCATAAACACGGAAGTCGAGGCCTAGCCTCGACGGGAATGAATAACTAATGGAGGCCTCAAGGGTGGTCTTAAGGACCTCCTACCAAACATGCACCGATGGACTGGATGAGAATAGAATGTGATGGACCCAATCAAGACACCTAAAAATTTTGGATGACTATAGAGGTTCGGGTCGGATGATACCCCTTAGTCAGAAAGCTATCCACATGTGAATTACCTAGGCAGCTAGAGAGGGAGAGTCCCACAAAGACCCTTACACGGTAGAGCATCCCCACGGGTTACAGGGTTTCCCCCACCTCACCTCTCTTGTCACTGATGGTCTAGGTAGACCAAAATAGGGACTTGACCTCTTACGTCTACCAGTTTTATTAAGAGCAAGGGTGCTTAGGATTTCACTTGAACTTTTAGATGTGTTGAGTGCAAAAGTGACCTAATTTAAAGATTGGTTGACCCAACAAGGTGGGTCAACTTCACCTGTTTATCATTTAAGAAATTTTAGGTCCCTCTTTTAGGATTCAAGTGAGATTAAGAGCCTGATTTTAGGGTTTGCTTGAGTAAATCAATTCAACTAAGGCTTAGGCACACATTGTTTGGGAAAGATCAGTTCTTAATTATGTAAGTGTCTCTAAAACCCTAACTTGGAATCCTTACTTGGCTCTTGTTTTGGTCCAATTTAGTTTGTCAAATGTGGTGTCTAGGGCTCAAACAAGATGTGATAGCCCTAGTTACCTTAAGTGGGTGCACAAATTAGGTTTTGTTGTTTAAATCAAATCAGGCAAATTGATGAATTATCTAAGAATGGAAAGCAAGTAGCCCTAATTGATTTTTTCTTCCTTTTAACCATTTCAGAATGAGTGGCTTACGAGAGAGTGGTTAGAATTTACCTGCCCCTGGTGTGTTTGTTGTGTAGTTGATCTTCCTTGAATGTATTTTTCTCCCTGAAACAACCACAGCGCTGGACTTAATGGTCTGGGCACGGGGGAGGGGATGGGCCGCCGCCGCCCCCACTTTCCTCCGACACTTCTGTGCACGAGGCACCTTTGCATGGAGGTGCACTAGCATCCCCACTATAGCGCCACTCCGAGCTCTTCGGACAGTTCCGGAAGTTGAAGCCCCCCTCCTTCAAGGGGGATGAGGACCCAACCGAGGTGGAGGCACGTGGCGTCCGCAGAGGAGCCGTCACGTTTTGCAGGGCCATCCGTGGCCTTTGGGGGGCCTCGACAGAGGCCAGTCGCCAGCACCAGACCCCTGCCCAGCCGACAGCAGGGACCCACTGAGGGCGGGAGTCGGGTTCCCCTCTGTTACCAGTGTGGCCAGCCGGGCCACATCAGGAGGGACTGCCCGTCGAGGGCAGGAGGTCAGCAGATACCTCCCGCGCAGAGCATTGGAGGGCGCGCAGGAGGCTGCGGTTCCCAGACGCGAGGAGGAGGACAGCAGTCACTAGGAGGGTACCGGCCAGCACCTGCCCGTCCGACGCAGAGTGTGGCTGCTTCGTCCGCACCTAGAGCTGAGGGGCGTATCAACGCCCTGACACATAGGGATGCCAGAGCTTCGGGCTCAGTGGTGGCAGGTATGGTTTCAGTTTCCGGCAGACTCGTTTACACACTTTTCGATTCCGGCGCTACGCACTCGTTTGTCGCAGCCAGTTTCGCAGTTAGTTTGGGTCAGGACTATACACTTTTAGAGAATCCGTTCGTAATCAGGGGTCCGAGTGGTCAGCTGTTTGCAGCTGAGGAGGTGTACACGGATTGCGAGGTCAGCGTCGGGGGACATAGCCTGCCAGCTGACCTGATTATGATACAGATGGAGGACTTTGGCATAATTCTGGGGATGGATTGGCTGTCCGCTTACCACGCCTTGGTGGACTGTTTTGAGAGGAAGATTGTCTTCTCCATGACGGAGTTGCCTTCTTTCGAGTTTCACGGACAACCAGTGGACGGAGGCTTTAGGTGCATTTCGGCACTTCGGGTGGCGAGACTTTTGAGCCAGGGGTGTGAGGGCTTCCTAGCTTGTGTGGTGGCAGAGTCCAGCCCTGTGGCAGACTTCCAGAGCATCCCGGTGGTCAGAGAGTACCCTGACGTGCTCCCAGACGAGTTACCAGGACTACCGCCCGAGCGTGAGATCGAGTTTGAGATCTCACTAGTACCAGGGACCAGCCCCATCTCCACCACGCCATACAGGATGACACTGCTTGAGCTACGAGAGCTCAAGTCTCAGTTGGAGGACCTTTTGGAGAAGGGTTTCGTGAGGCCCAGTGCATCTCCCTGGGGAGCCCCGGTACTGTTTGTGAAGAAGAAGGATGGTACCCTACGCCTTTGTGTGGACTACCGACAGCTGAATAGGGTCTCCGTCAAGAACAGATATCCGCTGCCGAGGATCAACAACTTGTTTGACCAGTTGCGGGGTGCCACGGTGTTCTCCAAGATCGACTTGAGGTCTGGATACCACCAGTTGAGGATCAGGGAGGCAGACGTCTCCAAGACAGCTTTCCGCACCTGGTACGGACACTACGAGTTTTTTGTCGTGCCGTTTGGACTGACCAATGCCCCCGCTGCTTTCATGGAACTGATGAACCGGGTGTTTAGACTGTACTTGGACCAGTTCATGGTGGTATTCATTGATGACGTACTCATCTATTCTCGAGATCGGACGCAGCACGGACAGCACTTGCGGATGGTTTTGGACACGCTGAGATGGCGTAGGCTGTACGCCAAATACAGCAAGTGCGAGTTCTGGTTGAGGGAGGTGACCTTCTTAGGTCATGTGATCTCTGGAGACGGCTTGGCGGTGGACCCAGCCAAGGTCGAGGCAGTGCTCAGGTGGGAGAGACCGCGATCAGTCACTGAGATTCGCAGTTTCCTCGGACTGGCAGGCTACTACAGATTATTCATCAGAGGTTTTTCACAGATTGCGCGTCCCATAACACAGTTGACCTGGGAGGACGTGCCCTTCACTTGGACAGACGCCTGTGAGGTGTGTTTTCAGGAGCTGAAGGAGAGGTTGACTTCGGCTCCCGTGCTCACCATCCCTGACAGTAGTGGCGGGTTCGTTGTGTACACGGACGCCTCCTTGCAGGGGTTAGGAGGTGTGCTCATGTAGAGGGGTCACGTTGTCGCTTACGCTTCGTGGCAACTGAAGCCCCATGAGCATACTTACCCTACCCACGACCTGGAGTTGGCAGCTGTCGTCTTCGCGCTGAAGACCTGGAGGCACTACTTGTACGGTGAGACCTTCGAGATTTTCACAGATCACAAGAGCCTCAGATACCTTTTTGATTAGAAGGAGCTCAACATGAGACAGAGACGTTGGTTGGAGCTCCTGAAGGACTACGACTGCAGCATTTCCTATCACCCGAGCAAGGCCAATGTGGTGGTTGACGCCTTGAGCCGGAAGGCGCCCGCACACTTGGCCAGTTTACAGTTACAGAGATGGAGCCTCTTGGAGGAGGTGGGCAGTTGGCGACCCTTGGAGTTACGGGCGCACTGTGGGGCAGTGACTATGACACGACAGACTAGGCCAGAGCTGATAGACCGCATCATCACAGGACATATGGCTGATCCGTACTTGCAGTCCTTGCGCGACAGAGTACTGTCAGGAGACCCAGGGGACTTCTCTTTCACAGACCAGGTGCTGTGCCTGAGGGGACGGTTGTGCGTTCCCAGGGACGAGGAGCTGTTGAGAGAGCTCCTGATTGAGGCACACGGTTCCAGATTCACCATACATCCCGGAAACACGAAGATGTACCACGACTTGAGACGCGAGTTTTGGTGGAGGGGGATGAAGCGGGATGTGGGTGAATTCGTGCAGCAGTGCTTAGTGTGTCAGCAGGTGAAAGCCGAGCATCAGAGGCCTGCAGGGCCGCTACAGCTGCTTCCAATGCCAGAGTGGAAGTGGGAGAGCATCACCATGGACTTGGTGGTGGGTTTACCTGTTACCCAGTGAGGACACGACGTAGTCTGGGTAATTGTGGATAGACTGACGAAGACGGCACGATTCTTGCCGATCCGAGTCACTTTGGGACCAGCACAGTTGGCAGAGAGGTATATCCGCGACGTGGTACGACTACAAGGAGTTCCGCGGGAGATCGTATCCGACCGGGATACCCGCTTTACGTCCCAGTTTTGGGCTGAGTTTTAGCAGGCCTTGGGGATGCGGTTGAGGTTTAGTACAGCTTACCACCCCCAGACGGACGGACAGTCTGAGCGCATGATACAGACACTTGAGGACCTTTTGCGTGCCTGTGTACTGGACTGGAGGGGTTCTTGGGAGGAGCACCTGCCCCTGGCGGAGTTTGCATACAACAACAGCTATCACTCGAGCATCGGCATGGCTCCCTACGAGGCTCTGTACGGACGGAGGTGTACGGCACCCTTGAGTTGGGTTGAGGTGGGGACCAAGTGGGAGGTTGGCCCCAGGTTGATTCGGCAGAGTCAGGAGGTAGTCGAGCAGATCCACAGGCGACTCCGCACTGTCAGGAGCAGACAGAAGAGCTACGCGGATCGGAGACGTAGAGAGGTGTAGTTTAAGGTTGGGGACCACGTCTTTCTTCGTGTTTCGCCCATGAAGGGCCTACAGTGGTTTGGGGTGAGAGGGAAACTCGTGCCGAGGTTCATGGGGCCCTTTGAGGTCCTGGAGCGGGTTGGACCCGTTGCTTACAGACTTGTCCTCTCTCCACAGCTTTCTGGTGTACACGACGTGTTCCACGTGTCCAACCTCAGGAAGTATGTAGCCGATCCCAGTCACGTATTGAGTCACGAGAGCGTCGAGGTGAGCGACGACCTGACCTACCCCGAGCGGCCAGTGCAGATTCTTGACCGAGCCGTCCGCAGTTTGAGACGAAAGCAAGTACCCCTGGTGAAGGTTTTGTGGAGGAGCCAGCGGTACGAGGAGGCTACCTGGGAGCCTGAGGCGGCAATGCGGGAGCGGTACTCGGAGCTCTTTGTGGGTACGTCTTTCGGATCGGCTTCGGTCCTCTTTGAGTTTGTTATGTTTTTATATGACGTTTTTCCCGCACCCTAGTTAGCGCAAGTTTCGGGGACGAAACTTCCTTTGAGTTTGTTATATTGTTAAGAACGCGCTTTCTAGACGCCTTTTTAAGACGTCTGGGAGGTGGCCCAGACGTCTGACCAGACGTCTGGGATTTAATTTCTGCGCCACGCACATTTGCGTCTGCGTGCCTGCGCGTGCAGACCTGCGAACCCCTCTTTTTCCCTCTCTCCTCCAGCAGGCGCAGACTGCGCTCTCTCTCTCTCTCTCCCCGCGTGGCCTTATAAGGCCCTCGCCCTCTCCCTCACTCTCATCTCCTCCGCTTCCTTCTTCTCCTTCCAGCCGGTGCGAGAGTGCGAGCAGCGGCAGTGGCAGCTGCGGCGGGTTGCGGGAGGTGTTGCGCGAGGGAGGAGACGCTCAACCGTGAGGGCTCGAGCTCGCCGTGGCAGCTAGAGCCGGCCGGCGGGGGAGCCACGGGCGTGGAGCGTCGCTGGAGGGCTGCTGCAGCTCGAGCAACAGGCAGACGAGGCGCTGCACGGCTGTGCGTCGCGGGCGGAGAGCGAGTCGAGCTCTGATTTTGGAAATTTTTCCAGAATCAGACGTCTGGGCTTCCAACCAGACGACGGTGAAGACGTCTGAAGGACTGTCCAGACGTCTGGCAAGTAAGTTATTTTCGTCCTTCTTCCTTTTCTGCGACTGTTCGTACTGAGCACGAGGAGTGGGTACGTGCAGGATCTGAGATTCGCCATCCAACGCGAATCAGACGTCGGGCCGAAGTGCCAGACGACGGAGAGGAGTTCTAGACGTCTGGGTCAACCATCGGACGTCTGGGAACTAGGCCAGACTCCCCCGCAGGCTTCTGGACGTCTGAGAGACTACGCAGAATAAAGGTACCATCTGACCCACATTTTAAGACGTCTGATTTTGGACTGCTTCGTCGTTTTCGACCGTTTAGGGCCCGTTCGGAGTCCGTTTTCCGCGTTTCGAGTTGCGTTCTTTTCGGAATAAAATCCTCTACCCGTTTCCAGTAATTATATACTGTTCTGAGAAACTCCTTGTGTTTGATCCTTGTGATAGGACCCCGTTCCATTTCAGTCTTGGGGATTGCGGAGGCACGCGGGATTTCCGACCACGCCCCCAGTAGTTCCGTTGTAGCTGGTAGAGTGGCTTTAGAAATTATTAACATAATTTCTTACAATTATGGAACAATTAATAGAACCTAGGGCATTGCATGAATCCTAGGAATGAGAAACCAGATTGAATGATAGATCCTAGGGTATTGCATGAATCCTAAGGCTGGAAAACTAGATTGAATGATAGATCCTAGAGAACGGCATGAATCCTAGGACTGGAAAACTAGTGAAATGAATATAGATATTGCAGTCTTGGAAACTGTGGAAAGGAAATAATAGGTGCATGTAAATTGATTTTAACAGCTGCCTGTTATGAATAAATGAACATGTTTGAGAATATGGGTTGTATGAACGTGAAACTGAAAGGGTGAAACCTGAATGTGCTGAGTTAAAAGAGATGGAACCCTACGGGGAGTTAGGAGTAGAACTCCTGGAAAGAGAATGAAATGGAACTAAGAAGGAAAGATGTGGAGGTGCGTTGTCTCTTGGGTACGTAGTGCCAGGGGAAGCACCTGTTACCTGCTTAGTGCAGAGCGGAGCCAGCCACCCCAGGGACCCGGGGTTAGGTCTGGCCACTTTGTACCGACTTGTTGGCCCGCGTGTACACAGTACCGAGGAGTGCTACTAGTGTAGGGCGAGTACTAGCTACCCCACGGGCCCCGGGGTTCTGCTACCTCTCCTACACCGACTTGTTAGGCCCACTGGACAAACCAGGGTAGTCAGGAGAGGGTGAGCGGATTGTGGAGGGGCAAGGCCCTTGTTTGGTTACTGTGGAGGGGTTGGACCCCTGTTACTGAGAGGGCTCTGCCCTATACTGGTTCCGTGCTGTGCTTTGGGCGCACTCGTTAACGGAAACGACTGACCGCGTGCCAGTGCGGGGTAGCTACCCGTGTGTTTACCGCGCGTGCCGTAGTCACCGTTACGTCTGTCAGTGACCTTGGGGTGGTTGACTGATTGTAGGATCACCACGGGGGACTCTCCCGGCTAGGAGAGCACCACGTGTTACTTCTACTGTTCGGAAAAGACTACAATCAAGATCGTTCCCACGAGGAACATTCGAGATCAAGTGAAGGATCTGAGAAATAGATAAATTATGAAACAATAGAAAGACGTAAATAAAGGAAGAAAGAAAATAAAACAGCTACTGTACACTTTACTGCTTCTTTAGTTTAGCTGCCACTCTACTCAGCGTTTTGCTGACGTGTTACACTCGTTACTTTTCAGGACCAGGTGTTGAGCAGCCAGGGTCAGCGGCTGCAGAGGACGTTGGGCCGAGTAGGGTCCAGTAGAGTTACCACTGTTCTTTTGTGCCCTTTTTGTTCCACTGTAGTGAGTAGTTTTTGTTACTCTCTGTACTTTTCTTTACTCGTAGTTCTTGTTATGTTATGAATGTTGTTCTACTGTTATGGTGGTACATGCTGTAGTAGTTCTTTTTCTTACTGCTGTATTTTGTTACTG
The DNA here is from genome assembly GCA_037157565.1 of Thalassia testudinum. Lineage (NCBI taxonomy): Eukaryota > Viridiplantae > Streptophyta > Magnoliopsida > Alismatales > Hydrocharitaceae > Thalassia > Thalassia testudinum. Next base: position 48,360,738 of record JAZHRO010000002.1, read on the forward strand.
CTAGTTATATTTCATGTTGAATGTGGTTTATTTTACTGCTCTTTTATTTACTTCCTCGTTGGACGACTAGGTCTTGGGATTAGTCGAGTCGGTCCGGTTCTCGTGTCTTGTAGGGACTCGGGTCGTTACAGACGTGTTCGAGAGTCAGTTTCGTGCAACCTGGAGCTGAGACCTGGGACGGAAGCGCCTGGAATAGCTCTCAAGCAAGCTCGAAGCTTGCTGCTTCCATGGCGGCAAGGTCGAGTACCTAAAATCAATAAAATGGCCTCTCGGCCCTGTTAGAATGTTCAGGGAGTATCGTCGGACGATGGCGAGTGCGGAGGGAGTGTTTGTGTGGTGTTTTGTGGTCTGTGAGTGCATAGTGAGGTCGGACTGTGTGCGTGAAAGTGGGTGTGTTCGAGAGTGCGTGTGAGTGAATGGAATGGTGATTAGGGAGATGGGAAGTGTGCGGGATTGTTACGAACGGGCGCTTCAGACGTCTTTTAGACGTCTGGAAGGTGGCCCAGACGTCGTACCAGATGTCTGGAATTACTTACAGACGTCGGACCAGACGTCTGGGATCATTTCCAGACGTCTGGAAATCGGTTATTTGGCACGCTACTATTCGTCTACACGCCTGAGCGCGCAGACCTGCATTTTCTCTCTCTCTCTCCCTCTTTTTCCCTCTCTCTTGCGGCCGCAGACGCCTCTGCTGCGTTCTCTCTCTCCTCCTCTCGTGGCCTTAAAAGGGCCACGCCTCTCCCTCACTCCCGTCACCTCCGCCTCCTTCCTCTTCTCCTTCAGCCAGTGCATGAGAGCGAGCGCGAGGGTGAGCGGCGGCGGCGACAGCCGCGGCGGGTGCGGGAGGAGGTGCTGCGCAGGGGAGGAGGCATCGGCCGTGAGGGCTCGAGCTTGCCGGGGCAGCGGGAGCCGGCCGGCGGGGGTGCAGCGGGCGCGGAGCGATGCGGGAGGCCTGCTGCAGCTCGAGCAGCAAGCGGATCACTCGCAGCGTGGCCGGGCGTCGCGAGCGGAGGGCGAGTCGCGCCCTGGTTCTGGAAACTTTTCCAGAATCAGACGTCTGGGCTGATAGCCAAACGACGGGAACGACGTCTGCAAGACTGTCCAGATGTCTGAAAGGTGAGTTATTTTCTGTCTTCTTCCTTTTCTTCGACTGACCGTACTGAGAGAGAGAGATGGGTACGCGCAGGTTCGGTGATTCGTCATCCAACGCGAATCAGATGTCTGGTTGTAGCACCAGACGACGGGAACGACTTCCAGACGTCTTGGGTGACCATCGGACGTCTGGGAACTAGGCCAGATGCTCCCGCAGGCTTCTGGACGTCTGAGAGCCCACGCAGAGCTAGGTAATTCCCTGATCCACTTTTTAAGACGTCTGGAAGAAGTTCCAGACGTCTGATTTTGCACTGTTTCGTCGTTTTTGACCTGTTTCGGGCCCGTTCGGGCTCCGTTTTCCACGTTTCAAGTTGCGTTCTTTTCGGAATTACATCCTCTACCTGTCTACAGTAGCTGTATACTATTTTGAGAAGTTCCTTGTGTTTGATCCTTGTGATAAGACCCCATTCCGTTGCAGTCTAGGGGGTTGCGGAGGCACGCGGGATTCCCGACCACGCCCCCAGTTCGCCTGTTGTAACCGGTAGAGTGGTTTTAAGTATAATTTGTTAAATTATGAAACTATAAATAGAACCTAGGACATTGCATGAATCCTAGGAACGAGAAATAGATTGAATGGTAGATTCCTAGGGTGTTGCATGAATCCTAGGGTTGGAAAACTAGATTGTATGATAGATCCTAGGATATGGCATGAATCCTAGGACGGGAAAACTAGTGGAATGTATGAATACTGCAGTCTTGGAAAATGTAGAAAGGAAATAATAGCTGCCTGTGAATTGAATTAACAGCTGCCTGTTATGAATAAATGAACATGATTAAGAATATGGGATGTATGAACGTAAAACTGGAATGGTGAAACTGGAATGTTCTGAGTTGAAGAGCTGGAACCCTACAGGGAATTAGGAGTAGAACTCCTGGAAAGTGAATGGAATAGAATTGGGGATGTGAGCTGGCCCTTGAGTACAGAGTACCAAGGAGAGCGACTGTCCCCCCTGTTTAGTGCAGAGCGGAGCCAGCCGCCCCAGGGACCCGGGGTTAGGACTGGCCACTCTGTACCGACTTGCTGGCCCTTGTGTACGTAGTACCTAGGAGAGCTACTAGTGTAGGGAGGTACTAGCTACCCCACGGGCCCCGGGGTTCTGCTAGCCTCCCACACCGACTTGTTAGGCCCACTGGGGCAAACCAGGGTAGTCAGGCGAGGGTGCGCGGACTGTGGAGGGGCAAGGCCCCTGTTTGGTTACTGTGGAGGGGTTGGACCCCTGTTACTGAGAGGGCTCTGCCCTGTACTGGTTCCGTGCTGTGCTTTGGGCGCACCCGTTAACGGAAATGACTGACCGCGTGCCAGTGCGGGTTAGCTACCCGTGCATTTACCTCACGTGCCGTAGTCACCGTTACGTCTGTCAGTGACCTCGGGGTGGTTGACTGAGAGTAGGATCACCACGGGGGACTCTCCCGACCAGGAGAGCACCACGTGCTACTTCTACTGTTCGGAAAAGACTGCAATCAAGATCGTTCCCACGAGGAACATTCGAGATCAAGTGAAGGATATGAGAAATAGATAAATTGTGAAACAATAGAAAGACGTAAATAAAGGAAGAAAGAAAATTAAACAGCTACTGTACACTTTACTGTTTCTTTAGTTTAGCTGCCACTCTACTTAGCGTTTTGCTGACGTGTTACACTCGTTACCTTTCAGGACCAGGTGTTGAGCAGCCAGGGTCAGCGGCTGCAGAGGACGCTGGGCCGAGTAGGGTCCAGTAGAGTTACCACTGTTCTCTTGCACCTCTTTTTGTTCCGTTATAGTTAGTAGTTCTTATTTCCGCTGTACTTTTCTTTACCTGCAGTTCATATTATGTTATGAATGTTGTTCTACTGTTGTGGTGGTATATACTGTAGTGGTTTCTTTCCTTATTGCTGTATTTCCTTACTGTTAGTTATATTCATGCTGAATGTGGTTTATTTTACTGCTCTTTTGGTTACTTCCTCGTTGGACGACTAGGTCTTGGGATTAGTCGAGTCGGTCCGGTTCTCGTGTCTCGTAGGGACTTGGGAATCGGGTCGTTACAGGGATGGTGAAGTGGAGGTTGTAGGGTGGTCGGCAAAGGGGATGGTTGCGTGTAGCAGGCGGAATCCTTTGCGGGAGTGGTCGCCAGAGATGAAGGAGATGAAGGTGTTTAGTATCGTCAATGGTCGGATTTGGAAAATAAAGAGAGGAGAAGAAAGTAGGAGAGATAAGGAACCTAAGAATCTACTCTAAGGACGAAAAGGTGAAGGGATTCCCATGCCGGTGTGGTTTCCGGACGTGGGGAAGACAAACCTCCGTAGGAGAGATGGTGGCGAAGATAGGGAAAGGACGGCGACGGCTGGTATTGCATGACGCGGAGGACGGTGAGGAAGATGAATCTGCCACTGGTTTTGTGGTCAGATGACGAGAGGAGTCGGAGAGAGACCGCCGGAGCTTGCGGAGATTTGCAACCGAAGAGGAGAGAGGAAGAAGGGGACTTTTAGCCTAATTTTAAGCTTGGGAAATCCGTTGTGATTTGGGGAGTCTTTTATAGGTCTTTAGAGGGCAGTTAGAGCTTGGGAAGCAAGCTTCCCAAGCTTGGAAGGTCACCGGATTTGGAAGTTTTTTTGATACCCAATTCTCTCATGCATTTGCATAAGAGCTTGGGAAAGATTCGGTGCTCAAGAATGGGTTCAGATTAGAGAGGATTTCTCAAGGAGTTTCCTTTCCAATTTTGGAAGGGATTCGCTAAGAGATTAAGGAGAAATCTCTTGTCAAAGATCACCGGAGTAGGTTTCCTCCACGATGATGGTAGGGGGATCTAATTGTGAAGACGACGAGGAAGTTAGGGGGCTGAATGCAAAGATTTTTGAAAGTTGGGGGTATGAATGTAATTAGATAGGACCATTTTGCAACCTAGGTCAAGACAAGCTCATCTTGGGTCCAAATTTTGGTACAAACCTAATTTGGACCTAAAGAATCCAATGGTGAAGTTGGATTTTGGTTTTGGTCACGTTTGATTAGGTAATTTATGTAAAAACCTAAATTAGGGTAAATATTTGTCTGAGACTCCATTTTGGGTCAAGATGGGTTTTGATGGTCAAATTGAAGGTGATAAATCCCAGAGAATATTTTTCTATAATTTTTAGAGGATTTATGTGAGTTTTATTCTTACCAGAACCTCAGTTAATTAAGTGGGTCTGTTTTTAGGATTTGAAAAGTCATTTAATTCTCAAAATATGTGCAAACCCTTTTCTGACTGATCAACCCACTTGTTACCTTTTTAGGACCTTTTGACCCTTAATGAACCCCTAGGAAAATCCGTGGTTGCACTGCATTTAAGATGAGCTGGTAAGATTACAGTTTTAACCCTAGTTCCTTATTTTTCTTTCATAATGAATATGCAATGACTTGTGACTCTCTGGCGGTTATGTAGGAGCATTTATTGACTTAATTGGGTCAAAATGAGCTAGTTATGGCTCATGATGGTGTTCCCATCACTTCTATATTGAGATTCCATGTTGTTACTAGCGAATAGTAGATCTAGTCAAGCCCACCTGGAGCATAGCATGGGCAACTCGACCACCCCCTAAAGCAATCGCCTTGGACTACAAGTGAGCCCGTTAAGGACCACGACTCAACAGAAGGAAACCTGATAGGAGGTAACCTAGTAGGGGACACTTGGCAAGATGGTCGAGCAGGCAAAATGGAAAGTTGCCTAGAAGTGTTAGGCACTCGACTAGACAACATGACTTGAGTAGACTAGGAAGGCAAATCAGCACAATGATGGGATCCTCAGGGAATGGAATGGATAACTTCGTTTCTTGAGTAAGGAATCATTACCTCATCATTTATTGTCTTAAAACATCTTATAAAAAGGTTTTGATGTATATTGTTTGAAGGTAATTGAATCTTTTATAATTATTCATACATGGTACACTCTTAAGAGTTAACTCTCCACTCTAAACATATATAAGTGGAACTAGATCACTAACCTTATGTTTCTTGTGTGATTAATTGCTTATTCACCCTTACATTACCACCTGCTTCGACTCCCTAATAGAAACACTAGCAAAAGCCCTAATGCACTAAGCAGCCACCAAATCCAATCTAATCAGAAGTGAAACCTCGCTGTTTTAGGAATTTAACATGGGAGTGCTATCTGAAAATAAGAAAATAAATAACGTTATGTACATATCCTTGTTCCAATACTCTCATCCATTACGCAAATAATATCCTTCACCGCCTCTCTCTTCCTCTATAGGAAAAACATTTTACAATTTTCAATATTGTTGATTCTTTTCATTAGACTATGTAAATTTTAAGATGGTGGGTGTATTGGGATTTTCTCTTATTGCTATCATCATCTTTATAGTTTATACATTTTGGTACTTAGATCCAGCCAACACATATTTGATTTTGTTTGACATGCAAGAGAGTGAACATGATTTAGAGCTACAGCCATGTTGGTGGAGATAGAACTAATTAGAGATGGAGAATTGAAGATGTATAGTAAATGCTGAATCAAATCAAATTTAAGGAGGCACTATCATTGGGTATTGTCAAATGTATTGACTTTTATGAGGATCAAAGTGCTTTGGTGGTGTGTTATTGTATTCAATTGATATTTGATTACCGTCTTGTAATGTGTTCCATTGCCTTCTATCGACCTTAATCATCAACCTAAACCATAGGTACTAAGTCACAAATATTAACAAAGAAATGTGGATAATCCATATCCTTTGAGTTGGCAATATATAACAATTTTAGAGCTAATTATATTGATTAAACTATCTATGAAAAAAAGCTATAGTAGCACCTACGGTAACAACCCGAAATATGGATTCTCGAGCCATTCTAGACTTGAACATGTTGAAATGAACTTATTGACACCTATCAGGTTGGGTCATCTACATCAAAAAATGAGAAAATGCATGTTTTAATTAAACCTGGTCAACTTTTGAGTAAAATTTGTTCAAAACATATATATATTGTACCATTAGACTTCTTTCACTACAAGCTTTGCAATGATTCATATTTTGTGGAAATCTCAGATGTGTAGCGAAAATTCGTTGTCACAAACATTGAATAGATTAGTAACATACCAAGCACATGTTTATGTGCATTTCATACATCCAAATTTTGTTTTGCACATGAAACTTGTCAATGGAATCCTTGCAATATATTGAATCCAAAACAACTCTTGGATCATCAATTCGAGGTCCAAACTTCAAAAGCAAAGGCTACATGTTTTTTCACCTTTTTTTGCATGAAAATACAACTGACCTTCGGTTAATGCATAATAGTTATTGTTGAGTTCATTTTATTGTGGGGAACCCAATTATGGACTCAACAACTAGGCTCGAGGTCATGAAATTGTCCATCAAAAGAAAAGGAATTATCGTAATTTGATTTCATTGGAGATTATTCTTGAATCCATGATGTTAACATTGTCTTTTGTTTTGATTGTCATTCATGAATAAAAGAGGAATTTCCCTTGAAATTCTAAGAATAAAGGCTTTAAATATAGAACTGCAAAAGAAACATTGAGACATCATCTCTCATATAACTCATTGATGTAGCTACTCTTCTTTCCAATGTCTTTTCTTATATCAATTCTATATTTGACATTAACCACACATTGGGAACTTGATTAGCTATTAATCAAATGCCTAAGCAAAGCGTAGTATCTCCATCTTTGCACCTAATGCAAAACTTGCACATAAACATCTTGTCAAAAAATCCCAAGAATTTCAATCTCAACTTTTTGAAAGTCTTGCACCTTTTTATAGATGTCTCTCTAGCCTTATCCCTCATCCAAAGGCCTTAGTTTCTATCCTGGCTTGCAAAATTTGATAAGAAAAAGATGATGACCGTCAACATATTCAATTTGTTTACACCATTTTGTAACATTCAACTAGCTATCTAACTAGTTGATTAGAAAAATTTTCTTTACACCTCAAGGGCGACTATAACCTAGTTGACTAAAGATATTATGTAGTCATCTCAATGTGTCTTGACATGTATTTGAGATATTTTGGTTGTTTAGTTCCCCATTAATTCATTTGCTTTACGATCCTTACAAAATGGTATTTTATTTCTTTGAAGATCTTGAATATTACAACTAGCCTTAATTTCAGTGTTAGTTATTTGGATTTGGTTGTTTTTGTCTTTTTTTTTAGGACTCCGTAATGAGTTTTGGATATCATCAAGATTTATGCATATAATGTCCATTATGGTATGGAAATTCCATGATTTGTTGAACAAAAATTTCTAATTTCTTCGATATAATCAATGTTGCTTTTGGTTTGTTTGCTTTGAAGTTCGAGTTTGCAAAGAAAAATGAAAGAAAAAGAAACTAGCTACTACTCCCGCCTAATTTCAACGCACAAATAATGAGGAAATGGGTTTCATCTTGTTTCTGAGCAAACCAATGCTACAACAATCAAATCATGCCTTTGTGTGAAAATTCTTGAATATGCTATTTTCACATTGTAAGGAATGGAAATCTTAAGGGCTTGTTTGGTATGTAGGTGAAGTTAGTAAAATAAATAGAGGAATAGGGAAAGAGTGGTAGGATAAATGGATTTTGATGTTTGGATGGTTAGGTGTGTTAATTTTATTCCACAGAGGAGGCGAGTTAGCTTTACGTCGGGTTAACTTTCTTTAATCCGATGCAAGTGACAGGTGGGTTAAGTGGCAAGCAAACCTAGGTTAACCCACTTACCAAATATGCCCTAAATATCTAGCTCACATACAAATGCTTGACTTAGCGTCCCTAGTTCGATGGAGTTGTAACTTTTTTTTTTTTTGAGATGCTGGGGTTGGTGCAAGACAAGGACTGTTAAAGGCCCTGTACATATCAGGGGAGCAGGGTGTACATCAAGGTATAAAGGAAAAGAAAGCCTTAATTAGAAAGAATAAGATCCACAAGTAGGAGAAGAGTTGGCAGAGGGGGAAGAGCAGGAGGCCATCCAGACGAGGAGCCAGAAGAGCCGTGCTTTCAAGTTTCCTTCTTAGTAACATCAAATGAACTTGTCTATTTAACAGGTTTGTACAGTTGTACTTTCAAAAAGTGACTACAATGTTCAATGACAAATTTAGTGATAGAATCATTCTCTATGATACGAGAGAAGTCTAAAATGAAAGATGAACAATTTTAATGATTTATACATTATTGTAAGATTCGATTACTTTTTTTTCTTTCCAAGTAAACCAGCAACAACTGAAATAGAGTCCAGATAGCAAGAGAAATGATTTAGATTTGAAGTTGATTTCGTTTCTTTACAGCGAGATGGTCAAGCTTTTCTCCATGAAAATTGAAAGGGAAGCCGGTTGAAAATGGATTGGGCAAAAGAGTACTTTAAGAAGAGGTGATTTGTAACATTCAATATCCCCAAGGAAAACAGGACATCTATCTGCAAAAGAGAGGTCTTTTTTTCTGGAGATTGTCAAGAGTAGGAAGTTTGTTTTCTTTGAGCACAAGCTGAAGGAAAAAGGAAACATACATGTAGAGTTTGGTTTTCAAAACTACCATGTTGAAAGGAATTTAAGGCTGCCATTTGAAGGTAAAACATGGACTACTTTTAAAATGAAATTTTCGTTTTTACTACGAACTAGATTAATCTTTGTTATGGTTCTAGAGGGGCACTAGGCCTACCAGTTATGTCAATCGCATTATCAACTGTGGACAAAGCATAATCTTGCCATATGTGTCATTAGCAGAGGAAAAGTAAGGAGATCCTCATGAAGTTATGAGTGATATTCACTTTTTATTTCTAAAATTTGATCCGGTGGATTCAAGCCACAGACAAAAACCTTCTCAAATTTCAATTCAGTTTGCTCCCATGGAAATTAAGGTTGCTTGATGATTGTTTTGATCGAATACGAAACTAATCGATTGAAAATTAAAATATATCAAAATATATTGATTAAAAATAAAAAATATTGATGAAAAATAAAAATATATCGGTATAGTTTATTTTTTTATTGATAAAAACTAAATTTTCATTTGAAATGTGATTTTTTTATTTATAAAAATAATTTTTTATTAATAAAAATAATTTCTAACGATAAAAAATAAAAATATATTAACTAAAATCACCATTTTCACCGGTGTGTTGCAAGACAAGTTTCAAAATATGCTTATTTACTTTTCCACGATTTGTTTCAAGGACTGTTGTGAGCAGAAAGAAAATTGGAGGATCACCTCGTGGACCATGGAATTGGATCTAATGGGCTCACTGGCTCTTTAAGGTCCATGAGGCATCGGGGTTTTGTGATTAGGCAATTCGAGTTAAATCACTAAACCACATGCTTTTGTTGGAAGTCCTTGCTTAATGCTTAGCATGATAAATATGTGATGCTAATGGATTGAAACTTCGGGGGATTTCGGAAAAATAGTGCCAGAGTAAGTACGTGTACCTTTCCGAGTACATATCCGATCGTATGTTAGAGTTGGTGATGGAAAGATTTTGTAAACAAAGGAATTCGAGGATTGAGAGAGCCACAAGGACAAGATACACAATAGACAAGAAACTATACGTATGGTTCGCCAAGTAATCAGGGTTAATCCTCAAGAGGAGGCGGTGGCAGATTTGTACTAACGACAGATAACGCCAAAGGTTGGATGTCCTTCTACGTGATTCGCTTCCGTGTATTCGAAGTTGGGGACTGTGCGGAAAACATGTTGTCGGGAATCCAACGTAACCCTTCCGACTTTAGCCCCAATAGAAAGAAGATGCTTTCAGTGGGCTCGGCTGGATAAGGAGGAACCAATCGAGATGCAGACCGGATGATTCTTCGCGATCATTTCCCCCACGACACTGTCGTTGCCATCAGATGTGATACTTAGATTCGAAATTCCTTGCTTCTTTCTTCTTTTGTATATTTCCTGGACCTGCTTGCATCTTTTGACAATGAAAATATTTCGTGTATACACACGATTCTTCTTTTTTTATTTAAAAGGAAAGTCATATATTCAGAAGATGTCATGTGTGTTTAGACGGAATCATAATTTTTGTAAGTGGAAATCAAATTCCATGTCTAAAATGATAATTGTGTATCATTATCCTTTTATTAAGTCCATTATGATGTTTATATAATTTCCACAAACTTGGGGGATTGTCCGGGTTGAGGAATAAGAAAAAGACATTATAAGAAAAATTGAAAGAAAATGAAATTAAGACAGGAATTTTATATTCTTTTAGTTTAAAAAATTAGACATCTTGTCATGGAAATAAATGCCATGCTATGGATTTTTTTGAGAAGAATTAAGTAATTTTACCATTAAGGTGAAACGATGAAGTTATTTGTTTTCAAAATTAAACACTAAATTCTGAAATAAAATAATTTTATAATTTAAAATCTCAAATTAGAAATTTCAGTGTCAATTCTTGCTGATGGATCTATCCAAACCCCATGAGAAATAGGATCGAGCGGCGACGATGCACCTTTGTAAATGGAAAGCACTGGCAGCAGCTTTAAAGGGAAGAAGCAGAGGGAAGAGGGAGGGGAGACGGGGTAATTATTTACTTTGTTTTGATTTTGTTCTTTTGTTTTAGTTTTCGTGTTCCTATATTTCGGTGTTTCCCCTTCCGTGGGGAGTATCTTTGCCTCTTCACCTCAGGGGAAATTTCTGTTTTTTCTTCCTCCCTTGACGCTCAGGTCGGTATTTCATTGTAATCGGCTTGATCCCGTCAATGGAGATAGTGTGTTCAAGAAAAATCAAAAGGGAAAGAGGAAAATTATTAGAAGGGAGGATTTTGGAAGGTTTTCTTCTAAGAAAATAAATGTGGTAAGTTTGAGATTTAATCTCATAATCTCTTATATGTGAATTAGGGACTCTTATCTTTGAGCCAACTCCCGGCATCAATTTTAGGTCATTCTAAACTATTTGAGCAATGACTCTACATTCTTGTCTGCTAGAGACTAAAAACTCATGGGATTCCACCTTCCAGGTAGGAAAAGTTTAGTAGCTAAGTGTCCAAGTTTCTCAATGCAGCTAGTATTTTTCTTATTTTTTTGTTATGGTTTATTGATACATGCAGTTGGGCAAAGTTCAAGTAGAGAAGCGCTATATTTTGAGATTTTATGACAAAATTCTCTCCGCTTACTTGTGTTTTTTTCTCCTCCTCTTGGAAGAGAATTTTTCATGTTAAATTGTGGTGCTCTTCTGATTTGTGTGATTTTCATTTCTTTTTTTGTATTTATTGTTTGCTGTGATGATTCACACATCAAGCTTTTAATGCATTGACCCAATTAGGAATGAGCCTTGGATTGGACTTTTACGGATTGGGCTCTGGAAAGGTAGAAAGTTTCAAACCAAAGTAAATTTTCTTAACCTGGGTTTGGCCTAACTTTAAAAATAATAGTCTTGAGAATGTGCTGAGAAGATGGTCCAAGTCTTAACTCAAAAAAAACTTTTTAACTCGTCTGGCCTAACTTAAAAATTAATAGGCTCAAGTTGGGCTCCGGTTAGGTCCGACTGAATTATTTATTTATGATATAATTATTTATTTTACTTATACTTATAAAATAATAAATAAATAAAAATTTTATGTCAAAAATTATTTTAAAAATACAGACAACAATATGATTTATACAAATAAGAAAAAATAACTTGTAAATGATAATTATTTATTTCAGTTATGTAAATGATGGATTCTTATACTTGCCTTTTGTATATATTAAAATATTTTTAAGTCCTCGTAGGTACATGTCTAATCAAAATGATTTAACCACTTACATTTTAAATATTTGATTTGAATATTTAACATATATATCATATGACAAGCCAAATAAATATAATCAAGTAAGGAAAAATTACAATAAAAAATAAAAGTACTCATCTTATCTGTTTATATTTATTTGAATTTGGATGTCCACCCTTTCTCTATAGCAAGAAATCAATGATTCATATTTAGTTCGAACGAGATTGTAAGATTGTATTGCACAACTTACAGTTGTAGAGAGTACGAAAGTTAAAGTTTTGTTGGTTAAAAAATAGTAAGAGCAATACATGTTTAGTTAGTATTTAATATATGATGCATATATAATATGTATTTTGATAAACAATATTAATATATATACATATATGATATATATTAATGTAATTGGATCAACAAATTAGGTCATAGGGTGACTCCATAAATAGGTCACATGAGCCAAGTTGGGTTTGGATTAGCTCAACTCAAGCTCCAACCAATTTAATAAATAAGTCATATATACAATCTAAGCTCGATCAAAGTTGATTTTAGGCTCAAGCTTGGGTTGATCTAATTAAGCTAGACCAGCTAGGTTAGACTGATCCAACCTAATACTCATCCTATACACTCAACTCTGTATTCTTCATTTATGAAATTAGCACTAAAAAAGGAATAAAAGAAAACGTGGTAAGGATAGAGAGCTTGTGTTTGGTGAATGTATTTATGCTATGAGAATGAACTTCCTCACGAGAGAAACTTGTGAAGGAAAAATGAATCTGTCAAAATGGATCTCTAGATTGACTGAGGACACATCTATTGGCCAAATTGAATCCTTGTGTTTGTAAGTTGTCAATCGTTGGAAGCTTGTTATAGACGCCGTCCAAACGTAGATGGATGCACTTGGAGGGAAGAATTTTGTCTGGATGCTAACTCTAAACGCCCATCAGAAAATAGGGATGTCCATCCGCATGCATGGAATTTGGGAATGTGAAAATACGGAGAAACGTAGAAGTTCGCGTGAAAAATGATATAAGGTGACGTAAATATGAGCTTTCCCTTGATAATTGATATTTTATATAAAAAAATAAAAAGTTTTTAAGTTTATTATGTGGTAAATTTTATCGTATAAAAAAAAATTACTGTATTATTTTGAATTAAAATATATAAGTGATAAATAACTTTGTATCGATGATAAATAATTTTGTATTGGTGATAAATTATTTTTATATAGGTGATAAATTATTTTGGGTGATTTTACACAGATACAAAATTATTTTGCACCGGTGATAAATTATTCTAAGGTGACTTTACATCGGTGTAAAATTATTTTAAAAGTGATCTGGTGCTTTTGTACCAGTATAAAGTGATTTTACACCTGTGTAAAGTGATTTTGATCTATAGATTTAGGATTTAAGGTTTATGGTTTAAGTTTATGAAAATTGGTTTCACGTATTGAAACGACCCGTCATCTTTGGTCATTTAAGATGTCTGGGATGTTCACCAGACATCTGGAAAGATCAACGGACGTTTGAAAATACTTTTTCTCTTCGACGCGGACCGTACGTACGTCATGCTTCCTCCCTCACCTGCGCCTCACCACACCTCCTACGACGCCACTCCACGCCACACTTCGCCATCTCATCCCCCTCACCTCCTCTCCCTTTATAAACCTCTCCTCCTATTCATTGCCCACCTCGTCGCTGGACGAGAGAACAGAGCGAGGGTGAGAGCGAGTGAGAGCGGGGAGCCAGAGCGAGTCTGAGCGCGAGAGCAGAGGGTGCTGCGCCGTTCTGCTTTAGCACCTGCAGGCGAGGGAAGCTAGAGCAGTTTCGCGGAAGTTTTTTTTTTGCGAAATCAGACGACCGGAGAGACACCCAGATGTCTTACCGGACGTTCTAAGGTAGAGCAAGATGTCTGGTAGAGATCTACTTTCCGTATTTTCTCTCTGACAAAGTCCTGACAGTGTACGTATATGTGTCATAAGGTGAAGGGTGGACCGAGGCAGTTTCAGACGTCCGGGAGCACCCCAAGACGTCTGACGGAACCCTTGGATGTCGGCACTGAGTTCCAGACGTTTGAAAGAAGAACATTGAGAGGGGTATCCCTAAGAACTGTTCTAAGACGTCTGGGACCTTTCCCAGATGTCTGATTTTTGTTTGACCGCGCATTTTTGGGGCCTATGCAAGGCGCTAATGTTATCGATTTTTCGCAAACAAAACGTCTCTGTTTTCCATATGAGTTTCTCTATATAATGATACCTTGTTTGTATCATTCTGAACCTTTTGGCCCATCAATCCATGTTTTAGGTTTCCAGTCCGTCGGGTGTGCGGGACCTGCGAAGACGTCGGGAGCTACTGTACAAGCCCTCATTCCACCTGGTTACCTAGGTAGAGTGGTTATAACCTTAAATCTCTAAATTAATACATGCAAGTAAGTAATCCTAGGACTTGAGATGAACCCTAGGAAGGAATAAACGCATACTCTAGAGTAAATTCTTGAACCCTAGGTCATGGCATGAACACTAGGGCTAGAGGAAATTACATGTGAATGATTGAGTAATCAAAAGCTGCCTGCTTTATCTAAAATGAACCCTTACTGTGATAAAAATGGAAATTGAACTGCTTATTCCGTACATTCCAACCTGAATGTGAAAAAGAAACTCCTGTACGAACTCCACGGGAAATGTAGACAAAAACACTGTAATACGGAGAACCGGATGGTTCTAGAACTTGCTACCCATGGGCAGCTGTTAAAGGAAGTAAGCTGACCTATGTGTACATGGTACCGAAGAGAGCAACTATCCCTTGTAGTGTAGAGGGGAGCTTCCCGCCCTTGGGTTGAGACCCGGGGTGGGTTTGGCTACTCTACGACGACTCTTACTGGCCTTCATGTACGTGATACCGAGGTGAGCTACTTAGTGTAGGGGGGACCTAGCTGCCATAGGGGGCCTGGGGCTAGGTATGGCAACCCTACATCGACTCTTGTTAGCCCGTTGGGCAAATCGGGATAGTCGGAAGAGGGTACTTGGATTGAGGAGGGGCGAGACCCCTGTTCTGTTCTAAGAGGGCAAGGCCTTATATTATTCTGCACTGTACGTTGAGGTGTACCGCTAGTGGAAACGACTGACTACGTGCCAGTGCGGGATAACTACCCGCGCGCTTATCACGTGTGCTATAGTCACCGCCACGTCACGACCGTAACCTCGGGGTGGTAGATCGAGTGTAGGACTACCACGGAGGGACTTCCCCGGCCAGGAGAGTGTCACGTGGGCATCCTATATCACGGGAAGCTGCAGGCAAAATCATTCCTGTAAGGAAAAAGAAGATTAATTAATGTGATAAATCCTGATTAGAGATCTCTACGCATCCACATATATAATATAATTGGAAACAGAAAATTTTATGTTAACTACTTGTTAAATGCATGTTATTTCTTAGCCACCACTCTATTCAGCATTAGCTGACTTCAGTTAAACAAATTTTGTACAGGTCAGGGATTTGAGCAGCCCGAGCTACCGGCTGCTGAGGATGCTGGACCTAGTCGAGTCTAGCTTTAGTTTTACTGTTTGGTAGTAAGTTTCTATAGTCTTGTCTTCTGCTATATATACTCGTTTTTGTTGTGATGGCTATATTATGACATATAATATTACTGTTCCTTTCCCCCTGTTGTTGTCAATTTCTTTCTGCTTAGCTATTGTACTTATGTGATTGTGGTTTGTTGAATGTTATTTGGTTATTTCTTATTGGACGATTGAGTCTTGGTATTAATCGAAGCGAGTCGATCTCAGATCATGTAGGGATCTGGGATTGAGTCGTGACACGTATAAGAAGTAATTTTTCACCTTAGGATTTAAGATTTAGACCTTAGCTAAACCTTTAACGCTAAAGGTTAAATATTAAATCTTAAAGTAAAAAATCACTTTTTAAGTGTAAAATTACTTGTCATATGTGAAGAAATATTTGAAATTTAATTTTGTATCAATATAAAATTATTTTAAAAGTATAAAATATTTTTACATCGATACAAAGTAATTTCGAAGATGATTTGAATAATTTATATTCATATAAAAATAATTATTATTAATTTTAACAGTGATAGATCCTGATATATGTGATTATTTTTTTTTAAAAAAAATATATATATAAAATAAAAACCATATTAACCCTCGTCAGTGTCATTTATTTGGATAATTTTTATATTTCCTGACCCCACGATCTTTGAGAATTGGTAAATTAACTGACACCCATTTCTACGACCAAATAAGCGCTGGCCCCCACATTCCCACTTCTGCCGCTGCTGCCTTGCCATTGGGGTTGGGAAAAATGGAAGGTGGAGATGGACGGCCTGGGGAAGGGCGTGGGATATATAAGGTTGTTAAATGAAGCTCTTCGTTTTTACAATGCTAATGTCACGCATATCCCTCGCAGGCTCGATGTCTACGTGGGCATATATCCTTTTTAGGTATGGTTCAGATTTCAGACATTGGTTCTAATCAACCACTATTTAATTAGCTATTCTAATTAAGTTAGTTGAGTGATTCACTTAACCCTATCAATGACTAATTGAAGGCCATCGTTAATCGCAATCTATAAAGAAAGAAAAACGGTAAATGTGCCTATGTTAGGATTGTTAGACGTGTAGACTCTAGTTAATTAGATTGGACCTATCAAATGTGGACCCCGTATTAAAAGTGACAGTGTGGGCTTAATCTGTTTATAAGGTAGGTCCGTTGTCATCATACCAAGCCTAACCTGTTTGACCAAATAAGTTTGTGGCTCCAGGGCGACCAAGTCCATGGGTCAAGGCTTCTTACCTGCAGCCCGATCTGCCTTTACATAAAAGTCCACTTCTTTATCCCTACAAAAAGCACATAATTTCTCCAATTATTTCACAAATTTATAATTTTTTTTGTGTATATATATATTTTTTTACCCCCCCTACCAATAGGATCCTAAGGAGATTAAAAAGTCAAGGAAAGCAATATCCTTGCATAACTTTCATCCCACCCTCAACCAAAAGCTCCACCCTTCTATGGGAGGGCATGCTAGAAAAATATACATGTAAATTTGATAATTTGTATAATCCCTTGAATGGAAATGTCAGGATTTAATTGAAGGAAGGAGATATCCTCTACTTTTAGGGATTATCTCGTATTTATAGGAGGGGATAATTTAACTCCTATGTGCCTTACTAAATGTTATTCTAATTTATGTTGGAGTAGGGGTTGGTATAAGTTGTAAGTTAACCTTTATTTTATCTCTCCATTATTATATTCTCTAGTATGTAATTCTTTCTCAACATATCCCTCCATTCTAATATAAATAAAAAATATCAATTAATTTACCTTCATTTCTATGGACAAATATATCTTTTTCAATTTTTTTTTTTGAGTGAATCCTAATGTATTAACTTAAAAATGACTAACCTGTCAGAATACAGGAAGAATGACACAAGTAAAATTACAAGAGCCATGAGAAAAGAAAGAGCAAGAGTGCTGCCACTTTGACCACCTCCTATCATTCCTAACCTTTTTATATTAAAATAAGTATAAATAAAACTTCACCTTCATTCTCAAGTAAATATAAGTGGAGATTATTTAAAAAAAAAAAAAGCTAAGCTTTACGTAAATCTCCATCCTACGATGGCGCTGTACGCGGGGATCCACAATTACTCTCTTCGATCAAAGCGCCAACACCCCTTTCCACGTACAAGAATGCTCCATGTAGGATCGACCCTTGTGCGAGGTCCTCATCAGTAGGTTTCCATGCATGGCATTGAGACAATAATGACGGGGGCAACTGACCTCGCTGCCCAAAGGGGGTCGTTCTCAGCAACGAACAGGACTTTAGGTCATGAGGATCAAAAGAAGAAGAAAATGTAGGTGGAGAGCATTCATTATTCCCGTATGTGTGTATGCATTGGGAGGAGGCCCAAACAACTCACATTGGATTTCGGTAGAGGCCATCATCGAGGATGGTGGCGGTGTGGTGTTCTGACACCCACCGTGAAATGATAAAAGATCCATATATAGATGGCTTTGCCCACACACGCACATACGCACACACATGTATATATGAAATATATTTAACTGAGTATTGTGTTCATAAATTTAAAAACATACAATTTTTTGGTTGCGCTATCTTTATGTGATTTTGATGATATCGCTTGTTATTATTTTAATGATTTTTATTTTTTGATTTTATTAATTTTAAACTTTTAAAATAAATATGATCCCCGGATCACGACCACAATTACTCATCACGATTTGAAAATTTTATTTATTATATCATCACAAATAATCCATTACACCATAAGGATCATCTCCTCTACCTTTATCTTCTTCATAAAAAATTATCACCCACCCCATCACCATAGCCACCCTACCACGACCACCAACATTATCGACAACCCCCGTAACCATCCTCTCCTTCAACCTCTTCCTTTCTTCTGCTGCTGTACCACCTCAAACAACCCTCCATCGGCAATGTGCGACATTCAGCGACCTTTAATGGGAGCTTCGAAGGGGTGTCATCTCTAAGTTGGGATGATGCGATGGCTATTCTTGATGCTCTCCGACTGAGTTTGAATCGTTCCTTGTTCGTCTGTGAATCTCTCACTTTTCTCTCGTGTTGTGGAGTTGCATTAGTTCAAATGGAAAATCGATATCTTTCGTATAATAAAGGTTTAAATTAACATAAATAGCTTAAAATTAGGTTAGAGCAATAGATTTGGTCATATTGATCAATTGATTTCATTATTTTCTTGATTGTTAAAAATAAAAAAATTATATGTAACTTAAGTATTTATTAAAATATTTAAAAATCTATGTATTTTTTAATATTAGACTTTCAATTTTGATTATATATTTTATTTTTATTTAATATTTACTAAAAATATGTTAATTTCAATAAACTAATTTTTTCTATTGTATATTTTCATTAACTTTTTATTTAATAACGATTCAATCCGATTGAAGTAACACATATTAAATCAAAGATTTTATTGTTTAATTTTTTTTAATATAATGACTATATCATTTATTCAACTGATATAAATTGTGGATTAAATCATTAAAATATCAAAATGACAACTAATTAATTAAATAGTTAGTTTGATTTTATTTTTAAAATAACTAATTTAATTTTTAAAACATTGAAGAAGACGTACGAGGACAACAATGATGAGAAGGAATCCATGCAGAAATAGAATTGTAGGTTATCAGTTACTGGTCCTCGATTATATATCCTACAATTGAGTGACTACCACTATTATTTTTATGGCATGCCACCCAATATTGTGAAGTATTTAAATTTTATATTTTTTCAGCCTGCAACTCAAGAGGGAGGGTATTCGTAATAATCTGATTTTGATCAGAGTTTAATTGAAAAATAAAAGAAATGATAGTAACTTATTAAGTGTCGAGCTTAGTGAACTACGTCACATCCAAAATGCGTGAGTTTAAGTGATCAAATGGCTCTACCTACCTTTAATTCTCATAAATCATACTTTTTTCTAAAATTTGCAATATTAACTGATACATTTTTTTACAGTGCTATATTCGCATGCCTAAACTTTTGGGTACATGCGAAGCTGGACTCGAGGTGTGAACGGCCCCGAGGTAAAAATATTCATGATTCTGACCACCTAATCATGTTTTCGTGGGAATTTTCAATGTTGGGTATGCCCACGAAAAAGGTTGTGCAAGTTTGGTATCCGTCTAAATATAGAAATACAGTAGAGAGCAACGAGAAATATTCGTTGTTAGGGTATATCACTTGATAATGGTGTGCATGGATACATGCATTGCGATGAGTTTTGTAACATGCCGTTAGAAATTAATTATTTAAAATTAAATATTAATTTAATAAAAATTAATTAAATTAAAATATATAGATGAAAATAATTTAAATTGATTGAAAATAAAATTATATCAATATATTTTATTTTTTTATAGGTGAAAATAATTTTTTATCTATAAAAATTAATTTTTTATCAACAAAAACTGATTTTTACTAATAAAAATTTAAAATATATTGATTAAAATTATAACTACATTATAAAATACATTGTAAAATATAGTTGCTTACTTTTCCTATACTTGAGACAGGGGATGGATATTTGTTCTTTGGGAAAGGGTAAATTTGAATTTTGCTCGTCAAAGGGAGCCATGAGCATGTTATTGCATATTAATCCTTTGACTGAATCCGAATGGCTGGATTGGAGTGAGAGTGAACCTTGTTAGGCACATTAGATGGAATAAGCTACTCGCAGATTAAATGTCGGATCAAGATAACATTGCCAATCTCCCTGCAGGGAAATAGAGTTGAGGAACAACCATCTAGAATGGGAAGGTTATAATTAAATTCTTTAATTGTAAGCATCTTCTTGCACATCAATAAAGAAAAAATCATGATGTTATGACTTATGTTTAATTTTATATATGTTTTTATTGGTGGCAAGTATGCAGTGGTACAATTGTGAAGTCTTGTTTATAATAAACATTAGGCATCTCATATTGATGACATGATTCTTATCATAAGTGTGGTTGTTAAGAAGATTGAAAAGGGTAGGTATTTGTGATATGGTTTAAGATAAGAAATAATAATTAGTATTTTATGACATTGAACTTTGTCCACATCTTAAGTAAATTATATTTTAAAATTATCAAAAACACTTGAGATTAATAGTTTGGCTCAATTTTGAGCTTGACTTAATGCCCTAGATTCCAACTTGATAAGTTAACAAGGTGAACCTGAATCAAAGTTTATGCTTGAAATTTTCGCTAGTCTAAATCGAAGTTAGCTCATTAGGTGCGATGAGCCAACTCTATCTTTTAATAAAGATCTCGATGATCAATTTTCATTTTTTTCATTGATGAGAAACTCATAATAATTCCTAATTATCATTAATTAACTAATTTTTCTACTTAATTAACTAATAATACAATAATTATAGGTTAATTATATACTATAGGGGTAAAAATATGAAGGACCTACTAAATTAGTTAAAAATATAAAATTAAATATTAATTAATCATAATAATAATTTAATTAATAATTTAGACTCAATTAGTAATCATTTAGCTTGATATTTAGTATTTAAACTAACTTAATTAATATTATGAACTAAGTATGTAATTAACTTAATTAAATTAATCATTTAAATAAATATAGCTAAAAAGAGAAAAAGCATAATTTTAAGGCATAAATATAATATTTACCTAATTTATAATAATATATAAAAAGTTGAAAAATAAATAAATTAAATAAATCTTAAAACTCACTGTTTACGTTTAGATCCTTAACTTTTATTTCATTTGAATCCTTTTATTTCATTATGATCCTTTTATATTTACAAAAATACCCCTATCTACATCTTCTTTATCATCTTCTTCATCTTCATCTTTCTCGTGGATGGCTGATGACAGTCGGTATCATACTCGTTGATCATCGCTCATCACACGTTTGAACTTTACCATCATTGTCACCAACATTAAACTCACTATCTCCTCTTCATCCGATGGCCCTGATCGTCTCAAAATCTATTTAGACTAGGTGATTAACTTCACCAACGTCAGAGATGATATTGGAGGTTACATTGAACCTAAATGATATCATGTCCAGGTACAACTCCCTTATCCTTCACTGTCACCTATAAATAGCCCTAGTTACCTCCAATTTCCACGGTCAACCCCCTACCCTTTTCCCCCACCATGGTTGATGATAGGCTATTCTTCCCACTCTGGCGACCTCTCATCTCTCTTTCGGAGCATCTCTGGGGGAGGCGTTCGCCTATCTCACCTCCTCTTTCTCTCCAGCGGCTGTGATAGAACCTAGGAGCGCCATCTCCTCTATCTCATCGCCTTCCTTTCTTGTTGGAGAGCTGCTTTGATGATGTCAGAGTTCTTCCTCGGTTAAGCACCATCGACGGAGATCCTCTTCCCCAATTCGTCTAGGTAATCGTAGATTAGCATAGAATCTAGTATAGATTAGTTTAAGCTAGTTAATTAGGTAGATAGTTTAATTAATGTTTTGATTTGGACTTCTTCTTCCACAGCTCCGGCAAGCCAATTTTGACTCGCCGAGCCTTCTTTCACTCATTAGATCACTTAATCACCTTCCTTATTCTTCCGCGATCATAATCCACCTTCTCTTCACTTAATTTGATCATCTATGTGCCTAATCCATATCACCTTCACTTGATACCTCCGTTGTCAATGGTAGAAGTCTCAGAACCTTAATCACAGCCACTTGGGGCCCTCCATCACTAATTCATCACATTAGGGCCCCAATCTCACTTCTAATTTCACCTATAGTCATCTACACGATAAATGCCCAATTCTACTCAACCTCTAAGCTCGCTATCAATAGCGAGCTCAGAGGAGTTGAATCATCTAATTCACCACACACACACCATCATCTTACTGTCGTGAGCATTTCCCCTCACTCAATTGAGTGAGAGGGCATCTCTTGAATTTAGACAAACTCAAGAGTCATTTTTTCTGAATTCCTTGACAAATCCTTGCATCATATTATCAATTGATTAAATTGTTGAGTTCTTGAGATTCTTCATAACCTTAGGAACATCTTGATGTCTTCTTTTTAGTATTTCATGGAGATTTGATCTCCAATGACAACTCACGATGTTCACCAGAACTCCGGTGAACTTAATTTGAGCTTCAACCTTTGATATTTCACAAGAAGCTCCAAATTGAGTTTTTACAAGATAAGGATCAGAAAACACTAATTGGATTTGTGTTTTACTGTTTAATTCTATCTGATGATCATCGTCTTCTCCAATTTGGACGGAATTGGAGAAGAGTTATACTTAAAATTTAGAATTTAGAAATAGGTTCTGGAGTAGGACTAGATTCCAGAGAAGCTAGTTTAAGTCTTTAATGGGCCTAACAAACTCCAGAGTCTTCTACATAATAGACCTACTTCAGATCTCCGGCTATAAGCTCAAAGTTAGCTGTAGAGTATTCAAAACTCGATTTCCCCGTAACCATCACCGCCACCAACACCACCAGCCACCTTCCTATCACCTTAATCGCCACCCTTTGTTTCCTCTCCACCCAACCCCTTCTCCTGTTCACCATCTTCTACCAAACCCATCAACACCACCCCCCTGCCTCTTATCCCACACACCACCTACGACCACCGACTCCTGTGACGACCACTCAACCTGTTCGCCAAGCCCACGCCCTCGCCCTTGCCCTCGCCCATTGTCACCCCCCTTTCCTTCCTTTTCTGTTTTCTTCTTCCCTTTTACCCCTCAAAGCAGCCACCTGCAACTTCAAAGAACCCAACAACCCCATCAAACCCGCCGGTAGGAGCGCTTCCCGGCCACCCACCAGCCAACCTTGGCCTCCTACCTCACCGCAGGCACCACCGAAGTCCCCTGCAAGCCCAGCTGCACCCACGCCAGCAACTGGCAACTTCTCCACCATCGGCAGAACCTGTAACTGCCGGCCGTTCTCCTCCTCCAACAGGCCATTGGAGGCCACCTTGGCCCGCGTTGAGACCACTAATGCGAAGCCCTTACTCCAACGGACCTTCCTCGAACTCCTCGCAGCCGGCGACCTCCCCCCTTGCGTGCAGATCCCTCCGCAGCAAAAGCTCTGTTTCATGGCCGATTAATATTTACATTCGGCTGCCAACGAGAACAATTTTTTTTTGGTGGATTTTCGTTATTATATATATTGGATGAACTTGCGGCTTGCTCCTTATAGATTAAGTTATTTCTCTTGCCATCTGAATGCATGTCATTCTCTTTATTCCATGAGTCTCACATAAAGTACATACTATATTATAATTGTAGGCAATTATTTGACCATCATGTTTTGATGAATTAGTGAGTTAATTGGGCATGTTCCTCTATGTGGAAACGACCTAATCCACTGTAGTTAAATTTAATTAATTAATCTTTGATTGACAGTTTTTCCACCACATAACATACAACGACATATCTTTTTATTGCTATTATCCTTTTAATCAAGACAAATTCTCTCCACGTCAGATTGCTTGCCCTAGCCCTCCACCGAACACCTCCACGAACTCCAACCATCTCTGCCTTTGCCACGCCCACACACGCATTCTCACAGCACGCCACCGCCACCATCACCTTCACCGCACTCGCACGAAGCTTCTGAGCATATTTGACTTGGCCGCAAGGTTGTATTCGTGCTTTCAGGTACTCCACCGAAGCTTCGCTGCCGCGTCGTCTTCTCCGACTTTGTTCATGGTGTTCTAGCCACGATTGCTCTAGGCAACACCTCCAGGTCACGCGGAATTCTTCCAGGAGCGTGTCCAGGTCTCCAATTGAAGGAGTCGCCCTCTCCGTTGATTGCGATCGAGAACTTCACCTCTTGCTGCTATCTTGTGAAGAACAAAGGGATGGATAGTCCCACATCGTGGGATTGGGAGCTCGTAGTGCCACATATATTGTTTTTCTGCATTGGACCCCTCGCCCAGTACACGAGGGGTTGGGTCCCTCCTCACAATCGCTTCACACCTTGGCTACCATTCACACTCGGTAGCCCTGGTCCCTCTGCCAGATCTAAATACCCACCTGGATACTTGATAAGTGACCTGATTACATGGGTTTGAGAGAGAGGAGAAGAAGAGAGAGAGGGGGGTTTTGCCTCGCTCTCTAACTCTCTAACACTTGGCTGCTAAGAGGCCTTTGCCTCTGTTGTGACACTGCTGTGAGTGTCTCTCCTGAGGCTCAAGAAGAAGAGAAGCCTCTCTGCTGAGGCTCTTGAAGGAAGAAGAAACGAGGCCCTTGAGCCTCTTGAAGGCACTGTAGTGGAGCTTTTGTTAAGGCGTCTGAGAGCCTTGTCCGACGTTTGATCCTACTGATTTGTGTTCCTGTGGCTCTTTGGTTACTTATTTACGTGGATTATTTGATTGAGCCTTACTGTTAACTTATTTGGGATTATTGTGAGGGATAATTGGTGATTTAAATCACCATTTTACCCCATTCTTTTGCACTATGATATTGTCTCTCATATATATATCATTTTTGAGTGGAATTTTGGTTATAACTGCTCATATTTGTGCTCATATTGTGATCTTTGAGATTGAATTGCAATACTTACTTCTTATGTTCGACCTCGGATTTTCTGATGATTCTTCAAGATATAAATTGTATCTGTTTTCGAGCTATTTCGGCTACATTACAACGAAGAGATTTTAAAACCCCATTTTAGCCCGTCAACAGTTAATCGGTTGAGAATAAGATCGTTGAGGGTCCAACAGCCTCGATTAAATGATTAAGGGGTTTTCTTAACTGTTTAATTTTAATTGAAAATGAACTGTCGCATCTTTTCCAAGTGTTGGTTATTGGAAGTTATTTCAGATGGCTAGTGCACGGTTTTAAAGTAGTTTTCAAAGCTTCAAATGACTATATAAATATACTATGAAGTTTCCAAAGTAACATATAAGCTATCTATCATTTGAAAACACTCTCAAAAGCTTTCTAAAGATCATTGTGCTCAAAGTGCTTCTATTGCTTCCAATTGTGTTCTAAGGCTTTCTACTCTGCTTCCTTCATGTCGAAAATTCATTTTTCATCAAAGGAAAGTTAAAGGAGTATTTCTCACATCCTATAGCGCATTGAATTATACATTCATATATTTATTGTGGCTTTATAGGATTGTTATTGTACAATTTCTTTTTATTTGATCTTGTACTTGGGTGCCTTGGTGTAGGCTTCCCGTTCTTGAAGAGAACAAAAGGTCTACCTTGTAGTTTCTACAAGGAGACAAGCTTGGTGTAATTGAGGCTTACCACCCTCATTTTGAAGTGGTAAACTAGTGGATTATCTTGCTTGGATAGCAAGAGAGAAATCCTTGTTGGGGACAACTAGGTAGAGGTTTTTACCCATTGGGTTTCCTCTCTAAATTTGGTGTCCATCTTGTGGTGTGATTTTAATTGTATAATTTTTATATATTACACAAATCACCCCCCCCTCTTATGCCATTTTCACATTTTGGGAATATCATCCTCCCCCCAAATGTACACCTCTTTCCTAGTGGAACTGGGTCATCAAACCTCGTGCGTGCCTTTCTCTGTGATTGTTGATTCGGGGTTTATATTCTAAGGGCCTCGAGCAATTGGCACCCTTTGTGGGAAACGTGAAGCTCTACGTTTCTCTACTCCATTCCTCCTAACATGGCTCCTTCTACGCGTCACTCTTCTTGTGCCAACCCAGAAAAAACCTTTACGTTAAAGTGGCGTCATATGGTGGAAAAGGAAAACGTCCTCTTACGCAAATAGCTCAAAAAAATGAAGCACGAGCTTAGTAGCCAGAAGGGTGAGGTCCCTCCTATCCCCACCAAAGAACCCCATCTCGCCTCCACGGGAGTTGGACAAATAGTCAGGGACTCATCCCCTGGTAATTAGCTGTGGAGGGTCGATCCCTGAGATTGTCTGCTAGGTCACCTAGGCCATGAGAGGCATGAGGCCTCGGTTGTACGTAACTACGTACCCATTCTCAGAGGAAGTAATGATCGCCTCGCTCCCCAAGAAGTTCAAGCAACCTGTCTTGGCTCAATCAATGGGATGTTAGACCCTAACAACTTCGTAGGGAGTTACAGGAGAATGATCTGGCCCATGGGTGCCCAGATGGAGTCCTCTGCCGAGTGTTCTCATCCTACCTGTTCAAGATGGCTAATGAGTGGTTCAATGAACTACCGGTAGGCCAAACCATGTGCTTCTAGGAGTTGGCCAACAAGTTTTGTCAATATGTTTTTGGTTAGCAACGGATCAGGGATAATCCTGAAAGGCTGTTTGAGATTTGGCAAAGGAAGACGGACTCTTTCTGGTCCTATTTAGACTGGTTCAAGATTCAGTACTTTAAGTGCAAGTGTCCTCACGATGCTATAGCTATCCGGTACTTTACCCGATTCCCGAATCCCTACGAGACACGAGAATCGGACCAACTCGACTGATCCCAAGACCCAGTCGTCCAACGAGAAAGTAACTAAAAGAGCAGTAAAATAAACCACATTCACCATGTATATAACTAGCAGTAACAAAATACAGCAGTAAAGAAAGGAAATACTACAGTATACACCACCACAACAAAAGAGAAATAAACATGTACATAACATGAAGCTTACAATAAAGAGATACAGGGAGTAACAGAAAACTACTCACTACAGCGGAAAGAAAAGTACAGAAGGTACTACAGGTAATACTACTGGGCTCTACTAGGCCCAACGCCCTCTGCAGCAGCTGACTCTGGCTGCTCAACACCTGGTCCTGAAAAGGTAACAAGGGTGACACGTCAGCGAAACGCTGAGTAGAGTGGCAACTAAAAGCTAGAAGAAACAGTAGAGTGGACAGTAGCTGTTATATTTTTGCTTTCTTTCTTTATATTTTTCCATTTATTCACTATTGATTTATTTCTCAGATCCTTTTCTTGATCTTGAATGTTCCTCGTGGGAACGATCTTGATTGCAGCCTTTTCTAAAAAGTAGAAATAACACGTGGTGCTCTCCTGGCTGGGAGAGTCCCCCGTGGTGATCCTACCCTCAGTCAACCACCCCAAGGTCGTTGACAGACGTAACGGTGACTACGGCACGTGCGATAAGCGCATGGGTAGCTACCCTGCACTGACGCATGGTCAGTCGTTTTCGTTAATGGGTGCGCCCAAAGCACAGCACGGAACCAGTATAGGGCAGAGCCCTCTCAGTAACAGGGGTCCAGCCCCTCC
Organism: Thalassia testudinum; assembly: GCA_037157565.1. Taxonomy (NCBI): domain Eukaryota; kingdom Viridiplantae; phylum Streptophyta; class Magnoliopsida; order Alismatales; family Hydrocharitaceae; genus Thalassia; species Thalassia testudinum. The sequence continues at coordinate 48,388,278 of JAZHRO010000002.1, forward strand.
ACAGTAACCAAATAGGGGTCTTGCTCCTCCACAGCCCGTGCACCCTCGCCTGACTACCCTGGTTTGCCCCGTGGGCCTAATAAGTCAGTGTAGGAGGGCTAGCAGAACCCCGGGGCCTGTGGGGTAGCTAGTGCTCTCCCTACACTAGTAGCTCTCCTCGGTACTGTGTACACGAGGGCCAAAAGTCGGTACAAAGTGGCCAGACCTAACCCCGGGTCTCTGGGGCGGCTAGCTCCGCTCTGTACTAAACAGGGGGACAGTTGCTCTCCTTGGTACTCTGTACTCAAGGGCCAGCTCACTTCCCCAATTCTATTCCATTGCCTTTCCAGGAGTTCTACTCCTAATTCCCCTTAGGGTTCATGCTCTTTTAACTCAGCCAATTTAGGTTTCACCGTTCCAGCTTTATATTCATATAACCCATGTTCTCAACCGTATTTATTTGTTCATAACAGGCAGCTGTTAACCAACTTACAGGCAGTTATCATTTCCTTTCCACTTTTCCAAGATTGCAATGTATATATTCAACTAGTTTTCCAGTCCTAGGATTCATGCCATATCCTAGGATCTATCATTCAATCTAGTTTTCCAGTCCTAGGATTCATGCAATACCCTAGGATCTATCATTCAATCTAATTCTTCAGCCCTAGGGTTCATACAATGCCCTAGACTCTATTAATTGTTTCATGATTGTCCAACTTTTGTTAAATAAATTAAAGGGCCACTCTACCCACGAAACCGGGAGTACTGGGGGCATGGTCGGCAATCCCGCGTGCCTCTGCAACCCCCAAAACCGCGACGGAACGGGGTCCTAACACAAGGATCAATCACAAGGAGTTTCTCAGAACAATATACAATTACTGTAAACAGGTAGAGGAAATAAATCTGGAAAGAACGAAACTTGAAACGTGGAAAACAGACTCCGAACGGACCCTAAACGGGTCAAAAACGATGAGTCTACCCAAAATCAGGCGTCTGGAACTTCTTCCAGACGTCTTAAAAGGTCGATCAGGTCATACCTCGGTCTGTGCAGTCCTTTAGACGTCCAGAAGCCCGCTGGATCGTTTGGTCTTAGTTCCTAAACGTCCGATTGTCACCCCGGACGTCTGGAGGTCCTCTCCGTCGTCTGGTACTGTGGCTAGACGTTTGATCTGGGTGGGATGGCGAGCCCTCATGCCCTCCCGAACAGAACCTACGCACACACACACCCGCTCTCATCATGAAGAGGCGTAGAAGAACACGGCGGACGGCTGCATGGCCGTACACGTGTAAAAAGGAGAAGGTAGGAAAATATTGTACCTGTCAGACGTCTGGACCTTCCTCCAGACGTCTTCGGCATCGTCGGGGCGTGAGTCCAGACGTTTGATTCTGGGAAATTTTCCCAGAATCAGGACCCTTTTCGCTTTCCGCTTGCGACGCACGGCCGCGCCGCGCCGCGTCCGCCTGCTGCCCGAGCTGCAGCAACTCCTCCACGCCACCCCACGCTCGCTGCTCTCCCACTGGCCGGCTCTAGTTGCCCCGGCAAGCTCGCACCTTTGTGGTCGAGCTTTCTTCTTCCTCTCGCAACACTCCTTCCCGCACGCTCGCAGTTGCTGCTGCTGTCGTACTCACTCACTCGCTCGCTCGCGCTCTCGCTGGCAGGGAGGAGAAGAGAAGACGGTGGAGTGAGGGTGAGGGAGAGGGGGAGCATTCTTATAAGGCAGCTGCGGGGAGAGAGAAGAAGGAAAGAGACGCCTGCAGGGAGAGAAAGAGAAAAACGAAGGTGGCGGGTTCAGTCTGCACGCGCAGACGCGAACCAGTACGCCGAAAAAGTTTAATACCAGACGTCTGGGAACATCTGGGAAGGGTTCCAGACGTCTGGCCAGACGTCTGGGACACTTCCCAGACATCTTAAACTACGTCTGATGCCCATGTTCGTAACAATATAACAAACTCAAAGGAAGTTTCATCCCCGAAACTTGCGCTAACTAGGGTGCGAGAAAGAACAATATATACATAACAAACTTAAAGAGAACCGAAGACGGTCCGAAAAGACGTACCCGCGAAAAGCTTCGGGTATCGCTCTCGCATTGCCGCCTTGGGCTCCCAGGTGGCCTCTTCGTACCGCTGGCTCCTCCACAAGACCTTCACCAGGGGTACTTGCTTCCGTCTCAGACTGCGGACGGCTTTGTCCAGAATCTGCACTGGCCGCTCGGGGTAGGTCAGGTCGTCGCCTACCTTGACGCTCTCGTGGCTCAGGACGTGACTGGGATTGGCGACATACTTCCTGAGGTTGGACACGTGGAACACGTCGTGCACACCAGAAAGCTGGGGAGGGAGGGCAAGCCTGTAAGCAACGGGTCCAACCCGCTCCAGGACCTCAAAGGGCCCCACAAACCTCGGAGCGAGCTTCCCTCTCACCCCAAACCGCTGCAGGCCCTTCATGGGCAAAACACGAAGGAAGACGTGGTCCCTAACCTCGAACTGCACCTCTCTGCGTTTCCGATCCGCGTAGCTCTTCTACCTACTCCTGACAGTGCAGAGTCGCCTGTGAATCTGCTCGACTACCTCCTGACTTTGCCGGATCAGCCTGGGGCCAACCTCCCACTTGGTCCCCACCTTAACCCAACTCAAGGGTGCCGTACATCTCCGTCCGTACAGAGCCTCGTAGGGAGCCATGCCGATGCTCGAGTGATAACTGTTGTTGTATGCAAACTCCGCCAGGGGCAAGTGCTCCTCCCAAGAGCCCCTCCAGTCCAGTACATAGGTATGCAAAAGGTCCTCAAGTGTCTGTATCGTGCGCTCAGACTGTCCGTCCGTCTGAGGGTGGTAAGCTGTACTGAACCTCAACCGTGTCCCTAGGGCCTGCTGAAACTCAGCCCAAAACTGGGACGTAAAGCGGGTATCCCGGTAGGATACGATCTCCCGCGGAACTCCGTGTAGACATACCACGTGGCGGATATACCTCTCTGCCAACTGTGCTGGTCCCAAAGTGACTCGGATCAGCAAGAATCGCGCCGTCTTCGTCAATCTATCAACGATTACCTAGACTGCATCGTGTCCTCGCTGGGTAACAGGTAAGCCCACCACCAATTCTATGGTGATGCTCTCCCACTTCCACCCTGGCACAGGAAGTGGCTGTAGTGGCCTTGCAGGCCTCTAATGCTCGGCTTTCACCTGCTGGCACACTAAACACTGCTGCACGAATTCACCCACATCCCGCTTCATCCCCCTCTACCAAAACTCGCGTCTCAAGTCATGGTACATCTTCGTGTTTCCGGGATGTATGGTGAATCTGGAACCGTGTGCCTCAGTCAGGAGCTCTCGCAACAGCTTCTCGTCTCTGGGAACGCACAAACGTCCCCTCAGGCACAGCACCTGGTCTGTGAAAGAGAAGTCCCTTGGGTCTCCTGACAGTACTGTGTCGCGCAAAGACTACAAGTACGGGTCAGCCATTTGTCCTGTGATGATGCGATCTATCAGCTCTGGCCTCGTCTGTCGTGTCACAGTCACTGCCCCACAGTGCCCCCTTAACTCTAGGGGTCGCCAACTACCCATCTCCTCCAAAAGGCTCCAACTCTACACCTGTAAACTGGCCAAGTGTGCGGGCGCCTTTCGGCTCAAGGCGTCAGCCACCACGTTGGCCTTTCCCGGATGGTAGGAAATGCTGCAGTCATAGTCCTTCAGGAGCTCCAACCAACGTCTCTGTCTCATGTTGAGCTCCTTCTGATCAAATAGGTATCTGAGGCTCTTGTGATCTGTAAAAATCTCGAAGGTCTCACCGTACAAGTAGTGCCTCCAGGTCTTCAGCACGAAGACAACAGCTGCGAGCTCCAGGTCATGGGTAGGGTAGCTATGCTCCTGGGGCTTCAGTTGCCGCGAAGCGTAAGCGATAACGTGACCCCTTTGCGTGAGCACACTCCCTAACCCCTGTAAGGAGGCGTCCGTGTACACAACGAACCCGCCACTACTGTCAGGGATGGTGAGCACGGGAGCCGAAGTCAGCCTCTCCTTCAGCTCCTGAAAACATGCCTCACAAGCGTCTGTCCAAGTGAAGGGCACGTCCTTCTGGGTCAACTGTGTCATAGGATGTGCAATCTGTGAAAAGCCCCTGATAAACCGTCTGTAGTAGCCTACCAGTCCCAGGAAACTGTGAATCTCAGTAACCGTATGCGGTCTCTCCCACCTGAGCACTGCCTCGACCTTGGCTGGGTCCACTGCCAAGCCATCTCCAGAGATCACATGACCTAAGAAGGTCACCTCCCTCAACCAGAACTCGCACTTGCTGTATTTGACGTACAGCCTACGTCGTCTCAGTGTGTCCAGAACCATCCGCAAGTGCTGTTCGTGCCGCGTCTGATCTCGAGAATAGATGAGCACATCATCAATGAATACCACCACGAACTGGTCCAAGTACGGTCTAAACACCTGGTTCATCAGGTTCATGAAGTCAGCGGGGGCATTGGTCAGCCCAAACGGCATGACCAAAAACTCGTAGTGTCCGTACCGGGTGTGGAAAGCGTCTTGGAGACGTCTGCCTCCTTGATCCTCAACTGGTGGTATCCAGACCTCAAGTCGATCTTGGAGAATATCGTGGCACCTCGCAGCTGGTCAAACAAGTCGTCGATCCTCGGCAGCGGATATCTGTTCTTGATGGTGACCCTATTCAGCTGTCGGTAGTCCACACAAAGGCGTAGGGTACCATCCTTCTTCTTTACAAATAATACCGGGGCTCCCCAGGGAGACGCACTGGGCCTCACAAAGCCCTTCTCCAAAAGATCCTGCAACTGAGACTTGAGCTCTCGGAACTCAAGTGGTGCCATCCTGTATGGTGCGGTGGAGATGGGGCTAGTCCCTGGTACTAGTGAGATCTCAAACTCGATCTCACGCTCGGGCGGTAGTCCTGGCAACTCATCTAGGAACACGTCGGGGTACTCTCTGACCATTGAGATACTCTGGGAGTCTGCCACAGGGCTAGGCTCTGCCACCACACAAGCTAGGAAGCCCTCACACCCCTGGCTCAAAAGTCTCGCTGCCCGAAGTGCAGAAATGCACCTGAAGCTTCCGTCCACTGGCTGACCGTGGAACTCGAAAGAAGGCAACTCCGGTATGGAGAAGACAATCTTCCTCTCAAAACAGTCCACCAAAGCGTGGTAAGCGGACAGCCAGTCCATCCCCAGAATAACGCCAAAGTCCTCCATCTGTATCAAAATTAGGTCAGCGGGAAGGCTATGTCCCCCTATACTGACCTCGCAACCCGTGTACACCTCCTCAGCTACAAATAGCTAACCACTTGGACCTCTGATCACGAACAGATCCTCTAACAGCATATAATCCTGGCCCAAACTAACTGCGAAACTGGCTGCGACAAACGAGTGCGTAGCGTCGGAATCGAAAAGTGTGTAAACGAGTCTTCTGGAAACTGAAATCATACCTGCCACCACTGATCCCGAAGCTCCGGCATCCCTGTGTGTCAGGGCGTTGATACTCCCCTCAGCCCTAGGTGCGGACGAAGCAGCCACACTCTGCGTCGGACGGGTAGCTGCTGGCCGGTACCCTCCTCGTGACTGCTGTCCTCCTCCTCGCGCCTGGAAACTGTGGCCTCCTGCTCGCCCTCCAGTGCTTGACGCGGGAAGCATCTGCTGACCTCCTGCCCTAGACGGGCAGTCCCTCCTGATGTGGCCCGGCTGGCCACACTGGTAGTAGAGGGGAACCCGACTCCCGCCCTCAGTGGGTCCCTGCTGTCGACTGGGCGGGGGTGTGGTACTGGCAACTGGCCCCTGTCGAGGGCCCCCAAAGGCCACTGATGGCCCTGCAAAACGTGACGGCTCTCCTGTGGACGCCACGTGTCTCCTCTCTCGCTGGCCCTGTGAAAAGTCTGGTTGGTAGGGCCTCTTCCGCCCACTGTCAGTATCTCGCGCGTACGAGTTGGTCTCCTCGTAGGTCATAGCTGCCTCCACCACCCCTGAGAACGTAGGCAGCTTCATGGGTTTGACATATCCTCGAATCGCAGGTCGGAGCCCCTCGGTGAACCTCCAAAGGCGCTCCTCAATGGCTACTGTCGTCGCGGCGAAGCGGGACAACTCCAGAAAATGCGTGCGGTACGCGCTCACAGTCATCGTCCCCTGGCGGAGAGTGTGGAACTCTCGCCTCCTCTGGTCCTGCCACATCTGGGGAAAATATTGCTCGCAGAAGAGGGTGATGAACCGGTCCTAGGTTGGCTCGTCCCTCTCTTGTCCCCTAATCGCCCTCCACCACCTGTGTGCCGCACTCTCTAGCTGGTACGTGGCAAAGGCCACGCGGCACTCCACCGGGGGGAGAAGGGTGTCGAAAACCTTCTCGATCTGCTCAAGCCAGTCCTCCGCCTCGGTCGGGTCCTCATCCCCCTTGAAGGAGGGGGGCTTCAGCTTCCGGAACTGCCCGAAAAGCTCGAAGTGGCGCTGTAGTGGGGATGCTGGTGTACCTCCAGGTAAGGAAGCCTCGTGCACAGAAGCGTCGGAGGAAGGTGGGGGCGGTGGCGACCCATCCCCTCCCCCGCATCCAGCGTCGTGTCAGTCGCGTGGTCCCATTGAGGACTCCCCCTCCGCAGCCCCAGGGAGAGGCGCTCGGGGCGGTGGGTGGAGCTCCTCTCGCACTATATCCCATATCAGCTGGGCGAGGTCCTGGGCCTGAATGCCCGGGAGTAGTGGCTGGTCCACTGAGACATCGACCGCAACACGCCCACCTCGCTGACCTCGTCCTCGGTCGCGCCAGCGGCCCGCCTCGCTAGTCCCTCGTTGAGGCATCTCCTGCAAGGAGATGCGAAACAGAACGGAAATACGTCAATAACGAACGATATCTAACGAAGAAGTCTAGGAGCTCATGTCAAAAGAAACGTTGCGGTGGCTACTCTAGTTATAAACACGTGAATTGGTTATTCTCCAGTCAGTTGGTTTACTTCTCGGGATGACCTTGCTCTGATACCATCTTGTAATGACCCGATTCTCGAATCCCTACGAGATGAGAATCAGACCAACTCGACCGATCCCAAGACCCAGTCGTCCAACGAGAAAGTAACCAAAAGAGCAGTAAAATAAACCACATTCACCATGTATATAACTAGCAGTAACAAAATACAGTAGTAAAGAAAGAAAATACTACAGTATACACCACCACAACAGAAGAGAAATAAACATGTACATAACATGAAGCTTACAATAAAGAGAGTACAGGGAGTAATAGAAAACTACTCACTACAGCGGAAAGAAAAGTACAAAAGGTACTACAGGTAACACTACTGGGCTCTACTAGGCCCAGTGCCCTCTGCAGCCGCTGACTCTGGCTGCTCAACACCTGGTCCTGAAAAGGTAACAAGGGTGACACGTCAGCGAAACGCTGAGTAGAGTGGCAACTAAAAGCTAGAAGAAACAGTAAAGTGGACAGTAGCTGTTATATTTTTACTTTCTTTCTTTATATTTTTTCATTTATTCACTATTGATTTATTTCTCAGATCCTTTTCTTGATCTTGAATGTTCCTCGTGGGAACGATCTTGATTGCAGTCTTTTCCGAAAAGTAGAAGTAACACGTGGTGCTCTCCTGGCCGGGAGAGTCCCCCGTGGTGGTCCTACCCTCAGTCAACCACCCCAAGGTCGCTGACAGACGTAACGGTGACTACGGCACGCGTGATAAGCGCACGGGTAGCTACCTCGCACTGGCGCGCGGTCAATCGTTTCCGTTAACGGGTGCGCCCAAAGCACAGCACGAAACTAGTATAGGGCAGAGCCCTCTCAGTAACAGGGGTCCAGCCCCTCCATAGTAACCAAATAGGGGTCTTGCCCCTCCACAGTCTGCGCACCCTCGCCTGACTACCGTGGTTTGCCCCGTGGGCCTAACAAGTCGGTGTAGGAGGGCTAGCAGAACCTTGGGGCCCGTGGGGTAGCTAGTGCTCTCCCTACACTAGTAGCTCTCCTCGGTACTGTGTACACGAGGGCCAAAAGTCGGTACAAAGTGGCCAGACCTAACCCCGGGTCCCTGGGGCGGCTAGCTCCGCTCTACACTAAACAGGGGGACAGTTGCTCTCCTTGGTACTCCGTACTCAAGGGCCAGCTCACTTCCCCAATTCTATTCCATTCCCTTTCCAGGAGTTCTACTCCTAATTCCCCGTAGGGTTCATGCTCTTTTAACTCAGCCAATTTAGGTTTCACCGTTTCAGTTTTATATTCATATAACCCATGTTCTCAACCGTATTTATTTGTTCATAACAGGCACCTGTTAACCAATTTACAGGTAGTTATCATTTCCTTTCCACTTTTCCAAGACTGCAATGTATATATTCAACTAGTTTTCCAGTCCTAGGATTCATGTTATACCCTAGGATCTATCATTCAATCTAGTTTTCCAGTCCTAGGATTCATGCAATACCCCAGGATCTATCATTCAATCTAATTCTTCAGCCCTAGGGTTCATGCAATTCCCTAGACTCTATTAATTGTTTCATGATTGTACAACTTTTGTTAAATAAATTAAAGGGCCACTCTACTCGCGAAACCGGGAGTACTGGGGGCGTGGTCGGTAATCTCGCGCGCCTCTGCAACCCCCAAAATCGCGACTGAACGGGGTCCTAACACAAGGATCAATCACAAGGAGTTTCTCAGAACAGTATACAATTACTGTAAACAGGTAGAGGAAATAAATCTGGAAAGAACGAAACTTGAAACGCGGAAAACGGACTCCGAACGGACCCTAAACGGGTAAAAAACGATGAGTCTGCCCAAAATCAGACGTCTGGAACTTCTTCCAGACGTCTTAAAAGGTCGATCAGGTCATACCTTGGTCTGTGCAGTCCTTTAGACATCCAGAAGCCCGCTGGATCGTCTGGTCCTAGTTCCCAAACGTCCGATTGTCACCCTGGACATCTAGAGGTCCTCTCCGTCGTCTGGCACTGTGGCCAGACGTTTGATCCGGGTGGGATGGCAAGCCCTCGCACCCTCCCGAACAGAACCTGCGCACACACACACCCTCTCATCACGAAGAGGCGCAGAAGAACGCGGTGGACGGCTGCATGGCCATACACGCGTAAAAAGGAGAAGGTAGGAAAATATTGTACCTGTCAGACGTCTGGACCTTCCTCCATACGTCTTCGGCGTCGTCTGGACGTGAGTCCAGACGTCTGATTTTGGGAAATTTTCCCAGAATCAGGACCCTTTTCTCTCTCCGCCCGCGATGCACAGCCGCGCTGCGCCGCGTCCGCCTGCTGCCCGAGCTGCAACAGCTCCTTCGCGCCACCCCACGCTCGCTGCTCTCTCGCTGACCAGCTTTAGCTGCCCCGGCAAGCTCACACCTTCGTGGTCGAGCTTTCTTCTTCCTCTCGCAACACTCCTCCTTCTCGCATGCTCGCAGCAGCCGCTGTTGCCTCACTCGCTCACTCGCTCGCTCGTGCTCTTGCTGGCAGGGAGAAGGAGAAGAGAGGATGGTGGAGTGAGGGTGAGGGAGAGGGGGAGCATTCTTATAAGGCAGCCGCGGGGAGAGAGAAGAAGGAAAGCGGTGCCTGCAGGGAGAGAAAGAGAAAAATGAAGGTGGCAGGTTCAGTCTGTGCGCGTAGGCACGCAGACGCGAACCCGTATGCCGAAAAAATTTAATACCAGATGTCTGGGATGGGTTCCAGACATCTGGGACACTTCCCAGACATCTTAAACTACGTCTGATGCCCATGTTCGTAACAGTTAGGCTTGCTGACTTAGAGGTTTTGGTATGACATAAACAATTTCCCTCTAAGGGACATGGCGGAGTTCTGGGATAGTGACGTGGTCTCGTGCGTGTGTGTTAAGAGGTGTCGTTATAGTTGCACTTGATACGTCGATTTTAAAAGAAGTAAACGGAGGTGAGTCCGAGTGTCGGTCTCAGGGAGGCGTGGAAATCGGATTTTGTTTACCACTTGTCACGAAAAAGGTAGAGTTTTGCTTGCGAAAGAGACGATTTTGAAAAGTGAGAGATAGAGAGAGAGTTTAGGGTTAGAAAGCTCTTGGTTTTGATCATGCACTTTAAACAGAAATTAAAATGGCGACTAAACGGAAAATAATTTCATTAAACATGCATTCATAGTTCATGGTTTACAACATTAAATACATGCTTCAACAAAAGTAAATGAAAGCTTAAAAGAGAGAGAGAGAGAGGTAGAGAGAGAGAGTGTGGAGAGCGACGAGGCAGCCACGGCGGTGGAGGAGGCTCCGTCGGCGGCTCATCGTCTCCGGCGATTACAAGAGTGCCTAAAGATAGCTAGGAGAGGAGTGAAGTAGTTGCAAGTGGGAGAGGATGCCTTGAATGGTGGTAGAAGGGGGTTTAAATAGAGTTAAGGGCTTCCTAAAAGAAGAATGTGCTTTAGCGACATCCAGAACGTCGCTAAAATCGCTTCCAGATACGTCGGTGAAGCCCTCCTGCCGCCGGTCAGCTGCTCGCCCTGCTCTCTCTCCATGCGCGATCCGTGGACGTTGAACGAGAGCCGTCCGATCGAGGATCGGACGGCTGAGATCCTCCTGCGCCCGCGCTTAGATCGCGCCTCGGGCGCGCGTGTGCGCGCGCATTTCCGCTCGGCGTGCGCGCGCGTGTGGGCACTCGGGAGCTGTCATCGTGCTGCGTGGCGCGATCCTGGCCGCCCGCTGCTGATTGGGCGGCCCAATTTTGCTGCGCCCTTCGCTCGCGCTTGATTTCTGCTCTGCGCGATTTGAACGCTAGCTGTTGCGCCACGCCCGCGCTTTGTCGCGGCGACCGCGGCCAAGCGCGCGGATCTCGGCCGTTCGATCGAAGATCAACGACCGAGATTCGTCCTTGGTTGGCTTGAGGGCGTGCGAGCGGTGGGGGTAGGGTGACGTGGCTCTTTCTGGGCCGTTGATCTCCAGATCAACGGTCAGAATTTCTTGGGCCCATTGTGGGAGCTCCGGATGTCGGATTTGGCCGATCTTAAGTCCGTTGGACTCCGTTCGTCGTTCTAAATCCATCCGTGCGGTCCGATTGCTCATCTGGGGCCTACTTTGACACATGCTTTACACAAATGGCCATTACTGCAGTTTATAAGCAATCTTGGTACTTGATGGATGCAATGCTCCTATTCTACTTTATGTTGTGCCTTTTATTCTAAATATGGGCCATATTCAACCTAATTACTACCCCCTTGCGTGGTGTTATCATACCCCCATGCTTACTCCTTGATAGTCCCTAGCAAGGTTTATTCTAGCCTTTATTTCTTTGGAGAATTCAAGAAGTAATTGCTTAGGCACTTCGTTACTTGTCAATAAGAGGAAATATATGAAGATCTTAATCTATAAAGACTAAGCAGCACCCGAGTGTCTGCCAAAATACGAATCGCCCGAATCCTTGCTTTGTATATATAACTATACATATGTATACGTATATATCTATATATGTCTTTTTAGAATTTTTGGAATTCAGTGTGGGTTGGTAACTTTTTACAGCTACCCAACCCACCCAAAACTCGGTCAAAACCCTAAGTGCTAAGCATCTTGGTGTGAATGTTGTGATAGACTCACTTAACGGTAATTGAGACAGACTTCGAGTTTCTATGCCTCTAGGTGACCGGAAAAGAAAATAAATTTTTGCCTGAAGGTGTATTTGTTCGATTGGTAGCTTTCTCCCTACGTTCATTTTACTTGGGGTCAACACAAGGATTTTCCAGTGTATATCTCCCCGGCTTGTACTACTTCCCCGCTTCGTCCTTAGGTGTTTTGGTCTTTTTTGTGCAATTATTGAGCTGGGCTCTGGACAACCGACCAATGGGCTGTTACCCACGATCACTTGCCAGCCATACTTGTGCGGTGAAGTGTGGTTTATTTTCTTCTTCTTTTTTTTTTTTCGTAGGTGGCCTCCCTAATCTCAAATGTACCTAGAGGCAGCGAAAAAGAAATGGCCTGTGGCTGGGTTATGGACAACCTGCCAATGGCTGTTACCCACGACAACTTGCCAGCCATACCACCCTAGAGAGTTCATTAGCTACCCAATTTCTGTCAAAATCTCCGAGAAGTGAGTCTGTGCAAAAATGTGTGTAGATGCTTAGACTCAAAGTTTTCCTGAGTTAGAGAGTGAGTTGATAAGTCGTATACTTATTACCTTATTTATTAGGTGGATTAGAATAGCTTAAAGTTGCAAGGATTCGCCGCTAAATCCATATTTTAACGGACACCAGGGCTGATTAAGCTTGAAGGCCTGAAAAGTCTAAGTGTTTAAGTTCTTTTTGTATTATTTCCCACTATTGACAAGTTTCTAATGCCTAAGTTTTTCTTCCTAAATTCAATTTTTTTTTAATCAATTAATTTATTCATTCAGACTAATTAAGCTCAGAATTATGCAATTTACCATCCCCCCCATGCTTAAGTTGGACAATGTCCTCATTGGCAGATGCATGGATGCAGAAGGGTTCAAAAAGATAGTACCTGAGTGATGTAAACTACCAGATCAGTCTGAATCCGCTGGGTTGCCTCCCAGGAAGCGTTGAGTTTAACGCCTCCAACTGGGCGGTGCTTGGTGTCAGTCCTTAACAAGGGTGACACTTTCCTTGGGGGGTACCTGGGCCAGGAAATGCTTCAATCTTTGACCATTGACTGTAAAGGTGTGCCCGGTATTAAGATCGGCGATTTCAACTACCCCATTGGAATAGGGTTTGACCACCCGAAATGGTCCTGTCCATTTGGACCTAAGTTTCCCTGGGAAGAGTTTTAGGCGTGCATCAAATAGCCAGACTTGTTGGTTTGGCTCAAAGGTTTTCCTATGAATGAGTCGGTCGTGGACGGCTTTCATTTTCTCCTTATATAGCCGACTATTGTCAAAGGCGTCTCGACGAATTTCTTCAAGCTCAGATAATTGAAGAGTCCTTTGCGCACCAGCTAACTGGGGATCCATGTTACATTGCTTAACAGCCCAATAAGCCCGGTGTTCCAATTCGACAGGGAGATGGCAAGCTTTGCCAAAGACCAAGCGGTAAGGTGACATGCCTATTGGGGTCTTAAAAGCGGTCCTGTATGCCCACAGGGCATCATCAAGTCGTGTGGACCAGTCTTTCCTGTCAGGTCTCACAGTCTTCTGTAAAATGTTCTTGATTTGTCTGTTTGAGACCTCAGTTTGCCCATTTGTTTGTGGATGATACGGGGTGGCAATGCGGTGGTTTACCCTGTATTTTCTAAGTAGGGCACGGAACTGGGAATGGATAAAATGGCTTCCACCATCACTGATTATGGCCTTGGGTATTCCAAACCGGGAAAAGATGTTCTTCTTTACAAAGTCCATGACCGTCTTGTGATCGCATCGTCGGGTGGCGACGGCTTCAATCCATTTGGAAATATAGTCTACCGAGACCAGGATGTACTCGAAGCTGTTGGATGGTGGAAAGGGGCCCATAAAATCGATACCCCAAACGTCGAAAATTTCGACAATCAAAATGGGCTGAAGGGGCATCATATCTTTTTTGTTCATGGTCCCTAGTGTTTGGCATCGTGAGCAAGTCTTGGCAAAGATGTGTGCATCCTTGAATAGGGACGGCCAATAAAATCCAGATTGCAAAACTTTTGCAGCTGTTTTCTTGCCAGAGAAATGGCCGCCACACGCTTGGTCATGACAAAAGGAAAGCACACTCTGAACTTCGTCTTCGGGGAGGCACCTCCTGATGATCTGATCAGCACAGAGGTGAAACAGCATGGGATCATCCCAGAAATAGTGCTTGGCCTCAGCCAAGAACCTGTCCCGTTGCTGTCTGGACCAGCTGTGCAGGGTTTGTCCTATAACCAGGTAGTTGACATAATCAGCATACCATGGCATTTTCTTGTCTTGCACGGCTAGGATGTGTTCATCAGGGAAGGTATCAGATAGAGGTAGGGAGGGTCCAATGTGGTCTGGATGAAGTCTTGACAGGTGGTCAGCCACCACATTTTTCGATCCGGCCTTGTCTCGGATTTCCAGGTCAAATTCCTGCAAAAGCAGGATCCATCTGATGAGCCTGGGTTTTGCGTCCTTTTTGGCCAACAGGTGCCGGATGGTTGAATGGTCGGTGTAGATAGTCATGTGGGATCCCAGCAAGTATGATCGAAATTTTTCCAGTCCAAAGACTACAGCGAGCAACTCTTTTTTTGTGACCGTATAATTACGTTGGGCCTCGTCCAACATTTTGCTCGCGTAGTAGATCACCACGGGCTTCTTGTCTTGCCTTTGTCCCAGGATAGCGCCTATGGCAAAATCTGATGCGTCACACATAATCTCAAAATCCTGGGACCAGTCTGGGGGTTGAAGTACAGGTGCGGTGGAGACTAAGTCCCGGAGGGTATGATAAGCCTGGATGCAATCAGGAGACATGTGGAAAGTGGCATCGTTGGCTAGAAGGTCGGTCAAGGGTTTGGAAATTTTGGAAAAGTCTTTGATGAACCTTCGGTAGAAGCCAACATGTCCTAGGAAAGAGCGAATCTGTCGGACCGAACTAGGTGGAGGAAGTTTGGAAATTAAATCAACCTTAGCTCGATCTACCTCGATGACCCTATGCGAAACGATGTGTCCGAGGACAATTCCTTCTTGAACCATAAAATGGCTCTTTTCCCAACTTAACACCAAGTTAACCTCGATACATCGTTTCAGGATTTTCTCCAAGTTGCTCAAACAATGGTCGAATGAATTCCCAAATACAGAGAAATCATCCATAATGACCTCCAAGTATTCACCCACCATTTCTGAAAAAATGTCTAGCATGCAACGCTGGAAGGTCGCGGGTGCGTTGCATAACCCGAAGGGCATTCGACGGAATGCAAACGTGCCATACGGGCAAGTGAATGTGGTCTTTTCCTGATCTTTCGGAGCAATTGCGACTTGGTTATATCCTGAATATCCATCCAGGAAGCAAAAATACTTCTGCCCTGCCAATCTTTCAAGGATTTGGTCAATGAATGGCAAGGGGAAGTGGTCCTTCTTAGTGGCTTCATTAAGCTTCCTATAATCAATACACACCCGCCATGCGGTGGTGGTGCGGGTGGGGATGGATTCGCCATGATCATTAGTGACAACGGTGAGCCCAGCCTTCTTTGGAACCACTTGAGTGGAGCTCACCGAGGGGCTATCAGAGATAGGGTAGATGATGTCGGCGTCGAGCCACTTGATAATTTCTTTTTTAACGACCTCCCGCATGTTAGGGTTTAACCGTCTCTGCATCTGGCGGGAAGGTCGGGCCCCGTCTTCCAGGTAAATCTTGTGGGTGCAATAGGTGGGGCTAATTCCTCTTAGATCTGAGATGGTCCAACCAATGGCGGCCCGATGTTCTGAAAGAGTTGCAGTCAACCTTAGTTCCTGATCCTTGGTTAGATGGGAATTAATAATCACTGGGAAGGTCTGGTCAGGTCCCAAGAAGACGTACTTGAGATTCTCGGGCAATGGTTTAAGTTCGGGTGCGGGTGGGACCACAGTCGATGGGAATGGAAAGGGTGGTAGTTGATCAACATCGATTTCTTCAAATGGTGTCATGTGATGATACTCAGCCTTACAGAGGTCCACAGGTAATGATGGTGATGGGTCAGAACTACGGGTTTGGTGGTCTGAGACAGAACTGAGGGTAAGGCATTCCTCGATTAAAGTTTCCACGGGATCACTTTCCTCAATGTAATCACAATCAAAAGACTTTGTTGCCCGGAAGATATCCAATTGCATTTTCCTGTCTCCTAAGGCGATTTCCATACATCCCGTGTCGCAATCGATGTTTGCTTTAGCTGTAGCTAAGAAAGGTCTGCCTAAGATTATGGGTGCGTTCTGTAATTTTTCAGGGACTTCCATGTCGAGCACCAAAAAGTCGACTGGGAAATAGAAGTCCTTGACCCGTACAATCACGTCCTCGACAACCCCCTTCGGGGTTTTCACTGATCTATCCGCCAGCTGGATGGTGACAGGGGTTGGTGCCAGCTCCCCAAAACCAAATTGGTGGTACAAGGTTGTGGGAATTAGGTTGATAGAAGCACCTAGGTCCAGAAGCGCTCTATCAAATGTCATGTCCTCGATGTTGCAGGAAATCAAGGGCGCTCCTGGGTCAATTCGTTTGAGTGGAAGGTTGCTTGATATCACGGAACTGGCTTGCTCAGAGAGTACAACCTTCCTAGGTGCTTGAGGTCTCGGCTTACGCTTGGGTGTACAGGCATCCTTTAAGAACTTGGCGTAAGCGGGGATGTGTTTGACAGCTTCTAGGAGCGGAATATTAATCTGTACTTGTTTAAAAATTTCCAACAGCTCCTCAGTTTCCACAGTATTCTTCTTTCTCTTGATTGTTTCCAAGGCCTCAGGATAGGGTGTCTGAATTGGTTCCATGTTTGGGTCCTTGGTTGGTGCTTCTTCTAAGTTGGGTATCTCAGCAGGTAAAGTCTCGGGGAGAGTCGGCCATTTGGGATCCTGGGTTTTGGTGCCGCTTCTCAAGGTCACCGCATTTGTAGAGGCATTGGGGCCATGGGGTGATCCTTGAGAAGACGAGGATGAAGAAGCGCTGATGAGAGCCTCATCATGAGCCATAACTAGCTCATTTTGACCCAATAAAGAAGATAAAAGCTCCTACATAACCTGGAAGAAGGCCTAACTGAAGGAACAAGTGCTTTGAGAAGAAAACATGAAATAAAGGTTAAAACTGCAATTTTACCATTGCAGTACATAAACGGGATTTCTCAGAGGCAAAACATAGGTCAAATGGTCTAAATGAGATAAAAAGTGGGTTGAGTCAATCAGAAATGGGTTCATGTGCAATCTAAGAACTAAATGACACTTGGTAACCTTAAAACAGACCCGCTTAAATTAACAAGGTTTCGATCAGAAAAAAAAGCAAGTAAACCCTCTACAAATCATGGAAAAACATACTCTAGGGTTTAGAGCACTTAATTTGGCCTTTGGAACATAGTTTGACCTAGATTAGGGTCCTAGCTCTTCAATTAACCTAATTTAGGTTTTTATGCAAAATGTCCAGTCAAACGAGGTCAAACCTAAAATCCAACTTCACCATTGGATTCCTTAGGTCCAAATTAGGTTTGTACCAAAATTTGGACCTAAGGAGAGGTCATCTTGACCTACTTTGCAATTTAGTACACCCAAATCACAAATTGGTCCCTATCTTTTGAATACCGTTGCAGAGAACCCCCTAGGTTCTTCGCCTCCTTTGCAAACCGGTCCTGCCGCCATTGCTAGGGCAGAACCGAGCTCCGGCGAGGTTCGGAGAGGGATTTCTCTCTAATCCCTCAGAGATTCCCTCCCAGAAATGGAAGGAGGATTCTCTGAAGAATTCCCTTCCTTATAAAGTCAATTACAATCGCTGGTGTGAACTCAATCTCTTGTGCGAACGCACGAGAGATTTGGGTATCCTAACTCCTTTCCATCTCCGGCGACCAACCTCAAGCAATTACGTGCCCTTCACGCCCTGCACACCCAGTCCAGCGCCTATATAAGAACCCACAACTCCGGCCGAAGAGGCTAAGCTTGATTTTGACGGAGATCCCTTCCAAATTCCTCCCTCTCCCATCTCCGGCCAAACGACCCACAAGCTCCGGCGACCTCCTTCCCTCCTTCTCGTCGCTCTGCTGCCATACCAGCAGCAGAGTCCTCTCCGCCGCTTCCTCCCGCGTCGCGCTGTACCCCGCGCACGCGCTTCTGACCTCGTCTTCGTCGCCGCTTCCTCCCTCAGGGTCTTTCTTCCCCGACGACGGCAGTTACGAGCCGTCCTCTCCGCCGCCTCCCTTCCCTCCAGACAACCCCAGATACGTTCTCCACCCTCTCCTCTCTCTTTTCCCCCACCTATTTTACTTGATTACCCCTCGACCGACGCTGACCACCCTCATCTTCCACATCATCGACCGACCTCCGGCGAGCCGCTTCCACCATTCCAGCACTCCACACGGCTCGCCAACCACCTCGGGAGCTCCGCCTCACCACCAGGAACTCGCTCCACCCCACAACTGCCACTCCAGACCTCCATAACCACCCCCCGAACAACCCACCATCTCCGGCCACAGGTTGACCTAGGCGCGCACGCCTAGGCCGACCGGCAACCTGCAGCATCACCCACCGCCTTCGCCGTGCTACGGCGAAGGTTTCCAGCTATTCTGATTGGGCCAATAGGCCGTTCTGTGGAATCTCAGGTGAACGCCCCGGCCGCCATTAACAGCCGAAGCAGCAGGAAGCTTGGAGCAGCAGCAGGCGTCAGGCTTCCCAGGCGGCAGGTGCAGCAGACTCTCGCAAGTATCGCGAGGTGACTGAGTTCAGCGAGGAGCACCAGCAGGGCCTTCAGCGTGGGCAATTGCACACGAGAGTCTGCAGGCGCGCGCAAAGGAAGGGCGGAACGTTTAGTCCCACATCGTGGAATCTCAAGGCACAGGTATGGTATAAAGAGTTTTTTGTGATATAGCTTTACTGCCTCGAAAGCACAGGGGTGAGGTCCCTCACTGACCCCACACCCGCCTCGTCCGCGACTTGACCACGCGGACTTGGCGGATCCGACCCGACCTAGACCTACGCACTCCTCGCGCATCACATCACCTTCAGGTGTGCCTGGTCCCGGGTACGATCCGACCCGATTAATGCCTGTGGCTCTGGGAGAGCAGCTCTGAGTGAATTGCTTGAGAGAGAGAGACGCGCGGGTAGAGGGAGAAGGGTTAGGTTTTGCTCCTGTGCAGGCAGGCTGAACGTAGGAGAAGGACTTGGCCGCTACAGAAGAAGAAGAAGGAAAGGCAAGGCGAAGAAGAGAAGAAAGAAGGAGCAAGACAGAGAAGAAGAAGAAAGAAGCCTTCGCAGGAGAAGAAGGAAAGCAGAAAGATTAGAAGTCTTCGCAGAGAAGAAGAAGAAGGACAAGGAAGATTGCAAAGAAATCAGAAAGACAAAGCAGAAGAAGGAAAAATACAGAAGCAGAAAGGAGAAGAAGGAAGAGAGAAAGATCACATTTAAGACGTCTGATACATAAATCAGACGTCTAATTCTATTTTTTTTAAAAACTCCTTGAATCAATTATATTTGCATTTAACAGTTGTATTCTTGGGTTTTCCAAAGTACTGAGATTGCTCCCTGTGTTCGACCTCGGATACTCCGATTTTCGAGTAATAAAAATCTTTATTTGTTTTGAACGCTTTCGCGGCTATACTACAACGCGATATTATCTTTTAACAAACCGCACAAAAGTGCGACAAACAAGCGCCAAACCTAGGAGGTGTTTGTGGGGCCGGCTGGACCATATGAGCCTGCCCGGGGTTGCCTTGGAACCCTTGCGAATTGGGGCCTCTGTTAATTATGTTTCGCGGGTTTGGTTGCGGTTGGGAAGGTAGAGATCCTTGCTGTTTACAGTCCAAGAGTTGGCGTAACTGTCCCTTTACCAAGGTCATTTCTTCCTGATGTTTTTGGTTCATGTCAGCCATCATCTTTATTAGGGTGTCCATTTGGTTTTGTGGGGGAGGGGCCGCCCTATTCTGGTTATATTGGGGTCTAACTGGTGGTCCTTGCTGATAGGGGGCAAGTGTGGCTGTTGGTTTGGCCTGGGCTGGTTTTGGAATTGCGGTGGTTTCTGGTTTGTCCAACCAAAGTTGGGGTGATTACGCCAGCCGGTGTTGTAAGTGTTGGAGAAAGGGTTAGGTTTTGCATATCCTTGGACGGCTTGCACATCTTCTAGAATAGCCAATGTTGATGAAGAAGGAAGGGAGTAATCAACGGTCGAGGGAGCAAAGGTCCCTCCCTGGAACGTGGTCAGGGGTTGTTCCAGGTTTAATTGGGTGAAGGGTTGGACCAGGTCGACATTATGTGCTCCCTTTGCTAGGGAGAAAGTCTGCAAGGGGTTCCTGGTCTGGTTTAGAAGCTCATCAATCTTCTTGTCCACCAATTCCACTCGATCCAACTTTTTGGCAATGATGTCCATGCCAACCATTCCAGAATTTGCTTGCACCTCATAAATCCCGCCACGGGGTTGACTGGACCTATTAAACTGGTTCATGGAGGCATTGTTGAGCGAATTCTCGCTCATAGACTCAAAGAGCTCAAACGCGCTCTCCTCGTCTTTGTTTAGGAAGTTTCCCCTGCATGAGGCATCGACGAAGTTCCGTAGGTTGCTGTCCAGACCGTGGTAGAAGATTTGGGCCAATTGCCACCTTGGAACTTCGTGGTGTGGGCATTTCCTCAAAAGTTCATTGAATCTTTCCCACGCCTCATGAAATTGTTCCCCACCCTGGAGTGTGAAGGTAGTGATAGCTCTTTTGAGGGCATTGGTCTTTCCTATGGGGAGAATTTCTTTAAAAATGCATGCCTCAGTTCTTCCCAGGTGGCGATGGGTCTACCTAGGGTTCTAAGCCAATGAGAAGCCTTGTCTCTTAATGAGAAAGGGAACATCATGATTAGAACAATGTCAAGGCTAATGTTCCTAGGTTTTACTGTTCTTGCTATGCGGTCGAGATCTTCTAGGTGCTGAAAGGGGTCTTCATTTGAGCTTCCATGAAAGTGGCTCTGGATTAGACTTAATACATTAGGTTTTAGCTCAAAATCGTCTCCCCCTTTGGGGATCCTAAGGTGTGGCTCGACTCTAATGGTAGAAGGGTTATAGAAATCACGGAGGGGTCTTGGCTGGTCCTGAAATGGTGGTAAATCAAGTGGTGGTTGTCCTGGTATGTCATTGAAAGGTGGTGGTTGTTCTTGTGGGTTCTGTAACCGTTGTATGGCTTGCATGATGGTGTGGATTTGTTGTTGCTGAAGCCGATGGTTAGCATTGATTTGAGCCTGGATGATAGCCGTAGCATCTGGTGGGGGTTGATCTTCAGCCTCATCTACCCTAGGTTCAGCCATGTTTTCAACAGAATTACGTCGCCTAGATTCCTGCCCCAAAACACACAATTCGGGATGCTGTGAGCGCCTCTCGTGCATACACTAGAGAAGAACAGGAGGGGATGCGGAGGGCGACAGATGCGAGAAATGTGTTTCAATCAAGCACGCAAGCCTAATCCTTATGGTCTATTCCTTAGGAGATCTAGAAATCTCACAAAGGGTGATTAAGTCCGTAAGCACTGGACTCCCCTTCCCAAGGCTAATCTGGCCAGGTTGATTACGAGGGGATTGCAGGGAAGGTTCTTCCTTTGGCTTGCGCCTTCGGTTCCATAGAACCCACAACCGCGGTCGTTTGACACTGCCCCGCAGCCTATTCACCAGTTCTACCAAGGGAATGAAAGCCAAGTGCCTAGCAGACAAAACCTCACCTTTTGAGACTTAACTCAATCCTACCTAGGGCACGTCTACTCAGTTTTAAAGGCTTAGGATAGTGCTTGTGCTTAGGGTGATGTGATGAGGCGTTGATTGGGGTGGTGCCTCTTAATTTTCCACTTTCAAAGTGTGTGCTTCTAGCAAAACATGATTTTCAAGCAAGGATTTGTTAAGATATAGTGTCTTTTAGTGTTTCATCCTTACTTGAGTACTTTTTAGGTTGATGTGTCTTAATGTTTTCAAATAAGTTTCAGTGGGCACGTCAAGTTCTGCACACAACTTGGTGAAAGTAGATTTCCTTTTATTTTGTAGAGGCTCTAAAATCCTAGTGTACTCATCCTAATGATCATGCAGCTTCTATTAGATGAGTCAGTTTTTAGGGTTGAGTGGTGCGGCCCAGGTCAACTCACGGTGGCTTCGCAAACACCACTCAAGAGAAAAAGAAAAGAACACTCCAAGAATTTATTCAGCATATTAGAGTGTACATTTTTTGTAGGGTGATGTGTTAAGAATGTGGGTCAAGCAATCATTCACCACGCCAATCTTTTCAGTTTTTATGATTTTTTTTTAGCTTTTTCATGCAAGCAAACAATGAGAGAGAGGGTACTCACTATCGGTCCTCGAGGTGCCTACTCCCTTGCTACCGTCGTGGAATGCGTCGCTTCGCCGTCCATGCGCCGAATTCCTGCAACCGTCAAGTAAAAAGGAAAAATAGGGCATTAGACGATATGAGAATGAAGGTGGAATGGAGGTGATAAAACAAATCCGTTGCCTCCCCGGCAACGGCGCCAAAAACTGACGTGGTCTCGTGCGTGTGTGTTAAGAGGTGTCGTTATAGTTGCACTTGATACGTCGATTTTAAAAGAAGTAAACGGAGGTGAGTTCGAGTGTCGGTCTCAGGGAGGCGTGGAAATCGGATTTTGTTTACCACTTGTTGTCACTAAAAAGGTGGAGTTTTGCTTGCGAAAGAGACGGTTTTGAAAAGCGAGAGATAGAGAGAGTTTAGGGTTAGAAAGCTCTTGATTTTGATCATGCACTTTAAACAGAAATTAAAATGGCGACTAAACGGAAAATAATTTCATTAAAGATGCATTCATAGTTCATGGTTTACAACATTAAATACATGCTTCAACAAAAGTAAATGAAAGCTTAAAAGAGAGAGAGAGAGAGGTAGAGAGAGAGAGTGTGGAGAGCGACGAGGCAGCCACGGTGGTGGAGGAGGCTCCGTCGACGGCTCGTCATCTCCGGCGATTACAAGAGTGCTTAAAGCTAGCTAGGAGAGGAGTGGAGTAGTTGCAAGTGGGAGAGGATGCCTTGAATGGTGGTAGAAGGGGGTTTAAATAGAGTTAAGGGCTTCCTAAAAGAAGAATGTGCTTTAGCGACATCCAGAACGTCTCTAAAACCGCTTCCAGATACATCGGTGAAGCCCTCCTGCCGCCGGTCAGCTGCCCGCCCCGCTCTCTCTCCATGCGCGATCCGTGGACGTTGAACGAGAGCCGTCTGATCGAAGATCGGACGGCTGAGATCCTCCTGCGCCCGCGCTTAGATCGCACCTCGGGCGCGCGTGCGCGCGCGCGTTTCCGCTCGACGTGCGCGTGCGCGTGGGCGCTCGGGAGCTGTCATCGTGTCGCGTGGCGCGATCCGGGGGGCTCTCGCGCAACTTTAGGACCCGGCGGCGGAAGAACGTGGAGTCACCACGTGGGGGGTGGCAGCTGTAGCAGGCGCGGGGCGCTTCGGGGAGCTTCAAAAGTAGCACAAAGCTGGACCGGTTCGTGTGGGTTCTGGAGCCCTTCGCTCGTGCTTGATTTCTGCTCCGCGCGATTCGAACGCACGTCGCTGCGATGCGGGCGTGCGCGCTAGCCGTTGCGCCACGCCCACGCTTTGTCGTGGCGACCGCGGGCGAGCGCGCGGATCTCGGCCGTTCGATCGAAGATCAATGGCCGAGATTCGTCCTTGGCTGGCTTGAGGGCGTGCGAGCGGTGGGGGCGGGGCGACGTGGTGCTTTCTGGGCCGTTGATCTCCAGATCAACGGTCAGAATTTCTTGGGCCCATTGTGGGAGCTCCGGATGTCGGATTTGGCCGATCTTGAGTTCGTTGGACTCCGTTCGTCGTTCTGAATCCATCCGTGCGGTCCGATTGCTCATCTGGGGCCTGCTTTGACACATGCTTTACACAAATGGCCATTAATGCAGTTTATAAGCAATCTTGGTACTTGATGGATGCAATGCTCCTATTCTACTTTATGTTGTGCCTTTTATTCTAAATATGGGCCATATTCAACCTAATTACTACCCCCTTGCGTGGTGTTATCAGATTGCGCCACTAAGTTTGTTGAGCAGGATGACTCCTTTCTCTCCTGGAGCCGCTTGGTGGATGGACACTACGAGGACCGCACCTCCCCCGAGGCAAGGAGAACCGGCTCAACGGCCCCTGCCAACCTAGGTGGGACACCTACGAGGAATACACTCCCTAGCCGTGAATTAAGTGGATGTGTTGGTAGAAGTTTGATCCATTGACAAAGACCTATTCCCTTTGCCAAAGCCCCTAAAGAAGAAGTCGGAGACTAGGCCTGAGGGCACGCCACAATGGATTGCCATGATCTATGCAACCAGATCGAGTCACAGATCCAACACAATAATCTGGCCCATTTCGTTAAATGAAATGAAGGCCAGGACAAGGGGAAATGTCTCGCAGAGACTCCTAAGGACTATCATTGGGAGAAGCTCCAGCAACTCAGGGACTCCAAGTAATCTCCCTCTTGGAGCAAGTGGTGGAGAAGACTAGGGCTTTGGAGGCCCAACATAAGATCCCGGAGGAACTCCCACCTGAGGAGTATCATCGCCAGGTTATTGATGGTAATACCGTCATTCATCATAACTAACTAAAATTAGTTAGATTCAAGTGTTAAATGCTCCTTAATGATTGTCTGAGGATCGTAATTCCGTGCTAAGTGAATCTGAGAAGATGACAAGAAAAATGGTTAATTATGTTGTTTTAACATTCAATCACAAATGCAGATTAACTGAGGTGTTAATCAAAGGTTAATTCAAGGTTAAATGTACTTAAATATCCAAGAAGTGGGCTCACATTGACTGAATCAGGATTTCACGTATTTTGAGGATTAAAATAGTACAAAAAACCCTAATTATTAGCTTTACTCAAATTGAATGGGTTCTGGTAGAGATAAATTTAATCTAGACCTCCTAAAAATTATTGAAAAATATTCTAAGAGGTTTGGTACCTTCACTTTGACCATCTGAATACATTTTGACCAAAAATAGAGATTTAGATGAGAATTTACCCTGATTTGGGTTTCTATGCAATTTACCCAATCAAATGTGGTCAAAACCCAAATCTAAGTTCACCATTAGATTCTTTGGATCCAAATTAGGTTAACACCAAAATTTGGATGCAACTAGAGTCCATCTTGACCTAGTTTGTAATTCTTTCCCCATATCTCTATTCATTTCAACTAAACCCATAACTTTGAGGCTTTTCTTACCAAAAGACCGCTAACTTCTTGTCACCTTTACCAACAGGTCCCTGTTGCCTTAGTTATAAGAGTTTCCTAAACACGCGCAGCAAGGTTTTTGAACCCATGACAGGCTGATTTCAAAGGAGAGGATCTCTATTAGATCCCCACCAAATCCCACCAAATTTGGTGGGATTGGTGTTCATACCATGGAGAACCTATTGGAGAAGGTTTCAGATCCTATATTAAAGAGGAAAATCTCCAACGTGGTCCAGATTTCCTAATAAAAAACTTGCCAAATTTGCAAGTTCAACATGGGAATTCTTTCAATTTGAGGCACAATTTGACCTCTATATAAGTTCTACAAGGTTCCCATGTCAATTCGAGCTAGGTTTCGGCCAAGAAAACCCCTTCTCTTCCTCCGAACACCTCCAACCTCGACTCCAGCGACTCTACTTGACCTCCCTCCTTCGATCGTCCAACATCTTGTGTCTCATGTGCCCCACGTATGCTTGTCATTGCTCAGGTGGTCGTCTGGTCGAATATACCCATGGATTCATTGTTCATGGAATTTCCGCACATGTTCTCGAGAATATCCCAAATGTAGTCTTCGTGCTGGCCCATGATGTTGCCTCCACAAGTTGCATTGACAAGTAATCTGAAGTCTTCAAGGAGTCCCTGGTAAAAAGATTGGACTTGTTTCCATTTAGGAACTTCGTGATGAGGGCATTTTCGCATGAGATCTAGAAAGCGATCCCATGCCTCATGAAGTGGTTCTCCCGCATTCTGTGTGAAATGCGTGATCTGGTGTCTCAAGGCATTAGTGCGACCAACAAGGAAGAATTTCTTCAGGAATTTAGTTTGTAGTTCCTCCCATGTGTTGATCGTTTGAGTCAAGGTTTGATAACAATGGGCAGCCTTATCCATAGGAGAGAAGGAGAACATCTTCATGAGCAGGATTTCCCAATTTTGAACAGGTGGTTCAAAAGTCTGGGCCAGATGTTTCAATTGCTTGATGTTCTGGAAAGGGATATTGTTTGATGTTTCAATTTGGGGATTGCGCTGATCAGAATCAGCTTCAATTCAGTATTAGGTCCTCCAGCCGGGATTTGCACCCTGGGTTCGATAGCTACAACTGTAGTGTTGTAATGATCTCCCATTTGTGGCTGCGGTGGGGGATTCATGAATGCATGAAATAGATCATGATACATTGTATTTGATTATGAAAGTTGGGTACGTGGCCTTCTCCTTCAGGATCATGATTCTCCATGGAAGCAAAGGATGGAGAACTGGGCTTAGATATGGAATGATCAGAAGAGATTTCGATTTGATTAGATGGGATCCCAAACAATTGAGCTGGGGCTTGACCTCGACGAGAGTGAACTGCTAATGGAGGTCTTAAGACTAGTTTTAATGACCTCCTCCTATACATGCACTATGGAATTAGATGAGGGACAAAATGTGTATTGAACCTAATCGAGGCACCCAACAAGGCTGGGTGACTATGGCAGTTCGAGGCAGATGGACCTTTGGATCAGAAAGTCACGCACCCAAGAATTACTTGGGCACCTAGGAAGGGAGAGTCCCGCAAAGACCTCTACACGGTAGAGCATTCCCACGGGTACAAGGTTTCCCTCACCAGACCTTCCTTGTCACCGTGATTCCAAGTAGATCAGAATGAGAGAGCTTGGATCCTAAGTCTACTAGTTTTAATCCTGCTTGTGCCTTGAATTTCACTTGAATTCGAAATTAATTCGATTTGTGACCTAATTTGGAGGATGGTTGATTCACAAAGTGAACCCACTTCACCTGACCTGTCCTAAAGTTGAGGATGAGGTTTGGGTTAGGAACCCAAATCACCTTGAATTGGTTCTCAAACAGGTTATTAGGTCCCAAATTTTAATGATCCAAGTGATTATAAAACCTTGATTTTAGGGTCCACTTGATTAGATCAATTCAAACAAGGGCTTAGGTAGCACATAATGCAGGACTATGTTTCCTTTTTAAGCAGGCAAGTGTGTACTAGTCCTAGAAACCCTATATTGGCTCTATTTCCAAGTTCAATTTTTCTAAAGATGGCACCTTGGTCTCAATCAAGAAGGTGAATAGCCCAAGGAACCTTACATCCCTAATAGGTGCAACTATCAGGATAGGGATCTCAATCGAATCAAATTAGGAAACTTGAATGATGATTACTAAATGAATAAGGCAATTTGATCCTAATTGATTTCTCTTTCAATCTTTCCAAGAGAGGAGGGGCTTAAAGAAGGAAATGTGGTTACCTGCCCCTGGTGTGGTTGCTTGTGCTGTCGATCTTTAGATTCACCTGTAACAACACAACAAAGTAGATATAGCAAGTTAGAATCAAATCAGAAAGTGCGATTAGTGACTGAAATGTGCATTGCTCCCTAGCAATGGTACCAAAATGTTGAGCGGTTTAATTGTTGTAGTTCAGGAGAGAATCACATTGTAGTATAGCGACAAAAATCGAATCGAAATTTAAATTTATAAGTGCTCGAAAAATGTGAGTTTCGAGGTCGTTCGCAGGGAGCAAAATTATAATTCAATCCATTAATCAATTATAAATGATGAGCACAATAAACAAGTCATAATAATGATAGGTAATGAATGATCAATCAACTAAAAATATATTCAATAAGTATACAAATTGTATCTCAAGTTCCATAAACAAAAATATCATGAAATCCTGAAAAAATGGTGGTTGAGACCACCAATTAATCAATTAACACTGGCTCAATTCTCAATTCAACATCAGACCAACTTCTTAAAGGGCGTTGGATGTCTCAAGGCCAAGCCTTAGTCAGACGCCTGTGACAAGCTTCAGAAACCTTACCTGTCTCAGCACAAACATCCTTAAAATTTGCCTAAGTCTTTAGGCACATTTCCCGAGAGCAAAACCCTCCTGGCTTGCCGCTCCTCTATAGTTCTAATATTTCGTCGTAGTATAGTATAGAGAAGCGGTTACCAGTTTAATACAATTTGTTACTCGGAAATAAAAGTTTTCCCGAGGTCGAACTCAGGGAGCAAACTATATTCTAGACGTACAATGTTTCTATTACAAAAATGAGAGAGAGAGAGATTTGTCTTGTTGGCTTTTTCTTCTTCTCTTCTTTCTCTTGTCTTTGTCTTCTTCTTATTTCTCTTCTGTTCTCTTGTCTTCTTTCTTCTTATTTCTCTTCTGTTCTCTTGTCTTTGTCTTCTTCTTCTCTTCTCTTCTGTTCTTTTGTTCTTCTTTTCTTTCTTTTGCTTCCAAACTTTTCTTCTTTCTCTTCGTGTTCTGCTTCTCTCTTCTTTCAGCTCTTTGTCTTCTTCCTTCTGTTCTTTTTCTTTCTTTCTTCTTTGCGGTGCCTGCTCTTCTTTCCTTCTTTTTCTTCCCTGCAGAGCGTCGTCTGATTTTTCAATCAGACGACTTAAGTAGCCTCTGCTACAGTGCATCCTCCTTCCTTCTTTCTTCTGTGTCTTTCTTCTTCTTCTGTACCTGTACCAAAGAGAGAGAGTTTATTAGAAACTTATGAATAGAACTTTTATAACTTCTAGAATAGCCGTTGCTCCCCGGCAACGGCACCAAAAACTGGCTTGCCGCTCCTCTATAGTTCTAATATTTCGTTGTAGTATAGTATAGAGAAGCGGTTACCAGTTTAATACAATTTGTTACTTGGAAATAAAAGTTTTCCCGAGGTCGAACTCAGGGAGCAAACTATATTCTAGACGTACAATGTTTCTATTACAAAAATGAGAGAGAGAGAGAGATTTGTCTTGTTGGCTTTTTCTTCTTCTCTTCTTTCTCTTGTCTTTGTCTTCTTCTTCTCTTCTCTTCTATTCCTCAATCTTCTTTCTTCTTCTTATTTCTCTTTTGTTCTCTTGTCTTCTTTCTTCTTCTTATTTCTCTTCTGTTCTCTTGTCTTTGTCTTCTTCTTCTCTTCTCTTCTCTTCTGTTCTTTTGTTCTTCTTTCTCTTCGTGTTCTGCTTCTCTCTTCTTTCAGCTCTTTGTCTTCTTCCTTCTGCTCTTTTTCTTTCTTTCTTCTTTGCGGTGCCTGCTCTTCTTTCCTTCTTTTTCTTCTTTGCAGAGCGTCGTCGGATTTTTCAATCAGACGACTTAAGTAGCCTCTGCTACAGTGCGTCCTCCTTCCTTCTTTCTTCTGTGTCTTTCTTCTTCTTCTTTTTCTCGCAGTCCTTCTTCTTCTGCTTTGCTTCAAGCAGCCATGGCGTTGGCTGCTTCTTCCTTCTGCTCTCTTCTTCTTCTTCTCTGCCTTGGCCTGCACACTTACAGCTTGGTCAGAGGGCAAAACCTAATCCTACCCTCCCCCGCGTCTCTCTCTCTCAGATTTCGCTCGTAGGATAGCTCTCCCAGAGCCGCCGGGTATTCGGGTACGGGTCGTGCTTGGGTCCAGGCCCACCGGTGTGCAGTGGTGGGCGAGGAGTGCAGGTCAGGTATACGAGTCGGGCTAGGTCCACTGGGGGTGGTCGCGTACGAGGCCGGGTAAGCGGGTGAGAGGGACCTCACCCCGTGTAACTGAGGCGATAAGCCTACAACACTTTTCTAATTTATACGGGTGTGCGGCCTTCAGAACTACCGAGGTGGGATTAAATGTCCCACCCCAATTTGGCGCCTGCAGCTGAGAAAGCTGCAGGCAATTGCGGCTGTTGCGAGGCTTTCACCCCAGCTGCAGGCCTAGGCAGCTGCGTGGGGGCGAACCGCGCATCCTGGAGTGCAAGCCTGGGCGAGACGAACCTGCAGCTGTAGGCGGAAGAAGCTCCACCTGCTCAGCAATGGCGGCGGAGGACGGGTGACCTGTTCACAGAAATACGGCCTCTCGGCCTAGTCAGAAGGTGCAGGGAGCTTCACTAGAGTGCGGCGAAGCTCGTGCGGGTGGTGGCGAGGCGTGGGGCAGAGTGTAGGGGCAGCCCTAGGTCCGACTATGGCTGGGGGAATGGGTTTGTTCGGGGGGTCTTTAGGTAGGATGAGGCAGAGGTTTTGGGTTGGTCGGCGAGTTGTGTGGAGTGGTGGAATGATGGGGGTGATTCGCCGGAGGTTGGCTGGAGATGGAGAAGGTGAGGGTGATCAGGCGCGATCGGAGGGTAGTTGAACAAATTGAAGTAGGGAAAAGAAAGAGGGGAGGAAGGGAGACAACTGTACCTGCTTGGAGTGATGAAGGGGGGACGGGGCAGGGCGGCAGTCGTATCGACTGTCGCCGGAGAAGAAGATGCCCAGAGAGAGAGGGCGACAGCGAGGAGAGAGCGGGAGAGTGCGCGCTGGGTACGGTGCGACGCGGGAAGAGCGGGCGAAGGCGGCTCTGCTACTGGTATTGCGGCAGAGCGACGAGGAGGAGGAGGAAGAACCGCCGGAGCTGGAGGGCTTCTGCTGGAGTGGGAAGAGGGGAAAGAGGGGGGGTTTCTTCGTCAGAACCGAGCTGCCGAGTGTGGCAGATGGAGGCGGCTTTTATAGAGGTAAAATCAGAGAGGAGGGCGGAGGGAGGCGACGTGCCTCCCTCGCCGGAGGACGACCGGAGATGGAGACCCATACCTTCCATGCATTCGCACGGGAGGTATAGGCAGTTGCAGAGACCATGGAGGTGTCCCTGCGACAGCAGACGTCGCAGGGAACCCCCGGTTGTCTTGGCAGAGGGTCTCCCTCACCCTGCGCGGTGCCATGCTCCGCGCAAAGTCGCCGGAGCATGGCGCTGCTCAGGGTTTTGCAGGGAGGACCTAAATGCAAAGAACGAAGAATACTTAGGGGCCAAAATGTGAGGGTTTCAAAAGTTGAGGGTCAAAAAGTAATAGATGAGGACCAAAATGTAAAGTTGGTCAAGAAGGTCTCTTCTTAGGCTCAAGTTTTTATACATGACTAACTAGGACCTAAGGATTCTGATGGTGAATTTTATTTCTAGATCATACCTTGTTTGACTGGTCAATTTACGTAAAAACCCAAATTAAGTCATTAATTAGGTATGGTTCTCAATGTAGGTCAAAATGGGTTACCAAGGCCAAATTGAAGGTTCTAAACCCTAGAGATTATTTTTATATGAATTTTATAGGATTTATTCAATTTTTTATTTTCCTCGAACCTCGTGAATTGAAGTGGGTTTGTTTTTAGGGTTACAGGATGTCATTTAATTCCTTGGAGTTGCTGTAGCCCTTATTGGATCAACTCATCTCACTTTTCTTATTATTAGGTTAGTTTGACCTATGTTTGGACCCTGAGTTACCCTATTTTCAAATTGAGTTGGTGAAATTGCATTTTTACCCCTTAGTTCCTGTTTTCTTCACAAACTCGGAATTTCTCTGAGTCAAGCCTTTCTATAGTTATGTAGGAGCTTTTTCTTGCAAATCTGGGTTAGATGGTGCTAGTTTAGGGTTTATGACGAGGTTCTCATCACCTCCCCAATCTCTCAGGCCATACCTTTCTCTCTCTTCCTAATCGAATTGGGTAATTAGACCAGGCCACCTGGGTGTGGGCGGCGGGCGAGGAATGCGTGAGGCATGTGTGGGGGACCTGACCCTGAGTATTGAAGGCAAACAATAAATAGGCCTAAAATGTTAAATATCAAAAATTATTTTGTCTTTCCCTGATGTGGGACTAATGTCCCGATGTTCTTTGTGTGTAGTTGCATGAAGGTGGCTGGTCTAATTGGTGGTGGTGCTATTGTTCCTTCTCCAAATCAAAAGCCCAGTGAGCCTTTTGGAGTTGTTCCGCACCGATTGGAGGTGGTGGTGTGGTGGAAGCTCGTCGGACGGCAGCTGACGGCGACGAGGAAGTCGATGGCAATGGCGACATACCTGCAAAGAAAGCACGAACCTAGGGCCCAAATTAGAGCGCTAAGAAGCTTTGATGAGGAACGACGAATGTGCTGATAGTGGTAGTGGCTGTCGGACAGTGAAGGTGAATGGAGGTCTGGTTAGCGTGGTCAGGGAGGATGATGGAGGCGTTGTGAAGTGAAATTAAGTTGGGTGAAACATGCGTGGAGGTGTGAGTAGTATTTTGCCTAACTTAATTAGGTAAGTGGAGGGTGGAGGCAGGCTGGCGGTGAAGGTGGTTGGCATCAGAGAAGGTGAAGGCGGGGGAGATTAGACTAAATCTTATTAGATGGGAGAGAGAGAGAAGCCCTGATTCTATTAGATGAACGAAGGATCGGGGAAGCCTGCCGGAGCTGAGGAAGGAGGTGAGGATGGAGCCAACAAAGGGGTAATTGGGCCAACTTCTGTGTCTGGAAGCTTGACGATGAAGTGGCGAGGAGAAACCCTTTCCCTATTGTTCATGGGAGTGGCTGTAGAACGGGGGCGAAGAAGCTTGATGGTAACACCATCATTAGCCATAACTAGCTTTAATTTAGAATTAAGAGACAAATGTTCCTACCTAATCGCATGAGAGCCATAATTTTATGTAAATCCATTCTGAGAGGAAAACATTAAAATAGGGTTAAGTCTGCAGTTTTAACATCACATCATGAATGCAGAGTAACCACAGGATTTTCCAGGGATTAATTGAAGGTCAATTGAGCATTAAATTCCTAAGAGTGTGTTCATACAGACAGAAACAGGGTCTTACGCATTTCGAGAATTAAATCAGAACCCAACCCTAATTTCAGATCCGCTTAAATTAAAGAGGTTTTGGTTAGGAAAAAAATTCATTTAAACCTTCTAAAATTCATAGAAAAATATTTTGAGAGGTTTGGTACCCTTGGTTTAGTCATTTGAACATATTTTGACCTTGAACAGAGTCACAAATGGAATTCTACCTCAATTTGGGTTTCTGTGCAATTTTCCAGTCAAACGCAATCAAAACTCGAATCAGACTTCACCATTAGATTCCTTGGGTCCAAATTATGTTAGTACCAAAATTTGGACCCAATCAAAGTCCATCTTGACCTAGTTTGCATTTCAGTCCATTAAAACTTTATTCCTCTGAGTCAAGCCCCTAGCTTTCAAAAATATTTGCATAAAGGCCCCTAGCTTTCTCATCTTCTTCACGGACAGGTCCCTATTGCCATTATAGGTCAATCAACCTTTAGGCGACCTTTGATAGCCTCAAAACCCAATCAAACTAACACAAAATCCCACCAAATTTGGTTGGATTGATGTTCACATTGCAGGGAATCTTTTGAACGTGATTTGGGATCTTAACTTGCTAAATCAAGCCCTAGAAAACCCATGAAATTCGTGAGTGTCTTGTGCCTTATTCTCTAAGCAAATAGAGCCTCTTCCCTTGTTTAGAGCTTGGACTTGAGCTCTATATAAGCTCTAGATTCCTTGGCATCCAAAATCAACTAGGTTTGGCCTCAGATTCTTCAGACTTCTCCTTCCTCAGCCGTCTTCGAACATAACTCCGGCGAGCTCCTTCAACCTCCGTCTTCGCCCTCTGCCACATACCATAGGCAGAGGGAAACGTCTTCCCTCCATCGTCCACTTCTCGCAATACCAGCAGGAGCCTCCCTATCCCTTCTTCCTCGCCGTTCTCCCCCATCGGAGTTTTCACCATCATCGGTGTCGACCAATCACAGTCGGTGCCTCTCCCTTCCTTTCGATTGCTAGCTAGGTTCTCAACCTCTCTCTCTCTCTCTAGTATTAGTTTAGCATCTTTATCTCTTATTTTGACCGATGATCATTGTCACCCACTTCGTCTTCTTCTACGATGGTAGGGCCTCTAGCGAGGCCGTATACCCACTATAGCCCACCAAATCACTCGCCATCACTTCTAGAAGCTCCCCCATCACTCATTGAGCAAAAGCCCTCAAGAAATTGAGGGCTTCGCTCATCCAAACCATCCACCGGACGCTACCTCCTCCGTTCACCCTCTCCAACTCCGTTCGGTCACCTCATGCACGCACACACCAAATTATCACCGCCACTGCACTCCACCAACACCGGCGACTTTCTTGAACCTTTTGATTGGGGCGATAAGCCCGTATTTTAGCTTTTTAGGTTTTGCCGGAGTTCCGCCCTCGCCATCATCTTCTCCGACTTCGGCCGCAGTCCTCTGACCGTCTCCAGCCATGCAGCTACTTCCAGGACTTGCGGACTCCCCTTAGCAACACCTCCAAGTCTTCCCATAGGTAGCAGAGTTTGAGGAGCAGCTGAATTGAAGCAAACTTCGTCAGCTACTGATATGTGAAGAAAGCAAGTGGGATATAGTCCCACATTAGAAGATTTGAAGTACCTAGCAACATATAAAAGGAATTAGCGCATTTGGCTGTTCGTCTCAAAACACAGGGGGTATGGTCGCCCTAATGTACGTGCCTCCTCGCGCTCACTCCTCACTCGCTACACCACGCAGGGGGGCCTGGACCCAATACCCGGATCCGTTTACCCGCTATGAACCCGATTAATGCCCGGTTATGCAAGAAGATGAGGAGAATTTGTGAGGAGGAGGGGGGAAGTGTTTTGCTTCAGGTTTGTTTCCTCGAGATTGTGTGCCTACTTGCTCTAACAGTTAGCGAGAATTAGAAGAGGCATTGCCTTTGTGCTGTGCTTGAGAAGAAGCCTTGTGCCTTGGCTGAGTGATTTAAGTTGTCTGATCTCCTTGGTGATGTCTGATGAGGTCTTGTGCTTGGTACTGTGGATATATTTGGCTTATGTGCCGACGTGGAATTAAGAGGTTAAGTGGTTGAGGCACTATTGGAAAATTTGAGTTAATCACTGATATTGAACATGTGCTTAATATAGGGATTTATGTGGTGATTGAAATCACCATTGTTTTTGAGGTTCTATTTTTTTTACCCCTCTATTTCTTGAGGTACAAATTGGCTTATCATTGAACATCATTTTGAGTAGTTTATTCAATGACTATCTTTTATTGTGCTTAATTAATAGTGCTCATTATTTTTGAATACAATTAGTGTTGTGAATTCCATATTTGCTTCCTGCGAATGACCTTGGATTTCACATTATTTTCGAGCTTTACAAATTTAAGTGTTTGTCGTGTTTTTGTCAGCTGTACTACAATGCAAATACATTTCTTAAGAGAAAACTCAAATGTTAGCGACATTTTGGTGCCGTTGCCGGGGAGCAACATGTAATTCACTACTAATCATATCTTTCCTGATTGATTTGAGAACTAACTTGCCCTATCTGTTTTGCTTGTGATTTTGCGAGGTACATCACGAGAAGATCTTCTGTGCAATCAACCACTCCAGGGGCAGGTAAAATTTCTCTTCTTCTCGAATCAACCTCCTAATCTTGGGAAAGATAAAAGGAAACAAATGAATTAGGATCCACTTGCCTTATTTTTTTAGTAATCATCATTTAAGGGCAAATATTCCTAATTTTTGAAATTGATTTGATGTCTGATTGAAGTTGAGACGATTTGATTAGAGATCCCCATCCTGATTTCTTGTACCTATTAGGGATTTATGCTTAAATTCATAATATCTTGGACTACTCACTTTGTTGTTTGAATCCAAGGTGTTACATTTGAGATCAAGTTGGACTTAAAATAGTGCCAATTAGGATTTCCACTTTAGGGTATTGAAGTGTTAGTACACACTTGCATGCATTAAAGGAAATTAATCTTCTCACATTTGTATGCCACCCAAGCCCTTGGTTGAAAAGATCTATTCAAGCAAATCCTAAAAAAAAAAATCAGGCTCTAAATTCACTTGAATCCTAAAATTTTGGACCTAATAACCTGAGAGTCAATTCAGGGTGATTTTTGGGTCTTGACCCAGATTTCATCCTCCATCTTTAGGGTAGGTCAGGTGAAGTTGGTCCACTTTGTGGGCCAATCAACCTCCAAATTAGGTCACAAATTGAATCAACTTCTAATCAAGTGAAATTCAAGACATAAGTTAGGACTAAAATTGGTAGGCGTAAGGTCTCAATTCGCACATTCTGGTCTACTTGGAATTGTAGTGACAAGGAAGGTCGAGTGGGGGAAACCCTGTAACCCATTGGGATGCTCTACCATGTAGGGGTCTTTGTGGGGCTTTCCCTTCTTGGCTGCCCAAGTATTCTCGAGTGTGTGGATTTCTGATTTAGAAGTATCATCAGCCTTGAAACAACCTTAGTCATCCAAAAATCTTTGGGCACCTTGATTGGATCCAATTCACATCCAGTCCCTCATCTATTCTCTAGAGCACATACATAGGAAAGGCACCTAGGTTTTTGACCTAGAGGCCTCCATGAGAGTTGATCTTTTGGGGAAATTCTGATATGATCTAATCAATTCAATCTGAGCCTGAATTTGATTTTACATCTCGATTCACCACCTGATTTGGAAATGCAACCTGATAATTTAGGAAGAATATTTAGGAAACCTGAATCCCAAATGAGCATGAAAGAAAAAATGATCGAGGCTGCTCTTAGACATCATGATGAGTATTACAAGACCTCAGATCTATCTAGGAACATTCAGGTTCATGTGTTAGAAATAACAACCTTCATTGTGAATCGTGCTCAACTGATAGTGACACAAATGATGAATGGTTCAACCTGGGATATTCTCGTGATAGGATAAATTGAATTAGAGAGATTGCATAATTTTATGTGTCTCCAATGTATGGTAAATCCACTACTTTGGGACATTAACCAAAATGACATTGAGAAATGGGAGAATTTGATAAATTTGTTGACATAGACCACCAATAAAAAATACCCACATATCCCCTTAGAAGTTGATGAAACATCTTGGGGCAATGTTGAAGATCAATATGATTTCCTAGAGCTTGGGGTAGAAAATTGAGGTTGTTGTGGACCCCCAACCTAAATGGAAGCAGATTCAAACTTTGTGCAGAATGACATACCTAATCTTGATGTTGGTTGGGTGGATCCAATTGCCGGTGTTCCCAATTTTGAACCAGCCCTAGAGAGCCATGAAGTTGGTCCATCATGCCTTGATTTCCCAAACACTTGTGATGAACTTGAATCAGAACCTCTCGAGGATGTAATTCCCTCACCTTATCCTGTTAAGGTAATTTTCGAGAGTGATTCTGACATCCCAATAGAACAAAGTCTAGATTCTAGTGACCTAATTCCTACCTTTAACCTAGAATCTAGATCTGAACCTATTTGGGATGATCAAGAGGCCTAATTCAATGAGAATCAGATTTTAGATCTGGACTATGATTCTAGGTCTATATTTGATGATTACACCTCTCCAAACTCCTCAGAGGTACAAATAGATTTATCGGAAGTCACACCGATTTACGATACAGTAATAGAGGAGTTGGAAGAGTTGGAATTTAATTAGTTCTATCTTAGGAGCGAAGAACCCGAGCTTATGCCTAATAAGGACACCTCTTTGAGTTCAAAATTTGAGATTAGGTTAGATCCAAGTCAGGTTGTTGATTCAATGCATCATGATTTGTTTTATGGTGTAAATCCCGATCTAGAATTAGGTTCAGAAACTGACTTTCACAGGTTCTCCGATGATTTCAAATCCTACTCTGTCTTCGGAGATCCATTGTTTCCTGATGATTATGAACCAATCTACGACCTCAGTATCCATGACCTGTTCTTTGATTCTGATGCTGAGGCCAATGATTTGGACCTAAAAGAAGCCACACCTTCCAATCTAGAACCATAGTCTTTTGAAGCCCGATCCCAACCACGACCCACCACCGGAATCAATTTCTACCTTGATTCACCTTTCTCTGATCTGATTGCATATGATTCACCGCCATCTTTTGATCGGGAATCGGACATTGATTAGATCGAGCATGTCTTATCCTTCTCTAATCTTACCTGTAGGGCTCCAACGTCCTTTACAAATCCATTTACTTTTGAGGAATCCTACTTTGATCAGGTTGAGTCAATTTAGCCAAACTTGCGATTCACATTTCCATATCTTTTTGAGCCACATAGTATCTAGTGGGATCCACACTTGTTGATTCACATCCGTCAACCCACTAGACAGATTGGGTTTGGTCTGCATCATCAGCCTACTGATCTGAACTAGCACCTGGTTGGACAACCAGGTTACTTATCAAGGTACTTGTTCTACAAAACTCCTCTGATTTGACCATCCCTTCTCCTTGACGTGAGGAAACCTGTCATTCCAAAAACCTGAGACCCTTCTGATCATCTTTTGAGCTACACTCCTACTACACATTTTGGATTCAACTTTAGAACAGTTGACTCCACCTTTGGTACTTGTATCAAAGCTTGAAATCATCTGCACCAGTCATCCCGACTTGTTCACTCACCCTTTGACCCTGTTCTAATACTTGAACCAAGTTGACTTCATACCCTCCTAGTTTACAATGAGGACATTGCAAAACTTAGGTATGGGGGTGTGTTAAAGTGCAAATCAATTGGAAATTCAATTCTCTAAGGGGTTCTCACAAAAAATATATAAAAAAAAGGAGAAAGGGAGGAAAATTTTGAGAAATGATTAAAAATATTTCTTGAGGAAAAGAGGAGGAAATTCAACTGCCAAAAAGGAGCAAAAATCAGAAACAAAATCAATAGTCATAGCAATTGATTATGGGATTTACTTAAGTTTTGGACTAAAACGAAAGAAAGACTAAGTTCTGAAGTGCTAGAGATAAGGAGATTAGTAAGAATGCTGATCTTAGGCCTCTTGGGCTTGATTCTAGGGCTTAAACACTCACGCATTCGTTAAGATCTGGATTAGTCCTCAAGAGGTTGAGGAAAGTGCGAAGCTGATGTAGTAGGTTTAAGGCTTAGGGATTATTCGACCCCATTGCCTGCCCTTTGTTTTGTGGGATTTGGTAACCTAAGCACCCAAAATCACACATTAGTCTGGTTCAGTGCGCTTAATAAAGAAATCTTGCCAAAAGTGTTTTGTTCTGAAAAGCTATCTCGAAGATCTAGCTTAGGAACGGCTCGAAGACACAAGTTGATTGGATGAGTTCCTGGCGTGGAGAGGTGGAAAATTTCCCTCGAAGATGGGTAATAACATATCGTCTCCTCGGTGCTTGTTTCTTAGGATATCTAACTATCCTATCGAGGGCATGTAAGCACCTTGCACTGATTCAGGTGCCATGGGCAGGATTATCCCGAAATGTCGATCGCCAAGGCTTGAATTTAGCTACAAAATGCCATGGGCAGCACTATCCCGAAGTGTCAAAAGCCAGGAGTTCTGGGGGTTGCCATGGACGGTGCTATCCCGAAGTATTAAAAGCCAGGGGCCCTTCAAGGATTGATGGTGGGGATAAGGAATCTGATACAGACCGTGTTTAGGACCAATTTGGGCCTGGATTTAGAGAACATATAAAGAAAATAGAGAAAATTCTCGAAATGAAAAATCATTCTATCTCTCTCTTACCAAAAATTCACTAGCAAACTGAACCTAAACTTACTACATTCTATGCACAAGTGCTTTAATTGCTGGGTTCAATGAACCTTTGGGCAGTTTTTATGGGCTTTAGAAACCTTCGCGGCAAACCCAAGCTGAAGCTGGTCAGGTCTGGATCTTGACTGGTACTTGAGTACCTCTAGGCCTATTGTTGGCATTCTGAACTAATTTCTATCGAGTGGCATAAATCAGGCATCTGAACATTAAAGCGTGGTCTAGAGATCTAGTTCTTTCCATAAAATTTTGCTAGGGACTAGTAAAAGTTAGGCATGGGGTGTGATGGTAACACCATCATTAGCCATAACTAGCTTGAATTAGTCAGAATCAAGAGACAAATGTTTCTACATAATCGCCTGAGAGCCATAATTCCATGCAAATATATTCTGAGAAGAAAATATTAAAATAAGGTTAATTCTACAGTTTTAACATCACATCATGAATGCAGAGTAACCACGGGATTTGCCAGGTAATAATTGAAGGTCAATTGAGCATTAAAGTCCTAAGAGTGGGTCTACATAGATAGAAATAAGGTTTCACTCATTTCAAGAACTAAATTAGAACCCAAAACCCTAATTTCAGACCTGCTTAAATTAAAGAGGTTTTGGTTAGGATAATAATTCATCTAAACCTCCTAAAATTCATAGAAAAATATTCTGAGAGGTTTGGTACCCTTAGTTTGACCATTTGAACCTATTTTGACCTTGAACAGAGTCGCAAACGGAATTCTACCTTAATTTGGGTTTCTGTGCAAATTTCCCGATCAAACGCGGTCAAAACTCGAATCTGACTTCACCATTAGATTCCTTGTACCAAAATTTGGTCCCAAATTAGGTTTGTACCAAAATTTGGGCCTAATCAAAGTCCACCTTGACTTAATTTGCATTTCAATCCATTAAAACTCTATTCCTCTTAGTCAAGCTTGTAGCTTTTGAAAATCTTTGTATAAAGTCCCCTAACTTTCTCATCATCACGGATAGGTCCCTGCCACCATTATAGGTCAATCGAACTTCAGGCGACCTTTGATCGCCTTAAAACCCAATCAAACTAACATGAAATCCCACCAAATTTGGTGGGATTGATGTTCACATTGTAGGGAATCTTCTGAAGGTGATTGGGATCTTAACTCGCTAAATCAAGCCCCAACGAACCCAAGAAATTTGTGGGTGTCTTGTGCCTTATTATCAAAGCAAATAGAGCCTCTTCCCTTGTTTAGAGCTAAGACTTGAGCTCTATATAAGCTCTAGATTCCTTGGCGTCCAAAATTAGCTTGGTTCGGCCTCAGATTCTTTAGACTTCTTCCTCGACCGTCTCTGATCATAGCTCCGATGAGCTCCTTCAACCTCCGTCTTCACCCTCTGCCACATACCATAGGCAGAGGGAAATGTCTTCCCTTCATCGTTCGCTTCTCGCAATACCAGTAAAAGCCTTCCTATCCCTTCTTCCTCGTTGCTCTCCCCTACCAGGGTTTTCACCATCTTCGGCATTGCCCAATCATAGCCGGCACCTCTCCCTCCCTTTCATCCACTAGCTAGGTTCTCAACCTCTCTCTCTCCCTCTAGTATTAGTTTAGCATCTTTAGCTCTTATTTTGACCGACGATCACTGTCGCCCACTCTGTCTTCTTTCAAGATGGCGGTGCCTCCAACGAGGCTGTATGCCCACTATAGCCCACCAAATCACTTGCCATCACTTCCAAAAGCTCCCCCATCACCCATTGAGCAAAAGCCCTTAAGAAATTGAGGGCTTCGCTCATCCAAACCATCCGGCAGACACCACCTCCTCCGTTCACCCTCTCCAACTCCGTTTGGTCACCTCACTCACGCACACACCAAATTATCACCGCCACTGTGCTCAACCAACACCGGCAACTCTCTTGAACCTTCTGTTTGGGGCGATAAGCCCATATTTTAGCTTTTTAGGTTTGGCCAGAGTTCCTCACCGTCATCTTCTCCGACTTCGGCCGCAGTCCTCCGACCATCTCTAGCCATGCAACTACTTCCAGGACCTGTGGACTCCCCTTAGCAACACCTCCAAGTCTTCCCTTGGGTAGTAGAGTTTGAGGAGCAGCCAAATTGAAGCAAACTTCATTAGCTGCTAATGCGTGAAGAAAGTAGGTGGGATATATGCACTATACTATTACGCGCTTCTCTAAACATCGACAATTTCGCACTAAACACAGCTCTAGATCCGTGTTAATGGTGGAAAAGAAGGAAGAAGACAGGGAGGGTTTCGTGCCAAAAAC
This sequence comes from Thalassia testudinum, assembly GCA_037157565.1. Lineage (NCBI taxonomy): Eukaryota > Viridiplantae > Streptophyta > Magnoliopsida > Alismatales > Hydrocharitaceae > Thalassia > Thalassia testudinum. The sequence continues at coordinate 48,429,450 of JAZHRO010000002.1, forward strand.
CAGACAAAATCAAATTGCTTGGGCTAGGGCATTTATATATAGGGGGTTCCCAAGTCAATTTAGCCAACACACGCTCATTTGACTAGTTTCCTAATCAACTTTTGAGCTCTACTTTCATGGGGTCGCTAGAGACAATTCCGATGATGATTGGGCTCAAAAAGTAGTTCAACATATTGGTCGTGATCTCTTGATCAATCTCGCCAAATTTGGCAAGGTTTGGTCTTGATTTGATCCTCCAAATTAAGGATCAAATCTCAACGGTTTGGGTTTTAGGATTCTACACTGTTGCCATGTTTGGACGTGAGGTAGAAGATCATGGTTGGACCTAAATGCAAGAATGTAACGACCCGATTCCCGAGTCCCTGCGAGACACGAGAACCGGACCGACTCGACTAAACCCAAGACCTGGTCGTCTAATGAGGAAGTAACCAAAGAGCAGTAAAATAAACCACATTCAACATGAATATAACTAACAGTAAGAAAATACAGCAGTAAGGAAAGAAACCACTATAGTATGTACCACCACAACAGTAGAACAACATTTATAACATAATATGAACTGCAGGTAAAGAAAAGTACAGCGGAAACAAAAACTACTCACTACAGTGGAACCAAAAAGAGGTACAAGAGAACAGTGGTAACTCTACTGGACCCTACTTGGCCCAACGTCCTCTGCAGCCGCTGACCCTGGCTGCTCAACACCTGGTCCTGAAAGGTAACGAGTGTAACACGTCAGCAAAACGTTGAGTAGAGTGGCAGCTAAACTAAAGAAACAGTAAAGTGTACAGTAGCTGTTTTAATTTTCTTTCTTCCTTTATTTACGTCTTTCTATTGTTTCACAATTTATCTATTTCTCAGATCCTTCACTTGATCTCGAATGTTCCTCGTGGGAACGATCTTGATTGCAGTCTTTTCCGAACAGTAGAAGTAGCACGTGGTGCTCTCTTGGCCGGGAGAGTCCCCCGTGGTGATCCTACTCTCAGTCAACCACCCCAAGGTCACTGACAGACGTAACGGTGACTACGGCACGCGCGGTAAACGCACGGGTAGCTAACCAGCACTGGCACGCGGTCAGTCGTTTCCGTTAACGGGTGCGCCCAAAGCACAACACGGAACCAGTACAGGGCAGAGCCCTCTCAGTAATAGGGGTCCAACCCCTTCACAGTAACCAAACAGGGGCCTTGCCCCTCCACAGTCCGCGCACCCTAGCCTGCCTACCCTGGTTTGCCCCAGTGGGCCTAACAAGTCGGTGTAGGAGGCTAGCAGAACCCCGGGGCCCGTGGGGTAGCTAGTACCTCCCTACACTAGTAGCACTCCTCGGTACTACGTACACGAGGGCCGGCAAGTCGGTACAGAGTGGCCAGTCCTAACCCCGGGTCCCTGGGGCGGCTAGCTCCGCTCTGCACTAAACAGGGGGATAGTCGCTCTCCTTGGTACTCCGTACTCAAGGGCCAGCTCACTTCCCCAATTCTATTCCATTCACTTTCCAGGAGTTCTACTCCTAATTCCCCGTAGTGTTCCAGCTCTTTGACTCAGCGCATTCCGGTTTCACCTTTCCAGTTTCACGTTCATACCTCCCATATTCTTAATCATGTTCATTTATTCATAACAGGCAGCTATTAATTCAATCCACAGACAGCTATTGTTTCCTTTCCACATTTTCCAGGACTGCAGTATTCAGACATTCTACTAGTTTTCCCGTCTTAGGATTCATGCCATATCCTAGGATCTATCATACAATCTAGTTTTCCAGCCCTAGGATTCATGCAACACCCTAGGATCTACCATTCAATCTATTTCTCATTCCTAGGATTCATGCAATGTCCTAGGTTCTATTTATAGTTTCATAATTTAACAGATTATACTTAAAGCCACTCTACCGGTTACAACAGGCGAACTAGGGGCGTGGTCGGGAATCCCACGTGCCTCCGCAACCCCCGAGACTGCAACGGAACGGGGTCCTATCACAAGGATCAACACAAGGAACTTCTCAAAACAGTATACAGCTACTATAGACAGGTAGATGATTTAATTCCGAAAAGAACGCAACTCGAAACGCGGAAAACGGAACCCGAACGGGCCCTAAACGGGTCGAAGACGACGAAACAGTGCAAAATCAGACGTCTGGAACTTATTCCAAACGTCTTAAAAAGTGGATCAGCGAATTACCTCGCTCTGCGTGGGCTCTCAGATGTCCAGAAGCCTGCGGGAGCGTCTGGCCTAGTTCCCAGACGTCCGATGGTCACCCCGGACGTCTGGAAGTCGTTCCCGTCGTCTGGTGCTACAGCTAGACGTCTGATTCACGTTGGATGGCGAATCACCGAACCTGCATGTACCCATCTCTCTCTCTCTGTACGGTCAGTCGAAGGAAAGGAAGAAGACGGAAATAACTCACCTTTTAGACGTCTGGACAGTCTTCCAGACGTCGTGCCCGTCGTCTAGCTATCAGCCCAGACGTCTGATTTTGGAAAAGTTTCTAGAACCAGGGCGCAACTCGCCCTCCGCTTGCGACGCCCGGCCGCGCTGCGAGTGCTCCGCCTGCTGGTCGAGCTGCAGCAGGCCTCCCGCGTCGCTCCACGTCCGCTGCGCCCCCGCCGGCCGGCTCCCGCTGCCCCGGCAGGCTCGAGCCCTCACGGCCGACGCCTCCTCCCCTGCGCAGCACCTCCTCCCGCACCTGCCTCGGCTGTCGCCGCCGCCGCTCACTCGCGCCCGCTCTCGCGCACCGACTGGAAGGAGAAGAGGAAGGGGGCGAAGGTGACAGGAGTGAGGGGGAGGGCGTGGACTTTTAAGGCCGCGCGAGGAGGAGAGAGAGAGAGCAACAGAGGGCGCAGGAGGGAGAGGGAAAAAGAAGAGGCAGAGCAGGTCTGCGCGTGCAGGCGCGTAGACGCAACGGTGTGCGCGTAGACGCAACGGTGTGCGCGTAGAAAAATGAATCCCAGACGTCTGGAAGTGATACCAGACGTCTGGTACGACGTCTGGGACACCTCCCAGACGTCTTTAAAGACGTTTGAAAGCACGGTTCGTAACAAAGAAAAATCAATAGATAGGGGTCTGGTTGTAAGGGGAGATAGAAACTTAGGGTTGTTTATGTAATAAATAGAGAAGTAAAGGTTAAAACGCAAATTAGGTCAAGATGGACTCTGATTGGCCTCAAATTTTGGTGTTAACCTAATTTGGACCCAAGGAATCTAATGGTGGACTTGGATTTTTGCATTGACCACATTTAACTATGTAAATTGCATAGAAGTCCAAATTAGGGTAAATTCTCATCTGAATCTCTATTTTTGGTCAAAATGGGTTTAGATGAACATAGTGAAGGTACCAAAACTCTTAGAATATTTTTCAATGATTTTTAAGAGATTTAGATTGAATTTATTTCTATCATAACCCTTTCAATTTAAGTGTGGTTGATAATTAGGATTTTTAGTGATATTTTAATCCTTGAAATGCGTGAAACCCTGATTTAGTCAATGTGAGCCCACTTTGTGGATATTTAAGTTCCTTTAACCTTGAATTAACCCCTAATCAACCCCTTGGTCAATCTGCATTTGTGATGAGATGGTAAAATAGTAGAATTAACCATGTTTCGTTATCTTCTTAAATCAGTCCAGTACAGAGTTGTGATCCTCAGACAATCATTAAGGAGCACTTACCACTTGATTCTGAATAATTCAAGTTATTTATGATGAATGATGCTGTTACCATCAGGCTCCTCAACCATGGCATTTAGTTGTATCCTGATGCAACTGATAAGCTGGTTTACTTGGGGACTGAGTTATCTGCGGATGAAGTCCATGATCTACTCTTGCTTCTAAGGGCCAATGCAGACATTTTATCTTGGTCAGCCAATGACCTACTTGGAGTTGATCTGTCTCTGATTGAGCACCGATTCGATATATAGTCGGGTTCTCGAGCGATCAAGCAAGCTTGGCAGCATTGATGATAATGTCATCATCAGCCATATTTAGCTTTATTTAGTCATAATCCATTGATAAATGATCCTACATAACTGCCAAAGAGCCGTAATTCATTGCATATCCTTTATGAGAGATTAATAGTAAAATAGGGGTTAAACTATAGTTTTAACAGAATAACCTAAATGCAGAGCAATCATGGGGTTTCTCAGGGGTTAATTAAAGGTAGAATGGTCATAAATATCTAATAAGTGGGTTCATGTAGACAGAAACAAGTTTTCGCATGTTTTGAGAATTAATGGACATCTGAAATCCTAAGAACAGACTCGTTTAATTAACTGAGGTTTTGGTCAGGATAAAATTCACCTAAACCTCATAAAAATCATATAAAAATATTCCCTAATGTTTTGTACCTTTGATTTGATCATTAGAACCTATTTTGACCTAAAATAGAGTCTTAGACGGACAGTTGCCCTAATTTGCGTTTATGGATAAATTACCTAGTCAAACTTGGTAAAAATCAAAATACGACTTCACCAGCAGATTTCTTGGGTCAAAATTAGGTTTGTACCAAAATTTAGGCCCAATCAGAGATCATCTTGACCTAGTTGTCCAGTTAGACTCTTTCTCTCTCACTTAAATCCCTAACTTTTGAAATCTATTGCAGGGATCCCCTTAACTTTGTCATTTCCTTCACATCTAGGTCCCTGACTACCATTAGGAATAGCTGCACCTCACCGACGATATTCGAGCGAGATTTTCTTGCTTGTTTCTCAATCAATCAATCCCAAACTTGAACCAGAGATTTCTTGAGGAATTCTCTTCCAAATAGACCTGGCCATGATTCCTAACTCTTTCCTAATCTCCCATGCAAAAGCATGGGAGATGTAGGTATCCTACATGTGTGTAAGCCCCAAGCTTTCCAGCTTGGTTTCCAAGCTTGGAAGGACATCCTAAGGCCTATAGAGGACCTCCTTATGCAAACCTTACTTAGCTTAGTTTTGGACCAGATTACACCTTCTTCCCCTCTATTCGGCCAAACTTTCCGCAAGCTCCGGCAAGCTCCTCCGTCCTCTTTCTTCATTGGCCACCACAGACCATAGTTAGACGATTCATCTTCCTCAAGCTCTTTCACCGCTCGCAATACCGGCGAGGGTCTTCTTCCACATCTTCCTCGCCGTTTCTCTCCTACCAGAGGCTTCAAGTTCCACGGCGTCCGCCATACCACAACCGACGCCATCCTCCCCTTTCGTCCAATTAGATTAGGTAGATTAGTTCCCTTAGATCCTTAGGTTAGTTTCCACTATTCAAAACCTAAAAACAAACCCTCGATGCATCAGCACACCACCTTTGTCCTCACCTCCAGCCACCCTATCGGCGAGTCCGCCCCACCTCCACAACCCACCAAATAACTTGCCAACACCCCCTACACCTCTGCCACATCACCATGACCAAAACCCCTCTCTTATCTCGCCATTCCATCCACCCAAACTACCCATCGAACAATCCAACCTTCATGCTTCATTTCCATCATCGACTGACCGCCACGCACCTCCACACGCCACGAAACTGCCACCATCACATCCGCCATCTCTCGGTGATCCCCCTGAGATATTCTAATGTGACCGTGAGGCCGTATTATTGTTTTTAGGTCTTTCGTCGGAGATCTGCCACTGTCGCCATCATTGCCTTCATTCTTCAAGCTCTAGGTCAAGTGAACCCCAGGTGCCACCTCCAGGTGGTGCAGAGTCAACACCTCCAGACTCCCAGGTCCTCACTTGGGAGAAAAAGGAGTAGCTGCGAATCCAATTCGCGAAGACACTCTTAGCAGCTACGCGAGAAGAGGCCTGTGGGAAGATAGTCCCACATCGGTGGGAGATAAGCCATCGAAGTTGCATAAGTTGATTTTGTCTCTGTGGCTATTCGCCTCGAACACTTGGGATGAGCTCCCTCACACCCGTACATACCTGACTCGACTAGCCTTGTAGTTGGCCGCAACCTCACGCCTACAGCCTTGGACCCAGTTACGTGACCCAAATACCCAATCAACCCGGCTATTTGAGAAAGAGAAGAGGAGGAAAGACAGAGGGAAAGCAGGGGAGGGGTGGGTTTTGCTCCTTGGTGCAGCTGTGCAACACTTAGTTGTTGGGAAAGAAAGAAGAGCCATGGAAAAAGAAAAGAGATGGCTTGCAGAGGAAAGGAAAGAAAGGAAGAAGGGGTTGTGCGGCTGTGCCCCTCTGAAGCTGAAGAGGAAAGGCAGAAGAAGAGAAGAAGCTAAGAAGAAGAAGAATAGCAAAGAAGAAGGCTCTATATGTACTGTAGCAGGCGACAGTTAAGTCGTTTGTTTCTCAAATCAGACGTTTGATTACTGTTCATTTATTTAACATGATTGAGTAGTTGATATGTATGTGCTTAAACTAATAATTGGTGATCTAAATCACCATTATTTTGTCTTAGACATCTTTTTGCTTGATTAAACTCTTGAAATACTTATGTTATTCATTGAACATCTAATGTGACAGATTAACATTCATTGAATATCATTATTCTTGTCTTATTTCTGTGCTCTTTTATATTTTAATTGAGATTAGCGCGTGAATTCTTATTTTCTCCCTATATTTGACCTCGAACTTCATTTCTAGATATTCGAGTTATAAATTTTATTTGTTAAAGAGCTATTTGTCAGTTATACTACAACACCTTTCCCGAACATTGATGAAAAGTGCTATCAACATTTTGGCGCCGTTGCCGAGGAGCAACGTGCAATTCACTGCTATTCTTGATTTTATTTGATTATATTTGAGCATTGACTTACCTTGTTTGATTTCTTGTGAATTTGAGAGGTACATCACGAGGCGATCTTCCACGCAAAACAGCCACTCCCAGGGTAGGTAATCTCTCTTCTTCCCTAATCTTCTAATCCTTGGAAGAGAGAAAAGGAAACAAAATCAATTAGGATTCATCTGCCTTATTTTCATAGCAATTTTCATTTAAGGGCAAGTTTCCTGATTTGCGAGAAAAAATTTTCATATCTGATTGAAGCTTTGAGGCAATTCTGTTTAGAATTCCCTATCCAAATTGCTTGTACCTATTAAGGATTACTCTTAATTTCTAAAATCACCTTGGGCTAACCCACTTCTTGCTTGAAGCCCAAAGTGAACAATTGGAGATCAAATTAGACTTGGAACAGAGTAAATTATGGTTTCTATATTAGGGTTTTAAAGTGCTAGTACACATTTGCCTGCACTAAAGAGAACTAACCCTCTTGCATTTGTGTGCTACCCAAGCCCCTATTTGAAAAGATTTAATCAAGAACCCTAAAGCCAAGCTCTAATTTCACTTGAACCTTAAAAACCTTGAACCTAATAACCTGAGAGTCAATTCAGGGTGATTTCTAGGTCTTGACCTAAATTTCATTCTTCCATCTTTAGGGTAAGTCAGGTGAAGTTGGTCTACATTGTAGACCAACCAATCTCCAAATTAGGTCACAAGTCAAATCGCCTTCTAATCAAGTAAAATTCAAGGCATGAATTAGGCTAAAATTGGTAGACTTAAGGTCTGATGGGAACACCATCATGAGTCATAACTAGTTCAATTTGATCTGATTACGTCATTAAATGCTCCTACATAACCGCCAGAGGATTGTAATTTATTGCATAATCATTCTGAGAGAAAGACAAGAAACCAGGGTTAAAACTGTAATTTTACCATCATATTATGAATGCAGTACAACCACAGGTTTTCCCAGAGGATAATTAAGGGTCAAATGATCCTAAAAGGCTAACAAGTGGGTTAGAACAGATAGAAAAGGGTTTTCGCGTGTTCTGAGAATTAAATGACTTCTGAAATCCTAAAAATAGACTTGCTTAATTAACTGAGGTTCTGGTCAAGATAAAATTCACCTAAACCCTCTAAAATTCATATAAAAATACTCTCTAGGGTTTGGTATCTTCAATTTGACCATTAGAACTAATCTTTACCCAAAACAAAGTCTCACATAGACATTTACCTTAATTTGAATTTTTATATAAATTAACCAGTCAAACATGGTCAAAACTAAAATATAACTTCCCCATTGGATTCCATAGGTCCAAATTAGGTTTGTACCAAAATTTGGGCTCAATCTGAGATTGTCTTGACCTAGTTTGCAAGTTGGTCCTGTTTGATCACACAACCATGCCCTTAACTATCAAAATTCCTTACAAGTAGCCCCCCCAACTTCTTCATCGTCTTCGCAAAAAGGCCCCTGGTGCCATTAAAGGAAACCCTGAGCTTCAACGTTGAGATCGAGTGAGAATTTCTCGCTCGATTCTCAATCAATCAGTCCCAAAATAAATACTCAGATTCTTGACGAAGTTGCCTTCCATTTGAGCCACATCTTGGACTCCAAGTCTTACCCAAAGTGCCATGCGAATCAATTGAAATTTAGGTTTCTATCTCTGGCGAAGCTTTCCAAGTTTGAGAGCTTGATTCTCAAGCTCCGTTCGTCTTCTGATGACCTATAAAAGAACCCCCGGGGCACAACGGACTTCCCAAGCTTGATTTTGGCCTGGAATACCCTCAATTCCTCTCTCCTATTTCGACCGAAAGACTCCTCAAGCTCCAACGACCTCCTCCATCTTCATTCCTCGTCTGTTCGCAATATCGGTGGCGGATTTGTCTCCCTCAGGTTCCTCCACGTCGCGCAATATCGGCTGGTGTTTCTATCTCCTTCATCTTCGCCATTCTCCTCCCACTGGAATCACCTTCTTCCCCGGCGCCGTCCACACCACAATCGATGTTTCCTTTGCCCTTCATCATCTGCTACCTCCCCACATTAAGTCTTCAGCTTCCCCTTATCACGACAGTACCCTCAATACTCCGATTCGACCTCACCGACGCCCTCTGCAACTTCATCTTCTCCGACGAGCCCTAGCAGCCACCACACACGCCCAAACTCGTTGCTACCACATCCCATACTTCCATTGTATCCACGCGAGTAAAACCCCTCAAGAAATTGAGGGGATTACTCACCTAAACCCTCCACAGAACACAACCACCTCCACCTTCATTTTTCGCTTCCGCTAGCACTCATCACACAAGCACACGCCATGAAACCACCTCCGCTACACTCGCCGTGGTCCGGCAATACTCCTTGAGCTTTCTGATGTGGCCGAAAGGCTTCGCTACTGATTTGAGGTACCAAGCCCCCTCCGCCATTGATGCACAGCTCTGAAGCAAGCCTCAAAGCTTGTTCTTCACCTGCAGCTCCAGGCAACACGCTTAGATGGTGCGGATTCAGTAGCTGTAGGTTCTTAGGTTCTCAATTGGACAGAAGCAGCACAACCGTGACCCAATTAGAGCCATCTTCTTGTTGGAACCTTGTTCCACATCATGTTTTTGTGTTAACAAAATTATTATGGATTAATGTTTGCAATTGAGTTCTTTTCAGATTTAGGTGCAGATCAAGGCAAACAGGAAGTGATGGAGGAATGATGATGAGAAAGAGAAGATGATGACAAGGAGGAGGCAAGATGGCAAAGATGAATCGAAGTGAAGAAGATCATCTTCGACCTTTAGTTTTTTAGTTTATACTTTTTATTTATAGAATGTATGCCTCTTAACAAAGGAATGTAACTTAGATCGTAAAAATAATTAGAGATAATTTAGGATTAATATTGCGATCATTTTCAAAGAACGTAATTGATTAAATTACTTAAAAAGGTACTTGTTAACCCACAAGTTCCGATACTAAAGTTTAGTATCGGTACATGTAAGTTACAGGTTTGGGGTTTTGCAAAGAAACAAACCTGTATCCCATGAGTACCGGTACTCATGATCAGTATCGGTACTAGAGGGAACGAGTACCAGTATTAATGATCAGTATCGGTACAAGTGGGTTACAGATTTGTGTTAAGAGTTTGAGACCCAAATCTGGAAGCAACGGGTACCGGTACCTATACTTTAGTATTGGTACCAAATAGCCGTTGGCTCAAAACTGAATGGCTAGAAAATTTGGCTATATGAATGTTGGGATTTAAACCCTAACATCTAGTAGACATCCCAACTAGGTCTTAACTCTATAAATAAACCCTTGGACCCTTAGTTTGCACATAAGAAATAGAGAAGAAAAATTCTAGAGCTATATTTCAAATTTCCACCATATTTTCAAGAGAAAAAGAAGAAGCTTGCCATTTACTCTCTCTACATTCTTGCAAGCTCAGTGACGTGTTTTTCTTATGCATCTACTAAGTGATTCACATCCATCCTAGGCTCTCAAATTGGTATTCATTTTAATTATTGTTGGGAGGCATAGGAATTCTTGTTGTAAGAGTTCTCTTTCTTATACCAATTCTTATTTGTATTTTGAGCTTGTTGCTCGTTGGGTTGTAACAAACCCGTTATTGTACTTGGGTTGAGATAAGCCGTTAATTACCTCGATTTAGTAAATTGATTCCCTCGGGGTTGAGGGAATTGGGTTAAAAACCCTAAGCTGGGAGGCTTAGGTAGTGGAGTACCCAAGGGAGGGGAACCACTATACATTTTGTCTCCTTTGTGGTTTGAATTGATTGTGCAAATCTTTTTTGTATTACTGATTTTGTGTTTGAGTTTTTGTGTGCATAGATATTCCATATTTTAGATCCTATCAAGTGGTATTAGAGCGGGTAGCAAGAAGATGTAAAAACTCTTGCTCGCGATGGCATCAACCTCAAGGCACACTGAAGGACAATCGTCGACCCGTCCTCCCTATTTCGATGGGACGGATTATGGGTATTGGAAGAGGAGGATGCAAGTCTTCCTTAAGGCAATGGATGAGGAGTCGTGGACACTCATTCAAGAGAAATACTCAGATCCGGAGCCGTAAGAAGGAGTGGCATGGACGACGGATCAAAAGAAGAAAATTGTCGGCAATGTGAGGGCGATGAACACACTTTATTGTGCATTGTTAAGGGAAGAATTCAATCGTATCTCAGCATGCGAGTCAGCATTTGAGATATGGAACACACTTCAAATCACCTACGAAGGTACTAACAAGGTAAAAGAAACCCATATCTCTATTCTAACCGAAGAATATGAGTGTTTCAGGATGACAAAAGGTGAAACGATCAAAGACATGTACACAAGGTTTGGGGAAATAGTTAACCCCCTAAAGAACGTTGGAGTGAAGTTCACAGAAGAGCAGCTTGTAAGGAAGATCTTAAGATCTCTTACAAGTGATTGGTCTCCAAAGAATACAGCGATCCAAGAGGCGAAGGATCTATCCACTCTCCCCTTGGATGATCTAATTGGAAGCCTCATGGCATATGAAGTCCAATTGGAGAATATCAAGAAGAACGAGGAGAAGGCGACAAGCAAGAAGAAAAGTATTACTTCTAGAGCAATCAAGGAGGACTCAGACTCAACAACATCAGAATCCGAAGACGAGGAGATGGAAATGCTTACTAGGAAATTCCATAAATTCCTCAAGAAACAAGGTAAACAAGTAAATAAAATTTCTTCTAATATTATTTTTTATGAGTGCAAGAAGAAGGGCCACTTGCGAAAGGATTGCCCCTTAAACAAGAAGAAGGACAATAGTAAAGAAACAAAGGAGCTCAAGAAGAAGAAGAAGAAAGCATTTAAAGTAACATGGGATGATAGTGACTTCGACATGGACACCAACTCTAGCAAATCGGATGACGACGAGGTCGCACATCTTTGCTTGGTAGCAACTACGGAAGACACAAATAATGAGGTAAAGCCTGATTTCTCTTTTGAAGAATTATTAGAAGCATATGAAGAACTATATCATAAAGGTAGATCATTTAAAAAGGAAAATAAGGTTTTAAAGAATAGTTATCAAACATTAGAATTAGAAAAATCATGTTTAGAAATAGAATTAGAAATGTCAAAAGAAACTAATAATCAGTTGCATGCAAAGATATTAGAACTAGAAGATATTTATGAGCATTTTGAAGGGATTTTGAATAATCTTAAAACAACAACTAGGCTAAATACTGAATTTTGTGATTCATTAAAATCAAAATTTCAAAGTAAAAAGAATGCACAAAATAAATCACATGCACCTAGGAATGCATGGATGTATCAAAAGGCTAAAATCCCAAGAATTATAGATCTAACATTAAAAAGGTCTATAAATCTCAGGATTTGAAAGGTGTTAACTCTAAAGGACCCACAAGAAAATGGATACCTAGAAAAGATATTTGTTTTGCAGGAGTAGATCAAAGTAATCAATGGGTGTTCAAGGCACATAATGGAACACATCAACCTTTCTATAGGTTGAATGAAGACCAAGAATGTTGGACGAGAGATGCTTGGTATCCATAAGCTCCATTTTACTATTGGTAAATTTTATGGTATGATATTTCTTCATTTTTTTTGTGATTAACAAAAAGGGGGAGAAAAATAAAGGGAAAATAGTAATATTTTTAGGGGGAGCTTATATTGAGGGGGAGGATTAAAATGAAAGTTTTTCCTTCATATAACATTCTTAAATTTTTTAATTATCTATTTACAAGATAGTTTTGTCAACACCAAAAAAGAGGAGATTGTTGGAACCTTGTTCCACATCATATTTTGGTGTTAACAAAATTATTATGGATTAATGTTTGCAATTGAGTTCTTTTCAAATTTAGGTGTAGATCAAGCCAAACAGGAAGTGATGGAGGCATGATGATGAGAAAGAGAAGATGATGACAAGGAAGAGGCAAGATGACAAGGATTTGTCGAAGTGAAGAAGATCATCTTCGACTTTTAATTTTTTAGTTTAGACTTTTTATTTATAGAATGTATGCCTCTTAACAAAGGAATGTAACCTAGATCGTAAAAATAATTAGAGATAAATTAGGATTAATATTACGATCATTTTCAAAGAAAACAATTGATTAAATCACTTAAAAGGGTACTTGTTAACGCACAAGTACTGGTACTAAAGTTTAGTACCAGTACATGTGAGTTACAGGTTTGGATTTTTGCAAAGAAACAAACCTATACCCCGTGAGTACCGGTACTCATGATCAATATCGGTATTAGAGGGAACGAGTACCGGTACTAATGATCAGTACCGGTACAAGTGGGTTACAGATTTGTGTTAAGAGTTTGAAACCTAAATTTGGAAGCAACAAGTACCGGTACCCATACTTTAGTACCGGTACCAGGTAGTCGGCTCAAAATTGAATGGCTAGAAAATTAATTTTGGCTATATAAACGTTGGGATTTAAACCCCAACGTCTAGTAGACGTCCCAACTAGGTCCTAACTATATAAATAAACCTTTGAACCCTTAGTTTGCACATAAGAAATAGAGAAGAAAAATTCTAGAGATATATTTCAAATTTCCACCATATTTTCACGAGAAAAAGAAGAAGCTTGCCATTCACTCTCTCTACATTCTTGCAAGCTCAGTGACGTGCTTTTCTTACGCATCTACGAAGTGATTCACATCCATCCTAGGCTCTCAAATTGGTATTCATTTTAATTATTGTTGGGAGGCATAAGAATTCTTGTTGTAAGAGTTTTCTTTCTTACACCAGTTCTTATTTGTATTTTGAGCTTGTTTCTCGTTGGGTTGTAACAAACCCATTATTGTACTTGGGTTGAGGTAACTCATTAATTGCCTCGGTTTAGTAAATTGGTTCCCTCGGGGTTTAGGGAATCGGGTTAAAAACCCTAAGCTGGGAGGCTTAGGTAGTGGAGTACCCAAGAGAGGGGGAACCACTATACATTTTGTGTCCTTTGTTGTTTGAATTGATTGTGCATATCTTTTTTGTATTACTAATTTTGTGTTTGAGTTTTTGTGCGCGTAGATATTCCATATTTTAGATCCTATCACTTCACTGCGGCTGTGTGCGCGAGGAACGGGGGACGGATAGTCCCACATCTTGGATTTTAGAGCAAGTGCAATCGAATAAAATGCAAAACTGCATATTCCTTGTTGCCTCAGAAACACAGGGGTGAGGTCCCTCATGCCCCTCACTGTGCCTTGCACGTGACATTGCTCCCATATGCCTAGCGTAGATCCGACTACCCTCCTACGCTATCCACTCCTCGCTCACCACGCACTGCCAGTGAGCCCGGACCCAGGTGCGCTCTAGGTCCGATTACCCGTATACCCAATACTGTTGAAGGCTCTGGGAGAGCGTGACCCAAGGAGAGAAAGAGAGGAGAGTGTGCGGGGGTTAGGGTGGTTTTGCTCCCTGGAGAAGTTGGCTAAACACTTAGCCAAATTTGAGACCCCTTCCCCCTCTGCGTGAAGAAGAGAAGCAGTGAAGAGAAGGAAGGTAAGCAGAGAAAGAAAGGAAAAGAAGAAGAGCCGCAGAAGAAGAGGAGAGACAAGCACAGAGAAAGAGAAGAAGCAAATCAGAAGAGAGATCACTGTTCATCAGACATTTAAGACGTCTGATCATTCAATTAGACGTCTGATTTGAGTTTATTTCTACATAGTTATTGAGTTTCACTTGCTATTATTGTAGGGAGTAATTGGTGATTCAAATCACCATTTTACTCTGTTCTTTTTGTAGTTTGACACTTGATATTATTGCCACATTATTCTGAATCAATTTCTGATCATAATTTCTTATCTCTGTTGTTTAAAATTGCAATCTTGAGAATCAAATTCCTACTTGCTCCCAGCGAACGACCTCGGACTTTTTGGGTATAAATTTTATATGTTTTTCGTGAGATTTTGATTATACTACAACGCAACTATTTAAAACCTGATTTCAAGCGACTAACATTTTGGTGCCGTTGCCAGGGAGAAATGTGCAATTTAGATCTCTTGATTGCAATATCCGATTCAATACTAACTTGCTCTATCTCTTTTGACTGTGATATGTTTCAGGGACTCATTAAAGGAAGATCAGCCGCACATCAGCCACTCCAGGGTCAGGTAAACTCCATTCACCCTCCTCTAAGCTCCTGATTCTAAAAAGCTAAAAAAAAAAGGGAAGAAATAAATTAGGGCTACTTGCATTATATTCTTAGATTAATCATCAAGTTGCCTGATTTGATACATTCTATTTAGAGAACATCCAGACCCTGATTAATACACCTACGTAAAGTTTAAGGAATCTAGGGCTATCACATTCTTGCTTGAAGCCCTAGGTACCACATTTGGATAAATTAAATTGGACCAATCAGAGCCAATTAAGGATTCCAGTTTAAGGTTTTAGAGATACATTTGCTTAATCAAGAATTAATCTTCCCAAACAATGTGTGCCTAAGCCTTAATTGAATTGATCTATTCAAGCAAAACCCTAAAATCAGGCTCTTAAATTCATTTGAACACTAAAAGAGGGACCTGTATTTTCTCAAAAGACAATACAGGTGAAGTTGACTCACCTTGTTGGGTTAACTAATCTTCAAATTAGGTCACTTTGCACAAAAACATCTTAAAAGTTCAAGTGAAATCATAAGCACGCTTGCTCTTAATTAAAAACTGGTAGACTTAAGAGGTCAAGTCCCTATTTTGGTCTACCTGGATCATCAGTGACGAGAGTGGTCAGGTGGGGGAAACCCTACAACTCGTGAGGGCGCTCTACCGTGTAGGGGTCTTTGCGGGACTCTCCCTCTCTGGCTGCCCAGGTAATTCTTAGGTGTACGACTTTCTGACTAAGGAGTATCATTCGCCCTGAACCTCTATAGTCATCCAAAATTTTTGGGTGTCTTGATTGGGTCCATCACATTCTACCTCTCATCTAATCCATCGGTGCATGTTTGGGAGGAGGTCCTTAAGACCATCCTTAAGGCCTCCATTAGCTATTCACTCTCGTCGAGGTCGAGCCTTGACTTCCGTGTTTGTGCAACAACTTGATCACATTGACATATCCTCTGATTCAGAACCTACTTCCCCTTCATCAGCTATGGATCACCAAAAAAATCAACCTAATCTTGAGCAACAATTCCATGATTTCCAAAATCGAATCAATGCTATCATCAACCCACTGCTGCATCATCAAATGCGAGATCACTATAATCCTGCAACGGTGGAGATCGAACCCCGAATCAACATTCCTATGGGAGGACTCGAGGTAGATCTCAAGCCTAGCATGCTTCATATGACCCCAAAATTTCATGGCTTGAACTCTGAGGATCCTTTCCAACACATAAAAAACCTAAAACATCTGGCCCACACCTTTGGGGTAGATGTATAGAATCGGGACGGATTACTCTTGAAACTCTTCTCATTCTCCTTGGTTGACAAAGCCGTTCACTGGTTTCAGACTCAACCACACATGATCAACACATGAGGAGAACTTCAAATTGCCTTCCTATAAAAATTTTACCCCATTGGTTGTACCAACATGATGCGGCACCAAATCACGCACTCCTCCCAAGGAACGGGAGAATCTCTACACAAAGCATGGGATCGCTTTCTGGATCTCATGCATAAGTGCCCCCATCATGGAGTTCCGAAGTGGGAACAAGTCCAATCCTTTTACCATAGATTCTGTGAAGATATCAAGCTCTTTGTCAATGCAACTTGTGGTGGTAGCATCATGGGTCAACATAAGGACACGATTTGCAAAATTCTCGAGAACATGTGCGAGAACTCCCTGAACAGTGAGTCATTGGGTGTGTATGATCGGACGTCCACCCGCGCATTGACAAATAATCGGGGGGTACACGAATCTTGAGGCCTTTTCGCATTTGTTAATCTGGAGTTGGTAGGCAGTAAATTGGACAAGGTCTCCTTTATCGAGAAAAGGTGGACGACATCACTCGTCATCTACATAAATCCACCTCTGCACCTCAAAGCACATACGTGCACCCGCCCACGGGAAGGGAGGCTGTGCACAACATCTACCACTCCCCAGGGATGGATGCATATCCACCTCCGTCTGACTATGGTTTCAAAGGCAACTCCGAGTCAGCCCACCTCAGTTGGGGGAACTCTGAACCCCCATACCCTATTTATCTCGGAGCTCCTCAGACCTGCGAGGATCTTCACGCCGTCCAGAATAATCCTTTCTCCAACACTTACAACTCTGGATGGCGTAATCATACTAACTTTTCATGGTCAGGAAATAACCCGAAGCTAAGACCTCAATTCCAACCCCGACCACAGGCTCCGCGGCCTTATCAACCCACCCAACCAAGGCCCACTCAAAACTTCCAACCTGGACCACCTAAAGAAGATCATACATATTTGATTCTCCAGACCTTGGTTGACATGTAGAAACAACACAAAGAGGAGATCTCTGAGTTACGAGTGCTCGCCAGCCTGGTGCACTTCCTTCTTAGCCTCTTCCAAACCCGAATAACATGCCGAACCAGAGGCACGTTATGAACCCAAATTAGGGCCAAGCTCACTTTGTTTATCAGGCCCCTTCTGCTCCATCACCTGACAGGATGGATGCTTCAACTTCATACTCAGGATTTTAGCAGTGATGAGAACCTCATCATGAGCCATAACTAGCTCATTTTGACCTAATACAAAGGATAAAAGCTCCTACATATCTCAAGGAAAGGCTTAACTCAGAGAATTCTGAGTTTAAGAAGAAAACAAGTCATAAGGGGTAAAAATGCAATTTTACCAGTATAATCTGCATACAGGGTAATTCAGGGCCCAAACATAGGTCAAAGCAGCTTAATAAGAATAAAAGTGGGATGAAATGATCTAGCGAGGGCTACAGCAATTCCAAGAAACTAAATGATAATCTGTAACCTTAAAACAACCCACTTCAATTCACAAGGTTCGAGGCAAAGTAAAAATAGAATAAACCCTCTAAAATTAATAGAAAAATAATCTCTAGGGTTTAGAACCTTCAATTTGGCCTTCAGAACCCATTTTGACCTACATTGAGAACCATGCCCAATTAATAACTTAATCTGGGTTTTTGCGTAAATTGACCGGTCAAACAAGGTTTAATATAGAAATGAAATTCACCATCAGATTCCTTAGGTCCTAATTAGTCATGTATAAAAACTTGAGCCTAAGAAGAAACCTCCTTGACCGACTTTACACTTTGGTCCTCATATATTTACTCTTTGGCCCTCAACTTTTGAACCCTTGCGTTTTGGCCCCTAACTCTCCTTCGTTCTTTGCGATCAGGTCCCCCCTGCAAAACCTGCCAGCACCATGCTCCGGCGACCTTGCGCGGAGCATGGCGCCGCGCAGGGTGAGGTGGGGGACCTGGCAAGTAAACCGGGGGTGCCCTACGTCGTCAGCCGTCGCAGGGACACCCCCCTGGTCGTTATAACCCACCATACCGGCCGTGCGAACGCACGGACGGTATGGGTTCTTGTTTCCGGCCATCCTCCGGCGAGGGAGACACGTCGTCTCCCTCCGCCTTCCTCCCTGTTTGATCCCTATAAATACCCCCCGTTGCTCCACCGACCGGGGCAGCTTGGATCTGACGGAGAAAATCCCCAACTTTCCTCTCTTCTCTCTCCGGCAGACGCTCACCAGCTCCGGCGGTTCCTCCCCCTTCTCCTCTTCGCTCTGCCGCAATACCAGCAGCAGAGACTTCCTCCCCTGCTCTTCCCGCGCCACGCCGCACCCAGCTGGCGCCTCTCCGGCTCTCTGCTCGCCGCCGCCCCTTTCCCTGAGCATCGTCTTCTCCGGCGACAGTCGATACGACTGTCGCCCTGTTCCTCCCCCTTCGTCCCTGCAAGTAAGCTAGAGCTACTCCCCTTCTTCTCCTCTTTCTTTCCCCGCTTTCAATTTATTCAATTAAGCCCTCGACCGACCCTGACCATCGTCACCCCCTTCGTCTCCGGCCACCCCCCGGCGAGCCGCTCCCATCACCTCAGCAACCCACACGGCTCGCCGACCCTCACCGCACCTCCGCCTCATCACACTGAGCACCCTCCACCCCTTCACTGCCACTCCACACCTCCGTAACGCTTCCCCCAACAAACCCATCCTCCGACCCACAGTCCGACCTAGGGCAGCCCTTGCACGCCGCCCCGCGCCTCGCCACCACCCACACGAGCTTCGCCGCACCCTGGCGAAGCTCCTGGCACTTTCTGATTAGGCCGAGAGGCCGTTTTCTTGTGAACAGGCCACCCGACCTCCGCCGCCATTGCCGTGCAGGAGGAACTGCTTCCGCCTGCAGCTACAGGCACGCCACGCTCAGTGCCACGCCCAGATTCAACTCCCAGGCCTTGCGAGGCGTTCCGACAAAACACCAGGCTCGCAGCTAAGGCAGAAGGCTTCGCGTGACGCCGCGATCTCCCGCTGATTTCCCCGCTGCGGGCGCGCAATTGAGGTGGGACATTTAGTCCCACCTCGGAAAAGCCTGAAGAGGCGCAGCGATATAAGATGCAAAAGTGCTGGAGGCTTACTGCCTCAGCACACGGGGTGAGGTCCCCTTCACCCGCCCGGTTACCCGGTCTCGTCCGCGCTCACGCCCCGCGGACCTGACCCGACCCGACCCGACTTAAGACTGACCTGCACTCCTCGCCCACCACGCACGCCGGTGGGCCTGGACCCGGGCCTGACCCGAACCCGGTTACCCGGCAGCTCTGGGAGAGCTTTCCCAAGAGTGGTTTCAGAGAGAGAGAGAGACGCGGGGGGGGGGGAGGGTAGAGTAGGTTTTGCCTCTGACGGAAAACTCTGAAGTGTGCAGGCACAGGCGAAGAAGAAGACCCGCGGAAGAAGAAGGAAGCTGACTGTAGCAACAGGTAGTTTAAGTCGTCTGATTTGGAAATCAGACGACGGCCTGAAGGGAAAAGAAGAAAGAAGGAGGGGTGACGTCCCTGGCTGAAAAAGAAAAGAAGAAGCTGACACTTAGCCGCAGGGAGGAAAAACAAGAAGAAACTCTAAAGAAGAGGCTGAGCAAGGCAGAAGAAGAGGAAAGGCTGCAGAGAAGAAGTACAGCAGAGCCAAGGAAGAAGAAACCTTCACAGAAGAGACTGCAGAAAAAGAAGAAGAGAGGCCAAGACAGAAACCAAGGAAGAAGAAGAAGGAGATCTGAAGAAAGAAAGAGGAGCATCACCTCTGCAGAACAAAGAAGAAGAAGGAGATCTGAAGAAAGAAAGAAGAACATCACGAGGAGAAAACAAAGAGAACAAAAAATTCTTTCCCTCTCTCTTTCTTTATCTTGTAAAAGAAACATGTATATCTCTAGAATACAACTTGCTCCCTGAGTTCGACCTCGGGAACTTTTTTATTTTTCGAGTAAAAAAATTTATATATTTGAAATGTTGGTAATAACTGGCTATACTACAACGTTATAACAATAAAACCCGGTTGAACCAAGCACTTCATTTTGGCGCCGTTGCCGGGGAGTGACGGCTATTCTAGAGGTAAACATTCCTGTTTCTTTTTAATTTCTGATAATCTCCTCTCTCTTGTGCAGAAAACTACAGGAAATCAAGAAGACAAGCAACCGCACAACAACCACTCCGAGGACAGGTAAATTTCTTTCCTCTCGCTATTAACCCCTAAAACCCAAAAGAAAGAAAAGAACAAGCAATATAGGGCTAACCTGTCTTCCATACTTAGTAACCATAAAAGTTGCATGTTTTCAACTCATCACTCCTGCACACTATTAAGGGTACTTAAGGGCTAACACATTCTTGCTTGAGCCCTAATTGCCCAACAAAGAGTTAAATGGACCAAGTAGAGCCAACATAAGGTTAAACATTAGGATTTCAGTAGAGACACACCCCTTAATCAAGAATTGAGGAAATCCAAAAGAGGTGTGCCCAAGCCATTGATTGAAAATAATTAACAAGAAAAATCCTAAACAATTGGCTCTCTCTTTAAACACTTGAACCCTAAAAGATAAGACCTGAAAGCTCTCAAAGAAAACAAGAGGTAAAGTTGACCCCTTTGGGTCAACCAACCTTAAATTAGGTCACTCTTTGCACTTAAAAAGACTAAAGTTCAAGTGAAACCTTAAGCACCCTGATCTTAAAATTGGTAGACTTAAGAGGTCAAGATCCCCATTCTGGTCTACCTGGAACCGCAGTGACAAGAGAGGTCGGGTGGGGGAAACCCTGTAACCCGTGGGGACGCTCTACCGTGTAGGGGTCTTCGCGGGACTCTCCCTCTCTGGCTGCCCAGGTAATTCTCAGGTGGACGATCTTTCTGATCAAGGGGTCCATCTGCCCCGCACCTCTATAGTCACCCAACACATTTTTGGGTGTCTTGATTGGGTCCAGCACCTTCTAAACTTACCTCTTCCAAACAGTGCATGTACGGAAGGAGGTCCCTAAGACCACCCTTAAGACCTCCTTTAGAAATTCGCTCTCGTCAAGGCCAAGCCTCGACGCCCGTGTTTGTGCAGCAACACCCTCACATTATTCTCTCTTCTGATTCAGAACCAAGTTCTTCTTCTTCCCCCATCATGGCTCAGCCAGTTGAGGAAGAAAATAATCTGGAACACCAGCTCCAGCGACTCAATGACCTCTTCCAAAACTTCGTGCACCCACCACAGCGTCCTATGATGCGGGACCACTACAATCCTGCTGCGGTGGCCATTGAGCCTCGAGTCAGAATCCCGACTGGAGGACCTGATTCCGAACTAAAGCCCAACATGATTCATGCTATACCTAAATTCCATGGGCTTAATTCTGAAGATCCCTTCCAGCACATCAAACAGCTAAAGCATCTGGCCCACACTTTTGGATCAGATGCGCAAAATCGGGATATTCTTCTCATGAAGATGTTCTCCTTTTCTCTTATGGACAAGGCTGCCTATTGGTATCAAACTCAGACCCGGCCGATCAACACTTGGGAAGAACTTCAATCCGAGTTTTTGAAAAAGTTCTTTCCCGTTGGTCGGACCAACGCCTTGCGCCATCAGATTACACACTTCACTCAACAATCAGGAGAACCTCTTCATGAGGCATGGGATCGTTTTCAGGATCTCATGAGGAAGTGCCCCCATCACGGAGTTCCTAAATGGGAACAAGTCCAATCTTTTTACCAGGGACTCCGTGAGGACATCCGCCTTTTCGTCAATGCAACTTGCGGAGGAAACATCATGGGTCAACATGAAGACACCGTATGGGAGATTCTCGAAAACATGTGCGAGAACTCCATCAACAATGACTCCATGGGATTATTCGACAGGACGAATACCCGCGCAGCGACGAATCTTAAGGGAGCACATGAGACGCAGGGCCTGTCCGCATCAGTCGACCTGGAATTAATGGCCAGTCGATTGGACAAGGTCTCAATCATTGAGAAGAAGGTGGATGAGCTGACTCAGCACTTGCAGCGAGCCACCTCTGCGCGTAACTCCTTTGCACAACCTCCTTCCACACAGGAGACTGTGCAAAACATCCTCCACCGATCTTCCCCTGGGATGGATCCATATCCATCCCCATCTGATTCTTGGACTGGAAGATCATCCGATCCTTTCTACACCAGCCGGGGGAACTCCATTCCTCCTTTCCCTGATTCTCAGGAGGTTCCTCAGACCTGCGAGGACCTCAACGCCATTCAGAACGACCCATTCTCCAACACTTACAACCCTGGATGGCGAAACCACCCCAATTTTCAGTGGGCGGGAAATTCCCAAACCCAAAGACCACCTTTTCAGTCCCGCCCACAGCCCTCTCGTCACTACCAGCCGCCTCAGCCTCGGCCCAACCCTACTTATCCATCAGGGCCAAATCAAGATCAAATGTCCTTAATCCTTCAGACTCTGGCTGACATTCAAAAAACGAATGCGGCTATTCAAAAACAGCACAAGGACAAGCTTACTGAAGTTAAAACTCAACTGGCCCAGTTGGCAAATTCTCGCCAACCAGGCACACTCCCTTCCCAACCTCTTCCTAACCCAAATAACGTGCCAACCCAGAAGCACGTTATGAATCCAAATTTAGGCCACGCCCAATGGATTTATCAGGCTCCTACTGCTCCATCTCCAGACGAGATGGAAGCCTCAACTTCTTATGCGGGATTTCAGCAGCAGCCACCCCTCCTACCAAACCCAAACCAAAATCTGGCCGGATTAAATTCTGTAACAACACATAGTGGTAAAACAACTCAAGACCCGCATTATCCAAACCACTCCAAGCCTGATAACCATGACCCTAGGATAGTTATCCAAGGTACCGCTGTTCCAGATCCACAACCTGGACCTATCCTAGAAGAACCAACCAAGATCCCGTTTCCCGAGGCCCTGACCAAGGGAAAGAAGACCACAAAACCCGTGGCCCCTGAGGAGGACCTGGTCAAGCTCTTTGAGCTGGTCCACATAAACATCCCCTTGATGGATGCAATCCGCCACGTACCAGCTTACGCACGATTTCTAAAGAATATATGTACACCCCAGCGTAAGCCGCGAACCAAGGGAGGGAGCCCAATTGTTTTGTCAGAACAAGCCAGCTCTGTAATCCTCAGTAGACTCCCACCCAAGGCAAAAGATCCTGGAACTCCCCTGATTTCCTGTAAGATAGGTGGTACCCAATTTGATAGAGCATTGTCAGACTTGGGTGCATCCATAAACCTGATACCCACATCCTTACTCGACCATCTAGAAGAATCTGAGCTAAAACCAACCGAGGTGACATTACAATTAGTAGATCGATCTATAAAGTCACCAAAAGGGATTATCGAGGATGTTATCGTGAGAGTGCGGGATTTCTATTTTCCAGTGGACTTTATAGTCTTAGATATGGATGCACCTGAGAACCCTAGGGATACACCAATCATTCTAGGGAGACCTTTCTTGGCTACTGCTAGAGCCAACATCAGCTGTGAGGAGGGCCAAATAGAGCTTAAGTTTGGAGATCAAACACTGAAAATTGATATATTTAAGGCCCAACAAGGAATTAATTGCGGCGTCATCGAGCAAATTTGTGACATCAAGACTTTGGTTGATGAATCACACCTCCAGAATGACTCGATTGTGCCTCATCAACCACAGAAGGATCTTGACCCGCAAACAGAGGAGTTGAATCCAGATATGAACAACCCAGTAACTCCCACCCTTGAACCTCAAATCTATACTGAACCACCCGCTGCTGCTGAAAACCCCATCCTCGAACTGAAACCCCTTCCTGCTCACTTAAAATACGTCTTTTTGGGTTCTAATCAGACCCTTCCTGTAATTATCAATTCCAACCTCAGTCCTGAACAGGAATCCCGTCTGATTGTTGTCCTCCAGCAACATCGCAGAGCCATCGGATGGACTCTCGATGATTTGACTGGAATAAGTCCCTCTTATTGTACTCATCATATCTATTCAGAAGAGGGCACACGACCTTCTCGTGAAATGCAGAGACGCTTAAACCCCAATCTGCAGGAGGTCGTGAAAAAGGAGATCATCAAGTGGTTAGATGCCGGGATCATCTACCCGATCTCCGATAGTCGTTGGGTGAGCCCAATTCAGGTCGTGCCCAAGAAGGCAGGACTCACCACTATAACGACTGAGACCGGAGAAATCATTCCTACCCGATTAGCCAACTCGTGGAGAGTCTGTATAGATTACCGTCGACTCAATTCCTCCACGAAGAAGGATCATTTCCCACTACCCTTCATTGATCAAATTCTCGAAAAACTAGCAGGAAATAGGTTCTTCTGCTTTCTTGACGGGTACTCCGGTTATAACCAGGTGGCAATCCATCCTGAGGACCAAGAAAAGACCACGTTCACCTGCCCCTTCGGAACATACGCTTTCCGAAGGATGCCTTTCGGTCTTTGCAATGCACCCGCTACTTTTCAGCGATGCATGCTTGCCATATTCTCAGATATGGTAGGTGATTATCTGGAAGTCTTCATGGATGACTTTTCAGTTTTCGGAGCATCATTCGACGACTGCCTCCAACACTTGGTCCAGATACTCAGGCGGTGCATCGATGTGAATTTGGTTCTTTCCTGGGAAAAGAGCCATTTCATGGTGCCTGAGGGAATTGTCCTGGGACACTCAATCTCGGAGAAAGGTATCCAAGTGGATCGAGCTAAGGTTAATCTGATCTCTCACCTTCCTATGCCTAGCTCAATCAGGGACATCCGATCCTTTTTAGGGCATGTCGGTTTTTATCGACGATTTATCCCTGATTTTTCAAAAATCGCACGCCCCCTGACCACTCTTCTCTCCAAGGATGTTCACTTCGAAATCTCCAAGGAATGCACTCAAGCATTTGAAATCCTGCGTGACCGAGTCACCCAAGCCCCGATCCTACAGTCCCCTGATTGGTCTCAACCCTTTGAGATCATGTGTGATGCATCCGACTTCGCTGTAGGAGCGGTTTTGGGGCAGAAAAATGACAAGAAACCTGTGGTCATTTACTACGCCAGCAAAACACTCGATGAGGCTCAGCGTAACTATACGGTTACTGAGAAAGAGCTGCTAGCTGTAGTATTTGCCCTAGAGAAGTTCAGATCGTACCTTCTGGGTTCCCATGTCATCATATACTCGGATCACACAGCTGTGAGGCATCTCCTTGCGAAGAAGGACGCGAAACCTCGATTAATCCGATGGATCTTGCTGTTGCAAGAATTTGACCTTGAGATTCGCGACAAAGCGGGAAAGCAAAACGTGGTAGCTGATCACTTGTCCCGTCTTCCTTCTGAAATAATTGACCCTTCCGGACCCATCACTGAGCATTTTCCCGATGAGCACCTGCTGACTATTGGTACTAGCCTTCCATGGTTTGCTAATATAGTAAATTACTTGGCATCTCATCAGACCCCGTCCGATCGGCCGAAGGCCAAGAAAGACAAATTACGCTCCGATGCCAAGTATTACATTTGGGAAGACCCGTACCTCTTCCGCATAGGTGCCGATCAGATCATCCGGAGATGTGTCCCGGAAGGGGAAGTCAACAATATCCTCTCTTTCTGCCATGACCAGGCATGCGGTGGCCATTTTGCCGGGCATAAAACCGCATCAAAAGTCCTCCAGTGCGGCTTTTACTGGCCCACACTGTTCAAAGACGCATACAGTCATTGCAAGGCATGCAGTCGTTGCCAGACTTTGGGCAACATGAGCCATCGCGACATGATGCCTATGCAACCGATTCTAGTATGCAAAATCTTTGATGTTTGGGGGATTGATTTTATGGGCCCCTTTCCTGTTTCGGATGGTTTCGAATACATTCTGTTGGCTGTGGACTACGTGTCCAAATGGATCGAAGCCATACCGACCCGAACCTGTGATCACAAAATCGTTCTCAAATTCATTCATCAACACATTTTCTCAAGGTTCGGGATTCCTCGTGCAATAATCTCTGATGGGGGGACCCATTTCACAAATGCTCAGTTTAGGTCACTGATGACCAAATACGGGGTGTCTCACCGAATCTCTACTCCTTACCACCCGCAAACTAATGGTCTAGCTGAGCTGTCTAATCGGGAGATCAAGAAAATCCTGCAAGTCACTGTTCGACCTGACAGGAAGGACTGGTCGTCCCGACTTCCGGAAGCATTGTGGGCCTATAGGACCGCCCACAAGACCCAATTGGGCATGTCCCCCTTTAGACTGGTGTACGGAAAGGCATGCCACCTTCCCGTAGAACTGGAGCATAAAGCCTATTGGGCAGTACGGAACTGTAATCTAGATCTTTCCAAGGTTGGGACCCACAGAAAACTCCAAATCAGCGAGATCGATGAATTACGCATAGACGCGTACGAGAACTCGCAAATCTACAAGGAGCGGGTTAAAGCCTTCCACGACAAACACATCTCGAGAAAGATCTTTCATCCTGGTCAAAAGGTCCTACTCTTTGATGCCCGACTCAAACTCTTCCCAGGAAAACTGAGATCTAAGTGGGTCGGACCATATTTGGTCCGACAGGTTTTTGGAAATGGAGCAATCGAAATCAGTCCACTCAGCCACGATTCTGAACCTTTCATCGTGAACGGTCAGAGACTCAAGCCGTTCATTGATGTAACTTCTACTGATTTGGCTGAGGCATCTTATATCCTCCTTTCCCCTTGAGCTTATTGCGCCCAGCCGATGGCGTAAAACTCAGCGCTTAACGGGAGGCAGCCCGTCATTCTCTTTGTAAACCTGAAACTTGTTTTGACACCTTTCAGCACTCGAAGTTCACCCTTGTAGACAGCCGACCCCAACTCAGATGTTTGCATCTGGGATTTGAAATCGTCCGCAAAAAATTCAACCCGACCCATCCACTCATCCAAATTTCTGTCTTAAGGAATGAACTAAGACCCCCTAGGTTACAATGAGGACATTGCAAATCTTAGGCATGGGGGGGTATGAAAGTGCAAAACTTGTAAGAAAAGGTTTCAAACAAAAAAATTCACATATGCCAAAAACACCATAAAAATTAAAAAAAAATTTTTCGAAAAAGAATAAGAGGAAAAGAGAAGAAAATTTTACGAAGGAGAAAAGAAACAAAATGAAAAAGGAGCACAAAATTATGAGAAAAAGTGATAGTCATTAGTAAGGAACTAAGGAATTAACCTAAGTTCTAGACCTCATTCAAGAAAAGTGCACAATAAGATTAGTAAAGAATGCAAACCTTAGGCATTCTTGAATAGACTCTTAGTACCCATTAAGATCTGGACACTCCTCAAGAGGTTGAGGAAAATGAAAAGCTGAAGTATTAGGTCTAAGGCTTAGGGAGTATTCGGCCTCGTTAACTAATTTTTGGTTTACGGGACTCAGTAACCTAAGCACCCTAATCTCACACACAGCCTGGTTCAGTAAGCGTAAAAATCAGAATCACGCAGAAGCGTCGCAAAAATCTGAAAAGAACACCTAGAATAGGAGCGGCCGATCAACACAAGTTGATTTGGACGAGTTCCCAGCGCGGAGAGGCGGGAAATCCCCTCGAAGATGCGTAACAAAATATCATCTCCTCGGTGCTTGTCTCTTAGGATATTTACATATCCTACTGGGGGCATGTAAGCACTCTGCTGGTTCAGATTCCATGGATGGCATTATCTCGAAGTGTCAATTGCCAGGGTCTGGATTCGGCCACGGAATACCATGGATGGGATTATCTCGAAATCTCAATAGCCAGGGTTCCGGGGGTTGCCATGGGCGGTGCTATCTCGAAGCATCGATCGCCAGGAACCCTTGAGGATTGATGATGGGAGCAAGGAATCTGATACAGACCGTGTTGAAAAGCCAATCCTAGGCTAGAACTAAAAAGAAAAAGAGAGAGAAAACTCTCCAAACAGAAAAACTTTCTATCTCTCTCTTACAAAACGCACTGCGAACTGAGCCAGGGCTAAAATCATTTCAAGCACGGGTGCTTTAACCACGAAGTCCAATAAACCTTAGGTTAGTTCTTGTGGGCCTTAAAAACCTTTGCCAAAAGACTGAGGCTAAGGCTAGACAGATTTGGATCTTGATTGGTACTAGAGTACCTTTTAGGCCTATGGTCAGCATTCTAACCTAATCTATGCTCAAATAAAAAAGGCACTTATCTAAAACTATTAAAAATTTCATGGTCTAGAACAAGGGTTGAAACCTTAAGTTTTTGCTAAGGGACTAGCAAAAGCTAGGCATGGGGGTATGATGAGAACCTCATCATGAGCCATAACTAGCTCATTTTGACCTAATACAAAGGATAAAAGCTCCTACATATCTCAAGGAAAGGCTTAACTCAGAGAATTCTGAGTTTAAGAAGAAAACAAGTCATAAGGGGTAAAAATGCAATTTTACCAGTATAATCTGCATACAGGGTAATTCAGGGCCCAAACATAGGTCAAAGCAGCTTAATAAGAATAAAAGTGGGATGAAATGATCTAGCGAGGGCTACAGCAATTCCAAGAAACTAAATGATAATCTGTAACCCTAAAACAACCCACTTCAATTCACAAGGTTCGAGGCAAAGTAAAAATAGAATAAACCCTCTAAAATTCATAGAAAAATAATCTCTAGGGTTTAGAACCTTCAATTTGGCCTTCAGAACCCATTTTGACCTACATTGAGAACCATGCCCAATTAATAACTTAATCTGGGTTTTTGCGTAAATTGACCGGTCAAACAAGGTTTAATATAGAAATGAAATTCACCATCAGATTCCTTAGGTCCTAATTAGTCATGTATAAAAACTTGAGCCTAAGAAGAAACCTCCTTGACCGACTTTACACTTTGGTCCTCATATATTTACTCTTTGGCCCTCAACTTTTGAACCCTTGCGTTTTGGCCCCTAACTCTCCTTCGTTCTTTGCGATCAGGTCCCCCCTGCAAAACCTGCCAGCACCATGCTCCGGCGACCTTGCGCGGAGCATGGCGCCGCGCAGGGTGAGGTGGGGGACCTGGCAAGTAAACCGGGGGTGCCCTGCGTCGTCAGCCGTCGCAGGGACACCCCCCTGGTCGTTATAACCCACCATACCGGCCGTGCGAACGCACGGACGGTATGGGTTCTTGTTTCCGGCCATCCTCCGGCGAGGGAGACACGTCGTCTCCCTCCGCCTTCCTCCCTGTTTGATCCCTATAAATACCCCCCGTTGCTCCACCGACCGGGGCAGCTTGGATCTGACGGAGAAAATCCCCAACTTTCCTCTCTTCTCTCTCCGGCAGACGCTCACCAGCTCCGGCGGTTCCTCCCCCTTCTCCTCTTCGCTCTGCCGCAATACCAGCAGCAGAGACTTCCTCCCCTGCTCTTCCCGCGCCACGCCGCACCCAGCTGGCGCCTCTCCGGCTCTCTGCTCGCCGCCGCCCCTTTCCCTGAGCATCGTCTTCTCCGGCGACAGTCGATACGACTGTCGCCCTGTTCCTCCCCCTTCGTCCCTGCAAGTAAGCTAGAGCTACTCCCCTTCTTCTCCTCTTTCTTTCCCCGCTTTCAATTTATTCAATTAAGCCCTCGACCGACCCTGACCATCGTCACCCCCTTCGTCTCCGGCCACCCCCCGGCGAGCCGCTCCCATCACCTCAGCAACCCACACGGCTCGCCGACCCTCACCGCACCTCCGCCTCATCACACTGAGCACCCTCCACCCCTTCACTGCCACTCCACACCTCCGTAACGCTTCCCCCAACAAACCCATCCTCCGACCCACAGTCCGACCTAGGGCAGCCCTTGCACGCCGCCCCGCGCCTCGCCACCACCCACACGAGCTTCGCCGCACCCTGGCGAAGCTCCTGGCACTTTCTGATTAGGCCGAGAGGCCGTTTTCTTGTGAACAGGCCACCCGACCTCCGCCGCCATTGCCGTGCAGGAGGAACTGCTTCCGCCTGCAGCTACAGGCACGCCACGCTCAGTGCCACGCCCAGATTCAACTCCCAGGCCTTGCGAGGCGTTCCGACAAAACACCAGGCTCGCAGCTAAGGTAGAAGGCTTCGCGTGACGCCGCGATCTCCCGCTGATTTCCCCGCTGCGGGCGCGCAATTGAGGTGGGACATTTAGTCCCACCTCGGAAAAGCCTGAAGAGGCGCAGCGATATAAGATGCAAAAGTGCTGGAGGCTTACTGCCTCAGCACACGGGGTGAGGTCCCCTTCACCCGCCCGGTTACCCGGTCTCGTCCGCGCTCACGCCCCGCGGACCTGACCCGACCCGACCCGACTTAAGACTGACCTGCACTCCTCGCCCACCACGCACGCCGGTGGGCCTGGACCCGGGCCTGACCCGAACCCGGTTACCCGGCAGCTCTGGGAGAGCTTTCCCAAGAGTGGTTTCAGAGAGAGAGAGAGACGCGGGGGGGGGGAGGGTAGAGTAGGTTTTGCCTCTGACGGAAAACTCTGAAGTGTGCAGGCACAGGCGAAGAAGAAGACTCGCGGAAGAAGAAGGAAGCTGACTGTAGCAACAGGTAGTTTAAGTCGTCTGATTTGGAAATCAGACGACGGCCTGAAGGGAAAAGAAGAAAGAAGGAGGGGTGACGTCCCTGGCTGAAAAAGAAAAGAAGAAGCTGACACTTGGCCGCAGGGAGGAAAAACAAGAAGAAACTCTAAAGAAGAGGCTGAGCAAGGCAGAAGAAGAGGAAAGGCTGCAGAGAAGAAGTACAACAGAGCCAAGGAAGAAGAAACCTTCACAGAAGAGACTGCAGAAAAAGAAGAAGAGAGGCCAAGACAGAAACCAAGGAAGAAGAAGAAGGAGATCTGAAGAAAGAAAGAGGAGCATCACCTCTGCAGAACAAAGAAGAAGAAGGAGATCTGAAGAAAGAAAGAAAGAAGAACATCACGAGGAGAAAACAAAGAGAACAACAAATTCTTTCCCTCTCTCTTTCTTTATCTTGTAAAAGAAACATGTATATCTCTAGAATACAACTTGCTCCCTGAGTTCGACCTCGGGAACTCTTTTATTTTCCGAGTAAAAAAATTTATATATTTGAAATGTTGGTAATAACTGGCTATACTACAACATTATAACAATAAAACCCGGTTGAACCAAGCACTTCAAGCAGCAAACACCTATTTTGCCCAACCCAAACCAAAATCAGGCAGGATTAAATTCCATTACCACTCGTAGTGGCAAAGCAACACAAGACCCACCCTTTCCTAGCCACAACATGCCTGAGACCATAAACCCTAACCCTAGATTAGTCATCCAGGACACACCCATCCTTGATAAAGAGCCTGAGCCAATTCTAGAGGAACCATCTAAGGTTCCATTTCCCGAGGCCTTGACCAAGGGAAAAAGGACAGCCAAACCCGTGGCACCCGAGAAGGACTTGGTTAAGCTCTTTGAGCAGGTCCATATAAATATTCCCTTGATGGATGCGATACGCCACATACCGGCTTATGCACGATTCCTGAAAGACGTATGTACACCTAAGCATAAGTTGAGAACCAAAGGCGGGAACCCAATCGTACTGTCGGAGCAAGCCAGCTCCGTCATTTTGAGCAAACTCCCACCTATGGCAAAAGACCCAGGCACCCCTCTGATCTCCTATGCAATCGGTGATATACAATTTGATCGAGCTTTGTTGGACCTAGGGGCCTCCATAAATTTGATACCCACATCTCTACTAGACTACTTTGAGGAATTTGAGCTTAAACCAACATAAATGACTTTGCAACTAGTCGACCGATCTATTAATTCACCGAAAGGAATTCTCGAGGATGTCATAGTTAGGGTACATGATTTCTATTTTCCCATGGATTTTATTGTCTTAGACATGGATGCTCCTGAGAATGTAAAGAATACACCGATCATACTAGGGAGATCCTTTCTAGCCACTACTAGGGCCAATATTAATTGTGAGGAGGGCCAAATTGAATTACAATTTGGGAGAAAGATGCTGAAGATCGATATCTTTAAGGCCCAATAAGGAATCAATTGCGGAGTTATAGAACAAATTTGCGATATCGAGGTTGTGGTTGACAACCTATGTATCGAGGAAAACCCGACTATTTCTAATCAACCACAAGAAGATAAAAACCCACAATTAGAGGAGTCTGAACCTAACATAGATACTCCCACAACTCCTTCCTTTGCTCCCAACACCCACCCTGAACCACTTGCTGCTACTGACAACCCAGTTATGGAATTAAAGCCTCTTCCCGATCATCTCAAATACATCTTTTTGGGTTATAATCAGATGTTTCCTGTGATTATCAACTCCTGACTCACACCTGATCAGGAAACACGCTTGATTTCTATTCTCCAGCAACATCGAAGAGCCATTGGATGGACTCTCGATGATCTGACTTGTATCAGCCCCTCATACTGCACACATCACATCTACACTAAAGAGGGCTCATGACCATCCTGTGAAATGCAGAGATGCCTAAATCCAAATCTGTAGGATGTCGTGAAAAAGGAGATCATCAAGTGGTTAGATGTAGGGATCATCTACCCGATCTCCAACAGTCGGTGGGTGAGTCCAATTCAAGTTGTGCCTAAGAAGGCAGGGCTTACTGCCATCACGACTGAAACCGGAGAAACCATACCGACCCATATAGCTAACTCGTGGAGAGTCTGCATTGATTACAGAAGACTCAATTCCTCCATGAAGAATGATAATTTCCCACTACCGTTCATTGATCAGATCCTCAAGAAACTAGCCGGAAATCGATTCTTCTGCTTTTTGGATGGGTACTCCAGTTATAACCAAGTCGCAATCCATCCTGAGGACCAAGAGAAGATCACCTTCACCTGCCCCTTCGGAACATACGCATTCCGAAGGATGCCATTCGGTCTCTGCAATGCACCCACTACTTTTCAGCGGTGCATGCTTGCCATATTTTCAGATATGTTAGGTGAATACCTTGAGGTCTTCATGGATGACTTCTCGGTATTTGGTGAATCTTTGATGATTGCCTCTTGCACTTGATCCAAATCCTTAGGCGGTGCATCGACGTGAATTTGGTTCTTTCCTAGGAAAAGAGCCACTTCATGGTACTTAAGGGAATTGTCCTGGGACATCTCGTCTCTGAAAAAGGCATCCAGGTTGGTTGAGCCAAGGTGAATCTGATTTCCAAACTCCCTATGCCTAGCTTGGTCAAAGGCCCCTTGACTAATCTTCTATCTAAGGATGTCCCCTTTGAAATTTCCAAGGAGTGCACTCAGGCATTTGAGATCTTGCGTGATCGAGTTACCTAAGCACCTATCCTGTAGTCCCCTGATTGGTCTCAACCCTTTGAGATCATGTGCGATGCATCTGATTATGCTGTAGGTGCGGTACTTAGGCAGAAAATAGACGGGAATCCCGTGGTCATCTACTACGCTACCAAGACACTTGACGAGGCTCAGCGTAACTACACAGTTACTGAGAAAGAGCTGCTAGCCGTAGTATTTGCCCTGGAAAAATTCAGATTATATCTTTTGTGTTCCCGTGTTATCATTTACTCAGATCACACTACAGTGAGGCACCTCCTTGCGAAGAAGGACATGAAACCTCGACTAATCCGCTGGATCTTGCTATTGCAAGAATTTGATTCGAGATTCACGATAAAGCGGGAAAGCAAAATGTGGTAATTGACCACTTATCCCGCCTTCCTTTTGACAGTATCAACCCTTCCGGACCCATCACAGAACACTTTCCCGATGAGCACCTCCTGACTATTAGTACGGGACTTCCTTGGTTTGCTGATTTAGTGAACTACTTGACATCACATCAGATTCCGTTCGATTGGCCAAAGGCCAAGAAAGACAAATTGCTTTCCGATGCCAAGTACTACATCTGGGAAGACCTGTACCTCTTCTGCATTGGTGCTGATCAGATCATCAGATGGTGCATCTAGAAAGCGGAAATTCAGGACATTTTGTCCTTCTGCCATGACCAGGACTGTGGTGGACACTTTTTCGGACATAAAACTGCAACAAAAGTCCTCCAATGTGGCTTTTATTGGCCCACGATTTTCCAAGACGCATACGATCACTGTAAGGCATGCACTTGTTGCCAGACCTTGGGCAATATGAGCCACCGCGATATGATGCCTTTACAGCCGATTCTCATATGCGAAATCTTCGACATTTGGGGGATTGATTTCATGGGACCCTTCCCTATTTTGGACGACTTCGAATACATTCTTCTCGCTTATGACTACGTGTCCAAATGGATCGAAGCCATCCCGACCCGAACCAATGATCATAAGGTGGTAATCAAATTCATTCATCAGAACATCTGTTCTCGGTACAAGATTCCATGTGCCATGATCTCTGATGGAGGAACCCATTTCATGAATGCTCAGTTCAGATCACTGATGACCAAATACGAGTATCACACCAAATCTCTACTCCTTATCACCCCAAACCAACGGTCCAGCTGAGCTATCAAATTGGAAGATTAAGAAAATCCTTTAGGTCACTGTATGACTTGACAGGAAAGATTGGTCGTCCCGACTTCTGGAAGCCTTGTGGGCTTATAGGATTGCCCACAAAACCCAATTGGGAATGTCTCCTTTCAGATTGGTGTATGGGAATGCATGTCACCTCCCCGTTGAGTTGGAGCACAAAGCCTATTGAGCTGTACGGAAGTGTAATCTAGATCTTTCTAAGGCAAGGACACAAAGAAAGCTTCAAATGAGCGAGATTGATGAATTACGTAATGATGCGTACGAGAACTCAAGAATTTATAAAGAGCGGGTTAAGGCCTTTCACGACAAGCACATATCCAGAAAGATCTTTCACCTTGGTCAGAAAGTCCTCTTTGATGCCAAACGCAAACTGTTCCCAGGAAAACTTAGATTAAAATGGATTGAACCATATCTTAATAGACGGATTTTTGGAAATGGAGCCATTAAAATCAGCTAACCCAGCCTTGATTCTGAACCCTTTATCGTGAATGGCCAGCGACTTAAGCTGTTCATTGAACTGACCAGTACAAATTTGGCTGAGGTATCTTTTGATCTCCATTCTCCCTGAGCTCATTGCGCTCGGCTGATGGTGTTAAACTCAGCGCTTAACTGGAGGCAACCCATCATCTTTTTGAGAAACCCAAAACCCTTCTTGACACATCATATGCTGAACTCATATTACACTTTAGGGTTCATCCATTAGAACAGCTGATTCCACCTTTGGTACCCATACTCGAGTTTGAAATCGTCCGCAACAGTCATCCTGACCCTTCCACCCAACCAAAACCTATTCTAATGTACGTTCTAAGCTGAATTCAAACCCACCTAATTTACAATGAGGACATTGTAAATTGTAGGCATGGGGGGTATTAAAGTGCAAAATGCTGTGAGAATCACTTCCCAAGAAAGTGTTTCATCAAAAAAATTACATATTCCAAAAAACAAAAAAATAAAAAATTGAAAAAGAATAAAAAATGGAGAAGGGAGGAAATTTTGAAAGATTAATTGCATATCATTTTTGAGGAGGAAAAGGAGAGGTGATATAAATATCAAAAAGGAGCACAATTTGAAAAGAAACAAAAAAGAGGTAGCCATTAGTAAAATATTAAGGAATCGACTCAGTTCTAGACCAAATCAAAAAGAAAGAAAATGAAAGACAAAAAGTACTAAGGGACAAAAGAGATTAGTATGAACGCTGATCTTAGGCCTCTTGGGCTTGTGTTTAGGATTAAAAATTCAAGTATCCATTAAGATCTGGATAGTCCTCAAGAGGTTGGGGAAAATGCGAAGCTTAAGTATTAGGTCTAAGGCTTAGGAATTATTTGGCCTCGTTAACTGACCTTTGGTTTGTGGGACTCGGTAACCTAAGCACGCCAATCCACACATAGTCTGGTTCAGTGCACTTAATTATCAAAATCACGCAAATGCATTAAATCTGTTATGAGAAAAAGCTTCCTAGATTAGGAGAGGTTGATCAACACAATTTGATTTGTAAGAGTTCCTGGAGTGGAGAGGTGGGAAATTCCCCTCGAAGATGCACAATAACATACCGTCTCTTCGATGCTTGTCTCCTAGGATATCTAAATATCCTACTGGGGGCATGTAGGCACCTTGTGCTGGTTCAGATGCCATGGGCGGCATTATCACGAAATGTTTATTGCTAGGGTCTGGATTTAGCTATAGAATGTCATGGGTGGGATTATCCCGAAATCTTGAAAGCCAGGGTTCTGGGGGTTGCCATGGGCGGTGCTATCTTGAAGCATCGATTTCCAGGGACCCTGTGAGGATTGATGGTGGGAGCTAGGAATCTGATACAGACCTTGTTGTAAAGCCAATCTGAAGTTAGAAATAAAGGAAGAAAAGAGAGAGAAAACTCTCCAAAAATAAATAAAAAATCCTCTATCTCTCTCTTACAAAAACGCACTACAAACTGAACCTGAGCTAAAACATGTTACAAGCACGGGTGCTTTAACTGCGGAGTTCAACGAACCTTAGGTTAGTTCCTGTGGGCCTTAGAAACCTTCATGGCGGACTGAGGCTAGAGCTGGTCAGGTCCGGATCTTGGTTGGTACTTGAGTACCTCTAGGCCTACTATCGGCATTCTGACCTAATCTACAAAAGAAAGCACACATCAAAGTTTTGAGCATAAAAAGGTATGTGATTTAGAATTTGAGTTAATTCCATGAGATTTTGCTAAGGGACTAGCAAAAGCTAGGCATGGGGGTATGATGGGAACACCATCATAAGCTATAACTAGCTCAATTTGATCTAATTAAGTCATTAATGCTCCTACATAATCGCCAGAGGATTG
The DNA here is from genome assembly GCA_037157565.1 of Thalassia testudinum. Classification (NCBI taxonomy): domain Eukaryota; kingdom Viridiplantae; phylum Streptophyta; class Magnoliopsida; order Alismatales; family Hydrocharitaceae; genus Thalassia; species Thalassia testudinum. Next base: position 48,466,214 of record JAZHRO010000002.1, read on the forward strand.
TAATTCATTGCATAATCATTCTGAGAGAAAGACAAGAAATCAGGGTTAAAACTATAATTTTACCATCATATCATGAATGTAGTACAACCATGGGTTTTCCCATGGGGTAATTAAGGGTCAAATGGTCCTACAAGGCTAACAAGTGGGTTAGAATAGACAGAAAAGGATTTTCGCGTGTTTCGAGAATTAAATGACTTCTGAAACCCTAAAAATAGACCTGCTTAATTAAATGAGGTTATGATCAGGATAAAATTCACCTAAACCCTCTAAAATTCATATAAAAATATTCTCTAGGGTTTGGTATCTTCAATTTGACCATTAGAACCCATCTTGACCCAAAATAAAGTCTCAGATAGATAATTGCCCTAATTTGAGTTTTTATATAAATTACCCATTCAAACATGGTAAAAACCAAAATCTAACTTAACCATTGGATTCCTTAGGTCCAAATTAGGTTTGTACCAAAATTTGGACCCAATCTGAGATTATTTTGACTTATTTGCAACTTGGTCTTGTCTGATCACACAACCATGCCCTTAACTTTCAAAATTCCTTACAAGCAACCCCCCAACTTCTTCATCGTCTTCGCAAAAAGGTCCCTGGTGCCATTAAAGGCAAACCTGAGCTTCACCATTGAGATCGAGGGAGAATTTCTCGCTCGATTCTCAATCAATCAGTCCCAAAATAAATACTCACATTCTCGATGAAGTTGCCTTCCATTTGAGCCACATCTTGGACTCCAAGTCTTGCCCAAAGTGCCATGCGAATCAATTGAAATTTGGGTTTCTATCTTTGGCGAAGCTTTCCAAGCTTGAGAGCTTGATTCTCAAGCTCCATTTGCCTTCTGATGACCTATAAAAGAACCCCTGGGGCACAACAGACTTCCCAAGCTTGATTTTGGCATGGAACACCCTCAATTCCTCCCTCCTATTCCGGCCGAAAGACTCCTCAAGCTCCAACGACCTCCTCTGTCTTCATTCCTCGTCCGTTCGCAATATCGGCGACGGATTTGTCTCCCATAGATTCCTCCGCATCGGGCAATACCGGCCAGCGTTTCCATCTCCTTCGTCTTTGTTGTTCTCCTCCCACTGCAGTCACCTTCTTCCCTGGAGCTGTCCACACCGCAATCGGTGTCGCCTTTGCCCCTCTTCATCCGCTACCTCCCCACATCGACTCTTCAGCTTCCCCTTATCATGACAATACCCTCAATACTTCGATTCGACCTCACTGATGCCCTCCGCAACTCCATCTTTTCCGGCGAGCCCTAGCAGCCACCACACACCCCCAAACTCGCTGCTACCACATCCCACACTTTCGCCGTATCCATACGAGTAAATCCCTCAAGAAATTGAGGGGATTACTTGCTCAAACCCTCCACCGAACACAACCACCTCCACCTTCATTTTTTGCTTCTGCCGTCACTCATCACACATGCACATGCCACGAAACCACCTCCGCTACACTCGCTGTGGTCCGGCGATACTCCCTGAGCTTTCTAATGCGGCCGAAAGGCTTTGCTACTAATTTCAGGTACCAACCCCCCTCCACCATTGACGCATAGCTCTGAAGCAAGCCTCAAAGCTTGTTCTTCACTTGCAGCTCCAGGCGACACGCTCAGACGGTGCGGATTCAACAGCTGTAGGTTCTTAGGTTCTCAATTGGAAGGAAGCAGCACAGCCGTGGCCCAATTCAAGCCATCTTCACTGCGACTGTGTGCGTGAGGAACGGGGGATGGATAGTCCCACATCTTGGATTTCAAAGCAAGTGCAGTTGAATAAGATGCAAAACTGCATATGCCTTGTTGCCTCAGAAACACAGGGGTGAGGTCCCTCACACCCCTCACTGTGCCCCACCCATGACACTGCTCCTGCGGGCCTGGCGCATATCTGACTACCCGCCTACGCTATCCACTCCTCGCTCACCACCCACTGCCGGTGAGCCTGGACCTGGGTACGCTCTAGGTCCGATTACCCGTATACTTGGTACTGTTGAAGGCTCTGGGAGAGCGTGACCCAAGGAGAGAAAGAGAGGAGAGTGTGCGGGGGTTAGGGTGGTTTTGCTCCCTGGAGAAGCTTGCTAAACACTTAGCCAAATTTGAGACCCCTTCCCCCTCTGTGTGAAGAGAAGTAGAGAAGAAAAAGAAGGTAAGCAGAGAAAGAAAGGAAAAGAAGAAGAGCCGTAGAAGAAGAAGAGAGACAAGCACAGAGAAAGAGAAGAAGAAGCAAATCATAAGAGAGATCACTGTTCATCAGACGTTTAAGACATCTGATCATTCAATCTGACGTTGTTCATCGCGCTGAATCGGGTTTTAAAAGTATTGCATTGTAGTACAGCCGAAATACATTCAAAACAGATAGAATTTTATTAATCGAAAAGATTTTCGAGGTCGAACACATGGAGCAAATTGGTATTTAGAAATCAAGATCACAATTTAAACTGAAAGAAATTACAATAATAGCAGTATCAGAGTGCAAAAATATGGGAGTAAAATGGTGATGTAGATCACCAGATACTCCTATAATATCACCAAATGATTCAATGTAAATAGGCAATCTAGACTAGAATCTATCGTTTGATTCTTTAATCAAATGACTTAAAGTGATTTCTTCTTTTCTTTCTCTTCTTTGTCTTCTCCTTCGTTCTTCTTCTTCTGACCTCCTCTTCTTCAGCTCCTGCCTTTGCCTTTCGTTTGTCTTGGCTTCTCCTTCTTCTTCAACCTTCTTCGTACTTCAGCCTTCTCCTCTTCTTCCTTCTAGCTGCAGCTAAGTCTTGTCCTGAAGAACCTGTAGCAAAACCTACCCCTACCCGCGTGCAACTCTCCTCACTTTCTCTCTTAGGATATGCTCTCCTAGAGCCACACAGATAGTCGGGTAATCGGGTCAGGTGTGTACCCAAAACCAGGCCCATCGGCGTGCGGTAGTGGGTGAGGTGTGCAGTTGGGTCGGGTTAGGCCAGGTCCACGGGGCTTGATCGCAGACAAGACTGGGTCGGGTGAGTGGGACCTCACCCCGTGGATCTGAGGCAACAAGGCTATGTAACTTTTTCCTCTTATGCAGGTGCAGGTGGCTTTCTACTTCCGAGGTGGGACTAAATGTCCCACCTTCTTTTCGCGTGCGCCTGCAGAGATAGCCTTTGCGATTGCAGTAGCCGCAGAGGTCTTCAACTCCAATTGAGGGCCTGAGCGCGTGCGCGAGGGGCTTCTGCACACCTGGGACAGCTGCACTTGGGCTTGGCAGACCTGGAGCTGCAGCAAGCTTACTTCAAGCTCCGCTACAATTGCAGAGGGGCGGTGAACTTGAAATCACAAGATCGGCCTTGTGGCCATGTCAGAATGTTCAAAGAGGGTCGCCGGAGCACGACGAAGATGCTAGGGGTGTTGGCGTGGCGTGGCAATGTTTGTGCGTGCATGCCTGAGGCACATTGTGTGCGAATGTGTGGGTGTGTTCGGGGGGTGGTTTGTGTGAGTGACGCGGTGCGTGGAGTGAGGGGAAAGGATCAGTGAAGTGCGGGGAAGCTTATGGGCTTGTCGGCGAGGGTTGGGATGGCCTATGGAGATGGAGCGGCCTCGCTGGAGTTGGTGGTCAGAGATGGAAGGGATGGAGGTGATGGAGGTCGGCAGTGGTCGATTTTGAAGAATAAAGGGTGGAGAAGAATGTAGAGGGGAGAGGAAGCTTATATGGGAGGTGAAGAGACGAAGGGGCGAGTGGAGGCATCGGGTCTGGTGTGGCCGACACCGGAGACGAAGGTGGCTCTGGTGAGTGGAGATCGGCGAGGATGAAGAGAGGGAAGTGCCTCCGGGTACGGCGAGGCACGGATGAAGTCAAGGAGGAGGAATTCGCCGCAAGTATGGCGGTCGGACGATGAGGAGGAGCAAGGGAGGTTGCCAGACATCGAGGAACCTACAGCCATGAAGGGAAGAGAGGAATTAGGGGTTTTCATGACTGAATTCGAGTGTGGAGTGATTGGAGGGGTCTGGGCTCCTTTAAATAGAGCTCTGAAGGTCGGTTAAGGCTTGGGAAGCAAGCTTCCCAAGCAAGGAAGGTTCGCCAGAGAAGGAAGTCGTTGAGATACCCATATCTCTCATGTGTTCGCATGAGAGATTGGGAGGGAATCAAGTCTCAAATGAGGGTTCAGATGAGAGTGAATTTCTCAGAGAATCTCCCTTCCAATTTTGGAAGAGATTCTCTGAGCAATTAGGGAGAACTCTCCTTCTAAAGCTCATCGGAGTAGGATTCCTCCACTATAATGGTAGAGGGACCTACTTGTGAAAAATATGAGGAATCTAGGGGGCTGGTTGTAAGGGTTTTTGAAAGTTAGGTGTAGAAATGTAATCAGGTTGGACCTTTTTGCAAACTAGGTCAAGGTAAACTCATCTTGGGTCCAAATTTTGTTACAAACCTAATTTAGACCTAAGGAATCCAATGGTGAAGTTGGATTTTGGGTTTCACTACGTTTGACTGAAAAATTTATGCAGAAACCTAATTTAGGGCAAATATTTGTCTTAGACCCCATTCTAGGTCAAGATGGGTTCTAATGGCCAAATTGAAGGTTCTAAACCCTAGAGAATATTTTTATATGATTTTTAAAGGGTTTAGGTGAATTTTATTTTGACCAGAACCTTGGTTAATCAAGTTGGTCTATTTTAGGATTTTCAGAAGTCATTTAATTCATAGGATACACACAAACCCTTTTCTGTTTGATCCAACCCACTTATAATCTTATTAAGACCATTTGACCTTTGTTTAGCCCTTGAGAAAGCCCGTGGTTGCACTGCATTGGTAAAATTACAGTTTTAACCTTAGTTTCTTGTTTCACTCTCAGAAAGGTTATGCAGTGAATTAGGACCTTCAGTTGGTTATGTAGGAGCTTTTATTCTCTTCATTGGGTCAAAATAAGCTAGTTAGGGCTCATGATGGTGTTCCCATCAGACGTATGATTTGAGTTTATTTCTACATAGTTATTGGTTCCACTTTCTATTATTGTAGGGAGTAACTGGTTCTTCAAATCACTATTCCCATCAGACGTCTGATTTTACTCCATTCTTTTTGTAGTTTGACACTTGAGTCAAATTATTCTGAATCAATTTTTAATCATAATTTCTTATCTCTGTTGTTTAAAATTACAATCTTGATAATCAAAGTCCTACTTCCTCCTAGCAAACGACTTCGGACTTTTCGAGTATAAATTTTATTTATTTTTTACGAGATTTCGACTATACTGCAATGTAACGATTTAAAACCCGATTTCAAGCGACTAACAAGGTCTTATGTCCGTACATTTCGGTCTACATGGAACTGCAGTGACAAGGAAGGTCAGGTGGGGGAAACCCTGTAACCCGTGGGGACGCTCTACCGTGTAGGAGTCTTTGCAAGGCTCTCCCTTCTTGGCTACTTAGGTATTTCTCTGGTGTGCAGATTTCTGATTCAGAGGTATCATCCGCCTCAAAATAGCCTTAGTCATCCAAAAATCTTTGGGTGCCTTGATTGGGTCCAAATAATATCCAGTCCCTCATCTTTTCTATAACGCACATACATAGGAAGGTCCTTAGGTTTTTAACCTAAGAGGCCTCATCAAATCTTCTTGGGAATTTCTTTCAGATCTAATCAATTCCAATCTAATCTTGAGCTTGATTCTAAATCTTGATTTTACCACTTGATTTGAAAATGCAGCCTGACAATCTAGGAAGACCATTTAGGAAACCTGAGTCCCAAATGAGTATGAAAGAAAAGATAATTGAGAATGCTTATAGATACCACGAGGAATATTGTAAAAGGGACATTCAGGATAAATTCAAGAAAATAATGGACCACATTTTGAACTGTATAGAGATGATATGGATACGACTAAACCACGGTTCAACCAGGAATGATCTCTTAGCAGAACACATTGAATTGGTGAAATTACACACAACGATTGTCTGCAATATTGGTCAAATCCTTTAGTCTGGAAGAACTCCAGAATATTTTAGAAAAATGGGGAGAATTGCTGAATAAGTTATATAGATCCATTGATAAAAAATACCCGTCAGAAGTTAAGATGACATCTTGGAGTAATTCTAGCGATCAACCTAATTTCTCAAATCTCGGGTTTGATGATTGTAGTTGTTAGGGACCCCCAACCCAATTGAATTTAGACTCAAACTTCATAACAATTGACATTCCTGATCTTGAGATGGGTTGGGAGGATCCAATTGCAGGTGTTCACAATTTCGAACTAGCCCTAGGAAACCAAGAAGCTGGTCCATCGAACTTAGATTTCCCTGATACCTGTGATGATGAGCTTAAAACAAGACTTCTCGAGAATGTAAATCCTGAGCCTTATCCTATTAAGGTGATTCTTGAGAATGACTCTAACATCCCAATAGAGCCCAACCTAGATTCTAGTGATCCTACCCTTACCTTAACCCAGAATCTGGATTCGAGCCTATTTGGGATAATCATGAGGTCCAAAATGATGAAAGTCAGATTTTGAATTTGAATTACGATTCTGGGCTTGTATTTGATGAATACACTTCTCCAACCTCCTCAGAGACACAAATTGATCTTTCGAAAGTCACGCCAATCTATGATACAGAAATCGAGGAGTTGGATTAGTTCGAAATTGATTGGGTCTATCCTAAGAGCCAAGAACCTAAGCCCATGCTTAATCAGGACACCTTTCTGAGCTCAAAATATGAAAATAGGTTAGATCTAAGTCAGGTTATTACTTCTACATACCTTGATCTTTTCTGTGGTGGAACCTCTGATCTAGTATCAAGTTCAAAACACAATCTTCACAAGTTTTTTGACGATTTCGAATCTTACTCTGATTTCGGAGAACTGTTGTTTCCTAATGACTCCAAACCAGTTTATGACCTCAGCCACCACGACCCGTCCTTTGATTTTAACACTGAGATCAATGATTTGAAGGAAGCCACCTCTTTTAATCCACATACAGAACCTTCTCGAATCTGATCCCAACCTCGACTTGCTATCGGAATCAATTTCTACCCTGACTCCTCTTGATGATCCGATCGTACATGATTTTTCTCCATCTTTTGATCGGGATTTGAACATCGATCAGAATACAAATTACGTCCCAACCTTTTCTGATCACTTTCGTAGGAATCTCACATCCTCCATAGATCAGTTCTCTTTTGAGGATCCCTACTCTAACCAGGTTATTCTCACTTCCACATCTTCTTAAGCCTCACAGTAACTGGTGGGCTCCATATCTACTGATTCACATCTATCAAGCCACCAGATTATTGGGTTTGGGCTGCATCATCAGCCTGTTGACCTGAACAAGCACCTGGTTGGACCAACCAGGCTATTGATCAAGGTGCTTGTTCTACAAAACTCCACTGATTTGACCACTCCTTCTCCATGATCATCCTCTTCTCGACTGAAGGCATTGAATTTAGCGCCTAATAGGAGACAACCCGTCATTCCAAAAACTCGAGACCCTTCTGATCATCTTTTGAGCATCACATCTACTGCACTCTGAGTTCAGTTTTAGAACAGCTGATTCCACCTCTGGTACATGTACCAGAGCTTGAAATTGTTTGCAACAATCATCCCAACCCATTCATCCACCTATTTTACCCTATTTTAACCCATGAACCAAGCTGATTTCATACCCTCCAGTTTACAATGAGGACATTGCAAAACTTAGGCATGGGGGGGTGTCAAAGTGCAAACACATAGAAATTAAAGCTTTTGAAGGGTTCTCACAAAAAATTACTCATTCAAAAAACCAAAAAAATAAAAATTTTTGAAAAAGAGCAAAAAAATGGAAAGGGGAGGAAATTTTGAGAGACTAATTGCATATCATTTTTAAGAAGGAAAAGAGAAGAGGTGATTTAAATGTCAAAAAGGAGCCACAATTTGAACAAAAAAGGGATAGTCATTTGTAAATGATTGTGGAATATACTTAAGTTCTAGACCAAATCAAAAGAAAAGAATTACGTCCTAGAATAATAGAGAGACATGAGGATTAGTATGAGCACTGATGTTAGGCCTTTTGGGCTTGTTTTAGGCTTAAAAATTCACGTATCCATTAAGATCTAGATAGTCCTTAAGAGGTTGAGGAAAATGCGAAGCTTACATATTAGGTCTAAGGCTTAGGGAGTATTCGACCTCGTTAACTGACCTCTGGTTTGTGGGACTCGTAACCTAAGCACCCTAATCCACATACAAGTCTAGTTCAGTGCGCTTAATCAATCAAAATCACGCAAAAGCATTTATTCTGTTATGAAAAGGCTGCCTAGATTAGGAGCAACTTAAAACACAAGTTGATTTGGATGAGTTCCCAACGAGGAGAGGTGGGAAATTCCCTTCAAAGATGCGCAATAACATATCGTCTCCTCGGTACTTGTCTCCTAGGATATCTAAATATCCTACTGGGGGCATGTAAGCACCTTGTGCTGGTTCAGGTGTCATGGGCGAGATTATCTAATGCGAAACTTAGCGAGATTTACAATTAGGGTTTTAGAGTCGTTGTAACACGCGAAATCCATACACTTTTAAAATTTATAACCTAGATAGGGGAGTATCTAGGGTCGTCCAAGGAGGCCAATGTTTGCAAAATTATGTCTCTTGCTTGGAAATCGAACTCAACTTTCTTTTTGGTATTTTATATATATGATTTTTATAGGTTTTGAAATAACGAGAACAATGAGGGTTTGTTGATAGCAAGAAAATTCTCTATACTAATCCACTACACTACTATTATAGTGACAAGTAGAGCATCTCCCTAAGCTCACTCTAGGTACGTGGATGCCTAGAGTAATAGGGAGAGGGAGTGAAAAAAGTTAAACAAGAATTCTACAATATTATACAACAAAAAGATTAAAGAAGGCAACTTTGATTGAAAGAGAGAGTGTTTTACAAAAACCTAGTAGATGAATGCTTCTACTACTAGATAATTGCAACAAATAAAATAAAACACATGTTCTCCTGAATTGTTGGTGAAGAGGGGAAGCTCCTTGCTCCAAGCTTAGTGGCTCGTAGGCTTGAAAAGGGCTCCTCCTTCTCCTTCCTTGAGATGCTCCTCCAAGGTAGAAGCTACCACCTTCAATGATCTCCTTCAAGGGTGGGCGTGCACCACCCTTGCTCCTCCTTGCCTGGCCGTCCTCCTAGTGGGGGAGTGCTCCTCCTCCTTGGCGTGGCATAAGGGAGAAGAAAAAGGGAAAGAAGGCACCAAGGGGGCAGGTAGGATGCCCCCTTAATCTTCTTTTCTTCTTCTTCTTCCTTGGCCTTGAATTATGGTGGGTATATGGTAGAATAAACTAATGGAGGATGGGAATTATGTGGTGGTAGGGTAGGATATTTATAAGATGGGAAGGGGGTGGTTATGGTTTTTTTTGGAGGGAAATGAAGGGGTGCTTGGATATTTTTGGAGGGAAAAATGGGAGGGAAATGAAGAGGTGCCTTGGTTTTCCTTCCAAAAATACCTTCTAGAAGGCATTGATTTTGGAGGGAAAAAATGGAGGGTGGAGATGGGTTTTGATGGTGGATGTAGGGTGGTGATGGAAGGGATAGTTGGCACCAAAATAAAGTAGGAGTAGGTGGTCTTTTTGTTGGAGCTTAGGTAGTAGGGTAGAAGGTTTTGGTGCCATGGAGGTGGACTAGCTAAGCTAAGCTAGCTTAGCTATCATAGCTAGTAGGGAGTAGGGTTGGAGGCATTTGAAGCTAGGGTTTTGAGGGAGAAGAGCTGGAGGTAGTCATCTTGAGTTGCACTGGAGCTGGTGGCTGCTGAAGAGAGTTGCAAGGAGCTACCTCAGCTGGCTTAGCTTGTTAGTTCTTTTCTAGATGCTAAGCCAAGCTAAAGCAAGCTGGCTTCTACTGAAAGGAGCTGAGGTGAGCTGGGTCTGATGCTCCTGGGGAGGACCTAACTAGTTGAGGTAGCTAAGGTAGCTTAGCTCAACCAAGTTGAGCTAAGCTGAGTCCCCGGGAGCTGGACTTGAGCTTCCTGAGCTAAGATGAAGTCATCTTCGCTGGCTGGAGTTGAGTGGTGTTGGATGTAGCAGGTCTTGAGCTGAGGTGAACTCCAGTCAACTCAGCTGAGATGAGATAGATTCAGCTAAGTTGAGTTGGATCTGAGCTGACCTGAGCTAGGGTGAGCTAAGATGAGCTCTCTTGAGCTGCCATTCAGCTGAGATGAGCTGAATGGAGCTAGGATGAGCTAACCCTAGTTCAAGTGAGCTGGAATCCAACTATGGTGAGCTGGATTAAGCTGAGTTCCAGCTAGTTTAAGCTTTTTCTTCACCAATTGCCTTCTTGAGTGCTAGGGTTTTGGAGTTCTGACAATCTGTATATCCCTAACACTCACAAAAACACATTAAAAAGATAATAAAAAGTGCAATGCATGCCTAACCTAATTGATGCCTAAATGCAGCCCAGAAATCGTTTGCGGAGCAAAATTCTAAAAGCTAGGTTTGTTTTAATGCATAAGAATGATGATAAACTGGCATTTATCATTATCTTGAAATGTTGATCGCCAAGGCCTGAATTTAGCTACAGAATGCCAGGGCGGCACTATCTCGAAGTGTCGAAAGGTAGGGTTATGGGGGTTGCTATGGGAAGTACTATCTTGAAGCATTGATTGCCAGGGACCCTGTGAGGATTGATGGTGGGGACTAGGAATCCGATACAAATCGTGTTTTCGAGCCAATCCGAAGCTAGAAATAAAGAAAAGAAAAAGAGAGAGAAAGCTCTCTAAAAATGCAAAAAATTCTTCTATCCCTCTTTCTTACAAAAATGCACTGTGAACTGAACTTGGACTAACCATTTACAAGCATGGGTGCTTTAACCGCTGGGTTCAACGAACCTTCGGATAGTTTCTATGGGCCTTAGAAACCTTTACGCCAGACTGAGGCTAGTGCTGGTCAGGCCTGGATCTTGGTTAGTACTTGAGTACCTCTAGGTCTATTATTAGCATTCTGGCTTAATTTCTAAAATGAAGAATAAATCAAGACTTTGAGCATCAAAGGCATGGTTTAGAATTCAACTTCATTTCATAAGATTTTGCTAAGGGACTAGTAAAAGTTAGGTATAGGGGTATGATGATAATGTCATCATCAGCCATATTTAGCTTTATTTAGTCATAATCCTTTGATAAATGATCCTACATAATCGTCAAAGAGCCGTAATTCATTACATGTCCTTTCTGAGAGATTAACAATAAAATAGGGGTAAAACTGTAGTTTTAACAGAATAACCTAAATGCAGAGCAATCACGTGGTTTCTTAGGGGTTAATTAAAGGTCAAATGGTTATAAATGTCTAATAAGTGGGTTTATGGAGATAGAAATGAGTTTTCGCAGGTTTCGAGAATTAATGGACATCTGAAACCATAAAAATAGACCCACTTAATTAACTGAGGTTCTGGTCAGGATAAAATTTATCTAAACCTCATAAAAATCATAGAAAAATATTTCCTAAGGTTTGGTACCTTTTATTTGACCATTGGAACCCATTTGACTTAAAATGGAGTCTCAGATAGATAGTTGCCCTAATTTAGATTTCTACGTAAATTATCCAGTCAAACTTGGTCAAAACTAAAATCCTACTTCACCATCAGATTTCTTGGGTCTAAATTAAGTTTGTACCAAAATTTTGGCCCAATCAGAGATCATCTTCACCTAGTTTACATTTTGGTCCAGTCAGACTCTTTCTCTCTCACTTAAACCCCTAGCTTTTGATATCTATTGTAGGGACCCCCCTAACTTTGTCATTTCCTTCACATCTAGGTCCTTGATTGCCATTAGGAATAGCTGCACCTCACTAGTGAGATTCGAGCGAGATTTTCTCGCTCGTTTCTCAATCAATAAATCTCAAACTTGAACTAGAGATTCCTTGAGGAATTTTCTTCCAAATAGAATTGACCATGATTCCTAACTCTTTCCCAATCTCTCATGCAAATGCATGGGAGATGTTGGTATCCTACATGGCGTAAGCCCCAAGCTTGGAAGGACCTCCTATGGCTTATAAAAGGCCTCCTGATGCAAACCTTACTTAGCTTAGTTTTGGACCAGATTCCACCTTCTTCCCCTCTCTCTGGCTAAACTCTCCTCAAGCTCCGGCGAGCTCCTCCATCCTCTTTCTTCGTCGGCCGCCACAGACCATAGTTGGCCGATTTATCTTCGTCAAGCTCTTCCACCACTCGCAATACTAACGAGGGTCTTCTTCCACATCTTCCTCGCCATTTCTCTCCCATCAGAGCTTCACCTTCCATGGCGTTGGCCATACCACAACCAATGCCATCCTCCCCTTTCGTCCAATTAGATTAGGTAGGTTAGTTCCCTTAGATCCTTAGGTTAGTTTTCACTATTCAAAACCTAAAAACAAACCCTCGACGCATCTGCACACCATCTTCGTCCTCACCTTCGACTAGTTCGCCCCACCTCCACAACCCACCAAATAACTCGCCAACACCCCCTACACCTCTGCCACATCACCATGACCAAAACCCCTCTCTTACCTTACCATTCCATCCACCCAAATTATCCACCGAACAACCCAACCTTCACGCTTCATTTCCGTCATCGACCAACCGCCACTCACCTCCACACACCACGAAACCACCACCACAACATCCGCCATCTCTCGGCGATCCCCTTGAGATATTCTAATGTGGCCGTGAGGCCTTATTATTGTTTTCAGGCCTTTCATCGGAGCTCCGCCACCGTCGCCATCACTGCCTTCATTCTTCAAGCTCCAGGTCAAGCGAACTCTAGGCGCCACCTCCAGGTGGTGCAGAGTCAACACCTCCAGACTCCCAGGTCCTCACTTGGGAGAAAGAGGTGCAGCTGTGAATCCAATTCGTGAAGACACTCTCAGCAGCTACGCCAATTGGAGAGGCTTCATGTATAGGCGCACGCAAGAAGAGGCCTGTGGGAAGATAGTCCCACATCGGTGGGAGATAAGCCACCGAAGCCACATAAGTTGATTTTGTCTCTGTGGTTATTTCCTTGAACACATGGGGTGAGGTCCCTCACACCCGTACATACCCGACTCGACTAGCCTCTCACTCCTCGACTACGACCTCACGCCCACAGCCCTGGACCCAGTTACGTGACCCGAATACCCGATCAACCTGACTATTTGAGAAAGAGAAGAGGAGGAAAGATAGAGAGAGAGTGGGGGAGAGGTGGGTTTTGCTCCTTGGTGTAGCAGTGCAACACTTAGTCACTGGGAAGGAAAGAAAAGCCAAGGAAGAAGAAAAGCGAAGGCTTGCAGAGGAAAGGAAAAAAAAGAAGGGGTCATGCAGTTGTGCCCCTTTGAAGCTGAAGAGGAAAGGCAGAAGAAGAGAAGAAGAAGCTAAGAAGAAGAAGAATAGCAAAGAAGAAGTCTCTCTAAGTACTGTAGCAAGTGACAATTAAGTCTGCTGATTCTCAAATCAGACATCTGATTACTATTCATTTATTTAACATGATTGAGTAGTTGATATATATGTGCTTAGACTAATAATTGGTGATCTAAATCACTATTATTTTGTCTTAGACATCTTTTTGCCTCATTAAACTCTTGAAATACTTATGTTATTCATTGAACATCTAATGTGACAGTTTAACATTCATTGAATATCATTATTCTTGGATTATTTCTGTGTTCATTTATATTTTAATTGAGATTAGTGTGTGAATTCCTATTTACTCCCTGTGTTCGACCTCGAACTTTATTTCTAGATATTCGAGTTATAAATTTTATTTGTTGACAAGCGATTTCGACTATACTATAATGCAACAATTTTAAAACATCGATTTTGCCCTGTCAACAATCATAAATCAATCGAGCAGTGGCAGATCGCCGCAGAGGTAGACAAATTATTGGAAGTAGGTTTCATCGAGCAGTTCATCTACCTGGATTGGCTACCAATATTGTGATGGTCAGGAAGTCAAACGGAATGTGGAGGATGTGCGTGGACTTTATGAATGAGAATGACACTTTCCTGAAGGATGAATTCCCCTTGCCGAAGATCGATGCCCTCATAGATTAGTGTAGCGGACAGTCCAACATGTCTTTCCTCAATGCTTATAGTGGTTATCACTAGATAAGTTTAACTCTGGCCGACCGACTCCATACATCATTTGTAACTGATAGTAGCTCTGGCCGACCTGGAACTACTTATCAGTGTCTTGTAAATCTGTTGTTTGCCCATTTAATCAGAAAGTTATTTGAAGTGTATATCGATGACATGATTGTCAAAGGGTTAAACTTCTTCCAAAACTTGGGGAATTTAACCCAGGTATTTCAAGTTTTGAGAGACACCTGGCTATGCCTAAATCCTGAGAAGTGTCCATTTGACATAGCTTTAGGAAAATTGCCAGGCTTCATGGTCTCTAATCAAGGTAAAGAGGCAAATCTTGACAAAATCTAGGCGATTATGGCCTTAACTCCCCCGACAAACCTAAAGGGAATACAGTCGTTGGTCGGTAAGATCATGGCTATAGGCTGATTCTTATCCTGATGACAAATGTTTCCCCTTTTTTTGAATGCATCTAAAAAGGAACGAGATATTCACTCACGCATTGACTCCCTAGTACCAGCAGGCCCTTGAAGAAGTCAAGAAGTCCCTTCAAGAGCCTCTTGTCCTCGCTGACCCCAGGGGTGGGGAAACCTTGCTCCTCTACCTGGCGGTCTTAATGATGGCGATCAGTGTCATCTTGCTATGTGAATGAGACATGGTGCAGCAGTCGGTGTACTTTGTGAGCAAAACTTACCAGGGGGCAGAAGCAAAGTACACTGTGATTGAAAAATTAGGCCTCTCCTTGGTGATGTCTGCCAGAAAACTTCGCCCATGCTTCCAGGTCCACACAATAATTGTACTCACAGATTACCCCTTGTGTCAAATGCTTTACAAGCCAACCGGGTCAACCAGACAGATGAAGTGGGCCATGGAGTTGGCAGAGTTCGATGTAAAGTATCAACCACGGTAGTCCATTAGGGGCCAAGTCCTGCCGGAATTCATAGATCCCGATCTTCCCACCACTCTACCATGGACATAATTTGTTGACGGGTCCTCCATGGTGGCAAGGGTGATGGGGTGTGACTCATCATAGCTAAAATGCCCAAGTTAAGCTAGAAACTAGGTTAAATACTATGTAATTAACACAATAAAAGGGTTAAGTATGAGAAATAACAGAAATGACCTAAAATAACAAATTTGTGTTAAAAACGTACAATTAGGTCACAAAATGCAATATTCTATTTAAAAATGTAATTTAATGATCTAATTGCAAATTGAACATAACTTTAGGTTTAAAAGTTCAAATTGAAAGTAAAATCATATTTTTAAATGTTCAATTAAGTCCCAATGAAAATCTTGTAACATTTGAACATCATTAGGACCTTGCGTCATTGACATTACATATAGGTCCTTTACTCTTTACATTTTATGCATACAAAACTTTCCAGGGACCTATTTGCAAGACCTGAGGACTGCGCTGCCATCCTTCTTCTCACTTATGGGGCTCTACATAATTTTTCTACCGCTTCACCTTGTGAGGGTCTACATGCAAAAATCCCAACTCACCTGCGGGTGCACTCTCCACTGTAGTGCGAAGAATACGCGCCACCACCACCGTTGATCGTTTGCACCTCAGATCTTACGGTCGATCTTGATCCATTTTTCACACGCCTTCACGTGTGGCATCACCCCCCATCCCAGATCTCATCTGACAGTGGGAGATCAATTTGAACATTCCTGCGACCCTCTCAAGCCCAACCCACCGCCTATACCTTAATCACTTAATTTCACCATTTCAGTGACTAGATCACTGCATCAGCCTACTTAAGAACCTACCTGAGCTCCTCGTGCATGCATAACTCCCTACCTACATCTCTCAAGTTGAGCCTTCGTCCTCTCCAGTTCCCTCTACCGATACCCCTGTTTCGCCACCTATGCAGTGTGAATTCCACCTCCTGTGATCTCTCCTTGTCGCTAAGGACTTTGTAGCACCTGAGGGAAACCTAGAACTCCACTAGCAAGTTTTCCTCCCGCTGGAGAACCTTCTTCCTTTCCTCCTCAACCGTCGACTTTGGATCCACAGGTCCCATTCTTTTGTTAGATTAGGTTTTTGATGCTTTCTAGGTTAGTATAGTATCTATTAATGTAGCTTAGATCATTAGATGTAGTTTAGATGCCAAATTGCATGATGAATGAGTTTAGATTAGAATAGTTAGCTTAGGAGTAATCATGCTCTCTCTGTGCAACCCAGATAAGAGAGGTATTTTCACCTCATTTCGCATGATTCACACAGCTCCCCCACCACTCCATATCACTGTTGCAGTCTTCCCTCGATAATTTCCTTCATGATTCACCCATCTATCATGCCATTAGTAGATCTAGAGTTTCTAGCTCTTAGATCTTAAAAGAGTGATCTTCGTTTTCATTGAAAACTTTAACATAAAATGATGTGTTGTTGTATTTAATCGCATTGTAGAAAATCGCCTTTCAAAATATTTTAATTTTCAGAATCTAACCATGAATAGTTAGGTCGTCTCCACAGGGAAGAATTAACCTATCAAAAATGAGTAATGATGCATCAAGTAATTGAGAATATCAACGGATGTGCATGCTAATTAGTGTTCTCATTTCCAGCATAAATTCTCAATTTAGATAATTAACCAAGAATCTGAGGGTGCACATGCAAAATCACCACCATGGAAATACCAGAATTGCTATCTTAATACTGACAAGCATCATCAAATTTACCTAAATCAGAATTCGTTCCCCATAACAAAGATACATGTTAGCTTAGTCATGAGATGAATATAATGTGAGTGCATGCAATTCAATTTGAATTGAGGCTCATTCATGCAATTCTACCACAATATAATAATAAGATAAATAAGTGAATAGTATCTATGGCAATGGCATACCCTGTAAATTTTAATAGGAGGAAAACAGGGGAATTTCCTTCTCTCTTGTGCGTGCACGTGGAGTGGTGATCATCGGCCGGCTGGAGTTCGGTGGAGGTGAGTCGGAGGCTAGGCATCGTAACGGAGGTGGCATGGCGGCCAGAGGTGGACGATGGTGGCCGGATGGTGAAGGTGCATCGCCAGTTTTGGGTTCTGCCGCATGGTTGTATGTGCAGCCTGTGGCGTGGCCTGCAGCTGCACGCTCGCGAGCAGGTGCATTGAGTCACTGCGTGGTCTGAGGCATGGCCTGAGGTGCGAGGTGTGCTGCGTGCAAGGGCTAAGGCGTGGCTGCGGCAGTGGGTTCCTCTCTTCGTTGCAGCAGTGGAAGAACGAGGCAGACGAAGAAGACGAGAAGTGTGGTCTGCAGTGCATGTCCTTGTGCGCTGTTAGAATGCTGCGCGGCGTGCGCTTGGAGGCAGTGGCACGTGTGGCTGCTAGCCGCGTGAGGACGCTGGTGTGCTGCGCGTGGTGAGGCTTTGGTGCAGCACGTGCAGGGTGCACTGGAGAGGATGCTTGGTGCGGGCTGGCGTGTGGTGCGGTGCCTGCGAGCATGTGGTGTAGTGCCTACGGGTGCTTGGTGCAGCACCTGCAGGTGGTGGTGAGGGCTGGTGCAGCACCTGTAGGGCTTACGGGTGCGGGTAGGTGATGGCGCGCGTCTGCAGGCAGTGGAACTTGGTGCGGCTGTGGCAGTGCGGTGAAGGAAGGAAGGAGCCGGTGTGGCTGCTTGGTTCCACAGTGCCCGCCCTCTCCACGGTGGGGAAGGTGGAGAAGAAGGGATATCCCCTTAGGGGGAAAGAAGGTGAAGACTCTGCTCTCTCCCAGAACCTCTTTTTATCTCCTCTCCCGCGTGAGTTAAGGGATTTTCAAAATCCCTTACTAAACATGGCCGGTGCTTGTTGGGTTCTGTTGAAAAAGGACGTCCGTAGGTGGAGATATTTGTGGGGGGAAAAATATCTTTCCACCCCCTGTTCTTTTCCACAATTGATCATCCTCCCTCTTCTTCCCGATTATTAGCTTGATGGAGTAGATTAATTGGAGATGATGAGTGCGCTGTTACGGGACCTACATGAAATATAACTACATAATAAGCAATAGAAGAAATGTAAACTTAAATAATGACACATGCAATCATTTAATGACCAAATGTGATTATTAACAAACATACAATGTTAGAATTGAATTACTTAGGCGTAACAATAGTCCATTAAAATGGACTCATCAAATACCCCCATGCCTAAGATTTGCTAGTCCTTAGCAAAAATGAAAAATAATAAAAGTAATCAGAAGGTTTCTTCTTTTCTTATTTCAAAACTTTAGAGATCTAGACAAATGTGACGTGATAATAGCTTAGGTAACAGATCCAAGTGAAAAAGCCAATTCTCATTGGGAGTTCGTACTTCACCCTTGGTAAATATTTCTGTCGGGATAGGCAACTACTTCCCTCAGGGATAAGTAGAAGATAATATGTAATTTGACCCCAGCTTTTGGCTTAGGTAGGAGATATCGAGTTGACTGGATTTGTATTTGGTGGCACACACTCATCTGGTGCTACATGTAATCTAGTACTACAGACTCTAGATCTCTAGACTATTAGACAAGTCAACTCGGAGAGAGGCTAAACAATTGTACTCTCTTGATGTTCCTTGGCACTCACTCTTTTCTTTCTTTTCCTTCTGAGAACCCAAATCTTGCCAGATTTAGTAAGTGTACTCACTGTTTGGTGGCCTCACCTAGCATCCACACTTCAATTAAAGTCCTAATAACTCTATAACTAAGTCAGAGTCCTTAGCCAGTATTCAGGCGATCAGAAATACTGAAAGGTAGGTATGGGTCATATTTGGTGGAACGCGATAAGTATTTTTGTTGCTTCAGAAACAATGTTACAATGATAAAATATAACCTTGGACTCTTTTCTTTTTCTTTTCTCTCTTTCTTTTCTTCTTCTTCTTTTCTTTTCTCTCTTTTTTTTAATCGTTTCTTCTTCTCTTTTTCCTTTTTCTTTCTTTATCAATCAACATAACACAATACAGACTTTTATTTATGAGACATTATTAGGAATGATGATGGTCAAGGGGATATTGTGTGGCTTATTTGGTGGAAGCGCCTATTCTCGGCACCGGGAAGGAATGGATAGGACAGAAGTATTTCTGACCTTTGACACTATTACCCTCTTTCAGCCGAGGTCTCTATGAAGGACGGTCATAATCATCCACCATAGTCATAGCTTTATTAAGACTCAATCTTTGTGTATCTGCCTGGTTTGGTGACTCTCAGGAATTCACACAAAGTACGCACATAGGAACAAAGAGCGAAAACTACGCCTAACTCTGAAGTATCATCATTTAATTATCCAAAACTTAAGAGTCCTTGCACTAGACTTAGTGCACCAGTAATCTCTCTACTTTCTTCTCACAAATATGAGGTGGATCTACTAGAAGATAGTATGCCTAACTCCCTATTAACTGTCCAAGGGTTCAGTAGACTACAAGTGCTTATTGGTTTTCTTCAAAGATCCATTACTCAGTCTACGTGCACGTGAAGTAAATGTACTGGATTCTAAACTTAAGAAGTAATTCAAGAAGAAAAACCTCCAATGACAAAGAAATTTTTCTAGGGATTAACCCATTCAGCTCAAGAAAAGAGAAATTTTTTTTATATGCTAACCTAAATGCATGAATACTTCCTAAAATGTAAAATGCACCCCCCATGCCTAAATCCTACAATGTCCTCATTGTAAAATTAAAACAGGAGGAGAAAGGAAAGAAATCACCTGACAACGGTGTTATTCAGAACGCTGGGTTGCCTCCCAACAAGCACTGCATTTTTTGTCAGCAGCTAGACTTATAAGGAATCTGTAAGTTTGATTCCAAACAGAAAAAGTGAGGCTCTAAAAATATGCGTAACAGCGCGGGCCTAGAAAATAGGTAGCCATGGATGTTGGCGTGCTGATGATGCAACATAATCCTAAATTCTTACCAGAAGATATGAAAGCAGAAAATCTCATTGCCTACCTGGGGAGGTCTAGGAATATGAAAAGAGACCTCCCGAAATGGAATAAGTGGAGGATAACAAGGATCCTCCAGAGCAGGATGGGTTTTAAAAGATATAAACATTATCAGTTCAAACCCTTGAATGGAGAGACTAAAAGTACAAGCATCAATCCACACTCGCCATTCTACCCGAGGATGTACTGGCTTGATATGTTCTCCAGAAAGAATGTAAATGAGCAGAGATCTGAGCCAAGGATTAGGTAAGGAATCTACTGGTTGCTTGAGTGATTAGGTGGTAATTATTAAGTCCAAAGAGGGATTAGGCTGTTTAGGTTCCATTCCCAATAAGAATTCGTATTTCACATCCTTACCTAGCTTCATTATTTTGTGAATCTCCAACTGCTCCTCTACAATAGATGAGTCATGAATAGAATTCAATATCTCATTAGTAGACTCATGAACAACATGCTTAGACGACAGTTGGGTTTCTTGGGAAGTAGCGAGATCAGAATTATCAGCAAATCCATCCCTGGGTTCTTTCTTGTCAATTACATCCTTTCTGGGGACTTTGTGTGCTACTTCATTATCCTTAATATCTTTAGGAGGATTATCATCTTTAATGTTATGGAGAAAGCCTATATCATTGAATTCGTTGTTCTTCTCGGCGTATAAATCCTCAATTGATGTATATTGTCCTCGAGAGTCTCCCTTAGGCTTCTCACTATTGTGTTTGCCTTCCTCCAATATCAACTCCTGATTTTGCGGAGGATGATTCTCAAAATCGAAAGAAGGGAGGAATCTGGATTTCACCAGATTATTTATATCCTTAGGGGGCAAGTCCTCAAGTAACAAATAATCCTCCTGTGATTCACTCTAGATTTTCAGTCCGGGTTCCTCCATTGGGTCATCCTCGTCCTCTGAAATAGACTCTTTATATCCCTGAGACCAAAATTAATCTAATTCATCCTCCATTCTCTTAGGGTCACCTTCATTGGGTGCATTTAAATCCTGAGGATGCTAAATGGTAGGTGTTGATTCCCTAAGTGGAGGGTCAGGAGTAGGCTCACTAAGGGTAGAATGGGATTCCACCAGATAATCAATAGGGGAGGTGATAGGAACAATACAACCTTGACCCGGGTTAGTAGAGGTAAGGAAAATACTATCATTGGGGTCAAGGTCCTCAAGAGGTACCATCTTCCCTTGCTTTTGACTCCAATATAGCTCGGGTGGATAATCACTATGATCATTTTCCTCTAGTGGCCATGTCTCATTGGGAGAGTCTAAGTGATAGCTACATAAAACTGGATCCCTATTGCCATTGGTTTCCTTAGAATTATTTTCATGATCATGGTCGTATGGGTAGGGATTAGAATTACTGGGAAGCACGTAGCTAAGCTGTCTTATTTCTTCGTTTAACTGTTGACTATTCCTCAGCATCTCTCCCATGGATTCCATCATTTGCTTTTGCTGTTTTTGCATTTCTATCATAAAAGAGGAGATGCTACTATTATCAAGTTGGGGAGGATAGTCAATTTCAGGCTCTGGTTGCCTAGGGTTATCGGTCCAACCTTGATATGAAAAATCAAGAAGGGTGGGAGGGTTGGGTGTTTGCATAGAAGTAGGGATTCCAGGGTTGGAAAATCCCACTCCTAGGCTCTGCTTAAAAGTGGGAGTTATCAGGCTAGTACTCCCAGGATAAGAATATGAATGATCCCATGAATTATCAATGTACCCATTAAAGGATGGATACGCTCGGGGCATGGGATCCTGGTTAAAAGATGGGAAGTATTGACTCTGATAATCTAAATGATAGGAATAAGGGTGATCCATTTCTTTAAGCCAAACAGTTTTAACTCTCTTAGGATTTAGAAGAATTCAGAACACAAATAGAAACTTCCTAGAGAGTTCTACTGTCAAAGCAAATGCAAATTCAGTGGGATCTGTTTTTAGTAGATTGTAGGTCTTAGAATTAAATGTTCAGTTGGTGGCCAAACAAGTTTTGTACAAATTACGCTTCCTAGGCCAACCTTCGTTGGTGCCTATAACCTACTTGCAAGGGATGGAAGTCTCGAATCGAGCCCACACACGAGGAACCAAAGTAACTTGGTGGATAGGCTTGTTGATTTCCGACTAAATTCTCTTGTGGTGCAAAAGAGGAGAGGTAGAAATTTATCTAGTGGTCTTATGTGTGAGGTGCACAGTGTCTCAGGTGTGCAATCATACGATCGTGTTTTGAGTTTTTAAAATTTTGCAAACAAGATCCTTTTGCACACAATTTTAAGTTACAGATTTTAAGGTCCAACATCTTAGAAATCCCAATTTTTAAAGTGACCACTGAATTAATTAGATTCAAGCACTTTAGTGGTCTTAGACTTAGGTTCAATGCAGATGCATGACAGGTAATTGATGCTCAAGAGAAGACGTACCTTACTCCAGCTTTCTTCGTGCAAGAATGTATGCAATACAGTAAAAATAAACTAGATGCTGTTCATTCAGTCCTAGATGGTTGTCCTATAGATATGCAGCTTCTAGCAAGCAGTTCGAATATATATATATTTTAATAATAATAATAAGCAAACAAACATAATCTAACTAACTAATCGACATGTAGTTCAAATAATTCAAATAATCCTATAATCTAAATAAATGGGAACACGCTCCCGAAAATATGCTCCCGCATACAAGAGAGATAAGAAATAAAGAAACACTGGGAACATGTTCCCAAAAATACCCGACAAGGGTCCAAAAGACAGAAATTAAACTATAATGTCTATCTAAACTAAATCTAAACTAAGCTCTAATGACTAAATTAGAAACAGGCTTCTCCGCAAGCCTATGTGCGTGGGATCCAAGCTCACGTGTTCCTGTTGTTGGCCTCCAGGTGGCGTCAAGGTCCACCAAAAAGATCATCTCTGTCGTGCGTGCTCGTCGCGTTCGTTGTTCGATTCGTGCATACAAGGAGAACCAATGTCAATAATTCAGAAAAGCTTTTAAAATAGCATGAAAATAATATAAAATTCCTGAAAAATTAATAGGCGTGTTTCCTCCCCGACAACGGCGTCATTTGAAAGAGCGATCTTCGTTTTCGTTGAAAACTTTAACATAAAATGATGTGTCATTGTATTTAATCGAGTGGTAGAAAATCGCCTTTCAAAACATTTTTATTTTCAGAATCTAACCATCAATAGTTAGGTCGTCTCCACAGGGAGGAATTAACCTATCAAAAATGAGTAATGATGCATCAAGTAATCAGGAATATCAACGAATGTGCATGCTAATTAGTGTTCTCATTTCTAGCATAAATTCTCAGTTTAGATAATTAACCGAGAATCTGAGGGTTTACATGCAAAATCACCACCATGGAAATACCAGAATTGCTATCTTAATACTGACAAGCGTCATCAAATTTAACTAAATCAGAATTCGTTCCCCATAACAAAGATACGTGTTAGATTAGTCATGAGATGAATATAATGTGAGTGCATGCAATTCAATTAGAATTGAGGGTCATTCATGCAATTCTACCGTAATATAATAATAAGATAAATGAGTCAATAGTTTCTATGACAATGGCATACCTTGCAATTTTTAATAGGGGGAAAACAGGGAAATCTCCTCTCTTGTGCGTGCGCGTGGAGCCGTGATCATCGGCCAGCTGGAGTTTGGTGGAGGTGCGTTGGAGGCCAGGCGTCGTAACGGAGGTGGCGTGGCGGCTAGACGGTGGAGGTGTGTTGTCGGTGTTGGGTTCTGCCGCACAGTTGTGCGTGCAGCCTGTAGCTGCACGCTCGCGCGTGGGTGCATTGAGGCACTGCGCGGTCTAAGGCGTGGCCTGAGTTGCGAGGTGTGCTGCGTAAAAGGGCATGGGCGCGGCTGCGGCAATGGGTTCCTCTCTTCGTTGTAGCAGTGGAAGAACGAGGCAGACGAAGAAGACGAGAAGCACGGTCTGCAGTGTGTGTCCTTGCGCGCTGTTAGAAAGCTGCACGGTGCGCACTTGGAGGCGGTGGCGCGTGTGGCTGCTAGTCACGTGAGGACGCTGGTGTGCTGTGCGCGGTGAGGCTTTGGTGCAGCACTTGCAGGGCGCGCTAGAGAGGGCTCTTGGTGCGGGCTAGCATGTGGTGTGGTGCCTGCAGACGTGTGGTGCGGCGCCTGCGGGCGCTTGGTGCAGCGCCTGCAGGCGGTGGCGAGGGCTGGTGCAGCACCTGCAGGGCTTGCAGGTGCGGGCAGGTGATGGTGCTCGTCTGTAGGCGATGGAAGTTGGTGCGGCTGTGGCAGTGCGGTGAAGGAAGGAAGGTGCTGGTGTGGCTACTTGGTTCCATAGTGCCTGCCCTCTCCACTATGGGGAAGGTAGAGAAGAAGGGATATCCCCTCAGGGGGAAAGAAGGTGAAGACTCCGCTCTCTCCTAGAACCTCTTTTTATCTCCTCTCCCACGCGAGTTAAGGGATTTTCAAAATCCCTTACTAAACATGGCCGACGCTTGTTGGGTTCTGTTGAAGGAGGACGGTCGTAGGTGGAGATATTTGTGGGGGGGAAATATCTTTCCATCCCCTGTTCTTTTCCACAATTGATCCTCCTCCCTCTTCTTCCCGATTATTACCCTGATGGAGTAGATTAATTGGAAAATATGAGTGCACTGTTGCGGGACCTGCATGAAATATAATTACATAATAAGCAATAGAAGAAATGTAAACTTAAATAATGACACATGCAATCATTTAATGACCAAATGTGATTATTAACAAACATATAATATTAGAATTGAATTACTTAGGCGTAACAATAGTCCATTAAAATGGACTCATCAAATCTGCTATAGATGCCAATTTCATTTAAGGGTCATATCATCCATTCCATGAATTCACCAATGACCCTATGCTGATTTGAAATGATCTGAATTGTTGATTTCTCAGATGTGATTTTGATTTGGTGATGATGTGAATTTTTGGTTCTTTATCGCTAATTAGAACCAAGGAAAATCAATTTTATTGGTCTGAGATTCTAACAAGGATTCAAATCTCAATTGGATGAGATTTAGATTTTGATTTAAAGGATTTCATGCATGATTCTAGGTTTTGATTCAGATTGAGAGAAATGAAGGTTTGGGATGAGATACTAGTTGATTTCAATGTCTAATTTAATTCATTTCTTCATGCTGTCTATGGCATAAGAAGGGGATTAGATTAGAGTACATTCTATCTCTTAGCCTCAATCTGATTTTGAATGCTTCTAAATTGGATTTAAATGCTTTTGTAATCCTAATTTAACCCACATCTTACACTGTCTATAGTGTAAGATGAGGATCATAATAGGATTGCAAGGATTAATAGGAGTTGAAACTGTTTTCTCTTGGATTTCAGAAGTTCTAGAGCATATCTTGAAGTGAAGTTTTCATGAGGATTTAACTGTTTATCTTAGATCTGGAATGCATTTTACATTCCAAGTCTAAGATAAAATCTGGAATTTAGGATGTTTATTGGTGGTTTTGACGCATGAATATGATTCTTAAGATGAGTTTCAAAACAATTAGTTTTCTATTTGATTGTGCTCATGCTCATGAGTGTTTTGAATCTCCCATTCCAACATATCAAAGGTTGCATAGCAGCTACATTCATTGCTGTCATTTCTATTTTCAAGAGATTGGAGGGTTTGAGGTGTGTTTGTGGTGAATGATTTTGGGTTTGAATTGCCTGATCTGAAATGGCAGCAGCGGTTGAATTCAATTGCTGTCAGTTACACCACTGTTTTAATGAGAATTGAGTTGGGGTTTTGTAAATTAAATGGATCTGACCTATGGCTAATGTTAGATTAGTAAGGTGCAAGCATTAATGTACTAGAATTAGCATTTGCTTTGATTAGAATTGCTTGTAACTAATGTTCAATTCCTTTGTCAGCTATTTGAAATTGTGCCTAATTGTCCAATCTGATTTATTAATGAAATTTAATGTGAAAATCTTGTTTAATGCTTCATACACCTTTTATATTGTATGCTGGACATGGTTGAATGTTTAAATACTCTTTCTAACTCCTAGACTAAAGTCTAAGGCCTTAGGTTCATTTAGAAACATTTATTAAGGCCTAGACTTAAGTTAAGTTTGTAAATAAATAAAATATATTAAAAAAATAATAGAAAAATAAAATAAACATGTCTTGAGTAAGATCAAATATTTTTCTAAGTGTATGCCAAGTTTCAAAGTAATCTGAACCCCCGACTTGGTAGAACATACCGACCGACGGTTTAGTCTACTTTGAAATTTAATAAAGAATCAAAGTTAAAAATAACAAAAAGAGACTTCTTTTATCTCACCCATTTCTCTCTCACCTCTTACCTTTATCATACATATAAAAATTATAAAAATTAGAAAAATCCCAAAAATATCCAAAAATACCTTGTATAATGTGTATCTACTTGTAAATATAATTTAAAACTAAGCTATATGTATATAGTGTACATTATTTAAATAATGTGTATAAATAACTTATATATATATTCTATATATTAAATTAAGTATTTAGAATGATTTATTGTATATATAATGTTATTGTATAATTATATATTAATTTATATAAACTAAATGTATATTATCTTAAGTAATTATACAAACCTATATATACGTACATAATTATATCTAATACTATACATACGTACTTAACTAAGTAATATATACTGTGCAATACCTGAAAATTAATTTAATTAAGTAATTACAATAGGTAATTAAGTTATTAGTTTAATTAAGTAATTTATTAACTTAAAATAAAATAAATTAGTAAGTTAAGTTAAAACTGAAGTAATTTATAATATATACTTGTATAGTGTTATGTTAAGTATTTTTAACCTATTTATATGGTATTTGAACTATACTACAGTATTTATAAATTTTTTATGTACATAATTATCTAAAACATGTATTTAAATGTAAATAAATTAAAATAAAGTCTATAGAATAAATTAAAAATGTATAATAAATACTTTATTATGTCACTTAACTCTGTAATAAGTCAATTGCATGATTAATTATCTAATTTATACTTTAATTAATAGATTAACCTTTAATTTAACATGTATAAACCATTAACTTTAACTAATTTTTATATATAATTAACTAAGTTATAATTTTAAATTAATTGTACAATTACATATCCCTATGTAAGGGCTTTATAATGATATAATTTAATCATAATTTGAACCTTAATTGGGCCAATCAAAGGCCAAAATCAGCCAATCAGAATCGGCATAGTACGCCGTTCAATGCATATTTCTCCTGCTCGAAGTGCCACATTGATGGCAACGAACCCCCCACAGCGGTATAAAATGTTTTTGCGCCAACGATAACGTAGTCGTCAGCGCTCGGTGCACCTCCTCTCCATTACCCCTTTCCTCTGATTTGATTTGGCTTGATATACGAATGAATGTTTGAATGTGGTGGGCCGGGGGCCACGTACTGTAACTGGGTCTATATTGGGCCTGTCATGGGCTTGTAACCGGATAAAAATGTATGATAAATAAACTAGGGCCGGCCTCTTAGTAGTGGTCTGGTCTCACCTCTTCGAGGTGCTGTGTATCCTACGAAAAAGGGTCGGCCTAGTTGATAACTCTACATTTGGTGGCGATAATTTTGTTAATCAGGGTTTATCTTGAGGATAACATGCACAAATAACACATCATAAATGGGCATGGAAGCATTATGTGCATTGTAGATTGAGATTGCTTATAAATCAGTGTTAATGGCCATTTGTACAAGTTCATGACAAAATAGGCCTCAGATGAGCGATCGGACTGCACGGATGGATTCAGAACGATGAACGGAGTCCAACGGACTCAAAATCGAACAAATCCGACATCCGGAGCTCCCGCAACTAGCTCAAGAATTTCTGGCCATTGATCTGAGGATCAATGGCCCATAGGCGGCCACGTGGCGACATCTAGTGCGCCTGCAATTGCGGCGCACCTCTCCATCGCGCCCAGTTGAGATCTTGACCGTCTGATCATCTATCGGTCCGCTAAAAGTTCATGCAAAATCGCGACACACTCTGAAGCGTAGCATAGTGGTTAGCTCTCTCCCACGCGCTCACTCGACGTTCGTTTGAATCCCGTCGGCCGCATTCGCGAGCTCGATCAAAATTCAGCTTCCCGATCAGCAGCGAATGGCGCAGATGGAAGTTGTGCGGCGCAATGGATGCGCACGGACGTTCACGCGCGCGATGACGCACGAGGCGCACGCTGCGTAAGCGCAATCCTTAGCACGCGCCCTCGCAAAGTCTCAACCGTTCGATCTTCGATCGGATGGTGCACAGCGAGTGCACGTGGATCGCGGGCGCGGCACGCGGGAGGAAGAGCAGGTGCACGTGGAAGGCCAGCAGGCAGGGGGCTTCACTGACATTTCTGGGGCTATTTTAGTGACGTCCTGGACGTCGCTAAAGCCCCTACTTAAATTAAAAACCCCTTCTTCCTATATAAACCCTCTCCAACTACCCATGGAAGGCATTGAATACACTTGCAAACCTTCTCCCCCATTCCTAGCTTCCCTTAGCACATTTTGTACTCGCTGGAGTTGACGAGCCTCCGATGGATCCCTCCTCCGCCGCCGTGGCTGCCTCGCCTTCTCCTCTTTCTCTCTCTACCTTTACTCTAGCTTTACTTTACTTTTAAGCATTTAGCTATTGCTGTAAAACTCAAGTTGCATGTTAAACGATGTTGTTTCTTATATAGTTATTGCCTCTCTCTTTTGATCGGGTTTTTCTTATCTGGATTTGCATGAATTCTATGATCAAAAGACTCTAATCCTACTCTCCCTCTCTCTCTTTCTCTCGTATTCTCTTTTCTCTCCCACGTTTTCTTGTGCGCAAGCAAAATCCACCATTTCCGTGACAACTAAGTGATAGAAAAAGCTGATTTCACGCCTCCCTGTGTTCGACACTCGGACCCACATCCGTTTCTACATTTAAAACTGACGTTACGAACGTGAGCTACAACAACCTATTTAGACATACGCATCCGTAACACGTCAGTTTTTAGTGTCGTTGCTGGGGAGGCAACGGATTTATTTTGTCGCTTTCATTTTTCATCCATACTCACATTGTCTAACTTATTTTCTTCCTCTACTCAATTGGCTGCAGGAACTTGACGCCTGGGTGGCGAAGGAGCGCGACTCATGACGGTGGAGATGGAGTAAACGCAGCAAAGACTGGTTGTGAGTATCGCTCTACCTGTGGTTGTTTGCTTGCTTAAAAGAAATCTAAAAAAAATTAAAATCAGAGAAAAATCGGCGTGGTGAATGATTACTTGATCCACATCCTAAACCCATCACCCAACAAAAAAATACACTCTAACATTCTCAAAGACATAATCTCCTTGGAGTGTTCTTTTTCTTTTTGAGTGATGTTTGCGAAGCCACCATGACTTGACTTGGGCCGCATCACTCACCTTAAAATCGACTCACCTGGTAGATTGCATGAACAGTAGGATGAGAACATTAAGGTTGTTTACTAGGGCCTCCTCTCTTTAAAGGAAATCCACTCTCACTCGTTGTGTGTAAAACTTGGTGTGCCCACTTGAAACTTGTTTGAAAACACTAAGGCACTTCAACCCTAAAAGACATTAAAGTAAGGATAAACGCTAAAAGACACTACATCCTAAATCCTTGCTTGAAAATCATGTCTTGTTAGGTGCACACACATTTGAATTGGATAACTAAGAGGCACCACCCCAATCAACACCTCATCACATGATTGGAGCACAAACACTGATCGAAGCCCTCATTAAAACAGAGTAGACGTGCCCTAGGCAGGACTGGTTTAAGTCTCGAAAGACATGATTTCGATTGCTAGGCACTCGGCCTTCATTCCCTTCATAAAATCTGGTGACTAGGTTGCGGGGAAGTGTCAAACGACCGCGGTTGTCGGGTCTACGGAACTGGCGGTGCAAGCCAATGGAAGAACCTTCCCTACAATCCTCTCGTAATCAACTTGGCCAGATTAGCCTTCGGAAGGGCAATTACGTGCCTACAGTCGTGATCGTTCCACTTGAGATTTCTAGGTCCTTTAAGGAATATACTATAAGGACTAGTCCTGTCTGCTTGTTTGAGCACACACGCTTCTCACATCTGTTCTCTCCGCATCCCTTTCTGTTCTTCTCTAGTGTATGCACGGGAGACGATCACTTCATCCCGAGCTGTTTGTTTTGGGATGGGAAACCCAGGAGAGATTTGATCTTGTTGGAGATATGGTCGAACCTAAAGTGTAACGAATGTGTGCCCCAGACGTCTTTTAAGACGTCTGGGAGGTGGCTCAGACGTCGGACAAGACGTCTTGATCGTTTCCAGACGTCTGGAAATCCGTTATTTTCGACACACGCGAGTCGCCTGCGCGCCTGAGCGCGCAGACCGCATATTCCCTCTTTTTTTTCTCTCTGCGGCTGCAGGCGGCCTGCCACCTCCTCTCTCCTCCTCGCGCGGCCTTAAAAGGGCCACGCCTCCCCTCCCGTCTCCACAGTCTCCTCCTTCTTCTCCTTCCTGTGCGCGAGAGCGAGCGGACGCGAGGGTGGCAGCGACGGCCGCAGTGAGCGCGGAGGTGCGGCGTGCGAGGGCGGAGCTCTGCTGTGAGGGCGAGCTCGCCGGAACGGCTTGGCCGGCTAGCGGAGGGCGCAGGGGGCGCGGAGCGACGCGGAGAGGGACCTGCTGCGGTCTGAGAAGCAGGAGCGCGAGGTGCGACGCGGGCGGCATCGCGAGTGGAGGCCGAGCAGGGTTCTGATTCTGGAAAAATTTCCAGAATCAGACGTCTGGGTTGATAGCCAGACGGCAAGGTCGACGTCTGTAAGATCATACAGACGTCTGAAAGGTGAGTTTCCGCTTTCTTCTTCCTTCTTGTCGACTGACCGTACTGAGGGAGGGGGGTTGGCTGTGCGCAGGTTCGCTGATTCGCCATCCTTTGCGAATCAGATGTCTGGAAGTTGTACCAGATGGCGGGAGTGACCTACAGACGTCCGTATGGACCATCGGACGTCTGGGGTATAGGACAGACGTCCCCGCAGACTTCTGGACGTCTGGGAAACCACGCTAAACAGGTAATTCTCTGATCCACCGTTTAAGACGTCTGGAAGGAGTTCCAGACGTCTGATTTTGCACAGTATCGTCTTTTTCGACCCGTTTAGGGCCCGTTCGGGCTCCGTTTTCCGCGATTCGAGTTGCGTTCTTTTCAGAAGTAATTCCTCTACCCGTCTACAGTAGCTATACACTATTTTGAGACACTCCTTGTGTTTGATCCTTGTGATAGGACCTCGTTCGGTTGCAGTCTTGAGAGTCACGGAGGCACGCGGGATTCCCGATCACGCCCCCATTACTCCCGTTGTACCTGGTAGAGTGGCTTTAAGTATTAATAAAATTTGTTAAAGTATGGAACCATAACTAGAACCTAGGACATTGCATGAATCCTAGGAATGAGAAATATATGGAATGATAGTTCCTAGGTGTTGCATGAATCCTAGGGCCGAAAAACTAGATTGTATGATAGACCCTAGGATATGGCATGAATCCTAGGATGGAAAAACTAGTGGAATATATAATAATGCAGTCTTGGAAAAATGGAAAGGAATATATGAAACTGCCTGTAAATTGGGTTCACAGCTGCCTATTATGAATAAAGAAACATGATTGGGATCATGGTTTGTAAGAACGTGAAACTGGAAAGTAAGACATAAGATGTTCTGGAACCCTACGGGGAAGTAGGAGTAGAACTCTTGGAAAGCGAATGGAATAGAATTGGGGAAGTGAGCTGGCCCTTGAGTATGGAGTACCAAGGAGAGCGACTGTCCCCCTGTTTAGTGCAGAGCTGAGCTAGCCACCCCAGGGACCCGGGGGTTAGGACTGGCCACTCTGTACCGACTTGTTGGCCCTTGTGTACATAGTACCGAGGAGAGCTAGTAGTGTTAGGAGAGTACTAGCTACCCCACGGGCCCCGGGGTTCTGCTAGCCTCCTTCACCGACTTGTTAGGCCCACTAGGGCAAACCAGGGTAGTCAGGCGAGGGTGCGCGGACTGTGGAGGGGCAAGGCCCCGGTTTGGTTACTGTGGAGGGGTTGGACCCCTGTTACTGAGAGGGCTCTGCCCTGGTTCCGTGCTGTGCTTTGGGCGCACCCATTAACGGAAACGACTGACCGCGTGCCAGTGCGGGCTAGCTACCTATGCGTTTATCGCGCGTGCCGTAGTCATCGTTACGTCTATCAGTGACCTTGGGGTGGTTGACTGAGGGTAGGATCACCACGGGGGACTCTCCCGGCCAGGAGAGCACCACGTGCTAGTTCTACTTTTGGAAAAAACTGCAATCAAGATCGTTCCCACGAGGACATTCGAGATCAAGTAAAGGATCTGAGAAATAAATGAAATAGTGAGAAAAATTGAAAGATGTGAATAAAGGAAGTAATAGAACATAACAGCTACTGTACACTCTACTGTTGCCTTTAGTTTGTTTGCCACTCTACTCAGCGTTTTGCTGACGTGTTACACTCGTTACCTTTTTCAGGACCAGGTGTTGAGCAGCCAGGGTCGGCGGCTGCAGAGGACGCTGGGCCGAGTAGGGTCCAGTAGAGTTACCACAGCCTTTTGTACCTCTTTTGTTTCTGTTCTAGTGAGCAGTTTTTGTTTCCGCTGTACCTTCTTTACCTGCAGTTTTTGTTATATGATAAATGCTGTTTTACTGTTGTGGTGGTACCTACTGTAGTAGTTTCTTTCCTTACTGCTGTACTTTCTTACTGTTAGTTATATTCATGCTGAATGTGGTTTACTTTACTGTCTTTTGGTTACTTCCTCGTTGGACGACTAGGTCTTGGGATTAGTCGAGTCGGTCCGGTTCTCGTGTCTCGTAGGGACTCGGGAATCGGGTCGTTACATAAACTAAATGAGGTTGAGGACCAACCTCCACCAGATACAATGGCCATCATCTAGGCCCAGATTAATGCAAACCACCAGCTTCAGCAGCAGCAGATCCACACTATCATGCAAGCCATACATCGGTTGTAGAACCTGCAAGGGCGACCACCACCACCTTTGCAGAACCCGCAGGGGCACCCACCACCTGATCCACCACAATTCCAGACCAACCCAGGCCCCTCCGTGACTTTTACGATCCGTCTGCTATTCGGATCGAACCACATCTTCGGGTCCCTGAAGGGGGAGATGATTTTGAGCTAAAACCTAATGTCCTGAGCCTGATTTAAAGCCACTTCCATGGAAGCTCAAATGAGGACCCCTTCCAACACCTAAAGGACCTTGACCGGATCACCTGGACTGTCAAGACCAGGAACATCAGCTTAGACATTGTTTTGATTAAGATGTTCCCCTTCTCACTGAGAGACAAAGCATCTCACTGGCTTAGAACTTTAGGAAGACCTATCTCCACTTGGGAAGAACTGAGGCATGCATTCTTAAAGAAATTCTTCCCCATAGGAAAGACCAATTCCCTCAGAAGAGCCACTACCACCTTTACACTCCAGGGCGGGGAACAATTCCATGAGGTGTGGGAGAGATTTAACGAAATGTTGAGGAAATGCCCACACCATGAGGTTCCAAGGTGGCAATTGGCCCAAATCTTCTACCACGATTTGGACAGCAACCTTCGGAACTTTGTCAATGCCTCATAAGGAGGAAACTTTCTAAACAAAGATGAGGAAAGCGTGTTTGAGCTTTTCGAGTCTATGAGAGAAAATTCGCTCAATAATGCCTCCATGACCCAGTTTAGTTGATCCAGTCAACCCTATGGTGGGATCTATGAGGTACAAGCAAATTCTGGAATGGTTGACATGGATATCATTACCAAGAAGTTGGGTCAAGTGGAATTAGTGGATAAGAAGATTGATGAACTATTGAACTAGACCAGGAACCCACTACAGACTCTCTCCCTAGCAAAGGGAGCTCACAATGTCGACCTAATTCAGCCATTAAGCCAGATGCACCTGGAACAACCTCTGACTATGTTCCAGGGAGGGACCTTTACTACCTCAACCCCTGATTATTCTCTTCCCTCCCCCTCGGCACCTTCTATCTTTGAAGATGTCCAAGCCATCCAAGGTTATTCCAAACTTGGCCCCTTCTCCAACACCTACAACGACGAATGGCGTAATCACCCAAACTTCGCTTGGACGAACAAAAAATCGAACCAATTTCAGAACTAGCCCAGGCCAAACCATCAACCAAACTCGACTTCCTATCAGCAAGGTCTACTGGTTAGACCCCCCTATAATTCGAATAGGGCGGCTCCTCCCCCACAAAACCAAATGGATACTTTGATGAAAATGATGGCTGACATGAACTAGAAACACCAGGAGGAAATGGCATTAGTGAAGGGACAGTTGAGCCAGCTGTTGGATTTTAAATAACAGGGATCCCTACCTTCTCAGCCACAGCCGAACCCGCGAAACGTGATTAACAGAGGCCCCAATTTGTAAGGGTTCCAAGCAATCCCGGGCAGGCTCACATGGTCCAGCCTGTCCCACAAACACCCCTTGGGTTTGGTGCTTCTTCTTCCTCTTCTTCTCAAGGATCAACCCATGGTCCCAATGCCTCTGCAAATGTGGTAACCTTTAGAAGCAGCACTAAAACCCAGGATCCCAAGTGGTCGACTCCTCTCGTGACCTTACCCCCTGAGATACCCCACTCTGAAGATGAGCAGAAAACACCCAAGGACCTGGAGACTGACCTAGTTCAAATCTAGGCACTGTACCCCGAGGCCTTGGAGAAGAAGAGAAAGAAAGCAATTGTGGAAAATGAGGAGCTTTTGGAATTTTTCAAGCAGGTTCAGATTAATATCTCGCTCCTTGAGGCAGTCAAGCACATTCCAGCTTATGTTAAGTTCCTAAAGGACGCCTGTACGCCGAAGCATAAGCCACGACCCCAAGCACCTAGGATGGTTGTGCTCTCAAAGCAAGCGAGTTCCATGATATCGAGAAACCTTCCGCTCAAACGAACAGACCTAGGAGCACCCTTGATATCTTGTAATATCGGGGACATGACATTTGATAGAGCACTCCTGGACTTAGGTGCTTCAATCAATCTGATCCCAACAACCTTGTATCACCAATTCAGATTCAGAGAATTGACACCCACACCTGTGACCATCCAATTGGCTGATCGATCTGTGAAGACCCCAAAGGGGGTTGTCGAGGATGTAATTGTTGGAGTCAAGGACTTCTACTTCCCAGTCAACTTCTTGGTGCTCGACATGAAAGTCCCCGAACAGCTACAAAATATACCCATCATCCTGGGTAGATCTTTCTTAGCTACGGCTAAGGCAAACATCAATTGTGACATGGGATGCATGGAAATCACCTTCGGAGACTGTAAGATGCAGCTGGATATCTTCAGGGTGACTAAGTCTTTCGATTACGACTGGATTGAGGAGCATGATCCCATAGAGCCTCTGGTTGAGAAATCCCTCACCCTTAGTTTTGTATCAGACCATCATACCCAACCTTGTGATGCTTGTTCTGGCCCATCCACGACTGTGCACAATGACCTCTATAGAGCTGATTACCATTAGCAACCACCATTCGAGGAGATTGATGCTGATCAGCTCTCGCCTTTCCCCTACCCATCGAGTGTTGTTCCACCCACATCTGAGCTGAAACCGCTACCCGAAAATCTAAAGTACGTCTTCCTTGGACCTAACCAGACCTTCCCGGTGATTATCAACGCCCATCTAACCAAGGATCAGGAACTCAAGTTGACTGCGACCCTATCAAAACATCGAGCAGTCATTGGATGGACCATCTCAGATTTGCGAGGAATTAGCCCCACTTATTGCACCCACAAGATATATTTGGAAGATGGGGCTCGACCTTCCCGTCAGATGCAGAGATGATTAAACCCGAATATGCGGGATGTTAAAAAGGAAATCATCAAGTGGCTTGACGCTGACATCATCTACCCAATCTCCGATAGCCCCTGGGTGAGCACCACTCAAGTGGTCCCCAAGAAAGCTGTGCTCACCGTTGTCACTAATGAGCGTGGCGAATCCATCCCCACCCGCACCACCACTGCATGGCAGGTGTGCATTGATTATAGGAAGCTCAATGAGGCGACCAAGAAAGATCATTTCCCTCTGCCATTCATTGACCAGATTCTTGAATGATTGGTAGGGCAGAAATATTTTTGCTTCCTGGATGGATACTCAGGATACAACTAAGTCACAGTTGCTCCCGAAGATCAAGAGAAGACCACATTCACTTGCCTGTATGGCACGTTCGCGTTCTGTCGTATGCCATTTGAGTTATGCAACACACCCACTACCTTTCAGTGTTGCATGCTAACCATCTTTCCAGAGATGGTAGGTGAATACCTGGAGGTCTTTATGGATGATTTCTCAGTGTTTGGGAACTCATTCGACCATTGTCTGGGCAACTTGGAGAAAATCCTGAAGCGATGTATCGAGGTTAACTTGGTTTTGAGCTGCGAAAAAAGCCATTTCATGGTTTAAGAAGGGATTGTCCTTGGGCACATCGTATCACATTGGGGCATTGAGGTGGATCGAGCTAAGGTTGATTTGATTTCCAAACTTCCGCCACCTAGCTCGATCTGGCAAATCCGATCCTTCCTAGGACACGTTGGTTTCTATCAAAGGTTTATTAAAGACTTCTCCAAACTCTCTAAACCCTTGACCGACCTTCTGGCCAACGACGCCCTGTTTCACATGACACCTGATTGCATCTAGGCTTACACCACCCTCAAGAAATCAGTCTCCATCGCACCTGTGTTACTGCCCTCAGATTGGTCCTAAGATTTTGAATTATGTGTGATGCATCAGACTTTTCTAATGGCGCAGTCTTAGGACAGAGACAAGAAAAGAAACCCATGGTGATCTACTACGCGAGCAAGACATTGGATGAGGCCCAATGGAACTACACAGTCACAGAGAAAGACCTGCTTGCTGTAGTTTTTGGACTCGAAAAGTTCCGATCTTATCTCCTAGGGTCTCACGTGACCATTTATACGGACCACTCGGCCATCAGGCATTTGTTAGCCAAAAAGGATGCAAAACCCAAGCTCATCAGATGGATCCTGCTCTTGCAAGAATTCGACCTGGAAATTCGTGACAAAGTCGGGTCCAAGAATGTCGTGGCTGATCACCTGTCCAGACTCCACCTTGACCACATTGGGCCCTCCTTGCCCTTGACTGATACCTTTCCTGATGAACAACTTCTGGCTATGCATGAAAGGAAACTACCCTGGTATGCTGACTTCGTCAACTATTTGGTAGTAGGACAGACCCTGCACAATTGGTCCAGACAGCAACATGATAAGTTCTTGGTTGAAGCCAAACATTATTTCTGGGATGATCCTATGCTGTTTCACCTCTGTGCCGACCAAATTATTAGGAGGTGTATCCTAGAGGAAGAAGTTCAAAGTGTGCTATCTTTTTATCATGACCAAGCATGCGGTGGCCACTTTTTAGGGAACAAGACGGCTGCAAAGGTTTTGCAGTCCGGATTTTATTGGCCTTCCTTATTCAAGGACGCACACAGCTTTGTGAAGACTTGCTCTCGCTGTCAGCCTTTAGTGACCATGACCAGAAAAGACATGATGCCCCTCCAGCCCATTTTGATTGTCGAGATCTTCGACGTTTGGGGGATTGATTTCATGGGCTCCTTCCCACCATCCAACGGCTTTGAGTACATCTTAGTCTCAGTAGACTATGTCTCAAAATGGATTGAAGCCGTCGCCACTCGCAGATGTGACCATAAGGCTGTCATGGATTTTGTTAAGCAAAACATCTTTGCTCGATTTGGAATACCGAAGGCCATGATCAATGATGGTGGAAGTCACTTTATCCACGCCAAGTTTCGTGCCCTACTCAGAAAATACAGGGTTACTCATTGCATTGCCACCCCGTATCATCCGCAAACCAATGGGTAGACTGAAGTCTCCAATAGGCAGATTAAGAACATTCTGCAAAAGACTGTGAGATCTGACAGGAAGGATTGGTCCACAAGACTGGATGATGCCCTGTGGGCATATAGGACTGCTTTTAAGACCCCGATAGGCATGTCGCCGTATTGCCTGGTCTTTGGCAAAGCTTGCAACCTTCCGGTAGAATTGGAACACTGGGCTTACTGGGTTGTTAAGCAGTGTAACATGGACTCTCGTGTGTGAGTGTGGCGAAGGTGGAGAATGAGTGTGAGGGTGGTTGTGTTCGGTGGAGAGATAGGGCGAGCAATCCCCTCAATTTCTTGAGGGGTTTTACTCGCGTGGACTCAGCGGAGGTGTGGGAGTTGATGGCAGGAGATTTGGTGGCGTGAGGTGGTGGGAAGGTCTCACCAGAGGTATGCCGGAGAGGTGGAAGATGACGGTGGAGCGGGCGCGTTGATGGAAGAACGGAGTTGTGGAAGTGCTGGGATAATCAGTGGCTGAAGGGGTGTCGAATGAAGTAGATATTGGACGAAGGGAGATGGAGGAAGCGTCGGTTGTAGTATGGCTGGCACTGGAGAAGAAGGGTGCTTCGATGAGGGAGACGGCGACGAGGATGGGTTAGGAGGCACCTGGCAGCTATGGCGAGGTTCAGAATTTGAGGGGGAAGAAGAATTGACCGCCTATTGTATGTGGCGGCCGATGAAGAAGCTAGGGATAGGAGGTCACCGAATCAAGATTGGAGCGAGTTGGAGGTAGAGGAAAGAAGAGGGTTTTTGGCTCAAAAACTGGCTAAAGAGGTGAGGTTGTCCATGAGGGTCTTTTATAGGCCTTCAAACAAGCTTCCAAGCTTGGAAATAAGCTTGAAAGGTTTGGTTTTTCAGGAAGAAGGATTCTTGAAATCCTTGGATTCACACAGGTGATTGACATGGATTTGGAGCTTAGGAAAGGTTTAATCGATCAGGAAACTCCTTAGGCGCATCCCTTCCAAATTTGGAAGGGATTAGTCAATCCATCAAGGCAAAATTATAGATTGAAGCTTGGATCTGATGGGTTCACACCTGCCACGGTGGCAGGGACCCAAATGTGAAGAAGACAATGAAGTTAGGGGGGTCTTTGTAAGGATTTTCGAAAGTTAGGGGTGATGTGATAAAGAGTTTGAATGGACCAAAATGCAAACTAGGATGAAATGATCTTTAATTGAGCTCAAATTTTGTTACGAACCTAATTTAGACTCAAGAAATCTTATGGTGAAGTTGAATTTTAGTTTTGACCAAGTTTTACTGGGTAATTTATGAAGAAACCCAAATTAAGGTAATTTTCTATCTGAGACTTTGTTTTAGGTCAAAATGGGTTCAGATGATCAAATTAAGGATACCAAACCTTATAGAATATTTTTATATGATTTTTAGAAGGTTTAGGTGAATTTTATCCTAACCAAAACCTCATTTCATTAAGCGGGTCTGAAATTAAGGTTTCGAATGTCCATTAATTCTTGAAATGCGTGAAAACCCTTTTCTGTTTGCATGGACCCACTTATTAGACATGAATGACCATTTGACCTTTAATTAACCCCTGGAATTCCCCGTGGTTATTCTGTACTTATGAAATGCAGTTAAAATTACAGAAATAACCTTGGTTTCTTATCTTCTTAAAATAGAACATTATGCATATAAGACACTTTGATGGTTATGTAGGAGCTTTTATCAACTTTATCAAACCAAATTAGGCTAGTTAGGCCTCATGATGGTATTCCCCATCAGTCGCCCACTGATAAGTTCACTATAGTGAACTATAATTATGCCTAAGAATATTTAATTTAGAGATTAAAATAAGATTTCGAGTATGCATTGAATTGGGGATTTAGATAACTTCGTGATGCATCGTTCTTGCATTTTTATTTAATGCACTTCATATACATAATCATATATTTACGTGTACATATTTTTGCAGGAGTTGATTCAGGAGCAAAAAGTTGGAATGTTATTTGGATAGTAAGGAAATCAATAGGATTTTCTTTGAGACTTACTTCCTTATTTTGGCTCCCATTTATTTGGCAAGTTCAATTAAAGGGAAGGGTGGTGGTCTCTTTCTAAAGGGGGAGGATTTCCTTATTCACAAAAATTCCATCGCCACTCTCTTATGGAGAATTAAAAAGGACCTTGTTGTACGTAAAATCTACGCAAAAAGGATTGGATTTTGAAAAAAACCCATCGTCGTAGTATGATTTGCGAAGAAATCCATCAATAGATAAATTTACCGAAATTCGTAAAGAAATTCCGGGTCGAACACAGGGAGGCTATGTCGATCTAAAATCCGCAATTATATTTTTTTGGTACTTTTGTTTTAGAAGCGGGATAATCATAATGGATTTGATATTAACACTAAGAGAGAGAGAGAGAGAACAATAAATTTGCAACTG
This sequence comes from Thalassia testudinum, assembly GCA_037157565.1. NCBI lineage: Eukaryota > Viridiplantae > Streptophyta > Magnoliopsida > Alismatales > Hydrocharitaceae > Thalassia > Thalassia testudinum. Next base: position 48,506,414 of record JAZHRO010000002.1, read on the forward strand.
AATATTGTTTTTACAACTAGAAAGCAGGAAATGATTACAGCTAGAAAGTAGGAAATTCTATTCTAGAAAGCAGTAAAGAAGGGAGAGAGATGTTATCCTCCTCGAGGTTGCTTAGAGGATGAGCTGAACGGGGCGACGCCTGGAAGACGGAGGACGAAGATGGAAGACAAAGAATGGAGTAGGAAGAATCGAGGGTGAGGCAGGGCGTCGTCGTCATCGCAGGATCCACTTCCAGAATGGGGAGAGAAAACTTTGATTTTGGCTCTAAAGGAGCATCCTAGGTTTGGGACAAGCTTCTTAGAGCTTTGGAGAGGGAGAGAGGTGAAGGAAGAGATGTTTGAAATGTCGGGGGTGTAGGCCTTTTTATAGGTGTAGAGGTTGGGGACAAAAAGTTCATTTTATGTTAAGAACATTAATGCAAGGGCCTTATCTCCTTCAACGCCTGGTAAGAGGCGACGCGGCTTCCATCGTCATTGGATCGAAGATCAACGGCTTAGGACGCATGCTCACCCGCCTTCACAAGTACGCATCTGATGCCGCGTTCGTGCTCCTTGCATTTGGGCACGCCACGTTGCCTGCATTCGCGCCGTCCGCTCGCTATCCAACTGCCTGATTTAGCCTCTCCCACACCTGTGCTTAATTTGAGGCACAACAGGGATTGAACCTACGCCTTGCGCTCGCGAAAGGGCGCTCGACCGCTGCGCTGCGGCTGTCGCTTTGTTGCGCTTATGTTTTAAGCACGCGCTCCTGTGGCCGTTGGATCAAGATCCAATGGCCCAGATCTTGCCTCACCTGCACCTTCAGAGGTTGAGAAGAGGTGCTGCGGTCGGTTTGGGCGACTGTGATGGGGCCACGTGGTGCCATCATGGCTGTCCATCTTTTGTGAGTTGCAAATGGTGACACAGATGTCGGATTGGACCAATTTTCGCGCCGTTGGGCTGTGATCGTCAATCTGAACCCCCCGTGTGGTTGGATTTGTCATCTAAAGTGCGGATCTACACCATCTTGGCCCTTGATCTATGACCTTCCTCGGATTATATCTGATGCTACGGAAGTCCGATTGGGGCAATCTTGGAGTCGTTGAACTCCAATCATTGCCCTTATCAGATCCATATGGTTGGATATTTGATTCGAAGCCTCGATTAAAAGTCGCCCCGACCCTAGCCACCAAAAAGAAGAAATTATTATACAATTTGTACAATTTGACCTAAATGCATGATGATGCATGTTATGCAATATTTACAATGCGTGATGCTAATATGATACTAAGAACATGCATTAGTAGACATTTTTGGCTATTCAGATGTATGCACATTTGACCTACCTTTGTAGGGGCATGGCCTTCATCATCTTCCTCTACACGGACGGAGGACCTGTCCTATACCTTTATCTCAAACTCTCTCCCTCAAATAGACCTCACAACCCCCTCGACCGTGCTTCGCCCTCTCTAGCGATTGCAACAACTTCCATCATCGTGCCATCGACATCACTACCGCAAGCCTCCTCGACACATCCATCGTGACTTCCTGCCACCGCGAGCCTTTTCCTCCTCGCCTCAAATAACTACGTGTCCTCTTCACATCCTTGACCTTGCACCGACAGCGAACATCGTGGTTGGAGGTGGTAGCTCTGACGTCCACGACTGTGTCTGCACCCTCGCTGCGACCTCCATTTCCACCATTGCGTTCCGCTCGTCTTCAGGATCGTCAGCCACTACGAGTCGTCCACGACCTACGCCACTATGACAGTTCGCACCATTGACCAACCACTGTGCAATAGCCAACCACGATCATGCTCCTCTGCTCCACCACACCTACTAAGGGGTTTCTGTCTTCTTCTTCATCATCTTCAACCTTTGGTGCATCCGAAGTAACCCATTACCTTGCTTGTCAAGTGCACCTCTACCCTTGCTGACCATTGGAATGTCCTCACCACTCACGACATCTGCCTTGGCCCCTACTCCTCCTCGACCTCCTCTCTTTAGGCTGCATACGTATGCACAAGCTTTGTCTTCTTCTTCAGACATGCCGACAACCCCCAACAGAGAAGAACCCATAGACCACCGACAACCACTTACATGCAGCCACCACCACAGGCAACTATTCTTCATGCCGTTAATGTCGTCGGACTCAGCTTACCTGTACAAGACTAGCCACGCCCTCAAACGTGTCAAACACGTCCCACGTGAGAGTGTGGGACACCTGATGAGAACCTCATCATGAGCCATAACTAGCTCATTTTGACCTAATACAAAGGATAAAAGCTCCTACATATCTCAAGGAAAGGCTTAACTCAGAGAATTCTGAGTTTGAGAAGAAAATAAGTCATAAGGGGTAAAAATGCAATTTTACCAGTATAATCTACATACAGGGTAATTCAGGGCCCAAACATAGGTCAAAGCAGCTTAATAAGAATAAAAGTGGGATGAGATGATCTAGCAAGGGCTACAGCACTTCCAAGAAACTAAATGATAATCTGTAACCCTAAAACAACCCACTTCAATTCACGAGGTTCGAGGAAAAGTAAAAATAGAATAAACCCTCTAAAATTCATATAAAAATAATCTCTAGGGTTTAGAACCTTCAATTTGGCCTTCAGAACCCATTTTGACCTACATTGAGAACCATGCCCAATTAATAACTTAATTTGGGTTTTTGCGTAAATTGACCGGTCAAACAAGGTTTAATATAGAAATGAAATTCACCATCATATTCCTTAGGTCCTAATTAATCATGTATAAAAACTTGAGCCTAAGAAGAAACCTCCTTGACCGACTTTACACTTTGGTCCTCATATATTTACTTTTTGGCCCTCAACTTTTGAACCATCGCATTTTGGCCCCTAACTCTCCTTCGTTCTTCGCATTCAGGTCCCCCCTGCAAAACCTGCCAGCACCATGCTCCGGCGACCTTGCGCAGAGCATGACGCCGCGCAGGGTGAGGGGGGAAGCCTGTCAAGTAAACCGGGGGTGCCCTGCGTCGTCAGCCGTCTCAGGGACACCCCCCTGGTCGCTGTAGCCCACCATACCGGCCGTGCGAACGCACAGACGGTATGGGTTTTCGTTTCCGGCCATCCTCCGGCGAGGGAGACACGTCGTCTCCCTCCGCCTTCCTCCTTGTTTTGATCCCTATAAATACCCCCCGTTGCTCCACCGACCCGGGGAGCTCGGATCTGACGGAGAAAACCCCCAACTTTCCTCTCTTCTCTCTCCGGCAGACGCTCACCAGCTCCGGAGGTTCCTCCCCCTCCTCCTCTTCGCTCTGCCGCAATACCAGCAGCAGAGACTTCCTCCCCTGCTCTTCCCGCGCCACGCCGCACCCAGCTGGCGCCTCTCCGGCTCTCTGCTCGCCGCCGCCCCTTTCCCTGAGCATCTTCTTCTCCGGCGACAGTCGATACGACTGTCGCCCTGCTGCTCCTCCTTCGTCCCTGCAAGTAAGCTAGAACTACTCCCCTTCTTCTCCTCTTTCTTTCCCCGCTTTCAATTTATTCAATTAAGCCCTCGACCGACCCTGACCATCGTCACCCCCTTCGTCTCCGGCCACCCTCCGGCGAGATGCCCCCATCGCTCCACAGCCTCACACACCTCGCCGACCCTCACCGAACCTCCGCCTCATCACACTGAGCACCCCTCCACTGCCACTCCACACCTCCGTAACGCTCCCCCGAACAAACCCATTCCTCCGGTTGCAGTCCAACCTAGGGCTGCCGCCAGACACCACCTTGCGGCTTGCCGCGCAGCTCCACACCTTCGTCGTGCCACGGCGAAGGTTCCCCAGTGGTTTGATCAGGCCGAGAGGCCATATTCGTGTCCGACAGGTTTTGAGGTTCGACCGCCATTAACGCACATTGAAGCAGCTTCTCCCGCGCTCCAGGCTTGAGGACTCCAGGTCTCCAGCTGCTGCGGATTGCGGGGAGTCTTGCGAAGGCAGCCAGCCAGCAACCGACGCAAATCGAAGCCGCAGCTGCAGAAGCTAGGCTGCGGTCTCCCAGCAGGCGCACGCGAGGAAAGGCCTCCGTTTAGTCCCACATCGGTAAGCCTCACAACCTCTGCACCGTTTAAATTGATTTTGTGCATTAGCCTTACTGCCTCAGCACACGGGCTGAGGTCCCCTTCACTCGCCCGGTTACCCGGTCTCGTCCGCGCTCACGCCCCGCGGACCTGACCCGACCCGACTTAGACTGACCTGCACTCCTCGCCCACCACGCACGCCGGTGGGCCTGGACCCGGACTTGACCCGTACCCGACTACCCGGCAGCTCTGGGAGAGCTTTCCCAAGAGTGGTTTCAGAGAGAGAGAGATGCGGGGGGGAGAGGGTAGAGTAGGTTTTGTCCTCTGACGTAAGCTCTGAAGTGTGCAGGCACAGGTGAAGAAGAAGGACCACGGAAGAAGAAGGAAGCTAAGGGAGACACTGTAGCAACAGGCAGTTTAAGTCGTCTGATTTGGAAATCAGACGACGTCCTGAAGGGAAAAGAAGAAAGAAGGAGGGGCGACGTCCTGACTGGAAAAAGAAAAGAAGAAAGAAGGAGGTCTGAAGAACAACAGAAGAAGGCGAGGCAGAGGAGAACACAAAAGAACAAGGGAAGAACTGAAAGAAGAAAAACAAAGACAGGAACAGCTGGAAGAAGAAGAAGAGCATCACCACTGCAGAAGAAGAACATCACCTCTGCAGACAAAGAAGAAGATCTGAGACGAGGAGAAACAAAGAGAAAAGAAGACAACAAATTCTTTCTCTCTCTTTCTTTATTTTTGTAAAAGAAACATGTATATCTCTAGAATACAACTTGCTCCCTGAGTTCGACCTCGGGAACTCTTTTCCGAGTAAAAAATATATATTTGAAATGATGGCAACAACTGGCTATACTATGACGCTATAAAACCCTGCTGTCGACCACATCATTTTTGGCGCCGTTGCCGGGGAGCAACGGCTATTCTAGAGGTAAACATTCCTGTTTCTTTTTAATTTCTGATAATCTCCTCTCTTTTGTGCAGAAAACTACAGGAAATCAAGAAGACAAGCAACCGCACAACAACCACTCCGAGGACAGGCAAAATTTTCCTCTCACCATTAACCCCTAAAACTCTAAAGAGAAAAAAAAAAGAAAAGAAAAGAACAAGCAATATAGGGCTAACCTGTCTTCCATACTTAGTAACCATAAAAGTTGCATGTTTTCAACTCATTATTCCTGCACACTATTAAGGGTATTTAAGGGCTAACACATTCTTGCTTGAGCCCTAATTACCCAACAAAGAATTAACTAGACCAAGTAGAGCCAACCTAGGATCCAACACTAGGGATTTAGAGACACACTCCTTAAGCAAGAATTGAGAAAACCAAATGAAGTGTGCCCAAGCCCTTGTCTGAAAATACCTATTCAAAGAAAACCTAAAACAATTGGCTCTCTAAACACTTGAACCCTAAAAGAAAGGACCCAAAAAGCTCTCAAAGGAACAAGAGGTAAAGTTGACTCCTTGGGTCAACCAACCTTAAAATTAGGTCACTTTTTCACTCAAAATACCTAAGAGTTCAAGTGTAACTTTAAGCACCCTGATCTTAAGCTAAAATTAGTAGACTTAAGAGGTCAAGATCCCCATTCTGGTCTACCTGGAACCGCAGTGACAAGAGAGGTCGGGTGGGGGAAACCCTGTAACGCGTGGGGACACTCTACCGTGTAGGGGTCTTCGCGGGACTCTCCCTCTCTGGCTGCCCAGGTAATTCTCAAGTGGACGATCTTTTTGATCAAGGGGTCCATCTGCCCCGCACCTCTATAGTCACCCAACACATTTTTGGGTGCCTTGATTGGGTCCAGCACCTTCTAAACTTACCTCTTCCAACAGTGCATGTACGGAAGGAGGTCTCTAAGACCACCCTTAAGACCTCCTTTAGAAATTCGCTCTCGTCAAGGCCAAGCCTCGACGCCCGTGTTTGTGCAGAAACACCCTCACATTATTCTCTCTTCTGATTCAGAACCAAGTTCTTCTTCTTCCCCCATCATGGCTCAGCCAGTTGAGGAAGAAAATAATCTGGAACACCAGCTCCAGCGACTCAATGACCTCTTCCAAAACTTCATGCACCCACCACAGCGTCCTATGATGCGGGACCACTACAATCCTGCTGCGGTGGCCATTGAGCCTCGAGTCAGAATCCCGACTGGAGGACCTGATTCCGAATTAAAGCCCAACATGATTCATGCTATACCTAAATTCCATGGGCTTAATTCTGAAGATCCCTTCCAGCACATCAAACAGCTAAAGCATCTGGCCCACACTTTTGGATCAGATGCGCAAAATCGGGATATTCTTCTCATGAAGATGTTCTCCTTTTCTCTTATGGACAAGGCCGCCCATTGGTATCAAACTCAGACCCGGCCAATCAACACTTGGGAAGAACTTCAATCCGAGTTTTTGAAAAAGTTTTTTCCCGTTGGTCGGACCAACGCCTTGCGCCATCAGATTACACACTTCACTCAACAATCAGGAGAACCTCTTCATGAGGCATGGGATCGTTTTCAGGATCTCATGAGGAAGTGCCCCCATCACGGAGTTCCTAAATGGGAACAAGTCCAATCTTTTTACCAGGGACTCCGTGAGGACATCCGCCTTTTCGTCAATGCAACTTGCGGAGGAAACATCATGGGTCAACATGAAGACACCGTATGGGAGATTCTCGAAAACATGTGCGAGAACTCCATCAACAATGACTCCATGGGATTATTCGATAGGACGAATACCCGCGCAGCGACGAATCTTAAGGGAGCACATGAGACGCAGGGCCTGTCCGCATCAGTCAACCTGGAATTAATGGCCAGTCGATTGGACAAGGTCTCAATCATTGAAAAGAAGGTGGATGAGCTGACTCAGCACTTGCAGCGAGCCACCTCCGCGCGTAACTCCTTTGCACAACCTCCTTCCACACAGGAGACTGTGCAAAACATACTCCATCGATCTTCCCCTGGGATGGATCCATATCCATCCCCATCTGATTCTTGGATCGGAGGATCATCCGATCCTTTCTACACCAGCTGGGGGAACTCCATTCCCCCTTTCCCTGATTCTCAGGAGGTTCCTCAGACCTGCGAGGACCTCAACGCCATCCAGAACGACCCATTCTCCAACACTTACAACCCTGGATGGCGAAACCATCCCAATTTTCAGTGGGCGGGAAATTCCCAAGCCCAAAGACCACCTTTTCAGTCCCGCCCACAGCCCTCTCGTCACTACCAGCCGCCTCAGCCTCGGCCCAACCCTACTTATCCATCAGGGCCAAATCAGGATCAAATGTCCCTAATCCTTCAGACTCTGGCTGACATTCAAAAAACGAATGCGGCTATTCAAAAACAGCACAAGGACGAGCTTACAGAAGTTAAAACTCAACTGGCCCAGTTGGCAAATTCTCGCCAACCAGGCACACTCCCTTCCCAACCTCTTCCTAACCCAAATAACGTGCCAACCCAGAAGCGCGTTATGAATCCAAATTTAGGCCACGCCCAATGGATTTATCAGGCTCCTACTGCTCCATCTCCAGACGAGATGGAAGCCTCAACTTCTTATGCGGGATTTCAGCAGCAGCCACCCCTCCTACCAAACCCAAACCAAAATCAGGCCGGATTAAATTCTGTAACAACACGTAGTGGTAAAACAACTCAAGACCCGCATTATCCAAACCACTCCAAGCCTGATAACCATGACCCTAGGATAGTTATCCAAGGTACCGCTGTTCCAGATCCACAACCTGGACCTATCCTAGAAGAACCAACCAAGATCCCGTTTCCCGAGGCCCTGACCAAGGGAAAGAAGACCACCAAACCCGTGGCCCCTGAGGAGGACCTGGTCAAGCTCTTTGAGCAGGTCCACATAAACATCCCCTTGATGGATGCAATCCGCCACGTACCAGCTTACGCACGATTCCTTAAGAATATATGTACACCCCAGCGTAAGCCGCGAACCAAGGGAGGGAGCCCAATTGTTCTGTCAGAGCAAGCCAGCTCTGTAATCCTTAGTAGACTCCCACCCAAGGCAAAAGATCCTGGGACTCCCCTGATTTCCTGTAAGATAGGTGGTACCCAATTTGATAGAGCATTGTTAGACTTGGGTGCATCCATAAACCTGATACCCACATCCTTACTTGACCATCTAGAAGAATCTGAGCTGAAACCAACCGAGGTGACATTACAACTAGCAGATCGATCTATAAAGTCACCAAAAGGGATTCTCGAGGATGTTATCGTGAGAGTGCGGGATTTCTATTTTCCAGTGGACTTTATAGTCTTAGATATGGATGCACCTGAGAACCCTAGGGATACACCAATCATTCTAGGGAGACCTTTCTTGGCTACTACTAGAGCCAACATCAGCTGTGAGGAGGGCCAAATAGAGCTTAAGTTTGGAGATCAAACACTAAAAATTGATATATTTAAGGCCCAACAAGGAATTAATTGCGGCGTCATCGAACAAATTTGTGACATCAAGACTTTGGTTGATGAATCACACCTCCAGAATGACTCGATTATGCCTCATCAACCACAGAAGGATCTTGACCCGCAAACAGAGGAGTCGAATCCAGATATGAACAACCCAGTAACTCCCACCCTTGAACCTCACATCTATACTGAACCACCCGCTGCTGCTGAAAACCCCATCCTCGAACTGAAACCCCTTCCTGCTCACTTGAAATACGTCTTTTTGGGTTCTAATCAGACCTTTCCTGTGATTATCAATTCCAACCTCAGTCCTGAACAGGAATCCCGTCTGATTATTGTCCTCCAGCAACATCGCAGAGCCATCGGATGGACTCTCGATGATTTGACTGGAATAAGTCCCTCTTATTGTACTCATCATATCTATTCAGAAGAGGGCACACGACCTTCTCGTGAAATGCAGAGACGCTTAAACCCCAATCTGCAGGAGGTCGTGAAAAAGGAGATCATCAAATGGTTAGATGCCGGAATCATCCACCCGATCTCCGATAGTCGTTGGGTGAGCCCAATTCAGGTCGTGCCCAAGAAGGCAGGACTCACCACTATAACGACTGAGACCGGAGAAATCATTCCTACCCGATTAGCCAACTCGTGGAGAGTCTGTATAGATTACCGTTGACTCAATTCCTCCACGAAGAAGGATCATTTCCCACTACCCTTCATTGATCAAATTCTCGAAAAACTAGCGGGAAATAGGTTCTTCTGCTTTCTTGACGGGTACTCCGGTTATAACCAGGTGGCAATCCATCCTGAGGACCAAGAAAAGACCACGTTCACCTGCCCCTTCGGAACATACGCTTTCCGAAGGATGCCTTTCGGTCTTTGCAATGCACCCGCTACTTTTCAGCGATGCATGCTTGCCATATTCTCAGATATGGTAGGTGATTATCTGGAAGTCTTCATGGATGACTTTTCAGTTTTCGGAGCATCATTCGACGATTGCCTCCAACACTTGGTCCAGATACTCAGGCGGTGCATCGATGTGAATTTGGTTCTTTCCTGGGAAAAGAGCCATTTCATGGTGCCTGAGGGAATTGTCCTGGGACACTCAATTTCAGAGAAAGGTATCCAAGTGGATCGAGCTAAGGTTAATCTGATCTCTCACCTTCCTATGCCTAGCTCGATCAGGGACATCCGATCCTTTTTAGGGCATGTCGATTTTTATCGACGATTTATCCCTGATTTTTCAAAAATCGCACGCCCCCTGACCACACTTCTCTCCAAGGATGTTCCCTTCGAAATTTCCAAGGAATGCACTCAAGCATTTGAAATCCTGCGTGACCGAGTCACCCAAGCACTGATCCTACAGTCCCTTGATTGGTCTCAACCCTTTGAGATCATGTGTGATGCATCCGACTTCGCTGTAGGAGCGGTTTTGGGACAGAAAATTGACAAGAAACCTGTGGTCATTTACTACGCCAGCAAAACACTCGATGAGGCTCAGCGTAACTATACGGTTACTGAGAAAGAGCCGCTAGCTGTAGTATTTGCCCTAGAAAAGTTCAGATCGTACCTTCTGGGTTCCCGTGTCATCATATACTCGGATCACACAGCTGTAAGGCATCTCCTTGCAAAGAAGGACGCGAAACCTCGATTAATCCGATGGATCTTGCTGTTGCAAGAATTTGACCTTGAGATTCGCGACAAAGCGGGAAAGCAAAACGTGGTAGCTGATCACTTGTCCCGTCTTCCTTCTGAAATAATTGACCCTTCCGGACCCATCACTGAGCATTTTCCCGATGAGCACCTGCTGACTATTGGTACTAGCCTTCCATGGTTTGCTAATATAGTAAATTACTTGGCATCTCATCAGATCCCGTCCGATTGGCCGAAGGCCAAGAAAGACAAATTACGCTCCGATGCCAAGTATTACATTTGGGAAGACCCGTACCTCTTCCGCATAGGTGCCGATCAGATCATCCGGAGATGTGTCCCGGAAGGGGAATTCAACAATATCCTCTCTTTCTGCCATGACCAGGCATGCGGTGGCCATTTTGCCGGGCATAAAACCGCATCAAAAGTCCTCCAGTGCGGCTTTTACTGGCCCACACTGTTCAAAGACGCATACAGTCACTGCAAGGCATGCAGTCGTTGCCAGACTTTGGGCAACATGAGCCATCGCGACATGATGCCTATGCAACCGATTCTAGTATGCGAAATCTTTGATGTTTGGGGGATTGATTTTATGGGCCCCTTTCCTGTTTCGGATGGTTTCGAATACATTCTGTTGGCTGTGGACTACGTGTCCAAATGGATCGAAGCCATACCGACCCGAACCTGTGATCACAAAATCGTTCTCAAATTCATTCATCAACACATTTTCTCAAGGTTCGGGATTCCTCGTGCAATAATCTCTGATGGGGGGACCCATTTCACAAATGCTCAGTTTAGGTCACTGATGTCCAAATACGGGGTGTCTCACCGAATCTCTACTCCTTACCACCCCCAAACTAATGGTCTAGCTGAGCTGTCTAATCGGGAGATCAAGAAAATCCTGCAAGTCACTGTTCGACCTGACAGGAAGGACTGGTCGTCCCGACTTCTAGAAGCATTGTGGGCCTATAGGACCGCCCACAAGACCCAATTGGGCATGTCTCCCTTTAGACTGGTGTACGGAAAGGCATGCCACCTTCCCGTAGAACTGGAGCATAAAGCCTATTGGGCAGTACGGAACTGTAATCTAGATCTTTCCAAGGCTGGGACCCACAGAAAACTCCAAATCAGCGAGATCGATGAATTACGCCTAGACGCGTACGAGAACTCGAAAATCTACAAGGAGCGGGTTAAAGCCTTCCACGACAAACACATCTCGAGAAAGATCTTTCATCCTGGTCAAAAGGTCCTACTCTTTGATGCCCGACTCAAACTCTTCCCAGGAAAACTGAGATCTAAGTGGGTCGGACCATATTTGGTCCGACAGGTTTTTGGAAATGGAGCAATCGAAATCAGTCCACTCAGCCACGATTCTGAACCTTTCATCGTGAACGGTCAGAGACTCAAGCCATTCATTGATGTAACTTCTACTGATTTGGCTGAGACATCTTATATCCTCCTTTCCCCTTGAGCTTATTGCGCCCAGCCGATGGCGTAAAACTCAGCGCTTAATGGGAGGCAGCCCATCATTCTCTTTGAAAACCTAAAACTTGTTCTGACACCTTTTAGCACTCGAAGTTCACCCTTGTAGACAGCCGACCCCAACTCAGATGCTTGCATCTGGGATTTGAAATCGTCCGCAAAAATTCAACCCGACCCATCCACTCATCCAAATTTCTATCTTAAGGAATGAACTAAGACCCCCTAGGTTACAATGAGGACATTGCAAATCTTAGGCATGGGGGGGTATGAAAGTGCAAAACTTGTAAGAAAAGGTTTCAAACAAAAAATTCACATATGCCAAAAACACCATAAAAATTAAAAAATTTTCGAAAAAGAATAAGAGGAAAAGAGGAGAAGGAAATTTTGTGAAGGAGAAAAGAAACAAAATGAAAAAGGAGCACAAAATTATGAGAAAAAGTGATAGTCATTAGTAAGGAACTAAGGAATTAACCTAAGTTATAGACCTCATTCAAGAAAAGTGCACAAAGAGATTAGTAAAGAATGCAAACCTTAGGCATTCTTGAATAGACTCTTAGTACCTATTAAGATCTGGACACTCCTCAAGAGGTTGAGGAAAATGAAAAGCTGAAGTATTAGGTCTAAGGCTTAGGGAGTATTCGGCCTCGTTAACTAATTTTTGGTTTACGGGACTCAGTAACCTAAGCACCCTAACCTCACACACAGCCTGGTTCAGTAAGCGTAAAAATCAGAATCACGCAGAAGCGTCACAAAATTCTGAAAAGAACACCTAGAATAGGAGCGGCCGATCAACACAAGTTGATTTGGACGAGTTCCCAGCGCGGAGAGGCGGGAAATCCCCTCGAAGATGCGTAACAAAATATCATCTCCTCGGTGCTTGTCTCTTAGGATATTTACATATCCTACTGGGGGCATGTAAGCACTCTGCTGGTTCAGATTCCATGGATGGCATTATCCCGAAGTGTCAATTGCCAGGGTCTGGATTCGGCCACGGAACACCATGGATGGGATTATCTCGAAATCTCAATAGCCAGGGTTCCGGGGGTTGCCATGGGCGGTGCTATCTCGAAGCATCGATCGCCAGGAACCCTTGAGGATTGATGATGGGAGCAAGGAATCTGATACAGACCGTGTTGAAAAGCCAATCCTAGGCTAGAACTAAAAAGAAGAAAGAGAGAGAAAACTCTCCAAACAGAAAAACTTTCTATCTCTCTCTTACAAAAAGCACTGCGAACTGAGCCAGGGCTAAAATCATTTCAAGCACGGGTGCTTTAACCACGAAGTCCAATAAACCTTAGGTTAGTTCTTGTGGACCTTAAAAACCTTTGCTAAAAGACTGAGGCTAAGGCTAGACAGATTTGGATCTTGATTGGTACTAGAGTACCTTTTAGGCCTATGGTCAGCATTCTAACCTAATCTATGCTAAAATAAAAAAAAGGCACTTATCTAAAACTATTAAAAACTTCATGGTCTAGAACAAGGGTTGAAACCTTAAGTTTTTGCTAAGGGACTAGCAAAAGCTAGGCATGGGGGTATGATGAGAACCTCATCATGAGCCATAACTAGCTCATTTTGACCTAATACAAAGGATAAAAGCTCCTACATATCTCAAGGAAAGGCTTAACTCAGAGAATTCTGAGTTTGAGAAGAAAACAAGTCATAAGGGGTAAAAATACAATTTTACCAGTATAATCTACATACAGGGTAATTCAGGACCCAAACATAGGTCAAAGTAGCTTAATAAGAATAAAAGTGGGATGAGATGATCTAGCAAGGGCTACAGCACTTCCAAGAAACTAAATGATAATCTGTAACCCTAAAACAACCCACTTCAATTCACGAGGTTCGAGGCAAAGTAAAAATAGAATAAACCCTCTAAAATTCATAGAAAAATAATCTCTAGGGTTTAGAACCTTCAATTTGGCCTTCAGAACCCATTTTGACCTACATTGAGAACCATGCCCAATTAATAACTTAATTTGGGTTTTTGCATAAATTGACCGGTCAAACAAGGTTTAATATAGAAATGAAATTCACCATCAGATTCCTTAGGTCCTAATTAATCATATATAAAAACTTGAGCCTAAGAAGAAACCTCCTTGACCGACTTTACACTTTGGTCCTCATATATTTACTTTTTGGCCCTCAACTTTTGAACCATCGCATTTTGGCCCCTAACTCTCCTTCGTTCTTCGCATTCAGGTCCCCCCTGCAAAACCTGCCAGCACCATGCTCCGGCGACCTTGCGCGGAGCACGGCGCCGCGCAGGGTGAGGGGGGAAGCCTGTCAAGTAAACCGGGGGTGCCCTGCGTCGTCAACCGTCGCAGGGACACCCCCCTGGTCGCTGTAGCCCACCATACCGGCCGTGCGAACGCATGGACGGTATGGGTTTTCATTTCCGGCCATCCTCCGGCGAGGGAGACACGTCGTCTCCCTCCGCCTTCCTCCCTGTTTTGATCCCTATAAATACCCCCCGTTGCTCCACCGACCCGGGGAGCTCGGATCTGACGGAGAAAACCCCCAACTTTCCTCTCTTCTCTCTCCGGCAGACGCTCACCAGCTCTGGCGGTTCCTCCCCCTCCTCCTCTTCGCTCTGCCGCAATACCAGCAGCAGAGACTTCCTCCCCTGCTCTTCCCGCGCCACGCCGCACCCAGCTGGCGCCTCTCCGGCTCTCTGCTCGCCGCCGCCCCTTTCCCTGAGCATCTTCTTCTCCGACGACAGTCGATACGACTGTCGCCCTGCTGCTCCTCCTTCGTCCCTGCAAGTAAGCTAGAACTACTCCCCTTCTTCTCCTCTTTCTTTCCCCGCTTTCAATTTATTCAATTAAGCCCTCGATCGACCCTGGCCATCGTCACCCCCTTCATCTCCGGCCACCCTCCGGCGAGATGCTCCCATCGCTCCACAGCCTCACACACCTCGCCGACCCTCACCGAACCTCCGCCTCATCACACTGAGCACCCCCCACCCCTCCACTGCCACTCCACACCTCCGTAACGCTCCCCCGAACAAACCCATTCCTCCGGTTGCAGTCCAACCTAGGGCTGCCGCCAGACACCACCTTGCGGCTTGCCGCGCAGCTCCACACCTTCGTCGTGCCACGGCGAAGGTTCCCCAGTGGTTTGATCAGGCCGAGAGGCCATATTCGTGTCCGACAGGTTTTGAGGTTCGACCGCCATTAACGCACATTGAAGCAGCTTCTCCAGCTCTCCAGGCTTGAGGACTCCAGGTCTCCAGCTGCTGCGGATTGCGGGGAGTCTTGCGAAGGCAGCCAGCCAGCAACCGACGCAAATCGAAGCCGCAGCTGCAGAAGCTAGGCTGCGGTCTCCCAGCAGGCGCACGCGAGGAAAGGCCTCCGTTTAGTCCCACATCGGTAAGCCTCACAACCTCTGCACCGTTTAAATTGATTTTGTGCATTAGCCTTACTGCCTCAGCACACGGGCTGAGGTCCCCTTCACCCGCCCGGTTACCCGGTCTCGTCCGCGCTCACGCCCCGCGGACCTGACCCGACCCGACTTAGACTGACCTGCACTCCTCGCCCACCACGCACGCCGGTGGGCCTGGACCCGGACTTGACCCGTACCCGACTACCCGGCAGCTCTGGGAGAGCTTTCCCAAGAGTGGTTTCAGAGAGAGAGAGACGCGGGGGGGAGAGGGTAGAGTAGGTTTTGTCCTCTGACGTAAGCTCTGAAGTGTGCAGGCACAGGTGAAGAAGAAGGACCACGGAAGAAGAAGGAAGCTAAGGGAGACACTGTAGCAACAGGCAGTTTAAGTCGTCTGATTTGGAAATCAGACGACGTCCTGAAGGGAAAAGAAGAAAGAAGGAGGGGCGACGTCCTGACTGGAAAAAGAAAAGAAGAAAGAAGGAGGTCTGAAGAACAACAGAAGAAGGCGAGGCAGAGGAGAACACAAAAGAACAAGGGAAGAACTGAAAGAAGAAAAACAAAGACAGGAACAGCTGGAAGAAGAAGAAGAGCATCACCACTGCAGAAGAAGAACATCACCTCTGCAGACAAAGAAGAAGAAGATCTGAGACGAGGAGAAACAAAGAGAAAAGAAGACAACAAATTCTTTCTCTCTCTTTCTTTATTTTTGTAAAAGAAACATGTATATCTCTAGAATACAACTTGCTCCCTGAGTTCGACCTCGGGAACTCTTTTCCGAGTAAAAAATATATATTTGAAATGATGGCAACAACTGGCTATACTACGACGCTATAAAACCCTGCTGTCGACCACATCAACACCCCACCGTCGGTGACCCCCTTCTCTTCGGTTGGCCACCTTCAGTCACCGTCGTCAAAGTTGCCACCACCATCAGGACCCCCTCTCTTCGGCTAACCTCCATCGAAGTTCTCGCTGCCTACCGTGGCCTCAAGCAAGCGCGCGAGCAAAGGATGCAAAGGCTTTGTTTTGGGTTTAATTAATATTTACATTACATTGCCATTGCCAAGTTTAGATTTTATTTAAATATTCAAGATATTTGTGGGCTTCTACTAACTAACCCTTGCATAATTACATTATTGCTCATTCTTTCTAATTACCTTTTGTCACACCAAATTTGGATTAAGATTTGCACTCTTGTACGCATGCAATTGAGAATGCAATGATATGCCACTGCACATGCACAGTTCACATATTAGTGATTTGATTTATTGGGTGAAATTTGGGTAAATAGCCCTTGATTTTTACCTAAATTGTGGGTTTACATTAAGAGCAATAAATCCATTAATTGATGTAAAGGTTTTGACGAAAATTTCTACTCAATAATCTTTCATCTCTGCGAACACGAATTTTACGTATTTATGATCTTATTGGTTTTGTTCCTCGTGTATACGACATCCTAACTCTTCGTGGTTAATTTTCACTGATAAATATTTTTGATTTGGGAATTTTCCACCACGTGATCTATACTGCGACAACGTATTTTTTTTGACATCATCTTTCTCTTCCAAGCGAAAAAGTCCCAATCACCCACCCCCAGGTGAATGGACAGTTGGAGGTGTCCAACCGGACAATCATTTTTGTGCTTAAAAGACAGTTGGATTCGGCAAAAAGAAATTGGGCTGACGAACTACCAGATGTACTCTAGGGTTATTGTAAGTACCTCTATTTTGATGTACCAAAATTATGTTATCTACAGGACTAATCTTTCAGGACTCTCATAGATTAGAGCTAGAAGATTACTGACTTCGTCTTAGTGTCTTTTTATTTTTATTGAGTCTAGATTATTTTGTAAGGAACATCAAAATAAGTTTCAAACGATTTTTCACACTTTTCATAATTTTTTAAGGTTATTGATTAATCAAATAATAAAATTGATCGACCAACCAACTTAATTAATCAATCAAACCAGCCCATTTTAGGAAGTTGATAAATACATCTTTGATCGATTATTTAGATTAATTAATTGACTAATATCGATCGATCAAATAACTAGTTTACCGACCAAAACTCATTTTGATTGACCAAACTTCCTTAATTGATCGACCAATTTGATTTCCTTTTCTGGTTGATTTGCTAGTATAAATAGAGGTCGTACATAGCCTTTTTAAAACACACCTTTCAAAGAAGAAATCCATCTAGAAAAAGGTCACTCGTGCTTTCCCTTTAAGTGCTTTTGCGCTTCTACTTTCACGCCTTCTAAAGCACATCGATTTGAACCTCTACTAAAATCTAGTTTGACTTTCTTTGTGGTTCCATAGGATTATATTATTTTTATATTATTTGTTGTTTTGATTATGGATCCCAAGCTATTGGGAAAGATCCGTTGTTGTTGTTGTACTTCTCTTCAGGTTGTAAAGAGAATGGACTATTGTAAGAGGTTGTACTACCCTCGTTTCAAGTGGTGCGATTAGTGGATTGACTAGTCTTGAATAGTTGGGAAAATCCTAAGTTGAGAGGCTTAGGTAGTGATTTTCACCTAGAAAGGGTTTCCACTATAAATTTAGGTGTCTTCTGTGCTTGAATTTTTGTGGTATGAATTGTCTTAGCTACTAGTATTTTTAAGTTTATAAAAAGCGATACTATTCAACCCTCCCCTCTAGTATCCATTAATATCCACAGGCAACCCCATTTGGTATCAGAGCTAGATCGTCCTGAAGATGTCAAAGTCATCTGTTGGCACATACATTGAAGGGCAGTTAGCAATTTGGCCTCCACTTTTTGATGGAACAAACTGTGGCTGTTGGAAGACTCGGATGCTAATATTTCTGGAATCCATGCACTACGAAATGTGGGACGTTATCACCTTCAAATATACACGATCGGAAATCAAGGAAGGAGTAGCATCAACTCCAAATCAAAAGAAGCTGGCAATGCACAACGCTAAGGTCATGAATGCAATCTTCTGTGGACTCTCTAAGGAAGGGTTCAACTGTGTATCGGCATGCAAGATGGATCATGCAATCTAGAGCATCTTAAAAGTCACCCACGAGGGAACATCTAAGGTAAAAGAAACTCGTATAAATTTTCTAACTCAAAAATATGAGCTTTTTAGGATGAAGAAAGGTGAATCCATCAAGGAGATGTTTATAAGATTTACGAATATTGTAAACTCTCTACGGAATCTGGATCAAGACATTAAAAATGAAGTCTTGGTAAAGAAGATCCTCCAGTCACTCACCAACAACTAGGAGACGAAGACCACAGCCATCCAAGAATCAAAGAATCTATCTACGTTAAAACTAGACGATCTTGTTGGAAGTTTAATGACATACGTGGTTCAGCTTCAACACATGAAAGAGCATGAGCATGAAGGAGTGAAGAAGATGACTGTGGCACTTGAAGCCAACAAACAGTCAGAAGATATGACAAGCGAAGATGAAGATGTAGCTCTTCTCTCAAGGAAGTTTAGGAAGTTCCTCAAGAATAAGAGGAATTGGAGAAAGAAGAAAGAAGAATCCAAGGAAGACACCATCATCTGCTACAACTACAAAAGGAAGGGGCACATCAGAAAAGGTTGTCCACTCCTCAGGAAGGAATCAAAGAACAAGAAGAAATTCCCAAGAAGGGATGGGAAGAAGAAGGCTCTTCAAGCCACCTGGAATGAGTCTGACTCAAGCTCAGAGGAAGAAGAGACCTCCAGTAAAGAAGCTCTTTTAGGAATCATGGCCCTAGAAGATAAGGTAACATTGCTTTCACCTGATGAATTATTAGAATCTTTCTTTGAAATGCATGACATATCTAAATCACTCAAGATAGAAAATAAAAGCTTAGTAAAATCCTTAAGAGAAGAGAAAGCATAGAAAGATACATTTGCAACACAAAACAAGGAACTATCTATTGAAATCACTTTACTAAGATCACAAATAGATAACCTAAAAATAGATATAGACAAACTGAAAGAGAACTTTGCTATTCTTCTAAATGATCTAGCTAAGTTCACTAAAGGTAATCAAAATCTACATAAACTCTTAGGAACACAAACCCAGAGCATCACAAAATTTGGGTTAGGGTACATACATAAAAATGATCATGAAGCATCTAGTTCTAGTCAAAAGAAAGAAAGAAAGAGAAAGGTAGCTTGCCCAGACAGGTAGCACTAGATAATCACTGTGGACCCAGGAAAAAATGAATACCAAAAGCACTCTTGAAATCCTATTTTATAGATCAAGTAGATTATAAGAGGTGGACATATCGAGAATCAAATGGAAACCTGAAGCCAATTTATAGATCCGACGATCCAAGACCTCACAAATGCAAACAAATGACAGGATTGAGAAGAAAGAAGATGGATCATGGATAATGGGTGTTCCAAGCACATGACAGGAGGAGAAGGCCTGTTCCTACAACTAAACTGCCAGGAAGGTGGTACAGTTATGTTTGGGAACAACCACAAGGGCCGTATTATTAGTACTGGCCAAGTTGGTAACTCTTCTACCTCTTTTGATAATGTGCATCTTGTTAAAGGATTAAAACATAATCTTCTTAGTGTAAGTCAAATTTGTGATAAAGGATATAAAATTACTTCCACCTTAAATGGTTTTAAAATAAGTGATAAAGAAACCAAACAAATTCTTCTTAAAGGAAACAAACATAAAGATATTTACATTGTCAACTTTGACAAATTGGACAACTTTGAATGTCTTGTCGCATCTGACGAAGAGGCAATACTTTGGCACAAACGACTAGGTCATGTTCACATGAAGAACATCAGTAGACTTGTGAAACATGATCTTGTCAAACGCTTGCTAAAGATCAACGTTAAGAAGTGCAAAGTCTGCAATTCTTGTCAAGTTGGTAAACAAACCAAAAATCCTTTTAAACCAAAAAGGATGGTTAGCACCTCTCGACCCCTGGATTTACTTCACTTAGACTTGTTCAGACCAACCAAATCCGAAAGCTTAAGTGGGTGCAGATATTGTTTAGTCATAATCGACGATTTTTCGAGATTTACTTGGGTATCCTTCTTGAAAAGTAAGGATTTGACTATTGATGTTTTTAGTAAACTAGTAAGAAGACTGCAAAATGAGAAATGATTTGAAGTCATTAGGATTAGAAGGGATCACGGTGGAGAATTTAAGAATCACTCTTTTTCTGACTTTTGTGATCAATATGGGATAAAACATGAGTTTGCTTTTTATAGAGCCGCACCTCAAAATGTAGTAGTTGAAAGGAAAAATAAGACCTTGTGTTTGTCATGAAACGTGTGAAAATATCTTTATATCGTTGTAGTGTGAATCATGTCGAAATAAATAAATTTATAAATCATAATCGGTGAGTCTTGAGTCGTTCGTAGGGAAGCAAAACACGATTTTCAAAGCTTTTCATACTAATTAATCTATCCTAATGCAACATAGAAACAGAGACCAGATATTCAGAAAATTAAATTTTATTGCTAATGGCTGATAAAGATGATTTTGGAAGCGTCGGACTCCTGTCGTCGTCCTGATCGGATACGTATGGTCTGATCTATCATCATCTGCGATTAATAACGCCTTTCTTTTACAACATAAAATAGCATTATTATCTATAAAGCTAACTAATCAATTAAGATGCAAATTATGATGCTCATACATGCATTGTTCCTAAGTTATGCTAAATTCTAACTTAAATTAGGTAGATTAGGTCCTCTGATTGCTACACAATCACACCTCCATGCCTGAATTTTGCTAGTCCTTAACAAATGTAAGACTAAATGCAAAGTGGTCCTAAATGGCTAATTTCTACTAAGAGTTTGACTAGAGATTTATTTCTTTTATTTTCATCCAAAATTTTAGAAATCCAGATAGTTATGAAAGTGTAATGTTGTAGCCTATGCAACGAATCCAAGTGAAAAGTCAATCCACATCTAAATCTTGTACTTGACTCTTAGTAAAATTCTATCGGGATAGGCAATCTTATTCCCTCGGGGTTATAAAATAATCTATAATTTCAACCTTGGCTTTTGGTTTAGGTAGAAGTTGTCTGAGTCAATTGGGTTTGTATTTGGTGGCTCATACTCTTCTGGTGCTACACATAGACTAGTACTGCAAAACCTAGATATTTGGACTTATTAAATAATTCAACTCAAAGGGAGGAGAAACTATGCTCTCTTTAGTTTCTTTGTACTCATTCTCTCTCTCTCTCTCTTTTTCTTTCTTTCTCTTTTTCTTCTCTTTTCTTTTGAGAGGCTACCAAATATATATTTACAAATCTTACAAGATTTGTAAATATATTTGGTGGCCTCTCATGGCATTAACACTTGGATTAAGTTTTGATAACCCTATGACTAAGTCAGAATTCCTTAGCTAATATTTAGGAGGTCAGAAATACAGAAAAGTAGGTCAAGGCTATGTTTGGTGAACTGTAAAGGGAATGGGTGTTGTTGCCTCAATGTGCTAAACATGAAATAAACATAATGTAATTAACACTTTTTTTTCCTTTTTTTGTTGTTTTCATATATATTTATTTCTACCAACACAACATAATGCATCACCCATGCATATTTTTATTCACAAGACATTATTTAGGATTGAAGGTGTTCAAGAGGATATCGGGTGACTTATTTGGTAGAAGTATCTACTCTCGGCACCAAGAAAGGAATTGATGGGATAGTGTATTTCTTTTCTTGATATTAATACCCTCCTTCAGCCGAGGATTCCATAAAGGATTGTCGTAACCATCTACCTTAGTCATAGTTTTATTAGAACATGCTCTTTGCGTATTTGCCTTATTTAGTGGCTCTTCAAAAATTCACACAAAGAATTTATCCGCAGGAACCAAGAGCGAAAACTATGCCTAACTTTGAGTATCATTATCCAACTGCCCAGAAACTAAGCTTACTCATACTGGCCTTAGAGCACCAGTAGACTCTTTACTCTCTCCTCACAATTGTTTGGCTGATTTATTAGAAGATGATTTGCCTGACTCCCTAATTATTGTCCAAGGGTTTAGGAGAAGAAGCATTGCTTCTTCTCGACAAACTAAAGATGGCTATCGGTCTTCATAGAGGATTGATGAGAACCTCATCATGAGTCTAACTAGCTCATTTTGACCTAATAAAGAGAATAAAAGCTCCTACATAACTTAGAGGAGGGCTTAATTGAAGGAATAAGTGTTCTGAGAAGAAAACATGAAATAAAGGGTAAAACTGTAATTTTACCATTGAAGTACATAAATGGGATTTATTAGAGGCAAAACATAGGTCAAATGGTCTGAATAAGATAAAAAGTGAGTTGGTTCAATCAGAAATAGGTTCATGTGCAATCTAGGAATTAAATGACATCTAGTAACCCTAAAACAGACCTGCTTAATTCAGCAAGGTTCTGGTCAAGATAAAAATCAACTAAACCCTCTAAAATTCATGCAAAATATCCCATAGGGTTTAGAACCTTCAGATTGGCCTCTGGAACCTATTTTGACTTAGATTAGGGTCCTAGCTCATCAATTGACCTAATTTGGGTTTATGTGCAAAATATCTAGTCAAACGTGGTCAAACCTAAAATCCAACTTCACCATTGGATTCCTTAGGTCCAAATTAGGTTTGTACCAAAATTTTGACCTAAGGGGAGGTCATCTTGACCTACTTTGCAAATTAGTACATCCAATTACATTTTGGTCCCTATATTTTGAAAGCCATTGCATAACCCCCCTAACTTCCTCGCCACTCTTACAAGCAGGTCCCTCCACCATTAATGGGGAGAAATCTTACTCCGACGAGGAATAGAGGGGGAATATTCCCTGATTCCTCAGAGATCTCATCTCAAATTTGGAAGGGAGATTCTCTAAGGAATTCCCTTCCATTTGAGCGTGGTCCTTATCTAAGATTTGCACCCAATCTCTCATGCGAACGCACGAGAGATTTGGGTACCTAACAGACTTCCATCTCCGATGAGGATTCCCACGCTTGGAAGCTTGTCTTCCAAGCATAGGAGTCCCTGCTAGTGCCTATAAATTGACCCCCAACTCCGGCCGCACCTCTTCAGCTCGACTTGGCCGGAATTTCACCTCGATTTCCTCTTCTTCTCCTCCGACCAAGTGCTCCAGCGAGCCCCCCTCCTCTTTCTCGTCGCTCTGCCACAATACCAGTGGTAGAGTTATCCTCCCCTTCCTCCTCCCCGTCGCGCAACACCCGTGCGAGCAGCCCTAGCCCCGTCGTCGCCGCCGTCTTCCTCCACTGGATGCCTTCTTCTCCGGCAACAGCAGGTATTGCCAGCCGCCCTCTCGCCCCATTCATCCACTTAGTTAGGTTAGAACTGTTCATCTCTATCCCCTCTTTCATTTCCCTCATTCTATTTCACAAAACGCCCCTTGATCGTCGATGTCCACCGCCATCTTCCTCATCTCCAGCCACCCTCCGGCGAGATGCCCCCATCACTCCACACCTCCACACGTCTCGCCACCCACCTCACAACCTCCACCACACTCCACTGAACACCATCCACCCATCCACAGACCGCCTACACCACCACAACTACCCCCCGACCTAACCCATCCGTCCGGCCACAGAGCGACCTAGGCATGCACGCCTAGGCCGCCCTGCAGCTTGCCACATATCGCCTCACCTTCGCCGTGACACGACGAAGGTGCTTTTGTGGTCTAATAAAGCCGCAAGGCCCTTTTTGTGTCAGGAAGGGTCCGAGCTCCAGCCGCCATTAGCGATGGCTCAAGGAGGTTGCAAGCTCGCTCCAGGCTGAAGGACTTCAGGGTTCCAGGTCCAGCAGGTGCGAGGAGGTCTCGCGAAGTCAGCTGTCCAAGCAAGTGGCGCTGCGAGGCTTGCAGCTGCTGCAATTGAAGAAACGATCTCCTGCGGGCGCGTGAGCAAAAGTGGTGGAACATTAGTCCCACCTCGGTAAGTCGTGAGGCGCTTGAGTAGTTTAAATTGAATTCGTGCTATCGTCTGGTTGCCTCCAATACACTGGGGTGAGGTCCCTCCTCACCTATACACAACACCTCGTCCGTGATTTCATCTCGAGGACCTGGTGACCCAACCCAACTACCCTCCTGAGCACTCCTCGCGCACCACACCCACGTCGGTGCGCCTAGACCCGGGCACGCGACCGACCCGGTTACCCGGCTTTGGGAGAGCGTAATGAAGAGTGATATACAGAGAGAGAGACGCGGGTGTGGGTAGAGGGGTAGGTTTTGCTCTCTTCGGTTTGTGCAGGGAAGAAGGAGAAGCGAAGCTAACACTTAGTTGCAGAGGAAAAAGAGAAGGAAAGGCAAGGTAGAGGGAAGAGGCGAAGCCAAAGAGAAGGAACTGAGGAAGGAATAAAGAAAGGGAAAGACAAGCAGAAGAAGAAGAAGAAGAAGAAGAAGAAGAAGAAAAGCTGAAGCCAAGGGAAGTAGAGCCAAAGAAGGAAGGAAGAAGAAGACCCGCAGAGAAAAGAAAGAGAAAGAAACTGCAAAAGAGAGGCAAGGCAAAAGATAGAGGAAAGAAGAAGAAGGGAAAGAGCAGAGAAAGGAGCTGCAGAGAAGAAACAAGGAAGAAGAAGCATATGGCCAAAGAAGAACAGAGGAAAATCAGAAGTCAGAAGAAGAAGAAGAACAAGAAGCAGATAGGAGAAAACATATTTTTAAGACGTCTGATCCCATGATCAGACATCCAATTCCTCTATTTTTACCACAGTTAACTTTTGAACTCAAGCATATATATATTTTGAATTAAGTTTTGAGTAATTAAGTGTTCAATTACATTCTTGAGATTAGTAATAAATTCCAATTGCTCCATGTGTTCGACCTCGGATACTTAGGTTTTCGAGTAATAAATTTTTATTTGTTGACAACGCTTGATCACCTATACTACAACGTAACTAACTGTTAAAAACATGATCAAGCCGCATTAACAAGGATCCATTACAATTTCTACGTGTAAATGTGAGAAATTTACACGAATGTAAATTTTTTTTTGACATAAAAATAAGACATGCAATGTCCACCCCCTCTTGCCTATTCATTACAATGTCCTCATTGAAATGTATGCAGAAAAATCAAAATGTAATAAGCGAGGAGGGGACATCACTTGATTGAGCTTGTTAATCTAGGTCAGCTTGGATAGAGAAATGCCTGTACAGAATACTGGGTTGCCTCTCAGCCAGCATTAAGTTTAACATCATTTGTCTAACCAACCAAAAATAAATATGTATTTCAATGTTGTGGGTAATGAGAAGGAGTAATAATTATTGCTGAGAGATTTAGGATTAATATAAAGATATAATCCTGTGGTCTACGAATCAGTGGTCTACAAATGCGGACCAATTGATGATGTAGCCTCACACCGAAGAGTTTTTCTGATTTGAAATATAAAATAGGGTCAAATAGATGAGGTTCAAGATGCAAATCTTGTTCATTAATCCAATTACGTAATTCAAGAAGAGGTGGTGGAGGGTCTGGATTGAAATCATGATTGAAATTTAAATTTTGTTCTGAATTAGAGCCATAAGGATCCTCATAATGGTAATTGATATAAAAAATCATGAATTCTCCAAGCTCTGGGTCATACGAGGATGAAGGTAGAGTTGTGTTGAATTCCTCAAAATCCTCATTAGAAATTACCTCTTCCTTATCCGAAATCACTTCTTCCTCAGAATCAAGCCATCCATTTGAACCAGTTGGATTATAATTTCTTTCCTAGTCCATCATGATTTGAGCTTCTTTCTCTGAGGTTGTTTCTTCGTTTTCCTTGTTCATGTCCTTTGGTTGTCCAAATTTTTGAACCCCCTCAAAATTCAATAATTCTTAGATTTCTGGGTGGATATACTGAGGATTCCTAGTGTCATCATCTAATTCATCATAAGATACTCCCAATAGTTTCTCGATCTCACTAATGTCTTTTTCAATTTGATTATCTATGGGAGGTGTTAAATTAGAAGCATTCTTGAGTATATCATTTCCTTGCCTTTCTTGTTGATCTTGAGATTTGGCAGAATTTGGATTATCCTTAGTGTGAATAGCCAAAACCTCTTCAATTGTTCTTGCGACGTCAATAGCACCACAATTCAATTTATTCATTTGGGAGGATTTAAAGATATTGAGTTAAATTTTCCTTCCAGAAGTGATTTGCATATTCCCTGTCTCACAGTTGATCAGAGCCTTGGCTGTGGCCATGAAGGGTCTTCCTAAGATTATCGGGGTGGTTCAAGTTTTTTGATGCCTTCATATCTAAAAGTAAAATGTTCACAGGGTACTCAAAATTCTTCACTTTTATAATCACATTTTGTAAGAGTCCCTTTGGAATCTTGGTTGATCTATCAGCAAGCTGAAGGGTAACATTAGTATGTTGCAAGGGACCTAAATCCAACTCTTCATATAATTCCATGGGGATTAGATTGATGGAGGCACCAAGGTCCAGTAAGGCTCTCTCCAAGATAAAATCATCTATTCCACATGAAATTAAGGGGGTCCTCGGATCTTTATTTTTAGGAGGGAGCTTATTTAAGATGATGACACTGGCTTGTTCAGAAATTATGACCCTTTTTTATGATTTGTCCTGGTGTTTCAGTGTGCACAATTCCTTAAGAAATTTTACACAGGCCAGGATGTTCTCAATAGCTTCAAGGAGTGGTATATTTACTTGGACTTGCTTTAAAATATCAAGCCACTCCTTAGATTGAATGGTTTTCTTTTCCCTGGATTTGTTCAAGGCTCTAGGAAAGGGTGCTTGAGAGAAATCATGAGTGTTCAAATCCTAAGCCTTGTCTTTTAGATTAGTTTGGTCTCCTAAGTCAGATTCAGGCTCCTCAAGATCTTGGTAAGATTTGGATGTAAAAGAATATGGATCTTGGATTTGTTTCCCACTTCTCAAGGTGGCAACACAAGTATAAGCATTAGGGTTAGAAGGGTAAGGTGAGTTTTGCAAAATGGGTTAAGCCTGGGTTATGTTAGGGTTAACAAAGCCAGGTGGGTGCTGAGAAGCAGGTTGAACTATATGTGCTTGTTGCTCCCGTGTGTTGTTTTGGTTAACCCTATTGAAGTTCCTTGGGTTGGGAACGGGTTGGGATGGCAGCATCCAGTGTTATCTAGCATTAACTATTTGGTCCAGTCATCTTCTCAAATCGATCCTCAATTGATTCATTTCTTCTTTATGTCTCAGATTCATTTCTCGCATTTCTTTGAGGACCATACTCAGATCAGAAGGCTAGGTTTCCTAAGTAGGTTGTTGCTGATAAGTGCAAGGTTGTGTGTACCTATTGGGTTGCCCATAAGTGCTTGGCTTAGTCAAGTTAGGACCCTGAGCGGGTTTCTGACTTGACCAAGCAAAGTTAGGGTGATTACGCCAACCAGGGTTGTAGGTGTTTGAATATGGGTCATTTCTAGTGTATCCCTGGAGTGCATTCACATCCTCAGGATAATTAGGCATAAGGATGCCTAATTCAGAATTTGAGGGCATCAAGGTCCCTCCTTAGTACCTAGAAAGAGTCGATCCAAGTAGAGTTGGCTCATGGGTGGAGCCATGGTTAGGTTATTAATATTGTGCACTACTTCCTGACCTAGAGGGTTGGGGAGTTGGGTGTAGGTTAACATAGAAACTCCTTGGTTAGACATAGGGTTTACTCTGGAATGTGTACTTAAGGAACTCCCGCCCTTCATAAGGTTGTCCAATTTTTTATCCAAACTCTCTACATTTTTCCCAACAAGTTCCACCTTATCCAATTGTTATGCAATCAGTTCTAAATCAATTGAGTTTGAATTATTCTTAACTTCATAGACTCCTCTATTTGGTTGATTTGATCTGTTGAAGGTGGACATTGAGACATTATTGAGGGAATTCTCACTCATTCTCAAATAATTCAAAGGCTCCCTCAGCATCTTTGCTTAGGAAATTGCCTCCACATGCTGCATCAACAAAATTCTTCAAATTGTCACTTAACCCATAATAGAAAATATGGGCCAAGTGTCACTTGGGAATCCCATGATGAGGTCATTTCCTAGCTAAGTCATTAAACCTCTCCCAAGCCTCATGTAGTTGTTCCCCAGGGTTCTGCTTGAAGGTTGCAATGGCACATATAAGGGCATTTTTTTCCTATGGGAAAGAATTTCTTCAGAAAAGTGCTTCTCAAATCTTCCCAAGTTAGGATTGGTCTACCAATTATCCTCAACCATTGAGCAGCTTTATCTTTTAAAGAAAATGGGAACATTTTCATCATTAAGGTATTCTCGTTCATGTTCCTTGGGCCAAAGGTCCTTCCTATGTGTAGAAGTTCTTTAAGGTGATGGAAGGGGTCATTAGAGTTGTGGCCATGGAAGTGGGGAATTAAATTAATGATTTGTGGTTTGAGCTCAAAATCATCCCCATCCTGAGGTACCCTAACAAAAGGTTCTGGTTGGATATTAGGAGGATTGTAAAAATCTTTGAGAGGCCGATTTGCTCTCCCATTTTGGAGTTCAGTAATGGCCTGTACTACGACCTGCATTTGTTTGTCATGATGCCAGCCCTGCCTATCAATCTGCCTCTGTAAGAAAGCCATTGGATCCAGATATTGTTCCTCCTCTTCAACCTCATCTTCTTCGTGGTGACTAGCCATTGATGAAGGTTTAGATTCAGATCTTAGACAATCAGGTCATCTCCTTGGATTTCTCTCTAAAGGTGGTAGCAAATTAGGATGTAGAGATCTTTTACCTTACATGCACTAGAAGAATGTCTATGGATGAGAGAGAGAAGATAGATGCGAGAATACCCACCCTCACAATACAAGCAATCAAGCTAATCCTTTGAGTGTAATCCCTAATTAGACCTAATCTTGACTCCCCAAAACATGATTAGGTTAGATCAACCCTTGAATTACTTGGCTGGCCAAGAGGGTGGGACCCCCTAGGACACCCTGCACAATGGGACACCACTAAGGATTAATGCGATTATCGCACCGACCTTTCTTGTCACCAGTGAGTCCATGTAGACAAAGCCTTGACCTTAACCTAATCTAATTTCAAGTCACCAAGAAAATTAGTCCTACCTAGGGCACATCTACTCAATTTTAGGCTTAGGCTTAAAGTGCTTTTGGAATATGATGGGAATTGGCAGTGTGTTGCCCTTAAAATTGATTTCTAAAGTGTGAAGTGCACAGACAAGGGATTCACAAGTAATTTTTATGATGAAGTGAATTTTAAGGTTTAATTGCTTGTATAATTGTGTTTTAGGGTTTCGTAATTAGATAAGTTGAAGCAAGGTTTTGATGAGCACACAAGAGTTTCTTTGCAAGTCCCAATCTATGAGATAGATTTTCTTTAGAAGTATGCAATGCAAAGGATGCTCTACCTTAATGTTTGGAAACCCTAGAAACAAGTAGCTGCTAAGATGATCCTTTTAAGTCCAAAATCGGGGAAGTGGTGCGACCTAAACAATGCAATCAATTGGACTTATTGCACCACCAACTAGGCACTCAAAAAATATTTTCAGGAATTTTAATACACATTTTCTATTTTTTTCATATTTAAAGTATACTGGGGATTCTGCAGTTTGTTTTGACCCTAGTTAGTGATTGAATAGTATGTGCAATCAAACGTGTAGAAAATATTTTTTCAGAAATTTTCAAGATTCTATATTATCACAGGAATCTAACACAACAAATTTTAGATAAATCGGAGTTGTTTAACAATTCATTTGATGTTTTGAATTCTAAAAAATCAGGCGCATTAACAAATTTGATATCAGTTTAGTTCGTGAATTTTTAAAATTTTTATATAACTAGGAATGGCACAAGATTTGAATATGTTGTTCCTAACTTCAAAACCCACAACCAGTAAAAATTTTAGAATTTTTGGACTTATGAATTTTTTAGAATTGAATTTTTAATATGAGAGTTTATTTCAGCCCGAAAATATAGGTGGTTTTGTTGATTTTTTAAAAGATAATATCCACCAAAAGAGATACATACATACATATATATATATATATATATGTCTAAGGCAAACAAATACTAATACTAAAGTTCAAGCAAAGCACCTAATTCTTTTTGGATTTTTTTTTTCTCGAAAGGAAATCTAACTTAATCTAGGATATGAATACTTACCTGAAATTAGAAACCTTCAATTTTTTCATTGTTGCATTTTTTTTTAGATTTATGCATTTCTTGCACACACGAAATAAAAAAAAATAAAGCAGGTTAAAAATCTCAAATAAGCATTAGGAAGAAAAGCTTTAAAAAATTTTGTTGCCCCCACGGCAATAGCTCCAACTTGTTCGTCGCGAAATGCATGAAAATATCTCTATATTGTTATAGTGTGAATCACGTCAAAACAAATAAATTTATAAATCATAATCGTGAGTCCTGAGTTGTTCGCAGGGAGGCAAAACATGATTTTCAATGCTTTTCGTACTAACTAATCTATCTTAATGCAACTTAGAAACATAGATTAGATTTTCAGAAAATTAGATTTTTATTGCTAATGGCAAACATTTCTCAAACAAGGAATTAAAACAACTATGCTAAGGAATAGAGAGAGAAAATAGATGAAGAACGACGCTACTTGTGGGATGCTTGTGTGAAGCGCGGAGTACTTTGATACGGATCTACGCGATTTGTAAAATACTTCGTTGTAACGTGTAAAATTGATCAACTCTTAAATTTATAAAACCTAGATAGAGGAGTATCTAGGGTCGTCCAAGGAGGCAATATGTTGCAAAATCAAATCTCTTGCTTCAAAATGGAAATCAACTTTCTTTTTGGTGTTTTTAAATATGCAATTTTTATAGTTTGAAATAACAAAGGCAAAATGCGATTTGTTGACGGAAAAGCAACTAACACCTACAATCACTAAGCTAAAATCTAAGTGTTAATTAATTCCTCTCCCTAAGCTCACCCTAGGCACGTGGAGGCCTAGAGTAATTAGGGAGAGGGAGTGAAGAGTGCTAGAGACAAAGAGAACAATTGCAACAAAAATTCAAAAGAAGGCAACTTGATTAATGCAAAAGTGTTTTACACAAAGCCCTAGTAGAGGAATGCTTCTACTACCAGCAACAAAAATACAAATAAACAAAACACTAATCCTGGTGATGTTGGTGAAGAAGAGGAGCTTCTTTCTCCAAGCCTAGTAGCTCCTTGGCTTGAAAAGAAACTCCTTCTTCTCCTTCCTTGAAAGGCTCCTCCAAGGTGTGGTCTTTTGGCAAGCCCATAAGGGGGGCGTGCACTTGCTCTCCAAGGGTGGGCATCCACCACCCTTCCTCCTCCAATGCCTGGCCGTCCTCCAAGTGATGGAAGTCCTCCTCCTTGGCGTGGCTCAAGGGAGAAGACAGAAGGGGAAGAAGGCACCAAGGGGGCGGGTAGGATGTCCCCTTAATCTTCTTCCTTTCTTCTCCTTCCTTGGCCGTAGGTTTAGGTGGGTATAGGGTAGAATTTACATTAATGGAGGACGAGTTATGATGGTGGTTAAGGGGGGTATATATAAGGTTTAGGAGGGGAGGGGTTGGAGTGGACATGTAGGGCTAGGATGGGCTTACAAGGTGGTTAAGGTTGGTTATAATGATCCAATGGAGGGGACTATTTGGTGCCACCTAAAGAGGTGATAAGGGGGTAGTTATGATGGCCAAAGGATACCTAAAAGTGACACCACTTTTGGCTTCTAGAAGGAGGTGTTTTGGTGCCAAGAATCAATAGTGGAGATGGGTTGGTTGGTGAAGTGTAGGGTGGCGATTGGAGGCCATTTTGGCGCCAAAAGGAGGGGGTGCTAGAAGGGTTAGTTGGCACCAAAATAGGTGTCTCTTGGTAGTGGTTGAGGGGTGAAAGGGTGGCTAGGTGGTGGTGCCAACTTGGAGTATGGTGGAGCTAGCTTAGGTGAGCTTAAGTAGGGTTTAGTTGGTGGAGCTAGTTAGGCAGGGTTTTAGGGTATTAGATTGCCAAGGGAGCTGGAGTTTAGCTAAGCTAGCTTAGCTAGTATTAGAGTAGAGGAGGAGGCAATTGGAGCTAGGGTTTGAGGGAAGGAGCTGGACAGAAGAAGTCTGGAGCTGAACTGGAGTTGGCAGCTACTGAAGAGGGTGGCATGGAGCTACTTTAGTCGGCTTAGCTTGCTAGTTCTTTGCTAGCTACTAAGCCAAGCTAAAGCAAGTTGGCTTCTGCTAAAAGGAGCTGAGGTGAGCTGGGTTTGATGCTCCCAGGGAGGACCTAGTTGGTTGAGGTAGCTAAGGTAGCTTAGCTCAACTAAGTTGAGCTAAGCTGAGTCCCCGTGAGCTGGAATTAAGCTTCTTGAGCTAAAATGAAGTCATCTTCAGCTGGCTGGAGTTGAGTGGAGCTGGATGTAGATGGTCCTGAGCTGAGGTGAACTCCAGTCAACTCAGCTGAGCTAGCTAGAGCTATTAGTGAACTGATGGGAGCTGAGATGAGCTAGACTCAGCTAAGTTGCGCTGAATCTGAGCTGACTAGAGCTAAGGTGAGCTAAGATTAGCTCTCTTGAGCTGCCATTCAGCTGAGATGAGCTGAATGGAGCTAGAATGAGCTAATCCCGGTTCAAGTGAGCTGGATTTCAGTTTTGGTGAGCTGGATTAAGCAAAGTTCCAACTAGTTTGAGCTTCTTTTTCACCAGTTGCCTTTTTGAGTGCTAGGGTTCTAGGGATCTGACAATCTGTTTATCCCTAACACTCACAAAAACACATCAAAAATACAATAAAAAATGCAATGCATGCCTAACCTAATTGATGCCTAAATGCAACCTGAAAACCTGTTTGCGAAGCAAAATCCTAAGAGCTAGGTTTGTTTCAATGCATAAGAATGATGATAAACTGGCGGTTGCCTCGCTGGAGGTGGTGATGTTAGGCTCAGCAAAGGATTCAATCATTATAGAGCCAAGAATGAACCTTAGTCCCAAGGTATCCACCTGTGTAACAAGACTGGGAGTGTTAAAACATGTTGAAAGAAAGTATTGTTTTCACGGTTTTGTGCAGGTTTTAAAGGAATGTCACGTTGTAGTATAGCCGACAAAGCGTTCAAACAAATAGAGAATTTTATTACTCGAAAATCGGAGTATCCGAGGTCGAACACAAGGAGCAAATTGAATTTACTACTAATCAATGTAATTGAACACTCTAATTTACTCAAAATGTTAATTCAAATATGAATGTATGGCATTAAAAGTAACTATGACAAAAGAAATGAAATTGGATGTCTGATCTTGTGATCAGACGTCTTAAAAGTATTTGCCCTTTTCTTTTGATTATTCTTCTTATTCTGCAGTGTCTTTTTCTTCTTCGTCTTCTGTCTTTGCTTTCTTTCTTCTTTCTCTTCTCTCTTTCTACTTTGCTTCTTGTCTTGAGAAGGCTTCTTTCCTCTTTCCTTCTCTTCTTTTCCATGCCTTCCTTCTTCCTTCTCTTTCCTACGAGTGCTTCTTCTTCTTCCTTGGTATCCTTCGCTCAATCTCTTCTTTTGCTTCTTCTCTTCTCCTTGCGGCTAAGTCTCTCGACGCTCAGTCTACCTGCACAGAGCAAAACCTACCCCTCTTCCCTCTACCCGCACCTCTCTCTCTCAGCAATTCACTCAGGGATGCTCTCCCAGAGCCACACGGATAATCGAGTCGGATCGTACCCTGGGACTAGGCGCACCTACAGGTGGTGTGTTGCGCGAGCAGTGCTCAGGTTTAGGTCGAGTCGGATCCAGCCAGATCCGCGAGATGAAACCGCGGACGAGGCGGGCGTGAGGGCAAGTGAGGGACCTCATCCTTGTGCTTTCGGAGGTGTTAAGGTAATATCACAAATTCAATTTATGGCGCAGCGGTGCCTCGTCTCTCCACGATGTGGGACTAAAGGTTCTGCCCTGATTTCATGCACGCCCGCAGACTTGCGTGCCATCCCCACAGCTGCTGGCTTCTCAGCGCCCCTGGCTGGACTCGAAGCACTTCGCATCACTCGCGTGAACCTGCTGCGCCTGCAGCCTGGGAGCCCTAGCGCCTGGAGCTGCATTGGAGCTTCTTCAAATGTCGTCCATGGCAGCAGGAGCGTCGACACTGTCAGACACAAACACGGCCTATTGGCCCAATCAGACTAGCTGGACACCTTCGCCGTGGCACGGCGAAGGCGGTGGACGATGCTGCAGGCCGCAGGTCGGCCTAGGCGTGCGTGCCTAGGTCAACCTGTGGCTGGAAATGTGGGGTTGTTCGGGGGACTACTGCGGAGGTGCGGAGTGGCAGTGGAGGGGTGGAAAGTGTTCCTGGTGGTGAGGTGGACCTTTCGAGATGGTTGGCGAGCCGTGTGGAGGGGCGGAATGGTGGGAGTGGCTCGCCGAAGGTCGGTCGGTGATGTGGAAGATGAGGGTGGTCGGCGTCGGTCGAGGGTCGATTAGATGAGATAACAGGGGGAAAAGAGAGAGGGGACTACGGGGAATAGTTCTAACCTAATTGTAGGGACGAAGGAGGACGGAGGGCGGACAGCTGTACCTGCTGTCGCCGGAGAAGACGTTGCCCAGTGGGGGAAAACGGCGGCGACGATGGGGCTGAGGCGGCATGCGCAGGTACTGCGCGACGCGGAGGAGAGTCAGGAAGATAACTTTGCCACTCGTTTTGTGGCAGAGCGAAGAGGGAGGGGATGGGGGCTCGCCGGAGCTTGCTGGGAACTTTGGCTGGGCAGGAGGAGATGAATTGGAGGTGGAAACTCGTCCAAATCAAGCTGAAATTGAGCGGCCGGAGGTGTAGTCTCTTTTATAGGCACTGGGTCGGTTGTTCAGGGCGTGGAGGGCACGCAATCGTCTGAGGTCGGTCGCCGGAGATGGAAAGAGGTTAAGATACCCGAATCTCTCGTGCGTTCGCACGAGAGATTGGGTTCACACTAGAGGTTGTGATCGGCCTTAAATGGAAGGGAATTCCTCAGAGAATCTCCCTTCCATTTTTGGGAGAGAATCTTTGAGGAATCAGAGAGTAATCCCTTTCTAAACCTTGTCGGAGCTTGGTTCTGCCCTAACAATGGCGGCAGGACTTGATTGCAAAGGTGGCGAGGAACTTAGGGGGCTCTCTGCATAGATATTCAAAAGATAGGGACCAATTTGTGATTTGGGTGTACTAAATTGCAAAGTAGGTCAAGATGACATCCCCTTAGGTCCAAATTTTAGTACAAACCTAATTTTGACCTAAGGAATCCAATGGTGAAGTTGGATTTTAGGTTTGACCTCGTTTGACTGAACATTTTGCGTAAAAACCCAAATCAGGTTAATTGACTATCTAGGACCCTAATCTAGGTC
The DNA here is from genome assembly GCA_037157565.1 of Thalassia testudinum. Taxonomy (NCBI): domain Eukaryota; kingdom Viridiplantae; phylum Streptophyta; class Magnoliopsida; order Alismatales; family Hydrocharitaceae; genus Thalassia; species Thalassia testudinum. The sequence goes on from JAZHRO010000002.1 coordinate 48,541,537, forward strand.
AAACTGGGTTCCAAAGGCCAAATTAAATGTTCCAAACCCTAGAGGATGTTTTTCCATGATTTTTAGAGGGTTTACTTGATTTTTATCCTGATCGGAACCTTGTTAATTTAAACGGGTCTGTTTTAGGGTTACCAAGTGTCATTTAATTCCTAGATTGCACATAAACTCATTTCTGATTGATTCAACCCACTTTTTATCTCATTTAGACCATTTGACCTATGTTTTTCCTCTGAGAAATCCCGTTTATGTATTGCAATGGTAAAATTACAGTTTTAACCTTTAATTCATGTTTTCTTCTCAGAGCACTTATTTCTTCATTTAGGCCTTCGTCTAGGTTATGTAGGAGCTTTTATCTTCTTTATTGGGTCAAAATGAGCTAGTTATGGCTTATGATGAGGCTCTCATCAAGTATCATGGGGATACATGCTTCGAAAAATGACTTACTACCCAAAGGTAGTAGAAGTAGATGTTCTTCAGGTTAACCTCCCACTCGAAAGGTTGACCTAGGTCACGACATCTTGGAGAAGCCGAAGAACCTGCCTCTCAAGGTTGACCAGGGTAGGGTCGATGCCTCGGGTTTGGGGCGCCGAAGAGCTCCTGGGAGCAAGAGAAGGATCGCTGGATGCGGCGGTTTGTAGAGTGGCGATGAGATCCTAGCTAGGAGGCACTGTTGGAAGTGCAATTAGGGCAGAGCTAGTGCTCCTTTGCTGAAGAATTATGGATCCACCTACATCCTAAGAACTAGCAGGGGTGCTAGTCCCATGAGCTCCAGTCGGGGGTGGCGGTGGCTCAAATATATTACTAGCTGCAAAACTTCCCCCTGTGGCCGTTTGCTCGACCAGGCGAGCGAATGAGGTAGGGGTGCCGGACGAGGTTGGTATAAAACCTGCCTTGCTTCCTTCGTCCCATTCAGCGGGGACCTCATCACCTCCAACCCCTACTGAGCCTGGTTGGTGAGAAGATGAGGAGGGAACACCTCCCTCGCCACCCGCCTCTTCAAAACTAGAGGAGATATGCACAGTGCCGGTGTGTCTCCTCCGTCAGAGGGGCATCTCCTAAGAGCTGGTGGGTGTCTCCTCCCTTCCCTTCCTCTTACTCTCCTTGTGGCGAGGGAGCCGGCTCCTTTCATCGGTCCCCTGGTACTCGCGCTTCGCCACCTCTTGCTTAGCCTCGAATAAGCTCCCTGAGCACTGCCTTGGGGTATCCAACCTGGTGCATAGCCCAAAAGTTGCAACAACAAAGCAACAAGCGGTCAATGCCAAATTAAGGTACCAATGGTCAAAGCCATCCCCCCGTAACTTACATGGTGTGGGGTAAGAGTCTACCACCCATGATAGGGTCGCCCGCATGTCTAACCACCTCAACTTAGAATGGGCTATGGGCCTAAATTCCATTATTCTCCTGGTATCCTCCTCTGCATCTAAGTCAAGCTCATTGAAGCTAGACGGTAGGTCCTTCTCAGCCGGATTTTGCCAAGAATTGGGGACTTGTAACTTCTCCACATTATGGCGAAGGAAAAAATGGTGGTCTTGCCCTTTTAAACTATCTGGTAGGTCAATTATTCTATATTTAGTCCACCTGCTGTACAAGGTATAGGCTCTAAAGGGTGGCTTGCCCTTCTTCACTTTTAGGGTCATCAATCCAAAAAGTAGGCAGAAAAGACCCATGCGGGGGCGGATGCTTAAATGAAAGCAAAGGATGGTAAAAATATTCAAAATCAGCCAACAGTTGAGGGTGAGTTGGGCATGAGAGAGCCAGTAGTGCGAAAGAAAAGACATCAAAAAAGGGTTCAAAGGAACCTTGAGGCCATTCTCAATGGCATATTTACAAATGACAAAAAAATAACCCCCGACCAGGGAACACAGGCAGGTCAACATCCCCAGAGCTTGGAACTGAACATTCTCAAGCCTGTTCTCCCTCAAAAACCCTTGAATAGTGGTTTACTACCCAAAGAGGACTTAAAGGCATACAACCCAAACGTCTCATTAGAGAGACGGGGGGCAGAGGAAGATGGTTCACCTTTCCTAGAGATGCCTGACATCTTCTAAGTGAAAGGCTTTGGCAAAGAGATGCTTTCTTCTCCGATGAGATCGCTCCTCCAAGGGCGGCGACGCTTACGGTGCTTAGGGTTTACCTTTTCCTACTAATGGAAATGTGGGGTAGGGGCATTTACTACTCAACTACCCCCTATTTATAATCAAGGATATGTGTGGACCCTAGCGTTATTAAGTCCCGATAATTACCAGGCGCATTTAATGCCCTTGCACATGAAATCATTATGGCACGATTCGAAGGACAGGCACAAGCCACATAATTTGTACCGACTACCAGGATGCGATTCGATCATAATTATAGCAATTAATGTGCGTCTCGTCAGCACAAAGTGACAAAATTCTACCTGCAGTGATTGGACATCACTCGTGGAAGACGATACTTACATCATACAATTAAATGCCCGAGTAGGTGACCTCTTAAGGCTAAGGGAAAATCAGGCGGCAACATGCCTATTCTCCCCCAAAATAAATAGGCAGCGATATGTTGTACCTCAAAACAAATGGCGCCTTGCTTGCCTGAACAATTGCTTATCGGGTACATGGGTGTTGTGCCACCCACCTGCATAGCCCATTAAATGAATAGGCCTTGACCTATTCATAAAAGCACCTAGTAGCTAATTACCCGCTAGAATGAAATGAAGACTTCGTGGCTGGTTCTCAATGATAGGACTATCGAAAAACCTCTTGACCCATCATTGGAGGCATGGTACGCACGAAGTAAAATTAGTTCTACTCTCTCCACCGACAAACTCTAACAAAGTTGGGTAGCATGGAGGTTCCGGTTGACTAGCAAGTAGTGAAAACCCAGTCCCCCAGAACAGATCCGTTTACTCGCATCTGTGTACAGATAGTATGGCAGGTCATTCTAGAAGACCACCAACCGACACGCTTATCACCGCCATTGAGAGGAAATCACGTGGAGTACGGAATCGACTAATGATATTCTGTTGGTTAGAATTTCGAGATCATGGGAAAAGAAAAAGAGGCCCATGACTGAGGGAACCCCAGTTTATAAATACTGGGGGTAGACTAGCTTTTACTTTTTACGCAATCAGAGAGAGAGAAACAGAGAGTTTGTATCAACCAAATACTAGTGCATTTTGGGAGTATCATCCTCCCCCAGACGTACACCTCTTTCCTGTTGGAACCGGGTCATCAAAACTAGTGCATGAGTTTCTCTATGATTGTTTGTTGATTTGGGGTTCCTATTCAAGTGCCTCGATCACTACCTTAGGAGAACAAAGCTAAGGTAGTTTGGTTGATCAACCAAATTCCCAATTGATCTATCAATTTAATGGTTTGATCAATAAAGAACCTCTCGTGGATCATTCTCAATCCCTGTGCAAGATCGACAAACTTATTTGGAGATTTTTCTACTAATGTTATGTCGAACAAATGCACTAAGAAAGAGAGATAAGAACGGGAGAGGGGGAGAGAGAGTGGAGAGAGCTTTTCTACTCTTGTTGTATGTCAAATGAGCGCCCCATCGTGACCCTTATATAGAGCTCACGACCTGACATTTATGGAAATTCCTGTTTTGTGGAAATATGGCAATGATCATCCAATTTAGTCCCAACACTACAAGAAAAATCACTATTGGAGACAATTAATTTGCGACGGTCGCGAAACCGTCACTAATAGTGGATAATTAGAGACTGTTACATATTGTAATGTCACTAATTAGAGTTGGGAGCATGTGTCGTGATTTTGTTAGAAATTTGGTGACGATGACGAATAACCCGTCACCAATTGAAAACCTTTAGCGATGGTTAAGGATTAACCGTCGTGAAGGCGTAGTCCCGCTCTTCTTTGAATATTTTTCATGAGGGGTTTTAGGACATTTTTCGATGGTCAAGAATTAACTGTCGTCAATAAGCACTCCCGCCTTTTGTAGATATTTTGTGCGGGTTAATTTTTAGGACATTCGTGATGGTCAAGAATTAACCGTCGCTAATTAGTATCACCACGCAAAATATCTACAGGAGGGAGGGAACTGAAAAGGCAATTTGTGTTCATTGGCGATGATTTCTTGATTAACTGTCGCAAATACGTTTTGGTGACTGATGGCGTCGACAACAGGGTTTTATTGTTATAGCGTCATAGTATAGCCAGTTGTTGCCATCATTTCAAATATATAAATTTTTTTACTCGGAAAAGAGTTCCCGAGGTCGAACTCAGGGAGCAAGTTGTATTCTAGAGATATACATGTTTCTTTTAAAAATAAAGAAAGAGAGAGAAAGAATTTGTTGTCTTCTTTTTTCTTTGTTTCTCCTCATCTCAGATCTTCTTCTTCTTTGTCTGCAGAGGTGATGTTCTTCTTCTGCAGTGGTGATGCTCTTCTTCTTCTTCCAGCTGTTCCTGCTCTTCTGTCTTTCTTCAGATCTTCTTCTTTCTTCTTTGTTTTTCTTCTTTCAGTTCTTCCCTTGTTCTTTTGTGTTCTCCTCTGCCTCGCCTTCTTCTGTTGTTCTTCAGATCTCCTTCTTTCTTCTTTTCTTTTTCCAGTCAGGACGTCGCCCCTCCTTCTTTCTTCTTTTCCCTTCAGGACGTCGTCTGATTTCCAAATCAGACGACTTAAACTGCCTATTGCTACAGTGTCTCCCTCAGCTTCCTTCTTCTTCCGCGGTCCTTCTTCTTCACCTGTGCCTGCACACTTCATAGCTTACGTCAGAGGACAAAACCTACTCTACCCTCTCCCCCCCGCGTCTCTCTCTCTCTGAAACCACTCTTGGGAAAGCTCTCCCAGAGCTGCCAGGTAGTCGGGTACGGGTCGAGTCCGGGTCCAGGCCCACCGGCGTGCGTGGTGGGCGAGGAGTGCAGGTCAGTCTAAGTCGGGTCGGGTCAGGTCCGCGGGGCGTGAGCGCGGACGAGACCGGGTAACCGAGCGGGTGAAGGGGACCTCACCCCGTGTGCTGAGGCAGTAAGGCTAATGCACAAAATCAATTTAAACGGTGCAGAGGTTGTGAGGCTTACCGATGTGGGACTAAACGGAGGCCTTTCCTCGCGTGCGCCTGCTGGGAGACCGCGGCCTAGCTTCTGCAGCTGCGGCTTCGATTTGCGTCGGTTGCTGGCTGGCAGCCTTCGCAAGACTCCCCGCAATCCGCAGCAGCTGGAGACCTGGAGTCCTCAAGCCTGGAGCGCGGGAGAAGCTGCTTCAATGTGCGTTAATGGCGGTCGAACCTCAAAACCTGTCGGACATGAATATGGCCTCTCGGCCTGATCAAACCACTGGGGAACCTTCGCCGTGGCACGGCGAAGGTGTGGAGCTGCGCGGCAAGCCGCAAGGTGGTGTCTGGCGGCAGCCCTAGGTTGGACTGCAACCGGAGGAATGGGTTTGTTCGGGGGAGCGTTACGGAGGTGTGGAGTGGCAGTGGAGGGGTGGGGGGTGCTCAGTGTGATGAGGCGGAGGTTCGGTGAGGGTCGGCGAGGTGTGTGAGGCTATGGAGCGATGGGAGCATCTCGCCGGAGGGTGGCCGGAGACGAAGGGGGTGACGATGGTCAGGGTCGGTCGAGGGCTTAATTGAATAAATTGAAAGCGGGGAAAGAAAGAGGAGAAGAAGGGGAGTAGTTCTAGCTTACTTGCAGGGACGAAGGGGGAGCAGCAGGGTGACAGTCGTATTGACTGTCGCCGGAGAAGAAGATGCTCAGGGAAAGGGGCGACGGCGAGCAGAGAGCCGGAGAGGCGCCAGCTGGGTGCGGCGTGGCGCGGGAAGAGCAGGGGAGGAAGTCTCTGCTGCTGGTATTGCGGCAGAGCGAAGAGGAGGAGGGGGAGGAACCGCCGGAGCTGGTGAGCGTCTGCCGGAGAGAGAAGAGAGGAAAGTTGGGGGTTTTCTCCGTCAGATCCGAGCTCTCCGGTCGGTGGAGCAACGGGGGGTATTTATAGGGATCAAAACAGGGAGGAAGGCGGAGGGAGACGACGTGTCTCCCTCGCCGGAGGATGGCCGGAAACGAAAACCCATACCGTCCGTGCGTTCGCACGGCCGGTATGGTGGGCTACAGTGACCAGGGGGGTGTCCCTGCGATGGCTGACGACGCAGGGCACCCCCGGTTTACTTGCCAGGCTCCCCCCCTCACCCTGCGCGGAGCCATGCTCCGCGAAAGGTCGCCGGAGCATGGTGCCGGCAGGTTTTGCAGGGGGGACCTGAATGCGAAGAACGAAGGAGAGTTAGGGGCCAAAATGCGATGGTTCAAAAGTTGAAGGCCAAAAAGTAAATATATGAGGACCAAAGTGTAAAGTCGGTCAAGGAGGTTTCTTCTTAGGCTCAAGTTTTTATACATGATTAATTAGGACCTAAGGAATCTGATGGTGAATTTCATTTCTATATTAAACCTTGTTTGACCGGTCAATTTACGTAAAAACCCAAATTAAGTTATTAATTGGGCATGGTTCTCAATGTAGGTCAAAATGGGTTCTGAAGGCCAAATTGAAGGTTCTAAACCCTAGAGATTATTTTTCTATGAATTTTAGAGGGTTTATTCTATTTTTAATTTTCCTCGAACCTCGTGAATTGAAGTGGGTTGTTTTAGGGTTACAGATTATCATTTAGTTTCTTGGAAGTGCTGTAGCTCTTGCTAGATCATCTCATCCCACTTTTATTCTTATTAAGCTGCTTTGACCTATGTTTGGGCCCTGAATTACCCTGTATGCAGATTATACTGGTAAAATTACATTTTTACCCCTTATGACTTGTTTTCTTCTCAAACTCAGAATTCTCTGAGTTAAGCCTTTCCTTGAGATATGTAGGAGCTTTTATCCTTTGTATTAGGTCAAAATGAGCTAGTTATGGCTCATGATGAGGTTCTCATCAGTGACGATTAAATGGATTAACCATCACTAAGGTTAAAGTTGCCAATTCCATATTCGCGACAGTTGATCCGATCAACTGTAACGAATTGTGAATATAACTCTCTAATCGCTTCCCCTTCCCCTTTCCCCCGAAACGTTCTCCTCGCGCGACCATTCTCAAGCACTTGCGACTGTCGACTCTCCCTCGCACCGTTGCTGCTTCCCTCAACGCCATAGACTTTCCTTCGCTCCGGTGAGAAACCACCACCCCTCTCACCACCCTCCCCACCTCCCTCCTCCCCGTGCCCTCACGCTGCACCATTCCTCGTGCCCTCACGCTGCACCCCTCCCCACGCCACCGCCCCCCGCACCGCCCTCCTCCCCGCGTTGCCTCCCCTCCTCACCCCCGTACGCCGCTCGTGCCCCTGCGCCCTCCTCCCTGCACCACTACCCCCTACCCCCTAAGCCCTCCTCCTCCCTGCCCCCTCGCACCTTCCATTACATACCTTCCCCCCCTCCCCTCGTCCTCCTCCTCCCTCAACCACCCCCATCCTCCAGAACTATGTCCTCTCCCCATTTTTTATTTATCTTTTATTTAAAAAAAAATTAACTTACTTGTGAAGTAAATTTCCTTGTGAAATTAAATTACCTGTAAAATAAATTTACATGTGAAATTTTGTTAAATTTACCTATGAAATAAATTTTGGAAATTTAATTTACTTGTGAAATAAATTTATATGTAAAATTTTGTTAAATTTACATGTAATTGATTATAATTTTTCACTTGCTAGAAATGTTAATTTTATTTAATTTTTTTAATTGCATGTTGTTATTAATTACCTGTGTTTACATTTTTTGCTTGTGTTAAATATTTGATTATCAACTCTTAATAGTACACACTTGCACAAATCTAGATGTACTTGAGGCCAAACAATAGGTATTCTAACCCTTAGGTTGTAAGTTTTGGGAGGTGATAATCGTGTCAAAATACTTTCCCGTCGACACTTATGATCATGTTATATGGACAATATAGAATGTGTGTATACCTTACTTGCATGTACAAAGTTTTGTCTTATAGCATGCCATAAGAGTTGTCCTTTAAGCAAAGGGGGGTCTTTGACGATTTGATCACAACTTCGGGTTACTTGTTACCTGGAACCGATGTCTGGAGGAATTTCAGTAATTTCTTTTCGCTCTTCTCCGATATATCAACTAATCTTATTTCCATTCCTAATTCACCCTTAAATTAGAGTTATTGAGAATGTAGTTGAGGTTAGTCTTGGGACGTGTATTGGAGAAGTGTGAGGAGATGTTGCCGAAATTTCTCTAGACACCGGTTACATATAACAAGTAACGTTGTGATTAAATCTTCAATGATGAGCTCTTAAAGTGAAAATCATAATCAAAGTACAAACACATGTATAACATGCGAATGTTTATTCATAATTAGTGGGTGAATTAGATACATGTAAGAGTAGCTTTTTTTCTTGTAAATGTTTATAGATATAATATGAAATTAACTTGAGACCTTTATATCTGTTAATATTTATTTAGGCCATTATGGACAACTCTTGGATTAATTTGAGAAATTCAGATTACATTCAAAATAAGAATGGAGTGAAGGAGTTCTTGGATTGGGCTTTTCATGATGATAGGAAATAATTCAGACGAGTGGAACTTTTATAGTTGATTTTCTATCTTTGTCGAAGGTGCTTAAATAGAGAAGTACATGATCGTAACATTATGTTAGAGCACATAATATGTAATGGTTTGTGGCAACATTACACCAAGTGGATTGCTCATGGAGAATTCGTTGTAGAAACTTATGAAACTGATTCAATGAAGGTTGATGAGGACCCTACCAGTAATATTGAAGGTGACGGGACCAAGGAGATGTTGGATGAACTTAGGGCAGTAGATAACATTGTAGATGATAGGGATACATTACGAAGTTGTAACAACTTTTATGATGCTATTAAGGTAGCCGATGAACCGATTGCTCCTGGAGTGAGCTTTATGTCAAGGTTGACATTTCTATTGAAATTATTTCAGATGAAGGTTATTAATAGAGCCACATCTAAATTAGTGTCTGAGGTACTTGATGATGAGTCCATTTTAATGGACTAATATTAAGCCTAAGTACCTTTAATCGTACCTTGTAGGTGTGTTAATAATTACAATTAAGTTGTAGAAGAATTGCACGCATCATGATTTACGTTTATAACATTTTATAACTTAATATGTAATGATTTTGTTATTTTTATGTTCAGGTATTATATTCAGAAAGAGCAACGGTTGGGGAGCAAATTTCCCCAACAACCGGAGGAACTTTTCCCTTTCCTCCGGCCGTCTCCTCCAATGCCCACCGGCCAAAAAAAGAAAAGGGATTTGTAAATCCCTTGATTGGCTCACGCAGGGAGAGAGAGGAGTTAAAAAGAGAAGAGGTAGCGTGCACTGAAAATCTATCTTCCCCCTTGCAGGGAACAATTCCAGCGTGCACTGTGGATGGGCATCTTCCCCGCGCAGGAGCGTGGCCTACTCTTCCTCCGTGCACTTATCTCCAGCCGCGCCCCTCATCTCCAGCCGCATCCTCCTTTCAGCGCTTCCTCCCTTCAGCACCAAGCGCAGCACTTCAACCCTTTGCAGGCGCTGCGTCCGCCCCTGCCAGCACTGCAACCCATCTGCCTGCCCACGCGCACCAAGCCGCGCCCCTCATCATCTCCCTCCAGCCACTGCAGGCGCTCACGCCCTTCTTGCCTTCAAGTGCTATCTCTCTACCCACACGCACCAAGCCGCGCCCCTCATCTCCAGCGCCCCCTGCTGCAGGCACTCTCAACCACGAGCCCTGTTGCAGGCGCTCTCTGCCTGCACGCCATCTCCAACACCTCTCCCCTGCTACAAGTGCTCACGCACCACATAGCAGACGCCGCATCGCTCACGCCCTCTCCGCCCACGCGCCTCTCCCTTTAGCGCCATCTGCAGGCGCACCGCTCCACCTTCCTACAGACCGCACGCCAGCAAGCGTGCTCCGCTGCCCATCTACAGGCGCACCAGTGCACGCACGCCCACACACCAACGTGCGCACGTTGGCACACCAGCACGCGCAAGCCCTGCAGCAGCATCTCTGCCTGCTTGTTCAACAAGATGAAGCTCCGGCCACCGCCACCGGCCACCTCTGGCCACCTGCGTCGCAGCCACTGCCGCCACCGGAGAGCTCTCGACCTCGCAGTCCTCTTGACCCTCGCAACAACCTTCCCGGTGCTCTCCCTCTCTTGCAAGGAGGAGAGAGGAAAAAAGCCCTGTTTTGCTCTCAATTAAAATTTACATTCAATGCCATTTCCACCTAATTTGATTTTATTATTATTATTATATTGTGGCAGAATTGCATTCAAACACTCATAGTTCTTTATAATTGCATGGTATTGATATTAACTAGTTTAAAGATTGATTTTGGGGCTTAATTTGAGTACTAATTGTCTTTAGTACACATCACGTGAAAACTACATGAATTCATCTTAAATTTATTGAGGATTTGTGTGAGGGAAAACTGCACTTATACCCTTATCTTTTTAAGTTATTGCAAATCTACTTTCCTTCGCATTTTAAGTCATATTTGAACAAGGATTTCGTACTATACGAAATAACATTAAATAATTAAGTATTGATTACATCATTACCTCCCTGTGGACACGATCCACTCTTCTGCGAGTGGTTATTTTCATTGTTTTTGATTAGTCGATTTTTCCACCACTTAAATACTATAACGCTAAGCGAAAAGTCATCTATCACTTGAATTTATCAGAGAGCTCCTATCTAAGCCTAAAGTTTATCCGGAGTCGTGGTATGATGCGAAGAAACAAATTAGGGTACTAGGCTTGAATTGCAAAAAGATTGACGCTTGTCCGAACGATTGCGTATTGTTCAGAAGTGAATATGCTGGTCTTGATACTTTTCCGGAGTGTGGTGCGTCAAGATATAACTTTAGAAAATCTAGGAATCAACATGGCAAGAAATAGGCAGAGAAGATCTTATGATACTTTCCACTGATTCCTAGGCTTCAACGCCTATTTATATCAAGTAAGACTACGAAATTGATGGAATGGCATGAGCAGAACAAACCACGAGATGGTCGCATTTGTCACCTGAAGATTCTGATGAGTGGATAAAATTTGATAACAGACATGTATCATTCGCGCAAGAATAACGTAACGTAAGATTGGGTCTTGCAAGCGACATATTTAATCTATTTAAGAATATGTATCCATCATATTCAATATGGCTAGTGGTGGTGGTAACTTACAACCTACCTCCTTGGTTGTGTATGCAATCTTCGTTTATGATGCTGACATTGTTGATCCCAAGCCCAAAGCAACCAGAAAATGCTATAGATATGTACTTGCAACATTGGTGGATGAATTGAAATTATTGTGAGATAACAGCATTCAGACATATGACGCAGGAAAGAAAGAATTCTTTATGATGTGTGCTACATTACTGTGAACTATCAATGACTTTCCAGCATATGCAAATCTGTTTGGATGGAGTACAAAAGGAAAATTGGCATGCTCAATTTGTATGGATGACACACATCATCTTCGATTGCCTCAAAGCAGTAAGTTGTGTTACTTGGGTCACCGCAAATTCCTTCCAATTGACCACAGATGGCGAACAACACAGTTTAAAGATAGATTTGACGGCAAATCTTGTAGATATTCCTCTAGGAATCCAAGAAAAAAGCTAAACACATATTCTGTTATGTTGTCAGGAGTAACAATAATATAGAGATTTCAAGAACTTGGAAATATAAGATTGGGAAGTTTTTAAAAAAGTCCTTGCTGCATTAAAGCATTTAGGCTTTAAGAAAAAAAGTATTTTCTTCATGCAACTCCCATCTTGGAAAGATCTGACAGTCCAGCATAATCTGGATGTGATGCACATAGAGAAAAATGTCATGGACAATATGTTGGATGCCCTAAATTTAACAGATAGTCCAAAAGACACAATAAAAATAAGAAAAGACATGGAGATTTTGGGCATTCATCTAGAGCTACATACGACAGAGAAGGATGATGGCAGTGTTGAATTCCCAGATGCTATATACAACTTAAAGCATGAACAGATTCAGAAAATATTCTCATTTTTGAAGGAGATACGGGTGCCGGATAACTACTCATCACAGTTGTCGCGCTATGTTAATAAATCTTAAAAAAAAATTAGTGGGTTAAAAAGTCATAACTCGCATGTTTATATGCAGGTGTTTTTCCCATTAGCCATACGTGGAGTCTTACCTGATCCCGTTGTAGATATTTTTATAGACATGACTTAATATTTCAAAGCCAGCTGACTTTAGATGCTGAAATACTACGCTACTCGGACAAACAAGTTGTCATCACATTGTGTAAAATGGAACGGATTTTTCCCCCAGCTTTTTTCGACATAATGGTGCATTTAACAATGCATTTGGCAAATGAAGCATGGATCGTAAGGCTAGTTCAATACAGCTGGATGTATCCTATAGAGAGGTATTTGAAAAAATTGAAGGATTATGTGTTAAATAAACTAAGCCAGAAGGGTCAATTGTCGAGGGATATTTAATTGAGGAATCCATGAACTTCTGTAGCATGTATCTGGGTGAGACAGACCATGAATTCAATCATTTCGAGAGAAATTATGACAGGGGATGCAATGAACATGACGGAGATTGTCTTTCTATTTTTGAAATTCCAGGAAGGTTGATTCTGCACACAGAATTTATTGAGATTCCAAAACTAGTTCGGCAATTGGCACACTTGTATATATTAAAGCAAATTTCTGAAGTCGACCCTTTCTACGATGAATTTAAATGATCGTTACATCCAAATGCATGCGATCTACTCTTTCCTAAGTGGTTTAAGTAGCGCGTTACTAAAATGAAAGAAAATAACGACCCGTGGTGGGTGGAAGATTTTGACATAATATCCGATCATCCGTTGAGTTATGGATATTACCATTCTGAGTACATCATAAAAGGCTTCAGTTGCAGAATCAAATCTGTTGATGATGGGCTACACAGTAAGCTAGCGTTGTTGTTCCTTGCGAATTCACCAGCAGGTGTGATGGTTATTATGGACAGATTGAGGAAATTCTCGATATTAGCTTCAGATATGATGACAGACTTGTCCTCTTCAAGTGTGAATGGTTTGATATTTTCAAGGAAGGCATCGGGTTTAAGGTTGATAAGAAGTACAAGTATATAAGTCTGAATAATAACTGTCAAATTCTTCAGAACACTAAATCATTCACTTTAGCCTGTCAAGTCTCTTAAGTCTTCTACGTGACTGATAATAGCAAAAGTGGATAGGTAATTCCCATTAGAATAATAACACGTAGTTATTGCGACTCTTAAAAGGAAGGGGAACCTGAAGCATACCAAGAACTTCAGCAACCAGATTTAGATCCAAGTGCAACAAACATTGATATATAAGGTATAATTTACAGACCTTTTTTTTATAATATAAATTTCCTCATAAATCATTCAAATATTGGTATAATAATTTATTTACTTTTATTATAGGTTGTTGACACAATTCTGTTAAGTTTTTCCTTCTACATGGTAGTATTATTTCAGGGTAACATTACTGATTGCTTTCAATTATATGCATGTTTTTCATATGAATTATATATTTTTGTGTTTTTTTTGTCACTAATTGTTTCTTTGTGTTGTGCAGACGGTGAAACTAAAGAAGTGGGCTTCTTGTCGCAGGAGTCCTGACACTACCCCCGAAACCCAAGACCCTCATATCACACAGCCTCCTTCCATGCATCCACCTACCACACAGCCTCCCCGTACACTACCTCCCCGCACCCAGACCTTCCCTACCCAGCCTACTTTCCCCCAGGACCCCTACACTCTTACCATCGATACATATTTAGTACCCACTCTCAATTTTGTCCCCCCTCGTACACACACATATATCCGTCCTAGTGCACTTGCACAGACCCTTTTTACAGCCAAGGGGAAGAAGCCAGTCATTCCTAAGTTTGTGATGTTACCCGAGCCTGAGGATGAGGTTGACAATCACGACTCTGGCTAGGATGAGGGGGATGGGGACGATGTACAAGACTCCCATGATGACGAGGATGAGGAAGGGGATGAGGGGGAGGGGGACAAGGAGGGGGATGAGGGAGGGGGGACGAGATGGATGCTGAGGTTGGCCACCTTGAGGCCAACATAGACCCTAATCAGGCAGAGCCCAATACTACTGGTAAGTAAATTGTTATTTTCTATATTTTAAAAGTTTTTAAATTTCATATTTACTCTTCATTCGTAATACTATTGTTATTAATTTCAGTGAAGAAGAAAGGAAGAGGCCCGACGAGAAATAGGGACTTGGAGGCTATGCCAGAGGGTATGAGAGTGAAGGTGAAGATCACGACTACCCTCCATTTAGCAGCAGGCTCTCCAAAGTTGTGAAGAGTATCATCCCCCTCTCTTGTTTTGATTGGTAGATTGCCTCAAAGGAGCTCAAGAGGGAGATCATTTGTCACTTATAGGTAATTAATATATATTCAGGTTTATATATGTTTTTTTTAATGTGATTTGATGTATATAAATGTTTACTTTATAGGTGATCTTCGATTGGAGGGACAATCCAAAGGTCTCCAAGTATATCTTCAGCCATGCATCGAGGCGTCATCGAGACTAGAGACTTCATATGAAAAAGGCGGTAAGAAAAATATTTTTAAATGTCTTTGATATATACATTTTAATTATATAATTTATTTTTTTTGTTATTTAGTATTTTGTGAATAGGTCATATGAGGAGGTCTTGAGGAATGTATCTCCTTCCATATTGCCAGAGATATAGAAGGATTGTTGTCAGCATTAGAGGAAGCCTGAGATAGAGGTAGTTAAATAACATGTTATGCGTTAAAATTTAATTATTATTAATTTTTTTACTAATAAATATATATATATGTATTTTGTATAGGATCAGGCGAAGAAGAACAAGGCCAACAGGGCCAAAGCTCCACCGCAGACTCATGACTTGGGTCGGATGAGTATCGATAAGCTCAAGACAAAATATGTAAGTATATTTCCTATTTATTTATATTTCTAATTAACATGCATGTAACTTTAAATTATTAATTATATTTTATATTTACTTAATTTTAGGCGGATACACATGATGGTGTCTAATTGGATCGTTTTAGAGCCTATGAGATCACTCATAGCAAGGTTACGGATGACAGACGCACATGGATTCACGAGACCTACCAAGCCAAGCATGTAAGTTATTTTTTTTAATTTTTTAAATTTAACTTTCATTGCAGTTGAACATATTACTTACATAAAAATATAATTAGGGAGAAATGTACAACTTGGTCCACCCACCTCTACATACAGATAAGAACTCTGCGACCCAGCATCCTCCCATGACACTTAAGGAGGTTTTCCGGATAGTCATGCCTCCGGAACTTGGTGGATTTGCTCATAGTGGAGGTCGGAGCCAGACGCTCACTACTTGGTATGGATCAAAGGGATAATATGACACATCTTTTGCTGAGGTGGAGCATCTGAGGTTGTAGGTATAGCAGACTCAGACGCAGCTGAACGACGTTACAGGAGAGTTGTAAGCTGCTAGAGAGGAGATCCGCCAGCAGAGACTGAATTTCAAAGAGCAGATGGCGCAACAGTAGGTGCAGTGGGCGGAGATGATGGCCATACTTCAAGGTAGAGGTTGACTTAATCACAATAGCTTCCATTATCCTGCACGTCGTGGGCCAGATGATGATTTTAGCGTAGGAGGTGTTGGTCATGATATTGGCGCGGGAGTTTAGCTCGCATCTTTTCTTTATATTTTTTTTATTTATATAATGTTTAGGATTTATTTATGTAATGTTACTATTTTGTAAACATTCTCTAAGTTAGTTTGTAGTAACGTAATGTTTATTTCATATTATATTTATTTTATTAAATGTTATGTATGTGTTATAGGATGTTATGTAGGTTAATTTAAATGTTACCTTTCATTATATTGATAAAATCTAATCAATATATGTATATTTAGCGATGGTTATCTGAATAACCATCGGCAAGGTACCTTTTGTGACGGTTATCAAATTGTCGCAAAAGTTAGCAAATCGACCTGCTCCTCATAGCCTATTTTTTACGACGTTTATACAACTGTCGTGAAATAACATTTAGTGACTGTTATTTGATAACCGTCGTTAATAATGAATTTGCAACTGTTATGTAATAACTGTTGCAAAAGTATTTTAACGACGGCTATAACTTGTCGCAAAAGAAAGCTAACCACGACAGGTAAGGTCGGTACTATTAGAGACGGTTAGTATTAATAACCGTCGCGAAAGACTATTCGCTTTGCAACCTTTTGCGACGACAACTTGAGACGATTTTGTTACTTTTGGCGACGGTTAAAAGTTTTTCTTTTAGTGGTAATGATCAATCAAACTTGACTTTTTGGTTGACCAAATCAATTAATCGACCAAATTTAACTCATTGATCGATTAAAATAATTGATTGACCAATTTTACCTTTTGATTGACTAAAATTAGGTCAAAATCATGAGATTAAAAATCCATAACAAAAGAGTCCAAGTTCCCCAGCCCCACCTCTTAGGTCTAGTTTGGTAAGGGGGATAACCCATCAAAATAGGGGTAAACCTTGTTTGGTGGGAATGATATTTTCACTCTGGTTAAGAGGACTTAACCCGGGATAAGTTATTCTAGGGGTGATGTAAGATAAGTTTTTTTTTGTGGGTTATCTCATGTGTTTTCACACGTTAACCCACTAGGATAACATTTATAACTTACAAACAAAAATGGAGGATAACGAGCTGCAAAAGAGTTATTCCATAAAATCTATCCCTCCATCTAAACTAGCCCTTAATCTTTGCTATATAAGTAATGGGAGTCAGAAGCCTTTTACATCTACCTAGAGGTTTATCCACTTTCAGCATGAGATAAAAATCTTCTACCAAATCTTATTGATTTTAACATAAATTCCTACATCAATGTATATTAATTCTATCCCAAATGATGCAAGTAGGCTCCCTAATCCAATAGATATAAAAATGGGATATGCATGCGAAGTGACTTGTGTGAACTTCTGTTATGTGTCTGTAGCCTTGAGCTTATTAACTTTCGGAAATTCTTTCCCCATTCCAGTGAATCGTAAATGGCAAAATTGTGCTAATGCAACTATTATCTAAATTTAGACTAATTGAAGTTAGCTTAAAAAATGTATTTCCGTGACTTAGTAACTAATCGAAATTAAAGGAATTCAATCGACTATCATCACACGAGGAAACTTATAATTAATTAACTTGAAGTTTGAATGAGTAAAATGGTCTTCTCCAAATATTTCCATTCTCATATATATAATGATTAATCCATGCCAACCTGTAGCTAACCATAGCCAGATGAAGGCATGCCATGCCACATGTCTATACCCATATACATGGCACGGTAAGGGTTAACCCTCTCGTGATCTACCGAGTGGCAGCTGACCGACGTCATGCATGAAGTACCATTCCTTGATAGGCATTCTCCAATATCTTCTTGCATCACGGAGGCAATTCCAATTGGCTGCGAGAACTGAAGCATGAGGACGAGTTCCCCTTGTGGATGTATTTGGAACCCGACAGCGATCGATCTGATCAGCCTCGATCTCAGGTCTGTAGTTTCACGAGGAATCGTGGGGATTGCCGCAGTGGCGAATTTCTGATCGTTGGTTCTTTCCACTGTGCATGCATGATTTCAATGCATGGATGGAAGGCAAGAGGGTCCCCCCTCCCCACCTGATATGCATGCACAAACCAATTAGTACAGCCTACTCGAGTCACATGCATGCACGTCCTTCCAATCCGTGTGCAGAGGGTAGGAAAATTTATTAAAGTAAGGTGCGCAGTTTACCTAACACCAAGGATTCTATATTTGGTTGTAGGATATGGATTAGCTTTGATGTGTAATTTCTCAAAGTACCTGCTCTGGGGTACTTTGAAGGATGATCAGACGTTATTTAATTTCTGGTTTAAGTACCTACTCTTGGGTCGGATTTCAAGCGAAATGCACCCACTCACAGTCGATAATGTGGAGCCCTTATTTCACAAGATAATGAAAAAGCCGAGACTACTTGATCACCAGGTAATTAATCTGATTTTAAAGACCTCGACGTCGAGGAATAAAGCCTTGAAACTACCATGCATCGATTAGTGTTAGGAATGTGCCGAACAAGCAGCGCTGTTGAAAATTAAGCGTTCTTGGAGAAGGAATATGAGTACAGGACAGCTATTTTTAGGGACTCGAAAGTGGTGGGTCGCATTTCATCTCACGTACATATAACTCGATTACACGCTCAGTCCCACCAGAAAAAGATGAATCAGTTCGGCTTCTAGATGAGTTGATGTGCGGAAAGGCAGTGTTTCCTCTGGCACCTGTCTTTATCTGATGTAGGGGTGAGGGTTGCAGGGAGGAAAAGCAGCAATTGAGCTTTTGCATTTTCTTTAGCGTACATGTACCACGGAGAGAATGATCGCTGCATTTTTTTTTTTTTTTTTGACAAATTTAAATATATATCCATTAAAGAAAATCAATAAATTACTCAGGCTTAACATCTCAAAGTGAAAAGAAGGCACCATTATAAATTCATTATCGTAGTCCCAACGAGTCATTCTACGTCAAAGGATATGATAACGCCATTAGAGTAGAGACACGACGATCAAGACGATCTACGTTAATGAATACATGAGAGGTTTAAGGTTGAAACGAGTCGATCAAATTCTTGATCGTGACAGGTATGACCTTAAATGTAGATCCAAATCAAAGAGTAGCACAACAGGAATGGGAAAGTAAATGTGAGGTTGCCAGCAAAGGAGCCATTGACGGAGATTGGACTGGAGACATCGACATCAAATCCATCGATAAAAATGTCATTGGAAGTAAAGGCGATCGTGACAGAGTCGAGCATGACCAAGGTGAAGCCATCACCAAGTCTCGAGCAACAAAGGTGAATGGAAGGGTGAGTGATGAAGGAAGGTCAAAAGGGGAGGGGGTCTCCAACCGGCCAACACTGGCCAAAGGCCTGATCCAACTATAGGAAGGAGGAGGAGTTGCATGAGAAAGAAACAAGAAGCTCTAGTTTCTAGAGAGGAGGGAGATCTTTTGTTTCTAAATACCAGGGAGTGATCGTAGATGACCGCTGCATTTGCATCCTTTGAAAGTAATTTGTTGATCTTTGACTATAATGTCTTGCTGCAAGTGCCTCCATTCATACAACCGTAATAAATATGCAATTTTTTCCCACTAACATCAACAAAAGAAAAAAAGAAAACTATACAGCATTAGAGAGAGAATTTCAAGCTCAACAAACATCCTATTTGCTAGGAATTACATACAATAACCAAAAACCATAAGAGCTATGAAACAATCACTTGTTCTGTAACGGAGTTTCCACAAGAGTATCTTGTCTCTTGACGGCAAGTTAGAGTCCCACGTATTTTTCCATAACTTTATAGCATTAGTACTGTCAATCTGCCAAAACAGTAATCCCCTCTTGTAAGGGTGTGCTGAAATCAATCCATCGCTTCCACGTAGATGATGAGGGATAAAGATGGATAAAGATGATGCCCGGGGAAAAAATACTCGAAACGATGAACTTCTCGCTACATCCAAGACAAAGAGGCTCTTAACTGAGTCCAAAAATTACAATACAAAACAAATATCTCGGTTACCTCTGAAACTCTTGTTATTTGAGTACATAGTTAAACTCCACCGTGTAATGTTAGTTGTCCTAAATGAATTAAAAACTTTTGACATCCAAGATGCCGGTGTATCCTATTTTATACAAAAGGAGAAAATGTTAGATCATACAAAGATACTTCACACAAAATTAACCACTGATTCAACATTATGATTTGAGTTTTGCACAAATTAAGGATGATTTATGATAACTTGAAATGACTATTTTACCTCACTCTCTAGATATTTAACCTTGATGAAATTTAGTAGCAAAACAAAGAATGAAGTTACTTCGGTAAATATTAAAATTCTAAAAGAAGAAAATCAGATAATTGAGGGATTCTTGAGGAAGTCTATCAACACATCCCGGGTAAGCCAAGACCCTGAGATCAGAGACTACATCCTCAGCAATCCAATAACAACCCAATCGAATAAGTAAGCTAAGAATCAATATTACTTTCTCTTTGGTGAATTTTTCATGTGCGATCCTTAGAATACTTAGAGGGAAGATCTCTATTTAGATTTATTCTTATGTAAGTGGAAACTCTCTCGATAGAAAATAAATAGGAATCAACAAATATTCATGACAAAATTCAATATGTTCACACATATCATAAACAATATCATATAATTAATTTTGGCAACAGTATACACGAGCATGCGTTGAAACAAAAACAACGTAAATCCGGAATATTGGACCACATATTATCATTTGCACAAACAATATTTCATGTTTAATAATATTTTGGTAATATCTAAAATAGAATAAGTAACAATATACATGCATAAGCACAATCAAATAAAAGGAAATGAATAGAGAGAAGTTAAAAACATTTATGATCAAAGTATCCATTTGAATTTTTCTAAGAGAAGTATGTTTCCCTACAATATTAATGTATCGGATTTGGCGATCTTTCTTAGGATATGAAAATTCACGTTCATGAATAATACACTTTAATTATAGATATCCTTGAAAATCACCTAAAAGGATGGTCGAAGTTTTCCTCTTGTGCACTCGCTGGAGAATGTAGAGAACAGTAGTAAGGGAAGAAATGACAGCTGATGTTCTGTATTATCCTATTCCCAGAAAGAATGTCTTTGTATAGATGGGAAATTTGAGTCCCGATTTCACATAACCGATTCAACCATTTTGAAAGTCTAATCATTCACATAAATGTATAAAAATAAATTATATTTCGAGTGGAAAAAAACTACGTACACCCGCATCCGCTTGGAGCTCGAACCTGATCCCGATCTAACCGGCAAGGCACATGTGCGCATGTGTGTGATGTGAGTATATTTCTACCAGTTTCATCAAGTAAAATTCAATTACAATTTCTTTTTCAGTCATTGCCCATCGGTTAGGGAACCGTATCACATTTGTTGCACTCCAACTTTCTGTCAACCCATTAAGTGAGACTGGAAAGAGTCCTCGTATAAAGTTGTAACATTGAACTCTTAAATTTGATCAATTTCTTCGATCAAAATTAAATTTTTTTTTTTTTTTTGGTTGTACATCCTATACAATCACATCAAATCTAACATTTCCCCACAAGTTCAATGTTGAAACATAGCATCAACACTTTATTGGATTTGAGAGTTTAATTACATCAATTGGGATATAATTGTTATATGGTGACGTAAAAATTCATGTTAAAATCAGTGAGATTTGGGAGAGTTTTAGTCTCATACTGGAAGTAGACAAACTTCTTGGTAGGTGTAAAATATTTCTACCTCCCACAACTTATGTAGCAAAGAGTGAGAGGTGGTGCTGGAGATCATGCATGCACGTGCACGTGCCCCTCCCCGGCTCGGGCTCCGGTGCAAGTTCGGGTTCGGGTGAGAATTAATTTCGAACTTAACTCTTTTTGTTACGGATTTTTAATCTCACAATTTTGACATGGATTTGTCGATCAAAATGTAAAATTGGTTAACCAATTATTTTGGTTGATCAATGAATTTAGTTTGGTCGATCAAGTGGTTTGGTCGACCAAATTATTTTGAGACGTTTAGTCATGGGCTCTCTATAAGGGCCACAAGAGGGGCTCTCATTTGACACACAACAATAATAGAAAAGCTCTCTTTACTCCCTCTCTCTCTCTCTCATTCTTGTCTCTCTTTCTTGGTGTGTTTGTTTGATGTGATATTGGTAGAAAAATCTCCAATCATTTTTGTCAATCTTGCACAAGGAGATTGAGAGATCCACAAGAAGCTTTTGGTTGATCAAACCATTCAGTTGGTAGATCAATCAGGAATTTGGTTGGAAACCAAATTGTCCCGGCTTTGTTCTCATGAGGTGATTTTCGAGGACATCCAAGATCAGAGTGCATTGAATCTTGGAGGTGGATCATCGTATCTTGGGAGGAGTTCGTCAAATCTTGATGCACTAGTATTGTGAGGGGTGATACCTTCTCTAAGGGAAGTCCTTAATGGACACTTCGATCGGAGTAAAATCTATTTCATTCTTATTTTGTTTATTTGTACTATTGTATGTTATTTGTTCTTTATTTTATTCTGCATATTACCAAAATCATGTTTAACTTGCTTGATTTAATATTTTTGATCTATGCGAAAATGTTGGAAATGCATATGTTATTTATTTATTTATTTATTTCCTATATGCGTTTATTTCAACACACTTTGCTTTCAATATAGGTACCTTGTGGTTTGAAACTTTACTTGGTTTACCTACTTTCATAGTCACAGGAATGAAGGTAAAGTAGCGTTGAATTTTGGACTTTAATGTGAGGTATATGATGGTAACAACAAAGTGAATGATTTTGAAGATAATATTTAAGGTTGGTGCTCTTAATGACCATACATCCCATCCTATTTCATGCGCATATTTGAGAAAGACCCTCTTTCTTTAATTACGACTAACAATAACACTTACAAAGGTGGCATTCTCTAAGAATACACTACTAACATGCTAGCATCAAAGACTTGAACCCATTTGGAGCTCTTCCTTCACTTGTAGCTTAAGACACTTACTACAACAGTCGGCAGGTTTTGCGAAGGTTGTAAACTGTCGCCAATGTCCTCTAAACCATCACCAAACACTGTCACAGTATATCATGTCGCTGTTTTAATTTGGCGACGGTTAAAATCTATTATCATTGCCTTCTCAGTGCGTATGGGCGAACATAGAAATACATTTTGACAATGGTTTTACAATTGTCACTAAAATAAATTACAAATGGTTTCCAATTAAACCGTCACCAATTTTCTTGGCTGGAACCCGAATTACGTGTCAAAAAATTATGTACTCTTAGGGATGGTTTTTTGTTTAAACCGTCCTCTATTACAAATGGCGATGGTTGGAAAAAACGTGACCAATTATACATAACCGTTGCCAAAGGAGATGGGATACCTCGCGCCAAAATTGTTGGGAAACCTAATGGCTCTATGGCGACGTGTTTACGTTATAACAGTCACTAATAATGCTTTAATTTTTTTTTTTAAAGAAATTAATTTTATCAGTATTAGAATTAATTACACATAACAAATAAGTGATGCTTGAAAGCAATCTAAGTTCAAAATATTCAATCAAAAGGAATTATAGAATGGAACTAATATATATATATATATATATATATATATATATATATATATATATATATATATAAAAATGAGGTTCAAATATTACAACAATAATATAAATGGAAAGAATATAAAAGCATATATACTATGCTCGGGCACCTATACCACCAGCCCCGGAACCACTATCATCATCGTCGCTACGCCTCAGAATGTGGAATGACGAATGATCAGGTCCAACGCCACCTCGGAGATAGGACAAGACCTCCCATTGCTTGTTGTGTCGTTCTAACAACTCCTCCTGGCGCTCCATCTTGTGAGTGACGGCCTACAGCTGTTCGGTGACCTCATCCAACCTCTTTGCCTGCTCCACATCTCAATGCTATAAGGTCTTAACCTCTATGCATATATTGTCGACGTGGGTGGACGAGGAGGATCCTTTCCTACCATACCAGGAGGAGATCGTAACACTCCTTCCACCGCTATGGACGGAGCCTCTGTGCTCTGAAGGCATCACGGTCGTGAAGGCCTCCTCTGGTGTTAGAGGGGTCCACAGAATAGTGTCGAATTTCTCGTCGACGTCCTCAGGAGGATGGATTAAATCTATCATATGGCTTTGTATGTATATATATATATATATTAGCAGTGAATTTTAATATAATTGAAATTAATGTAACTGACTTTTAATTACTTATATGTGTCTCCTGGTATGTCGGATGTATCCATGCATGTGTGTCATCAAGTGTTTCTTTACTATGAGTCTTCTCACAGACTCCCACTCAATCTAACTGAGCACCCTCCTGCGCCTCCACATGAAAATGAAGTAATATTTTCATCTTCTAATTTAAGTAAGTTTGCTTAATTTTGTTTGAAATACTAAATTAAGAAACCTATATGTCCTTTAATGAGTCAATACTCATTCGACCCAAGCAATGGGTCTAGGTAGGAGCTTAGGCCTTGTTGGCCTTATTTTTCCTGATTTGTTCCTGTAAGAAATATAAATTTTATTACTAAAAGATTATGTAATTATTCATTATAAACTGATATTAAAACTTAAATTCGAAACTATTTATTTACCTCTATCGCTGGATTTCTCTAGTGTGCGTGACACTCTCTTTAAATGGTAGTCATAATTGTAGGAGGCATGTTTCAAGCGGACCTCACGTGATATTGCTAGCTAGAAACATGAAACAACATATTTTAAAAGATTAAATAAGAGAAATTAAATATAGTAAACGTTTAAATAAATTTACTTTAAAATCTTACCAGTACTGGTGCCTACCTGAGTAGCATGCTCCTGCGACGTGCCAACTGTATGTTCTGACGGAGGGGTGAGATTTGCGTGATAAAAAAAAATAATACAGAAATAAAAGATATCAATCACACAAGTATACAATAATTTTAAGGTGGAAACCCAAACCTAGGTAAAAACTACCACCTAAACCTCTTGGTTTAGGATTTCCCGATCTACTGAGTTGATCAAATCCACATCGAACTACTTCAAACGAGGGTAGTTCAACCTCTTATAACCACATTACTTATATGAGGGTAGTATACCTCAAACCCTCTTCTTCACGAGGAGTATTTTGTCCCACGAAGGAGATGAGAATTGACAAAGCGAACACCCAACCAAAAATAAAGGAAAAATAAGAACCTATAGAGCCACAAAGTAAAGGTAATATTATACTATTATATGTAAGGATCTCCCCTTAGTAGGAAGTGCGTAGGTGTGATCTCAGTAGAGTATCGATGCTCTCGGATTGGAAGCTTTGAGAGCAAGGGCAATTCTTCTTTGATCTTTCTCTTCTAGGACACAAAAGGAATGGAAGTAGTATTCTTAGGTATGTGTAACAAAGGAAGGGTCCTCCTTTATTTATAGATGGTTTAAGAATCTTTTTGGAAGGCTATGGAGGCCTTAGGTAGCTGTTGGAAACAAGTCCAAGGCAAATCAGGCTGGAATCATGGCTATTAATGATTCTGACAGTGTTATCAGACGTCTGGACTTAAGGTCAAACGTCTGGGCTTTCGTTTGATTCTATGATCAGACGTTTGATCTAGAAGGGTGGATCAACTGGACGGTGTTGGATCAGAATAGACGTCTAAAGATTACTTTTAAGACATCTAGGATACTATTCAGACATCTAATTCTGGATAGGTTCTCTTCCTATTTTGTCCAGACTTAAATAGGGTTCTAGGATTTATTGATTAGACCACAGGTCTGTCGTCTGGCACAAAGTCTGGACATCTGGAAATATGATTTACTGTGGGAATTGATTACCTGAGGCTCAAATGGCTATAATCATTGACAAAAGTGATTTGGGGATGGATTGAGCCTAACGTCTATTTATCAGACGTCCAGGGATCCCTACGAACGTCTGAAAGTGAAAGTAGGTTAGATTAAAGGATAATATTCAAGGATTAAGTCTAACAAAGTCAACGGTCATCTAGTTGGACATCTGGCAAGGTCATCAGACATCTTCTAAGACGTCTGGATTAAGGGCTGGACGTCTGAAATTGGTAGACAGAGAGCGAGTTGCCAGCCTAAGTATTTTGGACGTTTGATCGAACAGTCAGACGTCTTAAGGTCTAAGATTAAACATCTGATGTCCAGATTGAACGTATGATCAGGCTGTCTGATGCTTATTTTGGCTTTCTAGGTTCTTTACGAAAAGCCTAAATATCCTAGTGTTGTATAGGTGTTTCCTAATACTATAGTTTTGTTACTTTGAGGCTCTTTAACATATAATCTAAACAAAATAAAGAGCAAAGAACAAAAACAATAAATACATAGTACAAAACAAGAGAACATCTATCATATTCTTCTTATCTTCAAGCTCTCGCTCTACGCGAAGCTCCTTTTCCTCCATCAAGCTCCTCCAATCTACCATGAACGTGAGCTTGAGCTCCTTCACACATGTATCCAGTTGTAAGTTTCCTGAAACTCATAAATTCAAAGCAAATGTTAAATAATAAGTATTTTATTATCATCAAAATTAACGATTGTGGTGCCCTTGCACCAACAATCTCCTCCTTTTTGATGATGACAAAATCATAAATATTAATCCAAAAAATCTCCCCCATTTTGACATTATTAAAAAGGTTTAAGTAATTTTATCCTATACTCCCCCTTAAAATATGCTATTCTATTTTACTCATTTTCATATAACAAGATAGCTATATAATTTATCCATTATCTCCTTTCTAACGGGAATATAGCTATGTTCATTTAAAACCTCCTCCTTAATGATAGATGGCAACGCTACTAGGTCTCATCTTTACAATCAGTCGTTATAGTATGTGACAAAATAGCTACCAGATTACTACAAGATTTTTTACTCGGAACAAGGTTTTCCCGAGGTCAAACTCAGGGAGCAACTATGTTTCTAGAAGCATACATAAGTTCTCAATTATGTTACAAAGATAAGAGAGAGGGCGAGAGAGAGAGAGAGTTTTGTTGGCTTCTTCTCTTCTTTTCTCTCTTTTCTTCTTCTTGGCCGTTTCTTTTCTTCTTTCTTTCTTTCTTCTTTCTTCTCTAGTTGCAGAGTCTTCTTTTCTTCTTAGCTACTCTACTTGCTTCTTCTCTTTTCTTCTTTTCCTTCCTTGCGGCTGTATCTTTCTTCTTCTTTCTCTTCTTTTCTTCCTGCCTTCTTCTGTGGCTGTGGTGATCTTTTTCTTCTTCTTTGGCTTCTTTTCTTCTGTTCTTCTCTAGCTGCAGAGTCTTCTTTTCTTCTTAGCTGCTTTGCTTGCTTCTTCTCTTTTCTTCTTTTCCTTCCTTGCGGCTGTATCTTTCTTCTTCTTTCTCTTCTTTTCTTCCTACCTTCTTCTGTGGCTGTGGTGATCTTATTCTTCTTTGGCTTCTTTTCTTCTGTTCTTCTCTGCTTTGGCTTCTTTTCTTTTCCTTTTCTCCTTCTGGCCGCTAACTTTCCTTCTTCTTTTCTTCTTTCTTTTCTTTCTGGCGACTACAAAGGCTTCTGCCTTCTTCTTTCTCTTCTTCTTTTCTTCTTGCCTTCTTCTTCTGCGGCTGTGATGATTCCGACGTCTGATGCAGTGCTCGAACGACTTATCTGTGCCTTTCTTACAGTGCCTTCCTCCTTCTTTCTTCAGCTGCCCAGTGTGGCTTCTTCTTCTCTTCTTTTCTTCCTGCATGCACACACAAAGGTCAGAGCAAAACCTACCCCTACCCCTTCCCCTCGTCTCTCTCTTTCTCAGAATCTCTCATAGGATAGCTCTCCCAGAGCTGGGTATTCGGGTTCGGGTAGTGTGCCCGGGACCAGGCCCACCGGCGTGTGGTGGTGGGCGAGGAGTGCGGGATCGGGTAGTCGGATCCGGCCTAGACCCGCGGGGCGTGAGCGCGGGCGAGGGCAAGCGAGTGCGTGGCGTGTTGCGTGCGGGTGAGAGGGACCTGACCCCTGTGTTTGAAGGCAGTAAGCCCTATGCACTTTTGCAATTTAAGTGTGGGCGCTCGGCCGCACACTTACGAGGTGGGACTAAAGTCTCACCTCCCAATTTTGTGCCCGCAGGCGAGGAGTCCGCGGCCAATTGAAGCAGTTGCGAGGCTTGCGAACCAAATTGCAAGCCTGGATGCCTTCGTGGAGATTGCGCGCACAACCTGGGACGTGCGCCTGGGCTAGGGAACACCTGGAGCTACCGGTGGAGTTGCTGCAGCAGGTTGATAATGGCGGAGAGAGAGTGCGAACATGAAATCACAGTGACGGCCTCTCGGCCAAGTCAGAACGTGTTGAAAGCTTCGCCGGAGTGTGGCGAAGCCTGTGCGATGGTCGGAGAGGTGCGGGAGTGCGAGTGGAGGTCGACCTAGGTCAGACTGTGGGCGGAAAGATGGGTTTGTTCGGGGGATGGTTGGGCGGTGCTTGGCAGTGAATGGAGAGGGGGGATCCGTGGAATGGAGTGTGGGGGAGCTTCTGGGCTGGTCGGAGAGGGGTGAAGAGGTCTGTGGACGTGGGATGGACTCGCCAGAGAGGGTGATCGGAGGTGGGGAAGATGGGTCTTGACAGTGGCAGGGTGGTCGAAATGACAAATTGGAAGAGGGAAAATACAAGGGAGAGAGAGCAGAGACTATTTACCTATTTACTCGACGAAGGGGGAGGGAGGAGCATCCGGCTCGTGCCTGCCGGAGCTGGAGACAAAGATAACCTGGAGGAGGGTTTCGGCGACGAGGAAGTAGTCAGAGGGCACCAGCGGGTACAGCCTAACGCGGACAACAGGGAAGAGTAAACCCTACTGTAGGTAGGGCGGCAGAGCGACGAGGAGGAGGAGAAGATCGCCGGAAGCTTCGGGCTCTCTGACCGGAGGGGGAAGGGATGAAAAGGAGGAGTTTATCCTCCAAAGAAAGCTTGAAGCAGTCGGTAAGGTCTGCCGTTCCTTAAAAAGGGCTTGGCGCGGAGAGAGGGACGAGGTGGCGTCGTGCCAGTCTTGCAGGATTTTGGTCGGAAGGGATACCCATGCCTTCCGCACGTTCGCACTGACAACATGGTTGATGGCAGAGGTCGTGGGTGGGTCCCTGCGATAGAGGACGTCGCAGGGAACCCCCCTTCTGTTCTAGAGGACGGCAGCCTTGCCCTGCGCGGCGCCATCCTCCACGCAAGGTCACCGGAGGCACGGCATTGCACAGAAGTGGCAGGGAGGACCGTTATACAAAGAACGATGAGAAGTTGGGGGCCTAAATGCAAGGGTTTCAAAAGATAAGGGTCAAAAAGTAAATAAAGAGGACCAAATTGTAAAGTTGGTCAAGGGGGTCCTTTCTTAGGCTAAAGTTTTTATACCAGACTAATTTGAACCTAAGGATTTTAATGGTGAATTTTAATTCTAGGTTGGGCCATGATTGACCAGCCAATTTACGTAAAAACCCAAATTAAGTCATTAATTGGGCATGGTTCTCATTTTAGGTCAAAATAGGTTTCAAAGGCCAAATTGAAGGTTCTAAATCCTAGGGAATATTTTTATATGATTTTTAGAGGATTTAGTTGATTTTTCTCCTACCTCTAACCTCGTGAATTGAAGTGGGTTTATTTTTAGGGTTACAGAATGTCATTTAATTTCTAGAAGTTGCTATAACCCTTTTTAGATCAGATCAACCTACTTCCCTCATTGTTAAGCTTGTTTGACCTGTGTTTGGACCCTTAATTACCCTGTTCGCATACTGCATTGGTGAAATTACATTTTTACCCCTTATGATTTGTTTTATTCTTTAACTCAGAATTCTCTGAGTTAAGCCTCTCTTTGGATTTTGTAGGAGCTTTTTCACATATATTTGGATTAGATTGTTCTAGTTAGGATTTATGATGAAGTTCTCATCAATAGACAGATAGCTTCATCAAATTTTAACTCCCCCTATCTAAATGCCATAGATGAAAGGATAGGGTTAAGATTTTACCTCATTTACCAAGGCCAATAGCATGCCCCAAATAGAGGTTGATGCCAAAATGGATGAAGCTCCCATCTGAAGCTTGGAGGTCCGGGCATCGGCGCCAGTCTCCCATCGAGGGGTCGACGCATGGTTGTTCAATCACTCGTCAATCTTCTCGATGATCTCCTCGTCTTCTTCTTTAGTCTATTCTTTGGTCCTCCCAATTCGACTTGACTATCCTTGAGCTTGTAGGTCCAATCCTTCACGTTGTAGTTTCCTTTGAAACCTATAAAATAAGATATTAATTGATCTTTTGGTATCTAAGTTAGCTTGGATCCGGATTTGTTAGCAGGTCTCCTTGAAGGAAATCCTTTCTCAACCTTAGGACTAGCTTTTAATTTACATAAAAGATTATCTGAATTTTCTTTTAGACTAGCTAGTTCCTTTTCAATAACATGCATCTTGATTTTCAAATATGAAATTTCCATTTTTAAACTAGTGTTCTCCATAATCAATTTACTATTTTCATTTATTAGGTTATTATTTTCTAACAACAAGTCATCCCTTTTAGAAATGTTAGGGCTAATTTCTAGATCCCTAACTTTAATTTCTAATCTATCATTTTCAGATTTTAGAAAACTAAGATTTTTTTTAATGCTCTTATTTTCTATTTTAAGTGACCTACTAAGTTCATATAATTCATCAAAAGCATCTTGTAATTCAAAATTTACCTCCTTGTTGCCGTCTTCACTTTCACTATCGCTTGTGATGGCCATGAAGCCCATGCAAGCGACTTCATTCTTATCTTCAGGATCCTCCTTTTCTTCTTCCTCCGAGGTCGAGTTATCCCAAGTAGCTTGGAATGCTTTCTTCTTATACTCCTCCTCCTCCTTCTCCTTCTCCTTCTTCTTCTCCTTCTTGAGAAGAGGACATTCAGGTCGAAGATGCCCTTTTTTGTCAATGATAGCAATGTCTATGGCTTTCCTTCTTTTCCATCTTCTCCTTCTTCTCTTTGTTTGAATCCCTATAAAACTTAGAAAAAATTTTAAACAAAATCTAATATCCTCGTCATCAGAGCTTACCTCGCTATCCGAAGCTGCTTTGAAGGCAAGGGTCTTCCTTGGCTTTGGCTTCAATGTGTCCTTCTTCTTCT
This sequence comes from Thalassia testudinum, assembly GCA_037157565.1. Lineage (NCBI taxonomy): Eukaryota > Viridiplantae > Streptophyta > Magnoliopsida > Alismatales > Hydrocharitaceae > Thalassia > Thalassia testudinum. The sequence goes on from JAZHRO010000002.1 coordinate 48,572,169, forward strand.
TCATCTTCATCTCATAGGCCATGAGATTGACTAAGAGATCCTCCATGTTGAGCTCTTCAACTTCATTCGCCTCCTTGATGGCGGTGACTTTTTGTTCACATTCCGATTTGAGGGAACGAAGTAGCTTTCCTTGAAGCTCCCCCTTGATGAAGGTCTTACCTAAGGCTTTCAAATTATTTACTATGAGAGTGAACCTGGTGTTCATCTCACTTAAAGTATCATTAGGTTTCATAGAAAAAGATTCAAAATCTTGAGAAAGAATACTAATCTTAGAAGCCTTTACCTTTGAGGTACCTGTTGGTGCTAGAGTATCACGATCGTTTATTTTGATGATAACAAAACACGTGTCAATCAACATTTGCACTTGAAGTTTTAGATTTCAGGTTAATTGCAAATGGAGACGTGGTTAGACGGAGTTCGAGCTCGCATCCAGGACGGATTGGAGGAGCTTGACGGAAAGCAGAGGAGCTTCGCGAGGAGCAATGGCTTGAAGAAGGAAGGAGATGAAGAATAGAATAGATTTCCTTTTCTTATACTCTATGTATCTTTTGTTTCTTTTGATGTTCTTTATTTCTGTTTCTTAGATTCATGTTAAAGAGCCTCAAAGAACCCTAACAGTAGTCCTAAGAACACTTGCACAACCCTAGGATACTTAGGTTTTCTGTAGAGAACTTTGAAAACCAATATAGGGTTCAAATAGCCTTTTCAGATGTCTAATATGAAAATTATACATCTGATAATGACTTTTAAGACATCTGAATGTTGACTCAGACATCCGATAATGTTTAGGCTGGACTTAGTTAGTTCTGTCTGATGAAATCAAACGTCCAGACCTTAGTCTAGACGTCTTAGAAGACGTCTAATGATTTTGCCAGACGTCCATTTAGTGGACCGTTGGCTGGCTTAGCAAACACTGAAGGAAATGACCGTTGGCTCGTATCAGACATTCGTAGAGGACACCAGACGTCTGATACATGACCGTTTTGTCTTGGCTGACCCAAAATCTCTTCTTAGAGATTTTATAGCTGTTGCACTCTCTTGGGAATCCATTTCTGCAAAAAAGTAGGTTTCCAGACGTCCAGACATCACTCCAGACATCCTGTATGTCATCTGATGACAATTCACTAGAACCCTGTTTAGATCTGACTCAAGTCAGGAAGGAAACCCGCCTATAATCAAATGTCTGACTTTGTTCTCAAATGTCTTAAAATGATTTTCCAGACGTCTGATGCCTGGACCAGACATCTGATAACCTTGTCAATGTAATGATTAATCCTGATTTCGGCCTGATTTTCTTGGAGCTTGCACCCAACGGCTATAGAAGCCTTCCAAGGCCTTCCAAAGCCTTCCTAAGGCCTCTATAAATAGAGGAGAACCTTTACCACTCAAATACACACCAAGACACACCCAAGCAATATACTTTCCACTCTTTTGTGTCTAAAATAAGAAGAAGATCATATAGAAGAAGCTCTTGCTCTCCAAGCTTAGTTCTACACCTAGAGAGCTTGATTCCTGTTGCACACTCGCTCTCCCTCCGCGATTACGACAGCGACGAAGTGCTACCGCGTGGATCACACATCCGTGTCATCGACGCACTTCTTGCAAAGGGAAGCATCCTAACTCCTATAGAAGCTTAGTTTAAGAATATCTTTGTTGGCTCTATAGGACTATTCTTGTATTTTACTTTGCTTGTGTTGGGTATTCCCTTTGCGAATTCTCGTCTCCTTCGTAAGACAAAATCCTTCTCGTGAAGAGAAGGGGTTTGAGGTACGCTACCCTCCCACTTGTAGCGTGGTTGTAATTGAGGTTGTACTACCCTCGTTTTAAGTAGTACGTTAGTGGATTTGATCAACTTGGTTGATCGAAAAATCCTAACTCGAGAGGGTTAGGTGGTGGTTTTCACCCGGGTTGGGTTTCCACCTAAAAATCCTTGTGTACATTGTGTGATTGACTATTTGTGAGATTGTTCCATTTATAATTCCACATTATATTACGTCACGCTGATCTCACCCCCTCCAAGTAGGGATTTACAATACCCTCATGAGTTACCTCTAATGTGTGCCAAATCTCGTATGCGATGGTGCATTGCAAGATTCGGTTGAACTCCTCTGGGCTCAATGCGCAATAGAGAGCATTCATCGTCTTGGTATTGAACGAAAGTTACCGAGCTTGTTATTAGGAGTAGCCTGCCACGAGCCTTTCCGGATGACGTATGGCACTTCCCATTGCTACCATATCATGTAGTCACTTGCTTTGAGCCAAGTCTTCATTTAGAGCTTCCAGTAAGGGTAGTTGCTCCCGTCGAAGAAAGGTAGACGGGTAGTAGACTGCCCCTCGGATGTTCTTATTGCGGTGATGCATCCCTCCATGATCTCTTGCCGATGTGTGACGCTGAAATGCAAGACCCCCTTTGATACCAAGTGCATGTTCTGACGGAAGGGGTGAGATTTGTGTGATAAAAAAAATAATACGGAAATAAAAGATATCAATCACATAAAACAAGTAATCACACAGGTACGAAATGAGTTTAAGGTGGAAACCCAAACCCGAGTAACAACCACCACCTAAACCTCTCGGTTTAAAATTTTCCGATTGACCGAGTCGAGCAAATCCACTAACGAACTACTTCAAACGAGGGCAGTTCAACCTCTTACAACCACACTACTTATACGAGGGTAGTGTACCTCAAACCCTCCTCTTCATGAGGAGTATTTTTTCCCACGAAGGAGATGGTAATTCGCAAAATGAATACCCGATAAAGAACAAAGGAAAAACAAGAACCTATAGAGCCACAAAGTAAAGGTAATGTTATGCTACTATATGTAAGGATCTCCCCTTAGTAGGAAGTGCATAGGCATGATCTCAAAAGAGTATCGATGCTCTCGGATTGGAAGCTTTGAGAGCAAGAGCACTTCTTCTCTGATCTTTCTCTTCTAGGACACAAAAGGAATGGAAGTAGTATTCTTAGGTGTGTGTAACAAAGGAGGGGTCCTCTATTTATAGATGGCTTAGGAAGCTTTTGGAAGGCTATGGAAGCCTTAGGTAACCGTTGGAAACAAATCCAAGGCAAATCAGGTCGGAATAAGGGCTATTAATGATTGTAACAATGTTATCAGACATCTGAACTGAAGGTCAGACTGGGTCTTCGTCTGATTCTATGATCGATCGTCTGATCTAGAAGGGTGGATCAATTGGACGGTGTTGGATCATAACAAACGTCTAGTGATTACTTTTAAGATGTCTAGGATACTAGTCAAACGTCTAATTCTAGATGAGTTCTCTTCCTATTTTGTCCAGACCTAAATAGGGTTTTAAGATTTATTGGTTAGACGACAAGTCGGTTGTCTAGCACAAAGTCTGGACGTCTGGAAATAGGATTTACTGCAGGAATTAATTTCCCGAGGCTCAAACGGCTATAATCACTGATAAAAGTGATTTGGGGATGGATTAAGCCTAACATCTATTTATCAGATGTCTAGGGATCATTACGGATGTCTGAAAGTGAAAGTAGGTCAGATTAAAGGATAATCCTCAAAGATTAAGTCTGACAAAGCCAACGGTCCTCTAGTTGGATGTCTGGCATGGTCATCAAACGTCTGGAGTTAGGGCTGGACATCTGAAATTGGCAGATAGAGAGCGGAATGCTAACCTAAGTGTTTTGGATGTCTGATCGATCAGTCAGACGTCATAAAGTATAAGATCAAACGTCTAATATCCAGATTGGACGTTTGATCAGGCTGTCTGATGCCTATTTCGGCTTTCTAAGTTCTCTACGAAAAGCCTAAGTGTCCTAAGGTTGTGTAGATGTTTCCTAGGACTATAGTTTTGTTACTTTAAGGCTCTTTAACATATAATCTAAACAAAATAAAGAGCAAAGAACAAAAATAATAAATACAAAGTACAAGACAAAAGAACATCTATCCTATTCGTCTTGTCTTCAAGCTCTCGCTCCACAAGAAGCTCCTTCTCCTCCATCAAGCTCCTCCAATCCACCATGGATGTGAGCTTTAGCTCCTTCACACTTGTATCCACTTGCAATTTTTCTAAAACTCATAAACTCAAAGCAAATGTTAAATAGCAAGTGTTTTGTTATCATCAAAATTAACGATCTTGATGCCCTTGCACCAACACCAACCTGAGTATCTGGCTGGTAAAAATGCTGTTGTACCTCCTCATCCTCGACCCCCTCCTACCCTATGAAGTCCTTAGGATGGGTCTCATGTTGAGAATTCACCTTAACATCATGGGTATCTAAGCCTGGTGATGGGGAAGGAATGAGTGGCATCTTACCTCTACTAAAAAGGTGACGACTCTGGGCTAAAATATGTGGAGGTAAGTACTGGAGATAATTTGAGGGAATCTAGTAATATTGGGTATTGGGAGGAGGTTGGGAAATAGGAGACTGGGAAATAGGAGGCTGGGACAATGCCCCCTCTCTAACCTCATGGGTGTTGATGAGTGAAATCAAGGTTTTAAAAACTGCGTTGTAGTATAACCGAAATCGTTTTGAAAACAAATACTATTTATTACTCAAATTTTAAGTCTGAAGTCGAACACAGGGAGCAATATGGAATTCAAAACTCAAGATCACAATTTGAATCAGAAATATAAGTGATTGCAATAAGAATAATGTCAGGTATTAATGTGCAAAAAGAATGGAGTAAAATTGTGACTTAGATCACCAATTACTCTTCACAAATAGCAACTAAGTCAATAGTATCAACAAAGCCTTAAATATATGTAATCAAATGTATTAGACGGCTTAAACAGCCTAGTGCTACAATGCTGCTTCCTAGAGACTCAAAGGTCTCTCTTCTTCTTTCTTTCTTTCTGTGCTCTGCTTCTCCTACCTTGTCTTCTCTTCTTCCTTTTGTTCTTCTTCTTCTGTTCTTCTACTCTTCTCCTTTTTCTCTTCCTGTGCAGCTCCCCTTCCTTCTCCTTTTCTTCCTGCCTTCCTGCGTTTCTTCTCAGTTTTCCTTCTTCACGCAGAGGGGGAAGGTTCTTCAAATGACTAAGTGTCAGCTGTTACTCTCTATAGCAAAACCCCCCTACCCCCGCACATGATCCTCTCTTCCTTTCCTTAGGTTACGCTGTCCCAGGGCCTCCAACAGTATCGGGTTATCAGGTCTCGAACCTAGAGCACACCTGGGTCCAGGGCTGCAGGCATGATCGCAGCCGAGGAGTGGAATCGGGTTAGGCGGGTCGGGTCTACACTAGGCTCACGGGGGACAGGTCACGAGCAAGGCACAGGTGAGCGGGTGAGCGGGGAACCTCACCCCCCAAGTGTCTGAGGCGATAAGGCCCAGACACGAATTCAATTTATGCGAGGTTATAGCGCCACGGGTTTTCGAGGTGGCACTAAAGATAGTGACTCTTTTTCGCGTGCGCTTGCGGCTGGATTGCCTTCCAATCAAGGCAGTTGCTGAGGGTGTGGCTTCCAATTGAGGCCTGGGGATGAGACCTGAGGCCAATCCCCGTCACTTGGAGGTGGCGCCTGGAGTTGCAGGTGCCGTATGAAGCTTCAAGCTTCCTTTTAAGCTTTGCGGTAATGGCGGTGACGGCTAGAGACCTGAATCTCAAGAGAAGGGCCTCTCGGCCGCATCAGATAGTTCAGTAGGTTCTCCGTGGAGTGGTGAGTGCGGTGGTGGGTGTAGCGTGTGGTGTGGGTGAGGGTGGAAGCCTGACAGTGACGGAGACAACCGTGAGAAGGTGGGTTGTTCGGGGGTGTGTTTGGGTGAGCGGTGGGGCAAAATAGGAGAGGGCTTTTGTTCGTGGTGGAACGGCGAAGGTTATGGGGTGGTTGGCGAGGTAGATGGAGGAGTGTAGTGGCGGATATGCATCGCCGGAGATGCTACCGGAGATGGGGAAGATAGAGGTGAGCGGCGGTGGTTGGTTGTTGTCTGTGTCTGTGAGGGTAGGAAAACAAAATACCAAGAGAGAGAGAGAGAGAGCGACAGCGGAACTTAGGGATGCGATAGAGAGGCGGAGGGCTCCGGTGTTGGTCGACCGGAGCTGGAGAAGGAGGTTGGTGCGATGAGGCAGCAACATCGACTGAGGTAAAGGCACACGTGGTTAAATCACACCTAAGGTAGAGGCACATCGACCTAAGGTTCGTTGAACTTCGTGGTTAAAGCACACGTGCTTGTAACATGTTTTAGCCCAGGTTCAGTTTCCAATGCGTTTTTGTAAGAGAGAGACAGAAAAATTTTTTCTTTATTTTTGGAGAATTTTCTCTCTCTTTTCTTTTTATTTCTAGCCTCGGATTAGCTTTACAACACAGTTTGTATCGGACTCCTAGTTCTCACCATCAATCCTCGCAGGGTCCCTGGCAATTGATGCTTCGAGATAGCACCACCCATGGCAACCCCCAGAACCCTGGCTTTCGAGATTTCGAGATAATCCTGCCCATGGTGTTCTGTAGCTAAATCCAGACCCTGGCAATCGACATTTTGTGATAATGCCACCCACGGCAACTGAACCAGCGCAAGGTGCTTACATGCCCCCGGTAGGATATTTAGATATCCTAGGAGACAAGCACCAAAGAGACGACATGTTATTGCACCTCTTCGAGGGGAATTTCCCACCTCTTCGCATTGGGAACTCATCCAAATCAACTTGTGTTGATCAGCCGCTCCTAATCTAGGTAACTTTTTCAGAACAGATTTAACACATTTGCGTGATTTTGATACTTAAGCTCACTGAACCAGACTGTGTGTGGATTGGGGTGCTTAGGTTATCGAGTCCCGCAAACCAGAGGTCAGTTAACGAGGCCTAAGATTAGCGTTCCTACTTATTTCTTTTGTCTCTTAGCACTTTTTCTCTTTCATTTTCTTTCTTTTTGATTTGGTCTAGAATTGAGTCAATTCCTTAATCTTTTACTAATGACTATCTCTTTTTCTCTTTTCTTTTCAAATTATGTTCCTTTTTGATATTTTTATCTTCTCTCATTTTCTCCTCAAAAATGATATGCAATCAATTCATAATTTCCTCCCTTCTATTTTTTTTAATTTTTTGGGCTTTTTGGAATATGTGATTTTCTTTTATGAAACCCTTTCTTGTAAAGTGATTTTCACAGCATTTTGCACTTTAATATCCCCCCATGCCTATAATTTACAATGCCCTCATTGTAAATTAGGTGGGTTCGAGTTCAGCTTAGATCATTCATTAGAATAGGTGTTGGGTGGGTGGATGGGTTGGGGTGACTGTTGCGGATGATTTCAAGCTCGGGTACGGGTACTAGAGTTGGAGTCGGTTGTTCTAATGGATGAACCCTAAAGTGCAATATGAATTCAGCATAAGATGTGTTAAGAAAGGTTTCAGGTTTTTTCAAAAGGATGATGGGTTGCCTCCCATTAAGCGCTGAGTTTAACGCCGTCAGCCGAGCACAATAAGGTCAGGGAGAATGGAGGTCAAAAGATACCACAACGCTATTCGTATCAGTGAGTTCAATGAACGGCTTGAGTCCCTGACCGTTCACAATAAAGGGTTCTGAATCAAGGCTAGGTTGGCTGATTTCAATAGCTCCATTTCTAAAGATTCGTCTCACCAAAAATGGTCCAATCCATTTTAATCTGAATTTTCTTGGGAAAAGTTTGAGTTTGGCATCAAAGAGTAGAACTTTCTAACCAGGGTGGAAAGATTTTCGTACAATGTGCCTGTCGTAGAAGGCTTTAACCCGCTCTCTGTAGATACGCGAGTTCTCATGCACATCATTGCGTAGTTCCCTGATCTCTCTTAATTGCAACCGACGATGCATTCTAGCCTTCATTAGATCCAGATTGCACTTCCGTACTACCCAATAAGCCTTGTGCTCCATCTCGATGGGAAGGTGACTGAAATCGCTTGGTTCAACCGGGTCTTAGTTTGTTATAACGTTGTAGTATAGCCGGTTATTACCAACATTTCAAATATATAAATTTTTTACTCGGAAAATAAAAGAGTTCCCGAGGTCGAACTCAGGGAGCAAGTTGTATTCTAGAGATATACAAGTTTCTTTTACAAAATAAAGAAAGAGAGGGAAAGAATTTGTTGTTCTCTTTGTTTTCTCCTCGTGATGTTCTTCTTTCTTTCTTTCTTCAGATCTCCTTCTTCTTCTTCCTTGGTTTCTGTCTTGGTCTCTCTTCTTCTTTTTCTGCAGTCTCTTCTGTGAAGGTGTCTTCTTGTTTCTCCTCCCTGCGGCTAAGTGTCAGCTTCTTCTTTTCTTTTTCAGCCAGGGACGTCACCCCTCCTTCCTTCTTTTCCCTTCAGGCCGTCGTCTGATTTCCAAATCAGACGACTTAACTACCTGTTGCTACAGTCAGCTTCCTTCTTCTTCCGCGGGTCTTCTTCTTCGCCTGTGCCTGCACACTTCAGAGTTTTTCGTCAGAGGCAAAACCTACTCTACCCTCCCCCCCCCGCGTCTCTCTCTCTCTCTGAAACCACTCTTGGGAAAGCTCTCCTAGAGCTGCCGGGTAATCGGGTTCGGGTCAGGCCCGGGTCCAGGCCCACCGGCGTGCGTGGTGGGCGAGGAGTGCAGGTCAGTCTTAAGTCGGGTCGGGTCGGGTCAGGTCCGCGGGGCGTGAGCGCGGACGAGACCGGGTAACCGGGCGGGTGAAGGGGACCTCACCCCGTGTGCTGAGGCAGTAAGCCTCCAACACTTTTGCATCTTATGTCGCTGTGATTCTTCAGGCGTTTCCGAGGTGGGACTAAATGTCCCACCTCAATTGCGCGCCCGCAGCGGGGAAATCAGCGGGAGATTGCGGCGTCACGCGAAGCTTTCTTCCTTAGCTGCGAACCTGGTGTTTTGCCAAAACTCCTCGCAAGGCCTGGGAGTTGAATCTGGGCTTGGCGCTGAGCGTGGCGCGCCTGTAGCTGCAGGCGGAAGCAGTTCCTCCTGCGCGGCAATGGCGGCGGAGGTCGGGTGGCCTGTTCACAAGAAAACGGCCTCTCGGCCTAATCAGAAAGTGCCAGGAGCTTCGCCAGGGTGCGGCGAAGCTCGTGTGGGTGGTGGCGAGGCGCGGGGCGGCGTGCGAGGGCTGCCCTAGGTCGGACTGTGGGTCGGAGGATGGGTCTGTTCGGTGGGGTTGCAGAGGGTGATGTGGGGGGAGTGGCAGGGCGGAGGTTGATCAGGGTGAGGAGGCGGAGGTCCTGCGGTGGTCGGCGGGCCGTGTGGGTTGCTGAGGTGATGGAAGCGGCTCGCCGGAGGGTGGTCGGAGACGAAGGGGGTGAAGGTGGTCAGGGTCGGTCGAGGGCTTAATTGAATAAAAGACAGTGAGGAAAAGAAAGAGGGGGAGATGGGGAGGAGTTCTGACCTAGCTACGGAGACGAAAGGGGCCGGGGCAGGGCGACAGTCGTATCGACTGTCGCCGGAGAAGAAGATGCCCAGGGGAAGGGGCGGCGGCGAGCAGAGGGCTGTAGAGGCGCCAGCTGGGTACGGCGTGGCGCTGAAAGAGCAGGGGAGGAGGTCTCTGCTGCTGGTATTGCGGCAGAGCGAAGAGGAGGAGGAGGAGGAACTGCCGGAGCTGGTGGGCGTCTGCCGGAGGGAGAGGAGAAGAAAGTTGGGGATTTTCTCCGTCAGATCCAAGCTGGGAAGAACGGTGGAGCGACGGGGGGTATTTATAGGGATCAAACAGGGAGGAAGGCGGAGGGAGACGACGTGTCTCCCTCGCCGGAGGATGGCCGGAAGCAAGAACCCATACCGTCCGTGCGTTCGCACGGCCGGTATGGTGGGTTATAACGACCAGGGGGGTGTCCCTGCGACGGCTGACGATGCAGGGCACCCCCGGTTTACTTGCCAGGTCCCCCACCTCACCCTGCGCGGCGCCATGCTCCGCGCAAGGTCGCCGGAGCATGGTGCTGGCAGGTTTTGCAGGGGGGACCTGATCGCAAAGAACGAAGGAGAGTTAGGGGCCAAAATGCGAGGGTTCAAAAGTTGAGGGCCAAAGAGTAAATATATGAGGACCAAAGTGTAAAGTCGGTCAAGGAGGTTTCTTCTTAGGCTCAAGTTTTTATACATGACTAATTAGGACCTAAGGAATCTGATGGTGAATTTCATTTCTATATTAAACCTTGTTTGACCGGTCAATTTACGTAAAAACCCAAATTAAGTTATTAATTGGGCATGGTTCTCAATGTAGGTCAAAATGGGTTCTGAAGGCCAAATTGAAGGTTCTAAACCCTAGAGATTATTTTTCTATGAATTTTAGAGGGTTTATTCTATTTTTACTTTGCCTCGAACCTTGTGAATTGAAGTGGGTTGTTTTAGGGTTATAGATTATCATTTAGTTTCTTGGACTTGCTGTAGCCCTTGCTAGATCATTTCATCCCACTTTTATTCTTATTAAGCTGCTTTGACTTATGTTTGGGCCCTGAATTACCCTGTATGCAGATTATACTGGTAAAATTGCATTTTTACCCCTTATGACTTGTTTTCTTCTTAAACTCAGAATTCTCTGAGTTAAGCCTTTCCTTGAGATATGTAGGAGCTTTTATCCTTTGTATTAGGTCAAAATGAGCTAGTTATGGCTCATGATGAGGTTCTCATCATACCCCCATGCCTAGCTTTTGCTAGTCCCTTAGCAAAAACTTAAGGTTTCAACCCTTGTTCTAGACCATGAAGTTTTTAATAGTTTTAGATAAGTGCCCTTTTTTATTTGAGCATAGATTAGGTTAGAATGCTGACCATAGGCCTAAAAGGTACTCTAGTACCAATCAAGATCCAAATCTGTCTAGCCTTAGCCTCAGTCTTTTAACAAAGGTTTTTAAGGCCCACAAGAACTAACCTAAGGTTTATTGGACTTCGTGGTTAAAGCACCCGTGCTTGAAATGATTTTAGCCCTGGCTCAGTTCGCAGTGCGTTTTGTAAGAGAGAGATAGAAAGTTTTTCTGATTGGAGAGTTTTCTCTCTCTTTTTCTTTTTAGTTCTAGCCTAGGATTGGCTTTTCAACACGGTCTGTATCAGATTCCTTGCTCCCATCATCAATCCTCAAGGGTTCCTGGCGATCGATGCTTCGAGATAGCACCGCCCATGGCAACCCCCGGAACCCTGGCTATTGAGATTTCGAGATAATCCCATCCATGGTATTCCGTGGCCGAATCCAGACCCTGGCAATTGACACTTCGAGATAATGCCATCCATGGAATCTAAACCAGCAGAGTGCTTACATGCCACCAGTAGGATATGTAAATATCCTAGGAGACAAGCACCGAGGAGATGATATTTTGTTACGCATCTTCGAGGGGATTTCCCGCCTCTCCGTGCTGGGAACTCGTCCAAATCAACTTGTGTTGATCGGCCGCTCCTATTCTAGGTGTTCTTTTCAGAATTTTGCGACGCTTCTGCGTGATTCTGATTTTTACGCTTACTGAACCAGGCTGTGTGTGAGGTTAGGGTGCTTAGGTTACTGAGTCCCGTAAACCAAAAATTAGTTAACGAGGCCGAATACTCCCTAAGCCTTAGACCTAATACTTCAGCTTTTCATTTTCCTCAACCTCTTGAGGAGTGTCCAGATCTTAATGGGTACTAAGAGTCTTATTCAAGAATGCCTAAGGTTTGCATTCTTACTAATCTCATTGTGCACTTTTCAGTTATTTTCTTGAATGAGGTCTAGAACTTAGGTTAATTTCTTAGTTCCTTACTAATGACTATCACCTTTTCTTATAATTTTGTGCTCCTTTTTCATTTTGTTTTTCTTCTCCTTCACAAAATTTCCTTCTCCTCTTTTCCTCTTATTCTTTTTCAAAAATTTTTTAATTTTTATGATGTTTTTGGCATATGTGAATTTTTTTGTTTGAGCATATGTGAATTTTTTTGTTTGAAACTTTTTCTTACAAGTTTTGTACTTTCCTACCCCCCCATGCCTAAGATTTGCAATGTCCTCATTGTAACCTAGGGGGTTTTTATTTAACTTAGTTCATTCCTTAAGACAGAAATTTGGATGAGTGAATGGGTCGGGGTGACTGTTGCGGACGATTTCTAATCTCAGATGCACGCACCTGAGGTGGAGTCGGCTGTCTTAAAGTGTGAACTTCAAGTGCAAAAAGGTGTCAGAACAAGTTTCAGGTTTTCAAAGAGAATGACGGGCTGCCTCCCGTTAAGCGCTAAATTTGATGCCTTCAGCCAAGCGGGAAATGCGATGGAGAGGGGATGGTCAAATCAGTGGAGTTTTGTAAGACAAGCACCTTGATTAAGAGCCTGGTTGGTCCAACCAGGTGCTTGTTCAGATCAACAGGCTGATGATGCAGCCCAAACCCAATCAATCTGGTGGGTTGATAGATGTGGATAAAAAGGTGTGGAACCCACCATAAACTATGAAGCTCAGATGGATGTGGAAGTGTAAACGCAGGGTTTGGCTGAGTCGAATCAGCCTGGTCAGAGTAGGGATTCGTAGAATAATCAATGAATGACGCGGAAACCTTACAAGGGTGATCGGAGAATGATGGGGCGTGGTATGTAGTCTGATCAGTGTTCCAAACCCGATGTGGAAATGCAATCGGCTCGGTGAGAGGTGAATCTGAATAGAAATTGAGTTCGGTTGCGGGTCGAGGTTGGGAAGAGGTTTTGATTAGTTCTGTGTGTGCAGACGAGGTGGCAACTGTGTATGAGGGCTCTTCTAGAAACAGATGATAGGTGATTTTCTGTAGAGAGTCCTCTGGGTAACTATCAAATGCCGGAAGAGTGTTTGTAGGATGAAAGGAATCGGATTCGAGAAAAAAATTGGATTCTTGGTTGCAATCACTCTTGGCATTTTCTGTTTTTGGTTCCTGAGGATCGAAAAGGAATGATTCTGTGTTATCCGTGATCTCGGGAATCAGGACCTCAGAGTCGGAGTTAGAGTCATGAGAACTGAGGTCGTAGATAGGCCTGGCGTGTTCAGGAAGGGGAATCTCTCCGCAATTATAGTCAGATTTGAAATTGTCGGAGAGTTGGCGAAAATGAGATTCATGATCATGAATTCCACCACAACAAAAATCATCAGATGTGGAATCAGCAGCCTGACTGGGTTCTAGCCTATATGTCAATTCTGGGCTCAAAAAGATGTTCTGTTCAAGCTCTAAGCTGGTAGGATAGACCCCATTAAAACCTTGCTCATCCAACTCCTCAGTTTCTGTATCATAAATTGGCATGTTTTTTGAAAAATCGATCAGATTTCCTGAGGATGTTGGAGAGGGATATTCATTAAATAGAGGCCCGGAATCATATTCTGTAAAAATTTGATCTTTCTCATAAAGGGCCTCATAATCTTCCCAATAAGTTTCAGATCTAGGTTCTAGGCTTAGGATGTGGGTAGAATTATTAGAACCTAAGTCCGAATAACCTTCGAGGGTCACCTTATCAAAACAAGGGGTGGAATTTATACCCTCCAGAGGTTCAATTCTAATCTTGTTATTGCAGGAGTCTTGGAGTTCTAAGCTTGGTGATTCATGGCCTAGGGTTGGCTCAGCATTGTGTTCTCCTGCAATATCCTAACCTAATTCAACATTGTCTTCTATCTGGGTTGGGATTTTACAACCACTTTGTGCCTCAATCCCGAGATCTGGGAAACTGAATTGTTCCTTAATACTGTTCCAAGATGGTTCATCCTCTGTTTCTGGTATATACGGGTATTTCTGGTTGATAATTTGTTCTACAGATTTCATCATTTCTACCCGTTTTATAAGGGCATCTTGGTGTTGTTCCCAAAGTACAGGATTTGTCAAGCATTGAAGGTATTCAGATTGGTGTAATTTTTCCATCTCAATGTATCCTGTCATGAGCATATCTCGGGTTGATCCTTTTGAAATTTCAGTCAATAGAATTTGGGCACAGTTTATGATGAAAGCTGTGGTTGTTGGAACATCAACCTGAATGTTTCCTATTGGTGTTGAGGTTTTTTCTTCTTTTTCATAGAATTTTATGGCATCCTCGATCATTTTATCTTTCATAGATCTCCGATATTCAGGTTTCTTGAATGGTAGTCTTAGGTGGTTTGGCTGCATATTTGGATTAGGTGGTGGAATCAAGATGTGGAATTAAAGGCTTCGATGTAGACTCATGTTGTGCCAAGATGGAAGAAGGGAGTATCAGAGGAAAGATTAATGTGGTGGTGCTGCATAAACAAGGGAACTGAGGCCTAACCTCAGGGCAAGTGAATTCCTAAAGGAGGATTCAAGGACCTCCTTCCAAGCATATACTGAAGGATGTGATGAGATTAAAAGGTGCTGGACCCAATCAAGACACCCAAAAAATGGGTTGGGTGACTATAGAGGTGCGGGGCAGATGGACCCCTTGATCAGAAAGATCGTCCACCTGAGAATTACTTGGGCAGCCAGAGAGGGAGAGTCCCGCGAAGACCCCTACACGGTAGAGCGTCCCCACGGGTTACAGGGTTTCCCCCACCCGACCTCTCTTGTCACTGCAGTTCCAGGTAGACCAGAATGGGGATCTTGACCTCTTAAGTCTACCAATTTTAAGATCAGGGTGCTTAAGGTTTCACTTGAACTTTAGTCTTTTTAAGTGCAAAGAGTGACCTAATTTAAGGTTGGTTGACCCAAAGGGGTCAACTTTACCTCTTATTTCCTTTGAGAGCTTTCAGGTCTTGTCTTTTAGGGTTCAAGTATTTAGAGAGAGCCAATTGTTTAGGATTTTTCTTGTTAATTATTTTCAATCAATGGCTTGGGCACACCTCTTTTGGATTTCCTCAATTCTTGATTAAGGGGTGTGTCTCTATTGAAATCCTAATGTTTGACCTTATGTTGGCTCTACTTGGTCCATTTAACTCTTTGTTGGGCAATTAGGGCTCAAGCAAGAATGTGTTAGCCCTTAAATACCCTTAATAGTGTGCAGGAGTGATGAGTTGAAAACATGCAACTCTTTATGGTTACTAAGTATGGAAGACAGGTTAGCCCTATATTGCTTGTACTTTTCTTTTCTTCCTCTTTAGAGTTTAGGGGCTAATAGTGAGAGGAAAAATTTACCTGTCTTCGGAGTGGTTGCTTGTCTTCTTGAGTTCCTGTAGCTGCACAGAAGAGAGGAGATTATCAGAAATTAAAAGAAACAGGAATGTTTACCTCTAGAATAGCCGTTGCTCCCCGGCAGCGGCGCCAAAATGAAATCGCTTGGTTCAACCGGGTCTTAGTTTGTTATAACGTTGTAGTATAGCCGGTTATTACCAACATTTCAAATATATAAATTTTTTACTCGGAAAATAAAAGAGTTCCTGAGGTCGAACTCAGGGAGCAAGTTGTATTCTAGAGATATACAAGTTTCTTTTACAAAATAAAGAAAGAGAGGGAAAGAATTTGTTGTTCTCTTTGTTTTCTCCTCGTGATGTTCTTCTTTCTTTCTTTCTTCAGATCTCCTACTTCTTCTTTGTTCTGCAGAGGTGATGCTCCTCTTTCTTTCTTCAGATCTCCTTCTTCTTCTTCCTTGGTTTCTGTCTTGGTCTCTCTTCTTCTTTTTCTGCAGTCTCTTCTGTGAAGGTTTCTTCTTGTTTCTCCTCCTTGCGGCTAAGTGTCAGCTTCTTCTTTTCTTTTTCAGCCAGGGACGTCACCCCTCCTTCCTTCTTTTCCCTTCAGGCCGTCGTCTGATTTCCAAATCAGACGACTTAACTACCTGTTGCTACAGTCAGCTTCCTTCTTCTTCCGCGGGTCTTCTTCTTCGCCTGTGCCTGCACACTTCAGAGTTTTTCGTCAGAGGCAAAACCTACTCTACCCTCCCCCCCCCGCGTCTCTCTCTCTCTCTGAAACCACTCTTGGGAAAGCTCTCCCAGAGCTGCCAGGTAATCGGGTTCGGGTCAGGCCCGGGTCCAGGCCCACCGGCGTGCGTGGTGGGCGAGGAGTGCAGGTCAGTCTTAAGTCGGGTCGGGTCGGGTCAGGTCCGCGGGGCGTGAGCGCGGACGAGACCGGGTAACCGGGCGGGTGAAGGGGACCTCACCCCGTGTGCTGAGGCAGTAAGCCTCCAGCACTTTTGCATCTTATGTCGCTGTGATTCTTCAGGCGTTTCCGAGGTGGGACTAAATGTCCCACCTCAATTGCGCGCCCGCAGCGGGGAAATCAGCGGGAGATTGCGGCGTCACGCGAAGCTTTCTTCCTTAGCTGCGAACCTGGTGTTTTGCCAAAACTCCTCGCAAGGCCTGGGAGTTGAATCTGGGCTTGGCGCTGAGCGTGGCGCGCCTGTAGCTGCAGGCGGAAGCAGTTCCTCCTGCGCGGCAATGGCGGTGGAGGTCGGGTGGCCTGTTCACAAGAAAACGGCCTCTCGGCCTAATCAGAAAGTGCCAGGAGCTTCGCCAGGGTGCGGCAAAGCTCGTGTGGGTGGTGGCGAGGTGCGGGGCGGCGTGCGAGGGCTGCCCTAGGTCGGACTGTGGGTCGGAGGATGGGTCTGTTCGGTGGGGTTGCAGAGGGTGATGTGGGGGGAGTGGCAGGGCGGAGGTTGATCAGGGTGAGGAGGCGGAGGTCCTGCGGTGGTCGGCGAGCCGTGTGGGTTGCTGAGGTGGTGGAAGCGGCTCGCCGGAGGGTGGTCGGAGACGAAGGGGGTGAAGGTGGTCAGGGTCGGTCGAGGGCTTAATTGAGTAAAAGACAGTGAGGAAAAGAAAGAGGGGGAGATGGGGAGGAGTTCTGACCTAGCTACGGAGACGAAAGGGGCCGGGGCAGGGCGACAGTCGTATCGACTGTCGCCGGAGAAGAAGATGCCCAGGGGAAGGGGCGGCGGCGAGCAGAGGGCTGGAGAGGCGCCAGCTGGGTACGGCGTGGCGCTGAAAGAGCAGGGGAGGAGGTCTCTGCTGCTGGTATTGCGGCAGAGCGAAGAGGAGGAGGAGGAGGAACCGCCGGAGCTGGTGGGAGTCTGCCGGAGGGAGAGGAGAAGAAAGTTGGGGATTTTCTCCGTCAGATCCAAGCTGGGAAGAACGGTGGAGCGACGGGGGGTATTTATAGGGATCAAACAGGGAGGAAGGCGGAGGGAGACAACGTGTCTCCCTCGCCGGAGGATGGCCGGAAGCAAGAACCCATACCGTCCGTGCGTTCGCACGGCCGGTATGGTGGGTTATAACGACCAGGGGGGTGTCCCTGCGACGGCTGACGACGCAGGGCACCCCCGGTTTACTTGCCAGGTCCCCCACCTCACCCTGCGCGGCGCCATGCTCCGCGCAAGGTCGCCGGAGCATGGTGCTGGCAGGTTTTGCAGGGGGGACCTGATAGCAAAGAACGAAGGAGAGTTAGGGGCCAAAATGCGAGGGTTCAAAAGTTGAGGGCCAAAGAGTAAATATATGAGGACCAAAGTGTAAAGTCGGTCAAGGAGGTTTCTTCTTAGGCTCAAGTTTTTATACATGACTAATTAGGACCTAAGGAATCTGATGGTGAATTTCATTTCTATATTAAACCTTGTTTGACCGGTCAATTTACGTAAAAACCCAAATTAAGTTATTAATTGGGCATGGTTCTCAATGTAGGTCAAAATGGGTTCTGAAGGCCAAATTGAAGGTTCTAAACCCTAGAGATTATTTTTCTATGAATTTTAGAGGGTTTATTCTATTTTTACTTTGCCTCGAACCTTGTGAATTGAAGTGGGTTGTTTTAGGGTTACAGATTATCATTTAGTTTCTTGGACTTGCTGTAGCCCTTGCTAGATCATTTCATCCCACTTTTATTCTTATTAAGCTGCTTTGACCTATGTTTGGGCCCTGAATTACCCTGTATGCAGATTATACTGGTAAAATTGCATTTTTACCCCTTATGACTTGTTTTCTTCTTAAACTCAGAATTCTCTGAGTTAAGCCTTTCCTTGAGATATGTAGGAGCTTTTATCCTTTGTATTAGGTCAAAATGAGCTAGTTATGGCTCATGATGAGGTTCTCATCAGTGACCTGCCTTACCGTACACTAATCTGAAGGGAGACATGCCTAATTGGATCTTGTGGGCGGTCCTATAGGCCCACAAGGCTTCTGGAAGGCAAGAATACCAATTTTTTCTATTAGGCCGAACAGTGACCTGAAGGATCATCTTGATCTCTCGATTTGACAGTTCTGCCAGTCCATTAGTCTGGGGGTGGTAAGGAGTCGAGATATGATGCGACACCCCATACTTTTTCATCAGGGACTGGAAGTGCTCATTGGTAAAATGAGACCCGTCATTGTTGATGATGGTGCTAGGAACCCCAAATCTGGTAAAGATGTTTTCCTAAATAAATCGGAGGATGACTTTATGATCACTCGTTCTCGTGGGGACGGCTTCGACCCATTTAGAGACATAATCAACAACGAGTAGAGTGCATTCGAAGCTGTTAGATCCGGGAAAGGTCTCATGAAATCAATTCCCCATATGTCAAAGATTTTGCACATAATAATCGGATTCAAGGGCATCATATCCCGCGGGCCCATGTTACCGAGGGTTTAACAACGAGTGCATGCCCTATAATATGTCTGTGCGTCTTTGAACAAAGTGGGCCAAAAGAACCCACACTGGAGAATTCTCGCTGCGGTTTTATGCCCAGAGAAATAGCCACCGCAGGCCTGGTCGTGACAGAATGACATTACGTCATTGACCTTGTTGTCAGGAATGCATCTTCGGATCACCTGATCATTGTTGATGTGGAAAACGTATGGTTCTTCCCAAATATAGTACTTGGCCTCAGCAATCAATTTGTCCCACTTGGAAGTCAGCCAATCTAGCGGAACTTTCCCTATAACCAAGTAGTTTACAATATCAGCAAACCAAGGGAGATTGTGAATGGCTAGCAGGTGTCCGTTCGGAAAATGCTCGGTGATCGGACCAGACGGGTCGATGATGGAAGAAGGAAGATGGGACAAGTGGTCAGCTACCACGTTCTGTTTTCCTGCTTTATCGTGAATCTCAAAATCGAATTCTTGCAACAGCAAGATCCAGTGGATTAGTCGAGGTTTCGCGTCCTTCTTCGCAAGGAGGTGCCTCACTGCAGTGTGATCTGAGTATATGATAACCCGGGAACCCAAAAGATATGATATGAATTTTTCCAGAGCAAATACTACGGCTAGCATCTCTTTTTCAGTAATTGTATAGTTACGCTGAGCCTCGTCAAGTGTCTTGCTAGCGTAGTAGATGACCATGGGTTTCCCGTTTATTTTCTGCCTAAGTACCGCCCCAACAGCATAATCAGATGCATCGCACATGATTTCAAAGGGTTGAGACCAATCAGGGACTGTAGGATAGGTGCTTGGGTAACTCGATCACACAGGATCTCAAACGCCTGAGTGCACTCCTTGGAGATTTCAAAGGGGACATCCTTAGATAGAAGATTAGTCAAGGGGCATGTGATTTTCGAGAAATTGGGAATGAATCGACGGTAAAAACTGACGTGCCCTAGAAAGGATCGGTTATCTTTGATCGAGCTAGGCATAAGGAGTTTGGAAATCAAATTCACCTTGGCTCGATCAACCTGGATGCCTTTTTCAGAGATGAGATGTCCCAGGACAATTCTCTTAGGTACCATGAAGTGGCTCTTTTCCCAGGAAAGAACCAAATTCACATCGATGCACCGCCTGAGGATTTGGACCAAGTGCTGGAGGCAATCATCAAATGATTCACCAAATACCGAGAAGTTAACCATGAAGACTTCAAGGTACTCACCTACCATATCTAAGAATATGGCAAGCATGCACCACTGAAAAGGAGCGGGTGCATTGCAGAGACCGAACGGCATCCTTCGGAATGCATATGTTCCTAAGGGGTAGGTGAAGGTGATCTTCTCTTGGTCCTCGAGATGGATTGCGACTCGATTGTAACCGGAGTACCCGTCCAAAAAGCAGAAAAATTGATTTCTCGCTAATTTCTCGAGAATCTGATCAATGAACGATAGTGGAAAATTATCCTTCTTCGTGGAGGAATTGAGTCTTCTGTAATCAATGTAAACTCTTCACGAGTTTGCTATAAGGGTCGGTATGGTTTCTCCGATTTCAGTCGTGATGGTGGTGAGCCATGCCTTCTTAAGCACAACTTGGATTAGACTCACCCACTGACTGTTGGAGATCGGGTTGATATCCTTGCATCTAATCGCTTGATGATCTCCTTTTTCACGACATCCTGTAGATTTGGATTTAGGCGACTCTGCATTTCACGGGATGGTCGTGAGCCCTCTTCAGTGTAGATGTGATGTATGCAGTATGAAGGGCTGATACCAATCAGATCATCAAGAGTCCATCCAATGACTTTTCGATGCTGCTCGAGAATAGAAATCAGGCGTGTTTCCTGATCAGGTGTGAGTCGGGAGTTGATAATCACATGAAACACCAGATTGGAACCCAAAAAGATGTACTTAAGATGATCGGGAAGAGCTTTAATTCCATAACTAGGTTGTCAACAGCAACGGGTGGTTCAGGGTGGGTGTCGGGAACAAAGGAAGGAGCTATGGGTGTATCAAGGTTGAATTCAGGCTCCTCTAATTGCAGGTTTTAATCCTCTTGTGGTTGACCAGAAATAGTCGGATTTTCCTCGATAAAGTCGTCAACCACAGCTTCGATATCGCAAGTCTATTCTATGACTCCGTAATTAATTCCTTATTGGGCCTTAAAGATGTCAATCTTTAGTGTCTTGCTCCCAAATTTTAATTCAATTTGGCCCTCCTCACAATTGATATTGTCCCTAGCAATGGCCAGAAAGGATCTCCATAGTATGATCGGTGTATTCTTCACGTTCTCAAGGGCATCCATGTCTAAGATAATAAAATCCATTGGAAAATAGAAATCATGTACCCTAACTATAACATCCTCGAGAATTCCTTTTGGTGACTTAATTGATCGGTCGACTAGTTGTAAAGTCATTTCTGTAGGTTTAAGCTCGGATTCCTCGAAGTAGTCTAGTAGGGTTGTAGGTATCAAATTTGTGGAGGCTCCTAAGTCTAATAAAGCTCAATCGAATTGTATATCACTGCTTACATAGGAGATCTGAGGGGTGCCTGGGTCTTTTACTTTAGGCGGGAGTTTGCTTAAAATGACAGAGTTGGCTTGCTCTAATAGTACAATCAGGTTCCTGCCTTTGGTTCGCGGCTTACGCTTAGGTGTACACACATCTTTCAGAAATCGTGTGTAAGTCGGTACGTGGCGTATCGCATCCATCAAGGGGATGTTTATATGGACCTACTCAAAGAGCTTAACCAGGTCCTCTTCAGGTGCCACGATTTTGGTTATCCTTTTTCCTTTGGTCAAGGCCTCGGGAAATGGAACCTTAGATGGTTCCTCTAGAATGGGTCCAGGTTCTTGATCTGGGATAGAGGTATCCTAGATAACTATCCTAGGGTTAGGATTTGTATTACCAGGTTGGGAGTGGCTTGGATAAGGTGGGTCCTGTGTTGTTTTGCTACTGTGGGTAGTAACAGAATTCAATCCCGCTTGGATTTGGTTTGGTGTGGGTAAAAGAGGTGCTTGCTGCTGGTAACCTGCATATGATGTTGAAGCCTCCATCCCGTCGGGTGATGGAGTAGAAGGGGTCTGATAAACAAAGTGAGCTTGGCCCTGATTTGGGTTCATAACGTAACTCTAGTTTGGCATGTTATTCGGATTAGGTAAAGGTTATGAAGGAAGTGCACTAGGTTGGCAAGGATTTGCCATCTGGGCAAGCTGATTGCGAACCTCCGTGATCTCGTCTCTATGCTGTTTTTGCATAGTCGCATTCGTCTTTTGAATGGCAGTCAAAGTCTGAAGGATAAGAGTCATTTGATCTGTATGAGTCGGCCCAGGTTGATAAGTTGGGTTAGGTCGAGCTGCGGCTGTTGATATGGATGAGGAGCTTGTGGTCGGGTTGATATTGAGGTCTCTGGTTTTGATTATTTCCTGACCATGTGAAATTAGGAAAATTACGCCATCCAGGGTTGTAAGTGTTTGAGAATGGATCATTCTGAATGGCGTTGAGGTCCTCGTAGGTCGAAGGAGCCTTGAAAAAGTCAGAAGATGAGGGTTCAGAGTTCCCCCAACTAGAGTAGGTGGTCCAGAGTTTCCTCCAAAACTAGAATCAAACGAGGGTGGATACAGGTCCATCCCCTTAGAAGATCAGTGATAGATGTTGTGCACAATCTCCCTGCCAGAGGGCGGTTGTGTGAATGGGTTTTATGTAGAGGTGGCTCACTGCAAGTGTCGAGTTAGCTCGTCCACCTTCTTCTCAATAATAGAGACCTTGTCCAGCTAACTAGCCATCAGTTCCAAGTCGACGGAAGAGGACAGGCCCTGCGTCTCATGTGCTCCCTTTGAATTCGTCAATGCATGAGCATTCGTTCGGTTGAACATGCCTATGGATTCATTATTGATGGAGTTCTCTCACATATTCTCGAGAATCTCCCACATGGTGTTTTCGTGTTGACCCATGATATTTCCTTCGCAGGTCGCATTGACAAATAATCAAATATCCTCACGAAGTCCCTGGTAAAAAGATTGGACTTGTTCTCATTTAGGAACTCTGTGGTGGGGGCAATTTCGCATGAGATCTAGAAAACGATCCCATGCCTCGTAAAGCAGTTCTCCTGCTTGCTGTGTGAAATGCGTGATCTGGTGCCATAAAGCATTAGTCCGACCAATAGGGAAGAACTTTCTCAAAAACTTAGTTTGAAGTTCTTCCTAGGTGTTGATTGGTACCAGTGAGAATCTTTATCCATGAGAGAGAAGGAAAACATTTTCATGAGTAGAATATCCTGATTTTGAGCTTTTGACCCGAAGGTCTGGGCCAGATGCTTGAGTTGCTTGATATGCTGGAAATGATCTTCGGAATTACGCCCATGGAATTTTGGAATGGCATGAATCATGTTGGGCTTGAGTTCAGTGTCAGGACCTCGAGTAGGGATTTGTACTTGATGTTCGATTACCACTGCAGCGGGATTGTAGTGATCTCGCATTATTGGACGCTGCGGTGGATTCACAAAGGCTTGGAATAGATCATTGAGGCGCTAAAGCTGATTTTCAAGATTATTTTCTTCTGCTGGTTGTGCCATGATGATGGATGAAGGAGAATTAGGTTTAGATGAATTAGAAGAGATATCGATTGGATTGGGTTGTTGCACAAACAAGGAGGTCGAGGCTTGGCCTCGACGGGAATGAGTAGCTAAAGGAGGCCTCAAGGATGGTCATAGAGACCTCCTCCTGAACATGCACCGATGGAGTAGATGAGAGGTAGAATGTGATGGACCCAATCAAGACACTCAAAAATTTTGGATGACTATAGAGGTTCGGGGTGGATGATACCCCTTAGTCAGAAAGCCGTCCACCTGAGAATTACCTGGGTAACTAGAGAGGGAGAGTCTTGCAAAGACCCCTACACTGTAGAGCGCCCCCATGGGTTACAGGGTTTCCCCCACCTGACCTCTCTTGTCACTGATGTTCCAGGTTGACCAGAATGGGGACTTGACCTCTTAAGTCTACCAGTTTTAATTAAGAGCAAGGGTGCTTATGATTTCACTTGAACTTTTAAGATGTTTTTTGTGAAAAAGTGACCTAATTTGAAGATTGGTTATCCCAATAAGGTGGGTCAACTTCACCTGTATTGTACTTTTGAGATATTTAGGTCCCTCTTTTAGTGTTCAAATGAATTTAAGAGCCTGATTTTAGGGTTTTGCTTGAATAGATCAGTTCAATCAAGGTTTAGACACAGAGTGTTTTGGAAAGATAAATTCTTGATTAAGCAAGTGTGTCTCTAAAACCCTAAATTGGAATCCTTAATTGGCTCTGATTTGGTCCAATTTTGTTTGTCAAAATGTGGTACCTAGGGCTCAAACAAGAATGTGATAGCCCTAAATACCTCAGCTTCAAATGGGTGCACAGATCAGGATTTGGATTTTGTTTAAATAGAATATATCAAATCAGGCAACTTGATGATTATTCTAAGAATGTAATGCAAGTAGCCCTAATTGATTTTTCCCTTTTTTAGCTTTTTCAGACTCAGGGGTTTAGAAGGACTTGAATGGAGTTTACCTATCCCTGGAGTGGTTGATGTGCAACTGACCTTCCTCACTGGATCCCTTGAAATAGATCAAAGTCAAAAGAGATATAGCAAGTTAGTATTGACTCGGATATTACAATCAAGAGATCTGAATTACGCGTTGCTCCCTGGCAACGGCGCCAAAATGTTAACGAACGAAATCGAGGTTTTAAAAATTGCATTGTAGTATAGCTGAAATCTCTTTGAAAACAAATACTATTTATTACTCGAATTTTAAGTCCGAGGTCGAATGCAAGGAGCAATAAGAAATCCAAAACTCAAGATCACAATTTGAATCAGAAATATAAGAGATTGCAACAAGAATAATGTCAGGTATCAATGTGGAAAAAGAAAGGAGTAAAATTAGGTATCAATGTTCGAGTCAGTGAGTTTGACAAATGGTTTGAGTCTTTGACTATTCATGACAAAAGGTTCAAAATCAAGGTTGAGTCCACTAATTTTGACTGCTCCATTTCCAAAGATTCGTCTCATCAAGAATGGTTCAATCCATTTTGATCTGAGTTTTCCTGGGAACAGTTTGAGTTTGACAACAAAGAGTAAGACTTTTTGACTAGGGTGGAAAGATTTCGCACAATGTGCCTGTCATGGAAGCCTTTGACCCACTCTTTGTAGATACGTGAGTTCTCATATGCATCATTGCGTAGTTCCTCGATCTCGCTCAATTGCAACCGACGGTGTATTCTAGCCTTCATCAGATCCAGATTGCACTTCTGTACTGCCCAATAAGCCTTGTGCTTCATCTCAACAGGAAGGTGACTCACCTTTCTGTACAATAATCTGAAGGGAGACATGCCTAATTGGGTCTTGTGGGCGGTCCTATAGGCCCACAAGGCTTCCGAAAGACGAGGAGACCAATCCTTCCTATCAGGCCAGACAATGACTTGAATGATCTTCTTGATCTCTCGATTCGACAGTTCTGCCAGTCCATTAGTCTAGGGGTGGTAAGGAGTCGAGATACGATGTGACACCCCATACTTTTTCATCAGGGACTGGAAGTGCACATTGTTAAAATGAGACCTGCCATCGCTAATGATGGCCCTAGGAACCCCAAATCTGGTAAAACATTCTCCTGGATAAATCAGAGGACAACTTTACGATCACTAGTTCTCGTGAGGATGGCTTCGATCCATTTAAAGACATAATCAACAGCGAGTAGAATGTACTTGAAGCTGTTAGATCTGGGAAAGGGTCCCATGAAATCAATTCCCCATATGTCAAAGATTTCGCACACAATAATCAGGTTTAAGGTCATTATTTTCTGCAGACCCATGTTGCTGAGGGTCTAACAACGAGCACATGCCCTACAATACATCTGTGCATCTTTGAACAAAGTGGGCCAAAAGAACCCACACTGGAGAATTTCGCTGCAGTTTTATGCCCAGAGAAATGGCCACCGCAGGCCTGGTCGTGACAAAATGAGATAACGTCATTGACTTCATCGTTAGGAATGCATCTTCGAATCACCTGATCATTGCCAATGTGGAAGAGGTATGGTTCCTCCCAAATATAGTACTTGGCCTTGGCAATCAATTTGTCCTACCTAGAAGTCGCCCAATCTGGCGGGACTTTCCCCGTAACTAAGTAGTTTACAATATCAGCAAACCATGGGAGACTGTGATGTCGAAGCCTCCATCCCGTCAGGTGATGGAGCAGAAGGGGCCTGATAGACATTGTGAGCTTGGCCTTGAGTGGGGTTCATAACGCTCCTCTGGTTCAACACGTTATTTTGGTTAGGTAGAGGTTGCAAAGGAAGTGCACCAGGTTGGCGGGGATTTGCCATTTGGACGAGTTGATTGTGAACCTCTGTGATCTCGTCTTTGTGCTATTTTTGCATGGCCGCATTCGTTTTCTGAATGTCAGCCAGAGTCTGAAGGATAAGAGTCATTTGATCTTTGTGAGTTAGCCAGGATTGATAAGTTGGGTTGGGCTGAGGCTGAGGCGACTGATATGGACGGAAGTTTGTGGTCGGGGCTGATATTGAGGTCTCTATTTTTTATTGTTCCTTGACCACGTGAAATTAGGATGATTACGCCATCCAGAGTTGTAGGTGTTTGAGAATGGATCATTCTGGATGGCATTGAGGTCCTCGCAAGTCTGAGGAGCCTCAGAAAAGTCAGAATATGAGGGTTCAGAGTTCCCCCAGCTAGAATAGGCGGGTCCAGAGTTTGCTCCGAACCCAAAATCAGACAAGGGTGGATACGGGTCCATCCCCTGAGAAGATCGATGGTAGATGTTACGCACAGCCTCCCTGCTAGAGGGAGACTGCGCGAATAGGTTTTGCACAGAGGTGGCTCGCTGTAGGTGTCGAGTTAGCTCATCCACCTTCTCAATAATAGAAACCTTATTCAACCGACTAGCTATCAGTTCCAAGTCGACGGAAGAGGACAGGCCATGCATCTCATGTGCTCCCCTTGGATTCGCCAATGCATGGGCATTCGTCCGGTCAAACATACCCATGGATTCATTATTGATGGAGTTCTCGCACATGTTTTCGAGAATCTCCCACATGGTGTCTTCATGTTGACCCATGATGTTTCCTCCACTGGTCGTATTGACGAATAATCTAATATCCTCATGGAGTCTCTGGTAAAAAGACTGGACTTGTTCCCATTTAGGAGCTACGTGGTAGGGGCACTTTCGCATGAGATCCAGAAAACGATCCGATGCCTCGTGAAGTGGTTCTCCTACTTGTTGCGTGCAATGCGTGATCTGGTGCCATAGAGCATTTGTCCGACCAACAGGGAAGAACTTTTTCAGAAACTCGGATTGTAGTTCCGCCCATGTGTTGATTGGATGCGTTAGGGTCTGGTACCAGTGAGCAACCTTGTCCATAAGAGAGAAGGAGAACATTTTCATGAGTAAGACATCCCGATTTTGAGCTTCTGACCCAAAGGTCCGGGCCAGATGCTTGAGTTGCTTGATATGCTGGAAAGGATCCTTAGAATTACGCCCATGGAATTTGGGAATAGCATGAATCATGTTGGGCTTGAGTTCAGTATCAGGACCTCCACCTGGGATTTGGACTCGAGGTTCGATCGCCACCACAATGGGATTGTAATGATCTCGCATCATAGGACGCTGCGGTGGGTTTACAAAGGCTTGGAATAGATCGTTGAGGTGCTGAAGTTGATTCTCAAGATTATTTTCTTCTACTGGTTGCTCCATGATGATGGATGAAGGAGAGCTAGGTTCAGATGAATCAGAAGAGATATCGATTTGGTTGGGCTGTTGCATAAACAGGGAGGTTGAGGCTTGGCCTTGACGGGAATGAATAACTAATGGAGGCCTCAAGGGTGGTCTTAGAGACCTCCTTTCGAACATGCACCGATGGATAAGATGAGAGATAGAATGTGATGGACCCAATCAAGACACCCAAAAATTTTGGATGACTATAGAGGTTCGGGGCAGATGATACCCCTGAGTGAGAAAGTCATCCACCTGAGAATTACCTGGATAGCTAGAGAGGGAGAGTCCCGCAAAGACCCCTACTCAGTAGAGTGCCCCCACGAGTTACAGGGTTTGCCTCTCCCGACCTTTCTTGTCACTGAGGATCCAGGCAGACCAGAATAGGGACTTGACCTCTTAAGTTACCAGTTTTAAGTTAGGAGCACAGGTGTTTATGATTTCTCTTGAACTTTAAGATGTTTTTGTGCAAGGTGACCTAATTTGAAGATTACTTAACCCAATAAGGTGGGTCAACTTCACCTATTTTATCCTTTGAGAAATTTAGGTCCCTCTTTTAGTGTTCAAACAAGATTAAGAGCCTGATTTTAGGGTTTGCTTGAATAGATCAATTCAACCAAGGCTTAGGCACACACTGTTTGGGAAGGTTAATTCTTGATTAAGCAAGTATGTCTCTAAAATCCTAAACTGTAAACCCTAATTGGCTCTTGATTGGTCTAATTCAATTCGTCAAAATATTGTACCTAGGGCTCAAGTAAGAAGGTGATAACCCTAGATACCTTAAACCCTAAGTAAGTACACAAATCAGGGTTGGGTGTTTTCTAGAAATGAACCAAATTAGGCAACTTGTTTGTGATTGATTCTAAAAATAGAATGCAAGTTGAACCTAATTGATTTCTTCTTTTAGCTTTTCAGAATCAGGGCTTAGAAGAGATTGGATTTGTGTTTTACCTGCCCCTAGAGTGACCTATGTGCTGCTGATCTTCCTTCAATGAATCCCTGAAATAGATCACAGTAAAAAGAGATAGAGCAAGTTAGTACTAAATCAGATATTGCAATCAAGAGTTCTAAGTTGCCCGTTGCTCCTCGGTAATGACGCCAAAATGTTAGTCGGTGAAATCGAGGTTATAAAAGCTGTGTTGTAGTATATGTCGAAATCGCTTGAAAACAAATAGAATTTATTACTCAAATGGAAGTTCGAGGTCGAACACAGGGAGCAATTGGCACACTAGTTCTCAAGATTGCAATTCAAGTGTGATATAAGCAATGTATAATAGAACTCCAAACAAGAATGATATATAAATGAATGCGGATGTCAAATAGTGCAAAAAGAATGAGGTAAAATGGTGATTTGAATCACCAATTACCCCTCACAATTATATTAAATAACTCAATAGTACTAATCAATCTAAATCCACGTAGGAAAAGTGCACAGTGCACTTCTATTCAAAGATACTGTTCTTCTTTCTCCTTCTTCAGCTCCTCTTCTCTTCTTCTTCTGCCTCCTTCTCTCTTCTTTTGCCTTCTCTTTCTCTCTTCTTCTGCCTCCTTAAGCTCCAGAGAAGGCACAGCACAGGGCTCAGCAACGCCAGCAGAGGCAAAGGCCTCCCTCAGAGATAGCAAGTGTTGAGAGGAGGGCGGCAGAGCAAAACCCCCCCTCCCCTCTCTCTTTATCTTCTTCCTCTCTCAGAACTAGGCAAACCAGAATAGACACGGGTATTCGGGTAAATGGATTGAGGCTCAGACCTGTGAGGCGTGAGCACGGGCGAGGGCGTGCGTGAGGCGCGTGCGTGTGGGGACCTCACCCCTTGTGCATGCTGAGGAAATAAGCCGGTGGCAGAAAATCCACTTAAGTGCCTTCGTGCGCCTGTCAGCAAACGAGATGGGACTATGTCCCTGCCTCTTTCTTCACGTGCAACTACAGGAGGTAATGCCTCCAATTGAAGGTGAAGGAGTGGTTGTGGTCTTCTATTAAGGACCTGGGAAGGGTCCTGGAGATACTGCATGTGCCTGGGTGTGTAATTGGTGAAGAACACGGCCAAAGGAGCTTGAATGACGTCAGAGATGGAGGCAGCGGTGATGGAGCTTCGATGGTAACCTGAAACCAAGAACACGAGCTAAATGCCCTAATCAGTATGCTCAAAAGGTTTGCCGAACCACGGCGAGTGCAACAGTGGTGGTCCGAGGGTGTGTAGAGGTCAGTGGAGGGTTGACAGTGACGCGAATGAGGGTAGAAGGTAGGTGTGTTCGACAGGAAGGTAGAGGGTGTTAAACCCTAAATTTCTTTAGGGCTTTTGGAGGGTGAGTCGTGGTGGATCTTTTGGAGTTGGTGGCTAAGTGGATGGAGTTGTGGAGCGGTGGAGAAGCTTTGCCGAAGATGTGGCCAGAGCAGAAGACGATGATGGGGTCAGAGGCGTATCAACGATTGAAATGAGGTCTTGAAGGTGTAGAAATGAACGCTGGAGAGGGAGAGAGAGTTTAGGGAACTTAAGGAGATGTTGGGAGGAGGAGACAGCGGCTGTGATAGACCGACGCCGGAGGAGGAGAATACGGTGAGACGGCGACGAGGTAGGCAGAGATACGCCCTCCCTTTGGCTGGGGAGGGTCGTGACGAAGAGAGGAGTTGAGAGAGCTGACCAATTTGGTCCTTGGACGGCCGGAGGAGGAGGATCGAAGAGGGTCGTCGGAGCAAGGGTTTTGGTGGCTGGAGGAGAATCAGAGGTGGTTGACTCACCAAAAGTTGCTGAGAGGATGCGTAAGGCCACGGGGGTCCTTTTATAGGGCTCTAGATGGAGTTCCAAGCTTGGAAACAAGCTTAGAAACTATGAGCTCTTCACCGGCATAGGATACCCATTCAATCAAAATGTTCGCATGAGGATTCTAGAGAGATTTAGGATCCTTGGATGGGCTCATTTGGAAGACAATTACTTGACGAGTTTCCCTTTCAATTTTGAGAGGGATTCGTCAAGAAATCAAAGAGATCTTGCCATCTTAAGGTCGCCGGAGTTTGTAGGATTAGGATTTCATGGAGGCAGGGACCTAATGCAAAGGATTCAAAACTTAGGGGCATATGTGTGAGATAAAAGAGTTAGACAGGACCAAATTGCAAACTAGGTTAAGTTGATCTCAGATTAAGCCCAAATTTTGGTACAAATCTAATTTTGACCTAAGGAATTTAATGGTGAAGTTGGATTTTAGTTTTGACCTAGTTTGACTGGGTAATTTATGTAAAAATCCAAGTTAGGGTAAAAGTCTAAGACTATGTTTTGGATCAAACTGGGTTCTGATGGTCAAATCAAGCATACCAAACTCTAGAGAATAGTTTTATATGATTTTTAGAGGGTTTAGGTGAATTTTATCCTGACCATAACCTCAGTAGATTAAGCGGGTCTATTTTTAGGGTTTCAAATGTCCATTAATTATTAAAACACGAGAAAACCTTTTTCTGTCTGTACTAACCCACTTGTTAGACTCTTAAGATCATTTGACCCTTAATTAACCCCTGAGAAAACCCATGATTATTCTGCATTCAAGATATGATGGTAAAATTGCAGTTTTAATCCTGGTTTCTTGTATTTCTCTCTTAAAGGATTTGCAATGAATTATGACCTTTTGATAGTTATGTAGGAGCATTTAATAACTTAATCAGATCAAATTGAGTTAGTTATGGCTCATGATGATGTTCCCATCACCCACTGCAGGCAGCCCTGGTCTCGAGTGTGCTCTGATCCGATACCCGATTACCCGGTTATCCCTAAGAGAGGAAGAGAGGGAAGAGGGAGAGAGCGTAGGGTAAAAGGGGGGTTTTGATCTATTGCACATTGGCTAACACTTAGCCAATTTCATAAGGTGCCCCCCTATGCATAAGAGACAAAGCCAAGGAAAGAATAGGCAAGGCAGAGAAGCTAAGGAAGAAAGAATGGAGAGGTAAGAGGGCCCGTGCACGTCGAGAAAGAAGAAAGAAGAGGATAGTAGAAAGAAAGAAAAAGAAGAGAAAGAGAAGGCAAGGAAACAGAACAATAGCAAAAGAAAAAGAAAGGAGAATCACTGTAGCAACGCACTTTTAAGATGTCTGATTTCTGATTCATTAATTGTTCACTTAATTCTATTTGAGTAAATGCTATATGTGTTAGACAAATAATTGATGATCCAAATCACCATTATTTTGTCTATATTTCCTTTTGACTCTTCATATACTCATGTTATACATTGCATTTTAGATTTTGAGTAATTAATTGTGCTCATTTACATTATATATTGAGATTAGCATGTGAATTCCATATTTGCTTCCAGCGAATGACCTTGGACTTTCATTCAAGTAGAAATATCATATGTTGTTCAAGCTATTTTTGAGAAATTATTACTACAACGAACTCATCTTTTAAATCCCCTCCATCTAGCCCGTACCAACAATAGCACAGAAATTTATACATTCTTCTAAAAGGTAACCCTCAACGATTAACTCATCTGGCTTAGCTTTATTTAAGATGTAATCTTTTAGCTTCTTCAGAAATCGCTCAACTAGATACATCCATCTGTACTGTACAGGTCGACCAACTCTTGCTTCATTTGCAAGATGTAGCGTTAGATGCACCATGATGTCAAAGAAAGCTGGGGGAAAAATTTATTCCATTTTATGGAGTGTAACTACAATTTGATCATTCTGATAGTTTAGAATTTCACAGTTCAAAGTCTTCAAGCAAACGACTTTAAAAAATCGATCATCTCCATGAATGAATCAACCACTGGATCTGATAACACTCCACAAATAGTCAATCCACCAATCTTCTTCTGAACTTCATTCACACAGCATGATCTGTGAAGAAAACCCGTCTGGGACTAGAATTTCTTTCAAAAAAGAGAATATCTTATCCCTCTATCCTTGTTGTAGACTGTACATTTTTAGTGGCATGTCTTCTCCTTCGATGACATGCAGCTCAGAACGGATATCTAGTTTCTTTATGTCATTTCTTGATCTTAACGTGTCGTTGGAATTATCTGTTAAATTCAACATGTCTAAGATGTTGTCCATGACATTTTTCTCAATATACATGACCTCAAGATTGTAACGTATTGTAAGATCTTTCCAATACGGATGCTCCATGAAGAAGAAGCTTTTCTTCTTAAAACCAAAGTCCTTCAATGATGTTAGATGCTTCCTGAAGGAGCGATCGAGTTGTATGTTGACAAGCTTTTGTAATTTTGCAATTACTTCAGACCTTGACAGCCGAATGGAATTTTTCGACAACTTATTTCTTGGATTCCTACTGGAATACCAACAAGTTGTACCGTCAAATCTATCCTTAAACTATGCACCCCGGCATCTGTGCTCAATGGGAAGAAATCTACGATGTCCTAAATATGCAAATTTATTACTTTCAGGCAGACGCAATTGGTGTGTATGTTCCATACATACTGGGCAAGCAAACTTCCCTTTCGTAATCCATCTAGAAAGGTTCACATACTGTAGGAAGTCATTAATGATCCAGAATAAAGTTGCATACATATGAAAGAATTCTTTCTTCTTTGCACCAAACGTCTGAACATCATTGTGCCACAGTTGTTTCAATTCATCTATTAACGGTTGTAAGTAGACGTCAATTGCATTTTTTGGTTGCTTGGAACTTGGGATTGAGAGGATCAACATCATAAACGAGGATCACATGTATAGCCAGCGAGGTAAGTTGTAAGTAACAATCATGACTGGCCAGATAGAGTATGACGGGTACATATTCTTAAATGGATTAAATCCATCGCTTGTAAGTCCCAATATGACATTATGTGAATTCTTTGCAAAAAATAAATGTTTGATGTCGAAATTCTTCCACTCCTCTGAATCAGCTGGATGGCAAATAAGGTCATCTTCTGACTTGTTTTTGTGATGCCACCTCATCCACGTTGTAATCCTAATAGAAAAAAATAGCTATTGCAACCTTAGAATTAATGAAGAGTAATGAAGAACCTTTCTGGCTTATTTCCTCTCTCATTTATATCTTTCCTTACCACATTCTTGGCAAGAGGTCAAGTTAGCGTACTCGTTTCTATATAACACACAATCATTGGGACATGCGTGAATCTTCGCACAATTCATACCAAGTACTCAGATTTGTTTTTGGATTCATATCATGACTTTGGCACTATGCTGGGATTATTTAACAACTCCCGTATAAATTGAATCAACTCCGACATCAATTTCATTGTAGCTCTATTCATAACTTTCATCTGAAATAATTTCAATAGGAAGGACAACCTCGACATGAAACTCATTTCAGGTGCGATACACTCCTTAGTTGCCTTCATTGCATCATAAAACTGATTACAGCTATTGAGTGTGTAATGTCCCAAACCTGGGTTTCCGAGTCATTTAGACTAAGCGTGCCAAGACAAACTCATTGAATCTTTCGTATGCAAATCAGAGCCTACACGAATTAAAAATGAGTGATCAGATTGAAAATCTACGTGTTTTTTGTTTCTACAATCTAGACCTTAGATCGATAATCCAAAAGTACTATTAGCTTTCTAGTGTTGCGAGGATTTTTACGGTATATTTCATGTGGCAATCGGACCTTGGATGTACGAAATATGTGTAACTTTGAGTAAACCTGCGTATGACCCACTGTAAGAATCACATTGTACAAATGATCTTCATTTGGAAATCCACGAATTTTGTTGGATTATTTATCTCATTACGATTCCGAGGATAAGTGTTTTGTCAAAATCAAGATTCATTTGAGTTAATTACTAAATTACTCAACTAATAAGTAAATGATAATAATAATTATTATTATTATAAAAATCGATAGTTGGTAAGATTACTTAAATGTTTGTTTTATTACTTAGGGATATTGATTTTATCCCAAACAACAAAAGTTGGTGGAGTAGATTTCGTTGGGATCACATTGGTTATTTTGACGTTGGGTAAATAAAGGGGGAGAGGGGATAAATGCCTCGGCTTTTGAAAAGAGAGAACGAGAGAGAGACGGAGAGAAAGAAGGGAAGGGCCGGCGGAGGGACCCTAGCGATGCCCGGCCGTGGTCGGGGCGGACGACCGGCCAGCGCAGCAGCGGCAGCCGTGGCCGATGTCGCGTCGGCGAGAAGGTGGTTGCACCCCTTGCATGGGTGCAACACCGAAGAACCCAAACAAGAGGAAAGAAGACGAACGACGACGGAGGCCGTCGGAGGTCGACGAGGAGTGAGGGAGATCCCCACCATCCCAGCGTGCACGCTCGCATCGGTGCGTGGGAGGGTGTTGCTGCGTGGAGTTAACGCAAGCGGGAAGAAGAACGACGACGAGCGAGAAGAGAAGAGAAGGATCGCAAGAGGCGGTGAGCGTGATCGGCGTGCTCCTCGCAGTCGATGGCGGCTGGCGGCGACCATGAGCAGTGGTAAGGAAGGTCTATACCTGGGACTTACACCAATGAGGCCGGTCGTGACAAAAGGAGGAAGGGAAGCGGGCAGACGTCGGGGACTGTCGCCAGAGGCTCACCGGAGGTCTGGCGAGGGCTGCCTTCGTTCGGCTAGGGTGACAGAAGGAGCTGGCCAGCGGTGGTTCCTCCCTGCATGGATGCATGCATGCTCGCGTGAATAAGAGACCGAAGAAGAAGAAGCGCAGGGGAAGAGGGAAAAAGATTGAGGGATTAGGAAAATTTCAACTTAAATATGATAAATTTTTAATATTTTATTTTGTTCATGTGAACGGATTGTGGGTTACTTAATATATGACAGTCAGATTTGTTTTGCTTGGATTGAGATCTCCAAGATTGAAATTAGGCAATTCGGGAGACCAGTTTAGGGTTCTAGAGCACGTCAGACGTATTTGTATGGTTGGATTAGGAGGTTTCCTCTCTAATTTTTGAGGCACGTGCAAGCATGCATTTCAATGGAAATTCATTTCGCATCTACTTATTTGACCCGTTAGGGGATCAAATGACGTCAATTTCTCGCATTCCAAGACTCGTTTGAACCATCTCTTCATGAACTACATGAAGGTAAATTTTAAATTCAATTTTGGGAATTGTTTATTATGTAAAAATTTTAATGAAGCTTATGACATTTTTTATTCCCTACATGTCTTAACATTGATCTAGCCTGGCATGCGTACAAAATAGACGGGCCCTAAAACAATGAAAGAGAAACAATGGATTCACCTTTCGGAGTCACCGTGACTCTCCGATGACATTAGGTAGAGCAGTTTCTCTCTTTTTCCATATAGTTTATCTACATTATGATTTCTACCATGTATTACACTGTTTAGCGTGTGTTACGACCCGGTTCCTGAATCCCTACAGGACCCGAGATCAGCTCGACTCGACTAATCCTAAGATCCAGTCGTCCAACAAGAAATAACAAAAAAGCAGGAAAGTAAACTACATTCACTATGCAAAGTAACTAATAGTAAAAGAGTGCAAGTAGTAAACGAAGTAAAAGCTACTAACAGTACATACCACCACCACAACAGTAAAGTAGAACAAAGTGTAGAAATAAAAACGGTAACAACAGTCTAACTTACTAGCAAAAAGGGAGTACAACAACAACAGGAACTACTACTGGGCTCCATTGGGCCCAGCACTCTCTGTAGCCGGTGACTCGGACTACTCAACAACTGGACCTGAAAGGGTTATGAGTAAATGGAGTCAACAAACGCTAAGTAGAATGGTAACCAATTAACTAAAATAGTAAAGCTAACAGGTAATTTATCTTTTCCAATTATTTTATTTTACAAGTCATTCCTTTTCACCCATTGATTTACTTTTTAGAACTCTTTCTTGATCTCGCATGTTCCTCGTGAGAACGATCTTGATTGCAGTCCTTTCCAAAGAGTAGAAGGCACACATGGTGCTCTTCTAGCCAGGAGAGTCCCCCGTAGTGATCCTACACTCAGTCAACCACCTCAAGGTCACGGACAGACGTAGCGGTGACTACGGCACATGCGATAAGCGCACAGGTAGCTACCCCGCATTGGCACGCGATCAGTCGTTTCCAAAACGGGTACACCTAAAGTACAGCACGGAACAGTATAGGGCCTATCCCTCTCAGTAATAGGGGTCTAGCCCCTCAGAACCAAACAAGGGTCTCGCCCCTCCATAGTCCGCGCACCCTCATCTAACTACCCTGGTTTGCCCAATGGCCTAACAAGTCGGTGTAGGGTGGCTAGATGAACCCCGGGTCCCGTGGGGTGGCTAGCTCTCTCCCTACACTAGTAGCTATCCCCGGTACAGTGTACGCAAGGGCCAACAAAAGTCGATATAGAGTGGCCAATCCTAACCCCAGGTCCCAACCCAAGGGCGGCTAGCTCCGCTCTATATTAAACAGGGGACAATCGCTCTCCTTAGTACCACGTACTCAAGGACCAGCACACTTCCCACTCATATTTCCAGATCCATTCCATTTATCCACAAGAGCTCTACTCCTAATTCCCCGAGAGTTCATGCTCGTATTCACCATGTTGTTCCATACCAGGTTTCATCATTCACATCTCCATTCTCATATTATACACATGCAGCTCGTATTTCCACAAATTAACATATACAATAAGTAATGTCACAGGTAACTGTTTAACTAACACAGGCATTTCATATTTCACAGGTAGCTCGTATTTATTAACAGGTAGTTGTTTACATTTCTATTCATTCACTTAAGACTGCAATCTCAAACACGCATTCAAATAGTGCAAGTACTTATCGTCCTAGGATTCATGTCACGTCCTAGGATTCTAGTTATCCAAGTTCACATATGCATTCATGTCTTATGATTTAAATCAGGGGGGAAACCACTCTACCAGACAATCCGGGAGTACTGGGGGCTCAAACGGCAGGCTCACGTGCCTCTGTGGGCCCCGAACACGCAACAGATTGAAGTCCTATACCAAGGAACATACCATAATGGAATGCTCAGAACAGTATAAAAGGATTTCTAACATTTAGAGGAACTCACAAGGAAACCACAGATATTTTGTTTGTGTAAAATGGACCTCAAATGGACCCTTAACGAGTCAAAAACAGGACCGCAAACCTAAATCAGACGTCTGCCACAAGGTCCAGGCGTCTTAAAAGTAACCAGAGTCTCACCTCAGGTTCTTGCATCGACTTTAGACGTCCAGAACCCCTACTTGACCGTTTGGACCTAGCTCCAGACGTCCGACCTCTCCTGCAGTCGTTTAGGAGTGCCTCCAGTCGTCTGGTAAGCTGTCCTGACGTCCGAAACGCGTGGGAGGGCGTGCCCCATGCCTTCTTGAAGCTATCCCTGCACGCGACAGAATGAATCACCCACTTTTAGCCATATAGATTGGCTTTGCAGCGTGGACTACATGGCCGTAACCGCAAGAGGAACATACCTTCGCGAAACGCTGCTTTCAGATGTCTAGTGTCGTCACCAGACGTCCAACTCATCATCTGGACGACTCACCAGACGTCTGATTTTGGGAAAATCCCAGAACCAAACCGACCTCTTGCTCCTCTCACCGTGCACAGCCGCGGCCTCTCCTCCTCGTCTGCAGCTCCGACTGCAGTAGAGTGTCGAGGACGTCTCCCCCCCTGACATGCTCCTCCTCCAGCACACGCCGCTCCGGTCGTGCGTCCTCCGGCGAGCTCCCACGAGCTCGCGAGCTCAAACTCTTCCTCCTCTCTTCATGCCGCCTCTCCTCCTCGTTGCTCGCTCTCACGCCCTCTCTCGCACTCGCCCTTCTCGTTGTAGTGGAGAGGAAGAAGGAAGGTGGTGGTGGTGGAGTGGAGAAGAGAGGAAGGGGGGAAGAGGGGCCTTATATAAGGGAGTAGCTAGGGTTAGGTGGAGGAGAAAGAAGAGAGAGAGAAGAGAGAAAAAGGTTGTTTGCACATAGCCAGTGTGCAGACGCAAATCTGCGTACAAAATTTTCAATTTCCAGATGTTTGGGAAGGGGTCCAGACATCTTAAAAGGCTTAGAACAGAATGGTTCTTTACAGTGTATGTTCTTACCTCTTACTAAAATAGGACCTATTTGCGTATTTTTTGCTATTTTGGGTACTTGAATATTAAATATTGATATAGTTAATTGCTATATTAAAAGGAGTTAACAATAATTTATCAGACCATTTTCATGAATTGAATGAATTATGAAGCACTTAGAATATACGATGTTGGCTTATCATCGCATGTATGAAAGGAGTTCTATTTTTAGTAATACTGACATCATTAGAATGGTTAAATAATTATTTGATTGGAACCATCATCAGAAATTGGAATCTTCCTGGAAACGGATAAGTTGGAGGATATGTGAATATTAATCCTAGAATTAAAAGTATAATTGTTGATATGGTTTGATTGGACACCAATAAATGATATAGTTATCTAAAAATGATTAAACAATCAGTACGACAGATTTATTGGAAATTAAAGGAATAAGATAACTGGTTTCAGCCAGCTACTCGTCAAATTTTAGTTGTAGTTTTCGTCTTTTCAGATCGGTTCTAGGCTAGTTTAGGCAGTTGTTGGCCATCTTACAACTCTTTGGTTAGACTTAACAGCCAACTGGGATAGCGGATTGCAGGGCTCGAGAGTTGGAGTGGTTTCTTTCTCGACCGGTGGTTGGGTCATTGATTGTCTGTGGCTCAGCATACATAGCGCGTGTACGTGTTCACACCATACGATGTAGCTGTTACCCCTCTTCGCAATGACCCAAAGGTGATGGAGAGCAGCAGCTTGGTGGGTATAAGTAGTCTTCCCGGCCAGGAGGGTGTCTTATACCGATCTTGTTCTGCAAGAAGTTACACAAAATCGTCTCGTGCCCCGAGACGTAGATTGACAGATTGTGAACCATAGCAATTTGGGCTTCCAATATACGAAATGGAACTAGATAACAAGATGTCTAATAAAGGAATTAATCAAAGCTATACTATCCCTTTTCTCTTGTACTCGATTATTGTTGCACTTTATTGTTGTTGTTTTTACTCTACTTAGTTTTTACCGTCGTGTTTTTTGGTTCCGTACTCAGGTATACTTAGCAGTTTGTAAGGGAATTTTCGTTGTATATCTCCTTGGGCTTATGTATTATGGTAAATCTTCTGATTAGTGTTCAATTTATGTTCCTCAAATTTTTGCAATATGAATTATTTGTTGGCTATGTTTATATTTTATGATTATGTGTTGGGTGACTACGATCTTGTGAGCGAAATGTGCTGGTTATTAGCACACGACGACTCAGGTTTCGTCGGTTGGCAAGACTCGAGTCATCACAGAGTGCTTCCTCATCAGTTGTAATATTAGGATCAGTCTCTCTCATCTCATGTAGCATCTCACCGATTTGATTATCATCATCATCCTCGTCATCAGACTCATCCACTTCCACTATATTCCATGTGTTATCCTATGATGGTTCCTCTCCATCTATAGTCCATTTTGTGTAATGCTGTCACTAATCATTACAAATCACATGCTCTAGAACTGTGTTTTTATCTTTGACAAATCCATTGAAACACTTCCAACATGGACAGAATATTTTCTCCAAAAATTCTCCACATCTGTATTGTTTTCTATCTTTATGGAAGGCCCAATTCAGGAATGAGATCACTCTACTCTTATACTTAATGTAATCCAAATTTCTTAGATCAATTTAAGACTTGTCCATGATAACATAAAATTTTTATTGCAAACAACCTGCAAGTTAGGAACGAATATACAGAAGGTATTTGTATTTTAAAGAAGATTTTCACTTAATAATCCATTCTCGAAAATTTGATCACAACATTACTTGTTACATGAAACTAGTATGTAAAGAAATTTCGGTAGCATCTCCCCGAACTTCTCCAGTATTCCTCCCAAGACTAACCTTAACTACGTCCCCAATAGCTCCCACTAAAGGGTACTTCAGGAATGAAGCTAGGATTAGTTGGTATACCAGAGAAGAGCGAGAAAATGTGTCCAAAATTTCTTTATACACTAGTTACATGTAACAAGTAACCCTAAGTTGTGATCAAATTTTCAAGGACCCCCCTTAGCTCAGAACTTCTCTGAAATAAGGACGACGACACTTATGACATGTTTCAAAGAGAACACATCGTGCCTGTAAGTGAGTTATATACCTACTCTGCATTACCGTATAACATGATCATAAGTCTCGATGGGTTAGTATTTTGATATAATTATGTCTCTCTCACAACCGGTTACCTAGTGGTTAGAATTCTTATTGTTTGTCATAAAGTGCTTCTAAATTTGTGCAAATGTGTGTGATACTAAGAGCTGACAATCAAACATTTAACTTCTAAATTAAATTGTTAGATGTAAATTTTATGTACAGAAAACCTAAACCCTAAACATTAAATCGTAGCCTCAAAATCCAAAAGGCAAAGCCAAACTAAAATCGAAACCCTAAATCGAAAACCTAAATCAAAAGTCGTGAACCTCAAAAACCTAAATCGAAAACCCTAACTCCTAAACCTCAACCCAAATTTAAATTGAATTTCAATTTTTAATTAAATTTCTGTAACTAAACTTCATAAAAAAGACCCTAAATCATAACTCTTAAACCCTAAACACTAAACTGTAAATTTTAAACCCAAACCCTAAACACTAAATCCTAAATTTAAAACCTAAATAAGAAAACTAAGACCCTAAACTCAAAATCGAAAACCCTAAACTATAAACTCAAAACCCTAAATCCAATACCCTAAAAAATACACACAAAATCGTAAATCCAAAATCCTAAACCCAACAACCTACCATAAATCTTAAGTCAAAAAACCTAAACTCTATACCCTAAAGCATTAACTTCAAATCTAATACCCTAAATCCAAAATACAAAACCATTAATTCTAAAATCAAAACATTAAAACCTAAACCGGAAACCTATAACCTTAAAACTTAAATCGAAAACTTAAACACTATAACTCTGCCAAAAAATTTTCGGTAGAGTTTCCCCTACAGTATTAGACATTCACATTTCCTGCAAAATAGAATAAATCATTCACAACATGAGGGCACACTCCACATGTAACACAATAAATTCAACATTAACATATTTACATTATGGGTACACCCCACATTCAAATTAAACAACAGAAATAACCTAATCTAACAAGCAAATTTAAATTTAAGAACATAATTACATGCAATCAGTTGTAACAAGTAACAAAATTTAATTAATTACTTCCAAATTTCATAAAAAA
Organism: Thalassia testudinum; assembly: GCA_037157565.1. Lineage (NCBI taxonomy): Eukaryota > Viridiplantae > Streptophyta > Magnoliopsida > Alismatales > Hydrocharitaceae > Thalassia > Thalassia testudinum. Next base: position 48,613,391 of record JAZHRO010000002.1, read on the forward strand.
TAAATATCTTACATGCAAAATTTAATAAATTTCATGTCAACTAATTTTCATGGCAACAAATTCATTAAACATCAATTTACATGCATTAACATCCAATAAAATTAACAAATTTTCATGTGCAAATGCCTATATTAATAAAACAAATTTAATTTCATGCATTACAATTAATTTCATTACACATAACTTTAAATTAATTAATAAAATACAAATCTAAATAAAACAAAGGAGGGGCTGTAATGACTCGTTACATTTTTAATCGGTTAAGATGTTTGGAGTTTCAGTCAGATGTCTGGACACGTGTCCGGACGTCTGAAAGTGAGTTTTTCGTACTGCGCTTTGCACTCTGCACGTGGACGACGTGTAAAGACCCGCTCTCTCTCCTTCAACCCTCACCCGAACCCTAACCCCTCTCCTATATAAACCCCCTCCCTTCTCTCCTCTCTGCCTCACACCACTCAAGCCACCGCCACCTCCACCTTCTCTTGCGATAGCCACGTTCCCCTCCATCTTTGCTGCAGCCGCGGTGAGGAAGGAGAGCCACCGGCGAGGGGAAAGCAGGGCGGAGCGAGAGAGTGCGAGGGAGTGAGAGCAGGGGAGGAGGGAGACAACCGCGAGAGCTCGATGGAGCTCAAGGAGGAGCTCGTAGGAGAGAGGAGGATGTCGACGAGGAGCTGCTCAAGCTCTTGCAGCTACTGGAGCTACCACTGCAGGCAGAGGGTGAGTAGAGCTAGCGGCGTGAAGAAGTTCTGATACTGGAAGTTTCCAGTATTAGACATTTGGAGTGAAGTCCATACGACTGGCGAGGCATCAAGACGTCCGGAGCTAAGGCAGGACATCCGAAGCTAAGGCCGAATGTCTGAAAGCACGTATATCGTGAGGTACATATCTTCTTACGCCATGCAGATCATAGCACAGGGGATGTCTGCTGACCGTTGCATCTGCGGGTGCTCGTACAAAGGTGCAGGCTTTGGGAAGGCGCGTGGTGTGCTTTCCCAAGTACTTTTGGACGTCTGATCACATCACCAGATGTCTGGAGGTGCTTCTAGACGACCGGAGACATTGTCCAACGTCTAGAACTGCCCCCAGACTGCCGCAGAGGGAGTCTAGACATCTGAATCAGCCGCAGGAAGGGTAAGGTGAGTTCTGATGTCTTTTAAGATGATTTTTGTCAGTAACAACATTTTTGGCCTGTTTAAGGCCCAAACGGAATCAAATTTTTCACAAATGAAGTACCGCTGTTTTCCACTTGAGTTCCTCTACGTGTTCGTGTTGAGCATCTGCTATTTTGAGCTCGTCTAATGTACATTGGTCGCTAGTACAGGTTACCAGTCAGTTGTGTGTTCGGGGCCTGCGGAGATGACGAGATCTGCGGCACAGGCCCCCATTCCTCTCGTGATACCTGGTAGAGTGGTTTAATTCAGTTGTTAATATTTAAATAAGAATGCACTTGGTTGGAATAGTTGGATTGAACTCTAGGATGTGGAATGAACCATAAGGTAGAAATGAATGAGCCTGTTTGAGTTGTACTGTTTACCCGAATGCATGGTTAAGATAAATTGCTCGCAAATGCCTTTAATATAATTGCGAGATGCATGTTAAACTACGAGCTACCTATATGTAAATGAGAAATTAAACTGTGAAACCACAAGTTGCATGTTTATGATTGAGAACTGAATTATGAAAATACGAGCTGCTTGTATATGGATGAGGAACGAATTATGAAACTTGAGATCTGGATCTGGATAGATGAGATGAATATGAGCATGAACCCTACGGGAAACTAGGTGTAGAACTCCTGTGGATAAATGGAATCTGGAATGTAGACAGGAAGTGCGCTGGCCCTTGTGTACGTGGTACCAAGGAGAGCAACTGCCCTTTTTAGTGTACAGCGGAGCTAGCCTCCCTTGGGTTGAGACCCGGGGTTTGGATTGACCACTCTACACCGACTCTTGTTGTCCCTCGCGTACGTGGTACTGAGGCATGCTACTAGTGTAGGAAGGGAGCTAGCCACCCCATGAGGCCCAGGGTTCAGCTAGCCACCCTACACCGACTTTGTTAGGCCCTTTGGGCAAACCTGGGTTGTCAGACGAGAGTACGCAGACTGTGGAGGGGTGAGACCCCTGTGTTTGTGCTAGAGCACCACGATCATTTGTTTTGATGATAACAAAACACGTGTTATTTAACATTTGCACTTGGAGTCTTAGATTTTAGGTCAATTGCAAATGTAGATGTGACTAGACGAAATTCGAGCTCGCATCCAGGACGGATTGGAGGAGCTTGATGGAGAACAGAGGGGATTCATGAGGAGCGATAGATTGAAGATGGAAGGACAAGAAGAATAGGATAGAATTCCATTTTTATTCCTTTCGTGTACTTTTGTCTTTATTTTCTTGCTCTTTATTTCCTTAGAAAATTATGTTAAAGAGCCTCAAAGTACCCTAACAGTAGTCCTGGGAACACCGGCACAACCCTAGGATACTTAGGTTTTCTATAGAGAACTTAGAAAATCAATATAGGGTTCAAACAGCATTTCCAGACGTCTAATTCCAAAATTAGACATCTGATAATACATTTTAAGACGTCTGACTGTTGATTCAGATATCTGATAACATTTAGGCTGGACATAGTTAGTTCTTTCTGATGAAATCAGACGTCCAGACCTTAGAACAGACGTCTTAGGAGACGTCTGATGACTTTGCCAGACGTCCAATTAGTGGACCGTTGGCTCTCCTAGCATACACTCAAGGATATGACCGTTAGAGCTTTATCAGACGTACTTGAGTCCTTCTAGACGTCTGATAATTGACCGTTTTGCCTCGACTGACCCGAAAATCTCTTCTCAGAGATTTTCTAGCCGTTGCAAATCCATTCCCACGAAAAGTAGGTTTCCAGACGTCCAGACATAGTGCCAAACGTCCTGTATGTCGTCTGATGGACTTGCGCTAGAACCCTGTTTACATCTGATTCAAGTCAGGAAGGAACCCGCACGAAATCGGACATCTGACTTTGAAATCAGACGTCTTAAAGTGGTCTTACAGACGTCTGATGCCAGAATTAGACGTCTGATTACCCTGTCAGTGCAATGATTGTTCCTGATTTCGGGTTGATTCACTTGGGATTTGCACCCAATGGCTATGGAACCTTTCCTAAGCCATCTAAAGCCTTCCTAAGGCCTCTATAAATAGAGGAGAACCTCTTGCACACTAACACACACCAAGAAACACAAGACACACCTAGCTACACACTTTCACACTCTTTTGTGTCAAAAAAGACTCTCTTGCTCTCCAAGCTCTAATTCTTCATCTTGAGAGCATCAAGCTTTACGCACCCGCTCTCCCGTCGTAGTTCACGAGAGCGACGTAGCGCCGTCGTGTTGTTCACGCATCCGCGTCGCTGACGCACTCCTTGCAAAGGGAAGTTTCTTAATTCCTATAGAAGCTTAGGTTTAAAATTACTTTGTTGGCTCTATGGGATTATTGTTCTTTTGTCTTTGTTATTTGGTTGGGTATTCGCTTTGCGAATTTCCGTCTCCTTCGAGGGACAAAATCCCTCTCGTGAAGAGAAAGGGTTGAGGAATGCTACCCTCGCACTTGTAGCGTGGTTGTATTTGAGGTTGAATCACCCTCATTTAAAGTGATTCGTTTAGTGGATTTTGATCAACTTGGTTGATTGGAAAATCCTAACTAAAGAGGGTTAGGTGGTGGTTTTCGCCCGGTTTGGGTTTCCACCTAAAAATACTTGTGTACTTGTGTGATTGTCTATTTTGTTAGATTGTTTATATTTATTTCAGCAATTATTACGTCACCCCCTCCTAGTAGGGAATTACACCCTATTTGGTTCTGAGGAGAGAAACCCCTGTTCTGAGAGGGCAAGGCCCTATACTGTTCCGTGCTGTACTTTGGAAGTACCCGCTAGCGGAAACGACTGATCACGTGTAAGAGTGGGGTAGCTACCCGTGCGCTTATCACACGTGCTGCAGTCACCGCTACGTCTCAATAGTGACCTCGAGGTGGTTGACTGGGTGTAGGACTACCATGAGGTTCTCTCTCGGCCAGGAGAGCACTACGTGTACTATCTACTCAATGGAAAAGACTGCAATCAAGATCGTTCGCACGAGGAACATGCAAGATCAAGAAATACCTGGATACTTTGAGAAATAGATGAACCAGAAATACATAAATGAGATAAATAAAAATGAGAAATAAACTTGTTGTTTTTACTGTACTTGCACTTAAATAATATAAACACCAAGCTACTCAGCATTCGCTGACTCTGTCTTTTCATAACACTTTTCAGGACCAGGAGTTGAGCAGCCTGAGTTTTCGGCTGCAGAGGGTGTTGGGCCCACTCGAGCCCAGCCGTAGTCGTTTTTCAACTCTTTCGCTTTCCTACTGTTGTAGTGAGTAATTGATACATAGTTTACTATTCCAGTTACATTCTGTTTCCTTTATGTTTTCTGTTGTAATTGTAGTGGCATGTACTATCTTTTGAGACAATTGTTCTACTTTCTTTACTGCTTCGCTCTTTTCTTCTACTTAGTTATATTGCATGTGTGAATGTGATTTATTTTCTTGGTTTTGGTTATTTCGTGTTGGACAACTAGGTCTTGGGATTAGTCGAGGCAGGCCGGACTCGGGTCCTGTAGGGATCCAAGAACTGGGTCGTAACAAGATGGTATTAGAGCAAGGTCATCCTAAGAAATGAACCAATTGGCTTGAGAATAACCACTCACGTGCATATAACTAGGATAGTCACCACAACGTATCGCATTGTGTCTTATTCTTAATGTAATCCGGTATCGTTGACACTCTTGTTCTATCTCTTGCTTCTCTTTGCTCGAGATGCCTCGTTGCGGAGTTCCCGAGGCAGGCCGTGGTTGTGACCGTGGATGAGGTCGGAGAGGCGGACGTGCCGAACCTGAGGTACCAGTTGACCCACCTCTCCTCTTGGGAGTTCAGGTCCAGGATCTTGCTCAGCTGATCAAAGACATCATACGAGAGGGGCTCCACCAACCTCCATAGGCACCTCTCCCTGAGGACGTGGAGGGGGAGTCCTCGGTGGGATAGAGAGACCGTCGTAGCACCGTACGAGCAGGAGGGGGAGGGGGTGGTCCTCCACCACCCCTACCTCACTCTAACACTTCCGAGCATGAGCCTTCCTTGCCTGGAGGAGTGCCCGTTCCCCCACTGTAGCTACACCACGAGCTTTTCGGACAGTTCCGAAAGCTGAAGCCCCCCTCCTTCAAGGGGGATGAGGACGCATCTGAGGCAGAGGACAAGCTGGAGTAGATAGAGAAGGTGTTCGACACCCTTCGCCCTCCCGCGGAGTGCTGCGTGGCCTTTGCCACGTACTAGCTAGAGAGCGCAGCACATAGGTGGTGGAGGGCAGTCAGAGGCCAGGAGGGGAGGGTGTCGACGTGGGACCAGTTCGTGGCTCTCTTCTGCGAGTAGTACTTTCCGCAGACCTGACAGGACCAGGGGAAGCGGGAGTTCTACACTCTCTCCCAGAGGACAATGACGGTTAACGCGTACCGCACGCGTTTTCTGGAGCTGTCACATTTCGCCCCAACGGTTGTGTCTACTGAGGAGGAGCGCCTGTGGAGGTTCACTGAGGGGCTCCGACCTGCTATTCGGGGGTATGTCAAACCCCTGAAGGTGTCCACTTTCTCTCGTGTGGTTGAGGCAGCCATGACTTACGAGGAGACCAACCCGGCCGTGCGAGACACTGACAGTGGACGGAAGAGGCCTTACCAGCCAGAGTACTCTCAGGGCCGTCAGGAGAGCCATCTCATTTTGTAGGGCAATCAATGGCCTTTAGGGGCCCCAGACAGGGGCTAGTTGCCAGCACCGGACCCCCGCCCAGCCGCCAGTGAGGACCTACGAAGGGAGGAAGTCGTATACCCCTCTGCTACCAGTGTGGCCAGCTGGGCCACATCAGGAGGGACTACCCATCTAGGGCTGGAGCATAGCAGATGCTCCCCGCACCGAGCGTTGGAGGTCGAGCTAGGGGTCGTGGTCACCAGGCGCGTGGGGGAGGACAGCAAGCAAGAGGGTACCGGCCAGTTGCTACTCACCCGACCCAGGGTGTAGCTACTTCGTCTGCACCAAGAGCTGAGGGGCGTATCAATGCCCTGACACATAGAGACTCCAGGGCTTCGGGTTCGGTGGTGGCAGGTATGGTTACTGTTTCTGGCAGATTAGTGTACGTACTTTTTGATTCTGGTGCCACACACTCCTTCGTCGCTACGAGTTTTGCCGTTAGTTTGAGGTAGGGCAGTGTACTGTTGGAGGATCCGTTTGTGATCAGAGGCCAGGTGGCCAGTTGTTTGTAGCCGAGGAGTTCTACATGGATTGCAAGGTCAGTATCGGGGAACACAGCCTCCCTACTGACCTGATTGTGATACAGATGGAGGATTTTGGCATGATCCTAGAGATGGACTGGCTATCCACCTATCACACCCTGGTGGATTGTTTCGGGAGGAAGATCGTCTTCTCCATACCGGAGTTGCCTCCCTTTGAGTTTCACGGACAGCCGGTGGACGGAGGTTTCAGATGCATCTCCGCGCTTCAGGCAGCGAGGCTTTTGAGCCAGGGGTGTGAGGGCTTCTTGGCTTGTGTAGTGGCAGAGCCTAGCCCCGTGGCTGACTTTCAAAGTATCTCGGTGGTTTGCGAGTACCCCGACGTTTTTCTAGAGGAGCTGCCAGGACTACCGCCTGAGCGTAAGATCGAGTTTGAGATCTCACTGGTACAAGGGACCAACCCCATTTCTACTGCACGGCACCGGATGGCACCGCTTGAGCTACGGAAGCTCAAGTCACAACTACAGGAACTGTTGGAGAAGGGCTTTGTGAGGCCCAGAGCATCCCCGTGGGGAGGCCCTAAGAAACAACTCATCACCTTTCGATCCTTTAAGACATCTGGGATGTTCACTAGACGTCTGTACAGACGTCTGAAAATGCTTTTTCTTTTCGACGCGTATCGTGCGCATGCCACTCTCTCATCCACACCTCATGCCTCACCCTGCAATGGCCTCACCCGCACCCCGCACCACTCCCTACGACGGCCACCCTCTCCCCTCACCTTCCCTCCCTTTATAATCCCCCTCCTCCTCCTCTCCATCTCACACCACCACAACCGAGTGGGAGAGAGAGAGAGAGAGCAGGGAGCTAGAGCGACAGCGAGCGGAGAGCGGAGAGCTGATTGCGTCTGAGTGCGACAGCGGAGGGCGCTGTGCTGTTCTGTTGCAGCGCCTGCGGTAAGGAAAGCCAGAGTGGTTCCGCGGAAGTCATTTTTCCACGGAATTAGATGGCCAGGGCGACATCCAGACATTTTACCGGACATCTGACGGTAGAGTGAGACATCTGGTAGAGATCTATTTTCCATATTTCTCCTCTGCCAAAGTCCTGATAGTGTACGTATATGTGTCAAAAGTTGGAAGGCTGACTGAGGCAGTTTCAGACGTCCCGGAGCACCTCCAGACGTCTGATGAAACCCTTGGACGTCGGCACTGCATTCCAGACGTCCGATAGAGGCGCCCCGAAAGAGGTATGCCTGAGAGTTGATTTAAGATGTCTGGGATCTCTCCCAAACGTCTGATTTCTGTCAGAACCCTTGTTTTTGGGCTTGTTCAAGGCCCAAACGACGTTAGTTTTCTGTAAACGAAACATCGTTGTTTTTCGTACGAATTTCTTCACGTAATGGTAGCTTGTCTGTATCTTCTAGAATCCTTTTGACCTATCCATCCACGTCTTAGGTCTCCAGTGAGTCGAGCGTACGGAACCTACGGAGACGTCAGGAGCTACTGTACGAGGCCCCATTCCCCCCATATATCCTGATAGAGTGGTTCTAACTAATTCTCCAAGTTAATAAACTGCATGCAATTAGTTAAAAACCTAGGATGTGAGATGAATCCTGGGAACAAATAAACACATGCTCTAGAATATAGCTATTTAAGTAAACCCTAGGTTATGGCATGAACACTAGGGATAGAAAAGATGCATGTGTAGATAAATAGATGATTAAATAAATCATAAGCTGCCTATAATGAACTACATTAATGATAGAAAGAAAAAGAACTCGTACTATAAAAACAGAGATGCCTGCTCTGTATGTAACAAACCAGATATGGAATAAAGAAAAGTTCATGTACGAACCCTACGGAGAATGTAGAATGAGATAAGAACACTGCTGTACCAGAAAACTGGATGGTTCTGGAATTGCCGCCCATGGGCGGCCGTTAAGGGAAGTGAGCTGATCTTCATGTACATGGTACCGAAGAGAGCAATTATCCCTTGTAGTGTAGAGGGGAGCTTGCCGCCCTTGGGTTGAGACCCGGGGTGGGTTTGGTCACTCTACGTCGACTCTTGCTAGCCCTCGTGTATGTCGTACCGAGGTGAGCTACTTAGTGTAGGGGGCAACTAGCCACCCCAGGGGGCCCGGGGTTAGGTATGTCCACCCTACATCGATTCTTGTTAGCCCGTTGGGTAAACTGGGATAGTCGGACGAGGGTACGCAAACTAAGGGGAGGTGAGACCCCTGTTCTGTTCTGTTCTGAGAGGGCAAGGCCCTATATTGTTCTGCGCTATACGTTGAGATATACCCGCTAGCGGAAATGACTGACCGTGTGCCAGTGCGGGATAGCCACCCGCGCGCTTATCACGTGTGCCATAGTCACCGCTACATCAAGACCGTGACCTCGGGGTGGTAGATCGGGTGTAGAACTATCACGGAGGGACTCTCTCGGCCAGGAGAGTGCGATGTGTGCATCCTACATCACGGGAAACTGCAAGAAAAATCGTTTCTTTAGGGAACGAGAAGATTAATGAGATGAACCCTGATTAGAGATCTCTACACCGAAAACCATTATAGGATAATTTGGATCGGAAAGTAATATGTTAAACTACCTGTTAAATGCATTTTTATGTTAGCCACCACTCTACTCAACGTTAGCTGACTCTCGTTATATAATTTTGCACAAGTCAAGGATTTGAGCAGCCCAAGCTACCGGCTGCTAAGGATGCTTGGCCTAGTCAAGCCCAGCTGTAGTTTCTATTACTTGTTGTAGTGAGTTCTTGTAGTTATATTTTTCAGCACTTTTCGTTGTGTTCTCTATTTGTACTAGTTCTGTTATGATGGCAGTATTCCTATTCTTGAAGGTATGTAATATTCTAGAATTACTGTTGTTTCATTGCCATTTTCTTTCTGCTTAGCTACTGTACTTGTGTGGTTGCGGATTGATGCATGTTATTTTGTTATTTCTCGTTGGATGACTAGGTCTTGGGATTAGCTGAGGTGAGCCGATCTCGGGTCCTGTAGGGATTTGGGTTCGGGTCGTGGCACCCTGTGCTCTTTGTGAAGAAAAAGGATGGTACCCTGCGACTTTATGTCGAGCACCGATAGTTAAATAGGGTCACCATCAAGAACAAGTATCCACTGCCGAGGATTGATGACCTCTTCGACCAGTTGCAAGATGCCACAGTGTTCTCCAAGATAGATCTGAGGTTGGGTTACCACCAGTTGAGGATCAGGGAGACCAACATCTCCAAGACAGCTTTCCGTACCTGGTACGGGCACTACGAGTTCTTAGTCATGCCGTTTAAGCTGATCAATGCCCCTGTTGCCTTTATGGATTTGATGAACCATGTTTTCAGGTCGTACTTAGACCAGTTTATGGTGGTGTTCATCGACGACGTACTCGTTTACTCGCGGGATCAGGCGCAGCATGGACAGCATTTATGCATGATCCTGGATACCTTGAGGCGACGCAGGCTGTATGCCAAGCGCAGCAAGTGCGAGTTTTGGTTGAGGTCGGTGACTTTCTTGGGCCACGTGATTTCAGGGGATGGTTTGGCTATGGATCCAGCCAAGGTTGAGGCCGCACTCAGGTGGGAGAGGTCACACATAGTGACAGAGATACGTAGCCTTTTAGGATTGGCATGTTATTACCGGTGGTTTATCAGAGGATTTTCTCAGATTGCGCGTCCTATGACCCAGCTGACCCGGAAGGACGTGCCCTTTGCCTGAACAGATGAGTGCGAGGTGTGTTTTCAGGAATTGAAGGAGAGACTGACTTCAGCTCCTGTACTTACCATCCCAGACAGCAGTGGCGGTTTTTTGGTTTACACCGACGCTTCATTGCAGGGGTTAGGAGGTGTGCTCATGCAGCGGGGTCATGTTATCGCTTATGCTTCGCGGCAACTGAAGCCCCATGAGCATAGCTACCCTACCCATGACTCAGAGCTAATAGCAATTGTTTTCGCATTGAAGACATGGAGACATTACCTTTACGGTGAGACTTTCGAGATTTTCACAGATCATAAGAGCCTCAGGTACTTGTTTGACCAGAAGGAACTTAACATGAGACAGAGACGTTGGTTAGAGCTCTTGAAGGATTATGATTGCAGCATCACTTACCACTCAGGGAAGGCCAATGTGGTGGCCGACGTCTTGAGCCGGAAGGCACCCGCCGACTTGGCCAGTCTACAGGCACAGAGTTGGAGACTCATGGAGGAGTTGGGCAATTGGCGGCCCCAAAAGTCAAAGGGGTATTGTGGGACAGTGACAGTGATGCGACAGATGCGACCAAAGCTGATAGACCGCATCATAGTAGGACAGATGGCCGATCCGTACTTATAGACGCTGCGAGATAGCGTGTTGATAGGGGACCCAGGAGACTTTTCCTTTTCAGACAGGATACTACGCATAAGGGGACGCTTATGCATTCCTAGGGATGAGGAGTTGTTGAGAGACCTCCTGGCTGAGGCGCATGGGTCCAGATTCACCATACATCCCGGGAACACAAAGATGTACCATGATTTGCGACATGAATTTTGGTGGAGAGGGATGAAGAGGGATGTTGGTGAGTTTGTGCAGTAGTGTTTGGTATGCCAATAGGTGAAGGCTGAGCATCAAAGGCCTGTAGGGCCATTGCAACCACTTCCTGTGCTAGAGTGGAAGTGGGAGAGCATCACCATGGACTTGGTGGTGGGTCTACCAGTTACCCAGCGTGGACACGACATAGTCTGGGTGATAGTAGACAGGTTGACGAAGATGGCGCATTTCCTGCCAATTCGAGTTACCTTGGGACCAGCACAGTTAGCAGAGAAATACATCCAAGATGTGGTGCTCCTGCACGGAGTCCCACGTGAGATTGTATCTGACAGGGATACTCATTTTACTTCCCAGTTCTAGGCTGAGTTTTAGCAGGCCTTGGGGATGCGTTTGAGGTTCAATATTGCTTACCACCCCCAAACGGACGAATAGTCAGAGCGCACCATACAGACACTTGAGGACCTTTTGTGCTCCTGTGTGCTGGACTGGAGAGGCTCCTGGGAAGAGCATTTTCCCCTGGCAGACTTTGCATACAATAACAGTTACCACTCGAGTATCGGCATGGCACCTTATGAGGCTCTATACGGACGGAGGTGTACTGCACCCTTGAGTTGGGTTGAGCTGGGGACCAAGTGGAAGGTTGGTCCCAGGCTGATCCGGCAGAGTCAGGAGGTGATAGAGCAAATTCACAGACGACTCTGCACTGTCAGGAGCAGGTAGAAGAGCTACGCTGACCGAAAGTTCAAAGAGGTGCAGTTTGAGGTTAGGGATCACGTCTTTCTCCGTGTTTCACCCATGAAGGGCCTGCAGCGTTTTGGGGTGAAAGGGAAGCTTGTGTCGAGGTTTGTGGGGCCCTTTGAGGTCCTAGAGCGGGTAGGACCCATTACTTACCGTCTTGCCCTTCCTCCCCAGCTTTCTGGAGTGCACAACGTGTTCCATGTGTCCAACCTCAGGAAGTACGTCGTTGATCTCAGTCACGTTCTAAGCCACGAGAGCATCGAGGTGAGTGACGATCTGACCTACCCCGAGAGACCAGTACAAATACTATACGGAGCCGTCCAAAGTGTGAGATGGAAGCAGGTACTACTGGTGAAGGTCCTATGGAGAAGCCAGTGGTACGAGGAGGCAACTTGAGAGCTTGAGGAGGCAGTGCGAGAGTGGTACCCGGAGCTTTTTTAGGGTAAGTCTTTTCGAACCTACTTTGGTCCTCTTTAAGTTTGTTATGCACGATAACGTTCCTTTTTTCCGCACCCTCGCTAGCTCAAGTTTCGGGGACGAAACTTCCTTTAAGTTTGTTATGATGTAACGACCCTTTACACTTTTAGTCGGTTAAGACGTTTAGAGTTTCAGTCAGGCGTCTGTCCAGACGTCTGGACACGTGCTCGGACATTTGAAAGTGAGTTTTTCGTATTGCACTTTGCCCTCTGCGTGCGGGCGGCACGTAGAGGCTCACTCTCTCTCCTTCAACCCTCACCCGAACCCTAACCTCTCTCCTATATAAGCTCCCTCCCTTCTCCTCTCCTCCTCACACCACTCAAGCCACCGCCACCACCACCTTCTCCTACAACAGCCACGTTCCCCTCCGTCTCTACTGCAGCCACGGCGAGGAAGGAGAGCCATAGGCGAGGGGAAAGCGGGGAGGAGCGAGAGCGAGAGAGTGCGAGGGAGAAAGAGCATGAGAGGAGGGAGACGACCGCGGGAGCTCGATGGAGCTCAAGGAGGAGCTCGTAGGAGAGAGGAGAATATCGGTAAGGAGCTACTCAAGCCCTGCAGCTGCTGAAGCTGCCACTGTAGGCGGAGGGCGAGCGGGGTGAGCAACGTGAAGAAGTTCTGATACTGGAAGTTTCCAGTATCTGACGTCTGGAGTGAAGTACAAACGACTGGTGAGGCATCAAGACGTCAGGAGCTAAGGCTGGACATCTGAAAGCACGTATATCGCGAGGTACGTATCTTCCTGTGCCATGCAGATCATAGCATAGGGGATGTTAGCTGACTGTTGTGTCTGCGGATGCTCGTACGTAGGTGCAGGCTTTAGGAAGGTGCACGGTGTGCTTTCCTAAGTGCTTTTGGACATCTGATCATGTCGCTAGACGTCCGAAGGTGCTTTCATACGATCGGAGACCTTGTCCAACGTCTAGAACTGCCCCTAGACAGCCACAGAGGGAGTCCGGACGTCTGAATCAGCTACAGGAAGGGTAAGGTGAGTTCTAGCATTTGATTTTGGTCAGTAACCGCGTTTTTGACTTGTTTAAGGCCTAAACAGAATCGGATTTTCCGTAAATGAAGTACTGTTGTTTTCCACTCGAGTTCCTCTATGTGTTCATGTTGAGTATCTATTGTTTTGAGCTCGTCTAATGTACGTTGGTCACTGGTACAGGTTACCAGCCGGTAGCACGTTCGGGGCCCACGGAGACGACGAGATCTGCGACACAGGCCCCCATTCCTCTCCCGTGATACCCGGTAGAGTGGTTTAATTCAGTTGTTAATATTTAAATAAGAATGCACTTGGTTGGAATAGTCGGATTGAACTCTAGGATGTGGAATGAATCCTAGGGTAGAAATGAATGAGCCTGTTTGAGCTATACTATTTACCTGAATGCATGGTTAAGATAAATTGCTAGCAAATGCCTTTAATATAATTACAAGATGCATGTTAAAATACGAGCTGCCTGTATGTAAATGAGAAATTGAACTGTGAAACCACAAGTTGCATGTTTATGATTGAGAACTGAATTATGAAAACATGAGCTGCCAGTATATGGATGAGGAACGAATTATGAAACATGAGATCTGGATCTGGATAGATGAGATGAATATGAGCATGAACCCTATGGGGAATTAGGAGTAGAACTCCTGTGGATAAACAGAATCTGGCATATAGACGGGAAGTGTGCTGGCTCTTGTGTATGTGGTACCAAGAAGAGCAACTGTCCCATTTTACTGTAGAGCGGAGCTAGCCTCCCTTGGGTTGAGACCCGTAGTTAGGATTGGCCACCCTACACCCACTCCTATTGGCCCTCGCGTACATAGTACCGAGGCGTGCTACTAGTGTAGGGAGGGAGCTAGCCACCCCACAGGGCCTGGGGTTCAGCTAGCCACCCTACACCGACTTTGTTAGGCCCTTTAGGCAAACTGGGGTAGTCAGACAAGGGTACGCAAACTGTTGAGGGGCGAGACCCCTGTTTGGTTCTGAGGGGCGAGACCCCTGTTCTGAGAGGGCAAGGCCCTATACTATTCCGTGCTGTACTTTGAGCGTACTCACTAGCGGAAACGACTAACCGCGTGTCAGTGCAGGGTAGCTACCCGTATGCTTATCACGTGTGCCATAGTCACCGCTACGTCTCGACAGTGACATCTTGTTACGAACGCGTGCCCCAGACGTCTTTTAAGACATCTGGGAGGTGGCCCAGATGTCGGACCAGACGTCTGGGATCGTTTCCAGACGTTTGGAAATCAGTTATTTTCGACACGCGCGGGTCGTCTGCGCGCCTGAGCGCGCAGACCGCATATTCGCTTATTCTTCTCTCTGCGGCTGCAGACGTCGCTGCCGTGCTCCCTCTCTCTCCTCCTCGCGCGGCCTTAAAAAGACCACACCTCCCCTCGCTTCCGTCGCCTCGACCCCTTTCCTCTTCTTCTTCCAGTGAGCGAGCGTGAGAGCGGGCGTGGGGTTGCTGCGGCGGCGACGGCCACAGTGAGTGCGGAGGGGGTGCTGCGTGCGAGAGCGGCGCTCAGCCGTGAGGGCGAGCTCGTCGGGGCTGCCAGGGCCGGCCGGCGGGGAGCGCAGCGGGCGCGGAACGACGCGGGAGGCCTGCTGCGGCTCGAGCAGCAGGCGCACGAGGTGCGACGCGGGCGGCGTCGCGAGCGGAGGGCAAGTCGTGCCCTGGTTCTGGAAAAATTTCCAGAATCAGACGTCTGTGCTGATAGACAGACGGCGGGGTCGACGTCTGGAAGACTGTCCAGACATCTGAAAGGTGAGTTTTCCGTCTTCTTCTTCCTTCCTGTCGACTGACCGTACCGAGGGAGAGAGATGGGTGTGCGCAGGCTCGGTGATTTGCCATCCAACGCGGATCAGACGTCTGGCTGTAGTACCAGACGGCGGGAGCGACCTCCAGACGTCCGGGGTGACCATCGGACGTCTGGGAGCTAGGCCAGACGTCCCCGCAGACTTATGGACGTCTGGGAAACCACGCTGAACAAGGTAATTCTCTGATCCACTTTTTAAGACGTCTGGAAGAAGTTCCAGACGTCTGATTTTGCATAGTGTCGTCGTTTTCGACCCGTTGAGGGCCCGTTCGGGTTCCGTTTTCCGCGATTCGAGTTGCGTTCTTTTCGGAATTAATTCCTCTACCCGTCTACAGTAGCTATACACTGTTTTAAGACACTCCTTGTGTTTTATCCTTGTGATAGGACCCCGTTCCGTTGCAATCTCGGGGGTCGCGGAGGCACGCGGGATTCCCGACCACGCCCCCATTACTCCCGTTGTACCTGGTAGAGTGGCTTTAAGTTATAAATAAAATCTATTAAATTATGGAACCATAAATAGAACCTAGGACATTGCATGAATCCTAGGAATGAGAAATACATGGAATGATAGCTCCTAGGTGTTGCATGAATCCTAGGGCTGGAAAACTACATTGTATGATAGATCCTAGGATATGGCATGAATCCTAGGATGGGAAAACTAGTGGAATGTATAATACTGCAGTCTTGGAAAATGGAAAGAGATATAAAGCTGCCTGTAATTTGAATTAACAGCTGCCTGTTGTGAATAAATAACGTGGTTGAGAACATGGATTGTAAGAATGTGAAACTAGAAAATGAAACCTGGATGTTTGAGTAAAAAGGATGGAACCCTACGGGGGAATTAGGAGTGGAACTCCTGGAAAAAGAAAGGAATGGAACCGAGATGTAGTTGTGTACTGTCTCTTGGGTACGTAGTACCAAGGGAAGTACCTGTACCTATTTAGTGCAGAGCGGAGCCAGCCGCCCCAGGGACTCGGGGTTAGGACTGGCCACTCTGTATCGACTTGCTGGCCCTCGCGTACGTAGTACCGAGGAGAGCTACTAGTGTTAGGAGGGCACTAGCTACCCCACGGGCCCCGGGGTTCTGCTAGCCTCCTACACCGACTTGTTTTGGCCCACTGGGGCAAACCAGGGTAGTCAGGCGAGGGTGCGCGGACTATGGAGGGGCAAGGCCCGTAGTCACCGTTACGTCTGTCAGTGACCTTGGGGTGGTTGACTGAGGGTAGGATCACCACGGGGGACTCTCCTGGCCAGGAGAGCACCACGTGCTACTTCTACTTTTTGGAAAAGACTACAATCAAGATCGTTCCCACGAGGAACATTCGAGATCAAGAAAAAGGTCTGAGGAATAAATGAAATAGTGAGACAATTGAAAGATGTGAATAAAGAAAGTAATCGAACATAACAGCTACTGTACACTCTACTATTGTCTTTAGTTTAGTTGCCACTCTACTCAGCGTTTTGCTGACGTGTTACACTCGTTACCTTTTTCAGGACCAGGTGTTGAGCAGCCAGGGTCAGCGGCTGCAGAGGACGCTGGGCCGAATAGGGTCCAGTAGAGTTACCACTGTCTCTTGTACCTCTTTTTGTTACGTTGTAGTGAGTAGTTCTTGTTTCCGCTGTACTTTCCTTACCTGCCGTTCAAATTATATTATGAATGTTGTTCTACTGTTGTGGTGGTACATACTGTGGTAGTTTCTTTCCTTACTGCTGTACTTTCTTACTGTTAGTTATATTCATGCTGAATGTGGTTTATTTTACTGCTCTTTTGGTTACTTCCTTGTTGGACGACTAGGTCTTGGGATTAGTTGAGTCGGTCCGGTTCTCGTGTCTCGTAGGGACTCGGGAACCGGGTCGTTACAAGATGGTATCAGAGCAAGGTCGTCCCGAGAAGTGAATCAACTGACTGTAAATAACCAATTCACATGTTTATAACTAGAGTAGCCACCACAACATATCTCTTGACATGAGCTCTTAGAAGTTTCGTTAGGTACTGTTTGTTTTGACGTTTTTCCGTTTTGTTTCGCGTCTCCTTACAGGAGATGCCTCGTCGCGGGACTGGCGAGACTGGCCGCGGGCACGGCCGAGGATGAGATAGGCGAGGTGGACGTGCTGTTGATAACGTCTTGGTGGACCAGCCAGCACTCCCGGCCATCCAGGCCCAGGACCTCGCCAGACTGATACGAGACATTGTACGAGAGGAGCTCCACCCATCGCCCCGAGCACCTCCTCCTGGGGCTGCAGAGGGGGAGTCCTCTGTGGGATCACGCGACGGACACGGCGCTGGACACGAGGGAGGGGATGGGCCGCTGCCGCCCCACCTTCCTCTGACACTTTTGTACACGAGGCACCTTCGCCTGGAGGTGCACCAGCACCTCCCCTACAGCTCCACTTCGAGCTTTTCGGACAGTTCCGGAAGCTGAAGCCCCCCTCCTTCAAGGGGGACGAGGACCCGACCGAGGCAGAGGACTGGCTTGAGCAGCTGGAGAAGATCTTCAACACCCTTCGCCCCCCGGTGGAGTGCCGCGTGGCCTTTTCCACGTACCAGCTGGAGAGTGCGGCACACCGGTGGTGGAGGGCAGTCCGGGGACAGGAGAGGGACGAGCCGACATGGGACCAGTTCGTCACCCTCTTCTGCGAGCAGTACTTTCCCTAGACGTGCCAGGACCAGAGGAGGCGGGAGTTCCACACTCTCCGCCAAGGGACGATGACTGTGAGCGCGTACCGCACGCGTTTCTTGGAGCTGTCCCACTTTGCAGCGACAGCGGTAGCCACTGAGGAGGAGCGCCTTTGGAGGTTCATCGAGGGGCTCTGGCCTACGATCCGGGGGTATGTCAAACCCCTGAAGCTGCCTACGTTTTCGAGGGTGGTAGAGGCAGCTATGACATACGAGGAGACCAACCCGTCCGCGCGAGACACCGATGGCGGGCGGAAGAGGCCCTTCCAGCCAGACTTTTCACAGGGCCGGCGAGAACGGAGACACGTGGCGTCCGCAGGAGAGCCGTCACGTTGTGCAGGGCCATCAGTGGCCTTTGGGGGCCCTCGACAGGGGCCAGTCGCCAGCACCGGACCCCCGCCTAGCCGACAGTAGGGACCCACTGAGGGCGGGAGTCGGGTTCCCCTCTGCTACCAGTGTGGCCAGCTGGGCCACATCAGGAGGGACTGCCTATCTAGGGCAGGAGGTCAGCAGATACTCCCCGCGCAGAGCACTGGAGGGCGCGCAGGAGGCCGCGGTTCCCAGGCGCGAGGAGGAGGACAGCAGTCGCGAGGAGGGTACTGGCCAGCACCTACCCGTCCGACGCAGAGTGTGGCTGTTTCGTCCGCACCTAGAGCTGAGGGGCGTATCAACGCCCTAACACACAGGGACGCCAGAGCTTTGGGATCGGTTGTAGCAGGTATGGTTTCAATTTCTGGCAGACTCGTTTACACGCTTTTCGATTCCGGCGCTACGCACTCGTTTGTCGCAGCCAGTTTCGCAGTTAGTTTGGACCAGGATTATACACTGTTAGAGAATCCGTTCGTAATCAGAGGTCCGAGTGGTCAGCTGTTTGTAGCTGAGGAGGTGTACACGGATTGCGAGGTCAGCGTCGGGGGACATAGCCTACCAGCTGACCTGATTATGATACAGATGGGGGACTTTGGAGTGATTCTGAGGATGGATTGGCTGTTCTCTTACCACGCCTTGGTGGACTGTTCGGAGAGGAAGATCGTCTTCTCCATTCCGGAGTTGCCTTCTTTCGAGTTTCACGGACAGCCAGTGGACGGAGGTTTCAGGTGCATTTCGGCACTTCGGGCGGCAAGACTTTTGAGCCAGGGGTGTGAGGGCTTCTTAGCTTGTGTGGTGGCAGAGCCCAGCCCTGTGGCAGACTTCCAGAGCATCCCGGTGGTCAGAGAGTACCCTGACGTGTTTCCAGACGAGTTACCAGGACTACCGCCCGAGCGTGAGATCGAGTTTGAGATCTCACTAGTACCAAGGACCAACCCCATCTCCATCGCGCCATACAGGATGGCACCGCTTGAGCTGCGAGAGCTCAAGTCTCAGTTGCAGGACCTTCTGGAGAAGGGTTTCGTGAGGCCCAGTGCGTCTTCCTGGGGAGCCCCGGTACTGTTTGTGAAGAAGAAGGATGGGACCCTACGTCTTTGTGTGGACTACCGACAGCTGAATAGGGTCACCATCAAGAACAGGTATCCGCTGCCGAGGATCGGCGATTTGTTCGACCAGTTGCGGGGTGCCACGGTGTTTTCCAAGATAGACTTGAGGTCTGGATACCACCAATTGAGGATCAGGGAGACCGACGTCTCCAAGACAGCTTTCCGCACCCGGTACGGACACTACGAGTTTTTGGTCATACCGTTTGGACTGACCAATGCCTCCGCTGCTTTCATGGACCTGATAAACCGGGTGTTTAGACCGTACTTGAACCAGTTCGTGGTGATTTTCATAGATGATGTACTCATCGATTTGTATTTGATGATCTATGTTAGTGTGTAGGACAAATTATTCCATTACTTTGACCTCCCTTGAATTTCTTTTCCTTTTTTTTCTATTTCTTCGAAGAACACCTTCATCTAAATCTTTGGTTCTACCATTGTCAACCAATCAAGGGAAGGCTTAGACTTGGCCATGTGTTAGGTTAGATGAGTCATTAGCCAGGCCAATTAGGTTGAATTTTTAAAATTCTTAGTTTAAACTTAGTTGGGTCAATTCATGGATCTAAACATTTAGCACAAGCCTTATTTCCAAGGGTCAAGATGGATTTAGGTCAACCTATAAGTCAAATATAACGTAGTTTAAAGTTTTAAACATAAGTATAGATAATAATATAATACAAATGGCTGAAAATATAAACATAATCATGCTAAAAAAATATTATAAGTAGAAAGAATAATAAGAATTAAATCTACTTTGATTATAATGTCGTAAAAGTTACCAAGATTTATCATTTACATAAAAAAATAAAATATTGAAATTTTTAAAATATTAATCTTTTATAAATCACATAAAATATAGAAAAAATATAAGTAATTCGTAAGTAAATCTAACGATGCATCAATTGTCATGGATATCTTAAAAGTCAAATAATCTAAAATTAATACATTATAGATAGACAAAATGAAAAATTACTTATAAAATTAACTAAAGTCAATATATAAGATTAGTATCTTACTCTTCATCAATTTTGTTAAGATCGTATATCACTTACATCTCATCTTTAGATATCTTATTGTCTTAATAATAAAATAAAATATAATTATTTTTAATGCAATCTAATGTGAGTCAAGTTAGGTTGAGTCGAGTTATAAATTTAAAATATAAGCTTATCCATTTAAAATTAAATCAATTAGAAGGTAAAGTCAAGTTAAATAATGAGAAAAGAATTGAAGCTTAAGTTTGGGCAAGTCGAATCGATGAGATCGCTAACCCATAGGCAGATCGACACTCAACAAGTAGCAAATTAAGATATGAAATGGTACAAAGTTGAATTTAAGTGAGAGTGGTTCACTTGCAAGTTCACCTATTTTACAAAATGAAGACTATTTATAACGTCTACTGAGACCAGGGAATAAAGGATGTGAGAGAGGTCATCCTTTGGCAAATTTTCAATTCTTCACCCTTTAAAAGTTTCCTAGTTGCGACTTGTTTGATAGAAGTTTTGTTTCTTTGACGTGAGCAATCCCTATCATATTTCACCACGATCAATAAAGTTAAACTTGTACTGGAAGGTCGTTATCATCTAAATGGTTTTGACCAATCCATTTATCAAAAATGAAGTCGATGGTCAATTCTCGATGAAGGCACGGGAAGAAGCTTAATGTTGAAAGTTTGCAATGCAACTGCGAGGACATGGTATGGTACGGCAACATGATAATCATAAGAATGAAATTCTCATGAAAAGATTGCGACATCTCAGCTCAACGTGCAAAATGAGGATTTGTAAAGGGACTCTATTACTCCATTCACTTTGTCTCGCTACTTCTACTAATTAATTGAACCCTGACCTTATGGTTCCTTGGGTGATTATCATGATCTTTGTTTCTAAACTCTATTCAAGTTTTTATTTAGGTGCTTAGGTGAATGAGTTTCGTGTCTGAGAGATGTATTTGCAATTTTACTTTTTTATATATATAATATTATTCTATAGAAAAGGACATCTATATTTGACATCTATGGAAAATTTGTAGGTGATTCCTTCCCACATTAAGAGACCCAGGCGATTTCTCTCTTGAGAGGAGGGGCTTTGTTCTTAAGCATCGATTCTCCCCTTTCTTATAGGTAGATTTTGGTAAGTGAGATAGGAAAAGTAGGATAAGTTTTGTTGGATAATGGAAGAAGTCAAAATAGTGGGATTTAAACACCTTTTTTACTTAGATGCAACAAATGTCTTTTAAGGGATAAATTGGGATTATCCCATATTGTGTTTATTGAGAATGTGACAGAAGTCATGTATTTATGAGAGACGAAGTGGGAGAAGTTATCTCACAATTCTAATCGTAGTGGGGAGGTAGGATTGCTAAAATGTGGAAGAAGCTAAGGAATGTTGGGATTAGGCTCACTCAAACGTGGGATTATTGGGTTTATCCTGGAAAACAACCGGTGTCATGAGCAAAGAATTGTTGTTATCCAACTCTTTCACAAATCACCACCTCATGATTATCATTCTTTGTCACTTGCTATGGTGCAAAATTTTAAGAATGTGACCAGATTTTTGAAGGAAAGGCAAGAAATCTTAATTCTAACCTCTTACTTGTTAGTGCCACCATCTCCTTCCTCCATCTCCAAGATCTCCAATCACTAAATCGCTTTTTAACCACTTTGTGAAGGTGGTTGGTGATCCCTATCCTCCTTCACCCACCACATTGCAACTTTATCTCTTCACCATCATGACTTTGCACCATCACATAGAGCTGCCATGACATGAAGGTGCCTCCACACCCTTGTATCCTTAACTTCCACGATGGCAACACACCCACAAAATCATCCTTGCCCCATCAATGTCCATCGGTTGTGGCTGGCTTCGTTCAACCTCCACCTAGACATGGTTGGCTCCCTCCACATGTTTCCCTTCAAGCTATGTTGTGATTCATTGAACATTGGTTTAGAGATTCATTCAAGTTACCTTGAACCTGTTGTCCAGGTTGCCATGCCTAGGCATCAACGCGGAGCACTTTAGCCTAAGTTTGCAACCTTGGTGGCATGCTCTCTCTCCTTTTTTTTGTTTCCTTTTATTTTCTGTCATAATTTAGCTATCAAGGATAGTGCATATATTGAGTAACATGTTCTGTCATCCTTCAAGAATTCTCATTTCAACAATTTCTTATAGTGTTTTGGTATGAGATTTTCATTCTCCTTTGTTTCAACAATAGCATAATATTCCATGAGCCTAAATTCCATGGAACAATATGGAAGAAACAAATGTTTACACGAGCCCACCACCAGGTTAATTCACTTCACTCCTTACAATTGAAGTCATTGTCTACTTACAGTGGCCAGTCATTTGCTTCAAATATTGCACAATTTCTCCTTGGCAGAGGTAAATAGTCAAGGGTTATACTCCTTCATTCTAATTGAATATTGGCAATTTCAGATGAAATGGGTTAATAGCCATACATACATACATGAGTTGGGGGCAGCACCTAATTTTTAACATTTTGCTAGAAAATTATGGAACAAAAATATTTATCTATTTTGTTGCTTAGATTTTGTTTTTTTTTTGGCAAACTGAACTCTATTAAAGGAAAAGGAATCATACAAAGGGAGTAGCTCTAATTGAGAGAGAGCGAAAAAATGAAAATCGTATGCCGTGGAAAGGGGGAACTATAACACCCCAAAAAAGGGGGGAATGATAAAACTTGCAACAAAGGAAAACAAAAAAAGAAGAAAAGAAAGCTTCCACAAGTCATGACTTCTTAGCGGCTAACAGGGTCCCATGCAATTGCTCCACGCAACAAGATAAGGACAGTGCCTGTTGGTGTTAGAACACCGCGATCGTTTATTTTGATGATAACAAAACACGTGTCATTTAACATTTGCACTTAAAATTTTAGATTGCAGGTTAATTGCAAATGGAGACGTGTTTGGACGGAGTTCGAGCTCGCATCCATGGCGGATTGGAGGAGCTTGACGGAAAATAGAGGAGCTTCGCGAGGAGCGATGGCTTGAAGAAGGAAGGAGATGAAGAATATGATAGATTTCCTTTCCTTGTAATCTTTATACTTTTGTTTCTTTGGTTGCTCTTTATTTTTGTTTCTTAGATTCATGTTAAAGAGCCTCAAAGAACCCTAATAATAGTCCTAGGAACACCTGCATAATTCTAGGATACTTAGTGTTACGACCCGATTCCCGAATCCCTATGAGACACGAGAATTGGATAGACTCGACTGATCCCAAGATCCAGTCGTCCAACGAGAAAGTAACCAAAAGAGCAGTAAAATAACCACATTCACCATGCATATAACTAGCAGTAATAAAATACAGCAGTAAAGAAAAGAACTATTACAGTATACACCACCACAACAGTAAAGAAATAAACATGTACATAAATATGATGCTTACAACAAAAGAGTACAGGGGTAACAGAAACTACTCACTACAACAGAAGGAAAAGTACAGTGGGTACTACACAAGTAACACTACTGGGCTCTACTAGGTCCAGCACCTTCTGCAGCCACCGACTCTGGATGCTCAACACCAGGTCCTGAAAAGGTAACAAAGGTGACACATCAGCGAAACGATGAGTAGAGTAACAACCAAAGCTAAGAAAAACAGTAAGGTGGACAGTAGCTATTATATTTTTAATTTCTTTCTTTAATTTTTCCACTTATTCATTACTGAATTATTTCTCAGATCTTTCTCTGGATTTTGAATGTTCATCATGGGAACGATCTTGATTGCAATCTTTTCCGAAAAGTAGAAGTAACACGTGGTGCTCTCCTGGCCGGGAGAGTCCCCCGTGGTGGTCCTACCCTCAGTCAACCATTCCAAGGTCGCTGACAGACGTAACAGTGACTACGGCACGCGCGATAAACGCACGGGTAGCTACCCCGCACTGGCACGCAGTTAGTCGTTTCCGTTAACGGGTGCGTCCAAAGCACAGCATCGAACCAGTATAGGGCAGAGCCCTCTCGGTAACAGGGGTCCAGCCCCTCCACAGTAACCAAATAGGGGTCTTGCCCCTCCATAGTCCGCGCACCCTCTCCTGACTACCCTTGTTTGCCTAGTGGGCCTAACAAGTCGGTGTAGGAGGGCTAGCAGAACCCTGGGGCCCGTGGGGTAGCTAGTGCTCTCCCTACACTAGTAGCTCTCCTCGGTACTGTGTACACGAGGGCCAAAAGTCGGTACAAAGTGGCCAGACCTAACCTCGGGTCCCTAGGGCGGCTAGCTCCACTCTACACTAAACAGGGGGACAGTCGCTCTCCTTGGTACTCTGTACTCAAGGGTCAGCTCACTTCCCCAATTCTATTCCATTCACTTTCCAGGAGTTCTACTCCTAATTCCCCGTAGGGTTCGTGCTCTTTCAACTCAGCCAATTTAGGTTTCATCATTTCAGCTTTATATTTATGTAACCCATGTTCCCAACCGTAATTATTCATTCATAATTAGGCAACTGTTAACTAATTACAGGCAATTATCGTTTCCTTTCTACTTTTCCATACTGCAATGTATATGTATCCAAGCTAGTTTTCCAGTCCTAGGATTCATGCCATACCCTAGGATTTATCATTCAATCTAGTTTTCCCATCCTAGGATTCATGCAATACCCTAGGATCTATCATTCAATCTAGTTTTCCCATCCTAGGATTCATGCAATACCTTATGATCTATCATTCAATCTAGTTTTTCAATCTTAGGGTTCATGCAATACCCTAAACTCTATTAATTATTTCACAAGTGCATAATTTTTTGTAAATAATTGAGAGGGCCACTCTACTTGCAAAATCAGGAGTACTGGGGGCGTAATCGGCAAGCCCGCGTGCCTCCACAACCCCCAGAGCCGCAATGGAACGGTGTCCTAACACAAGGATCAATTACAAGGAGCTACTCAGAACATTATACAATTACTGTAAATAGGTAGAGGAACTAAATCTGAGAAGAATGAGACTTGAAACGTGGAAAACGGACTCCGAACGGATCCTAAACGGGTCAGAAACGATAAGTCTGCCCAAATTGTCAGACGTTCAATTTTGGGCAGACTTATCGTTTTTTACCCGTTTAGGGTCCGTTCGGAGTCTGTTTTCCGCGTTTCAAATCTCGTTCTTCTCAGATTTAGTTCCTCTACCTATTTACAGTAATTGTATACTGTTCTGAGTAGCTCCTTGTAATTGATCCTTGTGTTAGGACCCCGTTCCGTTGCGGCTCTGGAGGTTGTGGAGGCATGAGAGCTTACCGATTACGCCTCCAGTACTCCCGATTTTGCAGGTAGAGTGGCCCTCTCAATTATTTACAAAAAATTATGCACTTGTGAAATAATTAATAGAGTTTAGGGTATTGCATGAACCTTAGGATTGAAAAACTAGATTGAATGATAGATCCTAGGGTATTGCATGAATCCTAGGATGGGAAAATTAGATTGAATGATAAATCCTAGGGTATGGCATGAATCCTAGGAATGGAAAACTAGCTTGGATACATATACATTGCAGTCTAGAAAAGTAGAAAGGAAACGATAACTGCCTGTAATTAGTTAACAGCTGCCTGATTATGAATGAATAATTACAGTTGGGAACATGGGTTACATAAATATAAAGCTAAAATGATGAAACCTAAATTGGTTGAGTTGAAAGAGCACGAACCCTACGGGGAATTAGGAGTAGAACTCCTGGAAAGTGAATGGAATAGAATTGGGGAAGTGAGCTGACCCTTGAGTACGGAGTACCAAGGAGAGCGACTGTCCCCCTGTTTAGTGCAGAGTGGAGCTAGTCGCCTTAGGGACCCGAGGTTAGGTCTGGCCACTTTGTACCGACTTTTGGCCCTCGTGTACACAGTACCGAGGAGAGCTACTAGTGTAGGGAGAGCACTAGCTACCCCACGGGCCCCGGGGTTCTGCTAGCCCTCCTATACCGACTTGTTAGGCCCACTAGGCAAACAAGGGTAGTCAGGAGAGGGTGCGCGGACTATGGAGGGGCAAGACCCCTATTTGGTTACTGTGGAGGGGCTGGACCCCTGTTACTGAGAGGGCTCTGCCCTATACTGGTTCGATGCTGTGCTTTGGGCGCACCCGTTAACGGAAACGACTGACCGCGTGCCAGTGCGGGATAGCTACCCGTGAGTTTATCGCATGTGCCGTAATCACCGTTACGTCTGTCAGCGACCTTGGAGTGGTTGACTGAGGGTAGGACCACCACGGGGGACTCTCCTGGCCAGGAGAGCACCACGTGTTACTTCTACTTTTCGGAAAAGACTGCAATCAAGATCGTTCCCACGATGAACATTCAAGATCAAGAGAAAGATCTGAGAAATAATTCAGTAATGAATAAGTGGAAAAATTAAAGAAAGAATTTAAAAATATAACAGCTACTGTCCACCTTACTGTTTTTCTTAGCTTTAGTTGTCACTCTACTCAGCGTTTCACTGACGTGTCACCTTTGTTACCTTTCCAGGACCTGATGTTGAGCAGCCAGAGTCAGTGGCTGCAGAGGGTGCTGGGCCTAGTAGAGTCCAGTAGTGTTACTTGTGTAGTACCCACTGTACTTTTCCTTCTGTTATAGTGAGTAGTTTCTGTTACCCCTGTACTCTTTTGTTGTAAGCATTATATTTATGTATATGTTTATTTCTTTACTGTTGTGGTGGTGTATACTGTAGTAGTTCTTTTCTTTACTGCTGTATTTTGTTACTGTTAGTTATATGCATGGTGAATGTGGTTATTTTACTACTCTTTTGGTTACTTTCTCGTTGGACAACTGGATCTTGGGATCAGTCGAGTCGGTCCGATTCTCGTGTCTCGTAGGGATTCGGGAATCGGGTCGTAACACTTAGGTTTTCTGTAGAGATCTTAGAAAATCAAAATAGGGTTTAAACAGCCTTTCCAGATGTCTAATCTGAAAATCAAACGTCTAATAAATACTTTTAAGACGTCTGAATGTTGACTCAGACGTCCGACTATGTTTAGACCGGACTTAGTTAGTTCTGTCTGATGAAATCAGACGTTCAGTCCTTAGTCCAGATGTCTGATGCTTCGCTAGACGTCCAATTAGTGGACCATTGGCTACCTTAGTAAGCACAGAAGGATATGACCGTTAGAGCCTTATCAGACGTCCGTAAGTGTTCCCAGACGTCTGATAAATGACCATTTTGCTTCGGCTAACCCAAAATCTCTTTTCAGAGATCTTATAGCTGTTGCAATCTCTTGAAAATCTATTCCCGCAGAAAAGTAGGTTTCCAGACGTCCAAACTTAGCATCAGACGTCCTGTATGTCGTCTGATGGACTTGCACTAGAACCCTATTTAGATCTGATTCAAGTCAGGAAGGAAACTCGCCTAAAATCAGACGTCTGACTTTGTTCCCAGACGTCTTAAATTGGTTTTCCAAACGTCCGATGCCAGGATCAGACATCTAATAACCCTGTCAATGTAATGATTGATCCTGATTTCAGCCTGATTCTCTTGGACTTTGCACCCAACGGCTATGGAAGCCTTCTAAAGCCTTTCTAGGCCCTCTATAAATAGAGGAGAACCTCTTATACACCAAGATACACCTAGACACACCAAGAACAAGCATTTCCACTCTTTTGTGTCCAAGAAAAGCTCTTGATCTCCAAGCTCAAGTTCTTCATCTAGAGAGCATCAATCATTTGTGCACCTGCTCTCCCGCCGTAGTTTACGAGAGTGACGAAGCGCTACTGCGTGGTTCACGCATCTGCGTCATCGACGCACTTCCACCAAAGGGAAGCATCCTTACTCCTATGAAGCTTAGGTTAAGATTATCTTTGTTGGCTCTATAGGACTATTTGTATTTTTACTTTGTTATTTGGTTGGGTATTCGCTTTGTGAATTCCTATCTCCTTCGTGAGACAAAATCCTTCTCGTAAAGAGAAGGGGTTTGAGGTACGCTACCCTCGTATAAAGTAGCGTGGTTGTAATTGAGGTTGAATCACCCTCATTTAAGTGATTCGGTTAGTGGATTTGATCAACTTGGTTGATCGGAAAATCCTAACTCGAGAGAGTTAGGTAGTGGTTTTCACCCGATTTGGGTTTCTACCTAAAAACCATTGTGTACATTGTGTGATTGTCATTTTGTGAGATTGTTTTATATTTTATTTCCGCACTTTATTGCGTCACCTCCTCCTAGTAGGGAATCTATAGTGCCACCAAGAAAACCCTTAGCGATCAGAGCGACCAGTGCTAACGAGTGAACCGACACAGGTTGGCGTCTAGGTCGAGCCAGAACTTCTTGGCCGTGTGAAAGGCCGATTATTCGCGTGATCTCCAAGCAAGGAGCATAGAAATGTCATAGACGAGCGAGATGAGGTGAGGTGAAGGGAAGTTGCATCTACCATTGAAATAGATGATGCCTTCCAATCGAGGAGATGGAAGCTAGTAATCATGCCACATCATTAGAGACATACCTTGAGGAACCAGTCAGGGCTATAAGGTCAAGTCACATCAACGCCATTAGCATGGAAACTCGCCATCGAATCACAACATCGAGGAATAAGACATTGGCCAAAAGGAGAGTGGAAAGCAGTCGAGCGGATGACGAGGTGGTTGAGTGATGAGGAGAGAGCGGTAGGAGGTTCCGACCAGTGTTGATCGATCGACCAATGCCCCCAAATAGTGACATCGAAGGAGCAACGAGAAGAATTTTATAATATTTATTAAAATTTCCACCGGAGCAGGAGACAATAATTTTATTGATTTGATTTGAATTTGAAAAATAAGACTTCCATCAATTATTTATTAGAATTCAATGGGACAATTAAAAAAAAAAAGGGTCCATCAGGCTGCAAGTTGAAAAAGTCGTGCACATTTTTGTGATCTCGGATTGGCAGGAGCATCTGGAACGACGTCCTTCTGTACCGAGAGAGTACCTCTGTTTTCTGCCGATGCTTTCCTTCAGGGGACCCCCCAAGTTGCAGGTGGTCCCACACGTTTCGTCTGCCACTCCCCATGAGACGACCCCAAGCCTGGACGCGTGTCGATGGAGAAATCATGCGGTCACGCATCTCTTATGCTCACGCTCGCATGATTCTACCCACGGAAAAATGTCAGCTCAAAGCCTGCCTTTTTTTTTTCCCTATGTTTTATTATAGGACAAGAAAATCTCGAGTAGGAAACCTTGTCCATTAACTAAAGATCGACTTTTAACTCCACGCAAGATTTTCCCATTGTTAAAGAGTCGATGCCTCACGGTAGGACATGGGCTTAGCGTCTCCAACTCCCATTTGAAATGTCATAGCGAACAAATTAAATTATTTGACGCAAATAATGTTTAACGTGGATGGCAAGATGATTAACGTGCTTCTTCTCATTGGTATCGAGAATCGATGTTCCTACTATTTTCATCTAACAAGGGACTCAATCAAATAATTGAAAATAGTAAAAATGAGAATTTTATCTTAATTAAGGTTCACTTAGCTGTGCTATGATGTTACAATTATTTTTGCAAGCACACCATGCAGCTATTACCTAAAAGAACATCTCTATGCATAGATCATGATTGACCTACCATTGACTAAACTAAAATGGTTAAATACATGCTAGCCAGTAACTACCATATATGCTACTACTCTTCTAAGTTGATAATGTGGTTCCACACTAGGGTATATATCTACATTGTGATTAGTCCAAGCTTTTCTCTGTGTCATGATAATGGTCCCACCCAAAGGGTACCCTTCCCTTCATGTATTATTAGTGATGGTGTTGCCTCTTTGAATATCCCTTTTATCCAAATAAAGAGAACTCTACTTTAATACTATGCTGTGATGTCTTAGGTCAACCCCAAGAATGTCACTTATAAAATGCCTAGTTAATGTGTTGGGCTAAAGTCCTTATGCACTTGTAACAAATTGACTCAACACATATTAACTAGTAATATATCTTTCACCTTTGTATATCACTTATTACTATTCCTAGCTAACAATATGATGTTATCCTCTAAAGTATGGAATGCTACAAAAGTACATCCTATGTGAGGATTTAACCTAAATTTACTATGTACTTAATGGATTATAAGCAAAATTGTCTATAATAGTTAAGTGCAATTCAATTGGATTCAAGACATTTGTCTTATATCTTTTTAATGTTTAATTGGAGGTATCTTATACTTAGGTCTATGTTTAGGAACATTGCTACCCCTTGCAAATGATCGACTAGATAATAAATTTGCAAAAGAGGACATTTATTCTTGATCATTACTTTATTAGTATATCTTAATCTATACACAAGCCAAGTGAGTAATCCTTCCTCCCTACTAAAAGGTTGGAGCACCTCATAGAGAAACCCTAGGTCTAACGAATCTCTTTTCTATATCTTAATCTATACACAAGCTGGGTCACCAATCCTTCCTCCCAAATAAAAGGATTTAAGCACTCCATAGAGAAACCCTAGGTCTAATGAATCTCTTTTCTAATAGTTCTTATAATTGGATCACGAGTTCCCCCATGAGATTTAGGGCACTTGAAATAGACTTAATCTTGGGAACTAGAATAATTTCAAACTCAGCCCTTTTCTAATGGAGAAGTCAGACTAGCTCATCAAGAAAGGAATCTGCATACTCTTTGACTACAAGTTTATCCTTTAGTTTCAATTTTGTCTCTTAATCATAGTGACACGTGGAAAATATTTGCTATAGACCTTGGCCAACAACCAAACAACCTTGGTTACCAAGATCCTTTTTGAGTTCAATGTTCTTATACACTCCTACAACTCGAACCGTAGAAAATCATGCTAAGATAAGACCATAAGATTTCCAAAATAATCTAAAAGGGCATGGTTGTAGCCAACTAGTCCATCCCTAATCTCACAATGAAATCTCGCATCTTGAGGACTAAGATACTGAAACTCGACTTATATCCCTAGATTTAGACCATACACCTTTCTAACACTAATTGTGTTAGAAGCATCTATCCCCTCACCTTGTACTCACTATCTTGTATGACACTACAAGGATGTAGGGTTTTCTTCCCAGTCACAACAGAAAACATGAAGAAATGAATGAGTGATTAACTTTAAATCAAACAAAGTATACATAATTATACCACATACTAGAATGATGCCTCAAACTAGTAATTGAATGTCCTTCACCATTAAAGCATAAAACCTTTTAGTTACCTAGTTCATACTAGAATGCATGAGCTACCTTGAAGTAGTCCAAGCATCTGAGTTGGAAATCCCTTTCCATATGTCTTAGTTTGCTCACATTTGAAACATGTCCTGGGGGCCACATATTCACTAGAATGCATCTCCCCACAATTCTATACCATTGTCTCTTTAACTTCTTAGTCACTCAATTGTTGTGGCTAGGGCTAGAAATTGAAGTTAGGTCCATAGCTTGCCATGGTATTCCATACTTGCATCAGTGCCATCATGGATGTTGACTAGATGGACTTCATTGGTTGGTACTGTCTATCTCACCACCCTTGTCTTTGTCTAGACCACTTGAGTGCTTGAACTTAGCTAATCTTTCTCCTGAAATACCTGAATCCATGCATGCTCAATGGTCATTGCCCTCTCAATAGCTACAACTAGTGTATATAGATTCAATGCAATTATTAAGATGTGCAAGATCAATCATAGGCCATTCTCAAACCACTAGTTATTCTCTGCCTCATTTGCTGTCAATCCTTCGGTAAAGAGAGATAGCTCTAGAAGCCTTTCTTGGTAGTTTGTGATGAAGGTTCGGCCCTACCAGGAGGGGGTGACGTAATAATTGTGGAATTGAAATATAATCTCACAAAATAACAATCACACAAAAGGCACAAAGTATTTTTAGGTGGAAACCCAAACCGGGTGAAAACCACCACCTAACCCTCTCGAGTTAGGATTTCCCGATCAACCAAGTTGATCAAAATCCACTAAACCGAATCACTTTAAACGAGGGTGATTCAACCTCAATACAACCACGCTACTTAGACGAGGGTAGCGTACCTCAACCCCTTCTCTCCACGAGAAGGATTTTGTCTCGCGAAGGGGACAGGAATTCGCAAAGCGAATACCCAACCAAATAACAAAGATAAATAAATAAGTAATCCTATAGAGCCAACAAAGTAATTTTAAACCTAGCTTCTATAGGAATTAGGAAACTCCCCTTTGCAAGGAGTGCGTCGAGTTGATGACGCGGTGCGTGAGCCATGCGACGGCGCAACTTCACTCTCGTGAACTACGGCAGGAGAGCGGGTGCGCGAAGCTTGATGCTCTCAAGATGAATGGAACTAGCGCTTAGAGAGCAAGAGAGACACAAAATGGTTTGAAAGTGTATTGCAAGGTGTGTCTTGGTGTTTCTAAGTGTGTCTTGGTGTTTCTCTTGGTATGTCTTGTGTTTTGAGGTGTGTAAAGGCTCCCCTCTATTTATAGAGGCCTTAGGAAGGCTTTGGAAGGCTTAGAAAAGCTTCCATAGCCGTTGGGTACAAAGCCCAAGTGAATCAGCCCGAAATCAGGAACAATCATTGCACTGATAGGATTATCAGACGTCTAATTCTGGCATCAGACGTCTGGAAGTTCACTTTAAGACGTCTGATTTCAAGGTTAGACGTCTGATTTTGGGCGGGTCTCTTCCTGACTTGGATCAGATCTAAACAGGGTTCTAGTGCAAGTCCATCAGACGACATATAGGACGTCTGGCACTATATCTGGACGTCTGGAAACCTACTTTTACTATGGGAATGGATTTCCAAACGTTGCAACGGCTAGAAAATCTCTGAGAAGAGATTTTGGGTCAGCCGAGGCAAAACGGTCAATTATCAGACGTCTGGACAGTCCTATGGACGTCTGATAAGGCTCTAACGATCATATTCTTGAGTGTTTGCTAAGCAGCCAACGGTCCACTAATTGGACGTCTGGCAAAGTCATCAGACGTCTCCTAAGACGTCTGGTCTAAGGTCTGGACGTTTGATTTCATCAGACAGAACTAACTATGTCCAGCCTAATAGTTATTAGACGTCTGAATCAACAATCAGATGTCTTAAAACACTTTATCAGACATCTTATTTTTGAATTAGACGTCTGAAAATGCTGTTTGAACCCTATATTGGTTTTCTAAGTTCTCTACAAAAAACCTAAGTATCCTAGGGTTGTGCAGGTGTTCCTAGGACTACCGTTAGGATACTTTGAGGCTCTTTAACATAATGTTCTAAGGAAATAAAAAGAGCAAGCAAAATAAAGATAAAAGTACATGAAAGGATTAAACAAAATTCTATCCTATTCTTCTTGTCCTTCCATCTTCAATCTAGCGCTCCTCGCGAATCTCTTCTGTTCTCCATCAAGCTCCTCCAATCCGTCCTGGATGTGAGCTCAAATTCCGTCTAAACACGTCTACATTTGCAATTGACCTGAAATCTAAGACTCCAAGTGCAAATGTTAAATAACACGTGTTTTGTTATCATCAAAATAAATGATCGTGGTGCTCTAGCACCAACATGTGATTCATATCAAGTCTTGTTAAAGGTAGTGTAATGTCCTTAAGCTAGTGGATGGTATTTGGTGCTGATGAATTGTAGGAAACGATTCTAGCCAATAGGCGATGTCTCAGACACCACTATTGATGCCTACCACCTTTTAATTGCACCCTTGAATTGATAGGTTAGGAATGCTACATAGAACTCCTTCACCAATAATAGTGCAACAAAAAATTTTGGGATCCATAGGATCCATTTCTTTAGATAAAGTACCCACTTTCCCTTGAGAACATGGGTAATTGGAGCTTTTAAATCTACCCGAACTCAATTGAAGAACAAGCTCCATCTTGGCCACAACATATATAGAGTGACTCCTAACATCTTCCTCTTCCTCAAGAAGGAAATTGTTGGGGTATATAATTTATGTTCTTATTGTCAAGACCTACCTAAGGGCGTGCTAGACTCTACTAGAAGGTTTACAGAATGGCATGCATGAACTGTTGCAACTGATTTATCATGGTGTTACCACTTTTGTTTCGGCAACCAATAGGATTCAACTATCTCAGAGGCAATATGTAATATACATCAATTCTTCAACTAGACAATAATTACTGCAATATAAGAGAGGTATACATCTATATAGGAAGAATGCTGACTCATATCAGTGTTAAAAGATTAATCAAGTGATTTTGATGTCTACAAAATAATTGTAATATTTAAATATTTGGAAAAATATTTGATTAGACATTTCTTGTTGATAAAGATATTTAATTTATATTTGATTTAATAAGTTCAATCTGATTTGACGTGGATAAAGAATTATAATGATCGTTATGTTCATACATTACTATGAATACATTTGCAAGAGTTAATAAATTGAAGAAGCATATTACAAAAGTTACAAACTTTCTTACTTTGATAGTAATGATGATATTGATAAATTTAATGAAGATCAATTCTCATAAGATGAAGAATTGAAAGATGTAATGAGAAGAACATTGATCGGAGAAAAGCAAAGTACTTGACACTTATTGCTAAAATAAACTCTCAATTTTAGTATTTTTTATTGATTTAGGAATTTTGGTATCATTAGGCACTAACTATTATAAATAGGTACAGACTAACTAGATTAGATCCAAGCCTATTGGAACTAAATGAGAACCAAGCCTAGGCAAGGTTTAGAAGGACTTCAAAATCCATTTATCTACTAAGGAACATGCATGTGGCTTATACTTAAATGATTTACCCATTTGATGAAAATATAGGCAAGACCAATTGATCATATTGATTTTAATTAGGCAATCAAGCATACTTGGTTGTTGGGAAGAATTAAAATGGAAAATATGATTTTGTTATTTAAAACCATTAATTGTGACCAACTTTCTCGCATTATATGATTGCTAAAAAAGTTACTTTTAATCATCTGCAAGGCCTTATTACACTTACAAATAGAGGTCTTATGAAGCCTTTGAAAGACACAAGAATCATAATAATAGAGAGAAACTCTATAGATGAGACATTGTTTTCTTACTTGAAGATTCTCTTGTTTTTTGGAATTAAAATTCTTCTAGTATGAGATTCTGGGAGATTGAGAGAGCATTTTAGAAGAATCCATGTACATAGTTTTGAGCTTTCAAATCTAGGGAGGAAACCCTGACAACTAGTAAGGAGCTTTCTTATCTTCTCATAAGCTTCTTATGTGTGGTAATCTATCCTTAATCTTGTGATTTTTAAGAATCGTATTTTGAATCAATTCTTATTAGCAAGTGCCAATATTGTGTTCATCTTTATTGAGCTATTGGATTGATTGCAATATCTTTATATTTCTATTGTTGTGCTACATTGCTAATTTGCTATATACATTGTACAAAGGATAAATAATGAGTGGTCATTTATATTGGATATCTTGTGGTTGTATACCATTAGTTAACTATTTCAGCCAAGCCACTAAGGGGAAACAACTTAGATTAATCTAGCTTTAGAAAATTTTATTATGGTTTGACTAGTTGGAAGATAGTCGCGTTGTAGAGGTTGGGCTATCTTGAAAAAATCCCTATGTCATTGTGGTTTGAATAGTTGTACCTTTTGGATATATCATGACTTGATATTCTACATTTGGATAAGTTGTGCTTGGATACATGCTTCACCCTTATGGTATATAATTTGGATATCTTGAAATTGAATTACATCAATTCTTTGTAGGAATAGATAAAATGAGCATTGTTCGTTCCCCCTCTAGCATTTCCCTTTCCATAAAGTATTCATATTACTTATTTATTATACAGACATGAAATGGTGAATTGACTCATCCCACTGCATGAACTTCCCATTGTTATTATACGTTAATCCGTAAGATTTAAAATAGTGGTAGAGCTAGCAAAAAGAGTCTATTATCTGCCATGCACATTTGATACCATGTTTGTCGCACCCTCATGACCACTTGAATTTCCTTGAGAGTTGAGTCAATAAGTATAGGCAAGTTCATCCTATTGGTAGCTTTTAAAGGTTATATTTCCTATTAAAGGGTGAGAATCATAAGAAACCAAGTTTGACACAAGGGTAAGCTAACAAAAATTCAATAGCATGTTTGTTGTAATAATGAGATTTGCACATATGTTTACTTGTCCTTACCATTCAACCATTTCATGCACAAGAGGATAAAAATAATCCATTAATTCACTAATTTGCAATGCAACATCATGCTGACCATGCCCTATTGTAGAAACTATCATGACAATTGTGATGTGAGTTGCAGCTGTTTGCTTGCATATCCATTGGCGTGCAAACCCCACTTTACATTTACAAGAGGAACAAAATCCAAGTACTTCCATATTCACACAGGAGTAAAATCAAAACATCAAGAATTAGAATCATAACATTTCACCCCTCATGTTGCTAGAAAGATGGTTAAGTTAAGAGGCATTAAGCAATACCAACTTATAGCATATTAAGCTTACATCACGTCATAGGAACAAGGTTTTCTCTATTACTAAATTTAGCCCTCTCTCAAGAATCCCCGTGTAAACATAAGCACAATTATGGAAAGAGAGAGAGAGATAAAAAAAAGAAAGGGGCTACAAGAATCCCATGAGAGTTGGTGCATAATCACAAAAAGTAATGCCCAACACCATACTACACTAAGATGGATCCTAGTTGTTATGACCCAGTTCCCGAATCCCTACAGGACACGAGAATCGGACTGATTCGACTGATCCTAAGATCCAGTCGTCCAACGAGAAAGTAACCAAAAAGCAGTAAAATAAACCACATTCACCATGCAAGTAACTAACAATAACAAAAGTACAGCAGTAAAGAAAAGAACTACTACATTACATACCACCACAACAGTAGAGAATTAAAAATAGGTACAGAAATATGAAGTTTACAATATAAGAGTATAAGGTGTAACAGAAATACTCACTACTACGGAAAATGGGTACAACAAAAGTATAACTACTGGGCTCTACTAGGCCCAGTACCCTCCGCAGCCGTAGGCTCTGGCTGCTCAACACCTGGTCCTGAAAAAGGTGACAAGTATAACACGTCAACGAAACGCTGAGTAGAGTGGCAACCAGCTAGCTAAGAAAAATAGTAAAGGTGGACAAGTAGCTGTTGTTTTTAATTTCTTTCTTTATTTCTCTATTTACTCTTTCTTGATTTATTTCTTAGGTCTTTCTCTTGATCTCGAATGTTTCTCATGGGAACGATCTTGATTGCAGTCTTTTCTAAAAAGTAGAAGTAACATGTGGTGCTCTCCTGGCTGGGAGAGTTTCCCGTGGTGGTCCTACCCTCAGTCAACCACCCCAAGGTCACTGACAAACGTAACGGTGATTACGGCACACACGATAAATGCATGGGTAGCTACCCCGCACTGGCACGCGGTCAGTCGTTTCCGTTAACGGGTATGCCCAAAGCACAGCACGGAACCAGTATAGGGCAGAGCCCTCTCAGTAACAGGGGTCTAGCCCCTCCACAGTAACCAAACAGGGGGTCTTGCCCCTCCACAGTCCGCGTACCCTCACCTGACTACCCTGGTTTGCCCAATGGGCCTAACAAGTCGGTGTAGGATGGCTATCTGAACCCCGGGCCCCGTGGGGTGGCTAGCTCCCTCCCTATACTAGTAGCTCTCCCCGGTACAGTGTACGCAAGAGTCAAAAGTCGGTACAAAGTGGCCAGACCTAATCCCGGGTCCCTGGGGCGGCTAGCACCGCTCTGCACTAAACAGGGGGACAATCGCTCTCCTTGGTACTCCGTACTCAAGGGCCAGCTCACTTTCCCACCCACTTTCCCAGTTCCATTCTATTTATTTTCTAGGAGCTCTACTCCTAATTTCCCGTAGGGTTCATGCTCATATTTCTCAGGCCAAGCCATACTAAGTTTCATCATTTCAGTTTTATTCGCATATAGCCCGTGTTTCCAACATTTAATATCAATTTATATACAAGCAGCTCGAATTTAGTCTCCAAACAACAGGAATTACATGCAGCAGTTACTAGCAATAGTACTCTACATTTCACAGGCAGCTGTTATTCAATTACAGGCAATTATCATTATTCTATCTACTTATCCAAGACTGCAATTCAGGCATTCAAGACATTCGTTTCAGTGTTTCTGTTCCTAGGATTCATGCCACACCCTAGGATCTATCATTCAATCTAGTTTCCAAGTTCTAAGATTCATGCCATACCCTAAAATCTATCATTCAATCTAGTTTTCAGGTCCTAGGATTCATGCCATACCCTAGGATCTATCATTTATTTCAGAGATGCATTAATGTTTGTAATTAACTAAGGGGAGCCACTCTACCGGCAAAATCGGGAGTGATGGGGGCGTGATCGGTAGGTCCATGTGCCTCCGCAACCCCCAAAGCTGCAACAAAACGAGATCCTAACACAAGGATCAGTCACAAGGAACCACTCAGAATAGGATACAAGTATTTCAAACAAGTAGAGGAACTAATACAAAGAAGAATGGAATCTTAAACGCGGAAATCAGACCTCGAATGGACCCTAAACGGGTCAAAAACGACAACTCTGACTCAAATCAGACATCTGGAACACCTTTCAGACGTCATAAAAAGTGGTCTAGGTCATACCTCACTCTGCACTGCTCCTCAGACGTCCAGGGATCCTGCTGAACCGTCTGGACCCAGTTCCAGACGTCTGACCACCTCTCTGGACGTCTGGAGATGCTCTTTACCGTTTGGTACCTTGCCCAGACGTCTGAACTACGTGGGAGGGTGTGTCCCCACGCCTTCCCGAAACGTAGCCTGCACGCGCGATGAAAACCTTCTCAACACGACACGTCTTAGAATCTCGGTGGAACGGCCTGCATGGCTGTATCTGCAAAAGGAGGTGTAGGAGGAAATACGTACCTCTCAGTCGTCTGGAGCTCCCTCTAGACGTCGCCTACGTCGTCTGGATGTAGGTCCAGACGTTTGATTCTGGGAAAAATTCCCAGAATCAGAACCGCCTTCGTCTTCTCGCTGTGCGCGGCCGCGCCGCGCTCGTCCGCCCGCTGCATGAGCTGTAGTAGCACCGGGGGAACCTCCCCAGCACCACACCCCTCCACGCACCTGCCGGCCGACCTCGAGCTGCTCCAGCGAGCTCTCTCCCTCATGGCCTACGCACTCTCTTCTCTTCCCTCTCGCTGCACCTCCCTTCTCCGCCACCGCACCCGACAGCAGCGGCGGCTCGCTCTCACTCTCTCTCTCGCGCTCGCACTGGAGGAAGGAGAAGACGGTGGGGTGGTGAACGAGGGAGAGGGGAGAGGAGTATTTGTAAGCGTGGGGGGGGGGGAGAAAAGGCGTCTGCAGGTCGACGGGTTTTCAGTCTGCGCGCGACACGCATGCAGACTCACGGTCGTACGCACGCAAAAATTTATTTCCAGACGTCTTGGAAGGCACCCAGACGTCTGGACCAACTCCCAAACGTCTTAAAGTGTTTTTGATGCCTCAGGTCTTAACACTAGTCTTGTCAAGGACATCTACAAGGGACCTTAAAATAGCCATTACGTCAAAAATTGCCATGCTGAGTAAGCCCACTTGCTCCTCAAGCATGAATTGTTCCTCATCCATTTTGAGTGCTAGTATGGATTGTGTCTAATCACTACTAAAGTTAGTGTGCATGGACAATGTTGCTTGAATTCGCACTCAACTTACCTTGTATCTTAACATTATGTCTTAGAAAGTGGGTTACAAAGGGAGTGAGCCAACTAGATCAATAGGGTGAAAATTAGTAGGGTAGTGCAAGAGAAAAGATGGTGTAAGTGTTACCTTCTCAATTTATTTAGTATTCAACCCCCATTGCCTTCTCTAGAAGGTATTATTAGGTTAGCTTCCCCTATGTTTCCATTCAACCTCAACTCCACCTATTGCCTACCTAATACCTACCTAGCTATACTAACCTTTTTCTATCTTTGCTAGTTAGTGGAAAATCATATCCTAGGCTAAACATTCCTTTAACCACAAAGAAGATCAAATGTGGCACTTCATGAAGGATATGATAGAGAAACCTCTCCATGGCCAAAGGAGTGCTTCCTCGCACTAGCGCACCTCGAAGGTCTCCTATGCATCGTAACGACAATCCTCATAGAGGCCATCAGCTCTTTGATGCTTTTACAGGGATCGCAACAAGGAGCTAATCTACTAGGTCCTGGCCTAATGAGGTGTGCCTCATAATAATTAATATGCTTAAGTTAAGCTAGAAATTAAGTCAAAACACTAATATTAACACAATGAAAAGGTTAAGTGTGGGATCTATGGAAAATGACCTAAAATACTCAATTTCTGTTAAAAATGCAAAATTAGGTCAAAAACAAAGAGATTCTGTATTAAGTTTATAAATGGTTGAATCGAATGGTAATTGAACACCAAAATGTGCTCAATTTCACAATTCAACTATTAGAATAATTTCTAACAAGTTCAAACTACCTACCATAAAAAGTTTCATGAGGTTTTGACTTTATTAGGACCTTAAAATTAGTGTTTTACATATAGGTTCTTCCTACACTTTTACGCCATACATTCTCTTCTTATAAAAGCTACTGAGGACCTACTTGAAAGCCGGTAGGGACGTTGTGGTTAGGATTCCTATCACTAATGGGCTTAGCCTACAAATCTTCCACCGTTTCGCTTAGGGGCTTAGTGTACAAAATCACCAACACACCTGCACCTTCAATTGTTCTTTAGCACTTAAGTGTGAAGAACTAGAGCTTCCTCCACCGTCCATTCATCGTCACCATGATCCAACGATGGATTCTATTCTTACTACCTAGTGCGGGTGCACACACCTTCATGCCACTCTCTAGATCACATCTAGCGGCCCTTTTTCATCTCAAACATTCTCGCGCGCTTCAGACATATTAAGGACCGTTGATGCTCAACAGCCTTCACTCACTAACCCTAGTCACTCCCAATTTTAAAGCCTATATATAGACCTCCCTAGTGGCCTACGTCAGCCATCAGTTCCCTCCCCTTGAGCTGATCATTCTTCCCTTTCTAGTTCCTTCTTCCTCTTCATCCATGTCTTGTGATAGAAGCCAACTCTTCTTCTCCAACCTTCATCCAGGTCGCTAAGGATCATGTAACTTCCCAGAGCTTCTTTTAAGAGCTTTTGATTGCTGGAAGACACTCCCCTCTTCGTCGTTGCAGCCACCAGCTGCAATTCTTCTTCTAGGTCCCATTCATCCAAGTAGTCTAGGTTTTATTGCATTTCTAGTGTAGTGTAGATTAGTTTAGATAGGTTAGATCAGATGTAATCATTTAATTGTGTTAGATTATCATAGATTAGTATAGAATTAGTTTAGTTGTTTCTCTGCCAAATCCACCCTCTCTAATCAATTTAAATTAAAGAGGATGAATTCACATAACCACTTCAATCCACTAAGCTTCCCTTACACCTCACGATCGCCTTCTTTCATCCTTCTTCACTATTTAATTGCAGTTCACCCACTTCCATCAGAACAGCCAATAGATCTAAAGCTCTCTAACTTCTAGATCTCATGGTTCCCAAAATCCACCTGGTGGACTTCCCATTTCATTTCATTGGATAACAAAAGACCTCCCTATGATTTGAATTGAGTTGAAGTGATTGTTTGAATTTGATTTAATTTTCAGTGTTGATTGTGAAATTTCTGAAGTAATTGTGTTTTAATTGAGTTTAATGGACCAAATTGAGCTTCTCTTTGTTTAATTGGGTTGATTGCAATTGGATTAAACTT
Organism: Thalassia testudinum; assembly: GCA_037157565.1. NCBI lineage: Eukaryota > Viridiplantae > Streptophyta > Magnoliopsida > Alismatales > Hydrocharitaceae > Thalassia > Thalassia testudinum. The sequence continues at coordinate 48,655,012 of JAZHRO010000002.1, forward strand.
TGATTTGATTTTAATCGCACTTTGAAATCATGCCTTTTGTCTTCTTTGTTTGGGTAGCGTGGCCAAGGAAATCAGATGCACTGAAATGAGGCCATTGCAATGACCTAATGAGTCTATAAGGATCGTTTAAGATCTCTAAACACCAATCAATGGTGTGCAGAGATCTAGAGTAATCAAATCACTTTAGCGAAGTCATATCAAATGCCCACCTAGGGCAACAGCTTGATTCCATTGAGACTACTTTTAATCTGATTTTTTAGAGTTTGATTTGGTTTGAAGGGTCTTAAGGAAGGTTTGAGACTTGATTTTAAATGAATTAAACACCTAATTTGATCTACTTCCTTCATGTTGTCTATAGTGAAAGGAGATCAATATAGGGTTTTAGGGTCCATTGAGCTTTGAAGTGATTTGCATAAGTTTCTAGATCCTCTAATACATGTTTGAGATGATTTAACATGAGGTTTTAATGCTTTGAATCAGATCTGGGTTGTAGAGCTTCATCACTCAGGTTTTATGTGAATTCTGAATTCTAATCATTCATTTAATGTGCTAAGGTTTTAATTAATGTCCAAGGATGATTTATGATGATTTTAGATTTTGAAGAAGTATCTTAAGTGAAGTTTGAGTTTTCAATTAGTCTGAGGTACATTTTGTCAATATATTATTCACTATAGCATGTCTAGATGAGCTTTGAATGAGGTTTTGATCAGTGAAATTAAATGGATTTTAGATTATTTGAAGTTTGTCATAATTTTCTGGAAAGAGAATTGCAAAGACTTATTTTCCTGATACTTGAAGAAATTAGAATTGGTCAGTTAATTCTTGAGTTGGGCTGACTTGTATTTTGATAATAGAAGCAGTAGATTTTACTGGCAGATCTGATGAGGGATGGATCCGAAAGTTCTACATGAGTTATGATCTTGTTTATGGACTTTTAAATTGGTTTTGTGTTACATTTGATTGTTAGAAGCATTCATGTACTTATAAGTTGGTTAGGATTAAATGAAAATCATTGTGGAACCCTTTGTCAGCAACTGGAATACACTAAAATTGTCTAAAGGTTTGATATGATGTAATTCACTAATTTAATCATGATTTTGAGTTTAGTTTTGGTATCAACTAATTCCTGGAAGTTTCTAATGTTGAAGACTTGATGTCAAGCATGTTTGACAAATTTTCAAGGCTTATATGAATTTTTTGATCTTTAATTGTCCTATTACAGCATTTTTACTATAAATATGATGAAAAATACAAAAATACTAAAAATAAATAATCAAAAGCATAGTGAGTGAGAGTTTCATGTTTTGAATGTGTGTGTGTGGTTAGATTTAGGTTTTGATGTCTTTAGTATATAGAAAATACCTTCAAAAGAAGAGAGGTGTGAGAATTCTAAGAAAAACTAAGTGTTAAGAATATGCTAAGTGTGAAGTCTTGCTTTCACTAAGTGAGAAGAGAAAAGAAATAAAGAGATGAACATCAAGAGAAGAATAAAAGTAACTTATATATTTTCTTAAAATGTAAATTAGATTTAATTCATTTTTGCCTTATGGCTGTATATATTTTTGAGGCAACTTGTATATAATTCTTTCTCCTTTTTAATATTTTTGCATTAGCTTGTTTATAGCTATTTCTAGTAGTATATACATAGATACTTATACATAGTCTTTAGTGTACATAGATATTTATAAGCCAAATTGTCTATAATTTTTAAGGCATTACATGAATAAATGAGTAATAAAAAATTTCTTATTTGATCTAACATGTACATAATTAACTTAGATTGGAATAAAAGATTGATTTTGGATCTTAAAGAGTGATGTATATCAGTAAATGCTTTCCGGTGAACGACCTGATATGAAACCAATAAAAATTGTATATAAATAAAATGACAATTGATTGTATCGTAACACTATAATACAGATATGATTGTGACAATAAAAACCCTAAATCAAAAAGCGATCCATATCGAACATCATTGGCCCTAAAAGGTGGCCCATCATTGTCATTATGTCAAGAAAGTCTAGTGAGGGTATGATCCTTGCTCTAATCATGCCTATACAGAATAAGGGAGAGATGGAGGGTTCCTCGACCTCTATAGCTATAGTTTTCCCAAATCTCATCAGGTATGAGTTACGTTCGTGCTTGTGCATTGAATTAAGGAACCAATCATTAACAACCCCAAACCAATTTAAACTTGTGAACTGTGTGTCCCTTAAGACCCTCACCTAAAGGCTTCAAAGACCCTCATTGAAACTCTTCGATACCTTGTTGGCCTACGTACTCATCCTTCCTCTATCTAAGAAGTTGTGTTGGTTTATGCTACCAGGGTAAGTCCAAGGTTGATAAACTAACTTGCTCTTTCACGTTGACATCAGTGTTTGCCATAATATCCATCAAATAACAAGCAAACATCGTATAATTCGAGTAATTTGTCACGTACAAATTTCCATTATGTGATATTTACTCGACGTCCCCTTCATTCATACGCTTATCTCCGTCTTGCACAAGATGGCAACACAAGTAGACCATGCAACTAAGATCTCAATGTCAGAGGAGCATATTGCAACCGAATCCCCAAGTCTTTTAGTCACCGAATTCTCATTACTGAACTCCACGGGGTAATTCCATGAGCGTTTAGCAATCACCATCCTTTAGATGGCCAACAAGCCCGGGACGAAATAAATAAGTAAATACAGTAAAAAAAACACACAAATAAAATGCTGGACTCAAAATCCTCTCCTCTCCTCTCCACATTAACCGCAATAGTTATCCTCGTAAGATAATCCCCCTACAAAACTAAAAGCAGCCAATAGGAAACATGAGAGAGAGAGGCCCCCCGGGGGGGGGGGGGTGTTGTGTGGGTGTTGTGTGTGGGTGGTGTGGAAACGGGAACAGAACAAAGAGTGAGATCCACCTCGAAAAGCCCCTCAACACACTCCCCACCTCCTCTCAGGGTCTAGATGCCTCCTCCTCCTCCTCCTCCTCCTTTCCTCCAAATCCCACACCCCCACTGCCGCAACCACCACCACCTCCTCCCCGAAGGGAAGCAGAATATATAAGAAGAGAGAAGAAGAAGCAACCACATCCTCTTAATGATGAAGCTGGAGGAGCCCAACTGGTTCCCACGGCGGGAGGACGACCTCCCTTCCCCCGACGACCTCATCCCCCTCTCCCAGTCCCTCATCACCCCAGACCTCGCCCTCGCCTTCGACATCCCCACCACAGCCACCCCCACCCCCATCCCTTCCCCTTCCCCCTCCCCCACACCCCCTCCCACCACCATCCGGGTGGTCCCCTCCTCCCACCACCACCACCACCATCACCACCACCACCCCAACCTCGACTTCGACAACCCCCCCACGCCCACGGCCGCACCTTCCCCGGACGAGCAGGCGCGGACCCTGAAGCGGCCCCGTCTGGTGTGGACCCCGCAGCTCCACAAGCGGTTCGTCGACGCCGTGGCGCACCTCGGCATAAAGAACGCCGTGCCGAAGACCATAATGCAGCTGATGAGCGTGGACGGCCTCACCCGCGAGAACGTCGCCAGCCACCTCCAGAAGTACCGCCTCTACCTCAAGCGCATGCAGGGCCTCTCCCACGCTCCCCACAACGCCAACTCCAACGCCGGCCCCCACCCCGATGCCGCCACGGACCACCTCTTCGCCTCCGTCCCCCACCCCTTCCTCCTCCACAGGCCTCCCGCAGTACTAGTGGGAGGAGGGATCGCATCAGGCGTCGGCGGCAGCGGTGGGGACCAGCAGCAGCTCCCGCCGTTCCACAAGCAGCAGCAGCAGTACTACCACCACCCGAGGCACGTGGCCGGGTGCGTTGGGGCGTTCGAAAACGGCGGGGCACTCGCCTCGAGGGAGCAGGGGGTGGTGGGCATGTTCGTCGGGGTGAGGCCACCTCCCCCCGTGGGTGGTGGTGCGTACGGCGAGGACGTGGGGGAGAAGAAGGTGCTCACCCTCTTCCCCACCAACGAAGGCTGAGTGGGTTCGGGTACTAGTGCTTCTCCTTGCTCTTGTTAACCCTGTTGTCCTTGTGTTAAATTGTTGGGTAGTACTTGCTCTTCCCTCCCCAGCTGTGACCGTGAGATGTGTGCTGTGTTCATATGATGGGTGGCTTTGGGGAGACGGGGACTTGGTTGGTTGGTTTCGCGAGGGGTTGTGGGATGTAGCAGTCGTTGTTGATGGGTGTTCATTGAACAGATTTAACGGCGACTTTGGTTGTTTCCCCCGCGTGTTCATGATCACATATATGTGCCCTTTTTCCTTTGCATGATCTGGGGAATTGGCCGGGTAGGGTGTAATTATCAATCAACTGTTCTCAGAGCGAGGTGAGATATCAAGATGGTAGGTTTCAATCGTTAGTGGGTGTTTGGATTTCGAATTGTTATGGAGCACACTTGCGTTGTGCTCGTGATCAATTAAGCAGACTTGATTAGGTGGCGAAGGAGTAGGAGAAGAGGAGCGTGTGGAGTCATGGTGGTTTGGTGTTTATTGGTTTTCTTTTTGGGTATTAAAGAAAACTATCAGGCTTCTGGCGAATTGGGCTGAAAGGCACTGCAACTTGTTTTGCACGTATAAGGTTTCTGGTAGCTATAAGAAAATTACTATATATGTTAGGAGGTATCTGGTTCCTTGTCGGCCCACTGGTACCAGCATTAAATTACGTGGTTGAAGAAGTAAAGTAGTGCGGTTAGGGGCACTGGACGTATCAATTTTAGACGGTTTGCTTTGAAGTGGTGAAGGCTTTCGAGGTTTCTTGTTACTCGATCGATTGTTGACAAGTAGGCAAATTAAAAAGGGTGCCGTAGCTTGGGAATCATTAATATGGAAATTTTTAGTTTTTTGCCAGTTTGATACGAACTGTGGGAAGAGGCATTGATGGCATCTTCTAGTCTGGCAAACGCCAATAGTTATGAAAATTAAGTGGCCTTCTAATAATTAATTATTCTCTCTCCTCAAAACAGAACCTGGCTTACCCCTGTTAAATAGCAGAAAATAGCTTGGCATGTGAGTTGTTCGGATGATTACTTCGATACTTATTGGGTACTTGTTCGCCATCAGCTTTCGGGTGTGTGATTTGTTGCCCGATTAAGGCCACACCGCTCGATATCTCACTCCACCAAAGGCACCTTCTTCGTTTGCAGGTATGGTAGGGCTCTTACTTGGCATCACTCTCTTTAAGATAAAAGAGAAATAACGAGCACGAGAGATCGATAATAACATTTAAGATACACATTCACGTGTTTTGTGCAAATTAACTACAGTTAAAACATCGTATAACACATAATAAGGTCCCTATTTATATGAATCTGTGTCGAACCAAAAAAGGTCATTTCTCTTTCTCGGATGAGATAGAGCTTTTGACCGGAAGGCCAACTCAAAGATATCCATATAGCTACAGGTGTCCAGCTTCCTATGACGAAATATGGACCCTTCCCCATTACATAGATTATATATGTAGTGGCAACTGAACTTTTTATATCAAGTAAGATGGAGTTCATACTCACAATATTTCAAAACGTGACCTGGAGAAGATAGAGATTGATAGCCATGTGTGGGGACAGCGACTTGCCGTGTAGGTACCTCTCGTATTTGGCTTCAAAGGCGTGCTTGCGCGCCAATACAGATCACCTTTTTCCCTCTTGAAAGGTATGTCTGGTGCACAAAAATAGATGACGACCCCTTTTTGTTCACCAAAGTGGACTGTTGTTCCCTGTACCGTCAGCCTTCTATTCCTTACTTTGCAATCACTTATTATTCTTTAGCATCCAAATTCCTATTTTGTTATTTGTGACGGGACAAGAAGTAGTTTTTGTTATTTAAGCGGGTTAAGTGAGTTAACTTATGTTTATTCACCGCCTAACCTATTCTGTCATTTATATTAGGTTAAAAAAAAATAATTAATTCAATATAAATTTATTTCATCCTATCTGTAGGATAAGTTTAACCGGATTAAACATCTAAATGTCAAAAATTTATTTATTTCATCATTTTTTATATTTTTTTATTTATTTCACAAATATATTTCGCTTGCCGGACACCACCCTAATATTTATTCTAATTTTTCTTGTTAGGCAACCATCCTACCACTAAATCTATCCTTTTATGTCACAAATTAACAACTACTTATCCTTCTATAGCTGGGTAATTCCTATTTCATTTCAACCGAATGAAGTGCTTGGGTGACTTAATCCAAACACCAGAATAATAAAGGGTGAACAACATCAGAAAGTCTGTGGGATGATCTGTGCCCGCTCTCCGTACCTGAAGAAACCTTAAAACACGGTCCAACATATGGTGCAACTTTTAACGTGGAAACTTCCTATAGCCAAGAGGCAACAGTTTTTGCCTCTTTTGTATTTGGATATATTAGAACTTGGAACTCCACTCCTTAAATAACTAGTGTGAAGCCTGTTCACAGGCATGGTGAGTAGGCATGGCGAATGTGAAGCTTTGGGCTCTGTGGGGTCTAGAATCAGGTAGAATCAATATCTTTGCCAAGATTTTTATGAAATTTTAGGTAGGGACCAATCCATAAACAAGCAAACAAGGAAGCTGATATTGTATCAAATTCGCACACCTTGGCCATGCTGTCCAAGAGGAAGGATCAAAAAGACTCGAATCGGCATGATTGATTCCTTTGCGTACACGGCAAGAGAGGGAGAAACAATCATAGTTGTTTCCCATGTCCTCTCTCCCATGCCCCCTCTCATATCTATCCTCTACGTTGATGATTTGATACAAAATCCAATGTCCCAATAGGCAGATGCCGTTACCACATCCACATCCACATCTAAATCGACGGGGATTAATGTCGCTTCCATCTCTTTTAGAATGAGTAACGTTTCTTCCAGATAAGACTTTGAACAGTCAGTTGTCAATAAATGAGGCACACATCCAGCAGATCAGATCATGGGGGATTAATGCAGGCCATAAATTTCACATGTCTTGAAAAAGATTACGACCATGGTCAAAATTAATTATCCAGTCAAAGCATCCATCAACAGAGTCTGATGCTTGAACTACTACCATAGTAGAATTGCTAATCATGTAATGAATCTATCCGAGTTCGCAGACTCAAAAGGTAAGTCGAAAAAGGTTGGGCTTGTGTTGTTGTCTGACTTGGGCATTTCGCGGGTTAGGTCTGTCCAATATTGAAAAATAAGATCAGGTTCAAAATATGTAACTGCAAAACTCGTATGCGCAATTAATTATGAATGCATCATCCTCTGCATCAACCCCAGGACGGAACAGAGAGATCAGAACTAACCATCATCCATCGAGTCCTGCAGCTTTACTACCTTGTGTCCCCAAAAAGCCTGCTTTGCTTTAGGAGCTCCTCTTCGTCTCGTCTTTGACTGACAAGAGCATGCACTGAGCACACGCTGCGCCGTACCAGCACCCATGCAAGTTATAATCATTAACCATAAGGAGTCAGCAGTAAGCTTTGTTAATCGGACGAGTCCGGGAATAACATTAACTTAATCCGTACTTTTTGTTTTTTCTTAGGCCTAATTTACACCACGGGTTAACCTTCCAAAATAGAGCTTAACTCCTATTTATTTGATGGATTAACCACCTTTCACATAACACGAGTTAGGGGCTGTTAACATCGATTTGCATAACATCGGCTACCATCGGTGTTTGGAAAACTCTGTGTTAAACACCCACGACACTAGGCCTGCACTTTCCACTCCGATGCCGCACTCTCTACTCCCTGTTGAGCCTCCTCATGCACCCATCGTCACCCTTGCAGTTCTTGCCCTAATGCCCCCTGCCCACCCCCTCAACCTTGATCGCTTGTGACCTTGCTCCCTCTCACGCCATGTTATCGACTAGGGTGTCGAGCCTCCTCATGTGCCCTTACTCCCTCTCAACAAAGCCATCGCGATCCTTGCCCATCGTCACCCTCACGGTCGTCGCCCATCGTTACCCTCGCTGTTCTCACCCTCCAATCGGCCTCACCGTCCATCGCAGGCCTCGCCCTCGTGACCTCACCCTTTTGATCACTCATGACCTTGGTGTAATTGCAGTCCAATGGGTCACAGCCTCGACCTTGTCACGCCCAATTGTGTGCTCCAATGGCCTCATGAACAAACATTACCATTACAACCGTCCCCCTCTTCCAATGGGTATGCCCTTGGCTTTAATCCTCTGCAAAGTTCCTTCATTTATTCCTCCCCTATGAAGCTGTGCAAAGTAGGTCCTCTTTATTGCTTGTTGGGAGGTATTATGTTGTTCTTCTTAATTTGTTCTCTTCCTATATATGTGTGTGACACTTCCTTCTTGGCTCTTAACACCGTGTTGCTCTATTGGACCTTGAGTGGTGCTTGGAATTGATAGGTAGCTTGTATGATTGTTTTGGTTTTCAACCCTCTTTTTTTCTTGCCCTAACCTCTAGAGGCACATTCTAATTGATTCAATTTATTCTCTGTGCAAAAATGTTTTGCAGTTACTTAATTCACTCAGTTTGAAGGCTTAGAAAGGTATGCATTTAATTAAAGTTGTTATTTCATACTCTTTCTCCATGGATGTCATGTTTTTTTCCATGGTTGTGTTGCTGCAATGTATGTTGGCCTGTAGTTTTTTTTCTCCAAATAAACTTGACTGACAGAGGAGACGATGGTGGTGAGGAGATTGTCTTTTAGCAGAGGGAAATAGGAAGTTGGGAGGGGAGGGAAATAGGAGTGTAGCTCCAAATCAAAGCATCATGCCCCCTATGTATTGGCATAGATAGGATAGCTTGGGCCAAATGTGATGAAAAAGAATTAGTCTACACGACAAGTGATCAACTTCCTTAAACGAAAAGTGATCAAATCCTAATCCATACACGGAGGATAGAAATCTATCTCTAAAAATAAACCTCAATTTTTTTTTTAAGACAATTGAGCATCATTTACATGAACTCAAGATAGATGGTAAATCATAGCCCAACCCTACTCTATCAGATCAAGGAGGGAAAGCCGAATTGAATAGAGGATGATCTGACATTATTGAATGTGCTCAATGTTCAGAAGAAATGAACATTCCCATAAAATTTTCAAAAGAAACCAGCCTCAATCCCAGAATTGTAAGCTTCACAAATGCTATTTAGCAGTAATGTAGTATGTCTGACAGAAAATCTCTGGAAATCACTGGTCATATCCTTCTAGATAGATAAGATGCTCCGTCTTGATGTCACGAGCCAATCCATGATTTGTTTTTTCTCTTTGCCTGAAACTATCATCCATGATTGTTTGGAGGACCAAGCCATGGAAAGGAGCAAGTTGAACAGTAGGCATTGTGGCTTCAGGTCATCATGTAAGAAAGAAGAATCAGGAACCCCATTCACTGGATGCAGCTTTGGACAACCCCATTCACTGGATTCAGGGTTGGGCTATGATTTACCATCTATCTTGAGTTCATGTAAATGCTGCTCAATTGTCCGATTGGATCCTATTGGATCACAAGTGGATCTTTTCAAGGCCAAGTTAGCAACAATTGGATGTAGTCAGATGGGTGAGGGAATCTACTGTCCAAATGCAAAAATGTCCAAGAAGGACAGGAAGTTTAGCTGAGAAAAGAATTTGACACCTGGAAAAGGGAACTGCCTGGCACCAAAAAAGAATATGGTTTTGATTCTCTTCTTGTAATTGAAGAAAAATACTGAAGTGTGAGGACCAAAAAAAAAGGGTAGAAGAGGGTAAGGATGGCTTACGATATTGTAAGGCATGTAAGGCCATATCTGAGCATTCTTCCCTGTGGACTTAACCTTCCTCAGCACCTTGTTCTGATCCACATAACTAGTTACAGTCACCTTCTACTACTTCCTGTTTATTTCCACCGATGTGACTCCTGGAGATGAACATACATGCTTTAGATTAATTACCGTTTGGCATATGTGTGTGTGTGTGTATATATATATATATATATATATATATAGGCAAGTTAGCATACTGCCATCAACAATATAGATTTTGAAGGCAGCCAATGAAGGAGGAAGAAAAATAAATTATGGGTAGTATTACTGAAAATCAACCTAGTTTGGTTGTAAGAATGACAATTGTCAAAAGGGATTTCCTCGTTTCTCATTTGGTTGGCATAGATCTGAAATATGGAATACAATTTATTCTTTCAAAAATAAGAATCACCATTAGGGGGATGTCTCATGTTAGAAGGGCATTACTGGTAGTTCCCTTCTATCGATGTATCTTCTCGAAGGGTTTCGCCCTCCTCTTTATCTTAGACGTGCACTCCCCGCTCTTAAGTTGCATGTGACATCTCGAAGATTCCTTTTGGAAAGAGTACCGCTAATTAGATGTGGTAACAGGGGTTAATTATGGTGGCTAAGATAATTTGACTTTAGGGAGAAATATTGATCAAATTATTGAAGTAAAAGTCTCAACTCAAGGTGGGGATCTTTTTAATTCTACATGCTTAACCAGTAAGAACTTTGACTGGGATTTAAAGATTGGAAACCCTAGAACCAATGTGAATATGGCTTGGGGTTGGGTTTTGTGTATTATAAATTGTTCCAACAAGACAAACACACGTACACATGCCAACGTCTTTGGCAGGCTGAGATTGGGAGCATGCACTTTTCCACTAGAATTAATTAAGTTTTACAAGAATTTTGTGGAAGAATTTCTTAGGCTTCCAACTGGGTTGCCGCAATTAGGAAAACCTGATGGTTGGATTCTACTCGTCCACCATCCATTTCAAGTCATTCCTCTCTGAAGGAGGAGAAAACACGAGCCCAAGTTGTCATCTATTTTCCTCTACCATTTTTTGTGCGTTATGATTATGGATCTACAGCACCTCAGTCTATTTTTCGAGATGATTTTAGAGGATATCTATGATTTGAATGTGTTATTCGTAAGATTGGATTATTATATTCTAGGAAGAGATCACCAAATCCAGTTAGTAGTAAGGCAACTTCCCTAGGGAAATCTATAGGTGAGCTTCAATCGCAGCAACATCTTCTAACCTAATTTTTTTGTGTTATTTTATTTAATTGTGTTATTGCATGTGCATTAGTTTTGGAATAATTTTGGATCTTATTCTTCTCTAAAGGCTTTAGCAAAGCACCATGCATGGAATCCTCAAGTGAGTATGAGCTCAACCGTGGGTATATCTTTGTAAAATCCAAATGCTATACAATCCAAGATGTATGTTTTTGTAAGACCTGAATACTATACAATCCATGAGCCTCGTGAGTGCCTCACAGATATAGGACCTAACTTTGCAATCAAGTTGCTAGGATTTAGACGCATAATTGCAATCCTTCTTAGGGAGAGTGCAGACACTATGCAAGGTGTCGCAAGCTTTGGTTGTCAGGAAGAGTGATCTTTTTGGTTTTCTTTTAAGGGAGAGGGTTTTGAATTGAACTTTAACAAGGTTGGAATCTTGAGACATGAAAATTTCTTTGGAAAAGGTTATTTAGCCAATTTGATTTACAGACTACAATTTGATGTGACGTTATTAATGATTGTTCTATTGATGCTCTAAATAATATTCATTTTTGTTACGTTCCTTATGTTGTTAGTAACATAGAATTTTGTGAATTATGGAAATGGTACGTTGGGCCATGCCAAAACTGTCGAACCAAGGCCAACTTGAGCTCAACTGAGCCTAAGGATACCGAGTTCAAGCTATGCTCAACTTGCTTGGCCAAGAGACGTCGGGTGATGATCAATACGTGGACATTAATAAGTACGTAGGAACATTGTCGTTGTGTTAAGAGTCGAAGAAGTTGTATATGCCAACCCATAGAGCCTATCCAGTACATCCTTGTCAGGTCGAGTCAGAATTGTCATAGAATTAGCATCGACGGACACTTGGATAGCGGGGTCAATGTGATCTAATTAGCACGATGGATTCCTTTTTCTTAAGATGGATAAGCTTCGAGCTTTCTTATTGAAGATCAACTACTTAACTTTTGCAGCAATTGAATACATTTAATTTGAGCTTATTGCTATGGAGATATAAATAATTTTTAGGAAGTCAATGTTATGCTATGTTCACCTTAGCACAAGAGTTATCCTATCCATATTATATCAGTACTACCTCTTCTACTTCATCTACGGTAAAACTTTTGAATCATCCTTGTCATCCTTTGTATATAAACACTAAATCTTACCAACTTCAACTCGATAGATCATGCAGTCATCCTATCACGTGGGGAGATCTTAGCATCTAAACATCTTCTTGATCTGAGGCCCCATTAGTTCTTCCTCTCTCCTCACAGTATATGTAAGCTAAGCTTCTGTCCTCTTTGATCGATCCATCCACACCATTCAACTTGAAGACATCCAAAGATTCCCCTTGTGAATGTTCTGTGATGTTCAGTGGCTAACCAACTTCAAGCAAATTTGTAGCTACAACACACTCAGGTGCAATAGAAGTCTGAGGGATGGATGAAATTCCAATATTTTACTTTCTCATCTAGGAAAAAACCACTGTAATATCAAACATAAAACAACAGTGGATAGGCCTACCGAAGCCAACTAGGATGCTACCATGATGATCTCGCTAAAGAGCTAGTGCTAATGAAAGACCATTTATCATTGTTTATACAAATGCTAAGCTATGGAGAGTCAATTTCTAATTGACAGCCTACTAGTAAGTTCTGCATCCGTGGTGGTAGTCTTAAGTTGTAGCTGCACCTTTGATGTAATTAATGACTAAAGGAGCCCTTGTAGATCTTCATTTTCCACTTTATTGGTCCACATGACCATGATGAGTGAAAATAAATATGCTTGTCTATTGCAAACAATGGAACATCTCATGAGCACCCGAAGTACATTGAAGTTTGTCACTTCAATACAACAAATTAACTCAGCTATTTCATTTGTTTGGCAATTTACTCCATTACCAAGGAATGCAAAAAGAACAAAACCAATATATATATATATATTCACTTGAATTATTTCTATTTGCCGAAGATTAGGCGTTTCGACTTCACACTTGCACATTACTTTTTGGTTGATTTTCTTTCAGTTTTCTTTTGAATAGTAGAATAGTTTAATTTCATGTAGTACTTTGTGTCTAGGTTGTAATTGGAATGTGTGGAAATGTTGAAATCAATGGAAGCAAACATTGACGTATCTCCCCTGATCATTTTTAGGTTTATCATGGAGTCTCTTTCCAAAACATACATAGTTCCAGATGAATGTAGTCGAGTCAGTCACTGTACTTATCGAAAAAGGATGAGGTTATGTGTTAATAATGTTTGGGACTATTGCCATATGTTTATATGTTTCTTGCAAATGATATTCAATGTAAGAACACAAGAAACCAAATATTATTTATATGGCAATCACTCTACTCAAGGAAATCAGTAGTAGGTAACTATATTCCATTGAATTGCACTTGACTAATTGAAGTAAATGTTATGCAACATTTTATAATGTCTTCACTATCAATCCTTGTAGAATGTCGACACCAACTCAAAATCGTGGAAAGGCTATGGCCCCTCGTTTAGGAAATTGGGTTGCTGACCATTCTATAGTCCTCGTTCAGATACTTCGAGAACGTTACGATAATGGTGAATACGTTAATGGATCTTTTTCAAGGACTTCTAGGAAGGAGATAGTCGTTGAATTCAACAAAATATGCAATGTGTCGTTAACAAAGGATCAATTACAGAACAAATGGACAAACATGAAAAGGATGTTTCAGGCATACACAACCTTGATGAATAAGAGTGGATGGGGTTGGGATGATGCAAGAAATTTCCCAGTGCTATGGGATGATAGCGCATGGGATGGGGTTAGTATTTACACAAATGATTTAGTAATTTTGTCCCCATGTTAATACAAAAGTTGACGTGTATTCATTCATGCAACTTCCCGCACATTTCCAAACCTTGCGGGGGAAGTCGTTTCCATACTACAAGCTTATGGAGCCCATAGTTGGTAGAGAGGTAGCGAAGTGGACATATGCCACATTGAGCCATCAGCAATCGACCACCCTAGAGCAAGAAGATGAGATCATACTATATGATGAGTCTCAGTCACCACAAGTTGGTTATGTGTTTTCTAATGAGAAAATGTCAACACCTGCATTTACACAAAATAATGTAGGTTCGAGTAAGGGGGATGTGCCGGCACCTCTGTTGTTTGGCATGCATATCGGAGGGAGCTCCTACTAGAAACCCATGCAAACATAAACCAACGTGCAAAGTGCTAGGGGTAGACCTTAGTCACAACTTTACGCAAACACATACCAAGAGATGGCTCGTAATGAAGGTCCCCTTCTTACTGTGAGAGGTGTCGTGGCAAGAAAGGAGAAAACCACACGTCTAGTTGAAGGTGGTGGCTCATCAAGCAGGAAGCAACGTCGCAGTGCTCTTGACCACAATCAGTTCATGCAAAGGATGAGCGAGATGGAGAGCATGGACTGATTCATGGAGATCGAGGAGAAGAAGCTAGCAAAGGAGAACAGTAGTCAAGATGTTGAGTATTGTGCTACAACACTAACTACCTTGCTTCCAGACCTTAATTCGAGAGAGAGAGAGTATTAGGCTCATTTCTCATCTCGCAGATAAAGGATTCTGTGACGTTCTGAAGGTCTTTCTGCATGGTCCGGTTGAGGAGTTGAGTGACTATATTAGGATGGTGTTGGATGGTGTTAGGGTGGATTTGAGGGACTATAGGCTTTCTGAATCTAAGTCAAGTGCATTGTTTGAAATTCATTTAAGTACATACATTGGTTTTTTCCATGAATAAATTACTTGAATATCTCTTCAATTTTATTGATGGATGGCAATCACACATTCCAAGATTGCGAGGAGAACAATTTGGGTTCTATAATGATGGGAGTCATGTACTCGACAACCATCCGGTACCTAGGCAACCAAAACATACTCTATCATTGTCTGGCTTAGATTAGGTGCATCATGTCTTGGCAGGCCATGTTGACAGACCCATGGACATGCTCCATATGACAAGTGAGCAGTTTTTCAAGCTACGAGACATGCTTTTAGATAGGAAAATAATGAAGAGGAGCCAAAATATGCATCCAGACAAGATGTTGGCTATATTTCTTTACGGAGCTAGACACGGTGCACGCAATCATGAGATGAAAGAAAGATTCCAGCGATTCGCTAGGACTATTAGTAAATGGTACATCCAAGTTTCACAGTGGATAAAGGAGTTGCAGTATGATCACATCATGTTGCTCGATGACTCAATTCCAATTCCTTCAAAGATAAGGAATAGCAAGGAAAAATATCCATATTTCAAGGTGAGACATACACCTACACCCCCATCTTTCTCCCTAATTAATCATGTATCTAGTACAATGAAGGCATGTGCAAGTCTTGCTGCAGAATGTTATTGGGGCAATTGATGGGACACATGTGGAGGTCGTTGTTCTTCAAAGTGAAGCTCCCAAGTTTCGCAACAGGCATCATTGGACATCATTGAATGTGATGTGCATTGTTTCACTAGATCTTGCCTTCTTGTATGTAGCAAGCGATTGGGAAGGGTCATCGTCTGACATGAAGGTTCTCTGATGGGCAATCCAAGATAACCACTTCGAGCCACTTAGAGGATGACAATATCTAGCTGATTGTGGTTATGTAAATACTGACCTTTATATGGCTCTGTATAGAAATGTCAGTTACCATATACCTGAATATAATGCTCAATCTCGTAATAAGTATCGAAACAAGAAAGAACTGTTTAATCACCGTCATGCAAAAATTCGTAATTGTGTTGAGAGGGCATTTGGGGTATTGAAGAAAAGATTTCAATGTTTTAGCTACCAATCCTTCTACCACCCTCATATTCATGCAGATGTTGTAGTTGCATGTTGTGTAATACGTGATAAGAACCTCGTCACAAACCCTAAACTAGCACCATTTAACCCTGATTTGCAAGAAAAAGCTCCTACATAACCTTAGAAAGGCTTGGCTCAGAGAGATTCTAAGTTTGCAAAGAAAACATAAACTGAAGGGTAAAAATGCAATTTCACCAATCCAATCTGAAAACAGGGTAACTCAGGGTCCAAACATAGATCAAAACAACCTAATAAGAAGAAAAGTGGGATGAAATGACTCAACAAGGGCTACAGCAACTCCGAAGAATTAAATGACATCCTATAACCCTAAAAACAAACCCACTTAAATACACGAGGTTCGAGGCAGAGAAAAAATCAATTAAACCCTCTAAAATTCATAAAAAAATAATCTCTAGGGTTTAGAACCTTCAATTTGGCCTTAGAAACCCATTTTGACCTACATTGAGAACTATGCCCAATTAACAACTTAATTTGGGTTTTTACGTAAATTGATCGGTCAAGCAATGTTTAATGTAGAAATAAAATTCACCATCAGAATCCTTAGGTCCTAATTAGTCATGTATAAAAATTTGAGCCTAAGAAGAAACCTTCTTGACCAACTTTACACTTTGGTCCTCATATATTTACGTTTTGGCCCTCAACTTTTGAACCCTCACATTTTGGCCCCTAACTCTCCTTCGTTCTTTGCATTTAGGTCCCTCCTGCAAAACCTGACCAGCACCATGCTCCGACGACCTTGCGCGGAGCATGGCGCTGCGCAGGGTGAGGGGGAGGGCCTGCCAGGTCAAATGGGGGTGCCCTGCGTCGTCAGCCACCGCAGGAGCACCCCCCTGAGGGCTGCGACCACCCATACCGCCCGTGCGAACGCATGGATGGTATGGGTATCCTTCCTTCGGCATCCTCCGGCAAGGGAGACACGTCGTCTCCCTCCGCCCTCCTCTCTGGTTCTGCCCCTATAAATACCCCCGTCGCTCCGCCGTTCTTCGGAGCTCGGATCTGACGGAGATACCCCCTCACTTTCCTCTCTTCCCACTCCGGAAGAATCCCTCCAGCTCCGGCGGTTCCTCCTCCTCCTCCTCTTCGCTCTGCCGCAATACCAGCAGCAGAGACTTCTTCCTGATTCTCCTCCGCGTCGCGCAATACTGGCACGCGCTGCTTCTGCCCCGTCGCCGCCGCCGTCCTCCCCCACTGGGCATTTCTTCTCCAGCTCCGGTAGGTACGAGCCGGTAGCCTCTTCGTCCCCTTCGTCACTTTAGCTAGATTAGAATTAGTCTTCTTTATCCTCTCTCTCTTTTCCCCTTGCTATTTTTATCTAATTACCCCTCGACCGCGCCTAATCACCCTCACCTTCTCCACCTCCGGCCACACTCCGGCGACCCGCTCCCATCACTCCAGCAACCCACACGGCTCGCCGACCACCGCAGAACCTTCGCCTCCTCACCCTGATCATCCTCCGCCCTTCCACTTCCCCCAAATCGTCCTCTGCAACTCCACCGAACACACCCATTTCCCAACCCGTAGTTTGACCTAGGGCGGCCCTTAGGCTCCGCCCCGCCACCTGCAGACCCTCCAACCACCTTCGCCGTGCCACGGCGAAGGTCCTCCGCGTATCTAATTAGGCCGAGAGGCCCTTTCTCTGTAAACAGGAACTTCGCTCGCCGCTGCCATTGCTGAGGTGAAGAAGCTCCTTCGACCTGCTGCTCCAGGCACGCCACGCCTAGATCAAGCTCCCAGGCTGCGTGGGGTGTCTTCGCGAAGTGCCAGGCTGCAGTTGAGGCGAAGCCCTCGCACGAAACTGCCGTTGCTTCCTCCGCGCGGGCGCCCAAATTGGGGTGGGACATTTAGTCCCACCTCGGAAACTCGCAGAGGCGCGCGGGCGCTTAAAGGCAAAAAGTTCCTTAAGCTGTTCGCCTCATATCACGGGGTGAGGTCCCCTTCACCCGCCCGATTACCCGGCCTCGTCTGCGCTTACACCCCGCAGACCTGGCCCGACCCGACTAAGCCTGACCTGCACTCCTCGCCCACCACCGCACGCCGGTGGGCCTGGACTCGGGCGCGACCCACGTACCCGATTACCCGGTTGCTCTGGGAGAGCTTTCCTAAGAGCGAATTCAGAGAGAGAGAGACGCGGGGGAGGGTAGAGTAGGTTTTGCCCTCTGATCGAACTTTGAGTGTGCAGGCATAGGTGAAGAAGAAGAAGAGAAGGCAGGAAGGAGAAGAAGAAAGCTGAGGAAGACACTGTAGCAGCAGCAGTTTAAGTCGTCTGATTGGAAAATCAGACGACGTCCTGAAGGCAAAAGAAGAAGAAGGACAGAAGGACTGAAGAAGAAGAAGAAGAAAAGAAGAAAGAAGGAGAGACGACGTCCTGAAAACAGAAGGCAGAAGAGAAAACCACGAGGAGATAGACAAAGAAGAAGAGCACAAGAGGAAGATCTGAAGAACAAAAGAAGAAGAAGAGAAAACAAGGAAGAACAGAAGGCAGAAGAGAAGACCACGAGGAGATAGACAAAGAAGAAGAAACCAAGAGCCAAAGAGAAGAGAAGACAAAGAGGAAGAAAGAAGAGAAGAAGGAGAAGCCAAATTTTCATCTCTCTCTCTCTCTCTCTTTATTTTTGTAATAAGAAATACTGTACTTCTAGAATACGACTTGCTCCCTAAGTTCGACCTCGGGAACTCTTTTATTTCCAAGTAATAAATTTTTAATTGTAACGGCAACCGTAGAGCCATCTTATCCTATACTACAATGACTCTACTATAAGAGACGCGTCGCGGTTGTCCCCGTTAACAATACGCAACTTCCTTCTCAGGGATGGAGGAAGGGATGAGTATTACAACAAAACTTTGGAACAAGAAAATTCGAGTGAAGATAATAGAAACCGTGGACGTGCATGTACTAATAATCCGAGTGATGTTGAGGCAAACAACACTCCAAACAAAACCCACTCACGCATCATTACCTAGGAACAAGTGAAAAGAGGTACACAAGTCAGGGATGCCATTATTAATGTGATGTGGGAGCGCTTTCAATAGAGGGATTATTAGTTGTGGTCTAATATGTAGTTAACATATTTGTACTATTTATACCTTTTTTATATTGTGATTTCGATTTGTTAGTTTGTGTTGTTCGTTAATTGTTAGGTTATTTCTTGTATATTGGCATTTCGTAGTTCGTTGAAGATTTGCTTGAGAAAGTTGAACCTAATTTCTATCTATGTTACTTTCCTTTAATATGTAGGTGGGAACATATTTATCATACTAGTGGGCAATGATAAAATTTATTAATGTTCTATCTTATGAGTGTAAATTTCGAATATAGAAAGTGATGTGCATATGGGTAGGTTTTGGTTTGGATGGCTATTTACGTGTGTCAAGATTTTTTCTTACATTATAGATAAGCAACCCCAAAGGCTACCATTGTTGGTGGATCCTTTAATTACACGATTGATGTACGATATACAAAGTGATTTGCCCCTAGTTAGCTTTTGGTTTGGATGGCTATCTAGGTCAGGGAAGAATTATTTTAACATTGTAATTAGCAACCCCAAAGGTTACTTATATTGGTGGATCCTTTTATTATATGTGGGAATTACGATTTAACGTTTACATTCAATTATAAATATTGTCAATAAATCTGAGCCCATTGCATATATATATATTATAGTACCATTAACTTTTCTTCCTTCTTAATTAGTAATGACTCGAAACTCCGAGAATTGGAGCATACATCACGATCAAACTCTGGTCTATATTCTATATAAGCTAAAGAGTGAAGGTCAATACATGCATGGGGCGTTTACTAGTGTCGCATGGCGTCAGTGTCTTGCAGAACTCAATCGACAACTGCAAACTGAGTACTCCAAAGATGATGTAGTGCACAGGTGGATGTTTCTTAAGGCAACTTATCACTCAATCTACACAATGATCGATGATGTAGACTGGTGCTAGGATGATAACACTGACATGCTAGTTCCTGCAAATCCTCTGATGTGGAATGAGGTAAGGAAAATGTTATTTCATAACCATTGCAGAAGGAAAATTTGTAAATGATCTGCGTTCAACTAATTTCAGGTTGATCCACAATTAAGGTGGCTCTGTAACTACTATTGAAGTTGCAAGCTACTTCATTATCGTATTTGATTTTGAAAACCTGTCGTTGTAGTTTGAATAGCGAAGAACTTGGTCTTCAACAAATAAAATTTATACCGGAATAGAAATCCCAGGTCGAACTTAGGGAGGCGGATGTTTAATTAAAAATACGGGTTTAATTTATTTGTCATGAAGTGGATTAATTGATTATAAACTATCTATCTATTTACAATAAATAGAAGAGAAAGAGAGAGAGAATATTATAAACAAAAATCAAAAAGAGATGTAGAATGAACATGGAATTCATTATCAAAGAGATTGTTTGTTACACTACTCATTACGACTTGAACGCAGAAAATGATTACACTAGAAAGCAGTAAATCTACTCTAGAAAGCGTTAAAAAAAGAATGGAGAGAGAAATATCATCCTCGATGGTCGCTTGGAGGATGAGCCAAACGGGACGATGCCTGAAAGACAGGGAACGGAGCGGGATGAAGGAGAACGAAGCGGGAAGAACGGGAACGGGGTAGCACGTCATCGTCGTCACGGGATCCACTTCCGAAAGGGGGATGAAAATTGGACTTTATCTCTTTAGAAGCATCCCGGGTGTGGGACAAGCTTCTCTTGAGCTTTGAAGAGGGAGAGAAGAGAAAGAAGGGATGAGAATTTCATTTGGAGGGGGTCTATTTTTATAGTTGCAAGGAGTGAAAGCAATTTGGTCTTTTTAATCTCAAAATATTAAATAAGGGGTCTTTAGTGACGGATAAAACCATCGCTAAAGTCCCATCATGGGAGACGTGCGCCGCTCGCCCATCTTCCGCGCCGCACACTTCCTTCAATTATCGGTCGTTCGATCGCGAGATCGAATGGCTGAGATGCGCCCTCGCCGTGCCTCCTCTACGCGCAACGCCCGTGTCTGATGGCGCGTCACGCGCGGGCGTGCTATAGCGTGTGGGTGCTATTGAGCGCTCACGGCCAACCGATCACTATCCAACGCTCCTCGTGCCCGCTTGCCCGCTCCTCACGACTCGAACGTGCATCCTCCCTTCGCGAAAGTGCATTCGACCAACGCACTACAAGCGCATTTGTGTCGCGCTTACAAATCGTGCACATGCTTCCACAACCGTTGGATGCGCATCCAATGGTGGAGGATCGTCAAAGAAGAGAGGGTGCGGTGGGTGTAGCGGTCGGTTCGGCGGTTGAGATGGCACCATGTGGCGTCATCTTAGCTGTCCATCTTCTAGATGATGTAGATGGTGCCACGATTGTCGGATTGAGTCGATTTTCACGCCGTTAGGCTGCGATCGTCGATCCGAATCCATCCGTGTGGTTGGATTTGTCATTTGAAGTGTGGATTCACACCATCTTGGCCCTTGAACTTCTCAAGTTCCCTGGTCTCTATCTGATGCTACAGATGTCTGATTAGGGCGATCTTGGAGTCGTTGAGCTCCAATCGTCGCCCTGATCAAATCTGTACGGTTGGATCTTTGATCCGAGACCCCGATAAAAATTTTCCCTGTCCCTGAATATAAAAGGAGACAATTAACCTCCATTTTATTCAAACTAATCTAAATGTAAGATGATGCATGCTATGCAATAGTTATAGTATGTAATGCAATCCTATGCTTAAGAACATGCATAAATAGACATCTTAAGTAGTGTAAACATGTTTACATTATACCCCCATGCCTATCTTTTGCTAGATCCTATCAAAAACTATATGCTATTTATAAAAGAATTAGGTTGGATTATTTAGGCATAAGTTATTTTCAATCATTAAGAAAATGTTTACTTAGGATCTGAACTTTCAAAGACACAGCAATGCTTAAGTATCTGCCAAAATGCAAACCGCCTCAAGCCCTCGCCTTATTCAAAGAAAATTTTCTTTTTCTCTTTTTCTTCTTTTCTAATTTTTTTTTTTTGAATTTTTGAGTTTTAGGGTTTAAGAGTGACTTTCTACGGCCATTCAACTCACCCAAGATTTGATGAGATCCCTAAGTTCTAAACATCTTATTGTGAATGTGATAGACTCGTTAATCGGCAGTAAAATGTACTTTGGATTTCTACGCCTCTAGGTGACCTTAAAAAGAGAATTCTGCCTAAAGGTGTATCTTTACAACCAGTAGCTTTCTCCCTACTTTTATTTTTACGGGGTCAACACAAGGGTGAATCCAATGTATATCTCCCCGATTTATTCTACTTCTCCGCTTCTTCCTAAGTGTTTTGGGAATTTTCAATGCATTTATTGAGCTGGGTTCTGGACAACCGGTCGATGAGCTGTTACCACTGACAACTTGCCAGCCATACTCATGCGGTGAAGTGTGGCTTATTTGTTTTCTTTTTTTCTCTTTTCTTTTTATTTTCTTTTTTACTTTCTTTTTCTTCTTTTTTTTTTAAGTAGGTAGCTTCCCTGGTCCAAGATTTACCTAAAGGCAGCAAAAAGAGAATGGTCCAGTGACTGGGCTCTGAACAACCTACCTATGGGTTGATACCCATGGTAACTTGCCAGCCATATCACCCTGGAAGGTTTATTAGCTACCCAATTTCCGTTAGAACCGCCGATTAACGAGTCAATGATAAGATAGTGTGTAGATGATTTAGGCTTAAAGTTCCCTCAAATTAGAGGGTGGATTGATAAGTCGTGTAGTTATTACTCAAACTTATTTACTCTAACTACGATAAAATTAAGATGGCGAGGACTAGAAAAATAAATCCACATTTTAGTGGATACACGGGCCGATTAAGTCCAAAGACCTGAAGGGTCGTTGTGTTCAAATCATAATGTAGTATTTCCTACGATTGAAAATTTTCTTAAACCTAAGTTCTCTTTCCTAATTCCACAATTTTTTTTAATATAAATAAAAGAAAATAAAACAAATCTACAGAGCTGACGAATAAATTCAGAGATGAATATCCACCCCCTATGCCTATCTAATGCAATGTCCTCATTGTATTAAAAAGACATAAAACAGAGTGGAATAGAGGAGAAAGCACCTGAATTGCATGAATGTCGGGTTTGCTTCGAGATAAACAAAAACTATATATGTGCTGAATTTAATGCCTTCAGCTAGGCACACTATACAAAGAGGAGAAATAAAGAATTCACAGGTACAGGTCAGAATCAGAAAAAAAAGAAGAAACCTCTGACCTGTCAGCAGATGTCCACAAATGTGGACCAGATTGTGGTGCAGACCCATACCCCATAATCGAGAATATCCAAGGTTCTGGATAAAAATTACCCAAAACCTAAAATCAATATGCAAGCAGGGTTGGGCCTACGATTTAGGATGCAACCCAAGACCAAAGAGTCGGGTTACAGAGAATTCGATATCGAAAGGATAATCAATGAATATATGCTTAGGTTGAACATCCTCAGAACAAATATCATAAGGGTTGTGGTTTGATGATTTCAAGTGAAATGGAACCCTTAGACTCGGTCTTCTATTTCCTCCAAAGTTTGCTTCCCAAATCAAAACTTCCCAGCTTCTGTTCTCCTCATTCAGAATGTCAAGTTTCGGGACCTCTTGCATATTAATCACCCCGTCTGAAATTTCCAAGTCTAAAAGATGTGGCTGAATCAGAATTGACTTGGGGTCTAGTTATCTCAGAAATAGAATCATCGATAAGCTCAATAGGGTGTAACTGACAATTAGGGCATTGAGTTGAATCCTCCAGAAAATGCGATTCTGGATCCGTAATGTGAGCCCCAATAAGATCAGTTTCCTCAGTTATTCGGCTATCAAATGATCTATCAGATTCCTCAGGCTCAATCGTCTCACAGAAATCGTGTTCTGTAAACTCGCGTGAGACTTCGCAACTTGAATCTTCACCATTAGAATCAAAGAAGTCAAAATCCGTATTAATGTATGTCTCAAAATCATCCATCACTTTTTGGTCCATGGAGACATACATTTCCTTATACCCCGGCTCAAGGATTTCAAGTGAAGAAATTAGATCATCCTTAATTGGTTGCTCTAATTTAATCTGGTCAGCCTCGTAACACGTGTCCCCCCCAATAGGTGCCTGAGCGAGTTCTGACATTGGCTCTCCTGAAGGGAGTTCATCCTGGGAATCATCCCACGATTGAACCAAAGTAACCACAAATCTCATCCTCAATTTCACTAACTTCCCAAATAGAAACTCACCCGGGTTCTTAACCTTAACATCCTGGAGCCAATCCAACAAATACTTGTTCAAATCATCAATCATTTCAATCAAGGGCTCCAATCTTTCAATGGAAGGTATTGGCTGAACTTCTAAAGATTGTATAATATTCCTTAAGTTAGCTAGAACCTTATCTTGAACCTGGTTACCCTGAACCAAATGAGTTGGTTCAGGGTTGAGCGGGTTTGGGATCAGTGTAGAGGAGTTAACGAATTAAGATTCGTTATACCCTTCTTGATAATAGGTCATTTCTGATTATTCAAAAGGTAGTGATGACCTAAAAGCAGTGTAATCAGAGGATGGGTAAGAATCAGTGTATCCTTCTTGATTGTAGATCGTATTAGGTTGTCTATGAAAGGGTGGCGATCTATAATCAATGTGGCTCTGAGAAGGATAGAAATTACAATCATAGTGTTCAGGGTTAGACCCTAAACACGGAGGTTCGAAACTGTATCCCCAATCTGAGTTATCCCAACTAATTGATGGTTGATTATAGTACGAGTCAGGATAATCGTCATGTTGAGGGTAATTCAAAATAGGAGGGAAAGAGGGAGAATGCGTATAATATGTGGAAGGATTCATGAGAGACGGGAGGAAGAAAGGTGCCCTGCAATACAAGCAATCAAACCTATCCTTAAGTGGGCTAGCCTAAAGACCTACAGACACCCAAAACCCATCTTGAGATAGAGAAATGATTTGATCTACTTCTGTTTGTTCAATCCAAACAGTTAGAAGGAGGGACTGGGGAGAAGGTTCTTCCTTCGGCTTGCACCTCCAGTTCCTAGTGTACCCCCCAGCCACAATCGTTTGATTCTGCTCCCCTAGCTAGACATCAGATTGAACAGTAGAAACAAACTAATCGAAAATAATATCGTTCTGGGCTCTGAAGAGCGAGTCGAATCCTTAAGGCCAACGTCTACTCTTTTTTATTTAGGGTTAGGTTTGAATGTGCTTTGGAATGTGATGTGCCCTTTATCTGGGTTGTGCCCTTAATGACTGATTAATGTGTGTGCGTGCACAACCAGTGATTTTCAAGCAAGATTACTTTTGATTTTCAAGCAAGATTACTTTTGATGCGGTGAATTTTACGGTTCAAATCTTGCTTAGTAGCTTCTAGGATTCAACTTTAGGTATTTTCACACAAGTTTTGTTGGCATACCAGGTTTTGAAAGCACAGGTGAAGATGTTTTCCTTTATAGCTTAAAAGAATGTGGAGTGCCTAGTAAATCCCTAAGAGTTGAACCTATGTGGCAGCTACTTGATGAGTTGATTTTAATTGAAGTGGTGCGACCCAATCAACTCAAACAATTGGCCTATTGCACCACTTAATTAGGCACACAAATGATTACCTAATCTTATTTCTACTCAATTATGTGTTTGGATGTGTGTACCGGCTCCAAAGATTGGTTTACCGGTTGAGTTTGAAAATCAAATGAGGTTGTGTACCTCTGTGAGATTTTTTTTTTCTTTTTAAATGTGAAGGTTGAGGCGGGTGTGGGTGTCAAACAAACAAACAAAACTAACCTTAGAGTTTGTAAGAACACCTAGGTTGATTGATGTTTGTATTATTACATGGTGGAATGAAAACTAATGGGTGGGAGATGGGGGATAACTTACAAAACCTTCAACGACACTTTGCTCCAATCTACCGCTTTTGCTCGTCTCAAAAGAGTACTTGCAATCACAATAAGAAAGGAGAAAAGTGAGGTAAATGATTTGTAAGTTTGAAAAATGCGAAAAAAATTAAAGAGCGTCGCCTCCCCGGCAACGGCGCTAAAATGTTGAAGCTACGAGTTACTTCGCTATTGTATTCGATTTTGAAAACCTGTCGTTGTAGTTTGAATAGCGAAGAACTCGTGTTCAACAAATAAAATTTATACCGGAATAGAAATCCCAGATCGAACTTAGGGAGGCGGACGTTTGATTAAAAATAAGCGTTTAATTTATTTGTCACGAAGTGGATTAATTGATTATAAACTATCTATCTATTTACAATAAGTAGAAGAGAAAGAGAGAGAGAATATTACAAACAAAAATAAAAAAGACATGTAGAATGAACATGGAATTCATTATCAAAGAGATTGTTTGTTACACTACTCATTACGACTAGAAAGCAGAAAATGATTATACTAGAAAGCAGTAAATCTACTCTAGAAAGCATTAAAAAAAAATGGAGAGAGAAATATCCTCCTTGACGGTCGCTTGGAGGACAAGCCGGACGTGACGACGCCTAGAAGACGGGGAACGGAGCAGGATGAAGGAGAACGAAGCGGGAAGAACGGGAACGGGGTAGTACGTCGTCGTCGTCGTGGGATCCATTTCCGAAAGGGGGACGAAAATTGGACTTTATCTCTTGAGAAGCATCCCAGGTGTGGGACAAGCTTCTCTTGAACTTTGGAGAGGGAGAGAAGAGAAAGCAGGGATGAGAATTTCATATGGAGGGGGTCTCCTTTTATAATTGCAAGGAGTGAGGGCAATTTGGTCTTTTTAATCTCAAAATATTAAATAAGGGGTTTTTAGTGACAGATAAAACCGTCGCTAAAGCCCCATCGTGGGCGACATGCGCCGCTCGCCCATCTTCCACGTCGCCCACGTCCTTCAATTATTGGTAATTCCATCGCGAGATCGAACGGCTGAGATGCGCCCTCGCTGCGCCTCCTCTGCGCGCAATGCCCGCATCTAATGGCGCGTCACGCGCGGGCTTGCGATAGCCCGTGGGCGCTATTGAGCGCTCGTGGCTGACCGATCATGATCCAACACTCCTCTCTCCTGCTCGCCCACTCCTCGTGACTTGAACGCGCATCCTCCTTTCGCGAAAGCGCGTTCGGCCAAATTCGCTACAAGCGCGTTTGTGTCGTGCTTGCAAATCGTGCGTGCGCATCCACAGCCGTTGGATGCGCTTCCAACGGTGGAGAATCATCGAAGAAGAGAGGGTGCAATGGGTGTAGCGGCTGGTTGGGCGGCTGAGATGGCACCACGTCGCGCCACCTTGGCCGTCCATCTTCTGGATGATGTAGATGGTGCCACGGTTGTCGGATTGAGTCAATTTTCACGCCGTTAGGATGCAATCGTTGATCCAAATCCATTCGTGCGGTTGGATTTGTCATTTGAAGTGCAGATTCACATCATCTTGGCCCTTGATCTTCTAGGGTTCCCCGATCTCTATCTGATGCTACAGATGTCTGATTAAGGCGATTTTGGAGTCGTTGAACTCCAATCGTCGCCCTGATCAAATTTGTATGGTTGGATCTTTGATCTAAGGTCCCGATAAAAATTTACCCTATCCCTGAACATAAAAGGAGACAATTAATCTCCATTTTATTCAAACTAATCTAAATGCAAGATGATGCATGCTATGCAATATTTGTAGTATGTAATGCAATCCTATGCTTACGAACATACATAAATAGAAATCTTAAGTAGTGTAAACATGTTTACATCAACTATCGATTCCCAATGAAGGGAATACTAGATTTCATTTTGCAAACTGACTGATGCAGTTGTGATCCTTTACGTAGTATTATCTATTTTGCTAGACTTTGATTGTATAACTAAAATACTTATTATCTATTTAGCTAGAGATTGATGGTATAATTGAATCATTTATTATCTATTTAGCTAGACTTTGGTTGCATGCCTTACAAGAAATTATGTCATCGATTGTGTTTGTAATTAAGATGATAATTCCTTTATCAGTAGTCAAAATGATCATCTTATGATGAGGTTAGAAAGGAGAGTTCATCATTACAGGTATGATCATCCACTTCATACAATTTACCTTTTGCACAAATGAAAGCAACCATTGACTTGGGTTTTTCTTTAATGTAGGTCAATATGTTTACACCACAATCTTCTCAATCCACTTGGAAGCAATCTTCTTAATCCGATGGGGTTCAAGTATATAGGTTCTGCAACTGTGGCTTGAAAGCACAAGTACGGACATCATGGACGCGAGACAAGCACGGGCGTCGATTCCTTGGATGTTGCAGGTTTCCTAAAGGTGGATGCAACTACTTTGAATGCTTCGATCTCCCAGCATGCCGTTATACGAAGAACATTATACTAAACTTTATGGACGAGAATGCGGACTTGAGGAGAAGGTTGAAAAACATCGATGATAGAAGGAATAAGATTGTATTATACTTTATAATTGTATTCGTTATTTTCTTAATATTTATGTTAACGATGTATTGATCGATCGTACACTACTATGTACTTATTCTTCAGGCATCTAGGTGTTACTATGAATAAAGGTTGTTTCTTGTATGTCCATTTAATATCATTTCTATGTATTGCATCCAGTGTTGCTAAAAATGAAGGTGGCAATTAATGTTATTAGATCATGGTATGATTCTATTCTCAAGATTATATTTCTTAATGATCCTATTTCAAACTTGACATCCTCACCCTAGGAGACCAGCGCTATTGCATAGACCCAAACTGATATTAGAAGAGATCATTTCCATCAGTTTGAAACCTAATGTCCATGGATCCAATCCAATAGCAATCATCATTTTCACAGAGATGATCTATTTTGATTTTCAACACCTCTTTTATACTACGTAATTAGAACAAAGTAGTTGATCAGATTGAAATAAATAAATAACTGAACTAATTTAATTTAATTTTCAATTAATAATCATTAATATAAATTGATACCCAAATATATTTAATAACACATTATTTATATTATCCTAAAAATATTTACATATTTACAATTATAACAATACTTATATAAATAATTACCAATATATAGTACAAAAAAATAATTATAACTACCATAACCACCTTCACATTTAAATATATTATCCTAACAAACTTAACTATCATTTAAATTCTTAACACCACTATCAAGGAAACACCATAAGGGTTAACACTCCAACTTAACACCAATTCAGGTAAACACAAACTGGTGTTAACACCACTCTGCAAGTAAACACAATTGAGGGTTAACACTAGTTTCACATTTCTTAACAACACTTTCTTAACCCCCTAAGTAAACTGGCCCTAAGAGAAATGTTCGAGGCCCTCTTTTTCTACAAGGGCTAATTAATTTGGGTTAGTTAAGTTGTAATAAAGGTTGACTTTTATTTCTATCTTCTTTCAAATAGATGTTAGCGTGTATTTGTATTTATTGAATAGGAGATAGAAATGAAGGTTAACCTATGATGTGTTAGGAAGGATTTTACTTGGATGTAGAAGTTAGGTTGGGAGATAAGTCGGTAAAAGATTTTTTTACCTTAGGATAATAGGTAAGTTAGTTGAGGTTATTTTTTTAATTTATATTAATTTACATTGAGAGAGGGGCAACTTTGGAAAAGGTCGCCAAAAAGGCACAAGTCACGAGAGTTATGAACGAGTGTTAGAACATAGGTTATCTCAACCCCTCTTTTAATATGGGTTGGGATAACCTGGAATAAGAAACCCTAGAAAGATTGAATTATCTTCCAAGTTAAATATGAGATAACCTTTAAAAAAATTGAGTTATCCCCCTCCATAAACTACCCCTAAGAAACATGACAAATCCCTCTCCTTTTCGGAAATCATTTTCTCTTAGGCCTAGTTTACTTGAGGGGTTAACCCCCATTTACTTGAGTACTTAACCCCTCATTTGGTAACTTGGGTTTAGCAACATTAACACAAATTTGTCTAACACCAGTTTCAACTGGTGTTAGTCAAATCCGTGTTAAAATCATATACCACTTATGTCTCTAACAACCCTTTTGTTTCATATTCTATACACCAATTTAAGTAAATGTCACAAGAGTTAACACTACAACTTAACATCAATTCAAGTAAATACAAACTGATATTTTTTTTAAAAAAAGAAATACAAACTGATGTTAACACCATAAGTAAACATAATTACAGATTAACACTAATTTCGTATTTCTTAATACCATTTACCTAATCTCTCAAGTAAACTAGCCCTAAGAGACATTCACAATTCTTCCTTTACGTGTAGTCTGCGAAATCTTCCTCTCGTTCTCAAAGGCAATATCACCGATTCTCCATTTAGTTCCGTATTATTGCACTGGGAAAGATAAAAACACCTAACCCTCAAAAGGGGAAGAAAAAATGCTCTCCAAGATACAAAACAACAAGACAAGAAACAAAGGAAAAAGAAAAAGAAGCACCTTGAGATCGGGAATCGAATGATCTTCCAAAGGAGATCAAAAGGTGCATTATTCTTAAGCTTAGGCATTGGACTGTACCGTACGTGATGGACTCGTGCATACCCGATTCAATGGAGTTCAATTTGGATTACAATTTATGACTTCATCCCAATTAGAAGTTAGTTAAGCCTACGTACCTACAATTGAGCTTAGACTTGGGAATCAAATTCTTCAATTAATTAAGCTTGATTCATTATCCCAATCCAGCTCAGAAGTGTTAAAATATTTTAATATTTTATTGATTGTATTATAGAGTTGCATAACCATACAAGATGTTTATTCTTGTTACATGAGAATTTTAATTTGTTGGTGTCAGTTTGAGTAAATGGGATTAAATAACCAATGAACTTAATGGATAAACTGAGATTTATGAGTAGGCTGTCAGCGATCAACAAGCTTTTTGAGATAAGTCTGGCCTTAAGAATTGAAGCTTGACCCAATGATAACTATGTCAAGCTTAGTCTAATAATAAATGAGTCAGGTTAGGTTAGACTTTAACATTGGTGGGCCAAATAAGTTTCTATTCATAGTTAAATGGGCAAACCCAATGCCTAAGCCTAATCGTTCTAACAAGAAAATTTTAATTTGTTGATATCAATTTGAGTAAATGGGATTAAATAACTAATGAACTTAATGGATAGATTGAGATTTAGACTAGACCAATAGGCTTTTTAAGATAGGTTTGGCCTTCGGAATTGAAGCTTGACCCAACGATAACTATGTCAAGTCTAGTCTAATAATAAATGAGTCGAGTTAGGTTGGACTTTAACATTGGTGGGTCAAATAAGTTTCTATTCATAGTTAAATGGGCTAACCCGATGCCTAAGCCTAATTGTTCTAACAAGTTAAGCAAGGTTTTATTTCTTATTGTTAGTGAATTAATTCTCATTCCCCATGCATGTTACATCATTTTTTAATTTAACTGTTAAGTATTATTATCAAATATGTATTTTAGATGGTCATATTGGATTCAATAACTTTAGACTCAACTTATTAGAGTTAATTTTTCTCAACTTCTATATCATAGAAGGAGCATTTTTCCCATCAAGCATGCAACGAGGGCATTTACTCATCCATCACATGTAAGACTCAACGGCGTCATTTTTAAGCATTACGACAACTCCACTAGAAGGGTTCATATAGATCCCACAACTAGAGACCCACTTACAACCTGACTGAGAATACCTGATGGATCAAGGTTAGGGAATGGAGGAAGGGAAGGTGTTCTTGGAGGGTTTTTGCTTGTGATAGGGCTTGACCAAACATCTCACCAACAAGAGTTAACAACAACCATGCAACACCTTTATGAAAGACCCCTCTAGGGGAATATTGGTTTTATTATTCATATGTCAATGGTTGATAAGGTTCTATGTAGTGAATCAAGTTAAAGCACATGCACCACTATTGGTGTGTCACCCCTATCCATTGAATAGATTTGGGCTTTGCCATTGTTCTCTAGCCCACAGGCACTTCCATCATCCTTGCCTCTTCCATCTCACCATCCCTAGATGGTCCCTAAAGGGAACTTCGATGGTGGCATGCCCCTCGGCCAGTGCAAAAGGATCAATCTCTTTCATCAAATTCACCAAAGGACTCAATGGAGAGGCTTCTTAGACCCGCTAGCATCAGCTCTAGCAGCGACACGCTTCTCTGCTTAGACCTTTGGAAAAGCCTCTCTTAATAGCCTTGGCAAAGAATGGTGGTAGCAAGGAGGTGCTTCCCTCCTTTTCTCTCTGGTCACCCTATGTGGTCAAATGACCCCACCTCTTCATCCCCACCTGAAGGAGGAACTAGCTTCCTTTAGGAAGTGTTGATGCAAGTGCACCATGGTCTTTGATTTTGATGATAATAAAAATATTTGATATTTAACAATTGCATTTGAGTTAGATTTTAGGTTAATGCAATTAGTTAAAGATTTTGGATGAAGCTCAGGCTCAAGATCCATGGAGGATTGAGGAGATTGATGAGGACAAAAGCATCAAAGAGCATTGGAGGAAGAGTCATTGAAGGAAGGAGCTTTGGACTCAAAGCTTGAAGATGATGAGAGTTGAAGAATAGGATAGTTTCTTTTGATGAAATTCAATGTATTTATTTGTTGTTCTTTTGTTTTCTTAGAATATTGTTAAAGATCCCTAAAATAAGGCTAAACACCTGAGTTGGCCGTTAGGACATCTTGAAAACCAAAGCCAACCTTTGAAAGCATTAAAACAACATAAGGTAGCTCATAGGTGCCAACCAATAATAGAATGCACCAACCGGCTCCTTAGTAGTCAGTTGATTAGCAACCTCACTTGTTGAATGACTCCTATGTAGGGTGCCAACTAGCCGGTGACTTGTAGGCTAGATGTTTGATGTAGATACAATTATTCATAATAAATGCCTATTTATGTGGGTTCCTAAGCTCATAATTGCATTTAACATTTTGAATATTGCATAACATGTATTATCATGCATTTAGAATAGATTGTATAATTTGTATATTAATTTTCTTATTTTAATGGATAGGGAATAGGGAGATACATTATGGGGCCTCTGATTGAAGATCCAACCATACGGATCTGATAAGGGCGACGATCAAAGTCCAACTCCTTTGAAATCGCCCTGATCGGATCTCCATAGCATCATATGCAGTCTAAGAAAGATCAAAGGCCAAGGGGCAGGGTGATGTGCATCTGGACCTCAAACAACAAATCCGATTGCATGGATGAGTTTAGGTCGACGATTGCAACCTAACGGCATGAAAATCGCCTCGATCCAACAACAATAGCAACCCTAATAAGCAAAAAGAAGATGGATTGCCAGGATGACACCATGTGGTGACAACCCAGCCTCCCAAAGCCATCTAGGCTCCCTCTGCTTAGCTTGAAGGTATCTTCATCTTGTGGCCACCGTCGTCGGATCTCGAGATCAACTGATGTCGTTGATGCACCACTACGCCTTACATTTTTTAAAGCATGGTTAAAGCGTGATCTCAACTGTTGGATTGAGATCCAACGACAGAGATCTCGCTTCCAATACCTATTGGTCGCACTTTCGTCGAGTTTAGAATACGCATTGTAGTATAGTCAACAAAAGCGAATCAGCACTTAAATTTGTAAGCTTGAAAATAAGAATGAGTCCAAGGTCATTCGCTGGAAGTAATTCTAGCAAATCAATTCACTAATCACAATAATCAGAAGCAGTATTTGCAAGTGAATCAGATAACCAAAAAGATATGTAATATATGTCAGAAAATGTATCTCAGAATGTAGATATCAAAGTGCAAAAAGAATGGGCTAACAATGGTGGTTTGAACCACCAAATTTAACCTTACAATTAAGCTATACTCAAATATCTCAAATAAATCAACAGTAACCACAATAGAGTATCTCAACCAATATCTTAACCAAGGTAAAGCACCAAGTCAATCAGACGTCGCAACTAAGGCTCAGACGCCTTATCTCAAGCCTCAGAAGAACCTCAAGGCTCAGCACAGCATAGAAGCACGTAGCAGAGACAAGGCTCAGCAATTTAAGTGTGGAACAAGGAGAGGGGGAGGCACAAATCTCGAGGCTACATCGGAAAAGCCCCCTTGCCCTCCTCCTTAGATCTTTCCCTTTCTCAGAAGCTCAAGCCCGGGAGAACAGTAACCATGCAAACGGATCCAACCTAGACCTGTGTGGTGTGAACCGTGAGCGAGGGCATGCGCAAGCATGTGCGTAGGGGTGTGTATGGGGACCTCACCCCCAATGCGTGTTGAGGCAAATGGCTAATGTGATGAATTTCTCTTATTTGCCTTTGTGAGGCTTCCCACACACGAGGTGGGACTATAATCCTTGATCTCCTTCGCATGTAGCTCCACTTGCTGTAATAGATGAAGGTCTCATCGAATTGAAGTCATAGCTGCTGCTGGTTGCTGCAATTGAGAGCCTAGAGCTCTTCGTGACTTGGAACCGCAATGCCTGGAGGTTGTGAAGAGGTTGAAGCTAGTCAGAGCACGACGGACAGAGGTAGCAGAGTGGTAGAGATGAGCGAAGATCGGTGAGGCCTGAAATAAAGGAACATGGGCTAAACACCCCAATCAGATAGTTCGGCAAGATCACCGAGTTGCGAGGAAGACGTAAGTGGTGTCGGCATGGTGTTTGGTGGCGTGTGGTGCCCAGTCGACGTCAAAGACGACGATTGTGAGTAGGTGAGTTTGGTGGAGGTGTAGAGTGCACAAAACCCAAAATAGCTTTAGGGCTTTTGTAAGTGGAGGTGAGGCGGATCTTTGGGAAGTGATGGCGGTGCATTTGGTGCGGTGTGGTGGCTATGCAAGCTCACCGAAGCTTCGTTGGTCATGGGGAAGACGGTGGTGGAACGGTGTGATGAGTGGTCGAACCTAAGGTCTAAGTAAGTGGAATTGAAGTAGAGAGGGAGAGGAAGAGAAGGAGGTGCTTAGCTGGACGAGAGGGCAAGGGAATCACTTCAGCATTGATGGGCCAGAGTCAAAGGAGATGGAGTTGACAGCGAGGGGGAACGGTGACAATGGGGAGGGAGAAGGCCCCTACTGTGGCTGGTGAGGAGCTGAGGATCGAGAGGGAGTTGGAAAGCCTCCCAATTTGATCGTTGGGAGGTCGGATGAAGGAGATGGAGGAAGTCATCAAAACGCAAGTCACAGTTGGGCAGAGAATAAGAGGAGAGAGGATTTCCAACTTAGACTTGATTGAGGAGGACGGTGAGGTCTCGAGGACTCTTTATAGCTCTTAGGACCGAGCTCTAAAGTAAGGAGAGTGCCAAATTTGGCTGTTGTTTCAAGGGAAACAATCCTCAAATTTTCTCACACTCACCTAATCTCCATGGGTCGATTCAAAGCTCTTGATGCGGTTCAATTGATTGGGAATCTTCTCAAGATTCATCCCTCCAAATTTTAAGGGATTTGACTTGAGGAATGAGCGAGAAATCGTCACTCAAATCATGGTGGAGGTGTTCTATTCACACAAATGGTCGCAGGGTCCCATTTTTAGAAAATGGCGAGAAATTTAAGGACCAAATAGCAATAAAGTTGAAACCTAGGGGGCTAAATGTAAGAAATAGAGTTTTTAAGGGCTAAAATGCAAACTAAGTCAAGCTGGACTCTGATTAGACCCAAATTTTGGTGTTAACCTAATTTTGATGCAAGGAATCTAATGGTGAACTTGGATTTGAGTTTTGATCACATTTTACTGGGCAATTTGTGCAGAAGCCCAAATCAAAGTAATTTTTCGTTTGTAACTTTGTTCTAAGTCAAAATAGGTTCAGATGGTCAAATCAAGGGTACCAAACCTCTTAGAATATTTTCATATGAAGTTTAGGAGATTTAGATCAATTTTATCCTGACCAGAACCTATTCAATTTAAGTGGGTTGATAATTAAGGTTTTTGGTGTTGTTTTCTCCCTCGAAATACGTGAAATCCCATTTCTATTAATGATGACCCACATTTTAGACTTTTGTGCTCATTTGACCTTCAATCAATCCCTGAATGATCCCATGGTTAGTCTATTTTTTTGATATGCTATTAAAATTACAGAATTAACCTTGATTCCCTGTTTTCTTCTCAAATAAGAATGATGCGAAGTTGTGACCCTCAGGTGATTAGGTAGGAACTTTTATCATTCAAACCGGACTAAATGTGGCTAGTTAGGGCCCATGATGGTGTTACCATCAGTACCTCAGCGCAGTGGCATGGGATAGCCACTCTCAACGAAACGATTGCGAGTTCGAAACATGCCGCGACCCTCCCTCAAGCATGCCTGAAATCAAAATTCGATCGCTCGATAGTGATCGAGCGACCGTCATTGAGTCATGTTTGTGCCTCTCTAATTCAAAGCATGACCTTCGCATGCGATCAGCCACACGATGCACAATGTGCGGCACTGATGAAGCCATGTGGAGCTAGCAGATTCGAATCGCGCGATACGTGTGGATGTACGCGCATTGGGAGCAATTTGAGAAGAGTAGATACACTCATTCTGAGCCCTATGATCATGATCTGACGATGGAAAGTTGCTTCTCACCCGCAATGCATGCGTGAGTATCTTGAGCGTGCAATCAGCACGTGTGCTTTACTCTTTGATGGGGAATTTGACGATTTGGAGTCATCCATGCTTGTGCTAGTTGAAGCTTAGTGTGCGTGAGTTGTGATGTGCACATTCAAGCGTCATGGGTGCGATTTGGGCCTTCATGGGTGGGATTTCACCAAATTAAACCCATTTCTTCACTTATAAAAGGCCATGCACCTCTCCTCCATTTTCCTCATCTCTTCCTAGTCTCTCCTCACCCCCTCCAAAGCTTTACGATCTTGTCCCAAGACTGGGATGCTCCACTAGAGTCAAAAAATAATTTTTATTCCTTCTCTCTCATCCCCATTCATGGAGCACCCATGGTCATCCTCTCATCCCATTCGGGAAGTAGATCTCGCTGCGATGACGTCCCGCTTCACCCTCAATTCATCCAGCTCCGTCCTCCTTCCTTGAGCTCCTCATCACCTTCTTTTGAGCATCACATCAATGCTGCTCATCCTCCAAGCAACCGTCGAGGGAGATCCTTCTCTTTTACTACTTTCGTAGTGTAGATTTAATTTTTCACACTTAGTTTTTGTAACAAACATTTGATTTGCTTATAAAAATAATTGTTGTTTGTCTCTCTCTCTCCATCTCCCTCTCTCTCTCGTTCTCTCTTTTCTTTTGCAAGTAGAGTAGAATAGATTCAATATTTCTACGATTTGATTTTCTGCTATATAAAATACCAAACAAAATAGCTAAAAATACGAAAAACAAATAAACGTAAATGCGGATTTCTCTAGAAAATCAAACATTCACCTCCTTGGCAACAGTGCCAAAATGATCAGTGAGATTTTGCGTGAGAAAAATCATGGTTTTGGACATAAAAGTTAAGGCAAAAACGTGGGAAAAATCAAAGACCATTGCCTCCCCAGCAACGACACCAAGAAGTGCTGTGCAGGAAATGAAATTCGTAAAAAAGACCCATTGTAGTACAGTCGAATATGCGAAAACACTTTTACAATTTGTAATTTCTCGAAATGAGTCTGAGGTCATCTCTAGGAGCAATCTAATGCGCAAAAGCCACTATCAAGATTTCACAAAAATTTAGTTCAAGAACTAGATACGATTAATTTGATTTTCTATGCATGCAATCTAGTTCAAAAGGATTAATTTCACAATTCAATAACGTATTCGATGAAACTATATGTTAATTAGTGCATAATTGAAAATGATTAAGAAATGATGTAATCAGGCACTAAAATGTATCAAGTTAATAATGATAGTCCAGCAAATATACCAAATATCCAAGAATTCAAACTACTTATCAACAAATCAAGATGAAATTACAACTCAGTCCTTAAGAAAATGATTTCCTCACGCTCAAATCCCTGAAGTCCTATGATTTGATCCCTAAGAACTCCTTTTCTTCAAAACGATCCCTGCTAGCTTCTCATTCTTTTGATTAGGCCCCTACTAGCAAAGGAGCTTGTGCTCTTGTTCTTACGTGAAGGAGGATGAAGGAGGGTAAGCTTGGAGCTCTCTGATGCATATGCGTCTTTGCTGATGGTCTTCGTGTGTTCCTCGCAATGGCATAAATCTTCAAGCTAAGCTTGGATGCTTGAGGAGGTCGGAGATGACATGCTAGCATTGGAATAAGTCGTGGAGATGGTGGGGACCGATCAGCTGATGGAGGTCACGAAGCTTTCAACCGAAGGGACTAAAGGCTTTACCGAGGGTTGGGGAAGGTGATGGCGGTGCTGATTTGGCGAACGGTGGTAGTGTTGGTCAGATGGAGCCGAGGTAGGTGGCGACGAGTGGATTTGTTCGGTGGGTGGTTAAGGAAGGGAAACCCCTTAATAGGTTGAGGGGTTTTGCTTGTATAAGTGTCGCAAAGGTTCTGGGATGGTCGGTGATGAGTGAGGAGGTGTGGAGGCCTGGATTGGCGATCGCCGGAGCTAGGTCAGACGTGGAGAAGATAATGGTGGGGGTAGGAGAATTGGGGATCAAATCCTAGTTCTAAGGTGCCTACACTAGGCTATAGATCAAGAGGAGGAGGAAGAGATACCTAGGAAAGGGTGAGAGGGACCGGAGTGTACCCAGCATGGCTTGTCGGTTGCAGAGAAGACAAGGACTTCTACGAGGGGGTATGGAGTGAAGAGGAGGTTGGAGAGTCGACTTCTATGATGGGAAGCTTGGCGACGAGATGAGGATGGGAGAGTCGCGACCTTATTTGGCAACGAGATGTGGCGACGAAGGAGGACGGAGAGCTCCACCGTTGGCGCTAATGGTGATGTCAGAGAAGAAGAAGAGAGGGTTATTGACACACCAAAACTTGACGAGGAGGTTTGCATGATGGTCACGGAGCTTTATAGGTGCATGGCGGTGACGATTAGAGCGAGATCACGACCCAATCAAGGTCGGAAATCACGTGGTTCGGTGACGATTTCGGCCACTTCTCACAGCCTCCAAAGATGGAAGTAGGAGCTGGAAAAGCTCTAAATCAGAGAGTTATGAACGGGGAATCAATCCACCAAATTTGGTGGAGATCCATCGGGTGAATCGATGGGAAATCACCCCCAAATCTCACACCAACGCGTGGCTAGGGCTGCGCAATAGCTGACTGAAGGTGGAAGATGGCTGACGTTAGCATGACGTCAGCCAAGGACCCTAATGAGAGGTTTTTGGACCAAAATGAAAGGATTTCAAAATTTAAGGACCAATTTACAAAGTGGGTTAAGATGAAGTCCAAAAAGTCTTAAATTTTTATGATAACCTAATTTAGACCCAATGAATCTAATGGTGACTTCAATTTTAGGTTTTAATAAAGTTTAAATGGTCAATTTACAACTTAATCCAAAATGTATCACTTACCTGCCTTGGTCTTTGTTTTAGGGCAATTGGGGCTCATTTTGTAAAATTGAATGTTCTAAACCTTATAAAATATTTTTTAATGGTTTTTAGAAGGTTTAGATTACATTTATTTCTATCAAAACCTTTCAAATTAAAGTGAAGCTAAAATTAAGATTTTTTTAAATATGAATTAACTTTATTTTCTTAGAGAAACCCTAAGTCAGTTCAAATAAGCTCACTTATTAGAATTTTTAGCTCAATTGTCCTTCAATTAAGCGTAGGTTTACCCCTAGGTAATTCTGCACCTATATTTAACTCTGAAAATAGCTGAATTAACCCAATTTACATTATTTCCTCTTCATTTAGCCCAGATTGAATTATACCATTTTAATTATTAATTAAGTGAATTTAGCCTTAGAATTTAGCTAATTTTAGTTGGAAAAGAAGGATGATGGTGTTACCAACAATGTTGCCTATAATTCCCTATTGAATTGTCTTAGTTTCCTAATATCCTTTAGTAGGGAGTTGACCCTTAGCCATCCTTCCTTATTATAGCAAGTCATCTGATACTATTACATGCGTCGACTTGTTGCCAAGAAATCCAAGTCCAAGAATAAGAGTGTAGAAACCTATTGTAGCCAAACAATCAGATGATGACTTAATTTTATAACATTAGTTGATCATCAATCATTTGTCTAGTGAAGATCACAAGAAATCCTAAGTCTAGGAAATCAAAGCCTAGAAGCCTATTGTAGCCAGCCAATCGGGTGCCAACTTGCTTTTATAATATTAGTCGATCACCAGTCGTCTATCTAGTGATGACCACCTATGGCTATGCTCACCCATTGTAGGGAGTCAACTCAAACTTTGGGTTGGTCGGGTGACCCTATACAAGCCAGTCGACCATGTGTTGACTTACTTGTGCTGACTGTTGGAACTGTTGGCTTTTGTAGAAATTTGTTCAACAACCATAAGCATTGATTGCTCCAATGGGTATAACTTGTCTCAAAGCCTATATAGTGTATTCGAAACATCTTTATAAATGGTCTTGAATGCTCCTGAGCTTAGACACAATAAGAGAAGAGATACACTTGTGAGGCACTACTTCCTACTACATAGACATGGAGTGAGATTGAGATTGTTGTGAAGTTGCTCTCCAACCAACCCACTTCATCTCTAAGAGCACCATTACATTGTGCTTTCACACCAACTACTTCCACATCAGGGAAGTTCTCTTACAACAATACGAGCAAAGTTTAGTCTTTATTTTGGGCTTTATAGGTCATTTGTTTATTGTATTTTGTTTAGGTATTCACATTGTGAATTACCATCTCCATTGGTAAACAAAATACTCTTCGCAGAGAAGAGTGTCTTTGAGGTACACTACCCTCGATATAAAGTAGTGTGGTTGTACTGAGATTATGTCACTCTCGTTTAAGTGGTATATTAGTGGATTTGATTGACTCAATCGATCAAAAAATTCTAAGTCAGGAGACTTAGGTGATGGTTTTTTACCTGAGTTGGGTTTTCACTTAAATATTCTTTTCTCATTGTGGTGAATGGTTTGCTTGTGTGATTGATCACTTTTATTTGATTAAATTCTTTATCATACACTATTCGCCCCCCCACAAGTGCAAACCTATAGGAAGGTCATGAAGGCTACACAAAAAAAAAGTTAGATTAACCCTAAAGGGTTAATAGAAAAAGTACTATTTACATGCCTTAGGATATAGTTACCTATTACCCAAGATAACAACTTCCAAACGGTTAGTTAATGAAGCTCCAACTAAAAGATGACAACAAAGTTTCTCATCGCCTCAACATCCACCTGAGTTTGATCGTCCACCTCGGATGGGAGGTCTTTCTCAAGTGCACCCTGCCAGGTGTTAGGAACTTAAGTAGGGCAACGTGTTCCTTTCACAGCTGAGCAAAGCTCCATAATTATAGGACTACCACTACATGCTCATGACATTGATCGTAAGGCTGACGGGAATTAGAAGCACCCATTCAAATTAAAGTACTTCCCTATTGGAAACCTAACTATGCTCTAAGCAATGAAAGCTCTCCATGAATTGCAACGCGTCGAAGATGACGACAACGTCGATAACTAGATGAAGCTTCTCATCTGCCTCCTATGTGGCAATTTTGTACTACCGCATGGATCACATTCCATATACTG
The DNA here is from genome assembly GCA_037157565.1 of Thalassia testudinum. Lineage (NCBI taxonomy): Eukaryota > Viridiplantae > Streptophyta > Magnoliopsida > Alismatales > Hydrocharitaceae > Thalassia > Thalassia testudinum. The sequence goes on from JAZHRO010000002.1 coordinate 48,696,262, forward strand.
GAAGCTCTTCCATTACATTGACGAACTTGACGCCCTCCATTAGTAGCATGGGCAAAAGTAGTTCACTAGGTCCTGGTAGATGGACTTTCACAAATGGCACAAAAGATGTATCTCTCAAGAGATGAAGGTGGATTTGGATACCTCAAAGGATGTGTAGCTCTACTCACTGTAAGAAACATCATCAACTAGTATTAAATTGAACTATTTTTTACATTAAATATTATTGAAAACAAAATTTCCAAATTTAGGCACTAGAGATACTTTCCCTTGATGAACCAATCCAATCAACCACCTACCCAATTATAACAAGAGGGAGATACAAGAAAACTATCTCATGGCAACTTGAGGAGAAGGGATTGGATCTTAATGACTTGCCTCTGAGATAGTTAAGGAATGCATTCAGAATTTTTCCAGGAGAATCCAGCAACATCCCACAACAGCATGGTCGGCTTGTAAACCAATGTACAACTTCAAGAGAAAATACTCCACCTTCTATGAACAATCTGCCAATAGTGACAGTTGAAACAAGACTACTCTGTGATGAGATTGTAAGATCGTCCAACCTTAAAAAATTGAAAGCTGATGACAATGTAAGAATATCACAAGGCTTGGCACATCTCATGCAAAGGGTTGAGAAATGATGTGTAATTTCTCAGCACAGTTAATTAAAATTAAAAGTCTTAATTAATCGTGTAAGAAATGACTTAGGTTAACTTGAATTGTTAGCATTTAGGTAGTATAGGGTCAAGTTAACCTAACATTTAGGTTTAAGTTCTTTTTAATCGGTTGAGTCCAAGTCGTTCACTGGAAGATATATTCGTAATTTTAATTCGTCAATCTTATTAATTAAATTAACAACTAACTAATTACTTTAATAATTACAACATATAATTACAACATATGTTAAGCACATGAATATTTGCACAAAAAATAGACAATTAAAACATGCAATTATTCCATTCATAAAAGAAAAGTGTACATGAATGATTTGCAATAAAATCTAAGAATGTTATTACAATTTTCTACAAAATTGCCAGGCATAAAAATGTTTACATGAAGAGAAAAATGCCTTTGAGCAATTAGAAACAAAATACTAAAACATTCCTCTCAGCCTTTAAGTTGTTTTCGACACCATCAGACAACTATTCACAAGGTTAGATGACTTAAAAAAAAATAACAATGATTCTTTCTTTTCCAATTAACACTTCTCTTTATTCTCTTTTTGCTCTCTCTTTCTTCAATTCCATTCCTTTTCTCTCTTCACTAAGTTCATCACTGCCTTCTCTTCCTTTGTTCACTTAACCTCTTTAACACTTCAGTTTCATATTCCCTTAGGTTCACCTGTGTCTTTATTCCTTCTCCTTTGTTCTTCACTTAGCCATAACACTTCAGCTCTTTTATCTTTTACTGTGCATAAACCCACACTTAACCATTTAACAAAAATTTGTTAGTGGGCGGCCCAACCTTTTCGGGGATACACAGCACCCCTAGGGTGGGACCAAACCCTAATAAGCCCGAGCCTAGTTTGTTTAAGGTGTATTTTATCATTTTAGCCCAACAATGCACAATCTCAAGCTCATTAGGCCCACATCACTCTCACGCATCCACTCGGGCACACACACAGGCACATGCCTGCGCACACACAAGCATGTGCATGCACACACCCAATCAGATCAGAGGAATAGGTATGGTTTTGTGCGCCCAGTGCTGTTGACTGAAGTGATGGGTTCACAAAAACCAATTATACCAAGGCGCGTGTCCACTCGTTCCCGATGTGGGACTTTGTTCACCCGCTCTCCTTCGCGCAAAGCTATGATAGGCCGGATCTTCAAATGAAGACTCTAAATGACTCACTAATCCAAATTTAGCGTATAAGATCTCGATCAAAAGCCTAATTAAGCCTGTAGATGATGTAATCCCAGGTCTATCGACCTGCAGTGCAGTAATACCCTTCAATTGAGGGTCAGAGGTGATTCAGCGGATTATTCCGCATAGGTTAGAGAAGGAAAAGAGGATATACAGAGCTTTAGGGAAGCTCCAGAAGAAGCTCATGGCTTCAAATTGCAGGTCAAGATTCAGTATCTAAGATAAAATCATATAAACAGAAAGATCTAAGCCTTAGGAACTAATCTGAATCAATTCAGAAGATTTCAAATAACACATTTGAGTGGAATTCAAGTCCACATGTCGACAAAAACTCTAAAAATAGTGTGGGGTTCTAGAACTAGCCCAAAATACATAGATCATTCAAACTCACTGTTTCTTCAATAATTCCTGTTCAAAGTAATTCTAAACACTTCTAAATCACTCCAGATATTCATTTGTACTTAAAATCAAAGATTTAAAGAATTTATCCTCAGATTCAGTTCAGGTTTGACTTATAAAGCTCGAAAGTTGACTTTTAGACTTAGAGCTCCTCCGAACAAATTAATTACCTAAATGGGTTCACTTCAACCTCTGGAAGTTGTTGCACATCTTAAAACAATATTTTGATAAGTCTAAAGGTTTTCTCAAGCTCATCGCCTGAGGTGTGAAAGTGGTGAGTTCGGCAAAAGGAACGAGAGGGTTCCAGACCTAACTGAAAGCTTGCTTAGGTTCCTAGTGATCTCCTCAAGCTTCAGCGATGATTCCCAGATCCTTAACCCTAACAAAATCATCTCTACAACTCCACTGGAGTTGGGGAAGATGAAGTTCAACAGAGTGTAATTCTCCTTAAAACTCAAATTTAATCACTGATTCTTGTTCCTATGATCATAAAGGAGTGATCTAGAGTTGCTAGTAGAATATTAAAGGCTGAGGGTAAAATTTGGTTCGTTGGAGCTCGCTGAAGCTCTGGTGAATGCCAAGTGATGTCGCTAGATGTGGATTCTTGATGAAATATATTAAAAATGGTCTTAAAAGTTTCCTGAGGTCACAAGGAACCTCAGGAACAATTCAATTGCTCCAACTAATAGTCAAACTTAAAGATTTGTCTTGAATTCAGTTAGAAAAGATTTTGAGTTCGGCTAAACTCAATATCGACCCTCTCACTCAATTGAGTGAGGGGAAAGACTCAGATGAGTCTCACGATGCTTAATGAGTGTGTGATTAGGTGATAAGACTCCTCCTGAGCTGCCATTGACATCAAGCTCAAGAGGTTGAGGTGAAATTAGGTGTTTCTTATATGTTAAGTATTTAGGTGAATTAGGTGTAGGATCGGGGCCCTGAAGTAGTGTAGAGGTGATAAAGGGCCCCTAGTGGAGGTGATCTATGCCAGAGAACCTCCGTTGTGGACAGCGGAGGTCTCCGGTGAAGGTGTTATGATTTAGGCTTATAAGTTGATATAAGTGTGTAATTAATGAAATAGAAATGATCGCAGAGAGACTTAGAGTGTGATCAATGATCTAAAAAGATAAAACAATGCTCCAGACGAGCTCAAGAAGCTTGTCGGAGCTGAAGAAGATGACGGAGTACAAGACATTTAAACTACACTATCTAAACTATGCTAAGCTACACTAAGATAAAACCTAATTCTACTATTACCTGGATGAAGGAGGTAGAGATCTCCGTCGAAGTGTCGTGATGGAGGAAGAAATCAGAAGGTTCGGAGGTAGAGCTCAGGTGGAGAAGAAAGTGTCGAGAAGAGGGAAGAAGACGCGGTGCAGCCTTGTCGCTAGGTGCGACGGAGGAAGGCAATGATTGGGAGGTAGTCAGGGCTTCAAAGAAGTCCAAAGGAAGGTGGTTAGGAGTCGCCGGAGGTTGTTGACGAATAGCCTATTGAGCAATCTATTGGGGGAAGGTGGGAAGGGATCGCTTCCCAAGATCAGAGGTCAAGGGGGGTATTTATAGGTGGCAGAGAAGGGTAGGGGGCCTACATCTGGACGTAATTGCATCCAGGTGTAGTGGTTTAAGGCCCTTTGTGTCTGGCGACGATGAAGTCACCGTGCCGGAGTTTGTTAGGCTAGGGAGGATCGGCACCATTGGATGGACTGGTGACGATGAGCGGAAGGCTGGCGGCAAGGAAGGTGTGTAGTCATAGGATGGAGGGTGATTGGATGATGTGGACACCAGTCATCCTAGGCCGTTCAAACCTAAGGAGGAAGAAGAAGAAGAAGAAGAAGACACAGATGTTGTGTACATAGGGACCTATATGCAATAAAAACTACGAACCTATTTGTTGGAAAAGGACTCAATTGACATAAAAACTAAGGACCTAAACGTAAATAATTGATTTTTAAGCTTAATTTAATTTATTTCTTTTTTTAGCTTTTTAAATATGATTATAAATTAGGTAAATATTATATTTATGCCATGAATTTACGTTTTTACCCTTTTTAGCCATATTTAATTAAGTGATTAATTTACTTAATTTAATTAAATACTTAGGTCATATTTGGATTTGCCCAGGGAAACTTGAGATCAAAGTTCTGCCGCTACACTTGAGGTCAAGAGAGGTGGTGACGACCATGATATCTGGATTTGCCCAAATGGCAGAAGATGCGGAAGTTGGGTTGAAGGAGGGCGATGGACGGATCCTGAGTGTGATGGTTGATGTCTTCAAATCAGGGTCGATCCCTGACAGACTGATTCTGAGATATGGGGGTAGCTCTTGGCTGTTGCTATTGAGATTCACTGTGGGTGACATTGCTATGAAGAAGATGCACGATAAGCTGTCTAATTTGCAAGCTGTTGAAGATATGAACTTACAGGTCCTATGCAAGCCTTCTCCTGAAGAGGGTCCAATAACACAAAAGCGCAAGGACCATCATATGGGGGAAATGGGGGAGACGATGGTCGAGGAGAAGTTGGAGTCAGTCAGGAAAGAAACAATGATGCCTATGATCGAAGATGCAGGGGATCCACAACCAGGTGTTGATGACATTGAGATGCAGGTGTTAAAAGAGATTTTGCCTAACTCTTTGAAGACCCAACAGAAGCTGCAAGAGATGGAGGGTGATTGCACCGTAAAAATACGCCTGCAATTGTGCCATCTTGTGCTATTTTCTAGCATTACCCATGCATATTAGGTCTCCATAGTTGCATTGTAAAAATACACGCATGCATGCATCTAATTGAGAGGAGAGGAGAATGAAATAAGTGGCCTTGCATTTCACTTTCTTTCCTCAAGTGCATCTTTACAAAATTCCCATCTCTATTTTTATTCCCACTTGATTTTTAATCTCTTCCTGCGGCTGCACCTTTCTTCCTCGCGCCATACTTCCCGCGGCTGCAACTTGCCTCTCCCTGCCAAGCCATTCCATCCCTCTCCCTGCAGCCGCATGCAGCCATGCCTTCTTCCTTTATAAAAGCCACATCTTCTCTTCAAAACAGGCCTGGTCCTAGCAGCAAAAAAAAGAACCCACCAGCAGCTCTCCAGGCCGTCCTCTCCTCCATTCCCCTCCATACACCGATCCTCCTCCGAGGAGATACCCAGCGGGCAGGAGCCCTCACTGTGGTGCACACCACCACAGTGAGACCACCACCGCCCAGCTCTTCAAAGAGCCAGTGGGCGTGGTGGGTATGTTCTTGTTTTTTTTCCCGTTCCCGCACCTTCCAGCCATTGGAGTAGCTTCAAGGTCTGAAGCTTGAAGCAGTAGCGGCAAGGAAGCTGCAACAGCAGCAGCCCCTTCCGCGCGTGCCTGCAGGCACCCCATCCCTCCGCGCATGCCTGCAGGCCCTCTCCACCTTCGCTTTCTCCGCCCTGTCGTGCTTTCTTCCGCCCGCAACCGGCCTCTGCGCATCACTGCAGCGGCCGGCCAAGCGCCTCCCAGCCCCTGCCAGCACCTGCAAGATTCCGCACACGCCTGCAAATGCCTCACCTCCCGCTTCGCCACTCTGTCGCGAGCTCTCCGCGCTCGCAACCGACCGGTGCAAGCCTTCTCCCTCGTGCGCATACGAGCCCGTGCGTGGAAGCCACCAGATGATGCCCTTTGCGCGCAGACGGCTTAAAACGCCCTTCCTCGCCTCCAGCAGAGCGACTACTCTCTCCTCTCCCGCTCTCTCTCTCGCTCACAACACTCTCTCACTCTCTCTACACCAACGCACACACACACCTACACTAACACTTCCACACACACACACACACCTATACTCTATTATAAACATATATATATATATACGTATACTTATATATTGATATATATATACATATATATATACATATAGTAATATCTATATACTTATGTATTAGTATACATACATACATACATATATATATATATATATATATATATATATATATATATATATATATATATATATATATATATATATATATATATATATATATATATATATATATATATATATATATATATATATATATATATATATATATATACTTATATATATATATATACATATATACATACACTTATATAAATATACATATATCTATATATATATTACCTATATAACTAAGTATAGATACATACATACATATATATATATATATACACCTACTACCTATATACATATATTATTATTATATATATATACATCTATACATATATATATCTATAACTATATATACATATATATATATATACACTTAGCTACATATATCTATATATACATATATTACTATATACTTATACATACATATATATATATACCTCTATATAGTTATATATACATACACACATATATATATATACATATACACTTATATATATACATATATATATATCTACATATATATATATACCTATATACTTATAACCATATATATATATATACATATAGACATATTTACATATTTTCACATTATTTACCATACGCTGTATCGCGGGAATATCTGCACCAGTTGCTGATATTCCTTGATACACGCGTACAAAAAAGCGTGGTTACATACATCTTCCACCATCCATCCGATACTCCACGCGGCACCTAGTCTTGTTGGTTGCGTCTCTCTAGACGACGACCGACTAGACACAGTGCTACACTCCATCTTCGCCTCCACCCTCACCCCTTTATATACATAATATATACATATATATATTGTATTTACTTTATTTCTGTTTCGCTTTCCTGTTAGAAAAAAAGATAAAAAATATATATATAAAAGAGAAAAGATAATCTTTGACTTGCAGGTATCCCGTCTTGCGAATAGCAAGACTCATTTTGGAACTCTGTTTTGGCTCAAAAGCCAAGAACTCAATTTTGAGGGTGTGCCTCAAGGACAAAGATTAACAAAAATATATATATAAATGAGAAAAATACCAAAAACACAATAAACGAACGAAAGAGACTCGTTGTAGGAAAGGCGTAGAAACTTAACTTGTAACCCCACTTCCCTGAGTTCGACCCTGGGCCTAAAAGTGACAAGATAAAATCAAGTAGGCCAGGTTAAAAATTTTGTAAAGAGATGGTTAGGTCCGATTTAGGTTAACCACTATACACATTTCAACGATAAAATCACCATATTAACAACCTATCCGGGCTCGACAACATACTCTTTTCTGGCACCGTTGCCGGGGAAGTGCACCTTCAAGTAAGTTTCTATTCAATTCCTTTCAATTTTTCTCCTCTCTTCACGGGTATCTCTGTTTTTGGTGTGCAGGTGAATCTGGTGCAAGGACAAGGAAAGCAGACGAAGTCGAAGACGTGAGCAGATCCAAGGCGGGAACGAGAGCGTGAAGACGCCGACACCGCATTGGAGCTTCGCACATGTTGCCGAACAATTAGGTCTTCTTTTCTTAGCAACTAGGGTTAACTTGTCACCTTAATAAAAAAAAAAAATTTAAAACTAAAAACTAGAAAATCTTCATGGGATCTCTTGGGGCAAGTGGATTAAAATTCACTTGTTTGATTGATTGTCTTCACTCCCACAGCCTCGGGATTTCCCGCCCTACTTCGCATAGCGAAAATCCGAGAATCTTGATTCTTGAATTTTTCGCCGTGGGAAGTATTCTTTGAGGCAAATAAAAATATTGATTGCACCCCTCTGTTGCCTCACTTATCTACAATTCGGGATCACCTTTTTGGAGGGGAGACTTGGAATTGAGTTGATTCCAACCCCTCCACGATTTTTCAACTTGCCTAAGATTTGATCCCGAATATTTCAACACCAACAATTTGAGTTTCTTTATCTGTTGGTTGAGCCTTGTGTGGACATCTTTTTGGTGATTGGGAGCACTTGAATTGAAGTTCTTTGGCTCCCTTTCACACTAATATAAAACTGATTCGTGCATCCACACATAGAAATCTCCATTTAGGGTAGCCCATTGCATTTTAGCATGCATTAACTAACTGATATTGAAGAAGGGTTTGTTGGGCTTAGAAAGAAAACTTGTATTCTCACAAAAACCTGGAGATTGGTTGAATTGGTAATTCAACAAAATCTTAAAATTCATACTACTTAAGACTAAACTCTAAAAACCATTCACCAATTAAAAACTTCAATTCAGGGAGATCTCCCTGTTGCATGCTTGTTTTACACACTCTGAAAATCAATCACTTGGGCATTACCCGTAAAAAACGTCCTTCACATTCCAAAAGCACTTGACCCTAAGCCTCTAACTAAAACTGGTAGTAACTTGACCCTTACTAAGGATTGGAGGTCAAACTCCCTGCATGTAGTGGCTACGTGCTGGTGAGAGTTCCCGCGTGCTCTCGGGTGTCTAAGACTGGGGCAAACGGCCTTTCAATCTGGCTCAGTGGTTCCGCAGTGCTCGCATTCGGTTCCGTAGTTCGTGATAGTAGGTAACTTAGATCTTTAGGTCTAAGAGCACACTATAGAGGTTAGGAACTTGACTGTATTGATTTGTAATCAAGTGTACCTTTGCGGCGTCATTTCTCTTGTCTCTTTTCCCTTTTCATCTCCCCAATTCTTCCTACGGTAGTGCATGTTTGGGAGGAGGTCACAAAACCCTGAACTGTTTGAATTGACTGATAAATCTAGAAAACAAGTCGAATCGTCCTCCTCCTCCACAAACATGGCTACACGCCCACCCCCAAATCCCAAGGGAGGAAACTACCCTCAGAACCCACTAGGTGGTGGAGCCTTAGATCCCATAACCTGCCTCCAAGCCCAAATGGAAATGTATAATGAGCAAATCGAAGCCATTCGGGAAACATTGGAGGAAATGTAGAACCCTCCCGAACGGGGGGAGCCTAGGTCTCTTAGCTCCTATCAGAATCCCACTGCTACAGAGACCATAGGAAAAATTCGGGTCCCCATGGCTAGGGACGACTTTGAACTAAAATCGAACATAATTGGCCTAATAAATTTTCACTTTCATGGTCTTGCAAGTGAAGACCCGATTCTCCACTTGGAAGACCTAACCCGACTGGATGAAACTGTTAAACCAAGAAATGTCGGGTTACCTATAGTCCTCATAAAGATGTTCCCGTTTTCGTTGCGAGATAAAGCGTCGCAGTGGTTACGCACCCTTGGGAGAACCATCCATTCTTGGGAAGAGATGCAAACAGCGTTTCTCAAGAAGTTCTTCCCAATTGGGCGAACCAATGCGCTTCGCCGTGCTATCACCTCTTTTACGCAACAAAACGGTGAATAATTTCCTGAGGCATGGGAGAGGTATAACGACCTCCTCAGGAAGTGTCCGCACCACGGTCTGCCTAAGTGGCATATAGCCCAAATTTTCTACTACGGGCTAAATGAGACTTTGAAGTAGATTGCAGACGCTTCCTGCGGAGGGAACTTTATGAATAAAGACGAAAATGGAGCATTTGAACTGTTTGAAAATATGAGTGAAAACTCGATGAATAATGCTTCCATTGTCGCCTTTAATCGTACCAGCCAGCCCCGAAATGTCCACGAAGTTGACACGGGACCCTCCCATTCATCCACTGATCTAAGCCTTATTGCACAAAAACTAGATGAAGCCTCCGTCGTGCATAAGAAGCTGGACGAGCTTCTGGCCAACCCCGCCCGATCTCTGGCAAACACCCCCACTCCACCACTTCGTCATAATCCAAATTCTTCCAACACCAGGCTTATCTCGAGAAACCCCGTAAGACCTTCCTTACCAAGTGTCGCGCCGAGCGACTCGGTAAGTCATGTGGAACTGACTTCTGTGAGCCAGTATTTTGACACGGAGGACCAAGCCTCCGTGTGCTCGGACGCATACTTACATGCGGACGCGTCTTCTGGCATAGAAGACGCTTGCGCCCTGGGGAACAACTCGTTCTCTACCACTTATAACCCAGGGTGGCGTAATCATCTGAACTTCGCATGGTCCAACAACCCGCAACGCCAAAACCCCACGTGTGGACCAATGCGACCATCCGCACCCGTCATCCCAAGGGCCCAGTCTAATCCTATGGCGAATCCGCTAACAGGCCCTTGCGTACCGCAAGCAGAACACGCATCAAGTCCTCTTGATAAATTGATGCAAATGATGACAGATATGTCAAAGTGCCATGAAGAGAACATGACCTCTCTTCAGTACCAATTGGTGTAGCAGAATGCTGAGATCAGTCAACTACGCATGGCGACTCGATCTCAGGGCACTCTTCCCGCCCAACCTATTGCAAACCCGTAAAACTTCTTACCCCGTGGTCCTCAACCATAGGTACAACCTTTTCAGGGATAAGTGCATCAAATTCTACAAGCTCCGAGCATTCCGCCGGGATTTCAAGCTAATCCCGCTACAGCACCGCACTCTTATGTCCCCATTGCGAACCCTCCTCCGCCGTATGATCCCACTGGACCCGCATCGTCCAATGCTATCACTACGAGGAGCGGTAAGCAGACCGTCGATTCGCCTCAACCTGATCCTACTCGTCTTCTTCTTCATCGCCCTCTCATTCGGGATGCGCACCGCATTCACGAGAGGACGATACACCCAAATTGTTGCCAGAATCAGTCCCATTCCCTGAGGCTCTACTGAGGGAGCCAAAAGGCAAAAAGAAAGATACGCAGGCCTTTGATAACTTGCGTAATTTGTTCAGGGATGTAGAAATCAAGGTACCCCTGCTCGAGGCTATCGACCACATACCTACTGTCGCCCGATTTTTCAAAGACTACACAACACCCAGGCGATAGTCAAAGAAAGCTAAAAATCCGGTGGTTCTGTCGCCTCATGCGAGTTGTGCTATACTGTCAAACCTACCACCGAAGCAGAAAGATCCAGGCACACTGCTGATTTCCTGTAGCATCCAAGGATGCAATTTTAACTGTGCCCTGCTTGATCTAGGATCTTCCATAAATCTCGTACTGACCATCATTCTCAAAAAATTTTCCTTAGGAAATCTGAAACCCACCCCTGTCACGTTATAGTTGGCAGATCGTTCTGTCAAAATCCCGAAAGGTGTGGTGGAAGACGTGGTGCTTAGGGTCAACAGTCTCTGTTTTCCTGTTGACTTTCTTGTTTTAGATATGGAAGTTCCTAGTTCACTTTCTGATTGTCTGATCATCCTCGGTCGACCTTTCTTGGCCACAACCCGCGCCCTTATCGACTGCAAGTCGGGCTGTATTGAGATTGCCGTTGGATCTGAAAAGATCAAGCTAAACATCTTCAAGGCAGCCAAGAACTTTGATTGCGATTGCATCGAGGATGACACGTCTGACGAGGACATGACCGTCAGTGCGTGTATCGGACTATTTGGGACCTATTCGGACTGCTGCGGATTACCTATAAACACCGATGACTGCCTGACCAACACAAACTGTGACGTTCCCCCATCCCTCCCTTGTCCCGTACCTTCTCCTGACCAAACTTCTGATGAGGTTTTCTCCGCTTCCCATACCTCGTGTTCTGAGTCATATCCGGGTTGCTCACCGCCGGTCCACACTCTCAAAGACCAGATTGCCCTTTCTTCCCCGCCAAATCAGGCAGATTTGCAATTCCACACTGGGACCTTGAGCCCACATCTTACTCACTGAAGCTATTCCCTTTTGGATCCATCTATCCAAAGAGCCCCTCTTCTTGGCCAATCTGAAGGCCAACTGCTTCCTCTTGACCCATTTTCTGATTCGCCTGGGACACTCTTGTCTCAGAAAATGCCAAATCTTTCACCACCCACCATCCACCCACCCTACCACCCTACTGTATACCCTGCACTTCAGCTCTCGCTACCCGATCTTTCGTCCTTTCTCTACCCTTCCCTGCATGCATATGAGGACATAGCATTATTTGGCATGGGGGGGTGGATAGGCATCCATAGGATCTGGGTATTTTATGGTATCATACAGTTCCCACCTATTTATAAATATGCAAGAAAAAGAAAATGAAAAAAATATATATAATATATATAATAATATTAAAAAAAATAACAATAATAAATAATAATAATAATAAAAATGGTGTTTAGTAATGATCTAAAAGCTGAAACAAAAATACAATAAGTGTTTATGGATATTCAACCTCTGTTTTGAAGACTTTCCAAGCCACAGAAGCTTGATTCGCTCAGGCTCGGCTTAATTCACTTGAGCATTGACAAAATAGATTGGAATCTCTCCTAACTAAGGACGTATTCTTGTACTTGAGATATCAGTACAGGATCCGTTGGTTTGCTTTTACTTGAGAGCTTAAGTAAACTTAATTCACACTACACATATCAGGAAAGACCAGGTGAACATAAGATCCAACCCTAGTGTTCATTAGGGAAAGTGGAGTCCTTACCTGTGCACGCAGGTAGACTTTTTATCCTAGGCTTTATTCTTGTATTCAGGAGCGACTCTTTCCACCAAAAAGAAACTCTCCCACCAAAAAGAAAAAAAGTGTGCTCCTTCAAAAAAAAAAAAGTTGTAAGAGATATACTGACACGTGTTTCAAAAAAAAAAAAGTTGCAAATAAGTCAGAATATCTCACAAATGTCTATAAAGTCTTTACCCTACAAGAAGTTCTTTAGGGCAAGCTACAAATACCTTGTTTTCCTTTGAGCCACAAAAATTAGAAAATGGGACTTGAGTTTTTCGTCATCTTCTTAAGGGTCAATCCGAAAATACGAGCTGAAATTGGAACCAACCTGTACTTAAAGATTAGTGAAACCCTGGGCTTGAATCTTAATGTTCATCTGGTCAGTCTTGATCCTTCACTAAGCACAAGCCATAATCTCTTGAGCTCTCGAGTACGGCAAAAACCTCCTGGGTCCTGGAAATCGTACTTAAGGTTTAAATATATAAAGTCCTGGTTAGTCGAGAGATGATCTATGTCATGTGAGACTTATAGTATGGTAGTCTTCTCTACAATTGGTTCTCACAATATCCAACAATAAACACACCTATATCGCCTCAGAAGAAAATCTTCAGCTTAGGATCATTTCTAAATACTACAAAAAAAAAAAATGTTTTGCTAGGGACTAGCAAAAGATAGGCATGGGGGTATGATTGCACCGCAAAAATACGCCTGCAATTGTGCCGTCTTGTGCTATTTTCTAGCATTGCCCATGCATATTAGGTCTCCATAGTTGCATTGTAAAAATACACGCATGCATGCATCTAATTGAGAGGAGAGGAGAATGAAATAAGTAGCCTTGCATTTTACTTTTTTTCCACAAGTGCATCTTTGCAAAACTCCCATCTCTATTTTTATTCCCACTTGATTTTTAATCTCTTCCCGCGGCTGCACCTTTCTTCCTCGCGCCATGCTTCCCGCGGCTGCAACTTGCCTCTCCCTGCCAAGCCATTCCATCCCTCTCCCTACAGCCGCATGCAGCCATGCCTTCTTCCTTTATAAAAGCCACGTCTTCTTCTCTTCAAAACAGGCCTGGTCCCAGCAGCAAAAAAAAGAACCCACCAGCAGCTCTCCAGTCCGTCCTCTCCTCCATTCCCCTCCATATGCCAGTCCTCCTCTGAGGAGATACCCGGCGGGAAGGAGCCCTCACTATGGTGCACACCACCATAGTGAGACCACCACCGCCCAGCTCTTCAAGGAGCTGATGGGCGTGGTGGGTCTATTCTCATTTTTTTCCCGTTCCCACACCTTCCAGCCATTGGAGCAGCTTCAAGGTCTGAAGCTTGAAGCAACAGCGGCAAGGAAGCTGCAGCAGCAACAACCCCTTCCGTGCGCGCTTGCAAGCGCCCCAGCCCTCCGCGCGCGCTTGCAGGCCCTCTCCGCCTTCGCTTTCTCCGCCCTGTCGCGCTTTCTTCCGCCCGCAACCGACCTCTGTGCGTCACTGCAGCGACCGGCCAAGCGCCTCCTGCCCCCCTACCAGCACCTGCAAGCTTCCGCGTGTGCCTGTAGACACCTCGCCTCCCGCTTAGCCGCTCTGTCACGAGCTCTCCGCACTCGCAACCGACCGGCGCAAGCCTTCTACCTCACGCGCATACGCGCCCGTGCGCGGAAGCCACCAGACGGCGACCTTCACGTGCAGACGGCTTAAAACACCCTTCCTTGCCTCCAGCAGAGCGGCTACTCTCTCCACTCCTGCTCTCTCTCTTTCTCTCTCTCTCACAACACTCTCTCACTCTCTCTACACCGACGCACACACACACCTACACTAACACTTCCACACACACACACACACACACACCTATACTCTATTATAAACATATATATATATATACGTATACTTATATATTGATATATATATACATATATATATACATATATAGATATATATATATATATACTTATATTTATACATATAGTAATATCTATATACTTATGTATTAGTATACATACATACATACATACATACATACATATATATATATATATATATATATATATATACTTATATAAATATACATATATACTTACATATATCTATACACATATACATATATATAAATATACATATATCCATATATATATTACCTATATAACTAAGTATAGATACATACATATATATATATATATACATACATATATACACACCTACTTATATATACATACATATATACATATATATATCAATATAACTATATATACATATATACATATATTATTATTATATATATATACATATATATATATACATCTATATAGTATTATATATATATATATATATACACATCTATACATATATATATCTATAACTATATATACATACATACATACATACATATATATATATATATATATATACTTAGCTATATATATCTGTATATACATATATTACTATATACTTATACATACATATATATATATACCTCTATATAGTTATATATACATACACATATATATATATATATATATACATATACACTTATATATATACATACATACATACATACATACATACATACATACATATATATATATATCTACATATATATATATACCTATATACTTATAACCATATATATATATACATATAGACATATTTACATATTTTCACATTATTTACCATATGCTGTATCGCGGGAATATCTGCACCAGTTGCTGATATTCCCTGATACACGCGTACAAAAAAGCGTGGTTACATGCATCTTCCACCATCCATCCCATACTCCACGCGGCACCTAGTCCTGTTGGTTGCGTCTCTCTAGATGACGACCGACTAGACACAATGCTACACTCCATCTCCGCCTCCACCCTCACCCCTTTATATACATAATATATACATATATATATACTATATTTACTTTATTTCTGTTTCGCTTTCCTGCTAGAAAAAAAGATAAAAAATATATATATAAAAGAGAAAAGATAATCTTTGACTTGCAGGTATCCCATCTTGCGAATAGCAAGACTCGTTTTGGAACTCTATTTTGGCTCAAAAGCCAAGAACTCAATTTTGAGGGTGTGCCTCAAGGACAAAGATTACCAGAAAAAAATATATAAATGAGAAAAACACCAAAAACACAATAAACGAACGGAAGAGACTCGCTGTAGGAAAGGCGTAGAAACTTAACTTGTAACCCCACTTCCCTGAGTTTGACCCTGGGCCTAAAAGTGACAAGATAAAATCAAGTAGGCCAGGTTAAAAATTTTGTAAAGAGATGTTTAGGTCCGATTTAGGTTAACCACTATACATATTTCAACGATAAAATCACCATATTAACAACCTATCCAAGATCGACAACAGAGGGTCTAAAATTTGAAACTGGATCTAATACTAAATCTCGTAAGGGAAGGTCACCCTATAGACTTAGACAGAGGAAACCAAAGTCTGATCTGCTTTTGGATGAGAGCACGGTTGCTACGATTATGCAGGTTAGTAAATGTCATAGCCAAAAGGTGGAGGAATCTCATGAAGGAAAATGAGAATCCTTACATGGAATGTGCGCAGGCTGTGTGACAAAAGCCGGAGGGCTTCTTTGATGAGATACTTGAGAGAGTGGGAGATCAATTGTGCGATCATTCAAGAGACTCATATTGAGAATGAGTCTGATAGAGTTTGGAATGACATGATGGCTGCGGGGGCGAATGAATGTGTGATGCTTAATGCACATGGTAGGTCGGGGGGCATTGTTATTTGGTGGAGAAGGGCTTGGGCACACATTTTGGATGTACACAAGGCTCGACATCTGATGATCTGCAAGTTCCAAACTCACCAGGGGCAAGATATTATCTGGATCACATGTGTGTATGGCCCTTGTGATGCATCTGTGAGATAGGAACTATGGGAGGATTGGGCTGCAGTGGCTGAACTTGTGCAAGGGGAAGCTTGGTTGACAGGAGGAGATTTCAATTGTGCACTAACAAGGACAAATTGGCCATATGGTGCTACAGATAGTTCATCTGTTGGATTTCAGGTAGTAGTTCAATCCCTTGGCCTGAATGAATATCCATCATCAGGAGTTGAGTTCACTCGGCGTAATGGTAATGGCTTATTATCAAAGATTGATAGATTCTTTGGGAATGTTTCTATCCTTGATAGATTTCAACTGTCAAGTGTTGTTGGATTGGACCGCCCTTTCTCTAACCATACTCCTTTGGTCTAGGATAGTGGTGAAGAGATCCAAGCAGGCTCATACTTCAAGTTAAGAAAATCTTGGCTGAGAGAGCCTAGATTCCATGAGATGATTGGCTCATGGTGGCAGACCAAGCAGGTGGAGGGTTCAGCTACTATCAGGTTTGCCTCCAAGCTGGCAGCTCTACGTACTATTCTGAAAGAATATGGAGATACTGTGGTCACACTAAAGTAGCAGAGGCGTGTAGAGGCTTTGAACAACATTCAGATGATGGATTCTAAGGAAGTAGCAGGCCCTTTATCTGATGAGGATCTTGCAGACAGAAGAATGTGGTAGGGGGTGGTAGTGGAGGAGGATTTCAAACAGGAGATTGATTGGAGGGAGAGGTCAAGACAGTTGTGGCTTAAGGAGGGAGATGCCAACACAAAATTCTTTCACCTTGCTGCCAGCTCTCGAAGGCGAGTAAATTTTATCTCTTCCATTCTCAAAGATGGGCATAGACTGTCCTCTATGCAGGACGTAAGGGCAGAGGTTATCAAGTACTACAGGGGGTCTTCACGGGCAACAAAGAGAGGGGAATGGAGGATGACTGTGAGTGATGCGCCTAGAGTTACAATTGATCAGGCCTCTCAACTGACAGCTACTATCACTGAACAAGAAACTGTGAATGCTATTAAAGATCTTAATATGGAAAGCTCCCCCGAACCAGATGGTATCCAAGTGTTCTTTTATAAAGAAATGTGGAGTGTGATTGGCAAGGAGGTAATGGAAGTCATAAGAGAGTTTGAGAAGGGCAATGCTGGTTTCAATAAAATCAATAAATCTTATCTCTTCTTGTTGCCAAAGACTATGGGAGCTGAGAAATTTTCAGACTTTAGACCGATTTCTTTGTCGAATTCCATTTATTTAGTGGTGAGTAAGATATTGGCAAACGGATTGAGAATTGTTCTACAAAGCTTGATCCATCCTGTACAATCTGCCTTTCTACCCAACAGATCCCTTCAGGAATCTTTCATTATGGCCCAAGAAATGGTGAGTGGATGGCATAGAAGGAAATGTAAGGCATTTATGTGGAAAGTAGATTTCCAAAAGGCCTACGACTCGGTTTCGTGGCCATACATTTGGGAGGTTTTCAAAAGGAGAGGTTTCCCCCCCACATGGATCTAGTGGATGAAGCGATGTATCACAACTGCTTCCTTCTCCCTGCTGATCAATGGGAAACCACGTGGTGCTTGGATTCAACCTCAATGTGGGGTTAGACAAGGATGTCCTCTAGCCCCCTTGATTTTTAATCTTGCAGTTGATGGGCTTGCAAGATATGCATGTAAAATGACTGAGGCGGGTGTCATCAGAGGATATTCACTTTCCAACAGGAGGACTTTGGCTCCTATTTTACAATATGCAGACGACACGATTTTCTCTGTGGAAGGGTCCACTCCTGCTGCCCATGCTTTAGGGCATATGGTGAAGATTTTTGGAGACATCTCAAGTCTGAAATTGAATAGGGAAAAGTCTACTTTGATATAATTTGGCATGAACGATTAGGAACAGAACACACTAGCGGCTACATTGGGTACACCTCGGTCTAAGTTGTCAATTAAATATCTGGGGCTGCCACTACGATTTGCGAAAATGAAGAAGAATGATTGGAATGTTCTTTTTGACAAGATTTCTGTCAAACTGGAAGGGTGGAGCAGTAAATTCTTGTCAAAGGGTGGGAGACTAATTCTCCTAAATTCAGTGATAACCTCTATCCCGGTGTTCTATTTCAGCATTTTTAAAGCCCTGAAATCTATTTGGAAATGGTTAGACATAATGCAGAAGAAATTCTTTTGGAAAGGGGCTAGACGTGAGGGGAGGTTCATGCAGCCTATGAAGTGGGAACAGATCCGCCGGCCAAAGGAAATGGGTGGACTGGGGATTAAGGCGCTTAAGGAATTCAATGAGGCTCTTCTAATCAAATGAGCGATCAAGATCTTTGAGGGCAAGGAAGAAATCTGGACAAACCTGATCAGAGATTGTTATGGGGGATCCAACAGTGCGTTGAAGAGGTTACATCCAATCAAACCATCCCCTTTTTGGAGATCGGTCATCCTAGCAATTAAAACCAATTGGCATTTGATGCAACCCAAGCTTGGAGATGGCCGTGATTTCAGTTTGTCGAATGAGCAGTGGTCAACTATGGGGATTTTAAGAGATGTCTATCCAAGAGGATATGCAGCAGCTGCAGATAAAGAAGCTCCTGTTAGCAGCCTGTGGTCTGATTAAGGGAACTGCTGGAGGCTTGAAGGATCTGATTGTTGTAGAATAGGTACACGACAGTGGGAGGATAGGCAAAATCTACTATCTGCATTGCAGCAGATCAGTCCTAGACAGGGCGCGGCTGATACATATGGCTGGAATGGGAAGTGTACAGTGCAGCAGGCTTATGAAAAGATTATCAGGTCAAACACAAATGTGAAGAGTGACCCGATTGATAAGAAAATATGGCTATTGAAGATTCCACTGAAAGTGCAAATTTTCCTATGGCTCTGCAGGAAGGAAGGCTTGATCATGGGTGACTTTAGACACAAAAGAATGGGGACAACGTTAAATGCTTGTTATCTCTATGGATTACACACTGACAGTGTGTCATATTTTTTCCTCATGTTTGGTCATAGACATGCTTTGGAGGAAAATATGTCAGGAACCTTTACCTACTTGGGAGTCCCTTTGGCAAAGGTTTACTACACCTGGACAACCATACAGGTGTATGGCCGCTACCCTGTGGTGTGTGTGGAGGGCGAGAAATGAAAAGCTATTTCAGGAGAGACCAGTTCAGTGTGAGCTAATTGTAAATGAGTGCTGGTCCCTCATACATAGATGGGGATCCAATATGTAACTATCCTTTGTGTTTTATTTGTTTAGCCTAAAATAAAATGCCCTCCGGATTGTTATCGTTTCACGATAGCTTTCCTCATAGTTTCAAAAAAAAAAATGCTTAGGTCATAAGATTAACTAAGTTAGTTTAAATATTAAGTAAATAGTTAAATGTTTAATATTTGAGTCCAAATTATTAATTAAATTATTAATAATATTAATTGATATTTAATTTAGTGTTTTTAACTTATTTTGAAGATCCTTCTTATTTAATCCCTTATAATATAATTAACCCTGTATTAAGTATATTCTTAGCTAATTAACTAGGGAACCTAATTAATTAGGGGTAATTAAGAGTCATGATGAGTCTCTCATCAAGAACCTAGAACAATGTTACAAAGGATGCATGAGAGAGATTGAAATGATGAAAGCTAAGGTAATCTATCCATTTACAATGCTTATAATGGTAAATGCAACAACAACCTCTCTTCTATCCATTTAAAAATAGACAGAAATTCACCCCAACAAAACTAATAACATTCTGCACACAATATGCACACACAAATTCCACCAATACAACACACACAAAAGGTAACTAGCACACATCTCACTCTCATTATCACATTACATTACACACAAATTTAACTAATACCAATCAATGCAACTAAAGACACGCTAACAGAGAATGTGATGACAATGCTACCACAATCCAAAGGACACCGCAAAATGCAACACCAGAATATCAGGTACATCATTCATCAAGTAGACAACAATCGCAAATTATCACCACCAAAACAAACCACACACCGCAGAGTTAAACACTAATCCACATGCTACCCAATCAATGCAAACAAAACAAAGATTTCATGTTCAATGATTCCATGATTCAAGGTAGCTAGTTTACTAAATGAAGCATGTCTGACATAGTGATAGAAATATACAACACACTATTACATATCTAAAACCTATTGGTAAAAATTAATAGGAAATAGACCACTTTGTGGAGGATAAAATCAAACAATCCATAGCTTCCACATCTATAGATGAAATGGTATACTCAATACCACACACAATATGGTGGTTTCAAGTTGCTTGTACCTTTTTCATTTAATTAACTTATGCCATTCAATTGTATCCAACCTTTAATCTTCTTCCCAAATTTGACAACACTCGTCTAAAACATAATGACATTACTCGAACAACAGCAACAGAAACCATGGTATTCCAGTACAAATAGCAATTGAATATCAATATATTCATTGTCATTTACAACTAACACAGACAATATTCTCTTCCATCCTACTGATGCGAGAAAAGCATGATTTAAAATTAGGGTTTTTATCATTGTAATGCACAAATTCGATTGCTTTTAAAATTTATAAAATCGAGTACTTGGGAAAGTATTCAGGTCCTTCGAAGGAAGGTAGGAATACACTTTAAAACACTCTTACTCGAATATGGAAATCAACTTTTTTCTGTGATTTTGAATATAAGATTTTTTTGGATTTTTGAAATAACAAGCGACAATGAAATAGTAAGTGGGAAAAAGCTACACCTAACTTTTTAAAGCTAACACCTAGGTGATAGAAGCAACCTCTCTCTAAGCTCACCCTAGGTATGTGGAGACCTAGGATAATTAGAGAAAGGGAGTGAAAAATACTAAAGTGAAAGCAAGCAAAAGATGCAACAAAATTATAGAAAAGCAACTTTTATAAAGGAAGAAAAGTTGTTTTACAAAAAATGTAGAGGAATGATTCTACTACAAAAAGAAAAGAATGCAAGTAAAATGAAATTTCTCCCGAAGATGATGGCGAAGAGGGAAGGATTCTTGCTCCAAGCTTAGCTGCTCCTAAGCTTGAAAAGAATCTCTCCAACTCCTTCTTTGAAGTGCTCCTCCAGAGGTGCTGCTTCTCCTTCCTGGCAAACCCTAGATAGGGAGTGCCCAAGCTCCTCCAAGGGTGCAAGAATTCCACCCAAAAGAACTCCTCCTAGGGTGGGCGTGCACCACCCTCAAGATCTCCTCTTGGACGTCCTCCTGCCTGGCTTGTCCTCTGGCTAGCATGGGCACAAGAGAGAAGGGAAGAGGGGAAGGCACCAAGGGGACAGTGTATCCCCTTGATCTTCTTCTTTTCCTTCTTCTCTTGGCTGGCTATGGTAGGTGGAATAGCTGAATTATGCTGAGGTGAGCTGGGTTTGATCTTCCCAAAGATAACCTACCTAGCTGGAGTAGCTAGCTTAGGTTAAATAGTTTAGCTTAATTGGGTTGAGCTGAGTGGAGTCTCCGGGAGCTGGACTTGAGCTGGTTGAGGTCATCTTCAGCTGATTTGAGTTGAGTGGAGCTAGAAGTAGCTGGACCTGAGCTGAGGTGGACTCCTATCAACTTAGTTGAGCTAGCTTGAGCTCCTAGTGAACTGAGTAGAGCTAAGAGGAGCTAGACTCAACTAAGTTGAGCTCGATCTGAGCTAACTGGAGATACGTTGAGCTAAGTTGAGTTACCCTGAGCTACCATTCAGCTAAGAGGAGCTGAATGGAGCTTAAGGGAGCTAACCCTAACCCAAGTGAGTTGGTATCCAGCTATGATGAGTTGGATCTAGCTGAGTCCCAGCTGTATTGAGCTTCTTCTTCACCTGTTACCTTCCTAGATGTTAGGGTGTTAGGTATCTGGCTATTTGATCATCCCTAACACTCAAGTAAGTGTGTCAAAATAACAAAAACAATGCAATGCATGCTTAACCTAATCGATGCTTAAATGCATCCTAGAAGCCCCTTTGCAGAGTTAAAATTCTAAGAGCTAGGTTTGTTTTAAGGCAGAAGAATGATGATAAACTTGCGTTTATCACCTACCTTCCAACCACTTGTAATGAAGATCACTCTTATTAGGAGGTCATCATCCTCTCACTGGTAATATCACATGTAAGTTCTATTATCAAAACTTCCCTTGACCTAATAGTAAGGTATACAAAATTGTAGGACAATTGGATGACAGACCACCACCCAGCACATCTAATATCTCCCAACCAAACTGAAACACCACAACAAATTACAACACAAGTACTCAAACAACTAATAAAGGAACAAACTTGACGAGTCCAATTTATTGGACTAATTTTTAGCCTAAATTGGTTAGTTCCTACATTTTAGAGTATATTAATATTTGCATTTGATTATAAAATAAATGCATGCATTATAATTTATATTTGTAAAGTTTATCTGATATTAGAAATAGTTATATGCATTGAAGGAATCAAGCGCAGTCAAATCTCATTTTTAAGACATCTAGAGCTTACTCTAGATGTCTGATGATGTTAATAATACGCACCACCACCATCTTCACCGCCTATCTACACCTTATCCCTCCTCACATCCCAACCACTCGCGATTTTCGCCAAGTGGTTGGAGATGATATTGGTTGAAGAAACGAACAGAAGTTAGTTTAAAAGAAGAGGTGCAGCCATCATGGGCGATCTATCTCTCTCCCGCCCCCCCTGGGGGATCATCTTCCTCCCACCTTCTCAACCGTGGTCCTTGGGCTTACACCGTGGGACATGCGCACACTGTGGTCGTTGCAAGCTTCGACATCGCCATTATGCCCGTGCACGTAGTGATAGTGCATGCGCGTCGCTTCTCCACCTCTTAATACCACCACCATCACCCACTTCTCCACCGAAAGCCCCCCTCGCCAACATAGCCAACACCACCACCATCACCACCCTACAGTAGCCCACCATGGCCACAAACTCCACCACCATCCTCACTGCAAACCCACTGCCACTCCATAGCCATCCTTCCCATCACCAACCACCTCCAGCAGCCCCTCCCCTCGCCAACAAAACCCATAGCCCACTACCTCATCTCCTCTTCTCCTTCGTTCTTCTTCTGCTTCTCATGCAACCCATCTCCTATTCGTTGTCCACACCCGAAGAACCCAAAGTTGCAGCCACGTCGTCGCCCAGAAGAGCCACTATTGACCACCATCCTTGACTCCAAGCACACCCAACAATGCCCTTGCCGACCACCTAGGCCACACTCGACTATGCGTGGCCCACGCACGTGCCACAGCAGCGAGCAGCCACTTCCACACTGCCGGCGTCCCTCGCCTCCGGTCGCCGTCACCGACCACCTCCGACCGTGCCTCCTACATCAACGTGCAGCCCACATCGAGAAGCACCTTTGCATGCATTTGCTCCTTCGACGAACCTCTCTCCCATGCGTGAGGAGGAGAGAGGAAGAATCCCCTGTTTGGTTCCTCATTAAAATTTACAATACGTGCCATTTCAAATTCTACTATTCACTTATTTATTGATTTAATATATTGTAGTGAATTTACATGGACATCTTTCTTTTCAATTTAAATTACGTATAGTTGAGTTCTTAAAGAGTATGACTTAATGGTTAGAATGAGCAAACTCTATGTTGTTTGAGATTAAGATTTATAGTGATTGTCATTGCCAAGGTCACGATTCACATATTTACAGAATATTATATGATGGTGATTTTGCATGTGAACACCTATATTCTTGATTAATTATATGAATGATAACTTATGTTGAAAATGAATTGCTGGAATTAATATGCACATTTATTGAGATTTCCGAATAAGAGAGGCACCACTCACTAGTCCAATAGGCTAATTCTGCTTTGTTGAAACGACCTAACTATTTTCATGGTTAGATTTTGAGAGTAAGTTTTGAAAAGCGATTTTCTACCACGTAACTAAATACAACGATGCAACATTTTATGTTAAAATTTTTATCGAAAAGGAAGATCTCTCTTTCAAATGGCACCGTTGTCGGGGAGGAAATATGCCTATTAATTTTTTTTGAGAAATTTATATTATTTTTATGCTTTTTCTGAAGCTTTTCTAAATTGTCGACCATGTTTCTGTTTGCGTGCAAAAACAAACGAATGTGACCGGAGCGCATGATGGAGACAATATTTTTGGTAGGCCTTGATGCCACCCAGAGGGCAGTAACAGGAGCACATGGGCCTTGATTCCACATGCGTGGAAAGAAGATTGGCCACCGAAGATCTATTAGCTTCTTTTAGATTTAGATCAGACTAGATAGACATTAGAAATTAATTTCTATCTTGTGGACTTGTGTTAGGCAATTTCGGGAATGTGTTCCCAGTACTTTTTATTGCTTATCACTCTTGTATGCGAAAACATCTTTTTGGAAGTGTGTTCCCATTTTATTTAGTGATGATAACATCATCATCAACCATATCTAGCTTTAATTAGTCATAATCAAGGAATAAATTGTTGGTGCTAGAGCACCACGATCATTTGTTTTGATGATAACAAAACACGTGTTATTTAACATTTGCAATTTGAGTCCTAGATTTCAGGTCAATTGCAAATGTGGACGTGTTTAGACGGAGTTCAAGCTCGCATCCAGGACGGATTGGAGGAGCTTGACGGAAAACACAGGAGGTTCGCGTGGAGCGAAAGATTGGAGATGGAAGACAAGAAGAATAGGATAGATTCTTTTTTATCCTTTCATGTATCTCTTGTATTTATTTTCTTGCTCTTTTTGATTCCTTAGAACATTATGTTAAAGAGCCTCAAAGTACCCTAAAAATAGTCCTAGGAACACCTGCACAACCCTAGGATACTTAGGTTTTCTGTAGAATACTTAGAAAACCAATATAGGGCTCAAACAGCATTTCCAGACGTCTAATCCCAAAATCAGACGTCTGATAAAGTATTTTAAGACGTCTGACTGTTGTTTCAGATGTCTGATAACTGTTAGGCTGGACATAGTTAGTTCTGTCTGATGAAATCAGACGTCCAGACCTTAGACCAGACGTCTTAGGAGACGTCTGATGACTTTGCCAGACGTCCAGTTAGTGGACCGTTGGCTGGCTTGGAAGACACTCAAGAATATGACCGTTAGAGCCTTATCAGACGTCCATAGGACTTTACAGACGTCTGATAAATGACCGTTTTGCCTCGGCTGACCCAAAATCTCTTCTCAGAGATTTTCTAGCCGTTGCAACGTTTGGAAATCAATTCCCACAGTAAAAGTAGGTTTCCAGACGTCCAGACATAGTACCAGACGTCCTGTATGTCGTCTGATGGACTTACACAAAAACCCTGTTTAGATCGGATTCAAGTCAGGTAGAAACCCGCATAGAATCAGACGTCTGACCTTTAAATCAGACGTCTTAAAGTGGCCTTCCAGACGTCTGATGCCATAGTTAGACGTCTGATGACCCTGTCAAATGCAATCATTGTCCTGATTTCGGCCTGATTCTCTTGGGCTTTGTTCCCAACGGCTATAGAACCCTTTCTAAGCCTTCCAAAGCCTTCCTAAGGCCTCTATAAATAGAGGGGAGCCTTTGCAACACAAAAACACACTTGGATACACTTAGATACACAAGATATACACCTAGAGAGACCAAGATACACTAAGATCAAGTATTTCCATTCTCTTGTGTCCAAGAAGCACTTGCTCTCTAAGCTCAAGCTCCATCATCTTGAGAGCATCATTCCCGTTGCGCACCCGCTCTCCCGGCGTTGATAACGAGAGCGACGTAGCGCCATCGCGTGGCACACGCACCGCGTCATCGTCGACGCACTCCTTGCAAAGGGGAGTTTCCTATTTCCTATAGAAGCTAGGTTTAACTTTGTTGGCTCTATAGGACTGTTGTTTTATTTTATCTTTGTATTTTGGTTGGGTATTCGCTTTGCGAATTCCCGTCTCCTTCGTGGGACAAAATCCTTCTCGTGGAGAGAAGGGGTTGAGGAACGCTACCCTCGTACTTGTAGCATGGTTGTACTGAGGTTGAATCACCCTCGTTTAAAGTGATTCGTTTAGTGGATTTTGATCAACTTGGTTGATCGGAAAATCCTAACTCGAGAGGGTTAGGTGGTGGTTTTCACCCGGTTTGGGTTCCACCTAAAAATACCTGTGTACATTTTGTGATTGATTTTTGTGAGATTGCTTTATATTTTATTTCCGCATATTATTACGTCACCCCTCCTAGTAGGGAACCTTCAATTGGTATCAGAGCAGGTTTTCCGCCGACAGGAGTAACATCCGCGGAAAGATCACATGGAGGGAAGCTGTTCCACAAGAAGGATTTCCGAGGGGCAGTCCACAACCCGTCCGCCCTACTTTGATGGGAACAACTATAGCTACTGAAAGCTGAGGATGAAGACGTGGCTCCAAGCCACTGAATTTGAGGTATGGGGATGTTGCGAAACCCCATACGAGATCCCGAAGCGACCCCAAGGAGGCTACTCGCAGCTGCAGATTCATGATCTTTCACTCAACGCAAAGGCAATGAATGCCCTGTATTGCGCGTTGAGTCCGAAAGAATTCGAACGAATCCAAGAGTGCACCACCGCTCACGAGATATGGAGGAGGTTGGAAGGCACTCATGAGGAGACGAGTTCGGAAGAAGATCTCGGAGAGAAGGAAACCACGTGCCTTGGTTTCATGGCAATCGGAGAAAGCGACATCGACAGCGAAAGTGACTCCGACAATGAGGTAAACCTGGATTTACAAGAAGCTTTTAATGAACTTTTTGAGATTAGTAAATCACTTAGGATAGAAAATAAAAGCATTAAGAAGAACCTTAGTTTTCTTAAAAATGAAAATAATAGGTTAGAAAAATAACTTAAGGATCTAGAAGCTAGTCCTAAAAATGATAACCTATTATTAGAAAATCAAAACCTCATCAATGAAAATAATAAATTGATTGAGGAAAATAATAGTCTAAAGTTAGAAATTTTTGATTTAAAGACTAAGATGCAAATTATAGAAAGAGAAATTGCATGTCTTAGGGAAAATTCTAACAAATTAATCAACAAAGTAGATAAGTTTTATAGCCCTAAGGTTGAGAAAGGATCTCCATCAAGGAGACCTTCTAACAAATCCGGATCCAAGCCCACTTGGATACCGAAAAAAGAATTAGAATCTTGTTTTGTAGGATTCAGGGATAACTACAATACACAGGACTGGACCTACAAACTCAAGGCTGGTCAACTCGAGTTAGGAGAACTAAGGAGTAGACCAAGGAGGAGAACAAGAAGACCGACAAGATGGCGAACAAACGACGGACCCGCCGCACGTCGACCACCAGATTGGAGACCGGCGCCAATGCCCGGGCCTCCAAGCTACGGATGGGAGCCCCATCCGATGTGGCATCCACCACCACCATTCGAGCCATTTTATTGGCCATGGTAGGTGAGGTAAAAATTCTTAACCCTATCTTATTATCATAAGCATTTAGATAGGGGGAGTTAAAAAATGATGAGCTAATTGTCAATTTTTAAGGGGGAGATGTAAGGTAGCTAAATTTCCTTTAGAAAGGGGGAGAAAAATAATAGCTATCTCATTGTTACAAAAAGGGGGAGGATATTACCTTTGTTAAAATAAATTCATAGAAGAGCATGTTTTAAGGGGGAGTTATAAGAAATGTAAAATCAATTAAACCTTTTTGATAATGTCAAAAAGGGGGAGAATTTTATGCATTATTATTTACGGTTTTGTCATCATCAAAAAGGGGGAGATTGTTGGTGCTAGAGCACCACGATCATTTGTTTTGATGATAACAAAACACGTGTTATTTAACATTTGCAATTTGAGTCCTAGATTTCAGGTCAATTGCAAATGTGGACGTGTTTAGACGGAGTTCAAGCTCGCATCCAGGACGGATTGGAGGAGCTTGACGGAAAACACAGGAGGTTCGCGTGGAGCGAAAGATTGGAGATGGAAGACAAGAAGAATAGGATAGATTCTTTCTTATCCTTTCATGTATCTCTTGTATTTATTTTCTTGCTCTTTTTGATTCCTTAGAACATTATGTTAAAGAGCCTCAAAGTACCCTAAAAATAGTCCTAGGAACACCTGCACAACCCTAGGATACTTAGGTTTTCTGTAGAATACTTAGAAAACCAATATAGGGCTCAAACAGCATTTCCAGACGTCTAATCCCAAAATCAGACGTCTGATAAAGTATTTTAAGACGTCTGACTGTTGTTTCAGATGTCTGATAACTGTTAGGCTGGACATAGTTAGTTCTGTCTGATGAAATCAGACGTCCAGACCTTAGACCAGACGTCTTAGGAGACGTCTGATGACTTTGCCAGACGTCCAGTTAGTGGACCGTTGGCTAGCTTAGAAGACACTCAAGAATATGACCGTTAGAGCCTTATCAGACGTCCATAGGACTTTACAGACGTCTGATAAATGACTGTTTTGCCTCGGCTGACCCAAAATCTCTTCTCAGAGATTTTCTAGCCGTTGCAACGTTTGGAAATCAATTCCCACAGTAAAAGTAGGTTTCCAGACGTCCAGACATAGTACCAGACATCCTGTATATCGTCTGATGGACTTGCACAAAAACCCTGTTTAGATCTGATTCAAGTCAGGGAGAAACCCGCATAGAATCAGACGTCTGACCTTTAAATCAGACGTCTTAAAGTGGCCTTCCAGACGTCTGATGCCATAGTTAGACGTCTGATGACCCTGTCAAATGCAATCATTATCCTGATTTCGGCCTGATTCTCTTGGGCTTTGTTCCCAACGGCTATAGAACCCTTTCTAAGCCTTCCAAAGCCTTCCTAAGGCCTCTATAAATAGAGGGGAGCCTTTGCAACACAAAAACACACTTGGATACACTTAGATACACAAGATATACACCTAGAGAGACCAAGATACACTAAGATCAAGTATTTCCATTCTCTTGTGTCCAAGAAGCACTTGCTCTCTAAGCTCAAGCTCCATCATCTTGAGAGCATCATTCCCGTTGCGCACCCGCTCTCCCGGCGTTGATAACGAGAGCGACGTAGCGCCATCGCGTGGCACACGCACCGCGTCATCGTCGACGCACTCCTTGCAAAGGGGAGTTTCCTATTTCCTATAGAAGCTAGGTTTAACTTTGTTGGCTCTATAGGACTGTTGTTTTATTTTATCTTTGTATTTTGGTTGGGTATTCGCTTTGCGAATTCCCGTCTCCTTCGTGGGACAAAATCCTTCTCGTGGAGAGAAGGGGTTGAGGAACGCTACCCTCGTACTTGTAGCATGGTTGTACTGAGGTTGAATCACCCTCGTTTAAAGTGATTCGTTTAGTGGATTTTGATCAACTTGGTTGATCGGAAAATCCTAACTCGAGAGGGTTAGGTGGTGGTTTTCACCCGGTTTGGGTTTCCACCTAAAAATACCTGTGTACATTTTGTGATTGATTTTTGTGAGATTGCTTTATATTTTATTTCCGCATATTATTACGTCACCCCTCCTTGTAGGGAACCTTCATAAATGCTCCTACATAACCGTCAAAAGATTATAATTCACTGCAAATCCATTCTGAGAGAATAACAAAAAAAGGGGTAAAATTGTAATTTTAATAATATATCTCAATTGCAGAACAATTATAGGATTTCTCAGAGGTTAATCAAAGGTCAAATGGTCATAATTGCCTAACAAGAAGGTCCGTGCAAACAGAAACGGGTTTTTGCACGTTTCGAGAGTTAAATGACATCTGAAACCCTAAAAACATACCCGCTTAATAACTGAGGTTCTGGTCAGGATAAAATTCACATAAACCCTTTAAAAATCATATAAAAATGTTCTCTAGGGTTTTGTATGCTTGATTTGACCATTGGGACCTAATTTGACCTAAAATAGAGTCTTAGATAGACAGTTGCCCTAATTTGGATTTTTACATAAATTACCCAGTAGACTTGATCAAAACGTAAATCCAACTTCACCATTGGATTCCATGGGTCCAAATTAGGCTTGTACCAAAATTTGGACCCAATCTGAGATCATCTTGCCCCTAACTTTCAAAATTATTACAAATAGTCCCTTATCTTTGTCGTCACTCTTTGCAAATAGACCCCTCCACCATTATCGAGAAGGAATCCTTCTCCAACAGCCTTTTATTGAAGATAACTTGTCTGATCAGCGAATCCCTTCCAAAATTGGAAGGGAGATTCCTTATGGAGTTCTCTTTCCAACGCACCCGACCTTGAATCCTTTAACCTTCCCAATCTCTCATGCAAATGCATGAGAGATTCGGATATCTCTTGAGTTTCCAACTCCATCGAGCTTTCCAAGCTCGCAAAGCTTGATTCCTAAGCTTAAACCAACTCCCCATGGCAAACCACTTTCCACATGCTCGAATTTGGTTGGAAATCCCTCACGTTTCTCCCTCCTATCCGGCCGAATAGCTCCTCGACGTTCGACAATCTATTCTGACCTCCCTCGTCGTCCGCTCACAATACCGGCAGCGGATTCTCCTTCCTCGTCTTCATCCGCTTCGTGACGTACCAACCGACGTCTCTCCCTCCATGGTCCTCGCCGTCCTACCCCCACCGAAGTATCTTCTTCCACAACGCCGACGTACCCCCGGCAAGTCGTTCGTCTGTTAGTTTAGGAGTAGTTTAGTTCCCTTAAACTCTTAGGTTAATTATCCCCCTTTCAAACTTTGTTTCGACCCCTCAACTACACCACCCACCACCTTCGTTTCCACCTTCGGTGACCCCTTCGGCGAGGACTTCTACACGCTACACACCTCCATCCTCCTCGCCGACATGCCCATAACCTCCGCCGTACTCCACCATCAAAACCCTTCTCTCTATTTGCCTTCCCATCCACCCGAAACACCCACCGAATAACCCACCTTCTCTCGACCATCCTCGTCACCATCCGACCTCTACACCTACTCCCACGCCACAAAACCACCACCACTGCATTCCTCATCCACCGATGACCCTCTTGAGCTTTTTAACCGGTGCGAGAAGCCTATGTTCTTGTATTTCAGGTGCCAGCTTTAGTCTCCATTACCGAGAAGCTTCAAGCTTGCTCGAAGCTCTCTCTAGGTCTCGATAGCTTCAAAAGGTGCGGAACTCTTCCCAGAACGCGTGTGGACCAACGAATTAGGATGCTGACTGCCCTCATGCTCCAATTAGCGAAGAAGCTTCAGCCGCTGTGCTGCTGAAGACAGTGCAAGACTTTAGTCCCACATCGTGAACCAACGAGCAGGAGCTGTGATATAAGGTGAAAAAGTGAATAAGGCTTACCACATCAAGACACTTGGGGGGTGAGGTCCCCAGCGCACCCCTTCACGCCTTGCCCATGACACTACCATGCGGGTCTAGTCTGATTACCTATCTAAGCCTCACACCTCGGCTGCTACCCACTACAGGCAACCCTGGTCCTGGGTACGCTCTAATCCAAACTCGAATACCCAATTATCCCTGGAAGAGGAAGAAGTGAAAGAGAGTACGGGGTAGGGGAGGGTTTTGCCATGGAGAAAAATAGCTAACACTTAGCCATTTGAGAAGTTGTCCCCCCTGTGCATGAGAAGAAGAGGAGGTTGAAGAAGAAACTAAAGGAAGGAAAGAAGAAAAGAGGCAAGGTAGAACAAGAGGACCGTAGAAGAAGAGAAAGCGACGGAAGAGAAGGTGAAGAAGAAGAACAACAACAACAAAAGAAAAAGAAAGGAGGAGCACTGTGGAAACGTACTTTAAGTCATCTAATTATCTGTTCCTTGATTTGATTATATTCAATAAAAACTATATATGTGTTACCAACCTTTTTGAGGGGCTAGCTCTAGGGGAGCGGCGATGTCAGGCGAGCTCGGGGCGGCAACAGGCGGTGTCAGGGTAGCGACCGGTAGAATCAGGGAAGACGAAGGATGGACAACTTGGAGGTCGAGGGCATGGAGGCGGAAGGAGAGGAGAGACTTTGATATGCATGGTAAAAGGGCGATGGAGGTGAGGTGGACTGATAGAGGGGGCGCAAGGGAGAACGGAAGGATCGTGTTTTTCCGATGCCGGCGATGAGGACATATGGCGGCTACTTGCCGATCTCCCATTGTGTGTTTAGAGTGTAGGGGATTTGGTCACAAGCGGGATTCGTGCAAAGGTCTTGATGGGTAGATGAAAGGCCGTCTTTTCCCATGCTTTGAAATTTTGAATTCTAGGGCTCTGCAAATGCCACCACTGCCCCCATCTCCACGTACCTTTGGGGGGCATACGGTTGACATGGAGGTCGCTATGACAAAGAACATCAAAGCGGTAGAGTTGGTATTGCATGGAGCGCTGATCGGAGAGGTTATGACTGGGAGACCGACACCGGAGAACGTGCGCAATCTAGTAAGCTCTCTTTCCCCTTCGACCAATTCCTGGCAGTCTGCAAGAGATGGAGGGTCATAAATTTGATGGGGGATCTTGCTCTAAATCTGTTAAGGACAGATCACCTTATAGCCTCAAACAGAGGAAATCAAAGGCTGAGCTACTGTCGGATGAAGACAAGATTGCAGAGATTATGTAGGTTTGCAAGTGTCAGAACCTCAGGGGGGAGGGATCTCGTGAGGATAGATGAGAATCCTCACTTGGAATGTGCGTGGGCTGCACGACAAAAGCCGGAGGGCTTCTCTGATGAGATACTTGAGAGAGTGGGGGATTGAGTGTGCAGTCATTCAAGAGATGCACATTGAGAATGACTCTGATAAACTATGGTGTGACTTATTGGCTGCGAGGGCGAATGAATGTGTGAAGGTTGATGCACATGGTAGATCAGGGGGCATTGCTATTTGGTGGAGAAAGGTTTGGGCACAATGTCTGGAAGTTCACAAGGCCAGACAACTACTGACTTGCAAATTCCAAACTCAACAGGGGCATGACTTTATCTGGGTTACTAGGGTGTATGGCCCTTGTGTTGCTTCTGCTAGGCAGGAGTTGTGGGAGGATTGGGCTGCTGTGGCTGAACTGATGCAGGGGGAAGCATGGTTGACAGGAGGTGACTTCAACTGTATGCTAACAGGGGTAGACAGGCCCATTGGTGACACAAACAGCTCAGCTATTGGCTTCCAGCTGTTGGTTTAATCTCTTGAACTGAATGAGTACCCTTCTTCTGGTGTTGAATTTACTTGGCACAATGGTAATGGGCTGCTATCCAAAATAGACAGATTTTTTGGGAATGTGAACATCCTTGAAAGATTTCAACTGTCGACTATTACTGGCTTGGATCAACCCTTCTCTGATCACACCCCTTTGGTTTGGGATAGTGGGGAAGAGATCCAAGTCTGCTCATACTTCAAGCTTAGAAGATCATGGCTGAATGAACTGGGGTTCTATCAGATGATTAGTTCTTGGTGGCAAGCTAAAAAGGTGGAGGGCTCAGCTACTGTCAAATTGGCATCCAAGCTGGCTGCTTTGCGCACAATCTTGAAAGAGTATATTGCTACCGTGAACACTTTAAGGCAACAAAGAAGGATAGAGGCTTTGAGTAACATTCAAGAGCTAGACTCTAAGGAAGCAACAGGTCCTTTATCAGAGGAGGAACTTGCAGATAGGAAGATGTGGCAGGGTGTGATATTGGAAGAGGATCTTAAACAGGAGGTTGATTGGAGGGAGAGATCAAGACAATTGTGGCTTAAGGAGGGAGATGCCAACACAAAATTCTTCCATCTTACGGCTAGCTCTAGGAGGCGTGCAAACTTTATCTCTTCTATTCTCAAAGATGGACACAGGATCTCTTCCATTCAATAGATAAGGTCAGAAGCTATCAAATATTATAGGGGTGCCTCTCGGGCAATTAAGAGGGGGGAATGGAGAATGGCAGGGAATGATGCGCCTGGTGTGACAAGAGAACAAGCTTCTCAACTAACACCAACCATCACTGAACATGAGACCCTGCAGGCAATTAAAGAGCTTAATATGGAAGGTTCCCCAGGCCCTGATGGGATATAAGTTTTCTTTTATAGAGAGATGTGGAATGTGGTGGGCAAGGAGGTGATGGAAGTCATTAGAGAGTTTGAGAAGGGAAATGCTGGCTTTGAAAAAATCAACAAATCATATCTATTCTTACTGCCAAAGTCATTGGGAGCAGAGAAGTTTTCAGACTTTAGGCCGATCTCACTATCAAATTCCATCTACCTTGTAGTGAGCAAGATATTAGCAAATCAGTTGAGAACTGTTCTTCATGAGTCTAATCCATCCAGTGCAGTCTGCCTTTTTGCCCAATAGATCACTCCAAGAATCCTTCATTTTGGCTCAAGAAATGGTGAGTGGATGGCACAGAAGGAAGTGCAAGGCATTCATGTGGAAAGTTGATTTTCAAAAGGCATATGATTCGATTTCTTGGTCTTATCTCTGGGAGGTATTTAAAAGGAGAGGATTCCCTCCTGTGTGGATCCAATGGATGAAACGTTGTATCACAACTGCCTCCTTTTCTCCATTGATCAATGGGAAAGCCATGCAGTGCTTGGATTCAACCTCAGCGTGGGGTTAGACAAGGATGCCCTCTAGGCCCCCTGATCTTTAACCTTGCAATGGATGGGCTTGCAAGGTTTGCATGTAGACTGGCAGAGGTGGGGATCCTCAGAGGGTATTCATTATCCAACAGGAGAACCTTGGCCCCCATTTTGCAATATGCAGATGACACGGTCTTCTTCGTGGAAGGGACCAATCCTGCTGCACATGCTCTGGGGCTTTTGGTAAAGATCTTTGGGGACATTTCAGGCCTGAAATTGAACAAGGAAAAGTCTACTCTGATATGTTTTGGCATGAATTAGTAGGAGCAAAAGGAGTTGGAGAATACATTGGGGTCACCTTGAGCTAAGCCACCAATGAGGTACCTAGGACTACCATTGAGAGCTGCAAAGTTGAAGAAAAATGATTGGAATATCTTGTTTGATAAGGTCTCTGGCAAGTTGAAAGGTTGGAGTAGTAAATTCTTGTCAAAGGGTGGGAGATTAATCCTCAACTCAGTCATAACATCCATCCCAGTCTTTTATTTTAGCATCTTTAAGGCCTCGAAATCTATTTGGAAATGTTTGGATGTTATGAGGAGAAGACTTTTTTGGAAAGGAGCTGGTCATGAGGGTGGTTTTATGCAGCCCATCAGATGGGATAAGATTTGCAAGCCAAAGGAGACAGGTGGTATAGGGATTAAGGCGCTCAAGGAGTTCAATGAAGCCCTCCTGATTAAGTGGGCCATCAAGATTTTGGACTGCAAGGATGATTTAGTGACAAACTTAATCAAAGACAGCTATGGTGGATCTAATAGTGCACTGAAGAGGCTACAACCAGTGAAACCTTCCCCTTTTTGGCGATTAGTTACCCTTGCAATCATCAACAATTGGCATCTGCTGCAGCCTAGACTTGGAGATGGCAGTGATTTCAACCTGTGGAATGAGCATTGGTCAGGTTTGGGGATTCTAAAAGATGCATACCCGAGGGCATATGCTGCTGCAGATAAGGAGGCCAAAGTCAGCAGTCTGTGGTCTGCTGCAGAGGGATGCTGGAGGCTGGAAGGTCATGAACAATGCAGATCTGGAACTCGATTATGGGTGGACAGGCAGAATCTGATGGCTGCACTGCAGCAGATGTGTCCTAGGCCGAATGTGGCTGATACTTATGGCTGGAATGGGGTCTTTTCAGTGCAGCAAGCCTATGAGAAGATCATCAGATCAAACACTGAGATGGAGAGTGGCCCAATTGACAGGAAAATATGGCTATTGAAAATCCCCTTGAAGGTTCAAATTTTCTTGTGGCTTTGCAAACGGGATGGCCTGATCACTAGTGATCTTAGACACAGAAGAATGGGGACTACTTTGAATGCTTCTCATCTCTGTGGTTTACATACTGACAGTGCGTCGCATATTTTTTCCTCCTACCTGGTCACAGAAAAGCTTTGGAGGACGATTTGTTTGGAACCTCTTCCCACCTGGGATTCCCTTTGGCAGAGGTTCGATACTCCTAGACGGCCGTACAGGTGTATGGTTGCCACCATGTGGTGTGTGTGGAGAGCGCGAAACGAAAAGTTTTTTCAGGAGAGACCGGTTAGATGTGAGAAAATTGTAAATGAGTGCTGGTCCCTCATACACAGTTGGGGATCTATTTTGTAATGTTTTGTTTGATTTGAAATATATTGCCCTCTGAATCGCTATTGTTTAATGATAGCTTTCCTCACTGTTTCAAAATATATATATGTGTGTGTGTGTTAGGCTAATAATTGGTGATCCAAATCACCATTATTTTATTCAGAGTTCTTTTTATTTCTTCATATACTCATGTTATACATTGCATATTAGTTTTTGAGTAATCAGTTGTGCTCATTTATATTATTTGTTGGGATTAGCGTGAGAATGCAATACTTGCTCCCTGTGTTCGACTTCGGACTTCAATTCGAGTTATAAATTATATTTGTTGACGAGCGATTTTGGTCTGTACTACAACATATCAATCTTAAACACCGATTTTGCACGTTGAACATTTTGGCAACATTGCCGGGGAGCAACACACAATTCATAGCTATTCTCTTGCTATATTTTGATTATATTTGAGCACTAACTTGAAGTGTTTGATTTCTTATGATTTTGTGAGGTATATCACGAGGCGATCTTCCACGCAAAACAGCTACTCCAGGGTAGGTAACTTTTCTATTCTTCCCTAATCAACCCCTTAATCTTGGGAAGACAAAAAAAGGAAACAATCAATTAGGAATCACCTACCTTATTTTTATAGTAATCATCATTTAAAAAGGCAAGTTTCCTAATTTGCAAACAAATTTCATATCTGATTGAAGCTTGAGGCGATTTTGTTAGAGATTCCCATCCTTAATTGCCTATACCTATTAGGGATCACGCTTAATTCCTAAATCACTTTGGGCTCACACAACTTCTTGCTTGGAGCCCAAGGTGAACAATTGGAGATCAACTAGACTTGGATTAGAGCTAATTAGGGTTTCAATTTTAGGGTTTTGGAGTGCTAGTTCACACTTGCCTGCATAAAAGGAAATAACCCTCCTGCATTTGTGTGCTACCTAAGCCCTTGGTTGAAAAAATCCAATCAACAAAAACCCTAAAAATAAGTCTTTAAATTCACTTGAACCCTAAAACCCTTGGACCTAATAACTTGAGAATCAATTCAGGGTGATTTCTAGGTCTTGAACTAGATTTCATTCTGCCATCTTTATGGCAAGTCAGGTGAAGTTGACCTACATTGTGGGCCAACCAACCTCCAAATTAAGTCACAAGTCAAATCAACTTCCAATCAAGTGAAACTCAAGGCATAAATTAAGACTTAAAATTGGTAGACCTAAGGTCTTAAGTTCATACATTCCGGTCTACCTGGAACTGCAGTGACAAGGAAGGTCGAGTGGGGGAAACCCTGTAACCCGTGGGGATGCTCTACTATATAGGGATCTTTGCAAGGCTCTCCCTTCCTAGTTGCCTAGGTACTTCTCAGGTGTGCGAATTTCTAATTCAGAGATATCATCCACCTCGAAACTACCTTAGTCATCCAAAAATCCTTGGGTGCCTTGATTGGGTCAAATTTCACAGTCAGTCCCTCATCTTTTCTTCAGTGCACATACACAGATCATCTTAGGGATTTCTATCTAATCAACTTCAAATCTAATCTTGAGTTTGATTCTACATCCTGATTCCACCACTTGATTCAAAAATGCAGCCTAGCTATATAAGAAGACTGTTTAGGAAACCTGAGTCCCAAATGAGCATGAAAGAAATGATAATTGAGAATGCTTATAGAAACCATGAAGAATATTATAAAAGGGACATTCAGGAAAAATTTCTGAAAACAACAAACATCATCGCAAACTGTGCAGGGATAATATGGACACAAATGAACCACGGCTCAACCCGGGATAATCTACTAACAGAACACAGTGAAATGGTGAAATTACACAATAATGAGTGTCTGCAATGTTGGTCAAGCCCTTCATTTCCATAAAAACTCCAAGAATTTTTAGAAATATGAAGTGAATTGCTGAATAGGTTATATAGAACCATTGATCAAAAATACCTGCCAGAAGTTAATAAAACATCTTGGAGTGAGTCTAATGATCGACACAATTTCCCAAATCCCGGGTTTGATGATCATAGTTGTTATGGACTCCCAACCCAGATGAATTCAGATTCAAATTTCATAGCAATTGATATTCCTGATGAGGGTTGGGAGGATCCAATTGTAGGTGTTCCTGATCTCGAACCAACCTTAGAAAATCGAAAGCCTGGTTCACCGAGCTTAGATTTCCCAGACACCTGTGATACTAAGATTGAATCAGAACCTCTCGAGCGTGTAAATTCCATCCTTTATTCTGATAAGGTGACTCTCGATAGCAATTCTAACATCCATTTAGAGCCCAACCTAGATTCTAGTGATCCAACTCACACCCTTATCCTAGAATCTGGATCTAAGCCTTATCGGGATGATTACAAGGCCCCGTGTGATGGAAATCATATTTTGAATCTAGATTACGATTCTAGCCCTATATTTGATGATTGCACCTCTTCATGCTCCTCAGAGACAGATCAATTTTTTGGAAGTTACGCCAATTTACACTATAGAAATCGAGTTGGAAAAGTTGGGACTCAATTGGGTTTATCCTAGGAGCTAAGAATCCAAACCCATGCCTAATAAGAACATCTATTTTAGTTCGGATTCTGAGAATGGGCTAGATCCAAGTCAGGTTGCTGATTGTACATCTCTTATTCTATGGTGGAACCTCTGATCCCGAATCAGATTCAGAACACAATTCTCGCAAGTTCTCTGACGATTTCAAATCTTATCCTGAATTCGGAGAACTGTTGTTTCCTGAAAAATCCAAACCAATTTATGACCTCAGCGAGTACAACCCGTCCTTTGATTCTGACACTGAGGTCAATGATTTGAAAGAAACCACCTCTTCCACAACATATACAGAGCCTTTCAAAACCCGTTCTCAACCCCAACCCGCAACTGGACTCAATATTTACTCTGATTCTCCACTCGATGAGCCGGTTGCAGATGATTCTCCTCCATCTTTTAATCAAGTATCGGACTTCGATCAAACCGATAATCATGCCCCCATCCTTCTCTGATCACTCCCGTAGGGTTCCTACATCCTCCTCCGACCCTTTTTCATTTGAGGCTCCCTACTCTGACCAAGTTGATCCGATTCAGCCAAACCCTAGCTTTTCACTTCCACATCTATTTGAGTCAAAGAGTACATGGTGGGTTCCACATCTACTGATTCACATCTATCAACCCACCAAATTGATTGGGTTTGGGCTGTATCATCAGCCTGTTGACTTGAACAAGCACCAGGTTGGACCAACCAGGCTATTAATCAAGGTGCTTGTTCAAAAAAATTCGTCTGATTTGACCACTCCTCCTCCATACCACTTTCTGCTTGGCTGAAGACATTGAATTTAGCGCTTAACGGGAGGCAACCCGTCATTCCAAAAACCTGAGATCCTTCTAATTATCCTTTTGTACTTCACGTCTATTGCACTTCGAGTTATGTTTTAGAACAGTCGACTCCACCTTTGGTACTCGTACCAGAGCTTAAAATCGTCTGCAACAGTCATCCTGACTCGTTCGCCCACCCTATTATCCTATTCTAATCTCTGAACCCAAACTAATTCCATACCCTTCGATTTACAATGAGGACATTGCAAAACTTAGACATTGGGGGGTGTTAAAATGCAAACACACAAAAATTCAAAGTTCTGAAGGGTTCTCACAAAAAAATACAAATTCCAAAAAATAAAAAAAGAGAGAAAATTTTGAAAAGAACAAAAAAATGGAGAAAGGGGAGGAAATTTTGAGAATTAAATGCAAATCATTCTTGAGAGGAAGAGAGGAGGTGATTTAAATGTCAAAAAGGAGCATAATTTGAAGCACAAAAAGAGTTAGTCATTAGTAAAAGATTATGGAATCTATTTAAGTTCTAAACCAAATCAAAAGAAAGAAATAAAAGTCAGAAAGTGCTAAAAGATACAAAGATTAGTATGAGTACTGATCTTAGGCCTCTTGGGCTGTGTTTAGGCTTAAAAATTCAAGTATCCATTAAGATCTGGATAGTCCTCAAGAGGTTAAGGAAAATGAGAAGCTTAAGTATTAAGTCTAAGGCTTAGGGAGTATTCAGCCTCGTTAACTGACCTTTAGTTTGCGGGACTCGGTAACCTAACCACCCTAATCCACACACAGTCTAGTTTAGTGCACTTAATAATCAAATCACGCAAATGCTTTAATTCTGTTTTGAAGAAGCTACCTAGATTAGGAGCGGCTTATCAACACAAGTTGATTTAGATGAGTTCCCGACATGGAGAGGCGAGAAATTCCTCTCGAAGATGTGCAATAACATACTGTGTCCTCGGTGCTTGTCTCCTAGGATATTTAAATATCCTATCGGGGGCATGCAAGCACCTTGTGCTAGTTCAAGTGCCATGGGCGGGATTATCCTGAAATATCGATTGTTAGGGCCTGAATTTAGCTATAGAACGCCATGGGCAGCACTGTCTCGAAGTGAAATGACCCTTCCCAAGGGCCATTTGTAGTTTTCCAAAAAGATAGGGGCTTGAGTGCAACTTTAAACCCCCTGGGTTTAGGTGTGTGGGCCTTACGAGAAGAAAAAGGTTCTGTGAAATGACCCATTACCTTTTTAGTCAGATAAGACGTCTGGAGTTTTGGTCAGATGTCTGTCCAGACGTCTGGACACATGCCGGACGTCTGAAAGTGAAATTTGCATACCTCCTTTTTCGCTCTGCGCCTGGGCGGCATGCAGAGGCCTCTCTCTCTCTGCCGCACCCCACCACTAAACCCTAACCCCCCTCCTATTTAAGCCCCCCTTCTCTTCTTCCCACTCCCTCACCACCAGTCACCACCACCTCCAGCATCCCCTGCGCGGCTATGGCGAGGCAGGACGAGAGTGACGAGAGGGGGTGAGCGAGGGAGAACGAGAGAGAAGAAGGAAGAGAGCGTGGAAGGTCAGAGGACCTTTAGGATCTCGACGAAGCTTGCACGGCCAATGGCGGCCATGTGCCCGAGGAGGAAGGGCTCGGGGAGGCAGCCTCCCAGCCCTCTGCAGCTGCTGAGGCTACTGTGGCACGTTGCAGGCGACATTGCAATAAGAGAAGTGTCGCGGAGCAGGTTCTGGTAGTAGAAGTTTTCTAGTATCAGACGTCTGGAGTGACGTCCAGACGGCTGGCGAGGCACCAGGACCTCCGGAGCTGAAGTCGAATGTCTAGAAACACATATCGCGCAAGATATGTATCTTCCTACACTACTTTTCTGCCATGCAGATCGTAGTGCAGGGGATGTTGGCTGATTTTTGTGCTTGCGTTGTTCGTATGCAGGTGAAGGCTTTGGGAAGGCACGTGGTGCGCTTTCCCAAGTACTTATGGATGCCTAATCACATCGCCAGACGTCTGGAGGTACTTCCAGACGATCGGAGACCATGTCCAACATCTGGAGCTGCCCCCAGATGGTCGCAAAGGGAGTTTGGACGTCTGAAGTAGCCACAAGAAGTGTAAGGTGAGTTCTGACACCTTTTAAGATGTCTGGGACAAGTCCCAGACTTCTAATTTTATCCAGTAACCATTTTTTTGCCCGTTTAAGGTCCAAACAGAATCGGATTTCCGCAAACGAAGTACCGTTGTTTTCCACTCGAGTTCCTCTACGTGTTCATGTTGAGTATCTACTATTTTGACCTCATCTAATGTGATTATTCGCTGGTACAGGTTACTAGTCGATGGCATGTTCAGGGCCCGCGGAGACAACGAGATCTGCGGCACAGGCCCCCATCTGGTAGAGTGGTTTAATGCATTTACTAAGACATGAATAAAGAACATGCCTGCTTAGATTAAATTGATTGAAACTCTAGGATGTGAAATGAACCCTAGGGTAGAAATGTATGAGCATGATGTTGAACTACTCTGGTTTACTTGAGATGCATGTTAAAACATGAGCTGCCTGTATGTAATTGAGAAATTGAACTATGAAACCACAAGCTACATGTATATGATTGAGAATTAAATTGTGGAAACACGAGCTGCCTGTATATGAATGAGAAACGAGTTTTGGAAACATGAGGTCTGAATATGGATAAATGAAATGAATATGAGCATGAACCCTACGGGGAATTAGGAGTAGAACCCCTGTGGATGAATGGAATCTGGAATGTAGACGGGAAGTGAGCTGGCCCTTGTGTACATGGTACCAAGGAGAGCAACTGTCCCTTTTTAGTGTAGAGCAGAGCTAGCCTCCCTTGGGTTGAGACCCGGGGTTAGGATTGGCCACTCTACACCGACTCCTGTTAGCCCTCGCATACGTGGTACCGAGGCGTGTTACAATTGTAGGGAGGGAGTTAGCCACCCTGCGAGGCCCGGGGTTCAACTAGCCACCCTACACCGACCTTCTTAGGCCCTTTGGGCAATCCGGGGTAGTCGGACGACGGTACGCGGACTGCGGAGGGGCAAGACCCCTATTTGGTTTTGAGGGGCGAGACCCCTGTTCTAAGAGGGCAAGGTCCTATACTATTCCGTGCTGTACTTTGGGGGTACCCGCTAGCGGAAACGACTGACCGCGTGTCAATGCAGGGTAGCTACCCGTGCGCTTATCACGCATGTCATAGTTACCGCTACGTCTCAACAATGATCTCGGGGTGGTTGATTGGGTGTAGGACTACCACGAGGGACTCTCCCGGCCAGGAGAGTACCACGAGCACCTTCTACTCCATGGAAAAGACTACAATCAAGATCGTTCCCATGAGGAACAAGCAAGATCAAGAAATACTTAGATACTTTGGGAAATAGATAAACCAGAAATACATAAATGAGATAAATAGAAATGAGAATAAAACCTTCTTATTGTTTTTACTTGACTTGTACATAGATAATATAAACACCACTTTACTCAGCGTTCATTGACCCAGTCTTTTCGTAACACTATTCAGGACCAGGAGTTGAGCAGCCCGAGTTTCCAATTGTAGAGGGAGCTGGGCCCAGCCAAGCCTAGCCGTAGCGGTTTCTTTTACAGTCTTCTATTTCTGCTGTAGTTGTGAGTACTAGACTTTAAATTACTGTTCTTGTACTTCTTGTTTTCTATTGTTATTGTGGTGGCATGTACTATTTTGAGATAGTTCTACTTTTGTTTACTGCTTCATTCTTTCCTTCTGCTTAGTTATATTACATGTGTGAATGTGGTTTATTTCCTAGCTTTTGGTTATTTCTCGTTGGACGACTAGGTCTTGGGATTAGTCGAGGCGAGCTGGTCTCGAGTCCTGTAGGGATCCAAGAACCAGGTCGTAACATTCTACAGGGGAGATTCTGCAATTTTCACACACACACTCTCTCTCTCTTCCCACACAACACACCCCCATGCACACACACCTCTCCTCACAAACCCTAACCCCCTCCCTTTAAAAAGACACCCCACCACCCTCACCATCTCCCCCACACCTTCGTTCCCCACCACCTCCACCTTCGTCCTCCACCACCTGCTGGCAACCACCTCCTTCCCCGTCCCCCTTGCAGCCATGAGTAGGAAGGAAGGAGGGGAGCTTGAGACGGAGGAGCACGGGAGAGAGGGAGAGAGAGAGCGTGAAAGGAAGGGAGAGCGTGGGTAAGGGAGAGGGAGAACGAGGAGCTCGGAGGAGCTTGGGAGAGGAGTTGTGGCCGGAGTTACGGCTGAAAGAGCTTGTGGAGAGGAGCTCCGCGACCACCTACAACTGCTGAAGGAGCTGTTGTGGTCTCTGCGGGCAGAGGGAAGCGTGAGGAGAATGCTCGCAAAGGGTACTATGGAACCATTTTCCATAGTATCAAATGTCTGGGAGCATATCTAGATGTCTGGAGGATCCTCAAGATATCCGAAGCTGGCGCCGGACGTCTAACAGCACGTAGGGTGCCAAAGTATGTGCTCTGTACATGCCGCATGCACGTACATCTTCTTTTTATGTGTTGTGTTTTTAAACTCGCATGCATGTGCAGGTACAAGACGTGGGAAAGGCATGTGGCACGCCCTTCGAGGTGCTTTAAGATGTACAGAGACAATGCCAGACGTCTGACTACACTCCCAAACGATAAAAAGGAGTGCTAGACGTCCAGGAACTCCCTTAGATGGCTGCAGAGGGGTTCGAACGTCTGAGAAAGCCACAGGAAAGCAATGTGAGATTCTGAGGTCGTTTAAGATGTCTGGGTCTAATCCCAGACATCTGATTTTAGTCAGTATGCATGTTTTTGGCCCGTTTAGGGCCCAAACGGAGTCTGTTTTGCGTAAATGTAGTATCGTTAGTTTCCGTTCGAGTTTCTCTACGTGTTAGTGTCACTTGTATATAGTTTTGAACTCATTTGATGTGTTTGGTCAATTGTAAGGTCTCCAACCAATATAGTATATGGGGCCTGCGGAGATGACGACATTTGCGATCCGAGCCTCCATTCCACCCGTGTATTCCGGTAGAGTGGTTCTCTCTCTAATCCTAGAATTAATAATTAAATTTCATGCTTTAGAAATATTCGATTGAACCCTAAGTTGTGAGATGAACCCTAGGTCTGAAAGAGATGAATG
The DNA here is from genome assembly GCA_037157565.1 of Thalassia testudinum. NCBI lineage: Eukaryota > Viridiplantae > Streptophyta > Magnoliopsida > Alismatales > Hydrocharitaceae > Thalassia > Thalassia testudinum. The sequence continues at coordinate 48,741,177 of JAZHRO010000002.1, forward strand.
CATGCTACTTTAAAAATATTCGATTGAACCCTAAGTTGTGAAATGAACACTAGGGGATGAAAAGAGATGAATGCACATGTATTGAATGATTAAATTGTTTTGATGCTTACTAAAAGTAGTAAACCATGAGCTGCCTGTACCACATTTAATGAATAATGACATGAATGAAAATATTTGCAGTGTACTGAATAATCGATTATGAAATCTTGAGCTTCCTATTACGCATTTAATGAATCGGATGTGGAAATGAGAAAGTCTATGTATAAACCCTATGGGGAACTAGAAAGGAACTTGCGTGTATGGAACAAATATCATATGTAGGAGGGAAGTAAGCTGGCCCTCGAGTACGTGGTACCGAGGAGACCAGCTGTCCCTTTTGCATGGAAAGTGAGCTGGCCCTCGTGTACGGGGTACTGAGGAGAGCTACAATGACTTTAGTGTAGGGGGAGCTAGCCACCCTTAGGTTGAGACCCGAGGTTAGGAATGGCCCCCTACACTGACTCTGGTTACTTTAGTGTAAGGGGGAGCCAGCCGCTCCATGGGGCCCAGGGTTAAGACTGGCCACCCTACAATGACTCTTGTTAGGCTCGTTGGGTAAACCAGGATAGTCTGGCAAGGGTGCGTAGATTGTTGAGGGGCGAGACCCCTGTTCTGAGGGGCGAGCCCCTATTCTGTTTTGTGCTATACATTTGGGCATGCCGACTAGCGGAAACGACTAACTGCATGTCAATGTGGGGTAGCTATCCGTTCACTTATTACTCGTGCCGTAGTCACCGCTACGTCGCGACCGTGACCTCGGGGTGGTAGACCGAGTGTAGGACTACCACGGGGGCTCTCTTGGCCAGGAGAGTGCCATGTGTACATCCTACATCATGAAATAAACTACAATCAAGATCATTCCCTTAGGGAACAAGAGGATTAAGAAATGTTGTGGATCCTTATTAGAATAACAGAAACACCTAGTTGAGATAAATGGAAATGAATGATTAGTTACTTACTTGTTTATTTAAGTTAAATTACAAGTAAATGGCTTAACCACCACTCTACTCAGCATTAGCTGACTACAAATTGTATAACCATGTTCAGGACAGGGAGTTGAGCAGCCAGTGCCACCGACTGCCAAGGGTGCTAGGCCTAGCCGAGCCCAGCCGTAGTGTTGTTCCCTTTTCTATTCCAGAGCTCTTTTGTAGTAGTGAGTACTTTTTATATGTATTAGTTGTTCTGCTATATTTCTGTTCATGTTATATTTTCATCTATTGCAGCTGTGATGGCTATGTATATTATAGTACTTTTCCGCTTGTGGCATGTAATATTTGAGACTTTTCACACGGATGCCCATTACTGCCTCTTATTTATTTCTGCTTAGTTACATTGCATGTGTGATTGTAGAATATTTTTTGCTTTTGGGTAATTTCTAATTGGACGACTGGGTCTTGGGATTAGTCGAGGCGAGCTGATCTCAGGTTCTGTAGGGATCTAGGATCGGGTCGTAACACAAAGTGTCGAAAGCTAGGGTTCTGGGGGTTGCCATGGGTGGTGCTATCTCGAAGCGTCGAAAGCCAGGGACCATGCAAGGATTGATGGTAGGAGCTAGGAATCCGATACAAACAATGTTGTAAAGCCAATTTGAAGCTAGAAATAAAGAAGAAAAAGAGAGAGAAAACTCTCCAGAAAATGAAAAAATTCCTCTATTTCTCTTACAAAAATGCACTGTAAATTGAACTTGGACTAAGCATGTTTTAAGCATAGGTGCTTTAACCGCAGAGTTCAACGAACCTTAGGTTACTTCCTATAGGCCTTAGAAACCTTCGCGGTAGACTAAGGCTAAAGTTGGTCAGGTCTGGATCTTGGTTGGAACTTGAGTACCTCTACGCCTATTATAGCATTCTAACCTAATCGATAGAATAAAGCACACATCAGAGATCTGAGCATTAAAGGCATAGTCTAGAATTTGAGTTAATTCTGTGAGATTTTGCTAAGGGACTAGCACAAGTTAGGCATGGAGGTATGATGATAACGTCATTATCATCCATATCTAGCTTTAATTAGTCATAATAAAGGAATAAATGCTCCTACATAACCGCCAGAGGACCATAATTCATTATAAATCCATTCTAAGAGAATAACAAGAAAACAGTGCTAAAACTACAGTTTTAATAGCATATCTCAATTGCAGAACAATCATAGGATTTCTCAAGAGTTAATCAAAGGTCAAATGGTCATAATTGTCTAACAAGAAGGTCCATGCAGATAGAAACGGGTTTTCGCACGTTTCGAGAATTAAATGACATCTGAAACCCTAAAAATAGACTCGCTTAATTAACTGCGGTTCTGGTCAGGATAAAATTCATATAAATCCTTTAAAAATCATATAAAATATTCTCTAGGGTTTGGTATGCTTGATTTGACCATTGGAACCAAATTTGACCTAAAATAGAGTCTCAGATAGACAGTTGCCCTAATTTGGATTTTTGCATAAATTACCTAGTAAACTTGGTCAAAACCTAAATCCAACTTCACCATTGGATTCCTTGGGTCCAAATTAGGCTTGTACCAAAGTTTGGACCCAATCTGAGATCATCTTGACCTAGTTTGCAATTTAGTCCTATCTGACTCTTTTCTCTCACACACATGCCCCTAACATTCAAAATCCTTACAGAAATACCCCTATCTTAGTCGTCCCTCTTTGCAAATAGGTCCCTCTACCATTATCGCCGAGGAATCCTTCTTCGGTGACCTTTGATTGAAGAGAACTCCTCTAATCAACGAATCCCTTCCAAAATTGGAAGGGAGATTCCTTATGGAGTTCTCTTTCCAACGCACCCAACCTTGAATCCTATAACCTTCCCAATCGCTCATGCAAACGCATGAGAGATTCGGGTATCTCTTGAGTTTACAACTCCGACGAGCTTTCCAAGCTCGCAAAGCTTGATTCCCAAGATTAAACCGACTCCTTGAGGCCTATATAAGGATCCCCATGGCAAATAGTTTTCCACACGCTCGAATTTGGTTGGAAATCCCCCACGTTCCACCCTCCCATCCGGCTGAATAGCTCCTCGACTTCCGATGATCTATTCTGACCTCCCTCGTCGTTCGCTCACAATACCAGCGGCGAATTCTCCTTCCTCGTCTTCCTCCACGTCGTGCTATACCAACCGACATCTCTCCCTCCAACATCCTCGTTGTCCTACCCCCACTGGAGTATCTTCTTCCCCGACGCTGTCGTACCCCCGGCAAGTCATTCGTCTATTAGTTTAGTAGTTTAGTTCCCTTAGACTCTTAGGTTAATTCTCCCCCTTTCAAACTTTATTTCGACCCCTCGACTACACCACCCACCACCTTCGTTTCCACCTCCGATGACCCCTTCAGTGAGGACTTCTACGCGCTACACACCTCCATCCTCCTCGCCAACATGCCCATAACCTCCACCGTACTCCACCCATCAAAACCCCTCTCTCTATTCACCTTCCCATCCACCCAAAACACCCATCGAATAACCCACCTTCTCACAACCATCCCGGTCACCGTCCGACCTCTACACCTACTCCCACACCACAAAACCACCACCACTGCATTCCTCATCCACCGACGACCCTCTTGAGCTTTTTAACTAGGGCGAGAAGCCTGTGTTCTTGTATTTCAGGTGCCAGCTTCAACCACCATTACCGAGAAGCTTCAAGCTTGCTCGAAGCTCGCTCCAGGTCTCGATAGCTCTAGGTTGCCGCTTCTGGAGGTGCGGAACTCTTCCCAAAATGCGTGTGGACCAACGAATTAGGACACTGACTACCCTCGTGCTCCAATTAGGGAAGAAGCTTCGGCCACTACTGCTACCGAAGACAGTGCAGGACTTTAGTCCCACATCGTGAACCACCGAGCAGGAGTTGTGATATAAGACGAAAAAGTGAATAAGGCTTACCACCTCAAGACACTTGGGGTAAGGTCCCCCGCGCACCCCTTCATGCTCGCCCATGACACTACCATGCGGGTCTAGTCTGATTACCTACCTAAGCCTCACACCTCGACTGCTACCCAATACAAGCAGCCCTGGTCCCGGGTACGCTCTAATCCAAACTCGAATACCCAGTTATCCCTAGAAGAGGAAGAAGAAGAGAAAGAGAGTGCAGGGCAGGGGAGGATTTTTCCACAAAGAAAAATAGCTAACACTTAGCCGTTTGAGAAGTTGTCCCCCCTATGCATGAGAAGAAGAGGAGGCTAAAGAAGAAACTAAAGGAAGGAAAGAAGAAAAGAGGCAAGGCAGAACAAGAGGACCGTACAAGAAGAAGAGAAAGAGAAGGAAGAGAAGGCGAAGAAGAAGAACAACAACAGAAGAAAGAGAAAGGAGGAGCACTTTAGCAATGTACTTTAAGTCGTCTGATTGTAAAATTAGACATCTGATTATCTATTCCTTCATTTGATTATATTCATAAAAAACTATATATGTGTTAGGCTAATAATTGATGATCCAAATCACCACTATTATATCTAGATTTCTTTTTATTTCTTCACATACTCATGTTATACATTACATATTAGTTTTTGAGTAATCAGTTGTGCTCATTTATATTATTTTTTGAGATTAGTGTATGAATGCAATACTTGCTCCCTGTGTTCGACCTCGGACTTCAATTTGAGTTATAAATTATATTTGTTGACGAGCAATTTTGGTATGTACTACAACATATCAATTTTAAACACCAGTTTCGCTCATTGAACATTTAGATTATTGGGTTATTTGAATTGTTTGAACTACACGTTAGTTAGCTAGTTATATTAGCTTGTTTGCTTATTAAAAAAAAAATCTAAACTGTCTGCTAGAAGCTGCATATCTATAGGGCGACCATTTAGGATTGAATGAGTAGCATCTAGTTTATCTTAATTGCATCGCATGCATCCCTGCATTGAAGAAAGCTGAAGTAAGGTATGTCTTTGCTTGAGCATCAATTACCTGTCATGCATCCGCATTGGACTTAAATCTAAGACTACTAAAGTGTTTGAATCTAATTAAGTCAGTGGTAACTTTAAGAAATCGGGACTGCTAAGAGGTTGGACCTTAAAATCAGTGACTTTAATTACGTGCAAAAGGACTTGTTTGCGATATTTCAAAATTCAAAATGCGTATGTGTGTTGTACACATGAGACACTGTGCACACATCACACATAAGGTCACTAGATAAATTTCTACCTCTCCTCTTTGCACCACAAGGGAAGTTAGTCAGAAATCAACAAGCCTATCCACCAAGTTACTTCGGTTCCTCGTGCGTGGGCTCGATTTGAGACTTCCAACCCTTGTGAGTAGGTTGTAGGCTCCAACGAAGCTCGGCCTAGGAAGCGTAGCTCTCGCAAAAATTGTTTGGCCACCAACTGAACACTTAATTCTAAGACCTAGAATCTACTAAAATAGATCCCACTGTGTAAAGACTCGTTCTGTTCTAAACCTTTTAAGACGTCTGGACTATCGGTCAGACGTCTAGACCCCTTCCCAGATGTCTGGAAATTGAAAATTTTGTACGTAACTTCGTGTTTGCGCGCGGGCTACGCACAGACAGTATCGCTCTTTTCTCTCTCCCTCTTCTCTCCTCCACCCGAACCCTAACCCCACTACCTATATAACCCCTCTCCCCCCTTCCCCACTCCACCACCACCACCTTCCTTCTTCCACTCCACTGCAGCGAGAGGGGCGAGCGCGAGAGAGGGTGCGAGAGCGAGCGATGAGGACAAGAGGTGGCATGAAGAGAGGAGGAAGTGCATGAGCTTGCGAGCTCGTGGGAGCTCGTCGGAGGATGCATGACCGGAGCAGCACATGCGGGAGGAGGAGCGCGTCAGAGGAGACGTCCCTGACACTTTACTGCAGCTGGAGCTGCAGGCTAAGAGGAGAGGCCGCGGCCATGCATGGCGAAAGGAGCAAGAGGTCGGCCTGGTTCTGAATTTCTCCCAGAATCAGACGTCTGGTGTGTCGTCAAGATGACAGGTTGGACGTCTGGTGACGACACCAGACGTTTGAAAGCAGAACTTTGAGAAGGTACGTTCCTCTTGCGGTTATGACCATGCAGGCAGCACCGCAACTACGATCTACATGGCTAAATATAGGTGTTTCGCCTGTCGCGTGCAGGGATAGCTTCGAGAAGGCGCAGGGCACGCCCTCCCCCGCATTTTGGACGTCTGGACAGCTTGCCAGATGACCAAAAGCACCCTAAAACGACTGGAGTAGAGCTCAGACGTCTGGAGTTGGGTTCAGACGGCCAAATAGGGGTTCTGGACATCTGAAGTCGACGCAAGAACCTGAGGTGAGACTCTGATTACTTTTAAGACCTCTGGACCTTGTGTCAGACGTCTAATTAAGGTTTGTAGTCCTGTTTTTGACCTGTTTAGGGTCCATTTGGTATCTGTAGATTCCTTGCGAGTTCCTCTTCATGTTAGAAAGCCTTATATACTGTTTTGAACATTCCGTTGTGATATGTCCCTTGGTATAGGACTTCGATATGTTGCGTGTTCGGGGCCTACAGAGGCACGTGAGCCTGCCGTTCGAGCCCCCAATACTCCCAGATTGTCTGGTAGAGTGGTTTCCCCTAATTTAATTATGAATCATAAATGCATATGTGAAATTGGATAACTAGAAACCTAGGATGTGGCATGAATCCTAGGACGAGAAGTACTTACACTGTGTGAATGCATGTTGCGATTGAATCTAAAATGAATGAATAGAGATGTAAACAACTGCCTGTCAATAAATAAGAGCTGCCTATGGAATATGAAATGGCTATGCTAGTTAAACTGCTACCTCTGGCATTACTTGTGCATATGTTAAATGATGGAAATACGAGCTACATGTGTATAATATGAGAATGAAAATGTGAATGATGAAACCTGGTATGGAACAACATGGTGAATACAAGCATGAACCCTACGGAGAATTAGGAGTAGAGCTCCTGTGGATAAATGGAATGGATCTGGAAATGTGGGTGGGAAGTGTGCGGGCCCTTGAGTACGTGGTACCAAGGAGAGCGACTATCCCCTGTTTAGTGTAGAGCAGAGCTAGCCACCCTTGGTTGGAACCCGGGGGTTAAGATTGGCCACTTTACATCGACTTATGTTGGCCCTCGCATACACTGTATCGGGGAGAGCTACTAGTGTAAGGAGAGAGCTAGCCACCCCACGGGACCCGGGGTTTAGCTAGCCACCCTACACCGACTTGTTAGGCCCACTGGGCAAACCGGGGTAGTTAGACGAGGGTGAGCGGATTGTGAAGAGGCGAGACCCCTGTTTGGTTCTGAGGGGATAGACCCCTGTTATTGAGAGGGCTAGGCCCTATACTATTCCATGCTGTACTTTGGGTGTACCAACTAGTAGAAACGACTGATCGCGTGCCAGTGCGGGGTAGCTACCCGTGCGCTTATCGCACGTGCCGTAGTCACCACTACGTCAGTCTGTGTCCTCGGGGTGGTTGACTGGGTGTAGGATTACCATAGGAGACTCTCCCGGCCAGCAGAGCACCACGTGTGCCTTCTACTCTTCGGAAAAGACTGCAATCAAGATCGTTCCCACGAGGAACATACGAGATCAAGAAAGAGATCTGAAAAGTAAACCAATGGGTGAAAAAGAATGACTTGTAAAACAAATAATTGGAAAGATAAATTTACCTGTTAGCCTTTACTGCTTTAGTTAGTTGGTTACCACTCTACTCAGCGTTTGCTGACTCCGTGTTACTCGTACCCCTTTACAGGTCCAGGAGCTGAGCAGCCCGAGTCACCGGCTGTAGAGGGTGTTGGGCCTAGTCGAGCCCAGCAGTAGTTCCTGTTTTCGTTGTACTTCCTTTTGCTAGTGAGTTTAGACTGTTGTTACCGTTTCTGTTCTGTACTTTGTTCTCCTTTACTGTTGTGGTGGTGATATGTACTGTTAGCAGCATTTATTTCCTTTACTGCTTGTACTCTTTTACTGTTAGTTACTTAGCATGGTGAATGTGGTTTACTTTCCTACTTTTTGGTTATTTCTTGTTGGACGATTGGGTCTTGGGATTAGTCAAGTCGAGCCGGTCTCGTGTCCTGAAGGGATTCGGGAACCAAGTCATAACAAGATGGTATCAGAGCAAGGTCGTCCCGAGAAATGAACCAATTAGCTTGAGAATAACCAATTCACGTGCATGTAACTAGAGTAACCACCACAACATACCGCTTGACATCTATTCTGAGTTTCTTTCGCTGAAGTCCGTTAGAGTTGACTTCTTTTTGTTCTGTCTTCCGCGTCTCCTTGCAGGAGATGCCTCGACGTGGAGTTCTTGAGGCGGGTCGCGGACACGGCCGTGGACGAGGTCGGAGGGGCGAACGTGCCGGGCCTAAGGTGCCAGTTGACCAGCCACTTCTCTCGGGCGTTCAGGCCCAAGACCTTGCTCAGTTGATACGAGACATAGTACGAGAGGAGCTCCACCCGCCTCCATGGGTGCCTCTCCCTGGGGACGTGGAGGGGGGGTCCTCTATGGGGTCGAAAGACCGACGCAGCACTGGATGAGGGGGAGGGGATGGTCCTCCACTGCCCCCACCGCACTCTGACACTTCTGAGCACGAGCCCTCCCTGCCTGGAGGCGTGCCCGTTCCCCCAATGCAGCTGCACTACGAGCTTTTCAGATAGTTCTAGAAGCTGAAGCCCCCCTCCTTCAAGGGGGATGAGGACCCATCTGAGGTAGAGGACTGGCTGGAGCAGATTGAGAAGGTGTTTAACACCCTTTGCCCCCCTGCGGAGTGCTGCGTGGCCTTTGCCACGTACCAACTGGAGAGTGAGGCACACAGGTGGTGGAGGGCGATCAAAGGCTAGGAGAGGGGAGAGCCAACGTGGGGCCAGTTCGTGACCCTCTTCTACGAGCAGTACTTCCCGCAAACTTGGCAGGACTAGAGGAGGCGGGAGTCCCACACTCTCTGCCAAGAAAAGATGACTGTTAGCGCATATCGCACGTGTTTCCTGGAGTTGTCACGTTTTGCTGCGACAGCTATAGCTACAGAGGAGGAGCGCCTATGGAGGTTCACTAAGGGGCTCTGGCCTACCATTCGAGGGTATGTCAAACCCCTGAAGCTGCCCACCTTCTCGAGAGTGGTGGAGGCAGCTATGATGTACGAGGAGACCAACCCAGCCTCACAAGACACTGACAGTGGATGGAAAAGGCCCTACCAGCCAGAGTACTCACAGGGCCAACGAGAGAGGAGGCAGGCAGCGCTTGTAGGAGAGTCGTCTCGTTTTGCGGAGCTGTCAGTGGCCTTTGGGGGCCCCCGACAGGGGCCAGCTATCAGCACTAGACCCCTGCCCAGCCATCAGCAGGGACCTACCAAGGGAGGGAGTCGAGTCCCCCTCTGCTACCAGTATGGCCATCCGGGCCACATCAGGAGGGACTACCCATCTAGGGTTGAAGCACAGTAGATGCTCCCCGCATTGAGCACTGGAGGCCGAGCAGGTGATCATGGTTCCCTGGCACGTGGGGGAATACAGCAGTTGCGGGGAGGGTACCGGCCAGCAGCTACCCGTCCGACGCAGAGTGTGGCTGCTTCTTCTGCACCGAGAGCTGAGGGGAGTATCAACACCCTAACACACAGAGATGCCATGGCATCAGGTTCAGTGGTGGCAGGTATGGTTACAGTTTCCGATAGATTAGTTTATGTACTTTTTGATTCCGGCGCCACACACTTTTTTGTCGCTACGAGTTTTGCTGTCAGTTTGGGATAGGACTGTGTGTTGTTAGAGGATACGTTTGTGATCAAAGGTCTGGGTGGTCAGCTATTTGTAGTTGAGGAGGTCTACGTAGACTGTGGGGTCAGTATTGGGGGACACAGCCTCCCCGCTGACCTGATCGTGATACCAATGGAGGATTTTGGCATGATTCTGGGGATGGATTGGTTGTTCGCTTACCACACCTTGGTGGACTATTTTGGGAGGAAGATCGTCTTCTCCATACCGGAGATGCCTTCCTTTGAGTTTCACAGACAGCCAATGGATGGAGGTTTCAGGTGCATTTCTACACTTCAGACAGCGAAACTTTTGGACCGGGGGTGTGAGGGCTTTCTAGCCTGTGTGGTGGCAGAGCTCAGCCCCGTGGTAGACTTTCAGAACATCCCGGTGGTCAGAGAGTACCCCGACGTGTTTCCAGAGGAGCTACCAGGACTACCGCCTGAGCGTGAGATCGAGTTTGAGATCTCACTGGTACCGGGGACCAGCCCCATTTCTATGGCACTGTACTAGATGGCACCACTTGAGCCACGAGAGCTCAAGTCAAAGTTGCAGGACCTATTGAAGAAGGGCTTTGTGAGGCCTAGTGAGTCCCCGTGGGGAGTCCCTGTGTTATTTGTGAAGAAGAAGGATGGTACCCTGCACCTTTGTGTTGACTACAGACAGCCGAATAGGGTCACCATCAAGAACAAATATCCGCTACCGAGGATTAATGATTTGTTTGATCAATTACGAGGTGCCATGGTATTCTCCAAGATAAATCTGAGATCAGGCTACCACCAGTTGAGGATCAGGGAGACCGACGTCTCTAAGACAGCTTTCTACACCCAGTATGGATACTACGAGTTTTTGGTCATGCCGTTTGGGCTGACCAATGCCCCTGCTGCCTTCATGGATTTAATGAACCGGGTGTTCAGACCGTATCTGCATTAGTTTGTGGTGGTATTCATTGATGATGTGCTCGTTTACTCGAGGGATCAGGCACAGCACGGACAGCACTTACAGATGGTTCTGGACACTTTGAGACGACGCAGGCTGTATGCCAAATTCAGCAAGTGCGAGTATTGGTTGAGATAGGTGACCTTCTTGGGCCATGTGATTTCAGGGGATGGCTTGGCTATGGATCCAGCCAAGGTTGAGGCAGTACTCAGGTGGGAGAGACCATGTACAGTGACAGAGATACGAAATTTCTTGGGACAGGCAGGTACTACCGGCAGTTTATCAGGGGTTTCTCGTAGATTGCATGTCCTATGACTCAGTTGACCTGGAAGGACGTGCCCTTTGCTTGGACAGATGCTTGTGAGGCGTGTTTCCAGGAGTTGAAGGAGAGGCTGACTTCGGCTCCTGTGCTTACCATCCCAGATGCCAGTGGCGGTTTATGGTCTACACGGATGCTTCGTTACAGGGGTTAGGGGGTGTGCTCATGCAGCGAGGTCACGTTGTCTCTTACACTTCACGGAAACTGAAGCCCCATGAGCATAGCTACCCTACCCATGACTTAGAGCTGGCAACTGTTGTCTTCGCGCTGAAGACATGGAGGCACTACCTTTACGGTGAGACCTTTGAGATTTTCACAGATCATAAGAGACTCAGGTATTTATTTGACCAAAAGGAGTTTAACATGAGACAGAGACGTTGGTTAGAGCTCCTAAAGGACTATGACTGCAGCATCTCCTACCATCCAGAGAAGGCCAACGTGGTAGCTGACGCCTTGAGCCGGAAGGCGCCCGCCCACTTGGCTAGTTTACAGGCATAGAGTTGGAGACTTAGGGAGGAGTTGGGCAGTTGGCGACCCCTAGTGTTACAGGGGCATTGTGGGGCAGTGACGATGACACGGCAGACGAGACCAGAGCTGATAGATCGCATCATCACAGGACAGATGACAGATCCGTACCTACAGTCGATGCGAGACAGAGTACTGTCAGGGACCCCAGGAGACTTCTCTTTTACAGATGAGGTGTTGCGCATGAGGGGACGTTTGTGCGTTCCCAGGGATGAGGAATTGTTGAAAGAGCTCCTAACTGAGGCGCACGGGTCCAGGTTCACCATACATCCCTGGAACACGAAGATGTATCATGATCTGAGACGTGACTTTTGGTGGAGAGGGATGAAGCGGGATGTAGGTGAGTTCATGCAGCAGTGTTTGGTGTGCCAGGAGGTGAAGGCCGAGCATCAAAGGCCTGCAGGGCCATTGCAACCACTTCCTGTGCCAAAGTGGAAGTGGGAGAGCATCACCATGGACTTGGTGGTGGGCTTACCCGTTACCCAGAGAGGACACGACGCAGTCTGGGTGATTGTAGATAGATTGACGAAGACGGCACGTTTCTTGCCGATCTGAGTCACCTTGGGACCAGCACAGTTAGCAGAGAGGTATATTCGTGACGTGGTACGTCTGTACGGAGTACCGCGTGAGATTGTATCCGACCGGGATACCCGTTTTACCTCCTAGTTTTGGGCCGAGTTTCAGCAGGTTTTGGGGACACGGTTGAGGTTCAATATGGCGTACCACCCCCAGACAGACGGACAGTCAGAGAGCACGATACAGACACTTGAGAACCTTTTACGCGCCTGTGTACTAGACTGGAGGGGCTCCTGGGAGGAGCACTTACCCCTGGCAAAGTTTGCATATAATAACAGCTATCACTCGAGTATCGACATGGCATCATACGAGGCTCTGTACGGATGGAGGTGTACTATGCCCTTGAGTTGGGTTGAGGTGGGGACCAAGTGGGAGGTTGGCCCCAGGTTGATCCGGCAAAGTCAGGAGGTGATAGAGCAAATTCACGGATGACTTCACACTGTCAGGAGCAGACAGAAGAGTTATGCCAATCGGAAGCGCAGAGAGGTACAGTTCGAGGTTGGGGACCACATCTTTCGTCGCGTTTCACCCATGAAGGGCTTGCAGTGTTTTGGGGTGAAAGGGAAGCTTGCGCTGAGGTTGTGGGGCCCTTTGAGGTTCTGGAGCTGGTAGGACCCGTTGCTTACCGGCTTGCCCTTCCTCCCTAGCTTTCTGGTGTGCACGATGTGTTCCACGTGTCCAACCTCAAGAAGTACGTTGCCGATCCCAATCATGTTCTGAGCCACAAGAGTGTCGAGGTGGGTGATGACCTAACCTATCCTGAGAGACCAGTGCAGATACTAGACAAAACCATTCGGAGCTTGAGACGGAAGCAGGTACCCCTGGTGAAGGTTTTGTGAAGGAGATAGAGGTACAAGGAGGCTACCTGGGAGCCTGAGGCGGCAATGCGAGAGCGGTACCCGGAGCTTTTTGAGGGTACATCTTTTCAGACCGGCTTCGGTCCTCTTTAAGTTTGTTATGCGCGAATATTTCCTTTTCTGCACCCTAGCTAGCTCAAGTTTCAGGGATAAAACTTCCTTTAAGTTTGTTATGATGTAAAGACCCATTCTGTTCTGAGCCTTTTAAGACGTCTGGACTGTCGGTCAGATGTCTGGTCAGATGTCTGGACCCTTTCCCAGACGTCTAGAAATTGAAAATTTTGTATGCAACTTCGCTTCTGTGCGCGAGCTGCATGCAGACAGTATCGCTCTTTTCTCTCTCCCTCTTCTCTCCTCCACCCGAACCCTAACCCCACTACCTATATAACCCCTCTCCCCCCTTCCTCTCTTCCCCACTCTACCGCCACCACCTTCCTTCTTCCTCTCCTCTGTAGCTAGAGAGGCGAGCGCGAGAGCGAGCGACGAGGAGGAGAGGTAGAGTGAAGAGAGGAGGAAGAGCTTGAGCTCACGAGCTCGTGGGAGCTCACCGGAGGAGGAACGCGTTGGGGGAGACATCCCCGACACTTTGCTGCAGCCGGAGCTGCAGCCGAGGAGGAGAGGCCGCGACCGCGCGCGGCGAAAGGAGCAAGTGGTCGGTCTGGTTCAGGATTTTTCCCAGAATCAAACATCTAGCGTGTCATCCAGACGATGGGTTGGACATCTGGTGACGACACCGGACATCTGAAAGCAAAACTTCGCGAAGGTACGTTCCTCTTGCGATTACAGCCATGCAGGCCGCACCGCAGCTACGATCTACATGGTTAAATATAGGTGTTTCTCCTATCCCGTGCAGGCATAGCTTCAGGAAGGCGCGAGGCACGCCCTCCCCTGCATTTTGGACATCTAGATAGATTGCCAGACAACCGGAAGCACCCCCAAACAACTGGAGTAGAGATCGGACGTCTGGAGTTGGGTTCAGACGGTCAAATAGGGGTTCTGGATGTCTGAAGTCGACGCAGGAACCTGAGGTGAGACTCTGATTACTTTTAAGACCTCTGGACCTTGTGCCAGACATTTTATTTAGGTCTACAGTCCTGTTTTTGACCCATTTAGGGTTTGTTTGGGGTTCATTTTTTGCAAACGAGATATCTGTGGATTCTTGCAAGTTCCTCTACATGTTAGAAAGCCTTATATACTATTCTGAACATTTCGTTGTGGTATGTCCCTTGGTATAAGACTTCAATATGTTGCGTGTTCGGGGCCTGCAGAGGCACGTGAGCCTGCCGTTCGAGCCCCCAGTACTCCTGGATTGTCTGGTAGAGTGGTTTCCCCTATTTTAATAATGAATCATAAATGCATATGTGAAATTGGATAACTAGAAACCTAGGATGTGGCATGAATCCTAGGACGAGAAGTACTTGCACTGTTTGAATGCGTGTTGAGATTGCAGTCTTAAATGAATGAATAGAGATGTAAACAACTGCCTGTTAATAAATAAGAGCTGCCTATGGAATATGAAATGCCTGTGCTAGTTAAATAGCTACCTATGACATTACTTGTGTATATGTTAAATGATGGAAATACAAGCTGCATGTGTATAATATGAGAATGGAAATGTGAATGATGAAACCTAGTATAGAACAACATGGTGAATACGAGCATGAACCCTACGAGGAATTAGGAGTAGAGCTCCTGTGGATAAATGGAATGGATCTGGAAATGTGGGTGGGAAGTGTGCTGGCCCTTGAGTACGTGGTACCAAGGAGAGCGACTGTCTCCTGTTTAGTGTAGTGTAGAGAAGAGCTAGCCGCCCTTGAGTTCGAACCCGAGGATTAGGATTGGCCACTTTACACCGACTTCTGTTGGACCTTGCGTACACTGTACCAGGGAGAGCTACTAGTGTAGGGAGAAAGCTAGCCACCCCATGGGGCCCGGGGTTCAGCTAGCCACCCTACACCGACTTGTTAGGCCCACTGGGCAAATCGGGGTAGTCAGACGAGGGTGTGCAGACTGTGGAGGGGCAAGACCCCTGTTATTGAGAGGGCTAGGCCATATACTGTTTCGTGCTGTACTTTAGGCGTACCCACTAACGGAAATGACTAACCACGTGCCAGTGCGGGGTAGCCACCCGTGCGCTTATCACGCGTGCCATAGTCACCGCTATGTCTGTCTGTGACTTCGGGGTGGTTGACTAGGTGTAGGATTACCACGGGGACTCTCCCGGCCAGTAGAGCACCACGTGTGCCTTCTACTCTTCGAAAAAGACTGCAATCAAGATCGTTCCCACGAGGAACATACGAGATCAAGAAAGAGATCTGAAAAGTAAACCAATGGGTGAAAAAGAATGACTTGTAAAATAAATAATTGGAAAGATAAATTTACCTGTTAGCCTTTATTGCTTTAGTTAGTTGGTTACCACTCTACTCAGCGTTCGCTGACTCCGTGTTACTCGTACCCCTTTACAAGTCCAGGAGTTGAGCAGCTCAAGTCACCGGCTGCAGAGGGTGCTGGGCCCAGTCGAGCCCAGCAGTAGTTCCTGTTTTCATTGTACTTCCTTTTGCTAGTGAGTTTAGACTGTTGTTACCATTTCTGTTCTGTACTCTGTTCTCCTTTACTGTTGTGGTGGTGATATGTACTGTTAGCAGCATTTATTTCCTTTACTGCTTGTACTCTTTTACTGTTAGTTACTTAGCATGGTGAATGTGGTTTACTTTCCTGCTTTTTGATTATTTCTTGTTGGACGATTGGGTCTTGGGATTAGTCGAGTCGAGCTGGTCTCGTGTCCTATAGGGATTCGGGAATCGGGTCGTAACACACTGTATTTGCGTTTGTTTTGATAGTGGTAGAACTCTCTAGGAAGTTTCTGCTTTTATTCTAATTTCTTATAAGTCCTAAGAGAGTTAAATCTGTTTGGCTTAAAGAAATGGATCACCCTTACTCCTATCATTTAGATTATCAGAGTCAATACTTCCCAGCTTTTAATTAGGATCCCATGCCCCGAGCATATCCATCCTTTGATGGGTACAATGACAATTCATGGGATCGATCATATTCCCATCCTAAGAGTACTAGCCTGATAACTTCCACTTTTAAGCATAGCCTAGGAGAAGAATTTTCCAATTTGCAAACACCCAACCCTCTCACCCTTAATGATTTTTCTCATCAAGGTTGGACCAATACCCCTAGGCAACCAAAGCCTACGACTTACTATCCTCCCCAATCAGATAGTAGCCTCTCCTCTTTTATGATAGAAATGAAAAAATAACAAAAAGAAATGATGGAGTCTATGGGAGAGATGTTGATGAATAGTCAACAATTGAATAAGCAAATTCGTCAGCTTAGCTGCCCGCTTACTATTGATTCTGATCCCTAACCGTACAACCGTGATCATCAAAAAGATTATGAGGAAACAACGGATAATAGGGATCCCGTTTTGAGTAGCTATCACTTAGACTCTCCCCATGAGACACAACCACTGGAGGAGAACTATCTTAATTATTATCCACCCGAGCTATATTGGAGTCAAAAGAAAGGGAAGATGGTACCACTTGAGTACCTTAACCCCACTGACAGTATTTTTCCCACCCCTAATACCCTGGGTCAAGGTCATATTGTTCATGCCACTTCCCCTATTAATCATCTGGTGGAACCCCATTCTACCCTTAGTGAGCCTAATCCCAACCCTCGACTTAGGGAACCAACACCTACCATTCATCATTCTGAGGATTTACATGTGCCCAATGAAGGTGACCCTAAGGGAATGGAGGATGAATTGGATCAATTTTGGTCTCAAGGATACAAAGAGTCTATTTTAGAGGAGGATGATGACCCAATGGAGGAACCTAGGCTTAGAGTTTGGAGTGAATCTCAGGGGGATTATGTGTTATTCAAGGACTTACCCCCTAAGGATATAAATGATCTGGTGAAATCTGGATTCCTTCTTTTGATTTTGAAAGTCATCCTCCCTAAAATTGAGAAGATAGGAAGTTGATGTTGGAGGAGGACGAGCACAACAATGAGAAGCCTAGGAGAGACTCTCGGGGAAAATACACATAAATTGAGGATTTATGCCACAAGGAGAACAAAGAATTGAGTGATATAGGCATACTCCAAACCTTTAAAACTGATCCTCCTTCAGAAATAATTGAGGATACTGAAGCAACTCCTCTCTTTACTGGTGAATCACATATACACCTCAACAAAAACTTAAGTGAACCAAAAGAATCCGAGGATGAAATTAATAATAATGATTCTGTTGCTTCAACCTGCCATCAAATAAATGTGATTTGGAGTCCACCATTGATTCATATATACTGGAAGGTGAAAATATGACTCCGATTCTTGAGGAAATCATTAATGATAGGTAGGGTGACATGAATTTTTCTATAACAACTATGAGGGAGAATAATATAGAATCTAAATTGTTGTTGGAGCTGGACATAACACGGACTAATCATTACCTCCCAACACCATAAACAACCCTTACACTCCCTAACTGATCCTTGGCTCAGGTTTCTGCTCACTTACATTCTTTCTGGGGAGCATATCAGGCCAGTACATCTCCAAGTGGAATGGCGAGTGTGGATTAATGCTTATACTTTTAGTCTCGTCATTCAAGGGTTTGAAATAGTTATGCATACACCTTTTAAAACCCTTCCTACTTTAGAGGACCCTTGTTATCCTCCACTTATTCCGTTTCAAGAGGTCCCTTCTTCTGTTACTCTTTTTCCTAGACCTCTCTAGGTAGCCTACGAGGTGATCTATTTTCATGTCTTCTGGCAAGCATTTGGAATCATGCTACATCATCAACTCACCAACATCCATGGTTACCTGTTTTCTAGGCCCGCATTGTTACACATATTTTTAGGGCCTAGCTCTTTTTGTTTGAAACCAGACTTATAGGTTCCTAATAAGTCTGATTGCTAACAGAAAATGCAACGCTTGTTAGGAGGCATCCCAACGTCCAGAATAACACCTTCATCAGGTAATTTCCTTCTTTTCTCCTCCTATTTTAATTTTACAATGAGGACATTGTAGCATTTAAGCATGAGGGTGCATTTTGCATTTTTAGGCAGTATTCATGCATTTAGGTTAGGTACATAGAAAAAAAAATCTCTTTTGTTTTCTTGAGCTGAATTGGTTAACCCTAGCAAAACATCTTTATCAAGGAGGTGTCATTGAAGATTTTCTTCTTAAATTATTTCTAAGTTTAGAATCCAGTGTAGTTACTTCACTTGCATGTAGACTAGGTAATGGATCTTTGTAGAAAACCAATAAGCATTTTTAGTCTACTGAATCCTTGGTAGTTTGAAGGGAGTCAGGCATACTATCTTCTATTAGATCCACCTAATATTTATGAGGAGAAAGTAGAGAGACTATTGGTGTGCTAAGTTTAGTGCAAGGACTCTTAAATTCTGGATAATTAGATGATGATACCTCAAAGTTAGGCATAGTTTTCGCTCTCTATTCCTGTGTGCAAACAATGTGTGAATTCCTGAGAGTCACCAAATAAGGCAGATACACAGAGATTGAGTCCTAATAAAACTATGACTATGGTGGAGGGTTACGACTGTCCTTCATAGAATCCTCGGTTGAAGGAGGGCAGTAGTGTCAAAGGTCAAAAATATGCTTATCCTATCCATTCCTTCCCGGTGCCGAGAGTAGCCACTTCCATAAATAAGCCACACAATATCCTCTTGACTGTTATCATCCCTAATAATGCCTCATGAATAAAAGTCTACGTCGTGTTGTGTCGGAGTTATAAAAGAGAGAGAGAGAGAGAGAAGAAAAGAAATATATAGATATATATAGAAAAAAACAAAGAAAAAAAAAAGAAAGAAAAAAATATATATAAAAAAAATTTTCAAGTTATAGCTGTCTTAAGTGACAATTTTATCAGGTGTCCATAACATTGAGGCAACAAAAACACCCATTGCGATTCGCCAAATATGACCCATACCTACTTTTCAGTATTCTTATTACCCAAACATTGGTTAAGGACTTCTAACTTAGTTGTAAGGTTATTAGGACTTTAATTGAAGTGTGAATGCCATGTGAGGCCACCAAACACTACATAGATTTAGAAAATCTGGTGAGATTTGTGATCTCAAAAAGAAAAGAAGGAAAAGAGTGAGCACAAAGGAACATCAAGGGAGCACAGTTTTATTTAGCCTCTCTCTAGGTTGACTCATTTGATAGTCTACAGATTTAGAGTCTGCAGTACTAGACTATATGTAGCACCAAAAGAGTATGGGTCACCAAATACGAATCCATTTCACTCAGTATCTCCTATCTAAGCCAAAAAGCCGAGGTCAAACTACATATTATTTTCTGCTTTATCCCCGAGGGAAGGAGTTGCCTATCCTAATAGAATTTTATTAAGGGTAAAGCACGAACTTTAAATATAGGTTGGCTTTTCACTTAGATCCGTTACCTAGGCTACTATCACTTCACATTTATCTAGATCTCTAAATGTTTGGAATAAGGAAAGAAAAAATCTTTTGGTCACTTCCATCATTTTGCACTTTTGCTAGGGACTAGCAAAACTTAGGCATGGGAGTATTTGATGAGTCCAATTTATTGGACTAATTTTTAGCCTAGGTTGGCTAGTTCCTACATTTTAGAGTATATTAATATTTTCATTTGATTATAAAATAAATGCATGCATTATAATTTATATTTGTAAAGTTTATCTGATATTAGAAATAATTATATGCATTGCAGGAATCAAGCATAGTCAAATCTCATTTTTAAGACGTCCAAAGCTTACTCTGGATGCCTGATGATGTTGATAATATGCACTGCCACCATCTTCACCGCCTATCTACACCCTATCCCTCCTCGCATCCCAACCACTCGCGATTTTTGCTGAGTGGTTGGAGATGATATCGACTGAAGAAACAAACAGAAGTTAGTTTAAAAGAAGAGGCACAGCCATCATGGGTGATCTATCTCTCTCCCGCCCCCCCTTGGGGATCATCTTCCTCCCACCTTCTCAACCGTGGTCCTTAGGCTTACACCGTGGGACATGTGCGCACTGTGGCCACTGCAAGCTTCGACATTGCCTTTACGCCTGTGCACGTAGTGACAGTGCGTACGCAACGCTTCTCCACCTCTCAACACCACCACCATCACCACCATCACCCACTTCTCCACCGAAAACCCCCCTTGCCAACATAACCAACACCACCACCATCACCACCCTACAGTAGCCCACCACGACCACAAAGTCCACCGCCATCCTCACCGCAGACCCACTGCCACTCCATAGCCGTCCTTCCCATCACCGACCACCTCCAGCAACCCCTCCCCTCACCAACAAAACCCACAGCCCACTACCTCATCTCCTCTTCTCCTTCGTTGTTCTTCTAGTTCTCACGCAACCCATCTCCTATTCGTTGTCCATGCCCGAAGAACCCAAAGTTGCAGCCACATTGTCGGCCACAAGAGCCACTTCCGACCACCATCCTTGACTCCAAGTGCACCCAACCATGCCCTTGCTGACCACCAGGGCCACGCGCGGCCCACGCACGCACCACAGCAACGAGTAGCCACTTCCACGCCGTCGGCGTTCCCTGCCTCCAGTCGCCATCACCGGCCACCTCCGACCGTGCCTCCACGTCAACACGAAGCCCTCGTCGAGAAGCACCTCCACCCGCATCCGCTCCACCGACGAACCTCTCTCCTGTGTGTGAGGAGGAGAGAGGAAGAATCCCCTGTTTGGCTCCTCATTAAAATTTACAACACATGCCATTGCAAATTTTACTATTCACTTATTTATTGATTTAATATATTGCAGTGAATTTACATGGACATCCTTCTTTTTAATTTAAATTATGTATAGTTAAGTTCTTTAAGAGTATGACTTAATGGTTAGAATGAACAAACTCTATGTTGTTTGAGATTAAGATTTATAGTGATCGCATTGCCAAGGTCATGATTCACGTATTTACATAATATTATATGGTGGTGATTTTGCATGTGAACACCTATATTCTTGATTAATTATATAAAATGATAACTTATGTTGAAAATGAATTGCTCGAATTAATATGCACATCTATTGAGATTCCCGAATAAAAGAGGCACTACTCACTAGTCAATAGGTAATTTCTCTTTGTGAAAATGACCTAACTATTTTCGTGGTTAGATATTGAGAGTTAAAAGTTTTGAAAAGCGATTTTCTACCTCGCAACTAAATACAACGATGTGACATTTTATGTTAAAAATTTTTATCGAAAAGGAAGAGCGCTCTTTCAAAACCCAAATATGTAAATGCACATACCCACAACCACAGCTACTTTAAAATCATAACAACTTACAGGGGAGTCATCAAATGCACATAAGTACCTCAATGGAAAGGAATATTAACGTCATGCCAACGACAAGACTCCTTACAGAAAAATTAAACCTCAACAAGTGCAGTTCTGAGAGTGTTGCGGATGGGATACAACTAAGGAGAGGCTCATCATGGTTCTTAAATATCCCTAATTAACTAGTGTCCCTAGTTAATTAGCTAAGAATATGTCTAATTAGGGTTTAATTATGACATAAGGGATAATATATTAATGGACCATAAAATAAGTTAATAATACTAAATTAAATGCCAATTGATGTTATTAATAATTTAAATAATAATTTGTACTCAAATTATAAATATTTAGCCACCTATTTAATATTTAATTTCACATTATAAATATTTACACCCAAGTATATAATAACTTAAGTAACTTAATTAATTAAAATAAATAAAGCTAAATGGATCAAAAATGTAAATTCAAGGCATTTGTATAACATTTATCTAATTTATAATTATATATAAAAAGTTGGAAAGGAATTAAATTAAATTTAACTTAAAATGCCTCAATTTACATTCTAGTCCTTAGAAATCATTTCAATCGAGTCCCTTTATGCATTTTTAGGTCCTTAAGTTTTTTGCATTTGGGTCCCTGTGAGCATAATTGTCTTCCTCCTTTCTTCATCTTCACCTCGCATTGGACGACTGACGATAGCTGGTCACCGCACCGCTTGATCACCGCCCATCCACCATCAGAACTTCTTCACCAATCTTCCAAAGCTTCGACTCACTCTCCCCTCCACATCCAACGGTTTGGATGAAGCTCTAATCCTAATTAGGGTTCGAGGTTAACTTCATTGGCGTCGGAGATGACGTCGCGGTTACCTTGTACCTAGACCTCCATTCGTCCAGGTACAACCTCCTCTACCACCACCACAACCTATTTAAACCTCTCCACCCCTTCGATTTCAAGGGTCGGTTCCCTATCTTCTTCCCCCACTGAGCTAACAATAGGCTATTCGTCCAACCAACTCCAGCAACCTCTCACCTCTTTATCAGAGCTTCTCCACCAGAGGCGTTCGCCTCCCTCACCCCCTCTTCCTCTCCTGCAGTCATGACAAGGCTTGGGAGTGCGCGGCCACTCTCTCTCTCTACTTCCTTTCTCGCCGGAGATCTTCCCCGAACCCTCTAATTTCGTCCTCCGTTATGCAGCTATCAACGAAGATCCCTCCCCCTCACTTCGTCCAAGTAATCGTAGAGTAGATAGTGTTAGTTAGGTTAGCTTAGGTAGATCAATTATCTTAGTTTAATTAGATTTCCAGGTTCCTTCTCCAGCCCCGGCGAGGCCAATTCCGGCCTTGCTGGACCTCAATCCACTCTTTCACTATCTGTACACACTTCTCTACTCTTCACAATCACACTCCACTTTTTTTCCCTTACTTTTAGCAGCTGAATCGCCTAGATCACCTCCACCTTCATCGGCGACCTCCGCTATCCACGACGGAGGTCTCCGAGCTTAGAACACACTCATTGGGGCCCTCCATCAACTTATCAGCACTTAAGGGCCCTATTCAACTTATCAATTAGATAAATAATCTACTACACTTAAAACACCCAATTTCATCCAACCTCTTGAGCTCACTATGAATGGCAGCTCAGGAGGAGTTAAATCACCTAATCACCTACTTGCAGAGCATCTCTAGGCTCTCTTTGAGTGAGGGTTAAGGCTTAAGAGAGCCTAGTGAGAGATCTATTCCTGAGTTCATACGAACTCAGAATTCAAATTTCTTGAATACACCGATCAATCATTTAAATAGGCTTCGACTGGAGCAATTGCAATGTTTTTTAGGTCCATGAACCTTTTATGACTAATTTCAGTCTGTTTCTGGAGTTTTGAACTCTAGAACTTCATGTCTGAACTCACCAGAGCTCTAGCGAGCTCCAACGAAATGTTCTTGAGCTTCAGCCCTTGAAAGTCCCTGAGAAGCTCCATACCGCCATTCTCTGACCTAGGGATTATGATGCAGTGTTTAAATTTGTGCTTTATTGATCAAAGCCTTTCACTGAATTCTATCTTCTCCAACTCCGGCAAAGTTGGAGAGGCGAGTCTGTTAGGGTTTAGGCATTGTGACTAGGTCCAGGAGCATGTACAGAACTTAGAAAAGCAGTTCATGAACCTTAATTGATCTGAGAATCTCTGGGGTCTCATGATGAACACTTCTCATCTCGATCTCAGGAGGCGACGTCTAGGAACTCATCAAAACTGCTCGAAAGTTAGTTTTGAGGTGTTGGATCAATTCCTGATGATGAATTAAGTCGATTTTAGGCTTTAATTTGATCTAAGAAGCTGAAAACATGAAAGTCAACCTCCTAGCCTATTAGGTCAAACCTGAGCCATTATCAAGGATTAATTGATCAAAACTATGAATTGATGGGTTGATTTAGTTCCTGAAACTATGTAGAGATCAATTAGGGTGAATTTAATGAGTTTTATTGAGGTGTAGACATGTTTATATCTTCTGTATAATTTGGGTCATTTTCGAACCCAACACTGTTCTTCAGTGTTTTCGGCGAAATTAGACTTCAATTCCTGCCCAGATCGATTGTGTTTACCTTCTTAAATTCATTCAAATTTGTTGCTGAGGTCTTAACCTTTTTGTTAGGTGATTTGGAACTCAATTGGGAGCTCTGAATCTCTTTCACAAAGCCTCTGAGCTTCTGTCACTCCCTGAAGCTCTCGGACCCTCACTTCCTTCTCCATTAGGTGCGAACTTACTCAATGAAGTCTTCCAGACCTTCAGTTAAGGTCAAAGGACACTCTCCAGGTCACTAAACCTGATTTCTCCTCTTGTTGGCTTCCGCAAGCATGGCGGACAGCCATGGTTCGTCCATCAAACCGATGGACCAGATTGGATCTAAGCATCAAATTGATGCGTGATTCAGATAGAGCATCTGAACAGCTCTTAATTGAGCCTTTGCTTGACTGTTTTGGCCCAGCGAGTTGCTGGGAATCATCATTTGAAGTTTGACCTGGAGATGAGAAGTTAGTCCTACATTGGGAGTTCTGGAGCGCACGACATGGTATAATACTCAAACGCTCTATGACCCCCTCAATCGTCAGCGCAAGGTGCAAATGAAATCAATTGAACATGTGTGCGGGTGCGTGTGTAGGCACGTGCCTATGTGTGGGTGTGTGCGCCTGTGTGAGTGCATGGGCCCGGGTGTGGGCGTGGTTGTGTGTGGGCCTGGAATGGCATGGAATTGTGCATTATGAAAAAGAACTGAAATCCACCTAATAAAAATTAGGTCAGACCTAAAGTAGGGTCTGGTCCCACCCCACAGGGTGCTGTGTATCCTTGAAAGAGGTTTGACCGCCCAACCTTAATTTTTGTCAAGTAAAGAGAAAAAAATAGACTTAAGGTGAGCTTAAATCAACTAAGTGTGGATAAGGAATGCACAGTATAAATTAAAAAGAAAGAAAGGAAAAGAGAGAGTATAAAGAGATCTCGAGAGAAAGAGAGAGAGAGAATAAGAGAAGGGCAGAAAGCTGAGAGAAAAGTAAGAGAAATCAGGCCTCCATGCGTTATATCAGAAGTCTAAATTACACTTTTAAGTCATCTAACTCAATTTTTGGACATCTGATTTCAGGGCTGAAGTTATTATACAATTTGTTTGAGCTTTTAATTGTTGTAAAGGCATTGTTGACTCATGTATTATATTCTATGCCTTATACTTTTGTAATAAATGTTGTAATAAACTTGTTTACCTGATTTTAAATGTTAGATTTCTTGTTAAACTTGTTTCTCTCTAATGGAATTTTGCATGCTTTTACTTGATCAATTCTTTGTATAAGATTCATGTGCTTAAAGTATTATAATTATAATCTGATTAATTAAGTAATTGTTAATTATTCCTAGAAGTTAATGGTGAATTAAGTTTACTATTATGCCTCCTAGTGAACTACCTAAACTCAACTAGTTAAAAAGAACTTAAAAATCTAAAATGTTAGGTTAACTTGACCCTATACTACATTCACGACATTAATTTGAGTTAACTTAAGTTACATTCTTGTGCAATTAATTAAGTCTAATTAACTTAATTAACTGTGTTATTAATGCATCAATAACCAAGTGCAAATCACCTCCTTCTAGTCATTGCACAATAGGGAAAATGCAAGGAAGACCTCTGTTGGCGCAAAAGAGAGGTAATCGTCCAACAGGAAGTCTTCTATGAAATAGTTAAACCAACAGAATTCACAAGCTGTGTATGTACACTCAATCATTTCTATTCAAAATTCTCTATTTACCTTCCTTACCAAAACAAAAATATAATAATAATTCTAAAACGCATATCATAGATGCACATGGAAGCATTCTTCTTGTAGAAAGCTTTCGAGCTGAGAACCGACTCAGTGCTTACCTGTTACTAATAACCATCTCCATGGCAATTGCCCAAAACCAGGAGAAATTTTCATGAAACTAATTACAGAAGATACATTTAGGCTGGATGCAAGTGACGTGTGTGCTCTACCGCTTAATACAAATAACAATTGACACTACAGTAGCTTGCACCAAGGTTCAACTTCCACAATGTACAACTTCACACGCAAAATGATATAATACAATCACTTACATACTGTCTCTCCTTACCACAAAAATCATCCTAACTGAATTAAATTTCCTTCTGCAAGTAGGGTACAAGGATTCATGAACACATGGCAAACATGTGAGGAGAAGAAAATCAGAAATGAAGCCTTATCCACAACAACAAAGCACCACACAAAAGGTCAGATAGCAACAATTGTGGCATACATGTGATGAGGTGGATCGAGCTACTTATGAAGGGAGTGAATCTGACCACAAGCGACTCAAACAAGTACATTCAGAACCTTCACACTAACACACTGACTATGTTTTGCACATTTTAGCCAGCAAGTACATGCTTGCAAATTCCATCTGACTTCGACCACATGATACAAAGGAACATCATACATGTTCCTCTCCAATGAAGACATCATCGTTTTGGAACAATTCAAACAATTAAAATCGCAACATGTGGCTTATTCAACAACATCATTTTTTTGTATAATAGGCTTCTTTGTTCACGCGTACATGTATTGGCGAAATTTACATCTCCTCATCTCTTATTCTGCCAACAATTGAAGATACCTCATATATTATTTTCATTTCTTGTTCAAAGACTATCCCTTCTACAATATCATATATTCTCTACATTTATATGCTGTGCTTCTATCAATTTCCATCATATGTACTGTGTTTGTGCTCTCTCCATGCCATGCATTCCAATCAAACTTTCGACACCTACCAATGCTCAATTGTGTGTACTATATCACTCGAATGTCATAATCATTGTGACCTTTACACTCTTTCACTACACAACACAGAATCTCACTCTAATTATTGACATTCACCTTACACTCCAGAAAAACCTAACAGATCGAACACACTCTGTTCATTAGCAATGAATAATGTACATCACCGGATGCACGTCTTCTACCCAATAGCACAACAATTCTTTCACTCTGACTTCCAACCTTATCACAACATGATAGATCTTCCTCACCACACTGAGCACTCCCTCCTCTTACACTGACACATCACCACAAATCCTAACTTACTCCTCCATACCTGTCTATACCCACAATCATTTCTCTTGCGTGCACACAAACACCAAGCACACTCGCCCTACTGCTCCAAACATGCATGCCATTCATTCTCCACATCACTCTGTGCATGGTGTGTAAATGTCTTCTCTACAATTAATATTACTATTGTTGTGGCCATGGTTAGTCCAGAAGGGACCTTATATTGTTTAATTGTGAGAACCAACAAGGTTAAGACCACCTTACAGTCACACACTCAGACACAACACACAATCTCATTCTAATGACATTGCATACCCCAGTTCATGATTCCCCAACAGAGTCGACACACTTCATAGAGTAAAAATGAGGAACGTACGTCACCACGTACAGATAATTCCTTTGAACAGCACACCCAATCATCATCTACCACTTACTATGTTGTCATGACATAATTAATTTCACTAAATATAATCAGCACTCGCTACTCTACCATTGACAGGTGATAGAAATTCAGAAATTACTCCTCCGAAACTGTTCATGGCCAAAACATTCATCATTAATGACACATACACCACAAATTCTTACTATTGCTCATAATGCCAACAACATCCATTCTCTATCAATTTCCACTTCAACTATTCCCCTTTTGTATGCTTGTCATGACAATAATTCTTTTTTGCTTGTATGCTATTTTGTTATATCTTTCAAGCTTCCATATAATGTAATTTTAATGCATAATAGAATTTCCAACTTCTGTAATCGAATTTCAACATCAACACATCCATCATCAAATTAGAGAGTTTCAGCATAATCGAATACTTCCAACTAAATAAGGACAATGCACATTATTCATATACTTCCCACCATCAATTTCACTCCCTTTATAAGATGATGACCATATCTTTACAAATACAAAACATATTTTAACAGAACTCACTTACACATCCCACTCACAACACCCAACACCCACATATAGGATGTCACTAACTTGTACGACAATAGTAGTGGCTAACGAGGGGAGCATCAAATACCGCATCCTTTCTACATACAACCTGCACGTGGAGACATACAATGAATCGTCAACAATGGAGCACATCAACCTCACAACATAATGCACCTCATGAAACTCACAGCAATGTAACACATGAAACATATCAAAAATAGACTTAACATTAACAACTAAGACATTCGATATAGCACACAACAATGCACCACAGTAACCCGATAGTCTGCAAAATATTCACAACTACTATCATATTCCATCGAAATTGTTGCAGCACAACTACCAAACATGCCTTCATAATTCACCACTTTAACTCTGAACTCCACTCATTCATATAAATTACAGGATGACAGGGCCACAAACTCTACATTCAATTTTTACAAAAATCACGATTCACATGACAAATACCAATTTCAGGTGTACCCATAGTTGAAACTCTACTGTATAAGCAAACAAATCTCGAAATTGACATTATAAAAAATACCAACTACATCTATATCATTTCCCGCCTAACCAGTACATATATACATAGTCATCTACTCTTTCGGGTCATCTCCTAGCAACCCCAACCTCTTTATTAGACTTCTTCCTTTTCTTCAAAGGCCTTCCAACCCTTCTCACATGATTTGGATGCTGAACACCACCACTCTCAATCTTCCCACTGCACTTTCAAGGATGATGCAAATACACACCATAATATATTACGAACAATTCACATGCAAAATCAAACAATTTGAAATGATGAAAAATACAAGAATATTCACAAACCACAATACCACAACTGGAAACCAACTCCATGTATGCTTTCTCTACAACCTTCACACACACATTATACTTCTCAATTAACACATATCCAAATTTAACAAATGTAAATATCCAAGAGCATATGTCCTCAAGAGTCTCCAACATCCTCCAACGATAGTGCAGACGTAGAATTCGCACATGTCACAGCTGGCATCCTTATTTTCTTACACCATCGACTAAGTACACACTTCTCTGGTACCTCATCAACCCCATTATCTAACAACACATGAACAATGTGATGACACAACCCATCAGTCTGAAAATACTAGCATGTACAAAATAATTTTAAGTCATTAACATTCCAATATACATTATAAAGAAGACTCTTGTTTTTGCTGTACTCACATACCTCAGCAACTATACAGCCAACAAGACTGCTACTTGTGGATCTTCGAATTGAACAATGCATAAGCATTTGCAACTCCTCCTAGAATAACTTACAAATCCTATCAGTATACATTCCCCTCAACTGCTCCTCCATTCGAAACTCAAATACTAAAGGCACAAGCCTATACATGGACTAGAAATCAACCTTCCTCAGTTTCTCTTTCTTTGCTTACATCGCAAGCTCAAATTGTTGCACAAATTACTTTAGAGTTGTATTCGAATTTACATACCCATCAAAGTATGCATTCATGCTCTCACTTATTTGCATCATCGTCATCTCAGCCTAAAACATTTTATCAAAATATGTAGGAACCCACATCTTCTGAATACTATACATATGATGCACCTAATCGTTGCTATCTGACGGATTTTACGCGGTTTGTAAAAATACGTCGTTGTAACGCGTAAAACTGATCAACTCTTAGATTTATAACCTAGATAGTGGAGTATCTAGGGTCATCCAAGGAGGCCAATTTGTTTGATAAATCAAATCTCTTGCTTAAAAGGAACTCAACTTTATTTTTAGTTTTTTATATATATGATTTTTATGGGTTTTGAAATAACAGGAACACGGGAGTTTTGCTGATAGCAGGAAAACAAGTAATACCTATTTCAATAAAGCTAACCCTAAGGTGACAGGTAGACCCTCTCTCCAAGCTCACCCTAAGCACGTGGAGGCCTAGAGTAATTAGGGAGAGGGAGTGAAACAAATGCTAGGCAAAAACTTGTAAAAAGCTATGCAACAAAAATTAAGAGAAGGTAACTTGATTTAATGAAAATTGTCCACACAAAATCTATAGAGGAATGCTTCTCCTCTACTTGAAAATACAAGAAAAATAAAACACAAGTCCTCTAGTTAAAATGGTGAAGAAGAGGGCTTCTTGCTCCAAGCCAAGTAGCTCCTTGACTTGAATAGACAACTCCTTCTTCTCCTTCCTTGAGATGCTCCTCCAAATGATGTCCTCCAAGGTGGAAGCTACCACCTTCAATGTTCTCCTTCAAGGGTGGGCGTGCACCACCCTTACTCCTCCTTGCCTGGCCGTCCTTCTAGTGGGGGAGTGCTCCTCCTCCTTGGCATGGCACAAGAGAGAAGAAAAAAGGGAAGAAGGCACCAAGGGGGCGGGTAGGGTGCCCCCTTAATCTTCTTCTCTTCTTCTTCTTCCTTGGCCGTGAGTATGGTGATTGTAGGGTGGAATTATACTAAAGGGAGGATGGGAATTATGTGGTGGTAGGGTAGGGCATTTATAGGATGGGAATGGGGGTGGTTATGGTGTTTCTTTTGGAGGGAAATGAAGGGGTGCTTGGATTTTTTTGGAGAGAAAAATGGGAGGGAAATGAAGAGGTGCCTTGGTTTTCCCTCCAAAATACCTTCTAGAAGGTATTGATTTTGGAGGGAAAAAATGGAGGGTGGAGATGGGTTTTGATGGTGGATGTAAGGTGGTGATGGAAGGGATAGTTGGCACCAAAATAAAATAGGAGTAGGTGGTCTTTTTGCTGGAGCTTAGGTAGTAGGGTAGTAGGTTTTGGTGCCATGGAGGTGGACTAGCTAAGCTAAGCTAGCTTAGCTAGCTTAGCTAGTAGGGAGTAGGGTTGGAGGCATTTGGAGCTAGGGTCTTGAGGGAGAAGAGCTAGAGGTAGTATTCGAATGCTAAATCGGTGTTTTAAGATTGTCACATTACAGTATAGCCAAAATAGCGATTAAACAAATAAATTTTATTACTCAAAAAAGTTCCGAGGTCGAACACAGGGAGCAATATGGAATTTAAATATGAAGAATTGCAATTTAAAAGCAATATAAGCAATTTGTAATAATACTCCAAACAATAATGATATAGAAGTGAAAACAGATGTCAATAGTGCAAAAAGAATGAGGTAAAATGGTGATTTGAATCACCAAATACCCCTCACAATAACAATAAATTTTTCAACAGTATCAATCAAATAAAGCTTAGCAATATCAGACAGTTGAATGGTTAATCAGATGGCTTAAATGTCTGATGCTACAGTGCACAGCCTTTTTTCTCTTCTCTCAGCCTCTTCCTCTTTCTCTGCTGCCGCTCCTTCTTCTCTTCTCACAGGGGAGGGGAACTTCTCATATTAGCTAAATGTCAGCCAATGTCTTCAGTAGTAAAACCCTCCCCCTACCCCATGCAATCTCTCTTTCTCTCTCTAGGTCACGCTCTCCCAGAGCCTTCAACAGTACTGGGTATACAAGTAATTGGACCTAGAGTGTACCCGAGACCAGGGTTGCAGGCGTGGGTCACAACTGAGGAGTGCAGGGTTTAGGCAGGTTATCGGGTGCACCAGGTCTGCGAGGGACATGTCGTGGGCGAGGCACGTGAGGGGGGCATGCGGGGACCTCACCCCTTGTGCGTGCTAAGGCAAATAGCCCGTATCACTTTTTCAATTTATTCATTGGCAAGCGCTCTTCAATCCACGATGTGGGACTACATCCCACTGCCTTTCTTTGTGCGCGACTACAGCAACTTCTTCGCGTGATTGTGGTCAAAGGCTCAATCAAAGAGCCTAATTGGCTCCTTGGTTGCGATCCTAGAAGTGTTCCACAGCACCTGGGACTTTGCCTGGGGTCTGCAGGTGCTTGAAGCGAGCTTCGAGCTTCGCTTGAAGCTTCAGTAATGGCGATGAAGACCTGGGACCTGCAATCACGAAAACGGGCTAAAAGCCCTAGTTAAAATAGTTCACAAGCTTTGCCGTGAGGTAGGGAATTGAACGGTGGTGTTCGTGATGTGTGAGAGTGCATGATGTGGCCGGACGGTGACGGAATGTGAGGTGCGACAATGTGGTGTTCGGTGGAGCAGAGGGGAGGCCAATAGCCTCGAAGACCAGAGGGCTTTTGCTCTCTGGAACACAGCGGAGGTGTGGAGATGAATGGCAATCGGATTGGTGGAGTGTAGTGCCGTGCGATCCTATTGGAGGTATGCCGGCGAGGTGGAAGACGAAGGGCGACGGGGCGAGTCGGCAGTCAAAACAAAGTGACAGATGGCTGGAAACGATGAGGAGAAGTCGAGGAGTTGTTTAGGAGGGGAGGTAGACAAAAGGGAGCGGAGTTGGCACCAATTGAGGTGTGGGCAATGCTGGAGATGAAGCTGCTCAGAGAGAAGGATGACGGTGAGGATGAAGGGGGGCAGGAGCGCCGACAAGTGCTGCGCTACGTGGAAGAAGACAAGGAGGAAGAATCTGCCATTGGTATTGTGGTCAGATGACGGGGGAAAGTAGGGAAGGTCGCCGGAGCTTGAAGAGCAAGTCGGTCAAAGGAGGGAAGAGGAATTAGAGGGAATCTCTGGCCGAATTCAAGCTTAGCCTATTCGTTGTGATCTGGGGAGTCTTTTATTGGTCATCAAAGGTCGGTTAGAGCTTGGGAAGAAAGATTCCCAAGCTTGGAAAGCTCGTCGGAGTTGGAAGTTTCTTGATACCCAAATCTCTCATGCGTTCATATGAGAGATTGGGTAGGTTTCAGGACTTAGGATTAGGTCCAAAAGGAAGGGAATTTCTTGACAAACTTCCCTTTCAAATTTGAAAGGGATTCGTCAAGAAATCAGGGAGTTCTTTCCTTTTTAAGGTCACTGGAGTAAGTAGGAATAGGTTTAATGGTGGTAGGGACCTGTTTGTGAGAACGGTGACAAATTTAGGAGCCTATTTGAAAGGATTTTGAAAGTTAAGGGTAGAAATGTAATTAGACAGGACCAATTTGCAAACTAGGTCAAGACAAATTCATCTTGGGTCCAAATTTTGATACAAACCTAATTTGGACCTAAGGAATCCAATGGTAAAGTTGGATTTTGGTTTTGACCATGTTTGACTGAATAATTTATGTAAAAATCTAAATTAAGGCAAATGTTTGTCTGTGGTTCTATTTTGGGTCAAATGGGTTCTGATGGTCAAATTAAAAGTTATAAACCCTATAAAATAATTTTCTATGAATTTTAGAGGGTTTAGGTGAATTTTATCCTGATCAGAACCTCAGGTAATTAAGCGGATCTGTTTTTAGGGTTTCAAAAGTCATTTAATTCTCAGAACATGTGCAAACCCTTTTCTATCTGTCTTATCCCACTTGTTATCTTTTTATGACCAATTGACTTTCATTCAACCCTTAAGAAAACCTGTGATTGTACTGTATTCATTATGAGTTGGTAAAATTACAGTTTTAACCCTAATTTCTTTTTTTTCTTTCAGAATGATTATGCAATGACATGTGACTCTCTGGCGGTTATGTAGGAGCATTTATTAACTTAATTGGTTCAAAATGAGCTAGTTATGGCTCATGATGGTGTTCCCATCAGGTAGTCACCTTGAGCTGCATTGGAGCTGATGGACGCTGAAGAGAGCTGCAAGGAGATACCTTAGCTGGCTTAGCTTGCTAGTTCTTTGCTAGCTGCTAAGCCAAGCTAGAGCAAGCTGGCTTCTATTGAAAGGAGTTGAGGTGAGTTGGGTTTGATGCTCCTCGAGAGGACCTAGCTAGTTGAGGTAGCTAAGGTAGCTTAGCTCAACTAAGTTGAGCTAAGTTGAGTTCCCGGGAGTTGGTCTTAAGCTTCCTGAGCTAAGATGAAGTCATCTTCAGCTGGATGGAGTTGAGTGGAGCTGGATGTAGCTGGTTCTGAGCTGAGGTGAACTCCAGTCAACTTAGCTGAGCTAGCTAGAGCTCCTAGTGAACTGATGGGAGCTGTGATGAGCTAGACCTAGCTAAGTTGAGCTGGATCTGAGCTGACTTGAGCTAAGGTGAGCTAAGATGAGCTCTCTTGAGCTACCATTCAATTGAGATAAGTTGAATGGAGCTAGGATGAGCTAACCCTAGTTTAAGTGAGCTGGATTCCAACTATGATGAGCTAAATCAAGCTGAGTTCCAGTTGGTTTAAGTTTTTCCTTCACCAGTTGCCTTCCTGAGTGCTAGGGTTCTAAGGATCTGACAATCTGTTTATCCCTAACAATCACAATAACACATCAAAAACATAATAAAAAATGCAATGCATGCCTAACCTAATTAATGCCTAAATGCAACTCAAAAACTCATTTGCGGAGCAAAATCCTAAGAGCTAAGTTTGTTTTAATGCATAAGAATGATGATAAACTAGCACTTATCACTATCCAACTAACTATTTGACACCATAAATGCCCACTACCTCTCAAAATTCTCCATTGTCTGCAAATAATGCCTAATCCTTTTCAGCTTATCCCCTTGTCATAGGGTCACTTCTAAAACAATGAGGCAATTTTATCATTATGTGCCAAAGGCAGAGTCGATGTTGTGTAGCAGGAAACATGATAAACATTTCCTTCAGGATGGCTTGCGATTGATCAGTTATAATTCCTAACGGTGCTATATTGTTCATGCATGACAACCCTTGTACGAAACAACCACACAAAATTCTCAGTTGTCTCCTCATATATCAAAGCACATCTAAACAACACTGATTGGCCATGATTATTAACTCCAATAAAAGGCGTAAAAAACATATCATACTTGTTTTCCAAGTACGTGGTGTCAAATGAAATAACTTCCCCAAAGAACTTATGCGCCACACAACTACTTGAATCTACTCGAAAAATATTGCAAAAGATACCATCATCATCAAGATCCATCATATAAAAGAAACTTGAATTTAAACTTTGCATTCGACAAAAAATACTTCCGTAGTGCATCCACATCACCACAGCCCATCCTCAACTTCCTAAGCTTTGACAGCTCATTCCTTGCATCCTCTTGAGTATAGGGCACATTATCGTATCCACCATTCTCGAACACAAACGAAGACATCATCTGTGCTAAACCAATTTCACAACGATCATTTCGGTCTACTCTCCACTTTTTACTACACGTCAACTTCTTCCTTGTATGCAAATATCGAGTCAACAACTTATCCAACAATTCATGGTGGTGATCAAGTTTCAAGCCAACAATAATGTACTTTGCATTATAAAGCTTCACCTTAACATTACAGCCACATTTTGTTTTACAAGTAGAACACTTGGAATAGAAATAATCATGAGGTTTTCTAGGTCTACATCCACCCCTTGAGCATCGTACACTTGCTTTAACAATCACATCCTGATCATGCTTATCATACTTTCACCAAATAATCCATTCCGATGTGCATAGCCTTGGCAATGTGAGTAGCATACATCGAATGATTCAAACTCCATACCCAACATCATATTATCATTGGATTTAGAAACATTATCAGTACTCCTTGGAAAAATATCTTTCTCCCCTACAATAATAAGATGACACACAGTGATACAAGATTACTTTACATATTGTTGAAGAAACATAGTACAAAAGGTGGTTAGCAAACCTATCGGTTTCAGTACGCTGCCACCTTGAACATGTGTATGATGGTAACACCATAATCCTTCATATCAAGTTTAACTTGACTAAGTTCTAAGGTTAAATTCATTTTATTAACCAATAAAATAGTATAACTTAATAATATTAAGAATTAGGAGAAATGAATAAAAATTGGGTTAATTCTAGTTGTTTTCATGGAAAAATACAAATGCAGAATATCTCAAGGGTGAACCCATACATAATTAAAGGTCAACTAAGCTTAAAATGCTAATAAATGAGTTTACATGAATTAATTTGGGGTTTCGTTGGGAAATTGAAGTTAATTTACTTTTAAAAATCCTAATTTCAGGCTCACTTTAATTCAAAAGGTTCCGATGAAAATAAATGTAATATAAATCTTCTAAAAATTATTTTAAAATATTTTATAAGATTTAGAATAATCAATTTTACAAAAGGAACCTATTTTGACTTAAAATAGAGAGCTAGGTTGATATTCAATATATTTTGGGTTAAATTATAAATTGATCAAGAAAACTTCATCAAAACTCAAATTTGAAGTCACCATTAGATTCCTTGTGTCTAAATTAGATTACCCGAAAAAGTTGGGACTTCTTGGACTATGCCTTGACCTACTTTACAGTCAAGCCCTTAACTTTTGAAATTCTTACATCTAGGTCCAAATTCCTTGCATCTGTGTGCCTGGCTGATGCCATGACGACGATAGCTATCTTCTACCTCCAGTAGAGCTGGTAGCCACCGTCCAGTGAACTTTGAGGAGTGATTACTCCATTCCTGCATACACTGACATGATTCTCAAGTTAGGATTCCATCTCTAAAGCTTAGAATCGTTAGCCAAAGATTGCGACAACTCTTCCTAAAACCAACTATTTCAAGCCAAAGTCTTGCCTCAATTCATGCATATTCGCATCTATAAAGGCTCAATGTACATCTCTGATCATTTTCATGTAAATTTTGGACACAAGACCCCTCTTCCTCTTCTTCTTCACGCACCATTAGAGCACCTTGGAGCTTCACTCGATCTCCTTCGTTGTTGCGCCTCACTGCCAATCGAGGTCGCAGACTCCCTCCCCTCGTCGTCGCCAAGCTCCTGCCATAGAGCCGACCCCTCTTCCTCCTTCGTCGCTCCAAACAAAGACATTGGAGTTCTCATCTTCTTTGCCTTCGGCCAACCTTCGGCCAATGCCCTCTGGCTAGGGATGCAAGTTTCGGTAAACCCGACCCAAACTCGACCCAACCTGACCCGAAAAGAAGGGGTAAAACTCGACCTGAACCGAATCAGCTTCAAGTATGGGTTTTATCTAAAAAACCTGACCGGGTTTGGGTATGGGTATGGGTATGAATCCTTTTGGGTGGGCTAAACATACAATGGCAAGCAAATACGATCGAAGATCAAAAATCTAGAGGGAATATCAAACAGCACACCAAACCCATCATATATAAACAAGAACCACACAAATCCCTCGGAGCACAATATGTTTTGCAAAATAATTGACGACTATATATAACACCTATCTAATGGCATTAAACTAACTCACGAAAAGCACACACCCGTGTAGTACCAACCCTCTTGCCATAAAGAATCTCTCCTACAAAATTATGGGCACATCGACATGCATTAACAATAACATACACACAATCGACTAACATGTTGTAGATCAAGGTCTTGGGGAAAGTACCACTGTGGTCCCGTAGCGTTTCCTCTCCCTCTCCCTCACCCAAGAGAGGTCTGAAACCTAGTCGTCTCGGGGCCTAAATCGGCCACCTTCGGCTGATCGAGGCCCTCCTGCAATCTTCTGATCCTTCCTCCCCTCCTCCGGACCACTCTTCCTCGATGATCGGGAGGCGATGGTCGACATGCAGATGCTCAAAGTCGTTGATGTGGTGGATCGTGGCGGCGTTGTCATGTCTGATGGTCAAGCTCCAACCATGGTGTTTCGCTACGACCGTTCATCACTACTAATCATGGAGGATTTTTGCGCTGTGGCGATTGTTGTGGCGGTGGTCGTGGCCTGACAGTCGTGAGGGCTCGCTGCGTTCGGGACGGTGATCTTCGGCAAGGGCGGTTGTTTGCTACGGTTGGCCTGTCAGCCACAGGGTTGGCGATAGCTGCAGCTGGGCCCTGATGCGGTGGTGTGACTAGCGACGATTGAGGATGGTTTGCATGTTGATGCGGTGTCCTGACGGTTGGGTGGTACAGTTTTCTGTGGGCTTGTTTACCCATGTGGTCACGGAGATTGTTGCTCATCGTCGTGCCTTGTTCAATGCTTGTTTTGCTACTGCCTGTGGTTCAACCATTTTGGTATTGATTTTTAGTTTATGTTGATTTGGTTACCCCTTGGGGGATGTAGTTTGTTCCCTTTGGGGGTTTGTTGAGATCATGTGAGACACCATGTATTCTACGATTGAGAGGTGTCCAGACTAGTTCCGGTGCCTGACCTAGTTGGATTTTTTGTTAGCGTTGAAGGTTAGGAATTCCTTCTAGTTGCACTGTCGTATCCATGAGCATGGTGTGGTGGTCTTCTGATCGCTGCTTGATTTCCATATTGTGATGCTTCTTTTTCTTTGGTTTTAGACCTGGGTCGATATTTTGTGTTTGTTTTTCCTCATAAGGGATGTCGATGTATTTCCTTATCCTTATATCTAGCATCACTTATATAGTCTTAACCCTATAAATGAAAGGTCTCTTTGAAAATAAAAAGAAAACAGTCACGTACACACAACTGACCTTGATCAATAAACATTCAATAAAATGAATGCATAAATATAACTTCAAACGTGCAGATAAATCACCTAACCAAAGCATATATCGACATACCGACTGTACATGTGGATAGAGTTGAGGTAACCAAAGTTTTAAGGTGATGGACAATTCAAACCTCATCGCTCTAATTTCAAATACCATAAAACAAAAAATAAGACTCTGAACCTAAAAATACACTCACGTGACCCTCCTGTGACAACTATAACATCAACTTTTTTTTTTTTAGCAACAAATAATAAGTTTGTAAGAAAATTAAAAAAAAAGACGTACCTTAATCATTTTTCTTACTTTTTAAGTTTCTCAATATTTCTCGTTGAAAATGTCCTAGTCAGATTCCATATGTTACAGGTGAATAATCTGCACTAATAATAAATAACAGAAATGAGAAACGTACTCTCAAATCCAATGAATAAATTCGAATCAAAATAACGACGAAAATCTATCGTTGGTCCAGTCTCTTGCCCCGCAGCAGAGAGACGGGCCAACCCCAACCATCACCATGGCGGACGACGTCCTCGATCCCCTCCCCCTCCTCGAGGAACCCTTCGATCCCCTCTCCTTCCCCTCCGATCTCCCGGACTTCGACCTCGGAGACTTCTCCATCGACGATTTCCTCGATTTCCCCGACCCCCAACCCGCCCCCTGCTCCGAGGGCTCCAACGCCAGCGCCCCGCACACACCGGAGCCCTCCGTAGTCCCCGATCCCTCACAATCCGACACGCTTAACTCCGACTCCCCCAGCAGCGGCGTCTTCGCCGCAGGATCGCCCGATTCCCGCAACTCCGCGACGGCGCACGGGGAGGAGAAGAGGAGGGACCGCGGCCTGAAGAGGAAGAAGGGTAGGGACGAGGCGGACTCCTCGTGCCTCCTCAGTGGCGGGTGCGATGAGGAGGAGGACGAGAAGAGGAGGCTGAGGCTGATGCGTAACCGGGAGAGCGCCCAGCTCTCGCGCCAGAGGAAGAAGCAGTACGTGGAGGAGCTCGAGGAGAAGGTCAAATCGATGCACTCCACCATATCCGATCTCAACAACAGGATTGCCTACATCATAGCCGAGAACGCCAACCTGAGGCAGCAGGTCGCCGGCGGCGGCGCCGCGGCGCCACCGGGTGGTGTCTACGTGCCCTTCCCGTGGGTCCCCTACCCGGTCCGGATGGCCGCGTCGCAGGTGCCGCTGGTCCCGATACCCAAATTGAAGCCGCAGGTGCCGCCGCCCGTGGCCGTGAAGCTGAAGAAGCCGGAGGCGAAGAAGGTGGAGGGCAGGACGAAGAAGGTCGCGGGAGTGAGCCTTCTGGGGCTGTTGTTCTGCGCGCTGATCGTGGGGGGCATCTTTTCGGGGGATGGTTTCGACCTGTTGGGCAATCAGAGGAATGATGAGGAAGGTGGAATTGTGAGTAGAACGCGCGGGAGGGTCTTGACGGTGAGTGGAGACATTGATCGGATGGTGGGGAATGTGGACAGAGGTAGTTTTAGCAATGGTCATGAGAAGGGATTAGGTAGAGAGACAGATGGTGGGAAGATGGGAGGGCGATCGGATGCAATTCCCTGTTCAGGGAATGCGAGTGAGCCATTGTTTGCTTCGCTGTATGTGCCGAGGAATGATAAGCTTGTCAAGATTGATGGGAACTTGATCATCAGCTCTGTTCTTGCGGGGGAGAGTGCGAAGGATCAGATGTCCTCAGGAGTTGAGGGTTCCCATGCAAGGCAGGGATCTGGGAAGGTAAGCAAGGAGACTGATGTAGCGATTCGTAGTGGTGTCTCTTCCGCATTGGCTGTTGTGAATTCTGGGAGGCACTCCCATATGTATAGAGCAATGAGTGAGCACCAGAAGGCTCTCCCATCTGGCTCAAGAGACATGTATGCAGACAACTGGAATTCAGCTTCCTCAGAAAGGCTCCCGCAGGATTGGTTTAGGGAAGGTTTGGAAGGTATGTTGTTAATTGCATTGTCTTCTCTTAATTTTGTGCAGCATATTGAACCTCCATGGAGTGCGTGTTATTTGTCACTAGAGAGAATTGAACACCTAGAAGACTCACGTATTCTTTGAAAAGTTTTAGTTGGAGCTTGCTGGGTAGATTTATTAGATGCAGGAACTACAAGTTACATCCAAATGTTACTGGCATTCCTTTGGATGGTAACACACCAATAGTGACTTGGGAGGATCATAGTCCACATAGAATATTTCTGGGAGAAGACAATCATATCCTTTCCCCTCCATCATTTCTTATTGGTATTTTTATCAATTACCAAGTGATGAAATATGGCACCGAGCTAAAGAATATTTGTCTCGATAGGCACATAATTGAAGAATGGTATGTGTTGCCTTTAATGGATATGCATTTGGCTATGCAGATGATATCTTTTTTTCACAAGTATTTTATGGTCAGTACTAATCAACAACAACCCCTTCTTTATATAGCTTAATAGTCTTAATCTATACTTTTTTATTGCTTTAGGCATACCATGCTTATCGTCACATATACATTTATTTAGTTTCTCACTAAAAGACTTGGGCACAGATTGCATTATCATAACTGTAGATTTATTTTCACTATGTTTGTGCAGTAGATACCTGAAAATATGTATTTTAGAATACGCAGCAAGGAGAAGATGAATGTAGTTTTCATAGAGTGCTGCATTGACAATTATCTCACAAGGAACAACAATGATACCCGAAAATAATGTCTGCAATTTCTTCTGGAAGAAGATTGGGCCTTCAGAGTTAAAGCAGCCAAAAATATCATTGTGAAAAATCAGAGCACTTTAGTGAACCCACGTGGACGAGAAGTTCCTCTCATGGAAGGAGAAGATGGTGTGAGGGAGAAGTTGGTGCATGAAGAGGGAGAGAGGAGAGGAATCACGGTAGAGATGAAAGAATTTTTATTATTGAACTCAAGGAGAAACAAGAGGTGTTGGTCTTTATTTAAAGAGATCCAATCCCATTATTGACGCTAATCACAATTCCAACAAAATTTGGGATTAGGATTCTAGTAATCCTAACCTAATTGACTCTTTCCTAAATAGCCCAATCACCACAATTAACTAAATAAAGAAAAATTGCACCTTAAGCAACAACTCACACCAACTCACACATGTACATATATGCACACAAGTTGCCACGTGGCGCTGATTTTTCCAAACTTCACACTCCCCTCCCAAGTCGAACTCCGGAGAGGGTGAAGACTTGCCTTCAACACTTCATGCGGTGATAGAATGGTGAGGGATCCCATGCATGATATTTTGACGTCTTTTCTTCGAGAAAATCTCCTCTTTTGGTGAAGAATAAAAAGTCGAATATAAAAGCTCCAATGGTGAAGCACAAAAATCACAAACTTCTTTATAACTTGATAGATCTTCCCTCTCTTCTTAACTTTAGGCTTATCTTGTGTCACCATAGTGATTTGAGTCTCTGCCTCTGCCATAAGCTTGACTTTGGAGACTGTCTACGCCTCTACTTGGATGACCTGGAGTCAAAATCTCTTGTTTCACATTCCCGGGTGTGTGAGGGGTTCACACGCCTCTTCTTGGTCTTGGACTTGGCATTCGTGTTCGACCTCTTGTCGCTTCTTCACGCCAACAAAATCCTATGCATGGACCTTTTGATCTTCGAGCCGCAGTACCTGCTATGATATCATGTGAAGAATCAGAGCGTTTTGGTGAACTCATGTGGAAGAGGTCCATACGTGGAAGAAGAAGATGGCATGTAAAGAGGGAGAGAGGAGAGGAGTCACGGTAGAGATGAAAGATTTTTCATTATTGGACTCAAGGAAAAACAAGAGGTGTTGGTCTTTATTCAAAGAGATCCAATCCCATTATTAACGCCAATCACAATCCCAACAAACTTGGGATTAGGATTCTAGTAATCCTAATTGACTCTTTACTAAACAACCCAATTACCACAATTAATTAAATAAAGAAAACTTACACCCTAAGCAACAACTCATGTCAACTCACACACACATACATGCACACAAGTTGTTACGTGGCGTTGATTTTTCCAAACTTCACAATTGTCAAGATTG
The DNA here is from genome assembly GCA_037157565.1 of Thalassia testudinum. NCBI lineage: Eukaryota > Viridiplantae > Streptophyta > Magnoliopsida > Alismatales > Hydrocharitaceae > Thalassia > Thalassia testudinum. The sequence continues at coordinate 48,783,298 of JAZHRO010000002.1, forward strand.
ACAAGAATGTGGAGCGTGGAGGCTCTACTTGGGCGTGGGAAAATAATCCATGTGTGGACTATTCACGTGTGGTGACTGAAGGCGTGGAGGAGCACCATTGGTTGGCTGGGTGGCCGGCGGTGGCTGATGATCGGCCAAGAGGGTGGCCAGTTATGGGAAGAAGAGAGAGAGAGGGGAGAGGAGCCTTGAGTTGGAAATATTATTATTGCTCAAAATAAAATACATGGGAAGGCTCTCTTTATATAGAGCGAACATGTTCCCACATTTGGAAACAAAAGATCTTATTACATAAGGAAAAATCTTATCTCTAAACAAAAAAAGAAATCCCAAACATTTGCTTCCTAAAACTTATTTACTAAAAATAGCCAACTTAACAATTAAGCAAAAACTCCAATTTTAGTCCCTTGGACCACCTAAACTGCCGGCCACTAGGGCCCTTTATTTCTCACCGCATGGCACTGCCACGTAGGCCCATATTTATTCCCAACAATAATCATGATTTTAAATTATCATTGATAATATTAGTAAAAATATTCAAACTATGCCGAAATTTCGGGGTGCGATGATTGTACATGCATGAGATGCTATTTTACAGTGAATTGAGATTGAAGGGAGCGTGTTTGATTAAGCTAGATAGTTATAGTTATGAGAGGGAGTTGACTTCATCTCTTGTGAAGATTAGGGAACGAGCAAGGCATAACGTGCAAGGGATGTCTACCAGACTGAATTGGCTATAGGATATTAACACAACACAGGGATAATCTACATGAAGGGAGCAAAATATGTGCAATTGGGTGAGAGAAACACTTTAGGCTATAATAAATGTGATTGGATCAACAATCTAATTCTTGGATAGATGTATGACATTCTGGGTATCTTTGGGTGAGGGAAAGAGACGAATTCATCTAGGCTGCGTTTGGATGGGTATTTATGTTTAGCCTGAGATAAAGTCTAGGAAATGTTAAGTTATATAGGTGGTGGACTAAGTGGTCTGTTAGATGTAATAAGTGAGTTGATGTGTTGTAAGTTGTGCTTTTACATTTGAATTAGGAGTGGAGATGTAGGGAGAGGCTTGTATTTTATTTCCCTTATATTGAATGTTGAGTTGTTTTTTGTTATTGCTTTGTTAGAAAACGAATTGTTGGTTGTTAAATGTGACAAGTGACTTGAAATGTTATAAAGAGGAAACTGAGGAAATTAAGATGTCTTTTCTCGTAAATCCTACCAATTCTCAGGCGAGGGGGATGATGTGGGAGGAGCTCGTGACAGTGGTGGCGGTAAACCAGGGGATGCCATGGCTGGTTGGCAGTGACTTTAACGTCACGTTACAGATCGTTGATAGGCTTGGAGGATGGGGTAGGCAGGACCATGGATCAGAGAACTTTGTGGAGTTTGTGGCATTGCATGACCTGATTGACATGGCCCCAGCTTCCTGTGCCTACACATGGAGGAATGCTAGCAATCAGAAATTCAGGATTGACAAGTTCTTATCCAATGTTGAGTTGGCAAAGGCGTACCTGTTGGCGGGTGTTGCTTCGATGGAGAGGCCCTTTTTAGACCATACGCCGCTAATGTGGAGAACTGATGAGGGGACATGCTTTGGCACTTACTTCAAGTTCGATAGATCTTGGCTGATGGAGGATGGGTTCAAGATCGTGGTGGAGGAGAAGTGGAGCTCAATGGACGTGGAGGGATCAGCAACGATCCGACTAGCGAAGAAGCTAGCTGGCTTGAGGGACCACTTCAGGGTTTATAAGAGGGAGATCAGGGAGTCCAGGCACAATAGGAAGGTAGAGGCTCTAGCAGAGATCTCTAGGATCAACAGACATGAGGATCTCGAGTCCGTTTCTGTGGAAGATAGAGATCGCAGGGTGGAAATGACTCGGGTGGTGCAGGAGGAAGACGGGAAGGTGGAGGTGGAGTGGAAGACGAGATCGAGGCAGAAGTGGTTGTGTAAGGGCGACTCCACCAAGTTCTTTCACTAGGTGGCCTCAGCGAGGAGGAGGAGGAACTAGATTGAGAGTTTGCAGGTAGGAGGGGAGTCCTTTGGTAGAGAGGAGGTCGAACAGGCAGCTGCAGCCTACTTTATAGATTTCACAGGGAGGCAGAGCAGAGGAAGCTGGAGGTGGTGGGGGGAGGATGTGGCGAGTATTACGATGGATCAAGCTTTGGGACTCATGTCTATCTTCATGAAGGGTGAGGTGAGGGAGGCGATGTGGGGTCTCAATGAGGAGGGGTGCCCTGATCTAGACGGCTTTCCCGTTTTCTTCAAGGAGTTTTGGACTGTGGTTAAGCCTGAGGTGATGCAGATGATGGAGTTTCCTATTGGTAATAGGGGGTTTTGATAGGTTGAACATGTTCTATCTTTTCCTATTACCTAAGAAGGAGGGTGCAGAGGCAATTGAAGACTTCTGTCCTATTGCCTTTTCGAACGCCATTTATCTTATTGTCGCGAAGGTCCTGGTTAACAAACTTCGAGCCCTCCTGGAGGGCCTGATTACGTCGGTGCAGACATCATTCATCCTGGGGAAAGGAATCCTAGATGGTTTCGTGGTCGCCTTGGAGGCTCTTGCGGCGTGGAGGAGGGAGAGTAGGAAGGCTTTCCTTTGGATGGTTGACTTCAACAAGGCCTTCGACTCCGTGCAGTGGAATTTCCTCTGGACATCTCTCGTGAGGAGGGGTTTCCTCCAGGTCTGGATTAATTGGATGAAGCGGTGTGTGACTACAACGTCCTTCTCGGTCTTGGTTAACGGGAATCCTACGGGAGGGTGGGTGTAGCCTAAGAGGGGGGTTAGGCAGGGCTACCCGCTCGCTTCAATGCTTTTTGTACCGACGGCAGATGCTCTTGCGAGAGTGACCCACAGTTCTTGTTCTAGGGAGCTGATTAGTGGATTTTGGGGTGGTGCTAGAAGAGAGGTCCCTCTGTTGCAGTGTGGATGACACCTTATTCCTGGTTGAGGGGTTGGTTTTGGAGGCGAGGAGAATGAGGATACTACTAAAGCTCTTTGGGGAGGCTTCAGGGCTACAGATTAATTATTAGAAATCTAGCTTCATTCCGTTAAACATGACAAACGAGGAGGTGGTGGTGGCTGCTAATGCTCTTGGGACAGGCATGGGTGCACTACCCTTGTTTTTCCTGGGGCTACTGCTATTTGACCGTCATCTTAGGATGCAAGACTGGATTTCGCTTCTGGAGAAGATGGAGAGGAGGATGGCAGGTTGGTCTTCTAAGCTATTATCAAGGAGAGGGAGGTTGACCTTGGTGAAGGCGATGCTGTCCTCGATTCCAGCATACTTCCTTTTCATTTTCAGGGTGCCGCATCATGTAGAGAAGAAGCTCATAGGGCTGATGTGAGATTTCTTTTGGTCCAATATGGGGACAACGGGAAGAGGGATGCGGTTGGTGGCTTAGGAGGAGGTGTGTCGGCCACTGCAGGAGGGGGGGCTAGGTGTTAGAGATGTGGGGAGGGTCAATTTGAGTCTCCTTACAAAGTGGATCGCGAGGTTGGTAGGCCAGGAGCAAGGTCTTTTCGGTGATATCCTACGACACTGCTGTGGTTCTTTTCACTCTTGGTGACCACTAGTGACCCCTCCTCTAGGGGCATTCTACTTCCTCAGAGGCTTGGCGACGGTGGCACCGAAGGTGCGGTCTTTCTTTTCGTCAAAGCTTGGGGCAAGTGATGCATTCTGGTTCTAACTTAATGACTGGTAGGGGGTTGGGAACAGCCTCAGTGACAGGTTTCCTCGTCTCTTCGGGAGGGCTAGGGATCCAACGTCTATGGTTGGTAACTGATGGGACGAAGTGTGGTGCCCCACCTTTTGGGGGGGACTCACGATCAAAGAGCTATAGAGTTCCAATAGTTGCTTCAGGAGCTGGAGGACTGGGCGCCAGAGGAAGGGAGAGATGCCTATGCGTGGATTGATGGGGAGTTTGCTGTTGCGAAGGTGTTTAGAGAGCTTGGTAGCACCCCACAGATCCTAGATTTGGACCTCTCCAGAGACTGCAGGCTGCTTTGGTTGGCGGATTGCCCTCTGAAAGTAAAGACCTTCTCTTGGCTTCTACAGAAAGGAAGGATTGTGACGAAGGTGTGGAGGTCGAGGTGGACACAGATGGACGATGTGAGTTGTTCCCTTTGCAGAGAGACAGATGAGGATATACATCTTTTCTTCCAATGCCCCTTTGTTTCGCAAATTTGGCGGAGATTGGATATAAACTAAATAGACCACTAAGACATGGTCAATTTCTGGTTGTCATTTCGGAGAGGTAGCACCAATGCTGTAGTATCCACTTTTTGATCTAAGACGGATAGAGCCAAGGTGTTGGCATTATTGTGGGGTGTGGTTGGGGAGGAATGGCATGGTGTTTAGCGACGACAGGCCTTATGTGGAGAATTTTATCTCGTCCATTTCCTCTCAGGTGATCTTCTGGGAGTCCATTTTGTAACCAGTGGTTGTTTGATGGTTTAATGGAATGAATTTTAGTAGTTATCAATCGGATAACCACCTTTTTGCTTTTCAAAAAACCAAATCCTACCAAACCTATGTTATTGTTCATCCTCACTATGTAGGACTAAACCCATGCACAAACAGCATCCAAATGGGGCCTCACAGTGTTTCACTTGATGAGGGAAAAGGTATTCTTCAGTTCTCCTTGCAGTTATAGTCCATATGGTTGGAAAGTGTAGATGATCATCATAGGTTGCCAATACTTGCGATTTCAGCCCTGCAACTTCTGTTAACTCCACCATCCTCAAGGCTTTGTGTCAACTATAATTCCAGATGGGAGGGCCTAGGTCAGCTCCAAGTTTTTTTTCTCTTTAAAGGTCAGTCAGCTCCAAGGTTATACTGTAGTTCCCATCCAAGATTTGCAAGAGAATCGAGGCTACTAATTTAGCATCCACACTCTTCCAAGTTATTAAGTCATTCCTGGGTAGCTGAGCTTAATCATGGTACATAAGTGAGCATCAAGTGCATCCTGGTTCCACTTCAGGGCGACAGCAGGAAAGAAGCCCACTTTCTCTCTTCTCTTATCATAAATAAGATTAACTCATTCCTTACCATCTTTCGGCCAGTCCTAAAAGGTGGTGACATGTACACTCTCGCAGCCTAAATCTTGGGCCTTGCATTTATTGATCAACAATTCTTTCCAAACAACAGTGCAAGATAGTGCAAGTCTTTTCCTGCATCCCTTTCAAAAAGAAAAGGAAGTCCTTTCCTGAGTGCAGACCTTCTCTTGTCTTAAATTTAATGGAGTCATTGATGGATAAGGCTTTGAGAAATAATCTCACGTATCATTTAATCAGATTCTCCAGAAGTGACTGCATAGGAGTTTTACAGTATTGGGCTTTTATCAAATGGTTCACTTAGCACTAGCATGGCCATGTAGCAATCACAATTATTAATAAATATTCGGGTGACTATTGAACCTCTTTGACAGGCTGTTGTACTGCATAATAGTGATTGGGTATTTGTATTTGAACTGGTCCCTATTTTCCACAGCTTTTTTTTCAAAGAGCCTGTAGGAAATTGAGGAGTGCATGGTCATGCAACTTCAGGTACTTGCAACACTTACATAAGTAAGTTGTCATTATTCTTTGCTTCTTATAAGGCTTGTTTTTTTTGATAAAGAAAGGATGATCACATTCTATTTGCATCTGCCAAGTTATGCATCTGATTACCTTTGTCTTGTATCTCCCAGTGATGGTTAAACTAGTGCTGTCAGGGTGCTTGCATAGGTGCCAAGGTGAAGAAAAGTGAGGCCTTAACTTCTGGCCAAGCCTCAATTTAGGTGATATGTTCTCATACGCTACCTAGGAAGTACCTGGATGGTGCTAAGCACATGGGCAAGTGCTTCAGCCAATTGTGCAACCTTCTGTCTTTTAAAATGCTTTTAGGGCTTTTAATTGCTTTTTATACATACATCTATGTGTAGGTACACAAATGCAACTGTTTATGCACACTTATATGTATACATGTTTATACATGTACATTCTGTCTATTTGTTTAAGTTTTTCATTATATTTTATATATTATATGCGCATATGTGCTTTTTTTTATATATAACAAAATGTATGCCTTTATGGATCTCTTAGGCCTCGTTTGGTAGATGTTTAAAGTTTAAGACGATGTAAAGTTTTGGAAGTCTTAAGGAAGGATAAGTGGATGGATAAGAGGAGGGTTAGTGGGTGCAGATGTAATAGTTAAGTTGATATGTTATTATTAATTTTTATTTTTATTTGTATTGGGAGAGTTAGTAGGATAGATGTGATGGGTAGATGTGATGGGTAGAAGTGAGTTAGTAGGGGTAGATATGATTAGTGAGAGGTAGATGTAATGGGAATAAAATTTTTTCACTATTAAGTTACTGAAGTGTTAACACCTGACACGTAGGATAAAATCCTCTTTTAAACCGTCACCAAACAGGGCCTTAGTGCTTTGAGCAATAGGGAAGCTTAGAGCCTTTGCCAGTACTAAGCTAAACCTGTCCAAATTCATTATGTTCATATATTTTGAAGGCCTTACATGTCTCCATATTTTCCCAATATGTTCCTTGACATTCAATCAAGGAGAAATTATGCGAGTTGTCTGTACATGACCGGAAGAATCTGTAAGGGCAGCATAAACATTACATGAAGTCAGGAGGTTGACTTTGGTCTCACTGAAGCAGCTTCTTAACTTCCCACCATACATGCATTGTACTCTATTATAAACCTTTACAAGCCAACATGGGAAAGGCATTCTGAGGCAGGATCCACTATGGATCTTTGATATGCCTTTGTGAAGCCCTACCAGGGAACCGGTGCTTTGATAGGCTGTTTTCCTTGCTGTTAAATTTGGCCTATAATGACTTTTGGTGTCCTCAGTGACATGGTATCATCATCGATTGTGCCTGTTTGCTGAGGTCCAATGCCTACAAAGGTTCAAAAGTGCATCAACAAAAGAATGAGAAGGCAAGGGAAAAGACATTTGAATGTAGTTGGATCAAGGTGGATTTTGTTAAGAGAAGAATCACATAAATTTTGAGAGTTGGATTTCTGTCGTGGTCTTACCAAAGAAACAAGAACACTAGAAAAGAAAGTATATGTAATTACGTTCTTATTTTAGAATTTAGTTACATTTTCTTAAGAATTTCTCCAAAGGTCTTTTTTCCTTGACAAGTTGTGAGCGTTGAATTTCAAAAACTAGGATGCTATTTACAGACGTTCTAAAACATCCCGAGGCCATGGACCACCTTAATAGACATTCTATAAAAGCTATTAGATTGTTCAACTGAAACTTTTGTTAGATGGTGTTCATGAAATTCTGGTTTACAGTTTTCCTGATTATACTACAGTCTTGGGTTCTTAAGTTATGCAGCTATAATATGTAAAGGACAAATTATAGTTTTTGATCTCCTTTTACACTGAACATATTAATAGTTTAAGACCGTGGCCGAAGTTTAATGACTGTTGATTCTTTAATTCACTTTATTCGCAGTACCTTATTGTGCACCTAAGCTTTTGTAATGTACACTTTCCTAAAGTTGACTTTATGCTTGTAGTTACTTCAGATATTTTGATTGTGCTCATCTTTTTATTTTGTAAACAGTTAAGACCTGATCTTATAAAAAATGCATTTGATCTGAGCTGCTCTCTATGTCACTTTTTGATGTATGGATACATGGCAACATTTTTTTTTTCAGAGATACTAAACTTACCATCCGAAGTAGCTTGTTTGGGAAGAGTTGTTATTTGTCAAGTAGATGGGGTGATCTTTCTCTGGATTGACCTTGCTGCCAGATTTAATCTCTTTAGGTTTATGGCATTCATGTACTTGTGCATACACACCTGCAGAACCCTTTTTTCCTTGCAGCTACCCAAACTCATGCATGCACACACAAAAGCACACGCATCTTGCCCATGCACACAATTTATTGAGTAGCATGCATGGTTTTCAAACTTCAAAGGATGTGAACATGAAAAATATTATGTAAAAATTGAATCAATTTTGTGGCCGTGCTGCGTTGTGCTGGTGAATTTTTTTGCATAGGATCTAGGTTTCTTGGTGTTTATTGTTGACATTTGTGTGTGCCTCCATTCTGTTGGTTTTTTTGTCTTGCAGGTCCAATATTTAGTTCTGGTGCATGCACCGAGGTATTCCAGTTTGATGCTTCACAGCAAGCTGGTATAGCTCCAGCAACTTCAGCTGCCAATACTACTAAAAATATAACAGAGAAACCCCCTTTTACTGTTGGCAAGCTGCGGAATAGGAGGATTCTTTATTCTCACCCCATTCAGTTAGGTGGCTCAACCTCGAATGACACAGAGGAAGTTCTTGGGGCCCCACATCCAGATGCTGATGACGTCAATACTAAGTCAAAATCTATGGTGGTTTCGGTATTGATAGATCCCCGGGAAGCTGGTGATGGTGACAGTGACGGCAGATTCATGCCAAAATCAATTTCAAGGATCTTTGTTGTGGTGCTAGTGGACAGTGTCAAGTATATCACCTATTCCTGTGTCCTTCCTTTCAAGGGCAATGCACCACATCTAGTTGCCAGGTGAGATTTGGAGGATTACATAAGCTGCTGTTGACTTCCGGCATCTCGTCCACAATTTAATTAGAAAAACTTAATTAGGTTGTATTACCAGTGTGGGAATGCTGATGCTTCAGATGGTGATTTGCTTGTTCAGGCAACCCACAATTTTCTAACAGAACATTAATGTTTACCATTGTCTGGTATCATAACTACAGATTAGCATTGCCAACAGCATAGTCCGACAGCGAGTCCCTTGATGTCTGTGTACCGTATCACCTCTAATACATGTTACAGCTTAACTCAATTATTCAAGCCCCATTCACTTAAGAATTAGAAACTATAGCTTCTTTGAAGGTTCTGGGCTGAATGGTTTTTGTGCTTCTGGAAGTTTTTCTGGATCAAGTGAGCCCTTGTATTCTCGAGCACCTTGTTGGATAGAATAATTGGTTTCCTACTCAAGAATGGTTATATGCTATTGTCAATTGTTGTATTATTGATATCTCTTAAATGTAAGGACCTCTTTGGACCGAAGAACGCAGCATTCAAGGTGGTTTTGTTGTGTGATTTTACGTGTAGGCACATTTGCACTTTTAACAGTAAAAGAGATTTTACCTTTTCAAAAGGGTAAAAAACTTAAAATCAGATTTTGACCGCTGTTTAATGCACCGATGCGACTGGAGTTTTGAAGTCAACTCCCATTTGCTTTTTAAGTAGAGCTAGTTTATGTTGAGGGTTATTCCTTCAAAAAAGAGGTTAATCCCTATTTACTGAGGTCTAATCATGGTAGGGATAATAGCTAATGCGAGTTAGCATCTTTGTAACTTAGGATAATTCCTATTTGTATTTACTTGGGAAAGGAGATTAATGCTTACTTATTTTTATTGAATGGGGGTGTGAATGGGGAGTGTTTTCTTGATTTTGGAGGTTAAAATAAGAGATAAGGTGATAAAAGATATATTTGCTCTTGAGATAATGGTAAGTTAGTGTAATTTTTTTATATTAAATTAATTTAATGTTGGAGATAACATGGTGATTTTAATTATAGTAATTCCATTAATTATATTTTTAATATTTATTAATGTGCTTAGTCAAGCACAATCTCATTTTTATTTATAATTAATTATTAATTTTAATGTTAGATATGATTATGTTTTGTTAATTAATTCAGTAATGGGACTTTTTAGATAAAGAAGTCAAAAAGAGACTTTTGGAACCAATCTCAAAGTTACAAGAGATTATTGCAAAAATAATTAAAAAAATAAAAATATATTTACGTTGGCAATAAAGAGATCTTGACTTACGCTCTTAACTAAGTTGAGATTTCATTTCTAACCTACGTGTAACATTTAATGTGGGGTGCAAGATCGTTGTAGGAGATGAGGAGGGGTATAAGGGAAAATGGAGACAATGGATAGTGATGTATAGGGGGCGAAAATGAGGGATTATTTTAACCTCTCTTTCAACATAGATTAGTTTATCCTATGTTTGTAACCTAAATTTGGATCCGCTTTGACTTCTGTAGTAAGCATCTTTAACTCCCATCATAAATTAGGCTTAAGGGTCTATTTACATGGAGGAATATCCCCTCCTCCTATTTATGACGGGAGATATCTATAACTTGTAACTTGCGTTTGGCTACACTTGAATTGGAAGAGGTGATATTGATCTCCCCTTTTTATCTCTTTTCCAACCTGTGAAATCAATGGATAACTTTTAACTTAGCCCCTCTTTTGGTAGACGCTAAAGGGATGTCCTTTAGTTCCAAGACGCTAAAGGGATATCCTTTAGTTCCAAGTGAACATTAATAAGGGATATCACTTGTTTGTGACTTGCAAGTTTGGGTTTGCAATCTCATCTTGTAAACTAGTCCTAGGAGGGGTAAAATAACAGGTTTGACATTTAACCCAAGTTTGGCCTACTCATAATAGAAGGGGGTTAACCCCCAATTAGGGAATAACTGCTATTTGTCTGTTTAAGGGATAATCCTCCTATTTAATCTTCATTCAAATGCTAACCCATGTTTGGTAACACTCCTCGTAAACACCAATGGGTGTTAACCTTCCTTCCGAAGTAAATTCAAACAAGAATTAAACCCTCTTTACAGGTTGCATACCTGGGTTTGTTAACCTGCAACGTGAACTAGCTTTTTATAGATTTTGCAGGTGATGAAATTAAATCATTTAGATGTCTTGCTTCCGCCAAATCTGCAACTATGAATCAATTTGTTTGTGATAGAGTTCCTTTTGCTGGTTTCGATTTTGCTTATAAATCAAAAGAAGGTTTCCGATGCCATAGATCTTTGAGGAGTTGTTTGTTCATCCCTTTCAGTTGTTTTTTGTTTTTCCCTTTTTTCCCCTCTTTAAGAAGCAATTATCACAAATGATGTGAATTGCATGCTACTCGCGGCACAAGTAGTTGCTAACTTTGTACATTTTCCTCTTACCTATTGTTGCATTCCCAAAAGACCAAGTTTTCCTTTAAACGCAGCCTGGGATGACTCATCCCAATCGCAAAGGAAACACTATCATATGCCTCTCCCCAACATTCTCCCGAGACTTCAATTACCCCATCTGACATGTCACCTTCTTCACCTCTACACCTCTTCAGTTATGAGCATTTGTGTCTAAAACTGATGAATTCTAGCTGGTAAGGCCATTAATAGATTCTTTGGTTTCCCCAAGATAGATCCATCTCTATCTACCAGACTTTCACTGTGTCATTGGCAGGAGTGGAGAAAAGGGGGTTAGTTAGGGGCAATCGCCTCCCTTTGAGTTTTCATTTTTCTATTTGAAAGAATCATGTACCACAATCTATGATTTTAGTCATCTCATAAGTTACCTTCTCTAACTACTAATTTTCCATTGATAAGCATAACTTCTTTTGACTTCGACTCCCTTTACCTAAATTCCTGGATCATTCTTGATCGGGCTTATTTTACAACTGCAAGAGGATGGAAGGTCAAGGTCCTTCAGATTTTGGGTCCACTGAATTGAGATATGATATGTTGATCAATGAAAATCTCTATCTCATTTTTCATTAACGATGCTTGCTTTGTTTCCAGCTGAATGGAAGGAGGAAGAACATTTCGGCACACATATGCACTTCAAAAATAGAATTGCACTTAGGCAAGTAAATAGATTAACCATATATCTATTATTAGCTTGTAACAAATTGGTAAATTCAAAACAAAGTTCAATTTAAAGTGGTTGAACGATGGCTTGCAATTGAAACTGTATCAAATCCATACTCCAACAGCGTTACTTACAGTCTGGATACTTTATATAATAAACATCATATATGTCTAACAACGAAGATTTAGGGAAAAAGGAGCCCCATAGATAAAGAGATAGCCAACTTCCCATCGTCTTTCGAGGCAAAAAATTAGACATCCAGGAATGTAATGTACAAGGAAAATGGAGAAACGCTTTGGATGATGGATCTTCCTACGCTGTCCACTTGTTTACTCCTTGTTAGGAAAGGGGACTGTAACTACAATTGACATAGAACCCTCGGGACATTCTTTGGGAGTAATTGGACATTTTACCGAATTCCGTTTCCAATAAAATTCAAAGAACTGAAACATCAATCAAGATGTGATCCCAATAATTGCATAAAACATGGTTACATAACAATAAGTAATTATTAACATTTTTCCACATGCAAGCCATACTAACAGGAGCAGTCCTACCACTACGATCACCAAAGATGGAACCTGGCCCCGCGGTGGTCCTGAAAACTCTCCCTCTTCGAGGGCATAAATAGAACATTAACTAAATATACCAAGCAGACCTAATTTCATAAAATTACTTGAAACTTTGTATCTATGTAATTTCACCGTAAATCCGAGATCTCAAACGCACGGGCAGTTCTGTCAAGGGAAACTGAAACAAGGTGTGTCAAATCAGCAGAGAAGGCCAAGGCTTGGATTGCACCAGAATGCCCACGAAATGTCCGCAAGCATTCACCAGACAGGCTGTCCCAGATCCGAACTCTCCCATCCACACAACCTGTGGCTATGTAACGGGAGCTGCCAAGCCACAACAGGCAAGTAACGCCTTCCTCATGTTCACATGTGCAGCGAGGCGAAGAAGTCCTCAAGTCCCAGATTATAAGTTTTCCATCCAATGCTCCCTGTTGCAGCAAAGTTGAAGCTCAAAGGAAGTCCAATGCATTCAATGGACTCCGTATGTGCAGATAAAGAGCCAAACACTTTCCCAGATGAGATATTAACCAGGTGAACAGAACCATCTTTGGAACCACTAATGGCAATATTAGAATCAGCATTAACAGCCAAGCATGTCAGTCCATCCATGTGGTAAGGATAGCCTTCTACAACATGAACGCTTTCACCAGTCTTAGGATTCCATATCCTCAAGGAAGCATCATCAGAGCCGGTACATACAAGTTTACCATCAGGAGTAAAATCTCCACAAGTGACAGTCTCCCTATGACCAGAGAACACACTAAGAATGGCATTTTTTTTCGGCATTCCACATCCATGCAGTTTTATCTTCTGAACCGGCTAGCAATAAATGCCCTCTTGGGTGCCATCTAAGCCACTCGATACCCTCTCCAGGTCCATCAAGTACGCATTTTAGGCTACCTGAAGTAGTGTCCCAGATTTGGATAATGCCATCAAAACCTCCAGAGGCCAAAAACTTCCCATCAGCACTAAATGCTAAGCAAGAAACAGAATCTGAATGTCCTTTGAGATCAAAGACCCAATCCCCGTCAGCAATTCTCCATAAAAAACCTTTATCATCTCCACCTCCTGTTGCTATTAAAGATGCATCAGATGGTGAACATGCAACCGAGTAAACTTCACCTGTATGCCCAGTAAATAGATGCACAGAATCATCATGCTCTTCCTCAGCATCCGATTCCATGTCTTCATCAATTTCAGGGAGCTCTTCTTCATCAAGGTCAATCTGCTGGATTATGTCATCCTCATCAAGGAAAACATCCCCCTGTTCGAAATCATCCTCCCTGGATCTGTCCATTGGACTCCACCAAATTAGAGTTCAATAGAGGATGTCCAAGTTGCGCTCTACAAATTGGAGTCTTGAGTTTTAAGTAAAGAAGTGGCCACCTGCAGAAAGAAAGTAGGGTCACTGCCCTGACTGAGTTCATCCATCAGTGAATAAATTTGATGCAAGATTTTAAATATCGATATTGATATCGTATTAACAAGTCAAAAAAGAGATATATCAAGGATATATCGCTGATATCGGTGAATTTTAGGAAAATCGCTTAGAATGGCTCAAACTGTCCTAAAATATCATAAATTTTATGAAAATTAACATTTTAATAACTAATACATTATGAAAAAATGTCTAGGAGACGAAAATCATAAATTTGAATGAAAACATAATAAAAATGTACTAGTTGCATGTCGACAAAGTTGTATATTGAAAAGTATACAGAATATGATAATAATTGAAAAATATTTATAATAACTTTCATTGTATATTATCGACAATTGAAATCATGCCTCAGTTACATTGATTTGCTTATCAATTTTAACGTGCTCTCTATTCCAATACTCTTCTTTTTCTTATTGACCTGCCTCAGATTTCATGAATCACCCTATTACTCTTCTCATTACAATCTCAAGAAATGAAATCACAAATTTTATCACCGAAGATGCACTTGGTGATAGAATATATGATTTAGATTACACAAGAGTATATAATGAACAAATATAAATGGTTAAATAATTAGAGCCCTAATTTTATTATTAGTTCCAACATGTTCTCCATTCCAATACTCTTCTCTTTCTCATTGATCTATCTCACATTTCGTAAACCATCCTATTACTCTTCTCATTATGAGCTCAACACATGAAATCACATCTCCTACCAACAAAGATACAATTAGTGAAAGAAGACATGGTTTAGATAACACAAGCGTATATAATGAACAAATATAATCGCTCAAATAACTAGAGAGAAATTGTGTCCATCATAGCATAATGCATAGTTTGCAAGATTAGTGGAGATCAACAAAGCACCAGTACGCAAGTACTTAGATAAGCCATACTGGAACAAGTGAGCCTGTCAACCCTAGGTTGTTGTGGAGGAAAGAAAGAACAACCATCATGGATGACATCCTTTAATCAAAGGAAGATGACAAGATAGCCCTTTCAATACTACCATGGATTATCAAAGTGCTTAGTTTTATGCATCTTTTTATAGAGGTTTGAAGATACTAATGTATTTATCACCGATATTTTAGAATCTTCTTCCTATTTTTCAATAAGTAAAATCAAGTGCAATGACTAAATTATTAACAGAAGATGTACAACTCTAAAGTTGACATATTTGATGGACTACAAATAAGCAAGAACCCTAGCATGTATAGCTCTAAAGTTCAACAAAAGTCCATGATATCGGTGATATATCTCCGACATATCGACAATATAGGCGATGTATCGGCGATATATCAGCGATATCATGGAAAAAAGATATTAAGGCAGATATCGATATGTGCTGACCCACCAATATATCGCCGATATATCAATCCTTAACTTGATAAGAACGTGGCTTTAAAACCAATTCCACTTAGACATGTTTTGCACTTTTCTATTTATTAATTAGATATAATATATTTACTCTATTTTAAGAACTGCAAGGACATCCAATGAACCAGCTTTTAGGCTGTGCTTTGAAGAGAGAAAAAATTGCTTCACTTTCTAGATCAAACAACCTGTGTACATGTAACAAATACTGGCCACTCTCGCACATGCAGAAGAGAAAACAACCACTCGTACATTCCCCTCTAAAAATCACAATGCCCTCTATTTGGAGATCTTTATATTTTCTTGTTTCCTAGCTAATTCAATGTGATTAGAGATGTCGCCTGATGAATGGCACCTAGCTACCACATTATTTTTTTCGTGTGTGTGAAAAGACCTAGCAACCACATTATATTCCACCCACAAAAGCCATCCTTTTTCTTTCAAAAACAAGGAAAAAATACATACCACCCACAACCACAATGTCACCAAGATTTTCTTTACGAATTGGAGAATCTCCCATCAGAACTGAACTCTTTGTCACATGACAAGAGCAGCATGTTTTGAAAGGCATTCCAATGCCAATCTCATTTGGAAATATATTAGATTGTTTTCCTAATAATCGAAAAATCACTTGTTTTTTTAAGGCATATGGTAAAGCAATATAACTGCTTCTAGCAGCCGAAATGATTTTTGCATGGAACCGAGATTTGAAATGATTGATGGAGATCCAGAAGTTACAAGCAGTTCATAAACACATAGAGCAGCTTATTGCTCCTTTGGTTTGTTAAGGTACAGATCAGAGATGAAGCTAAAATTTTTTCCTTGGCTGGGATCCAAATTAGTTTTTCCAAAAATAAATCCAAAGACAGGTCGGGATTCTGCAGCAGGCATAGAGAAGATTTCATAATGAAGCTATTGACACATTTATCCACTTATTTTACAATGTTATCCAAACATAGATGACTCCTTGTATTTGGGGAAAAATGTAGCCAGCCCCATTTGTGGTTTTGTCAAGTGCATTCACATACTCTAAAGTTTGAATTAGATTATTATAATGCTCTACAATCCATAGGGCATTCATAAAAAAATGGCTGGACAACAAAAGAAATGTTTCTCAACAATTTATTATACTATTATCTCTAAGGCCTCGTTTGGTAGAGGTTTAGAGGGAGGTTTTATCATATGTGTTAAGGGTAAAGTGAATCATGATGAATAGTGAAAAAGTTTTATTCCCCACCTATCACATCTATCCCTCACCAATTATATCTACTTCTACCAACTCACTCTTACCAATCACATCCACCTATCACATCTATTCTACTAATCCACTCTCAATATAAATATAAATAAATACTAATGTAATATATCAACTCAACTATCACATCCACACCCACTAATCCTCCTTTGATCCATTCACTTATCACTCCTTAAAACTTCCTAAACTTTATCCGATCGCCTAAAGAAATACTTTCCTCCTTTGACATCCATTTTGCATGCATTAACTTCAAAAGAGAGTTCTCCTTTCAAAAAAACTTCAAAAGAGGTTCATAGCAAAAGATATTTTTTACGATAAAAAGTTTGTTACTTTTATCCATAAACTAGTGAGATGCAATGATGATGTTTTTAAAAGGAGATGCAATAATGATGTCTAAACTCTTGCAACATTTATGAAGCAGTAAGGCCAAGTAATTTCAAAAGAAGCAAAGAGCAAGAAATGTAAAAGCTAAAACCATTATATTTTTATTTCATGAAAATGAGAAGGAAGGATGATGAATGGTAGAGTTATTTACACATTAATTGAAATATCAGGGTAGTCTATGCATTGGAAAAGACAAATTAACAATTTAACCAGCTTTCCTTTCATCAATAAATAAATAAATAAATGCATGATTCTTACATAATTTTTTAATGTACAAACTCCCAAAAAGCAATTTCTGCAAAAGAAATTTTTTTATAGTAGATATGAAAATTATGAGTGTATACCTATTGAAAAATACAAGCAGCAACCTATCAACAAATAGAAAAATCATGTACTGAAGATTACAGGAAATTTATTGCCAGAGAAAAAGGCTTGTAATCAGTACATTGATAGTGGCATTTTTCGATGCAGTTTATGCAAAAACAAAAGACATTAAAAAAACTATCGTAAGATATTGCATTCAGTCACCCGTAATATACAATTAAACTAATGAAAAGTGGCATAGAGTACTTGGAAATGATAATACAGTCTCATTCAAATATCCGTTTGGCTGTATACAGTAGCTGCAAGAATATGAATTAAGTGTTGGATTAAAATCCAAGGACTAGTATATGTAAATAATATAATCAAATAATAATTAGTTATATAACTGTCATCTAAAACCCAGAATTTAAGGTGATCAAATAAGAATTTTGATTTTATATAGGCTAAATGCAAAAGGATTAGTGTGGTTTATTAAAACATGTGTAGAGACCTAGTTGTGAAGTGTAATTTCTCGATAAGCGAAGTTACAATTCACCAGCAATTAATCACACTAATTGTTGATTATTGAGGGGGTTATGGTCCCCATCAGACCCACCACCAATCCTCTGTGTTCACCCCCATCGTGACCTAGAGAGAAAGTAAGAGACACCTAATGAGGAGAAGGACGGTTGAAGATCTTCTGCTACAATTCATCGGGATCAAGGGTGGGATCTGTTGGAAGACCTCTAATCGTAATCCTTTTACTTTATTTTAAAGATGACCACATGTATGATCTTCCCCTATAGGTAGTACTCAATTTTCTATACATGTGCATGATGCTAAAGCCAAGGTAAATCAATGTCTTAGCATATTGATGTGTTTAGCTTTATACATAGATCTTTATCTATTCATATGTTCAGATATCTTGTCTAAGTTAGATCTTAGATTAACAAGAGATTAATAATCATTTCGTATTCCTGTAAAACTCAGAAACCAATCTGTAATCGTCATATTGGTACTCATCATGAGTACTGGTATATACGCAATACTGTTTTGGCTCATTAAGTGTATTGTAAATTGCTAGTACCGGTACTATTCATGAGTACCGATACATGCAAGCTACAAATCAGCTCCAAATCATACTAAGTCCAAAAACTAGGACATACATGTACCGATACTCATCATGAGTAATAGTACACATGAGTCCTAGGTCAGGTTCTGGACTTAAAGTTACCAGAACCTGTAGCTTACAAGTACTGGTACTGGTCATTAGTACCGATACTGGTAGGCTACAGTTGGTGTATCCAGTACCCAACAAGTACTGGTACTCTTTATGAGTACCGGTACTCGTTGAGATCAGACCTTTCCTGGAGATTACCAGTACCCTATGAGTACCGGTACACTATAGGTACTGGACAAGTACTCATCTGAACATGAGTTCTGAACAGAAACCTATGGGTACTGGTACTCATTTGAATACAGAACTCTTGCCTGTAACTTAAGGATACCGGTACCGGTTCACCAGTACCGATACTCGGTACATGTGATACCGGTACTGGTCTACCAATACCGATAGTATGAAGTCCAGATGAAATAAGTTAGAGTTCAGCTCCATCCTAAATTAGAAGTGGATTAATTACAGGTAAGTTCCTAAGGATTTAAAGAATCCCAACAAATGGTATCAGAGTCAACCCACTCTCTACTTAGTTCAATTAAGTTTAGTCTAATTAATAAAGTACATTATTCTAAGATAACCCGGTTGAAGCAACATCTCGCCAAAGTGAGCTCTCCTGTTAATATTGGGCTTGTTCATGAATAATAAAAGGTTAAATGAGTGTAAGTAGGTGGGTGTACACTAGCCTAAAGGAAAGTGCACGCTCATTGTACTTTCACTTGTTTGCATGTGAATAATGGTGTGTTGGTTGTTAGGTTTTCTAAGTAGTCATTGAATCGGCCCAAAGGAATGTTCTTGACTGACTTAGATTTGAACCAACAATCGTTACATACCACACCATGTCTTTAATTACAAGTCAACCTCGTCCAAAGATGAGACCCTTGATGGAGTTAACTAAGACATATGATGGGTTATTAAATTAATTAGATACCTTATGTTTTAAAGGAGTTAAATCTTATGTCTATCTGAATTTTATTTTCAGAAATGTCTTATGCCAACATTACCGCCACCCTCAATTCAATTCTCATGTTGAGTGACTCAAACTTTAAGTCCTGGAAGGAAAACCTACTGATAGTATTAGGTGTAATGGACCTTGATCTAATGATTAGGGAAGACTCTCTATCCTTACAGACACTAGTACTCTCGATCAAAAGAGAGAAAAGGAAAGGTGGGAGATCTAACCGAATCTCTATGATGATCATGAAGAAGGCTATACCTGAGGCTTTTAGGGGCACTATATCCAATGATATTACCACTACCAAAGAATTTTTAGCTGAAATTGAAAAGAGATTTGCTAAGAATGAAAAGACAGAAATCGGTACACTCTTGGCTAATCTAATTTCAATGAAGTATAAGGAGAAGGGCAACATTAGAGAATATATTATGGAGATGCCCCATGTTGCTTTAAAGTTGAAAGCACTTAAGTTGGATCTTTCTGAAGATCTATTAGTGCATTTGGTCTTAATATCTCTCCCTCTTGCATTTAACCAGTTCAAGGTAAGCTATAACTGCCAGAAAGAGACTTGGTCTCTGAATGAGCTCATCTCGCACTACGTTCAAGAGGAGAGAACAAAGCAAGATAAAACAGAAAGTGTTAATGTTGCCTCTTCCTCTAAAGGAAAAGGCAAGGCTAAAAAGAGGGCTACAGAAGCTGCAGATGCAGCTTTGCAAAAGAAGCAGAAGGGGAAGGTTGCAGACTCTTCCAAATCGGGATACTTCTTTTAAGGGGCTGAGAATCACCAAGAGAAGCACTGTACCAACTACGCCTGGCATGTTAAGAAAGGTACGGGTCTCAGTTTGGTTTGTACATAGTAATTTGGTTTCAGTACCAAGATATACTTGGTAAATGGATTCAGAAGCCACTACTCACATTAGTGTGTCTTTACAGGGCTGCCTGAACTACAAAAAACCAAATGAGGCTGAGCAGTTCATCTATGTGGGAGACAGGAAGCCAGTTACTATAGAAGCAATAGAAACTTTTAGACTATTAATGAAAATTGAAATGTACTTGAATTTAGATAATACTTTTGTTGTACCATCTTTCAAACGCAATTTAGTTTCTGTTTATGTTCTTGATCGACTAAACTATTTTTGTAATTTTGGAGATGGAAAAGTGAATAGTTTCTTTAATTCAAGATTAGTTGGTTCTGGTTTTCTTTTAGCTATTGATGATCGATATTGTTTGGATATTGTTGCTTCTTTTCATGAAACTTCTCTTTCTTGTACACATGTGAAAAGAAAATATGTAGATGAGAACTGATCTTTCTTATGACACAAGAGATTAGGTCACATCTCCAAAAGGAGAATAAAGAGACTTATGTCAAACACTATTTTGAACCCCTTAAATTTTTCTGATTTTGATCAGTATATATGATGTATTAAGGGGAAACAAACCAATACTAGGAAGTTTGAAACCAACAGGTCAAATGGTGTTTTGGATGTGATTCATACGGACATATGTGGGCCATTTCCTACGCATGCGTAGAATAGCCAACAGTATTTTATCACATTCATAGATGATCACTCAAGATATGGCTTCATCTACCTAATTCATGAAAAGAAAACCAGTATTAATTTGGAATCATAAAAACAAAGAAACTTATCCATCACCAAAACTGCAAGTGAAACCACACTTATCCCAAACGTAAATAGAAATAAGGTTACGTCTAAAAGATGGTACAATAAATGTTTCATTCAATTCCAAATACAAATCGATTTTCAACAATAATTTAAATTATCCTATAGCTTGAACTTCAATGGCCTTCCAATCCCCAACATAAATAATTTCTCAGCTTTAGTTGGTCTTCGACAGTTCAAGCAACCCTGTATAAATACACTTATGTGAGTGGTAGCACCTGAATCCATCCACCAAGTGTGCCTAGGTACCGAAGCCAAATTAATTTCTGAACAAACCAAATTTAGAGCCATACCTTTCATAGCACGCCATGCGTGATAATTGGTACAGTGCCTCTTCTGGTGCCCCTCAACCCCACAAAAGAAACATCCCGATTTGAAAGACTCTACAGCCTTCCCCTTCTGCTTCTTTTGTGAAGCTATATCTGCAACTTCTGTAGCCCTCTTTTTAGCCTTATCGTTTCCTTTAGAGGAAGAGGTAATATTAGCACTTTTTGTCTTATCTTGCTTCATTCTCTCCTCTTGAACGCAGTGCGAGATGAGCTCATGCAGAGACCAAGTCTCTTTCTGGTAGTTATAGCTCATCTTAAACTGGTTAAATGCAGGAAGGAGAGATATTAAGACCAAATGCACTAATAGATCTTCAGAAAGATCCAACTTAAGTGCTTTTAACTTTGAAGCAATATGGGACATCTCCATATCTTGTTGGGATTCTTTAAACCTTACAGGACTTAACTGAAATTAACCTACCTCTGACTTGGGATGAACTTGTATCATAACTTATCTCAACTGGACTTAATACTAATTGGTTACCGATACTGGTAGACCAGTACCGGTATCAGTGAACCAGTACCAATATCCTTAAGCTACAGTTATGAGTTCTATATCCAAACAAGTACCGGTACTCATAAGCTACAGTTTAGAACTCATGTCCAGATGAGTATTCATCCAATACTCACTATGTACCAGTACTTATGTTGAGTACTAATACCTAATGGGTATTAGTATCACTCCAGGAAAGAACTGGTCTTCATGAGTACCGGTACTCATGAAGAGTACCGGTACTTGTTGAGTACTGGATACACCACCTGTAACTTACCAATATCAGTATTAGTGACTAGTACTGGTACTTGTAAGTTACAGGTTCTGGTGACTACAAGTTCAGAACCTGACCTAGGACTTATATGTACCGGTACTCATAACGAGTATCAATACATGTAAGTCCCAGTTTTGGACTTAAGTTGACCTGGAGCCGATCTGTAACTTGCATGTACCGATACTCATGAAGAGTACTGATACTAGCAACCTACAGTACACTAAATGGTCCAAAACAGTATTCGTATGTACTGGTACTTACGACGATTACAGACTGGTTTATGAGTGTTACAGGAATACGAAATGATCATTAATCTCTTGTTAATATAAGATCTAACCTAGATAAGATATCTGAACATATGAATAGATAAAGATCTATGTATAAAGCTAAACACATCAATATGCTAAGACATTGATTTACCTTGGCTTCAGCATCATGCACCTGTATAGAAAACTGAGTACTACCTATGGAGGAAGATCATACCTATGGTCATCTTTGAAACAAAGTAAAAGGGTTGCGGTTAGAGGTCTTCCAACAGATCCCACCCTTGATCCTGATTGACTACAGCAGAAGATGTTCTTCAGCCATCCTCCTCCTTAGAGGTGTCTCTCACTCTCTCTAGGTCACGATGGGGGTGAACACAGAGGATTGATGTGGGTCTGATGGGAACCATAACCCCCTCAATAATCAACAATTAGTGTGACTAATTGCTGGGTGAATTGTAACTTCACCCATTGAGAAGTTACACTTCACAATTAAGTCTCTGCACATATGTTTTAATAAACCACACTAATCCTTTTGCATTTAGCCCATATAAAACCAAAATTCTTATTTGATCACCTTAAGTTATGGGCTCTAGATGACAGTCGCATAACTTATTGTCATTTGATTACATTTATTTACATATACTAGTCCATATTTTGGATTCTAATCCAACAATCTCCCACTTGGACTGTGTGTAACCTGTTAATCGAACATATAAAATCGAATTTGAGCTCAACTTTACTATCATATCTGAAATGTATATCTAAAAACAATCTAATCTATCAGTTACAGTAGTAATAGGGCCAAGGCAGCTTTCGCTACATTCTAGTAACTAAACCAACAATGACCATGTACACTAATGCAAAAAATAACCAGAAACATGTGGATGTACAGTATGGCAATTACGTGACAATGTAATCAATGTATGCCTATTCCCAACTGGTCCTCTGAAGTGAGTTCACTTCCAAAACTAAAGCCAAAATACTTCTCAGAATGAACTGAACTGGAAACTTTAAGTTTTATTTATTTTATAACAGATCATAGAACACTAGATCATAGAAGGATATAAATCCTTGGTGCCCATCTAGATATTGGAATTAGAAATTTGGAAATCTGTATATCCGTTGTTGCAGTGTTCAGCATCAGAATTTGATGGTCATAAGTCAGGAGACTATGGGTTGATTCAGAAAGCCAGGGTGAAAATCTTTCGACGGTACCTAAGACTCGGAAGGGTGATGGCAAAGGTTTATAGGGGAAAGATGCTCTTCAAGGGGGTAGTCTTTGCTATTTATTGGATAGAATTGAAGGATTTTCAGCATTTCTTCTCTTGATTCTTTCATAAAGAGGTGGGGAGTGTGCAGTTGTGTTATGAATAGGTACTAACTTGGTGGAGGACTCCCAAAGGAGGTGTGGAGTTTGGGCCCATTCTTTTAGGCCTAGAGGAAATGGGTGGTATTGTTGGCCATTTTATAGGCAATAAGGCTTTACAAGCATGCTCTTATCTTTTGTGAATAGGGAGATTACGTGGAAAATGTTATTTTTGATGTTTCTTTCTTTAGGGATTATAGGCACTTTGTATGTGGAATTCAATGTGAAAGAAGGCATACATTGGGGATGACATGGTAATTTTTTTTAGAAATAACCATGGAATCTCATGTCGGTGGCATGCCTCTGGTATTTGCAATTTTGACCAAGTCGCACACTAGTACATAGGGGTCAAAATCAAAATTATGGGAAATTAATCACATGCTGGTCAAGTTGTCACTATGATGATGAATTGTCAAAATCGAGGTATACTAACAAAATTTTGCTGTTGTGGGCTCAAATGAAAGGATTGGAGTTTCGTTATTTCCATCATATAATATTAGAGCATAATAGAGCATAGGTAAGGTTAGAAGGTTTCACTTAACTAAAATTGAGGTTTTTGAGGTCAATTTTCTTTTTTTCATAGCTCAATTTAGTTGGTAAGTGTTGAACAATAAAATAAGAGAATAAAATAGACCATAAGCACCAAGAGTATCACATGAAACACTAGGGTTTACGTGAAAACAATTCTCAAGAGAGAAACACCCCTATAGGCATGATCTTGTAATATTTCTTCTCAAAGACATGAAGGGTACAAGAGCCTTTTATCTAGACCACCATACACCTCTCTGGTTCTCACTTTCACTATGTGCGAATAATCAACATGTAATTGGATCTCCACATTATCCAATTACCTAACAACTAACATTCATCTCTCTCAACACTCTCACTCAAGCTGGAGTATAGAATGCTCGGCTTATGTAACATAATTCCTCACTCTCACAAGTAGAACTTAACTATTAGCTGGTGCAATCGGGTCATGGCTCTCCTTTAAGCGACTGACAATAATTGCATTCTCATTCTTACCGGTAGGCAGGTATGCTGATGACGACATATTAGCGTAGGACGGAGTTTGATAGATGAACTGCTGAAGCTGTGGCTTTGATTGGTCTCTCCCATAGAGACCTCAAATGGTGTTGGTGCCTTCCCTATTGGAGATCTCAAAATTGGGACTCTTCCTTAGAAACCTCGAGACTGGGTCTCTCCCATATGAAAACTTGACGTAGGCCTCTCCCATATAGGAACTGAGAACTAGGTCTCTCCCATACAGATCCTCGCAATAGACTCCTCTTATATAGGGACTAGAAATATGTTTCTCTCATATAGGGATCAATATTGAGCTTCTCTCATGTAGAGACCTCAAAGCATGTTCTCCCTAACATGGGATCCACAGTTGGCTCTCATACATACCTAACACTCCCCCTTTCTCCTCTACTCGTATGGAAGAAGAAACTACATTGAGAAGAAAATAAATAAAGAAGAGCTCCCCCTCTTCTCTTCCACTTCATTTTTTTACTCATTTTTTCTCTCCCCTTTTTTCCTTCTTTTCTCTTTTTCCTTTTTTCTTTAACTCTAACCTCTTTTTTCTCACAATTTCCTCTTTTTTTTGCCTTTTTTTTTGTTTAAGACATAACTCACTATTGAATTAAATAAATAGACAAAAAGATAGATAAAAAAGCAACATATACTTCATCTTCAACCGTTCTCTCCCAAAAAGGTTCTAGGAACCCAATAGGAGCATGTCGTCACGGGAGCAAAACAAAAGGGCCATTCTTGCGATCACATGCAAGATCTTCGCTGAGATTTCTGGAGAGTCAACAAGGTCTATGTATCAATGCTTGACAACGAAAAGATCGACACTGCCATGCCTATTGCTCCCTTCTCACATCAACACTTCCACAGCAACACCATTACCAAAGGTTGGAGGTGTAAGAGACGAATGCGAATCGGGTTTGTGGTTGCCCCCTCCGCCAGTTTGTGAAAAGAGCCATCACTACTACTACTTCGACAATCCTAACCCATCTAAAAAGAGATGTGTTGCTGAAAAGGGAAGAAGCCCCTCCAATGGGTGTTGATGATGCCCTCCTTCCTCGTTGGGCTTCTTTAGAACCCAACAATTGCAACAGTCGCAGACCACAAGCAGGATACGATTCGATGCAAGATCATTGTCAAGATATGCAACATGTTGATTTCTTGGAGATCCACATCGGCCTTCACCTCCTAGGCCTCCATCTTGGTCACCTTCAAGGCCTTCCTCTCTTCCCTGTTTTGTCAATCCAAAGCCACCGCCAACCAATGCCACCACATGTGAGCTCTCCCTCACTTTACATCTCGCGTGCCTGAGCCTTACACCAGCAACTACCTTGCATCGATGGACATGCCTCCTCCATCAAGAAGCCCACTAGGGATAGCCTCAAGTGCTACCATTAATATCTTCAGTGGTGATGCTATCTCAAAATAGAGATCCTACACATGAAGAAAACACTGTAGCACCACATTGTAACTTGAATCAAATATGGAGAAAATAAAAAGGAATCAAGATCCAAGAACAAGACATAAGCAAAGGTAAAATCCAAAGATCAATAAGATGATAATCCTGAGAATGACTTGCCCTGATACTATGTTGAATAGTAAAATAAGAAACAAAATAGAACATAAGCATCAAGCATCACATGGAACGTCAAAGCACCCTTTGGGTGTGATCTTGTAATATTTCTTCCCAATGACAAATGAAGGGTGTAAGGACTTTTATATAGGCCACCACACACCTCTTTAGTTGCCACTTCCACCATGTGAGAGTAAGCAACATGTAATTAAATCTCTACATTATCCAATTACCCAACAACTAACATTCATCTCTCTTAACATTAAGAGAGTGATTTGGTGGTTAAAACAAACTAGAAGCATGGTAAACTGTCATTGTATATTAACATAAAAGTTTTGAATGTTGTCCATAATGTATAGTAATAATTACCAAAAACTGGTACTAACTACCAGTAGTAACTACTACTAAGCAATGATCAAGATGTCGTCGAGCATGCTAGTAAAGAGGAGGGTTTTGGGTAGAGGACCGTATCAACACAATAGGGGTATCAAAATACAGGGGTGCGAGCAATATGCCAACAATTTAAAGCAAGTCAACTGTTCCATAGTATACCGATTGGCATGACCATTTCGAGGCACGTTGCTGCCTATTGGCTGTTGCAAGGTGGCACTGTTGCAGGCTGCTACTTTGCTCATGCGTATACATGTAGCTACTACCTGCTGCTACTGTGCTACAATGGTTGGAGTGGTGGATTCGATTACTTCGATGGTGGGTCTCTGTTGGATCACATGGAGGAGAGGGGAGAAGGTTCAAAGTGGACAGTTTATTGGTGGTGGAG
The DNA here is from genome assembly GCA_037157565.1 of Thalassia testudinum. NCBI lineage: Eukaryota > Viridiplantae > Streptophyta > Magnoliopsida > Alismatales > Hydrocharitaceae > Thalassia > Thalassia testudinum. The sequence continues at coordinate 48,810,191 of JAZHRO010000002.1, forward strand.
TAAGGTGGTAGGTTATAGTGGGGAAGGAGATGAGGTGAGGAGAGGAGGAAAAAGATGAAATGTGTTGTTCGGTCACTTCGGTGAAGGAAGATGAAATTCAACTCATTTTGACATAAACCAACTTAAGCTTATAACTTTCTTGAAATTCTTATGATTTTGACTATTTCTGCCATTTTTGTTGTCATACCTTCGAAATGGGCTATTTTTAAATCATCGAAATCTGCCGTTGAAATACGAATGTTTCCACAGCATGCCCTCGATGTGCCTCCAAAATACGCACTTAGAAATTTATCGAGACGATGTCAAAATCGGCATTTAGAACCTTGCTACTAAGTATCAATAAGTAATCATGCATTACTAATTAAATGAGTACTTGATATTATACTAATTAGTTTGATATTTACTAGCAAGTAGTTAATTCCTAGTCTGAGGAAGTGGTGATGAACTGTTTATATTATGTATGAAAATTGGAATAATAAACTTTGTTCCTGTTAGAAAGTATTCTTTAAGTGTTTGCATGTTATCTATGTGACAACAAACAAATCCAGTTATCTATTTTTTGAGCAAATTTTCAATTTTTCTTCAACTTAATCTGCATGCCTCGACATGCCCCAACATTTCTTCCACATGCCTCCACCTTCGATCATCGAAATAGCGGTGCCAATTTACATCCGTTTCATCAGCATATCTTTAGAATGCCGTTGAAATGCATACTTTTAAAATCATTGAAGTGGCATCGAAATCGACATGTTGAACGTTGGAAATAACATAGGCAAGTTAAAGAGAAAAGTTGAAGGACCAACCACCTCTTGGTTTTTTCCAAAGAACTCTTTGTGGGCTTGAGTTTGTAGAACCAACAAAAACAAGCAACAAATACTGCCACAATATAATCTTTCTTTGGTACCCTTGAATGAATCCACATGAAATAAATATATTAGAACATGCAAAATAAATTACTGAGTGGTCCTTTGCTTGCCTCAACTTCTATTCTAGACTGCTAGTCTACAACATTAAATCCTGGTCAATTCACAGAATATACGTCCACAATTGACTCCATCCCATGCTCCATTCCCCTAGATTAACCAATCATACACACCTAAACTCCGATACCCTCAATGGGTTCTAATAAATTGAGACCCATTTTAAGTCTTAACAAATGAAGGAAGATGTGTTCTTGTTCTTCAAAGTTCTTCCCATCCAAAGAGCATCCGTAAAAAATGTGGAGCATAGAGGAGGACCTGATCTTTCTCTCCGTGAAATAGGCAAAAGCTAACAAGGACGTCAAGCAGACGTCCAAATATAAAATTGCAAATCAAAACCAAACCGTTCAAGTTGATTAACTCAAGTAACAAATCTGAAATCAATTCTTTACACCTCATTTCCCCTCCTAACACCAACACTTGGAGGCATCAGCTGCTATCACATGCATCCCTTTCCTTGATCCTCTTAGGTGGATATCGATAAACAGGAAAATTTCAATAGCCTTAAAGAATAGATACATACATCACTACTGATAAGCTGAAGATGATCCAAGAGACATGATTAACAGAGAAAGGATTTTGCATGGCTCACCCCATGCAAACCACTAGACAACTCTGACAACCAATCTGAAATCAGTCCTTTACATGCCTCATCTCCTTCCAACACCTCAAACGCACTCAACCTCATGTCCCAAAATTGAAATCATGAACCATACAGACAGGAGAGAACTTCCAAAACACCAAACAAAGCCTATCATTTAAAAGTTTAGGCACATAAAAAGAGAGATCAAAGAGACCTTTCAGTTGATATGGCAGTGATGGCTAGTGAGCAGAACAAAAATTGGTGGCTGACAGGAAGGCGGCAAGACAGAGAGGTGGACAGTGTAGTACTAGAGGAGGGAGCAACTACTAGGGTCTTGTTAATGAGTTTTACGAGGCTATTTGGACTATAAGATTCATAATTTCCTGAAAGAAGAATTGTCTAGCAATTGAAAGCGGAGAAAGTAACAGACATCAGTTGAGTGGCTATGCCCCTTAAATTTCTATTATACCATTCTTTCGAGATCATTCATAAGCATGTAGCAAGTACAAAGAGCAGGTTGTATTTTATGCAAGACATTTGTTTTCAAAGAAGGTTTTTTGTTTTTTTTTTTAAAGGTTTTCAAAGAAGGTTAAATCGTATTCATTGCCATCAAGGGATCGGTAAAGTAGTAAAGCCTCAAGGCATTAAAGGTCAAGGATCCAATTCCATAGCTGTAGAGAATATAACAGCTTATTCTCTTTTGGAAAGCCCAGGGTTATATAGAGGAGGCAGGGGTCAAAATCATAGAACATAAAAAAACATAAAAAAAACTATATAAAGGAATACAAAAATATAACTCCAGCAATGACCATCATATTTACCCTTACCAAGAAAGGAAAAAAATCATATTCATGGTAAAATCACAAACCTTGGATAAGTAGTTAATGGGTTCCAATTGCTATTAATAAGCGATCAGTAATTAGCCAATTGAAAACGTACTTTTTGTCACTTATCCAAAGCAGGAATTTTGCTATTGAAAACTGACTAGATAGAACAAAATCCTTGGTTTGAATTTTTTCTTTCCAAATAATCTAATTAAGAGAAAGTCCAATCTTAAACATCGCTGCATGTCATTCGAACAAGGAACTCATAACTATGAAAAGCCAGGAATCTAATTTCATGTTACTTTTGTTGAGTAAGATAGAATGGATGATAAACTCTAATACATCAAATTCTGAGAGATGAAAAATAGATTTCCCATTCACCAAACCCTATCCTCTCTTTTATGTTAGAGAGGTTTAGGTAAATTACATAGTCACCCAAAAAGAAATAAAAAAGACAAGTATGTCCCTAGTCTCAACACTCCCCTTTAAGTTGAGACATAGATATCAATAAGACCCAACTTGTCGCATAGAAAATCAAATCGCCTCTTCTTTAAGACTTTGGTGAATAGATCTGTCAACTGGAGCTCAATGGAAACATATGGAGTGCTAATCTTCCCTGCAAGAACTGCATCACGAATAAACTGACAATCAACCTCGATATGTTTGGTTCTCTCATGAAACACTAGATTCAAGGCAATACATGTGGCTGACTTGTCACATAGTAGTGGAACTGGCATAGTCACCTGAATGCCTAAATCATGCAGGAACCCAACAATCCCCATAATCTCACAAGCAGGTTGGATCATTGCCCAGTACTTAGCCTCTGCACTGGAATGAAGTACTACACTTTGTTTCTTACTCCTCCAAGAAACAAGATTCCTGCCAATATAGATTGCAAAAGCTGACGTAGAGTGTCTGTCATTTATAGACCCAGCATAGTCTGCATATGAGTAGGCTAGAATATCTAGACTACTACTATCTTTATAATATAGCCATCAAACTAATAACCCTTTGAGGTACTTAAGAATAAGATAGACCTCATGCCAATGACTGTATCGTGGTGCCTGCATATGTTGGTTGGCTCTACTCACTGCAAAGCTAATACCAAGCCTCGTAATAGTAAGGTATAGAAGACGTCCCATTGTGTTATGGTACCGGGTAACATCCTCAAATGGTGGATCATCCGCATCAGAAGGACCTGTAAACACATGTTCAAAAGGGATAGCAGACGGCTTGGTCCCAAGCAGACCTGCCTCCTCAAGGATCTGCAGAGTGTACTGTCTCTGTGACAGAGAAAGACAATCCTTGTCTAAAAGCTTCAATCCCTAGAAAAAATCTAAGATCACCCAAGTCCTTGGTGATAAAGGTAGAGTATAAGAAGGACTTGGTCTGAGCAATCCCTTCCTCATCATCACCTGTGAGAATCATATCATCTACATAAACTGCTAAGATAACCACATGAGGAGAATCACCATACCTACTCTTAGTGATGAAGATAGAGTGGTCAGAAGTAGAGCGTTGGAAGCCAATTTTCTCAACCTCGAAGCTAAGCCGCTCAAACCAGGCACGAGGACTCTGCTTCAGGCCATATATGGTTCCTCAGTCAATAGACAAGCTTTCCCCTGCTACTGTAACCTGGAGGTTGTCTCGTGTATACCTCCTCAGATAAGTCACCACATAAAAAGGTATTTTGAATGTCAAGCTAAGACAAAATCCATCCTTTAACAACAGCCACAAATAGAAGAATCATGATAGAGGTGATATGGGCAACAGGAGAAAAAGTCTCAAGATAATCTATCATATAAATCTAGGTGAAGCCTTTGGCCACTAACCTAGCCTTATATCTGTCCACAGTCCCATCAGCTCTATATTTGATGGTATAAACCCATCTGCAATCAACCATTATAGCATCCGGAGGACATGGTACAAGATCCCATGTTCCCCGTGATTGCAAGGCCTGCATCTCCTCATCCATCGTTGCACGCCACCTGGAATCTTGAGAGGCCTGAGTAAAATCTTTGGGGATAAAAATAGTAGTAATGATGGAGGCAAACTGGCAAACACCATCCTCCAGATGTGCAACCCCGGTATACTGTATGATAGGATGAAGAGTGCATGCTCTACTGGAACTCCTCAAAACTAGCTACTCCTCTGTATGTAAACTGCTCTCATCTGTCAACATAAGGCACGACACTGCATCAAATGAAGATTGTGACCGTCAGTGATAAACCTGTGTTTCCTCCAAGGTAGGCCGAATAGAAGTTCCTTCTTTTGAGAAATAAGGGGCTTTCTCAAAGAATGTGATATCTGCAGTGATTACATATCTCCTACGAACTAGATCATAGCACTTATAACCCTTATGTGTCTTAGAGTATCCAAGGAAGACACATTTAGATGCCCGAGAAGAAATTTTATCTTGATTACCATATGCCTAAACAAAACAAGTGCATCCAAAAACTCTCAACGGAAGAGAGAATGGCCTATCACAGTCTGAATGGATGACCCAGAAGGGAATCTGTCCTCCAAGAACTGAAGAGGGCACCCTATCAATCAGGTAAGTTGTAAGTATGGTATCCCCCCAAAATTGCTTAGGAACCTTCATATGGATCATCAAGGTCCTAGCAATATCTAGAAGATGTCGAAGCTTGCGCTCTGCCACTCCATTTTGCTAAGACGTGTGGGCACATAAAGTCTGATGAATAATGCCCATGGAAGAAAAGAGACTCTGAACGTCTCGCTACATAAACTCTAAAGCATTATCACTGCAAAAGACTCTAATTGTGCTAGAATACTAGGTCTGAACTTCAGACAGGAACCATTGAATAATTGGTGGTATCTCCGAGCGCGTCTTCATCAAGAAGACCCAAGTCAGGTGACTATGATCATCTGCAATAACAGTGTAGTACCGATGTCCTCCAGGAGTAGGAACTTTAAATGGTCCGTAAACATCACAGTGCACAAAAGAAAAAGGAACACTCACCCCATCAGCTCTCCGTGGGTATGTACTCCTGTGGTGCTTCCCAACATGGCAGTCCTCAAACTGTAGGATCAGGGAGTCTGGTAACTCAGGGTACATCTTTCGCATCTTCTTCAGTGATGGATGTCTAAGTCTCCTGAGCCACAACCAAGGATCAAAGGTTAAGGATACTGCTCCGACAAACAGAGTAGGTGTGTCTAAGTAATAGAGATAATCTCACTCTATACCCCCACCAATGATCTCACCGATCTGTTGATCCTGAAAGGAGTGATCCTCATTAAACACTACCCGGCATTTGTGGTCCTTGCAGATACGACTTATAGATAGGAGCTTCATTAGAAACTCTGATGCATAATGAACCTCTTTGATCACCATCTTCTGGGAAGTGCGCACACTTCCTACTGCTGTAATTGGAGATGTGGCTCCATTGGCCACTCTAACATCACGAATCCTGCGTGGACTACCGGGATTCTCCAATCTCTTAATATCTCCTGTAAGATGTATCGAGGCATCAGAGTCTATGTTATGAACGCGTGCCCCAGACGTATTTTAAGACGTCTGAGAGGTGGGCCAGACGTCGGACCAGATGTCTGGAATCACTTCCAGACGTCGTATAAGACGTCTGGGATCGTTGACAGACGTCTGGAAATCTGTTATCTTTGACACGCGCGGGTCGTCTGCGCGCCTAAGCACGCAGACCCGTATATTCGCTTATTCCTTCTGCGGCTGCAGATTCCCCTGCCGCGCTCCTCTCTCCTCCTCGCACGGCCTTAAAAGGCCATGCGCTCTTCCGTCACCACCGCCTCCTTCCTCTTCTCCTTCAGCCAGCGAGCGCGAGAGCGAGCGTGAGGTTGCAGCGGCAGCGGCGGCCGCAGTGAGCGCGGAGCAGGTGCTGCGTGCGAGAGCGGCGCTCAGCAGTGAGGGCGAGCTCGCCGGGGCTGCCAGGGCCGGCCGGCGGGGAGCGCAGCGGGCGCGGGGTGACGCGGGGGGACTGCTGCGGTCCGAGCAGCAGGTGCACGAGGTGCGACGAGGCGCGGCGTAGCGAGCGGAGGGCGAGTCACGGCCTGATTCTGGAAATATTTCCATAATCAGACATCTGGGCTGATAGCCAGACGGCGGGGGCGACGTCTGGAAGACCATCCAGATGTCTGAAAGGTGAGTTCTTCCGTCTTCTTCCTTCCTGTCGACTGACCGTACTGAGAGAGAGAGAGTTGGGTGCGCGCAGGCTCGGTGATTCGCCATCCAACGCGAATCAGACGTCTGGCTGTAGTACCCGACGGCGGGAGCGACCTCCAGACGTCCGGGGTGACCATCGGACGTCTGGGAACTAGGCTAGACGTCCCTGCAGGCTTCCGGACGTCTGAAAAACCACGCAGAACAAGGTAATTCTCTGATCCACATTTTAAAACGTCTGGAAGAAGTTCCAGACGTCTGATTTTGCACAGTGTTGTCGTTTTCGACCCGTTGAGGGCCCGTTCGGGTTCCGTTTTCCGCGTTTCGAGTTGCGTTCTTTCCGGAATTAAATCCTCTACCCGTCTACAGTAGCTATACACTGTTTTGAGACACTCCTTGTGTTTGATCCTTGTGATAGGACCTCCTTCCGTTGCAGTCTTGGGGGTCACGGAGGCACGCAGGATTCCCGATCACGCCCCCATTACTCCCGTCGTACCTGGTAGAGTGGCTTTTAAGTATAACCTGTTAAATTTTGGAATCATAAATAGAACCTAGGACATTACATGAATCCTAGGAATGAAAAACAGATTGAATGATAGATCCTAGGTGTTGCATGAATCCTAGGGCTGGAAAACTAGATTGTATGATAGATCCTAGGATACGGCATGAATCCTAGGATGGGAAAACTAGTGGAACAGATGAATACTGCAATCTTGGAAAAATGGAAAGGAACAAATAGCTGCATGTAATTGAATCAACAGCTGCCTGTTGAATAAATAAACGTGTTTGAGAACATGGATTGTGATAACGTGAAACTGGAAGGTGAAACTTAGACGTTCTGAGCTGGAACCCTACGGGGAAGTAGGAGTAGAACTCCTGGAAAGTGAATGGAATAGAATTGGGGAAGTGAGCTGGCCTTTGAGTACGGAGTACCAAGGAGAGCGACTGTCCCCCTGTTTAGTGCAGAGCTGAGCTAGCCGCCCCAGGGACCCGGGATTAGGACTGGCCACTCTGTACCGACTTGCTAGCCCTCGTGTACGTAGTACCAAGGAGAGCTACTAGTGTAGGGAGGTACTAGCTACCCCACGGGCCCCGGGGTTCTGCTAGCCTCCCACACCGACTTGTTAGGCCCACTGGGGCAAACCAGGGTAGTCAGGCGAGGGTGCGCGGACTGTGGAGGGGCAAGGCCCCTGTTTGGTTACTGTGCAGGGGTTGGACCCCTGTTACTGAGAGGGCTCTGCCCTGTACTGGTTCCGTGCTGTGCTTTGGGCGCACCCGTTAACGGAAACGACAGCGGGCGCACCTCGTGCCAGTGCGGGTTAACTACCCGTGCGTTTACCGCGCGTGCCGTAGTCACCGTTACGTCTGTCAGTGACCTTGGGGTGGTTGACTGAGAGTAGGATCACCACGGGGGACTCTCCCGACCAAGAGAGCACCACGTGCTACTTCTACTGTTCGGAAAAGACTGCAATCAAGATCGTTCTCACGAGGAACATTCGAGATCAAGTGAAGGATCTGAGAAATAGATAAATTGTGAAACAATAGAAAGACGTAAATAAAGGAAGAAAGAAAACTTAAAATAGCTACTGTACACTTTACTGTTTCTTTAGTTTAGCTGCCACTCTACTCAGCGTTTTGCTGACGTGTTACACTCGTTACCTTTCAGGACCAGGTGTTGAGCAGCCAGGGTCAGCGGCTGCAGAGGACGTTAGGCTGAGTAGGGTCCAGTAGAGTTACCACTGTTTCTTGTACCTCTTTTTGTTCCGTTATAGTGAGTAGTTCTTGTTTCCGCTGTACTTTTCTTTACCTGCAATTCATATTTAGTTATGAATGTTGTTCTACTGTTGTGGTGGTATATATTGTAGTAGTTTCTTTCCTTGCTGCTGTATTTTCTTACTGTTAGTTATATTCATGTTGAATGTGGTTTATTTTACTACTCTTTTGGTTACTTCCTCGTTGGACGACTAGATCTTGGGATTAGTTGAGTCGGTCCGGTTCTCGTGTCTCGTAGGAGCTCGAGAACCGGGTCGTTACAGTCTACAACCCAAACTCCTCTAACCTCGGATTTCTTCCTTGAACTTGTTTGGGATGCACACGTACAGCCCTCTTGGACTGAAATAGGGCCTCGAATTAGTCCAAGAACATATGTCTTACACGAGAGAAGACTCATCGTGCTTGAAGCAAGAACATCCATCAACCATGGCGAGAGGAGACTCATCACCATCCATATTGGGCATGAGAGAAGACTCATCACGTTTCCCAGAAGGAGACCAACAGATGATTGGCATATGTGCTAGATAGGTTGATCAACAAGAAGAGGGATCGATAGGCCAGGGGCAACAGTGGTGGCCCCACCGGCCATGCGACCAGCGGTGACAGTTGGGGGGCAGAGAGCGGCGGCGGCAGCAGCGATGGGAGACAGAGTAGGGGTGGCGGCGATGCTGGGAGAGATCTCTCCCATACGCTGTTGCAGCTGCCTCTTCGATCCATTCTAGATTTCTCCATTGAATCACCATCTAGTTGGTGACTCAATCATGTTTTAGGGTGTATATTTGGTAGGATATTGGGGCACCAGCCTAGGACCACCGCTCTGATACCATGTGGACGAAAAATAGATGTCCCATTCACCAAAGAAACCCTAACTTCTCTTTTATATTAGAAAGATTTTGGTAAATTACATAGTGACCCAAAAAGAAATAAAAAAGGTAAGTATGTCCCTAGTCTCAACAAATTCATTCTAGAAATTGTTGCTAATTATTTAATTAGACAGCAATTGTTTTAGATGATAAAGTTGCATAAGCCCAATTAACTAAGGACAGATATCCATGTTGCACGAGAAAAAGCATTTGAATAGGAGGAAGACATGGTAGAATCACCATAATTCTTGCCTCTTCAATGATCAATGGTGTTGCCTAAGCACAGAAGAGTTCATTGCCTCAAAGTTTTCAAATATTGAGACACCTCCATAAAGTAAAGAAGAGCTAAGATGAAATGATAGGAGCATCTTTTTCTTAAAGTATTGCAATTCCCCTTGATCCTGGGGGTTTTAAATCATCTTAGCTAGAAATGAAAACTCGTAAAGTCAAAATGATTGACAAAGCCCACATCTTATGTTTTTTCATGCTTTTGAGCTCAATTAAGTAGATCAATGGTAAAGGAAGAACCAAGGTTTAAAAAAAAAGTGAGGCACAATGAACCATCTCTACTGTCGAGACAAGAGTAAGCCTCAAGGCGCTCAAGGCATACACCCCAGATTTTAGGAAGAAAAAAAAAATTAAAACTTAGCTAAATTGTATGCTATTGATGGTTTGAGAGACATATGACTCAAAGTTACTCCATAGACATCTCTACCAAGCAACAATTGCTCTAGATTCATACTTAAGTCAAAAAATTTATTTACTCTTCCAAAGAAGATTCTATCATAATCCCATTCCTAAACAACAATGCAACCAAACATCATCCACCAAGCATAAATTAAATTAGCTATTTCATCCAAAAATTCAATTATGCAACCAATGATTCAATCATAAATTAATTAATTTATTTCAGATATTTAAGTTTAACTTTCAAAGTATGGTGGACATTCTATAACAATAATAATAGCAATGATAGAAAAGCTCCAGCATTTTCAAAATAGCAATAATATATAAGCTTATGTTAGGTATATAATGAAAGTACTATAATCCATACAAGCAATGATAAAGGAAAAAGGGAGACTTGCAATTATTTTGAAGGAAAAACAAAACACACAGTAAACCCAAAGAAACCTTCATAGGTACTGACAAAAGCTCCAGGGACAGCAAAAGAGGGCAAGGCAGTGCAGTGGAGTCAAAGAGAGGTCGAGGTGGCCAACTTGAAGTCAAAGAGTGGGCAAGGCAGCAACATAGAAACCAAGAAAAGCTCCCACGGCAACAATGGCTCCCACAGCACCTTGAGGGAGCTCCAACAACAAGATGGGAGAGCTCGATGACCAATGCTATCAATGCAAAAGGCTACATCAATGCAACAAGCCCTGTAATCGCCGAGAGACGATAAAAAGATGATAATCCAATTAAATTAGGGTGACCCATTTTTTTATTTTTTTTAATATATATGCCTCACTAACTCATAATAAAAGCATCAAATTTCAGAAAACATGTCTCATAAAAATATTTAAGTGAGAACAAGATAAGAATTGCATCATAAAGAATCATTTTTCATAATTTCAAATGGCAAAATAAAAAAAATCCTCTAATAAAAAAAATAAAATTCTCATGAAAACGAACAATTATCAAATGATATAATTATTATTTGTTGGGGTCGTCATCAAGATTCAAATCATCATCCTTACTTAATGATTATTGGAGCTTTCCTTTTCCCTTAGCACGTGTAGGAGCATTCTTCTTCATAGTTGTATGAGTACGTCAAGAAGTGACTTGTTTGTTACTGCCCAACGCAAGCTTAACCATGCCTTAGGTAAGATCATCATCACCAAAAATAAAATCATCTTCTACATTTTCTGCATTATCCTCCATTCTCCTTACCAACTATTCATTTGAATCATTAACCTCCTAAAGGAAAATGGGATCGAGATACCTCCTATCTTTATATCTATTCCTCAAAGCTTCATTCTACTTGACAAACATGAGATCATTCAAATTCAATTTGTATTGTGCCAAGGGATTTCTCTTTTCAAGTGAACCTATAAAGATTACCAAAGCACTAATATAAATTTGCTTAACAAAACTAATGCAATTTATATTTCATTATAAGTGTATAACTTACATTTACAAATACACTCAAATTCCATTCATATCCCAAAGCACTACAAGACCTAAACACTTAGGCCATGCTTGGTAAGGGGAATAAGTTTGTGGAATAAGTAAAGGAATATGAAATAAGTGGAATAAATGGTGGAATAGGTAAGTTAATCCATTTGAATGTTTTGACGGATTAAAGTTATTCCACAGAAAGGGTGAAATAACTTTACCACGAGTTAAATCCACTTAACCCGACGTAAATAGGAGGCAGGTTAAATACTTAACCCGACACAAACCCACTTAACTCGCCAACCAAACACCCCCTTAGAGTACCAATTTTAGTGCAGAACCACTAAAGACTCCACTGTAAAAAAAATGAGTTATATAATAATCATTGATTGTTTAGGATTTATAATATTATTATAAATAAAAATATGTCACTTTAGTGCATAAGGCAATAGTTTTCCTTCATCTAATGGTCACTAGGGTTCCAAAGAGTCCATATGCACTTCTATAAATTAAAATTTCACGTGTTATTTTATCTTACACACTCATGTTAAGCTTCAATCGTGCTAAGATGTCGTAGAATCCATCCATAACCTCCAAATCAAGATCTAAATTTTGACTTTCACAAGAGAATTCAAGATTCAAGAAATATCCTGCTACATGTAAAGGCCTATGAAGCTAGCATTTCCACTTTTATCAATGATCTAGCAAATAGGTTCAAACTTCTGAGCATTATTAAAACCTTCATGTTAGTATCCTTAGCTTTATCCCTTGTTTCATGTATGTATCCCATTGCAAACCTCTTTTCTGAATCAACAATATGAAGCACTCTAACTAGAGTCTAGTGGAGACATCGTCTTGAAAATGTATACAATCTTGTTCCAAAAGGAATGCATCATAACGATTGCAACTACCTTCTTTTCATTTTCTTCCTTTGTATTTTTTAAAGTGATCCACTTATCCGAAGTAAACATCTTCCCTAAATTTACCTTTTTCCTATGAATACTCTACAATGTAAGGAAAGATGTAACAAATCTAGTTACTACAGGCCTTAACTCTCCATCCGTGAATTGCCTCTATGGAACTGAATGATATGCATTAACCTCACAAAGAAACCCTGGCCCCTCTTTTATATAAAAGAGGACTGGGCAAAGTATATAAATATCGTACAAAAAATAAATGAATAATAAATATGCCCCTATAACTCAACACCTCCCCTTAAGTTGGGGTGCATACGTCTATGAGACCCAACTTGCTACTAGGAAAATCATGACACTTTTTCTTCAACGGCTTAGTGAGAATATCTACTAGCTGAAGCTCAGAAGATAAGTAGGAGGTATTGATCTTTCCATCTGAAATAGCATCTCGTATAACGTGACAGTCAACCTCAATATGTTTGGTCCTCTCGTGGAAGACCAGATTCGAGGCAATGTAGGTAGCTGACTTATTGTCACGGTAAAGTGGAACCGGCATATCAACCTTTATTCCCAAGTCCTGTAGAAAACTGACCATTTATATAATCTCACAGGCCGCCTAGGCCATTGACCTGTACTCAGCCTCTGCACTAGAGCGAGCCACTACATTTTGCTTCTTGCTCCTCCAGGAAACTGAGTTACCTCCCAGATAGATAGCAAACCCTAAAGTAGACCATCTATCTTTTATAGATCCCGCAAAGTCAACATCTGAATATGCCAAAAGATTAAGAGATCCACTCTCTGTAGTACAATCCTCTACCTGGGGTGCCCTTGAGGTATCTCAGAATAAGACACTTCTTACCAATGGTTGTATCGTGGATTCTGCATAAACTGACTAGCTCTACTAATAGCAAAACTGATATCAGGCCGTGTAATGGTAAAATATAGCAAGCAACCAAAAGTACTACGGTATTTAGTGGCATCCTCAAACAAAGGATTTGTCTCATCTGTACCATGACAAGACAATGGCTCTACTAGTATGCCAGATCGCTTGGCTCCAAGCAACCTAGCCTCCTCAAGGATATGCAAGGTATACTCTCTGAGAAAGGGACAAGTTGGTTCCCTGGCAAACTGCTTCAATCCCTAAGAAATACTAAAGATCACCGAAATCTTTAGTGACAAAGGTAGACTGTAAAAATGCCTTACCATCTGTGATTTAAATGCCGACGGCATGCCTAAGGGGGTTTTCAAAGAGAGGGCATATCGACACAAAGATAGTGTCGATTTGCAGGGAAACCGTCAGCATGCCGAGGATTTCGACGGCATGCCGACAGTTGCCGACGAAACGGCGGCATGCCGACCGTCTGGCTGAGCGGGGCGGGAATTTGAATTGGCCAAGCGGCGGGAATTTGAAAAGGCTGAGCGGGGGAATCGGAAATTTTGAAAAGCTGGGGGGACGGAATCGGTTGAACACACACGCACACAGGGGGAATCCGCTGGCTCACACACACACAAACACAACACACACACGCACACACGCATACACACACGTTGATTTTTTGTCATATAGCTTCAAATAACCTGTAAATATGTTTCTAACATGCACACGTTAATTTTTTGTCATATTCTAACATTCACACACACGTTGATTTTTTGTCACATAGGCTCAAATAACCTATAAATATGTTTCTAACATTTTGATTTAGTTGTCTTTCAAATTTTAATCATTTCTGTCATTTCTGTCGGCATGCATTGGCATGCCCTCGACGTGCCTCGAAATGTCATTTTTTCGAGCCGTCTAATTCGTCGAAATCTACCATCGAAAAATGGGCATTTCCATGGCATGCCTTCGGCATGCCTAAGAAATGCATACCTACAATTTCATCGGCATGACGTCAAAATCGGCATTTCGAACCTTACTTACCATCTACGTCATCACTAGTCAGATCATGTCATCAACATAGACTACCAAAATAACAGTCCTCCCAAGTACCACCATACTTTGTCCTCTTGATAAAAATAAAATGGTCAATAGATTGCTGAAATTCAATCTTCCTGATTTCTAAATTGAACCTCTCAAACCAGGCTCGTGGACTCTACTTCAGGCCATAAATGGCCTTCCATAGACGACATACACGATCCCCCTGAACATCATAGCTTGGTGGTTGTCTCATGTACACCTGAGGTCCCTATATAGGAAGCCATTTTAATTTCTAGGTAGTATAAGGGCCACTTCTGAATCACTTCCACAGGGAAGATAATCCTGATGGAGGTAATGCGTGCAACAGGAGAAAATGTTTCAAGAGGTAATCCACCCCATATGTTTGGGTAAACCCCTTGGCAACAAGTCTGGCCTTATATCTATCAATTATCCCATCATATCTGTACTTTATCGTATATATCCATCAGTAGCCAACAACTGTAGCACCTTAGGACATGGGATCATGGGACAAAATCCCATGTCTTTCTAGACTGTAATGCCTGCATCTCCTTATCCATAGTAGCTTTCCACCTGGGATCCTAAGAAGCCTGAACAAAATCCCTGGGAACAACAGTGGTGGTAATAGCAAAGGCAAACTATCTATTTTCCTCCTCCAAGTGAGAGATCGTTGTACTAAGACATGGGATGAAGAGTGCACACTGTAGTAGATCTCCTCTGCTTGGACTGCTCATCTTCATCTGAGTCACACCTGTCTGTAGAGGTAGGATGTTGTATAAGCTCATCTCTCTGGAAACTATCTAATTGCAATCTCCTATGATATATCTGTCTCTTGTATAACAACCTCTATAAAGGATCCTTCTGAGAAGTAGGGAATCTTCTCAAAGGTCACATCAGTAGTAACAACATATCTTCCACGGACTAGATCATCGCATCTGTAGCCCTTCTGTGTCCTGGAGTAACCAAGGAAGACACTTCATCACTCGGGGAGCAAACTTGTCCTCGTTGCCATGATTCTGCACCAAACATATGCACCCAAATACTTTTAAAGGTAGAGAAAATGGCCTGCTACACTTTGGATGTATAACCTGATACAGGATCTGACCATGAAGCACAGATGAGGGCAATCGATTAATCAAATAAGCTACTGTAAGTATGGCATCACCCCAGAATTGCCTAGAAACCTTCATATGAGACATTAAGGTCCTAGCAATATCAAGGAGGTGTCTCAACTTACGCTCTGCAATCCCATACTGTTGGAAAGTATGAGCACATGAAGTCTGGTGAATGATTCCCCTGGAACGGAATATCTCCTGCAAATCTTAGTGCATAAACTCAAGTGCATTATCCTTACGAAAGACTTGAACTGTGGTAGCGTATTGAATCTGCACCTTAAAAAGAAACTGCTACATTATGGAAGAAATCTCGCTGCAGGCCTTCATCAGAAAGACCCATGGATGACGACTGTGATCATCCATGAGTAAAGCAAAGTATCTGTGCCCGCCTGGAGTCGCAACTCTGGATGGCTCCCACACGTCACAATGTACCAGGGTAGAAGGGATAGTGCTGACCCCATCATCTCTCCTCGAATAGCTACTATTGTGGTGCTTACCCAGCTGACAGTCCTCGCACTCTATAGTTAGAGAGTTCAACAACTCTAGGTACATCTATCTCATCTTCCCAACAGAAGACTGCCCAAGTCTCCTGTGCCACAACATTAGATCATAGTTGATGGAGATTGTTCCAGCAAATAAAGTAGGCGTGTCAAAATTGTACAACCCATCTCTTTCAATTCCTCCGCCTACAATCTCTCATGTCATATGGTCTTGGAAATAGCAATGCTTTTCATCAAATACCACTAGACATTTAAGATCTCTACAAATACAACTCACAAACAGGAGATTCATAGGAAACTCAAGAGCGTAGTATACCTTTTCAATCTTCATCTTTAGGGTCGCATCTACATGCCCAACCATAGTGATTTGAGAGGTAGCCCCATTAGCCACTCTCACATCTCTTATCCTCTGTGGAACTACAAGGTCAACCAACCGTTCTCTGTCTCTTGTGAGATGAATAGAGGCGCCAGAGTCAATCAGCCATGCACTCCGGGTCCTTTTCTTCTCCATAACTTCTTAGGCTGCACATGCAAGCCCTGTAGACATAGAGGTTGACCTTTTTGGATCAAACCCCTCTACCATCGGCGAGAGAAGACTCATCGCCATCCCAATCAAGCATAAGAGAAGACCCATCGTGCGAATGAACCCAGCTGCAGGAGATAGATGGAGACCAGAGGTGGTAGCTGCTACCGGCCCCCAGGCGGCATTGCAGGGCCCACTGGGTGGGCTGGTGGTGGCTTTGGTCACCCTGGGTAGACCAACGGCAACGCAGGCACCACTGCCAATCTGTCCGACAATGGTTGTAGAGCCTCTGGTGGCTGCTACAGCGTCCTTGTCGTCATTGATGGCGAGGGCGACGTAGTAGAGACCCTCCATCAAATCACCGACTTGAAAGTGATTCAATCATCTCTTGGGTGGATTTTTGGTGGGATATTAGAGTACCGGCCTAAAACCGCTGCTATGATATCATGTGAAACTGAATGATATGCATTAACCTCACAAAGAAACCCTAGACTCTCTTTTATATAAAAGAAGACTGGGAAAATTACATAAGTACCCTACGGAAAATAAATAAATAACAAATATGCCCCTATTAACTCAACAACCTCATTAAATTCAAGACCGATGGATGCATGTATATGTAGCTACTTAAAATCATTGAATTTTTAAGTCTTCTTTACATCTTCTAGTTTGTCAAAATCTTCTAACATCATGTCAATGCAGTGTGCAACACAAAGAGTCCAATAAAAGTTAAGGATGCATAAACGCCAGTAACTTTCTTTTTGAAAAGATTAACCACCATTAACTTACCTATGAAAAAGACAAATATCATTTTTAATGCTTTACATTAAGAAAGAAAATACATAAGTTAAAATGAAATATGAAGTAGTGATTTATTACAAATAAGAACATAATTGGATGCATTAGCATCGATGACTTGGATCATATATTCTTTCCCAACACGACCAACTATACCACTTATAAACTCACAAAGCAACCCCCCGATTTCTATGTAGGAGGAGGCATTAACGAACTCCAAGAAGATAGTTCCCATCGGAGAATTGACCAAAAAAATTATAAGTGTTCAACCCTTTCTGTTTATCCAACCGTCTGTCATCGGTGTACATCCATATTTCTTCCAAACTTCCTTGTGTTTGCTAATAAAGTCTTCAATGTCGTGGACATGATGTTTCAGTAGAGAAACTCGTACTTCATGATAAGGAGGCTTTATTCCAAATCCAAAATAACCAATTGCCTTGATCATTATTTCAAACCAAATATCTTTGACATTAAATGCAACGTTATTACAATTCATCCACTTGGCAATGATATATATAGCATCTCTTCCGTCCTTCAAACCTTAGAAATTGTAGTTCATTTTAACAGCAATCTCTTCTTTTATTCACAAACCACCTTTTCAGAGTCAAGCTTAGTAATCTTATCCATCGATCTGTGGAACTTCATTATAAGAAGTCCGACACCACTTCCACTCTCACCAGCATCTGTCATGAGACGAGATTTCTTTGCTTGTGTGGGATTTCGTCCTATTATTCTTGTTGTGAATTTTTTCATGGGTTCTCGGAACACATGCACTTCCTCTATCTCCTGCTCTCCATCATCATCATCATCATAGGGTGACTCATAATACAAAATCTCTCATGAGTCTTTCTTTCTCTTCCTTTTTAGATTGTCAATACTCTCAACTCCTCTCTAACATGTTGTCGTGCTTTTGGACAAATTACTATATTCTTATCACTACCAGTAATGTGTTTAGTAACTTAATGGATCCCCCCTTTGATTATACTACCATAAAATTTGCATTTTGCATCATTAGTCTTTTTAGGATCCTCCGATGTGTACTTTCAACACGAATGCTTTCTCCTTAATTCAACCATCTATAAGATTCAATTCATCCCCAACCACACCCACCTTGCCTCACTGTGACATTGCCACCATAGCCACATCATCACCAACATCATATAAGAGAGAATCATGCTTTAACTAAATGAAATGAAAGGATAGGCCCAACCATCACATGTCATAGAATGTGGCTTTATTTTTTATTGGAGGGGGTAGAGGGCAGGAGATGACGATGATGGCATGTAGATTTGTACAAAACCTTTTTTATGAGATTGAAATGGTAATCACCTACTTTATTTGTTAATGTGGAAGACAAGACCTACTTAGCTTTAATGAGTCCCTTGTTTGGAAGGTCTACTAGGAGAACTCGGGTGCATAACCAACCGAGTAAGCCGACTACTCGATTGAGTAGTCGGGCCTGTTAACTATGTGCCAAAGTATAGGTAGTCGAGTCGACAAGGGGGCCAACTAGGTGTAGTCGATCGACTACTCGACTGACTCGACCAATTTTTACAACAAAGGTTAGGGTTAGATGTAGGTTTTATTTATGTAAAAATTATAGCAGCATTTACAAAACATGTAAACTATTTCGCTTCAACACCTTGAGCACCTCAACACCAAGGCACACACTTCACCGAGCCAACCACCCATCGAGGCATGCGCCTCGAGGCAAAAATTGGTTGCCTTACATCAAGGCATACACCTTGAGTAGGTGCATTTTTTAAACCATGGCAAGAATTAACTATATGCTTAGCAAGGAACCAACAGATATCCTAAATTTGATTTCAGCCTAGATCATTGTATTGGCATCCTATACTATTTCATTTAATCCCATATGGATGCTGCACTATCATAGTTGATCATCTGCATTCCAATTGTCTTAGTCTACCATGTTTTGCATGAGGCCTGCAATAACTTTCTTGCTTATCTCTTCCCACCCCCTCCCCCCCCACCCCCACCCAAAAAAAAAAATCTCGCTTAACTTCCTTTTATACAATTTTAGTGCTCTTCCATTGTGGGTCTGTCATAAATCTTCCATTGTTTCAAACCAACATATTGTAGATTATGGACCCTAACTACTTTTTGTGTTGATAGTTAGGTGCTCTACAAGAATCTCAAAGAATTTTTTTTCAAGTGTCATTTTGCCTCAAACGATGCAATTTCTGAATTTCAAATCCAATTGGATCCTCTAGCCCATCATCAATCTCCTATTCTCCTTAATCCCCATTAATGTATATACATTAACCTAAGAGATGCTTTGCGTTTGAATCATGACTTAAATCTCATTCTCAAAATCATAAGCCTCCTAGTTAGGTCTTGATCCTAGTAGACCTTCCAAACAAGTGACTCATTAAGGTTAGTAGGTCCTATCTCCTACATTAGCAAATGAAGCAGGTGATTAACAATCACAGTCTCACAAAAAAAAGGTTTTGTACAAAGGTACAAGCCATCACCTTCATCCCCCCCACCCCCAGTAAAAAAAAAAGCCACATTCTATGCATGTGATGGTTGGGACCTACCCTCCATTTCATTTGGCTAAAGCATGATTCACTCTTGTATGATGTAGGTGATGATGTGGCTGCGCTGTAATGGCAATGTCACAGTAAGGTAAGGTGGGTATGGTTAGAGATGAATTGAATCTTATAAATGGCTAAATCAAGAAGAAAGCATCCATGTTGGAAGTATGTGACATTGGAGGATCCTAAAAAGACTCATGACCTAAAGTGCAATTTTTATGGTAGGATAATCAAAGAGGGGATTCACAAAGGTACTGAGCACATTTCTAGTAGTAATAAAATACAGTAATCTATCCAAAAGCACCACAACATCTCAAAGAGGAGTTGAGAGTATCAACAAGCTAAAAGAGAGAAAAAAAGGACTCATGAGAGATTTTATATATGATGAGCCACTTTATGACAATGATGATAGAAAAGAACAAGAGGTAAAGGAAGTGAATGTGTTTTGAGGACTCATGAACAAATTCACAACAAGAATAATAAAAGAAAATCCCACATAGGCAAAGAAAATTCGTCTCATAACAAGTGTTGGTGGAAGTGATAGTGGGGTCGAACTTCCTATAATAAAGTTCTACGGACCAATGGATAAGTTTACTATACTTAACCCTAAAAAGGTGGTCCATGAATGAAAGAAGAGATTGTTGTCAAAATAAGTTATAATTTCTGAGGTTTTCCAAGACAAGAGAAGTCATATAGATCATTGCCAAATGAATGTATTATAACATTGCATTTAATGTTGTTAAAAATATGGTTTGGAGTAATGATTGAGATAATTGGTTGAAACATCATGTCAATGACAATGACACTCAAGACTTTATTAGCAAATATAAGGAAGCTTGAAGGAAATATAGATGCATATTGATAACAGATGATTGGACAGATATAAAGAGTAGAATACTAATAAATTTTTTTATCAATTCTCGCATGTGAACTGTCTTCTTAGAGTCTGTTGATGTCTCATCCTACACAAAAATTGAGAAGTATTGTGAGCTTATAAGCGGCATGGTTGCTCATGTTGAGAAAGAATATGTGATCCAAGTCATCAATGACAATGCATCCGATTATGTTATTACCGATAATAAATTGGTATTTAAAATTTTATTTTAACTTACATATTTTCTTCATTAATGTAAAGTATTAAAAATGATATTTGTTTTTTCATAGGCAAGTTTGTGGACGCTAAGCATTCTTAGCTTTATTACTCCTTGTGCCATACACTACATTGACTTGATGTTAGAATATTTTGGCAAGCTAGAAAATGCAAAGAAAACACTTAAAATGCAATGATCTTGAGTAGCTACATATACATGCATCGGTCTATCTTGAATTTAATGAGACAATTCAAGAATAGAGAATTGTTGAGGCCTGCAATGACAAGATTCGTTACATCTTTCCTTACATTGTAGAGTATTCATAGGAGGATGTTCACTTCAAATAAGTGGATCATTTCAAAGAATACAAAGGAAGAAAAGGGAAAGAAAGTAGTTGCAATCGTTATAATGCCTTCCTTTTGGAATAAGATTGTGTACATTCTCAAGGCAACATCTCCTTTAGCTAGAGTGCTTCATATTGCTGATTCACAAAAAAGGCCTGCAACGGGATACATATACGAAATAATGGATAGAGCTAAAAAAGCTATTATGAAGGCTTGTAACAACAATGAGAAGTTTGAACCTATCTATAAAATCATTGATAAGAGGTGGGAATTTCAGCTTCACAGGCCTCTACATGCAATAGGATATTTCTTAAATCTTGAATTCTCCCATGAAAATTAGAATTTAGATCTTAAATTTGGAAGTTATGGATGGATCCTACATCTTAGCAAGATTGAAGCCTGACATGAGTATACAAGACAACATAACAGGAAATTTCAATTTATAGAAATGCACAAAGACTTCTTAGAACCCAGTTGCTATTAGACAAAGGAAAACTATTACCTTATGTACTAAAGAAGTAGACTTTTATTTATAGTAATATTATAAATCCTAAACATTCAAAGCTTATTATATAACTTACTATTTTTTTACAATAGAGTGGTGGAATCTCTTTGGTGGTTCTACACCAAATTTGGTGAAATTGGCACTGAAAGTGATAGATCTTACTTATAGTATCTATGGATATAAAAGGAATTGGAGTATATTTGAAAATGTAAATTATAAACTTCTAATGAAATACTTCTTCAGAAAAAACTTCTAATGAAATATGCATTGCATTAGTATTGTTAAGCAAATTTATATTAATATTTTGGTAATCTACACAGGCTCACTTAAAGAAGAGATCCCTTGACACAACAAAAATTGAATGATCCCATGTTTGTCAAATACAATGAAGCTCTAAGAGATAGGTATGAAGATAAAAAGTATCCCGATCTCATTTCCCTTTAGAAGATTGATGATTCAAATGAATGGTTATTAGGAATAATGAAGGATGATGTGGAAAATGCAAAGGATGATATTGTTTTTGGTGCTAATGATCTTACATGGGGAATAATTGAGCTTGCGTTGGGCATTAACAAAGAAGCCACTTCTTGACGTACCAATGCCATTGTGAAGAAGAATTCTCCTATACATGCTAACGGAAAAGGAAAAGCTCTAATAATCATTGAAGAAGAGGAAGAGCATGTGGAAATTAAAAATGAGAAAGAGGATGAAATTGAAGAAGCTACAACTGTTGAGGATGGTGATGATGATTATTTGAATCTTGATGATAACTCTGATGAGTGATGAATTATATCATTTGAGAATTGTTCGCTTTCATGGTAATTTTATTTTTTCTATCTTGATTAAAGGATTTTTTTTACTTTACCATTAGCAATTATGCAAAACAATTCTTTGGAATCCAATTCTTATCTTTTTCTTTCACTTAAATATTGTTATTAAACATGTTTTTTAAAAGTTGGTGCTATTATTATAAGTTATAAAGCATATTTATTACAAAAATAAAAAATGGGTCACCTAAATTCAATCAAGTTATCACCTTTTTGTCGCCTCTCGCGTCGTACAATTACAGGGCTTGTCACCTTGGTGTCGCCTTTCGCATTGACAACATTGTTAAAAAAGAGATCGAGGGTCAGAAGAAGAAAGGAAACACACCAAGCTGCATAGGATTTTGGAAATGGAGGTGCAAAAATGTGCTTGGAAATGAATAAAAGGAATGCGGTTACACCACAAGGGTTTTCATTTTTTTGTTCAACACTATCATTCTATGTCACATGTTTACCCTTTTAGTCTTAACAACCTAAAATATAAAAATAACTTGAGTTATCCCAAACAAAAGGCATAATTTACAATAAAAATCTTAAACATCGTGACAACTCTCAACAAGCTTGACTTATCCTATAAGAAAAATAAAAATACAAAAATTATGAAATTCATCTATTTACATCTATGCCCATAAAAAAATATTGTGCTGCTTGCATCTAAGAGGTGGGGTTGGGAGGTTGGGTTGGGAGGTTCGATGGTAGAGAAAGGGGAGGGGGTGAAAGCGACAACATGAGAGGGAATGAGAGGGTTTTTCTCATTCTTCTCTTCCATTGAAACTTGCCTTTATTAACGATCACCATGCTTTCAAGAATAATCGACTTGTTCACATGCTATGACAGATGGGTTGCGTTCAAAAACATCCATGCCTAGGTCAAGGCTCGCCTATAGGCCCTAATGCCCAACCTAGTCTTGGCTAGGCCAAGTTGGGTCAGCCTATGGGCCTAGAAATTCCTAATATAGAGTTTTAAGGGGATTTTCTTAAAAAATGGTTGAAGCTAAAACATAGCAATGCCATATTTTATTATTTAACTTATGATAATGGTATTTTTAGTGAGTATTCATTAATAAAAGAGAAAATTGAAAGTGCCTAAGGGTAAAAATAAGCCACAAAATGTTAACCTCAAAAATCTAGAAAAATAACACTAGTAGAATTCATTCCTTTCTTGTACACCTTCATTAATGGTGCTAGTAAAAAAAATAACAATCAATGATGTTGGTAACTAAAGCTCAGTATTAGGTCAGGCCACCCTACCCCAGCCTTGGGTCTGACCCACCAGGCCCAACCCAGGCCCAAGCCCATAACTTGAAGGGCTAAGCTTGGACCATGATTTTTTCACATTAATTAAATGGACTAAGGTCAAGGCCTAGGTTGGCCCAAGCCTATCCCAACCCATTTAGAACCCATATATAAATATATACATATATGTATTATATATATACATAAATAGATAACCTATATGTGTAATGTATTCAAACTTAAAAATAGCAAATATCATGGATAACTCAGTAAATAACACAATTCTCCCCAATTTCTTCGTTACTATTGAGAGAAATGTGTAGTGATTTAGTCCCACATAGTGGAGTGGGACTTTGTTATGTGTGTGATAGCCTATAAATAGGTGTGTATCCCCCACCTATTCCTCTGAGAAGAAATAACAGAGATACACACGCCCATAGGGGTGCTTCTCTCATGGTTTTCTCTTCGCACTTCATGAGTGGGATTTCCATATAAATCCAAGCATTTCTATTATTTTATACTTTGATATTTTTGCTTCCGCATTATTATTTTATTCAACTTGATATCAAAGCAGTTCATTCCTTAGGTTATCTTATTTATTTAATTATCACGTTTTTGTTGCACGTGGAGTTCTCTTCCAAGAAGAAGATCTCGAGGAGGATCTCCTCAATTGAGATCATGGACTAAAAGGAGATCTTCCCGGTGAAGGTCTTGAGGAGTCGTGCAAGGGTCACAGTAGTCCTGATTTCGACGAGAGATCACGCAAGAGATCTCTGGTGGCATTGACTGCAGTGGTCTCCCTATCGCTGGCAATCAAGAGAGGAAAGAGAAGAGAGTGTGGCCCCTACTGGTGCTGGTAGGGCCTACGACACCCACAAAAAGAAGGCCTCCTAAGAAGGTGTCAAACCCATGAGTGTTCTCCGACATGACGGTCAGCAGGTGAAGGAAGAGGAGTCCTTGTCCTCTAGCATGAGGATGGCGATATTAGCGAGGGCCTTCTTAACGCAAAGGACCTGGCCCTTGCCAAAGGCATGGTGGTGGTCGTTAAGGACAGTGAGGTCAATCTCGAGGCGATGGCGGTCGCCGAGGGTGGCGGCTCGATGACTGTGTCCAAGACCTGGTCCGCCGCCTGCAGTGGTGTTGATGGCGACGGCGGCGACATTCGCGGCCTCCAAGAATGAGGAGATGAAGACTCAGGAGAGCAAGGTTGCGAAGGTGGCTGGTCAGAGTAGATCGCGAGGGCTCGCTTGCACACCACAAGTACTAGGCGACACTGCTAGGGCTCGCGTAAGGTCAAGGCAAAGATCGAGGAGATCTCGCATCACGCGATCGCACGTGGTGATTAAGATTCGTGGTGAGATCTCGCAGCAGAGATTGTGAGGAGACTGGCGTTGATGACGGAGATCGCTACAACAATCTCCGTAAAAGTCTTGCATCCAAGATTAGCAATGGTAATGTCGATCTCGCGGCAATGATGATGATGTTGACGTTGATGGAGGCCTTTGGGGATCTACGAGTTCCCCTCTATGTGTGGGTATGTGTGTGAAGGTCTGGTTTCCGATAAGTGTTGGAAGAGAAAAATAAAGGAGAAAAGGGGGAAGAAGGAAGGAAAAGCAAAAGAAAAAAATGAAAAAAAAGGAGAGAAAAATAAAAAGAAAGAAGAAAAAAGAAAGGAAAAAATGATGAAATGAAGGGAAAAATAAAAAAAAGGAGAAAAATTAAAAATAAAAAAGTAAAAAATGATGATGAATGTTTAAGAGAAGAGGGGGAGAAGCTCTTCTCTACTTTATTCTCATTTCTTCTCTATGTTTGTTTCTTCTCCCATATAAGTATTGGAGAAAGCGGGAGTGTGGAAGCCTATTGTAGTCATCTCCCATTCGGGAATCTCTTTTGTTCATGGACTCCACATGAGAAACCATAACTCTGGGAGGTCTAAAGTTTCGAGGTCTCCAGAGAGGGAGATCCAATTTTGAGGTCCTCAGAGGAAGGGCTCATTTCATGTTTATATGTGGGAGATCCAATTTTGTGGATTCCAAAAAGGGAGATCCAATTTCAAGGTCCTTAGAGGAAGACCTTATTTCAGGAATACTGAATAAGGAGCCACCAGTACCAGATCTCCAGAGGAGAGGCCTCTTTTCAAAGCCAGCTACAGTTCGTCCCAACTCGTGTTCCCACCTACAGGCAAGAACCTATCCAGAGAGTTGTGTTCTGTTGTATAGAGTGGATTTCTTTGTGTTGCAAGCTGAGCATTCCATGTTCCAGCTTGAGGGGGAGTGTTAAAGGAAATGTGTAGTGATTTAGTCCCACATAGTGGAGTGGAACTTTGTTATTTGTGTGGTGGCCTATAAATAGGCATGTAGCCCCCACTTACTCCTTTGAGAATAAATAACAGAGATACACATGCCCATAGAGGCGCTTCTCCCATGATTTTCTATCCGCTCTTCATGAGTAGGGTTTCCACGTAAACACAAGCATTTCTATTATTTTATGCTTTGATATTTTTTGATAAGCCAAAGGGCAGTTATCCAAATGATAACCACCCAAATTCATCTCATTCCAAAAAAGTGGATTACATCATATTACATAATAGATCTCCAGAACACCACTAGGGAGGAAACCGAGGAAACAAAATTCTCAACATAGGGCCTCTCTCCCCTAAAAAGCACTCCATTCCTCCCCAGCCAACCACCCCACAGGACCGCTAGAATCTTGGCCTTATCCTTCTTAGATCTAAAGGTGATTCTTCCGCCAAATACATTATCTTTGCGGAATGAGGACCAAAAGGCAGCCTCATCCCGATAAGCGATCCAATCGATCCCCAATCTTTGCCAAACATGTACCACAAAAGGGCATTGGAAGAAGAGGTGCTAGATGTCCTCGTCGACTCCGCCACAAAGAGGACACATCAGGTCATCCGTGTGGTTCCATCTTGTTCTCCATCGCTTGGTCATGATTTTCCCCCTTCTCACCAACCACGCAAAGATTTTCACCTTCAAAAGGCACTCTGCCGCCCAGAGCAACCTGCAATCCCACAAGAGATCGACATCTGAATTGTCCGTGTCACCCCTCAATCTGCGAAAGACCTTCGCCACTGAAAAATCTCCTTCCCAAGAGAAAGCATCTTGGCCATCCTCTGGTGCCCAACGTTCTAGCTCCTGCAACATCTGTTGAAACTCCTCACATCTCTAGTCTGAGAGCCCCCCCTAAAAGTAGGACACCAAGCTCCATCCCAACAACTTCCCACCATGGCCGACGAGTCAACAACACTCCCAAAAAGGCGGGGGAGCTTGTCGCCAAGGCTATAGCCAACTTCTTGCCAATCGTCCTGCCAAAAACGAAATGTATCCCCTCTCTCAAAGTGGGAAAGAAAAAACTACACACCTCCCCTATCACCGTCGCTAGACCCTTAAGAAAGTGAGAAGCTCCTGAGGGAGGGGAGACTAACGGCCCCCACAACAGAAAGGGTCCATACCATCGCCACATAACATCACCAAACAGCCCCTGCTCCTGCCCCACCAACCTAACTATCTACTTCGTGAGGAGGCTGATGTTCACCTTGCCTACATCTCTGACCCCCAGACCCCCATCCTACACTGGTCCGTAGACCTCCCAGGCCACCACCCTCGCCACCTACCTGTCGACCCCACATTGGCCCAAAAGAAATCCCTCATCAGTTCTGAGATCTTCCTCTCAATCTGGCGTAGTAGTCTGAATACCGAGAGGAAGTACGATAGCATCAAGGTCAGAACCACTTTCCCCAAGGTCAGTCTTCCACCTCTAGAAAGGAGCCTAGAAGACCACTTCGTCAACCTCCCCTCCATCCTCTCCAACAAAGAAAGCCAATCCTATACCCTGAGCCTCCAATCTGATAGAAGGAGACCCAAATACACCAACGGCAAGGAACCCAAGTCTGTCCCCAAGGCATCGCCCACCCCCTCTGTATCTGTGGCCGACAAGTTTAACAGGACAAAACTTGACTTTCGATAGTTTATCTATAGCCCAGACGCCTCACCAAAAAGCTCCAAAAGAATTCTCATCCTTTTATCCTCCAGCACTGTACCCTCGACCAGAAATAGTGTATCATTAGCATACTGCAAGACCGTTGTCTCCCTGTCTTCACCAACCATAAAACCTCTGAGCAGATACCTATTGCAGGCCCTATGTGTTGCCCGTGACAAAGCATTTGCTACAAGGACAAATAACATAGGTGCTAAGGGGCAACCCTGTCTGACCCCCCTCCTGGGTTGTATCCAACCTCCTGCCAGGTTCCCATTGATCAAGACCGAAAAGGATGTCATTGTCACACACCTCTTCATCCAATGAGAAAACCTCTCCTCAACAAGGAAGTCCATAGAAAATCCCATTGTATCGAATCGTATGCCTTGCTGAAGTCCACCTTCCACAGAAACGCCTGTCTCTTTTCCCTCTTCCAAGCTACCAGAGCCTCCAAAGCAACCACAAAACCATCCAAAATTCCTCTCCTTGGAATGAAGGCCGTCTGCATCGAGGATATCAAGTTACCAAGAAGATCCTTGAGCCTATTGGCCAAGAGCTTAGCAACAATAAG
Source organism: Thalassia testudinum (assembly GCA_037157565.1). Taxonomy (NCBI): domain Eukaryota; kingdom Viridiplantae; phylum Streptophyta; class Magnoliopsida; order Alismatales; family Hydrocharitaceae; genus Thalassia; species Thalassia testudinum. The sequence continues at coordinate 48,838,386 of JAZHRO010000002.1, forward strand.
ATATACAACATTCAACAGCACAATCGATCTAAAATCCTAAATCGCCTCCACCCCTTCTTGGGTAGAAAAAACAAATAATATCTATTTAATTTATTGAAACCCCTATTTCTAGCTGCAAACTCCTCTATCATCTACATCACCTCCGCCCCCACTAGGGGCCAAAACTCCCTAAAAAGGAAGACTGGAAAACCATCTAGGCCATGACACACTTCCGTGTTCAAGCTCCAAACTGCCTGTCTCACCTCATCCTCCGAGAAACCAGTAGTGAGACCCTCCGCCTGAGCCCCCGTGATATGCTGTACATTCTCCCCTCTCCACCTCCAGCACTTCCATCAGCCAGGATCTGTCAAATTTAAAATAAGTGCCAAAATGTACCCACATATTTGGCCTCCAAATGAGAGGCATATAGTCAAAGAAAGGTCTCTCCAGAGCAGACACATCCGCCATAGGGAAGGCCTCTACCAACTCCACGTTGGAGAGGAATCTGTCAATCCTAGACATCAGACCACCGCTATTCCTCCATGTAGAAGCACAGGATGTCAGAGCCCAATCCATGAGACCATGAGTAGAAACAAAGTCCGCAAAATTATCCAACCTGGGATCCTGTCTCCCCCTACCTCTAGGCCTATCCTCCATCTGCAAGGTAATGTTGAAATCACCTCGAATCAACTAAGGGCTTCCATGGCATGTCGTAGCCACAGAAGTGAGTTCCTCCCACATAACTCCCCTCACGTGTGAATCTGCTGGCCCATACACCCTTGTGGCAGTCACGCTAGCCCCTCCCACCTTCATAACCAACCTCGCAGAGATTACATGTTCTCCACAATAGCAGTCTTCCAGGGCAAAAACACCTTCCCGCCATCCAAGGATCTGTCCACCTGAGCGACCAGACGCATCAAGGGACTAAAAACCTTCCATCCAAGAACCCCCCACATCCTTCCATACCCTGGCGTTGCAACCGGATAGCTTTGTTTCCTGCAACAACACGACATCCACTCTCCAACTCCTAAAATACTGCCCCAAAGCTACTCTCCTGGAAGGGTCATGGAGACCCTACACGTTCCATGTAAGCACACCATTCATTTACAAACATTGGGTGTCACCTTCACTGCCTGTCGGAAGCCACCTGCCTCCGCCGTCTTACGCACCTCATCCTCATAATCCAACGTCGTTGTCTGTTGTGAGCCCTGTGGCATCCTTCCACGACCATCCACCACCACCCTCAGCCTTTATCTTCCACGGAATTTCCACTTCCTCCTATACCGAAGGGAGCCACCCCAACCATCGTGCACCAAGCGTGGCCTCCACCCGGTTAAAGGGACCTTTGCCACACCGCCTCCATCCGACCGCTGCAATTGAGAGGAAGCCTCAGGTTGGTTCATGGTGATCAAGTTCTCGTCAAGCATGGGCCTCTTCTCAGCCTCGCTGGCCGGAGGGCAACCAGAGAGGCCTCCCGAAGTCGCCGCCTCTCTCCCCTCCTCTCCCAACAAGGGAGATGCTAAGGGGGATCACACGTCACCTGCATCGAGGCAAGTCTAGGGACGGTCTCCTCCCACGCCACCTCCACACTCCAACCCTCCCTCCACCATCCTTGAAGGCAAGAACGAAGAGGCAAAGGAGGTCTTCTTCTCAGGCGAAGCCCTGCGAGAACGAGGGTGTTCGACCTGAGGGCTTCTCACGCCCGAGTCTGGCTGAACCGAAGCTTTGAGTCCCCCCTCGGATCTGGATCCGCCACCACTCCACTTCGGGTTTATGCTTTGATATTTTTGCTTCTGCATTATTATTTTATTCAACTGTTACCTCTTTAAATATTCCTTGTTACTTCATTATATTGTTAAAATTACAAGTATACTAAATTTGAAAGTTTGTAACTTTAATCAGTTTATTATTCTAATAAGCATTAATTTCATTTTTGTTATCAATTAGAATTAAGTTACGTAAATTTTCTTAATCATTTTTAGGATTCTTATTTATTAAAAGGGTACAGCCCGTCCAAGCCTTAACCCATTTACTTTGAGCTAAACTTAAGCTTGGGCCAATATTTTACAAGTTAAATGAGCCTAAGCTTGACTAATGGGCCTACTTAATTAAATGGGCTTAGATCGAGCCTTGGTTGGCCCTAAAGGGCCAAGCCCATTACTCATCCCTACTGGTGGCTATAAGTTTACAATGTAGAAATTCCCATTCTTAAAAAAAATAATAATAAACAACAGTACTAGTAACCATAAGCTCACAATGTAGAAATTCTCATTCAATTTGGTAATTATGAACACACGATACAAAAATTCCCAATTAGTTCAATTGACAAGAGACATCAGCATCACCTGATATTACACTTAATATCCTAGCCTGCTAATTAACCGGGCAAAGCTTGCCCATAGATAAAGTATAATAGTTTTCCAAGCAAATTAATGATATCAAAACAGCTCCTTGTAGAGAAAGAAAAAAAAAACTTCTAGTCAACAATTTTATCCATCATCCTAATTTTGGCAAAAAATTGTTTAAAAGAAGTTAAAAAACCAAAAAAGAAACACAAGCAAGCATTAGCAGCAAATTTAATCCCCTTAATCAATGATTTAAAAAATGGACCAACCATTGCATCGGTCAAGCTCAATTTTGGTTTTAGGGTTCAACTGCGATTTAAACTAGTCAAACTAGTGATGACATCATCATTCGAATCAAATCGGCTAAGCTCCAATTTGGTTTACATTGATCCAACAGGTCAAACCAGGGTTTAGCTCATAAAAAACTAAATATGTCTATTAGAAAATGTTACTTTTAGATATTCAACAACACTACACTAACATAAACATATTAACACAAAAAGCAGGCATTACTTCCTGCAATGCAATTCACATTCTTCCAATGTACATGTTACCGACGAATATTAATTGTGAAATCAAAAAAATCTTAATGATCATGCAATTTATGCACATAGAGGATGCAAAAGAATAAAATGACAAAACTTACGATGCTTTTGAGAAATCCAAATGTGAAGTGCAGAATTAAGCCCGTGAACTGAGGTATACGTGCATTTACGGTTTTGATTAACATTTAACAAAACTATAAAAGGATACATGTTGACATAATTATCCCTTATTAAGACCAAGAGCACCTGAACATCCATTTCCAATCAAATGCAATACGCACATATCACGAAATGCACATAGGGGCATTTGCAATCAAACAAAGGAATCAAAAATAAAGGTCATCAATTAGCTTTCTAGCATCTACCTACATATCATGAAATACACACGGGGGATTTGCAAGCAAATGAACCAATAACATATTACAGAGAAGGGCATTTGCAGGGGGGGGAGAAGGTGGCTGACCTCGAGGGCGGTGCGGCGACCTCCGGCGAGGCGAGGGGAGGAGCGAGAGAAGGGCGGCGTCCGGCGAGGGGGGAGGTTAGGGTTTCATGAGGCTCCTGTGGGTGGGTGGGACGAGGGAAGGGTTGCTATCGTCGATGGCGAGGTGGGTGGGCGACGAGCTGGCGGCGACGTTGGTGGAAGGCGGCGACGGGAAGGGGTTAGGGGGTTCGGTCTTGGGTCATTTGTGTGGGTGGAAATATGTGTTTTTTTTTTCTGAAAATGCCAAAAGTTCCGAAATACTCAGGCGCCAGGGATGCAATGGGTTGAATTTAATTATCTGCAAACTCATATTCATTTAAAAATTCATCACCCATATTGTATTCATTTATCCAATGATCAAGTCTTTAAATTCAAATTCGTATCTATATTTATTTATCTATTGGATATCTTTTTATCTATGGAATACCCATTTATTTACAAAAGATAATAAGATTTATCAAAATACACAAGTAATTCTTAACAAAAATGTGAAATTTGTATGTTAAAAATATAAAATTCTATTAATATTTAAAAGAAGGCCGGAAGCATATAACTCACCTCCACCTAAGGTATGTGTAATTTAGTCAATATCTTTATACATGATTGATGTTTTTAAATTAAAATTTAAAGATTAAAATCATTTAACAGAAGCACGAAATGTATAAAATTTCATTAAAATCAAATGATCCTAGCACTTCCATCAAGCAAGATCAAAATTTTATAATACTTAGGCTACTAAAATTAAGTCTCCTTCGATATAGGGAATAGAAGTATCAAATTAACTTGAAATTTTATGTATAACTTATTCATATAAAGTGATCCTAATCATCAAAATTTTATTTCAAAACATTACTCGTAGTGAAAATATTAGTAAAATTATATATAAATTATGTAAAACTAAGCTTCACATTCCCTTTTTTATATTTAAAATAAAAAGTATAAAATATAAGTTCAAACAGACTAAAAAAAATATTATAAATGTAATATAGAAACGTAGATTTACTAAATAGTATACACTATTTGAAAAATAATGTTCTAACACATATGCAAATGCATGCATACATTTAACTGGTAGATGGGTTGGATAAATGGATATTTTTTCAAATTTGTATCCATATCCATACCCATCCGGGTTTTGAAATTAAAATCCATGCCCACCCCATTTATAAATAGGTTAGATTTTACACATTATATTTGTGTTGGGTCAAGTTAAGTTCAGGTCGATGAATCCAAAGTAACATCCTACTCTACGTGCACCCTAACACCCCCCATTAAAAATGTTAAAAATTTTACTTTTGGCCCTTGTAGATGATGATAGGCTATATTACATTTGTTTGTGGTCGATCATACTTTTACTGCGACTATGGATAAGCTCTTTCATGATATCCTTAATAGCAATAATTTTTCAATGTAACCATACAAGGCCTTACATTACCATAATAGTTTTGTAAGCCTCAACAACAATGGGGGCAACAAGGAAGTCATTGATTTTAAGTAATGGGAATGATGGGAATTGTGCTCACGTGCAGTCAACATCATCAATGCAAGTAACATGCTCCATATTTCAATCCTCCCAAGTGATAGATACCATAATCAGGTCCTCCCACGCATAACAGCTATACATTTCAAGTGAAAAGTCACTATGATATATGTAGTTTTCCTATGAATGGTGGGCTTTGGAAAGCAAAGAATCATTTAGACCATTGAATATGAAACCAAGCTAATGTGGACAAGATCTCGCCATACCTATAGAGTAGATTCGTAATACAATCCAAGAGCAAGCAAACCCTACCCATAAACCTAAAGTCAAACAAGAAAAGGCACCACAAAATAATAGGAAAAACAACTAAATATGACCAATTGAAGTGCCTAAGGCCTAGTTTACTTGGGGGGTTAACCCTTTAAAGGTGGAGTTAATTCCCATTTACTTTGCTACTTAACCCATCATCTGATAACTAAGGTTTGTCTAACACCAATTTCCGTTGGTGTTAGCCAAACTCATGTTAAAGTCATACACCATTCACACATATGATATTCCTCACGTTTCATATTTCTAACACCATTACCAAGTAAACGAAACAAGAGTTAACACCACAATTTAGTACTAATTCAAGTAAATACAAATTAGTATTAACACCACTTTATAAATAAATACAATTGCAGGTTGGCATTAGTCTCACATTTTTTAACACTGTTTTCCAACCCTCCAAGTAAACTAGTCCTAAAAAATAAAGATCCCATCTAATGTAATACCAAATTACATGCACACTCTGCTTGAAAAAGGTACATAAAAATACAAATAGCTCCAAAATCTAGCCAAACAATGGTAATCATATTTCGAGCAAATATCTATTTCCCCTACCAAGAAGAATTTCACTTTGACAAGATGTTATGTAAATGCAGGTAAAATTTCCTGAGTTCATATCATCAATGTACCTATTGTAAACACTTGGTCATTCCATCCAGCACATCAAGAAGCATTGGGAAATGCCTTTGCAAGCAAAAATGTTATGAACATCAAGAATATTCTCAATTGTCTAGCATAAGAGTATGTGAGAAAAGTTGGTTTAAATTAAATCTTGCATTGTTGATTTATTATGAGTGATAAGGATCGAGCCTTGGCCCCTCAAAAGAATTGGACCATAGATAGTAGCTTGCGGGAAGAGTTAGGAAGAGTTGAGTGGTGGCACTTCTCACGAAGTATTGATTGTAAGGAGGATTTTAGCCTAAATCGAAATCCCATGTGCATTAGTTTTGAGCAATGTTTTAACAATCCGACCAGTCATTAAATAAGTCAAGTGCTAGTTTGATTTCTTAGTGATTCAACAGGCAATTTATATTAGTTGAACCAATGATGACAATAGCATGACATTAGCATGTGAAAAAATTAAAAAAAAAAATTCGAGCCATAAGATCTTTGATTTGGTTTATATTAGTTCAACCGAGTCCAAGCAAGTTGAATTGATGTTCAATAAAAAAATCAATAAGATATATAGTAAAAAAAGTTATTTTGAAACTCTAATTACACTAAAATTGGCAAGCTTTTAGTAAATACTAAACAAAAATAAAAAGTATAATCGAAATTGAGAGTTTAACCTTGAAAAACACATGGATCCTTGAATCTTTGTTTCCAGGTTCTAAAGTCACATGCAGTTTCCTTTTTTATTAAAATTTTTTAGCTCTTAAAGGTTGGTCAATAAGATGGCTGATTTAATCAAATAAGCCAATTTGACCTGATTTTGACTAGTTCACATCGGTTTTGACCTTTATTGCCTGAATTAGTTGGTCCAAAGTGATCGAGGTGTTTTTGCCTAGGTCTTGTTGGGCGCAAACAATGAAAAAAGGCCAATAACGAATAATGAAGCATATAAAAGAACGTAGGAGATTAGTGGCCTAGTTTCACCTAAAAGGTGTCCATTTGGGGAGAGTACCATGACTCTCAATGATTTCACTATTATTATGGTGTTTATAAGAAAATTCTCAAATAAGTGTCCCCTTCCACTACAAGGATTGTAGCTTAAAACAACAAACTTGTGATGTTCGAAATTTCGTGCTCTCGATATCCTCGGATCGTGGGTATTATGGAATCCGAGGCTATGGAAGACTTCTCCCAACACCAAGGAGTCATTTGCACTCCAAATACCTCAATGGAATGATCGAATTAAGCTAGAATTGAGATCATCCTTTAATTAACTTGTTATGAGGAACCACAAACTTTAGGATTGTGTAGTTCCTTCGTACGCTACCCACTGAGATGATGTCCTATAATTAGTCATTCTAGTCCTCTTTCCAACAACACCTTTTACTCGCCGATAGCCTCATAGGATTGCTGGAAATCATTGTTGAAAGGGGTTGTGGTCACCTAAACTCCATATCAAATTCCTAACTTGAATTATGATCTATTTGCCATGTAAAAGCCTCTCAATTCAATTTGTTAGAGGGTGTTAAATAGCTCTACTCTCAACTTAAAAGATTGGATTGTGATTGGTCAAAGGTGAAGGCTCAAACAATGTAAATTTTGTCGTGAAAAATCATTAGGCCTTTTGGGTGTCTACCAAATTTCGATGCTTAAATAGAATCTCTGGTTGTCTAAATCTATCGACTAGATAACCTTGAAGTCCATCCTCATTTAATGCACTCAAAATATCCTAGCCTAAATTTGATTGTCCAAACTTTTCATTTAGGCATCTAAAATTGTTTAAAGTACATCTCCTCTTATTTAAACCTTGCCAAAATGTAGGGAAATGCATGATGTGACGCATTTTGTGATGTAAGGTGATGTGAACGTGGTTCCCACTTGATTTTTAATGTAAAGAAACAAAAGAAATAAAGGTTTGTTACGTAGTAGGCCCCACTACATTGAAAAAAATCAACACACCACTTTAAACTAAGTACAGGTGTTAAATAACTTTGCAACGGTGATAAATTATTCTTAGTGATTTTACACCAGTACAAAATATTATGTTGCAACAGTGATAAATTATTCTAAGGTGACTTTACACTATTGCAATCTCATTTTGCACAGGTGAAAAATTATTTGAAAGGTGATCTGCTGGTTTTGTATCAATGTAAAGTGATTTTATACCCGTACAAAGTGATTTTGACCTATAGGTTTAGGATTTAGGATTTATAGTTTAAGGTTTAGGTTTATGAAAAGTGATTTCACATATGAGAAGTTATTTTTTACTTTAGGATTTAGGATTTAGGATTTAAGGTTTAGGGTTTAAGGAAAAATCCTAAACACTAAAGACTAAACCCTAAACCTTAAGGTGAAAAATTACTTTTCAAGTAAAAAATCACTTGTCATTGGTGAAAAATTACTTAAAATTTAATTTTGCATCTGTGCAAAATTATTTCGAAAGTGATATGGTGGTTTGGCATTGGTGCAAAATAATCCCAAAGGTGATTTGAGTTGTTTACACCTGTACAATAGTGGTTTGTTGTTGGTTTCGACAATGGTAGACCCTACCACGTGTGAGTACTCTTTTGGAATAAAAAGGAGATACATCAAGTAGGGATCATGTTCACAACTCTCTATGCATCACTTTTTATGTCAACTTCTACGTTTCCCAACTTGCGTCCTTAAGCCTTACTTTCCCTTTTCCAACCCCTTCCTTTTCTCAAAGTTAGACCTCTATATAACACTTAATAACATTCATTAACCCATGATTGATATTACCTTGGCTTAATTAAGATTTTGAATATTACGAATACTCGAGAGCACTTAAGAAAGGTATCGCATTATGAGAAAAGATAACCATTATACTTAAGAGCCTCTCACATTCACATTGAAGTCTTACTTCTACTCAAATAGTAAACTTGTGAGGACCCTACTTGCTTGAGACATGGATGTCCGTTTAGCTTGAACACGCTCATCCCTTGTGTCCTTATGTGATTGTTTCCTTCATTTCCAATCCCTTTCCTCCACTTAGATCTAGCATCCAACTATGGACTTGGTGATAATTTTCTTTAGATCCTTCTCACATGCAGAGGAACCATTGATGAGAATACATGTCCTCATGATAGGCAACAACTTCCAAATGTTAGACATCAGTAAAAGACCAAGTACATGTATGATGAAATGCTCTTTAGTACCAGGAATAGACCAAACTTGAACTTAGATTATGATGGGTGCTAAAAAAATTGGTCTCTTAAAAAATAAAACATCATAAAGCCTCTTCCTTTGAACTCGTCACTTCTCTTAGATGTGTTGGCATGATATAAAAAATTGAATTGGAAGTCAAAATATTTTATATCTTGTCATCATTCCAACTTAACATGACATGTCACATTGAAACATTCTGGCCTATATTCAATATGGTTTGAGTTGGAATACAGTTAGACACATATAGCAAGCAAAGTTTTTTTTTAAAGGATATAGTAGGCAAAATGTAAGCTTATATGAGAAAAAGTCATGATTAATCATGGTAATTCATCATCGGCTATAAAATAACTTTATAGGTAAATAAAATAACCAAGAGTAAACCTTTTGGTTTAAAAAAAACACTTCATTTCATTTAATTCAAAGAGAACAAAAAGAATAAAGAAATCAAGATGCCTTTTGTTGTTATATGAGGGTTGAGCATATCAAATCGATGAAGAAAAATGATGATTCCTACTATCTAGTTTCTACTAACTATGTTCGATACGGAATTAGAAATTTAGAAAGTATAGATTGTAAGAGAAGGTTGCTAAAATTTTGACCACCATTTATGGGAAAAGGCAACAAGATGGAATGTCACAAATTAAACAAAGAAGTTACACAGTTGAAAATTTTGAGAACTTCATTAAAGAAGTCTAATCGCATGATTTAATTCTATAAAACCAAATCAATTCACCCAATTTTAGATAAATTGGTCTGATGCTTGAACTAGACAATGATCTAAACCTGTTAAATTGTTCAAATCAACCAAATAAGACACCTAAAAGTGGTTGAACTGGTTGGGCCAATCGATCGAATCTAGTTTTTTAAATAGTGGGGCATGCCATTGTAGTCCCTTGATCATCAAGTGATGTGAAATTAGGAATCTTGGCATCTTGTACCGAAGATGGGTAATGAAAAAAGTAGGGTGAGGCAAGTGGCTCAATAAGGCATGCATGTGGTGGTTTAGCAAGAATAAACAAATAGTATGATTTGGTTTCTTGTGTTACTACTTTTTAGCAAGTGACTTAGCTTAAATCACCCATCTCATGTTTAGGTCCATTATAAACACGCAACAACATCAAGTTCACTCATCAAAACCATAACTAGATCACTCATTGTCTGAGGAAGCATGCCTATCCTCACGTCAAAATCATCCCCTAATCTTCATATCAAGGAGATCGTGGATAGTCAAGGGATGATGAGTTGTAGGGATGCACTACTTGGCTAGGGTAGTGATATCCAAGGGCTACTTGAGATTAGCATCGTAGGTCAGTTCTCCTCGAATGCTCACTATACTCTTTCTTTTAAGAAAAATCCTCATTTGATCACCAAGCATCCCAATATGAACTACCCCTCTATTTTTCTTTATAGGTGTGGCCCATGCATCGAACACAACTCCTCGGACATTTAGTCTCAAGTGCTTAAATAACATAATCCCATGAATCTCCGGATAACTTTAATTTACTCATTTTCTCTCTACCGAAAAGATCTCATAACTTCCCAACTTACTTCACTTTAGATCCCTTGATGGCATCGCCATCATCCACTATATCTAACTTAATTTGGCTAAGTTCTAAGACTAAATTCATCTAATTAACACATTAAAATGGTATAATTCAATCAGGACTAAAAAGTGAGGAATTGATAAAAATAGGGTAATTCTGCAATTTTAACTTACAATGCAGAATAACTGAGGGGAGAAATTATGATTAATCAAAGATTAATTAAGCTTAAATTTCCTAAAAGTGGGTTGGTATTGAGTAATTCAGGATTTTCATTCAAATTAAATGTTAATTCTTAATCAAAAATCCTAATTTCAACCTTACTTCAATTAAAACAGTTTCGATGGAAATAAATATAATCTAAACCTTCTAAAAATTAATTAAAAATATTTAATAAGGTTTGAAACAATCAATTTGATAATCAGAACCCATTTTGACTTAAAATAGAAACATAGGCAAGTATTTCGTACATTTTGGGTTTAGATGTAAATTGACCATGCAAACATTATAAAAACCCAAAATTAAAGTTACCATCAACTTCCTTATGTCCAAATTAGTTTACCATAAAAATTTAGGCTCATTTGGACTTTATCTTGACCAAGTTTGCAATTTAACCCTTATTTCTTTATTTCCTTGCAAACATCCCCTTAACTTTTGATTTCCTTGCAGAATAGCCCTTGCCAGCAGCACCTCTAATCTCCCACCTCCACGTACTCTGACCGTCAACTCCAGCAAGGCCACTCCCTAGTCCTCTGGCCCTCTCCTCGCGCGCTAACAAGCGATAAATATCCCCCATCTCACACCACTTCTCTTCGCCAAGATTTGGTCGAGTTTCCTGCCCTCCTTCTCTGCCTCGACCATCGTCCCCTTCGACACCAGTGGTCCTCTCCGACTTCTTCTTTCGTGCATGCTTCGACCAGAAAAGTAGCACCATTAGCTTCCTCACTTTCGTCCAGTCCTCGCCTGCCAGCAAGACCTCTAAGTCCTCTTCCTCACCGCCGGTCTTCGTCCTCTGCTCCTCCATCTTCCTCGCAGCCGACGAACCAAAATCGGCCATTTCTATGCCTCCCTGTCCACTCCTAGGTAGTCCCCTTTCTTCTCCTCCCCCCAGAGAGTATCTTAGACCTCCGTAGAGTTAGATTCAACCCCAACTCCTCCCTCTTCATCATTTTCTACACGGCCGGCTAAGCTCCGACTACCCTCCAACGACACACAACTGTTACGACCTGATCCCAACCCCCTACGGGACTCGAGATTGGCTCACCTTGACTAATCCCAAGACCCAGTCATCCAACGAGAAATAACCCAAAAGTAGAAAATATTCCACAACCACACATGCCATGTAACTAAGCAGAAATAAATAAAAGATAGTAATGGAAATCAATACGAAAAGACTTAAATATTATATGCCACAAGCGGAAGAGTACTATAACATACATAGCCATCACAACTACAATAGAGGGAAATATAACATGATCAGAAATATAATAGAAATAGCTAATACATACTAAGGGTACTTACTATTACAAAAGAGTTCTGAAACAGAAAGGAACAATGTGGCTGGGCTCGGCTGGGTCAAGCACCCTCTGCAGCCAGTGGCGCTGGCTGCTCAACTCCCTGACCTGAACATGGTTATATAATCCGTAGTCAGCTAACACTAAGTAGAGTGGTGGTTAAGCCATTTACATGCAATTTAACTTAAAAAAAAGGCAAGTAACTAATCATTCATTTCCATTTATCTTAACTAGGTATTTCTAATTCGATTATTCTAATAAGGATCCACAACATTTCTTAATCCTCTTGTTCCCTAAGGGAACGATCTTGATTGCAGTTTATTCCGCGATGTAGGATGTACACGTGGCACTCTCCTGGTCGGGAGAGCCCCCGTGGTAGTCCTACACCCAGTCTACCACCTCGAGGTCACAGTCGCGATGTAGCGGTGACTACGGCATGCACGATAAGTGCACGGGTAGCTACCCCACATTGGTACGCGGTCAGTCGTTTCCGCTAGCAGGTACGCCCAAACGTACAACACAAAACAAAACAGAGCCTTGCCCTCTCAGAATAGGGGTCTCGCCCCTTAGAAGCCTACGTACCCTCACCCGAATATCCCGATTAGCCCAGTGGGCCTAATAGGAGTCGGTGTAGGGTGGTCAGTCCTAACCCCGGGCCCCATAGGTCGGGTGGCTGGCCCCTTACACTAAAGTAACAAGAGTCGGAGTAGGGGGTCATTCCTGAAATGACCCGTTGCCTTTTTAGTCGGATAAGACGTCTGGGCTGTTAATCAAACATCTGTCCAGATGTCTGGACATATGTTAGAATGTCCGAAAGTAGGAGATATCACATATTCTTTCTCCTCTACGCGCGGGCGGCACGCAGAGTCCCGCTCTCTCTCCTACACCCCCTCACTCGAACCCTAACTCCCCTCTTATATAAACCCCCCTTCTCTTCTTCTCACCTCACACCACTCAAGCCACCACCACCTCCACCTTCTCCTGCGACGGCCACACCCCCTCCCGTCTCTGCTGCAACCACAGCGAGGAAGGAGAGGAACCGACAAGGGGAAAACGGGGAGGAGCGAGAGCGAGAGAGTGCGAGGGAGTGAGAGCGGGGGAGGAGGATGACGGCCGTAGGAGATTGGTGGAGCTCAAGGAGGAGTTGTGGGAGAGAGGAAGATGTTGGCAGGGAGCTTCTCAAGCTCCTGCAGTTGCTGGAGTTGCCGCTGCAGGCGGAGGGCAAGCGGGGCGAGCTGCATGAAGGAGTTCTAATACTGGAAGTTTCCAGTATTAGACGTCTGGAGTGACGTCCAGACGACTGGTGAGGCACCAAGACGTCCATAGCTAAAGCCGGACGTCTGGAAACACATATTGCGCGAGGTACGTATCTTCCTACGCTATTTTTCCACCATGCAGATTGTAGAGCAGGGGATGTCGGCTGATTTTTGTGTCTGCGTTGTTCGTACGCAAATGAAGGCTTTGGGAAGGCATGCGGGGCACTTTCCCAAGTACTTTTGGACGTCTGATTACGTCGCCAGACGTCTGGAGGTACTTCCAGACAACCGGAGACCTTGTCCGACATTTGAAGCTGCCCCCAGACGGTCGTAGAGAGAGTCTAGACGTCTGAAGCAACTGCAGGAAGTGTAAGGTGAGTTCTAACGTCTTTTAAGACATCTGGGACTAGTCCCAGACGTTTGATTTTGGTTAGTAACCATGTTTTTGGCCCGTTTAAGGTCCAAACGGAATTGGATTTCCACAAACGAAGTACCGCTGTGTTCCACTCGAGTTCCTCAACGTGTTCATGTTGAGTATCTACTGTTTTGACCTCGTCTAATGTAATTAGTCGCTAGTACAGGTTACTAGCCAGTTGCGTGTTTGGGACTCGCGGAGACAACGAGATCTGTGGCACAGGTCCCCATTCCACCCGTGATACTCAATAAAGTGGTTTAATTCAGCTGTTAATATTTCAATAAGAATGTACTTGGTTGAAATAATCGAATTAAACTCTGGGATGTTGAATGAACCCTAGGGTAGAAACGAATGAGACTGTTTGAGCTGTACTGTTTACTTGAATGCATGGTTAAAATAAATTGCTAGCAAATGCCTTTAATGTAAATACGAGATGCATGTTAAAATATGAGCTGCCTGTATGTAAATGAGAAATTGAACTGTAAAATCACAAGTTGCATGTTTATGATTGAGAATTTAATTGTGAAAACACGAACTGACTGTATATGGATGAGGAACGGGTTATGAAACATGAGACTAGAATGTGGATAAATGAGATGAATAATGAGCATGAACCCTACAGAGAATTATGAGGAGAACTCTTGTGTATGAAAGGAATCTGGAAATGCAGATGGGAAGTGAGTTGGCCCTTGTGTACGTAGTATCAAGGAGCATAATGGTTCTTTTAGTGTAGAGCAGAGCTAGCCTCCCTTAGGTTGAGACCCGGGGTTAGGATTGGCCACTCTCCATCGACTCTTGTAGGCCCTCGCATACGTGGTACCGAGGCGTGCTACTAGTGTAGGGAGGGAGCTAGCCACCCCACGAGGCCCGGGGTTATGCTAGCCACCCTATACCGACTTTGTTAGGCCCGCTAGGTAAACCGAGGTAGTCAGATGAGGGTACGCAGACTGTGGAGGGGCGAGACCCCTGTTTTGAGAGGGCAAGGCCCTATACTGTTCGGTGATGTACTTTTGGCGTACCCCCTAGCGGAAATGACTAACCGCGTGTCAGTGCGGGGTAGCTACCCGTGCACTTATCACACGTGCCGTAGTCACCGCTACATCTCAACAGTGACATCGAGGTGGTTGACTAGGTGTAGGATTACCACGAGGGACTCTCCCGACCAGAAGAGCACCACGTGTACCTTCTACTCTACGGAAAAGACTGCAATCAAGATCGTTCCCACAAGGAACATGCAAGATCAAGAAATACCTGGATACTTTGAGAAATAGATGAACCAGAAACACATAAATGAGATAAATAGAAATGAGAAATAAATCTATCTGTTGTTGTTACTGTACTTGCACATAAATAATGTAAACACCACTCTACTCAATGTTCGCTGACTCTCTCTTTTCGTAACCCTGTTCAGGACCAGGAGTTGAGCAGCTGGAGTTTCCGGCTGCAAAGGGTGCTGGGCCCAACCAAGACCAGCCGTAGTCGTTCTTTCGGCCCTTTTGTTTTTCTGCTGTTTTAGTGAGTAATGGACATGTATCTTACTGTTCCTATTACGTTCTGTTTCCTTTTCACTGTTGTTGTTGTTATAGTGGTATGTACTATGTTTTGAGACAGTGTTCTAATTTCCTTTACTGCTTCGTTCTTTCCTTCTGCTTAGTTATATTGCATGTGTGAATGTGGTTTAGTTTCCTGCTTTTAGTTATTTCTCATTGGACGACTAGGTCTTGGGATTAGTCAAGGCCAGCCGGTCTCGGGCCTTGTAGAGATCCGGGAATTGGGTCGTAACAAGATGGTATCAGAGCAAGGTTGTCCCGAGAAATGAACCAATTGGTTTGAGAATAACCACTCACGTGCATATAACTAGGATAGCCACCACAATGTATCACTTTGATGTTCGTTTCTGAGTCTTTTTCTCGATGTAACCCTATATTGTGACAACACTTGTTCTACCTCTTGCGTCTCCTTGCAGATGCCTCGTCGGGGAGTTCCCGAGGTAGGTCATGGTCGTGGCCATGGACGAGGTCGAAGGGGCGGACATGCCAGACCTGAGGCAACCAGTTGACCCACCTATCCTCTCGGGCATTCAGGCCCAGGATCTCGCCCAATTGATTCGAAACATTATGAAAGAAGAGCTCCACCAGCCTCCACGAGTACCTTTCCCTAAGGACGTGGAGGGGGAGTCCTCGGTGGGACAAAGAGACCGTCGCAGCGCAGGACGAGCAAGAGGGGGAGGGGGTGGTCCTCCACCACCCCTACCACACTCTGACACTTCCGAGCATGAGCCCTCCTTGCCTGGAGGCGTGCCTGTTCCCCCACTGCAGCGACACCACGAGCTTTTCAGACAGTTTCGGAAGCTGAAGCCCCCCTCCTTCAAGGGGGATAAGAGCTTGTTTGAGGCAGATGACTGGTTGGAGTAGGTAGAGAAGGTGTTCAACACCCTTCGCTCTCCTGCGAAGTGTCGCGTGGCCTTTGCCATGTACCAGCTAGAGAACGCAACACATAGGTGGTGGAGGGTAGTTAGAGGCCAGGAGAGGAGAGAGCCGACGTGGGACCAGTTTGTGGCTCTCTTCTACGAGCAGTACTTTCCGCAGACTTTGTAGGACCAGAGAAGGCAGGAGTTCCACACTCTTTGCTAGTGGACGATGACGGTTAGCGCATACCGCACGCGTTTCCTGGAGCTGTCGCATTTCACCCCGACAGTTGTGTCTACTAAGGAGGAGCGCCTGTAGAGGTTTACTGAGGGGCTTCAACCTGCTATTCGGGGGTATGTCAAACCCCTGAAGCTGCTCACTTCTCTTGTGTGGTTGAGGCAGGCATGACTTATGAGGAGACCAACCCGGTCGCGCGAGGCACTAACAGTGGACGGAAGAGGCCCTACCAACCAGAGTACTCTCAAAGTCGTCAGGAGAGGAGGCACACGGTGCCCACAGGAGAGTTGTCTCGTTCTGCGGGGCCATCAGTGGCCTTTGGGGGCCCCAAATAGGGGCCAGTTGCCAGCACCGGACCCCCACCCAGCCGCCAGCAAGGACGTACGGAGGGAGGAGGTCATGTACCCCTCTGCTACCAGTGTGGCCATCCGGGCCATATCAGGAGGGACTGCCCATCTAGGGTCGGAACATAGCAAATGCTCCTCGCATCGAGCGTTGGAGGCCGTGTTGGCAGTCATGGTCACCAAGCGAGTAGGGGAGGACAACAGTCACGAGGAGGGTATCGGCCTACTACTGCTCTCCCGACCCAGAGTGTAGCTGCTTCGTCTGCACCAAGAGTTGAGGGGTGTATCAATGCCCTAACACACAGAGATGCTAGGGCTTCGGGTTCTGTGGTGGCAGGTATGGTTACTGTTTCTGGTAGATTAGTGTACGTACTTTTTGATTCCAGTGCCACCCACTCCGTCGTCACTACGAGTTTTTCCGTCAGTTTGAGACAGGGCAGTGTACTGTTAGAGGATCTGTTTGTGATCAAAGGCCCAAGTGGCTAGTTGTTTGTAGTCAAGGAGATCTACATGGACTGTGAGGTCAGTATAGGGGGACAGCCTCCCCGCGACCTAATTGTGATCCAAATGGAGGACTTTGGCTTGATCCTAGGGATGGACTGGCTGTTCGCCTATCACACCCTGGTGGACTATTTCGGGAGGAAGATCATCTTCTCCATACCGGAGTTGCCTCCCTTTGAGTTTCACGGTCAGCCAGTGGACGAAGGTTTCAGATGCATCTCCGCGCTTCGGGCAGCGAGGCTTTTGAGCCAAGGGTGTGAGGGCTTCTTGGTCTGTGTAGTGGCAGAGCCTAGTCCCGTGACTGACTTTCAGAGTATCCCGGTGGTTTGCGAGTACCCCAACATTTTTCCAGAGGAGCTACCAGGACTACCGCCTGAGCGTGAGATTGAGTTTGAGATCTCATTGGTACTGGGGACTAGCCCCATTTCTACTGCACTATATCGGATGGCACCACTTGAGCTGCGAGAGCTCAAGTCACAGCTACAGGACCTGTAAGAGGACTTTGTGAGGCCCAGTGCATTTCTGTGGGGAGCCCCTGTGCTGTTTGTGAAGAAGAAGGACGAAACCTTGCGACTTTATATTGACTACCGATAACTGAATAGGGTCACTGTCAAGAACAAGTATCCGCTGCCGAGGATTGACGACCTCTTCGATCAGTTGCGAGAAGCCACAGTGTTCTCTAAGATAGATCTGAGGTCAGGCTACCACCAGTTGAGGATCAGGGAGACCGACGTCTCCAAGATAGCTTTCCGTACTCGGTAAGGGCGCTACAAGTTCTTGGTCATGCCATTTGGGCTAACCAATGCCCCTGCTGCCTTTATGGATTTGATGAACCATGTTTTCAGGTCGTACTTATACTAGTTTGTGGTGGTGTTCATCGATGACGTACTCGTTTACTCGCGGGATCAGGCACAGCATGGACAACATTTACGCATGATCCTAGATACCTTGAGGCGACGCAGGCTGTATGCCAAGTACAGCAAGTGAGAGTTTTGGTTGAGACAAGTGACTTTCTTGGGCCACGTGATTTCACGGGATGGATTGGCTATGGATCCAGCCAAGGTAGAGGCCATACTCAGATGGGAGAGGCCACGCACAGTGACAGAGATACGCAGCTTTTTGGGACTGGCAGGTTACTACCGGCGGTTTATCAGAGGATTCTCTTAGATCGTGCATCCTATGACCCAGCTGACCTGGAAGGACATGCCCTTTGCCTGGACAGATGAGTGTAAGGCGTGCTTTCAGGATTTGAAGGAGAGACTGACTTCAGCTCCTGCAGTTACCATCCCAGACAGCAATGGCGGTTTCGTGGTTTGCACCGACGCTTCATTGTAGGGGTTAGGGGGTGTGCTCATGCAGCGGGGTCACGTTGTCACTTACGCTTCGTGGCAACTGAAACCCCATGAGCATAGCTACCCTACCCATGACTTAGAGTTGGTAGCAGTTGTCTTCGCGCTGAAGACATGGAGGCACTACCTTTACGGTGAGACTTTCTAGATCTTCACAGATCATTAGAGCCTTAAGTACTTGTTTGACCAGAAGGAGCTTAACATGAGATAAAGACGTTTGTTAGAGCTCCTGAAGGGCTACGACTGCAGCATCTCCTACCACCCAGGGAAGTCCAATGTGGTGGTCGACATCTTGAGCCAGAAGGCGCCTGCCCACTTGGCTAATTTACAGGCACAGAGTTGGAGACTCATGGAGGAGTGATTGTACAGCAATCATAGGTCTTAATTAACCTAGATTAGGCTAGAACTTAGCGTAAGTTCGGGAAATTCATGCACGCATAAGCATTATCTACATCTTTACTACTCTTCTTTAGCTATGCATAAAATAATGTTATAATGTGCTTATTAAAGTGCATTATGTCAATTGCAGGCAATAAGCAGATCTGGAGCTAGATCTGGAGCGGGATCCGAAGCTGGATTAGGAATAACAAGAGTTGTAGTAGAGCTAGAGCAGAAGGCTTAGTTTAGATGTAGGAATAATAATGTCAGGGGGTTAAAGGTTTTATATTCTATTAAGTAGAAATAAAGCAGTAAAATGTGAAGAGCTTAGGTCCATCCTTGCCCTAGGATAGCCTAGAGACCTCCCCAAGCCTTAGCCACACTTAGATTAGGTCACAACACCCTAGGAAGCCCTAAAACCCTAGTTCCAACCCTTATCTGGACGTCCAGACAAGTTATAGGATGTCTAGAACCCTTAGCCATCTCCCGCACACCTCAAACCCACTTCTGTAGTGTTATTGGATGTCCAGACACTTTGTCAGACGTCCAATTTCTGCAGAGTATCCAAAATAGAACCTTGATTTCCCCCTGACTCAAATTGAACATCCAGAATTGAAGTCTGGACTTCTGATTCTTGAGTATAAGTCGTCTGATCCTATTATTGGACATCTAATACTGGTTTCCAGTCCCTGTTTTGAGATTCAAGTCTTGATCTTGGATCTCTAGCTCCCTAGACCTAATCCCAACCCCATAGGAACCTAAATTAAGGTGTCCTAACCTTAGTACATCACCTCTAGACCTACCTAAGGAACTAATTAGGTCCTCACCAAACCCAATTGACTTAGATCAAAGTCAATTACCTTCACCTAAGTCAATTGGACTCATTGAGTCTAATTGAGCTTAGATCTCAACCCACACAAGTTCAATTGGACTTAGTCAGAGTCCAATTGACCTAAACCCAACCTGATTGAGTTATGTCACCCTAAATTAGGCTCACACTCATTCAATTAAACTTAAGTTAAGTTTAATTGCATTTTCACCTTAGCAATTAGGGTTTGTAACCCTAAAATCAAGACCTACACCTACACAAACCCCTTAGGACATACCCTAAGCCACCTAGCCATGTAGAGCACGACCACACACACACACACACACACACACCCATTCACGTACACACTTCTCTAGAATTCTCTAGAGATCTCTTGAGATGGTGCCACATTCAAATTGAGATCCACAATTTTTGGATCTCAAAGACCACCTCCACCCCCATGTGGCCGGCCACTCTTGGACTCTCTCTAGAGAGTTCCACACCTCTCTAGAGAGAAGCCATTGGGTCTATAAAAAGACCCCATGGGTGGCCAAACACACCCATTCACATCCCTTGGCTTCATTGGCACCACTCACCTCATTGGCTCCATACACGCCCACCTTCACTTAGGTTAGCTACTCCACCTCCACGAGCTCACCACCATCATGGAGGACATCATGCCGGGATGCTGGATCACTCCTCCCTCTCTCCAAGGGTCGGCCTAAGCTACATTGGCCGCCCCTCATTCTTCTCCCGACCACTCCAAGGCCATCGGGGACCACCCCTGAATGCCCTCTATTCTTCTAGATTTAATTCATGCTCTTCATAATTTTATTGCTTTTATTACTGCTTAGTAGCGTAGTCTTAACTTCTCCCCCAATGATGCATGCGAAATCCCCTCATTGATTCTTGTATGCAGTCATTTTCTAGTAGCTAGATTTCCATTTTAAGCTTTCCGTTATAAGCATTCCTCTACCTCCATGTTGCGAACACCTTCCTGAATGAATGAAAGAAAATTTTCTATATATATATATGTTTATGTGTTGAGAATTGCCATGAGCTCATCGATTGCAATATATTTGGTGTGATTAAAGTTGCCTGCTTTTCATTATCATCTATTGCAACTAAACATGTCGTATCTAAATACGTAACAATTATAAACCGCCATGAGATTTCTAAACAAAGTAGAGCAGCAAAAAGATCGATTTCAAAAGTAAAACAAATGCCTCCCAAAGACGAACGACCGGGACTTAAGTCTCGTAATTTTTACAAAACAATATCTTTGTTGGATCGTACTTCGCGACTATACTACGACGCTTCCTTTTCTATCAAAAATGCGATCTACAATTTCTGCAACAAGGAGTTGGGCAGTTGGTGACCCCGGGAGTCACAGGGGTATTGTGGGACAGTGACAGTAACGCGGCAGACACAATCAGAGCTGATAGACTGCATCATCGAAGGGCAGATGACCGATCTGTACTTACAAAAGCTGCGAGACAAGGTGTTGATAGGGGACCCAAGAGACTTTTCCTTCTCAGACGAGATCCTGCATATGAGGGGACATTTGTGCGTTCCTAGGGACAAGGAGCTGTTGAGAGAGCTCCTGGTTGAGGCGCACGGGTCCAGGTTCACTATACATCCTGGGAACACAAAGATGTACCATGATTTGCGACACGACTTTTGGTGGAGAGGGATGAAGCGGGATGTTGGTGAGTTTGTGCAGCAGTATTTGTTATGTCAGCAGGTGAAGGCCGAGCACCAGAGGCCTGTAGGGCCATTACAGCCACTTCCTGTGCCATAGTGAAAGTGGGATAGCATCACCAAGGACTTGGTGGTGGGTCTACCAGTTACCCCGCGGGGACACAACGCAGTCTGGGTGATAGTAGATAAGTTGACGAAGACGGCGCGTTTCCTACCGATCCGAGTCACCTTTGGACCAACATAGTTGGCAGAGAGATACATCCAAGATGTGGTGCGCCTGCATGGAGTCCCATGTGAGATTGTATCCGACAGGGATACTCGTTTTACTTCCCAGTTTTAGGCCGAGTTTCAGTAGGCCTTGGGGACACATTTGAGGTTCAGTACCGCTTACCACCCCCAGACGGATGGACAGTAAAAGCGCACCATACATACACTTGAGGACCTTCTACGCGCCTGTGTGCTAGATTGGAGAGGCTCCTGGGAGGAGCACTTACCCCTGTCAGAGTTTGCATATAATAACAGTTATCATTCGAGCATCGGCATGGCACCTTACGAGGCTCTGTATGGATGGAGATGTACTGCACCCTTGAGTTGGGTCGAGGTTGGGACCACGTGGGAGGTTGGTCCCAGGCTGATCCGGCAAAGTCAGGAGGTGATAGAGTAGATTCACAGACCACTCTGCACTGTCAGGAGCAAGTAGAAGGGCTATGCTGACCGAAACGCAGAGAGGTACAGTTCGAGGTTGGGGGTCACGTCTTTCTCCATGTTTCGCCCATGAAGGGTGATAACACTACATTTTGGAATAATAATTATGACAATTGGGGTTTGTCTTAAGGATAAAATGCACAGATAACACATCGTAAATGGGCATGGGAGCATTACATGCATAGCACATTAAGATTGCTCATAATGCACTGTTAATGGCCATTTATACAAGCTCATGTCAAAATAGGTCTCAGATGAGCAATCAGACAACACAGATGGATTCAGAACGACGAATGGAGTCCAACAGACTCAAAATCGACCAAATCCAACATCCGGAGCTCCCGCAATTGACCCAAGAAGTTCTAGCAGTTGATTTGATGATCAACGGCCCATAGTGCACCACGTGGTGCTCGATCAGCAACCACCAGGCCACGCCAGCTTCCTCCATCAAGCTGCAAGATGATCTGAGCCATCCAATCTCCAATCGGACAGCTGAGAACCATCCTCACCTGCACACCTTTATGCCTCAACACGAAGATCCGACCGTTGGATCTCCATCCAACAATTGGAAGTAGCCGAGCATAGACACGTGTCTGCGACCAACCACGCGACGTAGCACAGCGGTTGCGCCCCCGCTACACGCACAGGAGGCGCGCGTTCGAAGCACCTATAGCAGCTCGAGCGTGAAATTCGTCCGTGCAACCAAATTAGACCGCCCGATCGCCATTGAGTGGCCTCGATAGCGCCACGTGGTGCAATTAGGAGCGTTCGGCCAACGCACGCGATGACGCGCGAACAGTGCACGCCTCAGTAGTGATCCATAAGTGTGCCCTCCACGAGATCTCAGCCGTCCGATCTCCAATCGGACGACCCTCAAGCCGATCACGCGGATTGCGTGTGAGAGGAAGCACAGTGCGCGCGTGCGACTAGTAGGTAGGGGTCTTCACCGACATTTTGGGAAAAGTTTTAGCGACGTCCCGAACGTCACTAAAACACCTTCTTCATTGAGAAAGCCCTTCTTCGTATTTAAACCCCTTCCAACCACCCATGAGAGGCATTCAATACCTTTGTAAGTGTTCTACCCCACTCCTAGCCACCTTAGCACTCTTTTGTAAGCGCCTGAGTCGACGAGCCACCGATGGAGCCAACCTCCACCGCCGTGGCTACCTTGCCGACTCCTCTTCCGCTTTCTCTTTCTCTCTCTCTAGCTTAGCTTTATCTCATTAAGCATTCATCTATGTTTGTATTTGTAAAACTCAAAGTTGCATGATTAAATGATGACGTTCCATATTTAGTTATTATCTCTCTCTTGTTATCAATTCTTCTTTACTTTAAAGTTGCATGAATGCCATGACTTAAAAGAACTCTAACCCTACTCTCTCTCTCTTTCTTTCTCCCTACTCGCTTTTCTCCCGCATTTTCTTGCAAGCAAAAACCTGCCATTTCTGTGACACTAAGTGACAGAAAAATTCAATTTTCACGTCTCCTCGTGTTCGACACTCGGACTCAAATCCATTTCTATATTTAAAACCAACGTTGCAAACGTGAGCTACAACGATCGATTTATACAAATGCGTTTGTAGCGCATTAGTTTTTGGCGCCGTTTCCGGGGAGGCAATGGATTTATTTTGTCACTTCCATTTTGCATTCATGCTCACATCATCTAACACATTTTCTCCTTCTACTTGATGGTTGCAGGAACTTGGCGCTTGGACGGCGAAGGAGCGCAACTTGTGACGGTGGAGATGGAGTAACCACAAAAAAGATCGGTTGTGAGTAGTTCTCTACCTGTGGTTCTTTGCTTGCCTAAAAAAATCTAAAAAAAAT
The DNA here is from genome assembly GCA_037157565.1 of Thalassia testudinum. Lineage (NCBI taxonomy): Eukaryota > Viridiplantae > Streptophyta > Magnoliopsida > Alismatales > Hydrocharitaceae > Thalassia > Thalassia testudinum. The sequence continues at coordinate 48,862,325 of JAZHRO010000002.1, forward strand.
TTAAAATCAGAAAAAATTGGCGTGGTGAATGATTGCCTGATCCTCATCTTTAACTCATCACCCAACAAAAAATATACATTCTAACATTCTTAAAGACTTAATCTTTTGGAGTGTTCTTTTTCTTTGAGTGGTGTTTGCGAAGCCACCGTAGTTTGACTTGGACCGCACCACTCACCCCTAAAATCAACTCATCTGGTAGAAATCGCATGAACACTAGGATGAGCACATTAGGGTTTTAGAGCCTCATCACATTAAAGGAAATCTACTCTCACCAATTGTGTGCAAAACTTGGTGTGCCCACCTGAAACTTCCCTGAAGACATTAAGACACGTCAACCCTAAAAGACACAAAAGTAAGGACAAACATTAGAAGACACCACATCTTAAACCCTTGCTTTAAAATCATGTCTTGTTAGGTGCACACACATTTGAATTGGAGAACTAAGAGGCACCACCCCAATCAATGCCTCATCACATAACCTAAGCACAAGCACTATCCTAGCCCCATTAAAACAGAGTAGACATGCCCTAGGTAGGATTGGGTTAAGTCTTAAGAGGCGTGGTTTTGTTTGCTAGGCACTTGGCCTTCATTCCCTTAGTAGAATATGGTGACTAGGCTGAGGGGAAGTGTCAAACGACCGTGGTTGTAGGGTTTACGGAACCGGCGGCGCAAGCCAAAGGAAGAACCTTCCCCACAATTCCCTCGTAATCAACCTTGCCAGATTAGCTTTGGGAAGGACGGTCCCGTGCCACGGACTTGATTGTTCCTTTGGAGATTTCTAGGTCCCCTAAGGAATACACTATAAGGACTAGGCTTGCCTGCTTGGTTGTGCACACACTTCTCACATCTGTTGCTCTCTGCATCCCCTCCTGTTCTTCTCTAGTGTATGCACGGGAGACGATCACTTCACCCCTAGTTGTTTGTTTTGGGACGGGAATCCAGGAGACTTGATCTTGCTAGAGACATGGTCAAACCTAGAGTAGATGAGGTTGAGGACCAACCTCCACTAGATACGATGGCCATCATCCGGGCCCAGATCAATGTAAACCACCAACTTCAGTAGCAACAGATCCACACTATCATGCAAGCCATACACCGGTTGCAGAACCCGCAGGGGCAACCACCACCACCTTTCCAGGACCCACAAGGGCAACCACCACTTGATCCACCACCATTCCAGGACCAACCTAGGCCTCTCCGCGACTTCTACAATCCTTCAGCGATTCAGATTGAACCACACCTTAGGATCCCTGAGGGGGGAGATGATTTTGAGCTGAAACCAAACATCCTGAGCCTGATTCAGAGCCACTTCCATGGAAACTCAAATGAGGACCCCTTCCAGCACCTGAAGGATCTTGACCGGATTGCCTGGACTGTAAAACCCAGAAACATTAGCCTAGACATTGTGTTGATCAAGATGTTCCCCTTATCACTGAGAGACAAAGCATCTCACTGGCTTAGGACTTTAGGAAGACCCATCTCCACCTAGGAAGAACTGAGGCATGCATTCTTAAAGAAATTCTTCCCCATAGGAAAAATCAATGCCCTCAGAAGAGCCCTTACCACCTTTACACTCCAGGGAGGGGAACAGTTCCATGAGGCGTGAGAGAGATTTAATGAACTATTGAGGAATGCCCACACCACGAAGTACCGAGGTGGCAATTGGACCAGATCTTCTACCATGGTCTGGACAGCAACCTTCGGAACTTCGTTGATGCCTCATGCGAGGGAAACTTCCTGAACAAAGGCGAGGAGAGAATGTTTGAGCTCTTCGAGTATATGAGCAAAAATTCGCTCAACAATGCCTCCATGACCTAGTTTAGTCCATCCAGTCAACCCTGTGGTGGGATCTATGAGGTACAACCAAATTTTGGAACGGTTGACATAGATATCACTGCTAAGAAATTGGATCAAGTGGAATTGGTAGATAAAAAGATAGATGAACTATTGAGCCAGACTAGGAACCCACTACAGACTCTCTCCCTAGCAAAGGAGCTCACAATATTGACCTGGTCCAGTCAATAAGCCAGACTGATGAGAACCTCATCATGAGCCATAACTAGCTCATTTTGACCCAATACAAAGGATAAAAGCTCCTACATATCTCAAGGAAAGGCTTAACTCAGAGAATTCTGAGTTTGAGAAGAAAACCAGCCATAAGGGGTAAAAGTGCAATTTTACCAGTATAATCTGCATACAGGGTAATTCAGGGCCCAAACACAGGTCAAAACAGCTTAATAAGAATAAAAGTGGGATGAGATGATCTAGCAAGGGCTACAGCACTTCCAAGGAACCAAATGATAATCTGTAACCCTAAAACAACCCACTTCAATTCACAAGGTTCGAGGCAAAGTAAAAATAGAATAAACCCTCTAAAATTCATAGAAAAATAATATCTAGGGTTTAGAACCTTCAATTTGGCCTTTAGAACCCATTTTGACCTACATTGAGAACCATGCCCAATTAATAACTTAATTTGGGTCTTTACGCAAATTGACCGGTCAAACAAGGTTTAATATGAAAATGAAATTTACCATCAGATTCCTTAGGTTCTAATTAGTCATGTATAAAAACTTGAGCCTAAGAAGAAACCTCCTTGACCGACTTTACACTTTGGTCCTCATATATTTACTCTTTGGCCCTCAACTTTTGAACCCTCGCATTTAGGCCCCTAACTCTCCTTCGTTCTTTGCAAACAGGTCCCTCCTGCAAAACCCTGCCAGCACCATGCTCCGGCGACCTTGCGCGGAGCATGGCGCCGCGCAGGGTGAGGTGGAGGACCTGGCATGTGTACCAGGGGTGCCCTGCGTCGTCAGCCGTCGCAGGAGCACCCCCATGGTCATTGCAGCCCCCCATACCGGCCGTGCGAACGCACGGACGGTATGGGTTCGAATTCCGACCATGCTCCGGCGAGGGAGACACGTCGTCTCCCTCCGCCTTCCTCCCTGCTTCAACCCTATAAATACCCCCCGCCGCTCCACCGACCAAGGCAGCCTGGATCTGACGGAGAAAACCCCCAGCTTTCGTCTCTTCTTTCTCCGGCAGACGCTCACCAGCTCCGGCGACTTCCTCTCCCTCCACCTCTTCGCTCTGCCGCACTACCAGCAGCAGAGACCTCCTCCCCTGCTCTTCCCGCGCCACGCCGCACCCAGCTGGCGCCTCTCCAGCCTTCTGCTCGCCGCCGCCCCTCTCCCTGAGCATCATCTTCTCCGGCGACAGTCGATACGACTGTCGCCCTGTTCCTCCCCCCTTCGTCCCTGCAGTTAAGTTAGACTTACTCCCCTTCTCCTCCTCTTTCTTTCCCCGCTTTCGATTTAGTCAGTTAAGCCCTCTACCGACCCTGTTCACCCTCACCCTCTCCGCCTCCGACCACCCTCCGGCGAGCCGCTCCCATCACCTCAGCGACCCACACGGCTCGCCGACCACCGCAGAACCTCCGCCTCCTCACCCTGATCCTCTTCCGCCCCTCCACTTCCCACCAAACACCCTCTGCAGACCCACCGAACACACCCACTCCCTCGCTCACAGTCTGACCTAGGACGACCTAACAGCTCCATCTCGCCCCCTGCAGACCCCCTGACCACCTTCGCCGTGCCACGGCGAAGGTCCCCCGCCTGTCTGATTTGGCCGAGAGGCCGTGCTATTGATTTCAGGTTCCAGGCCTTGACCGCCATTGGCGAGGAAGCTCGAAGCTTGCTCGAGGTTGCTCCAAGCCTAGATATCCCAGGTTGAAGAGCCACGACCAGCGCGGAAGAGTCTTGCGCACACACACCGGCCCTCAATTGGAGCTGTACGCCTCAACAGCCGATGCAATTGGGAGCGCCATCCCTGCTGCAGGCGTAGGAGAATTGGGGTGCGCGGATAGTCCCACCTCGGAATCTCTCAAAGGCGCGCGGACACATAAAGTGAAAAACTGCCGTATGCTGTTTGCCTCAGTTACCACGGGGTGAGGTCCCTCTCACCCGACCCGACCCGACTCGGCCTCGTCCGTGACCACGCTCCGCGGACCTGGCCCGACCCGATTAGACTGACCTGCACTCCTCGCCCACCACGCACGCCGGTGGGCCTGGACCCGGGCCTGACCCGAACCCGATTACCCGATAACGCTCGGGGAGAGCTTCCGAGGAGTGATTTCAGAGAGAGAGATACGCGGGGGAGGGGGGTAGAGTAGGTTTTTGCCTTGACGAATAAACTCTGAAGTGTGCAGGCCAAAGAAGAAGAAGCAGACGACGGAAGGTCAGCAGCCAAAGAAGACAGGCTGAAGAAGAAGGAAGAGCAACGGCCATCGCCAAAGAAGAAAAAGAGAAGTCAAGGCAGGTGAAGACAAAGAAGAAGAAGGAATGAAGAGAAGCAAGAAGCAAGAAAAGAAGATGATCTGACGAAAAAGAAAGAAAGGAAACAAGAAGAAGAGCACGAGGGGAAAAATCTGAAGAAAGCAGAAGAAAAAGAAGAAGAAGAAGAACAGGAAGAACCAAAGACAAAGAGGAAGAAAGAAGAAAAGAACAAGAAGCCAATTTTTCATCTCTCTCTCTCTCTCTCTTTATTTTTGTAATAGAATTTGTATCTTTCTAGAATACAACTTGCTCCCTGAGTTCGACCTCGGGAACTCTTTCAGTTTTCCGAGTAATAAAATTTTATATGATACGTTGGTAACAACCGGCTTTACTACAACGATAATAACACGAAACCGGTAGAAACCGACGGTACATCAACATTTTGGCGCCGTTGCCGGGGAGCAACGGCTATTCTAGAGGTAAACATTCCTGTATCTTTTAAGTTCTAATAATCTCCTCTCTTTTGTGCAGCTATAGGAACTCAAGAAGACAAGCAACCACACAACTACTCCGAAGACAGGTAAAATCTTTTCTCTCACTATTAACCCCTACACTCTAAAGAGGAAGAAAAGAAAAGAACAAGCAATATAGGGCTAACCTGTCTTCCATATTTAGTAACCATAAAAGTTGCATGTTTTCAACTCATTATTTCTGCACACTATTAAGGGTATTTAAGGGCTAACACATTCTTGCTTGAGCCCTAATTACCCAACAAAGAGTTAACTGGACCAAGTAGAGCCAACCTAGGATCCAACACTAGGGATTTAGAGACACACTCCTTAAGCAAGAATTGAGAAAACCAAATGAAGTGTGCCCAAGCCCTAGTCTGAAAATACCTATTCAAAGAAAATCTGAAACAATTGGCTCTCTAAACACTTGAACCCTAAAAGACAGGACCTAAAAGCTCTTAAAGAGAACAATAGGTAAAGTTGACCCCTTGGGTTAACCAACCTTAAATTAGGTCACTCTTTGCACTTAAAAAGACTAAAGTTCAAGTGAAACCTTAAGCACCCTGATCTTAAAATTGGTAGACTTAAGAGGTCAAGATCCCCATTCTGGTCTACCTGGAACCGCAGTGACAAGAGAGGTCGGGTGGGGGAAACCCTGTAACCCGTGGGGACGCTCTACCGTGTAGGGGTCTTCGCGGGACTCTCCCTCTCTGGCTGCCCAGGTAATTCTCAGGTGGACGATCTTTCTGATCAAGGGGTCCATCTGCCCCGCGCCTCTATAGTCACCCAACACATTTTTGGGTGTCTTGATTGGGTCCAGCACCTTCTGAACTTACCTCTCCCAACTGTGCATGTACGGAAGGAGGTCTCTAAGACCACCCTTAAGACCTCCTTTAGAAATTCACTCTCGTCAAGGCCAAGCCTCGACGCCCGTGTTTGTGCAGCAACACCCTCACATTATTCTCTCTTCTGATTCAGAACCAAGTTCTTCTTCTTCCCCCATCATGGCTCAGCCAGTTGAGGAAGAAAATAATCTGGAACACCAGCTCCAGCGACTCAATGACCTCTTCCAAAACTTCGTGCACCCACCGCAGCGTCCTATGATGCGGGACCACTACAATCCTGCTGCGGTGGCCATTGAGCCTCGAGTTAGAATCCCGATTGGAGGACCTGATTCCGAACTAAAGCCCAACATGATTCACGCTATACCTAAATTCCATGGGCTTAATTCTGAAGATCCTTTCCAGCACATCAAACAGCTAAAGCATCTGGCCCACACTTTTGGATCAGATGCACAAAATCGGGATATTCTTCTCATGAAGATGTTCTCCTTTTCTCTTATGGACAAGGCCGCCCATTGGTATCAAACTCAGACCCGGCCGATCAACACTTGGGAAGAACTTCAATCCGAGTTTTTGAAAAAGTTCTTTCCCGTTGGTCAGACCAACGCCTTGCGCCATCAGATTACACACTTCACTCAACAATCAGGAGAACCTCTCCATGAGGCATGGGATCGTTTTCAGGATCTCATGAGGAAGTGCCCCCATCACGGAGTTCCTAAATGGGAACAAGTCCAATCTTTTTACCAGGGACTCCGTGAGGACATCCGCCTTTTCGTCAATGCAACCTGCGGAGGAAACATCATGGGTCAACATGAAGACACCGTATGGGAGATTCTCGAAAACATGTGCGAGAACTCCATCAACAATGACTCCATGGGATTATTCGACAGGACGAATACCCGCGCAGCGACGAATCTTAAGGGAGCACATGAGACGCAGGGCCTGTCCGCATCAGTCGACCTGGAATTAATGGCCAGTCGATTGGACAAGGTCTCAATTATTGAAAAGAAGGTGGATGAGCTGACTCAGCACTTGCAGCGAGCCACCTCTGCGCGTAACTCCTTTGCACAACCTCTTTCCACACAGGAGACTGTGCAAAACATCCTACACCGATCCTCCCCTGGGATGGATCCATATCCATCCCCATCTGATTCTTGGACTGGAAGATCATCCGATCCTTTCTTCACCAGCCGGGGGAACTCCATTCCCCCTTTCCCTGATTCTCAGGAGGTTCCTCAGACCTGCGAGGACCTCAACGCCATCCAAAACGACCCATTCTCCAACACTTACAACCCTGGATGGCGAAACCATCCAAATTTTCAGTGGGCGGGAAATTCTCAAACCCAAAGACCACCTTTTCAGTCCCGCCCACAGCCCTCTCATCACTACCAGCCGCCTCAGCCTCGGCCTAACCCTACTTATCCATCAGGGCCAAATCAAGATCAAATGTCCTTAATCCTTCAGACTCTGGCTGACATTCAAAAATCGAATGCGGCCATTCAAAAACAGCACAAGGACGAGCTTACTGAAGTTAAAACTCAGCTGGCCCAGTTGGCAAATTCTCGCCAGCCAGGCACACTCCCTTCCCAACCCCTTCCTAACCCAAATAACGTGCCAACCCAGAAGCGCGTTATGAATCCAAATTTAGGCCACGCTCAATGGATTTATCAGGCCCCTACTGCCCCATCTCCAGACGAGATGGAAGCCTCTACTTCTCGTACGGGATTTCAGCAGCAGCCACCCCTCCTACCAAATCCAAACCAAAATCAGGCCGGATTAAATGCTGTAACAACACGTAGTGGTAAGACAACTCAGGACCCGCGTTATCCAAACCACTCCCAGCCTGATAATCATGACCCTAGGATAGTTATCCAAGGTACCGCTGTTCCAGACCCACAACCAGGACCTATCCTAGAGGAACCAACCAAGATCCCGTTTCCCGAGGCCCTGACCAAGGGAAAGAAGACCACCAAACCCGTGGCCCCTGAGGAGGACCTGGTCAAGCTCTTTGAGCAGGTCCACATAAACATCCCCTTGATGGATGCAATCCACCACGTACCAGCTTACGCACGATTTCTAAAGAATATATGTACACCCCAGCGTAAGCCGCGAACCAAGGGAGGGAGCCCAATTGTTCTGTCAGAGCAAGCCAGCTCTGTAATCCTTAGTAGACTCCCACCCAAGGCAAAAGATCCTGGAACTCCCCTGATCTCCTGTAAGATAGGTGGTACCCAATTTGACAGAGCATTGTTAGACTTAGGTGCATCTATAAATCTGATACCCACATCCTTACTTGACCATCTGGAAGAATCTGAGCTGAAACCAACTGAGGTGACATTACAATTAGCAGATCGATCTATAAAGTCACCAAAAGGGATTCTCGAGGATGTTATCGTAAGAGTGCGGGATTTCTATTTTCCAGTGGACTTTATAGTCTTAGACATGGATGCACCTGAGAACCCTAGGGATACACCAATCATTCTAGGGAGACCTTTCTTGGCTACTGCTAGAGCCAACATCAGCTGTGAGGAGGGCCAAATAGAGCTTAAGTTTGGAGATCAAACACTGAAAATTGATATATTTAAGGCCCAACAAGGAATTAATTGCGGCGTCATCGAGCAAATTTGTGACATCAAGACTTTGGTTGATGAATCACACCTCCAGAATGACTTGAGTATTCCTCATCAACCACAGAAGGATCTTGACCCGCAAATAGAGGAGTCAAATCCAGATGTGAACAACCCAGTAACTCCCACCCTTGAACCTCACATCTATACTGAACCACCCGCTGCTGCTGAAAACCCCATCCTCGAACTGAAACCCCTTCCTGCTCATTTGAAATACATCTTTTTGGGTTCTAATCAGACCCTTCCTGTGATCATCAATTCCAACCTTAATCCTGAACAGGAATCCCGTCTGATTGTTGTCCTCCAGCAACATCGCAGAGCCATCGGATGGACCCTCGATGATTTGACTGGAATAAGTCCCTCTTATTGTACTCATCATATCTATTCAGAAGAGGGCACACGACCTTCTCGTGAAATGCAGAGACGCTTAAACCCCAATCTGCAGGAGGTCGTGAAAAAGGAGATCATCAAGTGGTTAGATGCCGGGATCATCTACCCGATCTCCGATAGTCGTTGGGTGAGCCCAATTCAGGTCGTGCCTAAGAAGGCAGGACTCACCACTATAACGACTGAGACCGGAGAAATCATTCCTACCCGATTAGCCAACTCGTGGAGAGTCTGTATAGATTACCGTCGACTCAATTCCTCCACGAAGAAGGATCATTTCCCACTACCCTTCATTGATCAAATTCTCGAAAAACTAGCGGGAAATAGGTTCTTCTGCTTTCTTGACGGGTACTCCGGTTATAACCAGGTGGCAATCCATCCTGAGGACCAAGAAAAGACCACATTCACCTGCCCCTTCGGAACATACGCTTTCCGAAGGATGCCTTTTGGTCTTTGCAATGCACCCGCTACTTTTCAGCGATGCATGCTTGCCATATTCTCAGATATGGTAGGTGATTATCTGGAAGTCTTCATGGATGACTTTTCAGTTTTCGGAGCATCATTCGACGATTGCCTCCAGCACTTGGTCCAGATACTCAGGCGGTGCATCGACGTGAATTTGGTTCTTTCCTGGGAAAAGAGCCATTTCATGGTGCCTGAGGGAATTGTCCTGGGACACTCAATTTCGGAGAAAGGTATCCAAGTGGATCGAGCTAAGGTTAATCTGATTTCTCGCCTTCCTGTGCCTAGCTCGATCAGGGACATCCGATCCTTTTTAGGGCATGTCGGTTTTTATCGACGATTTATCCCTGATTTTTCAAAAATAGCACGCCCCCTGACCACTCTTCTCTCCAAGGATGTTCCCTTCGAAATCTCCAAGGAATGCACTCAAGCATTTGAAATCCTGCGTGACCGAGTCACCCAAGCCCCGATCCTACAGTCCCCTGATTGGTCTCAACCCTTTGAGATCATGTGTGATGCATCCGACTTCGCTGTAGGAGCGGTTTTGGGGCAGAAAAATGACAAGAAACCTGTGGTCATTTACTACGCCAGCAAAACACTCGATGAGGCTCAGCGTAACTATACAGTTACTGAGAAAGAGCTGCTAGCTGTAGTATTTGCCCTAGAGAAATTCAGATCATACCTTCTGGGTTCCCATGTCATCATATACTCGGATCACACGGCTGTGAGGCATCTCCTTGCAAAGAAGGACGCGAAACCTCGATTGATCCGATGGATCTTGCTGTTGCAAGAATTTGACCTCGAGATTCGCGATAAAGCGGGAAAACAAAACGTGGTAGCTGATCACTTGTCCCGTCTTCCTTCTGAAATGATAGACCCTTCCGGACCCATCACTGAGCATTTTCCCGATGAGCACCTGCTGACTATTGGTACTAGCCTTCCATGGTTTGCTAATATTGTAAATTACTTGGCATCTCATCAGACCCCGTCCGATTGGCCGAAGGCCAAGAAAGACAAATTACGCTCCGATGCCAAGTATTACATTTGGGAAGACCCGTACCTCTTCCGCATAGGTGCCGATCAGATCATCCGGAGATGTATCCCGGAAGGGGAAGTCAACAATATCCTCTCTTTCTGCCATGACCAGGCATGCGGTGGCCATTTTGCCGGGCATAAAACCGCATCAAAAGTCCTCCAGTGCGGCTTTTACTGGCCCACACTGTTCAAAGACGCATACAGTCATTGCAAAGCATGCAGTCGTTGCCAGACTTTGGGCAACATGAGCCATCGCGACATGATGCCTATGCAACCGATTCTAGTATGCGAAATCTTTGATGTTTGGGGGATTGATTTTATGGGCCCCTTTCCTGTTTCGGATGGTTTCGAATACATTCTGTTGGCTGTGGACTACGTGTCCAAATGGATCGAAGCCATACCGACCCGAACCTGTGATCACAAAATCGTTCTCAAATTCATTCATCAACACATTTTCTCAAGGTTCGGGATTCCTCGTGCAATAATCTCTGATGGGGGGACCCATTTCACAAATGCTCAGTTTAGGTCACTGATGACCAAATACGGGGTGTCTCACCGAATCTCTACTCCTTACCACCCCCAAACTAATGGTCTAGCTGAGCTGTCGAATCGGGAGATCAAGAAAATCCTACAGGTCACTGTTCGACCTGACAGGAAGGACTGGTCGTCCCGACTTCCGGAAGCATTGTGGGCCTATAGGACCGCCCACAAGACCCAATTGGGCATGTCTCCCTTTAGATTGGTGTACGGAAAGGCATGCCACCTTCCCGTCGAACTGGAGCATAAAGCCTATTGGGCAGTACGGAACTGTAATCTAGATCTTTCCAAGGCTGGGACCCACAGAAAACTCCAAATCAGCGAGATCGATGAATTACGCACAGACGCGTACGAGAACTCGCAAATCTACAAGGAGCGGGTTAAAGCCTTCCACGACAAACACATCTCAAGAAGGATCTTCCATCCTGGTCAAAAGGTCCTACTCTTTGATGCCCGACTCAAACTCTTCCCAGGAAAACTGAGATCTAAGTGGGTCGGACCATATTTGGTCCGACAGGTTTTTGGAAATGGAGCAATCGAAATCAGTCCACTCAGCCACGATTCTGAACCTTTCATCGTGAATGGTCAAAGACTCAAGCCGTTCATTGATGTAACTTCTACTGATTTGGCTGAGGCATCTCATATCCTCCTTTCCCCTTGAGCTTATTGCGCCCAGCCGATGGCGTAAAACTCAGCGCTTAACGGGAGGCAGCCCGTCATTCTCTTTGAAAACCTGAAACTTGTTCTGACACCTTTCAGCACTCGAAGTTCACCCTTATAGACAGCCGACCCCAACTCAGATGTTCGCATCTGAAATTTGAAATCGTCCGCAAAAATTCAACCCGACCCATCCACTCACCCAAATTTATGTCTTAAGGAATGAACTAAGACCCCCTAGGTTACAATGAGGACATTGCAAATCTTAGGCATGGGGGGGTAGGAAAGTGCAAAAACTTGTAAGAAAAGGTTTCAAACAAAAAAATTCACATATGCCAAAAATACCATAAAAATTAAAAAATTTTTTTCGAAAAAGAATAAGAGGAAAAGAGGAGAAGGAAAATTTTGTGAAGGAGAGAAGAAACAAAATGAAAAAGGAGCACAAAATTATAAGAAAAGTTGATAGTCATTAGTAAGGAACTAAGGAATTAACCTAAGTTCTAGACCTCATTCAAGAAAATAACTGAAAAGTGCACAATAAGATTAGTAAGAATGCAAACCTTAGGCATTCTTGAATAGACTCTTAGTACTCATTAAGATCTGGACACTCCTCAAGAGGTTGAGGAAAATGAAAAGCTGAAGTATTAGGTCTAAGGCTTAGGAAGTATTCGGCCTCGTTAACTAATTTTTGGTTTACGGGACTCAGTAACCTAAGCACCCTAATCTCACACACAGCCTGGTTCAGTAAGCGTAAAAATCAGAATCACGCAGAAGCGTCGCAAAAATCTGAAAAGAACACCTAGAATAGGAATGGCCGATCAACACAAGTTGATTTGGACGAGTTCCCAGCGCGGAGAGGCGGGAAATCCCCTCGAAGATGCGAAACAAAATATCATCTCCTCGGTGCTTGTCTCTTAGGATATTTACATATCCTACGGGGGGCATGTAAGCACTCTGCTGGTTCAGATTCCATGGATGGCATTATCTCGAAGTGTCAATTGCCAGGGTCTGGATTCGGCCACGGAATACCATGGATGGGATTATCTCGAAATCTCAATAGCCAGGGTTCCGGGGGTTGCCATGGGCGGTGCTATCTCGAAGCATCGATCGCCAGGAACTCTTGAGGATTGATGATGGGAGCAAGGAATCTGATACAGACCGTGTTGAAAAGCTAATCCTAGGCTAGAACTAAAAAGAAAAAGAGAGAGAAAACTCTCCAAACAGAAAAAACTTTCTATCTCTCTCTTACAAAACGCACTGCGAACTGGGCCAGGGCTAAAATCATTTCAAGCACGGGTGCTTTAACCACGAAGTCCAATAAACCTTAGGTTAGTTCTTGCGGGCCTTAAAAACCTTTGCTAAAAGACTGAGGCTAAGGCTAGACAGATTTGGATCTTGATTGGTACTAGAGTATCTTTTAGGCCTATGGTCAGCATTCTAACCTAATCTATGCTCAAATAAAAAGGCACTTATCTAAAACCATTGAAAACTTCATGGTCTAGAACAAGGGTTGAAACCTTAAGTTTTTTTGCTAAGGGACTAGCAAAAGCTAGGCATGGGGGTATGATGAGAACCTCATCATGAGCCATAACTAGCTCATTTTGACCCAATACAAAGGATAAAAGCTCCTACATATCTCAAGGAAAGGCTTAACTCAGAGAATTCTGAGTTTGAGAAGAAAACCAGCCATAAGGGGTAAAAGTGCAATTTTACCAGTATAATCTGCATACAGGGTAATTCAGGGCCCAAACACAGGTCAAAACAGCTTAATAAGAATAAAAGTGGGATGAGATGATCTAGCAAGGGCTACAGCACTTCCAAGGAACCAAATGATAATCTGTAACCCTAAAACAACCCACTTCAATTCACAAGGTTCGAGGCAAAGTAAAAATAGAATAAACCCTCTAAAATTCATAGAAAAATAATATCTAGGGTTTAGAACCTTCAATTTGGCCTTTAGAACCCATTTTGACCTACATTGAGAACCATGCCCAATTAATAACTTAATTTGGGTCTTTACGCAAATTGACCGGTCAAACAAGGTTTAATATGAAAATGAAATTTACCATCAGATTCCTTAGGTTCTAATTAGTCATGTATAAAAACTTGAGCCTAAGAAGAAACCTCCTTGACCGACTTTACACTTTGGTCCTCATATATTTACTCTTTGGCCCTCAACTTTTGAACCCTCGCATTTAGGCCCCTAACTCTCCTTCGTTCTTTGCAAACAGGTCCCTCCTGCAAAACCCTGCCAGCACCATGCTCCGGCGACCTTGCGCGGAGCATGGCGCCGCGCAGGGTGAGGTGGAGGACCTGGCATGTGTACCAGGGGTGCCCTGCGTCGTCAGCCGTCGCAGGAGCACCCCCATGGTCATTGCAGCCCCCCATACCGGCCGTGCGAACGCACGGACGGTATGGGTTCGAATTCCGACCATGCTCCGGCGAGGGAGACACGTCGTCTCCCTCCGCCTTCCTCCCTGCTTCAACCCTATAAATACCCCCCGCCGCTCCACCGACCAAGGCAGCCTGGATCTGACGGAGAAAACCCCCAGCTTTCGTCTCTTCTTTCTCCGGCAGACGCTCACCAGCTCCGGCGACTTCCTCTCCCTCCACCTCTTCGCTCTGCCGCACTACCAGCAGCAGAGACCTCCTCCCCTGCTCTTCCCGCGCCACGCCGCACCCAGCTGGCGCCTCTCCAGCCTTCTGCTCGCCGCCGCCCCTCTCCCTGAGCATCATCTTCTCCGGCGACAGTCGATACGACTGTCGCCCTGTTCCTCCCCCCTTCGTCCCTGCAGTTAAGTTAGACTTACTCCCCTTCTCCTCCTCTTTCTTTCCCCGCTTTCGATTTAGTCAGTTAAGCCCTCTACCGACCCTGTTCACCCTCACCCTCTCCGCCTCCGACCACCCTCCGGCGAGCCGCTCCCATCACCTCAGCGACCCACACGGCTCGCCGACCACCGCAGAACCTCCGCCTCCTCACCCTGATCCTCTTCCGCCCCTCCACTTCCCACCAAACACCCTCTGCAGACCCACCGAACACACCCACTCCCTCGCTCACAGTCTGACCTAGGACGACCTAACAGCTCCATCTCGCCCCCTGCAGACCCCCTGACCACCTTCGCCGTGCCACGGCGAAGGTCCCCCGCCTGTCTGATTTGGCCGAGAGGCCGTGCTATTGATTTCAGGTTCCAGGCCTTGACCGCCATTAGCGAGGAAGCTCGAAGCTTGCTCGAGGTTGCTCCAAGCCTAGATATCCCAGGTTGAAGAGCCACGACCAGCGCGGAAGAGTCTTGCGCACACACACCGGCCCTCAATTGGAGCTGTACGCCTCAACAGCCGATGCAATTGGGAGCGCCATCCCTGCTGCAGGCGTAGGAGAATTGGGGTGCGCGGATAGTCCCACCTCGGAATCTCTCAAAGGCGCGCGGACACATAAAGTGAAAAACTGCCGTATGCTGTTTGCCTCAGTTACCACGGGGTGAGGTCCCTCTCACCCGACCCGACCCGACTCGGCCTCGTCCGTGACCACGCTCCGCGGACCTGGCCCGACCCGATTAGACTGACCTGCACTCCTCGCCCACCACGCACGCCGGTGGGCCTGGACCCGGGCCTGACCCGAACCCGATTACCCGATAACGCTCGGGGAGAGCTTCCGAGGAGTGATTTCAGAGAGAGAGATACGCGGGGGAGGGGGGTAGAGTAGGTTTTTGCCTTGACGAATAAACTCTGAAGTGTGCAGGCCAAAGAAGAAGAAGCAGACGACGGAAGGTCAGCAGCCAAAGAAGACAGGCTGAAGAAGAAGGAAGAGCAACGGCCATCGCCAAAGAAGAAAAAGAGAAGTCAAGGCAGGTGAAGACAAAGAAGAAGAAGGAATGAAGAGAAGCAAGAAGCAAGAAAAGAAGATGATCTGACGAAAAAGAAAGAAAGGAAACAAGAAGAAGAGCACGAGGGGAAAAATCTGAAGAAAGCAGAAGAAAAAGAAGAAGAAGAAGAACAGGAAGAACCAAAGACAAAGAGGAAGAAAGAAGAAAAGAACAAGAAGCCAATTTTTCATCTCTCTCTCTCTCTCTCTTTATTTTTGTAATAGAATTTGTATCTTTCTAGAATACAACTTGCTCCCTGAGTTCGACCTCGGGAACTCTTTCAGTTTTCCGAGTAATAAAATTTTATATGATACGTTGGTAACAACCGGCTTTACTACAACGATAATAACACGAAACCGGTAGAAACCGACGCCGTCCAACACAGACGAACCTGGAACAACCCTTGACCATGTTCCAGGGAGGGACCTTTGCCCCCTCAACCCCTGATTTTTCTCTTCCCTCTCCCTCGACACTTTCTATCTTTGAAGATGTCCAGGATATCCAAGATTATCCCAAACCTGACCCCTTCTCCAACACCTACAATGCTGGATGGCGTAATCACCCAAACTTTGCTTAGACAAACCAAAAATCTCCTCAATTCCAGAACCAGCCCAGGCCAAACCATCAGCCAAACCCACCCTCCTATCAGCAAGGTCCACCGATTAGACCCCCTTATAACCCAAATAGGGAGACTCCTCCCCCACAAAATCAAATGGACACCCTGATAAAAATGATGGCTGAAATAAACCAAAAACACCAAGAGGAAATGGCTTTAGTGAAGGGATAATTGAGCCAGTTGTTGGACTATAAACAACAGGGATCCCTTCCTTCCCAACCATAACTGAACCTGCGAAACATGATTAACAGAGGCCCCAATTTGCAAGGGTTCCAAGGCAATCCCGGGCAGGCCCACATGGTCCAACCAGCCCCACAAACACCCCTTGGGTTTGGTGCTTCTTCTTCCCCGTCTTCTCAAGGATCGACCCATGGTCCCAACACCTCTGCAAATGCGGTGACCTTGAGAAGCGGCACCAAAACCCAGGATCTCAAATGGCCGACTCCTCCCGTGACTTCACCCCCTGAAATGCTCGACTCTGAAGAGGCATAGGACAAACCCAAGGACCCAAAAATAGACCCTATTCACATTCAGACACCATATCCTGAGGCCTTGGAGACGATCAAGAAAAAGAAAAGTGTTATGGAGAACGAGGAGCTTTTGGAGATCTTTAAGTAGGTTCAGATTAATATTCTACTCCTCGAAGCCTTCAAGCACATTCCGGCTTATGCTAAGTTCCTGAAGGATGCTTGTACACCGAAGAGTAAGACAAGACCTAAAGCACCGAGGAAGGTTGTGCTCTCAGAGAAAGCAAGTTCTGTGATATCAAGCAACCTTCCGCTCAAACGAACTGACCCAGGAGCACACCTAATATCTTGCAATATCGGGGACATGACATTTGATAGAGCACTCCTGGACTTATGTGCATCCATCAATCTGATTCTGACAACCCTGTACCACCAATTTGGATTCGGAGAATTGACATCCACACCTGTGACCATCCAGTTGGCCGATAGATCTGTGAAGACCCCGAAGGGGGTTGTCGAAGATGTAATTGTGTGGGTCAAGGACTTCTATTTCCCGGTCGATTTCCTGGTGCTCGACATGGAAGTCTCTCAACAACTACATAACACACCCATCATCCTAGGTAGACCCTTCTTAGCTACGGCTAAGGTGAACATCGATTGTGACACGGGATGCATGGAAATCGCCTTCGAAGACAGGAAGATGCAGTTGGATATTTTCCAGGCGACCAAGTCTTTCAATTGCGATTGTCTCGAGGAACACGATCCCGTGGAACCTTTGGTCAAGGAATGCCTCATCCTTAGTTCTGTCTCAAACTACCAGACCTAATCTTGTGACGACTATTCTGGCCCGTCCCATCTGTGCACATGGACCTTTGTAGGGTTGATTACCATCAACTAGCACCATTCGAGGAGATTTATGTTGATCAACTCCTACCTTTCCCCTTTCCGTCAAGCATTGTTCCACCCACACCTGAACTAAAGTCGCTACCTGAGAATCTCAAGTATGTCTTCCTGGGACCTGACCAGACCTTCCCAGTGATTATCAACGCCAACCTAACCAAGGATCAGGAACTTAAGTTGACCTCGACCCTATCAGAACACAGGGTTGCCATTGGCTGGACTATTTCAGACTTGAGAGGAATTAGCCCCACCTATTGCACCCACAAGATTTACCTAGAAGATGGGGCACGACCCTCTCATCAGATGCAGAGACGGATAAACCTGAATATGCGAGAGGTCGCTAAGAAGGAAATTATCAAATGGCTTGACGCTGACATCATCTATCCCATCTCTGATAGCCCCTAGGTGAGCCCCACTCAAGTGGTTCCCAAGAAAGCCGGGCTCACTGTTGTCACCAATGAGCATGGAAAATCCATCCCTACTCGCACCGCCACCGCATGGCGGGAGTGTATTGATTACAGGAAGCTCAATGAGGCAACCAAGAAATATCATTTCCCCTTGCCATTCATTGATCAGATTCTTGAGCGCTTGGCAGGGCAGAAGTATTTTTGCTTCCTGGATGGATATTCAGGATATAACCAAGTCGCAATTGCTCCGAAAGATCAAGAGAAGACCACATTCACTTGCCTGCACGGCACATTCGCATTCCGTCGTATGCCGTTCGGGTTATGCAACGCACCCGCTACCTTTCAGTGTTGCATGCTTGCCATCCTTTCAGAAATGGTGAGTGAATACCTGGAGGTCTTTATGGATGATTTCTCAGTGTTTGAGAATTCATTCAACCACTGTTTGAGCAACTTGGAGAAAATCCTGAAACAATGTATCGAGGTTAATTTGGTGTTAAACTAGGAAAAGAGCCATTTCATGGTTCAAGAAGGAATCGTGCTTGGTCACATCGTATCGCATAGGGGAATTGAGGTGGATCGAGTTAAAGTTGATTTGATTTCCAAACTTGCCCCACCTAGCTCTGTCTGACAAATCCACTTGTTCCTTGGACACGTTGGCTTCTACTGAAGGTTCATCAAAGACTTCTCCAAGCTCTCCAAACCCTTGACCGACTTTCTGGCCAATGATGCTCTATTCCACATGACCTCTGACTGCATCCAAACTTACCACACCCTTAGGGGCTTAGTCTCCACCGCACTTGTACTTCAGCCCCCAGATTGGTCCCAGGATTTTGAGATCATGTGTGATGCATCAGACTTTGCCATAGGCGCAGTCTTGGGACAAAGACAAGACAAGAAACCCGTGGTGATCTACTATGCAAGCAAGACGTTGGACAAGGCCCAACGAAATTATACGGTCACAGGAAAAGAATTGCTTGCCATAGTTTTTGGACTTAAAAAGTTTCGATCTTACCTTCTGGGATCCCACGTGACCATCTATATGGACCACTCGACCATCCAACATTTGTTGGCCAAAAAGGATGCGAAACCCAGGCTCATCAGATGGATCCTGCTCTTGCAGGAATTTGACCTGGAAAGTTATGACAAAGCCGAGTCAAAAATGTTGTGGCTGATCACCTATCCAGACTCCACCCGGACCACATTGGGTCCTCCTTGCCCTTATCTGACACCTTTCCCGATGAACCAATTCTGGCTGTGCAAGATAGAAAACTACCTTGGTATGCCAACTTCGTCAACTACCTAATAGTAGGACAGACCTTGCACAGCTGGTCCGGACAGCAACGGGATAAGTTCTTGGCTGAAGCCAAGCATTATTTCTGGGATGATCCCATGCCGTTTCGCCTCTGTGCCGACCAGATCATCAGGAGGTGTATCCCGGAGGATGAAGTTCAAAGTGTGCTATCCTTTTGTCACGACCAAGCTTGTGGTGGCCACTTTTCAGGGAAGAAGACGGCTGCAAAAGTTTTATAGTTCGGATTTTACTGACCTTCATTATTCAAGGATGCACACAACTTTACTAAGACTTGCCCTCGCTACCAGACTCTGGGGGCCATGACCAAGAAAGACATGATGCACCTCCAGCCCATTGTAATTGTCGAGATCTTCGACGTTTGGGGAATTAATTTTATGGGCCCATTTCCACCATCCAACAACTTTGAGTACATCTTAGTCTTTGTAGACTGTCTCCAATTGGATTGAAGCTGTCGCCACCCATCGTTGCGATCACAAGGCTGTCATGGACTTTGTTAAGAAAAACATCTTTTCTCGATTTGGAATACCGAAGGCCATGATCAGTGATGGTGGAAGTCATTTTATTGACACCCAATTCCGTGCCCTACTTAGAAGGGTTACCCACCGCATTGCCACCCCGTATCATCCATAAATGAATGGGTAGACCGAGGTATCAAACAAGCAGATCAAGAACATTATACAGAAGACCGTGAGACCTGATAGGAAGGACTGGTCCACACGACTGGATGATGCCCTGTGGGCATACCGGACCACTTTCAAGACCCCAATAAGCATGTCACCTTATCGCCTGGTCTTTGGCAAAGCTTGCCACCTTCCTGTCAAGTTGGAACACCGGGCTTACTGGGCCGTTAAGCAATGTAACATGGATTCCCAGTTAGCCGGTGTGTAGAGGACGCTCCAACTCTCCGAGCTCGAAGAGATTCGTTGGGACACCTTTGAGAATAAGCGGTTGTACAAGGAAAAGAAGAAAGCCGTCCACGACCGACTCATCCACAAAAAAACCTTCGAGCCTAATCAGCAAGTCTGGCTTTTTGACACCCGACTTAAACTCTTCCCCAGGAAGCTCAGATCCAAGTGGACAGGACCATTTAGGGTAGTCAAGCCCTACTCCAATGGAGTGGTTGAAATCGTAGATCCGAACACTGGGCATACTTTCACAGTCAATGGTCAGAGATTGAAACACTTCCTCACCCAGGTTCCCCCAAAGGAGGTTGTCACCCTCATTGAGGGATGACATGAAGCACCGCCTAGCTGGAGGCATTAAACTCAGCGCTTCTTGGGAGGCAACCTAGACGATTCAGACTGATAAGGTATATTACATCACTCAGGTAATATCTTTCTGAACCCTTGTTGCATCCATGTATTTGTCAATGAGGACATTGTCCAACTTAAGCATGGGAGGTGGTAATTTGCATGATTCTGGGTTCATTTAATCAATCTGAATAAAATTAAATTAAATTAAAAAAATTAATTTAGGAAGAAAAATTTAGGCATTAGGAACTTGTCAATAGTGGGAAATAATACGAAAAGAACCTGAACACTTAGACTTCTCAGGCCTCTAGGCTTAATTAGCCCTGATGTCTGCTAAAATATGGATTTAGCCTCGAATCCTCGCAATCTTAATCTATTTTAATTCACCAATAAAATGCGGTGATAAGTTTACGACTTATCAATCCGCCCTTTGACTCGAAGGGACTTTTAGTTTAAGCATCTGCACACATTTTTACACTGACTCACTCCTAGGAGATTCTGACAGAAATTAGGTAGTTAATGAATCTTCTAGGGTGGTATGGCTGGCAAGTTGTCGTGGGTAATAGCCCATTGGTCGGTTGTCTAGAGCCCAGCCACAGGACCACCTTCCTTTTATTACCTCTAGGTAAATTTGAGATCAGGGAAGCCACATACTAAACAAAAAAAAAGAACAAAATAAGCCACACTTCACCACACGAGTATGGCTGGCAAGTGATCGTGGGTAACAGCCAATTGGTCGGTTGTCCAGAACCCAGCTCATTAAATGCATAAAAAGACCCAAAAACACTTAAGGAAGAAGCGGGAAAGTAGAGAAATCTGGGGAGATATACACTAGAAAAATCCTTGTGTTGACCCCAAGTAAAATAAAACTAGGGAGAAAGCCACTGATCGGACAGATACACCTTGAGGCAAAACATTTCCTTTTCTAGTCACCCAGGGACGTAGAAACCCGAAGTCTGTCTGAATTACCATTAAGTGAGTCTATCACGATCTTCACACCAAGATGCTTAGCACTTAGAGTTCTTGTTCGAGTTTTGGGTGGGTTGGGTAGCTGTAAAAAGTTACCAACACACTCTCAACTCCAAAAATCCAAAAAAATGAGAAAAGATGAAAAAGAAAAAAATATACATATGCCTTAAAGCGAGGATTCGAGCGGTTCACATTTTGGTAGACACCCGGGCGCTGTTGAGTCTCTGTAGATCAGGATCTTAGTATATTTCCTCCTGTTGACAAGTAACAAAATGTCTCAGTAATCACTTCCTGAATAATGGCTAGAATGAACCTTTTTAGGGACTAGCAAGGAGTAAGCATGGAGGTATATGATAACACTACATTTTGGAGTAATAATTATGTCAATTGGGGTTTGTCTTAAGGATAAAATGCACAGATAACACATTGTAAATGGGCATGGGAGCATTACATGCATAGCACATTGAGATTGCTCATAATGCATTATTAATGGTCATTTGTACAAGCTCATGTCAAAATAGACCTCAGATGAGCAATCGAACTACACGAATGGATTCAGAACGACGAACGGAGTCCAACGGACTCAAAATCGACCAAATCCGACATCCGGAGCTCCCGCAATTGACCCAAGAAGTTCTGGCCGTTGATTTGATGATCAATGGCAAATAGTGTGCCACGTGGCACCCGATCAGCAACCACCAGCCCACGCCAGCTTCTTCCATCAAGTCGCAGGACGATCTGAGTCGTCTGATCTCTGATCAGACGGCTGAGAAACATCCTTGTCCGCACGCCTTGACGCCTCAACACAAAGATCCAACCATTGGATCTCCATCCAACAGTCAGAAGCAGCCGAGCACAGACGCCCGTCCACGACCAACCGTGAGACGTAGAACAGCGGTCATGCCCTCGCTACACACGTAGGAGGCACGCGTTCGAAGCGCCCATAGCAGCTCGAGCGCGAAATTCGTCCGCGCGACCAAATTAGACCTCCCGATCGTCATCGAGCTGCCTCGATAGAGCCACGTGGTGCAATCAAGAGCGTTCGGCCAAACACGCACGATGACACACGAACAGTGCGCACCTCAGCAGCCATCCGCGAGCGCGCCCTCCACGAGATCTCAGCCGTCCGATCTCCAATCAGACAGCCCTCAAGGCGATCACGCGGATTGCGCGCTAGAGGATGCACAGCGCGCACGTGCGACTGGTGGGCAGGGGTCTTCACCGACATTTTGGGAAGGGTTTTAGCGACGTCACGGACGTCGCTAAAATCCCTTCTTCATTTGGAAAACCCTTCTTCCTATTTAAACCCCTTCCAACCATCCATGGGAGGCATTCAATACCTTTGCAAGTGTTCTACCCCACTCCTAGCCACCTTAGCACTCTTTTGTAAGTGCTAGAGTCGACGAGTCACCGACGGAGCCAACCTCCACCGCCGTGGCCGCCATGCTGACTCCTCTTCCTCTTTCTCTTTCTCTCTCTCTAGCTTAGCTTTATCTCACTTAAGCCATTCATCTATGTTTGTGTTTGTAAAACTCAAAGTTGCATGATTAAATGATGACGTTTCCTATTTAGCTATTATCTCTCTCTTGTTATCAAGTCTTCTTTAGTTTAAAGTTGAATGAATGCCATGACTTAAAAGAACTCTAACCCTACTCTCTCTCTCTCTTTCTCTCTTCCTACTCGCTTTTCTCTCGCATTTTCTTGCAAACAAAAACCTGCCATTTCCGTGAAACTAAGTGACAGAAAAATTCGATTTTCACGCCTCCCTGTGTTTGACACTCGAACTCAAATCCGTTTCTATATTTAAAACCAATGTTGCAAATGCGAGCTACAACGATCGATTTATACAAATGCGTTTGTAGCGCATCAAAGGTCCTATAGCATTTTGGGGTGAAAGGGAAGCTTGCGTCGAGGTTTGTGGGGCCCTCTGAGGTCCTGGGGCAGGTAAGACCCGTTGCTTACCGGCTTGCCCTTCCTCCCCAGCTTTCTAGAGTGCACGACGTGTTCCACGTGTCCAACCTCAGGAAATACATTGCCGATCCCAGCCACGTTCTGAGCCACGAGAGCATCGAGGTGGGTGACGACCTGACCTACCCCGAGAGACCAGTACAGATACTAGATAGAGTCGTCCGGAGTCTGAGACAGAAGCAGGTACCACTGGTGAAGGTTCTATGGAGAAGCCAGCGGTACGAGGAGGCGACCTGGGAGCTTGAGGCGACGATGCGAGAGCGGTACCCATAGCTTTTTGAGGGTACATCTTTTCGAACCTACTTCAGTCCTCTTTAAGTTTGTTATGCGCTTTTGCATTCCTTTTCCTGCACCCTATCTAGCTCAAGTTTCGGGGACGAAACTTCCTTTAAGTGTATTATGATGAAATGATTTGTTGCCTTTTTAGTCAGATAAGACGTTTGGACTGTCAGTCAGATGTCTGGACATATGTCCGGACGTCCAAAAGTAGGAGATATCGCATATTCTTTCTGCTTTGCGCGTAGGCGACGAGTGGAGTCCCACTTTCTCTCCTACACCCCCTCACCCAAACCCTAACTCCCCTCCTATATAAACCCCCCTTCTCTTCTTCTCACCTCCTCACACCACTCAAGCCATCGCCACCTCCACCTTCTCCTGTGACAGCCACGCCCTCTCTCGTCTCTGCTATAGCTGCAATGAGGAAGGAGAGGAACCGGTGAGGGGAAAATGCGAAGGAGCGAAAGAGAGAGAGTGCAAGGGAGTGAGAGCGGGGGAGGAGATGATGGCGGCGGGAGCTCGGTGGAGCTCGAGGAGGAGTCGTGGGAGAGAGGAGGATGCCGGCGAGGAGCTTCTCAAGCTCTTGCAGCTGCTGGAGCTGCCGCTGTGGGCGGAGGGTGAGCGGGGTGAGCTGCGTGAAGGAGTTCTGATACTGGAAGTTTCCAGTATCAGACATCTGGAGTGACGTCCGGATGATTGGCGAGACACCAGGATGTCCAGAGTTGAAGCCGGGCTTCTGGAAACACATATCACGTGAGGTACGTATCTTCCTGCACTACTTTTCCGCCATGCAGATCGTAGCACAGGGGATGTCGACTAATTTTTGTGCCTGCGTTGTTCGTACGCAGGTGAAGGCTTTGGGAAGGCACGCGATGTGTTTTCCCAAGTACTTTTGAACATCTGATTACGTCGGCTGACGTCTGGAGGTACTTCCAGATGACCGGAGACCTTGTCCGACGTCTCGAGCTACCCCCAGACGGTCATAGAGGGAGTCTGGACATCTGAAGCAGCCACAGGAAGTGTAAGGTGAGTTCTGACATCTTTTAAGACGTCTGGGACTAGTCCTAGACGTCTGATTTTCATCAGTAATCGCGTTTTTGGCCTGTTTAAGGCCCAAACGAATCGGATTTCCGCAAACGAAGTACCGCTGTGTTCCACTCGAGTTCCTCTATGTGTTCGTGTTGAGTATCTACTATTTTGACCTCATCTAATATAATTAGTCGCTGGTACAGGTTACCAGCCAGTGGCATGCTTGGGGCCTGCGGAGACGACGAGATCTGCGGCACAGACCCCCATTCCTCCCATGATACCCGGTAGAGTGGGTTAATTCAATTATTAATATTTCAATAAGAATGTACTTGGTTGAAATAATCGGATTGAACTCTAGGATGTGGAATAAACCCTAGGGTATAAATGAATGAGCCTATTTGAGCTATACTGTTTACTTGAATGCATGGTTAAAATAAATTGCTAGCAAATGCCTTTAATGTAAATATGAGATGCATGTTAAAATACCAGCTGCCTGTATGTAAATGAGAAATTAAACTGTGAAATCACAAGTTGCATGTTTACGATTGACAATTTAATTATGAAATCATGAATTGCCTGTATATGAATGAGGAACGAGTTGTGAAACATGAGATTTGAATGTGAATAAATGAGATGAATAATGAGCATGAACCCTACAGAGAATTAGGAATAGAACTTCTGTGTATGAAAGGAATCTGGAAATGCAGATGGGAAGTGAGTTGGCCTTTGTGTACGTAGTACCAAGGAGCAAAATGTTTCTTTTAGTGTAGAGCAGAGTTAGCCTCCCTTGGGTTGAGACCCGAGGTTAGGATTGACCACTCTACAACGACTCTTGTAGGCCCACACGTACGTGGTACCGAGGCATGCTACTAGTGTAAGGAGGGAGATAACCACCCACGGGACCCGGGGTTAAGCTAGCTACGCTACACCGACTTTGTTAGGCCCGCTGGGCAAACTGGGGTAGTCAGACGAAGGTACGCGGTTTGTGGAGGGGTGAGACCCCTGTTTGGTTTTGAGGGGCGAGACCCCTATTCTAAGAGGGCAAGGCCCTATATTGTTCGGTGCTGTACTTTTGGCATATCTGCTAGTGGAGACGATTGACCGTGTGTCAGTGCGAGGTAGCTACTCATGCACTTATCATGCATGCCGTAGTTACCGCTACGTCTCGACAGTGACCTCGAGGTGGTTGACTGGGTGTAGGACTACCACAGGGGACTATCCCGGCTAAGAGAGCACCACGTGTACTATTCGTCGCGTTGGATCGGTATTTAAAAAGTATTGCGTTGTAGTACAGCCGAAATAGAGTTCAAAACAAATATAATTTATTACTCAAAAAGATTTCCGAGGTCGAACACAAGGAGCAAATTGGTATTTAGAAATCAAGATCACAATTTAAACTGAAAGAAATTGCAATAATAACAGTATTAGAGTGCAAAAATATGGGAGTAAAATTGTGATGTAGATCACCAAATACTCCTACAATATCACCAAATGATTCAATATAAATATGCAATGGATGCTAGAATCTGTCGTCTGATTCCTTAATCAGACGACTTAAATGTCTAAGTTCTTTTTCTCTTCTCTGTCTTCTCCTTCCTTCTTCTTTGGCTTCTGTCTGACTTTTGATCCTTCTCTTTCTCTTCTCTGTCTCTCTCTGCCTTTGCCTTCCTTCTGCCTTAGCTTCTCCTTGTTCTTCCTTCTTCTTCTTCTGGCCTCCTCTTCTTCAGCTCATACCTTTGCCTTTCGTTTGCCTTGGCTTCTCCTTCTTCTTCAGCCTTCTTCCTTCTTTAGCCTTCTTCTTCCTTCTGGCTGTGGCTAAGTGTTGGCCTGTAGAACCTGTAGCAAAACCTACCCCAACCCGCGTGAAACTCTCCTCTCTTTTCTCTCTTAGGATACACTCTCCCAGAGCCACACAGACAGTCAGATAATCGGGTCAGGTGCGTACCCAGGACCAGGCCCACCGGCGTGCGGTAGTGGGCGAGGTGTGAACAAGTCAGGTAGTCGGGTCGTGGCTAGGTCTGTGGGTTATGTCGCGGAGGAGTCCAGTGAGAGGGGGGAGGAGGACCTCACCCTCCGTGTTGGAGGTGATGAGCCTCTAACACTTTTTCCCTTTATGAGCACGAGGTTGGTTTTCTACTTCCGAGGTGGGACTAAATGTCCCACCTTCCTTTTGAGCGCACAGCAGCAGATGGGGCTTCCAATTTGCGAGGCTACAGAGGCTCTTGACTCCAATCCAAGGCTTGGAACCACACACGAGAGTCTTCCACGCATCCTGGGAATGTCTTCCTGGTATTGGCAACACTTGGAGCTGCAGCAAGTGAGCTTTAAGCTCGCTCGTCAATGGCGGAGGGGCGACGAACCTGAAAACACAAGATTGGCCTCACGGCCACGTCAAAATGTTCAGAGAGGGTCGCCGGAGCACGACGAAGATGCTGGGGGTGTTGGCATGGCTCGGCAGTGCCTGTGCGTACGTGCCTAGAGCACACTGTGTGCGAAGGTGTGGGTGTGTTCGGGGGGTGGTTTGAGTGAGTGACGCGGTGAGTGGAGTGAGGGGAAGTGTTCAGTGGAGTGCAGGGAATTTTATGGGCTTGTCGACGAGGGTTGGGATGGCCTGTGGAGGTGGAGTGGCCTCGCCGAAGTTGGTGGTCGGAGATGGTAGGGATAGAGGTGATGGAGGTCGGTAGTGGTCGATTTTGAAGAATAAAGGGTGGAGAAGAATGTAGAGGGGGGAGGGAGCTTATCTGGGAGGTGAAGAGACGACGGGGGCAAGCGTAGGCATCGGGTCTGGTGTGGCTGACGCCAGAGATGAAGAGTGGCTCTGGTGAGTGGAGATTGGTGAGGACGAAGAGAGGGAGACGCCTGTGGGTACGGTGAGGCGTGGACGAAGTCAAGGAAGAGGAATTCGCTGCAAGTATGGAGATCGGACGACGAGGAGGAGTAAGGGAGGTCACCAGATGTCGAGGAACCTACAGTCGTGAGGAGAAGAGAGGAATCAGGGGTGTTCACAACCGAATTTGAGTGTGGAGTGATCAGAGGGGTCTGGGCTCCTTTAAACAAAGCTCTGAAGGTCTATTAGGGCTTGGGAAGCAAGCTTCCCAAGCAAGGAAAACTCGTCGGAGTTGGAAGCCATTGAGATACCCATATCTCTCATGCGTCCGCATGAGATATTGGGAGGGAATTAGATCTCAAATGAGGGTTCAGACGAGAGAGAATTTCTCAAAGAATCTCCCTTCCAATTTTGGAATAGATTCTCTGAGTAATCAAGGAGAACTCTCCTTCCAAAGCTCATCAGAGTAGGATTCCTCCGCTATATTGGTGGAGGGACCTAATTGAGAAAACAATGAAGAAGCTAGGGGGCTATTTGTAAGGATTTTTGAAAGATAAGGGTAGAAATGTAATCAGGCTAGACCTTTTTACAAACTAGGTCAAGGAAAATTCATCTTGGGTCCAAATTTTGGTACAAATCTAATTTGGACCTAAGGAATCCAATGGTGAAGTTGGATTTTGGGTTTGACCACGTTTGACTGGGAAATTTGTGCAAAGACCTAATTTAGGGTAAATATCTATCTGAGACCCCATTCTAGGTCAAGATGGGTTCCAATGGCCAAATTGAAGGTTCTAAACCCTAGAGAATATTTTTCTATGATTTTTATAGGATTTAAGTGAATTTTATCCTGACCAAAACCTTGATTAATCAGGTGGGTCTATTTTAGGCTTTCAAGAAGTCATTTAATTCACAGAACTCACACAAACCCTTTTCTGTCTGATCCAACCCACTTATTACCTTATTAAGACCCTTTGACCTTTATTTAGCCCTTGAGAAAATCCATTGTTGTACTTCATTGGTAAAATTACAGTTTTACCCATAGTTTCTTATTTCACTCTTAGAAAGGTTATGCAATGAAGTAGGACCTTCAGTTGGTTATGTAGGAGATTTTATTCTCTTCATTGGATCAAAATGAGCTAGTTAGGACTCATGATGGTGTTCCCATCATACCCCCATGCCTAGCTTTTGCTAGTCCCTTAGCAAAATTTTAGGATTTTAACTTTAATTCTAAACCATGTAATCTTTTTGAAGCTCAAAATTGTGATGTGTGCTTTCTTCTGTAGATTAGGTTAGAATGCTGATAGTAGGACTAGAGGTACTTAAGTACCAACCAAGATCTGAACCTGACCAGTTCTAGCCTCCATCTGCCACGAAGGTTTTTAAGGCCCACAGGAACTATCCTAAGGTTCGTTGAACTCCGCAATTAAAGCACCCGTGCTTGTAACATATTTTAGCCTCGGTTCAGTTTGCAGTGCGTTTTGGTAAGAGAGAGAGACAGAGGAGTTTTATTTGTTTGGAGAGTTTTCTCTCTCTTTTCTTTTTATTTCTAGCTTTGGATTAGCTTCACAACACTGTCTGTATTAGATTCCTAGTCCCCATCATCAATCCTCGAAAGGTCCTTGGCAATCGATGCTTCGAGATAGCATTGCCCATGGCAACCCCCAGAACCCTGGCTTTCGAGATTTCGAGATAATCCCACCCATGGCGTTCTGTAGATAAATCCAGACCCTGGCAATCGACATTTCGTGATAATGTCGCCCATGGCATCTGAACTAGCACAGGGTGCTTGCATGCCCCCGGTAGGATATGTAGATATCCTAGGAGACAAGCACCGAGGCTACTATGTGAAGTGTGTGATCTGGTGTCGTAAAGCATTTGTCCAACCAACTGGGAAGAACTTTTTCAGAAATTTGGGTTGTAGTTCAATCCATGTGTTGATTGGTCGCGTTTGAGTCTGATACCAGTGAGCTACTTTGTCCATGAGAGAGAAGGAGAACATCTTCATGAGAAGAATATCCTGATTTTGGATATCTGACCCGAAGGTCTGGGCCAGATGCTTGAGCTGTTTGATGTGCTGGAAAGGATCCTCGGAATTGAGCCCATGAAATTTGGAATAGCATGAATCATGTTGGGCTTGAGTTCAGAATTAGGACCTCCAGCTGGGATTTGGACTTGAGGTTCGATCACCACAACAGAGGGATTGTAATGATCTCGCATCATAGGATGCTACGGTGGATTCACAAAGGCTTGGAATAAATCAGTAAGGCACTGAAGTTGGTTCTCAAGGTTATTCTCTTCTTCTACGGGTTGTGCCATGATGATGGAAGAAGGAGAATTGGGTTTAGATGAATCAGAGGAGATGTTTATGTGATGGGGTTGCTGCACAAACACGGAAGTCGAGGCCTGGCCTTGACGGGAGTGAATAACTAAAGGAGGCCTCAAGGATGGTTTTAAGGACCTCCTATCGAACATGCACCAATGGTCTGGATGAGAGTAGAATGTGATGGACCCAATCAAGACACCCAAAAAATTTGGATGACTATGGAGGTTCGAGGCGGATGATACCCCTTAGTCAGAAAGCTGTCCACTTGAGAAATAACTGGGCAGCTAGAGAGGGAGAGTCCCACAAAGACCCCTACACGGTAGAGCGCCTCCATGGGTTACAGGGTTTCCCCCGCCTGACCTCTCTTGTCACTGATGTTCTAGGTAGACCAGAATAGGGACTTGACCTCTTAAGTCTACCAATTTTATTAAAGAGCAAGGGTGCTTAAGATTTCACTTGAACTTAGATGTATTAAGTGCAAAAGTGACCTAATTTCAAGGTTGGTTGACCCAACAAGGGGGGTCAACTTCACCTATTTGTCCTTTGAGAAGTTTTAGGTCCCTTCTTTTAGGATTCAAGTGAGATTTAAGAGCTTGAATTTTAGGGTTTGCTTGAATAAATCACTTCAAACAAAGCTTAAGCACACATCATTTTAGAGAGTTGATTCTTACTTATGGTGTGTCTCTAAAACCCTAACTTAAAACCGTTAATTGGCTCTAATTTTGGCAATTTAATTTGCTAAATGTGGTATCTAGGGCTCAAACAAGAATGCGGTAGCCTTAGTTACCTTAAGTGGATGCACAAATCAGATTTTGTTGTCGAATCAAATCAGGCAACTTGATGAATTAGCTAAGAATGTAAAGCAAGTAGCCCTAATTGATTTTATCCTTTTTTCCTTTTTAGAATGAGGGGCTTATGAGAGAAAGTAAACGGAAATTACTTGCCCCTGGTGTGTTTTATGTGCAGCTGTCTTTTCTTTGAATCTTCTCCCCTGAAACAACCACAACAAAAGAGATATAGCAAGTTAGTACCAAATCATGAATTGTAATTAAGAATTCTAAATTGCCCGTTGCTCCCCGGCAACGGCGCCAAAATGTTCATCGCGCTGAATAGGTATTTAAAAAGTATTGCATTGTAGTACAACCGAAATAGCGTTCAAAATAAATATAATTTTATTACTCGAAAAGATTTTCGAGGTTGAATACAGGGAACAAATTGGTATTTAGAAATCAAGATCACAATTTAAACTGAAAGAAATTGCAATAATAGCAATATCAGAGTGCAAAAATTTGGGAGTAAAATGGTGATGTAGATCACCAAATACTCCTACAATATCACCAAATGATTGAATGCAAATATGCAATGGAGGCTAGAATCTGTCGTCTGATTCCTTAATTAGACAACTTAAATGTCTGAGTTCCTTTTCTCTTTCTCTTCTCTGTCTTCTCCTTCCTTCTTCTTTGGCTTCTGTCTGACTTTCGATCCTTCTCTTTCTCTTCTCTGTCTCTCTCTGCCTTTGCCTTCCATCTGCCTTAGCTTCTCCTTCTTCTTCCTTCTTCTTCTTCTTGTCTCCTCTTCTTCAGCTCTTACCTTTGCCTTTCGTCTGCCTTGGCTTCTACTTCTTCAGCCTTCTTCCTTCTTTAGCCTTCTGCCTTCTTCTTCGTTCTGGCTGCGGATAAGTGTTGGCCTATAGAACCTGTAGCAAAACCTACCCCTACCCACGTGCAACTCTCCTCTCTTTTCTCTCTTAAGATACACTCTCCCAGAGCCACACAGACAGTCAGGTAATTGGGTCGGGTGCGTACCCGGGACCAAGCCCACTGGCGTGCGGCAGTGGGCGAGGTGTGAACAGGTCGGGTAGTCGGGTTGTGGCCAGGTCCACGGGTTATGTCGCGGACGAGTCCAGTGAGAGGAGGGGAGGAGGACCTCACCCTTAGTGTTGGAGGCGATGAGCCTCTAACACTTTTTCCCTTTATGTGCATGAGGTTGGCTTTCTACTTCCGAGGAGGGACTAAATGTCCCACCTTCCTTTTACGCACACAGCAGCAAATGGGGCTTCCATTTGGTGAGGCTGCGAGGCTCTTGACTCCAATCAAAGGCCTGGAATCGCACACAAGAGTCTTCCGCACGTCCTGGGAATGTCTTCCTAGGATTGGCAGCACCTGGAGCTGTAGCAAGCAAGCTTTAAGCTCGCTCGTCAATGGTGGAGGGGTGACGAACTTGAAAACACAAGATTGGCCTCGCAGCCACTTCAAAATGTTTAGAGAGGGTTGCTGGAGCACGACGAAGATGCTGGGGGTGTTGGTGTGGCTTGGCAGTGCCTGTGCGTGCATGCCTAGGGCACACTGTGTGCGAAGGTGTGGGTGTGTTCGAGGGGTGGTTTGAGTGAGTGGCGCAGTGAGTGGAGTGAGGGGAAGTGTTCAATGGAGTGCGAGGAAGCTTATGGGCTTGTCGGTGAGGGTTGGGATGGCCTGTGGAGGTGGGTAGGCCTCGCCAGAATTGGTGGTCGGAGATAGCAGGGATGGAGGTGATGGAGGTTGGCAGTGGTCAATTTTGAAGAATAAAGGGTGGAGAAGAATGTAGAAGGGAGAGGGAGCTTATCTAGGAGGTGAACAGACGATGGGGGCTAGCGGAGGTGTCAGGTCTGGTGTGGCCAATGCCAGAGACGAAGAGTGGCTCCGGTGAGTGGAGATCGATGAGGACGAAGATGAGGCACGGACGAAGTCAAGGAAGAGGAATCCACCACAGGTATGGCGGTCGAACGACGAGGAGTAAGGGAGGTCGCCGGATGTCGAGGAACCTACGGACGTGAGGAGAAGAGAGGAATCAGGGGTGTTCGCGACCAAATTCGAGTGTGGAGTGATTGGAGGGGTCTGGGCTCCTTTAAATAGAGCTCTGAAGGTCGGTTAGGGCTTGGGAAGCAAGATTCCCAAGCAAGGAAAGCTCACCGAAGTTGGAATCTGTTGAGATACCCGTATCTCGCATGCGTTCGCTTGAGAGATTAGGAGGGAATCGGATCTCAAATGAGGGTTCAAACGAGAGAGAATTTCTCAGAGAATCTCTTAGATTCTCTGAGCAATTAGGGAGAACTCTCCTTCCAAAGCTCGTCGGAGTAGGATTCCTCCGCTATAATGGTGGAGGATCTAATTGCGAAAACAATGAAGAAGCTAGGGGGCCATTTGTAAGGCTTTTTGAAAGATAAGGGTAGAAATGTAATGAGGCTGGACCTTTTTGCAAACTAGGTCAAGGCAAATTCATCTTGGGTCCAAATTTTGGTACAAACCTAATTTGGACCTAAGGAATCCAATGGAGAAGTTGGATTTTGGGTTTGACCATGTTTGATTGGGAAATTTATGCAAAAACCTAATTTAGGGCAAATATCTATCTGAGACCCCATTCTAGGTCAAGATGGGTTCCAATGGCCAAATTGAAGGTTATAAACCCTAGAGAATATTTTTATATGATTTTTAGAGGGTTTAAGTGAATTTTATCCTGACCAAAACCTTAGTTAATCAGGTGGGTCTGTTTTAGGGTTTTAAAAAGTCATTTAATTCACAGAACTCACACAAACCCTTTTCTGTCTAATCCAACCCACTTATTATCTTATTAAGACCCTTCGAACTTTTTTTAGCCATTGAGAAAACCTGTTGTTGTACTGCATTGGTAAAATTACAGTTTTACCCCTAGTTACTTGTTTCACTCTCAGAAAGGTTATGCACTGAATTAGGACCTTCAGTTGGTTATGTAGGAGCTTTTATTCTCTTCATTAGGTCAAAATGAGCTAGTTAGGGCTCATAATGGTGTTCCCATCATGTACCTTCTACTCTACGGAAAAGACTGCAATCAAGATCGTTCCTATGAGGAACATGCAAGATCAAGAAATACCTGGATACTTTGAGAAATAGATGAACCAGAAACACATAAATGAGATAAATAGAAATGAGAACTAAACCTGTTTGTTGTTTTTACTGTACTTGCACATAAATAATGTAAACACCACTCTACTCAACGTTCGCTGACTCTATCTTTTCCTAACCCTGTTCAAGATCAAGAGTTGAGCAGCCCAAGTTTCCGACTGCAGAGGGTGCTCGGCCCAGCCGAGCCCAGTTGTAGTCGTTCTTTCAACCCTTTCATTTTTCTGCTACTGCAGTGAGTAATGGACATATATCTTACTATTCCTGTTACGTTCTGTTTCCTTTCCGCTGTTGTTGTTGTTGTGGTAGCATGTACTATGTTTTGAGACAGTGTTCTACATTCCTTCTACTTAGTTATATTGCATGTGTGAATGTGGTTTAATTTCCTACTTTTGGTTATTTCTCGTTGGACGACTAGGTCTTGGGATTAGTCGAGGCGAGCCGGTCTCGGGTCCTGTAGGGATCCGGGAACCAGGTCGTAACAATTCCTAACCCTGGGTCCCAACCCAAGGGTGGCTAGCTCCCCCATACACTAAAGTGACGGTAGCTCTCCTCGGTACTGCGTACACGAGGGCTAGCTCACTTTCCATGCAAAAGGAACAGTTGCTCTCCTCGGTATCGTGTGCTCAAGGGCCAGCTCACTTCCCTCCTACATACGATATTCGTTCCATATACGTGAGTTCCTCTTCTAGTTTCCCCGTAGGGTTCATGCATTGTATTCAGTTCATTTCATTTCACGACATGTATATCTCGTTGTTCACAACTTGGTTCTCAACATATTACAGGCAGCTTGTAATTTAATAACTGAAGGAAGCATCACATCATTTGACTATTCATTTGCTAGCATTACGGGTTCTAACATAATTTCAAAATAAACTGTGTGGCTCAAGCAATGTTCATTCGCTCAATTTTGCCCTAGGGTTCATCTTATATCCTAGGGTTCAATCAATTCATTCTAAGATAGCATGCACTTAATTAATTAATTCATAGTATTTAGAAAAACCACTCTACCGGGATACACGAGTGAAATGGGGACTCAGATTGTAGATCTCGTCGTCTCCATAGGCCCTGTGCACTCTATTAGCTGAAGACCTATACAATTGACCAAACACATCAAACGAGTTCAAAATCGTATACGAGTGATACTAACACATAGAGAAACTCGAATGGAAATCAACAATATTTCGTTTGCGCAAAATTGACTCCGTTTAGGCCCTAAACAAGCCAAAAATGTGCATACCAACTACAATCAGACGTTTGGGACTAGACCCAGACGTCTTAAACGACCTCAGAATCTCACCTTGCATTCTTGCAGCTTCCTCAGATGTCCGAATCCCTTTGCAATCATCTGAGGGAGATCCCAGATGTTTGACACTCCCTCCTGTCGTCTGGTAGTGTAGTCAGACGTTTGGCACTGTCTCCAGATGTCCTAAAGCACCTTGAAGGGCGAGCCATGCACCTTTCCCATGTCTTGTACCTGCGCATGCGCGCGGGTTTAAAGACATGACACATAAAAACATAAGTATGTGCATGCAGGCGCGTACAAAGGACATATCTCGGCACTCTACGTGATGTCAGACGTCCGACACCAGCTCCGGACACACCGAGGCTCCTCTAGACATTTGGAAATTGTCCCAAACGTCTGATATTGTGGAAAAATGTTTCCGCGGTGCGCCCTGCTAACCTTCTCCTCGCACGATCCTCTACTCGTAGGACTGCAGCAGCTCCTCCCGCGAGTGCAAGAGGTTGCGGAGCTCCTCTCCACGAGCTCCCTTGGCCGCACCTCCTCTCCCGAGCTCCTCGCTCTCCCTGTCCCTCACCCACGCTCTCCCTTTCTCCCATGCAACTCCGTCTCGAGCTCCCCTCTTTCCCCTCTCGTGGCTGCAAGGGGGCTGGAAGGGAGGTGGTCACCGGCAGGTGGTGGAGGAACTAGGGTGGAGGTGGTGGTGGTGTGGAGAGGTGGGGGAGATGGTGAGGGTGGTGGGGGTGTTAAATAGGGAGAGGGTGAGGGTTTGTGAAGGGGGTGTGCGCGTGGGTATGTTGTGTGGGAAGGGAGAGAGAGGGCAAAATTGTAGAATCTCCCTCGTAAAACCTTTTTCTTCCCGCAAGGCCCACACACCTAAACCAAGGGGGTTTAAAATTGAACTTACACCCCCACCTTTCTGGAAAACTACGAACGACCCTTGGGAATGGTCATTTCAACATAACAAACTTAAAGGAAGTTTCGTTCCCGAAACTTGAGCTACTAGGGTGCAGAAAGGAACATAAAAGCGCATAACTTAAAGAGGATCAAAGTACGTCAAAAGCGACGTACCCTCAAAAAGCTCCATGTACTGTTCTCGCATCGCCGCCTCAGGCTCCCAAGTCACTTCCTCATACCGTTGGTTTCTCCATAGGACTTCACCAGTGTCACATCTTTCCGTCTTAGACTCTGGACAGCTTTGAGGATACAGTCCTATCTAGTATTTGCACTGGTCTCTCAGGATAGGTCAAGTCATCTCCCACCTCGATGCTCTCGTGGCTCAGAATGTGGATGGGATCAGCGATGTACTTCCTGAGGTTGGACACATGAAACACGTCGTGCACTCCAGAGAGCTGGGGAGGAAGGGCAAGCAGGTAGGCAACGGGTCCAACCCGCTCCAAGACCTCAAAGGGCCCCACAAACCTCGGCGCAAGCTTCCCTTTCACCCCAAAATGCTGCATGCCCTTCATGGGTGAAACACGAAGGAAAATGTGATCCCCAACCTCAAACTGCACCTCTCTGTGCTTCCATTAGCATAGCTCTTCTGCCTACTCCTGGCAGTACAGAGTCATCTGTGAATCTGCTCTATGACCTCCTGACTCTAACGGATCAGCCTAGGACCAACCTCCCACTTGATCCCCACCTCGACCCAACTGAAGGGTGCAGTACACTTCCTCCCATACAGAGCCTCATAAGGTGCCATGCCGATGCTCGAATGGTAGCTGTTATTGTATGCAAACTCTGCCAGGGGTAAATGCTCCTCTTAGGAGCTTCTCCTGTCTAGTACACAAGTGCGTAGGAGGTCCTCTAGTGTTTGTATGGGGCGCTCCGACTGCCCGTCGATCTGGGGGTGGTAGACGGTACTGAACCTCAAACGAGTCCCTAAGGCCTGCTGAAACTCTGCCCAGAACTGGGAAGTGAAGCGAGTATCCCTATCGGATATGATCTCGCAAGGGACTCCGTGAAGGCTCACCACATCTCTAATATATCACTCTGCTAGTTGTGTTGGCCCAAAGGTGACTAGAATTGGCAAGAACTGCACCGTCTTCGTCAACCTATCTACTATCACCCAAACTGCATCGTGTCTGACGCGCTACAGATGCATTTGTTTAAGAGTGTCGTTGTAGCTCGCATTCATTGCATCGGTTTTAAATATAGAAATGGGTTTGAGTCCGAGTGTCGTACACAGGGAGGCGTGAAATCAGGTTTTTTTGTCACTTAGTTGTCACAGAAATGGTAGGTTTTTGCTTGCGCGAGAAAACGTGGGAGAAAAGCGAGTAAGAGAGAGAGAGAGTAGGGTTAGAGTTCTTTTAAGTCATGGCATTCACTTAGATCAAGATGAAAAACAACATCAATACTATATTTAACATGCAACTTGAGCTTTACAATTACAACACTAGATAAATGCTTAAGCACAAGTAAAGTAAAGCTAAGCTAGAGAGAGAGAGAAAGAGAAAGAAGACGGTGAGGCAGCCACGGCGGTGAAGGAGGGCTCCGTTGGGGACTCGTCGACTCCGATGATTGCAAAAGAGAGCTAAGGGTGGCTAGGAGTGGGGTAGAACACTTGCAAGGGTATTGAATGCCTTCCATAGGTAGTTGGAGGGGGTTTATATAGGAAAAAGGGCTTTCTAAATGAGGTAGGAGCTTTAGCGATGTCCGGGACATCGCTAAAATCCTTCCTGAAATGTCAGTGAAGCCCCTCTGCCCGCTGGTTCAACGCACATGCCCGTTCTTCTTCTCACGTGCAATCCGTGTGGTCGCTGAGCTTGTGCTGAGGGGGCGCTCGCGGATCGCGCTTGCACAGTGCGGTCCCCATGCGTCATCGCGGGTGTCTAAGCGCGCTCATCTGTGGGTGCTACGTCTCGCGATCACCACCGTCTGCGTGCTGATCCACGACCTAATTTCGTCCGCGCGCAATCCTGCTGTTGCATTTTGTCTTGCCGCGATTCGAACGCGTGGCTGCGTAATGTGGAGAGAGCACTGACCGCTGCGCTATCTTCCACAGATGGTCGTGGAGAGGAGATCGGGTTCAGCTGTTGCCGACCGTTGGATGGAGATCCAACGGTTGGATCTTCACGTAAGGGCTTAGGTGCGTGGATGCGTAGAGGCAGGCGTGGGTTCTCAGTCGTTCGATCGAAGATCGGATGGTTGAGATTGATCCTACGCACGACGGAGGAAGTGGGGCAGTGGGCTGGATGCACTGAGCTCGCGCCACGTGGCACGCGGTGGATCATTGATCATCAGATCAACAGTCAGGACTTCTTGGGCTAATTGCGGGTGCTCCAGATGTCGGATTTGGTCAATTTTGAGTCTGTTGGACTCCGTTCATCGTTCTGAATCCATCCGTGCAGTCCGATTGCTCATCTGAGGCTTGTTTTGACATGAACTTATGAAAATGGTTATTAATACTAGTTTATAAGCAATCTTAACATGAGATGCATGTAATGCTCCCATGCCCATTCATGATGTGCTATTCGTGCATATTATCTTTAAGATAAACCCCGATTGGCAGAATTATTACCCCAAAATGTAGTGTTATCATACCCCCATGCTTACTCCTTGCCAGTCCCTAGAAAGGTTCATCCTAGTCATTATTCTCAGTCAAAATTCAGGAAGTGATTACTTAGACATTTTGTTATTTGTCAACAGGAGGAAATATACTAAGTTCCTAATCTACAGAGACTAAACAGTGCCCGGGTATCTGCTAAAATGTGAATCGCCCGAATCCTTGCTTTAAGGCATATATATATATTTCATATTTTCTCATTTTTTGGATTTTTGGAGTTGAGAGTGTATTGGTAACTTTTTAC
This sequence comes from Thalassia testudinum, assembly GCA_037157565.1. Lineage (NCBI taxonomy): Eukaryota > Viridiplantae > Streptophyta > Magnoliopsida > Alismatales > Hydrocharitaceae > Thalassia > Thalassia testudinum. The sequence continues at coordinate 48,900,828 of JAZHRO010000002.1, forward strand.
GGCTACCTAACCCACCAAAAACTCGAAAAAGACTCCAAGTGCTAAGCATCTTGGTGTGAAGATCGTGATAGACTCACTCAACAGTAATTCAGATAGACTTCGGGTTTCTACGCCCTTAGGTGACTGGAAAAGGAAGTGTTTTGCCTGAAGGTGTATCTGTCCGATCGGTAGCTTTCTCCCTACTTTTATTTTATTTGGGGTCAACACAAGAGTGTTTCCAGTGTATATCTCCTCGGATTGCTCCACTTCCCCTCTTCTTCCTTAAGTGTTTTGGATCTTTTTGTGCGTTTAGTGAGCTGGGCTTTGGACAACCGGCCAATGGGCCGTTACCCACAACCGCTTGCCAGCCATACTCGTGAGGTGAAGTGTGGCTTATTTTGTTCTCCTTTTTCTTCTTTTCGATTATTATTTTTTTCTTTTTCTCTCCTTTTTTTTTGTTGTTTAGTAGGTGGCTTCCCTGATCTCAAATTTACCTAAAGGCAATAAGAAGAAAGTGGTCCTGTGGTTGGGCTCTGGACAACCCGCCAATGGGCTGTTACCCATGACAACTTGCCAGCCATACCACCCTAGAAGGTTCATTAGCTATCCAATTTCTGTCAGAATCTCCGAGGAGTGAGTCAGTGCAAAAATGTGTGCAAATGCTTAGACTAAAAGTCCCTCCGAGTCAAAGGGCGAGTTGATAAGTCATATACTTATCACCTTATTTTATTGGTGGATTAAAATAAATTAAAGTTGCAAGGATTTGAAGCTAAATCCATATTTTAATAGGCACCAGTGCTAATTAAGCCTGAAGGCCTGAATAGTCTAAGTGTTCAGGTTCTTTTCGTATTATTTCCCACTGTTGATAAGTTCCTAATACCTAAGTTTTTCTTTCTAAATTCATCATTTTTTTTTGTTTATTTTATTCAAACTGATTAAAATGAACTCAGAATATGTAAATTACCATCCCCCCCATGCTTAAGTTGGACAATGTCCTCATTGACAATTAAATTGATGCAACAAGGGTTCAGAAGGAAATCACCTGAGTGAAGCAGCATATCTGATCAGTCTGAATCTTCTGGGTTGCCTCCCAGGAAGCGCTGAGTTTAACACTTTCGGCTAGACGATGCTTCATGTCAACCCTCAATGAGGGTGACAACCTCCTTTTGGGGAACCTAGGCAAGGAAGTGCTTCAGTCTCTGACCGTTTACCGTGAAAGTGTGCCTAGCATTCGAATCTGCGATTTCTACCACCCCATTGGAATAAGGTTTGAATACCCTATACTATCCTGTCCACTTGGATCTGAGCTTCCCGGGAAAGAGTTTGAGTCAGGCGTCAAAAAGCCAGACTTGTTGACTTGGCTCGAAGGTCTTTCTGTGGATGAGTCGATCATGGACGACTTTCATCTTCTCCTTGTAAAGCTAACTATTCTCAAAGGCATCTCGACGAATTTCCTCGAGCTCGGAGAGTTGGAGTGTCCTTTGCGCACTAGCTAACTGAGAATCCATGTTGCATTGCTTAACGACCCAGTAAGCCCGGTGTTCCAACTTGACGGGAAGGTGGCAAGCTTTGCCAAAGACCAGGCGATAAGGCGACATGCCTATCGGGGTCTTGAAAGCAGTTCGGTATGCCCACAAGGCATCATCTAGTGATGTGGACCAGTCCTTCCTATCATGTCTCACAGTCTTTTGTAGAATGTTCTTAATTTGTTTGTTCGAGACCTCGGTCTACCCATTGGTTTGCGGATGATACGGGGTGGCAATGCGGTGGGTAACCCCGTATTTTCTGAGTAAGGCACGGAATTGGGCGTGGATAAAGTGACTTCCGCCATCATTAATCATGGCCTTTGGTATTCCAAACTGAGAAAAGATGTTCTGCTTAACAAAGTCCATGACAGCCTTATGATCGCATCAACGGGTGGTGACGGCTTCAATCCATTTTGAGACATAGTCTATTGAGACTAAGATGTACTCAAAGCCGTTGGATGGTGGAAATGGGCCCATGAAATCAATGCCCCAAACGTTAAAGATCTCGACGATCAGAATGGGCTGAAGGGGCATCATGTCTTTCCTGGTCATGGTCCCAAGAGTCTGGTAGCGAGAGCAAGTCTTAGCAAAGTTATGTGCATCCTTCAATAATGAAGGCCAGTAAAATCTGGACAGCAAAACTTTTGCAACCGTTTTCTTTCCTGAAAAGTGACCACCACAAGCTTGGTCGTGACAAAAGGATAGCACACTTTGAACTTCATCCTCCGGAATACACCTCCTGATGATCTGGTCGGCACAGAGGTGAAACAGCATGGGATCATCCCAAAAATAGTGCTTGGCTTCAGCCAAGAACTTATCCCATTGCTATCGGGACTAGCTGTGCGAGGTCTATCCTACTACCAGGTAGTTGACGAGGTCGGCATACCAAGGTAGTTTTTTGTCTTGCATAGCCAGGGGTTGCTCATTGGGAAAGGTGTCAGATAAGGGTTAGGAGGACCCAATGTGGTCTGAGTGGAGTTTGGACAGGTGATCAGCCACAACATTCTTGGATCCGGCTTTGTCGTGAATTTTCAGGTCAAATTCCTGCAAGAGAAAGATCCATCTGATGAGCCTGGGTTTCGCATCCTTTTTGGCCAACAAATGCTGGATGGCCGAGTGGTCTGTATAGATGGTCATGTGGGATCCCGAAAGGTAAGATCGGAACTTTTCGAGTCCAAAAACTACGACGAGTAGTTCTTTTTCTGTGACCATATAATTCTGTTGGGCCTCGTCCAACGTCTTGCTCGCTAGTAGATCACAACGAGCTTCTTGTCTTGTCACTGTCCCAGGACTGTGCCGATGGCAAAGTCTGATGCATCACACATAATCTCAAAATCCTGGGACCAGTCAGGGGGCTGTAACACAGGTGCAGTGGAGACTGATTCCCTAAGAGTGTGGTACGCCTGGATGCAATCAGATGTCATGTTGAATAGGACATCATTGGCTAGAAGGTCGGTCAAGGGTTTGGAGAGCTTGGAGAAGTCTTTGATGAACCTTCTATAGAAGCTAACATGTCCAAGGAACGAGCGGATTTGCTGGACCGAGCTAAGTGGGGGAAGTTTGGAAATCAAATCAACTTTAGCTTGATCTACCTCAATACCCCTATGTGATACGATGTGATCGAGGATAATTCCTTTGTGAACCATGAAATGGCTCTTTTCCCAACTTAACACCAAGTTAACCTCGATACATTGCTTCAGGATTTTCTCCAAGTTGCTCAAATAATGGTCGAATGAGTTCCCAAATACTGAGAAATCATCCATAAAGACCTCCAGGTATTCACCTACCATCTCTGAAAAGATGGCTAGCATGCAACGCTGGAAGGTAGTGGGTGCATTGCATAACCTGAATGGCATACGACGAAATGTGAACGTGCCATACAGGCAAGTGAATGTGATCTTCTCTTGATCTTCAGTAACAATTGCGACTTGGTTATATCCTGAATATCCATCCAGGAAGCAAAAATATTTCCGCCCTGCCAATTGCTCGAGAATCTGATCAATGAATGGCAAGGGGAAATGATATTTCTTGGTTGCCTCATTGAGCTTCTTGTAATCAATACACACCCACCATGCAGTGGTGGTGTGGGTGGGGATGGATTTGCCATGCTCATTGGTGACAACGGTGAGCCCGGCTTTCTTGGGAACCACTTGAGTGGGGCTCACCCAAGGGCTGTCGGAGATTGGGTATATGATGTTAGCGTCAAGCCACTTGATAATCTCCTTGACGACCTCCCACATATTCGGGTTTAATCGTCTCTACATCTGACGGGAAGGTCGGGCCCCATCTTCCAGGTAAATCTTGTGGGTGCAAAAGGTGGGGCTAATTCCTCTCAAGTCTGAAATAGTCCAGCCAATGGCAACCCTATGTTCTGATAGGGTCGCGGTCAACCTAAGTTCCAGATCCTTGGTTAGATGGGCATTGATAATCACTGGGAAGGTCTGGTCAGGTCCAAGGAAGACGTATTTGAGATTCTCGGGTAGCGGCTTCAACTCGGGTGTGGGTGGGACAACAGTCGACGGAAAGGGGAAAGGCGGGAGTTGATCAACATCAATCTCCTTGAACGGTGGTGGCTGATGGTAATCGGCTCTACAGAGGTCAGCGTGCACAAATGGTGACGGGTCAGAACAGTTATCACAGGGTTAGGTCTGATGGTCTGAGACAGAACTAAGGGTAAGGCATTCCTCGATCAAAGGCTCCACAAGATTGTGTTCCTCAACCCAGTCGCAATGGAAAGATTTGGTCGCCCTAAAGATATCCAACTGCATCTTTCTGTCTCCGAAGGTGATTTCCATGCATCCCATGTCACAATTGATGTTCGCCTTAGCCGTAGCTAAGAAAGGTTTGCCTAGGATGATGGGTGTGTTCTGTAGCTGTTCAGGGACTTCCATGTCGAGCACCAAGAAGTCGACTGGGAAATAGAAGTCCTTGACTCGAACAATCACGTCCTTGACAACCCCCTTCGGGGTCTTCACTAATCTATCAGCCAGCTGGATTGTCACAGGTGTAGGAGTCAACTCTCCAAATCTAAATTGGTGATACAGGGCTGTCGAGATCAGATTGATTGAAGCACCTAAGTCCAGGAGCGCTCTATCAAATATCATGTCCCCGATATTGCAGGATATCAGAAGTGCTCTTGGGTTAGTTCGTTTGAGCGGAAGGTTGCTAGAGATCACAAAATTGGCTTGCTTTGAGAGCACAACCTTCCTAGGTGCTTGGGGTCGTGGCTTACACTTCGACGTATAGGCGTCCTTTAGGAACTTAGCATAAGCTGGGATGTGCTTGACTGCCTCGAGGAGTGAGATATTAATCTGAACCTGCTTGAAGATTTCCAAAAGCTCCTCATTTTCCACAACAACTTTCTTTTTCTTTATCTTCCCCAAGGCCTCGGGATATGGTGTCTGGATGTGAATAGGGTCTGTTTCCAGGTCCTTGGGTCTTTCCTGCTCATCTTCAAAGTTGGGTATTTCAGGGGGCGAAGTCTTGGGAGGAGTCGGCCATTTGGGATCCTAGGTTTTAGTGTCACTTCTCAAGGTCACCACATTTGTAGAGGCATTGGGACCATAGGTTGATCCTTGAGAAGAAGAGGAAGAAGAAGCACCAAACCAAGGGGGTGTTTGTGGGGTTGGCTGGACCATGTGGACCTGCTCGGGATTGCCTTGGAACCCTTGAGAATTGGGGCCTCTGTTAATCACGTTTCGCAGGTTCAGTTGTGGTTGAGAAGGAAGGGATCCCTATTGTTTACAATCCAACAACTGGCTCAATTGTCCCTTCACTAAAGCCATTTCCTCCTGGTGCTTTTGGTTCATTTCAGCCATCATTTTTATCAAGGTGTCCATTTGGTTTTGTGGGGGAGGGGTCGCCCTATTTGGGTTACAAGGGGGTCTAACCGGTGGACCTTACTGAAAGGAAGTTGGGTTTGGCTGATGGTTTGGCCTGGGCTGGTTCTGAAATTGAGGCAGTTTCTGGTTCGTCCAAGCAAAGTTTGGATGATTACGCCATCCGGCGTTGTAGGTGTTGGAGAAGGGGTCAGGTTTGGAATAGCCTTAGATAGCCTAGACATCTTCAAAGATAGAAGGTGTCGAGGGGGAGGGAAGAGAATAATCAGGGGTTGAGGGAGCAAAGGTCCCTCCCTGGAACATGGTCAGGGGTTGTTCCAGGTGCATCTGGCTTAGTGGCTGGATCGGGTCAACGTTGTGAGCTCCCTTTGCTAGGGAGAGGGTCTGTAGCGGGTTCCTGGTTTGGTTCAACAGTTCATCTATTTTCTTATCTACCAATTTCACTCGATCCAATTTCTTAGCAATGATATCCATGTCAATCGTTCCAGAATTCGCTTGTACCCCATACATCCCACCACGGGGTTGACTGGATCAATTGAACTGGGTCATGGAGGCATTGTTGAGCGAATTTTCGCTTATCGACTCGAAGAGCTCAAATGCGCTCTCCTCGTCTTTGTTCAGGAAGTTTCTCCGACATGAGGCATCGATGAAGTTCTGAAGGTTGCTGTCCAGACCATGGTAGAAGATCTGGGCCAATTGCCACCTTGGTACTTTGTGGTGTGGGCATTTCCTCAATAGTTTATTAAATCTCTCCCATGCCTCATGGAACTGTTCCCCACCCTAAAGTGTAAAGGTGGTAATGGCTCTTCTGAGGGCATTGGTCTTTCCTATGGGGAAGAATTTCTTTAGGAATGCATGCCTCAGTTCTTCCTAGGTGGAGATAGGTATTCCTAAAGTCCTAAGCCAGTGAGGCGCTTTGTCTCTCAGTGAGAAGGGGAACATCTTGATCAAAACAATTTCTAGGCTGATGTTCCTGGGCTTTACAGTCCGGGCAATCCGGTCAAGGTCTTCTAGGTGTTGGAAGGGGTCCTCATTTGAGCTCCCATGGAAGTGGCTTTGAATCAGGCTTAGAACATTTGATTTTAGCTCAAAATCATCTCCCCCCTCGAGGATCCTAAGGTGTGGTTTAATCCGAATCGCAGAAGGATTGTAGAAGTTGCGGAGGGGCCTAGGTTGGCCTTGGAATTGTGGTGGATCAAGTGGTGGTTGCCCTTGCGGGTCCTGCAAAGGCTGTGGTGGTTGCCCCTATGGGTTCTGCAACCGGTGTATGGCTTGCATGATAGTGTGGATGTGTTGTTGCTGAAGCTGGTGGTTTACATTGATCTAGGCTTGGATGATGGCCATCGTATCTGGTGGAGGTTGGTCCTCAACCTCATCTACTTTAGGTTCGGCCATATCTCTTGCAAGGTCAAGTCTCCTGGATTCCTATCCCAAAACAAACAACTCGGGATGAAGTGATTGTCTCCCATGCATACACTAGAGAAGAATGGGGGAGAGATGCAAAGAGAGACAGATGCAAGAAGCGTGTGTGCACAACCAAACAGACAAGCCTAATTCCTTATAGTGTATTCCTTAGGGGACCTAGAAATCTCTAAAGGAATGATCAAGTCTGTGAGCACAGGACAACCCTTCCCAAAGCTAATTTGGCTAGGTTGATTACAAGGGGATTGTAGGGAAGGTTCTTCCTTTGCCTTGCGTCGCCGGTTCCGTAGACACCACAACCGTGGTCGTTTGACACTTCCCCGCAACCTAGTCACCAGATTCTACTAAAGGAATGAAAGCCAAGTGCCCAGCAAATAAAACCATGCCTCTTGAGACTTAACCCAGTCCTGCCTAGGGCACGTCTACTCTGTTTTAATGGGGCTAGGACAGTGCTTGTGCTCGAGCTTTGTGATGAGGCGTTGATTGGGGTGGTACCTCTTAGTTCTCCAATGCAAGTGTTTGTGCTCCTAACAAGACATGATTTTCAAGCAAGGATTTAAGATGCGGTGTCTTTTAATGTTTGTCCTTACTTTCGTGTCTTTTAGGGTTGACGTGTCTTAATGTTTTTAGGCAAGTTTCAAGTGGGCACACAAAATTTTACACACAACCGATGAGAGTGGATTTCCTTTAATGTAATGAGGCTTTAAACCCTAATGTGCTCATCCTAGTGTTCATGCAGTTTCTACTAAATGAGTCGATTTTAGGGGTGAGTGGTGTAGCCCATGTCAATTCATGGTGGCTCCGCAAACACCACTCAAAAAGAAAGAACACTCCAAAAAGATTAGGTCTTTAAGAATGTTAGAGTGTATTTTTTTTGTTGGGTGATGAGTTAAGGATGAGGATCAGGCAATCATTCACCACGCCAATTTTTTTTCTGATTTTAAAATTTTTAGATTTTTTTAAGCAAGCATACAACTAAGGGAAAAGAAATACTCACAATCGGTCCTTGCTGCGCTTACTCCATCTCCACCGTTACGAGTTGCGCTCCTTCGCTGTCTAAGCACCGAGTTCCTGCAACCATCAAGTAGAGGGAGAAAATGCGAGAGATGATGTAGCATGGATGCAAAATGGAAGTGACAAAATAAATCTGTTGCCTCCCTGGCAACGGCGCCAAAAACTGACGCGCTACGGACGCGTTTGTTTAAGAGTGTCATTGTAGCTCACGTTCGCTGCGTTAGTTTTAAATATAGAAACGGATTTGAGTCAGAGTGTCATACACAGGGAGGCGTGAAATCAGGTTTTTCTATCACTTAGTTGTCATGGAAATGGCAGGTTTTTGCTTGCGTGAGAAAATGCGGGAGAAAAGCGAGTAAGAGAGAGAGAAAGAGAGAGAGAGTAGGGTTAGAGTTCTTTTAAGTCATGGCATTCACTTAGATCAAGATGGAACATGGAAATGGCAGGTTTTTGCTTGCGTGAGAAAATGCGGGAGAAAAGCGAGTAAGAGAGAGAGAGTAGGGTTAGAGTTCTTTTAAGTCATGGCATTCACTTAGATCAAGATGGAAAACAACATCAATCCTATATTTAACATGCAACTCAAGCTTTACAATTACAACACTAGATAAATGCTTAAGCACAAGTAAAGTAAAGCTAAGCTAGAGAGAGAGAGAAAGAGAAAGAAGATGGTGAGGTGGCCACGGTGGTGGAGGAGGGCTCTGTCGGTGGCTCGTCAGCTTTGGTGATTGCAAAAGAGAGCTAAGGGTGGCTAGGAGTGGGGTAGAACACTTGCAAGGGTATTGAATGCCTTCCATAAGTAGTTGGAGGGGGTTTATATAGGAAAAAGGGCTTTCTAAATGAGGTAGGAGCTTTAGCGACGTCCGGGACGTCGCTAAAACCCTTCCTGAAATGTCGGTGAAGCCCCTTTTTTCGCTGGTTCAACGCGTACGCCCGTTATTCTTCTCGCACGCAATCCGCGTGGTCGCCTTGAGGGCCATTCGATCGAAGATCGGATGGCTAAGATTGTGCGGAGGGCGCGCTCGCGGATCGCGCTTGCACAACGCGCCCCCCGCGCGACATCGTGGGAGTCTGAGTGAGCTCATTTGCAGGCGCCACGTATCACGATCACCACTGTCTGTGTGCTGATCCACGGCCCAATTTCGCCCGCGCGCGATCCTGCTGCTGCATTTCGTCCTGCCGCGATTCGAACGCACGACTGCATGGTGCGGAGAGAGCGCCGACTGCTGTGCTATCTTTCGTGGATGGTCGCGGAGAGGAGATCGGGTTCGGCTGCTGCCGAACGTTGGATGGAGATCCAATGGTCGAATCTTTGCGTGAGGGCTCGGGTGCATGGATGCGGAGATCGGATGGCTGAGATTGGTCCTACGCACGACGGAGGAAGTGGGGTAGTGGGCTGGGTGCGCTGAGTTCACTTCACATGGCGCACTGTGGACCGTTGATCATCAGATCAACAGTCAGGAATTCTTGAGCCAATTGCGGGAGCTCCAGATGTTAGATTTGGTCGATTTTGAGTCCGTTGAACTCCGTCGTCGTTCTGAATCCATCCGTGTGGTTCGATTGCTCATCTGAGGCCTATTTGACATGAACTTGTGCAAATGGCTATTAATACTAGTTTATAAGCAATCTTAACATGCGATGCATGCAATGCTCCCATGCCCATTCATGATGTGCTATTCGTGCATATTATCTTTAAGATAAACCATGATTGGTAGAATTATTACCCCAAAATGTAGTGTTATCAGTGTCCTCGTTGTGTAACCGATAGCCCCACTACCAGGTCCATGGTGATACTCTCCCACTTCCACTCTGGCACAAGAAGTGGCTGTAGCGGCCCTGCAGGCCTCTAGTGTTTGGCCTTCACCTGCTGGCATACCAAGCACTGCTGGACGAACTCACGAACATTTCGCTTCATTCCCCTCCACTAGAAGTCACGTCGTAGATCGTGGTACATCTTTGTGTTCCCGGGATGTATGGTGAACCTGGACCCGTGTGCCTCAGTCAGGAGCTCTCTCAACAGCTCCTCGTCTCTAGGAACGCACAGACGTCCCCTCATACGTAGTATCTCATTAAAGAAAGTAAAATCTCTTGGGTCCCCTATTAACACCCTATCCCGTAGTATCTGCAAATATGGATCATCCATCTGCCTTGTAATGATACGGTCTATCAGCTCTGGTCGTGCCTGCCACGTCACTGTCATTGCTCCGTAGCACCCTCGTGACACCTGGGGTCGCTAACTGCCCACCTCCTCCCTGAGTCTCCAACTCTGTGCCTATAAGCTGGCCAAGTGGGCGAGCACCTTCTTGCTCAAGGCGTCGGCCACCACATTGGCCTTCCCTAGGTGGTAGGAGATGCTGCAGCTGTAGTCTTTCAGGAGCTCTAACCAATGCTTCTGTCTCATGTTGAGCTCCTTCTGATCAAACAGGTACCTGAGGCTCTTATGTCTGTGAAGATCTCAAACATCTCACCCTACAAGTAGTGCCTCCATGTCTTCAGCACGAAGACAACTGCTGCCAACTCCAAGTCATGGGTGGGGTAGTTATGCTCATAGGGCTTTAGTTGCCGCGAAGCGTAAGTGACAATGTGGCCCCGCTGCATGAGCACACCACCCAACCTCTGCAATGAGGTGTCAGTGTAAACCACCAACCCGCTACCGCCGTCTGGGATGGTGAGTACAGGAGCTGAAGTTAGTCTCTCCTTCAACCACTGAAAGCATGACTCACACTTGTCTGTCCAAGTGAATGGCACGTCCTTCCGGGTTAGCTAGGTCATAGGACACGCGATCTGAGAGAATCCTCTGATAAACCGTCGATAGTAGCCTGCCAGTCCCAGAAAGCTGTGTATCTCTATCACTGTGTGTGGCCTCTCCCACCTGAGTATGCCCTCGACCTTGGCTAGATCCACAGCCATTCTGTCTCCTAAAATCACATGGCCCAAGAAGGTCACCTGTCTCAACCAAAACTCACACTTGCTGTACTTGGCATACAGCCTGCATCGTCTCAATGTATCTAGGACCATACGTAGATGCTGTTCATGCTGTGCCTGATCCCGAGAGCAGACTAATACGTCATCGATGAACACCACCACAAACTGGTCTAGGTATGGCCTGAAAACACGGTTCATCAGATCCATGAAAGCAGCGGGGTTGTTGGTCAGCCCAAACGGCATGACCAAGAACTCGTAGTGTCCGTACCGAGTACAAAAGGCTGTCTTTGAGATGTCGGTCTCCCTGATCCTTAGCTGATGGTAACCTGACCTCAAGTCTATCTTGGAGAACACTGTGGCGTCTCTCAACTAGTCAAAGAGGTCATTGATACGAGGCAGCGGATACTTGTTCTTGACGATGACTCAATTTAGCTGCCTGTAGTCGACACACAGCCTGAGGGTACCATCCTTTTTCTTCACGAATAACATAGGGGCTCCCCATGGGGATGTACTAGGTCTCACAAAGCCCTTCTCCAATAGATCCTGTAACTGGGACTTGAGCTCTCACAGCTCAAGTGGGGCCATCTTGTACGGTGCAGTAGAGATGGGGCTGGTCCCCAGTACTAGTGAGATCTTAAACTCGATCTCACGCTCAGGTGGTAATCCTGGTAGCTCCTTTGGGAAAACATCGAGGAACTCGTTGACCAGTGGAATACTCTGTAAGTCAGCTACTGGGCTAGGCTTTGCTACAACACATGCTAAGAAGCCCTCATACTCCTAGCTCAGAAGCTTCGTTGCTCGAAGCACGGAGATGCACCTGAAACCTCCATCTACCGACTGGCTGTGAAACTCAAAGGGAGGCAACTCCGGTATGGAGAAGACGATCTTCCTCCCAAAACAGTCCACCAGGGCGTGATAGGTAGACAGCTAGTCCATCCCCAGGATCACGCCAAAGTCCTCCATCGGGATTACGATCAAGTCGGTAGGGAGACTGTGTCCCCCTACAGTAACCTCACAGTCTGTGAAGACCTCCTCAACGACAAACAACTATCCACCTGAGCCTCTAATCAGGAACAAAACCTCTAATAGTACACTACTCAGGCCCAAATTGACGGCAAAGCTTGTGGCGACAAAAGAATGTGTGGCACCAGAATCAAAAAGTAGGTAAACAAGTCTGCTGGAAACAGGAACCATACTTGCCACCACGGAGCCTAAAGCTCTGGCGTCTTTGTAAGTTAGAGCGTTGACACGCCCCTCAACCTTGGGTGCAGAAGAAGCAACCACGCTTTGAGTCGGGCAAGCAGCAGCTGACTGGTACCCTCCTCGTGACTGCTGTCCTCCTCCTCGTGTCTGGTAACCACAGCCGCCAGATCGGCCTCCAGTGCTCGGTGCTGGGAGCATCTGCTATGCTCTGGCCCTAGATGGGTAGTTCTTCCTTATGTAGCCCAGCTGGCCACACTGGTAACAAAGAGGGGCACAACCTACTCCCTCAGTCGGTCTCTGCTGGTGACCGGGTGGGGGTCTGGTGCTGTCTATTGGCCCTTGTCTAGGGCCCCCAAAGGCCACTGGTGGCCCCACAGAGCGAGACGACTCTCCTGCAGGCATCGTGTGCCTCCTCTCCTGACGGCCTTGTGAGTACTCCGGCTGGTAGGGCCTCTTCCGTCCTCCGTCAGTGTCTCGCATGGTCAGGCTGGTCTCCTCATAGGTCATGGCCGCCTCTACCATGCGACAGAAAGTGGGTAACTTCAAGGGTTTCACATACCCCCAAATAGCAGGCTGAAGGCACTCAGTAAACCTCCATAGGCGCTCCTCCTCTGTAGATGTAGCCATCGGGGCTAAGCTTGACAGCTCTAGGAAATGCGTACGGTTTGCGCTAACTGTCATCGCCTCCTGGCGGAGAGTGTGGAACTCCAGCCTCCTCTGGTCCTACCAGGTCTGTGGGAAGTAGTGCTCGTAGAAGAGTGCCACGAACCGGTTCCACGACGACTCTCTCCCCTCCTGTCCCCTGACTGCCCTCCACCACTAGTGGGCTGCACTCTTCAACTGGTACGTGGCAAAGGCCATGCAGCACTCCGCAGGAGGGTGGAGCATGTCGAAAGCCTTCTTTATCTGCTCTAGCTAGTCCTTTGCCTCAGATTGGCTCTCATCCCCTTTGCAGGAGGGGGGCTTCAACTTTCGGAACTAGCCAAATGGCTTGTGGTGGAGCTGCAACGGGGGAACAGGCACGCCTCCAGGCAAGGAAAGCTCATGCTCAGAAGTGTTTGAGGGTGGTGGGGGTGGTGGAGGATCACCCCCTCCCCCTCCAGCTCATCTAATGCTGCGGCGGTTCCCCTGTCTCACAGAGGACTCTCCCTCCATGTCCTCAAGGAGGGGTGGCTAAGGAGGTTGCTAGAGTTCCTCTTGCACTATGCCCAGAATCAGCTGGGTGAGATCCTGAGCTTGGATGCTCGAAAGGAGGGGTGGGTCGACTGGTGCCTTAGGTCTGTCACGTCCACCCCTACAACCACATCCACAGCCACGTCCGCGGCCCACCTCGAGAACTCCTCGGTACTGCGTACACGGGGGCTAGCTTACTTTCCATGCAAAAGAGACAGTTGCTCTCCTCGGTACCGTGTACTCAAGGGCCAGCTCACTTCCCTCCTACATACGATATTCAATCCATATACGTGAATTCCTCTTCTAGTTTCCCCGTAGGGTTCATGCATTGTATTCAGTTCATTTCCTTTCACGACATGCATATCTCGTTGTTCACAACTTGGTTCTAAACCATATAACAGGTAGCTCGTAATTTAATAACTGAAAGAAGCATCACATCATTTGACTATTCATTTGCTAGCATTAAGGGTTCTAACATACATTTCAAAATAAACTGTGTGGCTCAAGCAATGTTCGTTCACTCAATTCTGCCCTAGGGTTCATCTCATATCCTAGGGTTCAATCAATTCATTCTAAGATAGCATGCACTTAATTAATTAATTCATAATATTTAGAAAAATCACTCTACTGGGATACACGGGTGAAATGGGGGCTTGGATCATAGATCCTATCGTCTCCGTGGGCCTCGTACACTCTACTGGCTGATGACCTATACAATTGACCAAACACATCAAATGAGTTCAAAACCATATACGAGTGATACTAACACATAGAGAAACTCGAACGGAAACCAACAATATTTTGTTTGCGCAAAATTGACTCTGTTTAGGCCCTAAACGGGCCAAAAACGTGCATACTAACTACAATCAGACGTCTGGGACTAGACCTAAACGTCTTAAATGACCTCAGAATCTCACCTTGCTTTCCTGCGACTTCCTCAGACGTCTGAACCCCTCCACAACCATCTGATGGAGATCCTAGACGTTTGACACTCCCTCCGGTCGTCTGGGAGTGTAGCCAGACGTCTGGCACTGTCTCTAGACGTCCTAAAGCACCTTGAAGGGCACGCCACGTGCCTTTCCCACGTCCTGTACCTACACATGCGCTCAGGTTTAAAAACATGACACGTAAAACATAAGTACGTGCATGCAGGCTTGTACAAAGGACATACATCGGCACTCTACGTGTTGTCAGACGTCCGACGCTAGCTTCAGATGTCCTGAGGCTCCTCCAGACTTCTGGATATCGTCCCAAACGTTTAACACTATGGAAAAATGTTTCCACAGTGCATCCTGCGAACCTTCTCCTCACGTGATCCTCCGCCCGAAGGACTGCAGCAGCTCCTCCCACAGTTGCAGGAGGTCACGGAGCTCCACTCCATGAGCTCCCTCGGCTGCACCTCCTCTCTTGAGCTGTTCTAAGCTCCTCGCTCTCCCTCTCCCTCGCCCACGCTCTCCCTTTCTCCCGTGCTCCTCCGTCTTGAGCTCCCCTCTTTCCTCGCTACAAGGGGGCGGGAAGGGAGGTGGTCGCCGGCAGGTGGTGAAGGAATGAGGGTGGAGGTGGTGGTGGTGTGGAGAGGTGGGGGAGATGGTGAGGGTGGTAGGGGTGTTAAATAGGGAGAGCGTGAGGGTTTGTGAGGGGGGTGTGTGCGTGGGTGTGTTGTGTGGGAAGGGAGAGAGAGGGTGAAACTACGGAATCTCCCCCGTAAGACCTTTTTCTTCTCGCAAGGACCACACACCTAAACCCAAGGGGTTTAAAATTGCACTTACACCCCTACCTTTTCGGAAAACTACGAATGACCCTTAGGAAGGGTCATTTCAATAGCCGACCTCCTCGTACCTCCTTGCCCTCTGCCAACTACCTCAGAAGAATCCCCACGACCATGGAAGAAAAGGCCCCCAACTAATTTGGTGTTTTGAGCACCTCTTCGCTCCACTGAACACACCACTTGTTGGCATCTTCCTCACGTCCTCTGACCTCCTCACAACGAATTGACACCACCATCACCTTCAGCAAGGTGCGACGACTCTTCTCGACCCTTTGGTCGAGAGCTTTGACTCCTCCTTTGACTAGCTAACTTCCATCGTTGCTGCCTCCTTCGCAGTTTACGACTGGCTACCTCCAGATGTTCCCAAGGCCTGAAGCTTTACGAGAGGCTTCATAGCACCATGAGCATCGCATTCCGACCCCCAGTAGGGGATTCCATCCACCGAGGAGCTCCATCAACCATGGCATGATCTGCACCCTTCCTCCACCGTCTCCACTATTTCCTCACTACCAATTGTCAAATCACCACCGCCATCATGTCAACGAAGGTTTGGCGAAGCTCCTCCACCCTTCCTTAGTGCCAGCTACCCACCGAAGCTTGATTCTAGCCGTGCTCCAGCAAGGCTCGCCGGAGCTGAGGCTGAGAAGGTCCCCTCCCTACACGCACGCATGGAGAAGAGGAGCTAATGCTCCTTGATGCAGGGACCCATCCGCGAATGAAGAAAAATTACAGGGACCTAAATACAAGATCGTAGGGGCTTAAACGTAGGACTTCAAGGACTAATTTGCACTTCTAATGATTTTATTTAAGATTTTGAATAAGTCTTTAATGCAAATTCTTGTCCAAACACTCTTGGTAATTGACTATTTAGAGCTTATAGACATCCACACTTGATCGTTTTATCTTGTCAAGCATAAAAAAATTTTCATTGCACTTGGAATTAAATCTCGCTATTTTATTGCGTAAAACCAAGGGTGTCGTTGAACTTGTTTGATTTTTGAGAAGTTATACTTAATACAAGTTTATCTAATTAATTTATAAATAACTAGATAGTGGTATTCATGCAATAGCTTGCTCCTTGAGTTCGACCTAGGAATACACTATTTTTCGAGTTTATAAATGGAAAGTGTTGACACGCTTTTATCGTTTATACTACGACGCATTCATTTTTAAATAATACAGTAGAAGCACGTTAACATTTTGGGATCCCTCACCTAGGATCACTCCTAAGTAATCCTTGTGTCTCTACTAATCTCACTATGAGACGTTTCACTCACATACCAATCACTTATTTTTTAATTAAAAAATGTCGCATATCTATCTATCAATTTATTGAAATCCAAATGGATCCAACCAAATTTTAAGACCAAGTGTTAAATCTGAAATATGGTGTTGGTAGGTCTTCCATGCCTTTCTTTTTATCCAACACCTAGCATATCCTCTAGGGTTTCTAAGCCATTTTTATTTATGTGATTGGAACTAGACTCTACAATTCTCAGTCCAACCCATTTCAATTAATTTGTGAAAATATGACATTAAACATTCTTGCATAAGGCCCTACTCCTACTTAAAAGTAAGCATGAAAATAGAGTTTTCAAGGGCCAAATAGCCAATCAATTCATCCATGGAAAGTCCAAGAAAACTCCCATGGTTACACATTTTAAAATCCTCTTCAAAAGAATCAATAGCAAGCACACAAGTCATGATTTGGGGGCTAGTATTGGTACTAATTTTATGCATTGCTACAGTCCACTATCGATACTAAAGCTTAGTATCGATACTCAAAACTTGCAAGCTGCTAGATCAAAAGCTCAGATTGAGGTTCGACTTAGCCTCGAATTGCCCTGAATCTCCACCCATTTTTCAACCCACTTGCAAGAACATCTAGGGTACCATAATATCACATTGTAACCACCATTTTAAAACCTAAATTAAGCCCTAAAGTTGAATAAATATTAGCTTAAAAATCATATATCTTTTCATTTTATCAACATCCATGAACATTCATGCCAATTCTAGGGTAACTAGCAGCAAGATATCTACATACAACCACATATTCAAGAGATATATCAAGGCTTTGTTTACCACTTATTCAAGCATGCAAATCCTATAACAAGAGAATTCCAAAAGCAGGTATTAAGAGTGTTCCTACCTCAATTTATGCTCTTAATTCCTCTTGTCTTGGCTTCCTTAAATAATTCCCCGTAGGAACTAGTGATTCCTTCTCCTTACTCCTTGTTCTCCCTCCTTATAACTCCTCCTACCCTTAGATGCACTCTTAGTCATGCAACCCTCCTAAGAACCCCTCTTATTACTAGAGCAACACTTCTTTCTCTCCAATTTCTCCCCTTTAAATCAAATAAAGAGTGAATTAAGTCAAGAAAAGGAGAAGATTATAGAAGAAAGGGGTTAGATTAGGGCTTACCTCTAGTTCGTAGCCCTTTTTCACCTTAGGATTGCAACCATGAGATGAGTAGAGGGAGAGATAAGGGAAGTTAATGGTGGAAGGTGGAGGAGGGAGTCCACGTTGGAAGCAAGTAAGCATTCCATGCCCATGTGTTGACTTTTATATAGGATGGGCTATTTACAATAAAACCCTCCCACCTAAAACTTGGTGCTATAAAGAAGACTCTCAACTCCTTTTCTTTACATATGGCCCCTCAAAGCCACTTACTACTTTAAAATCCCATTATGCTATTTTGCCTCCTTAGCCTAATTTATCCTTAATCTTTAATAAATACACACCCACACTTAAAGACTAAGGAATTTCCCCCCATGTTATTCCATTAGGGAGATTTGGCTTGACTTTAATCAACCCTTCTAATCAAGATGAAGCCTTGATTAGAGCTTCTTAATTACCAAGGAGGTAGTCATAGTTTTTCAGCTTGGTTCGAACATTTTGGTGGATTTTGTAAATGTGGTCACACAATTTCTTGGTAGTTGCATTGGTCCTTCTGGGTTGGTAGTGGAAATCCTTTTAAATGCATGCACTTAAAAGGAGATTTGTTGGTAGACAGACTCAAGCAATTATTGCATATGAACCATGCATGTGGAATTACTAAATCCTATTAAGATAGTTTCTCTCTTACAAGCAAATGCAAAAGATTGTTCAAATATCTATTTACTATGACCATTGAGCTTCTATTTGTAGGCAATATGCAAACTGCACTATAACCATGTAGCTAAACTCGAACCAAAAGATTCTTCCAGAAGTGTTCTTAAATGTAGTGTTCATTAAATGTAGATAAATACCATGACGAGGAACAATATTTGTTAAAAAAAATCAACAATATAAGACACATCCGACATCTTTCCATAAGGAATAAACTTTGTCATCTATCAAACAAATCAACCACTAAAAGGACAAACTGTCTGAGTGGTCAAATGTAAATATGAAATGAAATGTGTGAAGATTTTGTCCTCCTGACACATGGGAATGAACAAAGGGATGTTGCAACCAATATTTTCCATATTGAAAGAGTGATTTTCGCTTAATTAAGATAGTAATAGAAATGATATGTTATTGTATTTTATATGGTGGAAAATCTTTCTATCAAAATTAATTTATATCTAATCTAACCACATTGGTCAAAGTATCATATCTACAGGGAGGCACGCCTAGTAAACTCACATAAATATAGCATTCACATTCACCAATATTAGTTGCCTCAAAGTAATTAAATTGATATTTGTGGCATGTAATGAGGACATGAGAAACATTGAGAGAAAGAGAGAATGAGAAGGACACGTGTGCAATTTCAACTCAGTAAAATATATTAAACATTAAAATTGAATCCGACAATAGCATGAAATGTAAAAACAAATTAACCCGAAAACAGAGGAAAGGGAGAACGTGGTCGCATGTCGAGGAGGAGCGACGGCTAGCGGTGAGCTTTGACGAAGGAGGTCTACTGAAGGAGACGAGTGCGCTAGTGGTGGCGGCTTGTCTTGGGACGATCGAATGTGGCCGAGCAGAGGATCGGAGGCCGGTGGCGATGGGTGGTTGCAGGCAAAGCATGGAGGTGTCGACGGGTGCTTGCGGTCGGCGAGGATGCTTGACAATGCTTGAGATCGTTGGAGGGAGCTTGGGGCCGAGGTCGGCAGTTGGAGATGGCAGTGGTGAGTCGGCTACAGTTTGGGTGCTTTTTGCGTAACAGGGGAGGTGAGTTGAAGAAGAGGAAGAAGAAGAAGAGGAAGGGGCGGCGATGGATGGCTGCAGGCTTGTGTGGAGAGGGAAAGTGGTGGTGTTGGCATAGGAGAGATGGTAGTGGTGTTTGGTTGAGTTTAGGAGGGAGGGGGTAGTGGTTTAGGCGCTAGTGGTTGGTGATCTGTGGGGTAGGATGGGGCGAACAGAGGTGAAGGACGATGGTGCTGTGGCCGCACGTTGTCACTGCGCGAACGGCGAAAGGGAGAATGAATGGAGGTGGAGCACGCCTTTGGTGCGCGCTAGGTCCACAGTGCAAGCAGAGACCACAGCGATGATGGATGGTGAGAGATAGATCCCCACTAGGGAGAAAGATAAGAAGATTGACCCTTCAAAGGAGAAGAGCCCTTGCTTTTTAAATTCTTCGTGAATTTGTTCCTCCTCCTCTCCCCTTTTCACAGTTGCAGTTAACTCTACCTAAAAATAGCTATGATCTCCCTCTCTTTCGATAGTTATTCCCTGCATTTCACACAAAACAGAACTATTTATAAAATATATGAAATTACATGATCACTATTTATTCACAATCTTAAATACATGTAATCATAAATTAATCATCTATATATAATAAGATACATATACTAAGAACTATAAACAATCGAGACTATTATTTTTACGTTTAATAATAATCCAGCAAAATAGACTCATCTCATATAACCCTTAAAATGTTGACATATTTTATACCACTAAACAAGATAAAATAGTGTTATGTTCCAGCTGAAGACAATATGAGCATTCATTTATAATTATTGAAGTCTTATCTTTCAGAAGTATCCTAAACTCCCATAAAAATTCTCTCAAAAAAGTAGTGGAAATGAATAGGTTATGAATAATGATCTACAAAAAAAAGATAGCTTGTGAAAAACATATTGAGATGTAATTAGACACTCAAGCATAAACATAACCAAAATTAGGGTCCTCAAATATATGTCCATTATTGACTTAAGATTGGAGAGTTAAACCTATCACTAGTTAGACCATGGCATGATGACCAAGCATGTCTAGTGACATGATTAATGGTTCCTAACTTGTGCTTTAGGTGGAAAGTATAGTCTTAGGAAACTAACACACTTCACATGGCACTTATTGAGAGTTTCCTAGGCAAGAAGCAAAATCCTTTATGATCCAAGTTAAGTGTGGACTCTTTTTAATGATCTAGTAAAACCAATGATTGAGTACTTGAACAATGTTGCACATCATAGATATAATAGAGCAAATGAGTATTGGTTAGTTTGTCATTAAAGAAAGTAATTGTTCATCATGATTAAAGACTATGTTCATATCCACGCATGAGTCCACCAAAATCTTTAAAAATCATGTAGGGAGCATGCAGTAATTCAACCTTGAGCCTTCGAAAGCTTTCCTCCACTTGAGGGGTCCATGTAAATGTGCCTCCTTATAGGCAATTAGAACTATAGGTCATAGTATTTCTAACATTCATGATAAGGCACTTGCAGAATTATGCCAACCTCAAGAAACTATGAGTGTCTTTGATAGATTAAAAGTTCACCATCATTTTAGCTTCAATTTTGATATATTCCACTTCAAGAAAATGGTTCCCCTAAACCTAAGCACACCTAAGATCTCTTTTGTTGATATACCATATGCTAAAAGGTATGTTAAGAATAAACGCTTATAAAAATTGATGTATGAGCAATGCTCCATATAGACTTGTAACTTTTAATGCAAGCATGTAGGCACTTTATTTGCACTCATGCTAATATCAGGATGTCATGAAAATAGACCACCACAAGTTTCCTAACAAAAAGTCAAAGGACAGGGTGCATATATGCAAAAAGGTGCTATGAACTTCAAACAATCCAAAGAGTGTGATTCATCTATAGACCTGGACATGGGAGACTTCAATGTTACTTGTGAAAGTGCACTAGAGGGGGGTGATTAGTGCTAAAGGTGGTAAACAAATCGCTAATTACAAATAATGTAGATTTAAGATAAACTAAAGCAAGCCACAAATGAACACAAGGATTCACAGTGGAAATCCAACCCTAGGAAAAACCACTACCTAGATCTCCCAATCTAGGATTTTGCCCCGAGTCCAACTTGGAATACTAACCAGTACTTATGGGGTACCAAATCCTTTTACAAACCTTCTTGATATCCCAATCAAGAGCAATGAGTACCAAACCCTTTTTCAATCAAGAGCAAACCCCTCTTTCTCAAGAGGAAAGGAACCCACAACCTGGGCTCTCAGATTACAAGTAGATTAAGGAATAAAATAGATTTAAAATACAATTTAGCTCCTATGGATAGCCCTAATAAGATATGCAATCAAATGTATGAATTAGCTATCTAGGAGACTAAAGTGAACTCCCTTAGTGAATGTATAAAGTGTTGGTGCTAGAGCACCACGATCATTTGTTTTGATGATAACAAAACACGTGTTATTTAACATTTGCAATTTGAGTCCTAGATTTCAGGTCAATTGCAAATGTGGACGTGTTTAGACGGAGTTCGAGCTCGCATCCAGGATGGATTGGAGGAGCTTGACGGAAAACAGAGGAGGTTCGCGTGGAGCGACAGATTGAAGATAGAAGACAAGAAGAATAGGATAGATTCTTTTTAATCCTTTCTTGTATCTCTTGTCTTTATTTTCTTGCTCTTTTTATTTTCCTTAGAATATTGTTAAAGAGCCTCAAAGAACCCTAACAGTAGTCCTAGGAACACCGGCACAACCCTAGGATACTTAGGTTTTCTGTAGAATACTTAGAAAACCAATATAGGGCTCAAACATCATTTCCAGACGTCTAATTCCCAAATCAGACATCTGATAAAGTATTTTAAGACGTCTGACTGTTGTTTTAGACGTCTGATATCTGTTAGGCTGGAGATAGCTTGTTCTGTCTGATGAAATCAGACGTCCAGACCTAATACCAGACGTCTTAAGAGATGTCTGATGGACTTGCCAGACGTCCAGATAATGGACCGTTGGCTAGCTTAGCAGGCACTCAAGGATATGACCGTTAGAGCCTTATCAGACGTCCTTAGGCCTTTCCAGACGTCTGATAATTGACCATTTTGCCTCGACTGACTCGAAAATCTCTTCTCAGAGATTTTCTAGCCGTTGCAAATCCATTCCGTAGAAAAAGTTGGTTTCCAGACGTCCAGGCATAGTGCCAGACGTCCCGTATGTCGTCTGATCGACTTGAACAAAAACCCTGTTTAGATCTGATCCAAGTCAGGAGGAAACCCGCATAGAATCAGACGTCTGACCTTTAAATCAGACATCTTAAAGTGGCCTTCCAGACGTCTGATGCCAGAGTTAGACGTCTGATAACCCTGTCAAGTGTAATCATTGTCCTGATTTCGGCCTGATTCTCTTGGGCTTTGTTCCCAATGGCTATAGAACCTTTCCTAAGCCTTCCAAAGCCTTCCTAAGGCCTCTATAAATAGAGGGGAGCCTTTACACACAAGATATACACCAAGAGAAACACAAGACACACACTTGGATACACTTAAGCAACATAGTTCCACTCTCTTGTGTCCTAGATAGCTCTTGCTCTCCAAGCTCAAGCTCCATTCTCTTGAGAGCATCAAGCTTTGCGCACCCGCTCTCCCGCCGTTGTCTACGAGAGCGACATTGCGCCGTTGCGTGGCTCACGCACTCGCGTCATCGTCGACGCACTCCTTGCAAAGGGGAGTTTCCTAATTCCTATAGAAGCTTAGGTTTATTACTTTTTTGGCTCTATAGGACCTGTTGTTTTATTTTATCTTTGTCTTTTGGTTGGGTATTCGCTTTGCGAATTCCCGTCTCCTTCGTGGGACAAAATCCTTCTCGTGAAGAGAAGGGGTTGAGGAACGCTACCCTCGTAGTTGTAGCGTGGTTGTACTGAGGTTGAATCACCCTCGTTTTAAAGTGATTCGGTTAGTGGATTTGATTAACTAGGTTGATCGGAAAATCCTAACTCGAGAGGGTTAGGTGGTGGTTTTCACCCGGTTTGGGTTTCCACCTAAAATACTTATGTACTTTGTGATATTGACTATTTGTGAGATTGTTTATATTTCAATTACGCATTTTTTACGTCACACTGATCTCACCCCCTCCTAGTAGGGAAACTTTCATAAAGGTGATGCTGCTGGGAGTTGAGGTGGTTGAGCTTCAAGAATGTGGTCTTCAAGGACATGACCTCATGTCACCTCCAACGAATACCAAGTGTAGGCTTTAGTTGAACGTTGACTTGAATGCACTTTAGAGTGTGTTTTGGGGTGTTATATATCTTCTATGTATTCCCAAAGAGTGGGAAACCATCTCATATATATGGAGAGGTGAATGGACTAGTTTAGCTGTGCATAAGATCCCTCTTCAATGGCTAAAAAATTTCCTAATTGGATTTTCCAACGGATAATAAATATGCTCCAAAAGTGTTTTATCTAGCATTAGGTAAAAGTGATCTAATGTTAGGTGAACTATCTAAAGTTAGGTACTCAGTTAGGTGCAAATTTCGCTATCTCTTGGAGTCACTCAATTTGGCCCAAATAGCCTACTTAACATTAAATAGCCTTTATCTAATATTAGGTCAACTACTTAACGTTAGGTACAAAATTCACTGCAAAGTTTGTTATTCCCTAGAGCTTCCAAATAACACTAGACTACTATATAATATTAGATCTCATATACCTAATGTAGATGGCCTGTAAAAGGCCCTCTAATTGTCCAAACCGATATCTAGGGTTTTCACTAAGTGTTAGGGTCATGCAATAACACCTATAGACTTAGTTAGACATATTTTGACCTATTTAGGTTGTGTGTGGTGTTCTTGTGAGAATTGCATATGAACCCCCTATGTTTATGCTAATACGAGATCTAATTAGGGCTCTCTTTACATTCTAAACAATACAAAATTACAACTCAATTCCTATAATACAAGGAGACTTAAACTTGACGAGTATGATCTCCTCCTCCTTGGATTTAGATTTCCTCAAGAGAGATTAAACTTGAAAATCAATCTTGCAATATCTATGCATAAGATCCATTTTTAATCTCAATTACTTGAGATGTTTGTCATCATCAACACCATCATTAAAGGCTAATGTGGTGCCTAATTGCTGATGCACCAACATTCTCCCCCTTTTTGATGATGTCAAACACTCAATGGAGAGGTTGCAAGCCCCCCTCTGTCTAAGTGCTCTCCTAAATAAAATCTACGAGATGATACACAAGGAGAACATAGCACATAATGTCATAACAAGATTCAAGTATCATGATCTCAATATTTATTCAACCTCTCATATATTATCCTCCCCCTTTTGATATCATTAAAAAGAATCAAAGGAGGCATAACATGTTCATACTTCAACATATGAGAATATAACTTCATGTAACATTCAACACAATTCATCAACTTATATATAGCATCATAGACATCATCATAAATAGCTCAACAAGATAATAGGAACATCAAAACCATGAGTTTAAAGAAGAGTAAGGTGCAACAAGGAAATATACCTATTGGTTAATGCATGCCAAGGATATAAACAAAAAAAAAAGTTTATGCAACCCTTGTTCTTACAATTGTACATTTAAATGCTAAAGCTAGAGTACTAGGAACTAAAATCAAGTTCTTTTCTAACTATTTTATCCTATACTCCCCCTTAAAACATATTCTTCTTCATTAGACGCATAAAGAAATCGACCATTTCTTCCTTATCAAATTCAAAAACATAAATATCTTTTTCTTTTTTCCCTATCAAAAGAACTTCTAAAGTTTTTTTGTCAATTATTTCAAAACCATCTTTATCAAATACAATTTTACATCCTCTATCATAGATTTGATTAACACTAAGAAAATTATGTTTTAAACCATCTACTAAGGTAACATTTCTAACTTACCTAAAAGAATTACCTACCATATCCTTACCAATAATACAACATTTTTGGTTGTTATCCATAGCCACATATCCTTCGTCAGCTTTCTTAAGGTTTACATCATGAAGGAAATTGCGTGAAATCTCCCATCATGTGTCTTGAACAACCATTGTCTATAATCCATTTGTTCATCCTCTTTGAGGCTTATAAAACAAGAATTGAGAACACTTTTTTGTACTCATGCCTTGTTGGGTCCTTGAGTGTTAAAATACCTTTCCCAAAAATAGTTTCTTTTGGAAATCCATTGTTATTGGCCTTTTGGTTAAAATCATATGCATTGTAAGATTGTTTTTGAGTGTTATGGCTAAAAGCATGTGCATTGTAAGATTCTTTTTGAACCTTATGGCTATACAAGTATGCATGATAAGTTGGTTTTTGAGCCTTGGGTGGTACAAAGGGTTTTTGGCTTTGGGCTTCAAGTTTGTGGGCTTCTTGGCTATGGATGAAGATTCAACATAACCAAGACCATGCATAGAGGTTGATGATAATTGACTTGCAAGCATCTTTTGTAGGTTCATGCTACCATTAGTAAACTTAGCCAAGTCATTAGTCGACCTATTTGTGTTTATCCTAAGTTCATGCACATCTTTTTCCAAGCAAGCAATTATATTTTTCAATTCAATAGTCTCTTCCATCAATATGTCTTTTTCAATAAGCATGCTAGTGTTTGAAGCCATAAGATTTTCATTCGATCTAGTTAAATTCAAACATTTAGTTTTCATATTTGCATTTTCCTATTCTAGATCCAAATTCTTGTTGGCAAGAAGCTCATATTTATTTAGCAAGTCATTTTTTTCTACTCTAAGCTTTTTCAAGGCTCTATTTTCATGTTTTATTTTCTTACATTCATGAAAAAGCTCATAATGTGTATCAAGTAGCACATCAAAAGAATTAGAGTCTTGTACCTCAGTCTCATTTGCTATAAGACACACGCGTGCAACTTCCTCCTTGCTTGAGTCGAAGTCGAAATCGAAGTCGGTGTTATTGCTTGCACTCTCCTTCGAGTCATCCCATGTTGACGCAAAAGCCTTCTTTTTCTTTTTGAAGAATTTTTTTCTTGACTTGTCATTGGTCCTTATCTCCTTTTCCTTCCTTTCCTTCTTCTCCTCGTCTTTCTTATACTCATTGAGTAAAGGACAATCTTTTAGTATGTGGTTCTCCTTCTTACATCCATAGCATGTAGGAGTCTTATAATCTCTCCTCTTTTTGAATTGCTTCCTCGTTCTCACATATTTCTCGAATCTTCTAGAGAACATGGACATCTCTTCATCATCTTCACCTTTATCATCTTCATCAAGATCGAAATCACTATTAATTTTGGCTTTGAATGCTAAACTCTTCTTCTTGGAACTAGAAGCTTCATTTTCTTCCTTCTTGGATAGCTCAAACTTCGCTTCATCAGCCATTAGACTTCGAAGTATCTCATCCATGCTAGTGTTCTTCAAATCCTTTGCTTCCTCAATTGCGATGACCTTTGGGTCCCATTCCTTGGTTAGAGCCCTCAAGATTTTGAACACCATCCCATTTGAGGCGGATTTCCCAAATAATCAAACGTTGACTCCTGGTGTTTGACCCGAAACTCATCTAAGTTTCAGTTATTTTATTTGATAAGTAAATTTTCAAGATTGCGACGATCGGGTTTTCTAAACTCCGATTTTTCTTGTGAAAATCTCGTTAATCAACTATGTGCATATGGAAAGGAGTGCCCATGCATTGATGGTTCTTCTGCTTATGTAGTTGCATAAAAGGAGAAAGCCCTTCCAATTACCCAACTATTGGGTTGAGAGGGATGGATTCTCATCTCTTGTGTGGAATGCTTGGGAGGAAAGAGTAGAAAGAAACCCACTCTATTAATGTGTAAAGAAGCTTCAGAAAGTCAAGATTGCATTGAATCTTTGACTAAGGACTTAACAGACCAAAGAAGATTGAAGACCTGCATGTACAATTGAAGGAGATTCATTTAACAATGATGGCTAATCCCCTTGTGGAGGACATCACTTGCAAGAAAAAGAGGTAGGGGGAGTTATTCTCCTTTAACTCAAAGAAGAGGAAGAATACTAGAAGCAGCATTGTCGTGTAGATTGACTCTAGGAAGGAGATTAGAACTTGGGCTTCTTTTCAATGACCACAAGAATTTGCTAAAACTACAACACCATCAGCAAGTTGTTGCGTGTGGATGAAACTATTTTGGATAAAGAAAAGGAACTTCAAGGAGCAGTGATGGAATTCTTCATTGGCATTTTCTCCAAAGATAATCAGGATGTTCCCTTTGAAGGAATACATATCTGACAAGTGTGAAACGAGTTTCGTTAAAAATGCATCATAGTATAGTTGAATTGCATAAATCAACTTTTAAAATTTGTATTCTCGAAATAAAAGTATTCTGAGGTTGTCTCTGGGAGCAACTAAATATGCGCAAACCACTATTTAATTATTTACAAAAGACTTTGGCGAACTTGTATTAAGTGTGAAAATTTAAAAAGCAAACAAGTTTCAAAATCACACTTGTTTTCATGAAATAAATAGATAAACTATAAATCCCAATTGCAAGAGATTAATGATCAGAAAAATTATTATTTAATATTTAATAAAAGGAATAATCAAGTGATGGTTAGATTAAGCACTAAATAGTCAATGTCAATAGTGATCGAACAGGATATTACAATAAAATTCCATTTAGAAATAACTCTTCAATTGATTCAAGAAAAACTTTCAATTCAATTAAAACAATTGGAGCTGAGCTCTCTCTAATTATTTAATGCTTAATTAAATAAGACAAGAAATTATTATGATTAAGCATTAATTTTCCAAGTAATGTATGAAGAACAAGGTGATGCAATAAAATCATCCAATACTCAATAATCTAAACAAATTAACCATGAATCAAAGGATTCTACCAATCTGACCCTGGAAATTCAGAAATTATTGATTTTCTTTCAGTTTGGTCCCTACAAATTTTGCAAGTGGGTCCTTGCATTTTTTTCTTTCCTTTAAACTGCTCCTTGCTAGCCAAAGGACGAAGAGTTCCTCTTCTCCGCCGAAGAAGCTACAGGTAGACCCCTGCCAAGGTGTGGTCTACTCGTCGGCACACGAAATGGTCTGGTCTACGTCGCACTGTGGTCATTACGTGTTCGCGGAGCTTTGTGTGAAGCTTGGGAGCTTGGCGATGGGATGGCAACAGTAGCCGAGGTGGTCTTGGTCAGGGGGTGCCTCTCAACCTCAAGCGAGTGCTCGTGGAACTTTGTCGGAGGTCAGCAAAGCTGGTGGTGGTGTTGATTTGGTGCGGGAACGTCGTAGAGGGCCGACGGATGTGTGGATGACGACGGGAATGGGTCGTGTTTGATCGGGGTTGAGGGGTGTTGAAAGCCCAAATTAATTGAGGGCTTTTACTCCAGGTGATGTTGTGGTGCTCGTGGGGTGGTAGGTGGATGGCAGAGATGGATGAAGCGTCACGGAGGTGGATGCCGGTGCTTCGTTGCTCGCGGAGAAGACAATGAAGAGGAAGGAGTTGTGGAGGTTGAAACCTATATCTAAAGGGTCTAAACTATTTGACAAAAAGAGAGGAAGATAGAGGACTACCTAATGGACGACGAGAGGGCGAGGTTTCATCCGACATTGGCCGACCGGACGCGAGGAAGAAGGGGGCTCTGGGAAGGTGTCCAATGGTGAGGAATAGGTCAAAGGACGCCCACTTTGGCTGGCGAGAAAAGGAGGAAGTTGAGGAAGAAGATGGCACCGCTTTTGAGGTCGTAGCGTAAGGAAGGGATCGAAGAAGTCGTTGGGGTCTCGTCATCGGTGATGTCGAGAAAGAAGGGAGATGGGGTAGGGACTCACCAAGACTTGATGAGGAGGTTCGCAAGGACATGGCCTTGCTTTAAAGGCAAGTGGCAGCCGCAGAGATGGATGATTCGAGGTCTTGGAATGGAAAAAATTGTGTGAGCTTCGGTGAGATTTTGGCGATGATTTGCGGCCTCCCAAGATGGTATCAAGAGCTGTAAAAAGCTCTTAATTAATTAGCTATGAACGAAGAATCTTCCTACCAATTTCGATGCTAAATCGTTGCATGGTTTGGGAGATATAGACCTCCAAAGATCGCATCAAATGCATGTTTCACAAGGAGAAGGTTTTGATGGAGGTTGAAGATGATGTTGATGTCATCATGACGTCAGAGAGGGACCAAAAAGACACGATTTTGGGCCTAAATGAAAGTGATTCAAAAATTAAAGGCCATTACGCAAAGAAGGTTAAGATAAAGTCTAATTGGTCTCAAAGTTTTAAGGTAACTTAATTTAGACCCTAGGAATATATTAGTGACTTCAATTTTGGATTTTGATGAAGTTTGATTGGTCAATTACGATTTAACCCAAAATGTATCAATTAGCCACCTTGGCTTTTGTTTTAGGTCAATTTGGGCTTATTTTGTAAAATTAAATGTTCTAAATCTTATAGAATACTTTTCAATTATTTTTATAAGGTTTAGATTATATTTATTTTCATTAGAACCCTTTAAATTAAAGTGAGGTCGAAATTAGGATTTTATTAATTGTAATTTGATTTTTATTTCATAAAATCCTTAAAAAAATCAGTGTGGGCTCACTTGTTGGAAGTTTGAGCTTAGTTGACCTTTAATTAAGTATAGGTTTACCCCTAGGTTAATTTACATTTGTATTTTACTATTAAAATAATAGAATTAACCAATTTTTTATTCATGCCCTCCAATTCTTGATATTCTTCAGTTATACCCTTTTAATGATTAATTAAGTGAATTTAACCTTAGAATTTAGCCAAATTAAGCTAGATATAGAGGATGATGGTGATACCATCAATATCCTATTTGGAAAGACGATCTCAAGTGAGGATAATGAATTACTTATGAGGATGTCGATTGATGATGAAATAAAGAAAGCTTTGTGGGATATTGGATCGAACAAGTCCCCCAGACTTGATGGCTTAAATGTATTCTTCTTATGTAAGGTGTGGAAAATTATGGGGAAGGTCTTGATTAAAGGTGTAAAATTCTTCTTTGCAGATTGTGGTGGCTTGGTGTGGAAGGTTGATTGCACCTTTCTCACCCTTATCCCCAAAGGGGAGACAATGCCTTCCATCCAAAATTTTTCATCCCCTAATGTGCTACAACACTGTCTATGAAATCATGTCCAAGTTTATAGCTTAAACATTGAGCTTGGTACTCCTGTAATTGATTGCATCATTGTAGGGGGCTTTCGTGCAAGGTAGGAGTATTTTTTTATTATGCGCTACTAGCATAGGAGTCTTTGATCCCTTGCGTGTGCATGAAGGTGGACCTTAAAATTGTCTTTGATATTGTAAGAAGAGATTTCATCCTTCGCCTTTTGCAACCATTGGATTTTGACATCAAATGGATTAATTGGGTAAGGAGATGTATTAATGGTTCGTCTTTGTTTCCTCTCATCAATGGAGTTCTAGTCGAATTCGTGATAACTTCTCGTAGACTTCGCCAAGGTGATCCACTTGTTGCCATGGTTTTTTGTATTTGCTATAGATAGAAGTGTAGAATGAAGGCATCCAAGTCTTAATGGTTGGAGAGGTGGAGTTTATGTTTCATCTCCTCTTTGTAGATGATGCCCTTATCTTTTTGAGGGTGGATAGGTGTTTAGCAAGTGGCATAGTTGATGCTTTTGCTTACTCTTTAGGATTGAAATTGAATGGCAACGAGAGTTGTAATTATCTTTCCCCACATTCCAAGAATTGGGAGAATTTGCTTAGCATTGGGCATGCTTGTGGGATCCTACCTACGAGGCATTTGGGGAATACTTATAACCTTGGATCATAGGGGTAGGGATGTTTTCTTGGAACTGGAGCTAAGGTGGATTGTCTTATGGAGGGGTGGAGAAAACTTTTATCACATATGGAAAGAGCGCAATGGGGCAAATAGGCTATTGAAGGTCTCTTGTTTTGCCTCAATAACATAATGATTCCACCCTATGTTCTAGTTAGCATTCATTGGAGGGTGGAAAGCATTTGGAATGGGGGCTGGTGTGGGCTTCGCTGCTTAGGGTTTCGTGTTATTTTAAAGTTCTAGACGTTGTAGTATATCACAAAAAGCTACTACCAGTTTACAATTTATTACTCGGAATTAAAAGTTTCCTGAGGTCGAACTCAGGGAGCAAACTATGATTCCAGAAGCATATGAATTCACAATATATATTGTTTTACAAAAATTAAGACAAAGGAGAGAGAGAGAGCAAAAATTCTCTTCTTGGCTTTTTCTTCTTCTCTCTTCTTCTTTTCAGTTGATTCTCTTCTTCAGCCTGTCTTCTTCTTTATTCTTCTTTTTTCTTTGCTGCAGAGGCTTCCTTCTCTTTCTTTCTTTCTTCAGCTGCTATGTCCTTCCTCTTCTTCCTTCTTCTTCTCTTCTTCTCTGATTTTCTTCTTTCTTTTGCGTCTTCTTCTTTGCTGCAGAGGCTCCCTCCTTCTCTTTTCTCTTTCTTTTTCTCTGGCCTGTCCTCTGCTCTTCTCTTCTACTTCACTCCTTCCTTTCTTTCCGACGTCTGATTCAGAAATCAGATGCCTTAATTGCGTTGTTGCTACAGTGTCCCTGCTGTCTTCTTTTCTTCTGCTCCTTCTTCTTCTCTTCGCTGCGGCCTCTCCTTCCTTCCTTCTCCTTTCTTCTTCTCTTTGCTGCGGCCTCTCCTTCCTTCCTTCTCCTCTTCAGCAGCACCTGTTCCCTGCACACACACACAAGCTCAATGCAAAACCTACCCTACCCTCTTCCTGCGTCTCTCTCTCTCTGAATCTCTCTTTGGTACGCTTTCCCAGAGCAGGGTAATCGGGTCGGGTTGCGTGCCCGGGTCCAGGAGCACCGACGTGGGTGGTGCGCGGGGAGTGCACAGGAGTGGGGTTTGTCGGGTCGGGTCAGATCCGTGTGGGAAGAGCCGTGGACGAAACCCGGGTGATAGGTGAGGAGGGACCTCACCCCAGTGTTTCGAGGTGAAATGCCTAGAACACCTTTTCAATTTATGTGTGGGCATGTGCCCACACACTTCCGAGGTGGGACTAAAGTCCCACCTCTGCTCCGCGCGCCTGCAGGAAAGAAGCTGCGAGCAATTAGGGTAGCAGCGAAGGCTCGCGACCCTAATTGAGAACCTGGGCACACTGGCGGAAGTGTTCTGCATTGCCTGGTCCCTTCAGCAGCTGCTCGCTAAACAGCTCCTGCTGTCCATCAATGGCGGCGAGGGGGCCGAGACCTGAAAGAATGAAAACGGCCTCACGGCCACATCAGACAGCTCAGGAAGCTTCGTCAGAGGACGGCGAAGGCGGTGCGGGGGTCGGCATGGCGGGAAAGTGCCTGTGGCCGTGTGCCTAGGGCACACTGCAGAGTTGCAGGTGGGTGTGTTCAAGGGCCGGTCTGAAGGTGCAGGGCTGTGAATGGAGTGGGGGAAATGCTTGAGTGGAGTGAGGGGGAACTTCTGGGCTTGTCGACGAGGGGTGGAATGGCCTGTGGAGGTGGAGCGATCTTGCCGGAGTTGGTGGCCGGAGGTAGAGCAGATGGAGGTGGTAGAGGCAGTCGAGGGGTGAAAAATGCCAATTTAAGAGGGGAAAATTAAGAGGAGAGTAAGAGGAAGGTTTCTACCTACTTAATTGACGAAGAGGGAAAGAGGGGCGCCCGACGTGTGCCTTCCGGAGCTGGGGACGAAGGTGCCCAGAAGGGGGGTAACGGCGATGAGAAGGGGGTCTGGAGGCACCAGCTGGTGCGGCCTGGCGTAAGAAGACGAGGTAGAGTGAGCTCTGCTGTAGGTATGGCAGCAGAGCGACGAGGAGGAGGAAAGATCGCCGAAAACTTGGGATGTTTGACCTGTGTGAGAGGAGACGACGTAGGGGGGTTCTCTTCGGCCAAAGTGAGCTTGCAGGAAGCGGTTGCCCCTGCCGCTCCTTATAAAGGTGCTGGCGAGGAGAGGATCTCGAGGGAGCGACGTGGGGAGTTCGCCGAAGATATGGCCGGAAATCAGACCAATGCCTTTTGTGCATTCTCACGAGAGGCATGGGCAGCTGCAGGTCAAAGGGGAGGGTCCGTGTGAAAGAGGACGACGTAGGGAACCTCCCGTCCGTTCCTGAGGGCGGCCCCCATACTCTGCGCGGCGCCATCCTCCGCGCAAGGTCGCCAGAGGTATGGCGCCTGCGTGTGGTGGCAGGAAGGACCGTTCTGCAAAGAATGAAAGAGAAGATAGGGGGCTAAATGCAAGGGTTTAAAAAGATAAGGGTCAAAAAGTAATTCAAGAGGATAAATTTGTAAAGTCGGTCAAGATGGTCTTCTCTTAGGCCCAAATTTTTGTACCAACCTAATTTGAACCTAAGGAATTCAATGGTGTAATTTGATTTTAGGTTTGACCATGTTTGACTGGTCAATTTACGTAAAAACCCAAATTAGGTCATAAATTGGGCATGGTTCTCAATTTAGGTAAAGATAGGTTGCAAAGGCCAAATTGAAGGTTCTAAATCGTAGGGAGTATTTTTCCATGAATTTTAGAGGGTTTAGTTGATTTTTATTCTACCTAGAACCTCATGAATTAAAGTATATTTATTTTTAGTGTTACAGAATGTCATTTAATTCCTAGAAGTTACTATAACCCTTTTCAGATCAGATCATCACACTTCCTTCCTTACTAAGCTCATTTAACCTGTGTTTAGACCCTTAGACACCCTGATTGTGCACTACATTGGTAAAATTACAATTTTACCCCTCATGACTTATTTTATTCTTCAATTTAGAATTCTCTGAGTTAGACTTTTCTTTAAGTTTTGTAGGAGCTTTTTCACACTTATTTAGATCAAATTGTGCCAGTTAAGGTTCATGATGAGGCTCTCATTAGGGACCCCCACCTTGTGTGTTGGCATGATATTTGCTTGCCCTCCAAAGAGGGAAGTCTTGGGCATTCGAAGCTTCGAGGATGTTTCTCTATTTGTTCTTGTACTTAGAAGCTCTTGAATGGACATACATCCATATGGGTTGTGTGGATGAGGGACCTATATGCCCTGCTCACTTCTACTATCACAACACATGGTGACTCCACAATCTAGAAGAACCACTTTGAAATATTGTGAGAATCTTTGAAATTCTTCTCAACATAGGGATTGTGACTCAAAGGGATGAACATGCAAGTAAAGTTGTGGGAAAAAATTAGGTGCATTGGAGAGCCGATCTTGAAATGGAAACTGCTATGGGTTAAGGGACATGTCTCATGATAGTTTGTGTTGCTCTTGCTAGTGTTGACCGGTAGATTACTTGTAAGGGACTTCATGATGGGTAGGACTTCACTATGGAGTGAAACTAGAAATGCGGGACCATCGATTCTTTGCATGTTTGGACCTAATGCATTTTCAAGGGTAACCCTCCAACAATGTAGCTTGACGTGTGAGAATTTGATATGTGACAGTTGCTAGAGAGGAGGTGCTCGTGGCAGCCTCGATCCAGGCAATTTGGATGGAGCAAAATGAACATGTTCGTGCAAGCAAGAATTTCTCTTATGCAATTGTTAATCTCTTTGTTTGCTCAAGTTTATGTGATCTACTATACTAATTTCATGGATTTTGTTGTGTAGCATCCTTGAATCCTGAGGTTGTTGATTTTATGTCCAACTGACTTCTAAGTAAATACATCACCCTAATCACTCAAAACATACAAAAATTATTTCTTTTGCAAAATACTCTCACTATCCTAAGGTTAACTCCATTTATTTCTTTAAACTATACTTCGAAACTCCACGTTAATTTCAAACACCCGTAATCCCAAAATTTTTATTATCTCACTTTCCAAGCACCACAGCATATCGAATTGTTAGATAATCCCTTCAAATAATTTCACCTGAGAAGATGTGATAAGTCCGTACCCTCCTTTTTACATCAAATCAAAATAAATCCAGGGATAAGCTTATTTGCTGTCCATCGTGCATATTTATACGGTGTGCATTCGAGTCCATCGCGGGTTCCGAACCCCTTCCTCGAGTATTCATTCCCCTGCGGCCCCCCGCTGCCCCCCTCGTTCCTGCTACCTTTTGTAACACGTCCGTGTCGTCACATGTGGGAGCACCACTACCCGAGAAGTCTTCCCCACCACCACCACCACCACCACCCCCACACCCTTCTCTCCTCCTGCTCTTCCGCCTCCCAGAGAGAGAGAGGGATCCGAGAGCCCCCACAACACGAGCAAAGCACCCGACGCCGTACACCTCCATCACATCACATTACATTACATGGGCGCGGACACCTGCACCAGCCGCAGCCTCTCGTGGCTCGCGCGCTCGTGCCTCCCCGACTCCAATCCCATCTCCCCGCGACCCCGCGCGTCGATCCCCGGGAACGAACCCCTCTCCCTCGCCTCCCTCCCGGATGACCTCCTCCTGGAGTGCCTCTCCCGCGTGCCCCTCGACAACCTCCCTTCCCTATCCCTCGTCTGCCGCCGCTTCTCCCTCCTCCTCGACTCCCCTACCTTCCTCCTCTACCGCCGCTGCCGCGGCCTCCTCCACCCCTCCCTCCTC
Source organism: Thalassia testudinum (assembly GCA_037157565.1). NCBI lineage: Eukaryota > Viridiplantae > Streptophyta > Magnoliopsida > Alismatales > Hydrocharitaceae > Thalassia > Thalassia testudinum. The sequence goes on from JAZHRO010000002.1 coordinate 48,936,276, forward strand.
GCCGTCTCCCTCTCCGATCTCGGTTACCTCTCCCTCGCCTCCTACTCCCCCGACCTCGCCTCCTCCACCTGGCACCCCATCCCCACCCCCTCCTCCGCCGTCCCCCTCGACGCCTCCTCCCTCTTCCACTCCCGCCTCGTCCCCCTCGGCCGCTCCGTCTACCTCCTCGCCCGCTCCGCCGCTGCCCGCCTCGACGCCTGGACGAGATCCGTCTTCCCGATCACCCCCGCGACCCTCCCCCGCCGGAAGTTCGCCGCGGCCGCCGTCTCCGGTCGCATCTTCGTCGCCGGCGGCTCCGCCTCAGCCGTCGAGGAGTACGATCCGGCGGCGAACCGGTGGAGGGTGGTGGCGGAGATGCCGCGGAAGCGGTACGGGTGTGTGGGCGCAGGGGCGGGCGGGGTGTTCTACGTCGTCGGGGGGCTGAGAATCGGGGACGACGCGTCGTCGTCGGCGGCGCCACACGCGTGCGCGAGCACGATGGACGCGTACGACGTGCGGGCGAGGGCGTGGCTGCGGACGCGGGGGATACCGGGCGCGGGGTGCGCGGTGGGGGCGTGCGCGGCAGGGGGGAGGGTGTACGTGCTGGCGAGCCACGCGGTTGAGGTGTCGTTCTGGAGGTGGGAATGGGGGAGGAGGGGTGCAGGCGGGGCGTGGGCGCAGCTGAAGCCGCCGCCGGTGCCCGCGCAGGTGAGGGTCGCGGGGGCGATGCGGTACACGTGCGTGGGGGTCGGGGAGGCGACGGTGGCCCTGGTGGTGCAGGTGGCGGGGGGAGACCCGACCAGTAGGAGGAGGAGAAGGGCGTATTATGACGATGGGGAGGTGGAGGGGTGGGAAAGGGGGGAAGGTGTGGTGCTGCTGTATGATATCGCTGGGGATGAGTGGAGGAGAGGGCACGCACTGCCCCCCGCGTTTCGCCGCGCGGGGTGCGTCGCGGTCGAGTGCTGAGGTTTCAGCCTCAGGGCGCGGCAGAGCTTCGCCGCCGAGGGCATCGGTGGCTGCTGCTGCTGCTGCTGCTGCTGCTGGTAGGCGTGGAGGTGGGGCGGTTTGTTTTCGCGGGTAGCAATTTGTTGCGAGGGTTATGGGGCCTCTGCTTCGTATATACTGTGTTACACGTTACAAACGTAGATGTTTTGCTACAAATGGCAGCAATCGTCTAATGTGTGTTGTCGTCCACGGCCGGTGGAATCTTCCTTACCTTAAAAGGGGATTTGTTTCAGAACTGATGATACTATTCTTCTGTTGTCCAACTCCTCAGGGAAGCTTGGACATTTATTTAACTCTGTGGACTAGCATTTGATTGCGTTGCTGTTTTGATATGGGTTCCATTACCGGTACAAAAATCACTGCAAAATCTCTTATAATTTATATCAACCTTCTCTGCGGGAGCACTAATATGAAAAATATTTGCCAAACACACTTCCCTACACAAAAATCCACTTCCCACAACACCCCAACCCCCGACCAACGCACACACACACAGAGGTTGTCCCTTTGTGTGGATGTGAGGGCTGAGATGGGTTTTGTAAGAGATTTTGTAGGGATTTTTGTATCTCTAAAAGGAACCCGATCTGGAGCAGAAGAGAGCTGCTTCGATGCTGAGCAAATCTCAACCTGCCGACAAAGGGCAGGAGAGATGACCTCCTACTGGAAATTGACTCTTGTGGGATCAACTTGGGTTGCCGACAGTTTTTTTGCAACGTGGATCTCTTGTAGTTCCAATAGAAAGGAGCTATTTTTGTGGTGATTGTTTTTGAAGTGATTTTATATTATTTTCCCTTCTTAAGAACTAACAAACATCGCGTAATCTCCAACAAGGGCTAGTTTGTGGGAAGAGTTAGAAAAAGAGGTGCTAACTTCTTGATAACATAAGTTGACTTTTATTTGTGTTTAGGTAAAAATAGGTTGGTGTTTATGTGCTGCTGGAGTTTAGGGGAGTTAACTTGTGTTTGGAAACTGGGAGTGCTTATTTGGATGTGGGTAATAAAATGGAAGTTAACTCCCAAAATGGTAGTTAAGTTTGTTGGTAATCTTTTTAAATTTAAATTGAAACTTTTGTGTTTAATTGAATTATTTTAAGGGTGCCTAATAATGAGTTTAATATTTAATTAATTAATAATTATAAGTAAAATTAAAATTACAATGTATAATTAAGCTGGATAAAAGGTCATGTAAAAGCAAAGAGACTTGTTGTAAGTATGTTGATCATACTTGGGGAAAACATACATGTAAAATTATTGAGATCACAAAAAAATTATACATATAAAAAATAAAGAAGACTAAATCTAATAAATTTTCATATTGAGCATCTAATCAAGATAATGTATATAAACATGAAAGTCCTTGCAAAAATGCACATATCCTTTCTTAAATTAAATTGTATCGGTGATATTTAGATGTGAACATGTGTATTTGAGTCTTGAATTAAATTACATTAATGATATTTTAATTTTGAATTAAATATTACCACTGATATTTAAAATATGATTGATGTAATATAACAAATATTATTAGTAAAATTTGTTTTTTAAAAAGTACATGAACTATTGCATTTCTAAATTGTGTTGTATAAATGTATCTTAACATGGAAGTTCATGTAAAAGTTTACAGGATCTCTCTTTAAGTAAATTACAATGGTGATATTTTAATTTTAAATCAAATATCATCAATAATATTTAAAATATTGATGTAATATAACAAATATCACCGATAATATCTATTTTTTAAATAATACATGAACTTTTGCATGGATTATTACATTTCTAAATTATGATCACCAAGATTTTATAAAAAATATTAGCAAGTAACGTACAAGGACAGATACTTAGGCATTCGATGGCAAAACACTATTTAATTGGCATCATCCACAACTATGGAATGAAGTTCACATGTTAAACATAAGATCTCAAAATCATGGAACAAGTTCATATATTAAAATAAGAGGGATAGGGAGGCCTTTGGTGGAGGTTGAGGATGGAGAAAACAAGGATGAAAGGGGATGTCAACACTGTGAGAACTCGGGTTAGAGATAATCTAAGTTTTCTTAGATATAGGAGTTAAAAAGATACCCATGGTAAATGGGGTCAACTCCTATTTACAAGGGCTAACTCTTCTTACAAACTAGCAGAGTGTCACAAGGTAATTTCTTTATCAAGGTTAACTCCTGTTTACCATATGAATTAAGTTGCCCCATCTTTGAAAATTATCTCAACTTTGGATGCTTCTGAGGTTATCTCAACCCCCTAGTTAATCCCTTATTAACACCTGGCCCCAGTTTGGAAACTTGGATTAATATCAGAAGTAAGATTAAATACAAATAAAAGTTAACCCCTATTGTCGAAATCCAAACACAAATTAACTAACCTGTGACGTAAGTTAGACCTTAGCTACCAAGTTCAGTGCATATTCACCAAATTGTATCACAGAATTGCAGTGCTGGAGAAAAAGAGGTCGTGGGGAAGGAATATTTTTCGCAGGTTAAATCTCGTTGGGGAGATGACTTAATTACGTTTAAATATGAATCAGCTAGGTCTATTTCTATTCACATGTACCTTTTCATTTGTCGTGGATGACAAGAGGTTAGTTAAGTTGACCCGATTTATGAACAAATGTCTTTGTCGCGGTTACCAATGTATGTGCATACAATTTGCGCATGCGTCTCATAAGCAAGGGCAATTGAGGAGCTTTAAATGTGTGGTAGGTTGTGATTAGTTTTCCTGGACATTGACTGTTGCTACTCGGGGATCACTTTTTCTTTTTTAAATCAGAAGGTAAATGTGTGAGTTAGTTAAGAGATTTGATTACATGACCTTTTGGATGTTAATAAGATGTTTACCACTAAACCAATCCCTCGATGACTTATGGATTAATGCATTTCATGGCCGCTTACATAGAAGGGAAGGCGAGCCTACATCAAGCATCCATTAACAAGGTAGTGATATGGTAATAGATTTATAAGTAGTAGGAATAATATTAGTGCACTACAAATGCACATATGACAAAGTAGTGGCATTACATATTCTCGTCGTAATGGATTAACCACTTCCATTAGAGACATGCCTATCATCATTGATTTCGGAAGTTTTCCTTTCTTTTTCATTTTGAGATTTTCACATAAATACTCTTATATTTTTTTGGATATCACACATATACCTCTTGATTCTTGAAATTTACATAAATACCCTTAAAATCCTATCTCTATTAATCACTTATACCCTTCCTTTAGTACGGCATTAGCAACTTAGCTGGAGTTGGTAAGAACTTAATTATGGCATAATCACCTTTGGTTAACTTTAACATGTAATGTGTGTTCTGGGAATTCAGGTAAGCTCCTCACTGTCTCCCACTCCCTACACATCTCGAGGCACAAAACTATATACCTTTGCCCATTCCTTTTGTTTCTCATTCTCAAAGCTTTCCTCCTCATGCATCACCCCTTTCCCTCTCATCACTGTCACTGATCATCCCACCCTCTCCTCCCATCGACATTGACTCGCCCTCTCCCAAATATCCCTATTTATCTTATAATTTGACTCATATCTTTTCGAAATACCAAAATCAATTTATCCTAGATTTATCCCTCAATTCCAACACTTACAAAATTTATCCCATGAAACAACACATGCCCTAAGAATGTGATAAATTTACCCCAGGATAAAGTCCACCAAACAAACGTTACGTGGCTATGTCCCTTGAAACGAACATGCATTTAGGGTCTGATCCATTATGAGAGATACATTTAGTTGTGCAAGGAATAAGTCATTTATCCTGAGATAAATAGGATATGCTATTTGGGAGACACATGGGTAGTGCGATGGGATAAATTTGGATTATCGTGCATTTGGGGTGATATGGGTGTTTGATAAGGAGGATGGAGTTGGAGAATAAGTTGGAAGTTATATGTTTGACTTGGAGAAAAAGTTAGTTGAAATGATGCGAATGGATCATATTATCCTGATATTTACCTTAGTATTTCTAAGACACGAAGAAAGTTATTATTTTCATGTAAACTAGGTAAATGACAAAAGTCCACGGATGTAACATGTATGATTATATTAATTTTTTTTGATAGATTAATTGATTAAGTTATCTTTAGTATGACATATTTATTATATGAGAAATTGATGAAATTAAGTTTTGTCCGATCACAATTTATTAAATATAATATTATTAACAACTTTGGTTCTGAAAGTTGGTTAAATTAAAATGGTAGATTAATGATAATAAAATATTATTGATTTAAGAATTTATTATAAATTTTTATGATATGACATGATGGAATAATAATTTAATTCTTTTTTAAGAAAGAAATTAAGTGTCGTAAATAGAGATGTGACTTTCAATGATGTGATCTGGGGATTAGTTAGCTTCAAAATGAAATTAGAGTAAAAAAATATCGAGTAAAATTATATTATTTTAACTTTGAAATTTATATGGTAGATATCCTTCTAATTTTATGATTTTTTTTATTTTATGATCAATAAATATATATAACACTTGTCAAGATTATATATTTTACATTTTAAAAAATATACTTTCAAATCAAGAGAGCTACATCTGCCAAAACATAAATGAAACTCACTCACATCAGACTCCATTCATGGAACAATTTTGGTTGAGTAAATATGAATATAAACGACAAATAAACCAAGTCTCAAATCAGAACCAATAAGTCAAGATCTTTATTTCTCAAAATATCTTACTTTTCCGAAAGGAAAAGATTGAAGCCAACATTTATTTCATTGGCTTGTGATGGCTTTCTTGACATGCATTGTGATGTCAAATCCCAACCTCAGGCATCCCTTGGTCTCCCAATTTGATAAAAATAACTTAGTAATATGTCAAAAAATAAAATTGACACCAAGGAGTTGTTCCTGACCAATGAAACCTTCAAAGCTTTGAAATAACAATCTTCACAACCTAGATTGTTTGAGCAAGGGTCGGATATATTTTGAGTAGCCATCCGGTAGGACGGAGTCGCTTAGAGGATCCTTCCAAGCCTCTTTGTAAATCGCTAGTTAGACATTCCCATCGCAAGGGCCAAGTGTGGAGGCAAGGTAGTGATCTATGTAGTTGAATGCATCAACAAGTGATACGGGAATTGGGTCGGAGCTGCAAATGAGAGACAGATGGGCTTCGTTAGCCTCTTTTAAGCCTTGGCATCCTAGGTTGTATTGCAAATAAGAATGGTTTCAATGTTGGGTGATTCGTAACTTACCAAGGAATGAAGGCACCTCAACTGCTGTTTTGCCATATCCCCTTGCTGCGAGGTGATGCATCCTGTTAGATTTTGCATACTTAGGAACAGAAGGGTACATGCTGAATCCCCAATCATTTTTGAGAATGTGAAGACCAGTGTGAGAAATCCCATAGTATAAAATCTTCATGGTGATATCACTGTCTTCATTGTTCCTGAAAACAAAAGAAGAGGCTTCCAGCAATAAACCCACCTTGAAAATAGAGAATTTTATAGTGAACAAAAGCAAAAATACTGAGATAAACAGTAAGACAGGTCATGAAGAGTTGAGCTATTAGGAGAACACCACTTGTCGTTGCATCTTTGCGTAAAAAACCAAAGCTTATCCTTGAGCAAATCTAACATTTCAAAGCTTTCAACTCAATTTTCATTTCTGAAGTTGGGTGAAGAGATAATCAAACATTGGAAGAGAAGATATTGCATACGAAATAGCAAAAATAGAGTCATCTTTGGATTATTCTGAAGCTGTAACAGACTGCTTGACTCAAGGAGATGTAATAGTTAACATACAAATATATTAGCCAAGTATTAAAGATTGCATATGAAAAAATGGACTATATTTTCAGTGCACGTGAAAATAGTTGCATAAATATGAAATGTTACTCATCACCTTTGTCTTAAGCATTCTGGATTATTAGTTGGATGCAAACCTCATTACTTAAAGCCTATAAAATAAAGTGGGAGCAACCATAGAAAGAACTACTTGTTAAGATAAGATATCGGTAATGCTGAGGGGATTTTGACATGGGTGTCCTTGGGAATCTTTTGCAATAGTACATAATCCCTAATTTCTTACTATTTGCATAGATATCCTTATCCTATTTACACTTTATACCCCTTAATTTAGATTTTCCATCATAGTTGACAAAATTGGTCATATAAATTAATTTTTTTGCATTCAAGTTCATGTTGTCATCAAATGCATTAGTAAAGTAGTGAGATTCCATAGGAATGGATTTTCCTACTTGCTTGGAGCTAAAAAGTGTAGAGGACATAAACTAGAAACTATATTTACCTATATGTGTAGTTGATTTTGTTCAAAAGGGAGAGCACTAAGTGATAATTAGTTTCGTTTTGAATCTCACCATTTCTGGTGCAAAATCTTTTTGCATCAGTGTCTCTTTCTACTCATCTCCTTTGTCCCCATGCCTTCATTAAAATTCTACAAAGCAATAGAGTGGCCGTCAATGGATATGTTTTAAATTCAAAATAGCAACTAGAGTGGAGATTTAAGAGAAAAATGGCTCGATCCAGCCACCTGCTCTACTGAGGCAGCCTTTTGTCAATCAGTCTATTGGCTGTCTCAGAGGATAATGTAGTGGAATTGGGGATCAATGCCATGGTAGCAATTGTTGGTCCAATAATTAGTATTTTGTATGTGGGCTTTGCATTATGTTTGGAGTAATAAATCTATAGAAGGAGGGAGGTGTAGCCCTTGAAAGCGTTCATCAGTTGTCTTCTTCACCTCTCTTCTTCCTTCCACCAATGACTAGTGGTTGTATGTACCTCACCCACCAAAATATGGGAGACACCAGCATTCTCGCCTTCCACTCACCCTTTGCTGTTCCCTATGGGTAACATAAAAACAAATGTGGCAAGTTACTGCAATGGGGTTACATGTGAAAACCAAAGGAATAACATGAAAACAAAAGGAATGGCACTAAAAACTGCCAAACATTCCAAGTAAACATACTCCAACCATGGCAAATCCAAAAATCCAGACACATTCCAAATGAACAGCAGCAAACAACAAGGATAATTTTAGCAGATCGGTGGCAATGTCAAATTAATCCATAGAACAAGTGCTAATGAAATTACATACAGATAATGATAATTATCATAAGCAAAAAAATAATGAGAGAGAACTTATCTAACGAGATAAATAGCATCGGAGAAGGCCTGGATTCAATGAATGACAATATTCATTTTCGATCCTTCATACAATAAACAATGGAATTTGTTATTTCAAATGAAAATTGTTAACTACATATAAAATGTTAGTTAAAATAACTTGAATGGAAAGAATCTTAGCATTTTTGTGTTATGGTATAAAGGCTGAAATCGTTGTTGATTGGATGTAAGTGGGCTCAGTTAGATTTGTATAGTATAATGAAATATAGTCATTGAGTGCAAATGCAATTGTTAGGATGCCACAACAGGGATTGGCATTGGTCGTGCCAACCATAACCACTTTGCATTTTAGCTTTCCTACATATTAAGGTTGCATGAATCGTATCTCACACCATCCATCCAAAAAATGTAGTGCACCTGTCCATGTATCATCAATATTTGTACAATCTTTCATCATCACCCATTAATTGTATGAAATGTACCTAGAAGAAGAAAAAGATGTGAATGCATAAATGAAATATATGTACCTAACCATGGAACCATTGAAAGAGATGCAGTTTTTATAAAAATTTAATGATAGTGGCATGTAAATTAAACCATCATTAAGTAGTAGACATAATTAATACATGATGATGTTCGCACTTACTTGCTGAGGATGATAGTGTTGGATTAAAAGCCAATGCATGGACATGTATATATATATATATATATATATATATATATATATATATATATATATATATATATATATATATATGTAAAGTGACTGTCATCTAAAGCCCATATCTTAAAGTGATCAAATAAGGTTATTGATTTTATATGGGTTAAAATGCAAAAGGATGGTATGGTTATGTTTATTAATGTGCAGAGTTGCAACCACCTAGCAATTAGTCACACCAATTGTTGATTATTAGGGTAGTCATGGTCCCCAAGAGTCCTATGTGTGATTTTCTCTTTGGTTAACCCCTATCGTGACCTAGTGAGAGGGAAAGAAAAAAGTGAGATGGTTGGAAGAAGAAGAGGTTGTTCTTCTCAAAGCAAAGGTTAGATCTCTCTTGACAAATCACAAGGAACTCTTGGAAAAATTATACTACAGCCCCTTTCCTCTCTGTTGATAATGAATCTAGGTAATCTCATTCTCTACAAGCTTTGTATTCTGATCAAAGGATAAAGTGATATACCTTGCTTGTATATTGATATATTTATTATGTTTATTTACCAATGGACATCTCCTTTGTTTAGATAGTTCTGTTTAGATAATTTGCATTTGCCTTATCCATAACCTACATGAAACGATTATAGTCTTTGGCAATCTCAGAAATCACATTATACATCTCGTAATTGCAAGTAGTATCGGTACCTATAGATGGGTATCGGTACTCAGGCGTTACAGTTTTTGGACCCTTAAGTATACTGTAGGTTGCTAGTACTAGTACTTTTCATGAGTACCGGTACATGCAAACTATGGATCAGCTCCAAGTCATCTTAAGTCCAAAACTAAGACTTTCATATACCGGTACTTGTCATGAGTACCGGTATACATGAGTCCCAGACCAGGTTTTGGACTTCAAGTCACCAGGACCTGTATAGGCAAAGTATGCAATACTCAACAAGTACCGGTACTCTTCATGAGTACCGGTACTCGTTGAGATCAGTTTGTTCCTAAAGTGGTACCAGTACCCTATGTGTACCGATACTTATTGCAACTGCCAATACATTATGAGTACTGGATGAGTAGGCATCTAAGCTTGAGTTCCAAATAGTAAGCTATAAGTATCGATACTTGGCACAAGTACTGGTACTTCTTTGGATATGGAACACAAAAAATAGTATGGCTTGGATACTAGTATTGGTACATCAGTATCAGTACCCATTTAGATATAAGCTCAGTTGGGATTAATTGTTGTTCAGGTCCATCCTAAGTTAGAGGTGGGTTAATTATAGTTAAGCCCCTAAGGTTTACCATAATAGATAGTGCATTTGCAAAATAGTTATTACAATAACATTGCCCACACATTACGAGTTATGAAGTACTCTTAGAAGCATTAAACTATTACGACCAGGTTCCCGGATCCTTAAAGGACCCAAGACTGGCTCACCTCGACTAATCTCAAGACCTAGTCATCTAACAAGAAATAACCAAAAGCAGGAAAATAAACCACATTCACACATGCAATATAACTAAGTTGAAGAAACGTACAAAGCAGTAAAGAAAATAGAACAGCTGTCTCAGTACATACCACCACAACAACAACAATGTCAACAACAACAACAACGGGAAGCGAAAAGGAAACAGAAGTAGCAGAACAGTAACTAAGTGTCCATTACTTACTACAACAGTAGAGAAAAAGGAAAGTGCTGAAGAAAGACAACGGCTGGACTCGACTGGGCCTAGCACCCTCTGCAGCCAGAAACTCAAGCTGCTCAACTCCTGGTCCTGAACAGTGTTATGAAAAGATAGAGTCAACGAACGCTGAGTAGAGTGGTGTTTATATTATCTAAGTACAAAATAGTAAAAACAACTGGTTTAATTCTCATTTCTATTTATCTGATTTTATATGTTTCCATTTCACCCATTTCTCAAAGTATCTAGATATTTCTTGATCTTAGTTGTTCCTCATGGGAACGATCTTGATTGCAATCTTTTTCGTAGAGTAGAAGGTACACATGGTGCTCTCCTAACCGAGAGAGTCCCCCGTGGTAGTCCTTGTTATGACCCGGTTCCCGAATCCTTACAGGACCCAAGATCGGCTCGACTCGACTAGTCCCAAGACCCAGTCATCCAACGAGAAAGTAACCAAAAAGCAGGAAAGTAAACCACATTCACTATGCTAAGCAACTAATAGTAAAAAGGCACAATAGTAAAGAAGTAAAAACTGCTACAGTACATACCACCACAACAGTAGAAAAGTAACCAGGTACAGGAATATAAAGTGCAGAACGTAAAAGTGCAGAATATAAAGGTACAAGGGTCTAACTCACTACTACAAAAGAGTACAACAAAGAAGCTACAACTACTGGGCTCTACTAGTCCCAGCACCCTTCGCAGCCGTAGACTCAGGCTACTCAACACCTGGACCTGAAAAGAGTTATGAGTACACGAAGTCAGCGAACGCTGAGTAGAGTGGCAACCAACTAACTAAAGCAATAAAAGTGGACAGGTAGCTGTTTTCTTCTAATTACATTATTTCACAATTTATTCCTTTTTACCCATTGGTTTATTTATTAGATCTATTTCTTGATCTCGAATGTTCTTCATGGGAATGATCTTGATTGCAGTCTTTTCCGAAGAATAGAAGGCACACGTGGTGCTCTCTTGGCTGGGGGAGTCCCCCGTGGTGATCCTACACCCATTCAACCACCCCAAGGTCATGGACAGACGTAACGGTGATTACGGCATACGCGATAAGCGCACGGGTAGCTACCCGTACTGGCACACAGTTAGTCGTTTTCGCTAACGGGTTCGCCCAAAGTACAGTACGGAACAGTATAGGAACTAGCCATCTCAGTAACAGGGGTCTAGTCCTTAAGAACCAAACAGGGGTCTTGTCCCTCCATAGTCCGCGCACCCTCGCATGACTACCTTGGTTTGCCCAGTGGGCCTAAAAGTCGGTGTAGGGTGGCTAGCTGAACCCCGGGCCCCGTGGGGTGGCTAGCTCTCCCTCTACATTAGTAGCTCTCCCCGATACTGTGTACGCGAGGGCTAAGAAGTCGGTACATAGTGGCCAATCCTAACCCCAGGTCCCAACCCAAGGGTGACTAGCTCCACTCTACACTAAACAGGGGACAGTCGCTCTCCTTGGCACTATGTACTCAAGGCCAGCTCACTTCCCCACCCACATTTCCAGATCCATTCCATTTATTTCCAGGAGCTCTACGCCTAATTTCCCTGTAGGGTTCATGCTCATATTCCTCAGGCCATGCCATACCAGGTTTCATCATTTATATTTCCATTCTCAGGTTATACACTTGCAGCTTGTATTGCTATCGTTCATATTTCCATACTCAGGTTATACACAGGCAGCTTGTATTTCCATCATTCACATTACTATTCTCAAATTATATACATGCAGCTCGTATTATGTCATTTAACGTATACGACAGGAAAGTTACATGCAACAATTAACTAACACAAGTACTTCATATTTCACAGGCAGTTGTCATCATTTCTATCTACTCATTCAAGACTGCAATTCAATCATCCAATACATACATTTTCAGTATTTCTCATCCTAGGATTCATGCCATATCCTAGGTTCTAATCATTCATTCCACACATGCATTTAGATTTGTAATTAAATTAGGGGAAGCCACTCTACCAGTAAACCCAGGAGTATTGGGGGCTTGAATGGCAGGTTCACATGCCTCAGCAAACCCTGAACCCGCAACGGAATGAAGTCCTATAAGAAGGAACAGTCACAAAGGAACATTCAGAACAGTATAGAAAGCCTTCTAACAAGTAAAGGAACTCACAAGGAACACATCGGTATCTTAATTGCGTAAAACAGACCTCAAACGGACCCTAAATGGGTCAAAAATAGGGTTTCTGACTCAAATCAGACGTTTGGAACAACTTCCAGATGTCTTAAAAGGGTCCCGTAACATACCTAAGTCTTTGTGCCAATCCTCAGACGTCCAAGAACTCTTCTGGACTGTCTGGACCTAGCTTTAGACGTCCGACCACCTCTTCGGACGTCTGGAAGTGCTTCCAGTCGTTTGGTAAGCTCCCCAGACATTTGGAATGCGTGGGCGGGCGTGCCCCGCGCCTTCGCAAAGTGAATCCTGCACGCAGACACCGAATCCTCTCAAAAAGGGCATGCAAAAGGGTTACTGTGGAGTGGCTTGCATGGCCGTATTTCCAAAGGGAACGTACCTTCGCGAAACTCTCACTTTAGACGTCTGGAACTGCCTCCAGACGTCCGCACCGTCGTCTGGAGGTCACTCCAGACGTCTGATTCTGGGAAAAACCCAGAACCAGAACCTGCTTTCGCTTTCTCAGGCCGCGTGTGGCCACGCCGCGCCCCCTCGCATGCAGCTCCGACTGCAATAGTGTTGGGGAGGACCTCCCCGACGCACTCCTCTTCGCGCACGCGTCACTCTGTGTAACGACCCGATTCCCGAGTCCCTATGAGACACGAGAACCGGACTGACTCGACTAAACCCAAGACCTGGTCGTCCAACGAGGAAGTAACCAAAAGAGCAGTAAAATAAACAACATTCAACATGAATATAACTAACAGTAAGAAAATACAGCAGTAAGGAAAGAAACCACTACAGTATGTACCACCACAATAGTAGAACAACATTCCTAACATAATATGAACTGCAGGTAAAGAAAAGTACAGCGGAAACAAGAACTACTCACTACAGTGGAACCAAAAAGAGGTATAAGAGAACAGTGGTAACTCTACTAGACCCTACTCGGCCCAGCGTCCTCTGCAGCTGCTGACCCTGGCTGCTCAACACCTGGTCCTGAAAGGTAACGAGTGTAACACGTCAGCAAAACGCTGAGTAGAGTGGCAGCTAAACTAAAGAAACAGTAAAGTGTACAGTAGCTGTTTTAATTTTCTTTCTTCCTTTATTTACGTCTTTCTATTGTTTCACAATTTATCTATTTCTCAGATCCTTCACTTGATCTCGAATGTTCCACGTGGGAACGATCTTGATTGCAGTCTTTTCCGAACAGTAGAAGTAGCACGTGATGCTCTCCTGGCCGGGAGAGTCCCCCGTGGTGATCCTACTCTCAGTCAACCACCCCAAGGTCACTGACAGACGTAACGGTGACTACGGCACGCGTGGTAAACGCACGGGTAGCTAACCCGCACTGGCACGCGGTCAGTCGTTTCCGTTAATGGGTGCACCCAAAGCACAGCACGGAACCAGTACAGGGCAGAGCCCTCTCAGTAACAGGGGTCCAACCCCTCCACAGTAACCAAACAGGGGCCTTGCCCCTCCACAGTCTACGCACCCTCGCTTGACTACCCTGGTTTTCCCCAGTGGGCCTAACAAGTCGGTGTAGGAGGCTAACAGAACCCCGGGGCCCGTGGGGTAGCGAGTACCTCCCTACACTAGTAGCTCTCCTCGGTATTACGTACACGAGGGCCAGCAAGTCGGTACAGAGTGGCCAGTCCTAACCCCTAGTCCCCGGGGCGGCTGGCTCCGCTCTGCACTAAACAGGGGGACAGTCGCTCTCCTTGGTACTCCGTACTCAAGGGCCAGCTCACTTCCCCAATTCTATTCCATTCACTTTCCAGGAGTTCTACTCCTAATTCCCTGTAGGGTTCCAACTCTTTAACTCAGCGCATTCCGGTTTCACCTTTCCAGTTTCACGTTCATACATCCCATATTCTTAATCATGTTCATTTATTCATAACAGGCAGCTGTTTAAACAAATTTATAGGCAGCTATTATTTCTTTTCCACATTTTCAAGACTGCAGTGTTCACATATTCCACTAGGTTTCCCATCCTAGGATTCATGTCATACCCTAGGATCTATCATACAATCTAGTTTTCCAGCCCTAGGATTTATGCAACACCCTAGGATCTATCATTCAATCTCGTTTCTCATTCCTAGGATTCATGCAATGTCCTAGGTTCTATTTATGGTTCCATAATTTAACAGATTATGCTAATAAACTTAAATGCCACTCTACCGGTTACAATAGGAGTACTGGGGGCGTGGTCGGAAATCCCGCGTGCCTCCGCAAACCCCGAGACTGCAACGGAATGGGGTCCTATCACAAGGATCAAACACAGGGAGTTTCTCAAAATAGTATATAGCTACTGTAGACAGGTAGAGGATTTAATTCCGAAAAGAACGCAACTCGAAACGCGGAAAACGGAACCCGAACGAGCCTTAAACGGGTCGAAAACGACGAAACAGTGTAAAATCAGACGTCTGGAACCTCTTCCAGACGTCTTAAAAGTGGATCAGAGGTTACCTTGCTCTACGTGGTCTCTCAGACGTCCAGAAGCCTGCGGGGGCGTCTGGCCTAGTTCCCAGACATCCGATGGTCACCCCGGACGTCTGGAAGTCGCTCTCGTCGTCTGGCACTGCAGCCAGACATCTGATTCGTGTTGGATGCGAATCCACGACCTGCGCATACCCATTTCTCTCTCTCAGTACGGACGGTCGTAGGAAAGGAAGAAGGTATGAAAATAACTCACCTTTCAGACGTCTGGACCGTCCTCCAGAAGTCTTCCCCGTCTTCTGGTTGGAAACCCAGACGTCTGATTCTGGAAAATTTTCCATAATCAGGGCGCCACTCGCCCTCCTCTCGCGACGCACGGCCGCACTGCGAGTGCTCCGCCTGCTGCTCGAGCTGAAGCAGGCCTCCCGCGCCACCCCGCGTCTGCTGCGCCCCCGCCGGAGGTGCTGCTCCAGCTACCCCGGCAGGCTCGAGCCCTCACGGCCGATGCCTCCTCCCCCGCACAGCACCTCCTCCCGCACCCACCGCGGCTGTCGCCGCCGCCGCTCACTCGCGCTCGCTCTCGCGCACCGGTTGGAAGGAGAAGAGGAAGGGGGTGGAGGTGACGGGAGTGAGGGGGAGGGCATGGCCTTTTAAGGCCGCGCGAGGAGGAGAGAGAGAGCGGGACAGAGTGCGCAGGAGGGAAAGGGAAAAAGAGAGAGAGAGAGAGACGCTCGCAGGTCTGCGCGCTCAGGAGCGCAGACGAAATGCGTGTGCCGAAAATAATCGAGTCCCAGATGTCTGGAAGGGGTTCCAGACGTCTGGTCAGACGTCTGGGACACCTCCCAGACGTCTTAAAAATGTCTGAATCCGCACGTTCGTAATAATATAACAAACTCAAAGGAAGTTTCGTCCCCTAAACTTGCGCTAACTAGGGTGCGGGAAAACGTCATAAATACCATAACAAACTCAAAGAGGACCGAAGCTGGTCCGAAAAGACGTACCCGCGAAGAGTTCCGGGTACCGCTCCAGAATTGCCGCCTCAGGCTTCCAGGTAGCCTCCTCGTACCGCTGGCTCCTCCGCAAAACCTTTACCAGGGGCACTTGCTTTCGTCTCAAACTGCGGATGGCTTGGTCTAGAATCTGCACTGGCCGCTCGGGGTAGGTCAGGTTGTCGTCCACCTCGACGCTCTCGTGACTCAGTACGTGATTGGGATCGGCTACGTACTTCCTGAGGTTGGACACGTGGAACACGTCGTGCACACCAGAAAGCTACGGGGGGAGGGCAAGCCTGTAAGCAACGGGTCCAACCCGCTCCAGGACCTCAAAGGGCCCCACAAACCTCGGCGCGAGCTTCAATCTCACCCCAAATCGCTGCAGGCCCTTCATGGGCGAAACACGAAGAAAGACGTGATCCCCAACCTCGAACTGCACCTCTTTGCATTTCCGATCCGCGTAGCTCTTCTGTCTGCTCCTGACAGTGCGGTGTCACCTATAGATCTGCTCAACTACCTCCTGACTCTGCCGGATCAACCTGGGGCCAACCTCCCACTTGGTCCCCACCTCAACCCAACTCAAGGGTGCCGTACACCTCCGTCCGTACAGGGCCTCGTAGGGAGCCGTGCCGATGCTCGAGTGATAGCTGTTGTTGTATGCAAACTCCACTAGGGGCAGGTGTTCCTCCCAAGAGACCCTCTAGTCCAGTACACAGGCACGCAAAAGGTCCTCAAGTGTCTGTATTGTGCGCTCGGACTGTCCGTCCGTCTGGGGGTGGTAAGCTGTACTAAACCTCAACCGCGTCCCCAGGGCCTGCTGAAACTCAGCCCAAAACTGGGACGTAAAGCAAGTATCCCGGTCGGATACGATCTCCCGCGAAACTCCATGTAGTCGTACCACGTCGCGGATATCCCGCTCTGTCCCGCTCTCTCTCTCCTCCTCGCGCGGCCTTAAAAGGCCACGCCCTCCCCCTCACTCCCGTCACCTCCGCCCCCTTCCTCTTCTCCTTCCAACCGGTGCACGAGAGCGAGCATGAGTGAGCGACGGCGGCGACAGCCGCGGCGGGTGCGGGAGGAGGTGCTGCGCGGGGGAGGAGGCGTCGGCCGTGAGGGCTCGAGCCTGCCGGGGCAGTGGGAGCCAGCTGGCGGGGGCGCAGCAGACGCGGGGTGGCGCGGGAGGCCTGCTGCAGCTCGAGCAGCAGGCGGAGCACTCGCAGCTCGGCTGTAACGACCCGGTTCCCGAGTCCCTACGAGACACAAGAACCAGACCGACTCGACTAATCCCAAGACCTAGTCGTCCAACGAGGAAGTAACCAAAAGACAGTAAAATAAACCACATTCAGCATGAATATAACTAACAGTAAGAAAGTACAGCAGTAAGGAAAGAAACTACTACAGTAGGTACCACCACAACAGTAAAACAGCATTTATCATATAACAAGAACTGCAGGTAAAGAAGGTACAGCGGAAACAAAAACTACTCACTAGAACAGAAACAAAAGGGGTACAAAAGCTGTGGTAACTCTACTGGACCCTACTCGACCCAGCGTCCTCTGCAGCCGCCGACCCTGGCTGCTCAACACCTGGTCCTGAAAAAGGTAACGAGTGTAACACGTCAGCAAAACGCTGAGTAGAGTGGCAAACTAACTAAAGGCAACAGTAGAGTGTACAGTAGCTGTTATGTTCTATTACTTTCTTTATTCACATCTTTCAATTTTTCTCACTATTTCATTTATTTCTCAGATCCTTTACTTGATTTCGAATGTCCTCGTGGGAACGATCTTGATTGCAGTCTTTTCCAAAAGTAGAAGTAGCACGTGGTGCTCTCCTGGCCGGGAGAGTCCCCCGTGGTGATCCTACCCTCAGTCAACCACCCCAAGGTCACTGACAGATGTAACGGTGACTACGGCACGCGCGATAAACGCACAGGTAGCTAGCCCGCACTGGCACGCGGTCAGTCGTTTCCGTTAACGGGTGCGCCCAAAGCACAGCACGGAACCAGGGCAGAGCCCTCTCAGTAACAGGGGTCCAACCCCTCCACAGTAACCAAACCGGGGCCTTGCCCCTCCACAGTCCGCGCACCCTCGCCTGACTACCCTGGTTTGCCCTAGTGGGCCTAACAAGTCGGTGAAGGAGGCTAGCAGAACCCCGGGGCCCGTGGGGTAGCTAGTACTCTCCTAACACTAGTAGCTCTCCTCGGTACTACGTACACGAGGGCCAGCAAGTCGGTACAGAGCGGCCAATCCTAACCCCGAGTCCCTGGGGCGGCTGGCCCCACTCTGCACTAAACAGGTACAGGTACTTCCCTTGGTACTGCGTACCCAAGAGACAGTACAAACTACATCTCAGTTCCATTCCTTTTTCCTTCCAGGAGTTCCACTCCTAATTCCCCGTAGGGTTCCAGCTCTTTATCTCAGAACATCATATGTTTCACTTTCCAGATTCACGTTCTCAAAATCCATGATCTCAAACATGTTTCTTTATTCATAACAGGCAGCTGTTAATTAAATTTACAGGCAGCTTTATATATTCCTTTCCATTTTTCCAAGACTGCAGTAATATACATTCCACTAGTTTTTCCATCCTAGGATTCATGCCATATCCTAGGATCTATCATACAATCTAGTTTTCCGGCCCTAGGATTCATGCAACACCTAGGAGCTATCATTCCATATATTTCTCATTCCTAGGATTCATGCAATGCCCTAGGTTCTAGTTATGGTTCCATACTTTAACAGATTTTATTAATACTTAAAGCCACTCTACCAGGTACAACGGGAGTAATGGGGGCGTGATCGGGAATCCCGCGCGCCTCCGCGACTCTCAAGACTGCAACCGAATGAGGTCCTATCACAAGGATCAAACACAAGGAGTGTCTCAGAACAGTGTATAGCTACTGTAGACGGGTAGAGGAATTAATTCTGAAACGAACGCAACTCGAATCGCGGAAAACGGAGCCCAAACGGGCCCTAAACGGGTCGAAAAAGACGATACTGTGCAAAATCAGACGTCTGGAACTCCCTCCAGACGTCTTAAACGGTGGATCAGAGAATTACCTGTTCAATTTGGTTCCCCGGACGTCCAGAAGTCTGCGGGGACGTCTGTTCTATACCCCAGACGTCCGATGGTCCCTCAGGACGTCTGGAGGTCACTCCCGCCGTCTGGTACAACTTCCAGACGTCTGATTCGCAAAGGATGACGAATCAGCGAACCTGCGCACAGCCAACCCCCCTCCCTCAGTACGGTCAGTCGACAAGAAGGAAGAAGAAAGCGGAAACTCACCTTTCAGACGTCTGTATGATCTTATAGACGTCGACCTTGCCGTCTGGATATCAACCCAGACGTCTGATTCTGGAAATTTTCCAGAATCAGAACCCTGCTCGGCCTCCGCTCGCGACGCCGCCCGCGTCGCACCTCGCGCGTCTGCTGCTCAGCCCGCAGCAGGTCCCTCTCCGCGTCGCTCCGCGCCCCCTGCGCCCTCCGTCGGCCGGCCAAGCCGCTCCGGCGAGCTCGCCCTCACGGCAGAGCTCCGCCCTCGCACGCCGCACCTCCGCGCTCACTGCGGCCGCCGCTGCCGCCCTCGCGTCCGCTCGCTCTCGCGCACAGGAAGGAGGAGAAGGAGGAGACGGTGGAGACGGGAGGGGAGGCGCGCCCCTTTTAACGCCGCGCGGAGAGGAGAGAGAGAAGGCGGCAGGCCGCCTGCAGCCGCAGAGAAAAGAGGGAATATGCGGTCTGCGCGCTCAGGCGCGCAGGCGACTCGCGGGTGTCGAAAATAACGGATTTCCAGACGTCTTGAAACTATCCCAGACGTCTTATCAGACGTCGGGTTGTGATCCCAGACGTCTTGTCCGACGTCTGAGCCACCTCCCAGACGTCTTAAAATACGTCTGGGGCACACATTCGTTACAATATAACAAACTCAAAGGAAGTTTCGTCCCCGAAACTTGCGCCAACTAGGGTGCGGGAAAAAGATGTCCAAATAACCATAACAAACTTAAAGAGGATCGAAGCCGGTCCGAAAAGACGTACCCGCGAAAAGCTCTGGGTACCGCTCCCGCATTGCCGCCTCAGGCTCCCAGGTAGCCTCCTCGTACCGCTGGCTCCTCCACAAAACCTTTACCAGGGGTACTTGCTTTCGTCTCAACCTGCGGACGGCTCGGTCTAGGATCTGCACTGGCCGCTCGGGGTAGGTCAGGTCGTCGCTCACCTCGACGCTCTCGTGACTCAGTACGTGGCTGGGATCGGCTACGTACTTCCTGAGGTTGGACACGTGGAACACGTCGTGCACACCAGAAAGCTGCGGGGGAAGGGCAAGTCTGTAAGCAACGGGTCCAACCCGCTCCAGGACCTCAAAGGGCCCCACGAACCTCGGCGCGAGCTTCCCTCTCACCCCAAACCGCTGTAAGCCCTTCATGGGCGAAACACGAAGGAAGACGTGGTCCCCAACCTCGAACTGCACCTCTCTGCGTCTGCGATCTGCGTAGCTCTTCTGTCTGCTCTTGACAGTGCGGAGTCGTCTGTGGATCTGCTCAACTACCTCCTGACTCTGCCGGATTAACCTGGGGCCAACCTCCCACTTGGTCCCCACCTCAACCCAACTCAAGGGTGCCGTGCATTTCCGTCCGTACAGAGCCTCGTAGGGAGCCATGCCGATGCTCGAGTGATAACTGTTGTTGTATGCAAACTCCGCCAGGGGTAGGTGCTCCTCCCAAGAGCCCCTCCAGTCTAGTACACAGGCACGCAAAAGGTCCTCAAGTGTCTGTATCGTGCGTTCCGACTGTCCGTCCGTCTGGGGGTGGTAAGCCGTGCTAAACCTCAACCTCGTCCCTAAAGCCTGCTGAAACTCAGCCCAAAACTGGGACGTAAAGCGGGTATCCCGGTCGGATACGATCTCCCGCGGAACTCCGTGTAGTCGCACCACATCACGGATATACCTCTCTGCCAACTGTGCTGGTCCCAAAGTGACTCGGATCGGCAAGAATCGTGCCGTCTTCGTCAATCTATCCACTATTACCCAGACTGCGTCGTGTCCTCGCTGGGTAACAGGTAAGCCCACCACCAAGTCCATGGTGATGCTCTCCCACTTCCACTCTGGCACTGGAAGCAGCTGAAGCGGCCCTGCAGGCCTCTGATGCTCGGCTTTCACCTGCTGGCACACTAAGCACTGTTGCACGAACTCACCCACATCCCGCTTCATCCCTCTCCACCAGAACTCGCGTCTCAAGTCATGGTACATTTTCGTGTTTCCGGGATGTATGGTGAATCTGGAACCGTGTGCCTCAGTCAGGAGCTCTCTCAACAGCTCCTCGTCTCTGGGGACGCACAACCGTCCCCTCAAGCGTAACACCTGGTCTGTGAAAGAGAAGTCCCCTGGGTCCCCTGATAGTACTCTGTCGCGCAAAGACTGCAAGTACGGATCGGCCATCTGTCCCGTGATGATGCGGTCTATCAACTCTGGCCTGGTCTGCCGTGTCACCATCACTGCCCCACAGTACCCTCGTAACTCTAGAGGTCGCCAACTGCCCACCTCCTCCAAAAGGCTCCAACTCTGTAACTGTAGACTGGCCAAGCGTGCGGGCGCCTTACGGCTCAAGGCGTCAGCCACCACATTGGCCTTTCCTGGGTGGTAGGAGATGTTGCAGTCGTAGTCCTTTAGGAGCTCCAACCAACGTCTCTGTCTCATGTTGAGCTCCTTCTGGTCAAAAAGATATCTGAGGCTCTTGTGATCTGTAAAAATCTCGAAGGTCTCACCGTACAAGTAGTGCCTCCATGTCTTCAGCGCGAAGACAACAGCTGCCAACTCTAGATCGTGGGTAGGGTAGGTATGCTCATGGGGCTTCAGTTGCCGCGAAGCGTAAGCGACCACGTGACCCCTCTGCATGAGCACACCTCCTAACCCCTGCAAGGAAGCGTCCGTGTACACAACGAACCCGCCACTACTGTCAGGGATGGTGAGCACGGGAGCCGAGGTCAACCTCTCCTTCAGCTCCAGAAAACACGCCTCACAGGCGTCTGTCCAAGCGAAAGGCACATCCTTCCGGGTCAACTGTGTCATAGGACGTGCAATCTGCGAAAACCCTCTGATGAACCGTCTGTAGTAACCTGCCAGTCCCAGGAAACTGCGAATCTCAGTGACTGAACGCGGTCTCTCCCACCTGAGCACTGCCTCGACCTTGGCGGGATCCACTGCCAGGCCGTCTCCAGAGATCACATGACCCAAAAAGGTCACCTCCCTCAACCAGAACTCGCACTTGCTGTATTTGGCGTACAGCCTGCGTCGTCTCAGAGTGTCCAGAACCATCCGCAAGTGTTGTCCGTGCTGCGTCCGATCTCTAGAATAGATGAGTACATCATCTATGAAAACCACCACAAACTGGTCCAAGTACGGTCTAAACACCCGGTTCATCAGGTCCATGAAAGCAGCGGGGGCATTGGTCAGCCCAAACGGCATGACCAAAAACTCGTAGTGTCCGTACCGGGTGCGGAAAGCTGTCTTGGAGACGTCGGTCTCCCTGATCCTCAACTGGTGGTATCCAGACCTCAAGTCGATCTTGGAAAACACCGTGGCACCCCGCAACTGGTCAAACAAATCGTCAATCCTTGGCAGCGGATATCTGTTCTTGATGGTGACCCTATTCAGCTGTCGGTAGTCCACACAAAGGCGTAGGGTCCCATCCTTCTTCTTCACAAACAGTACCGGGGATCCCCAGGGAGACGCACTGGGCCTCACGAAACCTTTCTCCAAAAGGTCCTGCAACTGAGACTTGAGCTCTCGCAGTTCAAGCGGTGCCATCCTGTATGGCGCGGTGGAGATGGGGCTGGTCCCTGGTGCTAGTGAGATCTCAAACTCGATCTCACGCTCGGGCGGTAGTCCTGGTAACTCGTCTGGAAACACGTCGGGGTACTCTCTGACCACCGGGATGCTCTGGAAGTCTGCCACGGGGCTGTGCTCTGCCACCACACAAGCTAGGAAGCCCTCACACCCCTGGCTCAAAAGTCTCGCCGCCCGAAGTGCCGAAATGCACCTGAAACCTCCGTCCACTGGCTGCCCGTGAAACTCGAAGGAAGGCAACTCCGGAATGGAGAAGACAATCTTCCTCTCAAAACAGTCTACCAAGGCGTGGTAAGCGGACAGCCAATCCATCCCCAGAATCACTCCAAAGTCCTCCATCTGTATCATAATCAGGTCAGCTGGCAGGCTATGTCCCCCGATGCTGACCCCGCAACCCGTGTACACCTCCTCAGCTACAAACAGCTGACCACTCGGACCTCTGATTACGAACGGATTCTCTAACAGTGTATAATCCTGGTCCAAACTAACTGCGAAACTGGCTGCGACAAACGAGTGCGTAGCGCCGGAATCAAAAAGCGTGTAAACGAGCCTGCCAGAAACTGAAACCATACCTGCTACCACGGATCCCGAAGCTCTGGCGTCCTTGTGTGTTAGGGCGTTGATACGCCCCTCAGCTCTAGGTGCGGACGAAGCAGCCACACTCTGCGTCAGACGGGTAGGTGCTGGCCGGTACCCTCCTCGCGACTGCGGTCCTCCTCCTCGCGCCTGGGAACCGCGGCCTCCTGCGCGCCCTCCAGTGCTCTGCGCGGGAAGTATCTGCTGACCTCCTGCCCTAGATGGGCAGTCCCTCCTGACGTGGCCCGGCTGGCCACACTGGTAGAAGAGGGGAACCCGACTCCCGCCCTCAGTGAGTCCCTGCTGTCGGCTAGGCGGGGTCCGGTGTTGGCGACTGGCCCCTGTCGAGGGCCCCCAAAGGCCACTGATGGCCCTGCACAACGTGACGGCTCTCCTGCGGACGCCACGTGTCTCCGTTCTCGCCGGCCCTGTGAGAAGTCTGGCTGAAAGGGCCTCTTCCGCCCGCCGTCGGTCTCTCGCGCGGACGGGTTGGTCTCCTCGTAAGTCATAGCTGCCTCTACCACCCTCGAAAACCTCGGCAGCTTCAGGGGTTTGACATACCCCCGGATCGCAGGCCGAAGCCCCTCGGTGAACCTCCAAAGGCGCTCCTCCTCAGTGGCTACCGCTGTCGCTGCAAAGCGGGACAGCTCCAAGAAACGCGTGCGGTACGCGCTCACGGTCATCGTCCCTTGGCGGAGAGTGTGGAACTCCCGCCTCCTCTGGTCCTGCCATGTCTGGGGAAAGTACTGCTCGCAGAAGAGGGTAACGAACTGGTCCCACGTCGGCTCGTCCCTCTCCTGACCCCGGACCGCCCTCCACCACCGGTGTGCCGCACTCTCCAGCAGGTACGTGGCAAAGGCCACGCGGCACTCCACCGGGGGGCGAAGGGTGTCGAAGATCTTCTCCAGCTGCTCAAGCCAGTCCTCTGCCTCGGTCGGGTCCTCATCCCCCTTGAAGGAGGGGGGCTTCAGCTTCCGGAACTATCCGAAAAGCTCGAAGTGGCGCTGTAGGGGAGGTGCTGGTGCACCTCCAGGCGAAGGTGCCTCGTGTACAGAAGTGTCGGAGGAAGGTGGGGGCGGCAGGGGCCCATCCCCTCCCTCGTGTCCAGCGCCGCGTCCGTCGCGTGGTCCCACAGAGGACTCCCCCTCTGCAACCTCAGGAGGAGGTGCTCGGGGCGGTGGGTGGAGCTCCTCTCGTACAATACCCGTATCAGTCTGGCGAGGTCCTGGGCCTGGATGCCAGGGAGTGGTGGCTGGTCCACCGAGACGTCAACGACAGCACGTCCACCTCGCCGACCCCGCCCTCAGCCGCGCCCGCGGCCAGTCTCGCCAGTCCCACGACGAGGCATCTCCTGCAAGGAGACGCGAAACAAAACGGAAACGTCAAAACAAACGGTACCTAACAAAACTTCTAAGAGCTCATGTCAAGAGATATGTTGTGGTGGCTACTCTAGCTATAAACATGTGAATTGGTTATTTTCCAGTCAGTTGATTCACTTCTCGGGACGACCTTGCTCTGATACCATCTTGTAACGACCCGGTTCCCGAGTCCCTACGAGACACAAGAACCGGACCGACTCGACTAATCCCAAGACCTAGTCGTCCAACGAGGAAGTAACCAAAAGACAGTAAAATAAACCACATTCAGCATGAATATAACTAACAGTAAGAAAGTACAGCAGTAAGGAAAGAAACTACTACAGTAGGTACCACCACAACAGTAAAACAGCATTTATCATATAACAAGAACTGCAGGTAAAGAAGGTACAGCGGAAACAAAAACTACTCACTAGAACAGAAACAAAAGGGGTACAAAAGCTGTGGTAATTCTACTGGACCCTACTCGGCCCAGCGTCCTCTGCAGCCGCCGACCCTGGCTGCTCAACACCTGGTCCTGAAAAAGGTAACGAGTGTAACACGTCAGCAAAACGCTGAGTAGAGTGGCAAACTAACTAAAGGCAACAGTAGAGTGTACAGTAGCTGTTATGTTCTATTACTTTCTTTATTCACATCTTTCAATTTTTCTCACTATTTCATTTATTTCTCAGATCCTTTACTTGATTTCGAATGTCCTCGTGGGAACGATCTTGATTGCAGTCTTTTCCAAAAGTAGAAGTAGCACGTGGTGCTCTCCTGGCCGGGAGAGTCCCCCGTGGTGATCCTACCCTCAGTCAACCACCCCAAGGTCACTGACAGACGTAACGGTGACTACGGCACGCGCGATAAACGCACAGGTAGCTAGCCCGCACTGGCACGCGGTCAGTCGTTTCCGTTAACGGGTGCGCCCAAAGCACAGCACGGAACCAGGGCAGAGCCCTCTCAGTAACAGGGGTCCAACCCCTCCACAGTAACCAAACCGGGGCCTTGCCCCTCCACAGTCCGCGCACGCTCGCCTGACTACCCTGGTTTGCCCTAGTGGGCCTAACAAGTCGGTGAAGGAGGCTAGCAGAACCCCGGGGCCCGTGGGGTAGCTAGTACTCTCCTAACACTAGTAGCTCTCCTCGGTACTACGTACACGAGGGCCAGCAAGTCGGTACAGAGCGGCCAATCCTAACCCCGAGTCCCTGGGGCGGCTGGCCCCACTCTGCACTAAACAGGTACAGGTACTTCCCTTGGTACTGCGTACCCAAGAGACAGTACAAACTACATCTCAGTTCCATTCCTTTTTCCTTCCAGGAGTTCCACTCCTAATTCCCCGTAGGGTTCCAGCTCTTTATCTCAGAACATCATATGTTTCACTTTCCAGATTCACGTTCTCAAAATCCATGATCTCAAACATGTTTCTTTATTCATAACAGGCAGCTGTTAATTAAATTTACAGGCAGCTTTATATATTCCTTTCCATTTTTCCAAGACTGCAGTAATATACATTCCACTAGTTTTTCCATCCTAGGATTCATGCCATATCCTAGGATCTATCATACAATCTAGTTTTCCGGCCCTAGGATTCATGCAACACCTAGGAGCTATCATTCCATATATTTCTCATTCCTAGGATTCATGCAATGCCCTAGGTTCTAGTTATGGTTCCATACTTTAACAGATTTTATTAATACTTAAAGCCACTCTACCAGGTACAACGGGAGTAATGGGGGCGTGATCGGAAATCCCGCGCGCCTCCGCGACTCTCAAGACTGCAACCGAATGAGGTCCTATCACAAGGATCAAACACAAGGAGTGTCTCAGAACAGTGTATAGCTACTGTAGACGGGTAGAGGAATTAATTCTGAAACGAACGCAACTCGAATCGCGGAAAACGGAGCCCAAACGGGCCCTAAACGGGTCGAAAAAAGACGATACTGTGCAAAATCAGACGTCTGGAACTCCCTCCAGACGTCTTAAACGGTGGATCAGAGAATTACCTGTTCAGCTTGGTTCCCCGGACGTCCAGAAGTCTGCGGGGACGTCTGTTCTATACCCCAGACGTCCGATGGTCCCTCAGGACGTCTGGAGGTCACTCCCGCCGTCTGGTACAACTTCCAGACGTCTGATTCGCAAAGGATGACGAATCAGCGAACCTGCGCACAGCCAACCCCCCTCCCTCAGTACGGTCAGTCGACAAGAAGGAAGAAGAAAGCGGAAACTCACCTTTCAGACGTCTGTATGATCTTACAGACGTCGACCTTGCCGTCTGGATATCAACCCAGACGTCTGATTCTGGAAATTTTCCAGAATCAGAACCCTGCTCGGCCTCCGCTCGCGA
The DNA here is from genome assembly GCA_037157565.1 of Thalassia testudinum. Classification (NCBI taxonomy): domain Eukaryota; kingdom Viridiplantae; phylum Streptophyta; class Magnoliopsida; order Alismatales; family Hydrocharitaceae; genus Thalassia; species Thalassia testudinum. The sequence goes on from JAZHRO010000002.1 coordinate 48,963,394, forward strand.
CGCCGCCCGCGTCGCACCTCGCGCGTCTGCTGCTCAGCCCGCAGCAGGTCCCTCTCCACGTCGCTCCGCGCCCCCTGCGCCCTCCGTCGGCCGGCCAAGCCGCTCCGGCGAGCTCGCCCTCACGGCAGAGCTCCGCCCTCGCACGCCGCACCTCCGCGCTCACTGCGGCCGCCGCTGCCGCCCTCGCGTCCGCTCGCTCTCGCGCACAGGAAGGAGGAGAAGGAGGAGACGGTGGAGACGGGAGGGGAGGCGCGCCCCTTTTAACGCCGCGCGGAGAGGAGAGAGAGAAGGCGGCAGGCCGCCTGCAGCCGCAGAGAAAAGAGGGAATATGCGGTCTGCGCGCTCAGGCGCGCAGGCGACTCGCGGGTGTCGAAAATAACGGATTTCCAGACGTCTTGAAACTATCCCAGACGTCTTATCAGACGTCGGGTTGTGATCCCAGACGTCTTGTCCGACGTCTGAGCCACCTCCCAGACGTCTTAAAATACGTCTGGGGCACACATTCGTTACAATATAACAAACTCAAAGGAAGTTTCGTCCCCGAAACTTGCGCCAACTAGGGTGCGGGAAAAAGATGTCCAAATAACCATAACAAACTTAAAGAGGATCGAAGCCGGTCCGAAAAGACGTACCCGCGAAAAGCTCTGGGTACCGCTCCCGCATTGCCGCCTCAGGCTCCCAGGTAGCCTCCTCGTACCGCTGGCTCCTCCACAAAACCTTTACCAGGGGTACTTGCTTTCGTCTCAACCTGCGGACGGCTCGGTCTAGGATCTGCACTGGCCGCTCGGGGTAGGTCAGGTCGTCGCTCACCTCGACGCTCTCGTGACTCAGTACGTGGCTGGGATCGGCTACGTACTTCCTGAGGTTGGACACGTGGAACACGTCGTGCACACCAGAAAGCTGCGGGGGAAGGGCAAGTCTGTAAGCAACGGGTCCAACCCGCTCCAGGACCTCAAAGGGCCCCACGAACCTCGGCGCGAGCTTCCCTCTCACCCCAAACCGCTGTAAGCCCTTCATGGGCGAAACACGAAGGAAGACGTGGTCCCCAACCTCGAACTGCACCTCTCTGCGTCTGCGATCTGCGTAGCTCTTCTGTCTGCTCTTGACAGTGCGGAGTCGTCTGTGGATCTGCTCAACTACCTCCTGACTCTGCCGGATTAACCTGGGGCCAACCTCCCCACTTGGTCCCCACCTCAACCCAACTCAAGGGTGCCGTGCATTTCCGTCCGTACAGAGCCTCGTAGGGAGCCATGCCGATGCTCGAGTGATAACTGTTGTTGTATGCAAACTCCGCCAGGGGTAGGTGCTCCTCCCAAGAGCCCCTCCAGTCTAGTACACAGGCACGCAAAAGGTCCTCAAGTGTCTGTATCGTGCGTTCCGACTGTCCGTCCGTCTGGGGGTGGTAAGCCGTGCTAAACCTCAACCTCGTCCCTAAAGCCTGCTGAAACTCAGCCCAAAACTGGGACGTAAAGCGGGTATCCCGGTCGGATACGATCTCCCGCGGAACTCCGTGTAGTCGCACCACATCACGGATATACCTCTCTGCCAACTGTGCTGGTCCCAAAGTGACTCGGATCGGCAAGAATCGTGCCGTCTTCGTCAATCTATCCACTATTACCCAGACTGCGTCGTGTCCTCGCTGGGTAACAGGTAAGCCCACCACCAAGTCCATGGTGATGCTCTCCCACTTCCACTCTGGCACTGGAAGCAGCTGAAGCGGCCCTGCAGGCCTCTGATGCTCGGCTTTCACCTGCTGGCACACTAAGCACTGTTGCACGAACTCACCCACATCCCGCTTCATCCCTCTCCACCAGAACTCGCGTCTCAAGTCATGGTACATTTTCGTGTTTCCGGGATGTATGGTGAATCTGGAACCGTGTGCCTCAGTCAGGAGCTCTCTCAACAGCTCCTCGTCTCTGGGGACGCACAACCGTCCCCTCAAGCGTAACACCTGGTCTGTGAAAGAGAAGTCCCCTGGGTCCCCTGATAGTACTCTGTCGCGCAAAAGACTGCAAGTACGGATCGGCCATCTGTCCCGTGATGATGCGGTCTATCAACTCTGGCCTGGTCTGCCGTGTCACCATCACTGCCCCCCACAGTACCCTCGTAACTCTAGAGGTCGCCAACTGCCCACCTCCTCCAAAAGGCTCCAACTCTGTAACTGTAGACTGGCCAAGCGTGCGGGCGCCTTACGGCTCAAGGCGTCAGCCACCACATTGGCCTTTCCTGGGTGGTAGGAGATGTTGCAGTCGTAGTCCTTTAGGAGCTCCAACCAACGTCTCTGTCTCATGTTGAGCTCCTTCTGGTCAAAAAGATATCTGAGGCTCTTGTGATCTGTAAAAATCTCGAAGGTCTCACCGTACAAGTAGTGCCTCCATGTCTTCAGCGCGAAGACAACAGCTGCCAACTCTAGATCGTGGGTAGGGTAGGTATGCTCATGGGGCTTCAGTTGCCGCGAAGCGTAAGCGACCACGTGACCCCTCTGCATGAGCACACCTCCTAACCCCTGCAAGGAAGCGTCCGTGTACACAACGAACCCGCCACTACTGTCAGGGATGGTGAGCACGGGAGCCGAGGTCAACCTCTCCTTCAGCTCCAGAAAACACGCCTCACAGGCGTCTGTCCAAGCGAAAGGCACATCCTTCCGGGTCAACTGTGTCATAGGACGTGCAATCTGCGAAAACCCTCTGATGAACCGTCTGTAGTAACCTGCCAGTCCCAGGAAACTGCGAATCTCAGTGACTGAACGCGGTCTCTCCCACCTGAGCACTGCCTCGACCTTGGCGGGATCCACTGCCAGGCCGTCTCCAGAGATCACATGACCCAAAAAGGTCACCTCCCTCAACCAGAACTCGCACTTGCTGTATTTGGCGTACAGCCTGCGTCGTCTCAGAGTGTCCAGAACCATCCGCAAGTGTTGTCCGTGCTGCGTCCGATCTCTAGAATAGATGAGTACATCATCTATGAAAACCACCACAAACTGGTCCAAGTACGGTCTAAACACCCGGTTCATCAGGTCCATGAAAGCAGCGGGGGCATTGGTCAGCCCAAACGGCATGACCAAAAACTCGTAGTGTCCGTACCGGGTGCGGAAAGCTGTCTTGGAGACGTCGGTCTCCCTGATCCTCAACTGGTGGTATCCAGACCTCAAGTCGATCTTGGAAAACACCGTGGCACCCCGCAACTGGTCAAACAAATCGTCAATCCTTGGCAGCGGATATCTGTTCTTGATGGTGACCCTATTCAGCTGTCGGTAGTCCACACAAAGGCGTAGGGTCCCATCCTTCTTCTTCACAAACAGTACCGGGGATCCCCAGGGAGACGCACTGGGCCTCACGAAACCTTTCTCCAAAAGGTCCTGCAACTGAGACTTGAGCTCTCGCAGTTCAAGCGGTGCCATCCTGTATGGCGCGGTGGAGATGGGGCTGGTCCCTGGTGCTAGTGAGATCTCAAACTCGATCTCACGCTCGGGCGGTAGTCCTGGTAACTCGTCTGGAAACACGTCGGGGTACTCTCTGACCACCGGGATGCTCTGGAAGTCTGCCACGGGGCTGTGCTCTGCCACCACACAAGCTAGGAAGCCCTCACACCCCTGGCTCAAAAGTCTCGCCGCCCAAAGTGCCGAAATGCACCTGAAACCTCCGTCCACTGGCTGCCCGTGAAACTCGAAGGAAGGCAACTCCGGAATGGAGAAGACAATCTTCCTCTCAAAACAGTCTACCAAGGCGTGGTAAGCGGACAGCCAATCCATCCCCAGAATCACTCCAAAGTCCTCCATCTGTATCATAATCAGGTCAGCTGGCAGGCTATGTCCCCCGATGCTGACCCCGCAACCCGTGTACACCTCCTCAGCTACAAACAGCTGACCACTCGGACCTCTGATTACGAACGGATTCTCTAACAGTGTATAATCCTGGTCCAAACTAACTGCGAAACTGGCTGCGACAAACGAGTGCGTAGCGCCGGAATCAAAAAGCGTGTAAACGAGCCTGCCAGAAACTGAAACCATACCTGCTACCACGGATCCCGAAGCTCTGGCGTCCTTGTGTGTTAGGGCGTTGATACGCCCCTCAGCTCTAGGTGCGGACGAAGCAGCCACACTCTGCGTCAGACGGGTAGGTGCTGGCCGGTACCCTCCTCGCGACTGCGGTCCTCCTCCTCGCGCCTGGGAACCGCGGCCTCCTGCGCGCCCTCCAGTGCTCTGCGCGGGAAGTATCTGCTGACCTCCTGCCCTAGATGGGCAGTCCCTCCTGACGTGGCCCGGCTGGCCACACTGGTAGAAGAGGGGAACCCGACTCCCGCCCTCAGTGAGTCCCTGCTGTCGGCTAGGCGGGGTCCGGTGTTGGCGACTGGCCCCTGTCGAGGGCCCCCAAAGGCCACTGATGGCCCTGCACAACGTGACGGCTCTCCTGCGGACGCCACGTGTCTCCGTTCTCGCCGGCCCTGTGAGAAGTCTGGCTGAAAGGGCCTCTTCCGCCCGCCGTCGGTCTCTCGCGCGGACGGGTTGGTCTCCTCGTAAGTCATAGCTGCCTCTACCACCCTCGAAAACCTCGGCAGCTTCAGGGGTTTGACATACCCCCGGATCGCAGGCCGAAGCCCCTCGGTGAACCTCCAAAGGCGCTCCTCCTCAGTGGCTACCGCTGTCGCTGCAAAGCGGGACAGCTCCAAGAAACGCGTGCGGTACGCGCTCACGGTCATCGTCCCTTGGCGGAGAGTGTGGAACTCCCGCCTCCTCTGGTCCTGCCATGTCTGGGGAAAGTACTGCTCGCAGAAGAGGGTAACGAACTGGTCCCACGTCGGCTCGTCCCTCTCCTGACCCCGGACCGCCCTCCACCACCGGTGTGCCGCACTCTCCAGCTGGTACGTGGCAAAGGCCACGCGGCACTCCACCGGGGGGCGAAGGGTGTCGAAGATCTTCTCCAGCTGCTCAAGCCAGTCCTCTGCCTCGGTCGGGTCCTCATCCCCCTTGAAGGAGGGGGGCTTCAGCTTCCGGAACTATCCGAAAAGCCTCGAAGTGGCGCTGTAGGGGAGGTGCTGGTGCACCTCCAGGCGAAGGTGCCTCGTGTACAGAAGTGTCGGAGGAAGGTGGGGGCGGCAGGGGCCCATCCCCTCCCTCGTGTCCAGCGCCGCGTCCGTCGCGTGGTCCCACAGAGGACTCCCCCTCTGCAACCCCAGGAGGAGGTGCTCGGGGCGGTGGGTGGAGCTCCTCTCGTACAATATCCCGTATCAGTCTGGCGAGGTCCTGGGCCTGGATGCCAGGGAGTGGTGGCTGGTCCACCGAGACGTCAACGACAGCACGTCCACCTCGCCGACCCCGCCCTCAGCCGCGCCCGCGGCCAGTCTCGCCAGTCCCACGACGAGGCATCTCCTGCAAGGAGACGCGAAACAAAACGGAAACGTCAAAACAAACGGTACCTAACAAAACTTCTAAGAGCTCATGTCAAGAGATATGTTGTGGTGGCTACTCTAGCTATAAACATGTGAATTGGTTATTTTCCAGTCAGTTGATTCACTTCTCGGGACGACCTTGCTCTGATACCATCTTGTAACGACCCGGTTCCCGAGTCCCTACGAGACACAAGAACCGGACCGACTCGACTAATCCCAAGACCTAGTCGTCCAACGAGGAAGTAACCAAAAGACAGTAAAATAAACCACATTCAGCATGAATATAACTAACAGTAAGAAAGTACAGCAGTAAGGAAAGAAACTACTACAGTAGGTACCACCACAACAGTAAAACAGCATTTATCATATAACAAGAACTGCAGGTAAAGAAGGTACAGCGGAAACAAAAACTACTCACTAGAACAGACACAAAAGGGGTACAAAAGCTGTGGTAATTCTACTGGACCCTACTCGGCCCAGCGTCCTCTGCAGCCGCCGACCCTGGCTGCTCAACACCTGGTCCTGAAAAAGGTAACGAGTGTAACACGTCAGCAAAACGCTGAGTAGAGTGGCAAACTAACTAAAGGCAACAGTAGAGTGTACAGTAGCTGTTATGTTCTATTACTTTCTTTATTCACATCTTTCAATTTTTCTCACTATTTCATTTATTTCTCAGATCCTTTACTTGATTTCGAATGTCCTCGTGGGAACGATCTTGATTGCAGTCTTTTCCAAAAGTAGAAGTAGCACGTGGTGCTCTCCTGGCCGGGAGAGTCCCCCGTGGTGATCCTACCCTCAGTCAACCACCCCAAGGTCACTGACAGACGTAACGGTGACTACGGCACGCGCGATAAACGCACAGGTAGCTAGCCCGCACTGGCACGCGGTCAGTCGTTTCCGTTAACGGGTGCGCCCAAAGCACAGCACGGAACCAGGGCAGAGCCCTCTCAGTAACAGGGGTCCAACCCCTCCACAGTAACCAAACCGGGGCCTTGCCCCTCCACAGTCCGCGCACCCTCGCCTGACTACCCTGGTTTGCCCTAGTGGGCCTAACAAGTCGGTGAAGGAGGCTAGCAGAACCCCGGGGCCCGTGGGGTAGCTAGTACTCTCCTAACACTAGTAGCTCTCCTCGGTACTACGTACACGAGGGCCAGCAAGTCGGTACAGAGCGGCCAATCCTAACCCCGAGTCCCTGGGGCGGCTGGCCGCACTCTGCACTAAACAGGTACAGGTACTTCCCTTGGTACTGCGTACCCAAGAGACAGTACAAACTACATCTCAGTTCCATTCCTTTTTCCTTCCAGGAGTTCCACTCCTAATTCCCCGTAGGGTTCCAGCTCTTTATCTCAGAACATCATATGTTTCACTTTCCAGATTCACGTTCTCAAAATCCATGATCTCAAACATGTTTCTTTATTCATAACAGGCAGCTGTTAATTAAATTTACAGGCAGCTTTATATATTCCTTTCCATTTTTCCAAGACTGCAGTAATATACATTCCACTAGTTTTTCCATCCTAGGATTCATGCCATATCCTAGGATCTATCATACAATCTAGTTTTCCGGCCCTAGGATTCATGCAACACCTAGGAGCTATCATTCCATATATTTCTCATTCCTAGGATTCATGCAATGCCCTAGGTTCTAGTTATGGTTCCATACTTTAACAGATTTTATTAATACTTAAAGCCACTCTACCAGGTACAACGGGAGTAATGGGGGCGTGATCGGGAATCCCGCGCGCCTCCGCGACTCTCAAGACTGCAACCGAACGAGGTCTTATCACAAGGATCAAACACAAGGAGTGTCTCAGAACAGTGTATAGCTACTGTAGACGGGTAGAGGAATTAATTCTGAAACGAACGCAACTCGAATCGCGGAAAACGGAGCCCAAACGGGCCCTAAACGGGTCGAAAAAGACGATACTGTGCAAAATCAGACGTCTGGAACTCCCTCCAGACGTCTTAAACGGTGGATCAGAGAATTACCTGTTCAGCTTGGTTCCCCGGACGTCCAGAAGTCTGCGGGGAAGTCTGTTCTATACCCCAGACGTCCGATGGTCCCTCAGGACGTCTGGAGGTCACTCCCGCCGTCTGGTACAACTTCCAGACGTCTGATTCGCAAAGGATGACGAATCAGCGAACCTGCGCACAGCCAACCCCCCTCCCTCAGTACGGTCAGTCGACAAGAAGGAAGAAGAAAGCGGAAACTCACCTTTCAGACGTCTGTATGATCTTACAGACGTCGACCTTGCCGTCTGGATATCAACCCAGACGTCTGATTCTGGAAATTTTTCCAGAATCAGAACCCTGCTCGGCCTCCGCTCGCGACGCCGCCCGCGTCGCACCTCACGCGTCTGCTGCTCAGCCCGCAGCAGGTCCCTCTCCGTGTCGCTCCGCGCCCCTTGCGCCCTCCGTCGGCCGGCCAAGCCGCTCCGGCGAGCTCGCCCTCACGGCAGAGCTCCGCCCTCGCACGCCGCACCTCCGCGCTCACTGCGGCCGCCGCTGCCGCCCTCGCGTCCGCTCGCTCTCGCGCACAGGAAGGAGGAGACGGTGGAGACGGGAGGGGAGGCGCGCCCCTTTTAACGCCGCGCGGAGAGGAGAGAGAGAAGGCGGCAGGACGCCTGCAGCCGCAGAGAAAAGAGGGAATATGCGGTCTGCGCGCTCAGGCGCGCAGGCGACTCGCGGGTGTCGAAAATAACGGATTTCCAGACGTCTTGAAACTATCCCAGACGTCTTATCAGACGTCGGGTTGTGATCCCAGACGTCTTGTCCGACGTCTGAGCCACCTCCCAGATGTCTTAAAATACGTCTGGGGCACACATTCGTTACATCGGCCGTGCGTCGCGAGTGGAGGGCGAGTGGCGCCCTGATTGTGGAAAATTTTCCAGAATCAGACGTCTGGGTTTCCAACCAGACGACGGGGAAGACGTCTGGAGGACGGTCCAGACGTTTGAAAGGTGAGTTATTTTCATACCTTCTTCCTTTCCTACAATCGTCCGTACTGAGAGAGAGAAATGGATACGCGCAGGTTGTGGATTCGCATCCAACGCGAATTAGATGTCTGGCTGCAGTGCCAGACGACGGGAGCGACTTCCAGACGTCCGGGGTGACCATCGGATGTCTGGGAACTAGGCCAGACGCCCCCGCAGACTTCTGGACGTTTGAGAGACCACGCAGAGCAAGGTAACCTCTGATCCACTTTTAAGACATCTGGAAGAGGTTCCAGACGTCTGATTTTGCACTGTTTCATCATTTTCGACCCGTTTAGGGCCCGTTCTGGTTCCGTTTTCCGCGTTTCAAGTTGCGTTCTTTTCGGAATTAAATCCTCTACCTATCTACAGTAGCTATATACTATTTTGAGAAACTCCCTGTGTTTGATCCTTGTGATAGGACCCCGTTCCGTTGCAGTCTCGGGGTTTGCGGAGGCACGCGGGATTTCCGACCACGCCCCCAGTACTCCTGTTGTAACCGGTAGAGTGGCATTTAAGTTTATTAGCATAATCTGTTAAATTATGGAACCATAAATAGAACCTAGGACATTGCATGAATCCTAGGAATGAGAAACGAGATTGAATGATAGATCCTAGGGTGTTGCATAAATCATAGGGCTGGAAAACTAGATTGTATGATAGATCCTAGAGTATGACATGAATCCTAGGATGGGAAAACTAGTGGAATATGTGAACACTGCAGTCTTGAAAATGTGGAAAAGAAATAATAGTTGCCTGTAAATTTGTTTAAACAGCTGCCTGTTATGAATAAATGAACATGATTAAGAATATGGGATGTATGAACGTGAAACTGGAAAGGTGAAACCAGAATGCGCTGAGTTAAAGAGTTGGAACCCTACAGGGAATTAGGAGTAGAACTCCTGGAAAGTGAATGGAATAGAATTGGGGAAGTGAGCTGGCCCTTGAGTACGGAGTACAAAGGAGAGCGACTATCCCCCTGTTTAGTGCAGAGCGGAGCCAGCCGCCCCAGGGACCCGCGGTTAGGACTGGCCACTCTATACCGACTTGCTGGCCCTCGTGTACGTAGTACCGAGGAGAGCTACTAGTGTAGGGAGGTACTAGCTACCCCACGGGCCCCGGGGTTCTGCTAGCCTCCTACACCGACTTGTTAGGCCCACTGGGGCAAACCAGGGTAATCAGGCGAGGGTGCGCGGACTGTGGAGGGGCAAGGCCCCTGTTTGGTTACTGTGGAGGGGTTGGACCCCTGTTACTGAGAGGGATCTGCCCTGTACTGATTCCGTGCTGTGCTTTGGGCGCACCCGTTAACGGAAACGACTGACCGCGTGCCAGTGCAGGTTAGCTACCCGTGCGTTTACCGCGCGTGCCGTAGTCACCGTTACGTCTGTCAGTGACCTTGGGGTAGTTGACTGAAAGTAGGATCACCATGGGGGACTCTCCTGGCCAGGAGAGTACCACGTGCTACTTCTACTGTTCGGAAAAGACTGCAATCAAGATCGTTCCCACGAGGAACATTCGAGATCAAGTGAAGGATCTAAGAAATAGATAAATTGTGAAACAATAGAAAGACGTAAATAAAGGAAGAAAGAAAATTAAAACAACTACTGTACACTTTACTGTTTCTTTAGTTTAACTGCCACTCTACTCAGCGTTTTGCTGACGTGTTACACTCGTTACCTTTCAGGACCAGGTGTTGAGCAGCCAGGGTCAGCGGCTGCAGAGGACGCTGGGCCGAGTAGGGTCCAGCAGAGTTACCACTGTTCTCTTGTACCTCTTTTTGGTTCCACTGTAGTGAGTAGTTCTTGTTTCCGCTGTACTTTTCTTTACCTGCAGTTCATATTATGTTAGGAATGTTGTTCTACTGTTGTGGTGGTACATACTGTAGTGGTTTCTTTCCTTACTGCTGTATTTTCTTACTGTTAGTTATATTCATGTTGAATGTAGTTTATTTTACTGCTCTTTTGGTTACTTCCTCGTTGGACGACCAAGTCTTGGGTTTAGTCGAGTCGGTCCGGTTCTCGTGTCTCGTAGGGACTCGGGAATCGGGTCGTTGCACTTTGGCCATGCGCTCACTGGTGAGCTCCCACGCAAGCTCGCGAGCCTGCTCTCCTCTCTTCACGCCGCTCCTCCTCGACGTCGCCTGCGCGCTCTCTCGCTCGCGTTGCCTCTCTCGTTGGAGTGGAGAAGAAGAGGAGAAGGGCTGGTGTGGGGAGAACGAGAGAGGGGAAGGGGGTCTTATAAGGTCGGGGGGTTTAGGGTTTTGCTGGAGGCAGGGAGAGAGAGAAGGGGAGGAAAAACGAGTGTACTTCTAAAAATGGATGTAAGACCAACTAAATATAAAAAATAAACTACCAATAGTGTAAAAAAGGAATTAACAGTCTCAAAAATTGAAAGAAAGCAATAATCATAAGTTCAAATCAAGGTCGAAGGTAAACTACAATATATAAAGGAGTTGCACTGCTAGTTTTGGCCATGGTTACGATCTTCCCAAATTTGATTTGCAATCTACTCTCTAATGAACTCCCCAGCACGAATAAATTGTTGGTCAATATCTTGGCACATAACATCTGAGTCACCATCATCTACATACTCGTCTTAACTGTTGGTGAACAATTCATCGGCAATATTCCATCGACAAATCATGTTGTATACAACACAACATGCCATGACAATTTGACATTGGGTTTTCAAAGGGAAGAATGGTTTGGCCTCCAAAATCTTGTACCTTTACTTCAAAACCCCGAATGTTCGTTCAACCACATTTCGAATCTGTGCATGTCTGTGGTTGTACAACTCCTTGTAGTTCCTATACATAGTATCTCGATTTATGTAGTCCTGGAGATGATATAAAACAACACGAAAAGGGGCAATGAACCAGTCAGTGTTTGCATATCCCAGGTCGACCAAATACCTTCGACCTTGAGGTACGGTGAGTCCATTACTTGTTTCCCACTTTTAAACCCTCATGTTTGTAGCATAGCCTTCCCATCCCGTTCCAACGTAAAGAAATTGTAGGTCAAAATCAACCGTTGCAATGATGTTTTGACTAGTCTATCCTTTACGGTTTCGAAACCGAGCTTGTTCAAATGGGGCAACTATTGCTGAAACGTGGCACCCGTTTATTGCTCCAAAAACATCCTTGCAAGCAGAAACAGAAAATGCTTAAATATGGATTTTTGGAATTGGTTATCTGATAACAGTAGAGTATGTATGGCCATACCTTGAAGTATGGGTAGAATTTCCTATTATTTATGATTTCTGGTGGAACATCAGCATTACTACCAAGAAGTTGTATAAACAACTTCCTTACTGAACAAATAGCATTCAAGACGTTAAAATACCAAGATATTGTCTCCCCTATATGTTGGAATCTCTCGATGAGATGGCGATTTGACACTGCTTCAGAGATTGTTATTAGAAATATGGCAAGCTGCTCGTTAACTGTAACGTTGTGTGAATCATACAATTTGGTTCTCCTTTAAGAACTCAACAATAGATATGAATGCCTCCTTCGTCACTCTAAACTCATCAAAACATCTATCTTCGTGTTCTCCAAGTATCTCATGTATCCAATTGTGGCCGGATAAATTTGGATTAACGTTTCGTGGTCGATGTGGGATTGGGATCTCATTAAATGGTGGGAATTGGAATGCCATTGGCAATACCAACGCCGGAATTTCCCAACCATTCTCATCATAACCCAATTCACTAGAGGATGACCTTTCTTCATCCGAATGCATACCTATAAACAGTTTAGACATGGTCGACGTAGGATGGATGGATAGATGTTATAGTGCAAAATAACGTCAAACTCTTCATCTAAAGTAGCTAAATAATTAGAATGCGGAAATAATGTAGAGGGAATAGAGAATCAAGAGATTAAATCTCCAAGGAATATTAAGAAGAAACTCAGAATCCGTAGTCATTGCTGGTATGTTTACGGAGGAATGCCCCAAACTCTGCATCTTGTGGAAGGAGATTCTTAAAAATAGTCCAATGACCTCTGTGGATGAATAACTCTAAGAGGGTGACCATGTCCTCTGAGATGATGTTAGGGACACACTGCCGAAGTAGCCTTACATATTCATTAATTTCTTCAAATACAGGATCCTGTCTTTACTGAGGTTTAATGTGATGGTCCACAAGGCTCCTCATAAGCTCCGTGAATTCCGCAGCTTTTGCAGCCGAGGCCATTGCAGCAGCTACTCTAGACTTAAGTCTCTTACCCCCACCGGTTGATGATGTTGAAGGATGCTTATTCCCACTTCCATCATTAGGTACCTCCGAATGTACATAATCCACTGGTTGAGTTGGATTTGTATGCTGAGTACTTGGTGTACTTGAGTTAGCAAATGCATTAGGACCATTGCAGGGCTGTTGCAAGTAGGCATATATATCATCAGAAGATGCAAAACTAAACTCAAATTGCGGAGCTTGTGTTGTTTGAACTTCCTCCATAGGCAGATCAACTGTGAGATTAGGTAAATCCACTTCCCTAGTAGATGACATTGTGTTCTCCCTTGTAGCGGTATCATTCCGATGATTGTGTAAACTTTGTCTCAGTAAGGGAAATGCTTGTTTCTTAAGTTTTGAAGTTCACTAGGTAACTACATGGAATAAATATACGAAATCGATTAAAAATTTCCTAAAGTGGGTTTCGGATTGAAAAAATAATTGTGGCATGTAAGTGTGTAGATTACCTCATCCCAGACATTTGATGAAGGGGCTATAGGACAATTTGTGATCAGGTCTAATCCCTAGCCACTCTTCCCCAACAATTGTGCGTACTGACCATATTTCCGCTTTAGCTCCTTCCACCTATTCAGTATCTGAAAATGTTTGTACTTAGCATGAGTAACTGCTTCAAAGTCCCAATCTATCTCATTCCAAGTCGTCTTGTTGAATGATCCTGTCACCCAACGTCCAACATTGTAGTATATCCTGAGGATCTTTAGAAGCTCCATTGTCATCTCATAAACCCAATTCTTATATTTTGATGTCTTCAAAAATGATGATCTCGCTTGATCGGTGGTATTTATTTTACAAATGAATGATGTTCATTTTAAAATTAGTCCACAATCCCAAAAAAATGTTACATCAACCTTTTTTTTCCCCATCACTCGTAAGCATCTAGATTATCTTTAAACTACAACATAAGGTAATGCAAACCATACTAATTGCTTGTGTCTTATGAACCGTTAAGATACCACAACACACAACTGAAGTACCCCTTCACGAAGAGGAAAATTATGTCATACTTCAGAATATATATTTTGGAATTATTGTAACAAAATATATAATAGATCGTATTTGTTAAGCATGCCTAAAATGTTAACTCATTTTTCATGGCACAAAAGGCAAATAAGGATGCCTTTAACTAAAGCATTTCAATGTCTATATGAATTTCATTTAATATTTGTTCCCCAATTTATACAACAAATCGAATGTTATCCGCACAACAAAGAAATTTCTATTCTATGGTAAGAAACATGTAAGCAACGACAACTTTAATGAGATGAAGAAGACATAAATTACATGAAAAGTTTATACAACAAATTAAATGTGCTCTCCCATAAATCACATGAAAGACTCTTTCAAAAGGAATATCACTATGACAGCAAATAGATGCAACATATATGACACGATCAACGTTATATTGCTTAATATTTGTTGTGAATGGGTATGGGTATAATAGGCCTGGTGAGGGGGCTCAAAAAGATTCTTCCTTCAATGTTTAGATGAGCAAGACATATTCGTTTGTTGCTTGTAAGGCAATCTGTAATTCCACTTTACAATTTTTAAATATAATGTTACAGCACATGGGGACCCCCGTAGTTTCTCTGGGAAATATATGTGACAAATAACCTGAGCAAGCAAACATCATATGGGCCGAAGTAGCATAATAGTTGAATAATCTTTCTTCGTGTATTCTACTTTTTTTCTACCACAGTTAGTTTCCTGGTTTCGTTTAATTTGCACTATGAGCAATTTTACAGAAAACATGGATCCTAGAGTCAATGTCAGACCTGCCCAAGGTTAATTGTACATGTTTTCCAAGCAAATCACTTATGAATAAGTGATATAAAACTCACAGAATTGACCCAACCTTCCCAAAAAATTTGAAACCAAGGCTCCTTGGTGAATGGAATAGCCAAACAAACTATGAAATCTGTCCATCAATTCACCTCTGCCCATTCAAATATGCTTCCAAAAGTGAAAAGTGGAACCATCAGCAAACCTTGGCAGAAAAAAAAAAGGTAACTTGCATCACCTTCAAAATGACCTTCCAAAAGTTTGAAACCACTCTACCCAGCTGCAGCCTGTCCACCCAATTTACCACTATACCATAACAAGATGTGCAAACTACACTAACAAGATTATTTCCATCCCCCATCCGTAATCTATGCTATCCACTTAATAAGGAGAGTGTTATTTACAGCCTGCAAGCTCAACACCCCCACACCTCCACTAGCGATTGGCCTACAAATTTCATTCCAAGATACCAAAGCCAATCCCCAAGTTCCCAACCCACCCCTTTCAAGATGAACCTGTGCCTTGGCATGTCCAACTTCTCCACCTTCTTTAGCATTAAAAATACTTACAGGAGAAAAAATGGAAAAAGCCAATAAAGGAGACCTTGGAAGAGCAAGGCATCTACTACCTTACTTTTTAGGAAGCAAAAACATAAAACACCTATTAAGCCAACCAAAATCCCCTCTCTTACCATGAATCCTATTCTCTGATGGTTGTCATCCCTCAACATGCTCCAAAAAAGTAATAAAAGAAAACTACCAAACCACCAACTCCAGGAGAACCCTCCACACTGAGCCTCTCAACAGCTGACTGCACCTCCTACTAGCATGTCCAGTTGTGCACCCGACAATCTACCCACATGCCATCTCCTCCAGTGCCTCATGTCCAATTCTTAGAAAATTGGTCTGAAGTCACTATTGGATCCTATATTACATGGAAACTTACTGAGGATTACCACAACTTTTATGATGTAAAATATGGAAAAGAAATTCAACTTTTACAAGATCTTTTCGAAATGTAAATTAGGACTTGCTAATTTCTCCAAGCTTTGCATAAGGAAAACCTTTCAAGGAGCAAAATGTCATGCCAATCGCAATGAACATCCTCCCCCTTAACTAAGAGACAAGTGTTCAAATCATGCTTCTTAACGTGATGCACAAGGACAGTCACCAACCTTTGGGTAATCATGTAATCTTTCAGTCCTTTGTTATCTAACAAATTCTATCTTGATTCAACACTTCTCATAACATTTTCGTCCAGATTTTAGTTAACTTTACTAACAAGGCGACTCGACTCCATCTCATTCATCACCACTTTGCCTCCGAAGATTCAAAATAGAATCAAAGGGGGGAGTAATTTTTCAAATAAATTCAACATTTCAGTTCTGCATTGAGACCCATAGTGGATCCAGTGCTACACTACTTAGGTAGAGCCATCGAACCTGCCACTGTACTTAAGAACAACAAACAAATAATAACCGACAGTCCGACACAAAAAATTCACTGAAATAAAAATATGATAGCAACACATAAAAGGGAAAACAACAATAACCATAAGTTAGCAACGAATTACCTCCTCTGAACAAAGATTGATTTCATGGAAGGCTGATGGTGATACCCACGTTTGGGTGGGGGGGAATCAGCCTCCTCTTCCTCCTTCTCTCGATCCCCTTCATTTGCAAAAAAGGAAAAATAAAAATGCCGTTTAACAACCTTCAAAAATCAAAATAGGGTTGGAAGGGAAATAACCTTCTCCAATGATGGAGTTGCTCGAGGACTCCTCATTGTCAACCTCCCTCTCCTTCTCGAGGATAAACAGTAGGATGAGGATGCCAGCGACTATCACAACATCAAGGGTCATTTTATAGCCACGACTCTTCCTCACATCCATTATTACCCTCCATCCGTCAGTACTTATGATAGACGCATGGGATGTAGAGGAAGGCAACGAAACCATGAAGGGATGCAACAATGAGGTGCTCACATAAAGCTTGCCCTCCTGCAATGCTTCAAGGGGAGGTGCCCTTTATGGAGAACCAATGGGTCTACAGTTTGCTACAAAGGTTCAAGAGGAGTGGCCTTTATGGAGATCCATTGGATTTCCATTTTGTAAAGTAGGTGGGATCTTCACGCATGCATTAAAGACAAGGGAAATTCACATTCAAGACTTACTAATGTCTGAATGAATGACCACTGTTGCTCCCAGGATTCCTGGAAAGGAAACGCTCAAAGCAAAGCAAAAGTCAAAGGGGCCATTCAAGATGGACATAAAGGCATCGATAGCATGCAGCGTGTACCATGAATGGACACTCACGGATTTATAATTCGTCGCAACAAAGGAAGAATCCAATCCACCACAAATTGACAAAGAAACAAGGTTAAAATCAAGGAAAACCTTGTACCCAACCATCGCACAAGCGAGCTAATTGCACGGGCCAAACCGTAGTGCATCCATTGGATCGGCCACCAACCATCACTCGGGCTTGAGCACACCATCGGCAGCAAGAACCAAATGATAGGGTTTTGCCTATCGTAGACCTTCCTAAGCACACCTTCGATGGAGGAGGATGTGTGGGCGGGGAGGTCGTGGATACGTGAAAGGGGTAGTGCTGCAGCCAAGGGGTAGGGTTTTTGTTACAACCCGGTGCTAAATCCCTACAGGATACGAGATCGGACTTACTCGACTGATCCCAAGAACCAGTCGTCCAATGAGAAAGTAACCAAAAAGCAGGAAAGTAAACCACATTCACTATACTAAGTAGCTAACAGTAACAAATGTACAGCAGTAAAGAAGTAAAACTACTACAGTACACACCACCACAACAGTAGAAAAGTAAACGGGTATAGGAATATAATGTTCAAAATGAAAGAGTACAGAAGTGCAATAAACTATTCACTACAACTGGAAAAGGAGTACAATAGAAAGCTACAACTACTGGGCTCTACTGGGCCCAGCACCCTCTGCAGCCGTAGGCTCTGGCTGCTCAACAGCTGGACCTGAAAAAGGTTATGAGTACACGAAATTAGCAAATGCTGAGTAGAGTGGCAACCAACTAACTAAAGCAGTAAAGGTGGACAGGTAGTTGTTGTTTTTTAATTTCTTTCCTTCTTTAACTAATTATTCTTTCTTTCACCACTTGGTTTATTTACCAGGTCTCTTTCTTGATCTCGAATGTTTCTCGTGGGAATGATCTTGATTGCAGTCTTTTCCGAAGAGTAGAAGGCACATGTGGTGCTCTCCTGGCTGGGAGAGTCCCCCGTGGTGATCCTACACCCAGTCAACCACCCCAAGGTCACAGATAGACGTAACGGTGACTATGGCACGCGCGATAAGCGCATGGGTAGCTACCCCGCACTGGTACGCGGTCAGTCGTTTCCGTTAGCGGGTGCGCCCAAAGCACAGCACGGAACTAGTACAGGGCATAGCCCTCTCAGTAACAGGGGTCTAGCCCCTAAGAACCAAACAAGGGTCTCGCCCCTCCACAGTCCGCGCACCCTCGCTTGACTACCCTGGTTTGCCCAGTAGGCCTAACAAGTCGATGTAGGGTAGCTAGCTGAACCCCGGGCCCCGTGGGGTGGCTAGCTCTCTCCCTACACTAGTAGCTCTCCCCGGTACAGTGTACACGAGGGCCGAAAGTTGGTACAGAGTGGCCAATCCTAACCCCAGGTCCCAACCCAAGGGCGGCTAACTCCGCCCTGTACTAAATAGGGGGGACAGTCGCTCTCCTTGGCACTCCGTACTCAAGGGCCATCTCACTTTCGTACTCACATTCCCAATTCCATTCCATTTACTTCCAGGAGTTCTACTTCTAATTCCCTGTAGGGTTCATGCTCATATTTCTCAGGCCAAGCCATACCAGGTTTCATCATTTTTATTTCCATTCTCAGGTTATACACATGCAATTTGTAACTCTATTCCAATTTCAGTTTTTTCATAGATAGCTCGTGTTTCCAACATTCACCTTTCCATTTTTAAATTACATACATGCAGCTCATATTACGTCATTTCATGGGTATGACAGGAAGGTTACATTCAACCGTTAACTAATACAAATACTACATATTTCGCTGGCAACTGTTATTCATTTACAGGCAATTGCTATCATTCTATCTACTCATTCGAGACTACAATTCATTCATTCAATACAGACAATCCAGTATTTCTAGTCGTAGGATTCATGCCACATCCTAGGTTCTAATCATTCCTTCCACACATGCAATTAGGTTGTAATTAAATTAAGGGGAAGCCACTCTACCAGTAAACCCAGGAGTAGTGGAGGCTTGATCGACAGGTCCACGTGCCTCAGTAAGCCCCAAACCTGCAACGGAATGAGGTCCTATCACAAGGATCAGTCACAAGAGAATGCTCAGAACAGTATAGAAAGTATTCCAACAAGTAGGGGAAAACATACGGGAAACATCGGTATCTTAATTGCGGAAGTCGGACCTCAAACGGACCCTAAATGGGTCAAAAATAGTGTTCCTGACTCAAATCAGATGTCTGGAACACCTTCTAGATCCATACCTCAAGTCCTGCGCTATTCCTCAGACATCCAAGAACTCCGCTGGACCATCTAGACCTAGTTCTAGACATCTGACAACCTCTCCGGACATCTGAAAGCGCTTCCTGTCATCTGGTGCCTCGCCCAGATGTCCGAATTGCGTGGGAGGGTGTGTCTTGCGCCTTCCCGAAGCAACACCTACGCGAATCAATCGAAATCTTCTAAAAAAGGCAAGGAACAGTGTCTCGAAGAAGCGGCCTGCATGGCTGTATCCGCAAAGAAGACGTACCTACGCGAAACCTACTTCTCAGTCGTCTGGAATCTCCTCCAGATGTCGGCTACGTCGTCTGGATGTCGCTCCAAACGTCTGATTCTGAGAAAAACCCAAAACCAAAACCTGCTTCCACCCTCTCGCGTCGAGTGTGGTTGCGCCGCGCCCTCTCGCCTGCTGCTCTGGCTGTAGTAGTGTTGGGGAGGACCTCCCCGACGCATTCCTCCACCTTGTGCACGCGCCGACCGGCCGTGAGCTCACCGACGAGCTCCCACGTGAGCTTGCTTCTCTCCCTCTCATGCTGCTCCTCTCCTTCTCGCGCCCAACCCGCGCTCTCTCTTTGGTCTGCTGCACTCACTAGAGGGAAGGGGGGGAGGTGGTTGGAAGTGGGGTGGTGTGAGGGAGTGGAGGGGGGCTTATATAAGGGTGTGGGGTTAGGGTTTTCGTCGGGCGGAAGGAGAGAGAGAAGGAGAAACGAGGGAATTATACTGTCTGCACGCATTACGCACGTAGACGCGAGTTCGTACTCAAAATTTTTGATTTCCATACGTTTGGGAAGGTGTCCAGACGTCTGAACAGACGTCTGACCCAAGTTCCAGACGTTTTAAAAGGCTCAGACAACACAGGTCTTAAAATCATAACAAACTCAAAGGAAGTTTCGTCCCTGAAACTTGAGCTAGCTAGGGTGAGAAAAAAGGAACAACATACGCATAACAAACTCAAAGAGGACCGAAGCCAATCCGAAAAGACGTACCCTGAAAAAGCTCTAGGTACCGCTCTCGCATCGCCGCCTCAGGCTCCCAGGTAGCCTCCTCGTACCTCTGGCTCCTCCACAAGACCTTCACCAGGGGTACCTGCTTCCGTCTCAAACTCCGGACGGCTCTATCTAGTATCTGCACTGGTCGCTCAGGGTGGGTCAGGTCGTCACCCACCTCGACACTCTCGTGGCTCAGAATGTGATTGGGATCGGTGACGTACTTCCTGAGGTTGGACACGTGGAACACGTCATGCACACTGGAAAGCTGGGGAGGAAGGGCAAGCCTGTAAGCAACGGGTCCAACCCGCTCTAGGACCTCAAAGGGCCCCACAAACCTTAATGCGAGCTTCCCTTTCACCCCAAAACACTGCAGGCCCTTCATGGGCGAAACGTGAAGGAAGACGTGATCCCCAACCTCAAACTGCACCTCTCTGCGCTTCCAATCGGCATAGCTCTTTTGTCTACTCCTGACAGTGCGAAGTCGTCTGTGTATCTGCTCAATCAC
Source organism: Thalassia testudinum (assembly GCA_037157565.1). NCBI lineage: Eukaryota > Viridiplantae > Streptophyta > Magnoliopsida > Alismatales > Hydrocharitaceae > Thalassia > Thalassia testudinum. The sequence continues at coordinate 48,983,821 of JAZHRO010000002.1, forward strand.
CCCCTGACTCTTCCGGATCAGCCTGGGGCCAACCTCCCACTTGGTCCCCACCTCAACCCAACTCAAGGGTGCAGTACACCTCCGTCCGTATAGAGCCTCGTAGGGTGCCATGCCGATGCTCGAGTGGTAGCTGTTATTATATGCAAACTCTGCCAGGGGCAAGTGCTCCTCCCAAGAGCCCCTCCAGTCCAGTACACAAGCACGCAAAAGGTCCTCAAGCATCTGTATCGTGCACTTCGACTGTCCGTCCGTTTGGGGGTGGTATGCCGTGCTGAACCTCAATTGTGTCCTCAAAGCCTGCTGAAACTCAGCCCAGAACTGGGACGTAAAATGGGTATCCTGGTCGGACACAATCTCCCGCGAAACTCTGTGCAGACGTACCATGTCATGGATATACCTCTCTGCCAACTGTGCTGGTCCCAAGGTGACTCGGATCGGCAAGAAACGTGTAGTCTTTGTCAATCTGTCTACAATCACCTAGACTGCGTCGTGTCCTCGCTGGGTAACGGGCAAGCCCACCACCAAGTCCATGGTGATGCTCTCCCACTTCCACTCTGGCACTGGAAGTGGTTGCAACGACCCTGCAAGCCTCTGATGCTTGGCCTTCACCTGCTGGCACACCAAACACTGCTGTACGAACTCACCTACCTCCCACTTCATTCCCCACCACCAAAAGTCACGTCGTAGATCATGATACATCTTTGTGTTTCTGGGATGTATGGTGAACCTGAACCGTGTGCCTCAGTCAGGAGCTCTCTCAATAACTCCTCGTCCCTGGGAATGCACAAACATCCCCTCATGCGCAGCACCTCGTCAGTAAAGGAGAAGTCTCCAGGGTCCCCTGACAGTACTCTGTCACGCAACGACTGCAGGTACAGGTCTGCCATCTGTCCTGTGATGATGCGGTCTATCAGCTCTGTCCACGTCTGTCGTGTCACAGTCACTGCCCCACAGTGCCCCAATAACTCCAAGGGTCGCCAACTACCTATCTCCTCCATGAGTCTCCAACTCTGTGCCTGTAAACTGGCCAAGTGGGCGGGCGCCTTCTGACTCAAGGCGTCAACCACCACGTTGGCCTTCCTCGGATGGTAGGAGATGATGCAGTCATAGTCCTTCAGGAGCTCTAACCAACGTCTTTGTCTCATGTTAAGCTCCTTCTGATCAAATAAATACCTGAGGCTCTTATGATTCGTGAATATCTCAAAAGTCTTACCGTACAGATAGTGCCTCCAAGTCTTCAGTGTGAAAACGACAACTGCCAGCTCTAGGTCGTGGGTAGGGTAGCTATGCTCATGGGGCTTTAGTTGCCGTGAAGCGTAAGCGACAGCGTGACCCCGCTGCATGAGCACACCCCCTAACCCCTGCAAAGAGGCGTTCGTGTACACAACGAAACCGCCACTGCTTTCTGGGATGGTAAGCATGGGAGCCGAAGTCAGCCTCTCCTTCAGCTCCTGAAAACATGCCTCACAAGCATCTGTCCAAGAAAAGGGCACGTCCTGGTCAACTGTGTCATAAGACGTGCAATCTGCGAGAAACCCCTGATAAACCGCTGGTAGTAGCCTGTCAGTCCCAAGAAACTGCGGATCTCTGTCACTGTACATGGTCTCTCCCACCTGAGCACTGCCTCAACCTTGGCTAGATCCACAGCCAAACCATTCCTCGAAATCACATGATCTAAGAAGGTCACCTCCCTCAACTAGAACTCACACTTGTTGTACTTGGCATACAGCTTGCGTCCTCTCAAAGTGTCCAAAACCATCCGTAAGTGTTATCCGTGCTGCGCCTGATCTCGCGAGTAGATGAGCACATCATCGATAAATACCACCACGAATTGATCCAGATATGGTCTGAACACCCGATTTATCAAGTCCATGAAAGCAGCGGGGGCGTTGGTCAGCCCAAATGACATGACCAAAAACTCGTAGTGTCCGTACCTGGTGCGGAAAGCTGTCTTGGAGACGTCGGCCTCCTTGATCCTCAATTGGTGGTAGCCAGACCTCAAGTCTATCTTGGAGAAGACCGTGACACCTCGCAACTGGTCAAACAAGTCGTCAATCCTCGGTAGCGGATACCTGTTCTTGATGGTGACTGGTTGGCGGTTCTCCTCTATAGTTCTATTATTTCGTCGTAGTATAGCATAGAGAAGTGGTTACCAGTTTAATACAATTTGTTACTCGGAAATAAAAGAGTTCCCGAGGTCGAACTCAGGGAGCAAACTGTATTCTAGAAGTACAATGTTTCTATTACAAAAATAAGAGAGAGAGAGGGAGAAATGAATCTGAGTCTTGTAGCTTCTCTTCTCTCTCTTAGCTCATCTTCTTCTTCTTTTCTCGGATCTTCTTCCTTGATCTTCTGCCTTCAGTTCCTCTTCTTATTTTTCTTCTATTTCTTTTCTTCTTCAGAGCTTCTCATCTTCTTCTCTTTATCTTCTCTTCTTTCAGCTCTGTCTTTCTTGTGCTTCTCTTTTCTTCCTTCTTCTTTCTTTCTTTTTCTTCTCGTAGTCCTTCTGCAGAGCGTCGTCTGATTTTCCAATCAGATGACTTAAGTCGCCGCTGCTACAGTGCTGCTTAGTGCTCCTCCTTCTTCCTTCAGTCTTTCTTCGTCGGCCTTCTTCTTCTCTGCCTTGCTTTTCCTCAAGCAGCCACAGCTCTGGCTGCTCCTTTCTTCTTTCTCTTCTCCTTCTTCCTCTGCGGTCTGCCTTCTCTTCTTCTTCTTCCTCTGTGCTTGCACACTCACAGATTGGTCAAGGCAAAAACCTACCCTACCCTCCCCCGCGTCTCTTTCTCTAAAATTTCGCTCGTAGGATAGCTCTCCCAGAGCTGCCGGGTATTCGGGTACGGGTTGCGCCCGGGTCCAGGCCCACCGACGTGCGGTGGTGGGCGAGGAGTGCAGGTCGGGTAAACGGGTTGGGCCAGGTCCGCGGGGGGGTGGTCGCGGACGAGGCCGGGTGAGCGGGTGAGAGGGACCTCACCCCGTGTGCTGAGGCGATAAGCCTATAGCACTTTTTGCCTTTATATGTGTGCGCGGCTGCAGAATCTTCTGAGGTGGGACTAAATGTCCCACCCCAATTGGGTGCCTGCAGCTGAGAGAGCTACAGGCAATTGCCGCTGTGCGCGAGGCTCTCGCCCCAGCTGCAGGCCTGGGCGAATGCGGGAGGGCGAAGCGTGCAGCCTGGAGAGTCGAGGCTAGGCAGGGCGAGGCTGCAGCTGCAGGAGGAAGGAGCTCCACCTGCTTAGCAATGGTGGCGGAGGGCAGGTGACTTGTTCACAGCAAAATGACCTCTCAGCCTAATCAGACAAGCAGGGGACCTTCGCCGTGACACGGCGAAGGTGGTGCAGGGTCTGGCAGGTCGTGGGGTGGTGTCTGGCGGCGGCCCTAGGTCGGACTGCGACCGGAAAAGTGGGTTTGTTTGGGGGAGTGTTGTGGGGATGTGGAGTGGTAGTGGAGGGGCGGGGGGTGTCAGGTGAGGTGAGGCGGAGCTTTTGGGGTAGGTGGCGAGTTGTGTGGAGTGATGGATTGATGGGGGCAACTCGTCGGAGAGTGGCCGGAGATGGAGAAGGTGAGGGCGGTCAGGTCGGTTGAGGGTTTAATCAAATGTAAAATAGTGAGGAAAAGAAAGAGGGGGAAGTGGGGAGAAGTTCTGACCTAGTTGTAGAGTCGAAGGGGGCCGGAGTAGGGCGACAGTCGTATCGACTGTCGCCGGAGAAGAAGGTGCCCAGAGGGAAGGGGCAGCGGCGAGGAGAGAGCGGGAGAGCGCGCGCTGGGTACGGCGCGACGTGGGAAGAGCGGGAGAAGGTGGCTCTATTGCTGGTATTGCGGCAGAGCGACGAGGAGGAGGAGGAAGAACCGCCGGAGCTAGAGGGCCTTTGCCAGAGTGGGAAGAGAGGAAAGGGGGGGGAGTTTTTCCGTCAGAACCGAGCTACTGAATGCGGCAGACGGTGGCGGCTTTTATAGAGGTGGAATCAGAGAGGAGGGCAGAGGGAGGCGATGTGCCTCCCTCACCAGAGGATGGCTGGATTGCAACCCATACCTTCCGCACGTTCGCACGGAAGGTGTGGGTGAAGGTAGAGATCGTGGAGGTGTCCCTGCGACAGCAAACGTTGCAGGGAACACCCCGTTGTCTTGGCAGGGGGGTCGCCCTCACCCTGCGCGGCGCCATGCCTCGCCGGAGCATGACGCTGCTCAGGGTTTTGCAGGGAGGACCAAAATGCAAAAATGATGAAGACTTAGGGGCCAAAATGCGAGGGTTTCAAAAGTTGAGGGTCAAAAAGTAATGGATGAGGACCAAAATGAAAAGTCGGTCAAGAAGGTCTCTTCTTAGGCTCAAGTTTTTATGCATGACTAAATGGGGCCTAAGGATTCTAATGGTGAATTTTATTTCTAGGTCAGACCTTGTTTGACTGGCCAATTTACGTAAAAACCTAAATTAAATCATTAATTGGGCATGGTTCTCAATGTAGGTCAAAATGGGTTCCTAAGGCCAAATTGAAGGTTCTAAACCCTAGAGATTATTTTTCTATGAATTTTAGAGGGTTGAGTAGATTTTTTATTTGCCTCGAACCTCGTGAATTGAAGTGGATTTGTTTTAGGGTTACAGATTGTCATTTAATTCCTTGGAGTTGCTGTAACACTTATCAGATTAGATCATCCCACTTTCCTTATTATTAGGTTAGTTTGACCTATGTTTGGATCCTGAGTTACCCTGTTTGCAGATTGTGCTGGTAAAATTACATTTTTACCCCTTATGACTTATTTTCTTCTTAAACTCAGAATTCTCTGAGTTAAGCCTTTCTTTGAGTTTTGTAGGAGCTTTTATCCTCTGCATTAGGTCAAAATGAGCTAGTTATGGCTCATGATGAGGTTCTCATCATACCCCCATGCCTAGCTTTTGCTAGTCCCTTAGCAAAAACTTAAGGTTTCAACCTTTGTTCTAGACCATGAAGTTCTTAATAGCTTCAGATAAGTGCTTTTTCATTTGAGCTTAGATTAGGTTAGAATGCTGACCATAGGCCTAAAAGGTACTCTAGTACCAATCAAGATCCAGATCTGTCTAGCCTCAGCCTCAGTCCTTAGCAAAGGTTTTTAAGGCCTACAAGAACTAACCTAAGGTCTATTGGACTTTGTGGTTAAAGTACCCATGTTTGAAATGCTTTTAGCCCTGGCTCAGTTCACAGTGCATTTTGTAAGAGAGAGAGAGATAGAAAATTTTTTTGTTTGGAGAGTTTTCTCACTCTTTTTCTTTTTAATTCTAGCTTAGGATTGGCTTTTCAACACGGTCTGTATCAGATTCCTTGCTCCCATCATCAATCCTCAAGGGTTCCTGGCAATCGATGCTTCGAGATAGCACCGCCCATAGCAACCCCCGGAACCCTGGCTACTGAAATTTCGAGATAATCCCATCCATGGTGTTCCGTGGTCGAATCCAGACCCTGGCAATTGACACTTCGTGATAATGCCATCCATGGAATTTGAACCAACAGAGTGCTTACATGCCCCCAGTAGGATATGTAAATATCCTAAGAGACAAGCACCGAGGAGATGATATTTTGTTACGCATCTTCGAGGGGATTTCCCGCCTCTCTGCGCTGGGAACTCGTCTAAATCAACTTGTATTGATCGGCCGTTCCTACTCTAGGTGTATTTTTCAAAAAGTTTTGACGCTTCTGCGTGATTTTAATTTTTGTGCTTACTGAACCAGGCTGTGTGTGAGGTTAGGGTGCTTAGGTTACTGAGTCCCGTAGACCAAAAGTTAGTTAATGAGGTCGAATACTCCCTAAGCCTTAGACCTAATACTTCAGCTTTTCATTTTCCTCAACTTCTTGAGGAGTGTCCAGATCTTAATGGGTACTAAGAGTCTATCCAAGAATGCCTAAGGTTTGCGTTCTTACTAATCCCATTGTGCACTTTTCAGTTCTTTTCTGGAATGAGGTCTAGAACTTAGGTTAATTCCTTAGTTTCTTACTAATGACTACTTTTTTCTCATAGTTTTGTGCTCCTTTTTCATTTTGTTTCTTTTCCTTCTCCCACAAATTTCCTTCTCCTCTTATTCTCTTTTTCTTTTTTCGAAATTTTTTTTTAATTTTTATGGTGTTTTTGGCATATGTGAATTTTTTTGTTTAAAACCTTTTCTTACAAGTTTTGCACTTTTATACCCCCCCCATGCCTAAGGTTTGCAATGTCCTCATTGTGACTTAGGGGGTTTTTTATTTACTTAGTTCATTCCTTAAGACAGAAATTTGGATGAGTGAATGGGTCGGGATGAATTTTGCGGACGATTTCTAATCCCAGATGCAAGCATCTAAGGTGGGGTCGGCTGTCTACAAGGGTGAACGTTAAGTGCACAAAAGTGTGAAAAAGGTTTTGAATTTTTAGGAAAATGACGGGTTGCCTGCCATTAAGCGTTGAGTTTTACGCCATCGGCTGGATGCAATAAGCTCAAGGGGAATGAGGATATAAGATGATTCAGCCAAATCAGTAGAAGTCACATCAATGAACGGCTTGAGTCACTGACCGTTCACGATGAAAGGTTCGGAATCGTGGCTGAGCGGACTGATTTCGATAGCTCCATTTCCAAAAACCTGCCGGACTAAATATGGTCCGACCCACTTGGATCGCAGCTTTCCCGGGAAAAGTTTGAGTTGGGCATCAAAGAGTAGGACCTTCTGACCAGGATGAAAGATTTTTCTCGAGATATGCTTGTCATGGAAGGCTTTAACCCGCTCCTTGTAGATTCGCGAGTTCTCATACCCGTCTAGGCGTAATTCATCGATCTCGCTGATTTGAAGTTTTCTGTGGGTTCCAGCCTTCGAAAAATCTAGATTACAGTTCCGTACTACCCAATAGGCTTTATGCTCCAGTTCTACGGGAAGGTGACATGCCTTCCCGTACACCAGTCTAAAGGGAGACATGCCTAATTGGGTTTTGTGGGCGGTCCTATAGGCCCACAATGCTTCCGGAAGTCGGGACGACCAGTCCTTCTTGTCAGGCCGAACAGTGACGTGCAGGATTTTCTTGATCTCCCGATTTGACAGCTCAGCTAGACCATTAGTTTGGGGGTGGTAAGGAGTAGAGATTCGGTGAGACACCCCGTATTTGGTCATCAGTGACCTAAACTGAGCGTTTGTGAAATGGGTCCCCCCATCAGAGATTATATCACGAGGAATCCCGAACCTTGAGAAAATGTTTTGATGAATGAATTTGAGAACGATTTTGTGATCACAGGTTCAGGTCGGTATGGCTTCTATCCATTTGGACACGTAGTCCATAGCCAGCAGAATGTATTCGAAACCATCCGAAACAGGAAAGGGGCCCATAAAATCAATCCTCCAAACATCAAAGATTTCGCATACGAGAATCGCCTGCATAGGCATCATGTCGCGATGGCTCATGTTGCCCAAAGTTTGGCAATGACTGCATGCCTTGCAGTGACTGTATGCATCTTTGAACAGTGTGGGCCAGTAAAAGCCGCACTGGAGGACTTTTGATGCGGTTTTATGCCCAGAGAAATGGCCACAGCATGCCTGGTCATGGCAGAAAGAGAGGATATTGTTGAATTCCTCTTCCGAGACACATCTCCGGATGATTTGATCAGCACCTATGCGGAAGAGGTACGGGTCTTCCCAAATGTAATACTTGGCATCAGAGCGCAATTTGTCTTTCTTAGCCTTCGGCCAATCAGACGGGATCTGATGAGATGCCAAGTAATTTACTATATTAGCAAACCATGGAAGGCTAGTACCAATAGTCAGCAGGTACCAATAGTCGCGAAAATGCTCTATGATGGGTCCGGAAGGGTCAATTATTTCAGAAGGAAGACGGGACAAGTGATCAGCTACCACATTTTGCTTTCCCGCATTGTCGCGAATCTCAAGGTCAAATTCTTGCAACAGCAAGATCCATCGGATTAATCGAAGTTTCGCATCCTTCTTTGCAAGGAGATGCCTCACAGCTGTGTGATCCGAGTATATGATGACACGGGAACCCAGAAGGTATGATCTTAATTTTTCTAGGGCAAATACTACAGCTAGCAGCTCTTTTTCAGTAACCGTATAGTTACGCTGAGCCTCATTCAGTGTTTTGCTGGCGTAGTAAATGACCACAGGTTTCCTGTCAATTTTCTGCCCCAAAATCGCTCCTACAGCGAAGTCAGATGCATCGCACATGATCTCAAAGGGTTGAGACCAATCAGGGGACTGTAGGATCGGGGCTTGGGTAACTCGGTCACGTAGGATCTCAAATGCTTGAGTGCATTCCTTGGAAATTTTGAAAGGTACATCCTTGGAGAGAAGAGTGGTCAGGGGGCGCGCGATTTTTGAAAAATCAGGGATAAATTGACGGTAAAAATCGACGTGCCCCAAAAAAGATCGGATGTCCTTGATCGAGCTAGGCATAGGAAGGCGAGAGATCAGATCAACCTTAGCTCGATCCACTTGGATGCCTTGTTCCGAAATTAAGTGTCCCAGGACAATTCCCTCAGGCACCATGAAATGGCTCTTTTCCCAGGAAAGAACCAAATTCACATCGATGCACCGCCTAAGTATCTGGGCCAAGTGTTAGAGGCAATCGTCGAATGATGCTCCAAAAGCTGAAAAGTCATCCATGAAGACTTCCAGATAATCACCTACCATATCTGAGAATATGGCAAGCATGCACCGCTGAAAAGTAGCGGGTGCATTGCAAAGACCGAAAGGCATCCTTCGGAAAGCGTATGTTCCGAAGGGGCAGGTGAACGTGGTCTTTTCTTGGTCCTCAGGATGGATTGCCACCTGGTTGTAACCGGAGTACCCGTCAAGAAAGCAGAAGAACCTATTTCCCGCTAGTTTCTCGAGAATCTGATCAATGAAAGGCAGTGGGAAATGATCCTTCTTCGTGGAGGAATTGAGTCGGCGGTAATCTATACAGACTCTCCACGAGTTGGCTAATCGGGTAGGAATGATTTCTCCGGTCTCAGTCGTTATAGTGGTGAGTCCTGCCTTCTTGGGCACGACCTGAATTGGGCTCACCCAACGACTATCGGAGATTGGGTAGATGATCCCGACATCTAACCACTTGATGATCTCCTTTTTCACGACCTCCTGCAGATTGGGGTTCAAGCGTCTCTGCATTTCACGAGAAGGTCGTGCGCCCTCTTCTGAATAGATATGATGAGTACAATAAGAGGGACTTATTCCAGTCAAATCATCGAGAGTCCACCCGATGGCTCTGCGATGTTGCTGGAGACAGCAATCAGATGGGATTCCTGTTCAGGATTGAGGTTGGAATTGATAATCACAGGAAGGGTCTGATTAGAACCCAAAAAGATGTATTTCAAGTGAGCAGGAAGGGGCTTCAGTTCGAGGATGGGGTTATCAGCAGCAGCGGGTGGTTCAGTATAGACGTGAGGTTCAAGGGTAGGAGTTACTGGGTTGTTCGTATCTGGATTCGACTCCTCAGTTTGCGGGTCAAGATCTTTCTGCGGTTGATTAGGTATAATCAGGTCATTCTGGAAGTGTGTTTCATCAACCAAAGCCCTAACGTCACAAATCTGCTCGATGACACTGCAATCGATTCCTTGTTGGGCCTTAAATATATCAATTTTCAGGGTTTGATTCCCAAATTTGAGCTCTATTTGGCCCTCCTCACAGCTAATGTTGGCTCTAGTAGTAGCCAAGAAAGGTCTCCCTAAAATGATTGGTGTATCCCTAGGGTTCTCAGGTGCGTCCATGTTTAAGACTATAAAGTCTACAGGAAAGTAGAAATCCCGCACTCTCACAATAACATCCTCGAGAATCCCTTTTGGTGACTTTATAGATTGATCTGCTAATTGTAATGTCACCTCAGTTGGTTTCAGCTCAGATTCTTCTAGATGGTTAAGTAAGGATGTGGGTATCAGATTTATGGAAGCACCCAAGTCTAGCAATGCTCTATCAAATTGTGTATCACCTATCTTACAGGAAATCAGGGGAGTACCAGGATCTTTAGCCTTGGGTGGGAGTCTGCTTAGGATTACAGAGCTGGCTTGCTCTGACAGAACAATTGGACTCCCACTCTTGGTTCGCAGCTTACGCTGGGGTGTGCACACATTCTTTAAGAATCGTGCGTAAGCCGGTACATGGTGGATTGCATCCATCAAAGGGATGTTTATGTGGACCTGCTCAAAGAGCTTGACCAGGTCCTCCTCAGGTGCCATGGGCTTGGTTATTCTCTTTCCCTTGGTTAAGGCTTTGGGAAATGGGACCTTGGTTGGTTCTTCTAGGATAGGTCCGGGTTCTTGATCTGGGACAGTGGTATCTTGGATAACTATCCTAGGGTCTTGGTTATCAGGCTTGGAGTGGTTTGGATAATGCGGGTCTTGAGTTGTTTTACCACTACGTGTTGTTACAGAATTTAATCCGGCCTGATTTTGGTTGGGATTGGGTAAGATAGGTTGCTGCTGGTAACCTGGAAAAGAAGTGGAGGCTTCTATCCCGTCGGGTGAAGGAACAGAGGGGGCCTGATAAATCATATGGGCATGGACTGGGTTTGGGTTCATGACGCACTGCTGGGTTGGCACGTTATTTGGATTAGGAAGAGGTTGGGAAGGAAGTGTGCCTGGCTAGCGAGAATTTTCCAACTGGGCCAGTTGAGTTCTAACCTCTGTAAGTTCGTCCTTGTGTTGTTTTTGGATAGCCGCATTCGTTCTTTGAATGTCAGCCAAAGTCTGAAGGATAAGGGACATTTGATCCTGATTTGGCCCTGATGGATAAGTAGGGTTGGGCCGAGGCTGAGGCGGCTGGTAATGACGAGGGGGCTGTGGGCGGGACTGAAAGGGTGGTCTTTGGGTTTGGGAATTTCCCGCCCACTGAAAATTGGGATGGTTTCGCCATCCAGGGTTATAGGTGTTGGAGAATGGGTCGTTCTGGATGAATGTCAGCCAAAGTCTGAAGGATAAGGGACATTTGATCCTGATTTGGCCCTGATGGATAAGTAGGGTTGGGCCGAGGCTGAGGCGGCTGGTAATGACGAGGGGGCTGTGGGCGGGACTGAAAGGGTGGTCTTTGGGTTTGGGAATTTCCCGCCCACTGAAAATTGGGATGGTTTCGCCATCCAGGGTTATAGGTGTTGGAGAATGGGTCGTTCTGGATGGCGTTGAGGTCCTCGCAGGTCTGAGGAACCTCTAGAGAATCAGAGAAAGGGGGAATGGAATTCCCCGGGCTGGTGTAGAAAGGATCGGATGATCCTCCGATCCGAGAATCAGATGGGGATGGATATGGATCCATCCTAGGGGAAGATCGGTGGAGAATGTTTTGCACAGTCTCCTGTTTGGAAGGAGGTTGTGCAAAGGAGTTATGCGCAGAGGTGGCTCGCTGCAAGTGCTGAGTCAGCTCATCCACCTTCTTCTCAATGATTGAGACCTTGTCCAATCAACTGGCCATTAACTCCAGGTCGACTGATGCGGACAGGCCCTGCGTCTCATGTGCTCCCCTAAGATTCGTCGATGCGCAGGTATTCTTCTTGTTGAATAATCCCATGGAGTCATTGTTGATGGAGTTCTCGCACATGTTTTCGATAATATCCCATACGGTGTCTTCATGTTGACCCATGATATTTCCTCCGCAAGTTGCATTGATGAAAAGACGGATGTCCTCACGGAGTCCCTGGTAAAAAGATTGGACCTGTTCCCATTTAGGAACTCCGTGATGGGGGCACTTTCTCATGAGATCCTGAAAACGATCCCATGCCTCATGGAGAGGTTCCCCTGATTGTTGAGTGAAGTGAGTAATCTAATGGCGCAAGGCGTTGGTCCGACCAACGGGAAAGAACTTTTTCAAAAACTCGGACTGAAGTTCTTCCCAAGTGTTGATCGGCCGGGTCTGTGTTTGATACCAATGAGCGGCCTTGTCCATAAGAGAAAAGGAGAACATCTTCATGAGAAGAATATCTCGATTTTGCGCATCTGACCCAAAAGTTTGGGCCAGATGCTTTAGCTGTTTGATGTGCTGGAAGGGATCTTCGGAAATAAGCCCATGGAATTTAGGTATAGCATGAATCATGTTGGGCTTTAATTCGGAATCAGGTACTCCAGTTGGGATTCTGACTCGAGGCTCGATGGCCACCGCAGTAGGATTATAATGGTCCCGCATCATAGGACTCTGCGGTGGGTGCACAAAGTTTTGGAAGAGGTCATTGAGTCGCTGGAGCTGGTGCTCCAGATTGTTTTCTTCCTCAACTGGTTGAGCCATGATGGGGGAAGAAGAAGAGCTTGATTCAGAATCAGATGAGAGAATGATGAGGTAGGGTTGCTGTTCAAACACGGGCGTCGAGGTTGGGCCTTGACGAGAGTGAATTCCTAAAGGAGATCTTAAGGGTGGTCTTAAGGATCTCCTACCGTTCATGCACTGTTGGAGTAGAAGAGTTTAGAAGGTGCTGGACTCAATCAAGACACCCAAAAATGTGTTGGGTGACTATAGAGGTGCGGGGCAGATGGACCCCTTGATCAGAAAGATCGTCCACCTGAGAATTACCTGGGCAGCCAGAGAGGGTGAGTCCCGTGAAGACCCCTACACGGTAGAGCGTCCCCACGGGTTACAGGGTTTCCCCCACCCGACCTCTCTTGTCACTGCGATTCCAGGTAGACCAGAATGGGGACCTTGACCTCTTAAGTCTACCAATTTTACTTTAAGATCAAGGCGCTTAAGGTTCCACTTGAACTTTTAGGTATTTTAAGTGAAGAAGTGACCTAATTTTAAGGTTGGTTGACCCAAGGGGTCAACTTCACCTCTTGTTTCTTTGAGAGCTTTTGGGTTCTTTCTTTTAAGGTTCAAATGGATTTAAGAGCCTGATTTGCTTAGGGTTCCTCTTATATAGATCTTTTCAAACAAGGTTTAGGTACACCTCTTTTTGGGAAGATCTTTTCTTTGTTAATAGAAGGTGTGTCTCTAAAAACCCTAGCTTTTCAATTCCTGAGTTGGCTCTAGTTGGTCCATTTTAGTTGCCTCAAAAATGTAGTATCTAGGGCTCAATCAAGAAGGTTTTAGCCCTAGTTACCTTAGTTGGATGGACAGTTAAAATGAAAAATTTAGGCAACTTTGAGGAATTACTATGTATGATGCAGGTAGCCCTAAGTTGATTTTTCTTTTTGTTCCTTTTTAGATTTTAAGGGAGTTTAAGAGAGGGCTAATGAAGATTACCTGTTTGTTGGAGTGTTTGTTGTGCGGCTGCTCTTCCAATTTTTACCTGCATATAAGAGAGAGAAAAAGATTAGCAATCGCTTGAAAGAAATTTAAAGCTTCTAGAATAGCCGTTGCTCCCCGGCAACGGCGCCAAAAAATGGTTGGCGGTTCTCCTCTATAGTTCTATTATTTTGTCGTAGTATAGCATAGAGAAGTGGTTACCAGTTTAATACAATTTGTTACTCGGAAATAAAAGAGTTCCCGAGGTCGAACTCAGGGAGCAAACTGTATTCTAGAAGTACAATGTTTCTATTACAAAAATAAGAGAGAGAGAGGAAGAAATGAATCTAAGTCTTGTAGCTTCTCTTCTCTCTCTTAGCTCATCTTCTTCTTCTTTTCTCAGATCTTCTTCCTTGATCTTCTGCCTTCAGTTCCTCTTCTTGTTTTTCTTCTATTTCTTTTCTTCTTCAGAGCTTCTCGTCTTCTCTTTATCTTCTCTTCTTTCAGCTCTGTCTTTCTTGCGCTTCTCTTTTCTTCTTCAGCTTCTCTTTTCTTCCTTTTTCTTTCTGCCTCAGCTTGCAGAGCTCCTTCTTCTTTCTTTCTTTTTCTTCTCACAGTCCTTCTGTAGGGCATCGTCTGATTCTCTAATCAGACGACTTAAGTCGCCGCTGCTACAGTGCTGCTTGGTGCTCCTCCTTCCTTCAGTCTTTCTTCGTCGGCCTTCTTCTTCTCTGCCTCGCTTTTCCTCAAGCAGCCACAGCTCTGGCTGCTCCTTTCTTCTTTCTCTTCTCCTTCTTCCTCTGCGGTCTGTCTTCTCTTCTTCTTCTTCCTCTGTGCCTGCACACTCACAGATTGGTTAGGGCAAAAACCTACCCTACCCTCCCTCGCGTCTCTTTCTCTCAAATTTCGCTCGTAGGATAGCTCTCCCAGAGCTGCCGGGTATTCGGGTATGGGTCGCGCCTGGGTCCAGGCCCACTGGCGTGCGGTGGTGGGCAAGGAGTGCAGGTCGGGTAAACGGGTCTGGCCAGGTCCGTGGGGGGGTGGTCATGGACGAGGCCGGGTGAGCGAGTGAGAGGGACCTCACCCCGTGTGCTGAGGCGATAAGCCTATAGCACTTTTTGCCTTTATATGTGTGCGCGGCTGCAGAATCTTCCGAGGTGGGACTAAATGTCCCACCCCAATTGGGCGCCTGCAGCTGAGAGAGTTGCAGGCAATTGCCGCTGTGTGCGAGGCTCTCGGCCCAGCTGCAGGCCTGGGCAAATGCGGGAGGGCGAAGTGCGCAGCCTGGAGAGTCGAGGCTGGGCAGGGTGAGGCTGCAGTTGCAGGCGGAAGGAGCTCCACCTGCTCAGCAATGGCAGCGGAGGGTAGGTGACCTGTTCACAGTAAAACGACCTCTCGGCCTAATCATACAAGCAGGGGACCTTCTCCGTGACACGGCGAAGGTGGTGCAGGGTCTGGCAGGTCATGGGGCGGTGTCGGGCGGCGGCCCTAGGTCGGACTGCGACCGGAAAAGTGGGTTTGTTCGGGGGAGTGTTGTGGGGATGTGGAGTGGTAGTGGAGGGGCGGGGGGTGTCGGGTGAGGTGAGGCAGAGCTTTTGGGGTAGGTGGCGAGTTGTGTGGAGTGATGGTTTGACGGGGGCAATTCGCCGGAGAGTGGCCGGAGATGGAGAAGGTGAGGGCGGTCAGGTCGGTCGAGGGTTTAATCAAATGTAAAATAGTGAGGAAAAGAAAGAGGGGGAAGTGGGGAGAAGTTCTGACCTAGTTGTAGAGTCGAAGGGGGCCGGAGTAGGGCGACAGTCGTATCGACTGTCGCCGGAGAAGAAGGTGCCCAGAGAGAAGGGGCGGCAGCGAGGAGAGAGCGGGAGAGCGCGCGCTGGGTACGGCGCGACGCGGGAAGAGCGGGAGAAGGCGGCTCTGCTGCTGGTATTGCGGCAGAGCGACGAGGAGGAGGAGGAAGAACCGCCGGAGCTAGAGGGCCTCTGCCGGAGTGGGAAGAGAGGAAAGGGGGGGGGAGTTTCTCCGTCAGAACCGAGCTGCTGAATGCGGCAGACGGTGGCGGCTTTTATAGAGGTGGAATCAGAGAGGAGGGCAGAGGGAGGCGACGTGCCTCCCTCGTCGGAGGATGGCCGGATTGCAACCCATACCTTCCGCATGTTCGCACGGAAGGTGTGGGTGAAGGTAGAGATCGTGGAGGTGTCCCTGCGACAGCAGACGTCGCAGGGAACACCCCGTTGTCTTGGCAGGGGGTCGCCCTCACCTTGAGCGGCGCCATGCCTCGCCAGAGCATGGCGCTGCTCAGGGTTTTGCAGGGAGGACCCAAATGCAAAAATGATGAAGACTTAGGGGCCAAAATGCAAGGGTTTCAAAAGTTGAGGGTCAAAAAGTAATGGATGAGGACCAAAATGAAAAGTCGGTCAAGAAGGTCTCTTCTTAGGCTCAAGTTTTTATGCATGACTAAATGGGGCCTAAGGATTCTAATGGTGAATTTTATTTCTAGGTCAGACCTTGTTTGATAGGCTAATTTACGTAAAAACCCAAATTAAATCATTAATTGGGCATGGTTCTCAATGTAGGTCAAAATGGGTTCCTAAGGCTAAATTGAAGGTTCTAAACCCTAGAGATTATTTTTCTATGAATTTTAGAGGATTTAGTAGATTTTTTATTTGCCTCGAACCTCGTGAATTGAAGTGGGTTTATTTTAGGGTTATAGATTGTCATTTAATTCCTTGGAGTTGCTGTAACCCTTATCAGATCAGATCATCCCACTTTTCTTCTTATTAGGTTAGTTTGACCTATGTTTGGACCCTGAGTTACCCTGTTTGCAGATTGTGCTGGTAAAATTGCATTTTTACTCCTTATGACTTGTTTTCTTCTTAAACTCAGAATTCTTTGAGTTAAGCCTTTTTTTGAGTTATGTAGGAGCTTTTATCCTTTGCATTAGGTCAAAATGAGCTAGTTATGACTCATGATGAGGTTTTCATCAGTGACCCTATTCAGCTATCTGTAGTCCACATAAAGGCGTAGGGTACCATCCTTCTTCACAAATAATACCTGGGCTCCCCATGGAGATGCACTGGACCTCACAAAGCCCTTCTCCAGAAGGTCCTGCAACTGGGATTTGAGCTCTCGCAGCTCAAGTGGTGCCATTCCGTAAGGTGCTGTAGAAATGGAGCTGGTCCCTGGTACCAGTGAGATCTCAAACTCGATCTCACGCTCAGGCGGTAGTCCTGACAACTCCTCTAGAAATATGTCGAGGTACTCTCTGACCACTAGGATACATTGAAAGTCTGCCACAAGGCTGGGCTCTGCCACTACGCAAGCTAGAAAGCCCTCACACCCCTAGCCCAAAAGTCTCGCCGCCCGAAGTGTAGAAATGCACCTGAAGCCTCCGACCACTGGCTGTCCGTGAAACTCAAAAGAAGGCAACTCCGGTATGGAGAAGACGACCTTCCTCTCAAAACAATCCACCAAAGTGTGGTAAGCGGACAGCCAGTCCATCCCCAGAATCATGCCAAAGTCCTCCATTGGTATCACAATCAGATCAGCGAGGAGGCTGTGTCCCCCAACACTGACCTCACAGCCTATTTAAACCTCCTCAGCTACAAACAGCTGACCACCTAAACCTCTGATCACAAATGGAGCCTCTAACAACACACAGTCCTGTCCCAAACTGACAGCAAAACTAGCAGCAACAAACGAGTGCGTGGCGCTGGAATCAAAAAGTGTGTAAACTAGTTTGCCGGAAACTGTAACCATACCTGCCACTACTAAACTTGAAGCTCTAGCGTCTCTATGTGTCAGGGCGTTGATACGCCCCTCAGCTCTAGGTGCGGACGAAGCAGCCACACTCTGCATCGGACGGGTAGCCGCTGGCCGGTACCCTCCCCACGATTGCTGACCTCCCCCACGCGCTTGGGAACCACGGCCTCTTGCTCGTCCTCCAGCGCTCTGTGCGGGGAGCATCTGCTGACCTCCAGCCTTAGATGGGTAGTCCCTCCTGATGTGGCTCGGTTGGCCACACTGGTAGCAAAGGGGAACCCGACTCCGCCCTCGGTAGCTCCCTGCTGACAGCTGGGCGGGGGTCCAGTGCTGGCAGCTGGCCCCTGTCGGGGGCCCCCAAAGGCCACTGACGGCCTCGCAAGGCGTGACGGCTCTCCTGCGGGCGCTGCGTACCTCCTCTCTCACCGGCCTTGTGAATAGTTTGGTTGGTAGGACCTCTTCCATCCGCTGTAAGTGTCACGTGGGGTTGGGTTGGTCTCCTCATATGTCATAGCTGCCTCCACCACTATAAAGAACGTAGGCAGCTTCAAGGGTTTGACATACCCCCGAATTGCAGGCTGGAGCCCCTCGGTAGACCTCCACAGGCGCTCCTCCTCAGTAGCTACAGCTGTCGCGGCGAAACAAGACAGCTCCAGAAAACACGTGCGGTACGCCCTCACGGTCATCGTCCCCTGGCAGAGAGTGTGGAACTCCCGCCTCCTCTGATCCTTCCACGTCTAGGGAAAGTACTGCTCGTAGAAGAGGGTGACAAACTGGTCCCAAGTCGGCTTGGCCCTCTTCTGACCTCTGATCGCCCTCCACCACCTGTGTGCCGTGCTCTCCAGCTGGTACGTGGCAAAGGCCACGTGGCACTCCGCAGGGGGGTTAAGGGTGTCAAACACCTTCTCGATCTGCTCGAGCCAGTCCTCCGCCTCAATCGGGTCCTCATACCCCTTGAAGGAGGGGGCTTCAGCTTCCAGAACTATCCGAAAAGCTCGTAATGGCGTTGAAGTGGGGAAACTGGTACGCCTCCAGGTAGGGAGGGCTCGTGCTCGGAAGTGTCAGAGACGGTGGGGGCAGTGGAGGACCACCCCCTCCCCCACGTCCAGCGCTGTGTCTATCTCGCGGTCCCACAGAGGACTCCCCCTCCACAGCCCCAGGGAGAGGCACTCGTGGAGGCGGGTGGAGCTCCTCTCGTACGATCTCTCGTATCAGCTGGGCGAGGTCCTAGGCTTGAACGCCCGGAAGTAGTGGCTGGTCCATTGAAACATCGGGCTCAGCACGTCCGCCCCTCCAACCCCATCCACGACTGCGTTCGCGGCTAGCCTTAATGGCTCCACGTCGAGGCATCTCCTGCAAGGAGACGCGAACACAGAATAGGAAGACGTCAAATCTAACTGACATTCAGCAAAAGAACCTTAGAACAGATGTCAAAAGGTACGTTGTGGTGGTTACTCTAGTTACAAGCACATGAATTGGTTATTCTCAAGCTAGTTGGTTCACTTCTCGGGACAACCTTGCTCTGATACCATTTTGTTACGACCCGGTTCCTGAATGCCTACAGGACACGAGACCGGACCGACTCGACTGATCCTAAGACCCAGTCGTCCAATGAGAAAGTAACCAAAAAGCAGGAAAGTAAACCACATTCACTATGCTAAGTAGCTAACAGTAACAAAAGTACTGCAGTAAAGAAGTAAAACTACTACAGTACACACCACTACAACAGTAGAAAAGTAAATGGGTACAAGAATATAATGTTCAAAATGAAAGAGTACAGAAGTGCAATAAACTACTCACTACAATTGGAAAAAGAGTACAACAGAAAGCTACAACTACTGGGCTCTACTGGGCCCAGCACTCTCTGCAGCCGTCGACTCTAGCTGCTCAACACCTGGACACGAAATCAGCGAACGCTGAGTAGAGTGGCAACCAACTAACTAAAGCAGTAAAGGTGGACAGGTAGCTATTGTTTTTCAATTTCTTTCCTTCTTTAACTAATTATTCTTTCTTTCACCACTTGGTTTATTTACCAGGTATCTTTCTTGATCTCCAATGTTCCTCATGGGAATGATCTTGATTGCAGTCTTTTCCGAAGAGTAGAAGGCACACGTGGTGCTCTCCTGGCTAGGAGAGTCCCCCGTGGTGATCCTACACCCAGTCAACCACCCCAAGGTCACGGATAGATGTAACAGTGACTACGGCACGTGCGATAAGCGCACGGGTAGTTACCCCGCACTGGCACATGGTCAGTCGTTTCTGTTAGCGAGTGTGCCCAAAGCACAGCACGGAACCAGTATAGGGCATATCCCTCTCAGTAACAAGGGTCTAGCCCTTAAGAACCAAACAGGGGTTTCGCCCCTCCACAGTCCGCGCACCCTCGCTTGACTACCCTGGTTTGCCCAGTGGGCCTAACAAGTCAGTGTAGGGCGGCTAGCTAAACCCCGGGCCCAGTGGGGTGGCTAGCTCTCTCCCTACACTAGTAGCTCTCCCCAGTACAGTGTACACGAGGGCTGAAAGTCGGTACAGAGTGGCCAATCCTAACCTCAAGTCCCAACCCAAGGGCGGCTAGCTCCGCTCTGCACTAAACAGGGGGGACAGTCGCTCTCCTTGGCACTCCATACTCAAGGGCCAGCTCACTTTCCCACTCACATTCCCAGTTTCATTCCATTTACTTCTAGGAGTTCTACTCCTAATTCCCCGTAGGGTTCATGCTCATATTTCTCATGCCAAGCCATACCAGGTTTCATCATTTCTATTTCCATTCTCAGGTTATACACATGCAATTTGTAACTCTATTCCATTTTCAGTTTATTCACAGATAGCTCGTGTTTCCAACATTCACCTTTCCATTTTTAAATTACATACATGCAGCTCATATTACGTCATTTCATGGATACGACAGGAAGGTTACATTCAACCGTTAACTAACACAAATACTACATATTTCGCTGGCAACTGTTATTCATTTACAGGCAATTGTTATCATTCTATCTACTCATTCAAGACTACAATTCATTCATTCAATACAGACAATCCAGTATTTCTAGTCCTAGGATTCATGCCACATCCTAGGTTCTAATCATTCCTTCCACACATGCAATTAGGTTGTAATTAAATTAAGGGGAAGCCACTCTACCAGTAAACCCAGGAGTAGTGGGGGCTTGATCGACAGGTCCACGTGCCTCAGCAAGCCCCAAACCCGCAATGGAATGAGGTCCTATCACAAGGATCAGTCACAAGAGAATGCTCAGAATAGTATAGAATGTATTCCAACAAGTAGGGGAAAACATATGGGAAATATCGGTATCTTAATTGCGGAAGTCGGACCTCAAATGGACCATAAACGGGTCAAAAACAGTGTTCCTGACTCAAATCAGATGTCTGGAACACCTTCTAGACATCTGATTTCAGTCAGGACTTCCAGACGTCTTAAAAGAGTCTAGATCGATACCTCAAGTCCTATGCTATTCCTCAGACGTCCAGGAACTCCGTTGGACCATCTGGACCCAGTTTTAGATGTTCGACAACCTCTCTGGACGTCTGGAAGCGCTTCCCGTCGTCTGGTGACTCGCCTAAACATCTGAATTGCGTGGGAGGGTGTGTTTCGCACCTTCCTGAAGCAACACCTATGCGAATCAACCGAAATCTTCTCAAAAAGGCAAGGAATAATGTCTCGGTGAAGCAGCCTACATAGCCGTATCCGCAAAGAAGACGTACCTACGCGAAGCCTACTTCTCAGTCGTTTGGAATCTCCTCCAGACGTCGGCTACGTCGTTTGGACGTCGCTCCAGACATCTGATTTTGGGAAAAACCCAGAACCAAAACCTGCTTTCGCCCTCTCTTGTCGCGCGTGGCCACGCCGCGCCCTCTCGCCTACTGCTCCGGCTGCAATAGTGTCGGGAAGGACCTCCCCGATGCACTCCTCCACCTTGTGCATGCGCCGACCGGCCGTGAGCTCACATGCGAGCTCCCACATGATCTAGCGAGCTTGCTTCTCTCCCTCTCACGCTGCTCCTCCTCTCCTTCTCGCGCCACGCCCGCGCTCTCTCTTCGATCTGTTGCGCTCACTGGAGGGAGGGGGGGGGGGAGGTGGCTGGAAGTGGGGTGGTGTGAGGGAGAAGAGGGGGGCTTATATAAGAGCATGGGGTTAGGGTTTTCATTGGGCAGAAGGAGAGAGAGAAGAAGGAGAAACGAGGGAAGTGTATTATCTGCGCACAGCACGTGATCAGACGCGAGTTCGTACTCAAAATTTTCGATTTCCAGACGTCTGACCCAAGTTCCAGACGTCTTAAAAGGCTCAGAAAGCATGTGTCTTAACAGTTTTGCAACCGCCATGGTGGATCAAGAGCAAAACCCGTGTTGTCGAAAAACAGGATAGGCCACAGTATAAACTCAATTCCGAGGGAGGGGCGGAATGGGTTTTCCCTTGGTTTCGAGGCCCACCGCTGGGTTTCTTTCCACACAGGTTACGTGGCCCCAAACGTGGGATACGGGCCTGTAACCCGCGATCCAAACGGGCCCTTAGAGGTGATGCCTCTCACCTCTCAT
This sequence comes from Thalassia testudinum, assembly GCA_037157565.1. Taxonomy (NCBI): domain Eukaryota; kingdom Viridiplantae; phylum Streptophyta; class Magnoliopsida; order Alismatales; family Hydrocharitaceae; genus Thalassia; species Thalassia testudinum. Next base: position 49,005,261 of record JAZHRO010000002.1, read on the forward strand.
AAATTGGATGGGCCAAGGAGGCAGTGCTCAAGGGTCCTCAGCATTGATTGCAAAATCACTCATGGGAACCACACTCTGCACACCACCATTGAATCGCAGGGGATGATTGAGATCATGGCAGCAGGGGTAGTGCCATTGATGTTGAAGTGCTTGCTTGATGACGAGTTGGGGTTCGTGGGGGTGCAAAGGTTGGCCACGGAGGGTGGAGGGCGATAGGGGCGAGGTTGCTTGGGCTAGAGGGTGTGGTAAAGGAAGGGGAGTAAGAGGTTGGGAATGAGAAGAGGTGGGGTTTGCTTGCAAGACTTTACCTTGGAGGGGTAAATAGCGATGAGGAATGCCTTGTAGTTGGTAAGGGAAGTAGGAGAGGGAGATGAAGACATGCAAGGAAGATGATGGGAGAGGTAGAGGGAGTAGAGGAGTGGTAGGAAGGTGAGGGGAAGAGGTAGAGGTCTGGGTCTAGGTCTAAGTCTAGGGAGGGGAGGGTGGGGGGGGGAAGAAGCCACTGGTAGATAGGGTTGTGTTTGGAGTCGATGATGGGGAGTAGGAGACGAAGGGATAGTGTTGAAATCAACGCATATAGGGCATAAATAAATGAAAACATGTGCATTTTCAACAATTTCCCATAGATAAAAAATATTAAATCAAACAAGTTAAACGTGATTTGGTAAAATCTAGAATAAAATAAAGAACAAATAACATACAACAATACAAATAAACAAAATGAAGAAGGGTTAGAAGTTACTCCGATACAAGTGCCCATGAAGGACTTTGTTTAGAGAAGGTATCGGCTCCTACAATACTGGTGCGTTGGGGTCTGACAAACTCCTCAAAGGGTACGATGATCCATCTCCAATATTCAATGCATGCTGATCTTGGACGTTCTCAAAAACCACCTCAAGAGAACGAAGCTGAGGCAATTTGGTTGATCAACCAAATTCTTGATTGATCTACCAATTTGATTGGTTGATCAATCAAACAAAATCGACAAACTTGATTGGAGATTTTTCTATTAATCTTACGTCGAACAAATGCACCAAGAAAGAGATAAGAATGAGAGAGAGTGGAGAGAGATTTTCTACTCTTGTTGTGTGTCAAATGAGAGTCCCCTTGTGGCCTTTATATAGAGCTTATGACTCGACGTTTATGAAAATTCATATTTTATGGAAATACGATAATTTATCCACCAAACCAATTGAACAAATTGATAGACCAAACTTAACTCATCGATAAAAATAATTGATCGACCAATCCAAGTTTGAAGCTTCAAATTAATTCTGACTCGAGCCCGACCCTGACTTAAAGCTCGAGCTAGGCCGGGGTGGGGCTTGCGTGTGCATGCGGTCTTCAACCCACCTCTTAGTCTTTTCTACATAAGCTATGGGAGGTAAAAGTTTTTTACACCTATCAAGAGATTTATCCACTTCCAATATGAGACTAAAACATCTACCAAATCTCACTAATTTTAACATGAATTTTTACGTCATCATATATCAACTGTATCTCGATTGATGCAATTAAACTCTCAAATCCAACAGATAGCCTCCCTAAAAGGACATGAGGGATAGGGTGGGGTGGTTTGTGTTGACAACGGAGGAGATGCATGATGGGTTCAGGAAGAAGGTGGGGCAATCTGTGTTGTATGTTGTCCGTCCATGGTGAAAGTTTTCTTTTCTGCGACCTTCTTACACTAGCTTGCAAACAGTTCACCATCTTGCTTGCAAGAAGGTGCTTACATTCCAATCAGTGTGAAGGGGCATGCTCGGTTACCTGCTACATTAAACTAAGGTTCCTCCTGGAGGATGAGCTCTCATAATTTGACCAATTGTTCTTTTGCGGTGGGAATGCATGATACAAGGCAAACAAAAAGTCCTTGAACATTTGATTTGAGCCATTCTACTTGCATCCTTTCATTTTGTTCCAAAGGATGGAGGCTACTAACACCCATGTATTAGCTACCTTATATAACTAGGGACTAGAAAGGAAGTTGGTACAACTCCAGTCACCTGAACATCATTTCTCACCCTATTTTAGTCCCTCAATAATGAATTTTTTGAGCTCTAATCAGCCAAAAAATAAAAGTAGATTGCATTCAACTTTATAACATCTACAACTTTTGAGGACATAACGGTCATTTTTCCTGACTAACGGACTTTAACCCTTACGTTAACGGAAGTTAAGTTGGGGGAAATTTGTGTAAATGGAGTCATAATTTTAGAGATATCTATGTAAATTCCAAGGAACTAGGGGTGATGTAATATCTAAGGAACACATGAGTATTTATGTAAATACTCCTTTCTTTTTTCTTCCCTTTGTTTCTAGACAACTCTAAGCATATACGGAAGTATACATATATGAATCCTCCATTATTAGAAAGGGAGGTCATGTATCCGAACGATGTTGTGTAACCTGTGAGTGGATGTATAAATTAATGTATAAATCGATGTGCGTGTATTATTATCCTTCTTCTTTTCCCCAAGTCGGATAAGTAGGATAGCCTAGGGATTTTATCCCATTATTATATGCCAGGAGAATGTTAACCATTCTAGCAATGATGAAGCATTGTTCCAGGTTGGCCCAAGCTAACCTTAAGTCCAACTAAAATGGGTTTAACCAACAATTTTGCTCAAGTTTGGGTTTAGATCTAGGCCAAGATCATTTTTGTGGCCCATGTTGACCTAAGCTTGAAATTTCAATGGCATGTATAAATTGAAAAAGAATCAAAATTTCATACATTCACGTAGACATAAACATAAGTGTACCCATGACGTTGTTGATTAATGATTTAGTCACCCGATCCCAATCTTATGGCTTGAAATGCTTATTACTCCCCTTCTCCCTCTTTGTTTCACTACTTAAGTATATATAATTATATTTTATTTAATTTATTAATAATGGTAAGCACGTTTAAAATAAGAAATTTTACAAAGATGTTACCATAAACTTTTGAAATTAATATACTGCCATTGCATTTCCAATAGTACTTTTAATGTCATTAGAAAAGTTACATTATTTTCGTATTTGTCACTCTGTTAATTAGTGTTAAATTTAATGACCTTGGATAAAAATGCAAAGAAAATTTATCTTTTTCACCTCAAAACTTATTTTTTTGCCTTATCAACGAACCTTAGAGGTTGCTATTGAGGCCTTAAGGTGTGATGACTCGAGTCCTGCCAAGTAATGGAACCCAGGTTGCCGTGTGTTACCAACTAGCACGAACACCTACAAGATCACAATCAACCAACACATAGCCATAAAGCATCAATAGCCATCATTCATTCATAATGCATTAAATGAAAGAAAACTAAAGTGCTGACAATATAATTAAAATTCACCATAAAATAGAAAGTAACGAGAGTTTCCTACAATCACCAAAAAGACATGAAAAAAAATCTAATAATGAAAGGAACCTACTACTACGAACCACTGGCTCAGCACAGACTGTCTCCTCAGGTAGGACCTGGTTCCATAGAAGTCTGACAGACAACAGCCGTTGCACTTGACTGCTCAGTAACACCTAAGTATGGAACCTGAAACTGTATGTCAGTAAAAATTGAGTATAGTAGACAACGAAACAAGTGGTAACAGTAACAGGAGTACAGAAAAGGGTACTATATTAACAATTCATCTGTTTATGATTTATTTCTTACCTAATTCCGTTCATGTACCTTGCCCATGTTTTTATAGTTCACAATCCGTAAATCGACATCTCGGGGCACGAGACGATCTAGCGTAACTTCCTACGATGCAAGATCGATATAGGCCATCCTCCTGGCTAGGAAGATCGCTTATACCCATCAAGTTGCCACACTCTATCACCCTAGGGTCATTACAGAAAAGGGTGGCGGCTATGTCGTGTAGCGTGAACTGTATAAGCGTTACGTATGCTGAACCACATACACTAATGACCCACCCTCTAGTTGAGAAAGAACCCAACCTCGAGCCCTGCATCCCACTATCCTAGTTGGTTGCTAAGCCTAACCAAAGAGTCGTAGGGAGGCCAGCAATTCCCTAAACCAGCCCTTGAAATTGGTTTGACAGACCAAAGCTACAGCCAAACTCTGACGAGTAGCGGGGATAAAACCAGTTATCTTATCCATTCATTTTTTACTAATAGTTGTATTAAATTCATTCCAGATAACTGTATCTTTTATTTTTATCAAATCGAGCCCTTCTTAATAATTCCAGGATTAGTAAATATTCACTTTATCCTCCAACTTATCTGTTTACCAGTAGTTTTAAATTTATGACAGTGGTCCCCTATTTTGTATCAATTAACGAACATCACGAAACTTGTTTCATGGAAATCAAGGTTTGTTTTATGCATGCAATGATAGGGGTATATGTGGTCATTAACCTTTACTATTTTGCATAAAAATATATTAATTTTCCTCTAAAGTGCCCATGAATCAGGAAAAGTACTAGAGGGGTTCCAAACTTAGCAAGAAGAAAGGAATACGCTAATCAAGTAGTATATGCGAGAAATCACACTCGACGAGTCCATAGGCACTCGAAAACCAGACGAGATTAAGAGGAGAGGTAGACTACTCTCCTTAATGTCACCGGAGGGTCATGGTGACTCCGAATCATGCACACAGGGCTTGGGACAGTCTCCATGCCCACCTCGGGATCCGCACTCACACCGGGGATAAGAGCTAGTTCACACGAACTAGAAATAGGGTCAGGAATACCTAGTCACTTTTTTCAGTTTTCACTAAAGGAAAATAACACAAAAGTGAAAATAAATTACATCAACACGTAGTACATGTCGATACGATTCCAACAGAATCTTGTTTAACAAAATCTGAGGTCGAGAAGGCCTCGAACCAGACGAAACAACGCGAGGGCGTCCTGAAGCAACTTGGTCCAACCAGACTGGCCAACAGGTCAACGCGGACCCACCCGTGACATGTGTCGTGTCATGATTCGAACAGCCACACGCCACTGGATTGCAATCACCACCTACGCCAAAGCTGCTGATTGCGCCACACATTGTGATTTGTCATGCTTGTCTTTGCGCACCCGCGCTCTCCTTCGCGTGTGCCCGTGCTAGTCGATCAGCCACGCATTAGCCGCTTATCTCGCGCAGCCACTGCTGCCGCAAAAATTGGGGTGGGAAGCCTGGATTTTGCGGATTCACACCTGGGTCCCTGAGAAAAGTTTTTGATTTTATGAAGGAAAAGCTTAAGCTTCTCCTTCTCTCTTCCTCTCTTAATTAAGAGACTTAGGGAAAAGATGATGACCCTGAAATTTCCCTACTAGGAGGGGTGACGTAATAAAATGTGGAAATAAATATAAACAATATCACAGAATAGACAACCACACAAAGACACAAAGATTTTTAGGTGGAAACCCAAACCGGGTGAAAACCACCACCTAACCCTCTCGAGTTAGGATTTACCGATCAACCAAGTTGATCAAAATCCACTAAACCGAATCACTTAAAACGAGGGTGATTCAACCTCAGTACAACCACGCTACAAGTACGAGGGTAGCGTTCCTCAACCCCTTCTCTCCACGAGAAGGATTTTGTCCCACGAAGGAGACGGGAATTCACAAAGTGAATACCCAACCAAAAGACAAAGATAAAATAAAACAAGTAATCCTATAGAGCCAACAAAGTAATTTAAACCTAGCTTCTATAGGAAACAGGAAACTCCCCTTTGCAAGGAGTGCGTCGAGTTGATGACGCGGTGCGTGTGCCACGCGATGGCGCAATGTCGCTCTCGTGAACAACGGCGGGAGAGCGAGTGCGCAAAGGGAATTTAGCTCTCTAGGTGATGGAACTTAAGCTTGGAGAGCAAGATCTTTTCTTGGACATCAAAGGGTAGAAAGTATGTTGCTTAGGTGTGTCTCTTGTTTCTCTTAGTGTGTATCTTGTGTTTATTGGTGTGTCAAAGGCTCCCCTCTATTTATAGAGGCCTTAGGAAGGCTTTGGAAGGCTTAGAAAAGCTTCCATAGCCGTTGGGTGCAAAGCCCAAGAGAATCAGGCCGAAATCAGGACAATGATTACATTTGACAGGGTGATCAGACGTCTAATTCTGGCATCAGACGTCTGGAAGGCCACTTTAAGACGTCTGATTTCAAGGTCAGACGTCTGATTCTATGCGGGTTTCCTCCTGATTTAAATCAGATCTAAACAGGGTTTTTTGTTCAGGTTGATCAGACGACATACAGGACGTCTGGCACTATGCCCGGACGTCTGGAAACCAACTTTTCCTACGGAATGGATTTTCCAAATGTTGCAACGGCTAGAAAATCTCTGAGAAGAGATTTTGGGTCAGCCGAGGCAAAACGGTCAATTATCAGACGTCTGGAAAGGCCTAAGGACGTCTGATAAGGCTCTAACGGTCATATCCTTGAGTGCGTGCTAAGCTAGCCAACGGTCCACTATCTGGACGTCTGGAAAGTCCATCAAACGTCTCCTAAGACGTCTGGTATTAGGTCTGGACGTCTGATTTCATCAGACAGAACTAGCTATGTCCAGCCTAACAGATATCAGACGTCTGAAACAACAGTCAGACGTCTTAAAATACTTTATCAGACGTCTGATTTGGGAATTAGACGTCTGGAAGTGCTGTTTGAACCCTATATTGGTTTTCTAAGTATTCTACAGAAAACCTAAGTATCCTAGGGTTGTGCCGGTGTTCCTAGGACTACTGTTAGAGTACTTTGAGGCTCTTTAACATAATATTCTAAGGAAAATAAGAGCAAGAAAATAAAGACAAGAGATACAAGAAAGGATTAAAAAGAATCTATCCTATTCTTCTTGTCTTCTATCTTCAATCTGTCGCTCCACGCTAACCTCCTCTGTTTTCCGTCAAGCTCCTCCAATCCGTCCTGGTTGCGAGCTTGAACTCCGTTTAAGCACGTCTACATTTGCAATTGACATGAAATCTAGGACTCAAATTACAAATGTTAAATAACACGTGTTTTGTTATCATCAAAATAAATGATCGTGGTGCTCTAGCACCAACAGACCCAAGGACACAAGGGGGTCCTTATATAGGCCCAAAGGTTGTTAAAAATAGGTTTAGTATGGTGAAATACCCAAAATACCCCTAGGGTTGGGTCCACCTTACATTTAAGTCTCTTTCGACTTCTTTTGGCCATAATAAAGCTATACACCTCGGATTTGCACGAAACAAATGTTGTTGGAAAGCTTGCAACTAGAGAAATCCAACGATTTCATATGTGATACCCTTTTGACAACATTTGGATAGGGTTTGACTTGAAATATCAATTTTTTGGCAATTTAAGGAGGTGCTGACACCAACACCGAACTACAATTGGGTTTTCGGGTTCGAATTGACCTGGATCAATGACTCGGAACCTAGATTTTAGGATGTTACATAAAGGCCATCAAAAATTTTTTCTATGCTACGTGAAACACAAACAAAGCATGAAAATGAGAAAGATTCAAGCATCCATACAACATGGGATGTTGGTGACCCGATTCCACCGATATGGTGTATGTCTGGGGAGAGGGTATAACCCTCAAAACCCTCATTATGTGAATATGTTTTACATGCTTAGTAGATATAGGGTAATTCCTCTTTGTTGTGGAGTCCCCCTTCTCAAATATGAGGTTCCTTATTTTATAAAGGTTTGGAGCAGACGCACCCAGGATTGTTGTTGCTGCATCCTCCATTGCGATTGAAGCGAACTTAAGGCAAGGTTCCTTCGGCTGGATTCAAGTATGTCTTTGATTAATCGAGGTGAGGCACCCTCTTCCTATGTCTAGTTAAGTGATGAAATTATCGCCTTATATGATTTTCCTTCTTCAATTCGTAGTGAGAAAGAAGCATGAAAGTTCCTTACTAAGCACAATTTGGGCGAGGTTAGCTATATTGTAGCGGGGAACTAATTGTGGTTATGTTTGCTCAATTGGTACAATAATTTTATTATTTGTAAGTATGCTATTGAGAATGGCCTTCGCATACTCCTTAACCCTTTCATTGTCTTTTTTTTTCTTATTACCAACTTGCCCTATCCCAATTGGGATTAAATTGTTGGTCGATCCTTAATGTCTCTATTGTCGTCTGCTTAAACCTTAGGTTAGAACCCAAACTAGACCTTTTCTAGCAACTTTTTTGGTCTTTTCCCCCAAAAGGTGATGAAGGGGCATGCGTCGATTGGGACGTACACCTTCCTAGAGAGGAAGTAGGGGTACTAACTTGTGGAGCTATCAAACAGCCTGAACGGGTAGGGCCAATAATTTTTTATTGCAAATAATGGGGGCCCTCTTTATATTCCCAACAACTAGTAGGGCCCACCAAAATGAGGCATCTGTTTGACTCTCGACCTCCAACTCAAGGATGAGTTGGACATGCTAGAGAGCTTAGGAACTTTGGTTCGGCATGAACTTGCACGGAAGGACATCTAGAAGATCTTGGCTTAATCTGGGGACAATTATCCAGATGGCAGTGAATGCCCACAAGCTTTTAGCTGCTTGACTCTATTATGCTAATATGACCTTATTTTCTCTTTATATCCTTCCTTTTGTTAAAGATAGTGAAGCCTAGGGCAACATAGAAGAAGAAGAGGGGGCATGGCTCCTCTTCCAAAGGCTAAGAGTGCTCAACAAAGAAATGAGAGAGTAATAGTTCTGGGGTGAAGTCCTTGGCATAGGAACAACCTCTGCACAAGAATCCTACACTTGAGTAGGCCTTGGCACCTCAATCGTAGGATAGGAAACAATGCCCTTGCCTCTGATCTTGGATTGAAACCCACTGCATTGAAGGCGATTGCAATGGGAGAAGAGGTCGCGATTTGGGCTCCTTAAGAGAGGCCACCCCTCCTACGAGAGCCTACCCAAGCAGAGAGCTCGGCAAAGGTGGAGATCGTTGCTGCTGATCAGGCAATCATCTTGAACTCGATAGAAATGGAGGGACCCAAGGATTAGCCTCCCCTACCCCTGCAGGCCTCTCCCTTCTACTGGGGGGAATTGGCTCTCTTGATGCCTTGATTGATAGAGTTGTCGACATCTAAGGAGAGAAAGTCCCCGAAAGCTACTTTGTGAGAGGCTGGTTTCGATGCATAGGAGGTGCTAGAGGTTCTCAACAGAATGACACCTAGCCTTCCCTCTCGCTTGCCTTTTGGTGACAACTAGGCAGAGGATTACCCTGTACACAAGGAAAGGGAGTGTGAGGTAGTTTGCGTTCTCAACACAGAGACTTGGCAAGGCTCAAGAGTATTGGGAGTGGGTCTTCAACGTGTCTTTGTCTTGGGAGGTCCTAAAGGTTCACTCGAATGCCTTTGAGAAAGTTGGCCTCCATATTGAAAACAAAGTATTGGAGCTTCATACCTCCATCATTGAGTGGGTAACTTTGTCTTGTGTCCTCGCACACCACTAGAAAATTTACTAGAATTGCATTTGGGTGGTAAGTTTTTTGGAATTTAGCTCAATTTCTTTGTTCCACCTTTTTTCTCTATAACCTTACAATCCTTGGTCCTTCGTAGGTGGAGGTGATTGAGCAATACATTCTTTATGGCAAGGTGTTGTCCATGTTGCCATCGGTAGGTTTCAAAAGGGGGTCCTCCTTTATTGCAGAACAGGTGACCTTTTGGGTGGACATTGCTTACATCAATGCCTGAGTTCCCCAGGTGTAGCTGGATGAGGCCTTCGCCGCCCGTGAGAAGGTAGTGGAGGAGTAGGTTGCCTTGGAATGACAACAAGAGGAGGAAGGGGTAAAGATAGCTTACATGAAGGATATGTTGGTGATAGAGGAGGTGGAGGTGGCTTCTTATCGAGGGGAGCTTAAGGTGGCTTGGAAGGAGAAAAAGGAGAGTCGTCGATTCGCGAAACTTTAGGATAAAGTCCTTGTGAAACCAATGGGAGATTCAGAGTGGCAGGCCACTTGTATGGATGACATGGTCAAGTGGGCTCAAGAGTTGAATGTGAAGCTTGACCAATTCACTGTGGAGTGTTGAGCTTGGTGGGAGTTCTACAAGAAGGCTTATGTCGCTTTTGTGGGCACCTTGAAGGACACTTGGCTGGAGAGAGAGATAACTCAATAGTTGGTCATTTATGTCGAGAAGCAATTGTAGGCCAAGGAATGAGTCATTGAAGTTGTCGCTTCATATAATAAGGAGTTGTTGAATGACATTTGACATCTAAAGGATGAGAGGTGGAAGCGGCTTTGTGATGGTAACGCTATCATCCTCTTTATTTAACTCAAATTGACTAATTTCCAAGGTTAAATTTACCTAATTAATGTATTGAATGGTATAATTCAACCATGGCTAAATTAAGAAGAATTAATGCAAAATAGGTTAATGTTGCTAGTCTAATAGGAAAAACAAGTGCATATTAACTCAGGGGTGAACCTGTACTCAATTTGAGGTCAACCAAGCTTAATTTCCAATAAGTGGGCTTATATCGATTGATTTAAGGATTTTATAAAATAAAAGTCAATTTACAATTAATAAAATCCTAATTTCAGTACCACTTTAACTTAAAGGGTTATAATTGAAATAAATGTAATATAAATCTTTTAAATATCATTGAAAAATATTCTATAAGGTTTAAAACAATCAATTTTATAAAATAAACCTAATTTGACCTAAAATAGAGATCAAGGTTAATATTTAATACATTTTAGGTTAAAACATAAATTAATCAATCAAACTTTATCAAAACCTAAAATTGAAGTCACTAATAGATTTCTTGGGTTCTAATTAGATTACCTTAAAATTTTGGTACCAATTGGACTTCATCTTCACCTAATTTGCATAACGATCCTTAATTTTCAAATTTATTTCATTTCTATCCAAAATCCTTTCTTCTGGGCCCCTCACTGAAGTCATGATGACGTCAGCATCATCTTCCATCTCCAGCCATGGTAGCAGCTCGAGCTTAAGCTTTGGGTGTACTTTAGAGATCCATATCTCCCTAATCACGCAACCAAATCCCACCAAATTTGGTAAGATTGATTCTTGTTCAATCTCGCATCCATTGACGCAAATCACGACTCCTAACTCTATCTATGGAGCTCATGATTTGCTGTAAAAAATGGCATGAAATCACATGATTTATGACTTTGGAAAGGTCACAAATCCTTCTCAATTATTGCAGCCAACATCCCATAAAACTTCGCCATGGTTCAACGAGAGTTTTTATCCAAATTCGTGCACCAACACCCCCTCATTCATCCTCCTTCGTGCATGCCATTGATGGACCTTGGAGCTTCTTTGTCCCGCTCATCTGCTGCTTCTCCAACGAAATTGGTTGAGGGCTTTTCCTCCCCGTTCTTCCCTGAAGTTTTATGCGAAGTTTCGACCTTCGAAATCACCTCAAACGCTCCAACTGCCCCTCCCTTTCTTCGCTTAGAGGCTTGCCAACGCCCTAAGTATGCCCTCCCATTTGGATCCAATTAGCTTAGGGCTTTTATTCTCCTTAGTTTGCTGTAGTTTTAGGACTCATCAATTTGGCCTTTCATGGCCTCGATCACATGCCACCATCACCACCATTAGAGGCTTCAAGAAGCTTCTTCGCCCCATGGACACACACACCCACATGCCCAATAAAGTTGGGGCTTTGCTCCAGCGTGCCATGCCAGAGCTTATGGGCGTTTAATTGGGGTTAAACGACCTGTATTTTGACTTGTAGGTACTCGCCAGAATGCTCGTTGGAGTCGCCATCTTCTCCAACTCCAGCAATTGCCCATGGCATCGCCACCGCTTTGATTAATGATTAGAGGCACCAACATGTTGGCAAGACTTCCACGACCACCCATTCTATTTTCCAGCCCAATCCAACGACCAGATCTAATCGCTGGTGTCTCACCAGCGACGAAGAAGAGAAGATGAAGGTGCTAGTAGGGACCTACTTGCAAGGAAAAAATATTCACAAGGACTTGATTGCAATTCTTAAGGACTGATTTGCAGATTTCTTTGAGAAATTGAGGATTGGTTTTATTTTTGGATATTTGAGGTTTTTGATGGAATATTATGTTAAAACAATATTGACTTGGTATATTTAGTACTTGTTTATCGCTCTGAATAGGGGTTTAAAAATGATACGTCGCAGCATAGCCGATAAAATGCGAAAACAAATAAAATTTATGCTCGAATGGAAACCCGAGGTTGAACGCAGGGAGCTAGTAACAAATCAATCTCAAAATCACAATTCTAAGTAAAATATAAGTAATTAAGATCAGAAGAATAATCCAGAATGATATATAAAGCGAATCGAGTATCAATATGCAAAAAGATTATGATAAAATGGTGATTTAAATCACCAAATTATCCTTTGAGTTTAAGCTTCACAATTTATTTAAATATATGAATACTGACCAGAATCAAATAAGCCACAACAATCAAATATCCTAACAGTGTTTAGAACTGACAAAATTGAGTACCAGCAGAGGCACAGAGGGTAGAAACCCCCCTTCCTCTTTCTCTCTCTTTCTTATTCTCTTCTCTCAGAAACTCGAACTGATTCAGGTAATCGAACCCACACCTAGACCCGCGTGGCGTGAAGAGCAGGTGAGGGCATGTCCGTGGAGCGTGCGAGCGGGACCTCACCCCAGTGCTCTCAGAGGCAACCAGCGGAGATCAAAAAATCAACTTATCCCCTGCGCGGGCTTCAGTAACCCACGAGGTGGGACTATCCCACTCGCTTCGGTTCTTCGCGTAGCAGCAGGTGCGTCGTCGTTGAATTGAGGTAGTGGCTAAGGTTTGTGTCCCCAATTGAAGACCTGGGAGAGTTTCTGGAGGTCACTCGCATTGCCTGGAGTGAACGCCTAGGAGCGAAGTCACAAGAAAGCGACCTGGAGCTCTTCGAAGAAGCTTCGACAATGGTAGTTTCAACCTGGGACCTAAAAATGCAAATAAGGCCTTTCAGCTGCGTCAGACATGTTCAAAAGCTTCGCCTTGGTGAGGCGAAGTCAACGACAGTTGTTGCGTGGTGTGGCATGGTGTGTGTGGGTGGAGTGAGGTCGGAATGGTCGGAGGATGGTGGGTGTGTTCAGAGGGCCGTTGGAATGGCTAAGCGAGGGAATAAACAGAGGGCTTTTTCTCTCTGTGAAGTGGCGGAGCTTATGGGGGTGAGAGCAGCAAGAGTCGAGCGGTGTAGCAGCGTATTGGCATTGCTAGAGCTACGCCGGAGTGGAAGAAGATGGAGGGTGTTGGGGTGTGTTGCGTGGCTAATTGGGAGTGTAAGTGAAGGAAAGGTGATGTAGGGAAGTAGAGGAGAAGGTAGAGGGTCTTAGGGATGAGGAATAGGGATGAAGAGCACCGGTCATGGCTTGACTAGAGTAGGAGGAGAAGAGGATGGCGATGGGGATGGAGACAGGGAAGTCGGTCACACTTTGGCTGGTAATGACTACGAGGAAGAGGGGAAGCTGGTCAGCCGTCCAATTTGATGGTTGGATGGCCGGAAGAGGAGAGTGGAGGGGAGTCACCTGAGCTGAGTTTGAAGGTGGTCGGAGAAGGGAAAGAGAAGGTTTTCTCTAACCAAAACTCGCTAAGGAGGTGAGGAATGCCATGGGGGGTCTTTTACAGGGCTTAGGGAAACTTGAAGAACAGGAAACAAGCTTCAAAGCTTACTTAGGATTCAAGAAGAATCCCACTGATTTCATGAGTTCGCACGCACGAATCAGTGGGTTTTATGACTTAGAATCGATCCTAATAGGTTTTCCTAGGTGTAAACATCAATCCCACAAGATTTGGTGGGATTTGATTGCCATTTGAGTAGGATTCTGCTCAGTCAAAGCTTGACTGGAGGTCAGTTGGGACCTCCAATGGTGGCAAAGACTAATCTGCAAAGAAGATGAAGTTAGGAGGAATTTTGTAAGGAATTCAAAAGCTGAGGGGCTATTTGAGATAATAAGAGTCAGACTTAGACCAAAATGCAAACTAGGTCGAAATAATCTTAGATTGAACCCAAATTTTGGTACAAACCTAATTTGGACCCAAAGAATTTAATGGTGAAGTCATATTTAGGTTTTAACTAATTTTGACTGGGTAAATACCAAAACCTAAATTAGGACAATTTTCTATCTATGATTCTGTTTTCGGTCAAATTAGGTTCAGAAGGTCAAATCAAGGGTACTAAACGTTAGATACTATTTTTCTATGATTTTTGGAAGGTTTATATGAATTTTATCCTGACCAGAACCCCAGTTAATTAAGCGGGTCTGTTTTTAAGGTTTCAGATGTCCATTAATTTTTGAAATGCGTGAAAACCCATTTCGTTCTGCATGGACCCACTTATTAGACATTAATGATCATATGACCTTTAATAAACCCTTGCAATATCCCATGGTTATTTTGTAATTGTGGTGTGCTGTTAAAATTATAGAAATAACCCTAGTTTCTTATCTTCTTCTCAAAACAGAACATTTTGCATATATGATCCTCTGATGGTTATGTAGGAGATTTTATCAACTTTATCAAACCAAAATGAGCTAGTTATGGCTCATGATGTTGTTTCCATCAGTACTTAATTACATTATTTCTTAATTATCTTCAATTAAACACTAATTAAAATATAATTTTCTTAAACATGTTGTGAAATTATGTGATTAATCTTTTGAAATAGATTTTGTACTTAAAATGTAAATTAATCACATCTAATTTTTGAGCTCGAAATTTTTGAGAGATAAGTTACGCACTTATTTTGCACGTAGAGATTGACCTCGAATTTCAATTTTTGAGAAATATAAGTTTTTGAAAGTTGATTGAGTGTATTTCAATTATACAACGATGCATTTTAATAACCCTCAATTCACATTTGTCACTCTATTCGAGCTGCCAAAAGTTTGGAGAGGAGATTGGAAAATACACATTGATGGTTGCTTAGTCTGTCTTGGCTAGAAGCATCATTTTCAAGGAGGATTTTCCTATATGGTTAGCTCTCAAGTTGATCGTTTGACTTGCAGGGTGATAAAGAAGTGATGTTGTGTGCAAAAAAAATGATTGCGTATCAAAAATCCCAAACTCTCGAAAAGAAATGTGATTAGCTATAACGGAAGGCAAAATTATCTAAATTACTAATTATTAAGCTAACTAATTTTTTTTAGGATTTTTGGGGTACTTTTCAAAATATTTTGAAATTTTATAATAAAAGATGAGAAGTATGCCTAATTTTAGAGACTAATCCTAAATTAACAAAATAAAAATGCACGAAGTTATAAAATAAATAAAAATAAATCACCAAAATAAAATTATATTAATGCTAAACAATGTTAAATTATAAGTAAAGAGAGAAAGTAGAGAGATAGAATGAGTAAGGGGAAGATCTCAACATGGTGCTGGTGAGCAGACGGTGATGCAGGCATTGACTATGGTAGCGGAAAGGCGAGAATTCACCAGAGATTCTTTGTGCTCAATAGTGAGAAAGAGGGAGAGAGGAGGGGAAGAAGAGAATAGAAGACTAATGTGATGTAATCCAAAGGGAGAGTTTTGGGGCGTATTTATAACTCCCAAGTAATCTCAAAAACCTTAAGATCAAGGTTAATTTTTTCCCCTTAGTTTTTGGCAAGTAGGAATAAGCAAATCATTCCAATTCCTATTAGCTTTGGAATTTTTTAACCATGATTTTTGTTTAAAAATAGGCAAAAGGTCCAATAAGCTCGTTTTGGGCTTCTTTTCTTTTCTTTTCTTTTTTTCAGCCGTGTGCTTTCCAAATTTGAGGCCCAATTGCGCGATCACGCGTTGAGACATGAAAAGAGATTGCGTGCGTTGATTGAGAGGGAGAGGCGTTGAGCAGAGAGAGACGCTTTCGTGGGAGTTGAGGAGCGCGTTGAGGAGAGATCGCATGACGGGAAGGGAAACTCGTTGCTGATGCCGTCGCTGAAGTCAACACCTGTTGTCTTTAGTTTTTTTTGACCATTTGCGCAGTCATCATTTTTGAAATTCATTTTTGCAGTTGACTTCTTTATGTCACGACTTTTCATATAAGATTAATATTAAATATATTTTACTTACATTTTCTACTTATACAATAAAAATTAAATAAATTAGATTATTTAAAAATGTAAAATAAAAACTTGAAAAATACCTAAAAAATAGAGAAAATAGGTCAAGAAATTATATAAAATTATGATATGATCAAATTTTCATACTTAAGTTTTGCTAGTCCTCAAGTAAAAAAAAAAAAAAATTTGTTGGTCATCAAGCAAAAAAGAAAAATTAAAAAACTTAACTCACTTTCAAAATCGTGGTTGCATTTACTATATATAATAAGATTTTAAACTTTTAGGTTGCTCCGGAGAAATTGTAGTTTCGTGAGGATTTGTAAATGACACACCCACAAAGTTAAAAACAAGATTGATAATTAGTGAGTTTGAGTAGGATTTTATTAGTCAAGAGATTTCAATCATTATTAACAACAAAAAATATACGCAAAATCTAAACACAAAGACTCAAAATACTTGAGTACAGAAAAAAATATAAATTACCTTGTTTAGTCAAATTTAAATCAGCCGTGGACTTAAGTCTTAAGTACAAGTTTCTATGATTTGGAAATCCACCTAAGGGTTTAAAGAGGATCGTAAGGATTAAGTATTTGTGCATGTGATAACTGACAAGACAAGTGGGTAACACATTCTAGAAAATCATGTTTTCTTCAAGACACATGACTACCCTTCACTCTTTACAAACTCTACCTTTTGAATTGCCTTACTATAAATTGGTAGCTTTTTTCCTGCCTCTTTCTATCTCAAGGTTAATACAAGATTAAAATTAGTGTATATCTCCTTAGCTGTGTCATTTGGCATCTTTTATTCTTATTTCTCACTATCTTTTTCTTTCTTTCTTTTTTCTTTTTTACCCTAGCTCTCCCTTTTTTTATTTTCTACTCGTTTTTCTAAGTTAGGTGATTTTTTCGAATTTGATTCATGAATGTCACCTAAACAAAAATTCGAAGAAGATTAGGGTGTAAGGCTGGGATATGAACGTTTGACATCTGGGAGGGAATCTAATGTGACATGTCAGCCATACTTGTGAGAGTTTTAAAATTTTATTAGAAATTAAGTTGGATTTTAGAGAATAGACCCTCAGATCTCACACCTTTTAGAAAACCTTGCTTTCTTATCGTTGATTGCCCATAAGTTAGTTAATGTGCACATGCAAATGCTAGATGCTCGAGCTTCAAAAACATTCAATCTAGAGGGTAGAAGACAAACAAGCCATGACTTCCTACATCACCAACTTAATACCTTAGCAAATCTCTTTTCAAGGATTTGGAAACAAATTCATATCTTAGTAAATACTTGAGTTAATTAAGTCAAAAATGACCTAAAGAGTCTAGGTGAAAGATCTCTAATATACTCTTATGGTCAATGAATCTTAAGAACCTAAGTAGCATCCTTCCCTATCTCAGACTCAAAACTTTACTAAAACTTCGAGTAAAACTCTTTCTTCTTCTCTTCTTCTCTTTTTTCTTTTTACAAAAATCCAACAAAATTTCTGGAGATTGAATATATATATATATATATATATATATATATATATATATATATATATATATATATATATATATATATGAAAACTCAATGAAAAACTACCCACCCCCCAGGCCTATTTCATACAATATCATTATTGTACTCCTAAATATGCTTGCGAAAGGAAAGATATCACTTAAGTAATTCTAAGTTGGTACATTAAGGATCGACTATATCCAGACCTTCAAAATTAACCTTCTCTATATATATATATAAGTAGATTTGTGTTGTTTCCCAACAAGCGCTAAGTTTAACATATTTAGCCAGACGTCTAGCTCAGTTAGGTATCCAAGAGAGCCACCTTTTCAGGGATAGTATCAATGCAAGGTTTGAGTCTTTGACTGTTTATGGTGAAAGTCTAGTCTATCTTAGGGTCATTAATTTCTATGGCTTCGTGTGCAAAATTATGTATGACAATATTAGAGCCATTCCATTGTGATCTAAGCTTTCTTTAGAATAAATGTAACTGTGCATCAAAAAGCCAAATTCTTTGATCAGGCTCAAAGCTTTTACGGAATATGTGTTTGTCATGGAAAGCTTTGCTTTTCTCTTTATACATCATGGTACCGTATTCTCGTATGCATCGTTACAAATTTCTTCAAGCTCAACTAATTGAAGCTTCCAATGCTCATCGGCTTCACTAAGATTGTAATTGCATTTCTTAACAGCCCAGCATGCCCTGTGGTCTATTTCTATGAGAAGGTGACATGCCTTACCAACTACCAGAGTACATCATTGAGTTTGTTTGCCTAATCTTTCTTATCTGGCCTAACCATTTTTTGTAATATGTTCATGATCTCCCTATTTGAAACCTCAGCTTGTCCCTTCATTTGTGGATGATAAGGTTTAAAAATTCTATGTGTGACCCTGTATTTTGCTAAAATATTTCTGAAGTGAGTGTTCTCAAAATATGTACCCCTACACCAATTCTGGGTCTAGGAATCCTAAATTGACTAAAGATGTTCTTCTTAACAAAGTCAACAATAACATTGTGATGCTTGTTTTGAGTCGAGGTGGCCTCAATCCATTTGGACACATAATTAATAACAAATATGTATGGCTATAGGTTTGACCATGTCACCCATGTTCGATAGGGATAATGGTGACGAGAATGAGATGTCGTTTTCCTTTTCGTCTGGTAAAGCCTTCTCGTCTAACTTCCCTATGTTCGATAGGGATAATGGTAGTGTTAAGACCTATGTTGTTTGAGTCTTTTAAGACATCTGGACTTTAGGTCAGACGTGTGGAAATCAAAAATCTTGGATACGAACTTTCGTTTGCACGCATGCTGCACGCAGACAGTACCCCTCGTTTTTCCTCCTTCTCTCTCTTCCCTCGCCTCCAAGCGAACCCTAAACCCCACCTTATAAAACCCCTCTTCCACCTTCGTTCTCCTCACTTCTCAGCGACCCGCCACCTTCCTCTCTTCTTCCCAGAGCGAGCGAGAGCGGCGGAGAGAAGGAGCAGCGTGAGAAGGAGAGGAGGAGGTGAACTTACGAGCTCGCGTAGGAGCTCACCGGTGAGCGCACGGCTGGAGCAGCACATGCACGAGGCGAAGGAGTGCGTCGGGGAGGTCCTCCCCGACACTGCTGCAGCCGGAGCTGCAGGCGAGAGGGTGCGGCGCGGCCACGCATGGCTCGAGAGGGCGGAAGCAGGTTCTGGTTCTGGGTTTTTCCTAGAATCAAACGTCTGGGCGACATACCAGACGACGGGAAGCGCTTCCAGATGTCCGGAGAGGTGGTCGGATGTCTGGAGCTGGGTCCAGATGGTCTAAAAAAGTTCCTAGACGTCTGAGGATTGGTGCAGGGCTTGAGGTATGACACCGGACACTTTTAAGATGTCTTAAAGTTGTTCTAGACATCTGATTTGAGTTAGAAACACTATTTTTGACCCGTTTAGGGTCCGTTTTCCGCAAATAAGATACCGATATTTCCCGTATGAATTCCTCTACTTGTTAGAAGACTTTCTATACTGTTCTGAATATTCCCTTGTGATTGATCCTTGTGATAGGATTTCGTTCCATTGTGGGTTCGGGGCTTGCTGAGGCACGTGAGCCTACCGTTCAAGCCCCCACTACTCCTGGGTTTACTGGTAGAGTGGCTTCCCTTTAATTTAATTAAAATCTAAATGCATATGTGGAATGAATGATTAGAACTTAGGATATGGCATGAATCCTAAGACGAGAAACACTTGAAATGTCTGAATAGATGATTGAATTGCAGTCTTGAATGAGTAGACAGAATGATAACAATTGCCTGTAAATAAATAATGGCCGCCTGTGAAATGTAAAGTACTTGTACTAGCAAACTGTTGCATGTAAGTTCCTGTTGTATACGTTAAATGACATAATACGAGCTGGATGTATATAAATTGAGAATGGTAACGTGAATGATGGAAATACAAGCTACCTGTGTATAACCGGTGTATGGAAATGTAAATAATAGAAATACGAGCTGCATATGTATAACCTGAGAATGGAAATAGAAATGATGAAACTTGTAATGGCTTGGCCTGAGGAATATGAGCATGAACCCTACGGGGAATTAGGAGTAGAGCTCCTAGAAATAAATGGAATGGATATGGAAATATGAGTGGGGAAGTGAGCTGGCCATTGAGTACGGAGTACTAAGGAGAGCGACTGCCCCCTGTTTAGTGCAGAGTGGAGCTAACCACCCTTGGGTTGAGACCTGGGGTTAGGATTGGCCACTCTGTACCGACTTCTTAGCCCACACGTACACAGTATCGGGGAGAGCTACTAGTGTAAGGAGAGAGTTAACTACCCCATGGGGCCTGGGGTTCAGCTAGCCACCCTACACCGACTTGTTAGGCCCACTGGGCAAACCAGGGAGTCAAGCGAGGGTGCGCGGACTGTAGAGGGGCGAGACCCCTGTTACTGAGAGGGCTAGCCCTATACTGGTTCCGTGCTGTGCTTTGGGCGCACCCGCTAATGAAAACAATTGATCGCATGCTAGTGCAGGATAGCTACCCGTGCGCTTATCGCACGTGTCGTAGTCACCGTTACGTCTGTCCATGACCTTGGGGTGGTTGACTGGGTGTAGGATCACCAAGGGGGCTCTACCGGCCAGGAAAGCACCACGTGTGCCTTCAACTCTTCAGAAAAGACTGCAATCAAGATCGTTCCCACGAGGAACATTCGAGATCAAGAAAGAGATCTGATAAATAAACCAATGGGTAAAAAAAAAGGGAATGACTTGTGAAATAATGTAATTGGAAAACAACAGCTACCTGTCCACTTTTACTGCTTTAGTTAGTTGATTGCCACTCTACTCAGCGTTCGCTGATTTCGTGTACTCATAACCCTTTTCAGGTCCAGGTGTTGAGCAGCCAGAGCCTACAGCTGCAGAGGGTGTTGGGCCCAGTAGAGCCCAGTAGTTGTAGCTTCTTTGTTGTACTTCTTTCTGTTGTAGTGAGTAGACTCTTGTACCCTTATATTCTGTACTCTTTCATTCTGCACTTTATATTCTTGTACCTGGTTACCTTTCTATTGTTGTGGTGGTGTGTACTGTAGTAATTTTACTTCTTACTGCTGTACTTTTATTACTGTTAGTTGTTTAGTATAGTGAATGTGGTTTACTTTTTTACTTTTTGGTTACTTTCTCGTTAGATGACTGGGTCTTGGGATCAGTCGAGTCGGTTCGGTCTCGTGTCCTGTAGGGATTCGGGAACCGGGTCGTAATAGGTGGCGAGCACCGTTTGCCTCATCATCTGATAAAGCCTTCGTGTCTGACTTTTATATCAACGTTCTGTCTGATCCTTAAAACTTGTTGAGATCTACGACAACTTTATCAGGCGGTCATCTTAAATTGTTAGGCGTAGGGCCGTTTGGTCTCTCTTGTCGAGTCCTTCTATCAGGGAAATGGATCTGCTTACCTTAAATGAACATTCAGAATTTTCGGATGCCTCTATCATGCAACAAATCTTCCTATCTCGAATGGGCAATCATCATTTATTATTTTCCTTATCTTGATCTTATTCTTGGGCTTATAATCCGTGGGCTTCTATGGGCCCTTTTTGGTTGGGCTCAAAGGAGAATTTTTGCTCCCTCATCAGAATTATATTTGTGAAGCATACTCGTGCACTACTTGGATCTAAATGTTTTTCGAAAAAAATGATTGTAACAATTGGTTATGAAATTTAAGTGAATACCAGGTAGTCTTAAGAAAGACTTTGTTAAAGTTTGTAATTTCAAACTATGATTTGATTTAATTAGTTACAATGCAATTTTTCTATGTAATTTAGCAAATTTCTATGTAGATAATTGCAAAAAGTGGTCAGTTTATGTTGGTGATAATTAAAATTGTAATTTTTTCATGATTGTGTCACCCTACAGTCAAGGACTTCATCCTTTGCGTGAATGTCTTATTAGCTCCAATGATGAGCAAGAACCAAGTTGTTACTCTCAAGTTATCAAATTGCCTCAATGGCATCAAGCGATGGTAGATTAATTTAATGCTTTGATTAAAAATGAAATATGGATATTGGTTCCGAAGGCAACCATGACAAATGTCATTGGCACAAAATGGGTGTTTCGCATCAAACACAACTCTAGTGTGACTATCAATCGATATAATTCTCACCTTGTAGCTTTTGGCAATCATCATCAACAAGCATTAGATTAAACATTTAGCCCAGTAATAAAATCCACCACTATTTATCTTGTCCTTGCACTTAACGCAACTAATAAATGACCAATAAAATAGCTAGACATTGAAAACACCTTCCTTCATGGCAATCTTGATGAGAAAATTTTCATGCAACATCCTTAAGGATTTCACGATCCAGAATATCCAAACCATGTTTGTTGACTTCTTAAGTAGCTCTGTCGCTTAAAACAAGCCCCTCAAGCATAGTTTACACGTTTATCTCAATTTCTACTTTCCATTGGCTTTTCAGGGTTCAAAACTAATACATCCCTCTTCATATGCAACACTCATGATTATGTTGCCTATTTCCTCGTATATGTTGATGACATATTATTAATTTGCTCTAATTCAATAGCCCTACACTATATATTTGTACAATTGAGCTCTATATTTCCGATCAAGGATCTCGGACAACCATCTTACTTATAATACAAGTCATGGCAACTTCTAAAGGATTATTGCTCTTGTAACAATGATACATTGCAGATGTTTTAATAAGGCAAAGTCTTGATGGCATCAAACCGGTGAAGACACCAATGACTCCAACAACTTTGTCTAAGCTAGGCAACAACAGGGCCACCCCTATAGTAGACCCTACAAGCTATAGATAGCTCATTGGAATACCTTCCTTTCACTTGTCCGGATATTACTTTCTCTATAAATGAATAGAGTCAAGCAATGGTTGCACCCACCAACATTCACTATAATGCCTTGAAAAGAATTCTATGCTATCTTCTATTTCATCTACTACCTTGCCTTTCTTATTAACATTTAGTAACGCTGATTGTACCTCTTGCATACTTGAGTGCCGTTACTAGGTACATTGTTTTTCTAGGAGATACTCTAGTCTCTTGGTCATGTAAGAAGCAACCTACAGTTGCAAGATCCTCAACTGTGGCCAAGTATAGAGCTATTGTGAATGCGTGTTCTAAACTTATTTAGCTTCAATAATTAAGGACTGGCCTTGGTGTCTCCTTACCTCAATCACCTATCATATTATGTGATCGCCAATCTTATTTGTCATTTATGTACTAAACATGTGGAGGTTAACTAGCTACCATTTTGTATGAGATTAAGTCGCCAAGAAGGAACTCATTGTGAAGTATATTCCTCAAGGCCTTCACGAAACCTCTGTATATCACCAAATTTGCTACAATTCAAGTCTAAATGAGGCTTCAAGCAAAACCATCCCTTTGATGGATGGTATTAGAGGATTAATGGCAACATTATATAATTAACCTTTCAGGCCTGACCATGTATGAAATGGTAACCTTGTAATTTCACAGAACCTTCTGGGCTCTGTCCAAATCAGGTTATTACACCTTATTGTACCTCATTGTCCGGATATACTAATACGTGGAGGTGTGTTGATTATGACCACCTCAACGTAATTCTGTACAATTTAATACCCAATTAGGTAAATTACAGAGAAATTAACCATCTCCTGCACGCTAATTCTTCGGATATATTTTGATTCAAACCGTGAACTTTCAAGGCATACATTCAATCTTCTATATGCAAAACCTACTCCACATTTGCGACATGGTCAATGGTGAACTTAATCACGGCGACCGCATGCTGTCTCTTTTCCGTGGCCATTGACATGGAGCAAGTGGCATCGTTTCCCGTCCCTAGATTCCTCCGTCCCCTCCTCACTTACTTTATATTCCACTATCCAATGTTAACCATGCAGTATGGACACCAGGCTGGAGCAAAGCTTAATCATTTGCTAGAATATAATAAATGGATTTCAATAATTAATTCGTTATGCACTAAATAAACGAAAGACTACTTTGCGTCTCAAAATGTCCATTTCCTTTTTTTTTTTTTTTAAGCCCTCAGAATGTCGATTTAATTAGTAGCATAGTAATTTTCACAAGCCAAAATCCTTTAGCTAGTTAGGTTTTTTAGTTCTCACAATTCGACGTGCTTTGGAAATAACCTTAGGTACGGCATATGCACCACTTTGGTATTAATTTTGGAAACATAAATGCAGCTGAGAATCATGTTAGAAAACGTCACATTTTTCGTTTTAGTTTAGATTGAAGATTTAGTCATGTTGAATTGAAACGATTTTTCAAAGATACGTCCGGTGTAAATGACCTGAAATCCATGTCCCAGCGATTGAATGGTAGCAACTGCAGTCAAATGCTCAATTTATCCTTACGCAATGCACGAGAAAAAACCCACACCCAAAACCCAAGTGGAAGTCCCTTGCATAGGCTCCAAATCCTTGAATGAAATCCCAAGGCCTTCATATTTGTCTGGGTGCATTAGCACCGTGATGATGTTGGGACAATCATAGCCTGTGGCACAAGATATGGACAATCAAATGCCTGGATATTATCTGATCAGAGGAATTGATTCAGAGGAATAAGTATGAGAAGTTAAGACAAGGGGATAAATGGGAGTAGGTGTGTTTTATTGTTTGGTTGTATTTTAAGTTTGTAGAAAAATAAATAAATATATTTTGTAATATATTTTGTAATGTATAAATAAAAGTGTTAATTGCAATTGTTATATTTTGAATTTTTATCGGTGAAAATATCTTTTATTGATGAAAAATTAATTTTCAAATGAAAATTATATTTTAAGTAAGAAATTATTTCTCATCAATAGATCGATAAAATATATCGATGTATTTAATTTTTTATTCATATATTTTAATTTTCAATCGATTAAAAATTATTTCTAATCGATATATTTCAATCTACTTGATCTTTAATCAATTAATTTTGATTTTCAATCATTTTATTCTTGATCATATGTTATAAAATAAATTATAATATATATTTCGATATAACGTCCTTTAAATTATGGTAAGGGATAAAGAGGGGAATAATAGAAGATATTATCTCACTTAGTGAGGGGATAAATCCATGAAATCATTTCTATCGTGGGATTTCTCTCCTTTCACTGGATTTATCCTGGGATTTTTGAAATCAAGCAAAGTATTTCTCGCCTAATTTCAGGTAAGAGACGGTACCAAAGTATAACGTGGTTCAAGAAGTGGATTCATGATATTCAATGCATGACACTGCCTAATGTCAATACGTGGCCTTTGCCGCTCATGCGGGCTTAAAGAAACAACTTTACCCTCCAATACTGATACCGTGCTTTCTTTTCTCCTCGTCCTCCCTTTTTTTTTTTTTTTTTCCTCTTTTTATTCTTCCCTTTCTCTTCTTTATTTTGTTTTTTGAGTGGGATTCCGACCGAATATCTTACATGATTGCCTAACGGTAATTTTCCATGCACTCTGTCACGACACCCTAGTCCTTTGTCGTTTAGGCCTGAATCTAAGCGTGACGCCACTACCCCTCACGCGGTTGTTATCCATCGCACTCTGACTCTGTAGACTACGGTACAACCCAGGGCCACACCTCTCCCCACTGCCCACCCCGACTCTCTTCTTGACCATCCCCTCCCCCTCCACAACACCCCCCCCCCAACAACTACACACACACACACACATTATGGCCTTCGCCAGCACAGAGAGATCAGAGGAGAACCCCAATCACAAGAAGCAGCAGCCACGCCAAGGAGGGTTCAGAACTGTTCCTTTCATTTTGGGTCGCTCACTTATTCCCCCGCCACCCTTATTCCATGTGTCATACGTATACCATACACCATATATATACTTCATTATTCCACGAAAGTGTTGTGAGTGTGAAGAAGAATGGGAATGACGACTCCTTCCAATTGGCACATTTGCTTTCTTCTTTCTTTTTTCTTGCAGCGACGGAGGTATGCGACAAGTTCGCGGGTGCGGGGTTCCACGCGAATATGATCTCCTACCTGACGCACCAGCTGCACATGCCCCTCGTCCAGGCGTCCAACACCCTCACCAACTTCGGCGGCACGTCCAACTTCACCACCGTCGTCGGGGGCCTCATCGCCGACTCCTTCGCCGGTCGCTTCCGGACGATCACTGCTGGCACCCTCATCTACCTGATGGTGAGGCCCTTTATGACCGTTTAAAGGCTGGGATCGCAGTAGTTGGAGGGTATCAATCAGCTGCCTGTCCTTCGCAAGGCTTTAATGGAGGAGTACGACTCCTTGATGCTCCACGACATCCCATTTGACTATTTGAATTAATATTGGGGGAAATGGCTCATTCTCGAGATCGTTGTTTCCATCATCTGATTATATAGACCGTCTTAAAAACTCATCACATAGATCGTATTCCCTATATATACCAACATATGTTTCATAAAGCAGAGGTTTGTTACATTTTACCGCGTCACCCAACTCAGATCATTTCTGCACATAATTGGCTCCGTCGTCCAATAATAACATACGTTTCTGTGATCCAACAAATGATTTACACGTGATGGCGTCCAACTTAGAATCATGACTTCGTGAAGAGATCAACATTATTATAATATTGACAACTAGATAGTTTTTACATCTACTGCCGTGACACAATTTTGACAAGATGCCACCTCACTTATGGCCATGTAACACAATGTAAACAAGATGCCACCTCGCTTGTGGCCTTTCCCAATCTCATGCAAGGACAAATTAATAGGTGAAGTATAGTTTATGACTTCATAGCCTCGATTGCTTGACTTGTCTGGCTTTAATACTGTTGGAAAGCATGTGACTCAAGACTAATTGACTTGACTAGAAAGTCCTCACATTGGTATCAACCACTACGAAATTTCTCATTCTTTGTATGTGTGCTATTATTTTCCCGACACTAAAAAGTTTAGATTTTCAAATTTTATGACATCATCCAATGCCACTACCGACTCTACTCGTACTTACCCCGTTTGGAGATTCTCCTGAGCACGAAGGGAAGCTTGTCAAATTATTGACACATATAACTCAATGCCCTCATTGATTGGATTTACATTCTTTCATGCACATCACACTCTGATCGAGTGATCTCAAACTCGGTCAAAAAGATTAATAATCAAGAGACGAAGAGGGATAAAATTGGTAATTCAATTTCTCTTCTCGTGGGGTGGGGAGAATTAATCCTTCATGGTGCATTAGAGTTTTTTCTTCTTTTTTTATGGAGTATAATTAAGGTGATTATTATTATTATTATTATTTTTTTGTGTATACAATGAACTCTTTTAATAGAGCTCTAATTATTAAATGCAATCATTTAATCTCTTAAAAGTACAATTGTTTCCTCTACTTCTCGAGGTCTCGCCTCGCGTTTATGTTGTTTTGCCTTGAGGGTGAACGTCACTTGGGCCTCGCTCTCCTGAGGGTTGGGTGTGGCGCCTTGGTTGGACATGAGGTCGGTTCGTCGGGGTGGATCAGGAGGACTCGCTTCGTTCCACTTCGATTCTCTAGGCAGTCGACTTTCCCGCTCAAGTGTCATTCGTTTACCTCAATCGGGTGGGAGCACCGGCTAGCTGCAATGGTGCAAATTAGTTGGATCAGATGGGAGATTTGGCCGTGCGGTCTAAAGTGATGACGCAGCCCTGGATCTGTTGCCACGGAGTTGCTTTGCTCTAGCATCAAGTTGGCTCATCGTTTGAGCCGGTTGAGCTTGCTGGGTTCTTTGAATCGATTGTTTTGGATCTATAACTTTTCTCCCATGGTCACTATCAAATGATTTTAGGATGCTTTATTTTTGTCGGGCTAAATGTAGCACACTGACCACGCTATGGTAAGGCACCTAATTATGACAAACTCCATTTTGTCTAAATAAAATTCCGTGGCATCATGGAAGGTGAGTGCCGTGGAGATCCCGCATCCTGTATCCATGGTGTTGACACTAACAGGTTCTACTGATCACCGCCGCAGGGGATGCTCTGCTTAACCACAACCGCGGCCCTCCCCGTGTTCCGGCCGCCCCCGTGCGGGCATTCTCAGACGTGCGAGAGGGCCTCGAACTGGCAGCTGTGGGTGCTCTATTGCTGCCTCCTGCTATCCTCCATCGGCTCCGGCGGCATCCGCCCATGCGTTATGGCCTTCGGAGCGGACCAGTTCGACCTCCGTGCTGCAAAGCAGAACTGGAGCTTCTTCAACGTCTACTACTTCAGCATGGGCGTGGCACTCCTCCTCTCGCTCACCCTGGTGGTCTATATCCAGGATAACGTGAGCTGGGGCTGGGGCCTTGGGATACCCACGATGGCCATGGGGGTCTCCATTGTGATCTTTGTTGCGGGCTATCCCCTGTACGTGAAGAGGAAGCCCGGTGGGAGCCCACTCACCAGGATGGCGCAGGTGGTGGCCGCGGCTGTTAGGAAGAGGAACGCGCCGATGCCGGAGGACCCAAGTGACCTACATGAGGATAGTGAGCTGGACGCTGACCTCTCCACTACAGGCAGGCTTCTCCACACCGAACAGCTAAGGTAATCCACTTTAGCCAACCACCTCAATTTTTTCGGATGCATTAATTGCATAGGCACGGAGAAAGATCGAGCTAAATCCTGGATTCGTTGCCTACTGGCTACAAGCATTTCGCTAATCCTATATATCTTGGGCATGGAATGCCTAAACCCTAAACCCTATGGCATATTTTAAACTCTATTCATATTTATTAACTACACGTGAGCTAGTTATTTCAGCAGTTACAACAGCTTCAGAAGGCAGAGGAGTTTGTTGGAAGGAATATTCAAGAATAACTACCGACGCTAATACATGGGAATTGAAGGATTCGTTTAACATGAGAACTACGAAGATGTTCAAAATTTTATTCATCTTTTTAGTAGGATTCAACAGTACGTACCTATTTACTTCTAGAAGACACTACACACAAGGGGACACATGTATACTCTTGCGTATACTCTTGCATGTAATCATGAGACACTGGCACATACACGTAGTTGGGGAAAGCTGCTCCTGCACACAAGTAGGAGATTACGACACTTGTTTTTAGAAGAGAGACACAAATTGGACCTTTCTTAGACTTCATAATGTCATCCAACATTCTAGATAATGCACCATCACACGGTTAGCTCCATTAATAGCGTGTCTTGCAACTGCAAAGTTTTTCCTTTCAGTTGCTACTAGTGAGATGTGAATCCTGTGTCTCCTCTTCGAGAGGAGGAAGCACTCACCAACTTTGTTAAAGTTGGTTTGCTTTGATTTGTATTGAGTTGCCTCCCTGTCGGGGCCTAATCTTGGAGAAATTACGACCCGCTGGAAGCATTTACAGATAAAAAAACTCCACTCTCTTTGTTCGACGGGGTAATGATAAATATTCAAAACTGTCAATTTTCCAAACAAAAACATAATTTTGTCAACGTCCACTTATATATGGGTTCTACCCGACTGGCCATGACAAGAGAAGCATAAAAAAGATAATGGTCGCCGTAGGCCCGTAGCATTCAAACCAAAGATTATTAAAGGTTAAATATTAACCGATACGCAATGATATATCGTTTCCACAGGTTCTTGGACAGGGCGGCCATAATGACGGAACACGAGGTGAGATCATCTGGGAAGTCCAACCCCTGGAGGCTCTCCACGGTCCAACGGGTGGAGGAGCTTAAGTCTCTCCTTCGGATGCTCCCCATCTGGTTCGTGGGCGTGATGGCGGTCATGGCGATCTCCCACAACCACTCCTTCGTGATCATGCAGGCGCGCTCCATGGACCGCCGCCTCACCCCCACTTTCGAGATCCCCCCGGCCACCATGTCCATCTTCTCCGTCCTCGCCTTGCTCCTCAGCCTCGCGCTCTATGACCGCGCCCTCGTCCCCGTCGCCCGCCGCATCACCGGCCGTCCCTCCGGCATCACCTGCCTCCAGCGCATGGGCGTCGGCATCGCCATCGCGGTCTTCGCCACGATGACGTCTGCGCTGGTGGAGTCCAAGCGGAAGGCGGTGGCCGCGGAGCAAGGCCTGCTCGACCTCCCGAGGGCCACCGTGCCGCTGAGCGTCTTCTGGTTGGTCCCCCAGTACGCCATCCACGGCCTGGCGGAGGCGTTCGTGATGGTGGGGCACCTCGAGTTCCTGTACGACCAGTCGCCGGAGAGCATGAGGAGTACCGCGGTGGCGATGTCGTGGATGGCGGCGGCCATCGGAAACTACATGGGCACGCTGCTGGTGGTGCTGGTGAGCGACTGGACGAGGGGGAGAGGGGAGTGGCTGCAGGACAACATCAACAAGGGTAGGTTGGACTGCTACTACTGGCTGGTGTGTGTGCTGCAGGTGGTGCAGCTCCTGTATTTCTTGGTCTGCGCCAGGTTCTACACCTCCAAGCCGTTGGAGGTGGCTGAGGCTAAGGTCTCCGGTGGCGGTACCGTCGATCAAAGTGGTGGTAATGGGGTGATGGAGCTCGCTGGCGTGAAGGTGGAGGTGGACGTGCCGTGGAAGTGCGGTGAGGGCCAAACCAAGCGTTTGCTCGTTGGGTGATGTATGCCGACAAGGAGGTGGGAACCACCAGCAGCCTATACATATTTAGTGGAGATCATTGCTCTGCTTTTTCGATGGGTATAAGTTGTAAATATTGTCCGCGACTTCAATCAGCTTGCGTGGTCTCTCAACTGGGCGGAGCCTACGAACCCGAGCACCATCCAATAAGGTTGATGGTAATGTTTTTGCCCTTTGAGAAATATAATATCCACCTGAATCTTAATTCTCGGACATTTGATTGACCCTTCTGGTTAGACTGGGCGGCTGCTATCTTCACTCTTGGAAGTGTCTCACATGAGTCCGAACACTTTTCCCATGTTGTTTCTGTGACTCTGTTCTAATGCACCCAATTTCATCTCCACTGCCATGATGCATCATGCTTCCTCTATTATGATATCCCTACATTAGAACAAGAAGACTGAGCAGGGCCCACCTCCAAGCACCTTTTTTTTTTTTTTGTTGACCAGACCAGGACACCGTTGCGGGTAAACCTCGAGTGACTGCAAATGCCCACTAGGTAATTAACTGTAGAAGCCTCGAACGGGTGCCCTCACCTCCAAGCACCAACATGAGGGAGGAAAGTTCAATTTTCTCGGTGTTTTGTAGATGCATTCACATGACAAGGATATCTATCAGTAAAATTGAGCGTTGGGTTTGACTAACCTAGGGTCTTCCTCAAAGTCTAACCCAAGGGATTTGACTTAGACTCAAACATACATCTAAAATGCCACACCTAGTCATTGAACTACGTGGATTAATAATGTTCTAAAATGCCACACCTAGTCATTGAACTATGTGGATTAATAATGTTTGGCTTGAGCAAGCCAGGGCCTGAAACAGCCCAAATGGTCCTAAAGACTCATTTGTATATCTAGATATTGGACTTATGCTTGAATAAAATGCCCTTTATTAAATGTAACTTTACTAGCCAAAGAAATTAATGATGTGGACCATTTTTCCACTCATTTGATTTTGCTATTTAGGTATGTAATGGCCCTTTTTCATCCCCTTTTCCACTTTTTTGAAAGAGTGTGGTCAATTTGTTCGGGGGACTAGTAACCCTCTTAGAAATGATACATCTTCCTTGTTCAAAGAGGATCTGATGAGTTCACTGAATATATAAAAGACTTCAATATTTCCATACTCATCAAACTCTTGATCTTGACCCACTTGATATTACTGTGTAAAATTCTTCTTTGTTGGCTCCTTTCTTGTTAAATTTATCAAAGATATAGCAAGAATGATAGTAAAGTGTTAACACTTGCTAGAACGACACAAGTAATATTGAATTTCAAACAGTAAGTAAAACACCTCTAACAAATTCTTCAAGGAACTAATTAGAAATCTTCCATCTACTTGTAGAAAGTATTGATAAAGCCATAGAAGTGGAATGATATTACCAAACTAGAAAAAAGAGTTGTACTTAATATCTAAGTTCCTTTTTCCTTTAAGAATCAAGCCTCAAGATTTAAGGTAAGTAGGTTGAAGAGGACAAAACTCTAATTATAAGGAAGGTAAATATTTAACTCTGGATCTTCAAATCATATTTCCATCAATTTCAACCTCTCTCATTCAAATATCCAATGAAGAAGAAGAGATAACTATCATCAAGTAGAAATCTATCAAATAAGAATCTAACTACATCTCATCTCAGATGAATTACAATTATACAAGATGGTAGCATTCATAATCGGTAATCAAACTTACATTTAGATAAGTTTACAAATCATAAACATGGATATATAACATCATTCATCTAACTTATAAAATGATTTAATTCACCTAAACATCACCTTTGATGCTAATTGAAGAAGAAGAATTCTTGTGGTTGACGGAGTTAAAGCTACAAATTGCCTTTCCTGGAATCTAAAGTTTCCAATCCTGTAGAAAAGATGCCTTGAATTTGAGGCCTTGCAACTCTATTTATAGATTTTGTGGTGGAGGAATCTTCTATTGAAAGCATCAACCTTTCTAGAAGCTTCTATCTATATGGTTCAAACTTGTTTTGCCACTTGCCTTCCATTAACTTGTTCAATGATGGTGTGTCCTCGTTGACATGTCAAGTTTATTGTAGTGAACTTTCCCTTAATTCTGTCTAGGTTTATTTCAAATAACTTGTGCTACTCACATGTAATTTAATTGACCTCAAAGGTCTTTTTTTCAATTATCCTTTTTTGACTTTACTCATTTACGAGCTTTTGACTTCCAATTGATTTTTGGATTCATTTAGGCTAGGTAGCCCTTTTCGAGTTGCCTATCTAATAAATTGGATCCTCTTTTCTTAAAAAACATCTATTAAGAGTTGGTCTTTTCCCTCGTATGAGTACTCATACATGAGCCCCTTTTTCTCATAGTTAGAAAACTCTAATTTTTGGGCTGAGTCAACCTTTTTCCCACGTTATGGGTACTTGAGCATTTATTATACTTCATAGATATCAAAAGATTTGAGTAGACATTAATTCTTCAATTCCTATCATGCTGAGTTATTGGTGATTAGTTAGGCTGCTGTATGAATCTGACTTACCATTCTAACTCAGATCGACAAAGTCCTGACCTCTTGATCTAATTCAAACTCCTTTTTATTGCTTGAGTCAAATAACTTATCAATCAACTTGATTATTTGATCTCTTAGGTTTCCAATTAGTTTCTTCTTCTTTTAACTCGAAAAATATTACCTATCCATTATCATCTTTATCCCTCATCAGTATGAACAAAAGGCCCTTTGACATTTTACCATTTGGATTTTGATAAATTCAAGCGAATCTTGAAGGTTGATTGGCTTTTATATGAATCTTCATGTCAAAATGAAAAAAAGTTGATTATTGGAATCTCCTTCTTGTTGTGGCATTTTAAGCTATATTAGGAAATTGGAGGGAGATACAAAGAATTCACCTTGCAAAGTATCCTTGGGGCAATTAATAGCCTTTGTACACATTCTTTGATCTACCCAAGACTTGGGTACCGGATCCTCATCAGCTCTTGAAATGTTAGCCTTTATGCATATTCTAGGCATTAAAGCACTAGCATGACATATATTTCATGATTAACAACGAATAAGCTGCAACCTCGTAAGAAATGCTCCTTCCTACAATTGTCAATTTGTGCAATAAAGGTACTTTTTGGTAGAGGTGTCAAAATTATCTTACACAAGGTGTGAATTTTTCAAATCAACTATGTACCATATGAAGGTTCGTCCAAACCACATTAAAAATTGATTTTCCTTGATATAACATGTGGGATCATGGGAATAGTATTTCATGCAAGGTATGTACACATAAGATGGTCACAATCCTTTAAGTTTCATTTTGAAACATTAATCATGGATTAAGGTATGTAGATGGTTGTAGATAATGTATCATTTATAGGCTTTAAGAATAGGGTTACATGTGGATTGGGAAAAATTTGTGATTTGATCCTATTCTACCTAATTGGATTGGATTAGGTTAGATTTTTTACTTTTATTGATTGGATTGAGTCATAAATTTTTTTGTCCGTTAAAAGTTGGATTGGATCTCGATAAGAATTTAATTAAATTTGATCCAATTTATAATTTGTAAAATAATAAGGCATGTATTTGTATATACATACATAAATACATGCACATAGCTAATAAAATTTAACATTTATTTCTCCTTTAGAGGTATGTTTATTATTTCCTTACTATCTTTAGAGTTAATTCCTTCATTTTATTTCAAGTTCCATGAAGTAAATAATTTTGTACATTTTTAATAATTTTTTTAGTCTTTTGAGAGATGTCAATATGCTAATAGGAAAGCTGAGAAAATGAATAATAAACTATGAATTTTGATTTTAGGATCTTATTCTTTGAGACTTTGCATTGATTAATAGAAAAATATGTATAGGATCAAGTTAAACAAGAAAAGAAAATACAATCTGATGTGATTGCGTCCAAAATTTTATGGATTGGATTATATCATATTAGACCTCAAACAAGATTAGATTAGTTTAGAAAAATGTAAATCCAATAATAGTGGATTGGATTATGGATTTAACGAAATTCAATCCAACCCAAACTGTATGCACTCTAAATGAGAAGTCTTCATGCAAAATGATTTTGAAAATTTCAACCTTATATATTGAAAGAGAATTATCTAAATAGAAAATTTTAAAAAAATCAAGTAAATCAAGATGTATAAGCAATCCTTATAAGTAATTTAATTGATAAAACTTCTAGATGGATTATATAAAATACACTAAAAGATTTACCTTACACATGTCACGGCTTTTCAGAATATTCGATTTATAATGCCTTTCAATCCCTATTGAGGCTACCAAGGTAACGACTATTTTATTTATTGCTATTTGTTGTACTCATAATTTTTAAATAGAAGGTTTTTCCTAAATATTTTGCTTGACGTAGTTATAATAGTTTTTAGTGTGACATCTTAGAGCTTAGCGTTTTTCAGCAACTAAAACTTGGCTGAAATAGCCAAAGAATTAGTTTTGATGTGTGTAGATATGGCAATTAGTTAAGCCATAGTAACAAACAAATGAATTTATTTGGCAATTGCCACTTTCGGTGGAGTGAGAGGCAAACTATGGACTTTGGCCTCTTCATTAAATAAAGTTAATTTTGAGGTTGACGCACATGTCTGAAAATTTCCCAACTCAAATAAATTAGATGGGAGGAATCACAAGGGACCCTCTCCAACACCAGCATCACTCCATTGATCCCTCTCCTTCTCCCTTTTACTCCTCTCCTTCCCACACAAATACCACTCCATGTCCAGCTTTTTAAACCTCATTTTAGCCACCAAAATGCTTCCTTGAAGCTATTAAACCCTTGCTAAAGGGTGCAGCCATCCAATCTCTGGTTTGGTTACTAAAAAAGAGGACTTTGATGGACTGTTGGACATAGCATTTGTTGCTACTGCTGCATATAAAGGAGGTCACCCAAGGCTTGGAGGAGGAGCAAACAAGTAGAAGAAAGGAAAAACGGGGGTATCCCTTCAACAACCTGCAATTTGGGTTCTTGATCTAGGACTCAAGGAACTCATATCTAAGGTAGGGACTATAATCCATTCCTCTTTGTTTCCTTTTGCTTCCTTAGGGCAGATGCATTCTAGAAGGTTAGGGGCGTGGAATATTTAAGGCTGCATGTGGGTGATTTTCTTGAATGATTATATATTTCAGCATGCATGTTTATTTGGGATGGATTGATGAAGAGAAGTTTCATTCCATTGAATGCTGGGATTTATGTGAAAGTTTAAAGAAGACAAGTCTCTACATTTCTAGTGGATGATATTTGGATTAATAGTGTGAAGTTACGGCACCAAATAAGATTTAGTTTGTTTAAGAAGCAAATCTGGAAATGTTGATTAACAGACTTGTTGGCTGCAGCTGGGTGCTTGTTGTTGTGACTTTTCAAAGAGGTTTTTGGATCCGATTTGAAGGGATTATCAAGGGTTTTGCTGAAAAAAAATTCAGGTTTAAAAGTGGTATTTTGGAGTAGAGTATGAATGTTGAAAACCCACCTATCTATCGTTGTTTTAGCCTTAATACCCCCATTGTTGATTATGTAATTTGGAAGCTGTTATGGGTGGATTTCTTTTTTTCTTTTAAACTTGAAAAAACTCCAAAGAATATCTTTATTTCACTCATAGAAAGAACCCTAGTTGCAACCCTTG
This sequence comes from Thalassia testudinum, assembly GCA_037157565.1. NCBI lineage: Eukaryota > Viridiplantae > Streptophyta > Magnoliopsida > Alismatales > Hydrocharitaceae > Thalassia > Thalassia testudinum. Next base: position 49,041,339 of record JAZHRO010000002.1, read on the forward strand.
AACATGTTATAAAAATAAGTAAGGTCCTTGGATGGAATGTGGAAACTGTATACTTACAAAGCTGTTGAAAGAGGGTGATTTTAAAAAATAAGTAGTTTGGGTAATCAAATATGAACTTTGGGAGTTTAAACCTATGGAAGACCCTCTAGATATTGAGTGGGCCTCTACATTGGAGTTTTGCGTTCTTCAGTTCTTGTAGCACCTCAAGGAACCTAGGGGCTATAATTTATGTATAAAATTACTTAGCTAAAATTCCCAACAGATTAGCTAGGGGTTGTGCCTATCATTAAGAATTATGCTTAGTAAGATCTTTGGACTTTATGAGAATTATGAACTAATTAAATAGCTAGCTATTGTTAAAGGGGACGATTTAGCACCCATGAACTTAAGTGAACCAATGAGTTCATCGAATATAATGGTTCACGTTGGTATGGACACTGCCAGGTTTTGGACCTGGAACAAGAGGTTTCTGGTTAAGGTGATAGGTTGTAAACCAGTCACCAAACTCAAGGTTGGGGAGGGGAGAGGTAATTTTGGTGAAAGCCTTGTTGGTGCCCACAAGTTTGAACGACATTGAGGTACCTTGGGAGTTGTGATATGAGCTCATCCTAGGTAGAATTTGAGCAGGTGCACACAATTTTTTCTTGCTCCTAGTGGGAGCATTAGTGGCTGAGACTTGCCTATCCACTCCCTACTGCCAAAGATCCAAATTGGATTAGACGATTCTCGATTAAGCTCAAGTTGAGAATGCTTCTTGGGTTCTTGAGAAACAAGTTGAGGGTTACTCCCTCAGGGATTGATTCACCTAATTGAAAGTCAGCAACATCTTTTTATACAAGAGATAGGTATTCCTCGCTTGAGGATCATGCATACCTATTGTCCCTCCCATGATTAAGGAGAGACTTTAATTATCTTAAGGTGTCACAAAGGTGGATAAATCTTGATGTTTCCAAGATGGTTGACTTAGATTGGTGAATAAGGGGATTGATATTTAAAATCAATTAAGCCATTGATAAGCTAAGATAATAGGTGTGGGAAGAACTTGGGTAGCTGGTAGTATATCTACACCACACATGCACACCACCTAATTCTCTTTCTAGTGCCTAGCTTTAGTCCCTACTAGGTCATTTGGTTCATTCATATCTTGTGACCCATTTTTAGTTCAGGATGTAGTGGGGCTCAGGGTTTTGTATGAGTTGGGAGGAAAGGTAGGCCTTGGAAGGTGTGAGGAGTAGATTCTACCAAGCTTTGTGGCACTTAGAATTATCGATGGTAGAATATCATCATCTAGGGTCGTGAGCGGACCCTTCATCTAAGCCAATATGGGTGTTGAATTCAAGGTGATCAGAGTTAGGAATTAAGATTTAGTGTCACGGCTCGTTCCTGGCTCCTTACAGAACCCGAGGACGAGTCGCCTCGACGAACTCCAAGACCCAGTCGTCCAGCGAGAAATAACCGAATACACATTCATTCCATAACCACACAAGTATTGTACCTAAGAAGCAAATATAAAACTGAAAGTAAAGTAAGAGAACGGTAATCACCATAATATTACAGGCCATCGCAACAAAACTAGTACAGAACACAGCCATCACAACAAAAACTAGTACACATATAGTTGGAAAAACGTGAACTACAGGAACTTACTATAACAACTAACAGAAGGAAACTACAGCTAGACTAGACTGGGCCCAGTGCCCTCAGCAGCCGATGGCTCTAGCTGCTCGAATCCCTGACCTGTACAAAGTTATAACATCTGGAGTTAGCTAATGTTGAGTAGAGTGGTGGCTAAAACATGTAATGTAATTTAAACAAGCAGCTTAAAATATTATCTTTCGATTCCAATTATCTTATTGCGTGTGGCTAATCTGAGTACTCTAATCGGGCTCCATGACATTACTTAATCTTCCTGTTCCCTAAGGGAACAATCTTGCTTGTAGTTTTTGAAATGACCCGCCGCACTTTTAGTCGGATAAGACGTCTGGAGTGTTAGTCAGACGTCTATCCAGACTTCTGGACATAGGTCCGGACATCCGAAAATGGGAAAAATTGAAACTTACATTTTCTCCACGCGTGCGGCACGCGGACCGTTCTCTCTCCTCTCGACCCTCTCACCTGAAACCTTAATGCTTCTCTTTTTAAACCCCCCTTCTCACCACCCTCACCCCCTCACCACCAACCGCTGCCCCTTTCAGCCGTCATCCTTGTGTGGCCGCGGCAAGGGTTAGGAGGGAGAGCTAGGGAGAACGAGAAGGAGAGAGTGGAAGAACGTGAAGGGAGGACCAGGGTCGGGGGAACTCGTGCAGAAGCTCGGAGGACCTTCGGCGAAAGCCTAGAGGAGCTCACATGAGCAGCGGCGGGCACATGTACGAGGAGGAGGGCTTGGGGAGGCGGCCTCCCGGCCCTCTGCAGCTACTTAGGCTGCTGTGGCGTGTTGCGGACGGCACTACGAGGAAAGCAGCGTCACGGAGGAGGACCTGATATTGGAAGTCTTCTAGTATCAAATGACTGGACGGTCGACCAGACGCCTGGAGAGGCATCAGGACGTCCGGAGCTGAAGTTGGACGTCTGAAAGAATATCATCGCGCAGAGGTACGTGTTCCTACGCTACTTTTCGTCATGCAGACCGTAGCGCAGGGTGGTTTAGTTGAAAATAGGTTTGCATTTTTCTTACGCAAGTGCAGGGCGTTGGAAAGGCACACGATGTGCCTTTCCAGGCACTTTTGGACGTCTGACCACATCGCTAGACATCCGACAGCCCTTCCAGATGACTGAAAGAAAGGTGAGACGTCTGGAACTCTCCTCAGATGGTTGCAGAGGAGTCTGGATGTCTGAGGCAGCCGCAGGAAGTGAGAGGTAAGATCTGACGTCTTTTAAGACGTCTGGGACTAGTCCCAGACGTCTAATTTTGGACAATAACGTGGCCTGTTTAGGGTCCAAACGGAATCGGATTTTCGCAAACGAAGTACCATTATTTTCCACTTGAGTTTCTCTACGTGTTAGTGTTGAGTACCTACTGTTTTGAGCTCGTCTGATGTAAATTAGTCGCTGGTACAGGTTACCAGTTGGTTGCGTGTTCGGGGCCCACGGAGACGATGAGACCTGCGATGCAGGCCCCCATTCCTCTCGTGATACCCTGTAGAGTGATTTAATTCAGTTGTTAATATTTAAATAAGAATGTGGTTGTTTGGAATAATTGGATCGAACTCTGGGATGTGGAATGAACCCTAGGGTAGAAGTGTGTGAGCCTATTTTGAGTTATACTGTTTACTTGAGTGCATGTTAAAATAAATTGCTAGCAATGGTTTTAGTGTAAATATGAGATACTGTTCTAGACATGAAAACACGAGCTGCCTGTATGTAATGGAAAATTGAGAACTGGATAGTGTGATCCCGATATTGATAATGAGATGAAAATGAGCATGAACCCTATGGGGAATTAGGAGTAGAACTCCTGTGTATGAAAGGAATCTGGTATGTAGATGGGAAGTGAGTTGGCCCTTTTGTACACGGTATCAAGGAGAGCCACTGTCCCTTGTAGAGTAGAGGGGAGCTTGCCGCCATTTGGGTTGAGACCTGGGATGGGTTTAGCCACTCTACGACGACTCCTGCTTGGCCTCGCGCACGTGTTGCCGAGGTGAGCTACTTAGTGTAGGGAGGGAGCTAGCCGCCCCACGGGGCCCGGGGTTAGGACTAGCCAACCTACACCGACTTGTTAGGCCCTCTGGGCAAACCGGGGTAGTCGGATGAGGGTACGCGGACTGTGGAGGGGCGAGACCCTTGTTCTGATAGGGCAAGGTCCTATACTGTTCCGTGCTGTACTTTAGGCGTACCCGCTAGCGGAAACGATTGATCGCGTGCCAGTGTGGGGTAGCTACCCATGTGCTTATCACGCGTGCCGTAGTCACCGCTACGTCACGACAGTGACCTCGGGGTGGTTGACTGGGTGTATGACTACTGTGGGGGACTCTTCCGGCCAGGAGAGCACCACGTGTATCTTCTACTCCACTGAAAAGACTGCAATCAAGGTCATTCCCACGAGGAACAAGAAAGATCAAGAAATACTTGGATCCTTTGTGAAATAAATGAACTAAAAATACATAGATGAGATAAATAAAAATGAGAATAAAACCTGATTGCTTGTTTTACTTTACTTGCACATAAATAATGTAAATACCACTCTACTCAGCGTTAGCTGACTCTATCTTTTCCTAACCCTGTTTAGGACTAGGAGTTGAGCAGCCTGAGTTTCCGGCTGTAGAGGGTGTTGGGCCCAGTCGAGCCCAACCGTAGTTGTTTCTTTCCAGCTCTTTAGTTTTTTGCTGTTGTAGTAAGTAATAGACATCTACTTTACTGTTCCTGTTACTTTCTGTCTTCTTCTCCGTTGTGTTGTTGTGATGGCATTTATTACTTTGTTGAGACTTTTAGCTCTGTTGTTCTTTTACGTCTCGTTTTTCCTTATGCTTAGTTATATTGCATGTGTGAATGTGGTTTATTTCCTGCTTTTGGTTATTTCTCATTGGATGACTAAGTCTTAGGATTAGTTGAGGCAAGCTAGTCTCGGGTCCTGTAGGGATCTGGGAATCAGGTCGTAACAAGATGGTATCAGAGCAAGGTCGTCCCGAGAAATGAACCAATTGGTCCGAGAATAACCAGTCACGTGCACATAATTAGGATAGCCATCACAACGTATCGCTTTGATATTTGTTTCTGAGTCTTTTCTTGATGTAATCCGGTATCGTTGACAAATCTTATTATTTCTCTTGCATCTTCTTGTAGGAGATGCCTCATCGAGGAGTTCTCGAGGTGGGCCATGGTCGTGGCCGTGGACGAGGTCGGAGGGGCGCACATGCTGGACCTGAGGCACCAATTGTCCCACCTCTCCTCCGGGGCATTCAGGACGAGGATCTCACCCAGCTGATCAGAGACATCGTGCAGCAGGAGCTCCAGCAGCCTCCTCGGGCACCTCTCCTTGAGGACGTGGAGAGGGAGTTCTCTGTGAGACAGAGAGACCGTCGCAGTGCCAGACGAGCAGGAGGGGGAGGGGGTAATCCTCCATCGCCCCCACCACACTCTGACACTTCCGAGCATGAGCTCTCTTTGCCTGGAGGCGTGCCCATTCCCCCACTACAGCTACACCATGAGCTTTTCGGACAGTTTTGGAAGCTGAAGCCCCCCTCCTTCAAGGGGGATGAGAGTCTGTCTGAGGTAAAGGACTGGCTGGAGTCGATAGAGAAGGTGTTGGACACCCTTCGCCCTCCTGTGGAGTGCTGCGTGGTCTTTGCCACATACCATCTTGTAACGACCCGGTTCCCGAGTCCCTACGAGACACGAGAACCGGACCGACTCGACTAATCCCAAGACCCAGTCGTCCAACGAGGAAGTAACCAAAAGACAGTAAAATAAACCACATTCAGCATGAATATAACTAACAGTAAGAAAGTACAGCAGTAAGGAAAGAAACTACTACAGTAGGCACCACCACAACAGTAAAACAACATTTATCATATAACAAAAACTGCAGGTAAAGAAGGTACAGCGGAAACAAAACTACTCACTAGAATAGAAACAAAAGAAGGTACAAAGCTGTGGCAACTCTACTGGACCCTACTCGGCCCAGCGTCCTCTGCAGCCGCCGACCCTGGCTGCTCAACACCTGGTCCTGAAAAAGATAACGAGTGTAACACGTCAGCAAAACGCTGAGTAGAGTGGCAAACTAACTAAAGGCAACAGTAGATTGTACAGTAGCTGTTATGTTCTATTACTTCCTTTTATTTACATCTTTCAATTTTTCTCACTATTTCATTTACTTCTCAGATCCTTTACTTGATCTCGGATGTCCTCGTGGGACGATCTTGATTGCAGTCTTTTCCAAAAGTAGAAGTAGCACGTGGTGCTCTCCTGGCCGGGAGAGTCCCCCGTGGTGATCCTACCCTCAGTCAACCACCCCAAGGTCACTGACAGACGTAACGGTGACTACGGCACGCGCGATAAACGCACAGGTAGCTAGCCCGTACTGGCACGCGGTCAGTCGTTTCCGTTAACGGGTGCGCCCAAAGCACAGCACGGAACCAGGGCAGAACCCTCTCAGTAACAGGGGTCCAACCCCTCCACAGTAACCAAACCGGGGCCTTGCCCCTCCACAGTCCGCGCACCCTCGCCTGACTACCCTGGTTTGCCCTAGTGGGCCTAACAAGTCGGTGAAGGAGGCTAGCAGAACCCCGGGGCCCGTGGGGTAGCTAGTACTCTCCTAACACTACTAGCTCTCCTCGGTACTACGTACACGAGGGCCAACAAGTCGGTATAGAGCGGCCAAGCCTAACCCCGGGTCCCTGGGGCGGCTGGCCCCACTCTGCACTAAAACAGGTACAGGTACTTCCCTTGGTACTGCGTACCCAAGAGACAGTACAAACTACATCTCAGTTCCATTCCTTTTCTTTCTAGGAGTTCCACTCCTAATTCCCCGTAGGGTTCCAGCCCTTTATCTCAGAACATCATATGTTTCACTTTCCAGATTCACGTTCTCAATTTCCATGATCTCAAACATGTTTCTTTGTTCATAACAGGCAGCTGTTAATTAATTTCACAGGCAGCTTATATATTCCTTTCCATTTTTCCAAGACTGCAGTAATATACATTCCACTAGTTTTTCCATCCTAGGATTCATGCCATATCCTAGGATCTATCATACAATCTAGTTTTCCGGCCCTAGGATTCATGCAACACCTAGGAGCTATCATTCCATACATTTCTCATTCCTAGGATTCATGCAATGCCCTAGGTTCTAGTTATGATTCCATACTTTAACAGATTTTTTTTAATACTTAAAACCACTCTACCAGGTACAACGGGAGTAATGGGGGCGTGGTCGGGAATCCCGCGCGCCTCCGCGACTCTCAAGACGGCAACCGAACGAGGTCCTATCACAAGGATCAAACACAAGGAGTGTCTCAAAACAGTGTATAGCTACTGTAGGCGGGTAGAGGAATAAATTCTGAAACGAACGCAACTCGAATCGCGGAAAACGGAGCCCAAACGGGCCCTAACGGGTCGAGAAAGACAATACTGTGCAAAATCAGACGTCTGGAACTCCTTCCAGACGTCTTAAACGGTGGATCAGAGAATTACCTGTTCGGCTTGGTTCCCCGGACGTCCAGAAGTCTGTGGGGACGTCTCTCCTAGATCCCAGACGTCCGATGGTCTCTCCGGACGTCTGGAGGTCACTCCCGCCGTCTGGTACAACTTCCAGACGTCTGATTCGCAAAGGATGACGAATCCGAACACCTGCGCACAGCCAACCCTCCTCCCTCAGTACGGTCAGTCGACAAAAAGAAGGAGAAAGCGGAACTCACCTTTCAGACGTCTGTATGATCTCACAGACGTCGACCTTGTCGTCTGGATATCAGTCCAGACGTCTGATTCTGGAGATTTTTCCAGAATCAGAACCTCGCTCGGCCTCCGCTCGCGACGCCGCCCGCGTCGCACCTCGCGCGTCCGCTGCTCCGCCCGCAGCAGGTCCCTCTCCGCGACGCTCTGCGCCCCCTGCGCCCTCCACCGGCCGGCCAAGTCGCTCCCGGCGAGCTCGCCCTCACGGCAGAGCCCCGCCCTCGCACGCCGCAGCTCCTCCGCGCCTACTGCGGCCGCCGCTGCCGCTGCGCCCTCGCGTCCGCTCGCTCTCGCGCACAGGCAGGAGAGAAGGAGGAAGATGGTGGAGACGGGAGGGGAGGCGCGCCCCCTCCCCCTTTTAACGCCGCGCGGAGAGGAGGGAGAGACGGTCGCAGTCGCCTGCAGCCGCAGAGAAGATGCGGGATCGCAGGTCTGCGCGCACAGGCGCGCAGACGAATATCCCGTGCGAGCATAACTGTTCGCCAGACGTCTGTAAACTATCCCGGACGTCTGGTCAGACGTCCGGATGTGATCCCAGACGTCTTTACAGACGTCTGGGCCACCTCCCAGATGTCTTAAAAGACGTCTGGGGCACGCGCTCGTTACAGCTCGAGAGTGCAGCACATAGGTGGTGGAGGGCACTCAGAGGCCAGGAGGGGAGAGAGCCGACGTGGGACCAGTTCGTGGCTCTCTTTTGTGAGCAGTACTTTCCGCAGACCTGGCAGGACCAGAGGAGGGGGGAGTTCCACACTCTCCGCCAGGGGGCGATGACGGTTAGCGCATACCGCATGTGTTTCCTGGAGCTGTCACACTTTGCCTCGACAGTTGTGTCTACTGAGGAGCAGCGCCTGTGGAGGTTTATGGAGGGGCTCCGACCTGCGATTCGAGGGTATGTCAAACCCCTGAAGCTGCCCACCTTCCCTTGTGTGGTCGAGGCGGCCATGACTTATGAGGAGACCAACCCGGTTGCGCGAGACACTGACAGCGGACGGAAGAGGCCCTACCAGCCAGAGTATTCATAGGGCCGTCGGAAGAGGAGGCACACAACGTCCGCAGGAGAGCTGTCCCATTCTGTGGGGCTACCAGTGGCCTTTGGGGGCCCCAGACAGGGACCAGTTGCCAACACCATACCCCGCCCAGCCGTCAACAGGGACCTACTGAGGGAGGAGGTCGTGTACCCCTCTGCTACCAGTGTAGCTAGCCAGGCCACATCAGGAGGGACTGCCCATCTAGGGCCAGAGCATAGTAGATGCTCCCCACACAGAGCAGTGGAGGCTGAGTTGGCGGTCGTGGTCACTAGGCGCATGGGGGAGGACAGCAGTCACAAGGAGGATACTGGACAGCTGCTGCTCGCCCAACCCAGAGTGTAGCCGCTTCGTCTACACCGAGAGCTGAGGGGCGTATCAACGCCCTAACACACAGAGACGTCAGGGCTTCGGGATCTGTGGTGGCAGGTATGGTTACCGTCTCTGGCAGATTAGTGTACGTACTTTTTGATTCCGGCGCCACCCACTCTTTCGTCACTACGAGTTTTGCCGTCAGTTTAAGGCAGGGCAGTGTATTGTTAGAAGTCTTGTTCCTAATCAGAGGACCAGGTGGACAATTGTTTGTAGCCGATGAGGTCTACACGGACTGCGAGGTCAGCATAGGGGGACACAGTTTCCCCACTGACCTGATTATGATTCAGATGGAGGATTTGGGCGTGATTCTGGGGATGGATTGGCTATCCGCCTATCACGCCCTGGTGGAATGTTTCAGGGGGAAGATCGTCTTCTCCATACCAGAGTTGCCTCCCTTTGAGTTTCATGGTCAGCCGATGGACAGAGGTTTGAAATGCATCTCCGCGCTTGGGGCAGTGAGACTTTTGAGTCAGGGGTGTGAAGGCTTCTTAGCCTGTGTGGTGGAAGAGCCTAGCCTCGTGGCTGACCTTCGTAGTATCCCGATGGTCTGCGAGTGCCCTAACATCTTCCCGGAGGAGTTACCAGGTTTACCTCCAAAGCGTGAGATCGAGTTCGAGATCTCACTGGTATCGGGGACCAGCCCCATTTCTATTGCACCGTACTGGATGGCACCGCTTGAGCTGTGAGAGCTCAAGTCACAGCTATAGGACCTGTTGGAGAAGGGCTTTGTGAGGCCCAGTGTGTCCCCGTGGGGAGCTCCTGTGCTGTTTGTGAAGAAGAAAGACGGTACCCTGCGACTTTGTGTCGACTATCGACAGCTGAATCAGGTCACTGTCAAGAACAAGTACCCACTTCCTCGTATCGATGACCTTTTTGACCAGTTGCGAGACGCCACAATGTTCTCCAAGATAGATTTGAGGTAAGGTTACCACCAGTTGAGGATCAAGGAGACTGACATCTCCAAGACAGCTTTCCGTACCTGATACGGGCACTATGAGTTCTTGGTCATGCCGTTCGGGCTGACCAATGCCCTCGCTACTTTTATGGATATGATGAACCATGTTTTCAAGTCGTACTTAGACCAGTTTGTGGAGGTGTTCGTCGATGATGTACTTGTTTACTCGTGGGATTAGGCACAACATGAACAACATTTACACATGGTCCTGGATATCTTGAGGTGACGCAGGCTGTATGCCAAGTACAACAAGTGTGAGTTTTGGCTGAGACAGGTGACTTTCTTGGGCCACGTGATTTCAGGAGATGGATTAGCTGTGGACCCAGCCAAGGTAGAGGCCGTACTTAGGTGAGAGAGGCCACACACAGTGATAGAGATGTTGGTGCTAGAGCACCGCGATCGTTTATTTTGATGATAACAAAACACGTGTCATTTAACATTTGCACTTGAAGTCTTAGATTTCAGGTTAATTGCAAATAAAGATGTGGTTAGACGGAATTTGAGCTCGCATCCATGGCAGATTGGAGGAGCTTGACGGAGAACAGAGGAGCTTCGCGAGGAGCGATGGCTTGATGAAGGAAGGAGACAAAGAATAGGATAGATTTCGTTTCCTTGTACTCTATGTATTTTTGTTTCTTTTGTTACTCTATTTTTGTTTCTTATAATATCATGTTAAAGAGCCTCAAAGTACCCTAACAGTAGTCCTAAGAACACCTGCACAACCCTAGGATACTTAGGTTTTCTGTAGTGAACTCAGAAAACCAAAATAGAGTTCAAACAGCTTTTTCAGATGTCTAATTTGAAAATCAGACGTCTGATAAATACTTTTAAGACGTCTGAATGTTGACTCAGACGTCCGACTATATTTAGGGTGGATGTAGTTAGTTCTGTCTGATGAAATCAGACGTCCAGACCTTAGTCCAAACGTCTTAGGAGACGTCTGATGATTTTGCCAGACGTCTAATTAGTGGACCGTCGGCTGGCTTAGCAAACAATGAAGGATATGATCGTTAGCCCATATCAGATGTCCGTAGAGGACCCCAGACGTCCGATACATGACCGTTTTGCCTCGGCTGACCCAAAATCTCTTCTCAGAGATTTTATAGCTGTTTCACTCTCTTGGGAATCCATTTCCGCAGAAAAGTAGGCTTCTAGACGTCCAGACATCTTTCCAGACGTCTTGTATGTCGTCTGATGACAATTCACTAGAACCCTGTTTCGATTTGATTCAAGTTAGGAAGGAAACCCGCCTATAATCAGACATCTGACTTTGTTCCCAGACGTCTTAAACTGGTTTTCCAGACGTCCGATGCCAGGATCAGACGTCTGATAACCTTGTCAGTGTAATTTTTAATCCTGATTTCGGCCTGATTCTCTTGGAGCTTGCACCCAATGGCTATGGAAGCCTTCCAAGGCCTTCCAAAGCCTTCCTAGGGCCTCTATAAATGGAGGGGAACCTTTGCCACTCAAATACACACCAAGACACACTAAGCAAACATACTTTCTACATCTTTTGTGTCTAAGAGAAGTAGTTGAAGCTTTAGCTCTCCAAGCTCAAGTTCTACATCTAGAGAGCATCAATCATTTGCGCACCCGCTCTCCTGCCATAGTTCACGAGAGCACCGTTGCGCCGTCGCATAGTTCACGCATCCGCATCGTCGACGCACTTCCAGCAAAAGGAAGCATCCTAACTCCTATAGAAGCTTAGTTTAAGAATTACTTTGTTGACTCTATAGGATTATTATTGTATTTTACTTTGTTATTTGGTTAAGTATTCGTGTTGCGAATTCCTGTCTCCATCGAGGGATAAAATCCTTCTCGTGAAGAGAAGGGGTTGAGGAACTCTACCCTCGCAGTTGTAGCATGGTTGTAATTTAGGTTGTATTACCCTCGTTTAAGTAGTACGTTAGTCGATTTGATCAACTTGGTTGATCGGAAAATCCTAACTCGAGAGGGTTAGGTGGTGGTTTTCACCCGGTTTGGGTTTCCACCTAAAAATCATTGTGTACTTTGTGTGATTGCTATTTTGTGAGATTGTTCTATATTTTAATTTCGCATTTTTACGTTACGCTGATCTCCCCTCTCCAAGTAGGGATTTACAAGAGATACACAGCTTTCTGGGACTGGCGGGTTACTACCAGCAATTTATCAGAGGATTTTCTTAGATCTCACGTCCTATGGCTCAACTGACCCGGAAGGATGTGCCCTTTGCCTGAACAGACGAGTGCGAGGCATGTTTTCAGGAGTTGGAGAGGCTGACTTCAACTTCTGTGCTTATCATCCCAGACAGCAGTGGCGGTTTCGTAGTTTACACCGACGCCTCGTTGCAGGGGTTAGGGGGTGTGCTCATGCGGCGGGGTTATGTTATCGCTTACGCTTCACGGCAACTGAAGCTCTATGAGCATAGCTACCCTACCCATGACTTAGAGCTGGCAGCAGTTGTTTTCATGCTGAAGATATGGAGGCACTACCTTTACGGAGAGACTTTTGAGATCTTCACAGATCATAAGAGCCTCAAATATTTGTTTGACAAGAAAGAGCTTAACATGAGATAGAGATGTTGGTTAGAGCTCCTGAAGGACTACGACTGCAGCATTTCCCACCACCCAGGGAAGGCCAATGTGGTGGCTGACGCCTTGAGCTGGAAGGCGTCCGCCCACTTGGCCGGCGTACATGCACAGAGTTGGAGACTCATGGAGGAGGTGGGTAGTTGGCGACCCCGGGAGTAGTGGGGGTACTATGGGGCAGTGGCAGTGCCGCGGCAGGCACGACCAGAGCTGATAGACCACATCATTGTAGGGCAGATGGCCGATCCTTACTTATAGACGCTACGAGATAGGGTGCTGACAGGGGACCCAGGAGACTTTTCTTTCTCGAACTTGATACTGCGCATGAAGGGACGCCTATGCATTCCTAGAGATGAGGAGTTGTTGAGAGAGCTCTTGACAGAGGCGCACGAGTCCAGGTTTACCATACATCCCGGGAACACAAAGATGTATTATGATTTGCGACGCGACTTCTGGTGGAGAGGGATGAAGCGGGATGTTGCTGAGTTCGTTCAACAATGCTTGGTATGCTAGCAGGTGAAGGCCAAGCATCAGAGGCCTGCAGGGTTGTTGCAGCCACTTCCTGTGCCAGAGTGGAAGTGGGAGAGCATCACCATGGACTTGGTGGTGGGTCTACCAGTTACCCCGTGAGAGCACGACGCAGTTTGGGTGATCATAGAATGGTTGACGAAGACGGCACGGTTTCTATCGATCCGAGTCACCTTTGGGCCAGCACAGCTAGCAGAGCGATACATCAGAGATGTGGTGCGCCTGCACGGAGTTTCTCGTGAGATCGTATCCGACAGAGATACTCGTTTCACTTCTCAGTTCTAGGCAGAGTTTCAGCAAGCCTTGGGGACGTGTCTGAGGTTCAGTACAGCCTACCACCCCCAGACCGATGAGCAGTCAGAGCGCATGATACAGACACTTGAGGACCTCCTGGGAGGAGCATTTACCCCTGCAGAGTTTGCATACAATAACAGCTATCATTCGAGCATCGGCATGGCACCTTACGAGACTCTGTATGGGAGGAAGTGTACTACACCTTTGAGTTGGGTCGAGGTGGGGACTAAGTGGGAGGTTGGTCCCAGACTGATCCGATAGAGTCAAGAGGTGATAGAATAGATTCACAGAAAACTCTGCACTGTCAGGAGCAGGCAGAAGAGCTATGCCGACAAGAAGCGTAGAGAGGTGCAATTCGAGGTTGGGGATCACGTCTTTCTCCGTGTTTCGCCCATGAAGGGCTTGCAGCATTTTGGGGTGAAGGGGAAACTTGCGTCGAGGTTTGTGGGGCCCTTTGAGGTCCTGGAGCGAGTAGGACCCATTCCTTACCGGCTTGCCTTTCCTCCCTAGTTTTCTGAAGTGCATGACGTGTTCCACGTGTCCAACCTCAGGAAGTACGTCGCCTATCCTAGCCACGTTTTGAGCCACGAGAGCATTGAGGTGGGGGATGACCTGACCTATCCTGAGAGGCCAGTACAGATACTAGACAGAGCCGTCTGGAGTCTGAGACGGAAGCAGGTACCACTGGTGAAGGTTCTATGGAGAAGCCAGCTGTACGAAGAGGAGACTTGGGAGCCTGAGGCGGCAATGAGGGAGCGGTACCCAGAGCTTTTTGAGGGTACGTCTCTTCGGACCTACTTTGGTTCTCTTTAAGTTATGCGTATTTACGTTAGTTCCACACCCTACATAGCTCAAGTTTTGGGGACAAAACTTCCTTTAAGTTTGTTATACTGAAATGATCCGCCGCCCTTTTAGTCGAATAAGACGTCTGTCCAGACATTTGGACATAGGTCTGGATGTCTAAAAGTGGGAAAAATCGAAACCTACCTTTTCTCCGTGCGCGCACGACATGCGGACCGTTCTCTCTCCTCTAGACCCTCTCACCCGAAACCCTAATGCTTCTATTTTCAAACCCCCCTTCTCACCACCCTCACCCCCTCACCACCAGCCACTGCCCCTTCCAGTCGTCGTCCCTGTGCAGCTGCGGCAAGGGTTAGGAGGGAGAGCGAGAGAGAGAAAGGGTGAGTAAGGGAGAACGAGAGGGAGAGAGAGGAAGAACGTGAAGGGAGGACCAGGGTCGGGGGAGCTCGTGCGGAAGCTCGGAGGAGCTTCAGTGGAAACCTGGAGGAGCTTGCGTGAGTGGCGGCGGGCACACGTGTGAGGAGGGCTCAGGGAGGCAGCCTCCCAGCTTTCTGCAGCTGTTGAGGCTGCTGCGGCGTAATGCGGGCGGCACTGCGAGGAAAGCAACATTGCGGAGGAGGTCCTGATACTGGAAGTCTTCCAGTATCAGACGACTGGAGGGTCGACCAGACGTCTGCAGAGGCATCAAGACGTCCGAAGCTGAAGCCGGAGGTCTAAATGCATATCATCGAGAGGAGGTACATGTTCCTACTCTACTTTCCACCATGCAGACCATAGCACAGGGTGGTTTGGCTGAAAATAGGTATGCATTTCTCGTACGCAGGTGCAAGGCATTGGAAAGGTACGTAGTGCACCTTTCTAGGCACTTTTGGACGTCTAACCACATCGCCAGACGTCTGACGGCCCTTCCGGACGACTGGAAGGAAGGTGACACATTTGGAGAGGAGTCTAGACGTCTGAGGCTAGAGTAGGAAGTGAGAGGTAAGATCTGATGTCTTTTAAGATGTCTAGGACTAGTTCCAAACGTCTGATTTTGGACAGTAACCTTGTTTTTGGCCTGTTCAGGGCCCACATGGAATCGGATTTCTGCAAACGAAGTACTGTTATTTTCCACTTGAGTTTCTCTACATGTTAGTGTTGAGTACCTACTGTTTTGAGTCCATCTGATGTAAATTAGTCGCTGGTACAGGTTACCAGCCAGTGGCGTGTTCGGGGCCCGCGGAGACGACGAGACCTGCGGTGTAGGCCCCCATTCCTCCCGTGATACTTGGTAGAGTGGTTTGATTCAGTTGTTAATATTTAAATAAGAATGTGGTTGCTTGGAATAATTGGATCGAACTCTCGGATATGGAATGAACCCTAGGGTAGAAATGTATGAGCCTGTTTTGAGTTATACTGTTTACTTGAGTGCATGTTAAAATAAATTGCTAGCAATGGTTTTAGTATAAATATGAGATACTGTTTTTGACATGAAAACACGAGCTTCCTGTATGTAATGGAAAATTGAGAATTGGATAGTGTGATCCAGATATTGATAATGAGATGAAAATGAGCATGAACCCTACGGGGAATTAGGAGTAGAACTTCTATGTATGAAAGGAATCTGGTATGTAGATAGGAAGTGAGATGTCCCTTGTGTACACGGTATCAAGGAGAGCCACTGTCCCTTTTAGAGTAGAGGGGAGCTTGCCGTTCTTTGGGTTGAGACCCTGGGTGGGGTTGGCCACTCTACGACGACTCTTGCTTGGCCTCGCGCACGTGGTGCCGAGGTGAGCTACTCAGTGTAGGGAGGGAGCTAGCCGCCCCATGGGGCTCGGGGTTAGGACTAGCCAACCTACACCTACTTGTTAGGTCCTCTGGGCAAACTGGGGTAGTTGGACGAGGGTACGTAGACTGTGGAGGGACAAGACCTATGTTTGGTTCTGAGGGGCGAGACCCCTGTTCTGAGAGGACAAGGCTCTATACTGTTCCGTGCTGTACTTTAGGCATACCCGCTAGCGGAAACGACTGATTGCGTGCCAGTGCGGGGTAGCTACCCGTGCGCTTATCACGCGTGCCGTAGTCATCGCTACGTCGTGACATTGACCTCGGGGTGGTTGACTGGGTGTAAGACTACCGCGGGGGACTCTCCCGACCAGGATAACACCATGTGTACCTTCTACTCATGGAAAAGACTGCAATCAAGATCATTCCCACGAAGAGCAAGCAAGATCAAGAAATACTTGGATCCTTTGTGAAATAAATGAACAAAAAATACATAGATGAGATAAATAGAAATGAGAATAAAACCTGGTTGCTTGTTTTACTTTACTTGCACATAAATAATGTAAACGCCACTCTACTCAGCATTCGCTGACTCTGTCTTTTCGTAACCCTGTTTAGGACCAGGAGTTGAGCAGCCCGAGTTTCCGGTTACAGAGGGTGCTAGGCCTAGCCGAGCCTAGCCGTAATCATTTCTTTCCAGCTCTTTAGTTTTTTGCTATTGTAGTGAGTAATAGACATCTACTTTATTGTTCTTGTTACTTTCTCTCTTTTTCTCCGCTGTGTTGTTGTGATGGCATGTATTACTTTATTGTGACTTTTAGCTCTGTTGTTCCTTTACGTCTCGTTTTTCCTTATGCTTAGTTATATTGCATGCATGAATGTAGTTTATTTCCTGCTTTTGGTTATTTCTCGTTGGACGACTAGGTCTTGGGATTAGTCGAGGCAAGTCGATCTCGGGTCCTATAGGGATCTGGGAACTGGGTCGTAACAGTCTTCCCACGATGTAGGATGTACACGTGGCACTCTCCTGGCCGGGAGAGTCGCCCGTGGTAGTCCTACACCTGGTCTACTACCCCGAGGTCACGGTCGTGATGTAGCGGTGACTACGGCATGTGTGATAAGTGCACGGGTAGCTACCTCGACGGGCACGTGGTCAGTCGTTTCCGCTAGCGGGTACGCCCAAACGTATAGCACGGAACAGTATAGAGCCTTGCACTCTCAGAACAGGGGTCTCGCCCCTCAGAAATAGGGATCTCGCCCCTTACAGTCCGCGTACCCTCGTCCGACTATCCCGGTTTGCCCAATGTAACAAGAGTCGGTGTAGGGTGGCCAGTCCTGACCCCAGGCCCCCTGGGGCGGCTAGCTCCCCCCTACACTAAGCAGCTCTCCTCGGTACCATGTACGTGAGGGCCAACAAGAGTCGACGTAGAGTGGCCAAGCCCACCCTGGGTCTCCACCCAAGGGTTGGCAAGCTCCCCTCTACTCTAAAAGGGATAGCTGCTCTCTTCGATACTATGTACACGAAGGCCAACTCACCTCCCTAAACCAAGTCCGAATAGCCGCCTGTGGTAACGTGTTCCAGAACCATTCAGCTCTCCGTACTACAGTATTCTTGTCTCATTCTACATTCTCCGTATGGTTCGTACATGAACTTTTCTTATTTCATATCTGGTTTGTTGTATACAGAACAGGCATCTCAGTTTCCATATTTATCATAGTACAAGTTTATTTTTCTATTCAGAATGTGGTTCATTTCAAGTAGTACAGGTAGCTTATGATTTATTCAATCATTCATCTCTCTACACATGCATTTTCTCTAGCCCTAATGTTCATGTCACAACCTAGAGTTCAATCGAATAGATGTATTCTAAAGCATGTGTTTACTTCTTCCTAGGGTCCATCTCACATCTTAGGTTCAACTAATTTTATGCATGCACTTTATTAATTTCAAGATTAGGGTAAAAATCACTCTACCAGGGTAACCTGGTGGAATGGGGGCTTGTACAATAGCTCCCGACGTCTCCGTAGATCCCGCATGCTCTACAGATTGGAGGCCTATGACATAGATTGAAAATTCAAATGAGCTCAGAATGGCAAGGACAATGTATCATTATATAGAGAAACTCGTATGGAAACCAAAGATGTTTCGCTTGTGGAAAATCGACACCATTTGGTCCCTGAATGGGCCCAAAAACACCAATCCCGATTGAAATCAGATGTCTGGGAAAGGTCCCAAACATCTTAAATGAACTCACAGGCATACCTTTGCTCGAGGCACCTTCCTCGGACGTCTGGGGCTCAGTGCAGACGTTTGAGGGTGTCTTTAGACGTCTGGAAACACGTCCGGATGTTTGAAATTGCCTCTATCCTCGCAAAAGCACGATTCCCAACATCTGACATGCGCTTGTATGGTCAGAACTTTGTAGGAAAAATAAATCGAAAATATGCGCTATCAGACATCCGAAAATACCTCAGGATGTCTGACAAGATGTTTGATGCACTCCGCAGAAGTCTGATCTGCGGAAAAATGATTCCGTAGAATCGTTGGCAAGTTCTTCTCACGACGCGTTCCTCTCCGCGTTCTGCTGCAACTAAAGCAGAACTCGCTATAGCATCAGCAGCAGCTCTCTTCCTCTCCTGCACACGCTCCTGTAGTTCCTTGCTCTCCTTCTCCTCCTCTCAACTGCGGTGTGGGGAGGATGGAGGAGGAACGAGGGGGTTAAATGGTGGAGGAGGTGTTAAGACCACGGCATCAAACGTCTTTTAAGACATCTGGGAGTTGGTCCAGACGTCTGGAAATTAATTTTTGCGATGTACGATTGCGAGTTTGCACGCATGCACGCGCAGACTGAACCCACCGTCCCTTTTCTTCTCTCTCTTCCCTCCCCATCCTATAGGCGCTTTCTTTTTTCTTTTTCTCTCTCTCCCCACGGTGCCTTCAAATACCTCCCCCCTCTCCTCTCCCTTACCACCACTCCACCGTCTCCTCCTTCTTCCAGTTAGCGTGAGAGTGAGAGAGCGAGGGCAGCAACTGCTGCCGAGTGCACGCGGGGAGAAGGAGGTGCAGTGAGAGGGAGAAGAGGCGGAGCGCGTGAGGAAGAGAGGGTGAGCTCGCCGGAGCAGCCAGGCCCAACCGGCGGGCATGCAGCGGGAGAGCGGTGCTGGGGAAGTTGCCTCGGTGCTGCTGCAGCTCAGGCAGCAGGCGAGCGCGGCGCGGCACGGCTGTGCATAGCAGGCGGAGGGCGAGGAGGTCCTGATTCTGGGTGGGACGTCTGGAGTGAGATCCAAACATCTTAAAGGTACAATATTTCTTTTCCTTTTCCTTTCGCGTGTACGGCCATGCAGGCCGTTCCGCTGAAGGTTCTGCTTCTTTGCCGTGCTGAGATCGATTGCGTACGCGTGCAGGGTTTGTTCGGGAAGGAGCAAGGGCATGCCCTCCCACACAAATCGGACGTCTGGGTTAGTCACCAGACGACGGGGAGAGTCTCCAGACGTTCGGAGACAGTCGGACGTCTGGAACTAGGTCTAGACGGTTCAGTGGGATCCTGGACGTCTGAAGAACAGCGCAAAAGTGAGGTATGATCTGCACCATCGTTTAAGATGTCTGGAAGGTGTTCCAGACGTCTGATTTGGGATAGGGTTGTCGTTTTTGACCTGTTTAGGGTCCGTTCGAAGTCCAATTTCCGCGTTTAAAATTTTGTTCTTCTCAGAATTAGTCCCTCTACTTGTTTAAAGTACTTGTATCCTATTCTGAGTGGTTCCTTATGTTTGATCCTTGTGTTAGGACCTCGTCCCGTTGCGGCTCTGGGGGTTGCGGAGGCATGCGGACCTACTGATCACTCCCTTAGTACTCTTGATTTTGCAGGTAGAGTGGCTCCCCTTGATTAATTATCAACATTAATGCGCTTTTAAGATAAATAATAGATCCTAAGTTATGGCATGAATCCTAGGACTGGAAAACTAGATAAATAATAGATCCCAGGGTATGGCATGAATCCTAGGATTGGAAAACTAGATTGAATGATAGATCCTAGGGTGTGGCATGAATCCTAGGAACAGAAATACTGAAACGAATGTTGTGCATACATGAATTGCAGTCTTGGAAAAGTAGAAAGAAAAAATGATAATTGCTTGTAATTGGATAACAGTTGCTTGTTTATGAATGGATATTAACTGTTGAGAACATGAGCTATATGAAAATAAAGGTGAAATGATGAAACCTAAATTGGCTTGGTTAAGGAAATATGAGCATGAACCCTACGGGATATTAGGAGTAGAACTCCTGAGTGGTGAATGGAATGGAATTGGGGAAGTGAGCTGGCCCTTGAGTACGGAGTACCAAGGAGAGCGACTGTCCCCTTATTTAGTGCAGAGCGGAGCTAGCCGCCCTAGGGACCCGGGGTTAGGTCTGGCCACTTTGTACCGACTTTTGGCCCTCGCGTACACAGTACCGAGGAGAGCTACTAGTGTAAGGAGAGCACTAGCCACCCCACGGGTCCCGGGGTTCTGCTAGCCTTCCTACATCGACTTGTTAGGACCACTGGGCAAACCAGGGTAGTCAGGCGAGGGTGCGTGGATTGTGGAGGGGCAAGACCCCTATTTGGTTACTGTGGAGGGGCTAGAACCCTGTTACTGAGAGGGCTCTGCCATATACTGGTTCCATGCTGTGCTTTGTGGTGCACCTGTTAACGAAAACGACTGACCGCGTGCCAGTGCGGGGTAGCTACCCGTGCGTTTATCGCACGTACTGTAGTCACCGTTACGTCTGTCAGTGACCTTGGGGTGGTTGACTGAGGGTAGGACCACCACGGGGGATTCTCCCGGCCAGGAGAGCACCGCATGCTACTTCTACTTTTCGGAAAAGACTGCAATCAAGATCGTTCCCACGAGAAACATTCGAGATCAAGAGAAAGATCTGAGAAATAATTCAAGAATGAGTAAATAGAAAATAAAGAAAGAAATTAAAAATAACAGCTACTTGTCCACCCTACTGTTTTCTTAGCTAGTTGGTTGCCACTCTACTCAGCATTTCGCTGACGTGTCACCTTTGTTACCTTTTCAGGACCAGGCGGCTGCAGAGGGTGCTGGGCATAGTAGAACCCAGTAGTTTTACTTGTGTTGTACCTACTGTACCATTTCTTTTGTTGTAGTGAGTATTTTTTGTTACAATTGTACTCTTTTATTGTAAGCGTCATGTTTATGTACCTGTTTAATTCTCTACTGTTGTGGTGGTGTGTATTGTAGTAGTTATTTTCTTTACTGTTGTACTTTTGTTACTGCTAGTTATATGCATGATGAATGTGGTTTATTTTACTGCTCTTTTGGTTACTTCCTCGTTGGATGACTGGGTCTTGGGATCAGTCGAGTCGGTCTGATTCTCGTGTCTCGTAGGGATTCGGGAATCAGGTTGTAACAAGATGGTATCAGAGCAAGGTCGTCCCGAGAAGTGAACCAACTAGCTGGAAAATAATAAATTCACGTGTCTGTAACTAGAGTAGCCACCACAACGTATCTTTTGAGATCTGTTCTTAGACTTCTTCGTTAGATATCGATTCGTATTGACATTGTTTCGTTCTGTATTCACGTCTCCTTGCGGGAGATGCCTCGACGCGGGACTAGCGAGGCAGGCCGTAGGCATGGCCAAGGACGAGGTCGGAGGGGTGGGCGCATTGAACCCAATGCCTTAGTGGACCAACTACTGCTTCCGACCATTCAGGCCCAAGACCTCGCCCAGCTGATATGGGACATCGTGCGAGCGGAGCTCCATCCGCCGCCACGAGCTGCTCTCCCTGGGACTGCAGAGCGGGAGTCCTCTGTGGGTCCACGCGACGGACATGGCGCTGGACATGGGAGAGGGGATGGGCCTCCACTGCCCCCACCTTCCTCCGACACTTCCAAGCACGAGGCTTCTTTACCTAGAGGTGCACCAGCATCTCCACTTCAGCACCACTTTGAGCTTTTCGGACAGTTCCGGAAGCTGAAGCCCTCTTCCTTCAAGGGGGATAAGGACCCGACCGAGGCGGAGGACTGGCTCGAGCAGATCGAGAAGGTTTTTGACACCCTTCGCCCCCCTGTGGAGTGTCGCGTGGCCTTTGCCACGTACCAGCTGGAGAGTGCAGCACACAGGTGGTGGAGGGCGGTCAGGGGTCAGGAGAGGGACGAGCCGACTTGGGACCGGTTCATCACCCTCTTCTGTGAGCAGTACTTTCGCCAGACGTGACAGGACCAGAGGAGGCGGGAGTTCCACACTCTCCACTAGGGGACGATGACCATGAGTGCGTATCGCACGCGTTTCCTGGAGCTGTCTCTCTTCGCAGCGAAAGCAGTTGCCACTGAGGAAGAGCGCCTTTGGAGGTTCACCGAGGGGCTCCGGCCGGCGATTCGGGGGTATGTTAAACCCCTAAAGCTGCCTACATTCTCGATGGTGGTAGAGGCAGCTATGATATACGAAGAGACCAACCCGTCCACATGCGGCACTGACAGCGGGCGGAAGAGGCCCTATCAGCCGACTTCTCATAGGGCCGACGAGAAAGGAGACACGTGGCACCCGCAGGAGAGCTGTCACGTTTTGCGGGGCCATCAATGGCCTTTGGGGGCCCCCGACAGGGGCCAGTTGCTAGCACCCGACCTCCACCCAACCATCAGCAGGGGCCCACTGAGTGCGGGAGTCGAGTTCCCCTTTGCAACCAGTGTAGCCAGCCGGGCCACATCAGGAGGGACTACCCGTCTAGGGTAGGTGGTCAGCAGATGCTTCCCGCGTCAAGCACTGGAGTGCGAGCAGGAGGCCGCGGTTTCTAGGTGCGAGGAGGACAGCAGTCATGGGGAGGGTACTGGCCAGCCGTTACTCATCCGACGCAGAGTGTGGCTCTTCGTCCACACCTAGAGCTGAGGGGCGTATCAACGCCCTGACACACAGGGATGCCAGAGCTTCGGGATCAGTGATGGCAGACATGGTTTCAGTTTCCGGCAGACTTGTTTACACGCTTTTCGATTCCGGCGCTACGCACTTGTTTGTCACAGCTAGTTTTGCAATTAGTTTGGGGTAGGACTGTATGTTGTTAGAGGATTCGTTCGTGATCAGAGGTTCGAGTGGTCAGCTATTTGTAGCTGAGGAGGTGTACGCAGGTTGTAAGGTCAGTGTTGGGGGACACAGCCTTCCCGCTGACTTGATTATGATATGGATGGAGGACTTTGGCATAATTCTGGGGATGGACTGGCTGTCTGCTTACCACGCCTTGGTGGATTGCTTTGAGAGAAAGATCGTCTTCTCCATACCAGAGTTGCCTTCTTTCGAGTTCCACGGGCAGCCAGTGGACAGAGGCTTCAGGTGCATTTCTGCACTTTGGGCTGCGAGACTTTTGAGCCAGGAGTGTGAGGGCTTCCTAGCTTCTGTGGTGGCGGAGCCCAGCCCTATAGCAGACTTCCAGAATATTCCGGTGGTCAGAGAGTACCCTGACGT
This sequence comes from Thalassia testudinum, assembly GCA_037157565.1. Taxonomy (NCBI): domain Eukaryota; kingdom Viridiplantae; phylum Streptophyta; class Magnoliopsida; order Alismatales; family Hydrocharitaceae; genus Thalassia; species Thalassia testudinum. The sequence continues at coordinate 49,064,493 of JAZHRO010000002.1, forward strand.
GTTCCCAGATGAGCTGGCAGGACTACCGCCCGAGCGTGAGATCGAGTTTGAGATCTCACTGGTACTGAGGATCAGCCCCATCTCCACAGCACCGTACAGGATGGCACCACTTGAGCTGCGAGAGCTCAAGTCTCAGTTGCAGGATCTTTTGGAGAAGGGCTTTGTGAGGCCCAGTGCGTCTCCCTGGGGAGCCCTGGTTCTATTTGTAAAGAAGAAAGATGGTACCCTATGCCTTTGTGTGGACTACTGATAACTGAATAGGGTCACCATCAAGAACAGGTATCCGCTGTCGAGGATTGATGACTTGCTTGACCAGCTGCGAGGTGCCTTGGTATTTTCCAAGATCGACTTGAGGTCTGGATACCACCAGCTGAGGATCAAGGAGGCAGACATCTCCAAGATAGTTTTCCACACCTGGTACGAACACTACGAGTTTCTGGTCATGCCGTTTGGGCTGACCAATGCTCCCGCTGCCTTCATGGATTTGATGAATCGGGTGTTTAGACCGTACTTGGACCAGTTCGTGGTGGTATTCATTGATGATGTGCTCATCTATTCTCGAGATCAGACGCAACACGGATAGCACTTGCGGATGGTTTTAGACACACTGAGACGACGTAGGCTGTACGCCAAATACAACAAGTGCAAGTTCTGGTTGAGGGAGGTGACCTTCTTAAGTCGTGTGATCTCTGGGGATGGCTTGACTGTGGACCCAGCCAAGGTCGAGGCAGTGCTCAGGTGGGAAAGACCGCGTACGGTTACTGAGATTCGCAGTTTCTTGGGATTGGAAGTCTACTACAGGCGATTTATCAGGGGCTTCTCGCAGATTGCACGTCCTATGACACAACTGACCCGGAAGGACGTGCCCTTTTTTTGGATAGATGCCTGTGAGGCATGTTTTCAAGAGCTAAAGGAGAGGCTGACTTCGGCTCCCGTGCTCACCATCCCAGACAGTAGTGGTGGGTTTGTTATGTACATGGATGCCTCTTTGCAGGGGTTAGGGGGTGTGCTCATGCAGAGGGGTCACGTTGTCGCGTACGCTTCGCGGCAATTGAAGCCCCATGAGCATAGCTACCCTACCCACGACCTGGAGCTGGCAGCTGTTGTCTTCGCGCTGAAGACTTGGAGGCACTACTTATACGGTGAGACCTTTGAGATTTTCATAGATCACAAGAGCCTCAGATACTTGTTTGACTAGAAGGAGCTCAACATGAGACAGAGACGTTGGTTGGAGCTCCTGAAGGACTATGACTGCAGCATTTCCTACCACCCGGGAAAGGCCAACGTAGTGGCTGACGCCTTGAGCCTGAAGGCGCCCGCCCACTTGGCCAGCTTACAGGCGCAGAGGTGGAGCCTCTTGGATGAGATGAGCAGTTTTCGACCCCTAGAGTTACGGGGGCACTGTGGGGCAGTGACTGTGACACGACAGAAGAGGTCAGAGCTGATAGACTGCATTATCACAGGGTAGATGGCCGACCCGTACGTACAGTCGTTACGTGACAGAGTACTGTTTGGAGACCCTGGGGACTTCTCTTTTACAGACCAGGTGCTGCACATGAGGGGACGTTTGTGCGTTCCCAGAGACGAGGAGCTGTTGAGGGAGCTCCTGACTGAGGCACACGGTTCCAAATTCACTATACATCCCGGAAACACAAAGATGTACCATGATTTGAGACGTGACTTTTGGTGGAGGGGAATGAAGCGGGATGTGGGTGAATTTGTGCACCAATGTTTAGTGTGCCAGCAGGTGAAGCCCAAGCATCAGAGGCCTGCAGGGCCGTTGCAGCCACTTCCAGTACCAGAGTGGAAGTGGGAGAGCATCACCATGGACTTAGTGGTAGGCCTACCTGTTACCCAACGAGGACACGATGCAGTCTGGGTGATCATTGACAGATTGACGAAGACGGCATGTTTCTTGCCGATCCGAGTCACCTCGGGACCAGCACAGTTGGCAGAGAGGTATATCCGCGATGTGGTACATCTACACGGAGTTCCGTGGGAGATCGTATCCTACCGGGATACCCGCTTTACGTCCCATTTTTGGGTTGAGTTTCAGTAAGCCTTGGGGACGCGGTTGAGGTTCAGTACAACTTACCACCCCTAGACGGACGGACAGTTTGAGCACACGATACAGACACTTGAGGACCTTTTACGTGCTTGTGTACTGGATTGGAGGGGCTCTTGGGAGGAGCACTTGCCCCTGGCGGAGTTTGCATATAATAACAGTTATCACTCGAGCATCGGCATGGCACCCTACGAGGCTCTGTACGGACGGTGGTGTACGGCACCCTTGAGTTGGGTTGAGGTGGGGACCAAGTGGGAGGTTGGCCCCAGGCTAATTCGGCAGAGTCAGGAGGTAGTCAAGCAGATTCACAGGTGACTCCACACTGTCAGGAGCAGGCAGAAGAGCTATGCAGATCGGAAATGCAGAGAGGTACAGTTTGAGGTTGGGGACCACGTCTTCCTTCGCATTTCGCCTATGAAGGGCTTGCAGCAGTTTGGGGTGAGGGGGAAGCTTGCGCCGAGGTTCGTGGGACCCTTTGAGGTCCTGGAGCGGGTTGGACCCGTTGCTTACAGGCTTGCCCTTCCTCCCCAGCTTTCTGGTGTGCACGACGTGTTCCACGTGTCCAACCTTAGGAAGTACGTCACTGATCCCAGTCACGTCTTGAGTCACGAGAGCGTCGAGGTGGGTGATGACCTGACCTATCCAGAGTGGCCAATGCAGATTCTCGACAGAGCCGTTCGCAGTCTGAGACGGAAGCAAGTACCCCTGGTGAAGGTTTTGTGGAGGAGCCAGCGGTACGAGGAGGCTACCTGGGAGCTTGAGGCGGCGATGTGGGAGCTGTACCCGGAGCTTTTTGAGGGTACGTCTTTTCGGACCGGCTTCGATCCTCTTTGAGTTTGTTATGCATATATCGTTCTTTTCCGTACTCTAGTTAGCGCAAGTTTCAGGGACGAAACTTCCTTTGAGTTTGTTATGTTGTTAAGACCACGGCATCAAACGTATTTTAAGACGTCTGGGAGTTGGTCCAGACGTCTGGAAATTAATTTTTGCAGCGTACGGTTGCGAGTCTGCACGCATGCGCACGTAGACTGAACCCGCCACCCCCTTTTCTTCTCTCTCTTCCCTCCCCATCCTGTAGGCACTTTCTTTTTTCTTTTTTTCTCTCTCCCCACGGTGCTTCAAATACCTCCCCCCTCTCCTCTCCCTCACCGCCACTCCACCATCTCCTCCTTCTTCCAGTTAGCGTGAGAGTGAGAGAGCGAGGGCAGCAGCTGCTGCCGGCTGTGCGCGGGGAGAAGAAGGTGCAGCGAGAGGGAGAAGAGGCGGAGCACGTGAGGAAGAGAGGGCGAGCTCGCCGGAGCAGCCAGGTGGTGGCGTCACTTCGTTGGTCTGGTTATTTATTACAGTCGTTGTGGTATATAACAAAGCGATTACCAGTTTAATACAAAATTTTTTTACTCGGAACAAGTTTCCCGAGGTCGAACTCAGGGAGCAACTATAATCCTAGAAGCATAAAGGTTCACAATTATGTTACAATAATTAGAGAGAGAGAGAGCAAAAGTTCTCTTTTTTGTTGGCTTCTTCTTCTTCTCTCTTCCTCTTCTCTTTTCTTCTTCTCTTACAACTGATTCTTCTCTTCCTTCAATCTGCCTTGCCTTCTTCTCTCTTCGTTTCTTTCTGCGGCTGTGATGACCCTTTCTCTTTTTCCTTTCTTCCTTTCTGATTTTATTCTTTTCTTCCTTGCGACTGCAGAGCTTCTGCCTTCTCTCTCTTTCAGCTGGTAGGTCTTCCTTTCTTCTTCCTTCTTTTCTTCTTCTTCTTCTTCTCTGGCCGTTCCTCTTCTTTCTTTCTTTCTCAGCCTGCCTTCTTTCCTGCTCTGGCTGTCGACCTTCCGTCGTCTGACTCGGTGCTCGGATGACTTAACTATGCGTTTGCTACAGTGCGGCCTCTTTTCTTCTCCTTCAGCTCCTCTCCTTCCTTTCTTCTTCAGCTGCTCAGTGCAGCTAAGTCTTCAGCCGCTCCTCTCTTTTTCTTCCTTTGCTTGCTTCTTCTTCTTTTTCCTTCTTCCCTGCGCGCACACACAACGATCAGTGCAAAACCTACCCCTACCCCTTCCCCGCGTCTCTCTTTCTCTCTGAATCTCTCTTTAGGAAAGCTCTCCCAGAGCGGGTAATCGGGTTCGGGTTGCGTGCTTGAGACTAGGCCCACCAACGTGCGGTGGTGGGCGAGGAGTGCTTAGTTGGGTAGTCGGGTTCGGCTCAGACCCGTGGGGCGTGAGTGCGGGCGAGGGCGGGCGAGCGCGTGGCGCACTGCGTGCAGGTGAGGGACCTGACCCCTGTGTATCGAAGGCAAACAGCCTATTTCATAAATTCAATTTAAGTGTGGGCGCGAGGCCACACACTTACGAGGTGGGACTAAAGTCCCACCTCCAGACTACGTGCCCGCAGGCGAGAAGACACTGCCAATTGGGGCAGCAGCGAAGGCTCGCAGCCCCAATCGTAAACCTGGGCGTGCTCGTGGAATCACCCTGCGCTGCCTGGGGCTCACACCTGGGCTGGAGGCGTCCTGGAGCTGCTTGCGAAGGAGCTTCAGCAGCTCGTCAATGGCAGCGAGGAGGCAGAGACCTGAAATCACAAGGATAGCCTCTCGGCCACATCAGATAACGTAGGGAACTTCGCCAGAGGGCGACGAAGGCGGTGCGAGGGTCGGCGAGTCACGGGGGCGGCTGTGGCCGTGTGCCTAGGGCAGACTGTGTGTGCGGAAGTGGGTTTGTTCGGGGGGTGGTCAGGCGGTGAATGGTGGTGAATGGAGTGGGGGAAACGGTTGAGTGGAGTGAGGGGGAGCTTCTGGGCTTGTCGGCGAGGGGTGAGGTGGTCTGTGGAGGTGAAGCGACCTCGTCAGAGATGGCGACCGGAGATGGAGCAGATGGAGGTGGAAGTGGCGGTCGGTGGGTTAAAAATGGTAAATCAGGAAGGGAAAAATATAAGGGAGAGAGAGAGAAAAATTCCTACCTACTTAGTTGACGAAGAGGGAGAGGGAGGCGTCCGGCTCGTGCCTGTCGGAGCTTGGGACGAAGATGCCCAGGAGGGGGTTATCGGCGACGAGGAGGAGATCGGAGGGTGCCAGCTGGTACGGCCTGGCGTGGGACGACAGAGCAGAGTAGGCTCTGCTGCAGGTATGGCAGCAGAGCGACGAGGAGGAGGGAGGATCGTCGAAAGCTCGGGCTGCCTGACCGGAGAGGGAAGAGACGAAATTTAGGGTTTCTCTCGGCCAAAACTAGCTTTAAGGAGATGACAGACCATGTCTCTCCTTAAATAAGCACTGGTGAGGAGAGGAGATCGAGGAGGCGACGTGCCGCTCTCACCGGAGTGTGGCCGGAAATGGACACCCATGCCTATCGTGCATTCGCACGAGAGGCATGGTCAGTTGCAGAGGTCAGGGGAGGGTCCCTGCGACAGAGGACGACGCAGGGAACCCCCCGCTTGTTCTTGAGGACGGGCACCCTGCCCTGCACGGTGCCATCCTCCGCGCAAGGTCGCTGGAGGTATGGTGCTGCGCAGAAATGGCAGGGGGGACCGTTCTGCAAAGAACGATGAGAAGATAGGGGGCTAAACGTAAGGATTTCAAAAGATAAGGGTCAGAAAGTAAATTAAGAGGACCAATTTGTAAAGTCGGTCAAGATGGTCTTATCTGAGGCCCAAATTTTTATACCAGACTAATTTGAATCTAAGGATTTTAATGGTGAAATTTGATTTTCGGTTGGACCATGTTTGACCAGTCAATTTGTACAAAAACTCAAATTAAGTCATAAATTGGGCATGGTTCTCATTTTAGGTCAAAATAGGTTGCAAAGGCCAAATTGAAGGTTCTAAACCCTAGGGAATATTTTTCCTTGAATTTTAGAGGATTTAGTTGATTTTTATCCTACCTCGAACCTCGTGAATTAAAGTAGATTTTTTTAGGGTTACCGAATGCCATTTAATTCCTATAAGTTGCTATAACCCTTTTAAGATCAGATCATCCCACTTCCCTTCTTATTAAGCTCGTTTGACCTGTGTTTGGACCCTTAATTACCCTGTTTGCACACTGGATTGGTAAAATTACAATTTTACCCCTTATGATTTGTTTTGGTCTTTAACTCAGAATTTTCTGAGTTAAGCCTCTCTTTAGGTTTTGTAGGAGCTTTTTCACACTCATTTGGATTAAATTGTGCTAGTTAGGGTTCATGATGAGGTTCTCATCATACCCCCATGCCTAGCTTTTGCTAGTCCCTTAGCAAAATTTTAAGGTTTCAACCCTTGTTTTAGACCATGAAATTCTTAATGAGTTTAGATAAGTGCTTTTTCTTTTGTAACCTTGATTAGGTCAGAATGCCAACCATAGGCCTAAAAGGTACTCTAGTACCAATCAAGATCCAGATTTATCTAGCCTCAGCCTTAATCCTTAGCAAAGGTTTTTAATGCCTATAAGAACTAACCTAAGGCTTATTGGACTTTGTGGTTAAAGCACCCGTGCTTGAGATAATTTTAGCTCTGGTTCAGTTCGCAGTGCGTTTTGTAAGAGAGAGAGGTAGGAGATTTATATGTTTGGAGAGTTTTCTCTCTCTTTTTCTTTTTAATTCTAGCTTAGGATTGGCTTCTCAACACGGTCTGTATCAGATTCCTTGTCCTCATCATCAATCCTCAAGGGTTTCTGGCAGTCGATGCTTCGAGATAGCACCGCCAATGGTAACCCCCAGAACCCTGGCTTTTGAAATTTCGAGATAATCCCATCCATGGTGTTCCGTGGCCGAATTCATACCCTGGCAATTGACACTTCGTGATAATGCCATCCATGGAATCTGAACCAGCAGAGTGCTTTCATGCCCCTGGTAGGATATGTAAATATCCTAAGAGACAAGCACCGAGGAGATGATATTTTGTTACGCATCTTTGAGGGGAATTTCCCACTTCTCCGTGCTGGGAACTCGTCTAAATCAACTTGTGTTGATCGGCTACTCCTACTCTAGGTGTCATTTTCAGAATTTTTGCAACACTTCTGCGTGATTTTGATTTTTATGCTTACTGAACTAGGCTGTGTGTGAAGTTAGGGTGCTTAGGTTACTGAGTCCCGTAAGCCAAAAGTTAGCTAATGAGGCCAAATACTCCCTAAGCCTTGGACCTAATACTTAACCTTTTCATTTTCCTTAACCTCTTGAGGAATGTCTAGATCTTAATGGGTACTAAGAGTCTATCCAAGAATGCCTAAGGTTTGCGTTCTTACTAATCTCATTATGCACTTTCCATTTCTTTTTCCTGAATAAGGTCTAGAACTTAGGTTAACTCCTTAATTTCTTACTAATGACTATCACTTTTCTTTCATTTTGTGCTCCTTTTCATTTTGTTCTTTTTCTCCTCCTCCTTTGTAGAATCCACAAAATTTCTTTCCTCCTCTCATTTTATTATTCTTTTTCAAATTTTTTTTATGGTGTTTTTGGCATATGTGAATTTTTTTGTTTAAAACCTTTTCTTACGGGTTTTGCACTTCTATATCCCCCCATGCCTAAGATTTGTAATGTCCTCATTGTAACTTAGGAGGGTTTTTATTTAACTGAGTTCATACATTAGGACATATGCTTTTAATGAGTGAATGGGTCAGGGTGACAATTGCGGACGATTTCTAATCTCAGATGCAAGCACCTGAGGTGGAGGCGGCTGTCCTAAAGGGTGAACCTTAAGTGCGAAGAGGTGTCAGAAAATGTTTCAGGTTTTTTCAAAAAGCATGACGGGCTGCCTCCCGTTGAGCGCTGAGTTTTACGCCATCGGCTGGGTGCAATATGCTCAGGGAAAATGGAGGATAAATGATGATTCAGCCAAATCTGTAGAGGTTACATCAATGAACAGTTTGAGCCTCTGACCATTCATGATGAAAGGTTCGGAATCATGGCTGAGCGGACTGATTTCGACGGCTCCATTTCCAAAAACCTATCGGTCAAGGTATGGTCCGACCCACTTGGATCGTAATTTCATAGGGAAAATTTTGAGTCGAACATCAAAGAGTAGGACCTTCTGACCAGGTTGAAAGATCTTTCTAGATATGTGCTTGTCATGAAAGGCTTTAACCCACTCTTTGTAGATTCGCGAGTTCTCGTACGCATCAAGGCGTAACTCATCGATCTCACTTTTCTGAAGCTTTCTGTGGGTTCCAGCCTTAGAAAGATTTAAATTACAACTCTGTACTGCCCAATAGGCTCTGTGCTGCAGTTCGACGGGAAGGTGACACGCCTTCCCATACACCAGTCTAAAAGGAGACATGCCTAATTGGGTTTTGTGGGCGGTCCTATAAGCCCACAAAGCTTCCGAAAGTCAGAACGACCAGTCCTTCCTATCAAGCCGAACAGTGACCTGCAGGATTTTCTTGATCTCCCGATTTAATAGCTCAGCTAGACCATTAGTCTGGGGGTGATAATGAGTGGAGATTCGGTGAGACACCCCGTATTTGGTCATCAGTGACCTAAAATGAGCATTCGTAAAATGGGTCCCCCCGTTAAAGATGATTGTACAAGGAATCTCGAACCGTGAGAAGATATTGTGATGAATGAATTTGATAACGATTTTATGATCACAGGTTCGGGTCGGTATGGCTTCGATTCATTTGGGCACGTAGTCCATAGCCAGCAGAATGTACTCGAAGCCATCCGAAATAGGAAATGGGCCCATAAAATCAATCCCCCAAATATCAAAGATTTCGCATACGAGAATCGGCTGCAAAGGCATCATGTCGTGATGGCTCATGTTGCCTAAAGTTTGGCAACGACTGCATGCCTTGCAGTGATTGTATGTGTCCTTGAATAAAGTGGGCCAATAAAAGCCACACTGAAGGATTTTTGATGCGGTTTCGTGCCCAGAGAAGTGGCCACCGCATGCCTGGTCATGGCAAAAGGAGAGAATATCATTGATTTCACCTTCCGGGACACATCGCCGGATGATTTGGTCAGCACCTATGCGGAAGAGGTACGGATCTTCCCAGATGTAGTACTTGGCATCAGAGTGCAATTTATCTTTCTTGGCCTTCGGCCAATCAGACGGGATCTAATGAGATGCCAAGTAGTTTACTATATTAGCAAACCATGGAAGTTTAGTACCAATAGTCAGTAGGTGCTCATTAGGGAAATTCTCCGTGATGGGTTTAGAAGGGTTGATGATCTCAGAAGGAAGACGAGACAAATGGTTAGCTACCACGTTTTGTCTTCCCGCCTTGTCGCGAATCTCGAGGTCGAATTCTTGCAACAACAAGATCCATCGGATTAGTCGGGGCTTCGCATCCTTCTTGGCAAGGAAATGCCTCACAGCCGTGTGATCTGAGTAGATGATGACGTGAGAACCCAGGAGATAAGATCGAAATTTTTCAAGGGAAAATACTATGGCTAGCAGCTCTTTCTCCGTAACTGTATAGTTACGCTGAGCCTCGTCAAGTGTCTTGCTAGCGTAGTAGATGACTACGGGTTTCCCATCAACTTTCTGCCCCAGAACCACTCCTATAGCGAAATCAGATGCATCGCACATGATCTCAAAGAGTTGAGACCAATCAGGGGATTGTAGGATCGGGGCCTGGGTGACTCGGTCACGAAGGTTTTCAAAGGCTTGAGTGCATTCCTTGGAGATCTCAAAGGATACATCCTTAGAAAGAAAAGTAGTTAGGGGGCACGCGGTTTTCGAAAAGTCAAGAATGAAACGACGGTAAAAATCGACGTGCCCCAGAAAAGAACGGATGTCCCTGATCGAGCTAGGCATAGGAAGGCAAGAAATTAGATCAACCTTGGCTTGATCCACTTGGATGCCTTTCTCAGAAATTAGATGTCCTAGGACGATCCCCTCAGGCACCATAAAATGGCTCTTTTCCCAGGAAAGAAACAAATTAACATCGATGCAACGCCTGAGTATATGAACCAAGTGCTGGAGGCAATCATCAAATGATGACCCAAAAACTGAGAAGTCATCCATGAAGACTTCCAGATAATCACCTACCATATCAGAGAATATGGCAAGCATGCACTGCTGAAAAGTCGCGGGTGCATTGCAGAGACCAAAAGGCATCCTTCAGAATGCGTAATTTCCGAAGGGGTAGGTTAATGTGGTCTTCTCTTGGTCCTCAGGATGAATAGCCACTTGGTTGTAACTGGAGTACCCATCAAGAAAGCAGAAGAATCGATTTCCCACTAATTTCTCGAGAATCTGATCAATGAAAGGCAGTGGGAAATGATCCTTCTTCGTGGAGGAATTGAGTCTTCGGTAATCTATGCAGACTCTCCACGAGTTGGCTATTCGGGTAGGTATGACTTCTCCGATTTCAATCGTAATGGTGGTGAGCTCTGCCTTTTTAGGCACGACCTGAATTGGGCTCACCCAACGACTGTCGAAGATCGGGTAGATGATCCCTGCATCTAACCACTTAATGATCTCCTTTTTTACGACCTCCTGCAGATTGGGATTCAAAAGTCTCTGCATCTCACGGGAATGTTATACGCCCTCTTCAGAATAAATACGGTGTGTGCAATAAGAGGGACTTATTCCAGTTAAGTCATTGAGAGTCCAACCAATGGCTCTGCGATGTTGCTGGAGAACAGCAATCAGACGGGATTCCTGATTAGGAGTAAGCTTGGAGTTTATAATCACAGGAAAAGTCTGATTAGAACCCAAAAAGGTGTATTTCAAATGATCGGGAAGGGGTTTTAGTTCAAGGATGGGGTTATCAGTAGCAGCGGGTGGTTTAGGGTAAGTGTGAGGTTCAAGGATAGGAGTTATGGGTTTGTCTAAATCAGGGTCTGACTCCTCTAATTGCGGTTCAAGATCTTTCTTTAGTTGATGAGGCATAATCAGGTTATTCTCAAAATGTGTTTCATCAACCAAAGCTCTAATATCACAGATTTGTTCAATGACACCGTAATTTATTCCTTGTTGGGCCTTAAAGATATCAATTTTGAGGGTTTGATTCCCAAATTTTAGTTCTATTTGGCCCTCCTCACAGCTGATGTTGGCTCTAGCAGTGGCCAGGAAAGGTCTCCCTAGAATGATTGGTGTATCCCTAGGGTTTTCAGGTGCATCCATGTCTAAGACTATGAAGTCTACAGGGAAATAAAAATCCCGCACTCTTACAATAACATCCTCAAGAATCCCTTTAAGTGACTTTATAGATCGATCTACTAACTGTAGTGTCACCTCAGTCGGTTTTAGCTCAGATTCTTCTAGGTGGTTAAGGATGTGGGTATCAGATTTATAGAAGCACCCAGGTCTAGCAATGCTTTGTCGAACTGGGTTTCACCTATTTTGCATGAAATCAGGGAAGTTCCTGGATCTTTTGCCTTGGGTGGGAGTCTACTCAGGATTACAGAGCTGGCTTGCTCTGATAGTACAATTGGACTTCCATTCTTGGTTCGTGGCTTATGCTGAGGTGTACATACATTCTTCAAGAATCGTGTGTAAGCTGGTACGTGGCGAATCGCATCCATCAAGGGGATGTTTATTTGGATCTGCTCAAAGAGCTTGACTAGGTCCTCCTCAGGTGCCATGGGTTTGGTTGTCTTCTTTCCCTTGGTTAAGGCCTCGAGAAATGGAACCGTGGTTGGCTTTTCTAGGATAGGTCCAGGTCTTTGATCTGGGACAGGGATAGGAATGTCCTAGATTAATGTCCTAGGGTTTGGATCACTACTAGGCTTGGAGTGGTCTGGATAAGGTGGATCTTTGGTCTCCTTACCACTGCGGGTGGTCATAGAATTTAGTTCTGCCTGATTTTGGTTAGGGTTTGATAGGATGGGTTGTTGCTGATAACTTGCATAAAAAGTGGAAGCCTCCATCCTGTCAGGTGAAGGAACAGAGGGGGCATGATAAATCATGTGTGCTTGGCTCGGGTTTGGGTTCATAACGCGCCGCTGGGTCGGCACGTTATTAGGCTTAGGAAGAGGTTGAGAAGGAAGTGTACCTGGTTGGCGAGAATTTGCCAACTGGGCCAGTTGGTTTCGAACCTCTATGATTTCGTCCTTGTGTTGCTTCTGAATAGCCGCATTCGTTCTCTGAATGTCAGCCAGAATCTGAAGGATGAGGGACATTTGGTCTTGGTTTGGCCCTGATGGATAAGTTGGGTTGGGCCGAGGCTGAGGCGGCTGGTAAGGACGAGTTGGTTGTGGATGAGGCTGAAAGGGTGGTCTTTGTGTTTGGGAATTTCCCGTCCACTGAAAATTAGGATGGTTTCGCCATCCAGGATTGTAGGTATTGGAAAATGGGTCATTCTGGATGGCGTTGAGGTCTTCGCAGATCTGAGGAACCTCCAAAGAGTCAGAGAATGGGGGAGTGGAATTCCCCCGGCTAGTATAGAAAGGATCGGAGGATGCTTCGATCCGAGAATCAGATGGGGGTGGATATGGATCCATCCCAGGAGAAGGTCGGTGGAGAATGTTTTGCACAGTCTCCCGTGTGGAAGGAGGTTGTGCAAAGGAATTATGCGCAGAGGTGGCTCGCTACAAGTGCTGAGTCAGCTCATCCACCTTCTTCTCAATAATAGTGACCTTGTCCAATCGAATGGCCATCAATTCCAGGTCGACTAATGCGGACAGGCCCTGCATCTCGTGTGCTCCCCTAAGGTTCGTTGATGCGCGGGTATTCGTCCTGTCGAATAATCCCATGGAGTCATTATTGATGGAGTTCCTGCACATTTTCGAGAATCTCCCACACGGTGTCCTTATACTGACCCATGATATTCCCTCCGCAAGTTGCATTGACGAAAAGCCTAATATCTTCATGGAGTCCCTGGTAAAAAGATTGGACTTGTTCCCATTTAGGAATTCCGTGATGGGGGCACTTCCTCATGAGATCCTGAAAGCGATCCCATGCCTCATGGAGAGGTTCTCCCATTTGTTGCATGAAATGGGTAATCTGATGGCGCAAGGCATTGGTCCGACCAACGGGAAAGAACTTCTTCAAGAACTCGGACTGAAGTTCCTCCCAATTGTTGATCGGCCGGGTCTGTGTTTGGTACCAATGGGCGGCCTTGTCCATAAGGGAGAAAGAGAACATCTTCTTGAGGAGAATATCCCGATTTTGTGCATCTGACCCAAAAGTCTGGGCCAGATGCTTTAGCTGTTTTATGTGCTGGAAGGGGTCTTCAGAATTAAGCTCATGAAATTTAGGTATGGCGTGAATCATGTTGGGCATTAGTTCCGAATCAGGTCCTCCAGTCGGGATTCTGACTTGAGGCTCAATAGCCACCACAGCAGGATTATAATGGCCCCGCATCATGGGATGCTACGGTGGGTGCATGAAATTCTAGAAGAGGTCATTGACTCGCTGGAGCTGGTGCTCCAGATTGTTCTCTTCCTCAACTGGCTGAGCCATTGTGGAAGAAGAAGGTGAGTTGGGTTCGGAGTCGGAGGAGAGGTCTATGTGAAGTGTTTTGGTTGCACAAACAGGGGCACCGAGGCTCGGCCTCGAGGAGAGTGAATTTCTAAAGGAGGTTTTAAGGACCTCCTACCAGACATATACTGATGGAGATGATGAGTTTAGCAGGTGCTGGACCCAATCAAGACACCCAAAATGTTAGGTGACTATAGAGGTTCGGGGTAGATGGACCCTTTGATCAAAAGATCGTCCACCTGAGAATTACCTGGGCAGCCAGAGAGGGTGAGTCCTGCGAAGACCCCTACATGGTAGAGCGCCCCCACGAGTTACAGGGTTTCCCCCACCTGACCTCTCTTGTCACTGAGATTCCAGGTAGACCAGAATGGGGACCTTAACCTCTTAAGTCTACCACTTTTAGTTAGGATCAAGGTGCTTAGGTTTTCACTTGAACTTTAGCCTTTTGAGTGCAAAGAGTGACCTAAGTTTAAGGTTGGTTGACCCAAGGGGTCAACTTCACCTGCTAGTTCCTTTGAGAGCTTATTAGGTCTTTGTCTTTTAGGGTTCAAGTGTTTTTAAGAGCCAAATTTCTTAGAGTTTCTCTGAATAGGTGCTTCCAAACAATGGCTTGGGCACACTTCTTTTGGGAATTCTCAATTCTTGCTTAGGAAGGGTGTCTCTAAAACCCTAATTTTGAATCTTATGTTGGCTCTACTTGGTCCAGTTAGCTTCCTTTAGGTTGGGTAATTAGGGCTCAAGCAAGAAGGTGTTAGCCCTAAATACCCTTAATGGATGTACAGAAATACTGTGTTGAAATTGAAAACAGGCAGCTTTGATGATTTATTAAATATGGAAGACAGGTTATGCTTAAATTGCTTTTTATTTCTTTTTCTTCCTCTTTAGAATTTAGGGGTTAAAATGAGAGGTTAGAAAATTACCTGTCCTGGGTGTGGTTGTTGTGCGGCTGCTTGTTATCCTCTTGGTTTCCTGTGCCTGCATAACAACAGAGAAGAGATCAATAGAAACTCAAAAATTATGAATTAATGGCTTCTAGAATTGCCGTTGCTTCCCGGCAACGGCGCCAAAAACTAGTGGCGTCACTTCGTTGGTCCGGTTATTTATTACAGTTGTGGTATATAATAAAGCGATTACCAGTTTAATACAAAATTTTTTTACTCAGAACAAGTTTCCCGAGGTCGAACTCAGGGAGCAACTATAATCCTAAAAGCATAAAGGTTCACAATTATGTTACAATAATAAGAGAGAGAGAGAGAAAAAGTTCTTTTTTTTGTTGGCTTCTTCTTCTCTCTTCCTCTTCTCTTTTCTTCTTCTCTTGCAGCTGATTCTTCTCTTCCTTCAATCTACCTTGCCTTCTTCTCTCTTGTTTTCTTTCTGCGGCTGTGGTGACCTTTCTCTTTTTCCTTTCTTCCTCTCTGATTTTATTCTTTTCTTCCTTGCGGCTGCAGAGCTTCTGCCTTCTCTCTCTTTCAGCTGCTAGGTCTTCCTTTCTTCTTCCTTCTTTTCTTCTTCTTCTTCTTCTCTGGCCATTCCTCTTCTTTCTTTCTTTCTCAGCTTGCCTTCTTTCCTGCTCTGGCTGTTGACCTTCCGTCGTCTGAATCGGTGCTCAGATGACTTAACTATGCGTTTGCTACAGTGTGGCCTCTTTTCTTCTCCTTCAGCTCCTCTCCTTCCTTTCTTCTTCAGCTGCTCAGTGCGGCTAAGTCTTCAGCTCCTCCTCCTCTCCTTTTCTTCCTTTGCTTTCTTCTTCTTCTTTTTCCTTCTTCCCTGCGCGCACACACAACGATCAGTGCAAAACCTACCCCTACCCCTTCCCCGCGTCTCTCTTTCTCTCTGAATCTCTCTTTAGGAAAGCTCTCCCAGAGCCGAGTAATCGGGTTCGGGTTGCGTGCCCGGGACCAGGCCCACTAGCGTGCGGTGGTGGGCGAGGAGTGCTTAGTTGGGTAATCGGGTTCGGCCTAGACCCGCTGGGCGTGAGGGCGGGCGAGTGCATGGTGTGCTGCGTGCGGGTGAGGGACCTGACCCCTGTGTATCGAAGGAAAATAGCCTATTTCACAAATTCAATTTAAGTGTGGGGGCGAGGCCACACACTTACGAGGTGGGACTAAAGTCCCACCTCCAGTCTACACCCCCGCAAGCGAGAAGACACTGCCAATTGGGGCAGCAACGAAGGCTTGCAGCCCCAATCGGAAACCTGGGCGTGCTCGCGGAATCACCCCGCGCTGCCTGGGGCTCACACCTGGGCTGGAGGCGTCCTGGAGCTGCTTGCGAAGGAGCTTCAGCAGCTCGTCAATGGCAGTGAGGAGGCAGAGACCTGAAATCACAAGGACAGCCTCTCGGCCACATCAGATAACGTAGGGAACTTCGCCAGAGGGCGACGAAGGCGGTGCGAGGGTCGGCGAGGCACGGGGGCAGCTGTGGCCGTGTGCCTAGGGCAGACTGTGTGTGCGGAAGTGGGTTTGTTCGGGGGGTGGTCGGGCGGTGAATGGTGGTGAATGGAGTGGGGGAAACGGTTGAGTGGAGTGAGGGGGAGCTTCTGGGCTTGTTGGCGAGGGGTGAGGTGGTCTGTGGAGGTGAAGCGACCTCGTCGGAGATGGCGACCGGAGATGGAGCAGATGGAGGTGGAAGTGGCGGTCGGTGGGTTAAAAGTGGTAAATCAGGAAGGGAAAAATATAAGGGAGAGAGAGAGAAAAATTCCTACCTACTTAGTCAACGAAGAGGGAGAGGGAGGCGTCCGGTTCATGCCTGTCGGAGCTTGGGACGAAGATGCCCAGGAGGGGGTTATCGGCGACGAGGAGATCGGAGGGCGCCAGCTGATACGGCCTGGCGTGGGACGACGCAGCAGAGCGACGAGGAGGAGGGAGGATTGCTGAAAGCTCGGGCTGCCTGACTGGAGAGGGAAGAGACGAAATCTAGGGTTTCTCTCGGCCAAAACTAGCTTGAAGGAGACGGCAGACCATGCCGCTCCTTAAATAGGCACCGTGAGGAAAGGAGATCGAAAAGGCGACCTACCGCTCTCCTTAGGAGTGTGGCTGAAAATAGACACCCATGCCTTTCGTGCGTTCGCACGAGAGGCATGGTCGATTGCAGAGGTCAAGGGAGGGTCCCTACGACAGAGGACGACATAGGGAACCCCCCGCTTGTTCCTGAGGACGGGCACCCTACCCTGCGCGGCACCATCCTCCACGCAAGGTCGCCGGAGATATGGTGCTACGTAGAAATGGTAGGGGAGACCGTTCTGCAAAGAACGACGAGAAGATAGGGGGCTAAACGTAAGGGTTTCAAAAGATAAGGGTCAGAAAGTAAATTAGGAGGACCAATTTGTAAAGTCGGTCAAGATGGTCTTATCTTATACCCAAATTTTTATACCAGAATAATTTTAATTTAAGGATTTTAATGGTGAAATTTGATTTTCGGTTGGACCATGTTTGACCAGTCAATTTGCACAAAAACCCAAATTAAGTCATAAATTGAGCATGGTTCTCATTTTAGGTCAAAATAGGTTGCAAAGGCCAAATTGAAGGTTCTAAATCATAGGGAATATTTTTCCATGAATTTTAGAGGGTTTAGTTGATTTTTATCCAACCTCGAACCTCATGAATTAAAGTGGATTTGTTTTAGGGTTACCGAATGTCATTTAATTCCTAGAAGTTGCTATAACCCTTTTTAGATCAGATCATCCCACCTCCCTCCTTATTAAGCTCATTTGACCTGTGTTTGGACCCTTACTTACCCTGTTTGCACACTGCATTGGTGAAATTGCAATTTTACCCCTTATGATTTATTTTGCTCTTTAACTCAGAAATTTCTGAGTTAAGCCTCTCTTTAGGTTTTGTAGGAGCTTTTTCACACTCATTTGGATTAAATTGTGCTAGTTAGGGTTCATAATGAGGTTCTCATCACCAGGGTCGACCGGCGGGCGCGTAGCGGGAGAGCGGTGCTGGGGAAGTTGCCTGGTGCTGCTGCAGCTCATGTAGCAGGCGAGCGCGGCACGGCCGTGCGTAGCAGGAGGAGGGTGAGGGGGTCCTAATTCTGGGGGGGGGACGTCTGGAGTGAGATTCAGACATCTGAAAGGTACAATATTTCTTTTCCTTTTCCTTTCGCGTGTACGGCCATGCAGGTCGTTCCGCCGAAGGTTCTGCTTCTTTGTCGTGCTGAGATCGATTGCGTACGCGTGCAGGGTTTGTTCAGGAAGGTGCAAGGGTGCGCCCTCCCACACTGATCGGATGTCTGGGCTAGTCACCAGACTACGGGGAGAGTCTCCAGACGTCCAGAGAGACAGTTGGACGTCTGGAACTAGTCCCAGACGGTTCAGCGGTTTCCTGGACATCTGAAGAACAACGCAAAAGTGAGGTATGATCTGCACTATCGTTTAAGACGTCTGGAAGGTGTTCCAGACGTCTGATTTGGGATAGGGTTGTCGTTTTTGACTTGTTTAGGGTTCGTTCGAAGTCCGATTTCCGCGTTTGAAATTTCGTTCTTCTTAGAATTAGTCCCTCTACTTGTTTAAAGTACTTGCATCCTGTTTTGAGTGGTTCCTTGTGTTTGATCCTTGTGATAGGACCTCGTCCCGTTGCGGCTCTAGGGGTTGCGGAGGCACGCGGACCTGCCGATCACGCCCCTAGTACTCCCGATTTTGCAGATAGAGTGGCTCCCCTTGATTAATTATCAACATTAATGCACTTTTAACATAAATAATAGATTCTAGGTTATGGCATGAATCCTAGGGTTGGAAAACTAGATAAATAATAGATCCTAGGGTATGGCATGAATCCTAGGACTCGAAAACTAGATTGAATGATAGATCCTAGGGTGTGGCATGAATCCTAGGAACAGAAACACCGAAACGAATGTCGTGCATACATGAATTGCAGTCTTGGAAAAGTAGAAAGAAAAAATGATAATTGCCTGTAATTAGATAACAGTTGCTTGTTTATGAATGGATGTTAACTGTTGAGAACATGGGCTATATGAAAATAAAGCTGAAATGATGAAACCTAAATTGGCTTGGTTAAGGAAATATGAGCATGAACCCTACGGGGAATTAGGAGTAGAACTCCTGAGAGGTGAATGGAATGGAATTGGGGAAGTGAGCTGGCCCTTGAGTACGGAGTACCAAGGAGAGCGACTGTCCCCCTGTTTAGTGCAGAGCGGAGCTGCCACCCCAGGGACCCAGGGTTAAGTCTGGCCACTTTATATCGACTTTTAGCCCTCGCGTACACAGTACCGGGGAGAGCTACTAGTGTAGGGAGAGCACTAGCCACCCCACGGGCCTCGGGGTTCTACTAGCCTTCCTATACCGACTTGTTAGGGCCACTGGGCAAACTAGGGTAGTTAGGCGAGGGTGCGCAGACTGTGGAGGGGCAAGACCCCTCTTTGGTTACTGTGGAGGGGCTAGACCCCTGTTACTGAGAGGGATCTGCCCTATACTGGTTTCGTGTTGTGCTTTGGGACGCACCCGTTAACGAAAACGACTGATCGTGTGCCAGTGCGAGGTAGTTACCCGTGCGTTTATCGCACGTGCCGTAGTCACCGTTACGTCTGTTAGTGACCTTGGGGTGGTTGACTGAGGGTAGGACCACTACGGGGGACTCTCCCAGCCAGGAGAGCACCGCGTGCTACTTCTACTTTTCGGAAAAGAGTGCAATCAAGATCGTTCCCACGAGGAACATTCGAGATCAAAAGAAAGATCTGAGAAATAATTCAAGAATGAGTAAATAAAAAATAAAGAAAGAAATTAAAAATAACAACTACTTGTCCACCCTACTGTTTTCTTAGCTAGTTGGTTGCCACTCTACTCAGCGTTTCGCTGACGTGTCACCTTTGTCACCTTTTCAGGACCAGGTGTTGAGCAGCCAGAGCCTGCGGCTACAGAGGGTGTTGGGCATAGTAGAGTCTAGTAGTTTTACTTGTGTTGTACCTACTATATCATTTCTTCTGTTGTAGTAAGTATTTTCTGTTACAATTGTACTCTTTTATTGTAAGCATCATGTTTATGTATCTGTTTAATTCTCTATTATTGTGGTGGTGTGTACTGTAGTAGTTCTTTTATTTACTGCTAGTTATATGCATGATGAATGTGGTTTATTTTACTGCTCTTTTGGTTACTTCATTGTTGGACGACTAGGTCTTGGGATCAGTCGAGTCGGTCCGATTCTCATGTCTCATAGGGATTCGGGAATCGGGTAGTAACAGGAGGTATGGGAGAGGGAATGGTGGAGAGAGGGAGGTAAGGGTGCCACAGGGGGATGGTACGGCAAGAGGAGTGAGGGGGGAGGAGAGGGGTGTGTACAGCGGGAAGTGGTGGTGGGGAAATTGTAGGGATGCCCCTGCAATTTTCCCCTCCCTCACACAGAAGCCTAAAACAAAAGTTAACGGGTTTAAAACTATATAAAAACCCCTACCGATTCTAAAAATGTCAAATAGTCCCAAGAAAGGATCATTTCATCTAGGCAGTTAATCACATGACATACAAAGATGTGATTATTGACTTCATGCCCACTAACAAACACTAAATCTTAGAGCAAATGCTAGTCTCCTATTTTACTATTGTGGTGTTGAAGTACAAGAGCTCTTTATTCATTACTCAGCCAAAATTAAGAATGGAATAGCCATATCGTACAAACCCTTTGGACTAGTCTTAAATCAGATTTGACACGATTCAACCTGAGCTATCATCTGGTCTCTATGTGATTTAATCAGGATTTGGTTATGAATTGTTTGCCTTAAATTCTTCGTAGGTTTATATAGTTACGTAATTAGCTTCCTGCGAATGGCATTTAAGCGAGGAGAGGGGGGGGGGGGGGGGGGTTGTGAATAATGCATGATAATAAAATAAAATATAGAATAATCACATAAAATATTTAACATAATTGCACAAATATTTTTAAGTGAAATCTAACTTGGACAAAAATCACCACCTAAATTTTCTAACTTAAGATTTTTTGATTGATTAAGTTAATCAAACCGCTAACACATTACTTAAATAAGAGTAGTACAATCTCAAATACAATCATGTTACTTTCGATCGAGGGTAGTGATGTGTATGCATCATTTGACATTTATCAAGCCTAATTCACGTTAGTTCCATTGCATTTCATGCATTATCACATTAAAATTAAGTGCATATTTTACATAGTTGTCCCTAGAGTAAGGTTACACATAATTCATACATTACAAATTCTTTAGCATGAATAATGCAACTAATTATTTATGGGTTATATTTGTGTGCAAAGACAATACTTGGGGAGAAGAAATTTCATTAGAGCTTAAGAAAATTTTGGGAGGAGTTAGGAGGACGGTTAAGTAAGGGATACGATGTATGTTCACCCCTTTCCTTCACATTTTTTTTCATCAATTTCCCTTGCATTATTCTACATCATCATTTCCCACCTTAATCCCATATCCATTTCAATCCTTCTCTCTAAAAAAATTTAAAAGGCCGTTATATATCCTTGCAAAGTGTCCATGGGATCACTTCACTTTTATTTTGACGGCCCCGGTTGAATCCACTGCATGCATTCAACTTTCCTATTTTTAATACCCAGCCAACAAAATAGCCCAAGGAATGGGATAAAAGCCCATCAATACAACTGTTTCTTTCCCCCCATCTCACTCCATCCATTTCCCCCATCAATACAGCCATTTTTTCCCCCATCCTCTGACTGGCGAGGACACTCATCGCGATCCACCTTCCCCCTCACCGTGACCTCACCTCGCTCTCCATCTTCACAACCTCACACCACCGCGAGCCTCGACCACAGAAATTTACTGCAGTGTGCACTTCACACACCGCGGGCGCTCATGGTGACACACGTGCCGCCGCCCTTGAAACCCTGCAACACCACGCATCACTGTGCTCCACCGTGCTTCCCCATCACCACTATCATCCAGTCCACTACCTCCGTCCACCTCCATCTCAAGCACTGCCATCCACACCACCCCCACTCCCTTTCCCTTTTTTTTTCTTCGTCTTTCTCCCTCTTCATCTTCTTCTTCTTTATCCTCTGAACTCGAACGGAACCCATCATCACCACCCACCGACGAGCCCCACAGCCGCCATCACCGACCACCTCCCTCACCGCCAACACCAACGGCGTCCTCCTCGACCTCCGCTGTGCCTACGCCAACGTCCCGGCAGTCCACACGGCGGCTCCTCCACCGTTGACTAACACCCACCGCTGACGTCATCCTCCTCACCGTCCGACCACGTCCGGCCATCTTGCACCCCATCACTACCGCCAACGAGAAGCCTTCGCCCAGAGCATCACCTCCGGCTAACCTTGCTTCTGCCCGAGGTCCTCCTCCACGCGTTCAAGAAACGCCACCGCCCTCCCCTGTTTTGCTACACTGGGGGAGAGCACCGGTTTAAATGAATGCAGACGGTGGTGATCGAAGAACGGGATTTTAATTTTTTATATTCATATATTGTGGCATTTTTCTCTCGCGCCCTTTTTCTTTCTCTTTTTCTCGTTGTAGCCCTCTCTCTCACACGGTTCTTTTTCTCTATTACTCTCTTTGATTTTAACAAATCCTTAAAATATTATGCCATCATGCCATGAACATTTTTGGAGGGTATTAGAAAAATTATTGGTATGATTGTAAATTTTATGTGGATTTGATCTCTTGCTATATTGGTTCTTAATACCTCTACTTTTCAACATTGCTACAAGCAATAATTTTTTATAGCATTTTCAACATAAATGGGAATTTATGTGATGGTTCTTAGTTAAGATATTTATGAGTTTATTTGGTTTGAGTGTCCATGTGGGTACAATGTCTTGATTTTGTGGTTAGATTTCATTTCATTTAAATTTGATTGAAGATTTCCATCACATAAAAATACAACAACATATTATTTTATTCTTATCTTGTTAAAAGCAAAATTCTCTCATCAGGTAGTGTACCTTAACAACCACTATTTTCTGGGAAAAGTATTTCATCTCTGAAGGAGATAAGAATTCGTAACACGAATACCAAACCAAAACTAAAATAAAAATAACCTATGGAGCCCAAAATAAAGTATAAACCTAGCTCCTATAGGTAAAAAGTCTTCCATGGGATGGAAGTGAGGTGACATGAGTGCATTTGTACTAGTGATCTTGGATATGGAGTATAGACCTTGGAGAGCAAGAACTAAATTCCTCTCTTTGATTTCTCACTAAGTAAATATAGTGGAAAGAATTGGCTTATAAATGTTTTTCTCTTCTCTTATGTTGTGTCTAAGCAAGAAAGTGTTTATAGGTATTTATATAAGAGTTAGGAACACTCTAAATGTGCTTAGGAACAAGTCATACCCATTAGAGCAATTAATGCTCAAGGCTGTTGGAACATATTTTCGAAAAAGCAAGAAGATCTAACAGATCATAGTAACCAGTTGATGCTTGGTCAGTGCGTTGGTACTGGGCCAGTCGACCAACCACAATTATTGGTTGATGCCCTAGAACAGGTGAGGGAAGTCATAAGTGATCTTCTATCACCACAATTTCCTCCTCACCGTTAGGGATGACGTATACTTGAGGATGACCCTGAAGCTCCTCTTGTGGGCTTTTCCTTCGCTGGAGATCTCCCCCTATTCTTCCTCCTTAGCCGCTGGCTTTGGATCCAAAGGTCCCATTCATCTAATTATATTAGGATTTCCCTGCTTTTTAGAGTAGTTTAGATTAGTAATTAGCATACAGTAGCTTAGTTAGGAGTAGATTAGTTAGAGGTTCACGGATTTGATCATTAGTTAGTAGTGTAGTGTAGAATTCGCACTCGCACCTTCTCTGATCAATTCAGATCAGAGGAGATGAATTCATATTACTCATCTGATCATTGATCTTTCCCCTCACATCACCATTTCGTGTTCTGATTTTCCTTGTGTTTAATTTGCAATCCACCCACCCATTAGAGTCAAACTCTCATCTCATTGCTCTCTAGCTTTGAGATGAGGATTTGCGCTCAAAATCCATCTAGGGGTCTCCCATTCATTTCAGAAATCCACAAAGACCCCTGATCTGAATTTAAAATGGAATCGATTTGCTTGATCTATTTTTAATTTGGATTTCAATGCAAGATCGTGAGATTTTGAATCAATTGAGTTTTGAACAATTTTGATCAAGCGAATTGATATGTTTTTGTATGGATCAGTCCATGGGCATGAATATGAGATGATGCTAGTGATGAATTTTTCCTTAGATGAGCCATGATATGATTTGATAAGAGTTGGAGATTTTATGGTCTTCAATGTGTGGGAGAGCCAAGGAGAATCAAACTTGTTGATTTGAGGTTCTACCAAGGATTTTGTGTGGATTTGTTTCCGAGAATCCGGATTCTAACCTAAGGAATTTTCAATTTCAGAGATTTGGGATTCAAGTTGGATTTAATGGACTGATCTAACACTTCCTTCATGCTGTCCATAGCATTAGGAAGGTAGTTTTCTCTGATTTGGAATGAAGAATATGGTTTGAGAATTTTTGATGTGGATTCTTACACACCAATTTGATTCCAAAATGAAGCATTGTCAGATTTTTCTAAAATGTTTACTATTGTGATTTTCGAATCCCAACTCAACATATTAAAGTGTTGCATAACAGCTACATTCCAAGGGTTTCCTAACCCTAAATTCAATGCAAATCATTCTATGATTTGGACACTTTATATCCCTGATCAGACTTTCTTAAGTTTGAACTGGGATATTTGTGTACTAAATTTCACATCACATCTGCTGGAATAAGATGTATTGGCTGCAACAGCAGCTAATAGGATCTTTAGGACATCTGAATTGTGGCACAAATGTTTGATTAGCAGCAGCAACTTCAATAGCTGCTGAATTTTAGCAGCTTACTTAGCTGCTGTGTTGCTGTTCATGCTATTGCTGCACCTGCTGCATCTTCAACTTTGTTGCGATTGCTGGATGATCTAATTCATTAGGGTAGTGCCTAGGAATTGATGTTTTAAATGGCTGACATGTGTTTAAATTGTTGTATACCATGTGTACAAGCGTTCATGTACTGATATGTGTCTTTAAATCCCATTTGAATGTCTTGTAATCTCTTAAATTCTATTGTTAGCTAAAATATATGTATAACTGTCCAACACTGAAAATTTGATGAAACCTTGTTGAATTTTATACTTATCTGCTTGAGTACCTTCTACTTGTTCTGTTGATTCATTTTGAGTGTTTGAACTACCTATCCAACCCTCAAATCACATTTTTAGGCCTCAGGTTCTTAAGTCTAAACCCCTTTAAAGCTTAGAAACTAATTCCTTTGTAAATAAATAAAAACCTTAAAAAAATTTCAAAAAAATAAAATAAATGTGTAGTGAGTAAGATTAGGTATATTTTTAGGTATATACAAAGTTTGAAGGTCATATGAACCTCCAGCTTGGTAGAACATACCAGTCGACGATTCAGTATACCTTAAAACTTAATAAAAGAACTCAACTTAAAAAAATCCAAAAATATTCTATTATTCTCATCTCTCTCTTTCTCTCTCATCCCCTACCTCTAGTATATATATAAAACCCATAAAAATAAGAAAAACTTGAAAAATACTCAAAAACACTATGTATTCTATGTAAATACATGTATATATAAGCTCTATATTAAGCTATATATGTATATCATGTATAATATGTATATAAACTGTATATATAACTTATATATGTATTATATAGTATAAATTAAGTATTTAGGATAACGTAATATATATATATATAACTTTATTAAATAAGTAGATATTAATTTAATTAACTTATATGTATTATAAGTTATATAATTGTAGAAACCCCTATAAATAAACTTATTTATTAATGATACTTTACATACATACATACATACATACATACATATATATATATATATATATATATATATAATGTACACTAGAATATCTATAAACTAATTTAATTATATTTATACAGTAAATAATTAATTTATTAAGTTATTAAGTAGTTTACTAACTTAAAATAAAATAAATTAGTAAATTAAGTTATTATTGAACTAATTTATATTGTATAGTTGTATTATAATATTTTAAGTATTTTGAACTAATTTAACTATATTTATACTATATTATATTATTTATACCTAATTTATGTGTAAATTACTTTGAAAATGATATTTAAATGTATATAAATTAAAATAAAAATTGTAAAATACCATAAAAATATGTATTAAATAATTTAATATGTATACTAATACTGTATAAGGTCAAGTAGACTATTAATTAAGTAATTTATACTTAAATTAACAAATGAACACTTAAACTAATGTGTATAATCTGTAAAGTTTAGCTAATTTATTTATATAGTAAAATTAATTATTTTCGTAAATAAAATATAGAATTATATAGCCCTATATAAGGGCTTTACAACCATATAATTTATTTTAAAATAGGATCTCAATTGGGCCCTCAAATCGAGGGCCAAATCTTGATGAATCAGCCGTAATCGCATTGGAGCAGCAGTGCCTGAAGGCGCTTCAAATAGCACCACATCATGGCCTGGCGAGCACCCGCATTGCCATAAATTATTTTTGTGATTATGAAAGCACAGTCGTCACGGGCGCGAGGTGCCTGATCATACACATACCCCCATCCTCTTCGAGCATAAGAATAATTTGAGCATTGGTATTGAACTGTGGATGTGATGCATGGCTGGGAGCTGTGCACTGTACATGGGTCTGATTAGGTCCAGTAACAAGCTATTAACTAATTAAAATGCACCTAATGATTAACTAAGGTGGCTCTAGTAGAGGTCTAGTCCATTGAAAATGCCGCCCACCAATTAAACCATTTTTGGGTTAAAAGCTGATCTGAACCGGTTGTGAACCGATCTGAAGAAGAAGAAAATTCGGCTAAGTGTCGACCTTGTGCAAGTGTTAGTGGCTATGCCTTAGTGTGTGTGTATGTTAAGTGTTCTGTGTATGTGTGTGTTATATATATATATATATATATAATACATATATAAGTATGCTTAAAGTATAGTAAAATTGTTTGAGCTATATATGTATATAAATAAGCTATAGCTTTAGTGACAGATATATTTGTCATTGTAGATAATATTATATGTTAGTATAGGCATTAGTTTTTTTTACCTTAGCTTATGTATATAGTTTTTTCTAAGGTTTTGGTGACACTTTTATACATCGCTGTAAATATATTATATGTTATTGTAGATATTAGTAAGTTAAATTAATATAGTACATATTATTACTTATTATTATACATATAGCTAAGTATTATTATTATTAATTGTAAATAAATAATATAGAGTAATTATACATGATTTTTTATGCTTATTTGTATATAATTATTTTCAAGAATTGTAATTATTTTTAATTCATTCTTTTGTTTATAATTGATTCATTCTTGTATATAAAATAAATCTTTTTGGAATTAAAGAATATTTTTGGACTTAGAGAGTGATGTATATCAATAACTGTCTCTCAGTGAATAACTTGGAATAAATCAATAAAAATTAAGTATATAAATAAAATTAACATGACAACGGTTTGTATTTGTGACTTCTACTACAATAACAATATTTTAAAACCCTTTTTTAGTACGAACCGGTAGTCAGCGATCAGTAACAACCAGTTGATGCCTAGTTGGCACACTGCTACTAGGTTGGCAAGCCAACCACAAATATTGGTTGATGCCATAGAATGGGGCCATTGGTGGTCTTTTATGGTTAGACAACTGATGGTCGATTGATGCTATACAAGGTGGTCAGCGCTTAGTCGTCTGGCTACTAAGGTGTTCTTAGTTCTAAGTTCCTTGAACAAGTTACAAGTTGACGAGTATAGTATTAGGCGACGCCCTACATTAGGAATAGTCGGTTGATGGTCGATTGGGAACTATGTTGTCTTGGGTAATTAGCCAAGTTAATTAGGGTATTAAATGAGCATAAGTTCCAAGAGCTTTTGAATGTTGTACAACCAACGTCTAGGACATAGGTCGACAGTCGGTCAACGCCCTTCTGAGGAGCTGGTCGACGGGCAAGGTAATAAGTTGGCTGGCTAATAAGGGGTCAATTGGCGCATTATAGGATTAATTGGTTGACTTCCTAGACCTATGTTGGGTTATTTTGAAGCCTTTAAGAGATGGATATGGTTCTCTAGGTATCCTAACAGCTAACTAGGCTTTTTAACTCTATTTTAGGGCTCTTTTACAAATATCTAGGAAATGAAAAGGGCAACAATAAATTACATTAAATATAACTTAAGCCCTTCTTTCTTTGCTCCTTCATATGCTCATTGATGCTTTTCTCCATCAAGCCCCTCCATTGCTACATGGATCTTGAGCTTGAGTTTCCATCAACCTCCAATTAATTGCATGTTACTTGAGATTTAAAACCTCAAATGCAATTGTTAAATATCATTTGTTTTGTTATCATCAAAATGAAAGATCATTGCGTACTGGCACCAGCACTTCCCACATGATTATGGCTTAATACATGTTTACATGCAAGATAATTTGTCATAATGGTAGATTCATTATTAGGCAATGATGGCGGTTACATCGGTTAGGAGTCATGTCACTTGTGGTAGTGTAAAGATCTCCTTGCCATTTTCCTTCCCTAGGGAATGTGTTATCTCTTGCTATCTGTTGCATGCTTTAGGCTAGTCTAGTTTCCATCTAGCTTGATCCCCTATCATTAAAACTTGTAACATCTGTATCGTGAGCGTTTGAATTTTCTAGTGGTCTTCTAATGGTTTGACTCACTTTGGGATAGTAGGCCAAAGCTCAATTCATATACCATAACTAAAGAACTGAAGAAACTCCAAGAAAAGAAGTCAATCACTAATCCTAGTTAGGGTGATAACAAAAGATGCAAATATTGATGTCCACATTATGGAAGAGATTAGTAGATGTTGTTGAGTATTGATTCTAATTAGATCAACCCTAAATTAAGTTACTCATGGTGAGATTTGGTCAAGTTAGAGTAACCAAGTTTGAATGGATCTGAATGTAGTCGACAAAGATCTCGACACTCTTGTCCAAAATGGGCACCACTAGTAGTCACGAAAGTTGCAGGTGGTTTGAAACATGCCATATTAGGCTAAAGCATCCTCGAATTGCATGAGAAGTTGTCATGATTGACAAGGAAGGTTGTCCCAATTGGAGGTAGGAGGGAAGAAAGTTCTTGTGGCCGTTGAAGGAAAATAATAGAGGAGCAAGCTTGACTAGAGAGTGGAGATACATGGCCATGAGAAATGGAGGAACTTCTCTTCCTCTATGAGAGAGGAGGGACCTGTAGAAAATAGTCATTGAGTAGGAGCAGCTAGGAGCTAGAGTAGGAGATACCCCTGCAAATGGCTCACATAAAAGAAACCCTAAGGGTTGGTTTATGGTAGGGAATAACTAACACAGGTTAACTTCTTTGCAATAGACGATAACCCGTATCTGTGTTTACTTGAGAGTAGAAGTTAACTCCTTTTTGTATTTACTGAATGAGAGTTAAGAATGAATGTTATCCTGTAATGTAAAATGAGGGTGTTTATTTGGGAATGAGGGTTAAAATGAGGGATAAGATGATAAAAGACCTGAGAATGGAGGTTAGAATTCAGGAATAAACTTGGAGATAAGTTAACTCCCACACCAACTTCCCTAGTATACGTGTGAGAATTTTTGGTACTCTCCATCTAAGTGATTTTTCTTCTCCTTTTTTATTCCTTCTTTCTAAATTTCATGGATCCCGTTTTCTTCTTATTTATAAGGTTTGGCATACCTCGTGGTGATTTTATAAAACAAGCACCTCCCTGCACGAGTCCAAGCACCCGCCCTTATTTCTCTCGTGGACCTCTTTCTTCCTCTCGTCCCCCCACGCCCCTGTCCTCTTCCCATCAATCCCTCCATCCCCCACCTCCACCTCCACCTCCACCCCCTCTCCTCTCCCTTCCACGCCCACACACCCTCAATCTACAGTCTCCTCCACCCCCTATCCATTAAAATACATCTTCCCCACATCTCCGTCCCCTCTGCAATAGCTACTCTCGCCCCCTCCCTCTTCCCACATGCACCACCCATAAATCTCACCTGCCCCTCCATGTCCACCTCCTCCACCAACCTCTCCTCCACACCCATCCCCGACACCCCCACGGCAACAGGCGTCGGCCTCGGCTATGGCATCGCCATCGCCGTCGGCATCCTCGTCCTCATCTCCACCATCATGCTCGCCTCCTACGTCTGCGTCCGCCTAAAAGGCGGCCCGCGAACGCCACCACCGGCCTTCCACATCAGCCAGGCCACACCTTCGCCGACGGTTATAACCGTCGGCCTTGACGAGCCCACGATCGAGTCGTACCCGAAGTTCGTGTACGGCGCCGGGAAGGGGGAGCAGCAGCCGGCGATGAGCACGGGGGGGCCGTGCCCGATATGCCTGTCGGAGTACCGGCGAGGAGACGTGCTGCGATCGATGCCGGAGTGCGAGCACTGCTTCCACGTGGCATGCGTGGACGAGTGGCTGCGGATGAGCGCGACGTGCCCGCTGTGCAGGAGCTCGCCGGTCCCGTCGCCGGCGGCTACGCCCATGGCCACGCCGCTGTCGGAGCTGATACCGCTGGCCGTGCACGTGAGATGAGGACGGTTGTGGGGTTTCCTATGTTAAAGTGTTCGTATATTAAATTGTGTTAGGTGGGATATTGGGGTTCGGCAGCACTAGTCGTGTGCTTTAATGGGCTACCGTCGGGGCCAAGTCTGCGCGATTTGCCAGATCTATCTATCTCTGATTTGCAACGGATCTATTTGTATGCTGTGCTCATTGGTGCAAGACAAATAAGTAGAGTGGATTGTGCTTATGAATTACATCTGGCTTCGTAGGAAGGTTGGGTAGAACGTCATTTTCGTTTTGTTAGAAATTTCAAGTGGAAAGATTTTGAGATAGAACTATCTATTGAGCTTAATGTGCACAAGTCCGATGGATCAATTTAGCTCATGTTCATGCTCAACAAGTTCAAGCAAGCGTCAATTTGGGCTCAATAAGGTTTGTTGTGTCAAGTTTAAGCTCGAGCTTGAATTACATGACCATGTGACTCTAGGCTTCAGTTAAAGGTTATACATATGAAATGTTGTAATAACCTAGAGCTAGATCTAGTTTACCTAATTGATCTTATGGAGCTCAATACCCACGAAGAACGAGGGATAATCGAGTTTTTCAATAGAAAACTTAGGGAATGGCTTGCCTAAAATTTATTGCATACCCTGATCATCTAAAGAGATGACGATAATGTTGTCGACGTAGATCAGAAAGTAAATTTGAGCAGCTGCAATAGTAAGAATAAATAGGGAAGAGTTCGTCTTGGAGTCAATAAACCCTTATTGAAGTACAAAGAAGCTTAAGCGCTTGAGCCAAGTTGTAGGATCTTATTTGAGGCCCTATAATGACTTGAGTTGGCACACATGTGAGATGAAATCAGAATGATACAATCCCTATCACTGCTCCGTATATATCTTTTCATCAAGAGTGCCATGTAAAAAAGCATTATGGGCATAAAGTTGACAAAGAGACCAATTGTAATTAACGGTTGAAGCTAAGAGAAGACGAACAGTGGAGGCCTTTGCAACACGGTTGTAGGTGTCATTGTAATCCTAGCCAGGGACTTGTTGAATTTTCCTTGCCACAAGCCAGGCTTTAAAATGATCAATAGTTCCATCCTTATGCTTAATCTGGTAGACCCACTTGTTTCCTACAACATTCATTGAAGTATCTCATTGAACAAGTTGCCATGTATCATTTTTAATTAAGCCAACAAACTCTTCGAGCATTAACTTGCCAACAAGGACCTTTATTTGCGAGTGTGAAAGAAGCAAGTTCAACATCAATGGAGGAAGATTGAAGCTTTGTAGGCAAAGGAAGCAAAGTTGAGGAGTGAACTTTCTTCTTATAAATTCCATTCATTGCTATAGTCCGCATAGTATGAGTGTGTGTAGGTGGGACTTGAGAGTGCACCTCCTTTATTGCAAGAATCATAAGAGGCAATGCATAAGGAGTAGGTTGATTAGAAGCTGCATGCTATTGATCAGAAGTTGATGAAGAACTTCAGGATGAACATAACGTAGTAAAAGCTTGATGATTAGCAGATGTAGGTCACTACTAGGATGATTGCTTTTCGTGACGGTTGAAAGCCGTTGCCTATTCTGTCATCGAGAAAGTGTGTGTCGCGTTAGTATATACACGACGGTTTTGATTTTAAACCATCATATTTTACACAACGGTTCTAGAAACTGTCATTTCTCTTTTACAAATGACAATTATATTACAAACTGTCGTTAAGTAACATTTAACGACGATTTTGATAACCGTCGTCTATGATACACATGAACCATACACGACGATTGTTAAACCGTCGTGTTAAACCATCGTGTACTGTATATAAACAACGATTCTAATATAACCATCATGTATATATGTGTTTTTTTTGCTATATAATGTTGCTAAACATATGCAACATACAAAACATACAACATACACAATATAAAAATTTCATCAACATACAACATGTAACATAAAACATTCAACATACAATAAATATATATATAAACCTAATGAAAAGAGTATGTTATAATGTCAAAATGTACATCAGTAAAATACAAAACCTAACTAACGAAAGGATAAATAATCTAAACCTATGCTTCAGCTCCTACCCCCTGTCCTGCTTCACCACCTCTGAGGTCGTTGTCGTCTCTGCGAGGTGGGTAGTGGTAGGAAATGTGATCCTAACCATTGCCCCGTAATAATGCCATCATCTCTCTCATCTCCACTCTCTACTGCTCCATCTCCTTCCTCTTCTCCTCTATGAATTTCTTGGCATCTTGCCATGCTTGAGTTTGTTGGTAGAACTGTGAGGTGACATCATAGAGTTGTGTCTGCATCTGCTGGATGACGACTGTTGTTACTAACCCTTTTAGCCCATACCAGTTGGAGATCGCCTAACTCCTCCCCTCACTACGAACGAAGCCTCCGTGCTCCAGAGGCATGATGCTCCTAAAAGTCTCCTCAGGTGTCATAAGAGGGTGCTGCTAAGTGTCGGAAGCGGCGTCTGTAAGGGGGTCGATTAAGTTCATCATTTCTCCTTATAAATTACAATAATTTAATTCCATATTAAAGTAAGTATAAAATTAAAGTAGTTGATAAATAAATATTACTTACATGCTTTGTTTGATATGTCTCATGCATCTATGTTTGCCCGCCGTCGATGGTAGCCTTGCTATGAGTAACCTCATACACACCAACCCGATTGAGCATGACACCATCGTGTGAATTTGCCTGTAAATATATTTCAGAGATTTGTAGGTAATAGTTATAATTAAAACTTTAATTAAAAATATAAAAGTGACATAATTATAAGGAATTACTTACATATTTAGCCTTAACTCTATCTATACTAGTTTGACCCAAACAATGAATCTGTGGTGGAGCTTTGGCCCTATTGGCCTTATTCCTCTTTGCTTGATCCTGTACATATAACATATTGTAATGGGAAATAATTAAATCATTTATCTCTAAATGCACTTAAAAGTATTTGTAATTACCTCTGTCTTAGGCTTATTTCAATGCTCACAACATTCATTCCACACATCTGTTGCTTTTGTAGGAGGCACGTTCCTTAATGCCTCCTCATTAGACAACATTGTATTATAATCTAAATTATACAAATAAATTGTCAAAAGAAATTAATTAAGTAAATA
The DNA here is from genome assembly GCA_037157565.1 of Thalassia testudinum. Lineage (NCBI taxonomy): Eukaryota > Viridiplantae > Streptophyta > Magnoliopsida > Alismatales > Hydrocharitaceae > Thalassia > Thalassia testudinum. Next base: position 49,097,558 of record JAZHRO010000002.1, read on the forward strand.
ATAAAAATGAGAAATATGACAAATTTCACCTTTCTCTTTATTGTCATCCTCCAATCATGATGTCGTCTCGCGGCATGATTGATGATGTACTTGGTGACATTTGAATCATCACCCCAATCAAAGATCGCTTGTAATATTACAAATCATATAAATGAATTAAATATTATTACAATAAAATTATATATATACATTAATATATAATTGTTTACCTTCATATTATGAATAAGCTGCCTCTTGATCTCCCTGGAGACCCTCCTTCAGTTAAAATAACAAAGGGAGATGAGCTCCTTTACCATCCTAGATAGTCTGCTGGTGAAAGGAGGATAGTCTGGATCTTCTCCAACTCCGTTGATATACACTTTGATTCTTGTCCCCTCTGGTAGTTCATCTAGATGTGCATTTCTTGTACAACTCCTTCCTTTTTTTTATTAACTGATAAGAAAAATATAATTAAAAATTAAAACATTAGAAGTAAAGTTTAATAAGATATTACTGACAATTCTTATCAGCAGAACTGGTCCCTATCTCAGCCTGAGGGCCTTGCTGAGGTGGCCTCTGTACCTCAGGATCATCTTCACCCTCCTTATCCTCATTCTCGTTGCCGCTGTCACCCTCGTCCTCATCCTCGTTGTCGTCAAGGTAGTTGGTGACAACCTCTGGCTCTCGCACTACATTGTTAACCACCCTCTTGCCCTTGTTCTGGTATTGTCGAGCAAGATCACTAGGTCGGACATATTCACGCTGCCTAGTAAATACGGGATTAGGTACCATGACAACTGGGTGTGCGTGGGAGTACGTAAAGGAATGTACTCAGGAACGGATGGGGGAGTTTGAGTGTGGGGTGGCTAGGTGCAGGGGGCTGGGTGGGTGCGTGCGGGGTGGCTGGGTGCGAGGGGGCTGGGTGGGCTGTGTGTGGGGGGGTTGGGTAGAAGGAGGTTGCGTCTCATCCTTACCCGCTGAGGTGCCCTGGTCATCCTTACCCATATTAGGAAATTTCTTGAATTTCATTTGTATATACATTAAAAAAATAGTATTTGTATAAATATTAAGAAATAAATAAATAAAAATAAAAAAATATGAAAAAAATTCGGTAGAGTTTTCTATATATTACAGACATTTTCCAAAATCTTGTAAAAAAGAAATGACACATTCTATATGGTAGAAAATCACACATTCTATAGTAAAACATAAACATAAATATAATGGAACCTTGAAAACATAAACATAAACATAAGGAATGCATGATATCTTCCCAAGAACAAAATGGAAATGTCTCAATTTACAAAAACAATGGCCTAAGCTATTTGGAAGGAGAAAAGAAACTAAGGAGCAGTCAAATTTTCAGCTTTTATGGATTAAAAAAATCATGGAGCAGTCAAAAATCTTTTCCTTAACTCGTTATCTCTTCTTAATCTAACCATGTGAGAGTTTACACAAACTAAAAAACATAATGAACAACTTGAGTAAGTTTTTTACATGATACTCCTTGAACTGTATGTGTGTTTATATTTATGCCTCTTAAACTGAAAAAAAAAAAGACTACTTCAAGGCTTCAACTTTGCTACTATGAGATATATGAGACAATTCATTGCAAGCTGAAATAATAAAGCAAGATAAACAAGGAAAATGATATAAAAGATAATTATACCTTACATATCAATATCCATTGCACCTGCACCAACTTCTTGTAAATGTTCTTGATAAGCATCTACTTCTACTTCATGTTCGACATCTTTTTGCGCATCAAAATATTCACGTGGAATTGTTCGTACGGGTATAATCCATCTATTTCTACTGTTGTCAAGGACGTGGAAGACTTAAGATACTTGACATACTAATGTAAACGATTCTAAAGAATGAAGAATTTGACGATTCTTATTCAAACTTAAAAAATCATGCTTTTTGTCAAGTTTGAAGCCAATGCCTTTTTTAAACACGTCGAACCAATTGCACTTGAAAATGATAACTCTACGAACATATCTGAAGCTCATCTCAATGATTTCTTCAATATATCCATAATAGCTATCACAACCAGTGTTCAAATCACAATTGACAACAACACAAACATGCTACGTGACCTTCGTATCATCTATGGATTGTCTTGAATCTGAATCCATTTATAATGTAACTTGAATGGTAATGTCCATAACTCAACGGTTGATCCGATATTATGTCATAGTCCTCTAATCATCGTGGGTCGTTCTCTTCTTTCATTTGAATAACACGTTGTTTAAACCACTCGAGAAAGTCGACCTCGCGTGTTTCTGGATGTGAACACTCCTTAAATTCATTAGAAAATGCATGAACTTCTGGAATTTGCCTAAGAATATACAAGTGAGCTAGATGCCGATAGATTTCAGAGATTGATTTGTACTCTGTGTGGAGGATAGACTTTCTTGGAATATCAAATATGGAAAGACAATCTTCACCATTCTCATTGTATACTCCATCATAATTTCTCTATAATCGATTAAATCGATTGTCTGTCTTATTTATATACATGGCATAGATGTTAATGGACTTGTCTACAAGATATCCTTCCATAATAAATCCTTTAGGCTTAGCCTTATTTAACACGTAATCTTTAAGTTTCTTCAAAAATCGTTCAGTTGGATACATCCATTTGTATTGCAGAGGCCCAGCAACTTTCACTTCATTTGCAAGATGTAGAGTTAAATGAACCATGACATCAAAGAACGTCGGAGGAAATATCAACTCTATTTTACATAATGTGACGACTATTTGCTTATCCCAGTACTCTAATAAATCAAAATCTATAGTTTTCGAACAAATAGCTTTGAAATATCAGCTCATCTCTGTAAATGAATCCACAACTGGATCAGGTAGCACTCCACGAATAGCTAGTGAGGATAAGACTTTCATGTAAATGTGTCTATCGTGACTCTTTAACCCACTAATTTTCTTTTGAGCCTCGTTTACACATCAAGAAATTTGTCAAGAATAGCCATCTAGCACTTGTACTTCTTTCAAGAAGGTGAAAACTTTCTCTCGTTGATCATTATTTAGGCTGTAAATGGCTTCCGAAAAGTCATAACTACTGTATTCTTTTTCAATAACATGCAACTCTAGACGAATGCCTAAAGTTATCATGTCTTTTTTCATTTTCACTGTATCCTTTGGAGTATCAATTAGGTTGAATACATCCAAAATGTTGTCCATAACATTCTTCTCAATATACATCATATCAAGATTATGTCGAATAGTTAGATCTTTCCAATATGGGATTCCATGAAGAAAATGCTCTTCTTTTTAAAACACGTATGTTTCAAAGCTTTTTGATCTTTCTTGAACAGACACCCTAATCATATGTTGCCAAGTTGTAATTTCTTCATTATTTGAAAACCTAACAACCTTATTGAATTAGTACTTAGCTTATTCATCGGATTCTTGGAAGAATACTGACAAGATTTATCGTCTAACTTGTCCTTAAACACTGATGTTCTCCATCTATGCTCAACTGGTAGGAATCTACGGTGTCCCAAATAATAGAACTTGTTGCTTTTGTTGGTGCTAGAGCACCACGATCATTTGTTTTGATGATAACAAAACACGTGTTATTTAACATTTGCACTTGGAGTCTTAGATTTCAGGTCAATTGCAAATGTATACGTGTTTAGACGGAATTCGAGCTTGCATCCAGGACGGATTGGAGGAGCTTGATGGAGAACAGAGGAGATTCGCGAGGAGCACTAGATTGAAGATGGAAGGACAAGAAGAATAGGATAGAATTTTGTTTAATCCTTTCATGTACTTTTATCTTTATTTTGCTTGCTCTTTTTATTTCCTTAGAACATTATGTTAAAGAGCCTCAAAGTACCCTAACAGTAGTCCTAGGAACACCTGCACAACCCTAGGATACTTAGGTTTTCTGTAGAATACTTAGAAAACCAATATAGGGTTCAAACAGAGTTTCCAGACGTCTAATTCCCAAATCAGACGTTTGATAAAGTGTTTTAAGACGTCTGACTGTTGATTCAGACGTCTGATAACTATTAGGCTGGACATAGTTAGTTCTGTCTGATGAAATCAGACGTCCAGACCTTAGACCAGACGTCTTAGGAGACGTCTGATGACTTTGCCAGACGTCCAATTAGTGGACTGTTGGCTGGCTTAGCGAACACTCAAGAATATGACCGTTAGAGCCTTATCAGACGTCCATAGGACTTTCCAGATGTCTGATAATTGACCGTTTTGCCTCGGCTAACCCAAAATCTCTTCTTAGAGATTTTCTAGCCATTGCAACGTTTGGAAATCCATTCCCACAGAAAAAGTAGGTTTCCAAACGTTCAGACATAGTGCCAGACGTCCTATATGTCATCTGATGGACTTGCATAAGAACCCTGTTTAGATCTGATTCAAGTCAGGAAGGAACCCGCCCAAAATCAGACGTCTGACCTTGAAATCAGACGTCTTAAAGTGAACTTCCAGGTCAGACGTCTGATTTTGGGCGGGTTCCTTCCTGACTTGATGCCAGACGTCTGGAAGTTCACTTTAAGCCAGAATTAGATGTCTGATAAGCCTGTCAGAACAATGGTTGTTCCTGATTTCGGGTTGATTCTCTTGGGCTTTGCACCCAACGGCTATAGAACCTTTCCTAAGCCTTCCAAAGCCTTCCTAAGGCCTCTATGAATAGAGGGGAACCTTTGCAACACAAAAACACACCCAGCTACACACTTTCACACTCTTTTGTGTCCAAAAAGACTCTCTTGCTCTCCAAGCTCTAATTCTTCATCTTGAGAGCATCAAGCTTTGCGCACCCGCTCTCCCACTGTAGTTCACGAGAGCGACGTAACGCCGTCGTGTTGTTCACGCATCTGCGTCGCCGACGCACTCCTTTCAAAGGGGAGTTTCCTAATTCCTATAGAAGCTAGGTTTAAAATTAATTTGTTGGCTCTATAGGATTATTGTTCTTTTATCTTTGTTATTTGGTTGGGTATTCGCTTTGCAAATTCCTGTCTCCTTCGAGGGATAAAATCCTTCTCGTGAAGAGAAGGGGTTGAGGTACGCTACCCTCGTTTAAGTAGCGTGGTTGTATTTGAGGTTGAATCACCCTCGTTTAAAGTGATTCGTTTAGTGGATTTTGATCAACTTGGTTGATCGGAAAATCCTAACTCGAGAGGGTTAGGTGGTGGTTTTCACCCGATTTGGGTTTCCACCTAAAAATGCTTTGTGTACTTTGTGTGATTGTATTTTGTGAGATTGTTTATATTTTATTTCCGTAATTATTACGTCACCCCCTCCTGTTAGACGAAACTTCAGCTTTCAGGTAGTCGAAGATGATGAGTGTCATCCATACATACTGGACAAGTAGACTTTCCCTTTGTGTGCATCATATGATGAGTGTCATCCATCCATCCCGGCAAATTTGCATATGTGGGGAAGTCGTTAATGGTTCACAATAATGCAACATGCATATTAAAGAATTATTTTCTGTGTGCATCATATGTACGAATGCTGTTACACTACAACAGTTTTAGTTTATCTATCAATGGTTGAAGATAAACGTCAGTTGCATTTCCTGACTGCTTTGGATTAGGGATGAGGAGGGTCAATAGCATAAACAATAATCGCATACAAAGCTACATAGGTAAGTTGTAAGTTACTATCATGACTGACCAAATTGAATATGATGGGTACATGTTCTTGAAAGGATTAAACCAATCGCTTGCAAGACCCAATCTGACATTTCTTGCATCCTCTGCAAATGCTAAATGAGTGCTGTCAAATATTTTCCACTCTTCTGAATCCATGGGATGACGAATGTGACCATCTCGTGACATGTTATCCTTATACCATGTCATTAAATTGGTAGTTCTACTTGAAATAAAAAGGCGTTGAAGGCAAGGAATCAATGGAAAGTAACGTAGAATCTTCTCCGGCTACTTTTTGGCCCTTGTATTTAGTGAATTTCACACTTTAAATCTCTCAACACCACACTATGGATAACTAGTCAACTCTACATATTCATTTCTGTATAACACATAATTATTTGGACAAGCGTCAATTTTGTCGCAATTTAAACCAAGTCCATGAATCCATTTCTTTGCTTCATACCATGTCTTTGAATAACCTTTCGAATCATTTAAAAGCTCTCCAATGAATTCAAGCACATCGGACATCAATTTAGAGGTTGTTCTATTCATAACCTTTATAAGAAATAACTTCAAAAGAAATGACAACTTAGAAATGGACGTGATATCGGGAGCAATAGGTTCATCCACTGCCTTAATAGCATCATAAAACTGATTACAAGTTTCCCCACTAGCCGGATCTTCAACTCCTCTCATCTCATCAAGCATTTCATCGATGTCATTAGCTTCAATATCAACAACTGTCCCATCGAAATCTATCAAAAATCATTTGACTTCCTCTATGAGATCATTTCCGTGAGCAATCCACTTAGTATAATGCTACCACCATCCATTACAAATCATATGCTCGTATATAGTCTTAGAGTTTTATTTTCTTAATCATCTTGACCTCTTTTGATTCTAGGGTTTAGAATGGATACAGAGAATAAACGGGTTTTCAATGCTTTGATTTAAAAGAAATTTCCGTTAAGGTTCTATTTTCATGAATACGTATTTACGAGAAGTATTTAGGGTTTTGAGTCCATTGTAAGTGGATTCTTGCTAATGCTCTGCATATTTATGGATATTTATCTAAAATATAAAAAAAATTAAAAATTGCAAATATTAGAAAATTCTGACCTAAGCATTCCTCTACTTAGAGTTATTTATAATTATTTAAACACCCTAGTGCTTAAATCATCATATTTCTTGGTTAATTATAATTATACCCTATTAAAACTTTTGCTTGGGAGTATGATGAGAGACTCATCATAGCTCTTAAATACCCCTAATTAACTAGAATCCTTAGTTAATTAGCTAAGAATATGCCTAAATAGGGTATAATTATAATATAAGGGATAAAATATTAAGGACCACAAAAATAAGTTAAACATATCAAATTAAATGTCAAATAATATTATTAATAATTTAAATAGTAATTTGGACTCAAAGTATATACATTTAGCTACCTATTTAATATTTAATTTAACATTATTAATATTTAACTCTAAGTATGTAACTAACTTAAGTAATTTAATCAATTAAATAAATAAAGCTAAAAAGGGAAAAAGTGTAAATTCAAGGCATAAATATAGAATTTACCTAATTTATAATAACATATAAAATGTTGAAAAATAAATAAATTAAAATAAACCTTAAATGCCTCTGTTTACGTTTAGGTCTTTAGGTTTTTATTCAATTGAATCCTTTTATCTACTTTAGCTCCTTAGGTCTTCTCAGAAAAAGGTCCCTGTGAACTCTGTCGACATCACCTTCTTCTTCTTCTTCCTCAGCTACGGACGGTTGAGAATCGTTGATCTTCACACCGCACGATCATCGTCTATCCCGCGACAGAACGCCACTGCTATGGCCACGAACCTTCTGCTCACCTCCACCTTCACATCCAACAGACCGGATGGTCCTCAAATCCTACTTAGGGTTGGTGAATAACCTCATCGGTTGTTACAATGTATCTAGACCTCTACCTATCCAGATGCAAGCCCCCTTGCCTCTGCTACCACCTGTAAATACCGCCTACTTCCTCCGATTTCGCACTATCGACCCCCTTCCCCCTCTCCCACACCATGGTCGATCAGTAGGTTTTCTTCACAAGCTTTGCCATCTTCGTTCTCCGCTCTCAAGCACTACCATCAAGGAGCATTGCCTCCCTCACCCCCTCTTCCTCTCTTTCGCCCTGCCAACGACTATTGAGCGCGCCACAGCTTTGGATTCTCTCCGCTTCGATCGGCCGGAGTTTCTTTCCTCACCAAACTCTAGATTTCGATCTCGTTTCCGCCCTGCCAACGGTGGATTCCCTCACCTCCTTCGTCAGGTAAGTAGATCTAACACTTAGGAGTAGGTTAAGCTAGTTAATTAGGTAGGTTACAGTAGGAGTAGGAGTAAGTAGCTCAATTTCTCGCCTGTCTTCTCCGACTTCGGTGAGGTCAATTCCGACCTCGCTGGACCTCGATTTACCCTTTCCTCCATCTGATCAACTATCTCACCTCCTCACGATCCTCACGATCCTCCTCGATTCCTTGGACCTCGATTCACTGATTTCTATTTTTATAGGAAAGTTCAAACTGAAAAAGGCTACCAAATCACTCGTATCCGTAGTGATCATGGGGGAGAGTTTGAAAATTCCTTATTTGATGATTTTTGTCAAGAGCATGGTATTTCTCATGAGTTTTCTTTTCCCCAAACACCTCAACAAAATGGGGTGGTTGAGAGAAAGAATCATACTCTTCAAGAGTGTGCTCGAACATTGCTCATAGACTCGGGGTTACCGAAGTACTTTTGGGCCAAGGCGGTTAACATGGGTTGTTACGTGTTAAATCTCACCTTAATTTGATCCGGGTTGCAAAAAACTTATTTTGAACTATATTATGGGAAAATACCCAAAATTAGTTATTTTAAAGTTTTTGGATGTCAACGTTTTGTTTTGAATGCCCGCTCTAATTTAGATAAATTTGATGCCAAAGGTGAAGAAGCCATCTTTATTGGTTATTCCTCACATAGTAAGGCATATCGAGTCTTTAACAAGACCACATTAATAGTGGAGGAAACCCTCCATGTTTCCTTTGATGAATCTCCTCACTCTTCCTCCATTGATTGAGTCAATATGGAAGATGAAGATGATTCTACTATTGATGTGTCTAACATTCCAAACTCTAATATCCATAATCTTCCAAAAGATTGGATATATCAAAGGGATCATCCAGAAAGCCAAGTCATTGGAAGTGTTTCCGATGGCGTTGAAACCTAATCTCGTTTTAGTTGCTCTTTTGGTCTCTCTGCCTTTGTATCTCAAGTTGAACCCAAGAGTGTCGAGGAAGCATGCTCCGAAGAACCTTGGATGATGGCCATGCAGGAGGAACTCAACCAATTCCAAAGGAATGAAGTCTGGGATCTACTACCTAAGCTTAAAGGGTAAACGGTAATAGGTACCAAATGGGTATTCCGGAACAAGTTGAATGAATCCGGTATAGTCATTCGGAACAAGGCTCGGCTGGTAGCACAAGGGTACAACCAAGAAGAAGGAATTGATTTTGATGAGACCTACGCTCCCGTAGCTCGACTCGAATCAATTCGCATGCTTCTTGCTTATGCTGCCTTTCTTAGCTTTAAACTTTTTCAAATGGATGTTAAGAGCGCGTTTCTTAACGGATTCATTAAGGAGGAAGTTTTCGTAAAACAACCTCCTGGTTTTGAGTCTCATGATAAGCCTCATTTTGTCTATAAATTAAATAAGGCACTATATGATCTAAAGCAAACTCCTAGAGCTTGGTATGAAAGGCTCAAAGACTATTTGTTAAATGCAAAATTCTCTATAGGGGAAGCTGATTCCACATTATTCATTAAAAGAAAATGAAAAGACATTTTATTAGTTCAAATATTTATAGATGATATTATATTTGGTGCTACTAATGAATCTATATGTAGAAAGTTTTCAGAAATTATGCAGGAAGAATTAGAAATGAGTTTGATGGGTGAACTCAAGTTTTTCTTGGGTTTACAAATCACTCAACTCGAATTTGGAACCTTTGTGTGTCAATCAAAATACACAAAGGAGATGCTGAAAAAATTTGAAATGACGAAAAGTAAAGGGAAGAACACTCCTATGAGTGTCACAACTTCCCTAGACTTGGATGAATCAGGTACGCCCATAGATCAAAAGCTCTATCGTAGCATGATTGGATCTTTACTGTATTTAACTTCCAGTAGACCTGACATTTTGTTTAGTAACTGCTTATGCGCTAGGTTTCAATCAAACCCTAAACAATCACATTTAAATACTGTAAAATGAATATTTAGATATTTAGTTGACACATCTAATTATGACTTATTCTACCCTAGGAGTCCACAATTCAACTTAGTTACATATAGTGATGCAGACTATGCAGGTAGCCGCACCGATAGAAAGAGTACTAGTGGGACGTGTCAATTCTTGGACGAATCACTAGTCTCTTGGTTCTCAAAGAAATAATCTAGCGTAGCCCTATCAACTACGGAAGCTGAATACATAGCCGCTGCTCTAGCATGTTCCCAAGTGCTTTGGATGAAAAATACTTTGAAAGATTTTAACTTGATATTTAATAAGATAAAAATATTATGTGATAATACTAGTACTATTAACCTCTCAAAAAATCCCGTACAAAACATATTGATGTTCGACATCACTTTTTGAGAGATAATGTACTTAAGGGAGAAATCGAGGTTGAATTTATTTGTACTGAATTGTAATTGGCTGATATTTTCACTAAACCTTTGAATTATGATCGTTTTAATTATATACGTAGGAAACCAGGCATATGTAATCTAAGTGATATTTGAAGAATTTAGTGACTTAATGGAACTTCTTTTGTCATGAACATAGATGGAGTCTTGACTTTACCAAGTTAAGAACCTTCATACTCAGTTCAAACATCAAAATGCACATTTTGTGCAATATCAGACGTTTGATTAAACTATCAGACGTCTTATACTTAAAAATTCATCGTCTGAAGATCTGAGACAGATGACAATTTTATATCTCAAAAGAGCTGATAAAAGAGCTATTTTAGACATCCGTCATTATTCACAGATGTCTGGGTTGTCGTCCAAATGTGTTGACAGATGTCTATCTGTGAATCAGACTATGTTTTCTGAGTCAGACGTCTGATGATATGGTTAGACGTTGTATAGGTCGTCTGACCGTGAAATCAGACGACCCCGTAACTTTAGAGTGAAATCCAGGAAGGTCTGTCTACAGAAATCAGACGACTAATTTCAGATTTAGACATCTGGGTGGTCGTTTGATATAGAGATCAGACGACATCCTGGAGAATAAACCATTTTCCAGAGAGACATGCCTGCAGAAATCAGATGTCTAATTAGGAAATTAGTCGTTTGATGTATCGTCTGATGGTTAAAACAGACGACGCCATCAAAAGGGTTAAAATCCCAAAAGTCCAATCCCAACGTCTGACATCCCCAGACGTCTGATGTGGCAAAAATCTACAGTCCGCGTCTGTTCTCTGGATGGTTTGGAATGCAAATATCCCCAACTTCAGGGGGATACTTGCTCCAAGACCTTAGGATATAACATCCCCATCGCAAGGTCCCACTCCCCTCTCTCAAATCCCTAAAGCTCTCCCTCCCACCTGACGACCCACAGCTGCAGTTGGCGACCCTCCTCTCGCCGCCAGATGACTGTTGCTCCTCCTTGACGACTGGCGGAGCTACTGCTCCCCTGCGTGCGTGCCCCCCACTCATCGACTGTGCATCTGGAGGCCCCCTCACGTGGGTATACTCTTCGACTCTTAGGGCATCTCCATGTTTTTTTTACCCACGATTACCTTTTCCCTAGCGGCATCTTGTTTTCCTTCTTGATCCACTCGACCTACTTGCATATTTCATGCCCTTGTTAGCCCTAGAACCTAAACCCTCGGTCAAACCCTCTTTTGTCTTGGAGCATAAAAGTTCTATGTTTTTGGCAAGGGTATTACCTCACGAGATTCAAGCCGACATTTTAGTGGCTTGAATTCAAAGGTATATTGCCACAACTTCATGGTAGGTTGTATTGCCTCAAGGCATATTGCCACACGTTTTTTATCAATGATGATTGCATATCTATTGGTTGAATCTGAGTGGTAGACATCTATTGGTTGAATGTTGTTTGGTTGAATGTTTTTGTATGGATGTTTTTGCAGGTATTCTGTCCTCAAAACACCAACCTTTTCTTCCAAAACCTAACCACCCATTCCACCAAATATGCCTCCCCGTAGGAAGCAAGTCGAGGGCTCTTCCACCTCCTCCTCCACCTATTTGGCAGACCAACTAAGGAGCGACATCGCAAGGCAGCGATTTCGTAGCTTCACAAATGCCAAAGTTAAATGCCCTCGTTTTATTGTTTGGAATGATTTTGCTCATTTATACCTTCAGGAACACTTCGAAACTCTCCATCTCTTCCAATATTTTGACCAACAGTTCCACTTTGGCGTTAGAACTATTGGCGTGTTCCCTGATCTTGTACGACTCTTTTATGCCAACATTGTTGAAGACTACAGCAACGATGAACTTGAACTCCATACTTGCTTATTTGGGCACGAAATCCACATCACGTCCGAATCTATTTCCGACCTTCTAGCCATCCCCAATGAGGGAAATGACTTCAATGACATTCTGAGGCAATACGACTCAGAAGTCATAAATCAAGAATTAGTCCTCCCTGAAAAATATGTTGAAAATCTTGTCACCCTAACTTGTAAGAAGCTCAAACCCCTTCCAAGCTTACTCTCTCACATTTTTGGGTGGGACCTCCTAAATAAATCAAGAGGTTTTGATTACATTTCACGCCAACACAAGGCGCTCCTTTTTGCCGCCGTACGTCATATTCCCTTCAATTATTGCCGCCTCATTGTTCGCATTATGAATGAGGACCATGGGGCCTCACTTCCATTTGGGTCCATTCTATCCAAATTTTTTTCAACCCATCGGATTTCCATAACTGACCAGGCCGTTGACAAGAAAATTGAGCCCTACAATCAGGCCACAGCTGCCAAGATGCATATACTTAGGGAGCATCTTGAGCCAGTCGACGAGCCCATTGAAGAAGAGCCCCTTCCACCCTTTCCAGACTTCCATGAAGCACAGCACCTTCAAATAGAAGCTCCTTGCTCGAGCTTTGAAGAAGCATGGGATCCGGCCACAGATTCCCTCTCCTCCGGCATCTCCCTCCTGCTGCGACGAATCGACGAGATGTACACCTACATGGGAATCATGCACCGCGACATCGACGAACTTCGATTAGACGTTCAAAATTTGCAAATGGGACACGGACCTGCTCGTCGCCGCCACCGCCATGATCAAGAAGAATAGTTTACTTCTTCTATTTTCCTTTCTTTTTTTTTCTTTCTTCCAAGTTTGTATTAAGGGGCCTTGACCCCATACTTAAATATTTTTTGGGAACAATAGCTAGTCCGTATTTAAATGTTTCTATCTTCCATATTCCTACTTAATTTTCTTTAATGCTTTGTCATCTTTTATTAAGCATGCAATTTTATTAATGCTCTCCACTTTGTAGATGTCACTCTTGTAGTTTGGGTTTCAATTCCCTTTTAGTACCCTTCATGATGATATTAAAAAAGGGGGAGAAGAACATTGGTAAGAACATAGGGAATAACATAAAAACAAAAACTTCTCAAATAGATATAGACTACTAAGTACAACTTTCAGGGGGAGAAAATAAGAACCTACAGAAAAGGGGGAGATTGTTTGTTCAACTACTCATATATAATATTTTGATGATTTTACAAAATGAAGAAAATGAAATAAAAATAAGCGTAGCATATTGTTTCTCTATGTAATAACATAATTGCAGGTTTCATAAGGTTTTCCAAAATGGGAGATTAAAAGTGTGAAGACTAAGTAGCATAAGTATTAGGTCATAGGATTTTCATGTAAAATTTCAAAGGTTGTAATTTTCATTTTATTTGAGTCTAGAAATATTGTAAAGAGCCCCCAAACATAACCTATAAATAGCTAACTTAGGCTCTCTACACTTAGGATACATTAGAAACAAAAACCTAGCACTAAGACTCTTATCAGACGTCCATAACAATTGTCAAACGTCTGATTTTCAACTTTAAGATGTCTGATAAGTGTCTCAGACGTCTAACTACCTATAGTTACGTCTTTACTTTCTGTCATCATAAACATCAGTCGAAGCACTCTTCTATTAGACATCCATAACCTCATCCAGACATCTGATACTTTCCCTGGACGTCCTCAAAATAACCGTTAGACTAAGCACCTATCTTCTTTGTACAGATAATGAGCAAAAATGTATTTTCAGACGTCTGGACATGCTTTCAGACGTCTACCTTTGGACCGTTGCCCATGTATTTCTGTGTGTATCTCATTACGAACATAAGATCTTTTGTCAGATATCGTAGCCAAGTCTTTTTAGGTTTCCAGACGTCTAGTGAATCCCTCAGACGTCCATACCGACGTCTGATTCTTCAAATCTAGAACCCTGTTTGGATCTGATCAAAACATGAACGAATCCTCACATTATTAAACGTCCAATAACTTTATCAGACGTCTTATGTGAAAATATCAAACGTCCTTCTTTCGATCCAATGAAGTCAATTAAGGCTGGCCTATAGTATTAGACGGCTAAAATTATAATCAAACGTCTTATAAGACGTCTGACCCTAAAATTAGATGTCTGATATTGCTGTCAGACTCATCATTACCCTGATTTGTGGTGGATTTCATCCCAATCTCTTGGGATTTATCTCCAACGGCTAGGAGATCTCTCCCAAGTGTTCTTGAAGGTTCCAAACTTGCCTATAAATAGACTACAACCCCTCTTAGGCACAACACACCTCTTGAGATTCAATTCCCTTAGAAAAATCACTTTCTCACTACTCTAAGCTTCATCTTACCCGTGTGCTGTGCCAACACTCTGATCAAAGGGCAAATCCATACTCCCAGCTCACTCCGTTCTGCAAATTCTTAGGGAGTTCTTTTTATGCTTAATAGATAAGAAAGTAATCAAAGTATTGGGATGCTCTATAGGTGCTGTTTTAATTCCTACTTTTGTACTTTGGGTATCCAGCCTGTCGAGTCCCCGTCTCTTCATTGTGAAGGGAGAAACCTCTGTTTAGGGATCGGAGGTGTGATTTGTAATTGAGGTACACTACCCTCATTTAAGTAGTGTGGTTAGTGGATTGATCACCTTGTGATCGAAAATCCTAAGTCAAGGGATTGGCTTAGGTGGTGGTTTTCACCCGTCTTGGGTTTCCACCTAAAAATCTGGTGCCACCTTTTGTGATTGAATTTTTTGTATTACATTATTATATAATTTCACTATTCACTCCCCCTCTAGTGTAATTTTAGATCATTCATGGCTTGTTTGTGGAGTTTTTAACTCTAGTCACCAATTCCTGAGTTCACCAGAGCTCTGGCGAGCTCCGACAAAGTCAATTCGAGCTTTAGCCTCTGAAACTTCTTGAGAAGCTCCAGATTGCTTCTTTTTAACCTAGGGATTAAGAATAAGTTATTACATATGAGTTTTATTGATGGAAGTTCTCTGATGAGTTTTGTCTTCTCCAACTCCGATAGAGTTGGTGAAGCTTAACAACTGGAAATCTGAGTATGAAAATAGGTTCTAAAGCATTAGTGAAGCTTAGATATCCTGGTCTAGTTGTTGATAAGGCCTTAGAGTCTCACAATATCCTTGATGAACAAAGTCACTTCTGACCTCAGGCGGTGATGCTTGAGAACACCTCTAGACCTAACAAAACATGATTTTGTGGTGCTGAGCGAATTCCTGATGCTGAATTAAGTCAATTTAGGGCTTGAATTGGATCTGTGAAGCCTTGGCTTTGGAAGTCAACTCTTAAGCCCCATAAGTCAAACCTAGGTTGAATATGAAGAAATTAGGTTTAAATCTTTGATCTAAATGGTTAATTAAGTTTCTGGGAGAATTGTAAGGTCAATGGAATTGATTTAAGTGAAGATTATTTAGGTTTAATTGAGATTTAGATGTCTGCACAGTTTGGGTTCATATGGAACCCAATACTATTTCTGAGCTATTTGTCGAGATTTGAATCCAAATCCTACCCAGATCTCTTGTTTAGGACCTCCTAAATCTATTCAGACCACCTATTGAGGTTGTTCTCTCTCTGTTGGACAAATTGGAACTCAATTTTGAGCTCTGAACACTGAGAACAAAGCTCTTGAGCTTCTGCTGCTTCCTGAGCCTCTTCCAGACTTCTTTTCTTCTCCAATATGTGTGAAATACCCTACTGAAGGTATTTAGACCCTCAGTTGAGGGCAACACCTCCTTTTGCAGGTCAAAAGGCCTGTTGTCCCTTTTCTGCATGTACCCTTGGGCATGGAGACATAGCCATGTTCTTCCATCAAATTCGTAGATTAACTCTGATCTAAAGCCCAAATTGGGGCTAAAATTGTGTAGAGAACATTAAGAGCTCATGATCGAGCCCTTATTTGCTCGATTTGGTCACTTGTGCCAGCCGAAATCTTCAAGCGAAGTCGGGCCTGGAGTTTGAAATGTTAGTCCCACATCGGAAGTGGGTAGACAGCAGCATTGGTATAATACCAAATCTTGCTAGGGACCTTCCGGTCGTCAGCACAGGGCACAAAGCAACTTATGAGCATTGAATGGGCGCATGTATTGCACATGCGTGTGTGTGTGCGCGCGCAGGCGTGCATGCCTGTGTGTGTGCCTGGGTGGGTGAGCAAGCTTTGTGGGCCTAATTGGTCCCAGTACTGTGCATGATCTAAAAATACGAATAATCCACCTAATAAAAACTAGACACGGGCCTAGTAGGGCTTGGTCCCACCCATGAGGGTGTAGTGTATCCTCGAAAAGCCTGTGCCACCCATTAAATAATTTTTTGATTAAGTAAAGGATTAATGGGTTAAGTGAGATCTAAAATCGGCTTAGTGTGGAGGACTAAAGTGCATAGTAAGAGAAGAAAGGCTAAGTAAGAGAGGCAATTAAGAGAACTTAAGAGGACAAAGAAAGAAGAAAGGAAAGATAGAGGAGAAATAAAAGGCTGAAAAGCTAAGGAAGAAGATATGAAGAGAGAGAGCTCGTAAGCTTATGTAAAGGAAGAAGAGGTAAAAGATAAGGGCTAAGAAAATGGAGAGGATAAAGAAGATAAGTCAGAAAGATGAGCAATAAGAGAGAATAAATGAATAGAGATAAGATGTCCAAAACCTTAATTAGAAGTCTAATTTTGATTTTTAAGTCGTCTATTCTTTTTCTCAAACATCTGATTAAGAGCTGCAGCTGCTGATTAGTGTATTTTCAAGCTTTCGAATGTTGTAAAATGCATGTAAACTCTTATTATTGTTTCTTATGCCTTATATTTTGTGAGATCATGTGTATATGCATTCTTCTATATGGTTCACATTGTAAATCTTTCTTGTAAACTTGTTTCTTATTAATGGAATATTGCATGTTTTCATTGTTCAAATCTCTTGTGCAATTATTCATGTGCTTAAAGTATTGTTAATTATTAATCTGATTAATTAATTAGATAGTAATTAATGCTTAGGGATTAATAGTGAATTAAGATTACAATTATGCTTTCCAATGAATGACCTAGACTTAACCAGTTAAAAAAGAATAAAAATCTAAAACATTAGGTTAACTTGACCCTATACTACATTCATGACATTAATTCGAGTTAACTTAAGTTACTTTTTGATACACTTAATTAAGTCTGATAAGCTTAATTAATTGTGTTGAGAATTTAACAATCATGGGTATTAACAATGTTAAGGCTCTTTTTCAAACTAAGTTATTAGGTGGGAGGACTTGATTGAAAAAATCCCACGATGAATGGTGCACACCAATTTGTACAACCCACTCACAAGCCACATGACACAATTCGGCCACATGACGGTATCATGGCCCATGACACCCCTCTCTAAAAGGAGGTGGGTATACGAATTGGTGTACACTTTCGTGTACACCAAGTCTTTTCCAATACAAAAAGCCACCCAAGGCTTTTAAAAAAATGAAGAAACCTTTAACAAGGGCTTATCTCTTCCACCACCTCTCCTCCTCTCCATTCCCTCTCCATCAACTTCTCCTCACTCTTCTTCACCTCCTCCAAGCTCTAGCAAACAAGGAAGAGATCAAGGGCTCCAACGGGAAATTTGAAGAGCCATTGGGAAGGTTAAGACCCTAACTCTATGCTCCCTTATCATCTTTTCTCTAATTCTTCCTTTTTGGTATAAGGGGGTGGCTTGAGAGAAGGATAAAGGGGGCAAGAAAGAAGGTTGTTGCAAAAGCTGGAGCTTCTTTAAGGTGAAGTACCATAAGGAAGAGGGATTACGGCGACAAGAGGAGGAAAGTAGGAGAAAGAAGAGGAGAAGGTTGTTGCAGGGATTGCTAAGGGAGCAAGGTGATCCAGGAGAATCAAGAACTAAATTTGAGGTAGGGACACTCCTTCCCTCCTTTTGTGATGCTATTCTATTGATCCTCAACCAAGCGAATGCATGTTTAGAGGATGAGTTAGCCAAGTTATTGTTGCATGTAGAATTTCCTCCTATATATGCAAGATATAGATAGGCATGAATGGTTTTATGGATAACTGCTAAGAATGAATTAAGATGGGGTTTTAATGAGCTTAAGCATGGTCTAAAGAGGTTAACATCACATGTACAATCCCCTTCTCATGTTTTGGGTGAAGATTTGATGAAATATGGAATTTAGGGTTTTGGTATTATGTCTGTGGCAAAGGATCTTGCTGCAGGGGAGTGATGCGGTAGCCGATACCAGTACTAACCCTTAGTACCGGTACCAATAAGGGTTAGGAACCCCAAAATGGGATTATGCCCTGACCTATATATTTGAAATGCTGAATTGGTGACCTACGAGATTGATTTAAAGAGGAACTTGAAGGGAGTTTTCATGGGGTTTCTCTTAAGGTTTTATTGATGAAATGGCTAATCTTTTGGCTTTGAAGCCTTCGCTTTCATGCTTATGTTTAGCTTATAGTTTGGACTTGTAAATGGATGAATGGTTGTTTAAGCTAAATACAACTTTAAAGGTGCTGGATTGGGCCAAGAATGCAAGAAAGGATTAAAGCAAGAATAAATCCTCAATCCTTGAGGTGTTCATGGGAAAAGGAATCAAATCATGATGTGGATGACATTAATAACCCCCATAACCTAAGATGTGAAATTATTGGGTGGTGTCGAGGTGTCTCAATAGGAGCCTTGAATAAACCTTAATGTGTAACAAGTGTAGGTCCAAGGTGTCATGGACACCTTATGGGACCTAGCTAGAACCTAGGGGTTATAGCTTAAGGATGTTTATCTATACATGTGTATAACCATGTTTTAGAATTAGATAGGGAGCTAATTAAGTCAAGTTATGAATCCATAAGTGATTGATTTATCCAAGAAAGGCTATTATATGGATAACAACCAGGTTAAGTGAAATTCAGCTAGCTAAAAATGCGAAGGTTGCGTAGGAAGCACAACTTGGAAGTAGTGAACAATGGATTCACAAGGAGCTTCACAGGGAGCTTGGATGGCCCCAAGGAAAAGTTAGTAGATGGGTTCTACCTAAGATGTGGACCTGGAACTGTACAATTCTCGATTATTTTTGTTTGTTGAGGACCAACAATTAAGACTCAAGGTTTTGTGCAAAGGGTAATGAGGTAGTTGTCAGCTAATGACTGTATGTGAGGATGAGGTAAGGTATCGTAAGAAAGCTTAGATGTGAAGCACTTCTTCCTATCGAGATGTGAGTAGAAATGTTGGATGGTCTGGTGTTCTTAAGAATAGCTTTCTAAAACACTCAAAGTATGTTGCTTCTATCAGGAGCTAGATAATAAGTCAATGTTAGTGGACTAAATTACAGCTTAACTACATCATTGTTGGGACGGTAATTTGATTTAAAGTATGCATTACATTGATAATATTAATTAAACTTTTGATTTAACACTCCCTGCATTTCATTATGTTTTACGTATCTTGTTATGTAATTTGATTAATTACGAATTTTTTATGCAGGGTCATTTTGGAAAGTACAATTTTAATGCCATCACATCAAACCTCAATTTGAAATGTCATCTTGGTATCTAAAATTGGTACCACAATGATTAAGAAGGCAGATTTGTTTATGGAGAAAGAAATCATAAAGGTTCCTTTTCTCTTATCACCAATATTTTTAAAATCTCTCATACTTATGTTTGCAACACGTTTCGCAACGTGCTAATGAGGGACTCATCATGGCTCCTAATTCATCATTATTAGCTAGTTTTCCTAGTTAAATTACTAGTGAATAACATTATATTAGGGTTAATTATATATTTAAGGTAACAGTAGCAAGGATCCTAATTATATGTTAAAATACCTAAACTAAGGGTTAATAAACATTTATTTATATTTAATTAATAAATAAGACCTAAATCCAATCATTTAGCTGTATATAAGTATTATATCTAATTTATAGTATTTATATTAACTAAGTTGTTAATTATTTAAATAACTATAGCTAAAAGGGGTAAAAATGCAATCTCATGTCATAAATATATTATTTAAAATATAAAAAAGTTGAGAAATAAATAATTTAAATTAAGCCTTAAAACTAATGGTTTTCATTTCAACCTTAACCTTTATTTCACTTAAGTCCTTTTATCACTTATAGGTCCTTTAGTTATTTATAGAAAGGTCCCTGTGTATATCCTCTTCTTCCTTTCTTCTTCCTTGTGGACGGCCGACGACGGCGGGTGACGATACCTCTAGATCACCACCCATCTGACATCTAAACTCCTTTGCCATGGCCGTTGAACCTCCCCCCAACGGTCTGGATGAAGTGTCAACCAACTAAATCAAGGTAAGTTTATGTGAGGTAGTTTTACATCACGTGTAGAGTAAGAAAACGTGATTTCAACTGGTGTGTTTTGATTTCTTACTAGTGGAAACCACTTTTGATAGGTGAAAAACCACTTGCTAAGTGAAAAACTACT
Organism: Thalassia testudinum; assembly: GCA_037157565.1. Classification (NCBI taxonomy): domain Eukaryota; kingdom Viridiplantae; phylum Streptophyta; class Magnoliopsida; order Alismatales; family Hydrocharitaceae; genus Thalassia; species Thalassia testudinum. Next base: position 49,118,154 of record JAZHRO010000002.1, read on the forward strand.
TTTCCATAGGTGTACACTTCATTTTCAATCAGTGTGTTTTGATTTTCAGCTGATGAGAAACCATTTTGAATAGGTATCGGTTGAGAGCCAAAACACATCAATGTGTTTTATTTTCAACCAGTCTATTTTTATTTTTAGCCGATGAATTTTCACGATTTTGACTTTCAACCGGTGTGTTTTAGTTTTCAACCGGATGATTCTGGTTTTCAACCGGTTGGTTGATTCTTTGAACGGGGCATGAGTGAGAGTCGCGCATTGCAAAATGAGTTGCAACGTGCGTTTTCATACTCGGACCTTTCTCAATTGACCGCACCCCCCAGCTCTCAACTATCTCTCTCTTCTACTTAGAACACATCACCCACCCACCCCTCGTTATTTTTCCTCCAACGCAAACAAAGAGAGCAGGAGGAGCACCCTCTCTCTACATGCATGGGACTACCCCCCCACGCACGAACAAAATAGTGCACCCACCACCCTCTTCCTCTTTAATCGCACGACATACCATCAACCACTCTCTACTGTCTCTCTTTGTCACCCATCACATCACTGCCCCTGTCCTTGCCACCATATCATTCCACCCTCACTACTTGAACTAAGATCCTCAATGCCTTGCCCACGCTTGCCCTATTCTCTCTCGCACGAGGCAAGAGCATGCTACATCAATTGCAACCTCACCCATGACAGGACTCACTGTGATCACACCTTCTACGCACCGCAGAGCGTGGTGACCAGCTGATGAGGTGTGGCTCATCATAGCTAAAATGCTCAAGTTAAGCTAGAAACTAGGTTAAATACTACCAAATTAACACAAAGAAAGGGTTAAGTGTGAGAATTAGCAGAAAAGACCTAAAACACCAAATCTATGTTAAAAATGCATAATTATGTCATTTACTGAGATATTCTATTATTAAGTACAAAATGATGATCCAATTGCAAATTAAACACATAAATGAGTTCAAAACTTCAAATCAAAAGTGAAATTAACTTCTAATATGTTCAATTAAGCTTTAATAAAAACTTCGTAGCATTTGGTCGTCATTAGGACCTTGCATTTAGAGATTCACATTTAGGTCCTTCATTTATAACATTTCATTCATTATTAAACCTCCAGGGACCTATTTATAGACCGCAAAGACCTAATTGTAAGATTCTAGGGACAGTTCTGCATTCATTCTATACCACTTATGGGTTCTTCTACAAAATTTCTATCAATTCACTTGAGGACTTTCTCTATAAAATTCCCAAAACACCTGTAGTCGGCGGTGCACCTTGGGTGCACTGTTCATTGAAGAATACAGCTGATCCTCGTTGTCGACTCTTGTTTCCCTTTGATCTGTGGCTTGAAATCAATCGAAGCTTCGTGCAACTCCTTGCATAGCTTCACCTCTACCCCAAGATCCCAACCAGCAGCCGTAATTTGACTTGAAAATTTCACGCACCCTCTCCTCTCATCCTCACCGTCCCTACCTAATCACCTAACTCCATCGCGAGGTGACTTAAGCACATCTCGGAGCTCGCGTGCAAAGGATCGCTCCCTCCTCCTTGAGTGATCCCTTCGTCTAGTCTCCAGCTTCCTCCCCCATTCATCGGCTGCTCGTTACATTAGAAGTGGCTTCCCTCCTCCAATTCGTCATTGCAGTGACCAGCTGTAGCCCAGGGATCCAATTCCTCGCTGGAGTCTTCCTCATCTCCCTTCGTCGCTGTAATGACCAGCTGCAGCCCAAGCATCCCATTCCTCCTTTAGATTAAGACTTTATATGTTTTCTAGGAGTAGAATTAGTATAGTTTTACTGCTTTCTAGGCAATTGTAGTTTAGTTAGTGTAATTTAGAGTAAATTAAAAGTAGAATAGATGTTAGAAGTTCGTGGATTTGATCATTAGTTAGGAGTAGTGTAGTGTTGAATTCACACTTGCACCTTCTCTGATCAATTCAAATAAGAGGAGATGAATTCATATCACTCATCTGATCACTGATCTTCCCCCTCATATCACCATTTCATGTTATGATTTCCCTCGTGTTTTAATTCGCAATCCACCCACCCATTAGAGTCAAACCCTCATCTTATTGCTCTCTAGCTTTGAGATGAGGATTTGCGCTCAAAATCCATCTAGGGGTCTTCCCATTCATTTCTGAAATCCACAGAGACCCCTGATCTGAAATTAAATTGGAATCAGTTTGCTTGATTAATTTTTAATTTGGATCTCAAAGCAAGATCGCGAGATTTTGAATCGATTGAGTTTTGAATAGTTTTGATCAAGTGAATTGATATGTTTTTGGGTAATTCAATTCATGGTAATGAATCTGAGGTGTTTTTGATGAAAAATCTTTCCTCATATGAGCCATGTCTGAATTTGGCATGAATTGGAGATTTTATGGTTTTAAATGTGAGGTAGGGCCAAGGAAAATCAATCTTGTTGATTGAGACTCTACCAAGGATTTTTGTGTTGTTTTGAATTTGAGAATCTGATTTTTAACCTAAGGAATTGTCAATATTCCTTATGGTTTTAGAGAATTGGGATTCAAGTTTGCTGAAAGTATTGGACTGATCTAAGACCCTCCTTCATGCTATCTATAGCATTAGGAAGGTGTTAGATCAGGGTATTTTTCCTTATTTGAAGTAAGTATTACTATTGAGAATTTTTTTTGATGCAAAGTTTGACACTTCAATATGATTTTAATGTGATTTTCAGACCTTGTCAGACTTTTAAGGTGCTTAATGTTGTGTTTTGAATCCCAAATTAATATAGTAATGTGCTGCATTAGCAGCTACATGTTCATGGGTTTTTCAACACTAAATTTGGTACAAATTGCTGTTAATTGAAAATCATTCTCTGATCTTGGATGATCTTTGTGCTGATTTGATAATCACAACTGCTGGAATAAGAAGTATTGGCTGAAGCATCAGCCAATAGGATCTTTAGGACGTCTGAATTATGGCACAAATGTCTGATCAGCAGCAGCAACTTCAGTAGCTGCTGAATTTCAGTAGCTTACTTAGCTGCTGTGTTGCTGTTCATGTTACTGCTGTAGCTGCTGTTGCAGCTATTGCTTCTGATGGATGATCTAAATTGATGGGGTAGTATATAGTTATTTGGGTAATTTAAAGGGCTAACATGCTTTGTAAGGTGTATTTTATTTGTACAAGTGCTTTCATGTATCTGAAATGATCTTTAAATCTCATTTGAATGGCTTGTAATCTGATTTAAACATCGTTTGCCAGCTAAAACATGTACATAACTGCCCAATGTTAGAAATTGATGAAATTTGCAATAGAAATTGGGTTTAACTGTCCATATACCTCTTATATGTTGTGTTGGATGTTCTTGAATGTTTAAAACTCATGTTCAGCACATAGAACTCACTTTAAGGTCTTAGGTTCTCATTGGAAATCCTTTATACGGCCTAGAATGTACTTCCTTTGTACATAAATAAAAACCCTAAAAAAAATTCCAAAAAAATAAAATAAATGTGTAGTGAGTAATATTAAGTATATTTTAAGTATATGCAAAGTTTGAAGGTCATATGAACCTTTGACTTAGTAAAACATACCAGCCGATGGTTCAGTATACCTTCAAACTCAATAAAAGAACTCAAACTTAAAAAATCCCCAAAACATTCTATTCTTCTCATCTCTCTCTTTATCTCTCATCCCTTACCTCTATTAAGATTAAAAAACCCATAAAAACCAGAAAAACTCGAAAATACCCAAAAACACTATGTATACCATGTAAATACGTGTATATATAAGCTATATATTAAGCTATATATGTATATAATGTAAAATATGTATAGAAAATGTATATATACTTATATATGTATAATGTAAAATAATTATAGAAAATGTATTATAAATTAAGTATTTAGAGTAAATTATTATGTATATAACTTTACTAAATAAATATCTATTAATTTAATTAACTTATATGTACTATAAGCTATAAAAATTTATAAACCCCAATAAATAAACTTATTTATCATCAATATTGTACATACGTATTTATATACTTATTATGTACATTACAATCCTTGCAAACTAATTTAATTATATTTATACAGTAAATAAATAATTTAATAAGTTATGAAGTAGTTTACTAACTTAAAATTAAATAAATTAGTAAATTAAGCTATTAATGGAATAATTTATATTGTATAATTGTATTATACTATTTTAAGTAATTTAAGCTAATTTAACTATATTTATATTGTACTATATAATTTATACCTAATTTATATGTATAATAGCCTGAAAATTGATATTTAAATGTATATAAATTAAAATAAAACTTGTAAACTTCAATAAAAATATGTATTAAATAATTTAACAAGTATACTAATGTTGTATTAAGTCAATTTGTCCATTAATTATGTAATTTATACTTTATTTAAGAAATAAAATCAAAAACCAATGTGTATAAATTGTAAAGTGTAGCTAATTTATTTATATATTAAAACTAATTATTTTTGTAAATAAATTAAATAATTATGTAGCCCTATATAAGGGCTTTACGAATATATAGTTTATTTTGAAATCAGATAACATTTGTGTCCTTAAATCGAGGGCCAAATCTTCACAAATCATACGCTGCCTGGAGCCGTAGCGTCATAGTCCCACATCGATAGTTTGTGAGTTGTCGTAGCTGCATATAAGTTATTCTTGCCATGGACGTTCCATTCATCATGGGGGCGCCCGAACATACGCACACACCTATACATATGAGCATATGAATGAGTTTAGCATGAGAAATTTGAGTGCGGTGCATGGCTAGGAGTTGTGCACTGTGCGTGGGTTTGATTAGGCCCAATAATGAGCCATGAACTGGTTAAAATGCACCTAGTGATAACTATGGTGGCCCAAGTAGAGGTCTGGTCCCACCCATTAGGGTGTTGTGTATCCCTCGAAAAGGCTGCCCTTTAATTAAATAAATTTTTTATTTAAAAATCGAACTGAGCCGATCTGAACCTACTGAAGCTGTAAGAAGAGAGAAGCGAAGTGTTGAGCCATGCCTAAGTGTTGAGTGAGTTGTGTTAGTGTGAGGTGCCTCTGTGTGTTAGTATATGCCTGAGTGTGTTGAGTGCGTGTGTGTGTTGTGTATTGTGAGCATAGTGTATGTGTGTGCTCGCCTGTATACATGTAGTATAGATATATATTGTATATATATAGTATATATGTAAATAATATGTATATAAATATACTTAGAGTATAGAGTAGTATTGTTTGAGCTATATATATGTATATAAATAAGCTATAGCTTTAGTGACGGATCTGTTTGTCATTGTACATAGTATTATATGTTAGTATAAATATTAGTTTTTACCTTAGCTTATGTATATATTTTTTCTAAGGTTTTACCGACACTTTCATATGTCACTGTAGAAACATTATATGTTACTGTAGATATTAGTAAGTTAAGTTAAGTTAGTATAATACATATTATTACTTATTTTTATACCTATAGCTAAGTATTATTATTATTAGTTGTAAATAAATAATATAGAGTAATTATACATGATTTTTTATGCTTGTTAGTATATAATAGTTTTCAAGCATTGTAATTATTTCTAATTCATTCTTTTGTATATAATTGATTCATTCTTTGATTCTTTGATTGATTCATTCATCCTTGTATATAAAATCAATCTTTTTGGAATTAAAATAATATTTTTGACTTAGAGAGTGATGTATATCAATAACTGTCTCCCAATGAACGATCTGGAATAAACCAGAAAAAATTAAGTATACAAATAAAATTGACACGATAACGGTTTGTATTCATGACATATACTACAATAACGACATTTTAAAACCCCTTTTTAGTACGAACCGGTAGTCGATGACCATATTTGTGGTGCCGTTGCTGGGGATAAGAAAACCCAATAATAGTGCTTTATTGTGACTGTTAGACGAATGTTGCAGAAAGTCAGTTAATAGCTGCTCGCTGGCACATAGTCATGCCCACCTCGACGCACACCGTGCTCGCTCTTGACATCGACACAATACACCGTCTACCCTACTTTCCGCAACCACGTCCTTCTCAACATATCAACCACGACATCCCCAACCCACCTTCCTCACCATCTACTCCATCCTTTTTGCATTCGTTAGTGTGCACAATGACAGCGTGCATGATCTGTACCGCATTTGTGTATCCTCTGCATCATCACGAGCATGCCACTACTTCTAGTTACAAAGTTTGATTTGACTATCATAGTTCATTTATTTCTTTTATTATTGGAATCACTATTTATCATCATTATATTTGAATAAACCTATTTGCATTGTATGCCTCCTCGTGGAGATGGCAATTTTTTTTACGTGATTTAGTTGATATGATGCATGTTGAGTGGATTAAACCTTTTATTTGTGCATATCTGGTTATTCTTTGATTTGGGATCTTTCCACTACGACTTATACCACGACATACTCATTATTATTATTATTATTATTATTATTATTATTAGTTGCCTAAGTGAAAGATCCCATGACACTAAACATTCCATGTGTCCATTTATTCTCATCGACAAAGGATTCAAGAATCAATTGGATAGTACTAAAGCAATCTTAGGTGGAATAGTTTTCCATGGATCTTGCGTGTTAAGGAGAGGGTTGCTCCCTTAGGCTAACTCATTTGACGATTAGTCAACATTCCAAAACTCGAAGCAGATATACTCATCTAGAGGATGAGTGCATTTAATCTCTTTGAAGGTCAAGGAGAGGTTATTACTATGAGTGGACTAACAGAAAGGGTACATGTTGATCTCCTTCGATAAGAAGGGTTGATTAACCACTCTAAAGATGTAAGTGGCAAGTGAGCGAATCACAAATTGATAAAAGTGGAATCAGACTAAAGTATTGATATTAATCAACGAGATTGATTAATAAGATTAAACGTATAGGGTATTGATGAGATAAAGATATACGAGACTTGAAGGATTGCCTAAAACCAAGGATGCTTAGGTGAACAAAATCGGATTTTGGAGAGAAAACCTGAGGTTGGATTGAGCTAGAGATCTAGTCAGCTAGTGAAATAGTACACTAGCTTGTCTCTTGCTATAACAGTGCATGTTTATCCCTATTAGGCTGATTGATTCATCCCTGTATTATGACCTACTTTTAGGGGTTGTTGAGCTAAGTGGCAATGACATCGCGAAACTTGTTGCTAGTTTAGGAATCTTCGACGCGATGTGTAGCAAGTAATGGCCCTACTCTTATTTTATGGAAGACAACTGTAATTATGTGCCAAATTCTTGTTTATTGTTTAAATTGTATTGTGAATTTAATATTTTTGTGCCATTAATAGCAATGTATTTTTATTTTGTTTGATGGATGGAAACCATTTGTGGTAGCTCTGCTGATGTTTGAGACCTTAGGGGCTTAATTGTAATTAACCTACCTCTAACTTGGGATGGACCTGAACAACAATTAATCCCAACTGAGCTTATATCTAAATGGGTACTGATACTGGTGTACCAATATCGGTATACCATATAAGGGGTATCAGTACTAGTTGACTAGTACCGGTATCGAAGCCATACTATTTTGAGTTCCATATCCAAAGAAGTACCGGTACTTATGCCAAGTACCGGTACCTATAGCTTATTGTTTGGAACTCAAACTTAGATGAGTACTTGTCTAGTACTCACAGTGTACCGGTACTTGTAATAAGTACTGGTACTCATAGAGCACTAGTATCCTCCAGGAAAGAATTGATCTCAACGAGTACCAATACTCATGAAGGGTACTTGTTGAATACTGGATACTTTGCCTGTAACCTACTAGTACTGGTACTTGTAAGCTATAAGTCCTGGTGACCTCAAATCCAAAACCTGACATGGGACTCATGTATACCCGTTCTCATGATGACTACCGGTATATGCAAGTCCCAGTTTTGGACTTAAGACGACCTGGAACTAATCTATAGCTTTCATGTATCGGTACTCATGAAGAGTACTGGTATTAGCAACCTACAGTATACATTAGGATCCAAAACAATAATGCCTAAGTACCGGTGCCCATCAAAAAGTACTGGTACTACTTGCAGTTAAGAGAAGCCATTTTGGTTTTCTCTCAGAAGATGAAAGATCAGTTCAATGCAATGATAATTAGTATTAAGCCTGAGATTAACATGCAATATCTGTTTAGATAGAACAACTAGTATGCACATGAAACATGTGAAAGAAAAACATTATACAAATAAGCAATATATAAATCTTCTCATTATCTCATCATCTTAGATATGAATATTTTCGTGCTTGAAATAAAGACATACAAATGATGGTCAGAAATACCTGTGTTCATCTTGAAAACAAGAAAAGGGGACTGCTAATGGTGCTTCCAAAAGAACCCACCCTAATCCCTAATAGAGAACCACCTGAAGGATGGAACCCTCTCTCTTCCAACTGTTCTCTCCTTAGCAACCACAGAGAACGATGAGGATCACTCTTAGGTTTTGTCAAAATGTGGGTCTTTTGGGGACCATGCCCCCAAAGACATAATTCAACAATTAGTGTGACTAATTACTGTGTAAATTGCATGTCCACCCATTGAGAACATACAATTTACCCATAGGTCTCTGCACATATCAACACCACACTAAACCATTTGCATTTATGCCCATGCACTCAAAATAACTTAATTTGATCACTCTGATTAATTGGCAATATATGACCGTCCTTTATATGTTGATTGACTATATGTATACATTACGCATATATTAGCTCATATGTTGACCCGGCAAAGAAAACCCCTAAAAGCCTGTGCCAGAAAACAAGGCAAGATGAGTGCGTAGGAGCGAGGATAAGTCGTTATAGGCGTATTAAAGGCAGGTAGCCCTTACCTCAACCCGTGCCTTGAGTGGGGGCACAAAGAGGGGCTCACCCCTATCTGAAGAGTTGCACATAGCCACTCTTTGGTTGCTCTGCCGAACACACAGAAGTTGGGCAACAGAGATCTACCCAAGGAGCGAACGAGTCACAAACGTTCTTCCCCACGACTCTTAAGTCCCTTAAGCATGTCTAAAGATAATGAAAGGCGGTGAAGCAAGGCCCACATTGGGCCTCTATTTATAAGCCCGACCTCATGGACTCCCGAGGTTGGCAACGTCTTTCTACCCCCCTGTAGATCTCTAATTCCCAAGGAACCAAATCCCCCGAGATTCGACACAAATTCCATGACTACATGAACACACTGATAAACCGCCGTTCAAGGACCCTTGTGCCTTATTACATGATGGATATTCGAAAACCGCTCATGCCTTTTCAGAAAGGCCTGACGCTTCAGGCCATGCCTCTTACAGCAACAACAGTTAACACCAACCTCAGCATCTCAATCAGGAGAACTGCCACCTCCCAAGGTCGACACGGGCTTGGGCTAGTACGCCCCATGCCCAACTCTTGCCGCCTCCCAGGGCCGGCACGGGCTTGGGTTAATACGCCCCACGCAAAACTCCTGCCACCTCCCAAGGCTAACAACAGCTCGGGCTCATATGTCCTACGCCGAAGTTGATGTTGCCTCATAAGGCCAGCTCGAACTCGGGCTTACACGCCCCACGTTCTGCCTCGCTACATGTCACCCCTGACACCGACGCAATCTTGAGCAAATACGCCCCACATTCAAGCAACACTGCCTCCTAAAGCCGATGCGACCTCAGACTCATGCGCCCTAATAAGGGACCTCTTCCAAGCAACTAGAAGTAGGCGAAGGCCACTCAACTCCTCCATCACAGATGTTCCCCCCACTGTAGTACAGCAGGAAGAACATCGGGGGGCATCATCTACCGCGGAGTTTTGGCCACTCACTACTCTTTCAGCAGTTCACACTGGCTAAAGAGTAGGGGCATTTGGTGAGGAGCAAAAATCATCCTTGGATCTGGAACACTGCACATAACCCAATAGAGGATCCAACTGCCCGACTTCAAGGTGTGGAATTGGCTCAGCCCACCCTGCCTCAAACCAGTCGGATCCCAACCAGAGCCCACCTAGCCTGCCAAAAGATTCAGCACAGCATGGGCAGAAGATACCATAAGATGGGCCTGACCACCTACACCCTGACAACTACCATGTAGCCTACAAACTAGGGGTACTAGAGTCCATCAAGTGAGGGTTCCCCCCCAGATTATAAATAGAGAGGGAGGCCCTCAGAAAGGGGGATCTCCTCCCCGAGAGAGGGAGCGAAATCATGTAATACCATGTACCTGAAAGTTCTCCCTTCAAAGAGGGGTGACGTAATAAAATGCGGAAATAAAATATAAAGCAATCTCACCAAAGAAAACCAATCACACAAAGTACACAAACACACAAGTACACAAGTATTTTTTAGGTGGAAACCCAAACCGGGTGAAAACCACCACCTAACCCTCTCGAGTTAGGATTTTCCGATCAACCTAGTTGATCAAATCCACTAACCGAATCACTTTAAACGAGGGTGATTCAACATCAATTACAACCACGCTACAAGTACGAGGGTAGCGTTCCTCAACCCCTTCTCTCCACGAGAAGGATTTTGTCCCACGAAGGAGACGGGAATTCGCAAAGCGAATACCCAACCAAAAGACAAAGATAAAATAAAACAAGTAATCCTATAGAGCCAACAAAGTAATTTAAACCTAGCTTTTATAGGAAATAGGAAACTCCCCTTTGCAAGGAGTGCATCGAGTTGATGACGCGGTGCGTGTGCCACGCGATGGCGCAATGTCGCTCTCGTAGACAACGGCGGGAGAGCGGGTGCGCGAAGGGAATTTAGCTCTCTAGGTGATGGAACTTAAGCTTGGAGAGCAAGATCTTTTCTTGGACATAAAAGGGTAGAAAGTATGTTGCTTAGGTGTATCCAAGTGTGTATTTTGTGTCTCTAAGTGTATATTGGTGTGTCAAAGGCTCCCCTCTATTTATAGAGGCCTTAGGAAGGCTTTGGAAGGCTTAGAAAAGCTTCCATAGCCGTTGGGTACAAAGCCCAAGTGAATTAGCCCGAAATCAGGAACAATCATTGTTCTGATAGGCTTATCAGACGTCTAATTCTGGCGTCAGACGTCTGGAACTTCACTTTAAGACGTCTGATTCCAATGTCAGACGTCTGATTTTGGGCGGGTCTCTCCCTGACTTGGATCAGATCTAAACAGGGTTCTTGTGCAAGTCAATCAGATGACATATAGGACGTCTGGCACTATGTCTGGACGTCTGGAAACCTACTTTTACTGTGGGAATGGATTTTCCAAATGTTGCAACGGCTAGAAAATCTCTGAGAAGAGATTTTGGGTCAGCCGAGGCAAAACGGTCAATTATCAGACGTCTGGACAATCCTATGGACGTCTGATAAGGCTCTAACGGTCATATTCTTGAGTGCCTGCTAAGCTAGCCAACGGTCCACTATCTGGACGTCTGGCAAGTCCATCAGACGTCTCCTAAGACGTCTGGTATAAGGTCTGGACGTCTGATTTCTTCAGACAGAACTAGCTATGTCCAGCCTAACAGATATCAGACGTCTGAAACAACAGTCAAACGTCTTAAAATACTTTATCAGACGTCTGATTTGAGAATTAGACGTCTGGAAGTGCTGTTTGAACCCTATATTGGTTTTCTAAGTGTTCTACAGAAAACCTTAGTATCCTAGGGTTGTGCAGGTGTTCCTAGGACTACTGTTAGGGTACTTTGAGGCTCTTTAACATAATATTCTAAGGAAAATAAAAAGAGCAAGAAAATAAAGACAAGAGATACAAGAAAGGATTAAAAAGAATCTATCCTATTCTTCTTGTCTTCTATCTTCAATCTGTCGCTCCACGCGAACCTCCTCTGTTTTCCGTCAAGCTCCTCCAATCCGTCCTGGATGCGAGCTCGAACTCCGTTTAAGCACGTCTACATTTGCAATTGACCTGAAATCTAGGACTCAAATTGCAAATGTTAAATAACACGTGTTTTGTTATCATCAAAATAAATGATCGTGGTGCTCTAGCACCAACAGTATCTTTAAAATTATAGTGCATAGTTGGGAGCTCTATCCTCTCCCCAGACGTACACCCCTGACGGTGGAGCTAGGTCACCAAACCCTTGCCCTCCTTTGCGTATGCTTGTTGATTACCGCTCTATCCTCCTATACGATGGATGATTTGTGGCTAAGTAGCACCTCCTACGCTAACAAATCATTTATTGGCCTTCCAAGGCCCATTAGTGGATGAGCCCAGCATGGTATACTGAAGAACGATACCACATTCCTTTAGGAGCCTAGCAAATGATACTGGATGTTGTTCACCTGATTTGTCATTTCTGTCGTAGTATTCACCACCATGATCAGATCTAACAGATTTAATCCTTCTGTCGAGTTGATTCTCAACTTCGACTTTATAGTTTTTGAACAGTCCAATGATTGTGCATTTTCATGAATTAGGTAGATGAAGCCATATCTTAAGCAATCATCTATGAATGTGATAAAATATTGTTAGCCATTCCACAAAGGCATAGGAAATGGCTCACAGATGTCCGTATGAATCACATCCAAGACACCATTCGACCTGTTGGCTTCAAACTTCCTATTATTGGTTTATTTCCCCTTAATACATTCTACACACTGATCAAAATTAGAAAAATCTAAGGGGTCCAAAATATCGTTTGACTCAAGTCTCTCTATTTTCCTTCTGGAGATGTGACATAATCTCTTGTGCCACAAAGTAGCTGAAGATTCATTTTCTAATTTTCTTTTCATACCACGTCTATCTAAAAGTGAAGACTCATTATAAGACGCTATAGTATCAAGACAATAAGGATTATTAGAACAAGATAGAAAACCAGAGCAACCATATTTGAATTTTAATATAAACTAACTTTTCCATCTCCAAATGAACAATGATAACTACATTTGTCCAATACATAAATAGAAATTAAATTTCTTCTAAAAGATGGTACTACAAAAGTTCCATCTAAATTCAAATAAAAACCAATTTTCATCAATAATCTAAATTTTCCTATAGCTTCAACTTCTACAGCCTTCCTATCGCTGACATAAATGAATCTTTCAGCATCATTTGGCCTTCGGTAGCTTAGGCAACTCTGCATAGACACACTTATGTGAGTGGTAGCACCTAAATCTAACCACCAAGTATGTCTAGATATCGAAGCCAAATTAATTTCTGTACAAACTGGACTGAGAGCCGTACCTTTCTTAGCACACCAAGCGTGGTAGTTGGTACAATGCTTCTTTTGGTGCCCTTCAACTCTACAAAATAAGCATCCTGATTTGGAAGACTCTACAACCTTCCTCTTCTGCTTCTTTTGTGAAGTTGTATCTACAGTTTCTGTAGTCCTTTTCTTTCCCTTACCCTTGTTGTTAGAGGAAGTGACAATGTGAGCACTTTCTATCCCATCATGCTTCATTCTCTCTTCCTCTTGCACACAGTGCAAAATGAGCTCATTCAGAGACCAAGTCTCTTTCTGATAGTTATAGCTTATCTTGAACTGGTTGAAGGAGGGTGGAAGAGAGATCAAAACCAAATGCACCAACAAGTCCTCCGTGTGGTCAAGTTTTAGTGCTTTCAACTTTGAAGCAATATGGGACATCTCCATAATATATTCACATATATTAGCCTTCCCCTTATACTTCTTTGAGATGAGGCTTTCCAAGAGTGTACCAATTTCAGCCTTTTCATTCTTGGCAAACTGCTTCTCAATATCAGCAAGGAAATCCTTAGCTATATTAATGTCATCCAACATTGTGCCCCTGAAAGCCTTGGGTATGGCCTTCTTCATGCCCATCATGGAAATCCAATTAGACCTCTCCCAACCTTCCTTCACTTTCTTTTCTTCAAAAGTACTCATGCATGTACGAATGGGAGAGGGTTCCTTAATCGCCAGATCCAAATCCATAACCCCGAGGACAATCAAAAGATTTTCCTTCCAGGACTTAAAGTTCGAGCCACTTAACATGAGTATGGAATTTAAGGTGGAAGTGATATTGGCAGAAGACATTTCTAAAAATTAAATGCAGATAAGAATAGAATTAGCTCCTTTAAAAACATAAGATGTCTAATTAATTTATTAAACCCCATCACATGTCTTAGTTAACTCCATCAAGGGTCTCATCTTTGGATGAGAGGTTGACTTGTAATTAAAGACATTGTGTGATATGTAATGATTGTTGGTTCAAATCTAAGTGATGGGAACACCATCATGAGCCATAACTAGCTCATTTGATCCAATTAAGTCAGTAAATGCTCCTACATAATTGCCAGAGAACCATAAGTCACTAAACCATTTTTGAGGGAAAGACAATAAACTAGGGTTAAAACTGTAATTTTACCATCATAACTTGAATACAGTATAACCACATATTTTACCAGGGGTTGAATGAGGGTTAAATGGTCTTAAAAGGATAACAAGTGGGTTAAAACATACAAAAAAGGATTTGCATGTATTTTGAGAATTAAATGACTTTTGAAATCCTAAAAACAGACCCGCTTAATTAACTGAGGTTTTGGTTAGGATAAAATTCACTTAAAACCTCTAAAATTCATAGAAAAATATTCTCTAAGGTTTGGAACCTTTAATTTGACCATCAGAACCCATTTTGGCGCCGTTGCCGGGGAGTAACGCGCAATTCACCACTATTCTTTACATTATTTAATTATATTTGAGCACTAACTTGTCCTATTTGCTTTCTTGGGATTTTGCGAGGTACTTCATGAGGAGATCTTCCACGCAAAACAACCACACCAGGGCAGGTAATTTCTCCATTCTTCCCTAATCATCCTCCTAATATTGGGAAGACAAAAGAAAAAAAGGAAACAATTGATTAGGAATCACCAGCCCTATTTCATAGTAATCATCTTTTAAAAGGAAAAATTCCTGATTTGCGAAATTCTTTTCAAATCTCACTGAGTTGAAGCAATTTTGTTTAGAGATCCTACCCTAAATTTCCTATGCCTATTAGGAACTACGTTTAATTTTTAATCACTTTTTAGGCTAACACACTTCTTACTTGAAGCCCAGGGTGAACATATCAAGATCAATTAGACTTGGAATTAGAGCTAGTTAGGGTTTCAGCATTTGGGTTTTGAAGTGCTAGTACACATGTTTGCCTGAATTAAAGGAAAATTACCCTCCCGTAGTTGTGTGCTACCCAAGCCCTTGATTGAAAAGATTTAATCAAGAAAAATCCTAAAAACAGGCTCTAAATTCACTTGAACCCTAAAATCCTTGGACCTAATAACCTGGGAGTCAAATTAGGATGATTTCTAGGTCTTGACCTATATCTCATTCTGCCATCTTTAGGGCAAGTTAGGTGAAGTTGGTCTACATTGTAGGCCAACCAACCTTCAAATTAGGTCACAAGTTGAATTAGTTTCTAATCAAGTGAAACTCAAGGCACAAATTAGGACATAAAAGTAATAGACTTAAGGACTTAAGTTCATACATTCCGGTCTACCTGGACCCTCAGTGACAAGGAAGATCGAGTGGGGGAAACCTTGTAACTCGTGGGAACGCTCTACCGTGTAGGGGTCTTTGCGGGGCTCTCCCTTCCTCGAGTGTGCGAATTTCTGATTCAGAGGTATCATCCGCCTTGAAATTACCTTAGTCATCCAAAAATCTTTGGGTGTCTTGATTGGGTCAATCTCACATCCACTCCCTCATCCCTTCTATTTAGAGCACACACAGATTTCCTTGAGAAGCTCTTTCCAGATCTAATCAATTTCGATCTAATCTTGAATTTTGATTCTACATCTTGATTCCACCATCTGATTAAAAAATGCAGCCTGGCTATTTAGGAAAACCATTGAAGAAACCTAAATCTCAAATATCCATGAAAGATAGAATGGTTGAGAATGCCCTTAGATTTTATGAGATTGATGACAAAACCTCAAAACCAATTGAAGACATTCAGGTTAATGTATCGATAACAACCTTCATCATAAACTGCACCCAAATAATTATAACACAAGTAACAAATGAATCTACTCGGGGTGTTCTCATGACAAGATACATTGAGTTAGAGAAATTACATAACTTTGAATATCTCCAATGCATGACAAATCCTGTACTTTGGGAAAGACACCAAGATGATCTTGAAAAATGGGAAGAGATGATAAAATTATTAAAGCAGATTATCGATCAAAAATACCTGTACATTCCCCAAACATTTTCAAATTAGGAACATCTAGCAATACTGAGGATCTATCTGATTTTCCAAATCCCAGGTTCGAGAATCAAGGTTGTTGTAGACCTCCAACCCAAATGGAATATGATCAACCTAATATATAGATTGATACACCTGACCATGAAACAGGTTGGGAGGATACAATTTTGAGCCAGCCCTAGAAAACCAAAACCCTAGTTCGCCAAGCTTAGATTTCCTAGACTCCTGTGATAATAAGATTGAATCAGAACCTCTTGAGGGTGTAAATTCTATCCCTTATTCTGATAAGGTGACCCTCGAGAGCAATTCTGACATCCTTGTCGAGCCCAACCTAGATTCTAGTAATCCAAACCACACCCTTAACCAAGAATCTAGATCTGAGCCTTCTTTGGATAATTACAAGGCCCCATGTAATGAAAATCAGAGTTTGAATTTGGATTATAATTCTGAGCCTTTATTTGATGAATGCACCCCTCCAACATCCTCAGAAATACATATTAATTTTTTGGAAGTCACGTCGATCAATGATACAGAAACCAAGGAGTTGGAAGAGTTAGGTTTTGATTGAATCTTCCCTACAAGCCAAGAAACTGAGCCCATGCCTCATAAGAACACCTTTTTAAGCTCAAAATATGAGAATAGGCTAGATCCAAGTCAAGTTGCTGAGTCTACAACTTGTGATTTAGTCTGTGGTGGAACCTCTAATCCCGAATCAAATTCAGAACTTGATTCTCGCAAGTTCTCCGACGATTTCGAATCTTACTATGATTTCAGAGAACCATTATTTCTTGACGACTATGAGCCAATCTACGACCTCAGCATACATGATCCATTCTTCGACTCTAACTCTGAGGTACCTGATCTTGAGATCACTGATTCAAAATCATGTTCCATTGAGATGGAATCATTTCTTTTTGATCATCAGGAATCAGAAACAAAAAATGCCGAGAGTGACTACAACCCAGAGTTCGAATCTTTTCTTAGCGAAGACTTTCTTCATCCTATAAACACTCTTCAGGCATTTACCTTTTAGTTTGATGGCTACTATAAGGACTCTCTAAATGAACCTACCTTTGAATCTGTCACGACCCGATCCCAGATCCCTACAAGACCCGAGACCAGCTCGCCTCGACTAATCCCAAGACTCAGTCGTCCAACAAGAAATAACCAAATAACATGCATCAAACCACAATCACACAAGTAATGTAACTAAGCAAAAAGAAATTGGCAACAAAAGGAGAAACAAAATAGTAATACTAAAATATTATATGCCTTCAAGAATAGAAATACAACCATAACAACAAAACTAGTAGAGATAGAGAACATAACGGAAATGTACTGAAAATATAACTACAGGAACTCACTACAACTAGCAGTAGAAACTGTAGCTAGGCTCAACTAGGCCCAGCGTCCTCAACAGCCGGTGGCTCGGGCTGCTCAAATCCCTAACCTGTACAAAGTTATACATCTGGAGTCAGCTAACGCTGAGTAGAGTAGTGACTAAAATATAAAATGCATTTAACAAGTAGCTTAACATTTTACTTTCTGATCCCAATTATCTTATAACGGTTTGCTATGTAGAGATCCCTAATCAAGATCCATTTCATTACTTTAATCTTCCTGTTCCCTAAAGGAACGATCTTGCTTGCAGTTTTCCCATGATGCAGGATGCATACGTGGCACTCTCCTAGCCAGGAGAGTCCCTCCGTGGTAGTACTACACTCGGTCTACCACCCCGAGGTCATGGTCGCGATGTAGCGGTGACTACGGCACACTTGATCAGCGTGTGGGTAGCTACCCTGCACTAGCACACGGTCAGTCGTTTCCGCTAGCAGGTACGCCTCAAACGTACGGCACGGAACAGCACAGGGCCTTGCCCTCTTAGAACAAAACAGGGGTCTCACCCCTCCTCAGTTCGTGTACCCCTGTCTGACTATCCCAGTTTGCCCAACGGGCTAACAAGAATCGGTGTAGAGTGGCCATGCCTAACCCTGGGCCCCTTGGGGTGGCTAGCCCCCCCTACACTAAGTATCTCACCTCGGTACTACGTACACGAGGGCCAGCAAGAGTCAACGTAGAGTGGCCAAACCCACCCTGGGTCTCAACCCAAAGGCGGTAAGCTCCCCTCTACATTGGAAGGGATAGTTGCTTTCTTTGGTACCATGTACACGAAGGTCAACTCTCTTCCCTTAATGGCCGCCTGTGGGTGGCAATTCCAGAACCATATGGTTCTCCGTGTTACGGTATTCTTGTCTCGTTCCATATTCCCCGTAGGATTTGTACATGTCTTTCCCTTTATCTAGTTTGATATATACAGAACAGACAGCTCAATCATAGTACAATTTTGTTCATAATGTGGTCTATTACAGATAAAATAGACAGCTCATGATTTTCTCAATTATTCACATGCACTTTTCTTTAGCCCTAGCATTCATATCACAACCTAGGATTCAATTGAATAGTTGTATTCTAGAGCATACGTTTATTTCTTCCTAGGATTCATCTCACATCCTAAGCTTTAACTAATTGCATGCATTTTATTAACTTGGAGATTTATAGTTAGAACCACTCTACCTGGATAGCCGGGTGGAATGGGGGCTCGTAAAGCAGCTCCCGACGTCTCTGTAGGTCCCGTACACTAGACGGATTGGAGACCTAAGACATGGATTGACAGGTCAAAAGGGTTCAAAAAGCTACAGACAAGGTACCATTACATGGAGAAAAATGTACGAAAAACAACGATGTTTCGTTTACGAAAAACCAACATCGTTTGGGCCTTGTACAGGCCTAAAACACGAGGTCTGACAGAAATCAAACGTTTGGGAAAGGGGGCTAGACGTCTTAAATGACTCGCAGGCATACCTCTCCCGAGGTGCCTCTATCAGATGTCTGGAATGTAGTGCCGACGTCCAAGGGTTACGTCAGACGTCTGGAGATACTTCCGGCTGTCTGAAACTGTTTTGACCTGCCTCCCAACCTTTGACACATGTGCGTGCATTGTCAAGACTTTGGCAGAGAAAAAATACGAAAAATGTAGATCTCTACCAGACGTCTCCTTCTACCTTCGGACGTCCGGTAAGACGTCTGGATGTTGCTCTGGACGTCTGATTCCGTGGAAAAAAAAAGACTTTCGCGGAACCGCTCTGGCTTTCCTCGCCGCAGACGCTGCAGCAGAGCAGCACAGCGCCCTCCGCTCTAGTGCCTAAATCCGCTCTTCGCTCTCTGCTTGCTCTCTCTCCGACTCCTTACTCTCCTCTCGCTCGGCTATGATGGTGTGAGACGAAGAGGAGGAGGGGGGTATATAAAGGGAGAGGAGGTGAGGGGAAAGGCGTGGGCGTCGCAGGGAGTGGTGTAGGGTGTGGGTGATGGCCGTTGCAGGGGAAGGAGTGGTGAGGCTTGAGGCGTGGGCGAGGGAGTGGTGTGCGCACGGTACGCACCGCAAAGAAAAAGTATTTTCAGACGTCTGGCTCTCTCTCCAGACATCTGGATAGACGTCTTAAGCTACCAAAAAGGCAACGGGTCATTTCAGAATCCTTACTAGGGGAGCCCTTATACACAATTATTCTTCAACCCATCTCTTCGACACATGCAGAACCTACCCAAACTGGTTTTCAACCCCGACCCGCAACAGGACTCAATTTCTACTCTGACTCTCCTCTCGATCTGGTTGCAGATGATTCTCCTCCACATTCAAATTGGGTTTCGGACTTCAGTCAAACTACAAATCATGCCCCATCTGTCTCTGATCATTTTGATAGGGTTCCAACATCCTCTCCTGATTTATTTTCATTTGAGAATCCCTACTTTGACCAGGCTAATCCGACTCAGCCAAACCCTTGATTCACACTTTCGCATCATCCCGAGCTCCACAGCATATGGTGGGTTCCGCATCTCTTGATCTACATCTATCAACCCGTCAAATTAATTGGGTTTGGGCTACATCTTCAGTCTACTAATTTAAACAAGCACTTGATTGGACCAACCAGGCTATTAATCAAGGTGCTTATTCTGCAAAACTCATATGATTTCACCACTCCTCCATACCATTTTCCACTCAGCTAAAGGCGTTGAATTTAGTGCTTAACAGGAGGCAACCCATCATTCCAAAAGACCCGAAACCTTTCTGATTATCCTTCTATATTTCATGTCTATTGCACCCTGAGTTTAGTTTTAGAACAGTTATTCCTGACCCGTTCGCCCACCCAATAATCCTATTCTAATTCCTAAACCCAAAACTCTTTCACACCCTCCGTTTACAATGAGGACATTGCAAAACTTAGGCATGGGGGGGTGGTAAAGTGCAAGCATACAAAAATTAAAGTTCGGAAGGGTTCTCACAAAAAAATACATATTCCAAAAAATTAAAAAAAAGAAAACTGAAAAAGAACAAAAAATGGAGAAGGGAGGAAATTTTGATTGAATTGATTGCATATCATTTTGTTTGAAGAGAAAAGGGGAGGAGATAAAAATGTCAAAAAGGAGCACAATTTGAAAAGAAAAAGAGAGAGAGAGAGATAGTTATTAGTAAAAGATTAAGGAATTGACTTAGTTCTAGACCAAATCAAAAAGAAAAAAGATGAAAGACAAAAAGTGCTAAGAGACAAAAATAGATTAGTATGAATGCTGATCTTAGACCCCTTGGGCTATGATCCTAGGCTTAAAAATTCAAGTATCCACTAAGATCTGGATAATCCTCAAGAGATTGGGGAAAATGCGAAGCTTGAGTATTATGTCTAAGGATTAGGGATTATTCGGCCTCATTAACTGACCTCTGGTTTGCAGGACTCGGCAACCTAAGCACCCCAATCCACACACAGTCTAGTTTAGTGAGCCTAAGTATCAAAATCACACAAATGCGTTAAATCTGTTTTGAAAAAGGTTACCTAGATTAGGAGCGGCTGATCAACACAAGTTGATTTGGACGAGTTCCCAGCGCGGAGAGGCGGGAAATTCCCCTCGAAGATGCGCAATAACATATCGTCTCCTTGGTACTTGTCTCGTAAGATATCTAAATATCCTACTAGGGGCATGTAAGCACCTTGTGCTGGTTCAGATGCCATGGGCGGCATTATCTCGAAATGTCGATTGCCAAGGTCTGGATTTAGCTACAGAACGTCATGGGCAGGATTATCTCGAAATCTCGAAAGCCAGGGTTCTGAGGGTTGCCAGAGGTGACGCTATCTCGAAGCATCGATTGCCAAGGACCTTGCGAGGGTTGATGGTGGGAACTAGGAATTCGATACAGACCATGTTGTAAGGCTAATTTGAGGCTAGAAATAAAAAGAAAAGAGAGAGAAAATTCTCCAAAAATAAAGAAAATTTCTTTTGTCTCTTACAAAAATACACTGAAAACTTATCCTGGGCTAAAACATGTTACAAGCACGGGTGCTTTAACCGCGGAGTTCAACGAACCTTCGGTTAGTTCCTGTGGGCCTTAGAAACCTTCGCGACGGAGTGAGGCTAGAGCTGGTCAGGTCTAGATCTTGGTTGGTACTTGAGTACCTCTAGGCCTACTATCGGCATTCTAACCTAATTTACAAAAAAGGCACATATCATAGTTTTAAGCATCAAAAGGCATATGGTCTGGAATCAAAGTTGATACCTTGAAATTTTACTAAGGGACTAGCAAAAGTTAAGCATGGAGGTATGATGGGAACACCATCATGAGTCATAACTAGCTCATTTTGATCCAATTAAGTCAGTAAATACTCCTACATAACTGCCAGAAAATCATAAGTCATTACATAACCATTTTTGAGGGAATGACAATAAATCAAGGTTAAAACTATAATTTTACCATCATAACTTGAATACATTACAACCATGGATTTTCTCAAGGGTTGAATGAGGGTCAAATGGTTTTAAAAGGATAACAAGTAGGTTAATACAGACAGAAAAGGATTTGCACGTATTTTGAGAATTAAATGACTTTTGAAACCCTAAAAATAGACCTACTTAACTAACTGAGGTTCTGGTCAGGATAAAGTTCACCTAAACCCTCTACAATTCATATAAAAATATTCTCTAGGGTTTGTAACCGTCAATTTGACCATCAGAACCTGTTTTGGCCCAAAATAGAGTCTAAGATAGACATTTACCCTAATTTAGGTTTTTACATAAATTACCCAGTCAAACGCAGTTAAAACCAAAATCCAACTTCACCATTGGATTCTTTAGGTCCAAATTAGGTTTTTACCAAAATTTGGACCCAAGCTAAAATTGTCTTAACCTAGTTTGCAAATTGGTCTTATCTGATTACATTTATGCCCTTAACTTTCAAAATATTTAAAAATAGACCCCTAACTTTGTCATCATCTTCACATATAGGTCCCTACTGCCATTAATCATATTCCTACAAGCACCAGCGACCTTGAAATGGAAAGAACTCCTTCATTCCTTGACGAATCCCTTTTAGATTTGAAAGGGAAGTTCGTTAAGGAATTCCCTTCTGTTTGAGCCGCATCTGGGGTCCCAATTCTCACCCAAATCCTAATGCGAACTCATGAAACAAATGGGTTTCCTACTCCAAGCTTAGGATTCCCTCTTGAACCCTATAAAAGAGAGCCCAGGTCAGGCCGAACTCCCTAAGCTTGAATTCTGGCCGAAAACCCTCCTCTTCCTCCCTCCTCTTCGGCCGTGAAGCTCCTCAAGCTCCGACGACCCCTCCTAACCATCCTTCGCCATCCGGTCACAAAACTAGTGGCTAGATTCTCTTTCTCCCTCTCGTCCGCTCTTGGTCGTACCAGCAGGAGCCCTTCTACCTCCGTCGTCGTTGTTTCCTTCATCGGAGCACCTTCTTCCCCAGCTTCGACCTACCAACATCGACGTTGTCCTCTCCCTTTCATCCACTTAGCATAGGTAACTAAGTTCCCTTAAGGCCCCTAGATTAGTTCCTTCTACAAAAACCAAAAATAAACCCCTTGATACCGCTGATCACCTCCGTCTTCCCCATCTCTGGCATCTCCGGTGAGGTCCTCCGCATGCTACAGTCATCCACACACCTCGCTACAACTCCTAAAAGCACCACCGTCCCTCTGCACACAAAACCCCTATCTCTATTCACCTTCCCATCCACTTAAACACGCCCCCGAACAGACCCATCATTGCGCACCAACTCCATCATCGACCGGCCACCACAAACCACCATCCTCCACGAAATCACCATCAGCACCTTCGTCGTGCCTTGGCGAACCTCCTGAACTATTCTAATGTGGCTATGAGGCCTTATTCAGTGTTTCAGGTGTTCGCCGTTCTCCACCACCGCCGCCTTCATCTCCGCCTTTGTTCACAGTTCTCCAGTCACCAAACCATCTGCCTCTAGCATTAGGAAATGCAGTTTCACCTTACGACTCCAACCGCGTTCCCAATTAGCTTCCCAATAGCAGCAACATCAGCAATTAAAGGGCTTCACCTCTACTGCAGATGTGCAAAGAAGACATGAGCAAATAGTCCCACATCATGGGATTTAGAAGCGGCGCAAGTGCATAAGTTGCAAAAGTGTTGATGGCTTATTGCCTCAACACTTGAGGGGTGAGGTCCCTCACACCCTACACGCTCCTCGTCTGTGACCTCTCCTCCGCGGACCTAGTGTGCACAACCCACCTAAGCATTCACTCCTCGGTCACTACACCACACAGGTGACCCTAGACCAGGGTACGCAGATCCTCCGATTACCCGATAACCCGATGTGCATGGCTCTAGGAGAGAGGAACCTAAGAGAAAGGAAGAGAGTGTATGGGGCAGGGGAGGGTTTTGTTCTTCTGTGCATTGGCTAACACTTAGCCAAAAATCCGAGCCCTTTCCCCTATGCTTAAAGAAGAAGGAAGAAGACGGGCAAAAAAAGAAGGCCTGAAGAGGAGAAGGAAGAGAAAGTAGAGAGGACAGAAGAAGGAGAGACGCATAGAAAGAAATCAGAGAAGAAGAAGAAAGTAGAGGCCAGAAGAAGGAGGAAGAAGAAAAAGGAGAAACAAAGGAGAGGGCCATTTAAGGCGTCTGATCTCCAAAGGAGACGTCTGATTACTGTAGCATTCAAGCTATAGTGTGGATATTTGGTCCTGACTACTGTGGCATTATTGATTACTCTAATTCATATATATCTATACTAAATAATTGGTGATCAAAATCACGATTATTTTGTTATAGATTTCTTTTTATCATGTTGAATTCTTGTTATACTCATGTTCTACACTAATTATCATTTTTGAGTAGTTTATTTGGTTTAAATTCTTGTGTTCATTTGCATTATTTGAGATTAGTGTGTGAATTCATTTTGCTCCCTCTGTTCGACCTCGGACTTAAAATTCGAGTAATAAATTTATTTGTTTGAGCGCTATTTTAGCTATATTGCAATGCAACAATTTTAAAACATTGATTTAGCAACACTGACACAAGTCAGTCACGAACCTTCCTTTAGGCTAATTCAATGACTACTCAGAAATCCTAATAACCACCACACCATTACTCCACGCAAACGAGTGAAAGTATAATGAGAGTGCACTTTCCTTTGGGTCTGTGAACACTCACCTACTAACACTCATTCAACCTTCTACTATTCTTGGATAAGTCCAATATTCACAGGAGAGCTTACTTTAGCAAGATGCTTCTTCAATCGGGTTACCCTAAAATAGTGTACCTCATTAATAAGACTAGACTTAATTCTACTAAATAGAGAGTGGGTTGACTTTGATACCACTTGTTGGTGTTTGAGACCTTAAGGGCTTAACTATAATTAACCCACTTCTAACTTAGGATGGACCTGAACAACAATTAATCCCAATTGAGCTTATATCTGAATGGGTACCGATACTGGTTGACTAGTATCGGTATCCAGGCCATACTATTTTGAGTTCCATATCTAAAGAAGTACTGGTACTTGTGCCAAGTACCGGTACCTATGGTTTATTGTTTAGAACTCAAGCTCAAATGAGTACTTGTCCAATACTCACAATGTACGGGTACTTGTAATAAGTACCGGTACTCATAGAGTACGGGTATCCTCCAGGAAAGAATTGATCTCAACGAGTACCGGTACTTGTTGAGTACTGGATACTTTGTCTGTAGCCTACTAGTACCGGTACTAGTGACTAGTACTGGTACTTGTAAGCAACAAGTCCTGGTGACTTTAAGTCTAGAACATGACCTGGGACTCATGTATACGTCTGTACTCATGATGAGTGCCGGTATATGCAAGTCCCAGTTTTGGACTTAAAATTACCTAGAACTGATCTGTAGCTTGCATGTACCGATACTTATAAAGAGTATCAATATTAGCAACCTACAGTATAGATTAAGGAACAAAACAGTAACACCTGAGTACTGGTACCCATCAAAAGGTATCGATACTACCTGTAGTTACAAGAAGCCATTTTGGTTTTCTCTCAAAAGATGAAAGATTAGTTCAATGCAATGTTAATTAGTATTAAGCCTGAGATTAACATGCAATATCTGTTTAGATAGAGCAACTAGTATGCACATGAAACACATGAAAGAAAAACATTATACAAATAAGCAATATATAAATCTTCTCATTATCTCATCATCATAGATATGAATATTTTCATGCTTGAAATAACGACATACGAATGATGGTTAGAAATACCTGTGTTCATCCTGAAAATAAGAAAAGGGGACTGCTAATGGTGCTTCGAAAAGAACCCACCCTAATCCCCGATAGAGAACCACCTGAAGGATGGAATCCCTCTCTCTTCTAGTTGTTCTCTCCTTAGCAACCACAGAGCACGATGAAGATCACTCTTATGTTTTGTCAAAATGTGGGTCTTTTGGGGACCATGCCCCCAAAGACATAATTCAACAATTAATGTGACTAATTACTGTGTAAATTGCATGTCTGCCCATCGAGAACATACAATTTACCCAAAGGTCTCTACACATTTAAACACCTCACCAAACCATTTGCATTTATGCATATATACTCAAAATAACTTAAATTGATCACTCTGATTAATGGGCACTACATGACAGTCCTGTATATGTTGATTGACTATATGTTTACATTACGCATGTATTAGTCCATACGTTGGATTAAAAAATCCAACAATCTCAACTATATAAATTAAGAAACCTGATTAAAATAAACCAACACCACCTATATATGAATGGCCAGAGCTAGGAGTGGCTTGATTAACAAGAATATTAGGAGTAGAAGTAGTGCATAGCCTTTGTTCATGTGTGAGAAGAAAATTAAGAACCTCATTAAAGTTGATAGATTCTCAGCCATTAATAACAGCAACCACAGGATTGAAGTTAGTACCCAAGCCTCCGAGAACTACAATAAGAAATGTTTAGGATTGACTTTCTATCTAGCAACAACACGATTCATTGCTAGGTGCTTTCCTTTATCAACGGTCAATGAAAGAAGAATCACATTTACGTAAGGAATTAACCTCCTTACAAAATTGGTGTCTCTAAGTGTAGGACCTTGTTCTAAAGAAATGCTCAAGATAAGTCCACACCTCATAAGAGATTGTGAGTTTGGAGATTTAAGTACAAATATCCTCACTAATAGAGGAAAAGACCCAGCTGGGAACAAGTTGATCTTATTTATAGAACTATAATTACTCTTCATTCAAACCTTAAGTAGAGGAGTTACCCTCCCCTTGCTACACAAATCTTAGGGGAACGAGCTATTCCATCAACAAAACCAAGAAGGTAATATGCCCTTAATTAACAAAGGTAGAAGTATGGTGCTCCAATAGAAAAAGTGGTAGAAGTGAGTTTGTAAGGAACATAATGTTGAATAGAGGAGGGCAACTGAAAAATAGAAGACTAAAAAGGGGTACTCAGAGAGTTGGATGTAAAGCTTTGTCCAAGTGATGCCATAATGATGAGGTGTGGCTCATCATAGCTAAAATACCCAAGTTAACCTAGAAACTAGGTTAAAAACTATAGAATTAACACAAGAAATGAGTTAAGTGTGCGAAATGATAGAAATGACCTAAAATATCCAATTTGTGCTAAAAATGCAAAATTAAGTAATAAAATGAGATATTCTATTCATTAAGGTAAATTGATGATCCAATTGTAAATTAAACAAACATTTGAGTTCAAAAGTACGAATCAAAAGTGAAATCAATTTCCTAAATATTCAATTAAGCTTCAATAAAAACTGAGAAGCATTTGGACATCATTAGGACCTCGCATTCATGATATCACATCTAGGTCTTTATTTCATTTACATTTATTCACATTTAAGCCTTTAAGGACCATTTTGTTAGCTGCCGAGGACCTAGTTGCAAGAGCTAGGGACTGCTCTGATATCTTTCCTTGCCACTTATGGGTCTGCAAGCAAATCTTCTACCATGTCACTCTATGGGCTTCTCCATAATTTTTCCAAAAGAGCTACAGCTACGGTGCACCTATGAGCGCACTGTTCACTCGCAAGAACAGGTGCAATCGTTGATTCGATGCTCTCTTGATCCAAGGGTTAAACCCAACATGATCTTCCCGTGCTTATGCGCATAAACTCACCATTAAACCCAGATCTCATCCAACAACTACTTTTTGGATTTGAGCTTTGCACTCCTCTCTCTCTCAAATCCCACCATCAGTGCCCTAGGCATTTGATCTCACCCTCATGGTGTTTGGAATCACTTCCTCTACTACTTAAGCAGCTCCAAACCTCCTCGTGCGCGCCATCGAGTAACTCTTCCATCGAGTTGATCCGTTCTTCTACTCTTAAGCTCTTCTTCCTCCTTCATCAACCACGCCTGTGGCAGGGGCATGGCTCTCCCTCCTCAAATTTATTGTTGTAGTAACCAACTGCAGCCCAGGGACCTCATTCTTCATTGAAGACCCTCGCATCCCCCTTCGTCGCCACAACAACCCACTGTGGATCCAGGTATCCCATTCATCCACTTAGCTAGGATTTTTAATGCTTTCATAGATTAGATTTACTGCTTTCTAGGAGTAGAATTAGTTAGTGAATTGAGTGATGGATTGGTTTAGAGTAGTTTAGATTAGTTTGGAGTGCTTTCTCCCTCTCTGATCAATTCAAATCAAAGTGGTGATTTCCCACTTTCATGTCGATTTCTCTGATCTCCCACCACATCTCACTGTCGACCCTTCACTGATTTTCGCATGTTTCTCGCCAATCACCCATGCAGCAGAGCATCAAATCAGATTTGATGCTCTTGAGCATTCAAATCTAATTCGATCGCCAAACCTCATATGAGGGTTATCTCCATTCACTCCACTTGTTCACAATAGCTCTCCAATGGTTTTGAATGAAGTAGCTCATGTTTTTGTTGAAAAATCTGGGGATTTGGGGTTTAATTTTAGTGGATTTTATTGTGTGATCTAAAGTCTCTCTTAATGCTGTCTATGGCGCAAGAGAGAGGGTAGATCAAAATTATCTTTGGCTTTTAAACTTTACTCGAGAATGATTGAATCCCAAATCGATCAAAAAAGGTTTAAGACACTTCTGATGTGGATTTATTGCATTGAAATCCTAATTTGCATCCTTATCATACATTGTCTATAATGTAAGATGAGGAGCACATTAGGATTTCAAGGTATTTTTGGGGAAGTCTTATCTAAATTTCTCTTGGTTTTCTCGCTAATTAGAAGAGTTTTCAGATTTATCTCAGGAGATTTATGGGATTTTTGATGAAGATTTCAACACTAGAATGTGTTTTTGAATGAATTTTCATATCGATTATGTTTTGAACAATGGTTTGAACATGTGAGTTTTGATTGAAAATCTCCACCATTCCAGTATAGCAAAGAGCTACTCAGTAGCTACATTATTTGGAGTAATACCTGATTTCAAGCATTTGAAGTTTGGAGGATGTTTTCAGTGGATTTCAGACGTTGATTTGGAACTTTCTCTTTATGTTGTATATAGCATAAGAAAAGTTTAAGTCAATCTTTTCTTTATGTTTTGCAAATTTGATTTGAATTGGAATTTGAACCAGATTTGGATTTTCATGTCCAAGATTTGATTGAGTTTAAAAGGCAAAAGTTGATCATTTGAATTGAAGATCAGATCAGTCCTAATTGATCTGATCAAAGTAAGATTAGCAACATCACTGCTAAGATAACAGCAGCAGCTGCAACTTTGTATTGTAGGACGTTTAAGCAGCTAGTTCATCATCTGATTTGAGCTACAATTAAATTGACAGCAACCATAACAGCAGCAGAAGCTGATGGTTTTAGCAGTTCAGCCACTGTGATGGACTGAATTCGCTGGTCTGAGAGGAATCTGAAGTGGATTTTGGATGAAGATATGAAACTGACATGTGTTTAGTGTTAGAACTATTTGTACAAGCATTCATGTACTGAAATTGGATTTTAATTTAACTTGAATTGCTTATAATCTCATTTTATATCCTTTGTAAACTACTTTCAATGTGCATAACTGTTCATAATGTTAGTTTTAGTGAAATTAAGTAAGAAATTGTGTTTAAATGATCAAACATATTTCAGAATGCATGTTGAGTATGTATGAATGTTTAAACTGCATGTTCAGTCTTTAGAACTGATTCTAGTGCCTTAGGTTCTTAAGTTAAAACACTCATCGAGGCCTAAAATTGGTTCGCTTTGTAAATAAATAAACATCATAAAAAAATTCCAAAAAAAATAAAAGAAATGTGTCTTGAGTAGGATTGGTTATATTTTTAGGTGTATGCCAAATTTTAAGGTAATTTGAACCCTCAGCTTTGTAGAACATACCAGCCATGGTTTAATATATCTTGGAACTTAATGAAAGATCAAAACCCAAAAACAACTCTCTCTCTCATCTCACTCTTTCTCTCTCATCCCGTACCTCTACTAAACCTATAAAAATCCTAAAAATCAGAAAAAATCCAAAAATACCCTGTATACTATGTATATACTTGTATATAATAATTTAATCTAAGCTATATATATAAATATTGTATAATATACATAAAATGTATATAATTAACCTATATCTGTATTCTATCTATTAAATTAAGTATTTAGAATAACTTATTGTATATATAACCTTATTGTATAATTATCTATTAATTTATATAAACTAAATGTATAATAAACTAAGTAATTCTATAAACCTATTTAAATGTATATAATTAAGTTTAATACTGTACATATGTATTTATATATTTATTATATACTGTACAGTACCTGTAATTTAATTTAATTATATATTTACAGTAAATAATTAAGTTGTTAAGTTAACTAAGTATATTATTAACTTAAAATAAAATAAATTAGTAATTTAATGTAATATTGAAGTAAGTTATAATGTATACTTGTATTATATTATATTCAGTATTTTCAACATATTTATATTGTATTTATACTGCATTATAATATTTATAAATTATTTATATGTAAAACTATCTAAAACATATATTTAAGTGTACATAAATAAAAAAAAAATTTATAAAATATAATAAAATTGTGTAATAAATAATTTATTATGTATATTAATTCTATATAAAGTCAATTTTGTAATTAAGTTACTAATTTATATGTTAATTAACAAATTAAACTCGAAATTAATATGTATAAATTGTAATTTAGAGAAATAGCTTATTTCTCTAAATTAATTGTATAATTAGGTAGCCCTATGTAAGGGTTTTGTAACCTATAATTTATTTTTAATTTAAAATAAATGTTGGACCTCAAATCCGAGGCCCAAAATCGCAAATCAGCACGTTGTCGAGCGTTGGCAACAGCGTCAACACTGGAATTAGTATCACATCGTGTGCTGAAGGGCATGCGATGCAATATAAATGGATTTTGTGTTGCTGACTTCTCAGTCGACATGCGTCGGGCGCACCATATATACATACCATACCCATGTATACATTATCAAGCATATGAGCATATTATGACATTTGTGTACAGTGCTAGGGCTAGGCGCCATGCACTGTAGCAAGGCCTAAATGGGCCCAATGTGGGGCCTGAGTCGGATGAAACACACCTAATTAAACACTAGGGCTAGCTCACAAGTAGTGGTCTGGTTCCGCCTTTTGAGGTGCTATGTATCCCACGAAAATGAGCTGGCCCGCCCATTAAAAACCCAATTTTTGGGTTGAGGTGTAGTTGAACCAGCTAAGTGTTAAGCCCTAAAAAAAAAAGTATCAGAGAAGAGAAGAAAGGGAGAGGAGAAAGTTTATGAGTGTTGAACACTTAGTGTGTTGAGTGTTGTGTGTGCACTGTATACATATGTATATACGTATAAGTATATAATATATATGTATATAAATAATGCAAATAAATAAGTATATGTATGTAAATAAATAACGTATACTGTAATAGATATATATATAGTACATAAGTGTTGTTTGAGCTCTTAAATATGTATATAAATAACACTTAGAGCTTTAGTGACAGTTATGCCCGTCACTGTATATATATACATATGTCAGTATAGATAGCTACTCCACCTTATGTTTTTTATATATTTTACTAAGGCTTTGGCGACACTTATATATGTTACTGTATATATAATATATGTTACTATAGATATTAGTATGTTATTATTTTGTATAGTAGATATTATTATCTACTTTTGTACCTATACTTAGGTATTACTTATGGTAGTTGTAAATAATTAACATAGAGTAATTATATATAGTTTTTTATGCTTGTTTGTGTACATATGTTTTCAAGCATTGTAATGTATATTAATGAATTCTTTTGTAAATAATTAACCCAATTCTTTCATTCATTCATTTTGTAATCCAAATCAACATTTTTGGAATAAAAGAATATTTTTGGACTTAGAGAGTGATGTATATCAATAACTGTGTTACGACCTGGTTCCTGAATCCCTACAAGACTTGAGCCGGCTCGACTCGACTAATCCCAAGACCCAATCATCCAACGAGAAAGTAACCAAAAAGCAGGAAAGTAAACTACATTCACTATGCTAGGCAACTAACAGTGAAAAGGTACAGCAGTAAAGAAGTAAAGCTGCTACAGTACATATCACCACCACAACAGTAGAAAAGTAACAAGGTGCAGGAACATAAAGTACAGAACATAAAAGTACAGAACATAAAGGTACAAGAGTCTAACTCACTACTATAACAGAGGTACAACAAAAGAAGCTACTGCTACGGGGCTCTACTGGGTTCAGCACCCTCTGTAGCTGTAGACTCGGGCTGCTCAACACCTGGACCTGAAAAGAGTTATGAGTACACAAAGTCAACGAACGCTGAGTAGAGTGGAAACCAACTAACTAAAGCAGTAAAGCTAACAGGTAACTAGCTATTTCAATTTCTTTAATTTACAAGTTATTCCTTTTTCACTCGTTGGTTTATGTATATTTCCAAATCTCTTTCATGATCTCGAATGTTCCTCGTGGGAACGATCTTGATTGCAGTCTTTTCCGAAGAGTAGAAGGCACACATGGTGCTCTCCTGGCCGGGAGAGTCCCTTGTGGTGATCCTACACCTAGTCAACCACCCCAAGGTCATGGACAGATGTAACGGTGACTATGGCACGCGCGATAAGCACACGGGTAGCTACCTCGCACTGGCACGCAGTCAGTCGTTTCCACTAACGGGTGCGCCTAACTACATCACGGAACAGTATAGGGCCTAGCCCTCTCAGTAACAGGGGTCTAGCTCCTAAGAACCAAACAGGGGTCTCGCCCCTCCACAGTTCGCACGCCCTCGCCTGACTACCCTGGTTTGCCCAGTGGGCCTAACAAGTCGGTGTAGGGTGGCTAGCTGAACCCCGGGCCCTATGGGGTGGTTAGCTCTCTCCCTACACTAGTAGCTTTCTCCAGTACCGTGTACGAGAGGGCCAAGAAGTCGATACAGAGTGACCAATCCTAACCTCGGGTCCCAACCCAAGGGTGGCTAGCTCCGCTCTGCACTAAACAGGGGACAGTCACTCTCCTTGGTACTACGTACTCAAGGGCCAGCTCACTTCCCCACTCATATTTCCGGATCCATTCCATTTATTTCCAGGAGCTCTACTCCTATTTCCCCATAGGGTTCATGCTCGTATTTCTTATGCCATTCCATACCAGGTTTCATCATTCATGTTTCCATACTCAGGTTATATACATGCAGCTCGTATTCTATCATTTACATTTCCATTCTCAGGCTACACACATGCAGCTCATATTCTATTATTCACATTGCCATTCTCAAATTATACACATGCAACTCATGTTATATCATTTAACGTATACAATGGGAAAGTCACATGCAATTGTTAACTAGCACAAGTATTTCATATTTCACAGGCAGCTTTTGTTCATTTACAGGCAATTGTTATCATTTCTATCACTCATCCAAGACTGCAATTCAATCATCCAATACAAACATTTCAAGTATTTCTCATCCTAGGATTCATGCCATATCCTAGGTTCTAATCATTCATTCCACACATGCATTTAGGTTATAATTAAATTAGGAGAAGCCACTCTACCAATCAACCCAAGAGTATTGGGGGCTTGAACGGTAGGCTCACGTGCCTCAGCATGCCCCGAACCTGCAACGGAACGAAGTCTTATAGCAAGGGACAATCACAATGGAACATTCAGAACAGTATAGAAAGCCTTCTAACAAGTAGAGAAACTCATAAGGAAAACACCGGTATCTTGTTTACGTAAAACGAACCTCAAACGAATCCTAAACGGGTCAAAAACAACTTTACAGACTTAAAGCAGACGTCTGGAACAACTTCCAGACGTCTTAAAAGTGTCCAGAAACGCACCTTAGTCTCTGCGTCGTCCTCAGACGTCCAGAAACTCTTCTAGACCATCTGGACCCAACTCCAGACGTCCGACCACCTCTCTGGACATCTAGAAGTGCTCCCAATCATCTGGTAAGCTTCCCAGACGTCTGAAATGCATGGGCGGGCATGCTCCGCGCCTTCCCAAAGCAAATCCTGCAACGCCACCACGCAATCCTCTCAAAATAGGTATGCACAAGGGCACCTGCAGAGTGGCCTGCATGGCCGTATCCTCAAAGAGAACGTACCTTTGCGAAGCTCTTTCCTCAGACGTCTGGAACCGCCTCCAGACGTCCGCTCTATCGTCTGGAGGTCACTCCAGACGTCTGATTCTGGGAAAAACCCAGCATCAGAACCTGCTCCCGCTCGCTCGCGTCGCATGTGGCCGCACCTCGCCTGCAGCTCCGGCTGCAGCGGTGTTGGGGAGGACTCCCCCGATACACTCCTCTTCGCGTGCGCGCCGCTCCTGTCGTGCGCTCCCGGTGGGCTCCCACACGAGCTCGCGAGCTCACTCTCCTCCTCTCCTCACGTCGTTCCTCCTCAACGCTGCTCTCACTCTCTCTCGCTCGCACTAGGGTGAAGGGGAAGGGCAGAAGCAGTTGGTGGCTGTGAAGTGAAAAGAACGAGAGAGGAGGAGGGGTGTTTTATAAGGATGGGGTTAGGGTTCGCTTGGAGGGGGAAAAGGAGAGAGAAGAAGGAAAATGAGAGAGTACTGTCTGCGCGCAACCTGCGCGCAAATGCGAGCTCATACTAAAAATTTTTTATTTTCAGATGTCTGGGAAGGTGTCCAGACGTCTGACTGATAGTCTAGATGTCTTAAAAGGCTCAAACAACACGGGTCTTAACAAACTGCCTCCCAGTGAACGACCTGAAAACAAACCAATAAAAATTATAAATAAATAAAATTGACGTGACATCGGTTTACATTTTGTAACATATACTACAACATCGACTTTTAAAACAATGTTTTTAGTGCGAATTGAAAGTCAACGATCATTGTTTTGGCACCGTTGCTGGGGAGGCAACTCTTTATACGCCAAAATTTTTCTTTTATTCTTTATTTGTACATATTTTTGATTTGTTTGTAAATAATCATTCTTTTATTCATATTCTTTAGTGTATAAACATTCTTTTATTTGTTACATTCTTTGATTCTTTTTGTATATGTGGATTTTAACTAGTCATTTTTCTTTTGTTTGTTTTTATCATACCTGAGGAGTTGGAGGAAAATGACTACTTCCCGGTGGACCTGCTTCCCAGTTTTTCTTCGACTTCAGGACTTCTTCAACGGAGCCATGTTTAGATTAGTTTAGACATTAGGATTTAAGTTTAGATTTTATTTTTATTTTTAGGATTCTTTGTATAGTCATAAGTTGTGTGAGCATGTTCTCGCACATTTGATGTAATAATGTGGATCGTGGACACTTATTCTTTTGTTCTTTTTCGCTTTAGGCTTTGCAATTTGATTTGATTTCTTGAATTAAAAATACAAAAAATTCTGCCAAATTGAAAATACCAAAAATCTTTCAACTCTAGTTATCTAATAGCAGCATCACATAGGCATGCCATCTTAGGTTTGCATCAATTCCTGCTAGATTTACTTTATGTCAATGTGCATGAAATGTTGAGTGCTAGAGCTAGGTATGATTTCTAACTTTCTTAAGATCTTGTCATCTTTGCATTGGACATAATTAAGACCACCACTTGTTTACAAAAGATTAAAAAGTGGGACCAACTTCATGAAAAACACTCTTAAAGAGAAGAATTTAATTCAAAGTGTGACTCAATTAAATTCTCTGAAACATTGTGTGGTTTTTCATTGAGATTATGTTGATTGATTCCATCATGTACACGATCACATAAGGTACACAAAAATACACTTTTTTATCTCATCTCTCTGTGCACCCACAGGAGCTTGGATTCGCATGCTAGTCTTATCCAAGTTCTGGGTGGATTTAAAGGTCTGCACATTGTTAAGTTTATCTTAGGATGCATACGATTACATTGATAATATCTACTTACACATTATATTTTTCATAGCAGACCAATAGGAAAAATTCACGACTTTTGTCTCGCTTGAATGCTGTGATCGTGATTTTGAGATTGAGATTTTGCTTGGTTGGATTGATTTTGCCAAGAGTTTGTGCAACTTCATAAAATGTCTTCAAAAAACCAAACTTATGGATGGTAGAAGATTCTTGACACCAACCACTAGTACTTCTTTTAGGTACTGATGCCCAAGTCACCTACACTTCCTCCTTTTTCATAGTTTCCTTCAGGGAAGGAACTGTGAACAATTCATTTGTGACACTACTGTCTTGGAAAAACCTTTGTTCCTCAATATAATGATCCTTCTGGACCTTACTTAGATCAGCAACCACCTCTTCTTCCCAACCCAAATTCATCTTCTTCATCTTGACTCTGCATTAATTGATTGAAGAGGTGGGAGCTGTTGATTCTTTTTGGATATTTTGTTTCTTTACTTGGACCTTGAGCCAAGTAATTCTGAGATGATTTGATTCTATCTACTTAGACCTTGAGCCAAGTATCTCTGATTTGATACCCATTCTCTACTTGGGCCTTGTACCAAGTATATGATTCTAATGCATATTGTCTATGGAGATATTCTTCACCCTTGAGATTGACAAACTCCCATTCTATTCACTATGATCTGAATTCTTTCATTGAGCTTCATTGACTTGTCAATTCTTACCCATTTTTTGGTTCCTACATTCTTAGCAACTTCTTTTGGGTTTGCGCCTAGCTGAAGGCGTAAAACTTAGCAAACCTATCTTTTGTACATAGCTATTTTCACCTTTCTTATTTTCTATTTTCTTGCATTAGGTGTCTACCCTTGCATTTTTAGCATACATTTATAATCACATATGTCATACATTTTACTTCTTAGCCCGACTTTCTATTCTGATCTTATAACAGACTTGAAATCGTCCGCATAGAGATTTTTACCTCTTCATTCTGACTTCATTTCATAACCCAGTCTATGTAACGAATGTGTGCCCCAGACGTATTCTAAGACGTCTGGGATCACAACCAGATGTCTGGGATAGTTTCAAGACGTCTGGAAATCCGTTATTTTCGACACACGCGAGTCGCCTGCGCGCCTGAGCGCGCAGACCGCATATTCCCTCTTTTCTCTGCGGCTGCAGGCGGCCTGCCGCCTTCTCTCTCTCCTCTCCGCGCGGCGTTAAAAGGGGCGTGCCTCCCCTCCCGTCTCCACCGTCTCCTCCTTCTCCTCCTTCCTGTGCGCGAGAGCGAGCGGACGCGAGGGCGACAGCGGCGGCCGCAGTGAGCGCAGAGGCGCGGCGTGCGAGGGCGGAGCTCTGCCGTGAGGGCGAGCTCGCCGGAGCGGCTTGGCCGGCCGGCGGAGGGCGCAGGGGGCGCGGAGTGACGTGGAGAGGGACCTGCTGCGGGCTGAGCAGCAGACGCGCGAGGTGCGACGCGGGCGGCGTCGCGAGCGGAGGCCGAGCAGGGTTCTGATTCTGGAAAAATTTCCAGAATCAGACGTCTGGGTTGATATCCAGACGGCAAGGTCGACGTCTGTATGATCATACAGACGTCTGAAAGGTGAGTTTCCGCTTTCTTCTTCCTTCTTGACGACTGACCGTACTGAGGGAGGGGGGTTGGCTGTGCGCAGGTTCGCTGATTCGCCATCCTTTGCGAATCAGACGTCTGGAAGTTGTACCAGACGGCGGGAGTGATCTACAGACGTCCATGTGGACCATCGGACGTCTGGGGTATAGGAAAGACGTCCCTGCAGACTTCTGGACGTCCGGGGAACCAAGCTGAACAGGTAATTCTCTGATCCACCGTTTAAGACGTCTGGAGGGAGTTCCAGACGTCTGATTTTGCACAGTATCGTCTTTTTCGACCCATTTAGGGCCCGTTTGGGCTCCGTTTTCCGCGATTCGAGTTGCGTTCTTTTCAGAATTAATTCCTCTACTCGTCTACAGTAGCTATACACTGTTCTGAGACACTCCTTGTGTTTGATCCTTGTAATAGGACCTCGTTCGGTTGTAGTCTTGAGAGTCGCGGAGGCACGCGGGATTCCCGATCATGCCCCCATTACTCCCGTTGTACCTGGTAGAGTGGCTTAAGTTATTTTTAAAATCTGTTAAAGTATGGAACCATAACTAGAATCTAGGACATTGCATGAATCCTAGGAATGAGAAATGTATGGAATGATAGCTCCTAGGTGATGCATGAATCCTAGGGCTGGAAAACTAGTTGTATGTTAGATCCTAGGATGTGGCATGAATCTTAGGATGGAAAAACTAGTGGAATGTATAATACTGCAGTCTTGGAAAAATGGAAAGGAATATAAAGCTGCCTGTAATTTGAATTAACAGCTGCCTGTTATGAATAAAGAAACATGTTGAGATCATGGATTTTGAGAACGTGAATCTGGAAAGTGAAACATATGATGTTCTGAGATAAAGAGCTGGAACCCTACGGGGAATTAGGAGTGGAACTCCTGGAAAGAAAAAGGAATGGAACCGAGATGTAGTTTGTACTGTCTCTTGGGTACGCAGTACCAAGGGAAGTACCTGTCCTGTTTAGTGCAGAGTGGGGCCAGCCGCCCCAGGGACCCGGGGTTAGGATTGGCCGCTCTGTACCGACTTGTTGGCCCTCGTGTATGTAGTACCGAGGAGAGCTAGTAGTGTTAGGAGAGTACTAGCTACCCCACAGGCCCCGGGGTTCTGCTAGCCTCCTTCACCGACTTGTTAGGCCCACTAGGGCAAACCAGGGTAGTCAGGCGAGGGTGCGCGGACTGTGGAGGGGCAAGGCCCCGGTTTGGTTACTGTGGAGGGGTTGGACCCCTGTTACTGAGAGGGCTCTGCCCTGGTTCCGTGCTGTGCTTTGGGCGCACCCGTTAACGAAAACGACTGACCGCGTGCCAGTGCGGGCTAGCTACCTGTGCGTTTATCGCGCGTGCCGTAGTCACCATTACGTCTGTCAGTGACCTTGGGGTGGTTGACTGAGGGTAGGATCACCACGGGGGACTCTCCCGGCCAGGAGAGCACCACGTGCTACTTCTACTTTTGGAAAAGACTGCAATCAAGATCGTTCCCACGAGGACATTCGAGATCAAGTAAAGGATCTGAGAAATAAATGAAATAGTGAGAAAAATTGAAAGATGTGAATAAAGGAAGTAATAGAACATAACAGCTACTGTACACTCTACTGTTGCCTTTAGTTAGTTTGCCACTCTACTCAGCGTTTTGCTGACGTGTTACACTCGTTACCTTTTTCAGGACCAGGTGTTGAGCAGCCAGGGTCGGCGGCTGCAGAGGACGTTGGGCCGAGTAGGGTCCAGTAGAGTTACCACAGCCTTTTGTACTCCTTTTGTTTCTATTCTAGTGAGTAGTTTTTGTTTCCGCTGTACCTTCTTTACCTGCAGTTCTTGTTATATGATAAATGTTGTTTTACTGCTGTGGTGGTACCTACTGTAGTAGTTTCTTTCCTTACTGCTGTACTTTCTTACTGTTAGTTATATTCATGCTGAATGTGGTTTATTTTACTGTCTTTTGGTTACTTCCTCGTTGGACGACTAGGTCTTGGGATTAGTCGAGTCGGTCCGGTTCTCGTGTCTCGTAGGGACTCGGGAACCGGGTCGTTACAAGATGGTATCAGAGCAAGGTCGTCCCGAGAAGTGAATCAACTGACTGGAAAATAACCAATTCACATGTTTATAGCTAGAGTAGCCACCACAACATATCTCTTGACATGAGCTCTTAGAAGTTTTGTTAGGTACCGTCTGTTTTGACGTTTCCGTTTCGTTTCGCGTCTCCTTGCAGGAGATGCCTCGTCGCGGGACTGGCGAGACTGGCCGCGGGCGCGGCTGAGGGCGAGGTCGGCGAGGTGGACGTGCTGTCGTTGACGTCTCGGTGGACCAGCCACCACTCCCTGGCGTCCAAGCCCAGGACCTCGCCAGACTGATACGGGATATTGTACGAGAGGAGCTCCACCCACCGCCTCGAGCACCTCCTCCTGGGGTTGCAGAGGGGGAGTCCTCTGTGGGACCACGCGACAGACGCGGCGCTGGACACGAGGGAGGGGATGGGCCCCTGCCGCCCCCACCTTCCCCCGACACTTCTGTACACGAGGCACCTTCGCCTGGAGGTGCACCAGCACCTCCCCTACAGCGCCACTTCGAGCTTTTCGGACAGTTCCGGAAGCTGAAGCCTCCCTCCTTCAAGGGGGATGAGGACCCGACCAAGGCAGAGGACTGGCTTGAGCAGCTGGAGAAGATCTTCGACACCCTTCGCCCCCCGGTGGAGTGCCGCGTGGCCTTTGCCACGTACCAGCTGGAGAGTGCGGCACACCGGTGGTGGAGGGCGGTCCGGGGACAGGAGAGGGACGAGCTGACGTGGGACCAGTTCGTCACCCTCTTCTGCGAGCAGTACTTTCCCCAGACATGGCAGGACCAGAGGAGGCGGGAGTTCCACACTCTCCGCCAAGGGACGATGACCGTGAGCGCGTACCGCACGCGTTTCTTGGAGCTGTCCCGCTTTGCAGCGACAGCGGTAGCCACTGAGGAGGAGCGCCTTTGGAGGTTCACCGAGGGGCTCTGGCCTGCGATCCGGGGGTATGTCAAACCCCTGAAGCTGCCAACGTTTTCGAGGGTGGTAGAGGCAGCTATGACTTACGAGGAGACCAACCCGTCCGCGCGAGAGACCGACGGCGGGCGGAAGAGGCCCTTTCAGCCAGACTTCTCACAGGGCCGGCGAGAACGGAGACACGTGGCGTTCGCAGGAGAGCCGTCACGATGTGCAGGGCCATCAGTGGCCTTTGGGGGCCCTCGACAGGGGCCAGCCGCCAGCACCGGACCCCCGCCTAGCCGACAGCAGGGACTCACTGAGGGCGGGAGTCGGGTTCCCCTCTGCTACCAGTGTGGTCAGCCGGGCCACGTCAGCAGGGACTGCCCATCTAGGGCAGGAGGTCAGCAGATACTTCCCGCGCAGAGCACTGGAGGGCGCGCAGGAGGCCGCGATTCCCAGGAGCGAGGAGGAGGACCGCAGTCGCGAGGAGGGTACCGGCCGGCACCTACCCGTCCGACGCAGAGTGTGGCTGCTTCGTCCGCACCTAGAGCTGAGGGGCGTATCAACGCCCTAACACACAGGGACGCCAGAGCTTCGGGATCCGTGGTAGCAGGTATGGTTTCAGTTTCTGGCAGACTCGTTTACACGCTTTTCGATTCCGGCGCTACGCACTCGTTTGTCGCAGCCAGTTTCGCAGTTAGCTTGGACCAGGATTATACACTGTTAGAGAATCCGTTCGTAATCAGAGGTCCGAGTGGTCAGCTGTTTGTAGCTGAGGAGGTGTACACGGGTTGCGGGATCAGCATCGGGGGACATAGCCTGCCAGCTGACCTGATTATGATACAGATGAAGGACTTTGGAGTGATTCTGGGGATGGATTGGATGTCCGCTTACCACGCCTTGGTAGACTGCTTTGAGAGGAAGATTGTCTTCTCCATTCCGGAGTTGCCTTCCTTCGAGTTTCACGGGCAGCCAGTGGACGGAGGTTTCAGGTGCATTTCGGCACTTCGGGCGGCGAGACTTTTGAGCCAGGGGTGTGAGGGCTTCCTAGCTTGTGTGGTGGCAGAGCACAGCCCCGTGGCAGACTTCCAGAGCATCCCGGTGGTCAGAGGGTACCCCGACGTGTTTCCAGACGAGTTACCTGGACTACCGCCCGAGCGTGAGATCTCACTAGTACCAGGGACCAGCCCCATCTCCACCGCGCCATACAGGATGGCACCGCTTGAGCTGCGAGAGCTCAAGTCTCAGTTGCAAGACCTTTTGGAGAAGGGTTTCGTGAGGCCCAGTGCGTCTCCCTGGGGAGCCCCGGTACTGTTTGTGAAGAAGAAGGATGGGACCCTACGCCTTTGTGTGGACTACCGACAGCTGAATAGGGTCACCATCAAGAACAGATATCCGCTGCCGAGGATTGACGATTTGTTTGACTAGTTGCGGGGTGCCACGGTGTTTTCCAAGATCGACTTGAGGTCTGGATACCACCAGTTGAGGATCAGGGAGACCGACGTCTCCAAGACAGCTTTCCGCACCCGCTACGGACACTACGAGTTTTTGGTCATGCCGTTTGGGCTGACCAATGCCCCCGCTGCTTTCATGGACCTGATGAACCGGGTGTTTAGACCGTACTTGGACCAGTTTGTGGTGGTTTTCATAGATGATGTACTCATCTATTCTAGAGATCGGACGTAGCACGGACAACACTTGCGGATGGTTCTGGACACTCTGAGACGACGCAGGCTGTACGCCAAATATAGCAAGTGCGAGTTCTGGTTGAGGGAGGTGACCTTTTTGGGTCATGTGATCTCTGGAGACGGCCTGGCGGTGGATCCCGCCAAGGTCGAGGCAGTGCTCAGGTGGGAGAGACCGCGTTCAGTCACTGAGATTCGCAGTTTCCTGGGACTGGTAGGTTACTACAGACGGTTCATCAGAGGATTTTCACAGATTGCGCGTCCTATGACACAGTTGACCCGGAAGGACGTGCCTTTCGCTTGGACAGACGCCTGTGAGGCGTGTTTTCTGGAGCTGAAGGAGAGGTTGACCTCGGCTCCCGTGCTCACCATCCCTGACAGTAGTGGCGGGTTCGTTGTGTACACGGACGCTTCCTTGCAGGGGTTAGGAGGTGTGCTCATGCAGAGGGGTCACGTGGTCGCTTACGCTTCGCGGCAACTGAAGCCCCATGAGCATACCTACCCTACCCACGATCTAGAGTTGGCAGCTGTTGTCTTCGCGCTGAAGACATGGAGGCACTACTTGTACGGTGAGACCTTCGAGATTTTTACAGATCACAAGAGCCTCAGATATCTTTTTGACCAGAAGGAGCTCAACATGAGACAGAGACGTTGGTTGGAGCTCCTGAAGGACTACGACTGCAGCATCTCCTACCACCCGGGAAAGGCCAATGTGGTGGCTGACGCCTTGAGCCGTAAGGCGCCCGCACGCTTGGCCAGTCTACAGTTACAGAGTTGGAGCCTTTTGGAGGAGGTGGGCAGTTGGCGACCTCTAGAGTTACGAGGGTACTGTGGGGCAGTGACGGTGACACGGCAGACCAGACCAGAGTTGATAGACCGCATCATCACGGGACAGATGGCCGATCCGTACTTGCAGTCTTTGCGCGACAGAGTACTATCAGGGGACCCAGGGGACTTCTCTTTCACAGACCAGGTGTTACGCTTGAGGGGACGGTTGTGCATCCCCAGAGACGAGGAGCTGTTGAGAGAGCTCCTGACTGAGGCACACGGTTCCAGATTCACCATACATCCCGGAAACACGAAAATGTACCATGACTTGAGACGCGAGTTTTGGTGGAGAGGGATGAAGCGGGATGTGGGTGAGTTCGTGCAGCAGTGCTTAGTGTGCCAGCAGGTGAAAGCCGAGCATCAGAGGCCTGCAGGGCCGCTTCAGCCGCTTCCAGTACCAGAATGGAAGTGGGAGAGCATCACCATGGACTTGGTGGTGGGCTTACCTGTTACCCAGCGAGGACACGACGCAGTCTGGGTGATAGTAGATAGATTGACGAAGACGGCACGATTCTTGCCGATCCGAGTCACTTTGGGACCAGCACAGTTGGCAGAGAGGTATATCCGTGATGTGGTGCGACTACACGGAGTTCCGCGGGAGATCGTATCTGACCGGGGTACCCGCTTTACATCCCAGTTTTGGGCTGAGTTTTAGCAGGTTTGGGGACGAGGTTGAGGTTTAGCACGGCTTACCACCCCCAGACGGACGGACAGTCGGAACGCACGATACAGACACTTGAGGACCTTTTGCGTGCCTGTGTACTAGACTGGAGGGGCTCTTGGGAGGAGCACCTGCCCCTGGCGGAGTTTGCATACAACAACAGTTATCACTCGAGCATCGGCATGGCTCCCTACGAGGCTCTGTACGGACGGAAATGCACGGCACCCTTGAGTTGGGTTGAGGTGGGGACCAAGTGGGAGGTTGGCCCCAGGTTGATCCGGCAGAGTCAGGAGGTAGTTGAGCAGATCCACAGACGACTCCGCACTGTCAGGAGCAGACAAAAGAGCTACGCAGATCGCAGACGCAGAGAGGTGCAGTTCGAGGTTGGGGACCACGTCTTCCTTTGTGTTTCGCCCATGAAGGGCTTACAGCGGTTTGGGGTGAGAGGGAAGCTCGCGCCGAGGTTCGTGGGGCCCTTTGAGGTCCTAGAGCGGGTTGGACCCGTTGCTTACAGACTTGCCCTTCCCCCGCAGCTTTCTGGTGTGCACGACGTGTTCCACGTGTCCAACCTCAGGAAGTACGTAGCCGATCCCAGCCACGTACTGAGTCACAAGAGTGTCGAGGTGAGCGACGACCTGACCTACCCCGAGCGGCCAGTGCAGATCCTAGACCGAGCCGTCCGCAGGTTGAGACGGAAGTAAGTACCCCTGATAAAGGTTTTGTGGAGGAGCCAGCGGTACGAGGAGGCTACCTGGGAGCCTGAGGCGGCAATGAGGGAGCGGTACCCAGAGCTTTTCGCGGGTACGTCTTTTCGGACCGGCTTCGGTCCCCTTTGAGTTTGTTATGGTTATTTGGACATCTTTTTCCCGCACCCTAGTTGGCGCAAGTTTCGGGGACGAAACTTCCTTTGAGTTTGTTATATTGTAACGAATGTGTGCCCCAGACGTATTCTAAGACGTCTGGGAGGTGGCTCATACGTCGGACAAGACGCCTGGGATCACAACCAGACGTCTGATAAGACGTCTGGGATAGTTTCAAGATGTCTGGAAATCCATTATTTTTGACACACGCAAGTCGCCTGCGCGCCTGAGCGCGCAGACCGCATATTCCCTCTTTTCTCTGCGGCTGCAGGCGGCCTGCCGCCTTCTTTCTCTCCTCTCCGCGCGGCGTTAAAAGGGGCGCGCCTCCCCTCCCGTCTCCACCGTCTCCTCCTTCTCCTCCTTCCTGTGCGCGAGAGCGAGCGGACGCGAGGGCGACAGCGGCGGCCGCAGTGAGCGCGGAGGCGCGGCGTG
Source organism: Thalassia testudinum (assembly GCA_037157565.1). NCBI lineage: Eukaryota > Viridiplantae > Streptophyta > Magnoliopsida > Alismatales > Hydrocharitaceae > Thalassia > Thalassia testudinum. The sequence continues at coordinate 49,162,992 of JAZHRO010000002.1, forward strand.
CGAGGGCGGAGCTCTGCCGTGAGGGCGAGCTCGCCGGAGCGGCTTGGCCTGCCGGCGGAGGGCGCAGGGGGCGCGGAGTGACGTGGAGAGGGACCTGCTGCGGGCTGAGCAGCAGACGCGCGAGGTGCGACGCGGGCGGCGTCGCGAGCGGAGGCCGAGCAGGGTTCTGATTCTGGAAAAATTTCCAGAATCAGACGTCTGGGTTGATATCCAGACGGCAAGGTCGACGTCTGTATGATCATACAGACGTCTGAAAGGTGAGTTTCCGCTTTCTTCTTCCTTCTTGACGACTGACCGTACTGAGGGAGGGGGGTTGGCTGTGCGCAGGTTCGCTGATTCGCCATCCTTTGCGAATCAGACGTCTGGAAGTTGTACCAGACGGCGGGAGTGATCTACAGACGTCCGTGTGGACCATCGGACGTCTGGGGTATAGGAAAGACGTCCCTGCAGACTTCTGGACGTCCGGGGAACCAAGCTGAATAGGTAATTCTCTGATCCACCGTTTAAGACGTCTGGAGGGAGTTCCAGACGTCTGATTTTGCACAGTATCGTCTTTTTCGACCCGTTTAGGGCCCGTTTGGGCTCCGTTTTCCGCGATTCGAGTTGCGTTCTTTTCAGAATTAATTCCTCTACTCGTCTACAGTAGCTATACACTGTTCTGAGACACTCCTTGTGTTTGATCCTTGTAATAGGACCTCGTTCGGTTGTAGTCTTGAGAGTCGCGGAGGCACGCGGGATTCCCGATCATGCCCCCATTACTCCCGTTGTACCTGGTAGAGTGGCTTAAGTTATTTTTAAAATCTGTTAAAGTATGGAACCATAACTAGAATCTAGGACATTGCATGAATCCTAGGAATGAGAAATGTATGGAATGATAGCTCCTAGGTGATGCATGAATCCTAGGGCTGGAAAACTAGTTGTATGTTAGATCCTAGGATGTGGCATGAATCTTAGGATGGAAAAACTAGTGGAATGTATAATACTGCAGTCTTGGAAAAATGGAAAGGAATATAAAGCTGCCTGTAATTTGAATTAACAGCTGCCTGTTATGAATAAAGAAACATGTTGAGATCATGGATTTTGAGAACGTGAATCTGGAAAGTGAAACATATGATGTTCTGAGATAAAGAGCTGGAACCCTACGGAAAATTAGGAGTGGAACTCCTGGAAAGAAAAAGGAATGGAACTGAGATGTAGTTTGTACTATCTCTTGGGTACGCAGTACCAAGGGAAGTACCTGTACCTGTTTAGTGCAGAGTGGGGCCAGCCGCCCCAGGGACCCGGGGTTAGGATTGGCCGCTCTGTACCGACTTGTTGGCCCTCGTGTACGTAGTACCGAGGAGAGCTAGTAGTGTTAGGAGAGTACTAGCTACCCCACGGGCCCCGGGGTTCTGCTAGCCTCCTTCACCGACTTGTTAGGCCCACTAGGGCAAACCAGGGTAGTCAGGCGAGGGTGCGCGGACTGTGGAGGGGCAAGGCCCCGGTTTGGTTACTGTGGAGGGGTTGGACCCCTGTTACTGAGAGGGCTCTGCCCTGGTTCCGTGCTGTGCTTTGGGCGCACCCGTTAACGGAAACGACTGACCGCGTGCCAGTGCGGGCTAGCTACCTGTGCGTTTATCGCGCGTGCCGTAGTCACCGTTACGTCTGTCAGTGACCTTGGGGTGGTTGACTGAGGGTAGGATCACCACGGGGGACTCTCCCGGCCAGGAGAGCACCACGTGCTACTTCTACTTTTGGAAAAGACTGCAATCAAGATCGTTCCCACGAGGACATTCGAGATCAAGTAAAGGATCTGAGAAATAAATGAAATAGTGAGAAAAATTGAAAGATGTGAATAAAGGAAGTAATAGAACATAACAGCTACTGTACACTCTACTGTTGCCTTTAGTTAGTTTGCCACTCTACTCAGCGTTTTGCTAACGTGTTACACTCGTTACCTTTTTCAGGACCAGATGTTGAGCAGCCAGGGTCGGCGGCTGCAGAGGACGCTGGGCCGAGTAGGGTCCAGTAGAGTTACCACAGCCTTTTGTACTCCTTTTGTTTCTGTTCTAGTGAGTAGTTTTTGTTTCCGCTGTACCTTCTTTACCTGCTGTTCTTGTTATATGATAAATGCTGTTTTACTGTTGTGGTGGTACCTACTGTAGTGGTTTCTTTCCTTACTGCTGTACTTTCTTACTGTTAGTTATATTCATGCTGAATGTGGTTTATTTTACTGTCTTTTGGTTACTTCCTCGTTGGACGACTAGGTCTTGGGATTAGTCGAGTCGGTCCGGTTCTCGTGTCTCGTAGGGACTCGGGAACTGGGTCGTTACAGTCTAAGATAGTGAAAAGCAGAGCATGCATTTGCATCCACCCTATTCATACAATGAGGACATTGCATCATTTAAGTATTGGGAGGTGTAAATGGTGAAATCATTTTCTAAAATGCAGTTATAGACATACTTGTAATATATATAGTATAGTATTATCAAAAATACCAAAAAATTTGAAAGATTTTGAAAATTTTGAAAAAAATTATAAAGTCAAAAACACAAGAAAAATATCAAAAAAATTTCAAAAATATAATAAGGGACCTGACAAGGGATGCAAATGGGTCAAGTTCGGGTCGGGTTTAGCTAAACCCATACCCATTTAAAAAATTTATACCTATACCCTATCCATGCACCCATCAAGTATAAAAACTTAAATCCATACCCATCTACTCATCGGGTATCCATTTATAAATTGATCTTATAATCAATTCGTGCTCAAATTAGAGTTAAAGAAAAAAAAATCTATGACAAAATTCATCAATTGTTTATTTTTAGCAAGCCTAACACAGAGGGGCTTAGGCTACTCCAATTTTAGTGATCTTCATTGAAATTATTACAAAAAAGAACTTCAAGGGGAATATATATATCAAAAATAAGAAAATGCAAAAAAAGACAAAATACATGTACATTTCAAATAAAAGATATCCATCCCAAAAATAAATGTTCAATGGAAGATTCAGAAGCACTCCGAACCTTCAAAATCATGGACGGAATCACGAGGGAGATTAAAGTTAGGGGAATGAGGGATCACTTAGGATGGAATTTCTATATCTCAGGTAAATGGGGATTTTATTCGGGTATTCGGGTCGGATAACCGGGTACAGATCCATACCCATACCTAGTCGGGTTTTTTAGATAAAACCCATACCCGAACCCTATCGGGTTCGGGTCAGGTTTACCAAAACTTACATCCCTTAACTTGACTAATCTTTATTGTTGAGGGAGAACTCCAAAATTGAACATTAAGGAGAGAAAAAGCATTGAAAAGAATATAAGTGTTTAATTATGATTTTCTAGCTGAAAACAAAAATAGAATAAGTGTTTATGGACATTCAACCTTTACTGGTTAGATTTTCTAGGTCACTGTAGCTTGATTCGCTTAGGCTTTGGCTTAATACACTTTAAGCTTTGACAAGATAGACCACGATCTCTCCTAACTTAAGACATATTCTTGTACCTAAGTCACCAATATAGGATTCACTGGTTTGCTTTGACTTAGGAGTCTAAGTAACCTTGGTTTACACTACACAGTGTCGGGAAGGATCTTGTGAATTTGAAATTCAACTCTAGTGTTTATTAGGGAAGGTGGAGTCCTTACCTATGCTTGCAGGTAGACTGTTTGTCCTAGTCTTTAATCTTGTATCTAGGAGAAGCTCTTTCCACCAAAGAACTCACCCACCAAATAAGTGTGCTTTACCAAATAAAGTTGTCGAAGACATACTGTTACGACCCGATCCTAGACCCCTACAGGACCCGAGACTGGCCCACCTTGACTAATCCCAAGACTTAGTCGTCCAACGAGAAATAACCAAAAGCAGGAGATAATTCACAACCACACATGCAATATAACTAAGCAGAAAACAATCAAGAGACAGTAAAAGAGACAGAGCGAAATCTATCAATATTACAGGCCATCACAACTACGACAGAGGAAAGTACAGCAGAAAAGTAACTGAAACAGTATTACATAGAACAAAGTACTCACTACTACAACAGAAGCTAAGAAATAGTAAGGAAACACAGCTAAGGCTGGGCCCGACTAACCACCAGCAGGAGAGCAATCTCGTTTTGTGGGGCCACCAGTGGCCTTTGGGGGCCCCAGACAGGGACCAGCTTCTAGCACCGGACCCCCGCCCAACCACCAGCAGAGACCGACTGAGGGAGGAGGCTGTGTCCCTCTCTGCTACCAGTGGGCCACATCAAGAAGGACTGCCCTTCTAGGGCCAGAGCACAGTAGATGCTCCCTGCATCGAGAACTAAAGGCTGAGCTGGCAGCCCCGATCACCAGGCATGTGGGGGAGGACAGCAGTCACGAGGAGGGTACCAGCCAGCTGCTGCTCGCCCAACCCAGAGCGTGGCTGCTTCATCTACACCTAGGGCCGAGGGGCATATCAATGCCCTAACACACAGAGACGCCAGGGCTTCAAGTTTTGTGGTAGCATGTATGGTTATTGTTCTTGGGAGATTTGTCTACATTCTTTTCGATTCTGGTGCCACACATTCTTTCGTTTCCTCGAGTTTTGTCGTCAGTTTGGGAGCAGGCAGCGTACTGTTAGAGGTTTCGTTCCTGATTAAAGGGCTAGGTGGACAATTGTTCATAGCAAAGGAGGTCTTTATAGATTGCGAGGTCACTATAGGGGGACACAGTCTTCCCACCAACCTGATTGTAATCCCAATGGAGGACTTTGGCGTGATCAAAGGGATTGACTGGTTGTCTGCCTATCAGGCTTTGGTTGACTATTTTGGGAGGAAGATCGTCTTCTCCATACCAGAGTTGCCTCCCTTTGAGTTTCACGACCAGCCAGTGGATAGAGGTTTTAAATGCATCTCCGCGTTTTGCACAGCGAAGCTTTTGGGCCAAGGGTGTGAGGGCTTCTTGGCTTGTGTTGTAGCAAAGCCTAGTCCTGTGGCTGACTTTCAGAGTATTCCGATGGTCTGCGAGTACCCCGACATTTTCCCAGAGGAGTTTTCAGGACTACCGCCTAAGCGTGAGGTCGAGTTTGAGATCTCACTAGTACCGGGGACTAGCCCCATTTCTACTGCACCGTATAGGATGGCGCCACTTGAGCTGCGAGAGCTCAAGTCACAGTTACAGGACCTGTTGAAGGACTTTGTGAGGCCCAGTGCGTCCCCATGGGGATCCCCTGTGTTGTTTGTGAAGAAGAAGGACTGTACCTTACGACTTTGTGTCGACTACCAACAACTGAATCAGGTCACCATCAAGAACAAGTACCCACTGCCTCGTATTGACGACCTCTTTGACCAGTTGAGAGATGCCACAATGTTCTCTAAGATAGATCTGAGGTCAGGTTACCACCAGTTGAGGATCAAGGAGACCGACGTCTCCAAGACAGCTTTCCGTACTCGGTATGGGCACACGAGTTCTTGGTCATGCCATTCAGGCTGACCAAAGCCCCCGCTGCTTTCATGGACATGATGAACCGTGTTTTCAAGCCGTACTTGGACTAATTTGTGGTGGTGTTCATCGACGACATCCTAGTCTACTTGCGGGATCAAGCGCAGCATGGACAACATTTACGTATGATCCTGGATACCTTGAGACAATGTAGGCTGTATGCCAAGTATAGCAAGTGCGAGTTTTGGCTGAGACAGGTGACCTTCTTGGGCCACGTGATTTCAGGAGACGAATTGGTTGTGGATCCAGCCAAGGTTGAGGATGTGCTCAAGTGGGAGAGACCACGCACAGTGATAGAGGTACGCAGTTTTCTGGGACTGGAAAGCTACTATCGGTGGTTTATTAGAGGGTTCTCTCAGATCGCACGTCCTATGACTCAGCTAACCCGGAAGGACGTGCCCTTTACCTGGATTGATGAGTACGAGGCGTGCTTTCAGGAGTTGAAGGAGAGACTGACTTCGGTTCCTGTACTTACCATTCCAGACAATAGTAGCGGGTTCGTGGTTTACACCGACGCATTGTTGCAGGGGTTGAGTGTTGTGCTCATGCAGCGGGGTCACGTTGTTGCTTACACTTCGCGGCAACTGAAGCCTCATGAGCATAACTACCCCACTCATGACTTGGAGCTGGCAGTAGTTGTCTTCGCGTTGAAGACATAGAGTCACTACCTATATGGTGAGACATTCAAGATTTTCATTGACCACAAGAGCCTCAGGTACCTTTTTCATTAGAAGGAGATCAACCTAAGCCAGAGACGTTGGTCAGAGCTCTTAAAGGACTACGACTGTAGCATCTCTTACCACCCAAGGAAGGCCGATGTGGTGAGCCAAAAGGCGCCCGCCCACTTGGCCAGCTTACAGGCATAGAGTTGGAGACTCATGGAGGAGGTGGGCAGCTGGCGACCACGGGAGTCATGGGGGTACTGCAGGGCAGTGACAGTGACACAACAAGCATGACCAGAGCTGATAGAACACATCATTGCAGGACAGATGGCCGATCCGTACTTACAGACACTGCGAGACAGGGTGTTGACAGGAGACCCAGGAGACTTTTCCTTCTCAGACGAAATACTGCACATAAGGAGATGCCTATGCGTTCCTAGAGACGAGGATTTGTTGAGAGAGCTCTTGACGGAGGTGCACGGGTCCTAGTTCGCCATACATCTCGGAAATACAAAGATGTACCACAATTTGCGACGCGACTTCTGGTGGAGAGGGACGAAGCAGGATGTTGGTGAGTTTGTCCAGCAGTGCTTGGTATGCCAACAGGTGAAGGCCGAGCACCAGAGGCCTGTGGGGCTATTACAACCACTTCCTGTGCCAGAGTGGAAGAGGGAGAGTATCACCATAGACTTAGTGGTGGGTCTACCAATTACCCAGCAGGGATACGATGTAGTTTGGGTGATAGTAGACCGATTGACAAAGATAACACGATTCCTGCCGATTCAAGTCACTTTTGAGCCAGCACAGCTAGCAGAGTGATACGTCAGAGATGTGGTGCGTTTGCACGGAGTCCCTCGCAAGATCGTATCCGACAGGGAAACTCATTTCACTTCCCAGTTCTGGGCAGAGTTTCAGCAGGCATTAGGGACCTATCTGAGGTTCAGTACCGCATACCACCCCCAGACGGACGGGGAGTCAGAGCGCACCATACAGACTCTCAAGGACCTCCTACATGCTTGTGTACTAGACTGGAGAGGCTCCTGGGAGGAGCAGTTGCCCTTGGTAAAGTTTGCGTACAATAATAGCTATCATTCAAGCATCAGCATGGCACCTTACGAGGCTCTGTACGGACGGAGGTGTACCGCACTCTTGAGTTGGGTCGAGGTGGGGACCAAGTGGGAGGTTGGCCCCAAGCTGATCCGGCAGAGTCAGGAGGTGATAGAGCAGATTCGCAGGCAACTCCGCATTGTCAAGAGTAGGGAGAAGAGCTACGCCGATAGGAAGCGCAGAGAGGTGTTGTTCAAGGTTGGGGATCACATCTTTCTCCGTGTTTCGCCCATGAAGAGCTTGTAGCATTTTGGGGTGAAAGGGAAGCATGCGCTGAGGTTTGTGGGACCCTTTGAGGTCTTGGAGTGGGTAGGACCCGTTGCTTACCAGCTTGCCCTTCCTCCCTAGCTTTATGGGGTGCACGACGTGTTCCACGTATCCAACTTCAGGAATACGTTGCCGATCCCAACCACGTTCTGAGCCATGAGAGCGTCGAGGTGGGAAACGACTTGACCTATCCCAAGAGGCCAATACAAATATTAGACAGAGTCGTCCGAAGTCTGAGACGGAAGCAAGTATCACCGGTGAAAGTCCTATGGAGAAGCTAGCGATACGAGGAGGCCACTTGGGAGCCTGAGGCAGCTATGCGAGAACAGTACCTGGAGCTTTTTGAGGGTACGTTTCTTCAGATCTACTTTGATCCTCTTTAAGTTTGTTATGCACTTTTACACTACTTTTTTTTTCCGCACCCTACTTGGCTCAAGTTTTGGGGATGAAACTTCCTTTAAATTTGTTATGTTGAAATGACCCGCTGCCATTTTGGTTGGTTAAGACATCTGGATTAGCCATCAGACATCTGTCTAAACGTCTGGATAGAGAGTCGGACATCTGATAGAAGAAGGATCATACCTTGTTTTCTTTTCCCGCACGCACACACCCCTCTCTCCTCTCCCTAAGCCCTAACCCTTTCCTATTTAAACCCCCTCACACCCATGCCACTCTCTCCATCATCACCAGCCACCACCTCCATATTTTCCTCCAACCGACCGCCACCTTCTTCCCATCTCTAGCGCGACGAGTGGAGAGGAAGAAGAGAGAGGGACTGGACGTAGAGGAGGAGGAGGAGAGGGGAGAGAGAGCGTTGGAGGAGCTCGCGAGAGAGCTGTGGGAGATCGGAGGAGCTCGTGTGGGAGGAGTCGAGGATGCTTACGAGGAGGAGGAGCTCATGAGGTGAGCTTCATGACCTCCTGAAGGTGCTGGCGTAGCAGCTGCGGGCGGTGTAGAGGGGTCCGCACGAAGAAGAAGGCTCACGGGAGCTCTGCGTACTGGATATTTTCCATTATCAGATGTCTGGAGCACATCCCAGACGTCTGGAGTAGTAAGGGGACATCCAGAGCTAAAGCCGGACATTTGAAAGCATGCTAGTGCCAAGGTACGTGCTTCTGCACGGTTTCTGGCCATGCAGGCCATACCGCAGGGGATTTGTTTAGTCATTTTTAGCTCTGTGCAAGTGTACGCAGGGGCAGGGCATTGGAAAGGCGCACGGTGCGCCCTTTAAGGCACTTTTGGATGTCTGGGTACATCGCCAAACGTCTGATCATAGTTCCAAACAACCGGAAGGGGAGTCCGACGTCTGGAACTCTCCTCAAATGAAAGCGGAAGGATTCGGACATCCGGGGAAGCCGTAGGAAACCTAGGGTGAGTACTGACGTCTTTTAAGACGTCTAGGATAAGTCTCAGATGTTTGATTATGGATAGTGTGTGTGTTTTTAGCTCGTTTAAGACCCAAACAGAATCGGATTTCTACAAACGAACTACTGTTGTTTTTTGCTTGAGTTTCTCTATGAGTTATTTTCACTTGTATATGATTTTGGACTCGTTTGATGTGGTGGTCGTATAGGTCTCCAGCCAATCGAGTACACGGGACCCGTAGAGGTGACGTAATCTTTGATCCGAGCCCCATTCATCTCGTATTTTTCGGTAGAGTGGTTTACATTAATATTATGATTTAAACAAATAAACTGCATGTTTAGAATAACTTGAATGAATCCTAAGATGAGAATGAAACCTAGGGCAGGAACAAATGAGTATGGTTTGAACTACACTGTATACTTGAGATACATGTAGAACTCTAGGATGAGAATGAACCTTAGGGCAGGAATAAATGAGTATGGTTAAGCTACACTGTTTACTTGAGATGCATGTAACTTTAAATGCTAGCAAATGTATTGATTATTTTAATGTGATGCTTTGTCAGTTAGAAAATCACGAGCTGCCTATTTTAAAAATGAAATCGGTAATGTAAATAGAGAGATCGGAAAGTTTGGAACATGAAATGAAAGGAATACCAGCATGAACCCTACGGGGAATTAGGAGAACTCCTGTAGATGGGAAGTGTGCTGTCCCTTGCGTAAGCGGTACCAAGGAGAGCAACTATCCCTTTAGTGTAGGGGGGTATTAGCCGCCCGTTGGGTTGAGCCCCAGGGTCAGGCCTAGTCATTCTACACCGACTCTGTTTGGCCCTTGTGTATGTGGTACCGAGGTGAGCTACTTAGTGTAGGGAGGGAGCTAGCCGCCCCAAGGGGCCTGGGGTTAGGACTAATCGCTATACACCGACTCTTCTTAGGCCCACTGGGTAAACCAGGATAGTCGGACAAGGGTACGTGGACTATGGAGAGGCGAGACCCCTATTCTATTCTGAGGGGCAAGACCCCTGTTCTGAGAGGGCAAGGCCCTGTACTGTTCTACGCTGTACCCTTAGGTGTACCCGCTAACGGAAACCACTGACCGCGTGCCAGTGCGGGATAGCTACCGGTGCACTTATCACACGTGTCGTAGTAACCGCTACGTTGTGACCGTGACCTCGGGGTGGTTGACTGGGTGTAGGATTATTACGGGGGACTCTCTCGGCCATGAGAGCACCACGTGTACATCCTACATCATGGAAAAGATTGCAATCAAGATCAAGAAATAATTAGATGATTAAGGGAGCAACAAATTAGAAGTACTTGGTTGAGCTAAATGAAAATGGATAATTACTTAGTTGCATTAATTAGTTGCTTGTCTTAATTACGTGTAAATGGCTGAATTACCACTCTACTCAGCGTTCGCTGACTCCGAAAATTTTGTAACCTTGTTCAGGTTAGGGAGTTGAGTAGCCAGCACCACCGGCTGCAGAGGGAGCTGAGCCCAGTCGAGCCCAGCTTTAGCTGTGTTTCCTTACTGTTTCCTAGCTTCTGTTGTAGTAGTGAGTACTTTGTTCTATGTAATACTATTTCAGTCACTTTTCCGCTGTACTTTTCTCTGTCGTAGTTGTAATGGCCTGTAATATTGATAAATTTCGCTCTATCTCTTGATTGTTTTCTTCTTAGTTACATTACATTTGTGGTCGTGAATTATTTCCTGCTTTTGGTTATTTCTCGTTGGATGACTTGGTCTTGGGATTAGTCGAGGCGGGCTAGTCTCGGGTCTTGTAAGGGTCTGGGATAGGGTTGTAACACATACTGACATTTATTTGTGAAAAAAAAATCAGAAAAAGTCAAAAATAAAATTTTGCAGAAAAATACATTCTTTAGAATAAGTCAAGTATGTTCTCCAAGTCCTGTAAATAGTTTTTTACCAAAAATATTTTCAGGGTGCAGTACAAATACCATGTCTCCACCAAATATTCTTTGAGTCACATTACAATAAGAGTTAGGTTTGAATCTTCCTCATTTTTGAGAGTCAATCCAAAAACTTGAGCTAAAGTTAGGACCAACCTGGACTTAAAAAGGAGTGAAACCCCAGGATTGAGTTTTGAAGTTCACCTGGTTAGTCTTGACCTATCACTAAGTACAGCCATAACCACTTAGCTTCTGAGTCTTGTAAAACATTCTGAGTCCTGGAAATCGTACTTAAGGTTTAAATATCAAAAGTCCTAGTTGATCCCAAAAATTCAACCATGATCCCAAAAAAAGAAGGGGCAGCAAGGGTAAGAGGTGAGCCTTGAGCGAATCAAACAAATAGCTCCTACATCCAAAATAAGCCTACCCAAGTCATATCCATGTCAGCTAGGTAGCTCCCTTCAAATCATCAAACTAAACCTCAGACTTGCCAAAAGCTGTAGGCTTGCAAAAGAGCCACCTTAAAGATCCTTGCATTCAACCTTCTTTGATAAGCACCACAAAGAAAGGTGTTGAAGATCCAACAGTGGTTGCAACGCAGGTTTACTTACTCCCGTCTTTAATTGAATTAGTAAGTAAATTTAAAGAATCCATTGTATATAGGTGATAATCATTTCAGTTGCAATATAAAACTGAATGGTCCCTTTTATTTGGAATATCTTGTTATTCGAATGACGGTGAGATCCCAGCTTTAATTAGAGGAATAAGCAATAAGATTTATACCAAACATGGGCCAGGTCTATATTGGAAAAGATATATGACATCTCGTGGCTACCCATGAATGATCTAATTCAAATCACTAATTAAATACTTTATGAGTTTATATATATATACCATTGGTATTGATATATATGCCCTAAAAAGCATCAATTTATTAACTTACATATTTTTTTAAAAAATATTGGAATAAAAATTAAAGGTCTTTTTTTGTAAAGAATTCCCTAGCTTTCTTCACTTTTTTTCTAAACATCGTGTCCTCCCATATCTCACCTCCTCCATGAGAATGCCCTCATTGGGGGTGCAATGAGCAACTCCTCCTTCCGCTCCCTCTTAACTTTGGTCGTTGCAACCCTCATGGCAGCCGTAGCAACTTCCTGGCAAGCATTGAAGTTCTAGGTAGGCATTAGTAAGGGGTTGGTGAGCATCTATGGACAGGGCAAGGCAAGAGGAGGACGTGCCGTTGTGGTGGTAGTGGTGGTGGCGATGTTGGTGATGAGGAGGTGGTGGTAGGTTGTTGCTTGGGTTAATGCAACTGCTATTTTGATTTCTTCCTAATTGAGCAGGTAGGTAGGCAGCAATGGATAGGAGAGGGGGAATCAGAGGTGGAGGAGGAAGGGGGGGAACTCGAGGAGGTGAAGGCTGTCCAGGAGGAGATGAAGGTCAATTGAGGGGGAGGAGATGGAAGTCAACAGTTGAGAGATAGGTTGCCAGAGGAGTAGTGGTGGATGAGGAGGGGGTGGAAAATTAGAGGAAAACTAAGGGAGGTGGAGTGTTCGTTGGTTTAAGAAAAAGAAAATAAAAAGGCTTATCTATAAAAATATCTTTACTATTTAATCCTCATAAGTTATAAGGGCATTTGAACAAGTGTCATTTCTTAGATACATATGTAAATATGAGATTTATAGGATCTAAATATTTTTTAAAAAATTTATAGGAATATATATATAAAAACTCCAATAATTTATGGTCAAAGTGTGGCATTTTATTTTTGTTTCTTTCGTCAAGAAATATATTTTTTAGTAAGGCGGTGGAGAAACTTCCTCTTTCAACGTAGCTGCATGCATATTCCAAAACCCCTTGACATGAGGTGGAGACACCTGGGAGGCAGAGGATGAAGCCAGGATGGTCGGCTTTCGGGACCCAAACGTAAAATTCTAATTGTATTAAATTTGAGTTGTTGCGGCCATAAAGGATCTGATTTCTAATACGGCAGCACAGTTGGTACGTTTATTTTTTGTAAAATGCTCTTTGTGCGAGGTGTATAGGATCGAATTTTCATGGTTGACTCAGACGTGCATAGTGTTTCTACGGGTAGACGTGTTATGAGTGTGCGTTCAGCCACTCCGATTCAACGTCAGGAAAGTGACGTGACTCTAATCACGGATGAACTCCTGAGACTAGCGAAAAATTTGGAATCCCTTATTCTTTAAAAAAAAATAACATAGTACTCATTTACTTGCAATAATATATTTAAGTAATTAATAATACAATTTAAATGTCCTTGTAAAGATAAATGCATTTCTTTATTTACAATTTTATTTAATTTCTAATGTTGCATTACTAATTTAGCATAATAATAGGAATTGTATTAATTTCCGATAGCCCCTAAAAAGATAAAATCGATTAGTAAAAGTTGGACATATATATTATACTGGTTATACAATCCACTTACATCAAAGTATTCTCATGGTGCATTTGATTGGTATATTAAGTAGTTTTTTGTTAGGTTAAATATTTAATTTATTAGTTAATTTATTTTTTATTTACATCAAGTTAAGTGAAATTTAATTTAAGGTAAAATTATTTATTTTTTTTATAAAGTAACTTTAATTCGTTATAACATCTAAATAGATTATTTACTTATTTTATTATTTATTTTATTTCATTTTTATTCTACAAACTTATTCTTCTTACCAAACATGACTCAATGATTATATTGTTTGAAAGCTTGTAGCCAATAAATTTATAATATCTATGATTGTCCGTGAGATGGATATTGTTCATAAAATTGTACATTATTGTTTAACACATTTGTTAATTTTAAATTTGATCTTTACCATCGATCTTCTCGTCTTATATTTTTTTAGTTGAAGATCAATATTGAATATATTTATATGAAAATATAAAATAATACATAGATAATATAAATATAATCTAAGATAACGATTGAAAATCAAAATATCGAATAATATATTTTGTAATATACAGCTTGTTCTGATTTTCAATTGGTATTTCTTTTTTCTCACCGATCAAAAATCAAGATACACCGGATAATAAATTTTATAACATATGATATATTAATTTTCTACTATCAAAATCTAAAATATATGACTAAAAATTATATTAAACGTTTATATAATTAAATTTTATACTCTTATAGTAATTAATTTTTACACTCTCACTCCACATGTTAAAAATTAGTTATATGAAAATCAAGATTTTGTCATTAAAAAAAAAAATTATTTGCCATCGAAGAGGTGAGTGGACGTGCGTTTCGAGAGAGCGAGAGACGGACACTTGCAGACCGTCATGCGCAGAAAAGAGCGAAGATATAGACGTGGGAACGTTGTAGGGTGGATTTGTAATTCCATTTTTGTTGTTACGAGGAAATTTTGGATAATTGATTTTCTTTACAAAACCGAAAGTAAGGGCTTAGGAATCAAAGATCACCAGACGAGAATATGGTGAAAGAAGCGCAGGAAGATCGATCAAAGCCTGCACAATTAGCAGGTTTCACATGTAACTTATTTTTAAATAGAAAATACTTGTGTAGATTGAAATATATGCGACATCTGACACACATGATACCTTCTTTTTATTAAAAAATTAGGTCATGTATAAGGACATTGTCATAATTTTTATAAATGAATATTAGATTATGTGTATAAAATGACATTTGTATATCATTATTCATTTCAAATTAACATATTTTACTGTCAACAACATTAAATACACCTTTCATCCCATCCAAGATCTCACCTATGCGATATTGGCCATCCCTCAATGACCTAATCTCATGAGCGAGGTCTAAGGTGGAATCCACGATGGTGTGGATAATATTACTCTTTTACCATTTATTTAAGTGTGAGGTATCATTTTACCAAGGGGTACCAGTCCCCCTCTCTTCAATGTTCCAAAGGAGATCGTCAACAAGGAACAGTGGAAATGGATGATGCAGGTGTTCTTTCGTAGGAAAGGAGTGTTTTCTTAAGAAATGTTGGTTTAGTGGGTGAAGTGCAAGGGATGAGAAGGAGGAGAGGATTTGGATTCTTCAAACCTACTTGCAACTCATGACATATATACAAAGAAGATGAAAGAATTATGACAACAATGCATAACATTACATGTGTGCATTTGGATTCTTCCCCAACAACTTCACCTTCACCTCTCTCCTCATCACTTGTCAATTGCTGGGTTGCTGTATCGCAATGGCCAAGTAGGTGCATGCACAGTCCATCAGGTGCTACTTCAAGTCTCACCTCTTCATCCTCAACGCCCAAGTGGACCTCTATGCGAAGGCTGGTGCAAACCTGATCTTCGTCGTAAGGTGTTCGAAGAAATGTCTGATAGAGATGTGGTGTTGTGATATTCAATGGTCAGTGCATTATCTTATTTTGTATTTGTTACGAAAAATGTGTAGTAGTTTAGCCCCACACAGTGAAGTGGAACTTTGTTATGTGTGTGATGGCCTATAAATAGGCATGTACCCCCCACCTAGGAGAAGAAATAAATAGAAACACGCCTATAGAGGCACTTCTCCAGTGGTTTCCTCCCTGTTCTTCGTCAGTAGATTTCTACGTAAATCTAAATGTTCTTGATTGTTTATGCTTGATATCTTTATGCTTCCGTTGATTTATTTTATTCAACTTGGTATCAACCCATACGAAAACAAGCCAATGTCCACATCCACCCTCCACTCTCCCTTCTAGCCCCACATGGCAGCGCTTCCCCTTGACCCCACGGGAGGTAGACAAAGCCCTGCATCAAAAGGTGGGGAGTCGCAAGACAACACTGCGAATGATATCTGCACACCACTCTTCGATCCCTCTATGTCAAGACAGCAAAGGAAAAAGGAGAAAGGTGGAGAAGAGAACAAGAGGAAGGGAAACAAGAAAATACAAAAGAGGAAAAAAATTTTTAAAAAGGAGAAATAGTAGAAGGAAAATAAAGGAGAAAAAAAAAGATAGAAAAATAAGTAAATAAATAAATGATGATAGTTATGTTTATGAGAAGAGCTGGAGCAGCACTTTTCTTATTTTCATTGTTCTTTTCCTTGTTATTTTTTTCTCCCATATGAGTATGTGAGAAAGAGGGAGTGTGTAAGTTTGTTGTAATCACTTGCATTCGGAAATCCCTTTCGTTCGTAGACTACACATGAGAAATCATAACTCTGAGAGATCTATAGTTTCAAGACCTCCAGAGATGGAGATATTATTTCCAAATCCTCAGAGGAAGGATCCATTTTAGGTTTTTATGTGGGAGATTTAGTTTTGTGGACTCCAAAGAGGGAGATCCAGTTTTGAGATTTTCAGAGGAAGGCCTTATTTCAAGAGTATTGAATGGGGAGCTACCAGCACCAGGTCTCCAAAGGAGAGATCACTTTCTAAAGTCGGCTACAGTTCATCCATCAACTCTAACCCGTGTTCCCACCTACAAACAAGAACCTATCAAGAGAATTGTATTATATTATGTAGAGTGGATTTTTTTGTATTACAAGTTGAGGATTTCATACTCTAACGTGAAGGAAAATATTAAGAGAAATATGTAGTAATTTAATCTCACATAATAGAACGAGACTTTGTTATGTGTGGGATAGCCTACAAATAAATATGTATCTCTCAATAAAATAAATAGAAAAACACCCATAGAAATATTTCTCCTATAATTTTTTTCCCATCTCGTGAGTAAAATTTTCATGTAAATTTAAATATTCTTTATTATTTATACTTACGTTTACATTGATTTATTTTGTTCAATTATATTGCTATATGTTGAAGGTTAACTCTGACACGAGCAACTCCATATCACGAGAAAAATAATTACGTAAATTATTTATAGTTATTTTCATACTTTAAATGATTGGATGGTAAGTTTTTCTGTCGTTAGTCAATTTTTTATAGATAAAAATATGCGTTCCTCCGTACCATCCGCCATTAACTGTGAGTCAGCATTCCACTGATGATTTTGTTTTTGCTGAAAAGAAAGTTTTTTATCAGCAACGTCACCGAGCAGGTACAATATGAACAAGTGCAAATTTACTGAATTCTAGCCTCATATTTATATAATAGTATTGTTTATTTCTCAGGTCAAATACCCACACTTTAATAAACAATATTTACATATATATATTTTTATTAATTTTTAATAAAATATATATATGTCTATGTTCTTAATATATATATATATATATATATATATATATATATATATATATATATATATATATATATACTTCGTTAAGATCGTATGTACTACTCGTTAAATCGAATGAAAAATATAAATAAATATTAAAAAAAAGAAACATTTATTTTTATCTCTCTATTTTCCCCTTAAACCCTCACACATCCTCCTCCTCCTCCCCTTCTTCAATGTCGCCACCACCACCTCCCCTACGACCTCCGCGTGGCCACCTAAGGCAAGCTTGCCATCTTCACCATTTCGATGCCACCGTACGTGATGCCGTTGTACCCCACGTATGCGATGAGCTTTGGAATCGTAGTAGGGGAGGCGGTCGCACGAACACTATGGTATTCTACGTAGTGGGGTTGCTAGCAACAGATGTAGGTCTGGGAACGAGTTTGCTAAGTTCAAAGAAGGAGAGGAAAATAGGAGAGGAAAGGGGAGGAGGAGAAGCAGATGTGAGGGTTTAGGAGGAAAATAGAGGAATGGAAATATAAATTTTTCTATTTTTTAATACTTTTTATGTTTTTTATTTGATTTAACGGAGTAGAAACAAATAAATTATCAGAGTAAATTTATAGTAATATATACATAAATATCAAAAATATAGAGATATATATATATTATCAAAAATTTATAAAAATATATATATATAAACTCGTTTAATAAATAGGTCATCAACTGAGTGTTGTTAGCTCAATCTATTTCCAGAAATTTTTATCGAATCAAAAGGAAATTTAGTATATGTCTGCCATTAACTATTTTCAAGTTAAATTAATGTTGGGGAACATATGAAATAATTTAGAGGAGCAGTTTTTGTGATTGTTAGGTTTCCTTTCTCCTTGATGGGAATTTTATACCATTTGTATATGTCACTCAGTCTCCAAATCCTTAGAAGACGAGTTCTGTACCACGAGCAGGAGTACAAAGGGTTAGCATGCAATGGCAATGGCATCACTAGGTGTATGACCACTTTCATCCATTTTAAAATCAGCCTAATACTAGATGCCCTTTTCACGGTATGTGGTACATTTGCTATTCACTTAAATTTGATTCAGTGAGAAAAATAAATTTATGAAATAAGGTGAAGGAGTTGAATAATTGACTAAATAAATAAGTTAATTTATCTGAATATTTTGATAAGTTAAAATTATCTTACAAATAAAGTAAAATAATTTTAATTTAAATTAAATTTTAAATAAAAAGTAAATTAAGTGATAAAT
Source organism: Thalassia testudinum (assembly GCA_037157565.1). Classification (NCBI taxonomy): domain Eukaryota; kingdom Viridiplantae; phylum Streptophyta; class Magnoliopsida; order Alismatales; family Hydrocharitaceae; genus Thalassia; species Thalassia testudinum. Next base: position 49,181,154 of record JAZHRO010000002.1, read on the forward strand.
TAAATACTTAATTTGTAAATCAAATATCTCTGTATAGATTGTTGAGTTAAGAAACTCTATATAGATGATATTTAATTTAGTTTTCTTAGTATTGGTTTGCCTCCTAAAGCCAATCATCCCTTCTTGTTAATTACAATATTTTTATAAAGCATCTTAACGGTTATGACCTGCGAGTGAAACTTGTATAAGTACACAATTTATTGTCATAGGCATATTAATCTCTTGAAACAAAATTATAATTTATGGGTTTAGCAAATAAGTTCTACTTGGTTATTATAAAACGAGATTGCTAAAAGACAAATGACTTCTATATAACATAATTATGTGCCCTCTATCGATCTTTAGCTGCTTTCGGATTTTCTAACTGTAAGTTTTATTTGTTTGGTTTCAAAACGTGGTCTAAGAGATGCACGTGCTTTTTGAGATACATGAGAAGAACATTTTTTATGTTGCAAAAATTTGACATCATTCTTGAGTTTGAATTCAATTCGTTGTTAACTTAGACAATGGTGGAGGCAATCGAGGAAGCAAACAATGCAACATGTGACTTAGGTAGGACAGGTTATGGAAAATGTAATGAATAAGATGTCCAGGTTACCTCACGTAAACTTAATTTGGACTTCTATTTTGTTGTCGACACAAGTGACTCTTTTGATCGGTAAGGTTTCCTTTAAACTAAGATCAACTTACCTATTAGGAGTAAGGATGGGTGATATGACAATGTTGAAATTTTCTACCAGGAGGAGGTGACGTAATAATTGCGGAAATAAATATAGACAATCTCACAAAATAGACAATTACACAAGTACACAAGTATTTTTAGGTGGAAACCTAAAATGGGTAAAAACCACCACCTAACCCTCTCGAGTTAGGATTTTCCGATCAAGCAAGTTGATCAAAATCTACTAAACGAATCACTTTAAACGATGGTGATTTAACCTCAAATACAACCACGCTACAAGTGCGAGAGTAGTGTTCCTCAACCCCTTCTCTTCACGAGAAGGATTTTGTCTCGCGAAAGAGACGGGAATTCGCAAAGCGAATACCCAATCAAATAACAAAGATAAAACAAAAATCCTATAGAGCCAACAAAGTAATTTTGAACCTAAGCTTCTATAGGAATTAGGATGCTTCCCTTTGAAAGGAGTGCGTCGACGATGCGGATGCGTGAGCCACGCGATGGCGTAATGTCGCTCTCGTGAACTACGGCGGGAGAGCGGGTGCGTAAAACTTGATGCTTTCAAGATGAAGAATTAGAGCTTGGAGAGCAAGAGAGTCTTTTTGGACACAAAAGAGTGTGAAAGTGTGTAGCTAGGTGTTTCTTGGTGTGTAAAGGCTCCCCTCTATTTATAGAGGCCTTAGGAAGGCTTTGAAAGGCTTAGAAAAGCTTCCATAGCCGTTGGGTACAAAGCCCAAGTGAATCAGCCCGAAATCAGGAATAATCATTACACTGACAGGGTAATCAGACGTCTAATTCTGGCATCAGACGTTTGGAAGACCACTTTAAGACATCTGATTTCAAGGTCAGACGTCTGATTTCGTGTGGGTTCCTTCCTGACTTAAATCAGATCTAAACAGGGTTCTTGTGCAAGTCCATCAGACGACATACAGGACGTCTGGCACTATGTCTGGACGTCTGGAAACCTACTTTTTCGTGGGAATGGATTTGCAATGATTAGAAAATCTCTGAGAAGAGATTTTCGGGTCAGTCGAGGCAAAACTGTCAATTATTAGACGTCTGGAATGGCTTAAGAACGTCTGATAAGGCTCTAACGGTCATATCCTTCAGTGTATGCTAAGAGAGCCAACGGTCCACTAATTGGACGCCTGGCAAAGTCATCAGACATCTCCTAAGACGTCTGGTATAAGGTCTAAACGTCTGATTTCATCAGACAGAACTTACAATGTCCAGCCTAAATGTTATCAGACGTCTGAATCAACAGTCAGACATCTTAAAACACTTTATCAGACGTCTGATTTGGGAATTAGACACCTGGAAATGTTGTTTAAACCCTATATTGGTTTTCTAAGTTCTCTACAGAAAACCTAAGTATCCTAGGGTTGTGCCGGTGTTCCTAAGACTACTGTTAGGGTACTTTGAGGCTCTTTAACATAATTTTCTAAGGAAACAAAGAGAAAGAAAATAACGACAAATGTATATGAAAGGAATAAAAAGAATTCTATCCTATTTTTCTTGTCCTTCCATCTTCAACCTATCGCTCCTCGCGAATCTCCTCTGTTCTTCATCAAGCTCCTCCAATCCATCCTGGATGCGAGCTCGAATCCCGTATAAATAGTCTACATTTGCAATTGACCTGAAATCTAAGACTCCAAGTGCAAATGTTAAATAACACATGTTTTGTTATCATCAAAACAAATGATCGTGGTACTCTAACACCAACAATCTCCCCCTTTTTGATGATGACAAAACCATAAATAAAAATGTAAAAAATCCTCCCCCTTTTTGACATTATCAAAAAGGTTTAATTGATTTCCTATAACTCCCCCTTAAAACATGCTCTTCTATAAATTTCTTTTAACAAAGGTAATGTCCTCCCCCTTTTTTTATAACAACAAGATAGCTATTATTTTTCTCCCCCTTTCTAAAGGAAATTTAGCTACCTTATATCTCCCCCTTAAAAATTTACAATTGGCTTGTAATTTTTTTTGCTCCCCTTATCTAAATGCTAATGATAAAAAGATAGGGTAAATGGTTTTTACCTCACCTACCATGGCCAATAAAATGGGCCAAATGGTGGTGTTGGATGCCACATCGGATGGGGCTCCCATCCGTAGCTTGGAGGCTCGGGCATTGGCGTCGGTCTCCAATCTGGTGGTCGACGTGCGGTGGGTCCATCGTTTGTTCGCCGTCTCGTTGGTCTTCTTGTTCTCCTCCTTGGTCTACTCCTTGGTTCTCCCAACTTGAGTTGACCAGCTTTGAGCTTGTAGGTCTAGTCCTTTGTGTTGTAGTCATCCCTGAAACCTACAAAAAAAGATTCCAAATCTTCCTTCGGTATCCAAGTGAGCTTGGATACGGATCTGTTAGTGGGTCTCCTTGACGGAGATCCTTTCTCAACCTTAGGGCTATAAAAATTATCTACTTTATTGATTAATTTGTTGGAGTTTTTCCTAAGACATACGATTTCTTTTTCTATAATATCCATCTTAGTCTTTAAATCAGAAATTTCTATTTTTAGACCAACATTTTCCTCAATCAATTTATTATTTTCATTGATGATGTTATGATTTTCTAATAATAGGTTATCATTTTTAGGACAAGCTTCTAAATCCTTAAATTTTATTTCTGACCTATCATTTTCAGATTTAAGAAAGCTAAGATTCTTTTTCATGCTTTTATTTTCTATCTTAAGTGCTTTACTAACTTCAAAAAGTTCATTAAAAGCTTCTTGTAAGTCATAACTTACCTTGTTGTCTGAGTCGCTTTCGCTTTCACTGTCGCTTCCTCTGGCCATGAAACCGAAGCAAGCAGTTTCTTCTTCTACAGACTTTTCTTCTTCTTCCTCCGAGCTGGAATTGTCCCAAGTGGCTTGGAACGCCTTCTTCTTAGATCTCTTTTCCTTTTCCTTCTTCTTCTCCTTTTTGAGAAGAGGGCACTCTGGTCGTAGGTGCCCTTTCTCGTTGCAGTGGTAGCAACGTCTCGGGCTTTCCTTCTTCTCCTTTTTCTCTTTCTTCTTTGACTCCCTACACAACTTGGAAAACTTTTTAAGTAAAATTCTAAAGTCTTCGTCGTCGGAACTTACCTCGCTATCCAACGCGACTTTGAAGGCGAGAGTCTTCTTCGGTTTAGGCTCCGGTGTATCCTTCTTCTTTTGCTTTAACTTTGTCTCGTAGGCCATCAGATTACCTAGGAGATCTTCCATGTTGAGCTCCTCTACTTCGTTTGCCTCCTCGATGGCAGTGACTTTCTGTTCCCATTCCGGTCCAAAGGAACGGAGAAGCTTCCCTTGAAGCTCCCCCTTGATGAAAGTTTTCCCTAAAGCTTTCAAGTTATTTACAATGAGAGTGAACCTAGTATTCATCTCACTTAAAGATTCGTTAGATTTCATTGAAAAAGATTCAAATTCTTGAGAAAGTAAATTAATTTTAGAGGTTTTTACCTTAGAGGTACCTTCGTGAGTTACCTCAAGTGTGTGCCAAATCTCGTATGTGGTGACGCATTGCGAGATTCTGTTGAACTCCTCCGAGCTAAGCGTGCAGTAGAGGGTGTTCATGGTCTTTGCGTTCAAAGAGAGTTCACGAATTTGTTGTTGCGAGTAGCCTCCCGCGGGTTTTTCTGGGATCTCAAATGGCGTCTCGCACCTGGCCCAAATCGTGAAGTCATTGGCTTGAAGCCAAGTCTTCATCCGCAGCTTCCAGTAGGGGTAGTTGCTCCCGTCGAAGAATGGCGGACGGGACGTGGACTGCCCCTCGGAGATTCGGATTGCGGATGTGCTCCCCTCCATGATCTTCTTGTCGGGTGTTACTCCGATCTCGCAAGAACCTGCTCTGATACCAACTGAAATTCCCTACCAGGAGGGGGTGACGTAATAATTGCGGAAATAAATATAAACAATCTCACAAAATAGACAATCACACAAGTACACAAGTTTTTTAGGTGGAAACCCAAACCGGGTGAAAACCACCACCTAACCCTCTCGAGTTAAGATTTTCCGATCAAGCAAGTTAATCAAAATCCACTAAATGAATCACTTTAAACGAGGGTGATTCAACCTCAAATACAACCACGCTACAAGTGCGAGGGTAGCGTTCCTCAACCCCTTCTCTTCACGAGAAGGATTTTGTCTCACGAAGGAGACGGGAATTCGCAAAGCAAATACCCAATCAAATAACAAAGATAAAATAAAAATCTTATAGAGCCAACAAAGTAATTTTGAACCTAAGCTTCTATAGGAATTAGGATGCTTCCCTTCGAAAGGAGTGCGTCAACGACGCGGATGCGTGAGCCATGCGATGGTGCAATGTCGCTATTGTGAACTACGGCGGGAGATCGGGTGTGCAAAGCTTGATGCTCTCGAGATGAAGAATTAGAGCTTGGAAAGCAAGAGAGTCTTTTTGGACACAAAGAGTGTGAAAGTGTGTAGCTAGGTGTTTCTTGGTGTGTAAAGATCATTTCTTTTTTAAAAGAAAATAAAAACTTTAAGCACTTAATAATATCTTCAAGATTCCTTTAAAAAAAACAATATCTTCAACATGGAGTTGGGGCAAATGAGATGACTATCGGGCTATTACGCACTAGCGATGATGGAAATGATGTACGGGTGATGAGAACCTCATCATGAGCCATAACTAGCTCATTTTGACCCAATACAAAGGATAAAAGCTCCTACATAACTCAAGGAAAGGCTTAACTCAGAGAATTCTGAGTTTAAGGAGAAAACAAGTCATAAGGGGTAAAAATGCAATTTTACCAGTATAATTTGCATTCAGGGTAATTCAGGGTCCAAACATAAGTCAAAGCAACATAATAAGAATAAAAGTGGGATGAGATGATCTAGCAAGGGCTACAGAAATTCCAAGGAACTAAATGATAATCTGTAACCCTAAAACAAACCCACTTCAATTCACGAGGTTCAAGGCAAAGCAAAAATGGAATAAACCCTCTAAAATTCATAGAAAAATAATCTCTAGGGTTTAGAACCTTCAAGTTGACCTTAGGAACCCATCTTGACCTACATTGAGAACCATACCCAATTCATAACTTAATTTGGGTTTTTGCATAAATTGACCAGTCAAACAAGGTTTAATCTAGAAATAAAATTCACCATCAGATTCCTTAGGTCCTAATTAGTCATGTATAAAAACTTGAGCCTAAGAAGAAACCTTCTTGACCAACTTTACACTTTGGTCCTCATATATTTACTTTTTGGCCCTCAACTTTTGAACCCTCGCATTTTGGCCCCTAACTCTCCTTCGTTCTTTGCGTTCAGGTCCCCCCTGCAAAACCTGCCAGCACCATGCTCCGGCGACCTTGCGCGGAGCATGGCGCCGCACAGGGTGAGGGGGAGAGCCTGGCAAGTAAACCGGGGGTGCCCTGCGTCGTCAGCCGTCGTAGGGACACCCCCCTGGTCGCTGTAACCCACCATACCGGCCGTGCGAATGCACAGACGGTATGGGTTTCCATCTCCGGCGTTCTCCGGCGAGGGAGACACGTCGTCTCCCTCCGCCTTCCTCCCTGATTCGGTCCCTATAAATACCCCCGTCGCTCCACCGTTCTTCCCAGCTCGGATCTGACGGAGAAAACCCCCAACTTTCCTCTCTTCTCACTCCGGCAGACGCCCACCAGCTCCGGCGGTTCTTCCTCCTCCTGCTCTTCGCTCTGCCGCAATACCAGCAGCAAAGACTTCTTCCCCTGCTCTTCCCGCGCCACGCCGCACCCAGCTGGCGCCTCTCCGGCCCTCTGCTCGCCGCCGCCCCTTCCCCCGGGCATCTTCTTCTCCGGCGACAGTCGATAAGGCCCCTCCTCCTCCTGCTAAGTAGGTCACCCGACCTCCGCCGCCATTGCCGTGCAGAAGGAGCTGCTTCCGCCTGCAGCTGCAGGCGCGCCACGCCCAGATTCGACTCCCAGGCCTTGCGAGGCACTTCGACAAAGCGTCAGGCTGCAGTTGAAGCGAAGCCCTCGCGCGAAGGCCTCGCGTAACGTCGCGATTACCAGCTGTCTCCTCCGCGTAGGCGCCAACTCGGGGTGGGACATTTGGTCCCACCTCGGAAAACTCTGAAGAGGCGCAGCGGTATAAAGTGAAAAAGTGCTGGAGGCTTATTGCCTCAGCACACGGGGTGAGGTCCCCTTCACCCGCCCGGTTACCCGGTCTCGTCCGCGCTCACGCCCCGCGGACCTGGCCCGACCCGACTTAGACTGACCTGCACTCCTCGCCCACCACGCACGCCGGTGGGCCTGGACCCGGGCGCGACCCGTACCCGGCTACCCGGCAGCTCTGGGAGAGCTATCCCATGAGCGGATTCTGTGAGAGAGAGACGCGGGGGAGGGTAGAGATAGGTTTTGCCCCTCTCTCTGATCAAGCTGTGTAAGTGTGCAGGCACAGGTGAAGAAGAACCGTGGAAGAAGACGAAAGCTGAAGGAAGGAGGATCACCGAGCGGCACTGTAGCAGCTGCAGTTTAAGTCGTCTGATTGGAAAATCAGACGACGTTCTGAAGGCAAAGAAGGAGAAGGAAGGCGAGGCAGAGGAGAACACAGAGAGGCCAAGACAAGAACTGAAAGAATAAGAAGAACACGAGAAGAAGAAGGTCTGAAGAAAAGAAGAAGGTCTGAAGAAAAGAAGAAGAAGAAAGAAAGAAGAAGAAGAAGAACAGGACCGCAAGGGAGAAGAAAAAGAAAGAGACGAGCAGAAACAAGAACTGAAAGAAGAAGAAAAGCATCACTACTGCTGCAGATAAAGCAGAAGAGTCAAGTAGAAGAAGATAGGCAAAGAGAAAAGAAGAAGAAAGAAGCCAACAAATTCTCTCTCTCTTTCTTTATTTTTGTAAAAGAAACTTGTACCCCTAGAATACAACTTACTCCTTGAGTTCGACCTCGGGAACTCTCTTTTATTTTCCGAGTAAAAAATTTATATATTTGAAATGATGGCAATAACTGGCTATACTACAACGTTATAACAATAAAACCCGGTTATCTCTCGAAGCCAACGTTTCATTTGGCGCCGTTGCCGGGGAGCAACGGCTATTCTAGAGGTAAAGATTCCTGTTTCTCTTTTTAGTTTCTGATAATCTCCCCTCTTTTGTGCAGCTACAGGAAATCAAGAAGACAAGCAACCGCACGACAACCACTCCGAGGACAGGTAAATTTTTCCTCTCGCTATTAACCCCTAAACTCTAAAGAGGAAGAAAAGAAAAGAACAAGCAATATAGGGCTAACCTGTCTTCCATACTTAGTAACCATAAAGAGTTGCATGTTTTCAACTCATTAGTCCTGCACACTATTAAGGGTATTTAAGGGCTAACACATTCTTGCTTGAGCCCTAATTACCCAACAAAGAACTAACTGGACCAAGTAGAGCCAACATAAGATTCAACATTAGGGTTTTAGAGACACACTACTTAAATCAAGAATGGAGAAAATCCAAAAGAAGTGTGCCTAAACCATTGATTGAAAATACCTATTCAAAAGAAAACCTAAAACAATTGGCTCTCTAAACACTTGAACCCTAAAAGACAAGACCTAAAAGCTCTCAAAGAAAACAAGAGGTAAAGTTGACCCCTTGGGTAAACCAACCTTAAATTAGGTCACTCTTTGCACTTAAAAGACTAAAGTTCAAGTGAAACCTTAAGCACCCTGATCTTAAAATTGGTAGACTTAAGAGGTCAAGATCCCCATTCTGGTCTACCTGGAACCGCAGTGACAAGAGAGGTCGGGTGGGGGAAACCCTGTAACCCGTGGGGACGCTCTACCGTGTAGGGGTCTTCGCGGGACTCTCCCTCTCTGGCTGCCCAGGTAATTCTCAAGTGGACGATCTTTCTGATCAAGGGGTCCATCTGCCCCGCACCTCTATAGTCACCCAACACATTTTTGGGTGTCTTGATTGGGTCCAGCACCTTCTAAACTTACCTCTTCCAACAGTGCATGTACGGAAGGAGGTCCTTAGGACCACCCTTAAGACCTCCTTTAGAAATTCGCTCTCGTCAAGGCCAAGCCTCGACGCCCGTGTTTGTGCAGCAGCACTCTCACATTATTCTCTCTTCTGATTCAGAACCAAGTTCTTCTTCTTCCCCCATCATGGCTCAGCCAGTTGAGGAAGAAAATAATCTGGAACACCAGCTCCAGCGACTCAATGACCTCTTCCAAAACTTCGTGCACCCACCACAGCGTCCTATGATGCGGGACCACTACAATCCTGCTGCGGTGGCCATTGAGCCTCGAGTCAGAATCCCGACTGGAGGACCTGATTCCGAATTAAAGCCCAACATGATTCATGCTATACCTAAATTCCATGGGCTTAATTCTGAAGATCCCTTCCAGCACATCAAACAGCTAAAGCATCTGGCCCACACTTTTGGATCAGATGCGCAAAATCGGGATATTCTTCTCATGAAGATGTTCTCCTTTTCTCTTATGGACAAGGCCGCCCATTGGTATCAAACTCAGACCCGGCCGATCAACACTTGGGAAGAACTTCAATCCGAGTTTTTGAAAAAGTTTTTTCCCGTTGGTCGGACCAACGCCTTGCGCCATCAGATTACACACTTCACTCAACAATCAGGAGAACCTCTCCATGAGGCATGGGATCGTTTTCAGGATCTCATGAGAAAGTGCCCCCATCGCGGAGTTCCTAAATGGGAACAAGTCCAATCTTTTTACCAGGGACTCCGTGAGGACATCCGCCTTTTCGTCAATGCAACTTGCGGAGGAAACATCATGGGTCAACATGAAGACACCGTATGGGAGATTCTCGAAAACATGTGCGAGAACTCCATCAACAATGACTCCATGGGATTATTCGACAGGACGAATACCCGCGCAGCGACGAATCTTAAGGGAGCACATGAGATGCAGGGCCTGTCCGCATCAGTCGACCTGGAATTAATGGCCAGTCGATTGGACAAGGTCTCAATCATTGAAAAGAAGGTGGATGAGCTGACTCAGCACTTGCAGCGAGCCACCTCCGCGCGTAACTCCTTTTCACAACCTCCTTCCACACAGGAGACTGTGCAAAACATCCTCCACCGATCTTCCCCTAGGATGGATCCATATCCATCCCCATCTGATTCTTGGATCGGAGGATCATCCGATCCTTTCTACACCAGCCGGGGGAACTCCATTCCCCCTTTCCCTGATTCTCAGGAGGTTCCTCAGACCTGCGAGGACCTCAACGCCATCCAGAACGACCCATTCTCCAACACTTACAACCCTGGATGGCGAAACCATCCCAATTTTCAGTGGGCGGGAAATTCCCAAACCCAAAGACCACCTTTTCAGTCCCGCCCACAGCCCTCTCGTCATTACCAGCCGCCTCAGCCTCGGCCCAACCCTACTTATCCATCAGGGCCAAATCAGGATCAAATGTCCCAAATCCTTCAGACTCTGGCTGACATTCAAAAAACGAATGCGGCTATTCAAAAACAGCACAAGGACGAACTTACAGAAGTTAAAACTCAACTGGCCCAGTTGGCAAATTCTCGCCAGCCAGGCACACTCCCTTCCCAACCTCTTCCTAACCCAAATAACGTGCCAACCCAGAAGCGCGTTATGAATCCAAATTTAGGCCACGCACAATGGATTTATCAGGCCCCTACTGCTCCATCTCCAGACGAGATGGAAGCTTCAACTTCTTATGCGGGATTTCAGCAGCAGCCACCCCTCTTACCAAACCCAAACCAAAATCAGGCCGGATTAAATTCTGTAACAACACGTAGTGGTAAAACAACTCAAGACCCGCATTATCCAAACCACTCCAAGCCTGATAACCATGACCCTAGGATAGTTATCCAAGATACCATTGTCCCAGATCCACAACCTGGACCTATCCTAGAAGAACCAACCAAGATCCCGTTTCCCGAGCCCTTGACCAAGGGAAAGAAAACCACCAAACCCGTCGCCCCTGAGGAGGACCTGGTCAAGCTCTTTGAGCAGGTCCACATAAACATCCCCTTGATGGATGCAATCCGCCACGTACCAGCTTACGCACGATTTCTAAAGAATATATGTACACCCCAGCGTAAGCCGCGAACCAAGGGAGGGAGCCCAATTGTTCTGTCAGAGCAAGCCAGCTCTGTAATCCTCAGTAGACTCCCACCCAAGGCAAAAGATCCTGGTACTCCCCTGATTTCCTGCAAGATAGGTGGTACCCAATTTGATAGAGCATTGTTAGACTTGGGTGCATCCATAAACCTGATACCCACATCCTTACTTGACCATCTAGAAGAATCTGAGCTAAAACCAACTGAGGTGACATTACAATTAGCAGATCGATTTATAAAGTCACCAAAAGGGATTCTCGAGGATGTTATCGTAAGAGTGCGGGATTTCTATTTCCCAGTGGACTTTATAGTCTTAGATATGGATGCACCTGAGAACCCTAGGGATACACCAATCATTCTAGGGAGACCTTTCTTGGCTACTGCTAGAGCCAACATCAGCTGTGAGGAGGGCCAAATAGAGCTTAAGTTTGGAGATCAAACACTGAAAATTGATATATTTAAGGCCCAACAAGGAATTAATTGCGGCGTCATCGAACAAATTTGTGACATCAGGACCTTGGTTGATGAATCACACTTCCAGGATGACGCGATTATGCCTCATCAACCACAGAAGGATCTTGACCCGCAAACAGAGGAGTCGAATCCAGATATGAATAACCCAGTAACTCCCACCCTCGAACCTCACATCTATACTGAACCACCCGCTGCTGCTGATAACCCCATCCTCGAACTGAAATCCCTTCCTGCTCACTTGAAATACATCTTTTTGGGTTCTAATCAGACCCTTCCTGTGATTATCAATTCCAACCTCAGTCCTGAACAGGAATCCCGTCTGATTGTTGTCCTCCAGCAACATCGCAGAGCCATCGGGTGGACTCTCGACGATTTGACTGGAATAAGTCCCTCTTATTGTACTTATCATATCTATTCGGAAGAGGGCACACGACCTTCTCGTGAAATGCAGAGACGCTTAAACCCCAATCTGCAGGAGGTCGTGAAAAAGGAGATCATCAAGTGGTTAGATGCCGGAATCATCTACCCGATCTTCGATAGTCGTTGGGTGAGCCCAATCCAGGTCGTACCCAAGAAGGCAGGACTCACCACTATAACAACTGAGACCGGAGAAATCATTCCTACCCGATTACCCAACTCGTGGAGAGTCTGTATAGATTACCGCCGACTCAATTCCTCCACGAAGAAGGACCATTTCCCACTTCCCTTCATTGATCAAATCCTCGAAAAACTTGCGGGAAATAGGTTCTTCTGCATTCTTGACGGGTACTCCGGTTATAACCAGGTGGCAATCCATCCTGAGGACCAAGAAAAGACCACGTTCACCTGCCCCTTCGGGACATACGCTTTCCGAAGGATGCCTTTCGGTCTTTGCAATGCACCCGCTACTTTTCAGCGATGCATGCTTACCATATTCTCAGATATGGTAGGTGATTATCTGGAAGTCTTCATGGATGACTTTTCAGTTTTCGGAGCATCATTCGACGATTGCCTCCAACACTTGGTCCAGATACTCAGGCGGTGCATCGATGTGAATTTGGTTCTTTCCTGGGAAAAGAGCCATTTTATGGTGCCTGAGGGAATTGTCCTGGGACACTCAATTTCGGAGAAAGGTATCCAAGTGGATCGAGCTAAGGTTAATATGATTTCTCACCTTCCTATGCCTAGCTCGATCAGGGACATCCGTTCCTTTTTAGGGCATGTCGGTTTTTATCGACGATTTATCCCTGATTTTTCAAAAATCGCACGCCCCCTGACCACTCTTCTCTCCAAGGATGTTCCTTTCGAAATTTCCAAGGAATGCACTCAAGCATTTGAAATCCTGCGTGACCGAGTCACCCAAGCCCCGATCCTACAGTCCCCTGATTGGTCTCAACTCTTTGAGATCATGTGCGATGCATCCGACTTCGCTGTAGGAGCGGTTTTGGGGCAGAAAATTGACAGGAAACCTGTGGTCATTTACTACGCCAGCAAAACACTCGATGAGGCTCAGCGTAACTATACGGTTACTGAGAAAGAGCTGCTAGCTGTAGTATTTGCCCTAGAAAAGTTCAGATCGTACCTTCTGGGTTCCCGTGTCATCATATACTCGGATCACACAGCTGTGAGGCATCTCCTTGCAAAGAAGGACGCGAAGCCTCGATTAATCCGATGGATCTTGCTGTTGCAAGAATTTGACCTTGAGATTCGCGACAAAGCGGGAAAGCAAAATGTGGTAGCTGATCACTTGTCCCGTCTTCCTTCTGAAATAATTGACCCTCCCGGACCCATCACTGAGCATTTTCCCGATGAGCACCTGCTGACTATTGGTACTAGCCTTCCATGGTTTGCTAATATAGTAAATTACTTGGCATCTCATCAGATCCCATCCGATTGGCCGAAGGCCAAGAAAGACAAATTACGCTCCGATGCCAAGTATTACATTTGGGAAGACCCGTACCTCTTCCGCATAGGTGCCGATCAGATCATCCGGAGATGTGTCCCGGAAGGGGAATTCAACAATATCCTCTCTTTCTGCCATGACCAGGCATGCGGTGGCCATTTCGCCGGGCATAAAACAGCATCAAAAGTCCTCCAGTGCGGCTTTTACTGGCCCACACTGTTCAAAGACGCATACAATCACTGCAAGGCATGCAGTCGTTGCCAGACTTTGGGCAACATGAGCCATCGCGACATGATGCCTATGCAACCGATTCTAGTATGCGAAATCTTTGATGTTTGGGGGATTGATTTTATGGGCCCCTTTCCTGTTTCGGATGGTTTCGAATACATTCTGTTGGCTGTGGACTACGTGTCCAAATGGATCGAAGCCATACCAACCCGAACCTGTAATCACAAAATCGTTCTCAAATTCATTCATCAACACATTTTCTCAAGGTTCGGGATTCCTCGTGCAATAATCTCTGATGGGGGGACCCATTTCACAAATGCTCAGTTTAGGTCACTGATGACCAAATACGGGGTGTCTCACAGAATCTCTACTCCTTACCACCCCCAAACTAATGGTCTAGCTGAGCTGTCTAATCGGGAGATCAAGAAAATCCTGCAAGTCACTGGTCGACCTGACAGGAAGGACTGGTCGTCCCGACTTCCGGAAGCATTGTGGGCCTATAGGACCGCCCACAAGACCCAATTGGGCATGTCTCCCTTTAGGCTGGTGTACGGAAAGGCATGCCACCTTCCCGTAGAACTGGAGCATAAAGCCTATTGGGCAGTACGAAACTGTAATCTAGATCTTTCCAAGGCTGGGACCACAGAAAACTCCAAATCAGCGAGATCGATGAATTACGCCTAGACGCGTACGAGAACTCGCAAATCTACAAGGAGCGGGTTAAAGCCTTCCACGACAAACACATCTCGAGAAAGATCTTTCATCCTGGTCAAAAGGTCCTACTCTTTGATGCCCGACTAAAACTCTTCCCAGGAAAACTGAGATCCAAGTGGGTCGGACCATATTTGGTCCGACAGGTTTTTGGAAATGGAGCAATCGAAATCAGTCCACTCAGCCACGATTCTGAACCTTTCATCGTGAACGGTCAGAGACTCAAGCCGCTCATTGATGTAACTTCTACTGATTTGGCTGAAGCATCTTATATCCTCCTTTCCCCTTGAGCTTATTGCGCCCAGCCGATGGCGTAAAACTCAGCGCTTAACGGGAGGCAGCCCGTCATTCTCTTTGAAAACCTGAAACTTGTTCTGACACCTTTTTGCACTTGAGGTTCACCCTTGTAGACAGCCGACCTCACCTCAGATGCTTGCATCTGGGATTAGAAATCGTCCGCAAAAATTCAACCCGACCCATCCACTCATCCAAATTTCTGTCTTAAGGAATGAACTAAGTTAAATAAAAACCCCCTAGGTTACAATGAGGACATTGCAAATCTTAGGCATGGGGGGGTATGAAAGTGCAAAACTTGTAAGAAAAGGTTTCAAACAAAAAATTCACATATGCCAAAAACACCATAAAAATTAAAAATTTTTTCGAAAAAGAATAAAAGGAGAAGGAAATTTTGTGAAGGAGAAGGAGAAGAGAAACAAAATGAAAAAGGAGCACAAAATTATAAGAAAAGGTGATAGTCATTAGTAAGGAACTAAGGAATTAACCTAAGTTCTAGACCTCATTCAAGAAAATAACTGAAAAGTGCATAATGAGATTAGTAAGAACGCAAACCTTAGGCATTCTTGAATAGACTCTTAGTACCCATTAAGATCTAGACACTCCTCAAGAGGTTGAGGAAAATGAAAAGCTGAAGTATTAGGTCTAAGGCTTAGGGAGTATTTGGCCTCGTTAACTAATTTTTGGTTTACGGGACTCAGTAACCTAAGCACCCTAACCTCACACACAGCCTGGTTCAGTAAGCGTAAAAATCAAAATCACGCAGAAGCGTCGCAAAATTCTGAAAAGAACACCTAGAATAGGAGCGGCCGATCGACACAAGTTGATTTGGACGAGTTCCCAGCGCGGAGAGGCGGGAAATCCCCTCGAAGATGCGTAACAAAATATCATCTCCTCGGTGCCTGTCTCTTAGGATATTTACATATCCTACTGGGGGCATGTAAGCTCTCTGCTGATTCAGATTCCATGGATGGCATTATCTCGAAGTGTCAATTGCCAGGGTCTGGATTCGGCCACGGAACACCATGGATGGGATTATCTCGAAATCTCAATAGCCAGGGTTCCGGGGGTTGCCATGGGCGGTGCTATCTCGAAGCATCGATTGCCAGGAACCCTTGATGATTGATGATGGGAGCAAGGAATCTGATACAGACCTGTTGAAAAGCCAATCCTAGGCTAGAACTAAAAAGAAAAAGAGAGAGAAAACTCTCCAAATAGAATAACTTTCTATCTCTCTCTTACAAAACGCACTGCGAACTGAGCCAGGGCTAAAATCATTTCAAGCACGGGTGCTTTAACCACAAAGTCCAATAAACCTTAGGTTAATTCTTGTGGGCCTTAAAAACTTTTGCTAAAGACTGAGGCTAAAGCTAGACAGATTTGGATCTTGATTGGTACTAGAGTACCTTTTAGGCCTATGGTCAGCATTCTAACCTAATCTAAGCTCAAATGAAAAAGCACTTATCTGAAGCTATTAAGAACTTAATGGTCTAGAACAAGGATTGAAACCTTAAGTTTTTTTGCTAAGGGACTAGCAAAAGCTAGGCATGGGGGTATGATGAGAACCTCATCATGAGCCATAACTAGCTCATTTTGACCCAATACAAAGGATAAAAGCTCCTACATAACTCAAGGAAAGGCTTAACTCAGAGAATTCTGAGTTTAAGGAGAAAACAAGTCATAAGGGGTAAAAATGCAATTTTACCAGTATAATCTGCATTCAGGGTAATTCAGGGTCCAAACATAGGTCAAAGCAACATAATAAGAATAAAAGTGGGATGAGATGATCTAGCAAGGGCTACAGAAATTCCAAGGAACTAAATGATAATCTGTAACCCTAAAACAAACCCACTTCAATTCACGAGGTTCAAGGCAAAGCAAAAATGGAATAAACCCTCTAAAATTCATAGAAAAATAATCTCTAGGGTTTAGAACCTTCAAGTTGACCTTAGGAACCCATCTTGACC
The DNA here is from genome assembly GCA_037157565.1 of Thalassia testudinum. Taxonomy (NCBI): domain Eukaryota; kingdom Viridiplantae; phylum Streptophyta; class Magnoliopsida; order Alismatales; family Hydrocharitaceae; genus Thalassia; species Thalassia testudinum. The sequence continues at coordinate 49,197,421 of JAZHRO010000002.1, forward strand.
TACATTGAGAACCATACCCAATTCATAACTTAATTTGGGTTTTTGCGTAAATTGACCAGTCAAACAAGGTTTAATCTAGAAATAAAATTCACCATCAGATTCCTTAGGTCCTAATTAGTCATGTATAAAAACTTGAGCCTAAGAAGAAACCTTCTTGACCAACTTTACACTTTGGTCCTCATATATTTACTTTTTGGCCCTCAACTTTTGAACCCTCGCATTTTGGCCCCTAACTCTCCTTCGTTCTTTGCGTTCAGGTCCCCCCCGCAAAACCTGCCAGCACCATGCTCCGGCGACCTTGCGCGGAGCATGGCGCCGCGCAGGGTGAGGGGGAGAGCCTGGCAAGTAAACTGGGGGTGCCCTGCGTCGTCAGCCGTCGCAGGGACACCCCCCTGGTCGCTGTATCCCACCATACCGGCCGTGCGAACGCACGGACGGTATGGGTTTCCATCTCCGGCGTCCTCCGGCGAGGGAGACACGTCGTCTCCCTCCGCCTTCCTCCCTGATTCGGTCCCTATAAATACCCCCGTCGCTCCACCGTTCTTCCCAGCTCAGATCTGACGGAGAAAACCCCCAACTTTCCTCTCTTCTCACTCCGGCAGACGCCCACCAGCTCCGGCGGTTCTTCCTCCTCCTCCTCTTCGCTCTGCCGCAATACCAGCAGCAGAGACTTCTTCCCCTGCTCTTCCCACGCCACGTCGCACCCAGCTGGCGCCTCTCCGGCCCTCTGCTCGCCGCCGCCCCTTCTCCCGGGCATCTTCTTCTCCGGCGACAGTCGATACGACTGTCGCCCGCTCCGGCCCCTCCTCCTGCTAAGTAGGTCACCCGACCTCCGCCGCCATTACCGTGCAGAAGGAGCTGCTTCCGCCTGCAGCTGCAGGTGCGCCACGCCCAGATTCGACTCCCAGGCCTTGCGAGGCACTTCGACAAAGCGTCAGGCTGCAGCTGAAGCGAAGCCCTCGCGCGAAGGCCTCGCGTAAGGCCGCGATTACCAGCTGTCTCCTCCGCGTGGGCGCCAACTCGGGGTGGGACATTTAGTCCCACCTCGGAAAACTTTGAAGAGGCGCAGCGGTATAAAGTGAAAAAGTGCTGGAGGCTTATTGCCTCAGCACACGGGGTGAGGTCCCCTTCACCCGCTCGGTTACCCGGTCTCGTCCGCGCTCACGCCCCGCGGACCTGGCCCGACCCGACTTAGACTGACCTGCACTCCTCGCCCACCACGCACGCCGGTGGGCCTGGACCCGGGCGCGACCCGTACCCGGCTACCCGGCAGCTCTGGGAGAGCTATCCCATGAGCGGATTCTGTGAGAGAGAGACGCGGGGGAGGGTAGAGATAGGTTTTGCCCCTCTCTCTGATCAAGCTGTGTAAGTGTGCAGGCACAGGTGAAGAAGAACCGTGGAAGAAGATGAAAGCTGAAGGAAGGAGGATCACCGAGCGGCACTGTAGCAGCTGCAGTTTAAGTCGTCTGATTGGAAAATCAGACGACGTTCTGAAGGCAAAGAAGGAGAAGGAAGGCGAGGCAGAGGAGAACGCAGAGAGGCCAAGACAAGAACTGAAAGAATAAGAAGAACACGAGAAGAAGAAGGTCTGAAGAAAAGAAGAAGGTCTGAAGAAAAGAAGAAGAAGAAAGAAAGAAGAAGAAGAAGAACAGGACCGCAAGGGAGAAGAAAAAGAAAGAGACGAGCAGAAACAAGAACTGAAAGAAGAAGAAAAGCATCACTACTGCTGCAGATAAAGCAGAAGAGTCAAGTAGAAGAAGATAGGCAAAGAGAAAAGAAGAAGAAAGAAGCCAACAAATTCTCTCTCTCTCTCTTTCTTTATTTTTGTAAAAGAAACTTGTATCCCTAGAATACAACTTGCTCCCTGAGTTCGACCTCGGGAACTCTCTTTTATTTTCCGAGTAAAAAATTTATATATTTGAAATGATGGCAATAACTGGCTATACTACAACGCTATAACAATAAAACCCGGTTATCTCTCGAAGCCAACGTTTCAACGGGCATCACGCGTTGTCGGGAAGGCGTGTGTGAGTGACGACGACGAGGAAGGGGTTTGTCGCATTAAAGGATCGAGGGAGGGAAGAAAGCACTAAAGCCATCGTGGTGAGGCCCTCTCCGTGGCCACGTCATGTTCCACATCTTCACCTACTTTTGGTCTGAGCTTTGTGACCTCAAGCGCCTCCTTGCCTCCGAGCTCTACCATGCCTGCGACCTTACAAGTTGGATCGAGTCTAAATCCGTCGACCCAAGGAGCCTCGACGTTGGCCCCGTCGATGTCGACTACAATGCAATCTCCTCCACCTCCCAACCCTCGCCCCCCACTAGCAGCCCCCTCTCCCCAATCTGCCTGAATGGATAAGGGTTGTAATGACTAATGGGTTGGGGTTGAGTTGTGAGCACAATAAGAACTGAGTAAAGGGGGGTCGCAAATTGGCTTAGTTGGGTTCAAGATTGGCAATATGGATGGGGTCATGAGATGGTCAGTTAAGGTCATATGACGGGTTAGTTAATGGGTACCTGTAGATATCTTGACAGGTACCCAAACGGAGATTCGAGAACAGGTCATATTTAATGGGTATCCGATTCATATTTTATAAATAGGCACCCAACCAATAAGGTCAAAAATGATGGATCGGGTTGAATACCTAAGATTAGTGGATTTTTTGAACACCTCTAGTGGTGGGTAATAAGAGGTCCCAAGAGATTCAAAGGATCAAGTTTTGAATTTTTACTTTAATGTCAAGTTTATTATTTTTAACATTTAGAAAAAATTATTTTAAAAATTAATTTTGTGATTGATTGTTTCTTATTATACAATTTATTTTTTATTTTATTAAGATATATTCTCTTGATAAAAAGAGATCTTTTCTTATAATTTCTTAAATTATAATAATATTTTCAATCTTTTACTCTTCTCGTCTCTCTCTCCTTCTCAACATCACCACCAAGGCAACCTGTCACCTCAACCGGCCACCCAAGCTCACTGGCCACCTCTATCAGCTTCCACAGTAGCCACCGACTGCTCTTCTCTCTCCCTATTCACTGCCTGGACAACTCTCTTTGGATTATTCTTTTATGTATAAGGTAATCTTTACGCTCCACCTTACGTCAACCTTGACACTATCAAAGTAGCATATTCCTCACAATTTTTATTGAAAAAAGCAGTTGACGCTTAAGATGTCCCTAAGCTTTATTTATTGTTGATTGGTCCTTTAGCTTTATTTATGGTTGATACAATGTCCATTACTTAATATTAGTTTGTAATGTGTTATCAAAGGGAAAAAAAGAAATACTTTCCAGTCGTACAATTATATTTCGAAATATAATACCATTTTAAAGGTATTTTCATCGATCTTTTCTTAAAAGAATATCACATGTAATCTTTTTCAATTGATATCTCCATTTAAAATAGGTATCACTCTTCCCCTTCGATTGTCCTTTTACCTAAGGAATTATTATGCAAGTTGTAAATATCAAAATGGTATTAAATCCATTTTGTTCAACTTTTCGTTTGTGCTATCAAACATGAAAATTATTTTTAATGCAATGAAATCATGTGATTATACATGTTGCACTATATTATATCTTTGAATCATTATTCTAATAAATGAGAAAATTGTATGCTTGGCCTCGATATTTTAGTCCATCACTCGATTTTTTCTTCACTACGGTTTCCACAAATAAAAATATTTCCATTCTTATAGCAAGAATTTACTTGAAACGTAACTACTCTTAGGACATCTACTTACATGATGAATAGTCTTTCACCTGATGCAAAGCATGGGTATGTTTAGTTATCTGTAGTTTTCCTAACTAAGAGGTAATTAGATGCACTTCAATACTATCATTAAAAATATCAACAACTTTGTCTTCTAAAAAAAAAGAAAAACTTTATGATTATAAAAATTCCCTTCGTTAAGACTATTTTAAGCATGCCTTTCATCTTGTCTCTCGACATAGAGTGGGTGGTCTATTGGTTTGATATGTCGTTATTGTAGTTGTCTCTTTCTCATCTTTGCCCAACTGCAAAGCGCGGGAATAATACACTAGTTGATATTAACAGCAGCAGGAAGTGATGCATGCATGTTTTTGTACATATTTATTTGAGCCTAACACTTTTTTCCAAGTTTTTATGCACAAAAAAGTATAACTTCTGACCCTGATAATCCCTACGTTCCTCACATTTAGCTCCTCTAATAATTGTGCGGCCAAACAAGGCAAAACCTCGAGCATGTGATTTTTGGATTTTAAAAAGTTTTATTCATGTATTTTACTAAGTTAGGCGTGTGGATTTTACTAATATCTTATGAAGTCGAGTTATCCAGCTAATTAAGATTTGATTTGGCCCAAGTTTCAAGATTAGCTTGTCAGTGCAATAAGTATAACTCGGGAGCTACTGGTGAGTCCAGGTATAGTAGAAATTTCCAGAACATAACGCGCTTGATAATCCTAGGATACTTCATCAAAGTTATCTGTATTCTCTATTGGAAATAGAATCTTGATATTTCTATGGTAATCATTAAAATTCTGGTGGCTCCAGACAACTCCCATGCCCTCTACGATTGGAGGTCGGAGGACACGGAATATTTATTTTTCATCTACACATTCTCAGGGGAGCATTGGATTCCTTTGGTCGATGTGCCAATCCATTCAGTGACAAGTCTAATTTTTGGCCTACCACTCACTTCTTGCAGCTGAGGGGTCTCATAAGATGCTCCTCGATTTCGACCGCCATCACATATAGATTGCAATTGCTACCGTAGTCAATCCCCACATCTCCTAAGTCAATCTTTAGCGAGCCTCCCCTTCACCGCTGATCAAGAACAACATGACCACCTGGGAACCATTTTGGATCCCCACGATGCCCTCCATAAATCGCTGGGTATGCTCTTAGTTCTAACTTCCTACCATAACTTACCATGGGAAACCCCCACATTAGGAATTACTTGGCTTATGCTTTGAGCAACATCCCAAATTTGAGACCTCTCAGACAAAAAGTTGGCTCTAGACCTTAGAGTTACCAAGCCTTAAGTACAACGTCAAAGAGTGGACCGTATCTTAGTTGCATCCATGCGGCCCATAATGAACCATCCTCGACATACAACTAGTCCCTGTGCCCAAGAGCAAGTGACCATGGGTAAAAGAAAAACAAATCTCCTTAAGCCCAAGGCCCCTTCTTCTAGAGGAATGCACAAGTCCCTCCATCTAACCAAATGGGATCTACCATCCCAGATAAAATTAGTCACTATCTTCTGAGTTCTATCCCATGCACCCAGAGGGGCTACTGTGTTATTCAACCAAAATGTGAGAAGCCCTTCAACTATTGATGAGAGGTAAAAAGCATCCTCGGATTTAAAACTTCGCACATAGCCCATATAAGGATCCAAACACCCAAACTTGGAGTAAACAGGCGGACTTAGCCTGGCAAGCTTGACCTCAACTCGGATCTAGATCCAGGCAAGCCCAGCCTCTCCTGAAGGCTCGGTGCACTCAAAGTCAACAAAGCATGGTAACAACACTCATAATGCCAATGCCGGCAGTAATCATGGGATTACCGATGTAATTAATATTCTAACAATGGATGAGTCCTGATAACGGTCTTATCAAGGAACAAAACAAGACCGCGGAGAAAATCTCGTAAGATTTCCTGGCTGCAACAGCACTCCCTGTAACTATAAATAGAGAAGAAGGCCCTTACAAGGGCCCCTTCATGCGATCCGAGAGAGGAACTCCAAGAGATTGTAGTATCTCTATTTCTAGTGGATTTTTTGGGAGCCTTACTCTCCCCTCAGTCATACATCCTTTGTGGTGAAATTGAATCACCAATGTCCCTATCTTTCATATGATTGTTTTTTGTGTGATTGTTGAGTTGGATCCCCCCTCTACCGGGAAGCCTGATCAATTGGCATCATCTGTGGGAAAGGTGATCATCCTTTGACACCCTTCCCTATTCAAAAATCCTAGTAATGGCCCCAATCACTCGCAACTCCACTCGCGATCACCCCGAGAAGGACCAAGTGGAGTCCAACATCTCCGTGTCCAAGGGGCACCATCAGCATGTCGATCCCAATAAAGGGAAGTTGGTGCAACCCGAATATTTGCTCGAGGTCGTTAAGTGAGACCCCCTCATCAAGATGCAAGCAAGGGAGGAGGAGTACGAAGCTAGGTTGTTACGACCTGGTTCTTGGAACCCTACAGGACCTGAGACCGGCTCGCCTTGACTAATCCCAAGACTTAGTTGTCCAACAAGAAATAACCAAAAGTAGGAAAATGAACCACACTCACACATGCAATATAACTAAGTAGGAGCAAAAGTACAAAGCAGCAAGGAGAGTAGAACGACTATCTCAGTACATGCCACCACAACAACAATAGAAAGTGGGAAGGAAACAAAAATAGCGGGAACAGTAAACTAGGTATACATTACTTAATACAACAGTAGAGAAAAAGAAACTGCTGAAAGAACAACTACGGCTCCGCTCGACTGAGCCAAGAACCCTCTGCAACTGGAAACTCGAGCTGCTCCACTCCTGGTCCTGATCAGTATTATGAAAAGACAGAGTTAACGAATACTGAGTAGAATGGTGTTTATATTATTTAAATACAGGCACAGTAAAAATAATAGATTTAATTCCCATTTCTATTTATCTCATTTATGTGTTTCGGTTTCATCAATTTCTCAAAGTGTCCAGATACTTTTCGATCTTGCCTATTCCTCGTGGGAACGATCTTGATTGCAGTCTTTTTCATAGAGTAGAAGGTACACGTGGTGCTCTCCTGGCCGAGAGAATCCCCCGTGGTAGTCCTATACCCAGTCAACCACCCCGAGGTCACTGTCGAGACAAAGCGGTGACTACGGCACGCGTGATAAGCGCACGGGTAGCTACCCTACACTGACACTCGGTCAGTCGTTTCCGCTAGCGGGTACGCCCAAAGTACAGCACAGAACAGTATAGGGCCTTGCCCTCTCAGAACAGGGGTCTCGCCCCTCAGAACCAAATAGGGGTCCCGTCCCTCCACAGTCTACGCACCCTCGTCTGACTATCCTAGTTTACCCAGAGGGCTTAACAAAGTTGGTGTAGGGTGGCTAGCTGAACCCCAGGCCTCGTAGGGTGGCTAGCTCCCTCCCTACACTAGTAGCACACCTCAGTATCGCGTACACGAGGACCGACAGGAGTCGGTGTAGAGTGGCCAATCCTAACCCCGGGTCTCAACCCAAGGGAGGCTAACTCTACTCTATAGTAAAAGGGGACAGTTGCTCTCCTTGGTACCATGTACACAAGGACCAGTGATAAATGCCAGTTTATCATCATTCTTATGCATTAAAACAAACCTAGCTCTTAGAATCTTACTCCGCAAACGGGTTTTTGGGCTGCATTTAGGCATAAATTAGGTTAGGCATGCATTGCATTTTTTATTTGTCTTTTTAATATGTTTTGTGAGTGTTAGGGATGTACAGATATGCAGATCCTTAAAACCCTAGCACTCAAGAAGGCAAATGGTGAAGGAGAAGCCCAGACTAGTTGGAACTCAGCTCGATCCAGCTCACCACAGCTGGAACTTAGCTCACTTGAACTAGGGTTAGCTCATCCCAGCTCCATTCGGCTAATCTCAGCTGAATGGTAGCTCAAGAGAGTTCATCTTAGCTCACCCTAGCTCAAGTCAGCTCAGATCCAGCTCAACTTAGCTGAGTCTAGCTCATCTCAACTCCCACTAGTTCACAGGGAGCTCTAGCTAGCTCAGCTGAGTTGACAGGAGTTCACCCCAGCTCAGATCCAGCTACATCCAGCTCCACTCAACTCCAGCCAGCTGAAGAAGAACTCATCCCAGCTCAGGAATCTCAAGTCCAGCTCCCGGGGACTTAGCTTAGCTCAGCTCAGTTGAGCTCAGCTACCTTAGCTACCTCAACCAGCTTGATTCTCCCCGGGAGCATCAGACCTAGCTCACCTCAACTTATTATGGTAGAAGCTAGCTTACTTTAGCTTGACTTAGTAGCTAGCAAAGAACTAGCAAGCTAAGCCAGCTAGAGTAGCTCCATGCCAGCCTCTTCAGCAGCAGCCAGCTCCAATTTTAGCTCCAGACTTCTCCTCCTCAGCTCCTCCCTCCAAACCCTAGCTCCAACACCTTCTCCTCTACTCCTCCATTAGCTAAACTAGCTTAGCTTAGCTTAGCTTAGCTATGCTCCAACTTCCTTGGCTTGTACCACCCCAAAAACCCACCTAACAACTCACCCAACTAGCTCCACCTAAGCTCCACATAAGCTAACCTACTTGGCACCAACCTAACCTACCCACCACCTCCAAAAGACACCTAAAAGTGGCGCCAAAAACTACCCCTAACCACCCCCTTAATGGCGCCACTTTGCCCTCCAAAACTCCCCCTCATCTCCACCACACAATTCCCCTTGAATCCATCTCCACCATCCACCTAACCCCCCTTCTAGAAGACCCCATGTTGGCGCCAAAATGGTGGTGTCTCTCCACCACCAAAAGACACCAACACCACCATAACCACCCCCTTTAACACCCCTTGGGTTGGCGCCAACTCACCTTAGCCATAGGATCACCAACCACCTCCATCCTTCCATCCTAGCCCTCCATTTCAAGGGGCACCTTAACCCCCCATCCTACCCTATAAAAAGACCACTACCCACCACCATTCAAGTCATCCTTGGCTAGCAAATTCACTCTCATATTCCACCTAGAAGCCCACGTCCAAGAGAGAAGAAGAAGAAGAAGATTAAGGGGATATTCTGTCCCCTTGGTGCCTTCCCCTCTTCCCTTCTCTCTTGGGTCACGCCAGCCAAAGGAGAAGCCAGGCAAGAAAGATCTTTGGAGGAGATCTTGAAGGTGGTCCACGCCACCTTGGAGGAGATTTTGAGGGTGGTGCACGCCCACCCCTTGGAGAGAGCATTGAAGGTGAAGCTTCCACCTTGGAGGAGCTCTCAAGGAAGGAGAAGAAGGAGGCCCTCTTTTCAAGCCAAGGAGCAGCTAGGCTTGGAGCAAGAAGACTCCCTTCTTCACCATTTTTGCAAGAGGATTTGTGTTTCTTTTCTTGCTTTTATATCTGTTTAGTTCTAGTAGAAGCATTCCTCTACTTGTCCTTGAAAAGAACACTCATTCTACTCAATCAAATTGCCTTCTTTTAGCTTTTTATTGTAGTTGTTACTTTTGGTTCTAGCACTTGTTTCACCTCTTCTTCATAATTACTCTAGGCCTCCACTTGCCTAGAGTGAGCTTAGGAAGAAGATATTTCTATCTTTTAAATTTTAGTTAAGCATTTGTAGGTGTTAGTACTTTTCGTTACAATTTGCATTTTGTCCTCGTCTTTTCAAAACAAAAAAAATTACATATTGAAAAATATCAAAAAGAAAGTTGAGATCTATCTGTAAGCAAGAGGTTAATTTTGCAATTTTTGCCTCCTTGGACGACCCTAGATACTCCCCTATCTAGGATATAAATTTAAAAGCGAAAGCGGATTCGCGTGTTACAACGACATTAAAAATCCGCTTTTACAAATCACGCGTATTTCGCTATCAACCAGCATACTTCCCGTCTACATTCTAGATTCCGTTTATCCACAGGAGTTCTACTCCTAACTCCCCGTAAGGTTCGTGCTCATGTTCACCCCATTTATCCAGATCCAGATCTCATGTTTCGTAATTCGTTCCTCATCCATATACAGGCAGCTTGTGTTTCCAAAATTCTATTCTCAAAACATGTAACTGGTGGTTTTACAGGTAATTTCTCAATTATATACAGGCAGCTCGTATTTTAACATTCATCTCGTAATTATGTTAAAGGCATTTTCTACTACTTTATCTTAACCATGCATTTCAAGTAAACAGTACAGCTCAAACAGGCTCATTCATTTCTACCTTAGGGTTCGTTCCATATCCTAGAGTTTAATTTGACTATTTCAACCAAGCACATTCTTATTTAAATATTAATGACTGAGTTAAACCACTCTACCAGGAAACTCGGGAGTAATGAGGACTTGAACCGCAAACCTAGACATCTCTGCAAGCTCCAAACACGCAGCAGGCTGAAACCCTATACCAGGGGATACATCACAAAAAGAGTTCAGAACAGTGTATAACAGACTTTAGTACTTATAGGAACTTAAGAGGAAAGTACAGGTATTTTGTTTGCGTAAAATGGACCCCGATCAAACCCTAAATAAGTCAAAAACGTGCTTACTGTTCAAAATCAGACATCTGGGAATAATCCCAGACGTCTTAAAAGATGTCAGATCTTACCTTATGTCTCATGCGGTATCCTCAGACGTCCGGAGCCCTCTGCAATCATCTGAGGTGAGTTCCAGACGTTGGATCCTCCTTCTGGTCGTCTGGAAGGACCTTCAGACGTTTGTCGACGTGATCAGACGTCCAAAAGCGCACCTTTCCAATGACCTTTACCTGCGTACGAAAGCCACAGGTCCAAATCAGGTCGGACAGATCTTTGCGCTAAGGCCTACATGGCTGTAACCGCACGATAAGCACGTACCTTAGCACTGCACGTGCTTTTAGACATCTGACCCCAGACTCGACGTCCTGCTGCCTCTACGGACGTATGGTTGATGCTCCAGACGTCTGATACTAGAAAAAATACCAGTATTAGAACCTCTCCCGCGAGCTGTCTCCTTTGAGAGCTTGCCCGCAGGAGCTTCTGCAGTCCCTCCCGCGGCTGCAGAGGGTCGGGAGGTCGCCTCTCCCAGCCCCTCCTCACATGCGTGCCCGCCATCGGCCACAAGTGCTTCGCTGAGCTCCCTCCGAAGCTCCGCTGAAGGTCCACTGACCTTGGTCCTCCTCCTCCCACACTCTTCCCCTCTCTCCCTTTCACTCTCCCTCATCGACGCTCGCTCCTCCGCGCCGCAGTTGCAAGGAGGGAAGGAAAGATGGAGGTGGTGGCTGGTGGTGAGGGGGTGAGGGTGGTGAGAAGGGGGGTTAGGGTTTAAGGGTGAGTGGTGACAAGGAGAGAGAAGTGTTGTGCGTTGCCCGTGAGCAGAGATCAAAGGAACGTACGAAATTTCCCACTTTTAGACGTCTGGGGCTATGTCCAGACGTCTGGACAGACATCTGACCTAAATTACAGACGTCTTACTCGTCCAAAAAGGCAACGGGTCATTTCATAGGTTGGCGGCCTTGAGGATGGAGCATCAGTCTCCTGCTGCCCAACTCCTCGAGATAAGAGATCCGAGAGTCCCACAAGACTCAACTGAAAGAGCCCCAGAGTTCGAGCCCCAACGATGAACAGACGAAATGGCGACGTGTGGTGGAGGAAAATGCCTACCTACGTAAACAACTCGAAAGGTTAAAGCATGGGCTTAGTAACCAACAAGGTGAAGCTCCCCCCAACTCGCTAAAAGCTTCACCCCCGCCTTTGTTGGGGAAGCATTCGGGTGCTCAACCCCTTTCCGGCGGCGGGGTCTCCATTTCGGAAATCGTTCGCCAAGTCACTCGAGCAATGAGGGGTATACACCCACGCACGTACATCACCACCTACCCATTCACAAAGGAGGTGATGATGGCCCCCTTACCCTGGAAATTCAAACAGCCAATCATGGCCCCGTACGACAAGACGGTGGACCCCAATAGTTTCATTGGGAGCTACCACCAGATGATGCTGGTGCATAGCTACCTCAACGAGGTACTCTGTCGAGTATTCATGTCATATCTATCTGACATGGCCCATGAATGATTTGATGACCTACCAGCCAAGTAGATTGCCTACTTCCAAGACCTGGTAGGCAAGTTTTGCCAGTACTTAGCTGGACAGTAAAGGGTTAGAGACAACCTTGAGAGGCTGTTGGAAGTCAAGCAATGGAAGACTAAGTCCTTCCGATCCTATTTGGATCGATTCAATGCTTAGTACTTGTTACGACCCGATTCCTGCATCCCTACAGGACACGAGAATCGGATTGACTCGACTGATCCCAAGACCCAGTCATCCAACGAGAAAGTAACCAAAAAGCAGCAAAATAGACCACATTCACTATGCAAGTAACTAATAGTAACAAAAGTATAGCAGTAAAGAAAAGAACTACTACTACAGTACATACCACCACAATAGTAGAGAATTAAACAGGTACAGAAATATGATGCTTACAATAAAAGAGTAAAATTGTAATAGAATATACTCACTACAACAGAAAAATGGTACAGCAAGTACAACACAAGTAGAACTATTGGGCTCTACTAGGCCCAGCACCCTCCGCAGCCGCAGGCTCTGGCTACTCGACACCTAGTCCTGTAAAGGTGACAAAGGTGACACGTCAGTGAGACGCTGAGTAGAGTGGCAACCAGCTAGCTAAGAAAAACAGTAAAGGTGGACAAGTAACTGTTATTTTTTAATTTCTTTCTTTATTTCTCTATTTACTCATTCTTGAATTATTTCTCAGATCTTTCTCTTGATCTCAAATGTTCCTCGTGAGAATGATCTTGATTGTAGTCTTTTCCGAAAAGTAGAGTGCTCTCCTGGCCGGAAGAGTCCCCTGTGGTGGTCCTACCCTCAGTCAACCACCCCAAGGTCACTGACAGACGTAACCGTGACTACGGCATGCGCGATAAACGCACGGGTAGCTACCCTGCACTGGCACGTGGTCAGTTGTTTCCGTTAACGGGTGTGCCCAAAGTACAACACGGAACCAGTATAGGGCAGAGCCCTCTCAGTAACAGGGGTCTAGCCCCTCCATAGTAACCAAACAGGGGTCTTGCCCCTCCACAGTCCGCGCACCCTTGCCTGACTACCCTGGTTTGCCCAGTGGGCCTAACAAGTCGGTGTAGGGCAGCTAGCAGAACCCCGGGGCTCGTGGAGTGGCTAGCGCTCTCCCTACACTAGTAGCTCTCCCTAGTACTGTGTACGCGAGGGCCAAAAGTCAGTACAAAGTGGCCAGACCTAACCCCGGGTCCCTGGGGCGGCTAGCTCTGCTCTGCACTAAATAGGGGGACAGTCGCTCTCCTTGGTACTCCGTACTCAAGGGCCAGCTCACTTCCCCAATTTCATTCCATTTACCTTTCAGGAGCTCTACTCCTAATTCCCCGTAGGGTTCATGCTCATATTTCTCTAGCCAAGCCATTTTAGGTTTCATCATTTCAGTTTTATTCTCATATAGCCCGTGTTCCCAACAGTTAATATCCATTCATATACAAGCAGCTGTTATCCAATTATAGGGAATTATCATTGTTCTATCTACTTTTCCAAGACTGCAATTCATGTATTCATGACATTCATTTCAGTGTTTCTGTTCCTAGGATTCATGCCATACCCTAGGATCTATCATTCAATCTAGTTTTCAAGTCCTAGGATTCATGTCATATCCTAGGATCTATCGTTCAATCTAGTTTTTAGACCCTAGGATTCATGCCATATCTTATAATCTATTATTTATCTCAAAGATGCATTAATGTTGGTAAATAACCAAGGGGAGCCACTCTACTCAGCGTTTCGCTGATGTGTCACCTTTGTCACATTTACAGGACCAGGTGTTGAGCAACCAGAGCCTGCGGCTGCGGAGGGTGCTGGGCCTAGTAGAGCCCAGTAGTTCTACTTGTGTTGTACTTGTTATATCATTTTTCTGTTGTAGTGAGTATATTCTGTTACAATTGTACTCTTTTATTGTAAGCATCATATTTCTGTACCTGTTTAATTCTTTACTATTGTGGTGGTATGTACTGGAGTAGTTCTTTTCTTTACTGCTGTACTTTTGTTACTGTTAGTTACTTGCATAGTGAATGTGGTCTATTTTACTGCTTTTTGGTTACTTTCTCGTTGGATGACTGGGTCTTAGGATCAGTCGAGTTGGTCTGATTCTTGTGTCCTGTAGGGATGCGAGAACCGGGTCGTAACAGTACTTCAAGTGCAAGAGGCCCCATGATGCAATAGCCATCTAGTACTTCAAGTCGGGCCCCCCGACTTAAAGGTTCTAGTACGACATTGAGGATTTCCTGCCAAGGGACATGGCGGACCTCTGGGACAGAGCCATGAGGTTTACGAAGCAGGTTGATTCCTCTTGCTCCCGCAGTCGGCTGGCTAAGGGTCATGGTGACGACGCCAGCCCCGTAGAGGAAATGAGGGCCTTTGGCGAGCATGCTCCAATGCCCGTCCGCGGAAGTGGCTGCTTCCACAAGCGAACGACCACCTTCCCCGACCAAAGGAGTGACTGGCCTGCCAAGGGTCACAACTACGGACACACCAAACAAGGTGGGAGTCCTTTGAGGAATACACTCTCCTGGTCGTGAACCAGGCAGATGTGTTGGCAGAAGTCTAGTCCACGGACAAAGACCTGTTGCCCCCGCCAAAGCCCATGAGGAGGAGGTTGACTCTGGGCCCTACTGTAAGTACCACAAGGCCTAAGGTCACGCCACCGAAGATTGCAGGGATCTGCGCTATCAGATTAAGTCCCAGATTCGGCACGAGAACCCGTCTCACTTCGTCAGACAAAATGAGAGCCAAGATAGAGGCAAGGGGCCCATGGAGGGCCTTGAAGACTACCATAAGGAGAAGCTCCAGTAGCTCAGAGGAGTCAACATGGTCTTCCTTACAAACCAGGAGCCAGACGGGTTGATAGCTTGCCCAACTGAGCCGATAGTGTCACCCTGGCTACCCCTGGCAGAATACCATTGCCAAGTCCTAGTGACAATGCCTACATTACCCCAAGAGGCTCATACTCCATCACTTGAACATATCAATACAGGGGTTGAGGTAATCTTCAGAGTTAACGTCGCCTCAGGCAAACAACCCACTCCTTTTGAGTCAGCCCTTCAAAGTGCCTTCACTACTCTTCAGTAGGGCGAGAGGGGCACAGTCAAGCGAGTGGCGTCCCGACTGTTCGCCTCATTATCGGATCGGTAGAACACACAAACCCGCTTCTTATGACACCCCTCCTGGCGGGGCAGCTGCAGCCCAGGCTCTTGGTGGATGAAGGCAGCGCAGTAGACGTCTTGTTCACAAAGATGCTGCTCAAGCTGGGCTTCTGCGAGGAGCATCTCTCCCAATTGACCTACCTGATCGTGGGCTTTGGCAACCACAAAGTAATGCCAAAGGGGGAGATAAGCCTTCCCTTATTCGTTTACGACGGGGACATGCACCTCAACTGAACAACTACATTCATAGTAGCCAACTTCACAGTAACATTTGACGGCATCATTGGTCGTCCATCAACCCATTCCTTCTACCTAATCCCCTCCTGGTACTTCTAATTCATGTTTTTCCAATCCCCTCGAGGAGTAGGAATAGTACACAAGGATCAAACGGCTGGGCGAGAGCTCCTGAGGATCGAGCTAGAACGATCCATGGAGCCAAAACTCCCCAAATCACAGAAATAGGTAAAGAAGAGAAACCAAGTCCAGGCTAAGCATGGGGGTATGATGAGGTGTGGCTCATCATAGCTAAAATGCCAAATTTAGGTTAAAAATTAGGTTAAACACTATCTTATTAACACAATAAATGGGTTGTAACGATCCGGTTCCCGAGTCCCTACGAGACACGAGAACCGGACCGACTCGACTAATCCCAAGACCTAGTCGTCCAATGAGGAAGTAACCAAAAGACAGTAAAATAAACCACATTCAGCATGAATATAACTAACAGTAAGAAAGTACAGCAGTAAGGAAAGAAACTACTACAGTAGGTACCACCACAATAGTAAAACAGCATTTATCATCTAATAAGAACTGCAGGTAAAGAAGGTACAGCGGAAACAAAAATTACTCACTAGAACAGAAACAAAAGGGGTACAAAAGGCTGTGGTAACTCTACTGGACCCTACTCGGCCCAGCATCCTCTGCAGTCGCCGGCCCTGGCTGCTCAACACCTGGTCCTGAAAAAGGTAACGAGTGTAACACGTCAGCAAAACGCTGAGTAGAGTGGCAAACTAACTAAAGGCAACAGTAGAGTGTACAGTAGCTGTTATGTTCTATTACTTCCTTTATTCACATCTTTCAATTTTTCTCACTATTTCATTTATTTCTCAGATCCTTTACTTGATCTCGAATGTCCTCGTGGGAACGATCTTGATTGCAGTCTTTTCCAAAAGTAGAAGTAGCACGTGGTGCTCTCCTGGCCGGGAGAGTCCCCCGTGGTGATCCTACCCTCAGTCAACCACCCCAAGGTCACTGACAGACGTAACGGTAACTACGGCACGCGCGATAAACGCACAGGTAGCTAGCCCGCACTGGCACGCGGTCAGTCGTTTCCGTTAACGGGTGCGCCCAAAGCACAGCACGGAACCAGGGCAGAGCCCTCTCAGTAACAGGGGTCCAACCCCTCCACAGTATCCAAACCGGGGCCTTGCCCCTCCACAGTCCGCGCACCCTCGCCTGACTACCCTGGTTTGCCCTAGTGGGCCTAACAAGTCGGTGAAGGAGGCTAGCAGAACCCCGGGGCCCGTGGGGTAGCTAGTACTCTCCTAACACTACTAGCTCTCCTCGATACTACGTACACGAGGGCCAACAAGTCGGTACAGAGCGGCCAATCCTAACCCCGGGTCCCTGGGGCGGCTGGCCCCACTCTGCACTAAACAGGTACAGGTACTTCCCTTGGTACTGCGTACCCAAGAGACAGTACAAACTACATCTCAGTTCCATTCATTTTTCTTTCCAGGAGTTCCACTCCTAATTCCCCGTAGGGTTCCAGCTCTTTATCTCAGAACATCATATGTTTCACTTTCCAGATTCACGTTCTCAAAATCCATGATCTCAAACATGTTTCTTTATTCATAACAGGCAGCTGTTAATTCAAATTACAGGCAGCTTTATATTCCTTTCCATTTTTCCAAGACTGCAGTATTATACATTCCACTAGTTTTTCCATCCTAAGATTCATGCCACATCCTAGGATCTAGCATACAACTAGTTTTCCAGCCCTAGGATTCATGCATCACCTAGGAGCTATCATTCCATACATTTCTCATTCCTAGGATTCATGCAATGTCCTAGATTCTAGTTATGGTTTCATACTTTAACAGATTTTATTAATAACTTAAGCCACTCTACCAGGTACAACGGGAGTAATGGGGGCGTGATCGGGAATCCCGCGTGCCTCCGCGACTCTCAAGACTGCAACCGAACGAGGTCCTATCACAAGGATCAAACACAAGGAGTGTCTCAAAATAGTGTATAGCTACTGTAGACGGGTAGAGGAATTACTTCTGAAAAGAACGCAACTCGAATCGCGGAAAACGGAGCCCGAACGGGCCCTAAACGGGTCGAAAAAGACGATACTGTGCAAAATCAGACGTCTGGTACTCCTTCCAGACATCTTAAAAAGTGGATCAGAGAATTACCTGTTCAGCGTGGTTTCCTAGACGTCCAGAAGTCTGCGGGGACGTCTGCCCTAGATCCCAGACGTCCGATGGTCCCTCCGGACGTCTGGAGGTCACTCCCGCCGTCTGGTACAACTTCCAGACGTCTGATTCGCAAAGGATGGCGAATCAGCGAACCTGCGCACAGCCAACCCCCCTCCCTCAGTACGGTCAGTCGACAAGAAGGAAGAAGAAAGCGGAAACTCACCTTTCAGACGTCTGTATGATCTTACAGACGTCGACCTTGCCGTCTGGCTATCAACCCAGACGTCTGATTCTGGAAATTTTTCCAGAATCAGAACCCTGCTCGGCCTCCGCTCGCGACGCCGCCCGCGTCGCACCTCGCGCGTCTGCTGCTCAGCCCGCAGCAGGTCCCTCTCCGCGTTGCTCCACGCCCCCTGCGCCCTCCGTCGGTCGGCCAAGCCGCTCTGGCGAGCTCACCCTCACGGCAGAGCTCCGCCCTCGCACGCCGCACCTCCTCGCTCACTGCGGCCGCCGCTGCCGCCCTCGCGTCCGCTCGCTCTCGCGCACAGGAAGGAGAAGAAGGAGGAGACGGTGGAGACGGGAGGGGAGGCGCGCCCCTTTTAACGCCGCGCGGAGAGGAGAGAGAGAAGGCGGCAGGCCGCCTGCAGCCGCAGAGAAAAGAGGGAATATGCGGTCTGCGCGCTCAGGCGCGCAGGCGACTCGCGTGTGTCGAAAATAACTTATTTCCAGACGTCTTGAAACTATCCCAGACGTCTTATCAGACGTCTGGTTGTGATCCCAGACGTCTTGTCCGACGTCTGAGCCACCTCCCAGACGTCTTAAAATACATCTGGGGCACACATTCGTTACATGGGTTAACCGTAAGAATTAACAGAAATGACCTAAAACATCAAAATTAGGTTAAAAATGCATAATTAGGTCAATTTATGAGATATTCTATGTATAAATACAAAATGGCAATCCAATTGCCAATTAAACACATTTTTTGATTCAAAAGTTCAAATCAGGAGTGAAATCATGTTCTAAATTGTTTAATTAAGTTATCATAAAAACTTGGTTACATTTGGACATCAATAGGACCTTGAAACCATCACATTATACATAGGTCCTTTATTTCCTTACATTTCATGCACAAAAACCTTCTAGGGACTCATTTGATTACCATAAGGACATTTTTGTTAGCTTTTAGGGACTGTTCTATCTTAATTCTTATCACTTTTGGGATTTCTCCTAATTTGTGCACCATTTCAATATAAGCCCTTGTGTGCAATTTGCCCAAAACACTTGAGTTGCTCCGCAGGTAGTGTTTACCACGAAGAACTCAGCATATAGATGTTGTCAATCCTTGATTCCATCCATTCAATGGCTCATCTTCCTCCATTCTTCCCACGCCTTTGTGTGGAGGATTGTTTCCTGATGGGAACACCATCATGAGCCATAACTAGCTCAACTTGGTCTAAAAAGGTTAATAAATGCTCCTACATATCCATCAAAAGGTCCTAAGGGCATATTATCCTATTTTGAAAAGAAGAGAAGAATATAAGGTTATTTCTGCAAAACTAACAGCATTCCAGAAATACAGAATAACCACAGGGTATTTCAGGGGTTTATTAAAGGCCATATGGCCATTAATGTTTAATAAGTGGTTCCATGTAGAACGAAACGGGTTTTCACACATTTTAAACCCTAAAAACAGACCTGCTTAATTAACAGAGGTTCTGGTCAGGATAAAATTCACCTAAACCTTCTAAAAATCATAGAAAAATATTCCCTAAGGTTTGGTACCTTTGATTTAACCATCTGAACCCAATTTGACCTAAAATAATGTCTCAGACAAATAATTGCCCTAATTTGGAATTTTGCATAAATTACCTGGTCAAACTTGGTCAAAACTAAAATACAACTTCACCATTAGATTCCTTGGGTCAAAATTAGGTCTTTACCAAAATTTGGGCCCAATCAGAGATCAATTTGACTTAGTTTGCATTTTGGTCTAAGTCAGACTCTTGTTCTCTCAAATAGCCTCTCAGCATTTGGCCCCCCAATTTATTCATCTTATTCACAAAATAGTCCTTGTCGCCATTGGAGGTCAACCGACCTCAAGGCGAGCTTTAACTGAATGAAATCCTACTCAAACCTCAATCAAATCCCACCAAATTTGGTGGGATTTATGTTCACACCTAGGGAAACCTATTGGGATTGATTCTAACTTCTAACTCTCTCTGATTCGTGCATGCAAACCCACAAAATCAGTGAGGTTCTTCTTGAATCCCAAGCAAGCTAGGGAGCTTGTTTCCTATTCTACAAGCTCTCCTAAGCCCTATAGAAGACCTCCCATGCCTATCTTACCTACTTAGCGAGAAATAGAGCCACAAAACACCTCTTCTTTCTCAACCTCTGGCTCGCTCCACATCTCTCCGACGACTCTCCACCTCCTCCCTCTTCGTCAGCCACCACATACGATAGGCGATCAATTCTTCTTCCCTAAGTCTTTTCGCACCTCGCAATACCGGTGAGGTTGTAGGTTTGGGGCCCTACCAGGAGGGAGTGACGTAATAATTGCGAAATAAAATAAACAATCTGACAAATAAGCAATCACACAATGTACACAAATGTTTTTAGGTGGAAACCCAAACCGGGTGAAAACCACCACCTAACCCTCTCGAGTTAGGATTTTCCGATCAACCTAGTTGATCAAATCCACTAACCGAATCACTTTAAAACGAGGGTGATTCAACCTCAGTACAACCACGCTACAAGTACGAGGGTAGCGTTCCTCAACCCCTTCTCTCCACGAGAAGGATTTTGTCCCACGAAGGAGACGGGAATTCGCAAAGCGAATACCCAACCAAAAGACAAAGATAAAATAAAACAAGTAATCCTATAGAGCCAACAAAGTAATTTAAACCTAGCTTCTATAGGAAATAGGAAACTCCCCTTTGCAAGGAGTGCGTCGAGTTGATGACGCGATGCGTGTGCCACGCGATGGCGCAATGTCACTCTCGTAAACAACGGCAGGAGAGCGGGTGAGCGAAGCTTGATGCTCTCAAGAGAATGGAGCTTAAGCTTGGAGAGCAAGATCTTTTCTGGACACAAAAGAGTGTGAAAGTGTGTAGCTAAGTGTATCCAAGTGTGTGTTGGTGTGTCAAAGGCTCCCCTCTATTTATAGAGGCCTTAGGAAGGCTTTGGAAGGCTTAGGAAATGTTCTATAGCCGTTGGGAACAAAGCCCAAGAGAATCAGGCCGAAATCAGGACAATGATTACACTTGACAGGGTAATCAGACGTCTAACTCTTGCATCAGACGTCTGGAAGGCCACTTTAAGACGTCTGATTTAAATGTCAGACGTCTGATTCTATGCGGGTTTCCTCCTGACTTGAATCAGATCTAAACAGGGTTTTTGCGCAAGTCCATCAGACGACATACAGGACGTCTGGCACTATGTATGGACGTCTGGAAACCTACTTTTACTGTGGGAATTGATTTCCAAACGTTGCAACAGCTAGAAAATCTCTGAGAAGAGATTTTGGGTCACCCGAGGCAAAACAGTCAATTATCAGACGTCTGGACAGTCCTATGGACGTCTGATAAGGCTCTAACGGTCATAATCTTGAGTGTTTGCTAAGCCAGCCAACGGTCCACTAATTGGACGTCTGGCAAAGTCATCAGACGTCTCCTAAGACGTCTGGTCTAAGGTCTAGACGTCTGATTTCATCAAACAGAAAACAAAGTCCAGTCTAATAGTTATCAGACGTTTGAATCAACAGTCAGACGTCTTAAATACTTTATCAGACGTCTGATTTCGGAATTAGACGTCTGGAAGTGCTGTTTAAACCCTATATTGGTTTTCTAGGTATTCTACAGAAAACCTAAGTATCCTAGGGTTGTGCCGGTGTTCCTAGGACTACTGTTAGGGTACTTTGAGGCTCTTTAACATAATATTCTAAGGAAAATAAAAAGAGAAAGAAAATAAAGACAAGAGATACAAGAAAGGATTAAAAAGAATCTATCCTATTCTTCTTGTCTTCTATCTTCAATCTGTCGCTCCACGCGAACCTCCTCTGTTTTCCGTCAAGCTCCTCCAATCCATCCTGGATGCGAGCTCGAGCTCCGTCTAAACACGTCCACATTTGCAATTGACCTGAAATCTAGGACTCAAATTGCAAATGTTAAATAACACGTGTTTTGTTATCATCAAAACAAATGATCGTGGTGCTCTAGCACCAACAGAGGTGCCCTCTAACCCTCCGTCGTTGTCGTTATCCACCTCCGAAGCACCTTCCTTCTCCAGCACTGGCCATACCAGACCTAGCGCCTCCTCCATCCCCATTCGTCTGCTACTTAGTCTCCTTGACTCCTTATCATCAGCTCATCATCACCGTGCTACTACTTCGCCGTTTCGACCACTCCTACGCCGTCCACACCTCCCGTCTTCTACCTCGCTGGTGTACCTCCAGCAAGCCCTAGCGGCCACCACAGTCCACCAAATTGACCGCTCTCAAGCTCCACAGCTTCTCCATTCATCATTGACCAAAAGCCCCAACTTAGTTGAGGCTATTGGTCCTTCATACCTTCCACCGAACACAACCACCTCCACCTTCATTTTTCGCATCCACCAGCAATCTCCGACCACTTCCATGGCAACGACGCCAAAATATTAACGCGTGAAATCGATGTTTTAAAATTGTTTTGTTGCAGTATAGTCAAAATCTCTTGTCAACAAATACAATTTATAACTCGAATTTGAAGTCCGAGGTCGAATGTAGGGAGCAAATAGTAATTGATCTCAAGATACTAATACTACATATCCTAACCTTAGATTGGTCATCTAGGACACCCCTACCCCTGATAAAGAGCCTGAGCCAATCCTAGAGGAACCAACTGAGGTTCCATTTCCTAAGGCATTGACCAAGGGAAAGAGAAAACCCAAAATCGTGGCACTTGAGGACCTGGTCAAGCTCTTTGAGTAGGTCCAAATAAACATCCCCTTGATGGATGTGATATGCCACGTACCAGCTTACGCGAGATTTCTGAAAGACGTATGTACACCTAAGCGTAAGCTGCGAACTAAGAGTGAAAATCCAACCGTACTATCGGAGCAAGCCACTCCATCATTTTGAGCAAACTCCCGCTTAAGGCAAAAGACCCCGGTACCCTCTGAACTCATGTGCAATTGGTGATATATAGTTTGATAGAGCATTATTAGACCTAGGAGCTTCCATAAACTTGATACCCACATCCCTACTAGACCACCTTGAAGAATTTAAGCTCAAACTTACAGAAATGACTTTGTAATTAGCAGATCGATCAATCAAGTTACCTAAAAGAATTCTCAAGGATGTTATAGTTCAGATCTGTGACTTTTATTTTCCCATGGATTTCATCGTACTAAACAAGGATGCTCTTGAGAATTTAAAAGATACACCGATCATATTAGGGAGATCATTTTTTGCCACGGCTAGGGCCAACATCAATTGTGAAGAGGGTCAAATTGAGTTAAAATTTGAGGACAAAACTTTGAAGATTGATATCTTTAAGGCCTAAAAAGGAAACAATTGTGGAGCTATTAAGCAGATCTGCGATATCGAGTCCGTGGTTAAAGATCCATTTGTTGAGGAAAACCCACCTATCCCTAATATTCAACTACAAGAGGATCAAGCCCCACAGTTAGAGGAGCCTAGACCAAACCTAGACACACCTACAGCCCCTGCCTTTGCTCCTGAATCCCACCCTAAATGTCCTGCGGTTGCTGAAAATCCTGTCTTGGAATTGAAGCCCCTCCCTGATCATCTAAAATACGTATTTTGGGTTCTAATCGCACGTTTCCTGTTATCATCAATTCCCGACTAACCTCTGATTAGGAAATACAATTGATTTCTATCCTCCAGCAGCATCGGAGAGCCATTGGATGGACTCTCGATGACTTGACTAGTATTATCTCTTCGCATTGCACGCATTGCACCTATACCGAGGAGGGCTCACGACCATCCGTGAAACGCAGAGACATCTGAATCTGAGCCTGTAGGATGTTATGAAAAAGATCATTAAGTGGTTAGATGCTGAGATCATCTACCCGATCTGTAACAACCCGGTTCCCGAGTCCCTACGAGACACAAGAACCGGACCGACTCGACTAATACCAAGACCTAGTCGTCTAACGAGGAAGTAACCAAAAGAGCAGTAAAATAAACCACATTCAGCATGAATATAACTAACAGTAAGGAAGTACAGCAGTAAGGAAAGAAACTACTACAGTAGATACCACCACAACAGTAGAACAACATTTATCATATAACAAGAACTGCAGGTAAAGAAAGTACAGCGGAAACAAGAACTACTCACTATAACAGAAACAAAAGAGGTACAAAAGACTGTGGTAAACTCTACTGGACCCTACTCAGCCCAGCGTCCTCTGCAGCCGCTGACCCTGGCTGCTCAACACCTGGTCCTGAAAAAGGTAACGAGTGTAACACGTCAGCAAAACACTGAGTAGAGTGGCAAACTAACTAAAGACAATAGTAGAGTGTACAGTAGCTGTTATGTTCTATTACTTCCTTTATTCACATCTTTCAATTTTCTCACTATTTCATTTATTTCTCAGATCCTTTACTTGATCTCGAATGTCCTCGTGGGAACGATCTTGATTGCAGTCTTTTCCAAAAGTAGAAGTAGCACGTGGTGCTCTCCTGGTCGGGAGAGTCCCCCGTGGTGATCCTACCCTCAGTCAACCACCCCAAGGTCACTGACAGACGTAACGGTGACTACGGCACGCGCGATAAACGCACAGGTAGCTAGCCCGCACTGGCACGCGGTCAGTCGTTTCCGTTAACGGGTGCGCCCAAAGCACAGCACGGAACCAGGGCAGAGCCCTCTCAGTAACAGGGGTCCAACCCCTCCACAGTAACCAAACCGGGGCCTTGCCCCTCCACAGTCCGCGCACCCTCGCCTGACTACCCTGGTTTGCCCTAGTGGGCCTAACAAGTCGGTGAAGGAGGCTAGCAGAACCCCGGGGCCCGTGGGGTAGCTAGTACTCTCCTAACACTACTAGCTCTCCTCGGTACTACGTACACGAGGGCCAACAAGTCGGTACAGAGTGGCCAGTCCTAACCCCGGGTCCCTGGGGCGGCTAGCTCCGCTCTGCACTAAACAGGGGGATAGTCGCTCTCCTTGGTACTCCGTACTCAAGGGCCAGCTCACTTCCCCAAAACTATTCCATTCACCTTCCAGGAGTTCTACTCCTACTTCCCCGTAGGGTTCCATCCTTTTTACTCAAACATCCAGGTTTCACTTTCCAGTTTCACATTCTTACAATCCATGTTCTCAACCACGTTATCTATTCACAACAGGCAGCTGTTAATTCAATTTACAGGCAGCTTTATATTCCTTTCCATTTTTCCAAGACTGCAGTATTATACATTCCACAAGTTTTTCCATCCTAGGATTCATGCCACATCCTAGGATCTAGCATACAACTAGTTTTCCAGCCCTAGGATTCATGCATCACCTAGGAGCTATCATTCCATGCATTTCTCATTCCTAGGATTCATGCAATGTCCTAGATTCTAGTTATGTCTTTAACAGATTTTAATAATAAACTTAAGCCACTCTACCAGGTACAACGGGAGTAATGGGGGCGTGATCGAGAATCCCGCGTGCCTCTGCGACTCCCAAGAATGCAACTGAACGAGGTCCTATCACCAGGATCAAACACAAGGAGTGTCTCAAAACAGTGTATAGCTACTGTAGATGGGTAGAGGAATTAATTCTGACAAGAACGCAACTCGAATCGCGGAAAACGGAGCCCGAACGGGCCCTAAACGGGTCGAAAAAGACGATACTGTGCAAAATCAGACGTCTGGAACTTCTTCCAGACATCTTAAAAAGTGGATCAGAGAATTACTTGTTCAGCGTGGTTTCCCAGACGTCCAGAAGTCTGCGGGAACGTCTGGCCTATCTCCCAGACGTCCGATGGTAACCCCGGACGTCTGGAGGTCACTCAAGCCGTCTGGTACTACTTCCAGACATCTGATTCGCAAAGGATGGCGAATCAGCGAGCCTGCGCACAGCCAACTCCCTCCCTCAGTACGGTCAGTCGACAGGAAGGAAGACGAAAATGGAATACTCACCTTTCAGACGTCTGTAGGAGCTACCAGACGTAGTCCTCGCCATCTGCCTATCAACCCAGACGTCTGATTCTGGAAATTTTTCCAGAACAGGGCACCACTTGGCTTCCGCTCGCGACGCCGCCCGCGTCGCACCTCGCACGCCTGCTGCTCAGACCATAGCAGGTCCCTCCCCGCGTCGTTCCGCGCCCCCTGCGCCCTCCGCCGGCTGGCCAAGCCGCTCCGGCGAGCTCGCCCTCACGGCAGAGCTCCGCCCTCGCACGCCGCACCTCCTCCGCGCTCACTGCGGCCGCCGCTGCAGCCCTCGCGCTCGCTCGCTCTCGCGCACAGGAAGGAGAGGAGGAAGGGGACGATGGAGACGACAGGAGGGGAGGCGTGTCCTTTTTAAGGCCGCGCGGAGAGGAGAGAGAAGGATTCGCGGCAGGGGAATCTGCAGCCGCGGAGGGAGGAAAGGCAAATATGCGGTCTGCGCTCGCAGGCGCGCAGAAGACTCGCGCGTATGGAAGATAACAGTTTTTCAGACGTCTGTAAACCATCCCAGACGTCTGGCAAGACGTCTGGATGTGATCCCAGACGTCTGGTCAGACGTCTGGGCCACCTCCCAGACGTCTTAAAATACATCCGGGGCACGCGTTCGTAATAATATAACAAACTCAAAGGAAGTTTCATCCCCGAAACTTGCGCCAACTAGGGTGCGGGGAAAAGATGTCCAAATAACCATAAAAAACTTAAAGAGGACTGAAACCGGTCCGAAAAGACGTACCCGCGAAAAGCTCCGGGTACCGCTCCCGCATTGCCGCCTCAGGCTCCCAGGTAGCCTCCTCGTACCGCTGGCTCCTCCACAAAATCTTTACCAGGGGTACTTGCTTTCGTCTCAAACTGCGGACGGCTCGGTCTAGAATCTGCACTGGCTGCTCGGGGTAGGTCAGGTCGTCGCTCACCTCGACGCTCTCGTGACTCAGTACGTGACTGGAATCGGCTACGTACTTCCTGAGGTTGGACACGTGGAACACGTCGTGCACACCCGAAAGCTGCGGGGGAAGGGCAAGTCTGTAAGCAACGGGTCCAACCGGCTCCAGGACCTCAAAGGGCCCTACGAACATCGGCGCGAGCTTCCCTCTCACCCCAAACCGCTGTAGGCCCTTCATGGGCAAAACAACGTGGTCCCCAATCTCAAACTGCACCTCTCTGCGTCTCCGATCCGCGTAGCTCTTCTGTCTGCTCCTGACAGTGCGGAGTCGTCTGTGGATCTGCTAAACTACCTCCTGACTCTGCCGGATCAACCTGGGGCCAACCTCCCACTTGGTCCCCACCTCAACCCAACTCGAGGGTGCCGTACACTTCCGTCCGTACAGAGCCTCGTAGGGAGCCATGCCGATGCTCGAGTGATAACTGTTGTTGTATGCAAACTCCGCCAGGGGCAGGTGCTCCTCCCAAGAGCCCCTCCAGTCCAGTACACAGGCACGCAAAAGGTCCTCAAGTGTCTGTATCGTGCTCTCAGACTGTCCGTCCGTCTGGGGGTGGTAAGCCGTGCTAAACCTCAACCGCGTCCCCAAAGCCTGCTGAAACTCAGCCCAAAACTGGGACGTAAAGCGGGTATCCCGGTCGGATACGATCTCCCGCGGAACTCCGTGTAGTCGTACCACATCACGGATATACCTCTCTGCCAACTGTGCCGGTCCCAAAGTGACTCGGATCGGCAAGAAACGCGCCGTCTTCGTCAGTCTATCCACTATTACCCAGACTGCGTCATGTCCCCGCTGGGTAACAGGTAAGCCCACCACCAAGTCCATGGTGATGCTCTCCCACTTCCACTCTGGCACTGGAAGCGGCTGAAGCGGCCCTGCAGGCCTCTGATGCTCGACTTTCACCTACTGGCACACTAAGCACTGTTGCACAAACTCACCCACATCCTGCTTCATCCCTCTCCACCAAAACTCGCGTCTCAAGTCATGGTACATTTTCGTGTTCCCGGGATGTATGGTGAATCTGGAACCGTGTGCCTCAGTTAGGAGCTCTCTCAACAGCTCCTCGTCTCTGGGAACGCACAGCCGTCCCCTCAAACGTAGCACCTGGTCTGTGAAAGAGAAGTCCCCTGGGTCTCCTGATAGTACTCTATCGCGCAAAGACTGCAAGTATGGTTCGGCCATCTGTCCTGTGATGATACGGTTTATCAGCTCTGGCCTGGTCTGCTGTGTCACCATCACTGCCCCACAGTACCCTTGTAACTCTAGAGGTCGCCAACTTCCCACCTCCTCCAAAAGGCTCCAACTCTGTAACTGTAGGTTGGCCAAGCGTGCGGGCGCCTTACGGCTCAAGGCGTCAGCCACCACATTGGCCTTTCCCGGGTGGTAAGAGATGCTGCAGTCGTAGTCCTTCAGGAGCTCCAACCAACGTCTCTGTCTCATGTTGAGCTCCTTTTGATCAAAAATGTACCTGAGGCTCTTGTGATTTGTAAAAATCTCGAAGGTCTCACCATACAAGTAGTGCCTCCATGTCTTCAGCGCGAAGACAACAGCTGCCAACTCTAGGTCGTGGGTAGGGTAGGTATGCTCATGGGGCTTCAGTTGCCGCGAAGCGTAAGCGACCACGTGACCCCTCTGCATGAGCACACCTCCTAACCCCTGCAAGGAAGCGTCCGTGTACACAACGAACCCGCCACTACTGTCAGGGATGGTGAGCACGGGAGCCGAGGTCAACCTCTCCTTCAGCTCCAGAAAACACGCCTCACAGGCGTCTATCCAAGCGAAAGGCACGTCCTTCCGGGTCAACTGTGTCATAGGAAGTGCAATCTGTGAAAATCCTCTGATGAACCGTCTGTAGTAGCCAGCTAGTCCCAGGAAACTGCGAATCTCAGTGACTGAACGCAGTCTCTCCCACCTGAGCACTGCCTCAACCTTGGCTGGGTCCACCGCCAAGCCGTTACCAGAGATCACATGACCCAAGAAGGTCACCTCCCTCAACCAGAACTCGCACTTGCTGTATTTGGCGTACAGCCTGCGTCGTCTCAGAGTGTCCAGAACCATCCGCAAGTGTTGTCCGTGCTGCGTCCGATCTCTAGAATAGATGAGTACATCATCTATGAAAACCACCACAAACTAGTCCAAGTACGGTCTAAACACCCGGTTCATCAGGTCCATGAAAGTAGCGGAGGCATTGGTCAGCCCAAACGGCATGACCAAAAACTCGTAGTGTCCGTACCGGGTGCGGAAAGCTGTCTTGGAGACGTCGGTCTCCCTGATCCTCAACTGGTGGTATCCAGACCTCAAGTCTATTTTGGAAAACACCGTGGCACCCCGCAACTGGTCAAACAAATCGTCGATCCTCGGCAGCGGATATCTGTTCTTGATGGTGACCCTATTCAGCTGTCGGTAGTCCACACAAAGGCGTAGGGTCCCATCCTTCTTCTTCACAAACAGTATCGGGGCTCCCCAGGGAGACGCACTGGGCCTCACGAAACCTTTCTCCAGAAGGTCCTGCAACTGAGACTTGAGCTCTCGCAGCTCAAGCGGTGCCATTCTGTATGGCGCGGTGGAGATGGGGCTGGTCCCTGGTACTAGTGAGATCTCAAACTCAATCTCATGCTCGGGCGGTAGTCCTGGTAACTCGTCTGGAAACACGTCGGGGTACTCTCTGACCACCGGGATGCTCTGGAAGTCTGCCACGGGGCTGGGTTCTGCCACCACACAGGCTAGGAAGCCCTCACACCCCTAGCTCAAAAGTCTCGCCGCCCGAAGTGCCGAAATGCACCTGAAACCTCCGTCCACTGGCTGTCCGTGAAACTCGAAAGAAGGCAACTCCGGAATGGAGAAGACAATCTTCCTCTCAAAACAGTCCACCAAGGCATGGTAAGCAGACAGCCAATCCATCCCCAGAATCACTCCAAAGTCCTCCATCTGGATCATAATCAGGTCAGCTGGCAGGCTATGTCCCCCGACGCTGACCCCGCAATCCGTGTACACCTCCTCAGCTACAAACAGCTGACCACTCGGACCTCTGATTACGAACGGATTCTCTAACAGTGTATAATCCTGGTCCAGACTAACTGCGAAACTGGCTGCGACAATCGAGTGCGTACCGCAAGAATCGAAAAGGGTGTAAACGAGTCTGCCAGAAACTGAAACCATACCTGCTACCACGGATCCCGAAGCTCTGGCATCCCTGTGTGTTAAGGCGTTGATACTCCCCTCAGCTCTAGGTGCGGACGAAGCAGCCACGCTCTGCGTCGGACGGGTAGGTGCTGGCCGGTACCCTCCTCGCGACTGCTGTCCTCCCCCTCGTGCCTGGGAACTGCGGCCTCCTACGCACCCTCCAGTGCTCTGCACGGGAAGTATCTGCTGACCTCCTGCCCTAGATGGGCAGTCCCTCCTGACGTGGCCCGGCTGGCCACACTGGTAGCAGAGGGGAACCCGACTCCCGCCCTCAGTGAGTCCCTACTGTCGACTAGGCGGGGGTCCGGTGCTGGCGACTGGCCCCTGTCGAGGGCCCCCAAAGGCTACTGATGGCCCTGCACAACGTGACGGCTCTCCTGCGGACGCCACGTGTCTCCGTTCTCGCCGGCCCTGTGAGAAGTTTGGCTGAAAGGGCCTCTTCCGCCCGCCGTCGGTCTCTCGCGCGGACGGGTTGGTCTCCTCGTAAGTCATAGCTGCCTCTACCACCCTCGAAAACGTAGGCAGCTTCAGGGGTTTGACATACCCCCGGATCGCAGGCCGGAGCCCCTCGGTGAACCTCCAAAGGCACTCCTCAGTGGCTACCGCTGTCGCTGCAAAGCAGGACAGCTCCAAGAAACGCGTGCGGTACGCGCTCACAGTCATCGTCCCTTGGCGGAGAGTGTGGAACTCCCGCCTCCTCTGGTCCTGCCACGTCTGGGGAAAGTACTGCTCGCAGAAGAGGGTGACGAACTGGTCCCACATCGGCTCGTCCCTCTCCTGTCCCCGGACCGCCCTCTACCACCGGTGTGCCGCACTCTCCAGCTGGTACGTGGCAAAGGCCACGCAGCACTCCACCGGGGGGGCGAAGGGTGTCGAAGATCTTCTCCAGCTGCTCAAGCCAGTCCTCTGCCTCGGTCGGGTCCTCATCCCCTTTGAAGGAGGGGGGCTTCAGCTTCCGGAACTGTCCGAAAAGCTCGAAGTGGAGCTGTAGGGGAGGTGCTGGTGCACCTCCAGGCGAAGGTGCCTCGTGTACAGAAGTGTCGGAGGAAGGTGGGGGCGGCAGGGGCCCATCCCCTCCCTCGTGTCTAGCGCCGTGTCCGTCGCGTGGTCCCACAGAGGACTCCCCCTCTGCAGCCCCAGGAGGAGGAGCTCGGGGCGGTGGGTGGAGCTCCTCTCGTACAATATCTCGTATCAGTCTGGCGAGGTCCTGGGCCTGGATGCCAGGGAGTGGTGGCTGGTCCACCGAGACGTCAACAACAGCACGTCCATCCCGCCGACCTCGCCCTCGGCTGCGCCCGCGGCCAGTCTCGTGACGAGGCATCTCCTGCAAGGAGACGCGAAACAAAACGGAAACGTCAAAACAGACGGTACCTAACAAAACTTCTAAGAGCTCATGTCAAGAGATATGTTGTGGTGGCTACTCTAGCTATAAACATGTGAATTGGTTATTTTCCAGTCAGTTGATTCACTTCTCGGGACGACCTTGCTCTGATACCATCTTGTAACGACCCGGTTCCCGAGTCCCTACGAGACACAAGAACCGGACCGACTCGACTAATCCCAAGACCTAGTCGTCCAACGAGGAAGTAACCAAAAGAACAGTAAAATAAACCACATTCAGCATGAATATAACTAATAGTAAGGAAGTACAGCAGTAAGGAAAGAAACTACTACAGTAGATACCACCGCAACAGTAGAACAACATTTATCATATAACAAGAACTGCAGGTAAAGAAAGTACAGCGGAAACAAGAACTACTCACTATAACAGAAACAAAAGAGGTACAAAAGACTGTGGTAAACTCTACTGGACCCTACTCGTCCCAGCGTCCTCTGCAGCTGCTGACCCCGGCTGCTCAACACCTGGTCCTGAAAAAGGTAACGAGTGTAACACGTCAGCAAAACGCTGAATAGAGTGGCAAACTAACTAAAGACAACAGTAGAGTGTACAGTAGCTGTTATGTTCTATTACTTCCTTTATTCACATCTTTCAATTTTCTCACTATTTCATTTATTTCTCAGATCCTTTACTTGATCTCGAATGTCCTCATGGGAACGATCTTGATTGCAGTCTTTTCCAAAAGTAGAAGTAGCACGTGGTGCTCTCCTGGCCGGGAGAGTCCCCCGTGGTGATCCTACCCTCAGTCAACCACCCCAAGGTCACTGACAGACGTAACGGTGACTACGGCACGCGCGATAAATGCATAGGTAGCTAGCCCGCACTGGCACGCGGTCAGTCGTTTCCGTTAACGGGTGCGCCCAAAGCACAGCACGGAACCAGGGCAGAGCCCTCTCAGTAACAGGGGTCCAACCCCTCCACAGTAACCAAACCGGGGCCTTGCCCCTCCACAGTCCGTGCACCCTCGCCTGACTACCCTGGTTTGCCCTAGTGGGCCTAACAAGTCGGTGAAGGAGGCTAGCAGAACCCCGGGGCCCGTGGGGTAGCTAGTACTCTCCTAACACTACTAGCTCTCCTCGGTACTACGTACACGAGGGCCAACAAGTCGGTACAGAGTGGCCAGTCCTAACCCCGGGTCCCTGGGGCGGCTAGCTCCGCTCTGCACTAAACAGGGGGATAGTCGCTCTCCTTGGTACTCCGTACTCAAGGGCCAGCTCACTTCCCCAAAACTATTCCATTCACCTTCCAGGAGTTCTACTCCTACTTCCCCGTAGGGTTCCATCCTTTTTACTCAAACATCCAAGTTTCACTTTCCAGTTTCACATTCTTACAATCCATGTTCTCAACCACATTATCTATTCACAACAGGCAGCTGTTAATTCAATTTACAGGCAGCTTTATATTCCTTTCCATTTTTCCAAGACTGCAGTATTATACATTCCACAAGTTTTTCCATCCTAGGATTCATGCCACATCCTAGGATCTAGCATACAACTAGTATTCCAGCCCTAGGATTCATGCATCACCTAGGAGCTATCATTCCATGCATTTCTCATTCCTAGGATTCATGCAATGTCCTAGATTCTAGTTATGGTTCCATACTTTAACAGATTTTAATAATAAACTTAAGCCACTCTACCAGGTACAACGGGAGTAATGGGGGCGTGATCGAGAATCCTGCGTGCCTCCGCGACTCCCAAGACTGCAATTGAACGAGGTCCTATCACCAGGATCAAACACAAGGAGTGTCTCAAAACAGTGTATAGCTACTGTAGACGGGTAGAGGAATTAATTCTGACAAGAACGCAACTCAAATCGCGGAAAACGGAGCCCGAACGGGCCCGAAACGGGTCGAAAAAGACGATACTGTGCAAAATCAGACGTCTGGAACTTCTTCCAGACGTCTTAAAAAGTGGATCAGAGAATTACCTGTTCAGCATGGTTTCCCAGACGTCCAGAAGTCTGCGGGAACGTCTGACCTATCTCCCAGACGTCCGATGGTAACCCCGGACGTCTGGAGGTCACTCAAGCCGTCTGGTACTACTTCCAGACGTCTGATTCGCAAAGGATGGCGAATCCGCGAGCCTGCGCACAGCCAACTCCCTCCCTCAGTACGGTCAGTCGACAGGAAGGAAGAAGAAAACGGAATACTCACCTTTCAGACGTCTGTAGGAGCTACCAGACGTCGTCCTCGCCGTCTGCCTATCAACCTAGACATCCGATTCTGGAAATTTTTCCAGAACAGGGCGCCACCTGGCTTCCGCTCGCGACGCCGCCCGCGTCGCACCTCGCGCGCCTGCTGCTCAGACCACAGCAGGTCCCTCCCCGCGTCGTTCTGCGCCCCCTGCGCCCTCCGCCGGCCGGCCAAGCCGCTCCGGCGAGCTCGCCCTCACGGCAGAGCTCCGCCCTCGCACACCGCACCTCCTCCGCGCTCACTGCGATTGCCGCTGCAGCCCTCGTGCTCGCTCGCTCTCGCGCACAGGAAGGAGAAGAGGAAGGGGACGGTGGAGACGACAGGAGGGGAGGCGTGCCCTTTTTCAGGCTGCGCGGAGAGGAGAGAGAAGGATTCGCGGCAGGGGAATCTGCAGCCGCGGAGGGAGGAAAGGCGAATATGCGGTCTGCGCGCGCAGGCGTGCAGACGACTTGCGCGTGTGGAAGATAACGGTTTTTCAGACGTCTGTAAACCATCCCAGACGTCTGGTCAGACGTCTGGGCCACCTCCCAGACGTCTTAAAATACGTCCGGGGCACGCGTTCGTAACACGATCTCCGACAGTCGTTGGGTGAGTCCAATCCAGGTTGTGCTAAGAAGGCATGGCTCACCGTGATTACGACTGAAACAGGAGAAACCATTCTGACCCTTATCGCAAACTTGTGGAGAGTCTGCAGTGATTACAGAAAACTGAAAGCCTCCACAAAAAATGATCATTTCCCACTATCATTTATTGATCAGATACTTGAGAAATTGGCGTGAAATCGATTCTTCTGCTTCTTGGACGGGTACTCCGGTTATAATCAGGTGGCAATCCATCTTAAGGACCAAGAGAATACTACCCTCACCTGCCCCTACGAGATGTATGCGTTCCACAGGTATAGGATCTGTAAATCACAAGCACACTAGAAGGGGGTTGAATAGTGTGGTAAAAAAAATTTGCAACACAAAGCAAACCACAAAATGCACAAGATATATAGTGGTTCCACTCACTTGGGTACTCCACTACCTAAGTCTCCCGACTTAGGATTTTTAAGCTGATTCCCTCAACTCGGAGGGAATCAATTTACGAAAACCTAAGGTAATTAACGGCTTACCTCAACCCAATTACAAGATATAGAAAAGAAATAAAGATACAGGTGTAAGAAAAATACAAATAAGAGCTTACAACTAATCCCTAAGTCTCCAACAATTATATAGCTTAATTAGAGTATATAAATTGATCTAACAAGAAAATTGAAGCATAAAACAAATGGATTTTTCAAAGAACACAATCGCGTTGAAGACTTGTTGCAAGTGGAGAATGGCAAGACAAGCTCTTTTGCAGCTAGAAATATGAGAAATGGAGGTGTAGCCAAAGATAGAATTTTTTGCTTCTTGGTTGTGTGCAAAAGACACTCAAGGAGTGCTTATGTAACCCACTAAGCACTTTCCCTACGTTTACTAGCCGTTAGGGGTAATTTGGGAAGTTTAAAGATAGGTTTAATTGCAAAATAGCCATTCAGGTTGGTCACAATGATTAGTTGATATCGGTACTAAACTTTTAGTATCGGTACTGACTGCTTACAGTCAGCCCAACTAAGTCACCAGGTAACGGTATTCATGATGAGTACCGGTACTTGTGACTCACAGATTTGGGTCCAGTGACCTACATGTACCGATACTAGTGATTAGGTCCAGCCGGTACTTGTAAGGTCCAGTCGGTACTCATGATGGGTACCAGTACTTGTTGTTCACAGTTTGGGACTTAGGCCCAAATCTGTGCCTAACATGTACCGGTACTTGCTACAAGTACCACATTTTGTAAGTTTTAAGTCAGTTTTTAGAGAAATTCAACTTACTCTAAACAATTTGATTTTGAAAAAATTGATTTTGAGTTTTGAAACAAGTGAATGAATGATTTTTTTGAACCTTAATTATCTCTACTTTGTTTTTAACTTTTAGATTTTGTTTTACATGTTAGGGGACATACAAAGATTCTACAAAAACAATAAATACAATAAAAACTAATATTCTAATCTTCTTCTTCTGTATGCAATCTTGTTGCTTGTCTCCATAGGTTCTTTTAACCTATAATGCTTCATAAACTCATTAGATTTTACCATGGTTTTGTTAACACCAAAACACAGAAGAGAAATGGAACTAGGTTCCAACAATCTCTCCCTTTTTGGTGCTGACAAAACAAACAAGATAATACTCATATTTAAGAATAAACAGAGACTTAATAAGAGAAGAATAAAAAACTCCACAAGGAATGAAAAACCTCCCCTTCAAACTAAGCTCTCCCAATTTTAAATATGAATTATAAATTATTTCTCCCCCTTTCTGTCAACCAAGAAAAAAGATAAATAAATAACATGATACATGAATAAGCAACAATTTTTCATAAACATGAGTCATAACATGAAAAAAGTTCATAAAGATAAGTCTTGAAACAAACTTAACATAGAATTATCTGAAATATCATACAAATTTAACAAGCATCAAAATAAAAAAATTAAGCTAATTTCTAGGACGTTTTCTAATTAGCTTTTGCACATGTCCACCACCACCACCATCATCATCATCGTCATCATCATTGTTGTCGTCATCATCATTGCTTCATCATCATCGTTGTCGTCTTCATCTTCATCATCATCATCACTTTCTTCATAAGAAACTTCTTCTTCCGTGTCTTCTTCTTCTTCTTCATCATGAAGAATAGGTTCTTCTTCCGCCATTGATACATGAGATGGAACTTGAAAATGTTTCTTCCTTCTTTCACAGTACTCTTGAGGTGCTTTTGGTTGAGTCCACTTCCTTTGTTTAGGTGGTTGAGTGGAAGAAGTGACATGGGAGGACTCAATAGAAAGAGAAAGATCATGGAATTTGCGTTCCATGTGACGGAAGGCAAAATTTAGGTTGGTTAAATTTTGACCAATGTAGTTGAAGGTATTTATCAAATTAGGATCAGCTCCAGACACATTAGATAGATTTACCCTAGGTATTTCCACTTCTGGATATGGGTAGGTTATAGGAATGAAAGTGGAGGATGATATAGGAGGTGGATGAGAAGAAGATTGAGCATTTAGATCAACTTCTTCGTCATCACTGGAGGATTCCTCTCTAGCAGGTTTCACTCCCATTTTTCGGAGAGTGGACCATTTAAAATAGACTACTTTTCTGAGAGGAGTAAAATTAGAGAGGTTAATTTTATTTTTATAAAATATGTGTGATACCAAAATATCCAATGGTAAAGCTGATGCACAGTAACGAGGTCTAAGAAAGTGGATAAAAACAGTGTTCCAATTGACCAGAAAGCTCGTAATGATAGCATAAATCAAGGGTAAAAATCAACAAGTATTTTGTAAAACCCTGAATTTTTAGCCCTTAAATTCCATAGTAAGATACGAAAAAGGATGTGAGCAAAAAGGGTCATATTTGGGGCAACCAATGCTTTGCCCTGAAAGTTAGGGAGCAAAAGAGTTTCATGAATTTTATGAGTAGGAAATTGCTCCTTAAGTGTGTTAAATGCATGACCTTCATTAGGACATTCGGTGATGGTTGATAAGAATTTAGGTGTGATGATGATTTTTTGACCAAAAACATTTGTTGTTAAGACAAGGTGTCCTCGATTTTCTTGTTCTTGAAGGTTAGCAAAGAATAGACAATTAACATTAGGGTATACTCCAGCAACATCAGCAAAGAATGACTCATCAAAGAAATGCATGGGTTTTTGTTCTGAAAGGCAAGTGGTAAAACTAAAGAGTTGAAGAGAGAAATCTTTTCATTCATCTGGCCTACAATGATGGAGTTTTAATCCTTTATACCAATCAAAGTTTGACTTAGCATCCTCATTAATGCAAAACTTGTGGAAAGCATCTTGAGGTGCCTTTCCCTTACTTTTTGATTTAGGTGCCATCTGTAAACAAGCAATAACAAGGAATAGGAAAATAATTACAAATATAGACGATTTCCTTTCATGTGTTTGTATAAAGAAAAACACATTAAAGCTTGCATGTACCGGTACTGGTGATAGGTATCGGTACTGGTTGGTTTCTGTTCCAACAAAAAATTTAAGCTAGTACTGGTATTCATCTTGAATACCGATACCTGCTCGCAAAAGTAGGCATTGGTACGCCAAGCTAGTATCGGTACCAGTGATGGGTACCGGTACCACCTAGTACCCGACGAAAACAAATGCAGCAGCGAGAAAGGATTGAAGAGAAAGAAAAACAAGATGCAAGATGACTCAAGGAAGCACGAAATGATAGGAAGATAAGAATGTACCTAGAGTTGAAACTTGGAGATGATTTATCTCTTCTTGGCTAGGGCTTGGAGAAGAGACTCTTGTGAAGAGGGCTAGGGTTTGCAAGTAGCAAAATGAGGCAAGTGTTTGCACTTGGCCTCTTTTATATGGGATGGGTCATGTGCTAGTCACATGACCACTTAAGTGGTTGAAGGAAATGAAATTGACAACTTAGGTGTTGAAAAAATAATGTAGTCAACAACCTAAGTTAAGCAGCCATTTTGCAAACAACACCTTGATATTTCCAGACATATTGAAATATTACAGTTTACCCCTTTTTTTTTAAATGTGGGTAAATTGCAGTGAGACCCTCAGAGATTTTCGTAAATACAAATAAGTTCTATAATAATCAACTTATTAATTTTGAATCTCTTTTGTTGTACAAAGTCCTAATTTTCTTCTTATAAAGCAAAATCTTTCTGCTGCAAGAGGTTTTGTAAATATGTCTGCTAATTGATTTTGTGTGTCAATGAATTCTAATTGAATTGATCCTTGAAGCACATTATCTCTTAGGAAATGATGTCTAATATCTATGTGCTTGGTACGTGAATGGTGAACCAGATTTTTGGATAAATTTATTGTGCTTGTATTATCACATAAAATTTTGGATTACGCAAAAATCAATCCAAAGTCGGACAAAGTTTGTTTCATCCAAATGACCTGTGAGCAAGCAAGTGAAGAAGCAATATATTCTGCTTCAGTCGTAGAAAGTGAAACACAAGTCTGTTTCTTAGAGAACCATGAAACTAGAGATTCTCAAATAAAATGACATGCCGCTAATGCTCTTTCGGTTTGTCCGACTCCTTGCATAGTCAGCATCACTATAGGATAATAGATCTAAGGATTGTGCTTTAGGATAGAAAAGACCAAGGTCTTTTGTGCTATTTAGGTATCTAAATATTCTTTTTACTGTATTAAAATGAGTTCCTTGGTTTCGGATTGGAATCTTGCACATAAACATGTAGCAAAAAGAATATCAAGTCTAGAAGTTGTAAGATATAGTAGTAAACCTATCATGCCCTGGTATTTCTTTTCATCTACTCTCTTACCAGATAAATCTTTACCAAGAGAAGCAGATAGAGCAATTGGAGTCTCTTTGCCATTTACATTATCAAATTCAAATTTCTTGAGAATTTCAAGAACATATTTTATTTGACTAATGTAAATTTCTGTATCTACTTGTTGAATTTGGAGTCCTAAAAAGAATCTAAGTTCACCCATCGTACTCATTTCAAACTCAATCTTCCTAGTCTCACAAAAATGTTGACACAGGGACTCCTTAATTGATCCAAATATAATATCATCAACATATATTTGAACCAGTAGAATGTCATCTCCTTATTCTTTTACAAAAAGAGTTGAATTAACAACTCTAATCCTATATCCGTGCTAAAGAAGAAAGGTCCTAAGCCTATCATACCAGGCCTTGGGAGCTTGTTTAAGTCCACATAAAGCCTTATTGAGCTTGTATACGTGCTCTGGGTGTGCTGGGTCCTTGAACTCGGGAGGCTGATGAACATATACTTTTTTCTTAATATAACCATTAAGAAAGGCACTATTGACATCCATTTGATATAGCTTGAAGTCCTTTGCACTTGCAAAGGCAAATAGCAACAATATGGACTCCAAACAAGCAACAGGAGCATATGTCTCATCAAAGTGAATACCCTCCTGTTGGTTATAGCCTTGAGCTACAAGTCTAGCTTTATTCCTGATTACCGAACCAGATTCATCCAATTTATTTTGGAATACCCACTTGGTTCCAATGATGGAATTACCCTCAGGGGCGGGTACTAAGTTCCATACATTATTCCTAGTAAATTGGAGTAGCTCCTTCTGCATAGCTACAACCCATGATTCATCCTTTAATGCCTCATCAACTTTCTTGGGTTCAAGTTGTGAAACAAAGGCATTAAGGACAAAATTAGCTCTAAAGTGAGATCGGGTTTTTAGACTTTGTTCAATATCACCTATGATTTGTTCTTGAGGATGATATTTATGGTGTACCCATTCTTTTGGAAGATCATGTACATTTCGTGTATCTTCCATTTTTGATGCATCGATGAAGGGGGTATCTTCATCATCAGAATCTAAATGATTTGGTTCAGGTTCACCTAAGTTTGTTTCATCAAATGAAACATGTAGGGATTCTTCTATAACAAAAGTTCTTTTTATTAAAGACTCGATAAGCATTGCTTCTTGTTGAATAGCCAATAAAGATGCCTTCATCACCTTTAGCATCAAACTTATCAAGTCGATCACGGGTGTTTAATAAATAACATCGACTTCCAAACACCTTAAAATATGAAATCCTAGGAGACTTCTCATAATAAAGCTCATATGGAGTTTTCTTAATAATAGGCCTTAAGAGAGTTCTATTTAGAACATAGCATGCCGTATTAATGGCTTCTGCCTAGAAATATTTTTGAAGCCTCGACTCCAAGAGCAAAGTTTGGGCGCATTCTTGTAGAGTGCGATTCTTGCACTCTACAACACCATTTTGAGATGGTGCCCAAGGAAATGAAAATTCATGGGTTATGCCAGAATTGTCACAAAAACTTGAAAATTTTTCATTTTCAAATTCACCCCCATGATCAGTCTTAAGTCTAAGAATAGAGGATGATTTTTCCTTTTGAAGTCTTCAAGCAAGAATTAGGAAGGAATCAAATGAGTCATCCTTATGTTTTAAGAAGATGACCCAAGTGAACCTAAAAAAGTCATCAACAATGATTAGGCAAAATCTTGATCCATTTAGACTCTCAAATCGTGTTGGTCCAAATAAATCAAGATGTAACAATTCTAAAGGTCGTGTTGTTGAAACTAAATCTTTAGGTTTAAAAGAAGCTTTGTGCATTTTTCCGAGTTCATAAGATTTGTACGAAACATCCTTTTTATAAGTTAGTTTGGGTAGGTCCCTTACTAACTCATTTTTGGCTAACCTATTAAGATCTTTGTGGTTAATGTGACCTAGCCTACAGTGTCAAAGATCTACAACATAGGAGGTAAGCAGACATTTTACAAATTTCTCTTATGAAAAATGAAGGGCAAGATATTTTCATATCTAAAGCCTTCAATTAAAACCGTATCTGTTCCTTCTTTTAATATTTTAAATCCAATTTTAGTAAGCAAAACATCACATCAATTATCACATATTTGACTAACACTAAGCAGGTTATGTTTTAAATTTTCTACTAAAAGAACATTACGTATCTGCTTAGAAGAATTACCTATTGTACCTTCACCAATAATGCAACAACGTTTGTTGTTGCCCAACTTGATGTGTCCTCCATCTTCGATTCTGATCCACTTGATAAAGAGGTCGGAGTGTCCCGTCATGTGCTTGGAACACCCATTATCTAGGATCCATTTGTCCTTCATGACCTACAAAATAGTTTATTAAATCTATTTTAGGTACCCATTTTCTTTTGGGTCCTTGATAGTTAGTACCCTTCAAATCCTTAGGTTTATAGATCACTTTAGTGTTAGATCTATAATTCCTAAGATTTTTGACCTTTTGATAAATCCATGCATGTCTAGGTGCATATGGTTTATTTTATGTGTTCTTTTTATTATTAAACTTGGCTTTTAAATTTTTATAAAATTCTGTATTCAGCCTAGTTATTATTTTTAGATTATTCAAAGTGTCCTCAAAATGTTCATAAATATCTTCTAATTCTACTATTTTAGCATGCAATTGATTATTAGTTTCTTTTGACATTTCTAGCTCTATTTCTAAACAAGATTTCTCTATTTCTAAGGTTTTATAACTGTCATGCAAGACCTTATTTTCCTTTTTAATTAACATAGCTTTATGATACAAATCTTCATATGCTTGTAATAACTCATTAAAAGTAACTTTAGATTCTACCTTATTTTCTAAACTATCGTTGTTCGCCATTAAACAGAGATGTGCAACTTCTGTTTCTTCGGATTTTTCAGAAGATGATTCCGTGTCGGAATCACTATCATCTCAAGTCACCCTGTACGCCTTTCTTGAAATCTTCTTCCAATCGAGTTCTTTGTCTTTCTTCTTTTCTTCCTTCTTCTTTTTTATCATTGGACAATCCTTACGTACGTGTCCTTTCTTCTTGCATTCAAAACAAATAATGTCATTTGTAAATTTATTCACTTTCTTACCTTATTTTCGGATGAATCTTCTGAATCTTCTCGTTTGAAGAGCAAGCTCCTCTTTTTCAT
The DNA here is from genome assembly GCA_037157565.1 of Thalassia testudinum. Taxonomy (NCBI): domain Eukaryota; kingdom Viridiplantae; phylum Streptophyta; class Magnoliopsida; order Alismatales; family Hydrocharitaceae; genus Thalassia; species Thalassia testudinum. The sequence continues at coordinate 49,239,075 of JAZHRO010000002.1, forward strand.
CGAAGTTGGAATCATCGAGGTCCGACTCTTCCTTTAAAGCTTTAAATGTAAGCTCTTTTTTCTTGCGGATGGACTTTTCTTCAATCTTCTTCATATTTTCCAATTGGACTTCATATGCCATGAGGCTTCCAATCAAGTCATCTAAGGAGAGAGTAGAAAGATCTTTCGCTTCTTGGATGGCTGTGGTCTTTGGAGACCAATCACTTGTAAGAGATCTTAAGATCTTCCTTACAAGCTGCTCCTCCTTCAGCTTGACTCCAAGATTCTTCAATGGATTTATGATCTCTCCAAATCTTGTGTACATTCCTTTGATTGTTTCACCTTTCTGCATTCTGAAACACACATAGTTTCCTGTTAGAATAGAAATATGTGTTTCTTTTACCTTACTCGTACCTTCGTAGGTGACTTGCAATGTGTTCCATATCCCGTATGCGGACTCGCATGTGGAGATATGGTTAAACTCTTCCCTTGATAATGCACAATAGAGTGCGTTCATTGCTTTCGCATTTCCCGCAATCCTTTTCTTTTGTTCTGTTGTCTAAACAACACCTTCCTGTGGCTCCGGATCCATGTACTTCTCTTGGATAAGCGTCCATGAGTCCTCATCCATGGCCTTGACGAAGATTTGCATCCTCCTCTTCCAGTATCCATAGTCCGTCGCATTAAAGTAGGGAGGACATGTGGATGACTATCCTTTGGTGCGCTTGACTGGAGATGCCATTGCGAAAGAGAATTGTTACTTCTTCTTTTCGCAACCCGCTCTGATACCACTTGTAGGATTTGTAAATCACAAGCACACTAGAAGGAGGGATGAATAGTGTGGTAAAAAAATTTGCAACATAAAGCAATCCAAAAAATGCACAAGATATATAGTGGTTCCCCTCACTTGGGTACTTCACTACCTAAGTCTCCCGACTTAGGATTTTTAACCCGATTCCCTCAACCCAGAGGAAATCAATTTACTAAAACCTGAGGTAATTAACGGGTTACCTCAACCCAATTACAAGATATATAAAAGAAATAAAGATACAGGTGTAAGCAAAATACAAATAAGAGCTTACAACTAATCCCTAAGTCTCCAACAATTATATAGCTTAATTAGTGTATATAAATTGATCTAACGAGAAAATTGAAGAGTAAAACAAACGAATTTTTCAGAGAACACGATCACATTGAAGACTTGTTGCAAGTGGAGAATGGCCTTGAGAGAATTGCAACAAGGCAAGCTCTTTTGTAGCTAGAAATATGAGAAATGGAGGTGTAGGTAAAGATAGAATTTTTTGCTTCTTGGTTGTGTGCAAAAGACACTCAAGGAGTACTTATATAACCCACTAAGCACCTTCCCTATGTTTACTAGCCGTTAGGAGTAATTTGGAAAGTTTAAGGATAGGTTTAATTGTAAAATAGCCGTTCAGGTTGGTCACAACGATTAGTTGGTACCGATACTAAACTTTTGGTACTGGTACTGACTGCTTACAGTCAGCCCAACTAAGTCACCAGGTACCGGTACTCATGATGAGTATTGGTACTTGTGACTCATAGATTTGGGTCCAGTGACCTACATGTATCGGTACTAGTGATTAGTACCGATACTTGTAAGGTCTAGGCAAAAGCCAAGTACACAAACTATGAACACTTGATACCGATACTCATGATAAGTACCGGTACTTGTTGCTCATAGTTTGGGACTTAGGCCCAAACCTGTGACTAGCATGTACCGGTACTTATGATCAGTACCGGTACTTGCTGCAAGTACCACATACCGATACTTGCTGAAAGTACCACATACCGGTACTTGCTACAAGTACCACAATTTGCAAGTTTTAAGTTAGAGTTTAGAGAAATCCAACTTACTCTAAACGACTTGATTTTGAAAAAATCGATTTTGAGTTTTGAAACGAGTGAGTGAATGATTTTTTTGAACCCTAATTATCTCTACTTTATTTTTAACTTTTAGATTTTGTTTTACTTGTTAGGAGACGTACAAAGATTCTACAAAAATAATAAATACAATAAAAACTAGTCTTCTAATCTTCTTCTTCCATATGCAATCTTGTTGCTTGCCTCCATAGGTTCTTTTGACTTGTAATGCTTCATAAACACATTAGATTTTACCATGGTTTTGTTAACACCAAAACACATAAGAGAAATGGAACTAGGTTCCAACAGTAGGATGCCTTTCGACCTCCGCAATGCACCCGCCACCTTTCAGTTGTGCATGCTCGCCATATTCTCTGATATGGTAGATGATTACCTTGAAGTCTTCGTGGATGACTTCTCGGTATTTGGAGAATCTTTCGATGAATGCCTCTTTCACTTGGGCCAAATCTTCAGGTGATGTATTGATGTGAATTTGGTTCCTTCCTGTGAAAAGAGCCATTTCATGGTTCCTGAGGGAATTGTCCTAGGACATCTTATCTCTGAGAATGGCATCCAAGTTGATCAAGCTAAGGTTAATTTGATTTCCAAACTACCTATGCCTAGCTCGGTTAATGACATCAGATCTTTTCTGGGGCACGTCGATTTTTACTGTCGATTCATTCCCGATTTCTCAAAAATCGTATGCCCCTTGAAATGACCCGCTGCCATTTGGGTTGGATAAAACATCTGGATTATTCATTAGACGTCTAGATAGAAAGTCAGATGTCTGAAAGTAGAAAAATCGTACCTTATTTTTTCTTTTCCTATGCACACGCAACATGCACACCCCCTCTCTCCTCACCCCAAACCCTAACCCTTTCCTATTTAAACCCCCACACCCACTCCACCCTCTCCATTTCCATCAACCACCACCCCCATCTTTCCCTCCTGCCAGCAGCCACCTCCCTCTCGGCCTCCAACGCGGTAGGTGGAGAGGAAGAAGAGAGACAGGACGCGGAGGAGGAGAGGGGAGAGAGAGCATGGGAGGAGATCGAGGGGAGGAGCTTGCGGGGGAGCCGTGGGAGCTCAGAGGAGCTCATGTGGGAGGAGTTGAGGATGCATGCGAGGGGGAGGAGCTCGCGAAGGTGAGCTTTGTGACCTCCTGAAGCTACTAGTGTAGCAGCTGCAGGCGGCGCGGAGGGGTCCGCACGGAAAAGAAGGCTCGGGAGAGTTCTGTGTACTGGATATTTTCTAGTATCTGGAGCACATCCCAGACATTTGGAGTAGCAGGGGGACGTCTGGAGCTGAAGTCGAACATCTAAAAGCGTGCTTTGTGCCAACGTACATACTTCTACACTGTTTCCGGCCATGCAGGCCTTACCACGGGAGATTTGTCTAGTCATTTTTAGCTCTGCGCGTATGTACGTAGGGGGTAGAGCATTGGAAAGGTGCGGGGTGCGCCCTTCGTGGTGTTTTTGGACATCTGGACACGTCGTTAGATGTCTGACCATACATTCAGACAATCGGAAGGAGAGTTCGATGTCTGGAACTCTCCTCAGACGATCGCGGAAGGATCCGAATGTCTGAGGAAGTCGTAGAAAACCCAGGGTGAGTACTGACGTCTTTTAAGACTTCTGGAACTAGTCCCAGACATCTGATTTTGGACAATGTAGGTGTTTTTGGCTCGTTTAGGGCCTAAACGGAATCGGATTTCTGCAAACGAACTACCATTGTTTTTCGCTTGAGTTTCTCTACGAGTTAATGTTACTTGTATAAGGTTTTGGACTCGTTTGATGTGGTTGGTCAATTGTATAGTTCTCTAGCCAATCGAGTACGCGGGACCTGTGGAGGAGACGGGATCTGCGATCTGAGCCCCCATTCCTGCAGTGTTTTCTGGTGGAGTGGTTTACATTAATATTATGATTTAAACAAATAAACTACATGTTTAGAATAACTTGAATGAACCCTAGGATGAGAATGAACCCTAAGGCAGGAAAAAATGAGTATGGTTTGAGCTACACTGTATACTTGAGATACATGTAAAACCCTAGGTTGAGAATGAACCCTAAGGCAGGAACAAATGAGTATGGTTGAGCTACACTGTTACTTGAGATGCATGTAAAACTCTAAATGCTAGCAAATGTATTGGTTATTTTAATGTGATGCTTTTTCAGTTAATAAATCACAAGCTGCCTATTTTAAGAATGAAACCAGTAATGTAAATAGAGAGATCGGAAAGGTTGGAAAATGAAATGAAAGGAATACCAGCATGAACCCTATGGAGAATTAGGAGAAGAACTCCTGTAGACTGGAAGTGAGATGGCCCTTGTGTATGTGATACCAAGGAGAGTAATTGTCCCTTTAGTGTAGAAGGGTGCTAGCTGCCCATTGGGTTGAGCCCTGGGATCAGGCCTAGTTACTCTACACCGACTCTGTTTGGCCCTCGTGTACGTGGTACCGAGGTGAGATACTTAGTGTAGGGAGGGAGCTAGACGCCCCATGAGGCCCAGGGTTAGGACTAGCCGCCCTACACCGACTCTTGTTAGGCCCACTGGGCAAATCGGGATAGTCGGACGAGGGTACGTGGACTGTGGAGGGGTGAGACCCCTATTCTATTCTGAGGGGCAAGACCTTATTCCGGGAGGGCAAGGCCCTGTACTGTTCCATGCTATACCTTTAGGCGTACCTGCTAGCAGAAACGACTGACCGCGTGCTAGTGCGGGATAGCTACCCATGTGCTTATCACACGTGCCGTAGTCACTGCTACGTCGCGATCGTGACCTCGGGGTGGTTGATTGGGTGTAGGATTACCACGGGGGACTCTCCCGACCAAGAGAGCACCACATGCACATCCTACATTATGGAAAAGATTGCAATCAAAATCGTTCCCGTGAGGAACAGACCAGATCAACAAATGATTAGATGAATGAAGGAGCATCAAATTAGAACTACTTGGTTGAGCTAAATGAAAATGGATAGTTACTTAATTGTATTAATTAATTGCTTGTTTTAATTACATGTAAATGGCTGAATTACCACTCTACTCAGCGTTCACTGACTCTGGAAATTTTATAACCTTGTTGGTCAGGGAGTTGATTAGCCAGCACCACCAGTTGTAGAGGGAGCTGGGCCAAGCCGAACCCAGCCTTAGCTGCATTTTCTTATTGTTTCCCTAGTTTCTATTGTAGTAGTGAGTATTTTGTTCTACTTAATACTGTTTCAGTTATTTTTCTGCTGTACTTTCCTCTATCGTAGTTGTGATGGCCTGTAATATTGATAGACTGTTCACTCTGTTTCTTTTACTGTCTCTTGATTATTTTATGCTTAGTTACATTGCATGTGTGGGTGTGAATTATTTCCTGCTTTTGGTTATTCCTCATTGGACGACGAGGTCTTGGGATTAGTCGAGGCGGGCTAGTCTTGGTTCCTGTAGGGATCTGGGATCAGGTCGTAACACCCCCTGACTAATCTTCTGGCAAAAGATGTCCCCTTCGAAATCACCGAGTGCACTTATGCATTTAAAAGTCTACGTGACCGAGTCACCCAACACCTATCCTGCAATCCCTTGATTGGTCTCAACCATTTAAGATCATGTGAGATGCATCTGACTATGCAGTAGGTGCCGTGCTTGGCCAAAAAATTGACGGGAAACCTGTGGTCATCTACTACGTTAGCAAGACGCTTGACGAGGCTCAGCGTAACTATACGGTTACTGAGAAAGAGCTGCTAGCCATAGTATTTGGCCTGGAAAAATTTTGATCTTATCTCTTGGGTTCCTGCGTTATCATATACTCGGATCACACCGCAGTAAGGCACCTTCTCGCGAAGGATGCGAAACCTTGACTAATTGGCTAGATCTTGCTGTTGCAAGAATTCCACCTCAAGATTCGCGACAAGGCGGGAAAACAAAACGTGGTAGCTGATCACTTGTTCCACCTTCCTTCTGCTATCATCGACCCTTCCGACCCGATCACGGAGCATTTTCCTGATGAGCACGTCCTAACTATTGGTGCGGGGCTTCCTTGGTACGTTGATTTGGTTAATTACTTGGTATCTCATCAGATCCCGTCTGATTGGCCGAAGGCCAAGAAAGACAAATTGCTTTCTGATGCCAAGTACTACATATGGGAAGACCTGTACCTCTTCTACATTAGTGCTGATCAGATCATCAAACGATGCATCCTAGAAGTGGAAATTCAGGACATCTTGTCCTTCTGCCATGACCAAGCCTGCAGCGGACACTTCTCCGAACATAAAACCACAGCTAAAGTCCTCCAGTGTGGCTTTTATTGGCCCACGATTTTCAAGGACGCACATTATTGCTGTAAGGCATACACTCATTGCCAAACCTTACGCAACATGAGCCACCACGATATGATGCCTTTACAGTCGATTCTCATGTGTGAAATCTTCGATGTATAGGGGATTTATTTTATGGGCCCCTTCCCCAAATCAGATGGCTTCGAATACATTCTCCTTACTGTGGACTACGTGTCCAAATGGATCGAAGCTATCCCGACTCGAACCAACGATCATAAGGTGATAATCAAGTTCATTCATCAACACATCTTCTCACGATTTGATGTCCCACATGCTATTATCTATGATGGAGGGACCCATTTCAAGAATGCACAGTTCAGATCCTTGATGACAAAGTACGGAGTGTCACACCGAATCTCGACTCCTTATCACCCCTAAACCAATGAATTGGCTGAATTGTCTAATCGGGAGAACAAGAAAATCCTTAAGGTCACTGTTCGACCTGATAGGAAGGATTGGTCGGCCCACCTTCTGGAAGCTTTGTGGGCTTATAGGACCACCCACAAAACTCAATTAGGTATGTCTCCGTTTAGACTCATGTACGGGAAGGCATGTCACCTACTTGTTGAAATGGGGCACAAAGTCTATTGGGCAGTACAAGAGAGCAACCTAGATCCTTTTAAGGCTGGAACCCACCGACAATTACAAATGAGCAAGATTGAGGAACTATGTGTTGATGCATACGAGAACTCGTGGATTTACAAAGAATAGGTTAAAGCCTTTCATGACAAGCACATATCAAGAAAAACTTTCCATCCTAGTCAAAAGGCCCTACTCTTTGATGCCAAACTCAAACTATTCCCAGGCAAACTCAAATCAAAATGGATTGGTCCATTTCTTGTCTGGCGTGTTTTTGGAAATGGGGCTATAGAAATCAGTGAACTCAACCTTGATTCTGAACCATTTATCGTGAACGGTTAGAGACTCAAACCATTCATTAAACTCACTGACACAAACTTGGCTAAGTTATTTTTTGATCTCCACTCTCCCTGAGCTTATTATGCCTAGCTGATGGCGTTAAACTTAGCGCTTTATGAGATGCAACACGTTATCTTTTTGAAAAACCCGAAATCCTTTTGACATAACTCTTTGCTGAACTCATATTGCACTTTAGGATTTGTCCATTAAAACAACCGACTCCACCTTTGGTACTTGTATCAAAGCTTGAAATCGTCCGCAATAGTCACCCCGACCCATCCACCCACCCTTTGAACTTGTTCTAATGTATGATTTCGGTTGAACTCGAACCCACCTAATTTACAATGAGGATATTGCAAATCGTAGGCATGGGGGGGTATTAAAGTGTAAAACATCGTGAAAATCAAATCACAAAAGGATTTTGCAAAAGAAAAAAATGGAGGTTGAGGAAAGAGAAGATCCATTTGAGACAAAAATGAGAAAAAGGAGAGAGGAAATTGAAAAGAAAAGAAAGGAGCAAAAAGATTAAAAAAAAAATTGAGTTCCTTCAAAATAATATGAAACTTACCTAACTTCTAGGTTGGATCAAATGATGAATTAAGACCTGGAAGGCTAAAACTTAAGGGATTAGTGGCGAATACCGACCTTAGGCCTCTTAGATCTGTTCTAAGATTTAAACACTCACGTACTTCTCAAGATCTGGATTAATCCTCAAGAGGTTGGGGGAAATGCAAAGCTTATGTATTAAGTCTAAGGCTTAGGGAGTATTTGGCCTCGCTAACTAACCTCTGGTTTACGGGATTCGATAACCTAAGCACCCTAAGCCACACACAGTCTGGTTCAGTGCACTTAAATATGACATCATGCCAAAAAACATTCATGTTGTTCTGAAAATGATCCTAAGATCTAGATTAGGAGCGACTTGAAAACACAAATTGATTTGGATGAGTTCTCAGTGCGGAGTGGCGGGAATTTCCCCTCGAAGATGCATAATAACATATCATCTCCTCAATACTTGTCTCGTAAGATATCTAAATATCCTACTGGGAGCATGTAAGCACCTTATGCTGGTTTAGATGCCATGGGCGGTATTATCACAAAATGTTGATTGCCACAGTCAGGATTTAGCTACAGAATACCATGAGTGGCACTTTCCCAAAGTGCCGAAAGCTAAGGTTCTGGGGGTTGCCATGGACGGTGCTATCTCGAAGCATCGATTGCCAGGGACCTTATGAGGATTGATGGTGGGAGCAAGGAATCCGATACAGAACATGTTTAGGGCTAATCCGAGGTTGGATCTAAGGAAAAATATAATGAAAAGAAAAAGAGAGAGAAAGCTCTCCACTAATGAAAATCTTCTTCTATCCCTCTATCTTACAAAAAATGCACTAGAAAACTGAACCTGGGCTAACCATGTTACAAGCACAGGTGCTTTAACCGTTAGGTTCAACGAACCTTAGGAAAGTTCCTGCGGGCCTTAGAAACCTCCACAATAGACTGAGGAAAAAGTTAATCAGGTACTTGAGTCCCTCTAGGCCTATTGTTGGTATTAAAATCTGATTTCTAGAGAAGTGGCTTAGTAGGACATCTTGACGGTTACATCTAACCTATATAACTAGTCTGATCCATAGAATTTTACTAAGGGACTAGCAAAAAATGGGCATGGGGGTATGATAGGAATACCATCATGAGCCATAACTAGCTCAACTTGGTCTAAAAAGGTTGATAAATGTCCTGCATATCCAACAGAAGGTCTTAACGGCATATTATCCTGTTTTGAAAAGAAGAGAAGAATGCAAGGTTATTTCTGTAAAATTAACAGCATTCCACAAATACAGAATAATCATGGGGTATTTCAGGGGTTTATTAAAGGTCATATGGTCATTAATGTTTAATAAGTGGGTCCATACAGAACGAAACGGGTTTTCAAGCATTTCAAGAATTAATGGACATCTGAAACCCTAAAACAGATCTGCTTAACTAACAGAGGCTCTGGTTAGGATAGAATTCAGTTAAACCTTCTAAAATAATATAAAAATATTCTGTAAGGTTTGGTACCTTTGATTTGACCATATGAATCCAATTTGACCTAAAATAGAGTCTCAGACAGGCAATTGCCATAATTTGGGTTTTTGCATAAATTATCCAGTCAAACTTGGTCAAAACTAAAATCTAACTTCACCATTAGATTCCTTGGGTCCAAATTAGGTTTCTACCAAAATTTAGGCCCAATTTGAGATCATTTTGACCTAGTTTGCATTTTAATCCAAGTCTGACTCTTATTCTCTCAAATAGCCCCTCAACTTTTGAAAGCTTTGGCAAAAAGCCCCCCAATTTCTTCATCTTCTTCGCAAAATAGTCCTTGCCACCAATGGAGGTCAATTGACCTCCAGGCGAGCTTTGATTGAACGAAATCCTACTCAAACCTCAATCAAATCCCGCCAAATTTGGTGGGATTGATGTTCACACCTAGGAAAACCTATTGGGATCGATTCTAACTCCTAACTCTCTTTGATTCATGCATGCGAACCCACAAAATCAGTGAGGTTCTTCTTGAATCCCAAGCAAGCTATGGAGCTTGTTTCCTGTTCTACAAGCTCTCCGAATCCCTATAAAAGACCTCCCATGCCTACCTTACCTCCTTAGCGAGAAATAAAGCCAAAAAACACCTCTTCTTCCTAACCTCCAGCTCGCTCCATCTCGCTCCAGCGACTCTCCCTACTGGAGTAGGGAGAGTTACTAGCCTCCCTACGATTCTTTGATTAGGCTTAGCGACCAACTGGAGTAGTGGACTGCAGGGCTCGAGGTTTGGAGCAGTTCTTTTCGGCCAATGGGTGGGTCATTGGCTGTCTTTGGTTCAGCGTACATATCTCTTGTACGTGTTCACGCTACATGACGTAGTCGCCACAGCTCTTTGCAATGACCCCAGGATAATGGAGAGCAACAACTCGATGGGTATAAGTGGTCTTCCCGCTTAGGAGGGTGGCTTATACTGATCTTGTGCTGTAGGAAGTTACACAAAATCATCTCGTGCCCTGAGACGACGATTAATAAATTGTGGACTATAATAAATTGGACTTCCAATATATGAAACGAAACCGGATAACGAGATATCTAATAAATAAATTAATGAAATCTATAGTACCCATTTTCTCTTATACTCAGTTACTACTACACTCTATTGTTGTTTCTACTTTACGCAGTTTTTATTGACGTGTTTTTGGATTCTGTACTCAGGTATACTTGATATTTCGCAAGGGGTTTTCAGTTGTACATCTCCTTGGACCTATATACTACAATAAATCTTCTAGTTAGTATTTAATTTATGTTCCTTTAATTTTTGAAATATGAATTGTTTGTTGGCTATGCTTATATTTTATGATTATGTGTTTGGTGACTGCGATCTTGTGGGCGAGTTGTGCTGGTTGTTAGCACACGGCGAATTGGGGATCATCAGTTGGCGGGTCTCGGGTCGTCACAGATGGCATCAAAGCAAGGTCACCCTACTAGTTATAAAATAACACGGAAGGGCCATATAGACGTTCATGTTGTATCGTAGGGATACTTAGCCGCATAGTGGCGTAGTATCCCTAGTCCTAATTTTCCACACCATTCTGACTTGATCCTCTTCTTGATTTTTGATCCTTTCTCCATCCTGTTTAGTCTCCTAGCTTTTCCATCATTAAGGTCATTCCTTCAGCCGTCGGGCTGAGCAGATTACAGATCTCATTAGGGCATTGCTTGATCTAGATATGATCCAATGAAGCAATGGAGGGATTTCTTGGTTCATCTACCGTTTAGGTGATCGTATAGTTTTATAGGGCCTTGCTTATGGTTTTATTGAGTAATAAATTACCTGGCCAACAAACACGTCGATTCGTAAGCTCTACTTGATATGTTGTACATATTTGAGATACTTAAATTACTTACCCACACAGAAATTACCCTTTTTGTAGAACCACCCAACTATTGTTTGTGTAAATATATATGTATAGCCTACATATTTTCATGACACATACAAGTGTTCATGAGTTAATCTATGGTAGTGTAGTTCTACTAATAATAGGTTATATATAATTAACATCAATCACTTGAAAAAGGATAAATTATTCTCTGCTAAGCACACGATATTGCATGTTTTGTACTTATGATTATTTGGCGATAACTATGTAATAATGTGAATTTTCTTTCAAGGTACTATAGTAATGGGAAAGCAGTTGGTAAGGGTGAATAGCAATATCCTCAATTATTTGTTTGGGATAAAAAAAATTTTCATGCCCTTTGATCAATTAATTTTAATTATGATATTACTGGACAAAGATCCAATATTCAGTCAGTAAATGCTAGGTTAGTGTTATCTGATGAATTACACGGTTACTTGTCCTGGTATTTAGTTAATAATGACATGATGTATTTTCTATCCTCGTAAGTGTAAGATAATAATAATAACATTTTTTTTTTCGGATTTGACTTGTAAAATAACGTAGCATATCAATATATATATTGAAAGCATGTGACAGATTAAAATAAGGATTTGTTGCTCAGCACACGATAAAATTATTTTCTTAGTCAATTATTAGTTTAATAACTATTGAAGGAAAAAACATGTCTTGATTTCTAATGCAGTTGGCAACTAATAGTGGGCTTATTGTTATAGCAATGTGTGGTAAAATCTTGTATAGACTAATTTCGTGACGTATTTTATTTAGATTGAAATTGAAATTTAAGTTATTACCCTTTGTACTAGAATGAAATTAGTCAATTATTGCTTGGATTAACTTGGAATTAATCGATGATTGTTCCTGCGATGCAATCTTATCTTAAATTGAATAATGATTGAATGAATACGACTATTTTGATTTTTGGCATAGTAAATGGTAGTTGTTGTAAATTAGGATAAAAGTATAAATAATACCTTTGCCTCTCCTACATGTTATAATAAAGAGAAGATTTATTATACTGTCACGCATAATTATATGCATAGTTATAGGATAGGATAAATTATCTTCACTACTTGTATTGCTCTAATCCTTAATCCGGATGTGTTCCTACCATATTATTCATGATAGAGACGCATATCATAAATAAAGAAAGTTGTTATGTAGTAGTTGTTGTTACAAATTCCATTGTCAAAGGTGTTTTAAATAAACAACAGCTTATACGTTTAAAATATTGATGAACTAATAATCGATGGTTCATCTATAAAGTGATGTTAAAAGTGAACAATTAGATTTAGAATGTTATAAAAGTACATGTATAAATTTGATGAGTTGAAGAGATATATACGTTGCTTCTTTCATTGGATTAAAGAAATAATATGATCACTCTTGTTATTAATCACATCAAAGAATAAATTATGAAATTGGTTTGTACTTGAACTTCTTAAATGGCAGCTGATGATAAATGAATACATAGATATGATGGAATTAATAATCAAACTGAACGACTGAATGAGACTCTAATCAACCTAGAAAATGATATTTCCGTTATTCTTCTTAAGAATTGGAACATATCATTGCCTAGAGTACATGACTTACATTTTACTCGTCAATTATAAATGTTTTATTAATTACCTTGGAAACTTGAGTGTTACCTTTGAAGGTCTTTAAAACATGAAATTTTTACATCCCTCGCATGCTATATGTTTTTTCAAGTTTAGAGTTCAAGATCGTTTTATCTGCATGAATTTAAAATTTGGGAGATTGTGTTTCGCAGCTCGAAATTTCTACATAAATTTGAAAGCATCTTCGTGTATCATTAAATAATACCTATTAATTATATATCGTATGTAACTGATTTTGTTTTAACAAAGTTTATAAATTGCCACTATCATTATTGACTTGGTTATTAGATCTATGGGCATAATGATTCATAAATTTTTTTTATTTTTGACATCATATTTTGTAGGGGATCACAAATTCTTCTCACTTGCTCGTTTAATTGTAAAAAAAAAGGATAAAATTTGGCATTAGTAAATAATGAATGCTCAAATTAATTCTCACTACTTTACATAAGCACTCAATTCATTTTGTACAGAAATCCTTTTTTACGACTTATTGATTTCTATCAAGGTTACCCATTAGCTGTTTTATGTCTAGTATAGATTAAAAGAGAATTCTTGACAAATATTAACAAAATCATTGTGGCTTTGGGATCTGCATCAAATGAATTGTGTAGTCATTGTCCATGATTTCATAAAGAATGTTGTTGATTAATTATATGAATTTGTTCTTGAATTAAATGTAATTTAAATTGATGTAATTTTTACATGTTTCCTTTGTGGGGTTGTAACTTGGATTATATTTAGAAAAGACCCACACAGGCAGTTAACTTATGGTAAATCATACATGAAATTAATAAGCTAATTAATGATTTTTGGAATTTGAGGCAAACTATGATAAATTATAATGTAAATTTGTCGAAAAGTAAATTCTCAAAAAAAAAGGTAGGGGGTGATATATATGCTTTTTGGTGGTATGCTACTATTAATTATATCATCTCATTCGACGAAAGAAGTGTTTCTTAACCCATATAAAGCACCACATAGTTATAACTCTTGTGTTTCCAATGATCGACAAGATTTATGTTCAAATTTCCTGAGTTTGTAATTAGTTCTTTGTTTTCTATTCTAGATAATTTGAAAATAGTTCTTTTGACAATGAGATAAGAAGTGATTATGTAGAATAGGAAAGTTAACATATTGCAAGTATCGGGTTAATAATTATTGTTTAATTATTTTACACTTGCGGTTGAGGTTACTGTTATATTTTGGTTAGTAACTATCTAAGTTAATGAATTGCTTAAAACTAGCGAATTGATAGTAAAAGTTGAAAAATGGAGTTTCCTGTTGTTTAATTGACTCAGGTTGACTTCTGTTACAAGTTTTATGAACTGCATACCACACACCTCATCCACCACTTTACCCCTTTATTTTAGTCTATAGACCTTGAAGTTACCGTACAACCAAATCTATTTGGAATAGTTCTCAATATTTTCCTTTAATTTATTTTCAAGAAAATAGAGTTTCTTATTTAGTTGGAATGTGGGAGAGATATCGTGAGTTTATAATACCATAGTTTGTTCTCTTTAAGGTTGTTATTGTCTTTTTAAGGTTGTTATGAACTGCTTGCTCACACATCTCTCTTTGTACCTAACTCCTTTGAGTTTCAGGGGCGAAACTCTCTTTAAAGTTGTTATATTTGTAAAGATCTGAACCTACTTACCGAAGTCATTATTAAGCTAAGCACGTCGAGATAAATCTAACGATACTCTTTAGGCGTGAATCAAATTGGTAAAATTCAAAAATTGGAAAAATTACATTTTTAGTTTAACAGAGTCATCTTCGAAAAATATGACCGAAAATGTCAAAATTATTGTCATTAAATTTCCCTTGTCGTAAATTGTAAGGACCCATTACTTTTTAGCCTTTTAAGACATCTAAAGTCTCAATCAGACGTCTGTTCAGATGTCTGGACCCGTTCCTAGACGTCTAAAAGTGGAATTTTTGTACTGCACACTCGCTCTGCGCGAGGGCGACGCGTAGAACCACTCCCTCTCTCTCTCTCTTCCTCACCACCCCCAAACCCTAAACCCCTCACCCTCTTATATAAACCCCCCTCCCATCTCCACTCCACTCCACACACTAGCCACCACCACCTTCAGTGCTTGTGCGGGAGCGGTGAGAGGGGGCGAGCAAGGGAGAGCAAGAGGGAGGAAGGAGGAGAGCGTGGGAGGTGGAGGAGGCCTATGGTCGGTGGAGCTTCGGTGGAAGCTCGACGGAGCTCGCACAGCCACCGACAGGCGCGTGCGGGAGGAGGAGAGGGCTTAGAGAGGCGGCCTCTCGACCCTCTGCAGCGGCTGGAACTGCTGCGGCGTGAGGCGAGCGATCGAAGCGAGCAGCGGGAGTTGCTGATACTGGGATTTTTCCAGTATCAGACGTCTGGAGAGTCGACTAGACGATCGTGGCAGCAGCTGGATGTCCGGGTCGGAGACCAAACGTCTGAAAGCACTTATATCTCAATGTATGTTCTTTTCCACGGTTACAGCCATGTAGGCCTCACCGCAAAAGCTGGTCAGGCCTGATTTGGACCTGTGAATTCGTACGCAGGTAAAGGCCCTTGGGGAGGCATGCAGAACTCTTTTCCACGTGTTTTTGGATGTCTGAGTACATCACCAGACGTCCAGAGGTGCGTCCAGACCATAGGAGGCATTGTACGACGTCTAGAACTGCCTTTAGACGATCACAGAGAAGGTCTGAATGTTTGAGGATACTGTAGGAACATAAGGTAAGATCTTACGCCTTTTAAGATGTCTAGGAATAATCCCAGACGTCTGATTTTGAATAGTAGGCACGTTTTTGACTTGTTTAGGGTATGATTGAGGTCCATTTTACGCAAACGAAATACCTGTACTTTCCTCGCGAGTTCCTCTACATACGAGAGTCTATTTTACATTATTCTGAACTCTCCTTTTTTGATGTATTCCTTGGTATAGGGTTTCATCCTGCTGCATGTTTGGGGGTCGCAGAGACGTCTGGGTCTGCGGTTCAAGCCCCCATTACTCCGAAGTTTCCTGGTAGATTGGCTTAATTATGTTAATAAAATATTGAGTAAGAATGTGTTTGTGGAAGTAGCTGAATGGAACCCTAGGATGTGGCATGAATCTTAGGGTAGAGAAATGAATGAGCCTGCTTGTACTATATGGTTTACATGCATCGTGATTAAGATAAATTGCTAGTAAATGCCTGGATTATAATTACGAGCTGCCTGTTAGAATATGAGCTTCCTGTGTTTGATGAAAACTACCTGTGAAAACATCAATTGCATGTATTAAGAATTGAACTATGAAAACACGAGCTGCCCGTATCTGGATGAGGAATGAATTATGAAACCTGAGATCTGGATCTAGATAATGAGGTGAATATGAGCATGAACCCTACGGGAAATTAGGAGCAAAACTCCTGTGGATAGACGAAAATTTGGAATGTAGATGGGAAGTGTGTTGGCCCTTGAGTACGTGGTACCAAGGAGAGTAACTGTCCCCTTTTGTGTAGAGCGGAGCTAGCCTCCCTTGGGTTGAGACCCGGGGTTAGGATTGGCCACTCTACATCAACTCCTGTTGGCCCTCGCGTACGTAGTACCAAGGCGAGCTACTAGTGTAGGGAGGGAGCTAGCCACCCCACGGGGCCCGGGGTTCAGCTAGCCACCCTACACTGACTTGTTAGGCCCTCTAGGAAAATTGGGGTAGTCAGACGAGGATGCGCGGACTGTGGAGGGGCGAGACTCCTATTTGGTTCTGAGGGGCGAGACCCCTGCTTTGAGAGGGCAAGGCCCTATACTGTTCCGTTTTGTGCTTTGGGCGTACCCGCTAGTGGAAACGATTGACCGCGTGTCAATGCGTGGTAGCTACCCATGCGCTTATCACGCGTGCCGTAGTCACCACCACGTCTTGACAGCGACCTCGGGGTGGTTGACTGGGTGTAGGAATACCATGGGGGACTCTCTCGGCTAGGAGAGCACCACGTGTACCTTCTACACTACAGAAAAGACTGTAATCAAGATCGTTCCCACGAGGAACATGCAAGATCAAGAAATATCTAGATACTTTGGGAAATGAGTAACAATGGAACATATAAAATAGATAAATGGAAATGAGAATTAAACTTGTTTTTATTGTTCCGTATTTAGATGATATAGATACCACTCTACTCAGCATTCGCTGACTCTGTCTTTTCATAACACTGTTCAGGACCAGGAGTTGAGCAGCCCGAGTTTTCGACTGCGGATGGTGCTGGGCCCAGTCGAGTCCAACCGTAGTTTTTATTCAGCACTTTCTTTTCTTTTCTCTACTGTTGTAGTAAGTAATAGACTTTTAGTTACTATTCTACTACTACTGTTTACTTTCGCTTTCCGTTGTTATTGTTGTTGTGGTGGTATGTACTGAAATAGCAGATCTATTTTCCTTTATTGCTTTGTACGTTTCTTCTGCTTAGTTATATTGCATATGTGAATGTGGGTTACTTTCCTGCTTTTGGTTATTTCTTGTTGGATGACTAGGTCTTGGGATTAGTCGAGGCGAGCCGGTCTCGGGCCCTGTAGGGATCTGGGAATCAGGTCATAACAAGATGGTATCAGAGCAAGGTCGTCCTGAGAAATGAACCAATTGGATTGAGAATAACCATTCATGTGCATATAACTAGGATAGCCATCACAACGTATCACCTTGGTTTTCGTTCCGAGTCTTTTCTCGAAGTAATTCGATACGTTGACTCTGTTGTTCTATCTTTCGCGTCTCCTTGAAGGAGATGCCTCATCAGGGAGTTCTCGAGGCGGGCCATGGTCGTGGTCGTGGACGAGGTCGGAGAGGTAGACGTGCCGGCCTGAAGTACCAGTTGACCCACCTCTTCTCCTGGGCATTCAGTCCCAGGATCTCGCCCAGCTGATCAGAGATATCGTGCGAGAGGAGCTCCACCAGCCTCCGCGGGCACCTCTCCCTGAGGATGTGGAGGGGGAGTCCTCGGTGGGATAGAGAGACTGCCGTAGCGTCGAACAAGCAGGAAGGGGAGGGGGTGGTCCTCCACCACCCCCACCGCACTCTAACACTTCTAAGCACGAGCCTTCCTTGCCTGGAGGCATGCCCGTTCCCCCACTGCAACTGCACCACGAGCTTTTCGGACAGTTCCGGAAGCTGAAGTCCCCCTCCTTCAAGGGGGATGAGGACCCATCTGAGGCAGAGGACTGGCTGGAATAGAGAGAGAAGGTGTTGGACACCCTTCGCCCTCCCATGAAGTGCTGGGTGGCCTTTGCCACGTACCAGCTAGAGAGCGCGGCACACAGGTGGTGGAGGGTAGTTAGAGGCCAGGAGGGGAGAGTCGACGTAGGACCAGTTCGTGACTCTCTTCTGCGAGCAGTACTTTCCACAGACCTGGCAAGACCAAAGGAGGTGGGAGTTCCACACTCTCCGCCAGGGGACGATGACTGTTAGCGCATACTGCACGTGTTTTCTGGAGCTGTCACTTTTTGCCTCGACAGTCATATTTATGGAGGAAGAGCGCCTGTGGAGGTTTATCGAGGGGCTCCGACTTGCTATTTGAGGGTATGTCAAACCCCTGAAGCTACCCACCTTCTCACGAGTGGTTGAGGCAGCCATGACCTATGAGGAGACCAAGTCAACCGGGCGAGACACGAATAGCGGATGGAAGAGGCCTTATTATCCAGAGTATTCTCAGGGCCGTCGGGAGAGGAGGCACATGGCACCCGCAGGAGAGCCATCTCCTTTTGCGGGGTCATCAGTGGCCTTTGGGAGCCCCAGACAAGGGCTAGTTGCCAGCACCGGACCCCCACCCAACTGCCAGCAGGGACCTACTAAGGGAGGAGGTTGTGTCCCCCTCTACTACTAGTGTGGCCAGCCGGGTCACATCCGGAGGGACTACCCATCTAAGGCCGGAGCACAGCAAATGCTCCTCGCATCGAGTGCTGGAGGCCGAGCTGGTGGTCGTGGTCCCAAGGCGCGTGGGGGAGGGCAGTAGTCACGAGGAGGGTATCGGCCAGCTGCTACTTACCTGACCTAGAGTGTAGCTGCTTCGTCTACACCAAGGACTGAGAGGCGTATCAGTGCCTTGACACATAGAGATGCCAGGGCTTCTGGTTCAGTGGTGGCAGGTATGGTTACTATTTCTGGAAAAATAGTGTACGTACTTTTTGATTCCGACGCCACGTACTCTTTTGTTGCTTCGAGTTTTGCCGTCAGTTTGGGGCAGGGCAGTGTACTGTTAGAGGATCTGTTTGTGATCAGAGGCCCAGGTAGCCAGTTGTTTATAGCCGAGGAGGTCTACACAGACTGCGAGGTCAGTATAGGGGGACACTGCCTCCCCACTGACCTGATTGTGCTACAGATGGAGGATTTTGGTGTGATCCTAAGGATAGACTGGCTATTCATCTATCATGTCCTGGTGGACTATTTCGGGAGAAAGATTATCTTCTCCATACCGGAGTTGCCTTCCTTTAAGTTTCACGGACAGCCGGTGGATGGAGGTTTCAGATGCATCTCCGCGCTTTGGGCAGCGAGGCTTTTGAGCCAAGGGTGTGAGGGCTTTTTGGCCTGTGTAGTGGCAGAGCCTAGCCCCATGGATGACTTTCAGAGTATTCCGATGGTTTGCGAGTACCCCGACGTTTTTCCAGAGGAGCTGCCAGGATTACCACCTGAGCGTGAGATCGAGTTTGAGATCTCACTGGTACCAGGGATCAGCCCCATTTCTATTGTACCGTATCGAATGGCACTGCTTGAGCTGCGAGAGCTCAAGTCACAGTTGCAGGATCTGTTGGAGAAGGGCTTTGTGAGGCCCAGTGCGTTCCCGTGGGGAGCCCCTATGCTGTTTGTGAAGAAGAAGGACGGTACTCTGCAACTTTGTGTCGACTACCGACAACTGAATAGGGTCACCATCAAGAATAAGTATTCATTGTCGAGGATTGACAACCTCTTCGACCAGTTGCAAGATGCCATAGTGTTCTCCAAGATAGATCTGAGGTCAGGCTACACCAGTTGAGGATCAGGGAGTCTGACGTCTCCAGGACAGCTTTCCGTCCTCGGTACAGGCACTACGAGTTCTTGGTCATGCCGTTTGGGTTGACCAATGCCCCCGTTGCTTTTATGGATTTGATGAACTGGGTTTTCAGACCGTACTTGAACCAGTTTGTGGTGGTGTTCATTGACGACGTACTCGTTTACTTGCGGGATCAGGCGCAGCACGGGCAGGATTTACGGATGATCCTAGACATTTTGAGGCGACGCAGGCTGTATGCCAAGTACAGCAAGTGTGAGTTTTGGTTGAGGCAGGTGACTTTCTTGGGCCACGTGATCTAACGGGTTGGTTTGGCTGTGGATCCAGCCAAGGTTGAGGCCGTACTTAGGTAGGAGAGGCCACGTACAGTGATAGAGATACGTAGCTTTTTGGGACTGGTAGGTTACCATCGACGGTTTATCAGAGGATTCTCTCAGATTGCGCATCCTATGACCCAGCTAACTCGGAAGGACGTGCCCTTTGCCTAGACAGATGAGTGAGAGGCATGTTTTTAGGAGTTGAAGGAGAGACTGACTTCAGCTCTTTTGCTTACCATCCCGGACAGCAGTGGCGGTTTTGTGGTTTACACAGACGCTTTGTTGCAGGGGTTAAGGGGTGTGCTCATGCAGCGGGGTCACGTTATCGCTTACGCTTCGCGACAACTGAAGCCCTTTGAGCATAGCTACCCTACCCATGACTTAGAGCTGGCAGCTGTTGTCTTCGCGCTGAAGACATGGAGGCACTACCTTTACGGTGACATTTTCGAGACTTTCACGGATCATAAGAGCCTCAACTACTTGTTTGACCAGAAGGAGCTCAACATGAGACAGAGATGTTGGTTAGAGCTCCTGAAGGACTACTACTGCAGCATCTCCTATCATCCAAGGAAGGCTAATGTGGTGGCTAACGCCTTGAGCTGGAAGGTGCCTGCCCACTTGGTCAGTCTACAGGCACAGAGTTGGAGACTCATGGAGGAGTTGGGTAGTTGGTGACCCTGGGAGTCACAGGGGTATTATGGGACAGTGACAGTGATGCGGCAAACGCGACCAGAGCTGATGGACTGCATCATCGCAGGATAGATGACAGATCCGTACTTACAGACACTACGAGACATGGTGTTGAGAGGAGACCTAGGAGACTTCTCCTTTACAGATGAGATACTGCACATGAGGGGACGCTTATGTGTTCCAAGGGACGAGGAGTTATTGAGAGAGCTCCTGGCTGAGGCACACGGGTCCAGGTTCACCATACATCTCGAGAACACAAAGATGTATCATGATCTAAGACGCGACTTTTGGTGGAGAGGGATGAAGCGAGATGTTGGTTAGTTTGTGCAGCAGTGTTTGGTGTGCCAGCAGGTGAAGGCCGAGCATCAGAGGCCTGCAGGGCCATTGTAGCCACTTCCTGTGCCAGAGTGGAAGTGGGAGAGCATCACCATGGACTTGGTGGTGGGTCTACCTGTTACCTAGCGGGAACACGATGCAGTCTGGGTGATAGTAGACAGGTTGACGAAGATGGTGCGTTTCCTGCCGATCCGAGTCACCATGGGACCAGCACAGCTGGTAGAGAGGTACATTCACGATGTGGTATGCTTGCACGAAGTTTCGCGTGAGATTGTATCCGACAGAGATACCCATTTTATTTCCCAGTTCTAGGCTGAGTTTCAGCAGGCTTTGGGGACACGTTTAAGATTCAGTACCGCTTATCATCCCCAAACGGACAGACAGTCAGAGTACACCGTACAGACACTTGAGGACCTTTTACGCTCCTGTGTACTAGACTTGAGAGGCTCCTGGGAGGAGCATTTACCCCTGGCAGAGTTTGCATATAATAACAGTTACCACTCGAGCATCGTCATGGCACCTTACGAGTCTCCGTACGGACGGAGGTGTACTACACCCTTGAGTTGGGTCGAGGTGGGGACCAAGTGGGAGGTTGGCCCCAGGCTGATCCGGCAGAGTCAGGAGGTGATAGAGCAAATTCACAGATGACTCTGCACTATCAGAAGCAGGCAGAAGAGTTACGCTGATCGGAAACGCAGATAGGTGCAGTTTGAGGTTGGGGATCACGTCTTTCTTCGTATTTCACCCATGAAGGGCCTGCAGCGTTTTGAGGTGAAAGGGAAGCTTGTGCCGAGGTTTGTAGGGCCATTTGAGGTCCTGAAGTGGGTGGGACCCGTTTCTTACCGACTTGCCCTTCCTCCCCAGCTTTCTGGAGTGCACAACATGTTCCACGTGTCCAACGTCATGAAGTACGTCGCTGAACCTAGTTACGTTCTGAGCCATGAGAGCGTCGAGGTGGGTGACGACTTGGCCTACCCCGAGAGACCAGTGCAGATACTAGACAGAGCCGTCCGGAATCTGAGATGAAAGCAGGTACCACTGGTGAAGGTCCTATGGAGAAGCCAGCGGTACGAGGAGGCTACCTGGGAGCCTGAGGCGGCAATGCGAGAGCAGTGCCCAGAGCTTTTTGAGGGTACAACTTTTTGAACCTACTTCAATCCTCTTTAAATTTGTTATGCGTTTTATGTTCCTTTTTCTACACCCTAGCTAGCTCAAGTTTCGGGGAAAAAACTTCCTTTAAGTTTGTTATGATGTAAGGACCCATTACTTTTTAGCCTTTTAAGACGTCCGAGGTCTCTGTCAGACGTCTATCCAGACGTCTGGACCTGTTCCCGGATGTCTGAAAGTGAAATTTTTGTACTGTACACTGCACTCTACACGCGGGCAGCACGCAGAACCTCTCCTTCCTCTCACTCTCTTCCTCACCACCCCCAAACCCTAAACCCCTCACCCTCTTATATAAACCCCCCTCCTATCTCCTCTCCACTCCACACACCAGTCACCACCACCTTCAATGCTTGTGCGGGAGCGATGAGAGGGGGCGAGCGAGGGAGAGCGAGAGGGAGGAAGGAGGAGAGCGTAGGAGGAGGAGGAGGCCTAAGGTCGGTGGAGCTTCGGTGGAAGCTCGACGGAGCTCGCACGGCCACCGGCGGGTGCGTGCGGGAGGAGAGGGCTCGGGGAGGTGGCCTCCCAGCCCTTTGCAGCGACTAGAGTTGCTGCGGTGCAAGGCGAGCGAGCGGAGCGAGCTACGAGAGTTGCTGATACTAGGATTTTTCCAGTATCAGACATCTAGAGAGTCAACCAGATGACCGTGGCGGCAGTTGGATGTCCGGGTCTGAGACGAGATGTCTGAAACCACTTATATCACACGGTACGTTCTTTTCCGTGATTACGGCCATGCAGGCCTCACTGCAGAAGCTGGTTGGGCCTGATTTGGATCGACGGATTCATACGTAGGTAAAGACCCTTGGGAAGGTGCGCGGAACTCTTTTCTACGCGTTTTTGGACGTCTGAGTACATCACCAGACATATGGAGGTGCATCCAGACGATCGAAGGCATTGTTCGATGTCTGGAACTGCCTTCAGACGATCGCAGAGAAGGTCTAGACATTTGAGGATACTGCAGTGTTAAGACCCGTGCTGTTTGAGTCTTTTAAGACGTCTGGACTGTGGGTTAGACGTCTGGACACCTTCCCAGATGTCTGGAAATCAAATTCTTTTATGTACGAGCTCGCGTCTGCGCACGAGTTGCACGTAGACAGTACCTGCTCTTTTTCCTTCCCTTCTTCTCTCTCTCCTCGCCTCCAGCAAACCCAAACCCACCAACCTTATAAACCCCTTCCCCCTCTCTCATTCTCCTCACCAGCCATCTTCCTCTCTTCTTCTCCACTCCAGCGAGAGAACCAGCGCAAGCGAGAGCGCGAGAGCTGTGTTGAGGAGGAGTGGCATGAGGAGAGGAGGAGGAGAGTGAGTTCGCGAGCTCATGTGGGAGCTCGCCGGGAGTGCACCACAGGAGCGACGCACACTAGAGGAAGAGGCGTGCGTCAAGGAAGTCATCCCGACACTGCTGCAGCCGGAGCTGTAGGCGAAGGGGTGAGATGCGGCCATGCACGGCGAGAGTCAGCGGGAGCAGGTTCTGGTTCTGGGTTTTTCCCAAAATCAGGCTTCTGGAGTGATGTCCAGATGACGGTGCGGACGTCTAGTGGCGGTTCCAGACATCTGAGGAGAGAGCTTCGCGAAGGTACGTCCTCTTTGCGGATACGGCCATGCAGGCCGCTCCGCAAGCACCCTTTTTGCGTACCTATTTTGAGAAGATTCGGTGGATGCATGCAGAATTTGCTTCGGGAAGGCGCGAGACATGCCCTCCTACGCATTTCAGATGTCTGGGGAGCTTACCAAATGACTTGAAGCACTTCCAAACGTTTGGAGAGGTGGTCGGACGTCTGGAGCTGGGTCCAGATGGTCCAGAAGAGTTCCTGGATGTCCGAGGGTGGACGTAGAGACTGAGGTGCATTTCTGGACACTTTTAAGATGTCTAGAAGTTGTTCCAGACGTCTGATTTTGAGTCAGTAACCTTATTTTGACCCATTTAAGGTCCGTTTGAGGTCCGTTCTACGTAAATAAGATACCGATGTTTTCCTTGTAAGTTCCTCTACTTGTTAGAAGGCTTTCCATACTATTATGATAGTTCCCTTGTGATTGCTCCTTGTTATAGGACTTCGTTCCGTTGTGGGTTCGAGGCTTGCTGAGGCACGTGAGCCTGCCGTTTGAGCCCCCAATCCTGCTGAGTTGACTGGTAGAGTGGCTTCTCCTAATTTAAATACAAACCTAAATGCATGTGTAGAATGAATGATTAGAACCTAGGATGTGGCATGAATCCTAGGACGAGAAATACTTGAAATGTCTGTATGCGTGATTGAATTGTAGTCTTGAATGAGTAGATAGAAATGTTAAACAGCTGCCTGTAAATGAACCAAAGTTGCTTGTGAATTATGAATAACCTGTGCTAGTTAGCAGTTGCATGTAACCTTCCTGTTGTATACGTTAATTGATATAATATGAGCTGCATGTGTATACTCTGAGAATGGAAATGTGAATAATAGAAATACGAGATGCATGTGTATACTCTGAGAATGGAAATGTGAATGATAGAAATACGAGTTATATGTATATAACCTGAGAATGGAAATGTGAATGATGGAACCTGGTATGGAATGGCATGAGGAATATGAGAATGAACCCTACAGGGAAATTAGGAGTAGAGCTCCTGGAAATGAATGGAATGGATCTGGGAATGTGAGTGGGGAAGTGTGCTGGCCCTTGAGTACGTAGTACCAAGGAGAGCGACTGTCTCCTGTTTAGTGTAGAGCGGAGCTAGCCGCCCTTGGGTTGGGACCTGGGGTTAGGATTGGCCACTCTGCACCGACTTCTTGGCCCTCGTGTACACTGTACCGAGGAGAACTACTAGTGTAGGGAGAGAGCTAGCCACCCCACAGGGCCCGGGGTTCAACTAGCTGCCCTACACCGACTTGTTAGGCCCACTGGGCAAACCAGGGTAGTCAGGCGAGGGTGCGTGGACTGTGGAGGGGCAAGACCCCTGTTTGGTTCTTAGGGGCTCGACCCTGTTACTGAGAGGGCTAGGCTTTATACTATTCCATGCTGTACTTTGGGTGCACCCGTTAGCGGAAACGACTGACCACATGCCAGTGTAGGGTAGCTACCCGTGCGTTTATCACGCGTGCCGTAGTCACCGTTATATCTTTCCGTGACCTTGGGGTGGTTGACTGGGTGTAGGATTACCACGGGGGACTCTCTCGGCTAGGTGAGCACCATGTGTGCCTTCTACTCTTCGGAAAAGACTGCAATCAAGATCGTTCCCACGAGGAACATTCGAGATCAAGAAAGAGATCTGATAAATAAACAAAGTGGTGAAAAGGAATAATTAGTTAAAGAAAGTAATTGAAAAACAACAGCTACCTGTCCACTTTTATTGCTTTGGTTAGTTGGTTGCCACTCTACTCAGCATTCGCTGACTTTGTGTACTCATAACCCTTTTCAGGTCTATGTGTTAAGCAGCCAGAGTCTACGGCTGCAGAGGGTGCTGGGCCTAGTAGAGCCTAGGAGCAGTAGCTTCTTGTTGCACTTCTTTTGTAGTAGTGAGTTTAGACTCTTGTACTTTTATGTTCTTGTGCCTTGTTACTTTTCTACTGTTGTGTTGGTGATATGTATTGTAACAGTTTTTACTCTCTTTACTGCTGTACCTTTTTACTGTTAGTTGCTTAGCATAGTGAATGTGGTTTACTTTCTTACTTTTTGGTTACTTTCTTATTGGATGACTGGGTCTTGGGATTAGTCGAGTCGAGCCGGTCTCGGGTCCTGTAGGGATTCGGGAACCGGATCGTAACACGCAGGAACATAAGGTAAGATCTGATGCCTTTTAAGACGTCTGGGATTATTCCCAGAGGTTTGATTTTGAACAGTAGACACGTTTTTGACTTGTTTAGGGTCCGATCAGGATTCATTTTATGCAAACGAAATACCTGTACTTTCCTTGCGAGTTCCTCTACGTACTAGAGTTTGTTTTACAATATTCTGAACTCTCCTTTCTTGATGTATTCCCTGGTATAGGGTTTCAGCCTGCTGCATGTTTGGGGGTCGCAGAGATGTCTAGGTGTACGGTTTATACCCCCATTACTCTCGAGTTTCCTAGTATAGTGGTTTAATTCTGTTAATAAAATATTGAATAAGAATGTGCTTGTGGAAGTAGCTGAATGGAACCCTAAGATGTGACATGAACCTTAAGGTAAAGAAATGAATGAGCTTGTTTGTACTATATGGTTTACATGCATGCGTGATTAAGATAAATTGCTAGTAAATGCCTAAATTATAATTACGAGCTGCCTGTTAGAATATGAGCTACCCGTGTTTGATGAAAACTACCTGTGAAAACATCAGTTGCATGTATTAAGAATTGAACTATGAAAACACGAGTTGCCTTTATATGGATGAGGAATTAATTATGAAACCAGAGATCTAGATCTGGATAATGAGGTGAACACGAGCATGAACCCTGCGGGGAATTAGAAGTAGAACTCCTGTGGATTGACGGAAATCTGGAATGTAGATGAGAAGTGTGCTGGTCCTTGAGTACGTGGTACCAAGGAGAGAAACTGTCCCCTTTTGTGTAGAGTGGAGCTAGCCTCCCTTGGGTTGAGACCCGGTATTAGGATTGGCCACTTTACACCGACTCCTGTTGGCCCTCGCGTACGTGGTACCAAGGTGAGCTACTAGTGTAGGGAGGGACCTAGCCACCCCATGGGGCTCGGGGTTCAGCTAGCCACCTTACACCGACTTGTTAGGCCCTTTAGGCAAACCAAGGTAGTCAAATGAGAGTGCACGGACTGTGGAGGGGCGAGACCCCTATTTGGTTCTGAGGGGCGAGACCCCTACTGTGAGAGGGCAAGGCCCTATACTGTTCCGTGCTGTGCTTTAGGCATACTCGTTAGTGGAAACGACTGACCGCGTGTCAATGCGGGGTAGCTACCCGTGCGCTTATCATGCGTGCTGTAGTCACCGCTATGTCTTGACAGTGACCTCGGGGTGGTTGACTGGGTGTAGGACTATCACGGGAGACTCTCCCGGCCAGGAGAGCACCACGTGTACCTTCTACTCTACGGAAAAGACTGCAATCAAGATCGTTCCCATGAGGAACATGCAAGATCAAGAAATATCTGGATGCTTTGAGAAATGGGTAACACTGGAACATATAAAACAGATAAATGGAAATGAGAATTAAACTGTTGTTTTTACTGTTCTGTACTTAGATAATATAGATACCACTCTACTCAGCGTTCGCTTACTCTATCTTTTCTTAACACTATTCAGGACCAGGAGTTGAGCAGCCTGAGTTTTCGACTGTGGAGGGTACTGGGTCCAATCAAGTCCAGCCGTAGCTTTTCTTCAGCACTTCCTTTTCTTTTCTCTACTGTTGTAGTAAGTAATAGACTTTTAGTTACTGTTCTGCTACTACTGCTTACTTTCCGCTTTCCGTTGTTATTGCTGTTATTGTGGTATGTACTGAAACAGCAGATCTATTTTCCTTTACTGCTTTGTACGTTTCTTCTGTTTAGTTATATTATATATGTGAATGTGGATTACTTTCCTATTTTTGGTTATTTCTTGTTGGACGAATAAGTCTTAGGATTAATCGAAGCGAGTCGATCTCGGATCCTGTAAGAATTTAGAAATCGGATCGTAACATAAATTAACAGTATCTATTTTATAAAAATCCAGATTTTGTGATAAAGGTTAAGTAAGAAATATAAATTTAATGGGGTTGCTAGATAAAATGATAAGTAAATAGTAATAATAATCATTATTATTTTTATGAAATAATTTTTTAAGGTCGATAGTTACTCTGTAGGATTACGGAGATGAATTTCTTTAAATAATTAAGATTCAGAGATAGATGTTGTTATGCATCTTTTTAAATAAATGGGGAGAGGATAGCTGACGTGACTCGACAAGAGAGAGAGAGAGAGAGAGAGAGAGAGAGAGAGAGAGAGAGAGAAGATGGTGGAGAGAGATCTGAAGAGAGGGAACGAGAGACAGAGAGAGATACGGAGGGAAGGATTGAAAATTGAGAGGTAGGGAAAGGAGACCGAGAAGGAGATCGGAAGAAAAAAAAAAAGAGGGAGAAATAGTGTGACCGTGTGCAGGGGAAGAGAGAGAAGGTGACGGGCCGTACGGGGATTGAAATCGAGAGAGAGAGAGAGAGAGAGAGGATGAGAGAAATAGAGAGAAGAGGGTAAATATTTGGAGCACGATCTTGTGAACGGGGGGGCACGCGCAAGGAGGAGAGAGAGGTGGGCGATGACATCAGCGGGTGGAGGTGACGTCAGCGCTGTGAATCTCGAGGTCACTAACATGTGGGATTTTTGTTTACGTCGATTAGTGTTTTAATCCATTTTGGGGTAAAATGATATCCATTTTTCTCATTTTAAGATTCGGTAGAATATCCCCATGAATTATACGACGGTAAACTTTAAACATAATTTTGGTAATTTTTTATTACATGAAATTTTCAATAAAACCTATGACGTTGATCTAGCTCCGAAGCGAGACAATAGAATAGTAGAGGAAAAATAATAGATGTACATTCTGAAGTCAACGTGATCATCCGGTGATATTAGGTAGAGTAATTTCTCTCTCATTTTCTGAACAGTTTATCTATATAGTGATTTGCTTCGTGTATTACACTGTTTAGTGTGTGTTCTTACCTCTTGTTGGGATCAGATCCGTTTACGTATTTCTTATTTCTTTGGGTACTGGAATATTAAATATTAATGATGAAAATCAAGTTCTGGCTTGGAATGTGAATAACCCAAGTAATGTAGTTAACTACTGGATTAAAATGAGTTAACGACCAATTATTTGATAAGTTCATGAAGTAAATGAATTATAAAGTATTTAAGCTTGTTAGTTATGGCTTCTCATCGCATGTACAAAAGGAACCCTATTTATTTTTTATAAAACTGTCATCATCAGGATGGTTAAATAATGATTTGATTGGATCCATGATCAGAAATTAGAAATTTCCTGGAAATGGATAAGTTGGAGGATAATGTACTATTGATTAATTCTAGAATTAATAATGTGAATTACTAAAGATGATTTGAAAATGAAAGATATAGTTATATGGAAATGGGATATATAATACGACTGATATCCCGGAAAGATAAAAGGAATAGATAACTGATTTTTAGCATCGTTACTTACCGGGTTTTCGGCTTAGCTTTAGGTCTTTTCAGACCAAGTTCAGGGACTGGTTTAGGGAGTTACTGGCCTCCATACGATTCTTTGGTTAGGCTTAGCGACCAACTGGAGTAGCGGACTGCAGAGCTCGAGGTTTGGAGGAGTTCTTTTCGGCCAGTAAGTGGGTCATTGGCTGTCTATGGTTCAGCGTACATAACACTTGTACGTGTTCACGTTACATGACGTAGCTGCTACCCCTCTTCGCAATGGCCCCAGGGTAATGGAGGGCAATGACTCGATGGGTATAAGCAGTCTTCCCGGCTAGGAGGGCGGCTTATACTAGTCTTGCCCTGCAGGAAGTTACACGAAATCGTCTCGTGCCCTGAGACGTCGATTAATAAATTGTGGACTATAATAAATTAGGCTTCCAATATATGAAATGAAACCGGATAACGAGATATCTAATAAATGAATTAATCAAAACTATAGTACCCATTTTCTCTTGTGCTCGGTTACTGTTACACTACGTTGTTGTTTCTACTTTACGTAGTTTTTACTGACGTGTTTTTAGGTTCCGTACTCAAGTATACTTGGTATTTTGCAACGTGATTTCAGTTGTACATCTCCCTAGACCTATATACTACGATAAATCTTCTGATTAGTATTTAATTTATGTTCCTTTAAATATTGCAATATGAATTGTTTGTTGGCTAAGTTTATATTTTATGATTATGTGTTGGGTGACTACGACCTTGTGGGCGAGTTGTGCTGGTTGTTAGCACACAGTGACTCGGGTTTCATCGGTTGGTGGGACTTAGGTCGTCACATCCCTCATTCCTTGCTGCAACCACCAGTTGCAATTCTTCTTCCAGGTCCCATTCTTCCATTGAGCATAGGATCTATTGCTTTCTAGGATAGTGTAGTGTTAGCTAGTGAAGTGTAGATTAGTTAGGAGTAGAATTAGATAGTCAATTCATGGAATTGGTAGTTTAGCTAGGAGTAGATTAGATTAGCTCCGATTTGCCCTCTTTGATCAATTCAGATCAGAGAGGTGTTTTTCCACCTTCATTTCGACTCACTAATCTCCCTCTTCATCTCATTATTCATGTTCACTTGATCCCTCATTATTTTAATCCACAGTTCACCTCATCCATCATAGTTGGATTGGATCTGAAGTTCATCAACCTCTAGATCCAATTCACGCTCAACACCACCTGAGGGTCTCTTGATCCATTTCATATGATCACAAGGACCCCCAATCTTGATTTGATTGCATCAATTCGCTTGGTTCTTTCAGATTTGATTTTCATGCCCAATCTCGTGATTTGGAGTCAATTTGGTTTTAAACGGATTTAATCGAGCGATTCGAGGTTTTTATCGCTTAATTGGGTGTATTGCAAGGACTCATTTGTGTTTTAATTCGGATTTGATTTTTAGATAAGCATATGTCTAATTTGAGCCTTGTTTTGGGTAGTTTGGCCAAGGATAATAGTGGAATTGATTTGAGGCTAAATAAGGACCCAAACGATTTTCTTAGGATCACTAAATCACCTTTAACACCATCGGTTGGTGTGCAAGGTGATTAAGTGATCAAATCACTGGATAAATCTAAAAGTAAAAGCCCAAAATAGGGCAACATGATTTTTAATCTCAATGATATTCAATCTGAGATTTGATTCGTATCAGAGGTTTTAAATGATTACAATTGAGATCTGGAGTTATTTGAAATGATTTTTAATAACCAATGTGACCTATTGTCTATAATGTAGAGTGAGGATCATCTTGGATATAGTAACTGAGATCAAAATTGGGCGTAAGCACATTAAGTGATTAAATTCATATCCAAATAGCTTAAACCCATCACAATCAAACTAATTACATTGATATAAACTCAATTTGATCGATTAAAACTGATAAAAGTCAAATTGCTCACAAAATTCATTAATCAACCCATAAAATCAAATCAGATTCAAATGATCAAATCAAGTTCAATTCAGCTCAAGGGAGAGTGATTGTGATATGATGATATGAATGGGATTACCCTCAAGTGGATTTGGCACACTAATAGATCCATAAACCCTTAAGCTTTAGATTTGTTGGTTGCCTGATGGTTGGGTGAATGGTGAATTAAATTACAAGGCAAAATGGTGAATGGGGATAATGAGATGTAGTGAGAGATCAGTGGATCAAAATGAAAGAGGAAAAACACCTCTTTGATTTGAATTGATCAGAGAGGGTGAGATCAGATCTAAACTAAACTACTCTTAATCTGCACTAATAATCAGTGAATCAACTAAATAATTCTACTCCAAACTAATCTAGAAAGAGTTAAACCTACCTAGAAAGCAGTAAACCCTATTCTAAGTGGAAGAGCGGGACCTGTGGGTCTCACCGGGTGGATGGAGAGGAAGAAATGAGGGAGGAGCTTCGACGGAATGAAAGCTTGCTAGTGAAGCTCTAGGTTGCCCTGGGGAGTTACGTGATCCTTTGCAGCGAGGAAGGGTGTAACGACCCGATTCCCGAGTCCCTACGAGACACGAGAACCGGACCAACTCGACTAAACCCAAGACCTGGTCGTCCGACGAGGAAGTAACCAAAAGAGCAGTAAAATAAATCACATTCAAAATGAATATAACTAACAGTAAGAAAATACAGCAGTAAGGAAAGAAACCACTACAGTATGTACCACCACAACAGTAGAACAATATTTATAACATAATATGAACTACAGGTAAAGAAAAGTACAGCGTGAACAAGAACTACTCACTACAGTGGAACCAAAAAGAGGTACAAGAGAACAGTGGTAACTCTACTGGACCTTACTTGGCCCAATGTCCTCTGCAGCCGCTGACCCTGACTGCTTAACACCTGGTCCTGAAAGGTAACGAGTGTAACACGTCAACAAAACGCTGAGTAGAGTGGCAGCTAAACTAAAGAAACAGTAAAATGTACAGTAGCTATTTTAATTTTCTTTCTTCCTTTATTTACATCTTTCCATTGTTTCACAATTTATCTATTTCTCAGATCTTTGACTTGATCTCGAATGTTCCTCGTGGGAACGATCTTGATTGCAGTCTTTTCCGAACAGTAGAAGTAGCACGTGGTGCTCTCCTGGTCGGGAGAGTCCCCCGTGGTGATCCTACTCTCAGTCAACCACCCCAAGGTCACTGACAGACGTAACGGTGGCTACGGCACGCGCGGTAAACGCACGGGTAGTTAACCCGCACTGGCACGCGGTTAGTCGTTTCCGTTAACGGGTGCACCCAAAGCACAGCACGGAACCAGTACAGGGCAGAGTCCTCTCAGTAATAGGGGTCCAACCCCTTCACAGTAACCAAACAGGGGCCTTGCCCCTCCACAGTCCGCGCACCCTCGCCTTCCTACCCTGGTTTGCCCCAGTGGGCCTAACAAGTCGGTGTAAGAGGCTAGCAGAACCCCAGGGCCCGTGGGGTAGCTAGTACCTCCCTACACTAATACCTCTCCTCGGTACTACGTACACGAGGGCCAGCAAGTCGGTATAGAGTGGCCAGTCCTAACCCTGGGTCCCTGGGGCGGCTCGCTCCACTCTGCACTAAACAGGGGGACAGTCGCTCTCCTTGGTACTCCGTACTCAAGGGCCAGCTCACTTCCCCAATTCTATTCCATTCACTTTCCAGGAGTTCTACTACTAATTCCCCGTAGGGTTCCAGCTCTTTAACTCAGCGCATTCCGGTTTCACCTTTCCAGTTTCACGTTCATACATCCCATATTATTAATCATGTTCATTTATTCATAACAGGCAGCTGTTAATTCAATTCACAGGCACCTATTATTTCTTTTCCACATTTTCAAGACTGCAGCGTTCACATATTCCACTAGTTTTCCCATCCTAGGATTCATGTCATACCCTAGGATCTATCATACAATCTAGTTTTCCAGCCCTAGGATTCATGCAACACCCTAGGATCTACCATTCAATCTATTTCTCATTCCTAAGATTCATGCAATGTCCTAGGTTCTATTTATAGTTTCATAATTTAACAGATTATACTTAAAGCCACTCTACCGGTTACAACAGGCGAACTGGGGGCGTGGTCGGGAATCCCGCGTGCCTCCGTAACCCCCGAGACTGCAACGGAACGGGGTCCTATAATGAGGATCAACACAAGGAACTCCTCAAAATAGTATACAGCAACTGTAGACAGGTAGAGGATTTAATTCCGAAAAGAACGCAACTCGAAACGCGGAAAACGGAACCCGAACGGGCCCTAAACGGGTCGAAGACGACGAAACAGTGCAAAATCAGACGTCTGGAACTTATTCCAGACTTCTTAAAAAGTGGATCAGCGAATGACCTCGCTCTGCGTGGGCTCTCAGACGTCCAGAAGCCTACGGGGGCGTCTGGCCTAGTTCCCAGACGTCCGATGGTCACCCTGGATGTCTAGAAGTCGTTCCCGTCATCTGGTGCTACAGCCAGACGTCTGATTCGCGTTGGATGGCGAATCACCGAACCTGCGCGTACCTGTCTCTCTCTCTCAGTATGGTCAGTCGAAGAAAAGGAAGAAGACGGAATTAGCTCACCTTTCAGATGTCTGGACAGTCTTCCAGACGTCGTGCCCGTCGTCTGGCTATCAGCCCAGACGTTTGATTTTGGAAAAGTTTCCAGAACCAGGGCGCAACTCGCCCCCCGCTCGCGACGCCCGGCCGCGCTGTGAGTGCTCTGCCTGCAGCTCGAGCTGCAGCAGGCCTCCCGCGTCGCTCTGCGCCCGCTGCGCCCCCGCTGGCTGGCTCCCGCTGCCCCGGCAGGCTCGAGCCCTCACGGCCGACGCCTCCTCCCCCGCGCAGCACCTCCTCCCGCACCCGCCGCGGCTGTCGTCGCCGCCGCTCACTCGCGCCCGCTCTCGGGCACTGACTGGAAGGAGAAGAGGAAGGGGGCAGAGGTGACGGGAGTGAGGGGGAGGGCGTGGCCTTTTAAGGCCGCACGAGGAGGAGAGAGAGAGCGCGACAGAGGGCGCAGGAGGGAGAGGGAAAAAGAAGAGGCAGAGCAGGTCTGCGTGTGCAGGTGCGCAGACGCAACGGCGTGCGCACAGAAAAATGAATCCCAGACGTCTGGAAGTGATACCAGACGTCTGGTACGACGTCTGGGACACCTCCCAGACGTCTTAAAAAACGTTTGAAATCACGGTTCGTAACAATATAACAAACTCAAAGGAAGTTTCGTCCCCGAAACTTGCGCTAACTAGAGTGCGGGAAAACGTCATAAATACCATAACAAACTCAAAGAGGATCGAAGTCGGTCCGAAAAGACGTACCCGCGAAGAGTTCCGGGTACCGCTCCCGCATTGCCGCCTCAGGCTCCCAGGTAGCCTCCTCGTACCGCTGGCTCCTCCACAAAACCTTTACCAGGGTACTTGCTTTCGTCTCAAACTGCGGACGGCTCGGTCTAGAATCTGCACTGGCCGCTCGGGGTAGGTCAGGTCGTCGCCCACCTCGACGCTCTCGTGACTCAATACGTGACTGGGATCGGCTACGTACTTCCTGAGGTTGGACACGTGGAACACGCCGTGCACACCAGAAAGCTGCGGGGGGAGGGCAAGCCTGTAAGCAACGGGTCCAACCTGCTCCAGGACCTCAAAGGGCCCTACAAACCTCGGCACGAGCTTCCCTCTCACCCCAAACCGCTGCAGGCCCTTCATGGACGAAACACGAAGAAAGACGTGGTCCCCAACCTCAAACTGCACCTCTCTGCATCTCCGATCCGCGTAGCTCTTCTGTCTGCTCCTGACAGTGCGGAGTCGCCTGTGGATCTGCTTGACTACCTCCTGACTCTGCCGGATCAACCTGGGGCCAACCTCCCACTTGGTCCCCACCTCAACCCAACTCAAGGGTGCCGTACACCTCCGTCCGTACAGAGCCTCGTAGGGAGCCATGCCGATACTCGAGTGATAACTGTTGTTGTATGCAAACTCTGCCAGGGGCAGGTGCTCCTCCCAAGAGCCCCTCCAGTCCAGTACACAGGCACGCAAAAGGTCCTCAAGTGTCTGTATCGTGCGCTCAGACTGTCCGTCCGTCTGGGGGTGGTAAGCCATACTAAACCTCAACCGCGTCCCCAAGGCCTGCTGAAACTCAGCCTAAAATTGGGACGTAAAGCGGGTATCCCGGTCGGATACGATCTCCCGCGAAACTTCGTGTAGTCGTACCACATCACGGATATACCTCTCTGCCAACTGTGCTGGTCCCAAAGTGACTCGAATCGGTAAGAATCGCGCCGTCTTCGTCAGTCTATCCACTATTACCCAGACTACGTCGTGTCCTCGCTGGGTAACAGGTAAGCCCACCACCAAGTCCATGGTGATGCTCTCCCACTTTCACTCTGGCACTGGAAGCGGCTGTAGCAGCCCTGCAGGCCTCTGATGCTCGGCTTTCACCTGCTGGCACACTAAGCACTGCTGCACGAACTCACCCACATCCCGCTTCATCCCCATCCACCAAAACTCGCGTCTCAAGTCGTGGTACATCTTCGTGTTTCCGAGATGTATGGTGAATCTGGAACCGTGTGCCTCAATCAGGAGCTCTCTCAACAGCTCCTCGTCTCTGGGAACGCACAACCGTCCCCTCAGGCGCAGCACCTGGTCTGTGAAAGAGAAGTCCCCTGGGTCTCCCGACAGTACTCTGTCGCGCAAGAACTGCAAGTACGGATCGGCCATCTGTCCTGTGATGATGCGGTCTATCAGCTCTAGCCTGGTCTGTCGTGTCACCGTCACTGCCCCACAGTGCCCCCGTAACTCCAGAGGTCTCCAACTGCCCACCTCCTCCAAAAGGCTCCAACTCTGTAACTGTAAACTAGCCAAGTGTGTGGGTGCCTTATGGCTCAAGGTGTCAGCCACCACATTGGCCTTTCCCGGGTGATAGGAGATGCTGCAGTCGTAGTCCTTCAGGAGCTCCAACCAACATCTCTGTCTCATGTTGAGCTCCTTCTGATCAAAAAGGTATCTGAGGCTCTTGTGATCTGTGAAAATTTCGAAGGTCTCATCGTACAAGTAGTGCCTCCAAGTCTTTAGCCGAAGACAACAGCTGCCAACTCTAGGTCGTGGGTAGGGTAGGTATGCTCATGGGGCTTTAGTTGCCGCGAAACGTAAGCGACAACGTGATCCCTCTGCATGAGCACACCTCCTAACCCCTGCAAGGAGGCGTCTGTGTACACAACGAACCCGCCACTACTGTCAGGGATGGTGAGCACGGGAGCCGAGGTCAACCTCTCCTTCAGCTCCAGAAAACACGCCTCACAGGCGTCTGTCCAAGCGAAGGGCACGTCCTTCCGGGTCAACTGTGTCATAGGACGCGCAATCTGTGAAAAACCTCTGATGAATCGTCTGTAGTAGCCTGCCAGTCCCAGGAAACTACAAATCTCAGTGACTAAACACGGCCTCTCCCACCTGAGTACTGCCTCAACCTTGGCTGGGTCCACCGCCAAGCCGTCTCCAGAGATCACAAGACCTAAGAAGGTCACCTCCCTCAACCAAAACTCGCACTTGCTGTATTTGGCATACAGCCTACGTCGTCTCAGTGTGTCCAGAACCATCCGCAAGTGCTGTCCGTGCTGCGTCTGATCTCTAGAATAGACGAGTACATCATCTATGAAAACCACCACGAACTGGTCCAAGTACGGTCTAAACACCCGGTTCATCAGGTCCATGAAAGCAGCGGGGGCATTGGTCAGCCCAAACGGCATGACCAAAAATTCGTAGTGTCCGTACCGGGTGCGGAAAGCTGTCTTGGAGACGTCGGTCTCCCTGATCCTCAACTGGTGGTATCCAGATCTCAAGTCGATCTTGGAAAACACCGTGGCACCCCACAATTGGTCAAACAAGTCGTCGATCCTCAGCAGCGGATATCTGTTCTTGATGGTGACCCTATTCAGCTGTCGGTAATCCACACAAAGGCGTAAGGTCCCATCCTTCTTCTTCACAAACAGTACCGGGGCTCCCCAGGGAGACGCACTGGGCCTCACGAAACCTTTCTCCAAAAGGTCCTGCAACTGAGACTTGAGCTCTCGTAGCTCAAGTGGTGCCATCCTGTATGGCGCAGTGGAGATGGGGCTGGTCCCTGGTACTAGTGAGATCTCAAACTCGATCTCACGCTCGGGCGGTAGTCCTGGTAACTTGTCTGGAAACACGTCAGGGTACTCTCTGACCACCAGGATGCTCTGGAAGTCTGCCACAGGGCTAGGCTGTGCCACCACACAAGCTAGGAAACCCTCACACCCTTGGCTCAAAAGTCTCGCCACCCGAAGTGCCGAAATGCACCTGAAACCTCCATCCACTGGCTATCCGTGAAACTCGAAAGAAGGCAACTCCGGAATGGAGAAGACGATCTTCCTCTCAAAACAGTCCACCAAGGCGTGGTAAGCGGACAGCCAATCCATCCCCAGAATCACTCCAAAGTCCTCCATCTGTAACATAATCACGTCAGCCGGCAGGCTATGTCCCCCGACGCTGACCTCGCAATCCGTGTACACCTCCTCAGCTACAAACAGTTGACCACTTGGACCTATGATTACGAACGGATTCTCTAACAGTGTATAATCCTGGCCCAAACTAACTGCGAAACTGGTTGCGACAAACGAGTGCGTAGCGCCGGAATCGAAAAGCATGTAAACGAGTCTGCCGGAAACTGAAACCATACCTGCTACCACCGATCCCGAAGCTCTGGCGTCCCTGTGTGTCAGGGCGTTGATACGCCCTTCAGCTCTAGGTGCGGACGAAGCAGCCACACTCTGCATCGGACGGGTAGGTGCTGGCCGGTACCCTCCTCGTGACTGCTTTCCTCCTCCTCGCGCCTGGTAACCGTGGCCTCCTGCGCGTCCTCCAGTGCTCTGCACGGGAAGCATCTGCTGACCTCCTGCCCTAGACGGGCAGTCCCTCCTGATGTGGCCCGGCTGGCCACACTGGTAACAGAGGGGAACCCGACTCCCGCCCTCAGTGGGTCCCTGCTGTCGGCTGGGCGGGGGTCCGGTGCTGGCGACTGGCCCCTGTCGAGGGCCCCCAAAGGCCACTGATGGCCCTGTAAAATGTGATGGCTCTCCTGCGGATGCCACGTGTCTCCTCTCTCGTCGGCCCTGTGAAAAGTCTGGCTGAAAGGGCCTCTTCCGCCCGCCGTCAGTGTCTCGCGCGGACGGGTTGGTCTCCTCATAAGTCATAGCTGCCTCTACCACCCTCGGAAATGTAGGCAGCTTCAGGGGTTTGACATACCCCCGAATCGTAGGCCGGAGCCCCTCGGTGAACCTCCAAAGGCGCTCCTCCTCAGTAGCTACCGTTGTCGCTGCAAAGCGGGTCAGCTCCAGGAAACGCGTGCGGTACGCGCTCACGGTCATCGTCCCTTGGCAGAGAGTGTGGAACTCCCGCCTCCTCTGGTCC
This sequence comes from Thalassia testudinum, assembly GCA_037157565.1. Classification (NCBI taxonomy): domain Eukaryota; kingdom Viridiplantae; phylum Streptophyta; class Magnoliopsida; order Alismatales; family Hydrocharitaceae; genus Thalassia; species Thalassia testudinum. The sequence continues at coordinate 49,277,723 of JAZHRO010000002.1, forward strand.
TGCCACGTCTGGGGAAAGTACTGCTCGCAGAAGAGGGCGACGAACCGGTCCCAGGTCGGCTCGTCCCTCTCCTGTCCCCGGACCGCCCTCCACCACCTGTGTGCCGCACTCTCCAGCTGGTACGTGGAAAAGGCCACGCGACACTCCACCGGGGGGCAAAGGGTGTCGAAAATCTTCTCCAGCTACTCAAGCCAGTCCTCTGCCTCGGTCGGGTCCTCATCCCCCTTGAAGGAGGGGGGCTTCATCTTCCGGAACTGCCCGAAGAGCTCGGAGTGGCGCTGCAATGGGGATGCTGGTCCACCCCCAGGAAACGGTGCCTCGTGCACAGAACTATCGGAGGAAGGTGGGGGTTGCGGCGGCCCATCCCCTCCCCCGTGTCCAGCGCCGCGTCCGTCGAGTGGTCCCACAGAGGACTCCCCCTCCACAGCCCCAGGGTGAGGTGGTCGGGGCGGTGGGTGGAGCTCCTCTCATACAATGTCTCGTATCAGCCGGGCGAGGTCATGGGCCTGGACGCCCGGGAGTAGTGGCTGGTCCACTGGGGTGTCGGCAACGGCACACCCACCTTACCGACCTCATCTTCGGCCGCGTCTGCGGCCCGCCTCACTGGTCCCACGACGAGGCATCTCCTGCAAGGAGACGTGAAACAAAACGGAACACGTCACTACGAAACAATACCGAATGGAAACGTCTAAGAGCTCATGTCAAAAGATATGTTGTGGTGGCTACTCTAGTTATAGACATGTGAATTGGTTATTTTTCAGTCAGTTGATTCACTTCTCGGGACGACCTTGCTCTGATACCATCTTGTAACGACCCGATTCCCGAGTCCCTACGAGACACGAGAACCGAACCGACTCGACTAAACCCAAGACCTGGTCGTCCAACGAGGAAGTAACCAAAAGAGCAGTAAAATAAACCACATTCAACATGAATATAACTAACAGTAAGAAAATACAGCAGTAAGGAAAGAAACCACTACAGTATGTACCACCACAACAGTAGAACAACATTTATAACATAATATGAACTGCAGGTAAAGAAAAGTACAACGTGAACAAGAACTACTCACTACAGTGGAACCAAAAAGAGGTACAAGAGAACAGTGGTAACTCTACTGGACCTTACTTGGCTCAATGTCCTCTGCAGCCGCTGACCCTGACTGCTTAACACCTGATCCTGAAAGGTAACGAGTGTAACACGTCAAAAAAACGCTGAGTAGAGTGGCAGCTAAACTAAAGAAACAGTAAAATGTACAGTAGCTATTTTAATTTTCTTTCTTCCTTTATTTACATCTTTCTATTATTTCACAATTTATCTATTTCTCAGATCTTTCACTTGATCTCGAATGTTCCTCGTGGGAACGATCTTGATTGCAGTCTTTTCCGAACAGTAGAAATAGCACGTGGTGCACTCCTGGTCGGGAGAGTCCCCCGTGGTGATCCTACTTTCAGTCAACCACCCCAAGGTCACTGACAGACATAACGGTGGCTACGGCACGCGCGGTAAACGCACGGGTAGCTAACCCGCACTGGCACGCGGTTAGTCGTTTCCGTTAACGGGTGGGCCCAAAGCACACCCGTTAACGGGCCCGTGGGGTAGCTAGTACCTCCCTACACTAATACCTCTCCTCGGCACTACGTACACGAGGGCCAGCAAGTCGGTACAGAGTGGCCAGTCCTAACCCTGGGTCCCTGGGGCGGCTCGCTCCGCTCTGCACTAAACAGGGGGACAGTCGCTCTCCTTGGTACTCCGTACTCAAGGGCCAGCTCACTTCCCCAATTCTATTCCATTCACTTTCCAGGAGTTCTTCTACTAATTCCCCGTAGGGTTCCAGCTCTTTAACTCAGCGCATTCCGATTTCACCTTTCCAGTTTCACGTTCATACATCCCATATTCTTAATCATGTTCATTTATTCAAAACAGGCAGCTGTTAATTCAATTCACAGGCAGTTATTATTTCTTTTCCACATTTTCAAGACTGCAGTGTTCACATATTCCACTAGTTTTCCCATCCTAGGATTCATGTCATACCCTAGGATCTATCATGCAATCTAGTTTTCCAACCCTAGGATTCATGCAACACCCTAGGATCTACCATTCAATCTATTTCTCATTCCTAGGATTCATGCAATGTCCTAGGTTCTATTTATAGTTTCATAATTTAACAGATTATACTTAAAATCACTCTACCGGTTACAACAGGCGAACTGGGGGCGTGGTCGGGAATCCTGCGTGCCTCCGTAACCCTCGAGACTGCAACGGAACGGGGTCCTATAACAAGGATCAACACAAGGAACTCCTCAAAATAGTATACAGCTACTGTAGACAGGTAGAGGATTTAATTCCGAAAAGAACGCAACTCGAAACGCGGAAAACGGAACCCGAACGGGCCCTAAACGGGTCGAAGACGACGAAACAGTGCAAAATTAGACGTCTGGAACTTATTCCAGACGTCTTAAAAAGTGGATCAGCGAATTACCTCGCTCTGTGTGGGCTCTCAGACGTCCAGAAGCTTGCGGGGGCGTCTGACCTAGTTCCCAGACGTCCGATGGTCACCCTGGACGTCTGGAAGTCATTCCCGTCGTCTGGTGCTACAGCCAGACGTCTGATTCGCGTTGGATGGCGAATCACCGAACCTGCGTGTACCCATCTCTCTCTCTCAGTACGGTCAGTCGAAGAAAAGGAAGAAGACGGAAATAACTCACCTTTCAGACGTCTGGACAGTCTTCCAGACGTCATGCCCGTCGTCTAGCTATCAACCCAGACGTCTAATTCTGGAAAAGTTTCCAGAACCAGGGCGCAACTCGCCCTCCGCTCGCGACGCCCGGCCGTGCTGCGAGTGCTCCGCCTGCTGCTCGAGCTGCAGCAGGCCTCCCACGTCGCTCCGCGCCCGCTGCGCCCCCGCCGGCCGGCTCCCGCTGCCCCGGCAAGCTCGAGCCCTTACGGCCGACGCCTCCTCCCCCGCGCAGCTCCTCCTCCCGCACCCGCCACGGCTGTCGCCGCTGCCGCTCACTCGCGCCCGCTCTCACACACCGACTGGAAGGAGAAGAGGAAGGGGGCGGAGGTGACGGGAGTGAGGGGGAGGGCGTGGCCTTTTAAGGCCGCGCGAGGAGGAGAGAGAGAGCGTGACAGTGGGCGTAGGAGGGAGAGGGAAAAAGAAGAGGCGGAGCAGGTCTACGCGTGCAGGCGCACAGACGCAACGGCGTGCGCGAAGAAAAATGAATCCCAGACGTCTGGTACAACGTCTGGGACACCTCCCAGACGTCTTAAAAGACGTTTGAAAGCACGGTTCGTAACAAAGGGTCAAAGGAAATTGGAATTCCACCGCAGTAGTGATGGAATTAGGGGACTGTTGAGGAGAGGAACTGGAGGGATGAACGGATCAACTCCAAGAAAGTAGGAGGGGGAGCTGGTGGCTCCGCATGAGGACTGAGGAGCTGCTTAACTAGACAATGGAGTGATCAGGTCACCGTGGAGGTGCGATTAGGCCTTCAGGTCTTGGACGGTGGGATGAGTTTGAGAGGAGCGTGGGATGTTTAGAACCAAATATCCATCATTGGATGGGATCTGGGAAGAGTAATGAAGCTCATGCAATGGTTCGAGATGGATGAAGATGGATCAACTGTTGGATCTGAGGAGCAAGGGATCAATGACGCTTGTGTACTGTGTTCTTTGTGTGAACAATAAACCTGTAGGTGCAGGTGTAAAGGGGCAAATTGTAAAGGAGGACTTAGAGTGAAACAGTGTGTGTTTTTTGAAGAAGCCCATAAGTGGTGAACATGAGTACAGAGCGATCCCTGATCGCTTACAACGAGGTCCCTGTGGTTTTCAAAGAAGTCCCTAGCAGGTTTTAGCTTAAGAAAAATGGGCATGACCGAAGACCTAAGTGTGAAATTCTAAATGCAAGATCCTATTGATGTCCAAATACTATGAGTTTTTTATTGGAGATTAATTGAATATATTAGAAGTTAATTCAACCCTTGATTCATACTTTTAAGCTTAAAAATGTGTTCAATTAACAATTAGATCATCAATTTACATTTGTTAATAGAATATCTCATTAATTTGATCTAATTATACATTTTTAACACAAATTTGATGTTTTAAGTCATTTTTCTTAAATCCCACGCTTAACCCATTTACTGTGTTAATCAGATAGTGTTTAACCTAGTTTCTAACTTAACTTGGATATTTTAGTTATGATGAGCCACACCTCATTAGCAGCCACTGGTCGTGGCAGGGGAGCCTCAGGGGTCAAGGGGAGAGGACGTGGAGGAGAGGGTAGTGGACGTGGCAAAGAACGTGGTTTGTTTTGTAATCATTGCCACAAGACAAATCATACTATCGACAGATGTTGGATAAAGCATGAGTTTCCTCTGGGTCATCAGGCCAACTAGGTTGCTTATGGCGGAGAGGAGAACTAGCACTATCAGTAGGAAGAACAAGTCAATCATCAGGTTACTATTTCCAAGGAGGAGTATGATAGGCTTGTTTCTTCCCAGGACTCTTCTACTGTTGGCGTGTTTATCTCCTAGAGCACAGGTACTGCTGCCAGCGTCAAAGGTTCTTGTAAGACATCTTGGCTTGCAGAAGCAAGTGCATCTTTGCACAACACAGGAGATGTTACACTTTCTTTCAAATCTTAAACCACTGACTACTCTGGTACATGTCAGAGTAGCAGATGGTGCCCTACCCCTGTGATGGGCTTGGGTGATGTTTCTTTGTCTTCCACTTTACGTCTTTCTGATGTCATGCATGCACTGAAAATCGCTTTAAATTTGATGTCGATCAATCAGATTACCAAGATATTAAATTGTCGAGCAGTTTTTCATGATCACTTCTTCTTGTAGGACCTCCTGTCGATGAAGCAAATTGGTGGACTTGAGCAGGATGGCCTTTATTGCTTTAATCTTCCACTAGAGCATCATCCTATGGCTGCTAGTTGTGCTATGTCTACTTTGCAGTGGCATCTTAGATTGAGACATCCTAGCGTTTCTGTTTTTTGTCATCAATTTCCTGATATGTAGTTTCCATATTCATTTTCTTACGATGCTTGTCACCTTGGCAAGCATCATAGAGTTTCTTTTCTTAGTACGAATAAAAGAACCAAGTATGCTTTTTCTCTTATTTATGCTGATTTGTAGGGTCCATGTCGGGTCAAGAGTTTGAGGGATTTTTGGTAGTTTCTTGTGCTTGTGGATGATTATAACTGTCTGTTGGATCTTTATGATAAACGAAAAATTCAAAACTCTTGTATTGATTACAAATTTTGTGAAAAAAATAAAGACTCAATTTTCTACTACTATTTGTATGTTTTGAACTGATAATGGGCTTGAGTTTATAAATTCTACTCTGACTCAGTTATTTTCAGTTCCATGGTATTATACATCAGACGTTGTGTGTTCATACATCCCAATAGAATGGGGTGGACGAACGCAAGCTGAGACATCTTCCTGGCGTTGCTCGTAATATTATGTTTCGGATGCATGTTCCAATTAGTTTTTGGGTAGATGCTATTCTTACAACTGCTTTTTCAGTTAATAGGTTGTTGTCATCTGTTCTTGGTGGGAGCGTTCCCTATTCTATCTTATTTCCTGATCATGAGCTTTTTTTTGCCTCTTAAAATTTTTGGATGTGCGTACTTGGTTCATTTATTCAAAGTGGACAAGCTTGCCCTTAGATCTATCAAGTGCATTTTTGTGGGTTATCCTAGAACCTAGAAAGGGTATAGCTGCTTTGATCCTCTTTCACATCATTTTTATGTTAGCAAAGATGTGACTTTCTTTGAGGACATGCCTTATTATTTGGCTATAGAAAAACCTCTTAGTGTCACGCAGAATGTTCTATTGCCTATGCCTACTATTGCACCTCTAGGTCCCTCTAAGCCACCTCCACCTCATGATGGCCCTCTTATTACCTATCCTAGGCATCCTGAGGTACCCACTACAGGTACATTGCCTTAGCACTTTCGGCGCAGACCCCCTTCTACCACATTATAAGAGGAGGAACCACTTTCTACTATTCCTACTCAGATCTTTGTTGATGCTGCTGATTTAGATGGAGGTCTGGATCCTTCATTGTCCGAGGTACATAATGTGGATCTTGTTATTGCCCAAAGGAAGCCACAACGTTCTTATACTAAATATTCTGTTTCCAATTATATGTCACTTAATCGTTTACTTGCAGTAGGAAGATTATTATCTCTTGCAGTTGATAGCGGAAATATTCCCAAGAATCATATTGAAGCTTCTTAGGACCCGTCCAGGACCTTGGCCATGGAAGAGGAGATGGATGCTCTTCAATCTAGGGGTACCTGGGAACTTGTTGACCTACCCACTAGTGCTACTATTGTGGGGTGTAGGTGGGTGTTCACCCTTAAATGTCATCCTGATGGAACAGTGGAAAGATTTAAAGCACGATTAGTTGCCAAATGTTATACACAAACCATTGGAGTTGACTATTTTGAGACTTTCTCTCCAGTAGCCAGACTCAATTCAGTCTACGTACTCCTTTCTGTGGCAGTCAACAAAGGTTGATCTATCTCTCAGCTTGATATCAAAAATGCTTTCTTCTATGGTGATTTGGACGAAGAAGTCTACATGCAGCAATCCCTGGTTTTGTGGTTAAGGGGGAGTGTCAGAAGGTCTACAAGTTGAAGAAGGCCATTTATGGCCTTAAGCAGAGTCCCAGGCCCTACTTTGAGAGATTTAGTAAGGGTATGCAAGAGTTTGACTTTACAAGATCCACTGCAGTTCACTTTGTTTTTACTATGCATAGAGCTGTTGAATCTATCGTTTTAATTGTGTATGTAGATGGTATATTACTCACTGAAATTGGTGAGATAGGTATAGTGGCCACCAAAAGTTTTTTGCATTCTCAGTTTGTTACTAAAGACTTGGGAATGATAAACTATTTTCTAGGCATTGAAGTATAACATGTTGATGGTGGTCTAGTGTTGTCATAGAGGAAATATGTTCTTGACATGCTAAAAGATACAGATATGCTGGGTTGCAAGCTTGCTGGCATTCCTATGGATCCTTCCTTGCCACTTACAGACTATGAGAGTTCTTTGCTTAAAGATGTCACCAGGTATCATGCTATGGTGGGAAAGATGCTATATCTGATGGTCACAAGACCTGATATTTGCTTTGCAGTGGAAAGATTGAGTCAGTTCATGCAGTCTCCTAGAGAGGTCTACTTTGATGAGGTGTGGCTCATCATAGCTAAAATGCCTAAGTTAAGCTAGAAACTAGGTTAAACACTATCTAATTAACACAATAAATGAGTTAAGTGTAAGAATTAACAGAAATGACCTAAAACATCAAATTCAAGTTAAAAATGAATAATTAGGTCAAATTAATGAAATATTCTATTTACAAATACAAATTGATGATCCAATTGCCAATTGAACACATTTTTTAGCCCAAAAGTACAAATCAAGGCTTTTTTTTTAAAAAAAAGTACAAATCAAGGGTTGAATTAACTTCTAATATGTTCAATTAGGCATCAATAAAAATCTCATGGCATTTGGACATCATTAGGACCTTGCATCCATCACATTACATATAGGTCCTTCATTCCCTTACATTTCATGCATACAAAACCTTCTAGGGATTCATTTGATAGCTGCAGGGACCTTCTTGTTAGACTTCAGGGGCTTCTTAGTTAACATTCCTACCACTTATGGGCCTGGCTGTAAAATATGCACCGTTTCAATATAAGCTCTTCCTTGCAAATGTTCCATTACACCTGTAGCCTCTCCTCCACTGTTCACACGAAGAACACAGCCCATCTAGGTCATCGATCGCATGCTCCTTGAGATCAACAATGGATCTTCCACCATCCACCCTGCGCCTTTGCACGATGCACCCTTGCCTCTCCCAGATCCCATCTAGCAGCTGAAATTTGGTTTGAAACTTCCAGCTTGTCTCTTCCCCTAATCCCACCGTCAATACCTATTTTTCCTAATCTCACCCCTCTGGTCACCATAATCACTCCCTCCCCTACTTAAGCTTCACTACTTAGCCCGCACGCAAAGTATCAGCTACCTCCCCTTGAGGTTGATCATCGTCTATCCCTCCACACACTTCCCCCTTCCTCGGTGGTTGATCACAGAGGCCATTGTTCTCCCTCCATTCATTGCCTTTAGTCGTTGGCTGTTGACCCTTGAGAATCTCCTTCTTCCACTAGAGGTTCCCCCCATTTAGTCCTCTTTAGCCACCTGTTGTAGAACCCAGAGAATCACCTTCTTCCCTTAGATAGATTTCCTACTTTCATATATTAGGTTTTATTGCTTTGATAGCTAGAATTACTGCTTCCTAGTTTAGTTTAGTTTATTTAGAGTAGCAATCACTAGTTGATATGATCTGAATTAGTTTAGTTAGGAATAGAGTTAGCTTAAATCGACTATGCCCTCTTTGATCAATTCAGATCAGACAGGTGTATCACTCTATCATTTTGATCCACTTTTCTTTAATTTCATCTGACAATTCCATTTTCTCTAATTTCCTTATGTTTTTATCCACACTCCACCCCTCCACCAAGGCCAAATTCAGATCTGAAGCTTTAGCTCTTAGATCTGAATTTGCATCTAAAATCCACCTAGGGGTCTCCCATAGGCTCCATCTGTTCACAAAGAACCTCGATCTGGATTCAATTGTATCGGACTTACTCGATTGATTTATATTTGGATTTTATGCCCTATCACAGGATTTGGAGTCAATTCAATTTGTAACGGATTTAATCAAGTGATTCGAGTTTGGATTAGCTTAATTGGGTGTATTGTGATGAGTTTGATGTGATTTGATTGAAGCTTTATTCTCAAATGAGCAAATGCCCAATTTGAGCCTTGTATTGGGTAGTTTGACCAAGGATAATCAATGATACTAATTTGAGGTTAAACAAGGAGCCAACAAATTTTGAGATGATCACTAAATCACCTTGAACACCAATTAATGTTCAAGAAGATCAGGTGATTAGATTAGTAATAAATCCAAAGTGAAAGCCCAATATGGACGACATTGTTCTCTGATTTTAAATCAGTTCAATCTGCTTATTTATAATTGATTGGTACTTTAGCGGATATAAATGAAGGATTGGAGTTGGTTTTATAGGGATTTACAGCCTTAATTTGATTCTCATGTTCACATTGTCTATAATGTGATATGAGAATCAATTTTGGGTTTCAGGATTTAGTAAACTCCAATTAGGCTTTCAGTGAGTTCTAGAGTTTCTTTTAAAGGAGGTTTGACGAAAGCTGACATTGGGTTCTAATATGCATTTGATCTGATTTGAAGTTTGAGCTGGCTTTATCTGTAGCAGCTGTTATTTGCTTGGAGGGAGTTTCTGTGGAGTATTGATTCTTGATTTTAAGTGGTTGTTGGATGAAATGAGTTTTCTAATTTGAGCAGCACTCAGATCTTGGTTTTCCAAATCAGATAAGGCTTCATTTTTGCTTTGGATCAGACCTTGAAGGTCTGAATTGGGCCTTCTATCAGCTGAGCAGATCAGCAATAGCAACAACACTTGAGCTACTGTTCTAAGTAGCTGTAGCAACTGTCAATGGGGATTTGAATTGGTTTTGGGTGATAAAAGGGAGTTTACATGTTACAAACTGTTAGAATCTCATGTAATAAGTATTCCTGTATTTGTGAAGTTTAAAATATGATTTTGAATGGCTTGTATTGGTTTTTAATTCCATTGTTAGCTACTTGTAATTGATTCGATTATCCAATTTGATTTATTAATGAAATTAATGTTGAAAACCTTATTTAATGCTTCAGATATCTTTTATGTAATGTGTTGGATGTATTTGAGTAGTTTCATGCCTTTTCCAGCACATAGAATGGTTTTCTAAGGCTTAGGTTCATAGTGTCAAAATCTTTTTAAGCCTCTCTTATGTGAGAGCAAAATAATAGAAAAACTTACAAAAAAAATTGTAAAAAAATAAAATAAACCTTTCTTGAGTAGGATTAGATAATTGTTTAAGTGTATACAAAGTTTTAAAATATTTCGAAATCCTGGACTGGTAGAACATACCAGCCGACGATTCGATTTACTTTAAAACTCAATAAAAGAACTTCATTAAAAAATATAAAAAGAGTTCTTATATATCTCATCTCACATTCTCTCTCTCTTCGCCTGTCTCTATAGAATATAAAAACACCATAAAAATTAGAAAAAGCCACAAATTGCATAAAAATACCATGTATATAGTATTTATACTTGTAAATACAACTAATTACTTAGCTATATGTAAATATAGTACTATATGTAAATAATGTACATAAATAACTTATAAGTGTATTATATATATATTTAAATAAATATTTAGGTTGAGTTACTGTATATATAACTTTATTATATATTTATATATTAACTTATAGTAGATTATATGTATTTAAATTAAGATATTTATAAATAAATATGTGAACTTGTATAATAGTATCTATTACTATACATACATATTGAAGTATTTATTATATACCTAATTATACGTGTGCATTTATTTATCTATTTATTGTAGGTAATTAAATTATTAAGTTAATTAGGTAAATTATTAAGTTAAGAAAAGATAAATTAGTAAACTAAGTTATTACTGAAGTAATTCAAAATGTAAACTTGTATATTATTATTTTAATTATTTTTAACCTATTTGTAACATATTTATACTACATTATAGTATTTATACCTTAAATATGTATATCTTTAATAAAAACGTATAAATAAATGTACATAACTTAAAATTAATGTTCTAAAATAAATTAAAAATGTATAATAAATACCTTATTATTTAATTAACTAATTATAAGGTCAATTGACTCATTAAATTATTAATTTGTACATTAATTAAGTAATTAAGTCATAATTAAACGTGTACACAGCACTAAGTTTAACTCATTTTATATATAATTAAATAAGTTATTTTTATAAATTAATTATACAATCTGGTAGCCCTATATAAGGGCTTTCCAACTCTATATTTTATTTGGAATTTGGACTCCATTAGGGCTCTCAATTCGAGACCCAAATCTCAGCTCACAGAACACTACGCACTTCAATTTCAACGCTAAACATAGCACCACATCGGTGCTTTATGAGGAGTTGTTTCTACATATAAGGTTTTGTGTGCCCATGCGGACCAGTTGTCAGCATTGGGCGCACAAATACCCATATACCCCTCCTCTCTCTTTGAGCATTATTAAGCATATTGAGCTTATTTGGTGGGTTGGGAGCCCAGTCTGGTCTGGGCTTGGTTTAACTGACCTGGGTCTAGGTCGAGAAGAATACACTCGGATACACCTAAATTGAAACTAGAAATGGGCCCAGTAGTGGACTGATCCCACCCCTAGGGATGTTGTGTATCCCACGGAAAGCCCGATTTTCTCATTAAAAACCTAATTTTGGTCCAAGTGCTAAGTACTGAGAAGCTAAGAGCCTAACAAAATTCTAAGTGTTGAAACGTTACTTAGTGTATGTATGTGCGTGAGTTGTGAGTGTGGTGTGTATATATGTATATGTATACTTGTGTAGTATATAAGTATGTGTATAGTATGTATACTATATACATATGTATAGTATGTAAGTATATGTAGTATATGTGTAGAGTATATATGCATGTAATACTAGTATAGTTAGTATATAAGTAGAGTAGTATACATATAATCCTTATGTGTATGTATATTTGTATTAAGCCTTTAGTGACATATATATCCGTTACTGTACATATAGTATCCGTCACTATAGGTACATTATATGTTAGTATAGCTTAATCTAGTATAAATGTATATTATTTTTGTGCCCACACTTAGGTATTGTTTAAGATAATTGTACATAATTAACATAGAGTAGTTATGTATATGACTATTCTGACTCACCTCTTTCTGATCTAGTCGCATATGATTCGCCACCACAATTTGATAGGGAATCGGACATTAATCAAATCGATAGTTACCTTTTGTCCTCTGATCCTAATAGTAGGGTTCCTACAATCTTCACAGACCCATTTTCTTTTGAGGACCCCTACATTAATCTGGTTGAGCCGATTTAGCTAAACCTTAGATTCACGTTTGCACATCTTTTTGAACCACAAAGCATTTAGTAGGATCCACATCTACTGATTCACATTTCGCAACCCACCAGACAGATTAGGTTTGGTCTTCATCATTAGCCAATTGACTTGAATAAGCACCTGGTTGGACCAACCAGGCTACTCGTCAAGGTGCTTGTTTTGCAAAATTTCTCCAAGCTGGCCACCCCTTCTCCTTGACCACCTTCTGCTCGACTGAAGGCATTGAATTTAGTGCTTAACAGGAGGTAACTCGTCACTTTGAAAAACTCGAGACCCTTCTAACTCTCTTTGAGCTGCATTCCTATTGCACTTTAGGATTCAACTTTAGAACAACCGACTCCACCTTTGATACTTGTATCAAAGCTTGAAATCATTCGCAACAGTCATCCCGACCCGGTCACCCACTCTTTGACCTTGTTCTAATCTTTGAAATAAGCTGAATTCGTACCCACCTGGTTTACAATGATGATATTGCGAAACTTAGGCATGAGGGGGTGTTAAAGTGCAAAACAAATAGGAAATATTCAATTCTTTGAGGGGTTCTTACAAAAAAAACTATACATATTAAATAAAAAATGGAAAGAAGGGGAAGGAAATTTTGTGAATTGATTGAAAAATCTTTCTTGATGAAGAAAAGAGGAGGAAATACAAAGAATGTTAAAGGAGCAAAATTGATGGAAAACTGATAGTCCTAGCAATTGATTATAGGATCTACTTAAGTTTTAGACCAAATCGAAACAATGATTAAGTTTTGAAGTGCTAGAGACAAGGAGATAAGTAAGGAGTACTGATCTTAGGCCTATTTCTAGGACTTTATTTGTTAAGATCTGGATTAATCCTTAAGAGGTTGAGGAATGTGCAAAGCAGATGCATTAGGTCTTAGGCTTAGGGATTATTCAGCTCGATTATCTGCCCTTTGGTTTACAGGACTTGGTAACCTAAGCACCTAAAAATCACACATCGGTTTGGTTCAGTACACTTAAAGAAAAAAAATGCGAAAAGTGTTCTGTTCTGAAAAGGTTTTCCTAAAGATTTAGTTTAGGAGCGGCTCGAAGACACAAGTTGATTGGACGAGTGCCCGATGCAGAGAGGTGGAATGAAAAATACTCCCCTCGTAGATGCGTAATAACATATCGTCTCATCGGTGCTTATCTCCTAGGATATCTAAATATCTTACTGGGGCCATGTAAGTACCTTGTGCTGGTTCAGGTGGCATGGGCGGGATTATCCCAAAATGTCAATTTTCAGGGCCTGAATTTAGCTACAAAATGTCATGGGCAACACTATCCTGAAAGCCAAGGTTCTGAGGGTTGCCATGGGCGATGAAATCTCGAAGCATCGAAAGCCAGGAACCCTTCGAGGATTGATGGTGGTGTAATTTCCCTAACGGAGGGGGTGAGATTTGCTTGATACAAAAAGTAAAGTGAAAATTACAATATCAATCACACAAAATGCAACAATCACAAGCATACAAGAATTTTTAGGTGGAAACCCAAACCTGGGTAAAAACCACCACCTAAATCTCTCGGTTTAAGATTTTCCGATCGACCAAGTCGATCAAATCCACTAACGAGTTACTTAAATGAGGGTGACTCAACCTCTTACAACTACGCTACTTACACAAGGGTAGCGTACCTCACACCCCTCCACTCGAGGAGTATTTTGTCTCGCGAGGGAGACTGGAATTCGCAATGAGAATACCCAATCAAAGACAATAAAACAAATATTCTGTAGAGCTACAAAGTAAGTATTTAAATCTAGCTACTATAGGCAATAGAAACTTCCCTTTGATGGAAGTGCGTTGGCTATAGACATGGAGTGCATGATCCATGCGATGTCACGACGTTGCTCTCGTTATTGTAGGTAAGAGAGCATGTGCACGGCGAGAAAGAATCTCTCAAGATGAAGATGATGGCTTTTGAGAGCTAGAACTTCTACTTCTCTAGGACACAAATATGGTAGAAAGAAGTGATACTTAGTGTATCTAGCAAAGGAGGGCTCCCCCTCTATTTATAGATGGCCTAGGAAGGCTTCTATAGCCATTGGGAACAAACCCAAGGAAGATTAGGTCGGAATCAGGGTCATTAATGATTCTGATAGGGTTATCAGACGTCTAGGAAAAGTATCAGACGTTTGAAAACTACTTTTAGGATGTCTAGGAAAGAAAATCAGTCTTCTAATCTTAGACAGGTTCCCTTACTGACTTGGTTCAGACTTAAACAAGGTTCTTGTGTAAGTCGGTCAGACGACTTGTTGGATGTCTGGCAGTAGGTCTAGACGTTTGGAAACCTAAATAATTGCGGGAATGGATTTCCTAAGGCACAAATGGCTAGATTACTAATGAAAGGTGATTTTGGCTTAATCGAGGGCTAATGTCTATATATCAGATGTCTAAGGTCCTCTACGAATGTTTGATAGAAGATTAAGGGTCAATCCTCAACGAACATATTTTTAAGCCAATGTTTCACTAATTAGACGTCTAGTAATGTCATCAGACATCTACTAAGACGTCTAGACTAAAGGTTGGATGTCTAAAAATGACAGACAAAGAGTTATTTCCAACCTAAGTGTTTTTGGACGTCTGATCAAGCAGTCAGACGTCTTAAAGTCAAGATCAGACGTTTGATGTCCAAATTAGACGTCTGAAGCCAAATTTGGTTTTTTAAGTTCTCTAAGAGTTATCTAAGTGTCCTAGGATTTAGTAGGCGATCCTAGGACTTAAGGTCGGCTACTTTGAGGCTCTTTTAACATATGATCTAAGAAATAGAAAGCAAAGAACAAAAAAATAGCATACATGAATAGAATAAACATCTATCCTATTCTTCATGTCTATCTTCAAGCTCTCGCTCCAAGCGAAGCTTCTTCTCCTCCAATGAGCTCCTTCAATCTACCATGGATGCGAGCTTGAGGTTCTTCACATTTGTATCCATTTGCAATTGACCTGAAATCTTGGACTCGAATGCAAATGTTAAATAACAAGTATTTTTTTATCATAAAAATCAACGATTGTGGTGCCCTTGCACCAACAAGTGGGGATAAGGAATTCGATATAGACTGTGGTTAGAGCCAATCCGATGTTGGATTTAGGGGACTATAAAAGAAAAGAGAGAAAACTCTCAGAATAAATATTCTTCTCTATCTCTCTTACCAAAAATGCATTGGCAAATTGAACCTAGACTTGCTACATATATGCACAGGTGCTTTAACTGTTGGAGTCAACGAACCTCTAGGCAATTTTTGCCGGCCTTAAAAACCTTCGTGGTAGACCCAAGGCTGAGGCTGGTTAGGTCTGGATCTTGATTGATATTTGAGTACTTCTAGACCTATTATTGGTATTCCGATCTGATTTCTATATAGTAGCACAAACAAGCATCTAAACATCAGAAACATGGTCTAGAAATTTAGTTCGTCCCATGAGAATTTGCTAGGGTCCAGCAAAAGTTAGGCATGGGGGTATGATGGTAATGCTATCATTCATCAAAACTAACTTAATTTAGTTGAAATCGAGAGATAAATGTACCTAAATGATCGCCTAAGGACCATAATTCCACTCCGATCTATTTTGAGAAGAAAATATGATTAATTCTGTTGTTTTAACAGCACATTACAAATGCAGATTAACCACGGGATTGCTCAGGGGTTAGTTAAAGGTTAATTGAACTTAAAAGACCAAGAAATGGGCTCACACTGATAAAATCAGGGTTTCATGCATTTCAAGGGCAAAAATAGGACTAAAAACCCTAATTATCAACCTCACCTAAATTGGAAAGGTTATGGTTAGGATAAAATCAAGATAAACCTACTAAAATTCATAGAAAAATACTCTAATAGGCTTAGTACCTTTGGTTTGACCATTTGAACCCATTTTGACGTAGAATAGAGTTTTAGATGGGAATTTATCCTAATTTGGGATTCTCTACAATTTAACAAGTCAAACATGGTCAAAACTTAAATCCAAATTCACTATTAGATTCCTTGCATCAAAAATAGATTAACACCAAAATTTGGGCCCAATCAGAATCCAATTTGACTTAGTTTGCATTTTAGCCCTTAGAAACTATATTTCTTACACTCAACCCCCTATGTTTCAAGTTTCAAACAAATGGCCCCCTAACTTTCTCGTCTCCCTTGCATTTTGGTTCTTGCCACCATGAATAGTGTGAACACCTCAGACCCAAACCGTGATCATTCAATCATGGATTTCTCTATGGTTTTAATCAAATCCCTCCAAACTTGGAGGGATTGATCTAGAGTAGTTGCCCAATCCATTGGACTTGATTCCAAGGGCCAAAATCAACTCTAGAAGCTTGGGTGAATTCACGATTTTAGCAAGAATTCCTTGCAACTAAGGATCTGGAACTCCTCTATAAAAGCTCGTGCACATCCCAGGTTCATTTTGGGCCTGGTCCATAGCCAAAATCCATTCTTCCATTCTTTCTTTGGCCACGTCCATCGCAGTTCCGGCGAGCTTCTTCGATCTCCTTCCTCTAGACGTCTGTCGAAATGAGTAAAGTGAGTTAACCTAAGTTGAGTCTACACCAATTTCACAAAATTTTTAACCTGGCATACTTGATTTTAGCTTGATCACTTTTAGGCCCAGGGTCGATCTCAGGGAGGCGGGGATTAGGAGATTTATGAAGTTTCTACGCCTTTCCTAAAATGTATCTCTTCCTTGCGTTTATTATGCTTTTGGTTTTCTTATTTTTTAGGTTTTTTTTTTCTGATAAACTTGTTCTTGAGGCATACCCTCAAATAGGTCCTTGGCTACCTTGGCTATATACCAAAATACTACAAATCCTGTCTTGCCACACACGAGTCCGTGTGCCTACAAATCAAGATTTATCTTTTCTATTTTATACTTTTTTTAGTCTTTTTAGTAGCAGGAAGAAAAGACAAATTGAAAGCAAAAATAGAATGCAATGAAAAGAAATACTTAGCTTAGTATATCTATATATGTATATATAGTAGATATAGAATATGTACAGTTATATAGATGTTATATAGATATGGGTGAAGATGGAAATGTGAATGGGATGTAGCACGGTGTCGCGTTGGTCCACGTCTAGTAAGACGCAACCAACAAGACTAAGTGCTGCGTGGAGTGTGGAGTGGATGTGTGTGAGTGAGGGTGGACGCGCTTGCTTTGCGCGGGTATCGGGGAATATCAGCAACTGGTGCGAATATTCCCACGATACGATGTGTGGTGGAGGGGTGAGTGCACGGGTATATGAGTAGTGTATGTGAGGTGAATATGTGTATAGGGGAATGTGGATGAGTGGATATATATAAGTATATATGTATATGTATATATATATATATATCTATAACTATATATATATATGTATATATGTCTATATATATATAAAAATATGTATATATATATATATTTATGTATATGTAAATATACGTAAGGGTGAGAGTATGTGAATGTGATATATATATGTGTGTATGCGTGAGTGTGCGAGTGTCTGTGTGTATGTGTCAGGGTGTGTGTGTATCAGTGTGTGTGTGTGTGCTGGAGGAGGACCGGTAGTGCAGGCATTGAAGAGGCACCGCACTACACGCACGAGGGGAGCACGCACGTGCAGCACACAAGGGCTGCACGCAGAGCTGCAGCGCACAAGGGCTGTGTGATGGGAGGGTGATGAGTGAAGTCGTTTGGAGGGGTCGTGCATCGTTTGGAGGCATGCTGGTGCAGGCCGCTTGCTTTGCATGGGTGCGTAGGTGAGGCACGGGCGCATCACGCAGCGCACAAGGGCATGCGCAGGGTGATCGGGTGGAGGTGGTAATGACGAGGAGAGAGAGTGCAGAGCCACCGGCTAAGTGAGAAACTTGCCGATGTCTATAGTGTTGCGCAGATTGCGTGCTACAGTGTGCTACAGTGCGCGCATGGTCTGGCGATCGACTGGAGCAGGTTTGGCACAAGCTCAGTGCTGTGGAGTGCCGCACGTGCGAAAAGGAGTCCCGCGAGGTCTGCTTGGGCGGGTGGTGACCGGCTGGCGGTGTAGGCGGTGCGCGGAGGTGTAGGAGCTTTAGAGCTTGGAGCTTTGCATTAATGGCGACGAGGGCGATGAAACGAAGAAAAACAGAACTAAAAAAATGAAATCAATAAACAAAGGCGAAACCACCACACCCACTTGCTCACGAACGAGCTAGGCGGTGTGGGATTTCACAGTGGTGGTCTGAGACCACTGTGAGCTACCACACCCACCTGCTCACGAAGGAGCTGGGCGGTGGGGGAGCTTACAGTGGTGGTCTGAGACCACTGTGAGCTTTCTCCTGCACACGGTGTGCCTCTTCTCAACTTGTGAGAAGAGGAACTGTGTATGGAGAGGGGGAGGGAAGGAGGTTGGCCAGCGGTGCGTGTGTTGTGGCGAAGGGTCTGTATGAATGGATGACAGCTGCTACAGCAAGGGAGAGTGCATGGTATTTTATAGAGGGAGAGCACCCCTCTCCCCATGCTGCTGGCAGGAGGAGTGGCGAGGAGAGGTGAGACGCACCATGCCCTGCAGCCGCATGAAATGAGAAAAAAAAAAAGAAAATAAATAAATAAAATGAAAAATGATGAAATTGTAATGCCACACTCAAGGAAAATGTTGATAATGGAAGTGAATTGGATGGCCATTTATTCTCACTCTCTTCCCCTCTTTATAAATGCATGTAGATGTATATTTACACATGCAAGTAGGGCTACATAAGATGCAAGGGCAATGTTAGGAAATAACACAAGATGGCATATTTACTGGAGTATTTTTGCTGTGCAATCATACCCCCATGCCTATCTTTTGCTGGTCCCTAGTAAAACATTTTGTATTGTGTTTAGAAATGATCTTAAGCTGAAGATTTTTTTTTTGAAGCAACATGATTGTGTTTATCCGTTGGATATTGTGAGAACCAATTGCAAAGAAGACTACCAGTACTTCAAGTCTTACATGATATAGACCATCTCTCGACCAACCAGGACTCTTGATATTTAATTCTTAAGTATGATTTCTAGGACTCCGAGGGTTTTGCCGTACTCGAGAGCTAAGAGATTATGGTTTGTGCATAACGAAGGATCAAGACTGACCAGATGAATATTAAGGCTCAAGCCCAGGGTTTCACAAATTTTTAAGTACAGGTTGGTCTCAGCTTCAGCTCATGTCTTCAGATTAACCCTCAAAAAGATGATGGAAAAACTCAACCCCACTTGTATTATTTTTGTGGCTCAAAGAATTTATGGTAGAACAGGGTATTTGTAACGTGCCTTGAGAACTTTTGGGGAGAAGAATTTATAGACATTTGGAGGATATACTGACTTATTCATAAGTTTTTTTTTTTGAAACATGTGTCAGTATATCTCCTACAACTTTATTTGGAAGAGCTCACTTATTTGGTGGGTGAGTATTTTTTCGGTGGAAAGGGTTTCTCCTAAACACAAGACAAGATTGGGATAAAAAGTCTACCTGCACACACAGGTAAGGACTCCACCTTCCCTAATGAACACTAGGGTTGAATCTTATGTTCACTTGGTCTTTCTTGATATGTGTAGGGTGAACCAAGATTACTTAGTCTCACCCTCTTCCCTTAAGTCTTCCCCAACTCTGGCTGCGCCTACGGTGTAGTTGCCTTCCCACCTTTGACCACCAAATCACTCGCCACCTCCTTCACTAGCTTCGTCTCACCTCCACCTTCAAAAGGCTATACCTATTTTAACTTCCCACCTCTCTACGACTCCATCGACCAAACCCACTTCCCACCTACTCCTCCGACTTCGTTCGATCGCATTCAACCTCCAATCACTTCGCTGCCACTGCCATCGCATTCTTCACCTCACGGTGACTCTCCTGAACTCTCTAATTTGGGTTGAAAGCCCATATTTAGCTCTTTTAAGTATCGCCGGCGAGCTCCGGGCCTCCGCCTCCATCCACTGTCCTCTGGCTATCTACCATCATCGCACCACGTTTGGTCGAAGCGGACGAATTCCTTGAAGTAGCTGATTTTTCTCTTGAAGAATTGCTAGAAGCTTATGAAGAATTATATCATAAACCTAGATTGTTTAAAAAGGAAAATAATATTTTAAAGAGTAATTATCAAACATTAGAAATAGACAAATCATGTTTAGAAATGAAATTAGAATTGTCAAAAGAGACTCAGTTGCATGAAAAAATAGTAAAGCTAGAAGATATCTATGAACATTTTGGGGAACCTTAAATAATCTCAAAACAACAACTAGGTTAAATACTAAATTTTGTGAAGCTCTAAAATCGAAATTTCAGAGTAAAAAGAATACACAAAATAAATCACATTCACTTAAGCATGCATGGATGTACCTAAAGTCTAAAAGTCCTAAGAGTTATAGATCTAACACAAAAAAGGTCAATAAATCTCAGGAATTGAAATGTACTAACCCAAAAGGACCAACAAAAAAATGGGTACTAGAAATGATATTTTACATTGTTTTACAGGGTTAGATTACTGGGATCAACATGACCAATGGGTGTTTAAGGTGAAAAATGGAACACACTGACACAAACTTCATGAAGATCAAGAAAGGTAGACTGGTGAAGCTTGGTATCCACACGCACCATTCTACTACTACTAACTTTTTTGATATGATATTTTTTACCCCTTCATTTTTTTTGATGATTGACAAAAAGGGGGAGAAAAATGAAAAGGAAATAGTAATATTTTTAGGGGGAGGATTAAATAGTTTAATTTTCCTTTATATAACATTGCTAAAAAATATTTTTTGAAGATAGTTTTGTCAAACATCAAAAAGGGGGAGATTGTTGGAATTTTTTTCCACAACTTATTTTGGTGCTAACAAAATTATTGTAGATTAATGTTTGCAATTGAGTATTTTTATATTTAGATGAAGATAAAGGCATGATGATGAGGAGGAAAAGATCACGACATGAAGGAAAGATGATGAGGAGGAGAAGATCAACTTCAACCTTTAGATTTTTAAGATTAGATTTTTATTTTATAGAATGTATGCCTCTTAACAAAGAATCAACTTAGACCGTAAAATTAATTAGAGATAAACTAAGATTTACACTATGATCATTTTCAAAGGACGTAATTAAGCAAGTACCGGTACTGTTCATAAGTACCGGTATATGCAAGGCATAGGTTTGAGCCTATGTCTCAAACTGTGAACAAAAAGTACCGGTACTAATCAAGAGTATCGGTATTTGATGGTCACAGTTTGAAGATTCAGTTCTGGTCTGGACCTTACAAGTACCGGTACCCATGATGAGTACCGGTACAGGTAGGTCACAATGCCTATTGAGTCTTAAACCTGGAAGTCACAAGTACTGGTATCCATGATGAGTATCGATACTGTGACTCTTGTGTACTGGCTACAGAAAAACTGTCAGCAATTAGTACTAGTACCTGTACTTTAGTAGCGGTACAAGTTAGCCATTGACTCAAAACTGAATGGTTAGAAAAGTTATTTTGGCAATATGAACGTTGGATTTAAACTCCAACATCTAGTAGGCAAATCCTTAGGGTCCTATCTCTATAAATAAACCCTTGGACCCTTAGTTTGCACATAGAAATATACAAGGGAAAATTCTAGAGCTTTATTTTCAAATTTCCACCATATTTTCAAGAGAGAAAGAAGAAGCTTGCCATTTACTCTCTCTACATTCTTGCAAGCTCAACGACGTGTTTTTCTCACGCATCTACGAAACGATTCACGTCCTTTCTAAGCTCTCCAATTGGTATTTCATGTCAATTATTGTTGAGAGGCTTAGGTATTTATTTGTAAGACTTTTTTTGTCTTACACATGTTCTTATTTGTTATTGAGCTTGTTGCTCGTTGGGTTGTAACAAATATGTTCTTGTACTTGGGTTGAGGTAACCCGTTAATTACCTCGTTTAATAAATTAATTCCCTCAAGGTTCGGGTTAAAAATCCTAAGCTGAAAGGTTAAGGTAGTGAAGTACTTAAGTGAGTGGGGAACCACTATATAACTTGTGTTCTTTTTGTGGATTGAATTGATTGTACAAATATTTTTATTATTACTAATATCCACTTTAGTGTATTTATGTGCGTAGCTATACTATAGTAGCTTCAAGATCCAACAACATGAACACAAAATAACAAGAACTGAAAATAATGATGATGAACTTTTATTGCTAAAAATTGAACTTACAAGAAAATGATAAATCGAAGAAGGTTTATAAAACTAATGATAGGGGAAAGCTTTTCCAACTAGAACTTGAAACACATTTAACTAGCTTTTGCAAATTCGAAAGTGCGAAGAATTAAAAATACAATAAAATTAAAGTAAATAAAATGGAGAGGAAGATGACTATGAATCAAGTCACCAATGAGTGGCCCTTGGTGACTTTTTGGAGGACTTGAGAAGAAGGAGATGTCTAGCAAGGTAGCTTGGTGGAGGTCTTGGCGTGGAGGCTTTGAGGAGGAGGAGTTGCTTGGAGCTTCTACTTAGAGAAGATGATGGGTGACCTTGGGGTTTGAAGAGTGGTGGAGGTTGGAATCGAATTATGTGTGTGCACACTTTTTTGCGATTTTATAGGGAGCCTTGTATCTATGTGAATCACCACCTATGTAGGGAATTCAAAGTGTGCGATCACGGTGATTTGGCAAACATGGGAATTGCCACGTTTTGTGGCATTATGTTGTAGCCACTTCATTTTTTTTGGGATTTTGATATGCTAGGCACCATATTTCAAGGGATTTAATTGTGCACTAATTGGTAACCTAACTAAGATGGAAAATGACAACAACTGAGAATTGATTTAGATCAACTTGTTGCCTATTTTGTGAGATTCTCTTGATGTGTGAGAATGACAATTTTGCAAAGATGGAACTTGCCATCTTTGATGGTGATTTTTTTTGTGTCAATGGTAATTTCCAAGATGGAAATCTCTTGAAAATCGCCACTTTTGTAGGGTGTGTGATCATGTTGATTTCCATATGGAAATCACCAACTTTCTTAGGATTCTGTGTTGCCACTTTTTGTGGTCCCCCCATATGGAAACTGTGTGTGTTTATAGTGTGCGTGAGTTTGTGTATGTGTGGGGGTTTGGAAATTTGAAGAGCGAAGTTGTGAGTTTTGGTAAATCTAGATTTGGTCAACCTAGATTAGGTCTAGGTGAGTCCAATTGAAATAATGTGAACTCAATTAATTTTAGATGCACCCAATCAAGTAATTAGTGAACCTACTTAGGTCTAGGTAAGTCCAATTAGGACTTAGTAAACCTAATTAGATTTATGTGAGCCTAGTTGATGTTTAGGTGAACCTAATTGCATCTGAGCTAGCCCAATTGACTCAAGAAGAGTCAATTTGAGTCACACCTAGCCCAATTGGAAACCTAATAGGGAATTGGGATAGGAAAAGTGAAATTGGGATATGGGTAGGCTAATTGGGATAGTGGGTAGTAGGGGTAAGAGAAAGGATAGTAGGATAATACTATGGATAGTGTTATCCAGGTTGTGGGATTATAGGGTTAGGTTTAGGCTATCGTAGGGTTTTAAGGTAAAATCCTAATTCTTCTTCACATCTTATTTACTTTAATTCTTTTACAATTATTCTTCATGTAGCTTTTTCCATGTCGCTAATTAAAAGAATGTAATGTATGATATGCATGAAATTAATACATAACGTACATTTTATGCTAGAGTCTAACATTATTTAGGTCAATTTACATCCTATGATTGCTGTGCAATCAGGGTTTCTCTAATAGAATTGATGGCATTACAACCTAACAATTAACTAAACTTAACTCATTTATTAATCAAAATAATTGATTTACCAATTTTAACTTTTGATCGACAAATCTAGGTTAAAATTATGAAATTAAAAATTCGTAATAAAAGAGTTTCAAATTTCAAATTAATTTTCACCCGAGACTTGTAAGCATGCGTGGTCTTCAACTCCACCTCTCATTCTTTGTTACATAAATCATGGGGGTAGAAAACTTTTATATCTACCAAGAGATTTATTTAAGAGATTTGTTTACTCCAGTATGTAACTAAAAATTTCTATCAAATCTTGTTAATTTTAATATAAATTTTCACATTATCATATATCAATTTTATTACAACTAATGTAATTAAACTCTCAAATTCAATAAACTTAACATGAAGATACGATTAAAGTGCTTTTAACCACATGCTTATTGCACATTACAATTTACATAGACGAAGAAGTAGTCAACATACAGGGACAGAAACTTCTGCAACTTCCATCCATTATCCTCTCGCGCGACATATATATGCCATCAACCTCTATTCTCCCTCACCCTCACGGGCAACCCTCCCTCCATCCTCAACGTCAATGACACCACGTACCCCGGAGGAGTACTCCCCCCCGGTCCACTCCTCGCCACCTCCAACACCTCAAACCTCTCCATCACGCTCGCCACAATGGACTTCATCTGTATGTACGCCATCTCCTTCCCCGGGCACATCCTCGGCCCCGCGTTAAACACCGCGAACTTGTACGGGCTCTCCGGCCGGAACACCCCCTTCTCCAGCCACCTCTCCGGTTTATACTCGCAACAATCCTTCCCCCACACTTTCTCCATCCTCCCCATGCTGTAGGCGAAATACGACACGAACCACCCCTTCCCCACGAAGGTCCCGTCCGGCAACATGTCGTCCTTCTCGCACGACACTGAGTCCACCGGCACAGGCGGGTACAGCCGCAGCGATTCGGTGATCGCCGCGTGAAGGTAGTGCATCTCCTTCAGTTGGTCGAAGCTGAAACAGGTGCCTTTCGGGCTATTGCACCCCACAGATGACCTTATGGACTTGATCTCGTTGAGTATGTTGGCACGCACCTCTGGCCGCGAGGAGAGGATCCAGAAGAACCATGTGAGAGAGGATGATGTGGTGTCGCGCCCGGCGAGCATGAAGCCGACGACCACGTCGCGTAGGAACTCCACGGTGCAATCGTCAGGGCCCACGGCGGAGATAAAGCGGGAGAGGAGGTCATCGTGTTGGGTTGCTGTTTGGGGAGCCTCCATCCTCGAGCGGACGATGGTGGAGGCGAAGTCGTGGACGATCTTGGTCGACTGGCGGAGGCGCCTCTCCGAGCCGATGTTGAGGAACCTTTTGATCTGCCAGGTGATCGCAAGGGGCTCTAAGAAGCGAGCCGTTATGCTCTTCTGGGCCTCGTCGAAGGCCTCCATGAAGCCAGGAGGCACCTCCCAAGCATCCTGGCGGTGGTCATCCACTGCAAGGGCCGCGAGGTCAACGCCGAATGCGACCCTGCAGATGTTGTCAAAGGCGAAGCGCTCCAGGACGTCCTGAAAACGTGAATGGATATATATATATATATATATATATATATATATATAGGTCAAATGAGTTGAAGTAGCAATTGAGACGTTTAAATCTGATGAGTTACGATGTTGGTCGCAAATCCAACTCTGGCTCATCCTCCAATTTTGAAAAGGGGACGCAACTTTAATAAAAACACGTATAACTCCCGCTCTTCCTGTAGCTTTGGAAATGCAACACAATTTTAAATCACAAAAATACGTCCAATCCTTCTAGCATTAGATGAGAGTTAAATATGGACCTCAATGGTACTTTTGAATATAGGAGTATATATTTAAGTTCCGAGACCCCACTGTTCCGAGGTTTGAAGTTTCTATACATTTTCTTCTACACGTCTGCAATATGTTATCAGAGGACGACCTAGCAGGGAAATAATTGAAGCACCCAGGAGATTTGGTTTAGGGTGGGTTAGCAGAGGGTGTTAGGATAGTTTCGAGATTGTCACGTATGAAATATATTTATTATCATTTTCTATTCTGACTTCTTTCATTAAAAAAATATCTATTAATATTACATCATTAAAATAAATATTGTTGCACTGCTTAACCTGTTTTACTCCACCGTCTAAATTTAAATAATTTTTTTAATATGTTTCTATAAGAATAATTAAATTACTTGGATCTCATTTGATAACGACAATAAATTTGTATAATAAGTAGAAAAATAATTAAATAATTAAATAATAAAATAATTAAGTTAATCTATTTAAATATTTTTACGTATTAAAATTTTTCACATAAAAGATAAAATAATTTTAATCTATATTAAATCTACTTAAATTCATTATAAATTTTAAATATATTAAATAATATGTTAAACATTTAACACGTCAAACAAACGTCACCTCAGTGAAAAAATAATATATATGTTGTTGCTTGCAATCTTACCTGCAAATCTACAACCCCGTCTTCTTCAGCGGCGGCTCTGCCAAGCAATGGGAGCAAGCGGTGCTCAATCTCAAACTGGACGGTGTTCACCACGAAGTTTCGGAGAGACCTCGTGTTGAACTCGAGGCTGGCGGTCTTCCGCTGCGACCTCCAGAGCTCGCCATCGGAGGTGAGGATGCCGTTGCCGAAGAAGTCCAAGAACAAGGACCGAGTGGCCTCCCCTTTCGGGTAATTCGCGAAGTTGGTCTTGAGGACGTGCTCGATGTTACCGGGGTCGGCGGTCATGACTTCGCTGACCTTCCCGGGGCTTCGGAACACCACGGTGAGGGTGGGCTCGGCGGCGAGGACCTCGGTGGCCCATTCGAGGTAGCGGTGGAGGTTCTTGAGGAACTGCGGGAGCAAGCCGAGGAGGGAGTGTTGGGTGGTGCTCTTGGTTCGGCGGTGGAAGAGGAAGAGGTAGAGGAGTGGGAGGAGGAGAATGACAAGGAGGAAGGGAATGGAGTACTGGAGTGATGAGAAGTCCATGGTGATGGTCGGTAGATTGGAGGGATCGTATTATGGATAACTAGTGGCTCGTTGATCGGGTCATGGAAGATGAGATTGTAGATGCGATGCTGACTTTTATAATCACAACTGGGGGCAGAGATTGTCTATCCGAGCACGTTGTTGGACGGTTTCGACGTTCACATGACCCACAAATGACGTTCAATGGGCTATAAATTTAAATACAATGTTTAAGATTATGAGTCTTTTTAATATTTGTAACGTTTGTCCGTTACAATATCGTTG
Source organism: Thalassia testudinum (assembly GCA_037157565.1). NCBI lineage: Eukaryota > Viridiplantae > Streptophyta > Magnoliopsida > Alismatales > Hydrocharitaceae > Thalassia > Thalassia testudinum. Next base: position 49,304,771 of record JAZHRO010000002.1, read on the forward strand.
GGTGATTTCAGGTCAAAGTGAGACCGAAAAAGAGAAGAGAAGTTGCTCGGATCGTCGGTGCCCCCAAAAATCTTTAAGTTGAGTTCATCTTACAAGAGTGGTATTAGAGTCGAGAAGTCTATCGTTCTTCTTCACCCTCAACATTCTCGCTTCCTCCGCTTGATTGACGTCGTCCTTGACGTTGTTTACACCTTCTCGTCGAACACTCCATTGATCTACGTGGACATCGCCATTTTCCTTTATCACTTATTGGATCTCGGCCACCATCGCCACTGCAAGAAGCAGCCACCATCACCACCAAAAGAAGCAGTCGTCGTACCTGAAAAATCCTAACCCTTGTTAACTTTTCGGCCAATCTCACCGCACGATAAAAATAGGATTCATTGCCGTGGAAGTATAACTAAAAGTTTTTTTTTTCTCTCTATTTTATTTAATTGCAAAGGCCATTTTTTTTCGTTAAGACCCATTTTTTCAACGACGCTATCTTCCCAGCGCTACGGTTTTTTATCAAGGACCATTCTTTTATATCTGATTCGTTTTATTAAAACCCAAAACGTGAAACTTTTTTAATTATCATCCCTAGATATATATTGACATTCCTTTTCAACACTTGCGGACGCTGTATCAATTATTTCCGCTAAATCACCTCAATTATATATATATATATACACACACACAATGAAAACCAACTTTTCACATCCAATAACCTGAAACTTTTTTTCGTTTCCTTCCTTTTCATCTACGTATTAAGATAATTAAAAATATAAATTAAAAAAAGTAGCGACATCATTTTTTTTTTTTCAAAACGACTCTGCTATGACACTCTTTCTTATCTATCTCAAGCTTTTCTTTTTTTTTTCTTTTTATTGTCATCATTTTTTTAAATCAAATTAAATATTTAAGTGATGCGATGACAATGACGATGATAACAAATCCAATTGAAATGTGTTTTATCTATGCTCTTGTTTTCTTCTTTCTTCTTATATTTCTACATCATTTTTATATTTATTTCATCCTGAAAACATAGGAATAAAATAGTTGCAAAATTAGTTATAATTGAGCTAGTGAAATTAGAAAATCTTAATGATGCAAACTATAAGACGTGGAGTTGTAGAATTCGTTACAATCTAATACATGATAATCTTCATCACATGATCGATAAACCTGGTTAGAAATTGTCTGATAATCTGACAATGGAGGAAGTTAAGACCCATGAATTTTGGAAGAAAAATAACAATATGGCACAAAGTTTTATGTTAATTCATATGGAGGATAACTTGATAAGAATTTTTAAAAATTATCAAAATTCATATGATTTATGGAACACTATAAAAGAAAAGCATCGCTGCAAATCGGAAGTAAGTATTCAACTTTTATTGTGATAAGGGAAGAAAAATAATCTTCATAAACCTCGACATATTAACGAATCCAACCTAACATCTTAGCGAGTCTGGCTACTTAGCATTCTAGTTGATCCGATTGCCCGACATCTTAGCATATCCGGCCGAGCTGATGAGGTGTGGCTCATCTTAACTAAAATACCTAAGTTAAGCTATAAACTAAGTTAAACACTACAAAATTAACACAAGAAATGGGTTAAGTGTGAGAATTAGGGAAAATGACCTAAAACATCTAATTCATGTTAAAAATGCATAATTAGGTCACAAAATGAGATATTCTATTCAAAAGTGTAATATGGTAATTCAATTGCAATTAAACACATATTTTAGTCAAAAGATCAAATTGAAAGTGAAATTATATTTCTAAATATTCAATTAAGCTTCAATAAAAATTTGATTGCATTTGGACATCATTAAGATCCTGCATTATTGATATTACATATAGGTCCTTCATCCTTAACATTCATCCACGCATAAAACCTTCCAGGAACTTTTTTGCAAGCCCAAGGACCTATTTGAAAAGCTGCAAGGGCCTTCTTGTAAACATCCAAGGACTGCTCTAAACTTATTTCATTCACTTATGGGCTGATGCATAAATCTTCTATCGTTTTGCCGTAAGAGCTTCCTTGCAATTTCTCCCAAACACACTTGCAGCTACTTAAGCACTGTAGCACGCATGAACTCGGTGCACAGGCATCGTTCATTCCATGAATCCATGATCCAATGATCAATCTCAATCCAATCTTCGCATGCACCCGCGCTTAGCATCACCTCAACCTCTAGATCTGATCCTACGGCAAGATTTCATCCAAATACTTCTCGCGCATCATCCTTCCCATCACCACCGCCCATACCCTAATCACCTAATCACACCACTCCGGTGATCACAATCATTGAAGCACCTAATTAAGTACCACCCTTGCTCCTTGCACACGATAACCAACTCATTCCCCTTGAGTGGTTCCCTTCATTCCATCCCCTCAGCTCTTCTCCCTCATTTCTTCACTTGTAGTGACAGAGCAAGTTTGTCTCCCTCCTTCAATCGGCTCCAGCTACTGGCTCTAAGCTCCTGGACATCTCCTTCATCAACTGAGGGTCTCCATTTCGTCGCCATCGACCTCCGATCAGTCGACCTTGGACACTAATGACTCTACAATTATTAGTGTTAATTATATCAATTAGAGTCAATCTTGAGGGCACATGTGCATTAATGTCATGTTATAGTGGGTCTGGGAGCAATACATGCATGCTGTGTGATTTCTACAGTTAGATTGCTAAGAATTAATGTTTATGACCTTGTGTACAAGTGCATGTTGAAATAGGTCTTATATGAACAATCGAACCATACGGATGGATCCGGATCGACGATCATAGCACAACGGCGCGAAAGACGACCCAATTTGACCTCCGTGGTGCTGCCTACAAAGCAAAGAAGATGGACAGCCCAGATGGAGCCACGTGATGCCATCTAGGCCACCCAACGACCAGCAGCATCCCACTGTTCCCCTCAGTCAAGCCTTCATCAAGCAATCTCTACTGTTAGATCTTGATCCTACGGTTGAGAATGCATGCGAGTTAAATCACAAACTCGTCAAAATGACAGCCTTAGCACAGTGGTCCGCGCCTTGACCCATGAGCAGAGGACACGTAATGGAAACCCAGTGTAGCGCAAATTCGACGTGCGCGAGTTGTGGGTGAAATTGGATCGTCGGATCCTCGAAGAACGGCTCTGAAGCGGCGACGTGGCGTGTTCTCATGCGTCGAATGCGTGCAACCACTAACGTACGATTCGACGCTGCAGCGTACACGTGATCATACGCGCACGCGGGGTGCGATCTGAAGGGTGCAACAAGGCTTGATCTCGACCGTCAATCCTTGATTGGATGGTTGAGAATGCGAGCACACGGATCACCATCGTGCGTCACTATGTGTGCGCATGAGACCGGTGGGGAAAGGAGAGGATCTTCACTGACACTTATGGAATGGATATAGCGACGTTCTCGATGTCGCTAAAGCTCCTTAGTCTTTTCTGAAGCCTCTTCTCCACTGTAAAAACCCCCATACACCCCTCCATTCAACAACATCTCTTCCTCATTTCTTCTTAGCCTCTACCAAGCATACTTCCACACCCTTAGAAGTGCAAGCATCATCTCGGAGAATACCGAGCCTCTGACGGAAGTCCCTCCACCACCGTGGCTGCCTCGTCTCTCCATTTTGCGCATTTATACTTTAGTTTCATGTTCATGTTTATCTAAGCATTCATCTAGTATTATTGTAAAACGATTTCTCTTACGGAATGTATTAGCTTATGTTATCATCTTGCTCCATCATATCTTGGTTTCATGCATAGCTAGTGACTTCAATTCTACTTACATCTTCTAACCCTACTCTCTCTCTCTCATTCTTTTTTCACAAGCAAACCAAATAAATATCATGTGACAACTAAGCGACTAATTGACCTGATTTCACATCTCCTCGTGTTCGACACCTAGACTCACCTAATCATCTTCTCATTAAAATTGATGTCTTAACGCATGCCACAATGAATGAATTACACTTACGTGCTTTTCGATGTCAGTTTTTGGCATCGTTGCCGAGGTGGCAACGGATTTTTTGTCGCTTTTATCCTTGCATTGGCACTCACATTTTCCACCCTCTTTTCTTTCTCTTTATTCATTGGTTGCAGGAACTCAGTGCTTTGGCGACAGGAGGAGAGCGACCCATATTAGTAGAGCCGGAGTAGAATTGGGGGAAGAACTTTTGTGAGTACCACTTGACCTAACATAGTTTCATCTTTCCATTATCTAAAAAAAAAGAGAAAAAAATTGCATTTAGGCTCGTGCATAAACCCTAGGTTAGTTGGATGTTGTTTTCTTGCTAAAAAAAGAGAGAAAAAATCCAAAAGAAATAAAAAATTCAAAAAATGGTGCGGTGAATGATTACTTAACCCACATCTCAAATCCATCAACTAAACAAAAAAAAAAAGAATTCTCTTATACTCTCATATCTTTTGAAAATCCTTTTGCGTGTTTCTCCATTTGAGTGGTGTTTATGAAGTCACCCGTGCTTTGTATTTGGCCACACGACTCCAATTAAAATCAATTCACCTGATAGATCGCATAAACTTTAAGGTGAATACATTAGGGTTATTCATTTCTATGCTCACATCATGTTCTCTAAAGGAAATTGACTATCATTTGTTGTGCGCAAAACATTGTGTGCCCATTGCAAACATTGCTTGAATCTACTTAAAAATTTTATCCCTAAAAAGCACTAAAGCAAGGATGAATCATTAAAAGATACCACATCCTAAAAACCTTGGTTGAAAATCATGTTTTGTTGAGTGCACACATATGCTCAATTGGATTAATTAAGAGTCACTACCCCTAACAACGTCTCATCCCATATTTTGAACACAAGCAATAACCTAGCCCCACACCGAAACTAAGTAGATGTGTCCTAGGTAAGACTAATCTAAATCTGGGAAGTGTAATTGGGTTTGTTAAAGAATTAGCCTTAATTCCCATTGTGAAATCTAGTATTTAGGCTGCGGGGAAGTATCAAACGACCGCGGTTGGGGGTATCAAGGAACCGACGTCACAAGCCAAAGTCAAACCTTCCCTTCAATTCCCTCATATTCAACCTGGCCAAATTAACCTTAGGAAAAGGGGCTCAAGTGCTTACAAATTTGATTATTCCGTCCAAGGCTTTTAGGTCACCTAGGTCTGTTGGTGCAAGGGCACCATGATCATTTATTTTGATGATAACAAAACACTTGTATTTTACATTTGCTTTTGAGTCCTAATTTTCAGGTAGATTGTAAATGTTACAAGTGTGAAGGACCTCAAAGCTCGCGTCCATGAGGGATTGGAGGAGCTCATTGGAGGAGGAGTTTCGCGAGAAGCGAAAGCTTGAAGAAGGAAGAAGATAGAAGAATAGGATAGATGTTCTTTTGTCTTGTAGTCTGTAATTTATTTTCATTTGTTCTTTGCTCTTTCATTTTCTTAGATATATGTTAAAGAGCCTCAAAGGATCTAATCTATAATCCTAGGAACACCTTCTAAACCCTATGACACTTAGGTTTTCAGTAGAGAACTTAGAAAATCCAAATACACGTCAGATAGCCTTTTCAAACGTCTAACACAAAAATTAGATGCCTGATAATGAAATTTAAGATGTCTGAATGTTGAATCAGACATCCAAAAATACTTAGGTTGGACTTAGTAGGTTCTGTCTGTTAATTTCAAATGATCGACCCTTAGTCCAAACATCTTCGTAGACGTCTGATGAATTGGCCTGACATTCAATTAGTGGAACGTTGGCTTTAGAATATGACCGTTGAGATATGATGTTTAGGCTTCTATCAGACGTCCGTAGAGGACCTTAGACATCTGATAGGTGATTGTTAGCCCTCGATTGAGGCAAAATCACTTCTATTGAGGCTTATAGCCATTTGTGCCTTGAGAAATCCATTCCTATGGTCAATTAGGTTTCCAGACATCCAGACCTTGTGCCAGACGTCCAATATGTCGTCTGACTGAATTATACCAGAACACTGTTTAGGTCTGAACAAAGTTAGGAAGGAAACCTGCCTAGAATTAGACATCTAATCTAGTTTCTAGACGTCTTAAACATGAATTCCAGACGTCTGATATTTTTCACAAACGTCTGATGACCCTGTCAGAATCATTACTGATTCTGATTGCAGCTTGATTTGCCTTGGGATGATCCCTAACGGCTACCTAAGGCTTCCAAAGCCATCTATAAATAAGAAAGGCTCCTTGCCTTGTAAAGGCATACCAAGAAACACATTTCCATATCATATTGTGTCATTTGATCTTCAGAAGAAGCTCTATCTCTCTAAGCTTAAGTTCCACACCTGAGAGCTTCATCTAGCTATGCACCCGCTCTTACTTCGCGATTACGAGAGCGACGAAGGGCCTGTTGAGAGCAGATAACTACGTGATCGGAATTGGATTTTGAAAACCCATCGTTGTAGTTCGATTTGCGAAGAAATCCATCAACAAATAAAATTTATACCGAAACTCTTAGAATTCGGGGTCGAACACAAGAAGGCAGACGTTTGATTCAAAATCGCATTTGTTTAATTGTCACGAAGCAGATTAGCTAGTCGAATTGAATCTAAACTAACTATCTACTTAAAGAATAAAGAATAGAAGATAGAGAGAGAATATTACAAGGAAAAAGAGAGGTAGAATAAACATGGATATCATTATCACAAGCTGATGTTCATTACAATTACAACTGCCCACTACACTAGAAAGCAAGAAATCTACACTAGAAATCAGGAAATCTATGCTATAAAGTGGTAAAACAGAAGGTAGAGAAAAGTTATCCTCCTCGACGACTACTTAGAGGACGAGCCGGACAGGGCGACGCCTGAAAGACGGAGGACGAAGTGGGAAGATGGAGGACGAAGCAGGAAGAAGCAGGAACGAAGCAGCACATCATCGTTGTCGTGGGATTCACTTTCGGAATAGAGGTGAGAAAACTTGGATTTTGCTCTAGAGTAGCTTCTTGGGTGTGGGACAAGCTTCTCTTGAGCTTTGGAGAGGGAGAGAGGTGAAGGAGGGGATGAGAATTTCGTAGGGTAGGGGTCTCCTTTTATAGTTGCAAGGATTTGGGACAAGTTGGTCATTCTATATTCAAAAACATTAAAATGAGGTCTTTAGTGACAGATTTATCCGTCACTAAAGGTCTGATCATGGGCGACGTGAATGCGCCATGCACGCCTCCTCCTCTCCCACGCCTTAACACCAAGCACACATCCAAGAAATCTCAGTCGTCCGATCGTAAGATCGGACGACTCAGATCGCTACTCGCCTGCTTCAGCTGTGTGCGCCTATGCGTGCGATCGGGCATGAGGTGAGGCATTTGATCGCGCATGCACCCGATTGGGTGATTTGGGCCATCCACAGCTGAATGCAGTCAAGATAAAATGCGCGCGTGCGCAGCTGATTGCGAGTTGAACCCGCTCCCCGCACTTGCGTAAGGGTGCTCGACCGTTGCGCTATGGTCGATTCTTTGTCGCGCTTACATTTTAAGCGTGCACGTCCGTGGCCAATGGATCAAGATCCAACGGTCTAGATCTCGCCTCGCCCGCGCCTTCAGAGTATGAGAAGCAATGCTGCGGCCGATTTGGGTGGGTGTGATGGCGCCACATGGCACCATCATGGCCATCCATCTTTTTAGACATGTAAAAGGTGCCATGGATGTCGGATTGATCTGATTTTCATGTCGTTAGGCTACCATCGTCAATCCAAACCCATCCGTGCAATCGGATTTGTCATCTGAAGTGCAGATTTAAACCATGTTGGCCTTTGATCTCTGGACTTCCTTAGACTATATCTGATGCTACGAATGTCCAATCAGGGCGATCTTGGAGTCGTTGAACTCCAATTGTTGCCCTGATCAGATCTGTACAGTTGGATCTTCGATCCGAAGCCCCTATTGAAAATCACCCTATCCCTGGCCATAAAATGAGACAATTACTATACAACTTGTATAATTTGACCTAAATGCATTATTATGCATGTTATGCACTATTTACAATGCATGATGCTAATATAGCACTAAGAACACGCATTAATAGACATTTTTGGCTATTTAGATGCATGCACATCAGTGCTGTTGTATGGTTCACACATCCACGTTATCAAGTCAAACCACTTCCAACAAAGGGAAGTTCCTTCACCTATAGTAGCTAGATTCAACCTTTTACTTTGTAGCTCTATAGAGTTGTATTGTATTTTATCTTTATTAATTGATTGTGTATTCGCATTATGAATTCCCATCTCCTTGGTGAGACAAAAACCTTCTCGTAAAGAGGAGTTTGAGGTACGCTATCCTCGTATAAAGTAGTGTGGTTGTAAGAGGTTGTACTACCCTCATTTAAGTGGTACGTTAGTGGATTTGATCGACTCGGTCGATAGGAAAATCCTAACTCAAGAGGGTTAGGTGGTGGTTTTCACCAGGTTTGAGTTTCCACCTAAAAATTACTTGTACTTTGTGTGGTTGTCTTTTTTGTGTGAGATTATTATTTTTCTTCCGCATTTTATATTATATCCTCGCATATCTCACCCCCTCCCGTAGAAACTTTCAAGGTCTACACTATAGGGCTTAGTTTTGTTTGCTTGATTGTGCACACACTATTCTCTCTCCTGTCTCCCTTCGCATCCCTCTCTGTTCTTCTCTAGTGTATGCACGGAAGACGATTACTTCATCCTGAATTGATTACTTTAGAGAGAGAGAACAGGAGGAGACTTGATTTTTCAAGGGATAGGATTGAGGAAATGGCTAACCCAAGAATTGAGGAGATTGAGGACCAACATCAACCCGATGCTATGGCCATTATTCTGGCTCAAATCACTGCCAACCACCAACTCCAGCAACAGCAGATCCAAACCATCATGCAGGCCATATAGCGACTACAGAACCCTCAACGGCCACCCCCACCAAACCCACCTAACCCCCCACAACCCCCTGAGGGCCAACCAAGGACTCTCTGTGATTTTTATGATCCTGCTGCTATCCGGATCAAACCACATCTTAGGGTCCCTGAAGGGGGAGATGATTTTGAGCTAAAATCCAATGTCCTTAGCTTAGTTCAAAGCCACTTTCATGGGAGTTCAAATGAGGACCCTTTCCAACACCTGGAGGACCTAGAACGAATCATCCAGACTTGGAAATCGAGGAACATCAGCTTGGATATTGTTTTGATTAAGATGTTCCCTTTCTCCCTAAAAGACAAAGCTTCTCATTGGCTTAGAACCTTAAGGAGACCCATCTCCACTTGGGAGGAACTGAGGCATGCCTTCTTGAAGAGATTTTTCCCCATAGGAAAAAGGAATGCCCTCAAAAGAGCCATTACCACATTCACCTTACAAAGTGGGGAATAATTTCATGAGGCGTGGGAAACATTTAATGAATTATTGAGGAAATGCCCACACCACGAGGTTCTGAGGTGGAAATTAGCCCAGATCTTCCACCATGGTCAGGACAGCAACCTAAGGAATCTTGTTGACACCTAATGTAGAGGCAATTTTGTGAACAAAGACGAGGAAAGCGCATTCGAACTCTTTGAGTCTATGAGTGAGAACTCTCTTAATAATTCCTCCATGACTCAATTCAACAGATCCAGTCAACCCCGTGGTGGGATTTACGAAGTACAAACTAATTCAGGGACGGTTGACATGGACATCATAGCAAAGAAGCTGGATCAAGTTGAGATGGTAGACAACAAAATTGACGATCAATCCTGAACCCCATTGCAAACCTTCTCCCTAACAAACTAATTCAAAATATATGAATTGATTTTTTTGTTTTCAGATTTTCAAGAGAGTGTTGGGATTGATCTTCAAGTAATTCTTCAAGGATTTGATTTTCTAGATTTAGATCTGAATTTGATGAATTCAAGTTTGACCTGAGAAGATCTGATTGAATCCATTGAAGCTGATCTAAGTCGTCTGATTCGAGCCAATTGGATAGTTGTTGATCTGATGCAGCAACAACTACTAAAAATCTTGGAGAAGTAGTATTGCAGATGGGTTTTAATGTGCAATAGAAACACAAGCTGCTGAATTTTTGTTGGCAGTATGGGCAACAACATCAACTGTTGACCAAAACAAAAATAATAGCTCTTGGCTGCTGAAAGCTAAAGAAACAGTTGGTTTGAATGAGATGTATTTAAGGGATTTTGAGGAATTCCAACAGCTGATATGTCGTATTGGGTTAGAATTTAATGTACAAGCATTTATGTACTTAAAATGGATTGAAAATTAATTTGAATTGTCTGCAAATCTTCTTTAAGTCCATTGTCAGCTACATATTAAATGCTCTAATTGTCCAAATGTAAATTAGCATGAGAATAGAATTGAAAATCAGATTTAAATGTTTGAACATCTCTTTTTTTAAGTACAGGATATGTTTTAGTGTTTGTGTTGTATTTCCAGCACATAGAATCTAATTAGAAGGCTTAGGTTCTTTGTTGAAAACCTATTCTAAGCCTTCCTTGGGTGAGATTGTAAAAATATAAAAAATTTCAAAAACATTGTAAATAAATAAAATAAACCTGTATTAAGATCAGGTAATTTTCTAAGTCTTGGACAAGTTTCAAAGTAATCTGAACCCCCAACTTGGTATAACATACCAGCCAACGGTTCAGTATACTTTGGAATTTAATGAAAGAACCTAAGTTGAAAAACACCAAAAAGAACTCTTCCTCCCTCATCTCATCCTTTCTCTCTCATCCCCTATCTCTACTATATATATAAAAACTATAAAAATCAGAAAATGATAAAATAAACAAAAAATACCTTGTACATTGTATATATACTTGTAAATATAATTTAAAACTAAGCTATTTGTACATATTGTAAATATGTAAATAATGAGTATATATAACTTATATATGTATTCTATATATTAAATTAAGTATTTAAGATGATTTATTATATATAACTTTATTGTATAATTATATATTAATTTATATTAACTTAAATATACATAAACCTAAGTAATTCTAAATACCTATTTATATACTTATAACCCTTGTAATACTAAACATACATATTTAAGTAATTAATACATACTATAAGATACATGTAATTTAATTTAATTATGTATTTACAGTCGGTAATTAAGTTATTAAGCTAATTGAGTAGATTATTAATTTAAAATAAAATCAATTAGTAAGTTAATTTAATACTGAAGTAATTTAAAAGGTATCTTGTATAGTATTATTTTAAGTATATTTAACCTATTTACACTGTATTTGTACTATACTACAGTATTGATAACTTAATTATGTACATAACTATCTAAAATGTGCTTTTAAATGTAAATAAATTAAAATAAATTCTCTAAAATAAATCAAAAATGTATAATAAATACTTTAATATATAAATTAATTCTATATAAGGTCAATTTTGTAATTAAGTCACTACTTTGTACATTAAATTAACAAATTGAACCTTAACTTAATGTGTACAAACCCCTAAGTTTAAATAACTTTACTATATAATTAAATAACTTATTTTTTCTAAATTAACTATACAATTATGTAGCCATATATAAGAACATTGTAACTATATAATTTATTTTTAAATTGGATTAAGTTATGGCCCTCAAATGGAGAGCCAAAATCATCAATTCCACACAGATTTGTGCGTAGCGAGCACTCAATTAAGCACAGCAACATAGTGCCACATCAGTGGCTGAGAACCACTTCATGTGGTATAAAAGGCTTTCAGTGCAAGGCCTCTGTAGTCATCAGGTGCAGGGTGCTAAATAGCCTATTACCATTCCATTCTTCTCCTTAGCATGAGCATATATTAAGCAAATGTACAGTGCTAGGTTGGGAGCCACGCATTGTAGCTGGGCCCATATTGGGCTTGTCATGGGCCTATAACCGGATAAAAATACATGCTAATTGAACTAGGACAGGCCCTTAGTAGTGGTCTAGTCCCACCTCTACGTGGTGCTGTGTATCTCATGAAAAGAGTCGATTCGCTCATCAGAAACCAAATTTTTGGTTTGGTGAATAGTGCATGTGTGTGCGTGAGAGAAGAGACATCCTTAAAAAGAAACAAAGTGTTGAGAAGGAAAGAAGTGGAAATGTGACTAAGTGCTATGCTTGTGCTGGTGTGTGTGCATATATATGTATATGTATAATATATGTGCAATAATAAGTAAGATATATATGTATGTATATATATATGTAAATAATGGATACTTATGTATAGTATATTTGTATACGTGTATATATAAGTAGAGTAGGTACTTGTTTGAGTCCTATATGCATATGAATAATACTAGGGCTTTAGTGACAGTTACATCCATCACAGTAAATTTGTATATATGTTAGTATAAGTATTTCTTTCCATCTTATGTAGTGTATACATTTTACTAAGGCTACACCAACATATATATCTGTTACCGTATGTATAGAGTAAGTTATTAAAGATATTGGTATATTAATATAACTTATTATAGTAAATATTAGTAGCTATTTTTATACCTATAATTGGTATTACTTAGAGTAGTGTACATAATTAACTTAGTATAGTTTTAACTGATTTTTTATGCCTGTTATTTGTAAATTTATTTAAGGCATTGTAGTGCATATTAATTGATTCTTTTGTATACAATTAACCCATCATTCATTATTTGATTCATTCATTCTAATTGTAAATAAAATTAACATTTTTGGAATAAAAGAATATTTTTGGACATAAAGAGTGATGTATATCAATAACTGTCTCCAAGTAAACGAACTGAAAACTAACTAGTAAAAAATTACAATTAAATAAAATGACAAGACATCTATTTGCATTGTGACGAATATACTACAACAATGACACTCAAAACATCATTTTTATTGCAACGCAATTGTCGTTGATCCTATTTTTGGCACCATTGCTGGGGACAAAAATCCAACAATAGTGCTTTATTATGATTGATGATGTCGGTTATGTCACTAGCGTCCTAGCGGATCCAGCCGCCTGGCATATTAGTAGATCCTGCTGGCCGACATCCTAGAGAATACGACCGGCCGGCATTTTGCCAGATTTATCCTGACCCGGCAACTCGGCAAACTTAAGGATACGATAACTCGTCAGTGGGCCCTATTGACCAAAGCTAAAACACATGACCGTTATGCCCATATTTATTCTAGTAGCCGTTTAACGATTACCAAATTAAATTTCATTAATAGCTAGATCGTGGGATCGTGGAGAATTCCATGAGACCCACGATTGAGGGTAGCATGCCATATAAATACCTGGGCTAAGTTAGTTATAGTTTTTTACGCAATCAGAGAGAAGAAAGAGAGGGAAATTTTGCTTGTATTATTCACCCAAAAGCTAGTGAAATTCGGGAGTACCTGTCTTCTCCCAGATGTACACCTTTCCATGTGGAACTGGGTCACCAACTCTTTAAGTCATTTTATTGTGATTGCATTTAAGTCGAGATTCCTATTCTAAAGGTCTCGATCAATTGACACAGTCTGTGGGAAATGGGTAATATTACAACATTTCTCAATTTTCACTTATTCAACAATGGCTCCTTCTATGCACCATTTCTCCTACATTAATCCCGAGAAGCCAGGACTAGTGGAGTTTGTTAGTTCAACATCTCCTAAACAATGTTTTGATGATTTTACAAATTAAAGTTAAAGAAATAAATACTAAACATACCATATTTCTCTGTCATAACTCCACTGTAGGTTCCACCATCTCAAAGTTAGAAATGTTTAATGTCTAGGTCTTAAAGTTTTATTGTACTGATCTTATCAGAGTTGTATTTTTCTATTTTATTGAGTCTAGAAAGAGTTGTAAAGAGCCCCCAATGAACATATATAATCTCTAAATTTAGGCTCAAAATACTTAGGAAAAATTAGAAACAAAAGCCCAACTCAGAAACATCCATTAGGCATCTAAACTACTTCCCAGACGTTCGAAATCTTAGTATAAGTCGTCTAACCTTTTTATCAGATGACCAACACTTTTGAAGAGGCCTACGGTGTTGGAAATTGATTTTTAAAATCCTAACAGAAGCTTAGACCCGAAAATCAGAACACCAACACTTTTAGTAGAGTGGTGTTAATCTAATCAAACAAGCAACCAATGACTTTTAAATGTCACGACTCTAGCTAATTTTAATGTTTTTGATTTTTAAAGCCTGTTTTAATATTTTTTTGATAGTTTTTCAAGAATTATGTGACAAGAAAGACTGGTACTAACCTCAACTCCGCGTGAAGGAAAGGAACTTCAAGCTTCTTTCCAAAATTCCCACTTTCTTCTTGTAATACCTACACACACGAGAAGAAAGAAAGAGAAGGGGATGAGATCCGCGTATCAAGCAAGAGAAATAAGAAATGCAAAGCTGTGCCTCCCCAGTAATGACGCCAAAAAGCGATAGCAAAAAAGCGTGATTTGTAAATTAGCGACAACATGCAATTTCGTTTGCTTTTGAAAATTTTAAAAATCGAGTACTTGGAAAGTATTCGAGTAATCTCAAGAGAGGCGGAAATGCAAACTAGAAGTTTTTCGGTTGATAAGATGGAAATCAACTTTCTTTTTGAAATTTTGATTATAAGGTTTGTTTGGATTTTTGGAAATAAAGGGGCAACGAGAATGCGAAAAGAGATTACGCCTACTAAGATTTAAGTGGCAGGAAGAACCTCTCTTCAAGCTCACCTTAGGTGTGTGAAGACTTAGGATAATTAGAGAGAGGGTGTGAGTGCTCTAAAATAGAAAGCAAATAATTGAGTGCGACAAATTTAGAAAGGGAACTTTTATATAAGAAGAAAAATTGTTTCTACAGGAATGCTTGCAGTGGAATGCTTCTACTACAAAAATAAAAGTGAAAAGAAAACAAAAATCCTCCTGGTCATGATGATGAAGAGGAAGGAATCCTTGCTCCAAGCTCAATTTCTCCTGGGCTTGGAAAGGGTCCTCCAACTCCTGCCTGAAGGTGCTCTTGTGATGGCGATTGTCTTCTTGGCAAGCCCTTGGTGGGTGTGCCCTAGCTTCTCCTTGGGTAGAAGGGTTCCACTCTCAATATTCCTCTTAGGGTGGTGATGGAAACACCATCATAGGCCCTAAGTAGTCACTTTTAGTCAAGTATGATTGATAAAAGCTCCTACATAATCATTTGAGGGGAGTAATTCCATATTATTCTAATTTGAGAGAAGAAATAGAAATCAGGGTTAATTATGTAATTTTAACAACATATCACAAGTATAGATTAACCACTGGGTCACTTAGGGGTTAAATAAAGGTCAATTGAGCTCAAAAGTCCAAAAAGTAGGTCAGCACTGATAGAAACGACGTTTCATGTGTTTCGAGAACCAAAACAGCATACTAAAACCCTAACTTCAGACCTACTTAAATTAAAAAGGTTCTGGTCAATATAAACTTCATAGAAAACTATTCTAAGAGGTTTGGTACCCTTGGTTTCATCATCTAAACCTATTTTGACCTCAAACAAAGTTGTAGACAAAATTTTGCCCTAATTTGACCTTCTATGCAAATTTCCTAGCAAAACATGGTCAAAACTCAAATTTGAGTTTACCATTAGATTTCTTGGGTTTAAATTAGGTTCAGGTAAAAATTTGGACCCAATCAGAGTTCATCTTGACCTAATTTGCAATTTAGTCCTTTAAAACCCTATTTCGTGCAATTAGCCCCTTAGGTTTCGAGTTCATTGCAAAAGGGCCCCTAACTTCTTGTCATTTTCTTCAGTTAGGTTTCTGCTGCCATTGGTGGTGGGAACACACTTCAAACCGAGATTCTTGGGGAGATTTCTCTCTCAAATCAAGACCAAATCTCTCCAAATTTGGAGGGATTGATCTTAAGGGATTTTCCAATCAATCAAACCAGATCAGAGACCTTGATTCACACCCTGGAGCTCAAACGAGCTCGAAGAAATAAAGGGATCTTTTTCCTTGATTTCACGGCCAAATCAAGCCATTTTTTATCTTTAAGCTCGATCCTGAGCTTTGTAAAGAGCCCTTGTACCATAGCTGTCCTCCTCAGCCAAGTTTTGAGCTAAGAATCCCCTCTTCCTCCTCTCTGGCCAACCTCGCTTTGGCTTCGGCTGTTGGTGCTAGAGCACCACGATCATTTATTTTGATGATGACAAAATACGTGTCATTTAACATTTGCACTTGAAGTCTTAGATTTTAGATTAATTGCAAATGGAGACATGGTTAGACGAAGTTCGAGTTCGCATCCAGGACGGATTGGAAGAGCTTGATGGAGAACAAAGGAGATTCGCGAGGAGCGATAACTTGAAGAAGGAAGGAGATGAAGAATAGGATATATTTCCTTTCCTTTGTACTTTGTATTTTTATTTCTTTTGTTGCTCTTTATTTTTGTTTCTTAGATTCATATTAAAAAGCCTCAAAGAATCCTAACAGTAATCCTAGGAACACCTGCACGACCCTAGGATACTTAGGTTTTCTGTAGAGAACTTAGAAAACCAAAATAGGGTTCACACAGCCTTATCAGACGTCTAATCTGAAAATCAGACGTCTGATAATGACTTTTAAGACATCTGGCTGTTGACTCAGACGTCCGATAATATTTAGGTTGGACTTAGTTAGTTCTGTCTGATGAAATCAGACGTCCAGACCTTAGTCCAAACGTCTTAGAAGATGTCTGATGCCTTTGCCAGATGTCTAATTAGTGGATCGTTGGCTTCCTTAGCAACCATTGAGAAAATGACCATTAGCCTCGTATCAGACGTCCGTAGAGGACCCCAGACGTCTGATACATGATTGTTTTGCCTCGATTGGCCCAAAATCTCTTCTTAGAGATTTTCTAGCCATTGCACTCCCTTGGGAATCCATTTCCACAGAAAAGTAGGTTTCCAGACGTCCTGTGTGTCATCTGATGGACTTTCACTAGAACCTTGTTTCGATCTGATTCAAGTCAGGAAGGAAACCCGCCTAAAATCAGACGTTTGACTTTGTTCCCAGACGTCTTAAACGAGTTTTCCAGACGTCTGATGCCAGGACCAAACGTCTGATAACCCTGTCAGAGTCATGATTAATTTTGTTTTCTACTTGATTCTCTTGGAGGTTGTACCCAACGGCTATGGAAGCCTTCCAAGGCCTTCCAAAGCCTTTCTAGGGCCTCTATAAATAGAGGAGAACCCTTGCCACTCAATGACACACCAAGACACACCAAGTAACATACTTTCCAATCTTTTATGTCAAGAAGAAGAAGAAGATCAAATAGAAGAAAGCTCTTGCTCTCTAAGCCTTGTTCTACACCTAGAGAGCTTGATTCCTGTTGCGCACCCGCTCTCCCTCCGCGATTACGAGAGCGACGAAGCACTACTGCGTGGTTCATGCATCTGCGTCGTTGGCGCACTTCCACCAAAGAGAAGTTTCCTAACTCCTATAGAAGCTTAGTTTAAAAATTACTTCGTTGGCTCTATAGGATTATTTTTGTATTGTACTTTGTCATTTGGTTGGGTATTCGCGTTGTGAATTCCCGTCTCCATCGAGGGACAAAATCCTTCTCGTGAAGAGAAGGGGTTGAGAAACGCTACCCTTGCACTTGTAGCGTAGTTGTAATTGAGGTTGAATCACCCTCATTTAAGTGATTCGTTTAGTGGATTTGATCAACTTGGTTGATCGGAAAATCCTAACCTAAGAGGGTTAGGTGGTGGTTTTCACCCAATTTGGGTTTCCACCTAAAAATAATTGTGTACATTGTGTGATTATTTATTTTGTGAGATTGTTTATTTTTTATTCCTCACTTTATTGCATTACCCCCTCCTATTAGGGAAACTACACCGGCGACCTCCTCTGAGTTCCTCCTCCAGCCATCCAACTATCAAATTGGACGATCCTCTGGCTTCCTCTCTTCTTCGCGACCGCAACCAGCCAAAGTTCGACTGCCCTCCACCTCTTCTTCATCGTCGACACTCCACCGAACTCCTTCATCTTCCTCGACGCCAGCCTGCCAACGCCAGCGCCTTTCCTTCCCTATTTCTCCTCTTCCTTCCCTCTAATCTCCTCCTCTACTTCTCCACTTCACTTTCATACACCTTAGCTTCACTTTCAACCATTAGACCACCCGCACACACTTTATCTTCCCCACGACTGGTGAAACTCCGGCAAGTTGACATGGCCTCCACACTGCTCCAAACACCACATGATCACCTCCATACACTCTGCCTCACCTTCCTCTTCAAAAGCCCTAAATTTATTTGGGGTTTCACACTTTCCACCTCCTTGTCGAACAAACCCAACCTTCGCCCACATCTTCATCACCGACAACCCTCCATCGGGCACCATGCACCTTAAAGCCACCACCATCACCTTTGCCTCTTCACGGCAAAACTTCCAAGAAACTTTAATTAGGTCGATAGGCCGTATTTTGTATTTCAGGTCTTTTCCGGTTCACCGCCGCTGCCATCGTCTTCTCTAACCATTGCAGCTCCATTCCGACCATCAATCGCCCTGCTGCTGCCTTCACCTGATGCGGCTTCACCTTTTGAGGGGAACTGCAACTTCAATCGAAGTAACGTGTAGCTACAGTAGTTGAATTGCGATGTCAACCACCAAGTGCACCTACCTCAATTGGGAAGGAACTCGCGTGAAGAAAGCTTGTGGGATAGTCCCACATCGTGTATCAATGAATCTCCTACAACGTATATTATGCAAACGTGCCATCACCTGATCACTTTTGAACGCACGAGGGTGAGGTCCTCATTCCACATGCACCACGCATGTGCCCTCGCCCGTGGTTCACACCACGCAGGTCTGGGCTTAGGTCCATTTACCTGAATCCGTCTTGGTTATGAAAGAGAGAAAGATGAGGAGAAAGGGGAGGATTTTGCAGCTCGAGATTCATGCCCTTCTCTCTCTCAACACTTAGCCTTCTGAGGCTTAGTGAGGCCCTTGTGCCTTGCTCTTGTGAGAGCTTGCGCTACTCTGCTGCTGCTTTGCCTTAGCCGTTACTGCAGCTCTGAGGATAAGGCGTCCAAGCCTCGGTTCTGTCGTTTGACCTTGGTGCTTAATTGGCTCTTATATTGATGTGGATAATTGATTGAGGATACTGTTCATATATTTGAGTTGCTTGTAGAGCTCAATATTAGGGTTAAGGTGGTGGTTCAAGCCACCATTTTAACACTATCTTTTTGCACTCTGATTGCTAATCTTATTGCAATATTATTTGATTTATATTGAGCAATATGTTGATTATATTTACATATCTTTCTTGATAATTAGATTAGCGATTGAATTACCAATTTGCTCCCTGCGAACGACCTCAGACGCAATTTCCTAATTTCGAGTTTTATAAATTTAAGTGTTGTCGCAATTTTTGTCCTATACTACGACGCTTATATTTCTAAAAGACGAGTCACGCGCAATAACAGGTGGATGTGGACCACTGATGTACGAAAATTCATTGCGAAAAGATTTAAGTTTAGAAAACTCATCATTATAGTGTGATTCGCAAGAAAATCCCTCAATAAAATAATTTTTTACTGAAACTTAGAATGAGTCCTAGGTCGAACACGGGGAGGTTACGTCGATTTGAAATCCACAGTTATATTTTCTTATAATTTTTGTTTATAAATGAGACATTCACAATGATTGCTATGTTATTTGTAATATAAACACTACAACTAAAGAGAGCGAGAGAGAGAAAAGTTTTTATACTCAAAATAATGTCATTACAACTACACTAGAAAGCGAGAAATATAATCTAGAAAGTGATAAAATGAAGGGGGAGAGAAGTTATCCTCCTTGACGGCTGCTTGGAGGATGAGCAGAATGAACTTGCCTAGAAGGAGAGAGAATATGGATGACGGAGGATGGTTCGGGAAGAACTGGGGGTGAGACAGGGCGTCGGTGTCGCGGGATTCGCTTCCAGAATGGAAACGAGAAGATGGCTGGTGAGAGCTCCGCGAAGGGGATGAGAGGTGGAAAATTTTGTTTTTAACTCTAGCAGAGCTTCCCGTAACTATAGCGAAGCACTAAAGTGAGCTTTAGAATTTGAGTTCTTAGCTCTTAGAGAGGGAGAGGGACGATGGAAGGGATGAGGAAAATGTGGAGGGCGTAAGGCCTTTTATAGATGAAGAATAGAGGGACAAATAGGTCATTTCAATCTTAAAACAATAATGTAAGGGTCTTTAGTGACAGATATAACTGTCACTAAAGCCCCCACGTTGCCAAACACGCGTGCTCGCCCCTGCCCTTCATCTTCAGCTGTTGAGATGCTTCTTTATTGCGAGCACGATCTCATCCTTTCGATCTAGAGATCGGACGAATGAGAAGCGCTCAAGACTCTTCATCTTACCGCGCCCTCAGCACCCGCATCAGATCACGCATGTACATCTGTGCTCATTCATTCTGCCACATGGCCTCCTTCACTGCCACGCAATCGCCATCCAACGGGCAAATTTCGCTCGCTCAATCCTCGCAGTTTGATTTGAGGCGGGCAGGATACGAATGCGTGACCTCAGCGATGAGATAAGGCGCTCGACCATCACACTGTAAGCGTGGATGGTAGATCTCTCGCTTCTATCCCAGATGATCACCACCATTGGATGACGATCTGACGGTGGAGGTTGAGCTAATGTTGATGAAGCAGGAGGCTGCGGTGACCATGGGCAACTTAGATGGCACCACGTGGCACTATCCTGGCCGTCCATCTTTTATTGCTTGTAGGAGGTGCCACGGTTGTCAGATTGGATCGATTTTCACATCGTTGGGCTACGATGGTCGATCCGAACCCATCCGTGTGGCTGGATTTGTCATTTGAAGTCCTTATTTTACACCACCTGCCTCTTGACCTCTTATCTTTCTCGGACTATATCTGATGCTATGGAGTTCAATTGGGGTAATCTTGGAGGCGTTGAACTCCAATCGTCGTCCTAATCAGATTCATATGGTCAGATCTTCAATCCGAGGCACCGATAAATGTTGCCTTGTCCTTGACCACAAAAAGGGGCAAATTACTATACAATTTATACAAATTGACCTAAATGCATGATGATGTATGTTATACACTATTTATACTGCATGATGCTTCTATAATACTAAAAACATGCAGAAATAGATATTTTAGGCTACTTAGATGTATACACATGACACCCCCATGCCTATCTTTTGCTAGTCCCTAGTAAAAATTATTGTTATTTATAAATAGAATTAAGATCAAATTACTTGGGAAAAAGTTATTTTTCAACACTAGGATCAAATTACTAAGGACCTGAACTAAAGAGATACATCAGCGCCCAGGTGTCTGCCAAAATGTAAACCGCCCTCACCTTATTCAAAAGCAGAAACATCTTTTTCTTTTTCTTTTTTTTTTAATTATTTTTTTGGATTTTTAAGTTTAGGGTTTCGAGGCAGCTTTCTATGGCTACCTAACTCCCCAAGACTCGAAGAGAACTCTAAGTACTAAGCATCTTTTTATGTGAAATGTGATAGACTCACTGATCGACGATTAGAACTGATTTTGGGTTTCTACGCCCCTAGGTGACCTTGAAAAGGAATTCTGCCTAAAGGTGTATCTATACTACTAGTAGCTTTCTCCCTAACTTTTATTTTTATGGGGTCAACACAAGGGCAAACTCAGTATATATCTTCTCAGCTTATTCTACTTCTCTGCTTCTTCCTAAGTGTTTGGAATTAAACGTGCATTTTTGTGAGCTGGGTTCTGGACAACCGGCCAATGAGTTGTTACCACCGACAACTTGCCAGCCATACTTATGTGGTAAAGTGGGGTTTATTTCTTTTTCTTCTGTTCTTCTTTTCTTTTTAGTTATTTTTCTCTTTTTTTTTTAAGTAGGTGGCTTCCCTAATCTAAGATTTACCTAAAGGCAGTAGGAAGAGAATGGTCATGTGACTGGGTTCTGGACAATCGACCGATGAGTTGTTACCACCAACAACTTTCCAACCATGCCACCCTAAAAAGTTCATTAACTACCTAATTTCCATTAAAACCACCAAAAAGTGAGTCAGTGCAAATAGTGTGTAGATGCTTAAACTTAAAATCCCCTCAAATCAGAGGACGTATTGATAAGTCGTGTACTTATCACCCCAACTTATTTAACTAATTTGAAATGATGTTTCAAATGGCAAGGACTCAAGAAACAAGTCCATATTTTAGTAGACACTCGGGCAGATTAAGCCTGAAGACCTAAAGGGTCTAAATGTTCAGGTCGTATTGTATTATTTCCTAAGGTTGAAAATTAATAAGGCCCAAGTTTTCTTTTCCTAATTTTTTTTAATAAAAAAGGAAAAATAAGAAAATTTTACAAGAAATCCATAGAGCTGACAATATGATTCAAAATTGAATCCACCCCCAAGCCTAGCTTATGCAATGTCCTCATTGAAAATAAAAAGCATGAGAAAAGGGCAAAATGGAAAAATATCACCTATATTCCATGATGCTCTGGTTAGCTCTGAGTCAGACTATATAAGTGCTAATTTTAGTGCTATCAGCCAGGAGGGGTCCAGCCAAAGAAAGTTAGATTTATGTTAAAGCAACCTTATCTGAGGCGTGTTCTGGAATAACACGGTCAACATAAGGTTTCAAACATTGTCCGTTGACCTTCAGAAAATTACTCGTCTTTGGGTCAGAAATCTCAACAGCTTCATTTGGGAATATTCGATCAATGATGAACGGGTCATTCCACTTTGACCTAAGCTTGCCGGGAAAGAACTTAAGTCAAGAATCAAAGAGCCAGATCTTATGGTTTAGCTCAAAGCTATTTCGGGAAATCAACTAGTCATGAAGAGCTTTGGTCCTAGCCTTATAGATCTTGCTTTCTCCTATGCATCATTTCTAAGCTCCTCCAACTCAGATAGTTGGAGTTTCCTGGCCTTTTCGGCCAAACTTAAATTAAAGTTGCATTTCTTGATTGCCCAGAATGCCCAATGTTCAATCTTAACAAGTAAATGACATGACTTTCCATATATCAGATGAAATGGTGACATGCCGATAGGCGTTTTGTATGTCGTACGGTAGGCCCAAAGAGAGTCATCAAGCTTTTGAGTTCAGTCTTTTCTATTAGGCCTAATCATCTTTTGTAGGATGTTCTTGATCTCCCAAATAGAGATCTTGGCCAGTTCATTCATCTGGGGGTGGTAAGGTGTGAAAATTCTGTGATTCACCCCGTATTTCGCTAGTAAATTATGGAACTAGGCATTGGTGAAGTGAGTTCCACCATCCCTAATGATGGCCCTTGAAATCCAGAACCGACTGAAGATATTCTTCTTGACAAAATCGATGACCACTTTGTGGTCATTAGTTTGGGTGGGAATAGCCTCAATCCACTTGGACACGTAGTCAACAGCTACGAGAATGTACTGGTGTCCAAATGAAGGAAGGAAGGGTCCCAAGAAATCGATGCCCCAAACGTCGAAGATTTCGATAAGAAGAATCGGGTTTAGAGGCATCATGTTTCTCTTGGCTATGCTCTCGACTACCTGGCATTGGGAACACGACCTTGAAAATTCCTGGGCGTCATTGAATAAAGACAGCCAATAAAATCTAGATTGCAAAATTTTTGTAGCCGTCTTTTTCCAAGAGAAATGTCTACCACTCGTAGATGCTTGGCAGAACTTAAGTTTACTTTGGAACTCATTCTTCGGAACACATCGGCAAATAATCTGATCAGAGCCGATGCGGTACAGTTCAAGGTCATCCCAAAAGTAATATTTGGCCTCAGATATAAGTCTATCCTATTGTTGCTTGGTCCAATCCGGGGGGATTTGACCAACGGCCAAATAATTTACCATGTCTGCAACTAAGGGATTTGGACACCTGAAACTGCAAGAATATTCTCGTCTGGAAAAGTATCAGTAATTGGAATATTTGGACGAGAAGAATCACTTAGGAGTCTCGAAAGATGATCCACCACCACATTTTGTGCCCAGGATTTGTCTTTAATTTCAAGATCGAATTCTTGAAGTAAAAGAATCCACCAGATGAGTCAGGGTTTGGCATCCTTTTTAGCCAAGAGATGTCTCAAGGCGAGTGGTCGGTATAGATTATAACATGAGATCCTAAAAGATAAGCCCTGGATTTTTCCAATGCAAATACTATAGCTAGCAATTCCTTTTCGGTAATAGTGTAGTTTCTCTGGGCCTCGTCCAAAGTTTTGCTAGTGTAGTAGAGGACAGAGGGCTTCTTGTCTATCTTTTGACCCAAAATAGCCCCGACCGCATAATCAGAAGCATCAGTCATGATCTCAAATGGGGTCGTCCAGACCGGTGGTTGCAGCACCAGAGTGCAAGTGACTAGAATTTTAAGAAAATCAAATGCCTTGTGGCATGATTCGTGAAAATCAAACGACGTATCTTTGGCCAAAAGGTTGCTCAAAGGTCGAGCAACCTTAGAAAAGTCCTTGATGAACCTCCTATAAAATCCCACATGACCAGGAAATGATCGAATTTGTTTAATAAATGTAGAAGGAGGAAGTTTTGAGATAGCATCCACCTTAGCTTTATCAACCTTAATTCCCCGCTCAGAGACTACATGACCCAAGACGATGCCTTCTTGTGTCATGAAATGACTCTTTTCCCAACTAAGGACCAGTCGTATTTTGATGCATCTCTTAAGGATCAATTCTAGATTAGCTAGGAAAGAATCAAACGAATCTCCGAAAATAAAAAAACATCCATGAATACTTTCATAAATTCTCCCACCATGTCTGAGAAAATGGCTAGTATACACCTTTGAAAAGTTGCAGGTGCATTACAAAGCCTGAATGGCATTCTACGAAATGCAAAGGTTCCATAGGGATAGGCGAAAGTTGTCTTTTCCTGGTCCTCGGGATGGATAAGGACTTGGTTGTATCATGAGTAACCGTCCAGGAAACAGAAATACTTTTTCCCGGCTAACCTTTCAAGGATTTGGTTGATGAAACGTAGAGGGAAATGATCTTTTTTGGTGGCTGTGTTTAGCTTCTTGTAATCAATACAGACTCTCCAAGAGAAAGCTGAATGAGTTGTGACAGATTCTCCTTTCTCGTTAGTCACAATGGTAATCCTGGCTTTCTTGGGAACAATTTGCACAGGACTAACCCGAGGACTATCCGAGATTGGATAAACGATTCTTGTGTCAAGCCACTTAATGATTTCCTTCTTGATCCCACTTCTCACATATGAGGGTTCAATCTCCTCTGCATTTGGCGAGAAGGGAGGGATCCATCTTCCATAAAAATTCAATGATTACAATAAGATGGCTCAATCCCCCTAAGGTCATGGATGGTCCAACCAATTGCCTCCTTATGTGCCTTTAGGACTTGATCAATCTCATCTCTTGCTCCTTAGTCAGTTTTGCACTTATAATCACAGGAAGCATTTTCTTAGGTCTTAAAAATTCATATTTCAGACTCTCAAGCAATGATTTCAGTTTGAGCTAGGGCGGGTTTAGGATGGAGGGCAAGGAGGATGTTGATGAAGATTCATCAGGACGATCTATTGGAAGAGGTTAGAAGTGAATAAAATCAGCAACCTCTTTAGGGTGTTGCTGGTCTGCCTCGGAGGGTTGTGGGTTGGGGTCATCAGTGCAGGAGGAATTCTCAAGGACGGTAAAAGCCATACAAGTCTTAACATTCAAATCATTAACCTCAAGTTCCTCAATATATCCATAATCCTCAAATTTGTTAATCTCCTTAAAAATATCAAGTTTCATTTTTCTATCTCCAAAGGTGATTTCCATACTAACTCTTTCACAGTTGATATTGGCCTTAGCAGTAACAAGGAATGAACGACCCAGAATGATGGCCGTGTTCCTTAAATCCTCAGGTACATCAATGTCAAGGACAAGGAAATCTATAGGAAAGTAGAAGTCCTTAACGTTGACAATAGCATCCTTAATAACGCCTTTTGGGTTTGTGATTGAACGGTCTGCTAACTGCAGCGTTACTAAGGTCAGCTTAAGTTCACCTAATCTGAAGTTTTCGTAAAGAGAAGTCAGAATTAGGTTAATGGATGCACCTAGATCCAGAAGTGCCCTGTCAAAGGTGTAATCCCTGATAACACATGAAATCAATGGGGCACCTAGATCTCTCTTTTTCTGAGGAAGGTGATGCAAGATAACAGAACTAGCCTGCTCGGAGAGTATCACCTTCCTCGGGGTAGATTCCCTCGACTTACGCTTTTGAGTGCATAAATCCTTTAAGAATTTAGCCCAAGTCGGAATGTGTTTAATAACATCGAGGAGCGGGATATTTATTTCAACATTCTTGAATATATTCAAGAGCTCCTCGTCATTATCAACAAACTTCTTCTTGGGCTTAAGTAAGGCTTCAAGGAATGGAACATGAGTTAGATCTTTAAAATCAGGTTCCTGAGCCTTGATTTCTTCTTCAGTGTTCTCCTTTCCTTCCTTAGGCTTGCCAGGGTGTGATTGGCTAAAAGAGGGTAATTTTGGGTCCTGGGTTTAACGTCCACTCCTCAAGGTAACAGAATTTGCAGAAGCGTACGAGTTTGGGTTTTGGGGAGGGTTAGGAAAGATCGAAGGGGCTTGATTTGCCAAATAACCCGTATTGGATGAAGAAGCAAAGAAGAAAGACCATGCTCAACCACCTAAGCATGTGCGTGTGGGTCCCTTAGATTCTTGTACCCTTGGGCTCAATTGCCTTGATTTTGTATGTTGCGAGGGTTGAGTACCGGTTGAGATGACAGAGATCCAGGCTGATGAGAATTAGCAATGAGACCGGATTGCAAGTTATCCAGCGATGTCTTTATTTGTTGCATGAGCTAGAACATGGATCCTTGCATCTTTACCATATGTTGGTTCAAATCAGCCTGCCCTACAGGTGGATGGGCATTCCAGGTTGGCTGATTGACCTGGTCAGGGAGCAGCTAAGTGTATGCATGACCTTGACCCATTGGTCTTTATGGTGCATAGTTTCTGGGTAGGATTTGGGTCTATTGCCTCGGATTTTTCTACGAGAAGTAAGGGTGGTTCCTCCAACCCGGATTATAAGAGTTAGAATATGGGTTGGACCTAACGTTCTCCTATACAGCATACACATCCTCATAGGGCGACGATGGTAGGAAAGACGGAGAAAGATCAGAGACACTTGGATCAAAGGCCCCAGTTTGGAACCCATGGGGTTTCGAGTAATGCTGGCTCACAGGTTAAGCCGCTTCCAGTTGATTCACGAACTCCCGTCCAGTAAGAGCTCATGAAGAATGGAATCCCGAGTTCTGGGATTAAGTGGATTGAGAAGTTTTTGCAGAGTTTCCAGCCATCCACTCTTCCATTCTTTTGGTAACCAGATCCACCTTATCTAGTTTATTACAAATCAGTTCCATATCAAATGTATGAGAATCATGGACCTCATTAACATTTGATCTGGGTTGTTGGGACCGGTTAAAAGTATCCACGGAGGCATGATTGATGGAATTTTCACTCATTTCCTCAAACAATTCATGTGCACTATCTGTATCCTTGTTGAAGAAATTGCCTCCGCAAGAAGCGTCCATGTGGTTGCAGAGTTGCTCAGTCAACCTGTGATAAAAGATCTGCACAAGTTGCCATTTCGACACCTCGTGGTGTGGACACTTCCGCAAAAGATCCTGGAATCTTCCCAGGCCCCATGAAGCAGTTCCCTCGGCCACTAGACGATAGTAGTAATCTCCCGTCGCAAGGCATTGGTACGCCCGTCTGGAAAGAATTTCTTTAGGAAAGCTGATTTAAGATCATTCCAAGTTGCTATCGGCCTTCTAATAGTCTAGTACCAATGTGCAGCCTTATCCCTAAGAGAGTGGGGGAAAAACCTCATGATCATTTACACCTTGTCCACATTTGGTGGTCTGGACCGAAGTGGTCAAGTCCTCCAAATGCTAGAATAGGTCTTCAAAACCTGGGGCTTGATTTCTACGTCACCGAGTAGAATCTGGACACTGAGATGTTCCCCGTAATTAGAAGGATCATAAAAAACCTTCAAGGGCTGAGCTCCCTGACCATGAATTCGCTAGAACCATTCTTGCATTTGCTGCATTTATTCCAGCTGCCTTTTGTAGCATCTCTTGCGGATTTTGAGGCAAAGGAGGTGGTTGATCAGCCATGGGATCAATTGGATTAAAATTCAACCTACACCTCCTTGAATGATGTAATGGTCCTTTCAAACAGGGATTCAATGACCTCCTTCCAAGCATAAACTAGGAAGAGGTCAGAAGGACTAGGGATAAAAACCCTGCAACACAACAAAACAAGCTTGTACTTAAGTTGGGTACCCTAAGGACCTATGCTCCAAAATAAACTCAAACCACAACACGAATTTTGTGTTATCCTTAATCCAAAAGCTGGTTAAGTTGGGATGGAGAGACAGGGGGAGCGTGTCCTGAAGGCCGCTAATTGTGCCAAACCCCTACTTACTTAAGTCATTTGACAATCAGGCCACCCAACTTAGCGCCTTCTGGAGAAAGCAAACGTCATAAATTCACACCACAATATGAGCAATATCCTTAAACGAACTGATGAGTCCTAGGGCCAACATCTACTTGATTTTATATTAGGCTTGGGATAGTAGTGTTTTTGGAATGTGGTGGGCTCTTAAAATGGGTTATGCCTTTAATGATTAATTGAATAAGTGTGAGTGCATGCACAACCAGGGTTTTAAAGCAAGATTATTCGGATGAGTGGCTTTGAAAGTTCAAATCTTACTTAAATAGCTTTTAGGGTTTGAATTGGGGTGATGTCAATCAAATTTAGGAGGCACACCAAGATTTGCAAACAGGAGTGAAGATGTTTGAATAAGTGGAGTGCCTGGTATTGACCTTAATTGTTAACCCTAATGAGCAAGCTACTTGTTGAGTTGTTTTTATATGAAGTGGTGCAGCCCAAACAACTCAAGTAATTAAACTTAATGCACCACTGAGTTAAGCACACAAGTAGTTACCTAATCTGATTTCTACTCAATTATATGTTTGTTTGTGTGCACCGGTTCCAAAGATCGGATTACCAGTTGAGTATGAAGAATCATAAGAGGTTGTGTCCCTCTGTGATTTTTCTTAGATTTTTTCAAAGCGGGGGTGAGGTGGGTGGAGGTGGAAATCAAAGCAACCAAACTAATCCTAGGGTTCATGAGAGTACCTAGGTTAATTAGGGTTTGAATTAGGATGATGGAATGAAGTTTATGGAGGGGAAAGAATAGGGGAGCACTTATAGTTGTCTTCAAATGCACTTTACTCCTCTCTACAGCTTGAAGATTCCTGATTAGGGTACCTGCAAGACAATAGAGAAGAAATAAAACAGAGTTACAAAGTAATTAAGTGCGCAAAATGCGGAAAAGAAATCGAGATTTGTTGCCTCCCCGGCAACGGCGCCAACATGATGTTCGAAAATTCGTTGCGAAAGGATTTGAGTTTAGAAAATCCGTCGTTGTAGTGTGATTCACAAGAAAATCCGTCAATTAAATAAATTTTTACCAAAACTCAAAATGAGTTTGGGGTCGAACACGAGGAGGCTATGTCAATTTGAAATCTGCAATTATATATTTTTTGTAATTTTTGTTTATAAATGAGACATTCACAATGATTGCTATGCTATTTGCAAAATAAACACTACAACTAAAGAGAGAGAGAGAGAAAGAGGAAGAGAGAGAAAGAATAGCCTTTATACTCAAAATAATGTCATTACAATTACACTAGAAAGTAGGAAATCTAAACTAGAAAGCGATAAAAAGGAGGGAGAGAAGTTATCTTCCTCGACGGCTGCTTGGAGGACGAGTCGAATGGACGTCGCCTGGAAGAAGTAGAGCGAAGACGGATGACGAAGGACGGATCGAGAAGAACCGGAGGTGAGGCAGGGTGTCGGTGTCACAGGATCGACATCCAGAACAACGATGAGAAGACGGCTGGCGAGAGCTCCACGAAGGGGATGAGAGGTCAAAAATTTTATTTTTAACTCTAGTGGAGCTTCCCATAGCTT
Source organism: Thalassia testudinum (assembly GCA_037157565.1). Lineage (NCBI taxonomy): Eukaryota > Viridiplantae > Streptophyta > Magnoliopsida > Alismatales > Hydrocharitaceae > Thalassia > Thalassia testudinum. Next base: position 49,334,616 of record JAZHRO010000002.1, read on the forward strand.
GGGAGCACTAGAGCTAGCTTTAGAACTTGAGTTCTAAGCTCTTAGAGAGGGAGAGAGATGATGGAAGGGATGAAGACAATGTGTAGGACGTAGGGCCTTTTATAAGTAAAGAATAGAGGGGCAAATAGGTCATTTCAATCTTAAAACATTAATGTAAGGGTCTTTAGTGACGGATATAACCGTTACTAAAGCCCCATATTTCTAAACACGCGCGCGCACCCCCGTCCCTTCATCTTCAGCCATTGAGATGCTTCTTCATTGTTACGACCCGGTTCCCGAATCCCTACAGGACACGAGACCGGACCGACTCGACTGAACCCAAGACCCAGTCGTCCAACGACTAAGTAACCAAAAAGCAGTAAAATAAACCACATTCACCATGCAAGCAACTAACAGTAACAAAAGTACAGCAGTAAAGAAGTAAACTACTACAGTATACACCACCACAACAGTAGAGAATTTAAATAAGTACAGGAATGTAAAGTTTACAATAAAAGAGTACATAAGTGTAACAAAGTTACTCACTACAACAAGAAACGGGTACAACAAAAGGTACAGGTATTAGGCTCTACTGGGCCCAGCACCTTCTGCAGCTGTAGGCTCTGGCTGCTCAACACCTGGACCTGAAAAAGGTTATGAGTACACGAAATCAGCGAACGCTGAGTAGAGTGGCAACCAGCTAACTAAAATAGTAAAGGTGGATAGGTAGCTATTGTTTTCAATTTCTTTCTTTATTCAACTAATTATTCTTTCTTTCATCACTTGGTTTATTTATCAGGTCTTTTTCTTGATCTCGAATGTTCCTCGTGGGAACGATCTTGATTGCAGTCTTTTCCGAAGAGTAGAAGTAGCACGTGGTGCTCTCCTGGCTGGGAGAGTCCCCCGTGGTGGTCCTACACTCAGTCAACCACCCCAAGGTCACTGATAGACGCAACGGTGACTACGACACGTGCAATAAACGCACGGGTAGCTACCCCGTACTGGCACACGGTCAGTCGTTTCCGTTAATGGGTGCGCCCAAAGAACAGCACGGAACCAGTATAGGGCATAGCCCTCTTAGTAACAAGGGACTAGCCCCTAAGAACCAAACAGGGGTCTCGCCCCTCCACAATCCGTGCACCCTCGCCTGACTACCTTGGTTTTCCCAGTAGGCCTAACAAGTCGGTGTAGGACGGCTAGTTGAACCCTAGGCCCCGTGGGGTGGCTAGCTCCCTCCTTACACTAGTAGCTCTCCCTGGTACTGTGTACACGAAGGCCAAAAAGTTAGTACAAAGTGACCAGTCCCAACCCCAGGGCGGCTAGCTCCGCTCTGCACTAAGCAGGTAATATGTGCTCACCCTGGTACCACATACTCAAGGGTCAGCACACTTCCCCATTCACATTTCCAGTTCTATTCCATTTATTTCCAGGAGCTCTACTCCTAATTCCCCGTAGGGTTCATGCTCATGTTTCTCAGGGCAAGCCATACTAGGTTTCATCATTTCAGGTTTATTCGTAGGTAGCTCGTGTTTCCAACATTCAATCTTTCATTTCCAATTCATATATAGGCAGCTCGTATTTAATTGGAAACAACAGGAATTTACATGTAACAGTTGCTAACAACAATACTATACATTTCACAGGCAGCTGTTATCTAATTACAGGCAATTGTTATTATTTTATTTACTCATCCAAGACTGCAATTCATGCATTCAATACAATTATTCCAGTGTCTCTAGTCCTAGGATTCATGCCATACCCTAGGATCTAACATTCAATCCAGTGTTTCTAGTCCTAGGATTCATGCCAAACCCTAGGATCTAACATTCATTCCAGATATACATTCATGTTTGTAATTAAACTAAGGGAAGCCACTCTACCCGCAAAATCGGGAGTAATGGGGGCTTGATCGACAGGTCCATGTGCCTCCGCAACCCCCAAATCCACAACCGAGCGAGATCCTAACACAAGGATCAACCACAAGAAACCACTCAGAACATGATAAAAGCATTCCAACAAGTAGAGTAACTTATACGAAGAAGAACGAAATCTTAAATGGGAAATTGGACCTCAAATGAACCCTAAACGGGTCAAAAATGACAATCCTGACTCAAATTAGACGTCTGGAACACCTTCCAGATGTCATAAAAGGAACCCAAAACCATACCTCACTCTGCGCTGCTCCTTAGACGTCCAAGGATCCTGCTGAACTGTCTGGACCTAGTTCCAGATGTCCGACCAGCTCTCCGGACATCTGGAGATGCTCCCAGCCATCTAGTGCCTTGCCCAGACGTCTGAACCTCGTGGGAGGGCATGTCTCGCACCTTCCCGAAGCGAATCCTGCACACGCAACGCAAAATCTACTTAATACGGCACGTAACTGTGCCTCGGCGAAACGGCCTGCATGGCCATATCCGCAAAGGGAGGCATAGGGTGCAGGTTGTACCTCTCAGTCGTCTGGAGCTTCTTCCAGACATCGTCTACGTCGTCTGGATGTAGATCCAGATGTCTGATTCTGGGAAAAATCCCAGAACCATAAGCTTCTTTGTCTTCTTCGTGCTGCACGCGGCTACGCCACGCTCACTCGCCCATTTCTCTAGCTGCAGCAGCGTCGGGGAGGACCTCCCCGGCACACCCCTCCACCTTGTGCACGCTCGATTGGCCGTGAGCTTCTCTGACGAGCTCTCTCACGAGCTCGTACACTCTCCTATCTTCCCGCTCGCTGTTCCTCTCCTCTCCGCCACTGCACTCGGCTGCACTCGCCGCTCGCGCTCTCTCTCGCTGGAAGAAGGAGAAGGTGGATGGAAATGGGGGTGGCGTGAGGGAGAGGAGGGGGGTATAAGTAGGCGAGGGGTAGGGTGCTGCAAGTCGGCGAGGGGAAGAGAAAGAGAAGGATTTTGGCTGCGCACAGTTTGCACGTGGCACACGCGCAGACTCGAGGACGTACGCACACAAAAATTGATTTTCAGATGTCTGGGAAGGTGTCCAGACGTCTGACCCAAGTCCTAGACGTCTTAAAGGGCTTTAATAGCACGAGTCTTAACATTCATCGCACACACGATCTCAGTCATTCGATCGAGAGATCAGAAGGCTAAGAAGCGCTCAAGCCTCTTCATCTTACCGCGACTCAATGCCCATGTCAAATCGTGCGTGACAAGCCGGGTTAGATCGTGCATGCACTTCCATGCTCATCCATGCCACCATGTCACCTCCTTCACCGCCGCCTGATTGCCATCCAACGGGCAAATTTCGTTCGCTCAATCCTCGCATTTTGATTTGAGGCAGGCGAGATTCGAACGCATGACCTCGGCGATGAGATAAGGTGCTCGACCACCAAGTTGCAAGCACGGATGGTCGAGCTCTTGCTTCTATCCGCAAATGATCTCCACCGTTGGATGATAATCTGACGGTGGAGGTTGACTAATGTTGATGAAGGAGGAGGCTGCGGTGACCATGGGTGGCTTAGATGGCACCACGTGGCGCCATCCTGGCCATCCATCTTCTATTGCTTGTAGGAGGTGCCACGGTTGTCGGATTGGATCGATTTTCACACCGTTGGGCTACGATCGTTCATCTGAACCCATTCGTGCAATTGGATTTGTCATCTGAAGTTTGGATTTTACACCACCTTGCCTCTTGACCTCTTATCTTTCTCAGACTACATCTGATACTATAGAGGTCTGATCAGGGCAATCTTGGAGTCGTTGAACTCCGATCGTCGCCCTAATCAGATCCGTACCATTGGATCTTCAATCCGAGGCCCCGATAAATGTTTCCCTATCCCTGGCCACAAAAAGTGGCAAATTACTATACAATTTATACAAATTGACCTAAATGCATGGTGATGCATGTTATGCACTATTTATAATGCATGATGCTTCTATAATACTAAGAACATACATAAATAGATATTTTAGGTTACTTAGATGTATGCACATTAACCACCCTAAAAAAAATCCTCCTCTTTAGCCGTCCTCCTTGCCTGGCTCTCCTTAGAAATGGTCCCCTTGGCATGGGCACAAGAGAGAAGGGAAGAGGGGAAGGTGCCAAGGAGATAGAGTGTCTCCTTAATATTCTTCTCCTTCTTGTCTTGGTCGAATATGGCTGGTGGAATATGGGTAGAAGAATATAAAAAAAATGTAGCCAAGGGTGCCTTTTTTTTTGTGGTAGGTTAGTGTTATTCGCTCTGAAATGGGTTTTAAAATTAATGCGTGTAGTATAGGTCGAATCAGTGCATAAAACAAATAGAAGTTATTACTTGAATGAAAGTCTGAGATCGAACACAAGGAGTAATTGGCAAAAATGCTTCTCAAGATTGCAATTCAACACAAATATATAATCAATAGAATTCTAAGCAAAAATGAATGAATGTCAGATAATGCAAAAAGAAGGGGTAAAATGTTGATTTGAATCACCAATTACCCCTAACAATTATCTCAAATATTTCAACAGTACTAAGCAATTCAATTCCACGTATGATAAGTGCACAGTGCACTTATCATACGTGGAATTGAATTGCTTAGTACTGTTGAAATATTTGAGATAATTCAAATGAAGCTCAGACGTCTGCTTAGCCAGTCGGACAACTTATCCTGCTCTCTGCTACAGTGCCCAGTTGCTTCTCCTTCTCTCTGTGCCTTCTTCTCTTCTTCTTCTGTTGGGCTTCTCTTCTATAGCTTATCTTCTCTTCTTCTTCCTCTGGCTGCGCTGTAGCTGCTCTTCTTTTCTTCCTCTACGGCTGTGTCTTTTCTCTTCTTCTTTTGTGGCTTGCTCTTCTTCTTCCTTCTTCACACGAAAGGGGGAGGTTCCTTAAACAACTAAGTGTCAGCTGTTGGTCCTGAGAGCAAAACCCCCTTCCCCCGCACACTTTCCTCTCCTTCTCTCTCTGGAATTTTCCCTCTCAGGGCCTCGGGTGATTGGGTATTCAGGTAGAGCGCACCCGGGACCAGGGCTTCCAATCATGAGTGGCAGCCGAGGAGTGCTTAGGTTAGACGGGTTAACGGATCGACCAGACCCACGTGGAAAGTGTTGCGGGCGAGGCACGTGAGGGGCGCGGGGACCTCACCCCCTGTGCTTGCTAAGGCGATAAGCCTATAGGACTTTTTCAATTTATGCGAGTGCGTGCACTCGTCAACTTCCGAGGTGGCACTATCCCACCACCTTCTTCTGTGTGCAACTGCAGTGGTTTGCCTTCGTGGAATTGGAGCAGTAGCAGCAGATGTGGATGTCAATTGAAGACCTAGAGCTCTGCCTGGAACCACTCCGCACAACCTGGGTGTATCACCTAGAGCTTGCGCGACTGGAGAAGGCTTCAAGCTTCGCTCGAAGCTGATGTAATGGTGATTGAGGGCATGAAGACCTAAAATGAAGAACACGACCTTGCGGCCTCATCAAAAGGTTCAGTAGGCTTCACCATAGCATGATGGACGTGGTGGTGTGTGTGGCGTGACATGAAGGTGACTGTGGTGGCCGGACGGTGACGGAAAGTGAAGGGCGAAGGTGCGGTGTTTAGCGAAGGTTGTGGAGGAGCAATTGACCTAACTGAGTTAGGGATTTTGCTCCTGAGGTTGAGGTAGAGGTGTAGGGATGAACGGCGAGGGTTTTGGTGGTGTGTGAAGAGAGATGTGCCTCGCCAGAGTTTGGTTGATGCGGAGGACGATGGAGGTGGTTGGGGTGATACAACGGTCGAAATGAAGTGCGGTTGGGATGAAAATGAAGTAGAGGAGGTAGGGGACTTATCTAGGTAGTTGGCAGACGACGGGGAGTTGAGGCGGTGCCGAGTGCGATATGGTCGGCGTCAGGGAAGAAGGTGCTCCGGTGATTAAGAATCGGCAAGGAAGACGGAGGATGTGGCGTCGACAGGTACAGCAGGTCGCAAAAGAGAGTGAGAGAGATAAATCCGCCATCGGTATTGCGTGCGGACGAAGGATGGAGTTGGAGGAGCTGGCCGGACATCAAGGAGCTTCGTCCAGATGAGGAGGGACGATATTAAGGGGGATCTGGGGGTCCTTTTATAGGCCTTTGGATGGCGTTTTGGGCTTAGGAAGCAAGCTTCCCAAGGTTGGAAAGCTCACCGGAGAAAGAAATCCTAAGATACCCTACTCTCTCATGCATTCTCATGAGAGATTGGGAAGGTTTCAGAGTTTTGGAATTGGCTCAAAAGGAAGGGAATTCCTTGACGAACTTCCCTTTCAAATTTGAGAAGGATTCGTCAAGGAATCAAGGAGAACTTGCCAAATTTAGGTCACCGGAGTTTGTAGGAATAGGATTCATGGCGCCAGGGACCTATTTGAATAAAATATGATAAAGATGGGGGTCTTGCTGTAAGGATTATGAAAGTTAAGGGCATATGTGTGATATAAAAGAACCAGATAGGACCAAATTGCAAACTAGGTCAAGACAGTCTCAGATTGGGCCTAAATTTTGGTACAAACCTAATTTGGACCTAAGGAATCCAATGGTGAAGTTGGATTTTTTTTTAACCTAGTTTGACTGATTAATTTACGTAAACACCTAAATTAGGGCAAATGTCAGTTTGAGACTTTGTTTTGGGTCAAGATAAGTTCTAATGGTCAAATTGAAGGTACCAAACCTTAGATAATATTTTTATATGAATTTTAGAGGATTTAGGTGAATTTTATCCTGACCAGAACCTCAATTAATTAAGCGGGTCTGTTTTTAAGGTTTCAAAAGTCATTTAATTCTCAAAATATGCGAAAACCCTTTTCTATTGTATTAACCCACTTGTTGGATATTTAAAACTATTTGACCCTTAATTACCCCATGAAAAATCCCGTGGTTGTTCTGCATTCAAGATATGATGGTAAAATTGTAGTTTTAACCCTGTTTCCTTGTCTTTCTCTCAAAATGGTTATGCAATGAACTATAGCTCTCTGGAAGTTATGTAGGAGCATTTATTCCTTCATAATGACTAAATTGAGTTAGTTATGGCTCATGATGGTGTTCCCATCAGTTAGGTATTTATATAAGTGTGGATAAGAGGGGGTTATAATGGGATTAGGTGGATGGCTATGATGGGATCTTGGGGGGTGGTTAATGATCCTAGGGCTAAGGTGGTTTGGTGCCAAATAAGGGGTCATGTGGAGGTCTTGGTGTGTTGGTGATCTCCCTTGGTGGCTGTTTAACGAGCAAGATCAATGTTTTAAAATCGATGCGTCGTAGTATAGTTGAAATCGCTCAAAAATAAATAAATTTTATTACTCGAAGTTTTAAATCCGAGGTCTAACACAGGGAGTAAATTGGAGTTTAAAAATCAAGAGCACAACTTTAAAATTGAATATGCAATGAAAATCAGAGTTGTAATGCAAAATATAAATGTAGCCACAAAATATCAAGAAAGCACAAAAAATGGACGTCTGATTTTGTGAATCAGACGTCTTAAACTTGGGGTTGCTACATGCTTCTATTTCTCTTCTATGATCTGTCTCTGGTTGCTTCCCTTCCTTCTTCTTCTTTCTTTCTTTTCTTCTGCTCTCGTGCTTGTGCCTTCTTTTCCTTTGCCTTCTTCTCTTTCTTCTTTTTCTTCTTTCTCTGGCGGCTCCTCCTTCTTCTTGGCTTCTTCTTCTTCTTCTTTCTTTCCTTCTGGCGACTCCTCCTTCTCTTTCTCTTTCTTCAACCCTTCAGCCTCTTCCTCTTCAATTCTTGCCTTCTCCTCCCTTAGCTTCTCTGGCCTTAGCCCTCTTCTTCCTTGGCTTCTTCTTCTTCTTCCTTGCGAGAGAGCAAAACCTACCCCTACCCGCCCCCACGATCTCTCTTCCTCTTTCTCTCTTAGGCTCACTCTCCCAGAGCCACTTCTCGGGTAATCGGGTCAGGTGCGCACCCAGGACCAGGCCCACCGGCATGCGGTGGTGGGTGAGGAGTGCAAGTCGGGTATACAAGTCAAGCCACGTCCACGGAGATCGGGTCACGGATGTGGCAGTGAGAGGTGAGTGGGACCTCACCCTGTGGTCAGGAGGCGAAGAGGCAGCTTCACTTTTTCAATTTATTTCACTGCAGCCGCTCACTCACTTCCCAGGTGGGACTATGTTGTCCCACCTTTCTTCGCGAGCGCCCGCAGCAGGAAGCTTCCTTGATTGCAGCAGCTACTGGGTCTTCAAAGCCAATTGCTCGGCTAGTTCTGTGCACAAGCGAAATCCGCGCAACCTGGAGCTGTGCACCTGGAGCGAGGAGACCTGGAGGAGGCTTGCAAAAAATCTCCTCACGTGCGTTAATGGCGGTGGAGACGCCTACACCTGTCAACACGAAAACAGCCTTGCGGCCTTGTCAGAAAGCTCAGGGAGCTTCACTAAGACATGGCGAAGGTAGTGCGGGGGCTGGCGTGGCGTGGGGTGGCCAGAGTGTGCGTGCCTAAGGTACCCTGTGTGCATGAAAGTGGGTGTGTTTAAGGGGTGTTCTGGGGGCGTGGACGGTGCGTGTAGTGAGGGTTTATGATTAGTGAGGTGTGGCGATGCTTATGGGGTGGTTGGCAAGGCGGATGGAGTTGTGGAGCGGTAGGGACGCCTCGTCGAAGGTCTGGTCGGAGATGAAGGTGATGGTGGTTGCGAGCATCGATGCGTGTTTTGAAGAAATAAAGAGAGAAAAATGATGAGAACAGAGAGAGGACTTAGCTGTGTGTAGGGAGATGAAGGGGAAGGAAGAGATGGCGGCCGACTCGTATTGCCATTGCCGGAGACGAAGCACTCAGTGGAGGAGGATGGCAACGATGAAGGGGCTACAGGGGCGTCGGTTGATGCGGCGCGACGCGGACGAAGAGGAGGAAGAGAACCCTACCACTGGTATTGTGGCAGAGTGATGAGGAAAAGAGAGGGATGTCATCGACGCTTGCTGAGTCACTGGCTGGAGGGAGAAGAGACAAATAGAGGGATTCTCAGGCCAATTTCAAGCTTGGAGGATGCGAGGTGATTGAGCATGCTTTTATATTCCCTGGCGGAAGGTTTTGTACGTGGAAGCCAAGCTTCCAAGCAAGGCAATCTCGCCGGAGATGGAAATTAGAAGGAGACCCGAATCTCTCATGCATTCGCATGAGAGATTGGGTACCAAATTGAGCCTGGAATTGTGTTCAAACTGGAGGAGATTTCTTAAAGAATCTCCCTTTCAATTTTGAAGGGGATTCTCTAAGAAATCAGAGAGATCTCTCCCTCAAAACCTCGCCGATGTAGGATTACCTCCACTATAGTGGTGGAGGGACCTAATTGCAAAGAATGAAGACAAAGATAGGGGGTTTCTGCAGAAGTTTTCAAAAGTTAGGGGTAGAAATGTAATTAGGTTGGACCTGTTTGCAAAGTAGGTCAAGGTGAATTCCCCTTAGGTCCAAATTTTGGTAAAAATCTAATTTGGACCTAATGAATATAATGGTGAAGTTGGATTTTGGGTTTGATCATGTTTGACTGGGCAATTTACACAAAAACCCAATTTAGGGCAAACATTTGATTGGGACCCCAATTTAGGTCAAAATAGGTTCTAAGGGTCAAATTGAAGATTCTAAAGCCTAGAGGATATTTTATCATTATTTTTAGAGGGTTTAGGTAAATTTTATCCTAACTAGAGCCTTGTTAAATTAAGTGGGTTTGTTTTAGGGTTACAAGAAGTCATTAATTCCCAGAATTCACATGAACCCTTTTCTGTTTGAACCAACCCACTTTTTATTTTGTTAAGATCATTTGACCTGTGTTTATCCCATGAGAAAATCCATTGTTATACTGCAATGGTAAAATTGCAGTTTTACTCCATGTTTCTTACTTTTCTCTCAGAATGGTTATTCATTGAGTTAGGACCTCCAATTGGTTATGCAGGAGCTTTTGTTCTCTTTTCTAGGTCAAAATGAGCTAGTTAGGGCTCATGATGGTGTTCCCATCATACCCTCATGCCTAGCTTTTACTAGTCCCCTAGCAAAATTTTAAGGTTTTAACGTCTGTTCTAGACCAAGAGTTCCTTGATGTTCACAAATTATAATGAGTGCTTTTTTCCTTTTTGATTAGGTTAGAATGCCGATAGTAGGCCTAGAGGTACTCAAGTACCAACCAAGATCCGGACCTGACCAGCTCTAGCCTCGGTGTTCCGCGAAGGCTTTTAAGGCCTACAGGAACTATCCTAAGGTTCATTGGACTCCGCGATTAAAGCACCTGTGCTTATAACATAATTTAGCCTCAGTTCAGTTTGCAGTGCATTTTTTGCAATAGAGAGACAGAGGATTTTTTTGTTTGGAGAGTTTTCTCTCTCTTTTCTTTTTATTTCTAGCTTCAAATTGGCTTCTCAACACGATATGTATCGGATTCCTCATCCCCATTATCAATCCTCGAAGGGTCCCTGGCAATCAATGCTTTGTGATAGCACCACCCATGGCAACCCCAGAACCTTGGCTTTCGAGACTTCGAGATAATCCCACCCATGGTGTTCTGTAGCTAAATCCAGACCCTGACAATCGACATTTCGTGATAATGCCGCCCATGATATCTGAACCAGCACTGGATGCTTACATGCCCCCGGAAGGATATGTAAATATCCTAGGAGACAAGCACCGAGGAGACGATATGTTATTATGCATCTTCGAGGGGAATTTCCCGCCTCTCCGCACCGGGAACTCATCCAAATCAACTTGTGTTGATCGGCCGCTCCTAATCTAGGTGACTTTTTCAGAACACTTAAACGCTTTTGTGTGATTTTGATAGTTATGCGCACTGAACCAGACTGTGTGTGGATTGGGGTGCTTAGGTTACCGAGTCCTGCTAACTGAAGGTCAGTTAACGAGGCTGAATACTCCCTATGCCTTAGACCTAATACTTAAGCTTCGCATTTTCCCTAACCTCTTAAGGACCATCCAGATCTTAGCGGATACTTGAATTTTTAAGTCTAAGAGTCTAGCCCAAGAGGTCTAAGATCAACGTTCCTACTAATCTCTTTTGTGTCTCATTAGCTCTTTTTCTTTTCATTATCTTTTTCTTGATATGGTCTAAAACTTAGTTAATCCCTTAATTTCTTACTAATGACTATCTCTTTTTTTTATTTTTCATTTTGTGCTCCTTTTTTGATATTTTTCACTTTTCCCCTTTTTCTCCTCATGATTTGTATGGCCTCAAAATTTTCTCTCCCCTTAAAATTTTTTTTTGTTCTTTTTCAAGAATTTTTCATTTTTCTTTTTGGTGTTTTTGTGATATGTGATTTTTTTGTTGAAACCTTTTCTTGTGAGATGAGTTCTCATGGTATTTTGCACTTTCATACCCCCCATGCCTACGATTTGCAATATCCCCATTGTAAATTAGGTGAGTTCGAGTTCAGCTTAGATCATTCATTAGAATAGGTTTTGGGTGTGCGAACGGGTCAAGGTGACTGTTGCAAATGATTTCTAAACTCGGGTACGGGTACCTGAGGTGGAGTCAACTGTTCTAATGGATGAACCCTAAAGTGAAATATGAATTCAGCGTAGGAATGTCAAGAAAGGTTTCAGGTTTTTCAAGAGTGACGAGTTACCTCCCGTTAAGCGCTGAGTTTTACGCCATCGGTTGGACGCAATGAGCTCAGGGAGAATGGAGGGTAAAGGATATCTCAGCCAAATTTGTATCAGTCAAGTCAATGAACAGTTTGAGTCTTTAACCATTCATGGCAAAAGGTTCTGAATCGTGGCTGAGTGGACTGATCTCAGTGGCTCCATTTCCAAAGATTCGTCGGACGAGGTAGGGTCCGATCCATTTTAATCGTAGCTTTTCTGGGAACAGTTTAAGTTTGGCATCAAAGAGTAGGACCTTTTTGACTAGGGTTGAAGATCTTTCTGGATATGTGCTTGTCATGAAAGGCCTTAACCCGCTCTTTGTAAATTCGCGAGTTCTCATACGCGTCATGGCATAATTCATCGATCTCGCTCATTTGAAGCTTTCTATGGGTTCTTGCTTTAGAAAGATCTAGGTTGCAGTTCCGTACTGCCCAATAGGCTTTGTGCTCCAATTCGACGGGGAGGTGACATGCCTTCTCGTACACCAATCTGAAGGGAGACATACCTAATTGGGTTTTGTGAGAGATCCTATAAGCCTACAAAGCTTTCGAAAGTCGGGATCACCAGTCCTTCCTGTCAGGTCGAACAGTAACCTAGAGGATTTTCTTGATCTCTTGATTTGATAGCTCAACTAGACCATTAGTTTGGGGGTGGTATGGAGTAGAGATTAGGTGCGAGACCCCGTATTTGGTCATCAGTGACCTGAACTGAGCGTTAGTGAAATGGGTCCCTCTGTCAGAAATTATAGCACGTGGATCCCGAACCGTGAAAAGATGTTCTGATGAATGAATTTGATAACCACTTTATGATCATTGGTTTGGGTCGAAACAGCTTCGATCCATTTGGACACGTAGTCAACAGCAAGTAGAATGTACTCGAAGCCGTCCGAAACAAGGGAGGGTCCCATAAAATCAATCCCCAATATGTCGAAGATTTAGCATACAAGAATCAGTTGCAAGGGCCTCATATCACGATGGCTCATGTTGCCTAAGGTCTGGCAACAAGTGCATGCCCTACAGTGATTGCAAGCGTCTTTGAAAATCGTGGGCCAATAGAAGCCACACTGGAGGACTTCTCTGATTTCAGTCGTGATTATGATGTGTCCAGCCTTCTTAGGCACAACCTGGATTGGACTCACCCACCGACTGTTGGAGATCGAGTAGATGATCCCTACATCTAACCACTTGATGATCTCCTTTTTCACGACCTCCTGCAGATTAGGATTCAAACATCTCTGCATTTCATGGGAAGGTCGTGTGCCCTCTTCAGTGTAGATACGGTGTGTGCAGTAAGAAGGGCTGATACTAGTCAAATCATCAAGAGTCTATCCAATGGCTCTACGATGTTGCTGGAGAACAGTAATCAGACAGGATTCCTAGTCAGGTGTGATTCTGTAGTTGATAATCAAAGGAAACGTCTGATTGGAACCCAAAAAGACGTACTTCAAATGGTCGAGAAGAGGCTTGAGTTCCAGAACGGGGTTATCAGCAGCAGCGGGTGGTTCAGGGTTTGTGTCAGGAGCAAGGGAAGTAGTTATGGGTGTATCTAAGTCAGATTCGAACTCCTTTGATTGCGAGTTTTGATCCGCTTGTGGTTGATCGGAAGTAATCAGGTTGTCCTCAATATATGGTTCATCAACCATGGCCTTGATATCACATATTTGTTCTATAACACTGTAATTAATCCCTTGTTGGGCCTTAAAGATGTCAATCTTCAATGTTTGGTTCCCGAATTTCAGTTCAATTTGGCCCTCCTCACAATTTATATTAGCCCTAGCAGTGGCCAGAAAGGGTCTCCCTAGTATAATTAGAGTATCCCTTGGGTTTTCTGGAGCATCCATATCTAATACTACAAAATCCACGAGGAAATAGAAATCCCGTACCCTAACGATGACATCCTCAAGAACTCCTTTAGGTGACTTAATAGATCGGTCAGCTAACTGCAATGTCACCTCTGTCGATTTGAGCTCAGATTCTTCAAGGTGGTCAAGGAGGGATGTAGGTATTAGGTTTATGGAGGCTCCTAAATCTAATAAGGCTCTATCGAATTGGGTATCACCAATGGTACAAGAAATCAGGGGAGTACCTGGGCCTTTTGCCTTAGGTTAGAGTTTGCTCAAAATTACAGAGCTGGCTTGCTCTGACAGTACGATCAGACTCCCACTTTTGGTTCGCGGCTTACGCTTGGGTGTACACACGTCCTTCAGAAATCGTGCATAAGCCAGTATGTGGTGGATTGCATCCATCAAGGGGATGTTTATATGTACCTGTTCAAAGAGCTTGACTAGATCCTCCTAAGGAGCCACGGGTTTGTTTGTCTTCTTTCCCTTGGTCAAGGCCTCAGGAAATGGAACCTTGGTTGGTTCCTTTAGAATAGGTCCAGGTTCTTGATCTGGGACAGGGGTGTCCTGGATAACTATCCTAAGGCTTGGGTTACTACCAGGTTGAAAGTGGCTTGGATAAGGTGGGTCTTCTGTTGCTTTGCCACAACAGGTTGTTACAGAGTTTAGTCCTGCCTGGTTTTGGTTCGGGGTTGGTAAAATAGGTGGCTGCTGTTGAAATCTCGCATACGATGTTGAAGCTTCCATCATGTCGAGTGTTGGAACAGAAGGGGCCTAATAAATCAAGTGGGCTTGGCCCAGATTTGGGTTCATAACGTGCCTCTGGTTTGGCACGTTATTTGGATTCGGCAGAGGTTGCGAAGGAAGTGTGCCAGGTTGGCGGGAATTCACCATCTGGGTGAGTTGATCGCGAACCTCTGTGATCTCGTCCTTGTGCTATTTTTGTATAGCCGCATTCGTCTTCTGAATGTCAGCCAGAGTCTGAAGGATAAGAGTCATTTGATCTGCTTGGGTTGGCCCAGATTGATAGGTGGGGTTGGGCCGAGGCTGAGGCGGCTGATATGGATGAGGAGCTTGTGGACGGGGTTGACATGGTGGTCTTTGATTCTAAGTATTTCCCACCCATAGGAAGTTGGGATGATTCCACCATCCAGGGTTATAGGTGTTAGAGAATGGGTCATTCTGGATGGCGTTGAGGTCCTCGCAGGCCTGAGGAACCTCAGGAAAGTCAGAATACGAGGGTTCAGAGTTCCCCCAACTAGAGTAGGTCGGATCGGAGTTTCCTCTGGTCCTAGAGTCAAACGGGGGTGGATAGAAGTCCATCCCCTGAGAAGATCGGTGATAGATGTTATACACAGCCTCCCTCCCAAGAGGTGGTTGTGCAAATAGGTTTTGCGCAAATGTGGCTCGCTGCAGATGTCGAGTCAGCTCATACACATTCTTCTCGATGATAGAGACCTTGTCCAACCGACTGGCCATCAGTTCCAAGTCGACATATGCGAACAGGCCCTGCGTTTCATGTGCTCCCCTTGGATTCATCGATGTGCGGGCATTCGTCTGGTCGAATAAGCCCATGGAGTCATTATTGATGGAGTTATAGCACATGTTCTCGAGAATCTCCCACACAGTGTCTTTATGTTGACCCATGATATTTCCTCCGCAGGTTGCATTGTCGAATAAGCGGATGTCTTCATGGAGTCCTTGGTAAAAAGACTGGACTTGTTCCCATTTAGGAACTCCGTGATGGGGGCACTTTCACATGAGATCCAGGAAATGGTCCCATGCTTCATGAAGAGGTTCTCCTGATTGCTGGGTAAAGTGTGTGATATGGTGGCGTAAGGCATTCGTCCAACCAACTGGGAAGAAATTTTTCAAGAATTTGGATTGCAGTTCAACCCATGTGTTGATTGGACGCGTCTGAGTCTGATACCAATGAGCTACCTTGTCCATGAGAGAGAAGGAAAACATCTTCATTAGAAGAATATCCCGATTTTGTACATTTGACCCGAAGGTCTGGGCCAGATGCTTGAGTTGTTTGATGTGCTGGAAGGGATCCTCGGAATTAAACCCATGAAACTTTGGAATAGCATGAATAACGTTGGGCTTGAGTTCAGAATCAGGACCTCCAGCTGGGATTTGGACTCAAGGTTCAATCGCCACCGCAGCGGGATTATAATGATCTCGCATCATAGGACGCTGCGGCGGGTTTACAAAGTTTTGAAATAGATCATTCAGACGCTGGAGTTGGTTTTCAAGATTGTTCTCTTCTTCTACTAGTTGTGCCATGATGATGGAAGAAGGAGAATTAGGTTCTAATGAATCAGAGGAGATATCTATGTGGTGGGGTTGCTGCACAAACACGGATGCCGAGGCTTGGCCTTGGCAGGAGTAAATCACTAAAGGAGGTCTTAAGGATGGTCTTAAGGACCTCCTACCGAATATGCACTGAAGGTTTGGATAAGAGTAGAATGTGCTGGACCCAATCAAGACACCCAAAAATTTGGATGACTATAGAGGTTCGGGGCGAATGATACCCCTTAGTCAGAAAAGTCGTCCACCTAAGAAATACCTGGGCAACCAGAGAGGGAGAGCCCTGCAAAGACCCCTACACGGTAGAGCATCCCTATGAGTTACAAAGTTTCCCCCACTTGACCTCTCTTGTCACTAAGATTCCAGGTAGACCAGAATGAGGACTTTGACCTCTAAAGTCTACCACTTTTATTTAAGATCAAAGGTGCTTAGGATTCCACTTGAACTTTAGATGTATTAAGTGTAAAAGTGACCTAATTTCAAGGTTGGTTGACCCAACAAGGGTGTCAACTTCACCTATTTTCCCTTTGAGAGCTTTAGGTCCTTTCTTTTAGGGTTCAAGTGAAATTAAGAGCTTGAATTTTAGGGTTTCTCTTGAATAAGTCTTTTCAACCAAGGCTTAGGCACAACTCTTTTTGGAATAGTTGATTCTTTCTTCGAAAGATGTGTCTCTAAAAATCCTAAATTGGAATCCTTAATTTGGCTCTAATTTTGGTCCAATTTAGTTGTCAAAAATATGGTATCTAGGGCTCAATCAAGAAGATGATAGCCCTAGTTACCTTAAACGGATGCACAGGTCAATATTTGTTGTTGAAATCAAAATCAGGCAACTTTGGTAACTTAGCTAAAGATGGAAAGCAGGTAGCCCTAATTGATTTTTATCTTATTTTTTTTTCCTTTTCAGAATGAGGGGATTAAGAGAAAGGGCTAATCAGAGATTACCTGCCCTGGGCGTGTTTGCTGTGCGGCCATCTTCTTTTGAATCTTTTCCCCTGAAACAATCACAACAAAAGAGATATATCAAGTTAGTACCAAATCAGAAATTGTGATCAAGATTTCTAAATTGCCCGTGGCTCCCTAGCAACGGTGCCAAAATGTTTAACGGGCAAGATCAATGTTTTAAAATCGATGCGTCGTAATATAGTTGAAATCGCTTGAAAATAAATAAATTTTATTACTCGAAGTTTTAAGTCCGAGGTTGAACACAGGGAGTAAATTGGAGTTCAAAAATCAAGAGCACAACTTTAAAATTGAATATGCAATGAAAATCAAAGTTGTAATGCAAAATGTAAATGTAGCCACAAAATATCAAGAAAGCACAAAAAAATGGACATCTGATTTTGTGAATCAGACGTCTTAAACTTGGGGTTGCTACAGTGCTTCTATTTCTCTTCTCTAATCTATCTCTAGCCGCTTCCCTTCCTTCTTCTTTCTTTCTTTTCTTCTGCTCTCGTGCATGTGCCTTCTTTTCCTTTGCCTTCTTCTCTTTCTTCTTTTTCTTCTTTCTCTGGCAGCTCCTCTTTCTTCTTGGCATCTTCTTCTTCTTCTTCTTCTTTCTTTCCTTCTGGTGACTCCTTCTCCTTCTCTTTCTCTTTCTTCAGCCCTTCAGCCTTCAGCCTCTTCCTCTTCAATTCTTGCCTTCTCCTCCCTTAGCTTCTCTGGCCATTGCCCTCTTCTTCCTTGGCTTCTTCTTCTTCTTCCTTGCGAGAGAGCAAAACCTACCCCTACCCGCCCCCACGATCTCTCTTCCTCTTTCTCTCTTAGGCTTGCTCTCCCAGAGCCACTTCTTGGGTAATCGGGTCGGGTGCGCACCTGAGACACGGCGAAGGTAGTGCAGGGGTCAGCGTGGCGTGGGGTGGCCAGAATGTGTGTGCCTAGGGCACCCTGTGTGCGTGAAAGTGGGTGTGTTCGAGGGGTGTTTTGGGGGCGTGGCACGGTGAGTGGAGTGAGGGTTTATGATCACTGAGGTGTGGCGATGCTTATGGGGTGGTTGGCAAGGCGGATGGAGTTGTGGAGTGACAGGGATGCCTCGCTAGAGGTTTGGCGGAGATGAAAAAGGTGATGGTGGTTGCCAGCATTGATGCGTGTTTCGAAGAAATAAAGAGAGAAAAATGATGAGAACAGAGAGAGGACTTAGCTGTGCATAAGGAGATGAAGGGGGAGGCAGAGATGGCGGCCGGCTCGTATTGCTGTCACCAGAGATGAAGCACTTAGTGGAGGAGGACGGCGATGATGAAGGGGCTGCAAGGGCGTTGGCAGGTGTGGCGCGACGCGATGCGACGTAGACGAAGAGGAGGAAGACAACCCTGCCACTGGTATTGTGGCAGAGCGATGAGGGAAAGAGAGGGATGTCGCCGGAGCTTGCTGAGTCACTGGCCAGAGGGAGAAGAGACGAATAGAGGGATTCTAAGGTCAATTTCAAGCTTGAAGGATGCAGGGTGATCTGAGCATGCTTTTATATTCCCTGGCAGAAGGTTTTGTGCTTGGAAGCCAACCTTCCAAGCACAGCAACCTCGCCAGAGATGGAAATTAGAAGGAGACCCAAATCTCTCATGCATTCGCATGAGAAATTAGGTACCAAATTGAGCCTGGAATTGTGTTCAAACCGGAGATTTCTCAGAGAATTTCCCTTTCAATTTTGAAGGGGATTCTCTGAGAAATCAGAGAGATCTTTCCCTCAAAACCTTGTCGGTGTAGGATTCCCTCCGTTATAATGGTGGAGGGATGTAATTGCAAAGAAGAAGACACAGATAGGGGGGTTTCTATAGAAGTTTTCAAAAGTTAGGGGTAGAAATGTAATTGGGCTAGACCTGTTTGCAAAGTAGGTCAAGGTGAATTTCCCTTAGATCCAAATTTTGGTACAAACCTAATTTGAACCTAAGGAATCCAATGGTGAAGTTAGATTTTGGGTTTGACCACGTTTGACTATGCAATTTACACAAAAACCTAATTTAGGGCAAACATTTGACTGAGACCTCAATTTAGGTCAAAATAGGTTCTAAGGGTCAAATTGAAGGTTCTAAATCCTAGAGGATATTTTTTCATGATTTTTAGAGGGTTCAGGTGAATTTGATCCTGACCAGAATCTTATTAAATTAAGTGGGTCTGGTTTAGGGTTACAAGAAGTCATTTAATTCCCAGAATTCACATGAATCCTTTTCTATTTGAACTAACCCACTTTTTATCTTGTTAAGATTATTTGACCTGTGTTTAGCCCATGAGAAAACCCGTTGTTGTACTGCAATGCTAAAATTGTAGTTTTACCCCATGTTTCTTACTTTTCTTTCAGAATGGTTATTCATTGAGTTAGGACCTCCAGTTGATTATGTAGGAGCTTTTGTTCTCTTTTCTGGGTCAAAATGAGCTAATTAGGGCTCATGTTGGTGTTCTCATCAGTGGCCATCCACTATGGTGGTTATACACCACCATGTTGGCATCAACATGGGAGGGGTAGGATGAAGGGCTAAGATTAGGTCTTTAGGTGGTAGTTGTGGGATGAATGGTGGAGGTAATTTGGCTCCATGTGGAAGGGTGTGGCTAGGTGTGGTTAAGGGGGCCTTGATGGGGACAGCTAGGATGGAGTTATAGGGTGGTTAAAGAATCCTAAGGTTAGGGTGTATTGGTGCCAACCCAAAGGATACCCAAGGTGGTGGTTATGTTTATCCAAGTTCTTTGTGTCCCACTGTCCCTTAAGTTTTGGCACTGAAACATAGGTTCTAGAAGGGGGTTGAGGTGGATGGTTGACGTGCCTTCGTGCGTGTGTGTTAAGAGGTGTCGTTATAGTTGCACTTGATACGTCGATTTTAAAAGAAGTAAACGGAGGTGAGTCCGAGTGTCGATCTCAGGGAGGCGTGGAAATCGGATTTTGTTTACCACTTGTTGTCACGAAAAAGGCGGAGTTTTGCTTGCGAAAGAGACGGTTTTGAAAAGCGAGAGATAGAGAGAGTTTAGGGTTAGAAAGCTCTTGGTTTTGATCATGCACTTTAAACAGAAATTAAAATGGCAACTAAATGAAAAATAATTTCATTAAACATGCATTCATAGTTCATGGTTTACAATATTAAATACATGCTTCAACAAAAGTAAATGAAAGCTTAAAAGAGAGAGAGAGAGGTAGAGAGAGAGTGGAGAGCGACGAGGCAGCCACGGCGGTGGAGGAGGCTCCGTCGGCGGCTCGTCGTCTCCGGCGATTACAAGAGTGCCTAAGACTAGCTAGGAGAGGAGTGGAGTAGTTGCAAGTGGGAGAGGATGCCTTGAATGGTGGTAGAAGGGGGTTTAAATAGAGTTAAGGGCCTCCTAGAAGAAGAATGTGCTTTAGCGACATCCAGAACGTCGCTAAAACCGCTTCCAGATACGTCGGTGAAGGCCTTCTGCCACCGGTCAGCCGCCCGCCCCCTCTCTCTCTCCAAGTGTGATCCGTGGATGATGAACGAGAGCCGTCCGATCGAAGATCGAACGGCTGAGATCCTCCCGCGCCCGTGCTGAGATCGCGCTTCGGGCGCGCGTGCGCGCCCGCGTTTCCGCCCGGCGTGCGCGCACGCGTGGGCACTCGGGCGCTGTCGTCGCGCCGCGTGGCACAATCCTGACCGCCCGCTGCTGATCGGGCGGGTCAATTTCGCCGCACCCTTCGCTCGCGCTTGATTTCCGCTCCGCGCGATTCGAACACGCGTTGCTGCGACGCGGGCGTGCGCGCTAACCGTTGCGCCACGCTCGCGCTTTGTCGCGGCGACCGCGGGCGAGCGCGCGGATCTCGGCCGTTCGATCGAAGATCAACGGCCGAGATTCGTTCTTGGCTGGCTTGAGGGCGAGAGAGAGGCGGGGGCGGGGCGACGTGGCGCGTTCTGGGGCATTGATCTCCAGATCAACGGTCATGATTTCTTGGGCCCATTGTGGGAGCTCCGGATGTCAGATTTGGCTGATCTTGAGTCCGTTGGACTCCGTTCGTCATCCTGAATCCATCCGTGCGGTCCGATTGCTCATCTGAGGCCTGCTTTGACAAATACTTTACACAAATGGCCATTAATACGGTTTATAAGCAATCTTGGTACTTGATGCATGCAACGCTCCTATTCTACTTTATGTTGTGCCTTTTATTCTAAATATGGGCCATATTCAACCTAATTACTACCCCCTTGCGTGGTGTTATCATACCCCCATGCTTACTCCTTGATAGTCCCTAGCAAGGTTTATTCTAGCCTTTATTTCTTTGGAGAATTCAAGAAGTAATTGCTTCGGCACTTCGTTACTCGTCAATAAGAGGAAATATACGAAGATCTTAATCTACAAAGACTAAGCAGCGCCCGGGTGTCTTCCAAAATACAAATCGCCCGAATCCTTGCTTTGTATATATAACTATACATATGTATACGTATATATCTATATATGTCTTTTTAGAATTTTCGGAATTCAGTGTGGGTTGGTAACTTTTTACAGCTACCCAACCCACCCAAAACTCGATCAAAACCCTAAGTGCTAAGCATCTTGGTGTGAATGTTGTGATAGACTCACTTAACGGTAATTGAGACAGACTTCGAGTTTCTACGCCTCTAGGTGTCCGGAAAAGAAAATAAATTTTTGCCTGAAGGTGTATTTGTTCGATTGGTAGCTTTCTTCCTACGTTCATTTTACTTGGGGTCAACACAAGGATTTTCCAGTGTATATCTCCCCAGCTTGTACTACTTCCCCGCTTCGTCCTTAGGTGTTTTGGTCTTTTTTGTGCAATTATTGAGCTGGGCTCTGGACAACCGACCAATGGGTTGTTACCCACGATCACTTGCCAGCCATACTTGTGCGGTGAAGTGTGGTTTATTTTCTTTTTTTTTTTTTTTTTCGTAGGTGGCTTCCCTAATCTCAAATGTACCCAGAGGCAACGAAAAATAAATGGCCTGTGGCTGGGTTCTGGACAACCTGCCAATGGGTTGTTACCCACGACAACTTGCCAGCCATACCACCCTAGAGAGTTCATTAGCTACCCAATTTCTGTCAAAATCTCCGAGAAGTGAGTCTGTGCAAAAATGTGTGTAGATGCTTAGACTCAAAGTTTTCCTGAGTTAGAGGGTGAGTTGATAAGTCGTATACTTATTACCTTATTTATTAGGTGGATTAGAATAGCTTAAAGTTGCAAGGATTCGCCGCTAAATCCATATTTTAATGGACACCAGGGCTAATTAAGCCTGAAGGCCTGAAAAGTCTAAGTGTTTAAGTTCTTTTTGTATTATTTCCCACTATTGACAAGTTTCTAATGCCTAAGTTTTTCTTCCTAAATTCAAATTTTTTTTTTTAATCAATTAATTTATTCATTTGGACTGATTAATTAAGCTCAGGATTATGCAGTTTACCATCCCCCCCATGCTTAAGTTGGACAATGTCCTCATTGGCAGATGCATGGATGCAGAAGGGTTCAAAAAGATAGTACCTGAGTGACGTAAACTACCAGATCAGTCTGAATCCGCTGGCTTGCCTCCTAGGAAGCGCTGAGTTTAACGCCTCCAGCTGGGCGGTGCACAAACTGGAATGGCTTGGGTCAAGAAGATATGTTCAAAATTAACCAGACCCAAAATCAGAAGTCCACAGATGCGAATAAGGTTGTGGTGGAGTCCCGTTCCTAAGGTGCGGGAATTCTGTAACAGATATATCATGCATGCCTGTGTCAGATCCTCTCTTAGTTTGTGGGCATGCAAACAAGTTGCTGTGGACGAACGCACCCCAAATATGACATGCCAAACACTAAAGATGTAGGTCTTATATTCAGCTTGTGTCCCCATAAAATTGTAATCCATCGAAAGTGTATCAATTCTAGTGCATTCGGGTTGCGGGATCTTTATTCTGGTAGGGCAAGTAACAAAGTCCAGAGTTTCATACTGAGCCCTACAACCAAGCATGAGTCTTCTCTTAAAAGACGAATCCATCTCTTCCGCAACTATGGTTTCATTGCTCATTCCCTCCAAGCCCTTGATCTCAAGAATATTTTCTTCAACGTCCTTTGTATCAGATTCACTGTTTGGGGTTGCATTAGAGGTAGGGTCAATTTCATTCTCTAGATCATATTCTTTCTCTCGGCCCTCCTCCAAATTTGTGATGGGGATTCTAACCGATTCATAATCAATTTCTTTGAAATTGTAACTCCATTCTCCATCTCCGACGTTGGCTGCTACTCCCACCGGATTACTTGTCTTGAGCCGATTAGATTCAGATTCCAAGGTCTCTCCCCTCACCTTCTCAGTTTCCTCCTGATGTTTGTTCTCAATGCTCCCCAAATTGTGTTCCAAGGAATCCTTACTTTCCTTATCCACCGAGCTATCCAACTCCTGAGGGGTATCAATGGTGGACTGAACCAAATCAGGATGACTAGGTGTAGTCCAATTGATCATGGTAGGTCCTTGCTTTATGAATTCCATGAATGGCGTTGTATGCAACAGCTTTCTTTGGCCTTCTTCCCCCAATTGTTGGAACAACTCCAACATGGCATGTTGCCCTTTAACCAATTCTTGATTCTGTTTGTGTAGTTCTAACTGGAGGTTATCAAGAATTGACATGGTGTCATTTGGTGTCCTTTGGATTTCCTCCTTGAAATCCAGGTTAAGAGAGTATGGTTGAGGTTGTGGATCAGAATCCATATTGATGTTTAGGTTCTTGGGTGGGTCCTCTATTCTGTCATGTTCAGGGTCCAGTTCTTCAAGAGGAACCATTCTCTGTTTGGTCCTACTCCAGAATAGTTGAGGTTCTAAGTCCTCCTCCCAGTCAGATTCTTCATCAGGGGACCAAATCAGAGGTTGATGATCCTGGGCTTGCCTAGATTTCTGATCATTTTCTGATTTCCATTTGTCTAGAACTCCTTCTAATCCAAAGGTCAAGTAGGCAAGGTTGTTGAATTCAGATGACCTTTCTTGGTTATTATCTTGAGATGGGTAGGGTTCTTGGTGTTCTCCTAAAGTGTAGGTCCTATCACAGTAGAGCGGGTCGGACCTAAATGAGGAGGCATCGTGAGGACAATCGAGATATGGAGCCCATGATTTGAATCGTACCCTTGGGTGGCTATGTTAGTTGTATTCCAATAAGAAGTTGGTGCGGTTTGGTCATAGTTGGGCCAAGAGGGATATTCAAGGTTGTACCCCCAACTTGGTGGTTGGTTAGCCCAAGTAGGCTGCGAGTATGGTCCACTTGGGTTAGCATACGAATCCTGTTGGGGGTAGTTTGGGTAAGATGGATAGGGATTGAAATCCATGGTTTGGAAGAAATGGAGGGATGTGGGAAGAACAGATGTGAGAGTTGTGTCCTTAACCAAGCAAACAAGCCTAGTCCTTATGGTGTATTCCTTAGAAGACCTAGAAATCTCACAAAGGTTGATTAAGTTCGTAAGCAATGGACTCCCCTTTTCGAGGTTAATCTGGCCAGGTTGATTACGAGGGGATTGCAGGGAAGGTTCTTCCTTTGGCTTGCGCCTCCGGTTCCATAGACCCCACAACCGCGGTCGTTTGACACTGCCCCGCAGCCTAGTCACCAGATTCTACCAAGGGAATGAAAGCCAAGTGCCTAGCAGACAAAACCTCACCTTTTGAGACTTAACTCAGTCCTGCCTAGGGCACGTCTACTCAGTTTTAAAGGGCTATGATAGTGCTTGTGCTTAGGGTGATGTGATGAGGCGTTGATTGGGGTGGTGCCTCTTAATTTTCCACTTTCAAAGTGTGTGCTTCTAGCAAAACATGATTTTCAAGCAAGGATTTGTTAAGATATAGTGTCTTTTAGTGTTTTATCCTTACTTGAGTACTTTTTAGGGTTGACGTGTCTTAATGTTTTCAAACAAGTTTCAGTGGGCACGTCAAGTTCTGCACACAATTTGATGAAAGTAGATTTCCTTTTTCTTCTGTAGAGGCTCTAAAACCCTAGTGTACTCATCCTAATGATCATGCAGCTTCTATTAGATGAGTCAGTTTTAGGGTTGAGTGGTGCGGCTCAGGTCAACTCATGGTGGCTTCACAAACACCACTCAAGAAAGAAAAGAACACTCCAAGAATTTATTCAGCATATTAGAGTGTACATTTTTTTGTAGGGTGATGTGTTAAGAATGTGGGTCAAGCAATCATTCACCATGCCAATTTTTTTAGTTTTTTACAATTTTTTTTTTTTTTAGCTTTTTCACGCAAGCAAACAATGAGAGACAGGTTACTCACTATCGGTCCTCGAGGCGCCTACTCCCTTGCTACCGTCGTGGAATGCGTCGCTTCGCCATCCATGCGTCGAATTCCTGCAACCGTCAAGTAAAAAGGAAAATAGGGCATTAGACGATGTGAGAATGAGTGTGGAATGGAGGTGATAAAACAAATCCGTTGCCTCCCCGGCAACGGCGCCAAAAACTGACGTGCCTTCGTGCGTGTGTGTTAAGAGGTGTCGTTATAGTTGCACTTGATACGTCGATTTTAAAAGAAGTAAACGGAGGTGAGTCTGAGTGTCGATCTCAGGGAGGCGTGGAAATCGGATTTTGTTTACCACTTGTCACGAAAAAGGCGGAGTTTTGCTTGCGAAAGAGACGGTTTTGAAAAGCGAGAGATAGAGAGAGTTTAGGGTTAGAAAGCTCTTGGTTTTGATCATACACTTTAAACAGAAATTAAAATAGCAACTAAATGAAAAATAATTTCATTAAACATGCATTCATAGTTCATGGTTTACAATATTAAATACATGCTTCAACAAAAGTAAATGAAAGCTTAAAAGAGAGAGAGAGGTAGAGAGAGAGTGGAGAGCGACGAGGCAGCCACGGCGGTGGAGGAGGCTCCGTCGGTGGCTCGTCGTCTCCGGCGATTACAAGAGTGCCTAAGACTAGCTAGGAGAGGAGTGGAGTAGTTGCAAGTGGGAGAGGATGCCTTGAATGGTGGTAGAAGGGGGTTTAAATAGAGTTAAGGGCCTCCTAGAAGAAGAATGTGCTTTAGCGACATCCAGAACGTCGCTAAAACCGCTTCCAGATACGTCGGTGAAGGCCTTCTGCCACCGGTCAGCCGCCTGCCCCCTCTCTCTCTCCAAGCGCGATCCGTGGATGATGAACGAGAGCCGTCCGATCGAAGATCGGACGGCTGAGATCCTCCCTCGCCCGTGCTGAGATCGCGCTTCGGGCGCGCGTGCGCGCCCGCGTTTCCACCCGGCGTGCGCGCGCGCGTGGGCGCTGTCGTCGCGCCGCGTGGCGCAATCCTGACCGCCCGCTGCTGATCGGGCGGGTCAATTTCGCCGCGCCCTTCGCTCGCGCTTGATTTCCGCTCCGCGCGATTCGAACGCGCGTCGCTGCGACTCGGGCGTGCGCGCTAACCGTTGCGCCACGCCTGCGCTTTGTCGCGGCGACCGCGGGCGAGCGCGCGGATCTCGGCCGTTCGATCGAAGATCAACGGCCGAGATTCGTTCTTGGCTGGCTTGAGGGCGAGAGAGAGGCGGGGGCGGGGCGACGTGGCGCGTTCTGGGCCGTTGACATGATTTCTTGGGCCCATTGTGGGAGCTCCGGATGTCGGATTTGGCTGATCTTGAGTCCGTTGGACTCCGTTCGTCGTCCTGAATCCATCCGTGTGGTCTGATTGCTCATCTGAGGCCTGCTTTGACAAATACTTTACACAAATGGCCATTAATACGGTTTATAAGCAATCTTGGTACTTGATGCATGCAACGCTCCTATTCTACTTTATGTTGTGCCTTTTATTCTAAATATAGGCCATATTCAACCTAATTACTACCCCCTTGCGTGGTGTTATCAATGGTGGAGATGGCTTTAGGTTTAGGTGTGTGGTTGGGATGAAGGGATTTTTGGAGGGAGAGTTTGGCGCCACATGTGGGTGGTTATGAGGGGGTAGTTGGCACTACTTTTTGGTGGCTCTTGGAGGTGGCAGAGGTGTGAAGAGGGGCATGCATGGTGGTGTCAAAATTGGGTGGAAGTAGGTAGCTTAAGTGGTGGTCTTGGGGTAGAGTTAATGTGGAGTTAGCTTAGGGCTTAAGGTTAGCCAAGGTAGGAGAGTAAGACCTGAGCTAAGCTAGTTAAGCTAGCTTAGCTAGTAGGCAAGTGGAGTAGCTAGGGTTTAGCTGGAGGAAGGTAGCCGAAAGTTGTCTGAAGTATATTGGCGAAACGGTGGCAGCAACTAGCTTTTCTTAAGTCGTTGTAGTACAGATAGTTATTGCCATCATTTGCTAATATATAATTTTTTACTCGGAAAATAAAGAGTTCCCGAGGTCGAACTCAGGGAGCAAGTTGTATTCTAGAGATATACATGTTCTATTACAAAAATAAAGAGAGAGAAAGAGATGAAGGTTTAGCTTCTTCTTCTTTTCTTCTTTCTTTCTCTTTGTCTTCTCTTTAGCTTTTGTTCTTCCTGTTCTTCTTTTCTTGCTTCAGATCTCCCTTCCATGCTCTTCTTCTTCTTTTCTTCTTGCTTCAGATCTCCCTTCCGTGCTCTTCTTCTTCTTTTCTTCTTGCTTCTCTTCTTCTTCTGCTTGGCTGCTCCGTCTCTCTTCTTTTCTTCTTTCTTCACCTGTCTTCAGGACGTCGTCTGATTTTCCAATCAGACGACTTAACCCGCGGATGCTACAGTGTTCCTTCAGTTCTTCCTCTTCTTCCGCAGTCCTTTGCTTCGGGCAGCCCTGGCTGCTCTTCTTCCTTCAGTCTTCTTCTCCTTCTCTGTTCAGCGGCCGTCCTTCTTCTTCTTCTCTGCCTGCACACTTGCACAGCTTGATCAGAGGGGCAAAACCTAATTCTACCCTCTCCCCCGCGTTTCTCTCTCACGGAAGCCGCTCTTAGGAAAGCTCTCCCAGAGCTGCCGGGTATTCGGGTACGGGTCGTCCCCGGGTCCAGGCCCACCGGCGTGCGTGGTGGGCGAGGAGTGCAGGTCGGGCTTAGTCAGGTCGGGCCAGGTCCGCGGGGCATGGTCGCGGACGAGGCCGGGTCGAGCGGGTAAGTGAGAGGGACCTCACCCCGCGCTCAGGAGGCAACGAACCTAAGGCACTTTTTGCCTTTATGCGGGCGCGCTCCTCTGAAGATTTCCGAGGTGGGACTAAATGTCCCACCCCAATTGGACGCCCGCAGCTGAAGACGCTGCAGGAGTTCGCGGTTGCACGCGAGGCCTTTGCCCCTGCTGCAAGCCTGGGACGCTTCGCGGAGGTGCCCCGCGTAGCCTGGGAGTCGACCTGGGTGAATCGCACCTGGAGCTGCAGGTTGAAGGTGCTCCTTCCACGCAGCAATGGCGACGGCGGTCGAGATACCTGTCCACAGAGGAACGGCCTCTCGGCCTAATCAGATACGCGGAGAACCTTCGCCGTGGCATGGCGAAGGTGGTGGGGGGTCTGGCAGGCGGCGGGGCGGAGCGTGAGGGTCGGCGAGGCGTATGGGGCTGTGGAGCGACGGGGGCGTCTCGCCGGAGTTTGGCTGGAGACGAAGGGGGTGACGGTGGACAGGAGCGGTCGAGGGTTTAATCAAATAAAAGACAGTGAGGAAAAGAAAGAGGGGGAGATGGGGAGAAGTTCTGACCTAGCTACGGAGACGAAAGGGGCTGGAGCAAGGCGACAGTCGTATCGACTGTCGCCGGAGAAGAAGATGCCCAGGGGAAGGGGCGGCGGCGAGGAGAGGGCCGGAGAGGCGCCAGCTGGGTGCGGCGTGGCGCGGGAAGAGCGAGGGAGGGCAACCCTGCAGCTGGTAGTGCGGCAGAGCGACGAGGAGGAAGAGGGGAGGCCGCCGGAGCTGGAGGGCTTCCTGTCGAAGTGGGAAGAGAGGAAGTGGGGGTCTTTCTCCGTCAGGACCGAGCTGCTGAGAACGGCAGAGCAACGGGGGTATTTATAGGGGCGGAATCAGAGAGGAGGGCGGAGGGAGACTTTGTGTCTCCCTCGCCGGAGGACGCCGGAGATGGAGACCCATACCGTCCGTGCGTTCGCACGGCCGGTATGGTGGGTTGCAGCGACCAGGGGGGTGTTCCTGCGACGGCTGACGACGCAGGGCACCCCCAGTTGTCTTGCCAGACCCTCCCCCTTACCCTGCGCGACGCCATGCTCCGCGCAAGGTCGCCGGAGCATGGTGCTGGTCAGGTTTTGGCAGAAGGGACCTGGATGCAAAGAAAGAAGGAGAGTTAGGGGCAGAAATGTGAGGGTTCAAAAGTTGAGGGCCAAATTGTAAATAAATGAGGACCAAAGTGTAAAGTTGGTCAAGAAGGTTTCCTCTTAGGCTCAAGTTTTTATACATGACTAATTGGGACCTAAGGATTATGATGGTGAATTGCATTTCCAGATTAAACCTTGTTTGATCGGTCAATTTACGCAAAAACCCAGATTAAGTTGTTAATTGGGCATGGTTCTCAATGTAGGTCAAAATGGGTTCCTAAGGCCAAATTAAAGGTTCTAAACCCTAGAGATTATTTTTCTATGAATTTTAGAGGGTTTATTATATTTTTACTTTGCCTCGAACATCGCGAATTGAAGTGGGTTTGTTTTAAAGTTACAGATTATCATTTAGTTCCTTGGAATTGCTGTAGCCCTTATCAGATCATCTCATCCCACTTTTATTCTTATTAGGTTGCTTTGACCTATGTTTGGACCCCGAGTTACCCTGTTTTTAGATTGGATTGGTGAAATTGCATTTTTACCCCTTAGTTTCTGTTTTCTTTGCGAACTCAGAATCCCTCTGAGTTAAGCCTTTCCTTGAGTTATGTAGGAGCTTTTATCCTTTGTATTAGGTCAAAATGAGCTAGTTATGGCTCATGATGAGGTTCTCATCATACCCCCATGCCTAGCTTTTGCTAGTCCCTTAGCAAAAAGACTTAAGGTTTCAACCCTTGTTCTAGACTATGAAGTTCTTAATAGCTTCAGATAAGTGCTTTTTCATTTGAGCTTAGATTAGGTTAGAATGCTGACCATAGGCCTAAAAGGTACTCTAGTACCAATCAAGATCCAAATTTGTCTAGCCTTAGCCTTAGTCCTTAGCAAAGGTTTTTAAGGCCCACAAGAACTAACCAAAGGTTTATTGGACTTTGTGGTTAAAGCACCCGTGCTTGAAATGATTTTAGCCCTGGCTCAGTTCGCAATGCGTTTTGTAAGAGAGAGAGATAGAAAATTTTTCTATTTGGAGAGTTTTCTCTCTTTTTCTTTTTAATTCTAGCTTAGGATTGGCTTTTCAACACGGTCTGTATCAGATTCATTGCTCCCATCATCAATCCTCAAGGGTTCCTGGCGATCGATGCTTCGAGATAGCACCGCCCATGGCAACCCCCGGAACCCTGGCTATTGAGATTTCGAGATAATCCCATCCATGGTGTTCCGTGGCCGAATCCAGACCCTGGCAATTGACACTTCGAGATAATGCCATCCATGGCATCTGAACCAGCAGAGTGCTTACATGCCCCCAGTAGGATATGTGAATATCCTAAGAGACAAGCACTGAGGAGATGATATTTTGTTACGCATCTTTGAGGGGATTTCCCACCTCTCCGCGCTGGGAACTCGTCCAAATCAACTTGTGTTGATCGGCCGCTCTTACTCTAGGTGTTCTTTTCAGAATTTTGCGACGCTTTTGCGTGATTTTGATTTTTACGCTTACTGAACCAGGCTGTGTGTGAGGTTAGGGTGCTTAGGTTACTGAGTCCCGTAAACCAAAAATTAGTTAATGAGGCCAAATACTCCCTAAGCCTTAGACCTAATACTTCAGCTTTTCATTTTCCTCAACCTCTTGAGGAGTATCCAGATCTTAATGGGTACTAAGAGTCTATTCAAGAATGCCTAAGGTTTGCGTTCTTACTAATCTCATTATGCACTTTTCAGTTATTTTCTTGAATGAGGTCTAGAACTTAGGTTAATTCCTTAGTTCCTTACTAATGACTATCACCTTTTCTCATAATTTTGTGCTCCTTTTTCATTTTGTTTCTTTTCTCCTTCTCCTTCACAAAATTTTCTTCT
This sequence comes from Thalassia testudinum, assembly GCA_037157565.1. Classification (NCBI taxonomy): domain Eukaryota; kingdom Viridiplantae; phylum Streptophyta; class Magnoliopsida; order Alismatales; family Hydrocharitaceae; genus Thalassia; species Thalassia testudinum. Next base: position 49,365,155 of record JAZHRO010000002.1, read on the forward strand.
CCTCTTTTCCTCTTATTCTTTTTCGAAAATTTTTAATTTTTATGGTGTTTTTGGCATATGTGAATTTTTTTTTGTTTGAAACATTTTCTTACAAGTTTTGCACTTTCATACCCCCCCATGCCTAAGATTTGCAATGTCCTCATTGTAACCTAGGGGGTTTTTATTTAACTTAGTTCATTCCTTAAGACAGAAATTTGGATGAGTGAATGAGTCGGGTTGAATTTTGCAGACGATTTCTAATCCCAGATGCAAGCATCTGAGGTGGGGTCGGCTGTCTACAAGGGTGAACCTTAAGTGCAAAAAGGTGTCAGAAAAAGGTTTTGGATTTTTAGGAAAATGACGGGTTGCCTCCCGTTAAGCGCTGAGTTTTACGCCATCGGCTGGGCGCAATAAGCTTAAGGGGAATGGAGGATATAAGATGCTTCAACCAAATCAGTAGAAGTCACATCAATGAACGGCTTGAGTCTCTGACCGTTCACGATGAAAGGTTCGGAATCGTGGCTGAGTGGACTGATTTCGATTGCTCCATTTCCAAAAACCTGTCGGACCAAATATGGTCCGACCCACTTGGATCTCAGTTTTCCTGGGAAGAGTTTTAGTCGGGCATCAAAGAGTAGGACCTTTTGACCAGGATGAAAGATCTTTCTTGAGATATGCTTGTCATGGAAGGCTTTAACCCGCTCCTTGTAGATTCGCGAGTTCTCATACGCGTCTAAGCGTAATTCATCGATCTCGCTGATTTGGAGTTTTCTGTGGGTTCCAGCCTTGGAAAGATCTAGATTACAGTTCCGTACTGCCCAATAGGCTTTATGCTCTAGTTCGATGGGAAGGTGACATGCCTTTCCGTACACCAGTCTAAAGGGAGACATGCCTAATTGGGTTTTGTGGACGGTCCTATAGGCCCACAATGCTTCCGGAAGTCGGGACGACCAGTCCTTCCTGTCAGGCCGAACAGTGACTTGCAGGATTTTCTTGATCTCCCGATTAGACAGCTCAGCTAGACCATTAGTTTGGGGGTGATAAGGAGTAGAGATTCGGTGAGACACCCCGTATTTGGTCATCAGTGACCTAAACTGAGCATTTGTGAAATGGGTCCCCCCATCAGAGATTATTGCACGAGGAATCCCAAATCTTGAGAAAATGTTTTGATGAATGAATTTGAGAACGACTTTGTAATCACAGGTTCGGGTCGGTATGGCTTCGATCCATTTGGACACGTAGTCCACAGCCAACAGAATGTATTCGAAACCATCCGAAACAAGAAAGGGGCCCATAAAATCAATCCCCCAAACATCAAATATTTCGCATACTAGAATCGGTTGCATAGGAATCATGTCGTGATGGCTCATGTTGTCCAAAGTCTGGCAACGACTGCATACCTTGCAGTGACTGTACGCGTCTTTGAACAGTGTAGGCCAGTAAAAGCCGCACTGGAGGACTTTTGATGCGGTTTTATTCCCGGCGAAATGGCCACCGCATGCCTGGTCATGGCAGAAAGAGAGGACATTGCTGATTTCCTCTTCCGGGACACATCTCCGAATGATCTGATCAGCACCTATGCGGAAGAGGTACGGGTCTTCCCAAATGTAATACTTGGCATCGGAGCGTAATTTGTCCTTCTTGGCCTTCGGCCAATCAGACGGGATCTGATGAGATGCCAAGTAATTTACTATATTAGCAAACCATGGAAGGCTAGTACTGATAGTCAGCAGGTGCTCATCGGGAAAATGCTCAGTGATGGGTCCGGAAGGGTCAATTAATTCAGAAGGAAGACGGGACAAGTGATCAGCTACCACATTTTGCTTTCCTGCTTTGTCGCGAATCTCAAGGTCAAATTCTTGCAACAGCAAGATCCATCGGATTAATCGAGGTTTCGCATCCTTCTTTGCAAGGAGATGCCTCACAGCTATGTGATCCGAGTATATGATGACACGGGAACCCAGAAGGTACGATCTGAATTTTTCTAGGGCAAATACTACAGCTAGCAGCTCTTTCTCAGTAACCGTATAGTTACGCTGAGCCTCATCGAGTGTTTTGCTGGCGTAGTAAATGACCACAGGTTTCCCGTCAATTTTCTGCCCCAAAACTGCTCCTACAGCGAAGTCGAATGCATCGCACATGATCTCAAAGGGTTGAGACCAATCAAGGGACTGTAGGATCGGGGCCTGGGTGACTCGGTCACGCAGAATTTCAAATGCTTGAGTGCATTCCTTGGAAATTTTGAAAGGTACATCCTTGGAGAGAAGAGAAGTCAAGGGGCGTACGATTTTCGAGAAATCAGGAATAAATCGTCGATAAAAATCGACATGCCCCAAAAAAGATCGGATGTCCTTGATCGAGCGAGGCATAGGAAGGTGAGAAATCAGATCAACCTTAGCCCGATCTACCTGGATGCCTTTTTCCGAAATTGAGTGTCCCAGGACAATTCCCTCAGGCACCATGAAATGGCTCTTTTCCCAGGAAAGAACCAAATTCAAATCGATGCACCGCCTGAGTATCTGGACCAAGTGTTGGAGGCAATCGTCGAATGATGCTCCGAAAACTGAAAAGTCATCCATGAAGACTTCCAGATAATCACCTACCATATCTGAGAATATGGCAAGCATGCATCGCTGAAAAGTAGCGGGTGCATTGCAAAGACTGAAAGGCATCCTTCGGAAAGCGTATGTTCCGAAGGGGCAGGTGAACGTGGTCTTTTCTTGGTCCTCAGGATGGATTGCCACCTGGTTATAACCGGAGTACCCGTCAAGAAAGCAGAAGAACCTATTTCCCGCAAGTTTTTCGAGAATTTGATCAATGAAGGGCAGTGGGAAATGATCCTTCTTCGTGGAGGAATTGAGTCGGCGGTAATCTATACAGACTCTCCACGAGTTGGCTAGTCGGGTAGGAATGATTTCTCCTGTCTTAGTCGTTATAGTGGTGAGTCCTGCCTTCTTGGGCACGACCTGAATTGGGCTCACCCAACGACTATCGGAGATCGGGTAGATAATTCCGGCATCTAACCACTTAATGATCTCCTTTTTCACGACCTCCTGCAGATTGGGGTTTAAGCGTCTCTGCATTTCACGAGAAGGTCGTGTGCCCTCTTCTGAATAGATATGATGAGTACAATAGGAGGGACTTATTCCAGTCAAATCATCGAGAGTCCACCCGATGGCTCTGCGATGTTGCTAGAGAACAGTAATCAGACGGGATTCCTGTTCGAGATTGAGGTTGGAATTGATAATCACAGGAAGGGTCTGATCAGAACCCAAAAAGATGTATTTCAAGTGAGCAGGAAGAGGCTTTAACTCGAGGATAGGGTTTTCAGCAGCAGCGGGTAGTTCAATGTAGATGTGAGGTTCAAGGGTGGGAGTTACTGGGTTGTGTATGTCTGGATTCGACTCCTCTGTTTGCGGGTCAAGATCCTTTTGTGGTTGATGAGGCATAATCGAGTCATTCTGGAAGTGTGATTCATCAACCAAAGTCCTGACGTCACAAATTTGTTCGATGACACCGCAATTAATTCCTTGTTGGGCCTTAAATATATCAATTTTTAGGGTTTGATCTCCAAACTTAAGCTCTATTTGGCCCTCCTCACAGCTGATGTTGGCTCTAGCAGTAGCCAAGAAAGGTCTCCCTAGAATGATTGGTGTATCCCTAGGGTTCTCAGGTGCATCCATATCTAAGACTATAAAGTCCACTGGGAAATAGAAATCCCGCACTCTTACGATAACATCCTCGAGAATCCCTTTTGGTGACTTCATAGATCGATCTGCTAATTGTAATGCCACCTCAGTTGGTTTTAGCTCAGATTCTTCTAGATGGTCAAGTAAGGATGTGGGTATCAGGTTTATGGATGCACCCAAGTCTAGCAATGCTCTATCAAATTGGGTACCACCTATCTTGCAGGAAATCAGGGGAGTACCAGGATCTTTTGCCTTGGGTGGGAGTCTACTGAGGATTACAGAGCTGGCTTGCTCTGACAGAACAATTGGGCTCCCTCCCTTGGTTCGCGGCTTACGCTGGGGTGTACATATATTCTTTAGAAATCGTGCGTAAGCTGGTACGTGGCGGATTGCATCCATCAAGGGGATGTTTATGTGGACCTGTTCAAAGAGCTTGACCAGGTCCTCCTCAGGGGCCACGGGTTTGGTAGTCTTCTTTCCCTTGGTCAAGGCCTCGGGAAACGGGACCTTAGGTGGTTCTTCTAGGATAGGTCCAGGTTGTGGATCCGGGACAGGGGTGGGGACGTCCTGGATTACTGTCCTAGGCTTGGGATCAATACCCGGCTTGGAGTGGTTCGGATGAGGTGGGTCTTGGGTTTCCTTACCACTACAGGTCGTTACGGAATTAAGTCCTGCCTGGTTTTGGTTGGGATTGGGTAAGATAGCTTGCTGCTGGTAACCTGCAAAAGAAGTGGAGGCCTCTATCCCGTCAGGTGAAGGAACAGAGGGGGCCTGATAAATCATATAGGCATGGCCCGGGTTTGGGTTCATAACGCGCCGCTGGGTTGGCACGTTATTAGGATTAGGCAGAGGTTGGGAGGGAAGAGTACCTGGCTGGCGAGAGTTTGCCAACTGGGTCAATTGGTTACGGACCTCTGTAAGTTCGTCCTTGTGTTGTTTTTGGATAGCCGCATTCGTTCTTTGAATGTCAGCCTGGGTCTGAAGGATAAGGGACATTTGATCCTGATTCGGCCCAGATGGGTAAGTAGGGTTGGGCCGAGGCTGAGGTGGCTGGTAAGGACGAGGAGGTTGTGGGCGGGGTTGGAAGGATGATCTTTGGGTTTGGGAATTTCCTGCCCACTGAAAGTTAGGATGGTTTCGCCATCCAGGGTTATAGGTGTTGGAGAATGGGTCGTTCTGGATAGAGTGGAGGTCCTCGCAGGTCTGAGGAACCTCCAGAGAGTCAGAGAAAGAGGGAATGGAATTCCCCTGGTAGGTGTAGAAGGAATCGGAAGGACCACCGGGCAAAGATTCGGATGATGGGTCCATCCTAGGAGAAGGTCGATGGAGAATGTTTTGCACAGTTTCCCTTGTGGAAGGAGGCTGTGCGAAAGGGTTATGCGCAGTGGTGGCTCACTGCAAAAGCTGAGTCAGCTCGTCCACCTTCTTTTCGATAATTGAGACCTTGTCCAATCGACTGGCCATTAATTCCAGGTCGACTGATGCGGACAGGCCCTGCGTCTCATGTGCACCCCTAAGATTCGTCGATGCGCGGGTATTCGTCCTGTCGAATAATCCCATGGAGTCATTGTTGATGGAGTTCTCGCACATGTTTTCGAGAATCTCCCACACGGTGTCTTCATGTTGACCCATGATATTTCCTCTGCAGGTTGCATTGACGAAAAGACGGATGTCCTCACGGAGTCCCTGGTAAAAAGACTGGACTTGTTCCCATTTAGGAACTCCGTGATGGGGGCACTTTCTCATGAGATCCTGGAAACGATCCCATGCCTCATGGAGAGGTTCTCCTGATTGTTGAGTGAAGTGCGTAATCTAATGGCGCAAGGCGTTGGTCCGACCAACGGGAAAAAACTTCTTCAAAAACTCGGATTGAAGTTCTTCCCAAGTGTTGATCGGCCGGGTCTGAGTTTGATACCAATGGGCGGCCTTGTCCATAAGAGAAAAGGAGAACATCTTCATGAGAAGAATATCCCGATTTTGCACATCTGACCCAAAAGTTTGGGCCAGATGCTATAGCTGTTTGATGTGCTGGAAGGGATCTTCGGAATTAAGCCCATCAATTCGGAATCAGGTCCTCCAGTCGGGATTCTGACTCGAGACTCAATAGCCACCGCAGCAGGATTGTAGTGGTCCCGCATCATAGGACGCTGTGGTGGGTGCACGAAGTTTTGGAAGAGGTCATTGAGTTGCTGGAGCTGGTGCTCCAGATTGTTTTCTTCCTCAACTGGCTGAGCCATGATGGGGGAAGAAGAAGAACTTGGTTCTGAATCAGAAGAGAGAATAATGTGAGGGGGTTGCTGCACAAACACGGGTGTCGAGGCTTGGCCTTGACGAGAGTGAATTTCTAAAGGAGGTCTTAAGGGTGGTCTTAAGGACCTCCTACCGTACATGCACTGTTGGAAGAGATGAGTTTAGAAGATGCTGGACCCAATCAAGACACCCAAAAATGTGTTGGGTGACTATAGAGGTGCGGGGCAGATGGACCCCTTGATCAGAAAGATCGTCCACCTGAGAATTACCTGGGCAGCCAGAGAGGGAGAGTCCCGCAAAGACCCCTACACGGTAAAGCGTCCCCACGGGTTACAGGGTTTCCTCCACCCGACCTCTCTTGTCACTGCGGTTCCAGGTAGACCAGAATGGGGATCTTGACCTCATAAGTCTACCAATTTTAGGTTAAGATTAGGGTGCTTAAAGTTACACTTTAACTTTAGTTCTTTGAGTGCAAAGAGTGACCTAATTTAAGGTTGGTTGACCCAAGGGGGCAACTTTACCTCTTATTTCCTTTGAGAGTTTTTGGGTCTTGTCTTTTAGGGTTCAAGTGTTTAGAGAGCCAATTGTTTTAGGTTTTCTTTGAATAGGTATTTTCAGACAAGGGCTTGGGCACACTTCATTTGGTTTTCTCAATTCTTGCTTAAGGAGTGTGTCTCTAAATCCCTAGTGTTGGATCCTAGGTTGGCTCTACTTGGTCCAGTTAGCTCTTTGTTGGGTAATTAGGGCTCAAGCAAGAATGTGTTAGCCCTTAAATACCCTTAATAGTGTGCAGTAATAATAGGTTGAAAACATGCAACTTTTGATGGTTTACTGAGTATAGAAGACAGGTTAGCCCTATATTGCTTGTTCTTTTCTTTTCTTCATCTTTAGAGTTTAGGGGTTAATAGCGAGAGGAAGAAAAATTACCTGTCCTCGGAGTGGTTGTCGTGCAGTTGCTTGTCTTCTTAATTTTCTTGTATCTGCACAACAAAGGAGAGATTGTTAGCAATGTAAAAACAGGAATTTGATTATCTCTAGAATAGCCGTTGCTCCCTGGCAACGGCGCCAACTGGCGAAACGGTGGCAGCAACTAGCTTTTCTTAAGTCGTTGTAGTACAGATAGTTATTGCCATCATTTGCTAATATATAATTTTTTACTCGGAAAATAAAGAGTTCCCGAGGTCGAACTCAGGGAGCAAGTTGTATTCTAGAGATATACATGTTCTATTACAAAAATAAAGAGAGAGAGAGAGATGAAGGTTTGGCTTCTTCTTCTTTTCTTCTTTCTTTCTCTGTCTTCTCTTTAGCTTTTGTTCTTCCTGTTCTTCGTTTCTTGCTTCAGATCTCCCTTCCGTGCTCTTCTTCTTCTTTTCTTCTTGCTTTTCTTCATCTTCTGCTTGGCTGCTCCGTCTCTCTTCTTTTCTTCTTTCTTCACCTGTCTTCAGGACGTCGTCTGATTTTCCAATCAGACGACTTAACCCGCCGATGCTACAGTGTTGCTTCAGTTCTTCTTCCTCTTCTTCCGCAATCCTTTGCTTCGGGCAGCCCTGGCTGCTCATCTTCCTTCAGTCTTCTTCTCCTTCTCTGTTCAGCGGCCGTCCTTCTTCTTCTTCTCTACCTACACACTTGCACAGCTTGATCAGAGGGGCAAAACCTAATTCTACCCTCTCCCCCGCGTTTCTCTCTCACGGAAGTCGCTCTTAGGAAAGCTCTCCCAGAGCTGCCGGGTATTCGGGTACGGGTCGTGCCCGGGTCCAGGCCCACCGGTGTGCGTGGTGGGCGAGGAGTGCAGGTCGGGCTTAGTCGGGTCGGGCCAGGTCCGCGGGGCGTGGTCGCGGACGAGGCCGGGTCGAGCGGGTAAGTGAGAGGGTCCTCACCCCGTGCTCAGGAGGCAACGAACCTAAGGCACGTTTTGCCTTTATGCGGGCGCGCTCCTCTGAAGATTTCCGAGGTGGGACTAAATGTCCCACCCCAATTGGACGCCCACAGCTGAAGACGCTGCAGGAGTTCGCGGTTGCACGCGAGGCCTTTGCCCCTGCTGCAAGCCTGGGACGCTTCGCGGAGGTGCCCCGCGCAGCCTGGGAGTCGACCTGGGCGAATCGCACCTGGAGCTGCAGGTTGAAGGTGCTCCTTCCACGCAGCAATGGTGACGGCGGTCGAGATACCTGTCCACAGAGGAACGGCCTCTCGGCCTAATCAGATACGCGGAGAACCTTCGCCGTGGCACGACGAAGGTGGTGGGGGGTCTGGCAGGCGGCGGGGCGGAGCGTGAGGGTCGGCGAGGCGTATGGGGCTGTGGAGCGACGGGGGCGTCTCGCCGGAGTTTGGCCGGAGACGAAGGGGGTGACGGTGGACAGGAGCGGTCGAGGGTTTAATCAAATAAAAGACAGTGAGGAAAAGAAAGAGGGGGAGATGGGGAGAAGTTCTGACCTAGCTACGGAGACGAAAGGGGCTGGAGCAAGGCGGCAGTCGTATCGACTATCGCCGGAGAAGAAGATGCCCAGGGGAAGGGGAGGCGGCGAGGAGAGGGCCGGAGAGGCGCCAGCTGGGTGCGGCGTGGCGCGGGAAGAGAGAGGGAGGGCAACCCTGCAGCTGGTAGTGCGGCAGAGCGACGAGGAGGAAGAGGGGAGGCCGCCGGAGCTGGAGGGCTTCCTGTCGGAGTGGGAAGAGAGGAAGTGGGGGTCTTTCTCCGTCAGGACCGAGCTGCTGAGAACGGCGGAGCGACGGGGGTATTTATAGGGGCGGAATCAGAGAGGAGGGCGGAGGGAGACGACGTGTCTCCCTCGCCGGAGGACGCCGGAGATGGAGACCCATACCGTTCGTGCGTTCGCACGGCCGGTATGGTGAGTTGCAGCGACCAGGGGGGTGTTCCTGCGACGGCTGACGACGTAGGGCACCCCCGGTTGTCTTGCCAGACCCTCCCCCTTACCCTGCGCGACGCCATGCTCCGCGCAAGGTCGCCGGAGCATGGTGCTGGTCAAGTTTTGGCAGGAGGGACCTGGATGCAAAGAACGAAGGAGAGTTAGGGGCAGAAATGTGAGGGTTCAAAAGTTGAGGGCCAAAAAGTAAATAAATGAGGACCAAAGTGTAAAGTTGGTCAAGAAGGTTTCCTCTTAGGCTCAAGTTTTTATACATGACTAATTGGGACCTAAGGATTATGATGGTGAATTGTATTTTCAGATTAAACCTTGTTTGACCGGTCAATTTACGTAAAAACCCAAATTAAGTTGTTAATTGGGCATGGTTCTCAATGTAGGTCAAAATGGGTTCCTAAGGCCAAATTAAAGGTTCTAAACCCTAGAGATTATTTTTCTATGAATTTTAGAGGGTTTATTCTATTTTTAATTTGCCTCGAACCTCGCGAATTGAAGTGGGTTTGTTTTAAGGTTACAGATTATCATTTAGTTCCTTGGAATTGCTGTAGCCCTTATCAGATCATCTCATCCCACTTTTATTCTTATTAGGTTGCTTTGACCTATGTTTGGACCCTGAGTTACCCTGTTTTTAGATTGGATTAGTGAAATTGCATTTTTACCCCTTAGTTTCTGTTTTCTTTGCGAACTCAGAATCCCTCTGAGTTAAGCCTTTCCTTGAGTTATGTAGGAGCTTTTATCCTTTGTATTAGGTCAAAATGAGCTAGTTATGGCTCATGATGAGGTTCTCATCATATATCTAGTGTTGAAGGAAAATTTCCAGAGCTGATTATAACTGAAGAGGTCTTCATAAGAGCTCAGCTACTCAACTTAGCTGGCTAATTCTTCTGCTAGTAGCTAAGCTTGGGTAGTAGAGCTAAGTTGAGCTAGACCTGCTTCTAATGGGAACTCCAAAGCTAGCTTAGCTACTAAGTTGACAAGTAGTAGCTAAGCTGAAGGAAGTTCAGCTGCCGTGAGCTAAGCGGAGTTGGGGAGAGTTGGGTTGGAGCAAGAGTGAACCCCAGTCAACTAAGTTGAGCTAGCTGAAGCTCCCAGTAAACTGTTTGGAGCTAGGATAAGCTAGACTCAACTAGGTTGAGCTGGTTCTGAGTTGAGTTAAGCTACCCTAACCTGCCATCCAGTTGAGATGAGTTGAATGGAGCTGGAGAGAAATTAACCTAACTCAGGTAAGCTGGTATCTAGCTGTGATAAGCTGGATTCAGCTATGGTTCAGCTGAAATGTGCCTCCTCTTCATCTATTGCCTTCCTGAATGTTAGAGTTTTAGGGATCTAGTTATCTGTTCATCCCTAACACTCAAATAAACGTGTCCAAAACACAAAAACTATGCAATGCATGCCTAACCTAAGTAATGCCTAAATGCAACCCGAAAACCTGTTTGCAGAGATAAAACCCTAAGAGTTAGATCTATTTTAGTCCATAAGAATGATGATAAACTGGCTTTTATCATACGCCAAAAAAACACTTTACGAATATTTGTTAGACGAAATCTCGATTTTTGGATTCGCAAGAAATTTAAAACCAAGATCATCATGGCATTTAGAAGTCCAAGACCTATGTCAGATATCCAGTCAAATGTCTAACCTTGAAACACTAAAACCCTATTTGGATCTAGTCTAGACCAGGAACAAACCCGCATAAAATTAGACGTCCAAAATTTCACCCAAACGTCTTAAAATAACATCCCAAATGTCTGACCTGTACCTTGTTTCCATCCAACTAAATCAGGAAATCTGACCCCTCATATCAGACGACCAAAAGTATTGTTAGACATCTGATAAGACATCTACCAAAGCATTAGACGTCTGATTCTGCTGTCAAAGTCATCATGAGCTTGATTTGATTTAGATTACGACCCAGTCCCTTGAGATTTGCCTCCAACAACTAGGAGCCCTCTTCCAAGCCTTCTTAAAGGTTTTTAACAAGCCTACATAAACCTCCTAACCCCTCTTAGGCTAAACACACCATTGAGAAATAAACTCCACAAGCAAATACTTGCTCTTCTCATTTTAGTGCCCCATTGTTGTGCAAATCTATTCTTTAGGCAAACACCCACTCTCTTGCTACTGTGATACTTCTACCATCTCAGGGAGTACTCTCACCAAAGTTACTAAACTCTTATATATCCATTTGGGAAGCTCCACAAGGTGTATTTTCATTTCAATTTTGTTACGACTCGGTTCCCGGATCCCTACAGGACCCGAGTCCAGCTCGCCTTGACTAATCCCAAGACCTAGTCGTCCAACGAGAAATAACCAAAAGCATGAAAATAAATAACATTCACACATCCAATATAACTAAGTAGAAGGAAAGAACGAAGCAATAAATAAAAGTAGAACAACTATCTCAAAATAGTACCTGCCACCACAACAACAACAACAGAAAGAAAACAGAAAGTAACAGAAACAGTAGCTCAAGGGTCCAGTACTCACAACTATAGAAAGAACTAAAGAGCTGGAAAGAAAAACAACTACGGCTGGGCCCAACTCCCTCTACAGTTGGAAACTCGAGCTGCTCAACTCCTGGTCCTGAACAGGGTTACGAAAAGACGGAGTCAGTGAACGTTGAGTAGAGTGGTGTTTGCATTATTTAAGTGGAAATAAAGTAAAAACAACAAGCAGGTTTTACTCTCATTTCTATTTATCTCATTATGTATTTCTGGTTCATCTATTTCCCAAGGTACCCAAGTATTTCTTGATCTTGCTTGGTCCTCGTGGGAACAATCTTGATTGCAGTCTTTTCCATAGAGTAGAAGGTACACGTGGTGCTCTCCTGGCCGGGAGAGTCCCCCTGGTAGTCCTACACCCAATCAAGCACCCCGAGGTCATTGTCGAGACGTAGCGGTGACTACAGCACACGTGATAAGCGCACGGGCAGCTACCCCGCACTGACATGCGGTCAGTAATTTCCACTAGCGGGTACGCCCAAAGTACAACACGGAACAGTATAGGGCCTTTCCCTCTCAGAATAAGGGTCTCACCCTTCAGAACCAAATAGGGGTCTCACCCCTCCAAAGTCCGCGTACTCTCGTCCGACTACCCCGGTTTGCCCAGCAGACCTAACAAAGTTGGTGAAGGGTGACTAGCTTAACCCCGGGTCCTGTGGGGTGGCTAGCTCCCTCCCTACACTAGTAGCACGCCTCAGTACCATATACGCGAGGGCCAACAAGAGTCGGTGTAGAGTGGTCAATCCTAACCCCGGGTCTCAACCCAATGGCAGCTAGCTCCGAGTAAAAAGGGACAGTTGCTCCCCTTGGTATCGTGTACACAAGGGCCAGCTCACTTCCCATCTACATTCCAGATTCCTTTCATCTGTAGGAATTCTACTCTTAATTCCCTGTAGGGTTCATTCTCATATTCATCTCATTTATCCATATTCAGACCTCATGTTTCCAAGACTCGTTCCTCATTCATATATAGGCAGCTTGTGTTTTCACAATTAAATTCTCAATCATATACATGAAACTTATGGTTTCACAGTTCAATTTCTCATTTACATACAGGCAGCTCGTGTTTTAACATACATCTCAAGTAAACCAGAGTAGTTCAACATCATGCTCATACATTTCTACCCTAGGGTTCATTCCACATCTTAGAGTTTCAATCAATTTAATCTAAGCAGGCATACCCTTTATTCATGTCTTAATAAATGCATTAAACCACTCTACCGGATATCATGGGAGGAATAGGGGCCTATGCCATAGATTTCGTCGTCTCCGCGGGCCACGAACACGCCACCGACTGGTAACCTGTACCAGTGACTAATTTACATCAGACGAATTCAAAACAATAGATACTCAACACAAACACGTAGAGAAGCTCGAGTGAAACACAGCAATACTTTGTTTGCGAAAATCCAATTCCGTTTGGGCCCTAAATGGGCCAAAAATGCAGTTACTGACCAAAATCAAACGTATGGAACTAGTCCCAAACATCTTAAAAGACATTAGATCTCACCTTGTGTTTCCTGCAGTATTCTCAGACGTCTAGATCCCTCCGCGACCATTTGGGGGCAGCTCTAGACGTCTCACCCACCTTCCAGTTGTTTGGAAGGGCCCTCGGATGTCCGGCGATGCAGTTAGACATCCAAAAGTTCTTAGGAGAGTGCACTGCGCACCTTCCCAAAGCCTTCACCTGTGTACGAAAGCTACAGGTCCAAAATCAGCCCGACATCCCTGCACTAGATCTGCTTGGTGGAAAGTAGCGTAGGAAGCACGTACCTCACGTGATATTGTGTTTTCAGACGTCCGGCTTCAGCTCCGGACGTCTTGATGCCTCGCCAGCCATCTGGGCATCACTCCAGATGTCTGATATTGGAAACTTGCAGTACCAGAACTCCTCCACGCAGCTTGCCCCGATCGCCCTCCGCCCGCAGTGACAGCTCCAGCAGCTGTAGGAGCTTGACAAGCTCCTCGCCAGTGTTGTCCTCTCTCCCACTGATTGCGCAGCAATCATAGGTCTTAATTGACCTAAATTAGGCTAGGACTTAGCATAAGTTAGGGTTATTCATATATGCATACACATTATCTGTATCTTTACTGCTTTTCTTTAGCTAGGCATAAAATAATGTTATAATGTGCTGATTAAGTGCATTATGTCGATTGCAGGGAATAGCTGATCAGGAGCTGGATCTGAAGCTGGATCAGGAATAACGGGAGTTGTAGCAGAGCTGGAGCAGAAGGCTTGGTTTAGATATAGGAATAATAATGTAAGGGGGTTAAAAGTTTTCTATTCTATTAAGTAGAAATAAAGTAGTAAAATGTGAAGAGCTTAGGTCCATCCTAGCCCTAGGATAGCCTAGAGACTTCCCCAAGCCTTAGCCACCCTTAGATTAGGTCACAACACCCTAGGAAGCCCTAAAACCCTAGTTCCAACCCTTCTCTGGACGTCCAGAGAAGTTTTAAGACATCCAGGACCATTAGCCAACTCCCGCACACTTCAAACCCACTTCTGCAGTGTTATTGGACGTCCAGATACTTTGTTAGACGTCCAATTTCTACAGAATACCCAAAACAGAACCCGAAACCCTTCCTGACTCTGATTAGACGTCCAGACAACAAGTCTGGACTTCTGATTTTTGAGTATAAGACGTTTGATTATATAATTAGACGTCTGATACTGCTCTCCAATTCCTGTTTTGAGATTTAAGCCTTGATCTTGGATCTCTAGGTCCCTAAACCCAATTCCAACCCCATAGGAACCTAAATTAAGGTGCCCTAACCCTAGTACATCACCTCTAAACCTCCCTAAGGACCTAATTAGGTCCTCACTAAACCTAATTGACTTGGATCTTAGTCAATTCCATCAGCCTATTCAATTGGACTCATTGAGTCCAATTGAGCCCTGATCTCAGCACACACTATCCAATTGGACTCAGTGAGAGTCCAATTGACCTAGACCTGACTTAATTGAGTTTTTTTACTCTCAATTAAGTTTCCACACACCCAAGTAAACTTGTATTAAGTTTAATTGCACTTTACCTTAGTGAATTAGGGTTTATAACCCTAATTTGAGACCTACCTTGACCTAAACCCACTAGAACCCAACCTAATCAACCTAGCCACCTAATTTTCAACCCACACACACCCACACACACCATCCACACGAAAATATCTAGCCTAGAGTTCTCTAGAACTCTCTACCATGTGTGGTTGCCTTGGTTGCCAAAAATAGCAACCAAGAGCCATTCAATTTTTAGATCCACATTTGGTGGATCTAAAAACCACCATCCACCCTCTCTCTCTCACTCTCCCACGAGCTCCCACCATAGGCCTCTCTAGAGAATTCCATAATTCTCTAGAGAGCTTCCATTAGGTCTATAAAAAGACCCCATGGGTGGCCATTGGCACCCATTCACTCTCTTGGCAATTACTCTCCATTGGTGCCATTCACACCACCTCCACTTAGCCACTCACTCCACCTCCACGAGCTCACTACCACCACCATGGAGGACACCGTGCCGGGATGCTGGATCAACCCTACCTCTCTCCAAGGGTCAACCTAAGCTACATTGGCCGCCCCTCATTCTCTTCTCAACCACTCCAAGGCCATCGGGGACCACCCCTGAATGCCCTCTACTCTTTTAGCTCTAGATCATGCTTTTCATAAGTTTTACTGCTTTCATTTACTGTTTAGTAGAGTAGTTTCTCTTCTCCCCCAATGATGCATGCGAAATCCCCCCGTCGAGTCTTGTATGCAATCATTTTCTGGTAGCTAGGTTTAATTCAAAGCATTCCTGTATAAGCTTTCCTCTAGATTTCCTATACAAACAACTCTCCCCCAATGAATGAATGAAAAATGCATTTATATATATATATATATATATATATATCTTTATGTGTTTGAAAGCACCATGAGCTGAATGATTATTTTATTTGCGTGATTTAAGTGCATGTTCTTTAACCGCCTATATATTGCGCACCTGAATACTATGTAGAGCGGCTTTAAGATCGATTTCAAAAACAGAAACACGCCTCCCAGAGACGAACGACCGGGACTCAAGTCTCGTTATTTTACAAAACAATAGTTTTGACGAACATTTTTGCACGACTATACTATGATTTTCAATGACTATCAAATGCGCGAAAACGGCTCTCCGTCAAATGGCGCTGTTGCCGGGGAGGCAACGTCATTTTTCTTGATTTCGATCTTTTACTTATCATTGACAAATCTGCCTCTACTTCATTTTTCTTGATGTGCAGGACAACAGGAAAGAAAAACGGGATCAACGCACACGAGCGCAGAAAAAAAAATCAGGTGCACATCACATTCTTTTAGATTAGGTTTATTTTCTAAACCCTAGGACTAGATCTACTTCCTGCAATTTCTTTTGAAAAAAATAAAAATAAAAAAAAATATTTTTCTCACTTTCGTGAAAAAGAAAAAAAATCAAATGGAAAAATTTTGAAAAAAAAATCTAGATTAGGTTTTCTTTCGAATCTAGGTTGTTTTGAAAAAAAATGAGAGAAAAAAAGAGATATTTTCGTTGAATCTTTCGAAAAAAATTATTTTTGAAAAAAAAAAGTGCAAAAGATTAAAAAGAAAAAAAAGCATTTTTGGTGGAAGGCTTGAATTCCAAACATCTTTAAAAGCTTTTCGACCACCTTCTGATTTTCGGCCAGATTTCAAATCTCACTAGAAAATTCGATTGCCAAAAAATCTATTAGCGAAAAATTTGAAAATTCGGGCAAAACCTTCAATTTCAAACCATCTTTCAAGTGCCACCATTACTTTGAAAAAACTCCAAATATAAAATTTTTAAAAATTTGTGAAGTGCACGGGGGTCAGATTGACCCAGAGTCAAAAATTTTCAAATTTCAAAAGGCGATTCCGAGAAATGCGAGAATCTATTTTGACTAAAAATGGCAGGGTTTGAAAGCTGATCTAATTGGCTTTATTTTTCATATTTTTACCGAATTTTTGAAGATTATTTGGTGCTGTTTCAAAGCAAAAAACCGTCCAGGGGTCAAAGTTCCAAATCTGACCCCCTGATATTTAAAATTCTCTAAAAATTCGGTTTAAATAGTAAAAATTCCAAAAAAATATTCTCTGAAAAACTAATTGAAAAAGGAATCTACTCGCAAAATTCAAATTAATTGGATTCCAATTACTATTATAGAATCAATATTATTTTTTTGGTCTGTTGAAATAAAGAAAAACCCTAAAAGTGCATGCAACGTAGTTTGAACCTTTAGGGTCACAAATAGAGACCACACTTTTGGCTAACCTAGAATTAATCAAGTCTAGTTAGCCGGTGAGCTTGGTCACCTTATGGGCCACTCACCACAAACCCCACTGAAGAAAACGGGTTAAAAGCTAATTTTAAAACACGAAATCAACCCAAGTTCGTTGTCGTACTACTGAATGAGTTTAATCTCTCTTGCCAAACCTGGTGCCTAAGTCTGCGGGGTAGTGTCAAATGACCGTGGCTCGGGGGTCAACGGAACCGGAGGCGTAAGCCAAAGGAAGAACCTTCCCCTTAGTACCCTCGTAACCAGACTGGCTGAGTTAGCTTGAGAGGCGGGATTCACGTTCAGTTGGTTGTACGACGAACTTATCTTCAGGAATTTGAATCCATAATGAAAAATCTGGTCACCTGATTTATAAGGACCATTTGATTAACAGGGCCTTAGCCTTGTTCTGCGTGGCTACACCAACCCAGGGGTTGGGCGATGTATGCACGGAAGGTCACTTCGACCTCACTTGGTTGGACCTTGGGAGCCACTCCCAAGGAGGCGAGTCACCTCGCCCGGACCATCTTCTCGTCCCATTTCTTCTATCTGCTGAGCCGCAATGGCTAACATTGGATCTGGACCTAATCAGGATCCAGAAGAGCTGGACCCACGAGCTTATCTGAGAGCTTGGGTCACTGAATCAGCTCAACCTTGGGATCAGAACCCAAGGTGGCGAAGACAACTTTTCGCTTCGCTTGATCCTTCTCCTCGGGTTACCGAAATGGTTAACCCATATCCTAACCCTGGATATTATGACCCATACCAGTCGGTCCCTCAAAGGATCGCATCTTATAACGCAGGATATGGATTTCATACTCCTGCTTCTCACCCATGGAACATGGGTAGACCTGATTCACCCCCTGGAACCCCTGAAGAGCTACCGGTGCATATGCGGCCACATTATAGAATACAGAGAGCTATAGCGAGCGCTAAGGAAAAGGCTGCATCCTATCTATGCGAAATCCAGGCTATCATTGAGTCAAACCAAAGACAAAGCCGGATTCCACATCAACAAGCCGTGATGGAGCTCCTTCAGGAAACAGCAGAGATAACAAGGCGAATTGGACAAAATCGGGAAACTCAAGAACCATTGCTTTTGAGATATCAAGTGGAAAATAGCATTGAAGACCTCGAAGAATCTGAAACAACTACGCTGAAAGAACACACAGAAGATTCTCGGGAGCAGATGCCCGAAGATCACTCAAGGGAAAAAGAATCTAGCATGGATATGAGACAGGAGCAGAAAGTATGCCGAATAGGTTCATCTGAAATTGAGGAGGAAAGGACTGATATCTCCAGGACTGAGCTGCAATCAGATTATCCTGAATCCTGGGAGACACCTTTTGGGTTAGATAACCCGATCGAGACAAGGGAAGTAGATCCAATTGAGGATATGGATCTTGAGGCAAACATTACATGCGACACTACTGATCAATCTAGACCACTTCCCATTGTAGGTGAACCTGTGCTAGAGCCAACATCTTCTGATCTGCACTCTTCTTCTTTCACCTACATCCCTAATTCGGATATTAGAGATTCTAAGATGACACTTTCTATCCTTGATCCTAACATCCGAAAACCAGAAGTAGCTATGGATAACTCGAACAAAGAAATAAATATGCTACCTAAGGTAGGAATTACTGAGGAGCCCAATGCATATGAGGGTGAAGCTTCGAGCAGAATGAGTTGGGGACGCACCTATCATCCTAGTCAATCTAATAGATGGCTCGACCCCGAGCCTGAAGAGTCAGCCTCCGATGAATCAGAGATGGGTACTAATGAGGATGAAGTAATTTCTGACGAGGATTTTAGTGACCTCCCCACAGATCTTCTACTTTCATGGATACCCCCATATGACCCAGAGCCTGGAGAGGGCATGATCTTTGATGTCAATTATCATTATGAGGATCCCTATGACTCAGATTCTGGCTCTGAGATACATTTTGATCTACTCCCTCAGTAACTTCCTGCTGAATTGTGGGACATGATAAATCAGCTGAATCAACATCATGATCCCCCCTCTGATTATCCTCTATTTTCCACCACCACTCCACTCTTTCTTATAGCTAGACTTTTTGGAGTAGGGGTGCACAATCAGCTGGTTCGCATCTCCGGACCACTGATCTTAGGAGCATATGAGCACATCTTTCTCTTAATCTTAGCCGGCTCCTATGCTAGAAATGACACATCTGATTGAGTTTCCGCCCAGCTGGAGGCATTAAACTCAGCACGTATAAATACCATTTCACCATCATTTATACATAACCATTTTTATACATAGCATATTTTTGTTTTAGCATATTTCCCTTTCGTATATTGCATGTTAACAGGTTGGCCGGTGCTGAATATAATTTCAGGAGCAATTCCAGGTGACTTCTACCCACTCATCCTCTGTCAAATTTATTTTCTTTTATATTCATGCATGGGGACATGCAAGAACTTAGGCATGGGGGGGGTAGATACAGAAAAACTGAAAAAAAATTTTGTGCCAACACTTAGGAAAACCTCGGAACTGCATGCAAAATGTAATTTAGGACCTTAAATAAAAGAACAATCGACTCCACCTCCAATGCTCGCATTGGAGCTAGAAATCGTTCGCAACAACCAATTCCGACTCACCCCCTCACCTTTTGTTCTAAATTTAGGGTCAAGCTGATTGTAACCCGATACGGGAAATTCATGAAGTACAAATTATACGAGGTTACATGTCTATAATATACATACATATTGCATTCATGAATAAGATTATTTTATTAAGAGAATGCATTAGGGATTTTTATCCTTTAGTTGATTCCTGTAATCTGGAATCCAGTACAACTTTTCACACACGTAGAATTTGCAATGGATTCACGGTGAAGGCTGATAAATGTCTTCAGTCTGTCGAGAAGAAGCAGTACTTCTTTTCCTGAACCCTTGGACAATGTTTTGGGAGTCAGGCTGATTTTCCTTCAAAAATCCACCAAATAGTGTGAGAGAGTAGAGTATACTGGTGCTCTAAGATTAGTGCAAGGAATCTGGAATCCTAGATAATTAGGTGATGATACTCTGAGATTAGACATAGTTTTCGCTCTCGGTTCCCGCGTATACATTTTTGTTCGAAATTGTGAGATCCACCGAATAAGGCAAATACGCGGAGAGCGAGTTTTCATAAAACTAGGGTTAAGGTGGATGGTTACGACCATTCTTTACGGAATCCTCAGCTGAAGGAGGGTATTGATGTCAAGGTCAGAAATACACCGTCCTATCCGTCTCTCCTGGTGCCGTGAGTAGGCACTTCCACCAAATAAGCCACCCAATGTCTCTTGAGTACCACCAATCCCTAATAATGCCTCCTTAATAAAGTTCATGGATGTATGCTAGTTGTGTTATGCTGAAAAAAAAGAAAAATAAAGAAAAAAGAGAAAAAGAAAAAGAATGATGAAAAGAAAGAAAAATTGAAAAAAAAACTTAGAAAAAGAAGAAAAAGAGTGTGAATATTTAGTATTTATTTCATTTGCATTGAGACAATACCACCAAACAAAATTGAGCTCCACCAAATATGGCCTTAACCTATTTTTCTTGTGTTTCTGACTGCCCGAATACTGGCTGAGGAATCCCGACTTAGTGTTAGGGTTATGAGAACTCAATTAAAGTGTTAATGCCTAGTGAGACCACCAAATACAGATCATATGTATGAATCTAGTGAGATAGTGAGCTCTAAGAAAAAGAAAGAAAAAGAGCAAGAGAGAATGAATACAAAGGAATCAAAAGGGAGCATAGTTTTTCTCGTCTTTCTCTGAGTTGAGTTACTTAGTAATTCGAGAATCTGGATTCTGTAGTACTAGTCTCTATGTAGCACCAAGTGAGAATGAGCCACCAAATATATAATCCTTTCCCTCAGAGATTCTCTACCTAAGCCTAAAGTTGGGATGGAATTCATAAAATATCTTGAATACCTCGAGGGAAGAAGTCTGCCTATCCTGCTAGAATTTTTACTAAGGGTCAAGTACAAGCTTTAGAGGTGTATTAGTTTTCACTTGAATCCGTTGCAAAAGCTACATAGCTGCACCTTCACGATTGTCTGGATTTCTAGAGCATAGGATGAAAACAAAAAGGAGAAAAATCTCTATGCAAACACTTGGTAAAATAACTAGTCCCTTAGGGACCCTTGCTGTAAATAATTTAGTCTTGCATTTGCTAGGGACTAGCAAGATTTAGGCATGGGGGTATGATTGCGCAGCAATCATAGGTCTTAATTGACCTAAATTAGGCTAGGACTTAGCATAAGTTAGGGTTATTCAAGCATGCATATGCATTATCTGCATCTTTACTGCTTTTCTTTAGCTATGCATAAAATAATGTTATAATGTGCTGATTAAGTGCATTATGTCGATTGCAGGGAATAAGCTGATCAGGAGCTGGATCAGGAATAACGGGAGTTGTAGCAGAGCTGGAGCAGAAGGCCCGGTTTAGATATAGGAATAATAATGTAAGGGGGTTAAAGGTTTTCTATTCTATTAAGTAGTAATAAAGCAGTAAAATGTGAAGAGCTTAGGTCCATCCTAGCCCTAGGATAGCCTAGAGACTTCCCCAAGCCTTAGCCACCCTTAGATTAGGTCACAACACCCTAGGAAGCCCTAAAACCCTAGTTCCAACCCTTCTCTGGACGTCCAGAGAAGTTTTAAGACGTCTAGGACCCTTAGCCAACTCCCGCACACTTCAAACCCACTTCTGCAATGTTATTGGACGTCCAGACACTTTGTCAGACGTCCAATTTCTGCAGAATACCCAAAACAGAACCCGAAATCCTTCCTGACTCTGATTAGACGTCCAGACAACAAGTCTGGACTTCTGATTTTTGAGTATAAGACGTCTTATTATATAATTAGACGTCTGATACTACTCTCCAATTCCTGTTTTGAGATTTAAGCCTTGATCTTGGATCTCTAGGTCCCTAAACCCAATTCCAACCCCATAGGAACCTAAATTAAGGTGCCCTAACCCTAGTACATCACCTCTAGACCTCCCTAAGGACCTAATTAGGTTCTCACTAAACCTAATTGACTTGGATCTTAGTCAATTCCATCAGCCTATTCAATTGGACTCATTGAGTCCAATTGAGCCCTGATCTCAGCACACGTCCAATTGGACTCACTGAGAGTCCAATTGACCTAGACCTGACTTAATTGAGTTGTTTTACTCTCAATTAAGTTTCCACACACCCAATTAAACTTGTATTAAGTTTAATTGCACTTTACCTTAGTGAATTAGGGTTTATAACCCTAATTTGAGACCTACCTTGACCTAAACCCACTAGAACCCAACCTAATCAACCTAGTCACCTAATTTTCAACCCACACACACCCACACACACCATCCACATGAAAATATCTAGCCTAGAGTTCTCTAGAACTCTCTACCATGTGTGGTTGCCTTGGTTGCCAAAAATAGCAACCAAGAGCCATTCAATTTTTAGATCCACATTTGGTGGATCTAAAAACCACCATCCACCCTCTCTCTCTCACTCTCCCACGAGCTCCCACCATAGGCCTCTCTAGAGAATTCCATAATTCTCTAGAGAGCTTCCATTGGGTCTATAAAAAGACCCCATGGGTGGCCATTGGCACCCATTCACTCCCTTGGCAATTACTCTCCATTGGTGCCATTCACGCCACCTCCACTTAGCCACTCACTCCATCTCCACGAGCTCACTACCACCACCATGGAGGACACCGTGCCGAGATGCTGGATCAACCCTACCTCTCTCCAAGGGTCGGCCTAAGCTACATTGGCCGCCCCTCATTCTCTTCTCAACCACTCCAAGGCCATCGGGGACCACCCCTGAGTGCCCTCTACTCTTTTAGCTCTAGATCATGCTTTTCATAAGTTTTACTGCTTTCATTTACTTCTTAGTAGAGTAGTTTCTCTTCTCCCCCAATGATGCATGCGAAATCCCCCCGTCGATTCTTGTATGTAATCGTTTTTTGGTAGCTAGGTTTAATTTAAAGCATTCCTATATAAGCTTTCCTCTAGATTTCCTATACAAACAACTCTCCCCCAATGAATGAATGAAAAATGCATTTATATATTTATATATATATATATATATATATATATATATATATATATATATATATATATATCTTTATGTGTTTGAAATCACCATGAGCTGAATGATTATTTTATTTGCGTGATTTAAGTGCCTGTTCTTTAACCGCCTATATATTGCGCACCTGAATACTAAATAGAGCGGCTTTAAGATCGATTTCAAAAATAGAAACACGCCTCCCAGAGACGAACGACCGGGACTCAAGTCTCGTTATTTTACAAAATAATATTTTTGACGAACATTTTTGCGCGACTATACTACGATTTTCGACGACTTTCAAATGCGCGAAAATGGCTTTCTGTCACCCACGAACTCCTGCTCGAGCTCCACTGAGCTCCCGCGGCCGTCGCCCTCCTCCCCCGCTCTCACTCGCTCGCACTCTCTCACTCTTGTACTTCCCCGTTCTCCCTCGCCGGCTCCTCTCTTCTTCACCGCAACTGCAGCAGCAAAGATAGGAGGCTGGAGGGTGTGGCCGTCGCAAGGAAAAGGTGGAGGTGGCGGTGGCTTGAGTGGTGTGAGGGGGTGAGAAGAAGAGAAGAGGGGGTTATATAGGGTGGTTTTAGGGTTTAAGGGGGTGAGGGTGCGGGGAAGAGAGGCTTTTGCGCGCTGCCCGTGCACAGAGCCCAAAGTGACGTACGAAAATTCTCACTTTTAGACGTCTGGGCATGTGTCCAAACGTTTGACTGAAACTTCAGACGTCTTATCCGACTAAAAAGGCAACGGGTCATTTCATCATAACAAACTTAAAGGAAGTTTCATCCTCGAAACTTGAGCTAGCTAGGGTGCGGAAAAGGAACGTAAAAACGCATAACAAACTTAAAGAGGACCGAAGTAGGTCCGAAAAGACATACCCTAAAAAAGCTCCGGGTGCCGCTCTCGCATCGCCACCTCAGGCTCCCAAATCGCCTCCTCGTACCGCTGGCTTCTCCATAAGATCTTCACCAGTGGTACCTGCTTCCGTCTCAGACTTCGGACGGCTCTGTCTAGTATCTGTACTAGTCTCTCGGGATAGGTCAGGTCGTCACCCACCTCGATGCTCTCGTGGCTCAGAACGTGACTGAGATCGGCGACATACTTCCTGAGGTTGGACACGTGGAACATGTCGTGCACTCCAGAAAGCTGGGAAGGAAGGGCAAGCCGGTAAGCAATGGGTCCTACCTGCTCCAGGACCTCAAAGGGACCCACAAACCTCGGCACAAGCTTCCCTTTCACCCCAAAATGCTATAGGCCCTTCATGGGTGAAACACGGAGAAAGACGTGATCCCCAACCTCGAACTACACCTCTCTGCATTTCCAGTCAGCGTAGCTCTTTTGCCTGCTCTTGACAATGCGGAGTCATCTGTGAATTTGCTCTATCACCTCTTGACTCTACCCAATCAGCCTGGGACCAACCTCCCACTTGGTCCCCACCTCGACCCAACTCAAGGGTGCAGTACACCTCCATTCGTATAGAGCCTCGTAAGGTGCCTTACCGATGCTTGAGTGGTAACTGTTATTGTATGCAAACTCTGCCAAGGGTACATGCTCCTCCTAGGAGCCTCTCCAGTCTAGCACACAAGCGCGTAGAAGGTCCTCAAGTGTCTGTATGGTGCGCTCTGATTGTCCATCCGTTTGGGGGTGGTAAACAGTATCGAACCTCAAACGTGTCCCCAAAGCCTACAGAAACTTAACCCAGAACTGAGAAGTAAAACGAGTATCTCTGTCGGATACAATCTCACGTGGGACTCCGTGCAGGCGCACCACATCTCTAATATATCACTCTGCTAACTGTGTTGGTCCAAAGGTGACTCAGATCGGCAGGAAATACACTGTCTTCGTCAACCTGTCTACTATCACCTAGACTGCGTCGTATCCTCACTGGGTAACTGGTAGACCCACCACCAAGTCCATGGTGATGCTCTCCCACTTCCAATCTGGCACAAGAAGTGGCTGTAATAGCCCTACAGGCCTCTGGTGCTCGACATTCACTTGCTGGCATACTAAACACTACTGAACAAACTCACCAACATCCCGCTTCATCCCTCTCCACCAGAAGTCGCGACGCAAATCATGATACATCTTTATGTTCTCGGGATGTATAGTAAACCTGGACCCATGCGCCTCTGCCAGAAGCTCTCTTAACAACTCCTCGTCCCTAGGAACGCACAGACGTCCCCTCATATTCTCAGGATCTCATATGAGAAGGAAAAGTCTCCTGGGTCCCTTGTCAATACCCTGTCTCGCAGTGTTTGTAAGTACGGGTCGACCATCTGTCCTGCGATGATGCGGTCTATCAGCTTTGGTCGTGTTTGCCGCGTCACTGTCACTGTCCCACAATACCCCTGTGACTCCCAGGGTCGCCAACTGCCCAACTCCTCCATATGTCTCCAACTCTGTGCCTGCAAACTGGTCACGTGGGTGGGCGCCTTCCGAATCAACGCGTTGGCCACCACATTGGCCTTCCCTGGGTGGTAGGAGATGCTGTAGTCGTAGTCCTTAGGAGCTCTAACCAATATCTCTATCTCATGTTAATCTCCTTCTGGTCAAACAAGTACCTGAGGCTCTTATGATCTGTGAAGATCTCGAAAGCCTCACCATAAAGGTAGTGCCTCCATGTCTTCAGTGCGAAGACAACTGCTGCCAGCTCTAAGTCATGGGTAGGGTAGCTATGCTCATGGGGCTTCAGTTGCCACGAAGCATAAGCGACAACGTGACCCCGCTGCATGAGCACACCCCCTAACCCCTGCAACGAAGCATCGGTGTAAACCACGAAACCGCCACTACTGTTTAGGATGGTAAGTACAGGAGTTGAAGTTAGTCTCTCCTTCAACTCCTTAAAACATGCCTCACACTCATCTGTCCAGGCAATGGGCACGTCTTTCCGGGTCAGCTGGGTCATAGGATGCACAATCTAAGAGAATCCTCTGATAAACCGCCGGCAGTAACTTGCCAGTCCCAAAAAGCTACGTATCCCTGTCACTGTATGTGTACTCTCCCACCTGAGTACGGCCTCTACCTTGGCTGGATCCACAGCCAATCCATCCCCTGAAATCAAGTGGCCCAAGAAAGTCACCTGCCTCAACCAAAACTCGCACTTGATGTACTTGGCATAAAGTTTGTGTCGCCTCAAGGTATCCAAGATCATGCATAAATGCTGTCCATGCTACGCCTGATCCCGTGAATAAACGAGTACGTCGTCGATGCACACCACCACAAACTGGTCTAAGTACGGCCTGAAAACATGGTTCATCAAATCCATAAAGGCAGCGGGGGCATTGGTCAGCCCAAAAGGCAAGACCAAGAACTCGTAGTGCCCATACCGGGTACGGAAAGATGTCTTGGAAACGTCGGTCTCCCTGATCCTCAACTGGTGGTAACCTGACCTCAGATCTATCTTGGAGAACACCGTGGCATCTTGCAACTGGTCAAAGAGGTCGTCAATCCTTGGCAGCGGATACTTGTTCTTGACAGGGACCCTATTCAGCTGTCAGTAGTCGACACAAAGTCGCAGGGTACTATCCTTCTTCTTCATAAATAGCACAGGGGCTCCTCACGGGGATGTATTGGGCCTCACAAAGGCCTTCTCCAACAGGTCCTGTAGCTGTGACTTGAGCTCTCGCAGCTCAAGCAGTGACATCCGGTACGGTGCAACAGAAATGGGGCTGGTCCCCGGTACCAGTGAGATCTCAAACTCAATCTCACGCTCAGGCGGTAGTCCTGGCAGCTCCTCTGGAAAAACGTCAGGGTACTCGCAAACCACCGGGATACTTTGAAAGTCAGCCACGGGGCTAGGCTTTGCCACTACACAGGCCAAGAGGCGATCACACCCCTGGCTCAAAAGCCTCACTGCCCAAAGTATGGAGACGCATCTGAAACCTCCGTCCACCAGCTGTCCGTGAAACTAAAAGCGAGGCAACTTCGGTATGGAGAATACGATCTTCCTCCCAAAACAGTCCACCAGGGCATGATAGGCAGACAGCCAGTCCATCCCTAGGATCATGCCAAAGTCCTCCATCTGGATCACAATCAGGTCAGCAGGGAGACTGTGTTCCCCTATACTGTCCTTGCAGTCCGTGTAGACCTCCTCAGTTACAAATAACTGGCCACTCGGGCCTCTGATTACAAACGGATCCTCTAACAGTACACTTCCCTGCCTCAAACTGACGACAAAACTCGTAGCGACAAAGGAGTGTGTGGTGCCGGAATCAAAAAGTGCGTACACTAATCTGCCAGAAATAGTAACCATACCTGCCACCACAGAACCTAAAGCCCTGGCGTCTCTGTGTGTCAGGGCGTTGATACGCCCCTCAGCTCTTAGTGCAGATGAAGTAGCTACACTCTGGGTCGGGCAAGCAGCAGCTGGCTAGTACCCTCCTCGTGACTGCTGTCCTCCCCTTGATTAGGTAGACAATACACATCCCAACCGCTTAACTAGGATTTTTGTGATCACCTTCCATGATGCATTAAAGTAGGTAACAGGTTGAAAATCCTAGATGGTGGATATAGCATCTCCCTTAGGGATGAGGGTTACGAAGGGATAATTGACTTCCTTAATCAATCCCCCACAGCAACAAGTACATCCCTCCCAATCACCTCCCACACCCTCCTAAAGAAAAAAAGCCATTAAAACCATCAAGCCTGGAGCGTTGTTCTTCCCAATATCCCATTTCACATGCTTAAATGCAACCTCTGTGGGTTTCTTTATTAGGTCATCATGTTTAATTTGAGAAATCACCCTATCAAAAGGAATAGGTACTCCATCCAATGGGGAATCGGTCCTACCCCTTGAAAATAAATTGGCATAGAAATCCACCACTTTCTTTCTAGATTACTCCTCATCGATTACATAGCCTTCGGCACCAATAAGCTTCGTGATTGCATTCATGTTTTGTCTTATCCTTGAATCGGTTGCAAACAATCGAGCGTTCTTCTCCCCTTCCATAAGCCAATCCACACGTCTCCCCTGCCTCTAATTTACTTCTTTTTGAAGGGATGATGATAAACCCTTCCTCACCTCGAGATCTTGCTCGTAAAAGATACCATTCAACAAGCTATGCACCATCTCAACGTGATTAGATCACAGAACGCTACGGAGATCTTCAATCTTCCTTGGCCTGCTGGATACATTGAAATCATCAAATTTTTTCACGCTAAGAAGCACAGGTTGAGGGGCCACTCGTAGGATATGCACTTTCAAGTAAACAAGCAAACTTACTCTGCACATCAGTTTACATAGACTATGATGCTGCAGTCAACAAACAGCGACAAAAACGATCAACAAACGGGGACAACGACATAATACCATCACCCTTTGCTCTGTTCTCCCTTACCCTCACCGGCAACGCACTCTCCAATAGTCAACTTAACATGGGCGTATGATTACAAGTGCTGTCAACCACAAGCTTATTGCACATACCAATTTACATAGACGAAGATGCAGTCAACAAAAAGGGACAGAAATTTATCCAACTTCCATCCATTATCCTCTCGCGCGACATATGTATGTCATCAACCTCTGTTCTCCCTCACCCGCACCGGCAACCCTCCCTTCATCCTCAACGTCAACGACACCACGTACCCTGGAGGAGTACTCTCCCCCGGTCCACTCCTCGCCACCTCCGCCACCTCGAACCTCTCCATCACGCTCGCCACAATCGACTTCATCTGTATGTATGCCATCTCCTTCCCCAGGCACATCCTCGGCCCCGCGTGAAACACTGGGAACTTGTACGGGCTCTCCGGCCGGAACACCCCCTTCTCCAGCCACCTCTCCGGTTTATACTCACAACAATCCTTCCCCCATACCTTCTCCATCCTCCCCATGCTGTAGGCGAAATACGACACGAACCACCCCTTCCCCACGAAGGTCCCGTCCGGCAGCACCTCGTCCTTCTCGCACGACACTGAGTCCACCGGCACCGGCGGGTACAGCCGCAGAGACTCGGTGATTGCCGCGTGAAGGTAGTGCATCTCCTTCAGTTGGTCGAAGCTGAAACAGGTGCCTTCCGAGTTGTTGCTCCCCACAGAAGACCTTATGGACTTGATCTCGTTGAGTATGTTGGCACGCACGTCCGGCCGCGAGGAGAGGATCCAGAAGAACCATGTGAGAGAGGACGATGTGGTGTCACGCCCGGCGAGCATGAAGCTGACGACCACGTCGCGGAGGAACTCCACGGTGCAATCGTCATGGCCCACGGCAGAGATAAAGCGGGAGAGGAGGTCATCGTGTTGGGTTGTTGTTTGGGGAGCCTCCATCCTCGAGCGGACGATAGCGGTGGCGAAGTCGTGGACGATCTTGGTCGACTGGCGGAGGCGCCTCTCCGAGCCAATGTTGAGGAGCCTTTTGATTCGCCAGGTGATCGTAAGGGGCTCTAAGAAGCGAGCCGTTAGGCTCTTCTGGGCCTCGTCGAAGGCCTCCATGAAGCCAGGCGGCACCTCCCAGGCATCCTGCCGTTGGTCACCCACCGCGAGAGCCGCGGGGTCGACGCCGAATGCGACCCTGCAGATGTTGTCAAAGGCGAAGCGCTCCAAGACCTCCTGAAAACGTGAATGTATACATATATATTGACCAAATGAGTTGAAGTGTCGAAGTTTAAATCAGATGAGTTACATTGTTGGCTACATATTCATAAGTTTGAGATTGAAAGGTGTCTGTAGGGTACAAGAGATGCACGGCCACGGTCGAAAATGGGACATTTTCCATCCTCTCCATCCGACTCCCGCTCATTCTCCAGTTTTAAAAAAGGGACACAACTTCAATAAAATCACATACAACTCCTGCTTTTCCTACAACTTTGAAAACGGAACACAATTTCGAACCACGAAAATACGTCCAATCCTTAATGTTAGAATCATAATTCGTATAAAATTATATGTTAAATATATTTAAATAACACATTTATGATGATATATTTATGTAAATTAACTATTCGCATCATGTGATTTAATGTATAAAAATCTTGGAAGAAAAATATAATTTTATGATGGGTGAAATTAATATTTTAATTTAAATGGTTATGGTCTCCGAAAGGTGAGGGTAAAACGGACATTTAATTTTTCACATTCCATTGTAGAAAAATTATAAATAGAGCCCAGGGAGGACCTAAAGGGTATCATGTCTACCACCACCCCTATAAGTTCTTTTCACCCTCTCAACCCTCTAGAAGCACCATAACCACCGCCTCTCGTTGGAGAAGCAAGCTCAGGATCCCAGAGGATTTCGACGATCTTCGCTTCGCTTCCGCTATGATGGACTCTGGTATTCCTACATCGTTTTTTTTCGTTTTCATTTTGGTTGTTGGTATAGGGAATAAAATGTTGATGGGATTTGGTAGAAAATCATTCGTTTTTGATTTTATACGAATTAAATCCATCAAGTGATATCAGAGTCTCTTTCTATTTGCTATATCATTGCCTAAATGAATCGGATTTTAAGAAAAATAATTTCCATTCGATTTTTTGGGAAATTGTTCTTCGTTTAAGTTTTGGATTGATTCGATCCCATCTTGATGAACCGATGACCACTAATGTTTGTTGTTTGGGTTTTCCTATTCATTTGTATCCCATGTTTAATAATCAAATTGAGTTCTGCGATTTAAAACGTGATTTGGGGTGTTTTCCCTAAATCTTGATTTCAGATCGCCACCCTCGAATCGGGTCGTGATTGGTACCAGTACTCATGATGAGTACCGGTACTATTAAGGCACGGGTACCCATCGGGTACTTCCCGGACACCACCAGTATCGATGGAGTATCGATACTCATCATGAGTACCGGTACATGTTAATACAAGTTGGGCACAAGGAAGTGCCACTTGTATCGAAGGAGTATCGGTACTCATCATGGGTACCGATACATGTGGGATACTAGTGACGACCAGAGGCATTGCTAGTATCATCATGAGTATCGGTACATGAGGGATACTGGCCGTGACCCAGGACCGATCCAATATCAATGGAGTATCGGTACTCATCATGAGTATCAGTACATGTAGGATACTGGACATGGTCTTAGGATCGGTCCGGTACTCATGAAGCACCGGTACCTAAGTTCAGTACCGGTACTACTCATTCTGGTACCGGTACCAATCTTGAGTACTGCTACTAGAGTGATATTTTTTGGGATACATTTGTCATAAAATTTTGGTGCAAATAGTAGTAGGTGGTTTTAATGCATTAAGTACTTTGTCACATTTAGTAATTCTTACCAAAGCAGGTTACTTCTTGTGTCGATTTTTTTGAAAAATTAAAGTGACTGTGTACATTGTATTCTTGTGTGGGGAGCTTAACCCAAAGGTGAGCCATCTCATGACTGAATGCATATGTACATATTTAATGATAAAGTTTCTATTGAATTATTAGGTTTTATGTGGGTAGTTAAGTTAATCCAAATATGGCTTAATTATTTACATGATTGTTTTCAATAGCTATTTATCGTTCTTAAGACTGTCCTCTATAATATTAACGTTTATTGTCCAAAGACTAAATATTAATGATTGTATTGTTAAGTTACTTCATTCTGAGCATGTATTTGGTTTATTTTCTTTGTTTTTCCAATTAACTCTACATTTGTCATAATTGCCAACTTGAATTCTATTCCAGAAATAAATGGATCTAATTTTAAATTCTGGAAAGAAAGTGTCCTTATTGTTCTGGGATGCATGGATCTAGACTATGCACTTCGGGTTAATCCTCCTTCCACTCTTATGGATAAGAGTTCTTCTGAGGAAATAAAGAACTCTAAGAGGTGGGAGCCATCAAATCGCATGTGTCTAATGATCATGAAACGTGCTATTCCAGAAAACTTTAGGGGTGCTATCTTAGAGGAATTAAATGCTAAGAAATTCCTTGATGAGATTGAGAAAGGATTTGCTAAAAGTGAGAAAGCGGAGACAAGCAATCTCCTTAGTAAACCTGTCTCACTTAAGTACAGGGGCATTATAAACATAAGGGAGCATATTATGGAAATGTCAAATTTAACCTTGAAACTAGAGGCACTTAAGTTGGAGTTGTCAGATGACCTCCTCGTGCACTTAGTTTTGATTTCCCTTCCTACATAATATGGGCAGTTTAAGGTCAGCTATAACTGCCAAAGGAAGAAGTGGACTCTTAATGATCTCATTTCTCATTATGTGCCTAAATAGTACAAATCAGAAAGTGTTTATCTGATTTCTGGGCTCAAAACAAAGCGGGCTAAGGATACAGCTGATGCAGTTCATCCTCCTCCAAAGGGAGTCAGAAGAAGCCAAAGGTATCTTATTTCTTCTACAAGGGAGAAGGACACACGAAGAAGGATTGTACCAAATATCATGCTTGGTGTGAAAGAAAAAGTACATCACTCTCTTTAGTTTGTTCAGAAGTTAATTATACTTCTGTACCCTCAAACATTTAGTGGATAGATTCAGGAATTACTATTCACATTAGTGTATCTTTGCAGTGTTGCCTATGCTGCTGAATGCCAAGTGATGGTGAAAGATACATCTATATGAGCGACGGCAAGGTGGAGGTAGAAGCCATTGCAGATTTCAGGCTATCACTAACTACCGGTTACCAGTTAAATTTGAAACAAATATTCGTTGTACTGGCGTTTAGACAGAATTTAGTTTCCGTTTATTTGTTAAACAAATTTGGTTATTCTTGTTCATTTGAAGATATACAATTTCAGTTATTTTTTAATTCAAATTTAATTGGTTATAGTTCTTTGTATGTTAGTGATAAATTATATATGCTACATACTTTTTCTTCAAATTTAGAAATCTTTAATGCAACTTTGAGTGGTACAAAGCGTAATATAACTCAATAGAATTCCGCTTTACTACGGCATAAGCGTTTAGACCATATCTATAAACAGAGAATGAATAGGCTTATTTTGAATGGAATTCTTGATTCTCTAGATTACACAGATTTGGATGTCTGTGCAGACTGTTTAAAAGGGAAAAGAACAAACAAGAGAGGTGTAGGTGCCACTAGAGCTACAGATGTCTTAGAACTAATACATACGGATATCTGTGGTCCATTCCCTATGGCTTCCTGGAATGGTTAATAGTACTTTATTACGTTCATAGACGATTACTCTAGATACGTGTATCTATTTCTTCTTCATCAAAAGTCACAGTCTTTGGAAGCGTTCAAGTCTTATAAGGCCGAGGT
Organism: Thalassia testudinum; assembly: GCA_037157565.1. Lineage (NCBI taxonomy): Eukaryota > Viridiplantae > Streptophyta > Magnoliopsida > Alismatales > Hydrocharitaceae > Thalassia > Thalassia testudinum. Next base: position 49,397,951 of record JAZHRO010000002.1, read on the forward strand.
GAAAAACCAACTTGGAAAGAAGATTAAGGCCATCAGATTTGACTGTGGTGGTGAGTATTGCGGCAAATATGATGGATCAGGAGAACGTCTAGGACCATTTGCTTCTTTTCTAGATGAGTGCGACATAGTGCCTCAGTACACCATGCCTGGGACACCAAGCATAAATGGTGTTGCTGAACGCCACAACAAGACTCTTAAGGATATGGTACGGAGTATGATTAGTCATACTTCTTTACCTGAGTCTAGATGGGGAGAAGCACCTAAAACATCTGCATATGTTCTCAATCAAGTACCAACTAAAGTAGCACCTAAAACCCCATATTAAATGTGGACTAATAAGGCACCTAGTCTGAAATATTTTCATATTTGGAGATGTTCAGCTAAGCCTAGGCCATATAGGCCGACTGAAAGAAAACTGGACTTTAAGATGGTCACTGATAACATTGCATCTCGGGGTGATAACTCTGTTAAATGGGGTTTATCTTAAGAACAAAATGCATAAATAACACATCCTAGATATGAATGGGAGCATTGCATGCATCACACATTAAGATTGCTTATAGAACAATATTAATAGCCATTTGTATGAGCATTTGTCAAAATAGGCCTCAGATGAGCAATCGGACAACACGGATGGATTCAGAGCGACAAACGGAGTCCAACGGACTCAAAAACGGCTAAATCCGACATCCGGAGCTTCCGCAATGGGCCCAAGAAGTTCTAACCGTTGATCTAATGATCAACGGCCCATGGTGCGCCACGTGGCGCCCGCTCAATGTGCCTGCACGCCTCGCCCAGCCCCCTCCATCAACCGCAGAACGATCTGAGCCGTCCGATCTTCGATCGAACGATTGAGAACACGGCACCAACCGCATGCGCCATCACTACACTCCTCGCACGAGCAGATCACGACCGTCGGATCTCCATCCAACGGTAAGTAGTTGCCGAGCACCGACGCGCAACCGCAACCATCCACGCAGGGCAGCGTAGCGATCGGCACCTCAACCGCGCAACAAGGGGGCGCGGGTTCGAAACGCCTCGCGCACCAAATCGAAGGTGAAGGCGCGCGCGGGCGAAATTGGACCACCCGATCAGTAGTGGACGGGTGCGATCGCGAGACGTGGCACCCGCAGATGCGCCCCGATCAGACGTGCACGATGACACGGGAGCGAGGGTGAGATCCAGGCGTGCGCCCCGCGAGGGATCCCAACCGTCCCATCTTCGATCGGACGGCTTACGACGTGCACACACGGATCAGGTGCGAGGAAGCACAGCCAAGGGCAAGCAACCGGCGGGCAGGGGCCTTCACCGATGTTTTGGGAAGGGTTTTTGCGACGTCCCGGACGTCGCTAAAACCTCTTCTTCATTTGGAAAGCCCTTCTCCCTATTTAAACCCCTTCCAACCACCCATTCAAGGCATTCACTCCACTTGCAAGTGTTCTACCCCTCTCCTAGCTACCTTTAAGCCCTTTTGTAATTTCCGGAGATGACGAGCCGCCGACGAAGCCCTCTCCACCACCGTGGCTGCCTCGCCGTCCCCCTTCTCTCTCTTCCCTTCTTTTAAGCTTTACTTTACTTATGTTCAAGCATTTATCTAGTGTTGTAATTATGAACTAAAGTTGCATGATTAATGAAGTTGTTTTCTATTCAATTGCCTGCTCTATTTTCTATTCAAGTTGCATGTTGCGAATGAAACAATTCTAACCCTAATCTCTCTCGCTTTTCACCCGCACCTTTTCGCAAGCAAAACCTCACGACATTCGTGACAATAAGTGACAAGAAGAATCCGATTTTTATGCCTCCCTGAGACCGACACTCGGACTCACATCCATCTCTTTACTTTAAAACCGACATCGCAAGTGCGAATTATAACGACACTTCCAAACACACGCACAAGCGCACGTCAGTTTTTTGCATCGTTGTCGGGGAGGCAACGGATTGGTTTTGTCACTTCCATTTTACATCCATGCTCATATCGTCTAACTTTTTGTCTCCTTTTACATGATGGTTGCGGGAATTCGACGCTTAAACGGCAAAGTAGCACAACTCATGACGGTAACAAGGGTGTAAGCGCAACAAGGACCGGTCGTGAGTAGTTCTTTACTCATGGTTATTTGCTTGCTTGAAAATATAAAAAAGAATTGTAAAATTGAAAAAATTTGGCGTGGTGTATGATTACTTGACCTACATCCTTAACACATCACCCAACAAACAAATATACACTCTAACATTCTGAATATATTTTTGGAGTGTTCTTTTCTCTTTTTTAGTGGTGTTTGCGAAGCCACCTTGGATTGACTTGGGCCGCACCACTCAACCCTAAAAATGACTCATCTAATAGAAGCTGCATGATCATTAGGATGAGTACATTAGGATTTTAGAGCCTCTGCACAATAAAAGGAAATCTACTTTCATCGAATTGTGTGCAAAACTTGACGTGCCCACTGAAACTTAGCTGAAAACATTAAGACACGTCAATCCTAAAAAACACTAAAATAAGGATGAAACATTAAAAGACACCACATCTTAAAAAATTCCTTACTTGAAAATCATGTTTTGATAGAAGCACACACACTGAAAGTGGAAAACTAAGAGGCACTACCCCAATCAACGCCTCATCACATAACCCTAGCACAAGCACTATCTTAGCCCTTTTAAAACTGAGTAGACGTGCCCTACGCAGGATTGAGTTAAGTCTCGAGAGGTGAGGTTTTGTTCGCTGAACACTTGGCTTTCATTTCCTTGGTAGAATCTGGTGACTAGGCTACGAGGCAATGCCAAACGACTGCGTTTGTGAGATCTGTGGAACCGACGGCGCAAGCCAAAGGAAGAACCTTCCCTGCAATCCCCTTGTAATCAACCTGGCCAGATTAGCTTTAGGAAGGGGAGTCCAGTGCTTACGGACTTAATCATCCTTTTGGAGATTTCTAGGTCTCCTAAGGAATACACCAAAAGGATTAGGCTTATTTACTTGATTGAACACACACTTCTCGCATCTGTCGCTCTCCGCATCCCCTCTTGTTCTTATCTCGTCTATGCATGGGAGACGCTCACTGCATCCCGAGTTGTTTGTTTTGGGACGGGAATCCAAGCGACTTGATTCTGTTAGAAACATGGCTAAACCTAGGGTAGATGAGGTTGATGACCAACCCCCACCGGACACAATGGCCATCATCCAAGCCTAGATTAACGCAAACCATCGGCTTCAGCAATAACAGATCCACACTATCATGCAAGCCATACACCAGTTATAGAACCCACAAGGGCAACCACCACCACATTTCTAAGGCTCACAAGGGCAACCGCCACTTGATCTACTACCATTCCAGGATCAACTGAGGCCCCTCCGCGATTTCTACAATCCTTCCGCTATTAGAGTCGAGCCACACCTTAGGATCTTCAAAGGGAGGATGATTTTGAGCTAAAATCAAATGTCCTAAGTCTGATCCAGAGTCACTTCCATGGAAACTCAAATGAGGACCCCTTCCAGCACCTAGAGGATCTTGACCGGATAGCCCAAACTGTGAAACTTAGGAACATTAGCCTTGACATTGTTTTGATTAAGATGTTCCCCTTCTCGTTGAGAGACAAGGCTTCTCACTGGCCTAGAACCCTAGGTAGACCCATCACCACCTGGAAAGAACTGAGGCATGCATTCTTGAAGAAATTCTTCCTCATAAGAAAAACCAATGCCCTTAGAAGAGCCATTACTACCTTTACACTCCAGGGTGGGGAATAGTTCCATGAGATGTGGGAAAGATTTGATGAACTCTTGAGGAAATGCCCACACCACGAAGTACCACGGTGGCAATTGGCCCAAATCTTCTACCACAGTCTCGACAGCAACCTACGGAACTTCGTCGATGCCTCATGCGGGGGGAACTTCCTGAACAAGGACGAGGAGAGCACGTTTGAGCTCTTTGAGTCTATGAGCGAAATTCGCTCAACAATGCCTCCATGACCCAGTTTAACCGATCCAGTCAACCCCGTGGCGGGATTTATGAGGTACAAGAAAATTCTGGAATGGTTAACATAGACATCATTGCCAAGAAACTAGATCGAGTGAATTGGTAGATAAAAAGATTGACGAACTATTGAACCAGACCAGGAATTCGTTACAGACCTTCTCCTTACCAAAGGGAGCACATAATGTTGACATGGTCCAGCCCTTAAGCCAACTGAACCTGGAACAACCCCTGACCACGTTCCAGGAGGGACCTTTGCTCCCTCAACCTTTGATTACTCTCTTCCCTCCTCATCAACATCTGCTATCCTTGAAGATGTGTAACCTGTCCAAAGTTATGCTAAACCTGATCCTTTCTCCAACACTTACAACACTGGCTGGCGTAATCACCTCAACTTTGGTTGGACAAATCGGAAACCACCTCAATTCCAGAACCAGCCCAGGCCAAACCAGCAGCCAAACTTGCTCCCCTATCAGCAAGGACCACCTGTTAGAACCCCATACAATCAGAACAGGGTGACCCCTCCCCTGCAGAACCAAATGGACACCCTGGTTAAGATGATGGCCGAAATGAACCAGAAACATCAAGAGAAAATGGCCTTAGTAAAGGGACAGTTAAGCCAACTATTGGACTGTAAACAGCAAGGATCCCTACCTTCCCAGCTACGACCGAACCCGCGAAACATAATTAACAAAGGCCCCAATTCGCAAGGGTTCCAGGGCAATCCCAGGCGGGCGCACATGGTCCAGCCAGCCCCACAAACACCCCCTGGGTTTGGTGCTTCTTCATCCCCGTCTTCTCAAGAACCAACCCATGGTCCCAATGCCTCTACGAATGCGGTAACCTTGAGAAGCGACACCAAAACCCAGGGACCCAAATGGTCGACTCTCCCCGAGACTTCACTACCTAAAATACTCGACTCAGAAGAGGGAATGGAAAATCCCAAGGACCCAGAAATATATCCTATCCATATTCAGACGCCATACCCTGAGGCCTTGGAAACAATCAAGAAGAAGAAAAGTGTTGTAGAAACTGAGGAGCTTTTAGAGATCTTTAAGCAGGTTCAGATTAATATTCCATTCCTCGAAGCCGTTAAGCACATCCCGGCTTACGCCAAGTTTTTAAAGGATGCTTGTACACCTAAACGTAAGCCAAGACCTTAAGCACCTAGGAAGGTTGTGCTCTCCAAGCAATCAAGTTTCATAATATCAAGCAACCTTCCGCTCAAGCGAACTGACCCAGGAGCACCCCTGATATCCTACAATATCGGGGACATGACATTTGATAGAGCGCTCCTGGACTTAGGTGCTTCTATCAATCTGATTCCAACAATCCTGTACCACCAATTTGGTTTCGGAGAGTTGACACCCACACCTATCACCATCCAGCTGACTGATAGATCTGTGAAGACCCCGAAGGGGGTTGTTGAGGACGTGATTGTGCGGGTCAAGGACTTCTATTTCCCAGTCGACTTCTTGGTGCTCGACATGGAAGTCCCTGAAAAATTACAGAACGTACCCATAATCTTAGGCAGACCTTTCTTAGCTACGGCCAAGGCAAACATTGATTGTGACACAGGATGCATGGAAATCACCTTCGGAGACAAGAAAATGCAGTTGGATATCTTCCGGGCGACAAAGTCTTTTGATTGTGATTATGTTGAGGAACATGATCCCGTGGAAACTTTGGTCGAGGAATGCATCACCCTTAGTTTTGTCTCAGACCACCAATCCTGTAACGACTATTCTGACTCGTCACCATCGCTACCCATAGACCTCTGTAAGGCTGATTACCATTAAACAACACCATTTGAGGAAATCGATGTTGATCAACTCCCACCTTTCCCTTTCCCGTCGACTGTTGTTCCACCCTCACCTGAACTTAAGCCACAATTTGAGAATCTCAAGTATGTCTTCCTGGACTTGACCAGACTTTCCCTGTGATTATTAATTCTCATCTAACCAAGGATCAAGAACTCAGGTTGACCGCGACCCTTTCAGAACATCGTGCCGCCATTGGATGGACCATTTCAGACTTGAGAGGAATTAGCCCTGCCTATTGCACTCATAAGATTTGCTTGGAAGATGGGGCACGACCCTCCCGCTAGATGCAGAGATGGTTAAACCCAAACATGCGGGAGGTCGTTAAGAAAGAAATTATCAAGTGGCTTGATGCCGACATCATCTATCCGATCTCTGATAGCCTTGGGTGAGCCCCACTCAAGTGGTTCCAAAGAAAGTCGGGCTCACCGTTGTTACCAATGAACATGGAGAATCCATCCCCACCCACACCACCACTGCATGGCGGGTGTGTATTGATTACAGGAAGCTCAATGAAGCAACCAAGAAGGATCATTTTCCCTTGCCATTCATTGACCAGATCCTTGAAAGATTGGCAGGACAAAAGCATTTTTGCTTCATGGATGGATATTTCGAATATAACCAAGTCCCAATTGCTCGGGAAGATCAAGAAAAGACCACATCCACTTGCCCGTACGGCACGTTTGCATTCCGTCGAATGCCATTCGGGTTATGCAACGCACCTGCTACCTTTCAGCGTTGCGTGCTAACCATTTTTTCAGAAATGGTGGGTGAATACTTGGAGGTCTTTATGGATGATTTCTCTGTATTTGGGAATTCATTCGACTACTGTTTGAACAACTTGGAGAAAATCCTGAAATAATGTATCGAGGTTAATTTGGTGTTACGTTGGGAAAAGAGCCATTTTATGGTTCAAGAAGGAATCGTTCTCAGTCACATCGTATCGCATAGGGGCATTGAGGTGGATCAGGCTAAGGTTGATTTGATTTCCAAACTTCCTCCGCTTAGCTCGGTCCGGCAGATCCGCTCATTCCTGAGACATGTTGGCTTCTACCGAAGGTTCATCAAAGACTTCTCCAAGCTTTCCAAATCCTTAACCAACCTTCTAGCCAATGACGCCATATTCTACATGGCCTCTGATTGCATCCAGGCTTATCACACCCTCCGGGACCTAGTTTCCACAGCACCTGTACTTCAGCCCCCGGATTGGTCCTAGGACTTTGAGATTATGTGTGATGCATTAGGTTTTGCCATAGGCGCTGTCCTGGGACAAATACAAGACAAGAAACCTGTGATGATCTACTACGCGAGCAAAACGTTGGACGAGGCCCAACGAAATTATACGGTCACAGAGAAAGAATTGCTCGCTGTAGTTTTCGAACTTGAGAAGTTCCGACCTTACCTGCTGGGATCCCACGTGACCATCTATACTGACCACTCAGCCATCCGAAACTTGTTGGCTAAGAAGGACGCGAAGCCCAGGCTCATCAGATGGGTCCTGCTCTTGCAGGAATTTGGCCTGGAAATCCACGACAAAGCCGGATCAAAGAATGTGGTGGCTGACTACTTGTCTAGACTTCACCTAGACTACATTGGACCCTCCCTGCCTTTATCTGACACCTTCCCCGATGAACACATTCTAGCTGTGCAAGACAAGAAACTGCCTTAGTATGCTAACTATGTCAACTACCAAGTTATAGGACAGACCCCGCACAATTAGTCCAGACAGCAACGGGATAGGTTCTTGGCCGAGGCCAAACACTATTTCTGGGATGATCCCATGCCGTTTCGCCTCTGTGCCGACCAGATCATCAGGAGGTGTATCCCCGAGAACGAAGTTCAGAGTGTGCTATCTTTCTATCATGACCAAGCTTGTGGTGGCCACTTCTCTGGAAAGAAAATGGCTGCGAAGGTTCTACAGTCCGGATTTTACTGGCCTTCCTTATTTAAGGATGCACACAACTTTGCCAAGACTTGTTCGCACTGCCAAACACTAGGGACCATGCCCCTCCAGCCCATTTTGATTGTCGAGACCTTCGACGTTTGGGGTATTGATTTTATGGGTCCCTTTCCACCATTCAACGACTTTGAGTGCATCCTAGTCTCGGTAGACTATGTTTCTAAATGGATCGAAGCTGTCTCCACCCACCGATGTGATCATAAGACTGTCATGGACTTTGTTAAGCAGAACATCTTTTCCCGATTTGGAATATCAAAGGCCATCATCAGTGATGGTGGTAGTCATTTTATTCACTCCCAATTCTGTGCCATACTTAGAAAATACGGGGTTAACCACCGCATTTCTACTCTGTATCATCCGCAAACAAATGGGCAGACCGAGGTCTCAAATAGAAGAATTAAGAACATTTTACAGAAGACTAATCCACACGACTAGATGATGCCCTGTGGACATACAGGATCGCTTTCAAGACCCCGATAGGCATGTCGTCTTATCGCCTGGTCTTTGGCAAAGCCTGCCACCTTCCTCTCGAATTGGAACACTGAACTTACTGGGCTGTCAAGCAGTGTAACATGGATTCCCAGTTAGTCGGTATGTAGAGGATGCTCCAACTCTTTGAGCTCGAAGAAATTAGTCGGGACGCCTTTGAGAATAGTCGACTGTATAAGGAGAAAATGAAAGCCGTCCACGACCGACTTATCCATAGAAAGACTTTTGAGTCTAACCAGCAAGTCTGGCTTTTCGAAGCCCGCCTAAAACTCTTTCCAGGGAAACTCAGGTCCAAGTGGATAGGACTATTTAGGGTGGTCAAGCCTCACTCCAATGAGGCGGTTAAAATCGCTGATCCAAACACTGTGTACACTTTTACAGTCAATGGCCAAAGATTGAAACACTTCCTAGCCTAAGTTCCCCCAAAGGAGAGTGTCACCCTCATTGAGGGATGACACGAAGCACCACCCAGCAGAAGGCGTTAAATTCAGCGCTTCCTGGGAGGCAACCCAGTAGATTCAGACTGATCCAGTATTCTACGTCACTCAGGTAATATCTTTTTTGAACCCCTGTTGCATCCATGTATTTGCCAATGAGGACATTGTCCAACTTAAGCATGGGGGAGGGTGGTAAATTACGTGATCCTGAGCTCATTTAATCAGTCTAAATAGAATAAAATTTAAAATTAAAAAAAAATGAATTTATGAAGAAACTTAGGCATTAGAAATTTGTCAACAGTGGGAAATAATACAAAAAGAACTTAAACACTTACTTTTTAGGCCTTCAGACTTAATTAGCCCTGGTGTCCGTTAAAACATGGATTTAGCTTCAAAACCTTACAGCCTTAAACTACTCTAATCCACCAACTAAATAAGGTGATAAGTATACGACTTATCAACTCACTCTCTAACTCAAAAAGGCTTTGAGTCTAAGCATTTGCACACATTTTTACACAGACTCACTCCTCAGAGATTCTGATAGAAATTGGGTAGCTAATGAACTCTCTAGGGTGGTATGGCTGGCAAGTTGTCGTGGGTAACAACCCATTGGCAGGTTGTCCAGAGCTCAGCCACAGTACCACTTCTTCTTCATTGCCTCTAAGTAAATTTGAGATCATGGAAGCCACCTACCAAATAAAAAAAAAAGAGAAGAAAAAAGAAAATAAAATAAACCACACTTCACCGCACGAGTATGACTGGCATGTGATTGTTGGTAACAGCCCATTGGTCGGTTGTTTAGAGCCCAGCTTAGTAATTACACAAAAAGAACAAAAACACTTAAGGAAGAAGTGGGAAAGTGGTACAAGCCAGGGAGATATACACTGGAAAAATCCTTGTGTTGACCCTAATTAAAATAAACGTAGGGAGAAAGCTACCGATCGAATAAATACACCTTCAGGTAAAACACTTCATCTTCCAGTCACCTAGGGGCATAGAAACCTGGAGTCTGTCTAAATTGCCATTGAGTAAGTCTATCACGATCTTCACACCAAGATGCTTAGCACTTAGAGTTTTATCTGAGTTTTGGGTGGGTTGGGTAGCCGTAGAAAGTTACCAACCCACTCTTAATTCCAAAAAAATCTAAAAATAAGAAAAAATAATATATATTTATATACATTAAAGCAAAGATTCAGGCGATTCGTATTTTGGTAGACACCCGGGCGCTGCTTAGTCTTTGTAGATTAAGATCTTAGTATATTTCCTCCTATTGACAAGTGACGAAATGTCTAAGTAGATTACTTCTTAAATTTTGACTGGAAATAAAGGCTAGAATAACCCTTGCTAGGGACTAGCAAGGAATAAGCATGGGGGTATGATAACATTGCATCTCGGGGTGATAACTCTGTTAAATGGGGTTTATCTTAATAACAAAATGCATAAATAACACATCCTAAATAGGAATGGGAGCATCGCATACATTACACATTAAGATTACTTATAGAACAGTATTAATGGCCATTTGTATGAGCATTCGTCAAAACATGCCTCAGGTGAGCAATCGGACCGCACGGATGGATTCAGAGCGACAAACAGAATCCAACGAACTCGAAAACGACCAAATCCGACATCCAGAGCTTTCGCAATGGGCCTAAGAAGTTCTAACCGTTGATCTGATGATCAAAGGCCCACGGTGCGTCACATGGCGCCCGCTCGCTGCGCCTGCACGCCTCGCCCAGCCCCCTCCTTCAACCGCAGAACGATCTGAGCCATCACTACACTCCTCGCCTGAGCAGATCACGACCGTCGAATCTCCATCCAATGGTCGGTAGCAGCTGAGCACCGACGCGCAACCGCGACCATCCACGCAGGGCAGCGCAGCGGTCGGCACCCCAACCGTGCAACCAGGGGCGTGTAACGACCCAATTCCCGAGTCCCTACGAAACACGAGAACCGGACCGACTCGACTAATCCCAAGACCTAGTCGTCCAACGAGGAAGTAACCAAAAGACAGTAAAATAAACCACATTCAGCATGAATGTAACTAACAGTAAGAAAGTACAGCAGTAAGGAAAGAAACTACTACAGTAGGTACCACCACAACAGTTGAACAACATTTATCATATAAAAAAAACTGCAGGTAAAGAAAGTACAGCGGAAACAAAAACTACTTACTATAACAGAAACAAAAGAAGTACAAAAGACTGTGGTAAACTCTACTGGACCCTACTCGGCCCAGCGTCCTCTGCAGCCGCTGACCCTGACTGTTCAACACCTGGTCCTGAAAAAGGTAACGAGTGTAACACGTCAGCAAAACGCTGAGTAGAGTGGCAAACTAAACTAAAGACAACAGTAGAGTGTACAGTAGCTGTTATGTTTTGTTACTTTCTTTATGTACATCTTTCCATTTTCTCACTATTTCATTTATTTCTCAGATCCTTCACATGATCTCGAATGTCCTCGTGGGAACGATCTTGATTGCAGTCTTTTCCAAAAGTAGAAGTAGCACGTGGTGCTCTCCTGGCCGGGAGAGTCCCCCGTGGTGATCCTACCCTCAGTCAACCACCCCAAGGTCACTGACAGACGTAACGGTGACTACGGCACGCGCGATAAACGCACAGGTAGCTAGCCCGCACTGGCACGCGGTCAGTCGTTTCCGTTAACGGGTGCGCCCAAAGCACAGCACGGAACCAGGGTAGAGCCCTCTCAGTAACAGAGGTCCAACCCCTCCACAGTAACCAAACCGGGGCCTTGCCCCTCCACAGTCCGCGCACCCTCGCCTGACTACCCTGGTTTGCCCTAGTGGGCCTAACAAGTCGGTGAAGGAGGTTAGCAGAACCCCGGGGCCCATGGGGTAGCTAGTACTCTCCTAACACTAGTAGCTCTCCTCGGTACTACGTACGCGAGGGCCAGCAAGTTGGTACAGAGTGGCCAGTCCTAACCCCGGGTCCCTGGGGCGGCTAGCTCCGCTCTGCACTAAACAGGGGGACAGTCGCTCTCCTTGGTACTCCGTACTCAAGGGCCAGCTCACTTCCCCAAAACTATTCCATTCACTTTCCAGGAGTTCTACTCCTACTTCCCCGTAGGGTTCCATCCTTTTTACTCAAGATCCAGGTTTCACTTCCCAGTTTCACATTCTTACAATCCATGTTCTCAACCACGTTAGCTGTTCACAACAGGCAGCTGTTAATTCAAATTACAGGCAACTTTATATTTCTTTCCATTTTCCAAGACTGCAGTATATACATTCCACTAGTTTTCCATCCTAGGATTCATGCCATATCCTAGGATCTATCATACAATCTAATTTTCCAGCCCTAGGATTCATGCAACACCTAAGAGCTATCATTCCATACATTTCTCATTCCTAGGATTCATGCAACACCTAGATTCTAGTTAAGGTTCCATACTTTAACAGATTTTAATAGCTTAAGCCACTCTACCAGGTACAACGGGAGTAACGGGGGCGTGATCGGGAATCCCGCGTGCCTCCGCGACTCCCAAGACTGCAACTGAACGAGGTCCTATCACAAGGATCAAACACAAGGAGTGTCTCAAAACAGTGTATAGCTACTGTAGACGGGTAGAGGAATTAATTATGAAAAGAACGCAACTCGAATCGTGGAAAGGAAGCCCGAACGGGCCCTAAACGGGTCGAAAAAGACGATACTGTGCAAGATCAGACGTCTGGAACTTCTTCCAGACGTCTTAAAAAGTGGATCAGAGAATTACCTGTTCAGCGTGGTTTCCCAGACGTCCAGAAGTCTGCGGGGACGTCAGTCCTATCTCCCAGACGTCCGATGGTCACCCCGGACGTCTGGATGTCACTCCCACCGTCTGGTACAACTTCCAGACGTCTGATTCGCAAAGGATGGCGAATCAGCGAACCTGCGCACAGCTAACTGCCTCCCTCAGTACGGTCAGTCGACAGGAAGGAAGAAGGCGGAATACTCACCTTTCAGACGTCTGTATGAGCTTCCATACGTCTCCCTCGCCGTCTGGCTATCAACCCAGACGTCTGATTCTGGAAATTTTTTTCCAGAATCAGGGCGCGACCCGTCCTCCGCTCGCGACTCCGCCCGCGTCGTACCTCGCGCGTCTGCTGCTCAGACCGCAGCAGGTCCCTCTCCGCGTCACTCCGAGCCCCCTGCGCCCTCCGCCAGCCGGCCAAGCCGCTCCAGCGAGCTCGCTCTCGCACGCCGCACCTCCTCCGCGCTCACTGCTGCCGCCCTCGCGCTCGCGCTCACGCTCACGCTCACTGGCTGAAGGAGAAGGAGGAGACGGTGGAGACGGGAGGGGAGGCGTGGCCTTTTAAGGCCGCACGAGAAGAGAGGGCGCGGCAGGCGTCTGCAGCCGCAGAAGAAAAAAGAGAGGGAATAACGAATATGCGGTCTGCGCGCTCAGGCGCGCAGACGACTCGCGCGTGTGGAAGATAACGATTTTTCAGACGTCTAGAAACCATCCCAGACATCTGGCAAAACGTCTGGATGTGATCCCAGACGTCTGGTACGACGTCTGGGCCACCTCCCAGACGTCTTAAAAGACGTCCGGGGCACGCGTTCGTAACAATATAACAAACTCAAAGGAAGTTTCGTCCCCGAAACTTGCGCCAACTAGGGTGCGGAAAAGACGTCCAAATAACCATAACAAACTCAAAGAGGACCGAAGCCGGTCCGAAGGACGTACCCGCGAAAAGCTCCGGGTACCGCTCCCGCATTGCCGCCTCAGGCTCCCAGGTAGCCTCCTCGTACTGCTGGCTCCTCCACAAAACCTTTACCAGGGGCACTTGCTTTCGTCTCAAACTGCGGACGGCTCGGTCTAGGATCTGCACTGGCCGCTCGGGGTAGGTCAGGTCGTCGCTCACCTCGACGCTCTCGTGACTCAGTACATGACTGGAATCGGCTACGTAATTCCTGAGGTTGGACACGTGGAACACGTCGTGCACACCAGAAAGCTGCGGGGGAAGGGCAAGTCTGTAAGCAATGGGTCCAACCCGCTCCAGGACCTCAAAGGGCCCCACGAACCTCGGCGCGAGCTTCCTTCTCACCCCAAACCGCTGCAGGCCCTTCATGGGCGAAACACGAAGAAAGACGTGGTCCCCAACCTCAAACTGTACCTCTCTGCGTCTCCGATCCACGTAGCTCTTCTGTCTGCTCCTGACAGTGCGGAGTCGTCTGTGGATCTGCTCAACTACCTCCTGACTCTGCCGGATCAACCTGGGGCCAACCTCCCACTTGGTCCCCACCTCAACCCAACTCAAGGGTGCCGTACACTTCCGTCCGTACAGAGCCTCGTAGGGAGCCATGCCGATGCTCGAGTGATAACTGTTGTTGTATGCAAACTCCGCTAGGGGCAGGTGCTCCTCCCAAGAGCCCCTCCAGTCCAGTACACAGGCTCGCAAAAGGTCCTCAAGTGTCTGTATCGTGCGCTCAGACTATCCGTCCGTCTGGGGGTGGTAAGCCGTGCTAAACCTCAACCGCATCCCCAAGGCCTGCTGAAACTCAGCCCAAAACTGGGACGTAAAGCGGGCATCCCGGGCGGATACGATCTCCCGCGGAACTCCGTGTAGTCGCACCACATCACAGATATACATCTCTGCCAACTGTGCTGGTCCCAAAGTGACTCGGATCGGCAAGAATCGCGCCGTCTTCGTCAATCTATCCACTATTACCCAGACTGCGTCGTGTCCCCGCTGGGTAACAGGTAAGCCCACCACCAAGTCCATGGTGATGCTCTCCCACTTCCACTCTGGCACTGGAAGCGGCTGAAGCGGCCCTGCAGGCCTCTGATGCTCGGCTTTCACCTGCTGGCACACTAAGCACTGCTGCACGAACTCACCCACATCCTGCTTCATCCCTCTCCACCAAAACTCGCGTCTCAAGTCATGGTACATTTTTGTGTTTCCGGGATGTATGGTGAATCTGGAACCGTGTGCCTCAGTCAGGAGCTCTCTCAACAGCTCCTCGTCTCTGGGAACGCACAACCGTCCCCTCAAGCGTAACACCTGGTCTGTGAAAGAGAAGTCCCCTGGGTCCCCTGACTGTACTCTGTCGCGCAAAGACTGCAGGTACAGATCGGCCATCTGCCCTGTGATGATGCGGTCTATCAGCTCTGGCCTGGTCTACCGCGTTACCGTCACTGCCCCACAGTACCCTCGTAACTCTAGAGGTCGCCAACTGCCCACCTCCTCCAAAAGGCTCCAACTCTGTAACTGTAGACTGGCCAAGCGTGCGGGCGCCTTACGACTCAAGGCGTCAGCCACCACATTGGCCTTTCCCGGGTGGTAGGAGATGCTGCAATCGTAGTCCTTCAGGAGCTCCAACCAACGTCTCTGTCTCATGTTGAGCTCCTTCTGGTCAAAAAGATATCTGAGGCTCTTGTGATCTGTAAAAATCTCGAAGGTCTCACCGTACAAGTAGTGCCTCTAGGTCTTCAGCGCGAAGACAACAGCTGCCAACTCTAGGTCGTGGGTAGGGTAGGTATGCTCATGGGGCTTCAGTTGCCGCGAAGCGTAAGCGACAACATGACCCCTCTACATGAGCACACCTCCTAACCCCTGCAAGGAAGCGTCCGTGTACACAACGAACCCGCCACTACTGTCAGGGATGGTGAGCACGGGAGCCGAGGTCAACCTCTCCTTCAGCTCCAGAAAACACGCCTCACAGGCGTCTATCCAAGCGAAAGGCACGTCCTTCTGGGTCAATTGTGTCATAGGACGTGCAATCTGCGAAAACCCTCTGATGAACCGTCTGTAGTAACCTGCTAGTCCCAGGAAACTGTGAATCTCAGTGACTGAGCGCGGTCTCTCCTACCTGAGCACTGCCTCGACCTTGGCGGGGTCCACCGCCAGGCCGTCACCAAAGATCATATGACCCAAGAAGGTCACCTCCCTCAACCAGAACTCGCACTTGCTGTATTTGGCGTACAGCCTGCGTCGCCTCAGAGTGTCCAGAACCATCCGCAAGTGCTGTCCGTGCTGCGTCCAATCTCTAGAATAGATGAGTACATCATCTATGAAAACCACCACAAACTGGTCCAAGTACGGTCTAAACACCCGGTTCATCAAGTCCATGAAAGCAGCGGGGGCATTGGTCAGCCCAAACGGCATGACCAAAAACTCGTAGTGTCCGTACCGGGTGCTGAAAGCTGTCTTGGAGACGTCGGTCTCCCTGATCCTCAACTGGTGGTATCCAGACCTCAAGTCTATCTTGGAAAACACCGTGGCACCCCGCAACTGGTCAAACAAATCGTCGATCCTCGGCAGCGGATATCTGTTCTTGATGGTGACCCTATTCAGCTGTCGGTAGTCCACACAAAGGCGTAGGGTCCCATCCTTCTTCTTCACAAACAGTACCGGGGCTCCCCAGGGAGACGCACTGGGCCTCACGAAACCTTTCTCCAAAAGGTCCTGCAACTGGGACTTGAGCTCTCGCAGCTCAAGCGGTGCCATTCTGTATGGCGCGGTGGAGATGGGGCTGGTCCCTGGTACTAGTGAGATCTCAAACTCGATCTCACGCTCGGGCGGTAGTCATGGTAACTCGTCTGGAAACACGTCGAGGTACCCTCTGACCACCGGGATGCTCTGGAAGTCTGCCACGGGGCTGGGTCCTGCCACCACACAAGTTAGGAAGCCCTCACACCCCTGGCTCAAAAGTCTCACCGCCCGAAGTGCCGATATGCACCTAAAACCTCCGTCCACTGGCTGTCCGTGAAACTCGAAAGAAGGCAACTCCGGAATGGAGAAGACGATCTTCCTCTCAAAATAGTCCACCAAAGCGTGGTAAGCAGACAGCCAATCCATCCCCAGAATCTCTCCAAAGTCCTCCATCTGTATCATAATCAGGTCAGCTGGCAGGCTATGTCCTCCAATGCTGACCTCGCAATCCGTGTACACCTCCTCAGCTACAAACAGCTGACCACTCGGACCTCTTATTACGAACGGATTTTCTAACAGTGTATAATCCTGGTCCAAACTAACTGCGAAACTGGCTGCGACAAACGAGTGCGTAGCGCCGGAATCGAAAAGCGTGTAAACAAGTCTGCCAGAAACTGCAACCATACCTGCTACCACGGATCCCGATGCTCTGGCGTCCCTGTGTGTTAGGGCGTTGATACGCCCCTCAGCTCTAGGTGCGGACGAAGCAGCCAGACTCTGCGTCGGACGAGTAGGTGCTGGCCGGCACCCTCCTCGCGACTGCTGTCCTCCTCCTCGTGCCTGGGAACCGCGGCCTCCTGCGCGCCCTCCAGTGCTCTGCACGGGAAGTATCTGCTGACCCCCTGCCCTAGATGGGCAGTCCCTCCTGACGTAGCCCGGCTGGCCACAATGGTAGCAGAGGGGAACCCGACTCCCGCCCTCAGTGAGTCCCTGCTGTCAACTAGGCAGGGGTCCGGTGCTGGCGACTGGCCCCTGTCGAGGGCCCCCAAAGGCCACTGATGGCCCTGCACAACGTGACGGCTCTCCTGCGGACGCCACGTGTCTCCATTCTCGCCGGCCCTGTGAGAAGTCTGGCTGAAAGGGCCTCTTCCGCCCACCATCGGTCTCTCGCGCGGACGGGTTGGTCTCCTCGTAAGTCATAGCTGCCTCTACCACCCTCGAAAACGTAGGCAGCTTCAGGGGTTTGACATACCCCCGGATCGCAGGGCGGAGCACCTCGGTGAACCTCCAAAGGTGCTCCTCCTCAGTGGCTACCGCTGTTGCTGCAAAGCGGGACAACTCCAAGAAACGCGTGCGGTACCCGCTCACAGTCATCGTCCCCTGGCGGAGAGTGTGGAACTCCCGCCTCCTCTGGTCCTGCGACATCTGGGAAAAGTACTGCTCGCAGAAGAGGGTGACGAACTGGTCCCACGTCGGCTCGTCCCCCTCCTGTCCCCGGACCGCCCTCCACCACCGGTGTGCCGCACTCTCCAGCTGGTACGTGGCAAAGGCCACGCGGCACTCCACCGGGGGGCGAAGGGTGTCGAAGATCTTCTCCAGCTGCTCAAGCCAGTCCTCTGCCTCGGTCGGGTCCTCATCCCCCTTGAAGGAGGGGGGCTTCAGCTTCCGGAACTATTCGAAAAGCTCGAAGTGGCGCTGTAGGGGAGGTGCTGGTGCACCTCCAGGCGAAGGTGCCTCGGGTACAGAAGTGTCGGAGGAACGTGGGGGCGACAGCGGCCCATCCCCTCCCTCGTGTCCAGCGCCGTGTCCATCGCGTGGTCCCACAGAGGACTCCCCCTCTGCAACCCCAGGAGGAGGTGCTCGGGGCGGTGGGTGGAGCTCCTCTCGTACAATATTTCGAATCAGTCTGACGAGGTCCTGGGCCTGGATGCCAGGGAGTGGTGGCTGGTCCACCGAGACGTCAACGACAGCACGTCCACCTCGCCGACCTCGTCCTCGGCCGCACCCGCGGCCAGTCTCGCCAGTCCCGCGACGAGGCATCTCCTGCAAGGAGACGCAAAACAACACGGAAACGTCAAAACAGACGGTACCTAACGAATCTTCTAAGAGCTCAAGTCAGGAGATATGTTGTGGTGGCTACTCTAGTTATAAACATGTGAATTGGTTATTTTCTAGTCAGTTGATTCACTTCTCGGGACGACCTGGCTCTGATACCATCTTGTAACGACCCAATTCCCGAGTCCCTACAAGACACGAGAACCGAACCGACTCGACTAATTCCAAGACCTAGTCGTCCAACGAGGAAGTAATCAAAAGACAGTAAAATAAACCACATTCAGCATGAATATAACTAACAGTAAGAAAGTACAGCAGTAAGGAAAGAAACTACTACAGTAGGTACCACCACAACAGTTGAACAACATTTATCATATAATAAGAACTGCAGGTAAAGAAAGTACAGCGGAAACAAAAACTACTCACTATAACAGAAACAAAAGAAGTACAAAAGACTGTGGTAAACTCTACTGGACCCTACTCGGCCCAGCGTCCTCTGCAGCCGCTGACCCTGGCTGCTCAACACCTGGTCCTGGAAAAGGTAACGAGTGTAACACGTCAGCAAAACGCTGAGTAGAGTGACAAACTAAACTAAAGACAACAGTAGAGTGTACAGTAGCTGTTACGTTTTGTTACTTTCTTTATGTACATCTTTCCATTTTCTCACTATTTCATTTATTTCTTAGATCCTTCACTTGATCTCGAATGTCCTCGTGGGAACGATCTTGATTGCAGTCTTTTCCAAAAGTAGAAGTAGCACGTGGTGCTCTCCTGGCCGGGAGAGTCCCCCGTGGTGATCCAACCCTCAGTCAACCACCCCAAGGTCACTGACAGACGTAACGGTGACTACGGTACGCGAGATAAACGCACAGGTAGCTAACCCGCACTGGCACGCGGTCAATCGTTTCCGTTAACGGGTGCGCCCAAAGCACAGCACGGAACTAGGGTAGAGCCCTCTCAGTAACAGGGGTCCAACCCCTCCACAGTAACCAAACCGGGGCCTTGCCCCTCCACAGTCCGCGCACCCTCTCGCCTGACTACCCTGGTTTGCCCTAGTGGGCCTAACAAGTCGGTGAAGGAGGCTAGCAGAACCCCGGGGCCCGTGGGGTAGCTAGTACTCTCCTAACACTAGTAGCTCTCCTCGGTACTACGTACGCGAGGGCCAGCAAGTCGGAACAGAGTGGCCAGTCCTAACCCCGGGTCCCTGGGGCGGCTAGCTCCGCTCTGCACTAAACAGGGGGACAGTCGCTCTCCTTGGTACTCCGTACTCAAGGGCCAGCTCACTTCCCCAAAACTATTCCATTCACTTTCCAGGAGTTCTACTCCTACTTCCCTGTAGGGTTCCATCCTTTTTACTCAAGATCCAGGTTTCACTTCCCAGTTTCACATTCTTACAATCCATGTTCTCAACCACGTTAGCTGTTCACAACAGGCAGCTGTTAATTCAAATTACAGGCAACTTTATATTTCTTTCCATTTTCCAAGACTGCAGTATATACATTCCACTAGTTTTCCATCCTAGGATTCATGCCATATCCTAGGATCTATCATACAATCTAATTTTCCAGCCCTAGGATTCATGCAACACCTAGGAGCTATCATTCCATACATTTCTCATTCCTAGGATTCATGCAACACCTAGATTCTAGTTAAGGTTCCATACTTTAACAGATTTTAATAGCTTAAGCCACTCTACCAGGTACAACGGGAGTAATGGGGGCGTGATTGGGAATCCCGCGTGCCTCCGCGACTCCCAAGACTGCAACTGAACGAGGTCCTATCACAAGGATCAAACACAAGGAGTGTCTCAAAACAGTGTATATCTACTGTAGATGGGTAGAGGAATTAATTATGAAAAGAACGCAACTCGAATCGCGGAAAACGGAGCCCGAACGGGCCCTAAACGGGTCGAAAAAGACGATACTGTGCAAGATCAGACGTCTGGAACTTCTTCCAGACGTCTTAAAAAGTGGATCAGAGAATTACCTGTTCAGCGTGGTTTCCCAGACGTCCAGAAGTCTGTGGGGACGTCAGTCCTATCTCCCAGACGTTCGATGGTCACCCCGGACGTCTGGATGTCACTCCCACCGTCTGGTACAACTTCCAGACGTCTGATTCGCAAAGGATGGCGAATCAGCGAACCTGCGCACAGCTAACTGCCTCCCTCAGTACGGTCATTCGACAGGAAGGACGAAGGCGGAATACTCACCTTTCAGACGTCTGTATGAGCTTCCAGGCGTCTCCCTCGCCGTCTGGCTATCAACCCAGACGTCTGATTCTGGAAATTTTTTTCCAGAATCAGGGCGCGACCTGTCCTCCTTTCGCGACGCCGCCCGCGTCGTACCTCGCGCGTCTGCTGCTCAGACCGCAGCAGGTCCCTCTCCGCGTCGCTCCGCGCCCCCTGCGCCCTCCGCCGGCCGGCCAAGCCGCTCCGGCGAGCTCGCCCTCAGGGCAGAGCTCCGCTCTCGCACGCCGCACCTCCTCCACACTCACTGCGGCCGCCGCTGCCGCCCTCGCGCTCGCGCTCACGCTCACTGGCTGATGGAGAAGGAGGAGACGGGAGGGGAGGCGTGGCCTTTTAAGGCCGCGCGAGGAGGAGAGAGGGCGCGGCAGGCGTCTGCAGCCGCAGAAGAAAAAAGAGAGGGAATAACGAATATGCGGTCTGCGCGCTCAGGCGCGCAGACGACTCGCGCGTGTGGAAACCATCCCAGACATCTGGCAAGACGTCTGGATGTGATCCCAGACGTCTGGTACGATGTCTGGGCCACCTCCCAGACGTCTTAAAAGACGTCCAGGGCACGCGTTCGTAACAGGGCGTGGGTTCGAAACGCCCCGCGCACCAAATCGAAAGCAAAGGCGCGCGCGAGCGAAATTGGACCGCCCGATCAGCAGATGACAGGCGCGATCGCGAGACGTGGTGCCCGCAGATGCGCCCTGACCAAATGCGCACGATGACGCGGGCGCAACGGCGCGATCCAGGCGTGCGCCTCGCGTAGGATCCCAGCCGTTCGATCGAACGATGCGCGCACACGGATCAGGCGCGAGGAAGCACAGCCGCGAACAAGCGACCGGTGAGCAGGGGCCTTCATCGACGTTTCGGGAAGGGTTTTAGCGACGTTCGGCTTCTTCATTTGGAAAGCCTTTCTCCCTAATTAAACCCCTTCCAACCACCCATTCAAGGCATTCACTCCACTTGCAAGTATTCTACCCCCCTCCTAGCTACCTTTAAGTCCTTTTGTAATCGTCGGAGACGACGAGCTGCTGACGGAGCCCTCTCCACCATCATGGCTGCCTCGCCGTCCCCCCCTCTCTTCCCTTCTTTTAAGCTTTACTCTACTTATGTTTAAGCATTTATCTAGTGTTGTAATTATGAACTAAAGTTGCATGATTAATGAAGTTGTTTTCTATTCAATTGCCTGTTTTATTTTCTATTCAAGTTGCATGTTGCGAATGAAACAATTCTAACCCTAATCTCTCTTTCTTGCTTTTCACCCGCGCCTTTTCGCAAGAAAAACCTCACGACTTTCGTGATAATAAGTGACAAGAAGAATCCGATTTTTACGCTTCCCTGAGATCGACACTCGGACTCACATCCGTTTCTTTACTTTAAAACCGATGTCGCAAGTGCAACTATAACGATGCTTCCAAATACACGCGCATGCGCACGTCAATCACCTGCTATTTTGTAGGGCACTCTGATAGGTCGAAGGGTTATAAGTTTTGTGACCCAACGACTCACTCATTTTTTGAGACCAGAAATGCCCACTTCTTTGAGGATGTTGATTTGGGGGGTGATAGTCGCCACATTATATCTGAAGAACTAGATCATGTTTATAAGTAAATCACTAAACAGGGTCAAGTTTTTATTTCAAATGTTGTTCCAACAACATCAGGGGAAGAAAGTAATGTGGATTATCTTCCCATTAATCAAATCGAACAACCTCAAAACGTTCAAGATCCTGCACCCATTAGGAGGTCCAGTAGAAAAAGGAGAAGTGCAATATCTATTGATTATGTTGTCTTTCCCCAGGAATTAGAGGCAAACCAAATGGATATGGATCCTATTTCGGTCACTCATGAGATGAGGAGTTCCCATCATCAGGACTGGATCAATGCCATAAATGAAGAGATAAAATTCATGAGTGACGAGGTTTAGGACGTCCCATTGCCTGAAGGTATGAAGCTCATTAGTTGTAAATGGATATTTAAAACCAAACGGAATTCACAAGGTAATATAGACAAATATAAGGCTCGTCTTGTTGCTAAGGGATTCACTCAAAAGAAAGACAGACTATAAAGAGATATTTTCGTCAGTTTTATCTAAAGATTCATTTAGAATCATAATGGCTATAGTAGCTCATTTTGATTTGGAGCTACATCAGATGGATGCAAAGATATTGTTTCTTAATGGAAACATTAATGAAATAATTTACATGGTGCAACCAGAAAACTTTACATTAGGAGATGCAAAGAAAATGGTTTGCAAACTAAAAAAAATCATTTATGGACTAAAGAAAGCTTCAAGACAGTGGAATTATAAATTTCATCAAGTAATTGTCTCATTTGGTTTTGAGACAAATCCAGTTGGTGATTGTGTATACCATAAATTTTCAAGGGGAAAATATATTTTCCTGATTTTGTATGTAGATGACATCCTCCTCGCATGTAATGATAATGGTTTGCTTCAGGAAATCAAGACATTTCTCTTTAGTAATTTTCAAATGAACGATCTTGGTGAAGCATCTTTTGTATTAGGAATCCAGATACAACAAGATCATTTTCTGGGCATCCTTGGATTTTCACAAAGGAGATACATTCAAATCATTCTAAGACGATTTGGCATGGAGAATTACAAGCCAGGAGATACTCCAATAGCTAAGGGAGATAAATTCTCTTAACCAATGCCCCAGGAATGAATTTGAAGCCAAAGAAATAAAAATATTCCCTATGCATCGACAGTGGGAAGTTTGATGTATGCCCAAGTCTGCACGTAGCCGACCTAACATACATTGTTGGCATTTTAGGCAAATATTTAAGTAGGCCAGGACTCAACCACTGGAAGGTAGCCAAATGGGTCATGCGCTACCTATAAAGAACAAAGGATTTCATACTCACATATAGGAAATCAGATCATTTGGAGGTTTTCGGATATTCTGACTCTGACTTTGTGGGTGTCAGAATACCCGAAGATCTACTTTGGGATACATTTTTTTGCTGGCTGAAGGGGCTATCTCATGGAAGAGTGCAAAGAAAACCTTGATAACTACCTCCACTTTAGAAGCAGAATTTATAGCGTGTTTCGAGGCCTCAAATCATAGAGTATGGTTTAGAAATTTTGTCACAGCACTACGGATTATAGATGGTATCGAAAGACTACTTCGACTTTATTGTGACAATAATTCGATTGTGATGTACTCCAACAGCAATAAAAGCTCTTCAAGGTCGAAACACATTGATATCAAGTATTTAGCGGTTAAGGAAAGTTCAAAGTGGACAGGTACCCATTGAACACATTGGGACCAACTCTATGGTGGCAGACCCGCTTACTAAAGAGCTAACGTGAAAAGTTTTTCATGAGTATGTTGTATGTATGGGTATTGTATTTATTCTATAATACAACAACTCCGTGGGAGTTTGTTCTATTTTGGTATTTCATGTATGGACATGTTTTTCGATTATGCGCATAATAATAAAATTTTCATTTTTTGAACTCATTAGTCATTGCCATGTGATCTCTTATATGATAAAATTTTAGATCAGTTGAAAATAGGCATGTGTAGATCACATTAGTATGAAATTTTCTTGCTATATACCTATATCAGATCTATGTCATTATTTGTGTTAATGTATGTAATCATTGTTTGGTGTAGTCGATTTCATAATGGCGAAAATCAACTTTGGTCATATGTTAACAAAGTATGGACGACATTGATGGAGTTGTGGTTTATTGTGATGTTGTATTAATGAGTTCATACAAGTATATATGAATATTTGATTATAAAGATGATATATGTGGTTCAAATGGAAGATTGTTAGAATTATAATACGAACCAACATATATTATTATACGGAATTATATGTTAAATATGTACATATATTTGGACATCACATTTATGGTCATTAAAGTTGTCTATTTATGTAAATTGACCATTCGTATCTAATTAGGATATGAGATTTAATGCATAGAAACTTTAAGAGAAAAATGTAATTCCGTGATAAGTGAAATTGACATTTTAATTTAAACGGTTATGATCTCCGAAGGGATGAAGGTAAAATGGACATTTGATTTTCTACATCCCATCACAGAAAAGTTATAAATAAAATCCAAAGAAGACCTAAAGGATATCACATCTATTACATCTACCACTACCTTTATAAGTTCTTTTTACCATCTCAATTCTTTAGAAACACCATGATCACCATCTCTCATTAGAGAAGTAAATCCACGATCTCCAAGGATTTTTATGATCTCCACCTCACTCTCGTTACGATAGACTCAATTATTTCTCATTATTTTTCTTTCATTTTTATTTTAATTGTTAGTAAAGTAAATAGAATGTTCGTAAAATTTATTAAAAAATCATTAATTTTAATTTTATACGAATTAAATTGATTGACAGTTGATGAGTGTTACATACTGTCGTCCATGGTCCCTTTCAACGTAGGACTGTATATTTGAGATTCAAGACCCCTTTTTTTTCAAGTTCGTTAAATAGCGACACCTGAGATTATATTTTGTTTTCTACGAACAGTGATAATCCCACGTACAGATCTAATCCAAAATTCCTTCCATAGAATCTGAGTCATTCGTGGATAGGAATAAGACAAAAACAGCGTTTGGATTTTTATCATATTTTCCCCCATCCATGACTCACATTTTATAGGTAGGATTTTAAGTGAGATTGAGGGTACCTTAGACAGTTTCCTTTCTTCTGCACATCCAGAAGATGTCTTCAAAGGCAAAGCGTTCCAAGACAGTCTTGCAAATGTTGTCATAATTATGAAAAGAAAAATAATTGAAGCCCCGAGAAGATCACCAAAGATCTCCATGCCTCTCACTCTCGGACCCACAGGTGCACCCATCAAAAACGTCCGCGTAATATGGAAAATGTAGGAGCATCTATTTATTATTCGGTGCTATTTATTATTCGGTGTACTTAGGCCAAAAAAAAAAAAAAAAAGAAAGAAATATTAAGAATAGCTAAATTACTTAGTGAAAAAAAACAGAGAGAGAAATATTAAGAATAATAAAATTACCCAGTGAGAAAATAAAATATATGTTGTTGCTTGCAACCTTACCTGCAAGTCGACAACCCCGTCTTCTTCTGCAGCGGCTCTGCCAAGCAACGGGAGCAACCGGTGCTCAATCTCAAACCGGACGGTGTTCACCACGAAGTTTCGGAGAGACCTCGTGTTGAACTCGAAGCTGGCGGTCTTCCGCTGCGACCTCCAGAGCTCGCCGTCGGAGTTGAAGATGCCGTTGCCGAGGAAGTCCGAGAACAAGGACCGAGTGGCCTCCCCTTTCGGGTAATTCGCGAAGTTGGTCTTGAGGACGTGCTCGACGTTGCCGGGGTTGGCGGTCATGACTTCGCTGACCTTCCCGGGGCTCCGGAACACCACGGTGAGGGTGGACTCCGCGGCGAGGACCTCGGTGGCCCATTCGAGGTAGCGGTGGAGGTTCTTGAGGAACTGCGGGAGCAAGCCGAGGAGGGAGTGGTGGGAGGTGCTCTTGGTTCGGCGGTGGAAGAGGAAGAGGTAGAGGAGTGGGAAGAGGAGAAGGGCAAGGAGGAAGGGAATGGAGTACTGGAGTGATGAGAGGCCCATGGTGATGGTCGGCAGATTGGAGGGATCGTACTATGGATAACTATTTGTGTTTTGATGGGGTCATGGATGATGAGATTGGAGATGCGATGCTGACTTTTATAATCACAGCTGGGGGCAGAGATGCCTATTCCCAGCACGTCAGCATTTGAAAGAAAATTTCAAGTTTGCTTCGTGAAATCTCGAAAATTTATTAGTTTAATCAAGCAACAGCTTGTATGGTAAGAAAAGTTACAATAAAATAATTATTTTCTTCGTCAAGTACCCTAAGTTTACTTGCTGTCGAAGTTTGGTCATTTTCCACTCATTAACGAATGGTGGAGTTTTTAAAATGTTGGTCGAGACAAAATGAGCATCATTCCCCCTTTTCCTTAATCCTAGTATTCAAATAACACAATCAAAATATCTCTCTCTCTCTCTCTCTCTCCACAATATACCATGGATACTTTTAAGGTTAATTTAAGAGAGAAGACCACAAACCTAGGTTTGCAATCTATAAATAGGGGATATTCTTTATTGGTGTTTACTTAAACTTATGATTATCCCTTGATATTAACTGAGTGGATTAGAGAAATGGGTTTAGCGGAATAACTATGAGAAGATAGAGGAAATGGGGGATGGATGGAGAATAAGGTCCCGTTTGATAAGAGGAATAAGTTTGTGAAATAAGTAGAAGAATAAGGAAAAACTAGAATAAATAAGTTAACCTGTTTGGATGTTTTGTCGTATTAAAGTTATTCCACAGAGAGGGTGGAATAAATTTAGCTCATGTTAAATATACTTAACCTACCATAACTTTCAGGTGCGTTAAGTGACGTGTTAAATACTTAACATGTCAAATAAATACTACCTAAGTGTGTATTGAATCACAACGGGGGGGTAAAGATGTTTATCTGAACACATCAACATTTAAAAGAAAAATTTAAGTTTGCTTCGTGATGCTCGGGAAACTCATCAAACTAGGTGATAGAAATTTCATAATAAAGCAATCATTTTCTTCACGAAGTACTCTAAGTTTGCTTAGAGTGGAAGTTTGCTTCCTATTTTCCATTCATCAAAGAAATACAAAGTTTCTAGAATGTTGGTTGAGAAGCTTCTTCTTTCTACCCATCTTCCCTTGTGTAAGGGTGGAGGCATCAAG
Organism: Thalassia testudinum; assembly: GCA_037157565.1. Taxonomy (NCBI): domain Eukaryota; kingdom Viridiplantae; phylum Streptophyta; class Magnoliopsida; order Alismatales; family Hydrocharitaceae; genus Thalassia; species Thalassia testudinum. The sequence goes on from JAZHRO010000002.1 coordinate 49,425,014, forward strand.
GAGGATGTTTTCAAGAGGAAGAGGAGCAAAGTAGGATGACAATGTTGATGTGTCTTCTTGGACAATGAGTACTTCCTGTAAAATTCTAGTAGGATCACGAATAGAGATACTTCTTTAGAAATCGTTTCATGAAATTAACCCACCTATCCTACATGTTAGCATGGAAATTCCATGTGTAGATCATCCCATCATTGGGCTCACAATCCTGAGATAGGACCCATTCGATTAAGGGGGTGGAATTTAGTTACTACACTATCTATCCTGATGCCCCCATCCCACATTGGGGTCCATAGGGCATTCACTTTACAAACAGGACGATGGACCATAGGGTTTGTAGTTGTGGTAACCCTAGCTAGTCGCCACCTAGTGCATTGTCCATGTCCAATATGGGATGGTCTTAAATGTGTGACCTCCATCGCTCTAAGGCATGTGATCAGCATACTTTAGGACAAAACATACAGACACATGCCACAATTTCCTAAGAGTTATATTCTTAAAAAAGAAATAACTAACAAAATAATTAGCAAACATATTCACCAAACCACTAGTTAACGAAGGATTTATTTCAATCCGTCGTGCATTAAGACTTTGACGACCATAAAAACTTGATGAAAAATCTTAAAAATTTATGTGATTTTAGTCCTTGATCAATCAAAATTAAGAAATTGATTGATCAAAATGAATTTTTGATCAATCAAAGCTTGGGAGGAAAAATTCCCTCCAAAATCAAGTTGATATGATGGATCAATGAAATGATTTGATCGATAAATTCTCTCTTTATGATGATTTCATAAGAAAAATAAATTTGATCGACCAATTTTGGGCAAAATCAAATCATCCTTGATTTGCAATCCTTTCTCTTTATGGCGATTCATAATCAATTACTCTTTAATCTCAATATTTACCAACATGTTTCCTTCCTCCTTATTTACCATCTCAAAAACTAGAAAATCGATTTTTTATCACAAAATACACTTACCCTACCACCAAAGAAAACCACCCTACCTTACATTATTGATCGACCACTACACTCAAACCAAACCTCACGTTGCCACCTCTCCCCTGCCCCCTCCCAGTCAACCTCACTCTTCCTCGCCATCAATCTCCCCACCAAACCACTCCTCCTCCATTCCCCTCCGACGCCACCATCTCCGACATTCTCACCGTTGTTACGCTCCCTTCATCTCTGGCAATAACTGGATGATTGTCACCTCGTGAGGAACTCTCCTCACCTATCCTCCCTACTACATCTCCTTGATCAATCACATATTGATTATTCTTTGCTATAAACTCCATCTTTATCTCTTATTCCATTTGAAATCTTCTGAGATTATTTTGCTTATTTTTTGCATATTTTTCCTTATTTTGATGTGGTTATAGGTTTATCTAGTTATTCTATTATTATTATTACTTTCAATCTTTAGTTTGCAGGCTCACAACACCAATACTTCTTATATTCATCATTTGCTTCTCTATTTTTTCACCAATCACTCATTTTGGTCAATCAACATCCGAGTTTCATCAATCAAAAAGGACGAGTCCAATATCAATCACATGCTTATTTTGATCCATCAATGCCACATTTTTAATCAATCAAAATCCAAATTTGATTTATCAATCACAAATTTTTGGTCCATCAAAACAGTGACAATGAGCTAATCATAGCTCCCAAGTGTGCTCGTCAATCTAGTTCTTCTACCCTGTGAGATGATACATTTGATCATTACTTTTCAATCGATGATGCACATCAGAATTTCTCTTTGTATGCAAAGTTAATGTTAACGAGCGAAATCAGTGTTTTAAAAGATGTAATCATCATAGTAAGCTGAAATAGTGTGAAAATAAATAAAATTTATAACTCGAATGAAGTCCGAGGTCGAATGCAGGAAGCATGTGTTGCAATTAATTTCAAAGATCACAACAAAATCACAAATATAAGCAACTTATAATGAGAATTTCATGCAAGAATGATATTTATAAGAAAATCAGTAGCAATGTGCAAAAACAATGGTGTAAAATGTTGATTTAAATCACCAATTACCTATTTACAATTATACCAAATAAATGCACAGTATCAACCAATTAACTCCATGCAATGTCAAGCAAGTAATAAGTTCACAGTGTTGGTTGTCAGAGGTATCAAATGTCGAGCGCTCAAGGCTGACGACTTAAACATCGTTGCTACAATGCTCTATAGAGAGGCCTTTCTTCTTCAGTTCTTCCTCTTCCTTCTCTTTTCTTCTGTTCTTCTTCTTCATTTCTTCTCATGCACAAGGGGCTTCTCAAATCTCACAGCGACTAAGTGTTGGACTCTTTGAAGAGCAAACCCCCCCTCTCCTCCTCTATTTTACCTCTTTCTTAGGTAGCCGGGTAGGTAATCAGGTAGTCGGATATTTGGTTGACTGGGCTACTAGCGTGAGTGGTAGCCGAGGAATACGCTAGGTAGGTATATGGATCCAGGTGTGTGCGTTGAGCATGTGAGGAGACCCGACCCCCATGTTCTTGGGTGAAGGGGTAGGATCACAAGAACAATTTATTTGCATGTTGAAGCTCTCCCACTTCCGATGTGGGACTAAATCCCACGGCCCAAGACGCCTACGATTAACGTTCATACTAATATCTTTTCTTCTTAAGACTTTTATTTTTATTTCTTTCTTTTGATTTGGTCTAGAACTAAGTAGATTCCTTAATCTTTTACTAATGACTATCTCTTTTTTGTTCCAAATTATCCTCCTTTTTTGACATTTATATCACCTCCCCTTTTTCCTCCAAAATGACATGCAATTAATTCACTCAAAATTTCCTCCCTTCTCCAATTTTTTTATTCTTTTTCAATTTTATTTTTTTTTATTTTTGGAATATGTATTTTTTTGTGAGAACCCTTCCAAACTGTGAATTTTTGTATGTTTGCACATTACCACCCCCCCATACCTAAGTTTTGCAATATCCTCATTGTAAATGGAGGGTGTGAAATAGTTTTGGGTTCAGGAATTAGAATAGGATTATCGGGTAGGCAAACAGATTAGAAATGACTGTTGTAAACGATTTAAGCCTTGGTACGAGTACCAAAGGTGGAATTGACTGTTCTAAAACTGAACTCAAAGTGCAATAGACGTGAATGACAGAAAATGATAATCAGAAGGATCTTAGGTTTTTTGAATGACCGGTTGCTTCCCGTTAAGCGCTAAATTTAATGCTTTCAGCTGAGCGGAAAATGGTATGGAGGAGTGGTCAAATCAAATGAGTTTTGTAGAACAAGCACCTTGATCAAAAGCCTGGTTGGTCCAACCAGGTACTTGTTCAGATTAGTAGGCTGATGATGCAACCCAAACCCAATCAATCTGGCAGGTTGATAGATGTGAATCAATAGATGCGGAACCCACCATATGCTTGGTGACTCAAAAGGATGTGGAAGTGAAAAGCTAGGGTTTGGCTGAGTCGAATCAACTCGATTAGAGTGGCGATCCTCAAATGAAAATGAATCAGTGGAGGATGTAGGAACCCTATAAGAGTGATCCGAGAAGGATGGGGCATGATTTGTAGTCTGATCGATGTCCGAAACCCGATAAAGATGTGGAGGGCAATCATGTGCTACCGACTCATTGAGAGGGGAATCAGAGTAGAAATTGAGTCCGGTTGCGGGTTAGGTTTGAGAGCAGGTTTGGGAAGGTTCTGCATATGTTGTGGAAGAGGTGGCTTCAATAAGAATTGTGTGAGGGATTGATGAGTTGCGACTCGTCATGGCTAAATAGTCTAAGTTAAGCTAAAAACTAAATTAAACAATATCAAATTAACACATAGAAATGGTTAAGTGTGGAAATTAGAAAAAAAGACCTAAAATATCAATTCTGTGTTAAAAATGCATAATTAGGTCATTAAATAAGATATTCTATTAATAAATGTACAATGGTGATCCAAGTACAAATTGAACACATAAATGAGTTTAAAAGTTCAAATCAAAAGTATAATTAAATTCTTAAATATTCAATTAAGCTTATATAAAAACTTGGATGCATTTGGACATCATTAAGGCCTTGAAATTAAAGCTTTACATTTAGATCCTTAGTACATTACATTTCATTCATTGGAAAACTTCCTAGGACCTATTTGTAACCCGTAGGGACCTATTTGTAAGCCTTAAAGGGTTTCTCTGTAACCGTTCTTTATCACTTATGGGCCTGCCTATAATTTTTCTACCCCTTCGCAGAGGGGTGTACCCTGCAATTTCACCAAAAGACCTCAGCCGCCTGCAGCTCCCACACGAACACTGTTCACACGAGGAACTCGCGTGATCTTAGCCGTCCATTCTCTTGATCGCTTGATCCGTGGCTCAATTTGAATCGAAAATTCGCACGATTCGGCAAGTGTGGTCACCTTTTCACCCAGATCCCATCCAACGGTCGCTTTTTGATTTGGCAGCCGCTTTTGATTTGGCAACCGCGTGCACTCTCTCCTCTCATCCTCACCACCTAACCCTTAGCGCCTAATTTCACCCACGCGATGAGGAGATTCACTCTTCAATCTACTTAAGGTACTCCACAATCGTGCGCACGAGGGATCGCTCCCTCCTACACCTCTTAGAGATCATTCTTCCTCTCCAACTCTCCTCCCCATATTTCCCCTTTCATGGCCACCGGTTGTGAAATCCCACTTCTTCCTCGACACTCCTCGCCGCTAAGGACTTCGTAGCACCTGAGGGTGACCCAGAACTCCACTAGCGAGTTTTCACCCCCTGAGGGCGACCCAGAACTCCACTAGCGAGTTTTCACCCTGCTGGAGCACTTCCTCCCTCCATTCTTCCTCTCCATCCACCAGGTGGAGATCCAAAGGTCCCATTCTTCCATTAGGTTTTAATGCTTTTTAGCTGTAGCATAGTTGTAGTGACTATTAGTGTAGTGTAGATCAGTTAGGAGTAGATCAGTTAGGGGATCCACTAGTTTGTAATCTAGTCTAGGAGTAGATTAGTGTAGAAATCACATCCACCTCCTCTGATCAATTCAGATCAGAGGAGATGAATTCATCTCACTCACTAACCACTGATCTCCCCTTTTACATCCCCATTTCATGTTCTCTGTTTTTCCTCGCAATTAAATCCATAAATCACCCCTTCATTAGACCCAATTTCAGATCTGAAGGCTTTGAACCTCATATATGAAATTAGCGTCATAAACCACTTAGGAGTCTCCCATTCATGTCATTTAATTCACAAAGACCCATGATCTTGATTTAAAATGGAATTGATTTGCATGATCTAATTTTGATTTGATTTTCAATGCGAAATCATGAGATTTTGATCAACTTGGGTTTTAAAGAGTGTTTGATCAAGCAAATCGATAAGTTTTTGAACAGATCTGTCCATGGTAGTGAATCTGAGATGATTTTAATGATAGATTTTTCCTCAAATGAGGCATGGCTATATTTGATTTTAAGTGGAGATTTTTGATGGTTTACAATGTGTGGGAGAGCCAAGGAGAATCAACTTTGTTGATTTGAGGCTCTACCTAGTATCTGTTAGTTGTTTTTAAGTGCAATTCTGATTTTTAGCCTAAGGAATTCTCAATATTCCTTAAGGTTTCATCGGTCTGGAATTCAAGTTTTGGGATTAAATTGACTGATTTAATCTCTTCTTTCATGCTGTCTATAGCATAAGGAAGGAATTAGATCAGTAGCTTTCTCTGGTTTGGAATGAAAAAAACATTGTTTGAAAATTTTTGATGCGGATCCTTTCACCTGATTTGATTGCAAAATGATTTCCAAGTATTGTTAGATTTTATTTGAAGAATGATTTCTGTTATGAATTTTGAATCCCAAATCCATCATATTGAAGTGCTGCATTAGCAGCTACATTCCAAGGATTTCCCAACCCTGAACTCCATGCAAATTGCTCCCTGATTTGTACATTTTACATCTTTGATTAGACTTTCTCAAGTCCGATATGGGATTTGTATGTACAGAATTAGGGACTAATCTGATTCATTGGGAATGGGCCTTAACAGCTGCTGTAGACCTATGGAATTAATTTAAGACATCTGATCTTCTTTTGTAAGGTCTGAAGTAAGTTACAACAGTAGCAGCAGATCCTATAGCAGCTGTTTCAGCAGCTGTAGGAGTTGAGCTTGTTGCTATTGCAGCTTATATTGTAGCAGTAGCTTCTAAGATCAGAAAACAAGGACAGTAGGCTTCCATTTTAGTTTTAAAATAGTTGACATGTTGTTAATGTTGTATTTTATGTATACAAGCTTTCATGTGCTTTTATTTGATTTAAATTCAATTTAGAATGACTTGTTTCATGCTTAAATCTTTCTTTGTAGCTAACTTTGTAGCATAACTGTCTAATTTGGAAAATTAATCAAATTTGAAGTGGATATTGTGTTTATCTGCCCATATTCTTTCATATGTTGTGTTGAATGATGTTAAATGCTTAACCCTTATGCTCAACACATAGAGCTCACTTTTAGGCCTTAGAATTCACCTGAAATCCCCTTTTAGGCCCTAAATTGTACTCACTTTCTAAATAAATAAAAATTTTATAAAAAGTACAAAAAAATAAAATAAACCTGTCTTGGTGAAGATCATGTATTCTTTTAAGTTCATACCATGTTTCATGGTATTATGAACCCCCGGCTTGGTAGAACATACCAACCGACGATTCAGTATACCATGAAACTTAATAAAAGAAATTAACTATAAAAGCACCAAAAACACTCCCTCTTTCTCATCTATTTCTTTCTTTCTCACCTCCTACCTCCACAAAATATATAAAACCCATAAAAAGTTGAAAAAACCCTAAAAATACCTAAAAAGCCATTGTATACTATGTAAATACTTGTAGATATAAGGTATATAGTAAGCTATATGTATAAATATTGTAAAATAAGTATATATTAAGTATAAATAACTTATGTAAATGTATATAATGTAACTTAAGTATATAAATTAACTCAAACTATATATAGCCTATTTATATAACCATTTAGTAATTATACTAATTTATATGTACTAATAAGCTATATAAATTAATAAACTCTATAAATAAACATATTTAGTGTTGATACTGTATATACGTATTTATATGTATATAATGTAATAATATGCCCTGTACCATAATTTAATTATATATATAGAATAAATAATTAATTTATTAAGTTAGTAGCTAAGTTATTAGATTAAATTAAAATAAATTAGTAATTTAAGTTAAAACTAAACTAATTTCTACTGTATATTTGTATTAATGTCTTTTAAGTAAATTAAGCTAATTTCACTATATTTATAATGTATTATATTAGTTATATCTAATTTATATATAAAACATTCCAAAATAAACTATTTAAATGTAAATAAAATCGAAATAAATGTTGTAAAATTCAATAAAAATATTTATTAAATACTTTAATATATATATATTAATACTGAATAGGGTCAATTAGACCATCAATTAAATAATTTATACGTAATTAAGAAATAAAACCTAATAAACAGTATGAATAAAATGTAAACTTTACCTAATTTATTTATATAATAAATGTAATTGATTTTGTAAATTAATTGTACAATTATGTAGTACTATGTAAATACTTTAATATCACATAATTTATTTTTAATTTATAATAAATTATGGCCCTGAAATCGAGGGCCAAAACTATATAATCATCACGGTTGTGCTGGGATTCCAGCACTAAGACGCACGCTAAATAGCGGCACATTGTGAGTGGGCAAGCACTCTAAGGCGCTTTTATTGTTTTTGTTCCTATGGCTATTCAGTCGTCACGTGCTGGGCGCGAGCAAACCCCTTACCCCTTCTCCTGATCTGAGTATGGCTATGGCATATGGCATGGTGTTGTGATGTGATGATTGTGTGCGGTGTGTGGCTGGGAGCCATGCACTGTGCGAGGGCTTGATTAAGCCCATTACTGAGCATAAACCATGATTAAGAGGCCTAATTAACGAATTAGGATAGCTTTTAGTAGAGGTCTGATCCCACCTGAGAGGGTGTTGTGTATCCCTCAAAAAAGTCGCCCACCAACTAATAAACCTAATTTTTAAACTAAATAAGGCCTAATAAGGGGATTAATGAAGAGAAAGCGGCTAAGTTAAGAAGAGAAGAAAGTAAAAGAAACGGCTAAGTTAACATATAAGTAAAGGAAGAGTAGTAACAGAGAAAGAAGTGTAATATGTACATATATGTATATATAACAAATATAGAGTATACTGTAAATAAATAATATGTATAATATGTATATTTAGTTTGTGTAATGTTTGAGCTATATATGTACATAACTAATAGTATAGATTTTCTGACAGAATAAACCATCACTATATATAGAATAAGTGTTGCTACAGATCCCAGTTTCTACTGTAGGTTCTGTACATTATTTTTCTAGGTTGTAGCGACGTTTATATCTGTTGCTGTAGACATTATATATGTTACTGTATATATTAGTATATTAAGTTAGGATAATCTAGTATATATTTTTACTTATTATTGTATATATCTGTAAGTATTAGTATTATAAGTTATAAATAGATAGTATAGAGTATATATGTATAGTGTTTGATGCTTGTTTGTAATTAGGTATTTGTAAGCATTTTAGTTGATTCTTTTGTACATAATTAAGCTAATATTTCATTCATTTATGATTGTACATACAATTGATCTTTTTGGGATTAAAGAATAATGTTGGATTTAGAGAGTGATGTATGTCAATAACTGTCTCCCAGTGAATAATCTGGAATAAACCAGTAAAAATTATGTAAATAATAAAATTGATGCGATAATGGTTTGTATTTGTGACATATACTACAACTACAACAACGATGATTTTTTATACAAACCGTGGTCAATCACATCAGGGCTCCTCTAGAAAGGATTCAAAGGTGGGTTCATTTAGAGAGTCCACATAGTAGCCATCAAAATCAAAGGTAAATGCCTGAAGAGTGTTTATAGGATCGAGGAAATCTGAGTCAAGAAAAGATTCGAACTATGGGTTGTAGACACTCTCGACAATTTCTGTTTCTTATTCCTAACTATCAAAAAGAAATGATTCCATCTCAATGGAACCTGATTTTGAATCAATGATCTCAGGATCAGGGACCTCAGAGTCAGAGTCGAAGAATGGATCATGTATGCTGAGGTTGTAGATTGGCTCATAGTGGTCAGGAAACAATGGTTCTCCGAAATCATAATAAGATTCGAAATCGTTAGAGAACTTGCGAGAATTAAGTTTTGAATCTGATTCGGGATCAGAGGTTCCACCACAGCATAAATCAAAAGATGTAGACTCAGCAACCTGACTTGGGTCTAGCCTATTCTCAGATTCTGAGCTTAAAAAGGTGTCCCTAATAGGTCTAGGCTCTGGTTTTTGGCTTGTAGGGAAGACCCAATCAAAACTTAACTCTTCCAACTCCTCAGTTTCTGTATCATAGATAGGTGTGACTTTCAAAAAATCAATCTGTGTTTCTGAGGATGTTGGAGAGGTGCATTCATCAAATAAAGGTCTAGAATCATAATCTAAATTTAAAATCTGATTTTCATCACACGGGGCGTTGTAATCATCCCAAGAAAGCTCAAATATAGATTCTAGGTTAAGGGTGTGGGTTGTATCATTAGAATCTAGGTTGAGCTCTACAGGGATATCAGAATTGTCCTCGAGGGACACCTTATCAAAATAAGGAGTGGAATTTACACCCTCGAGAGGTTCCGAGTCAATCTATTATCACAGGAGTCTAGGAAATCTAAGCTTGGCCAACCAGGGTTTTGTGTCTCTAGGGCTGGCTCAAAATCGTGTTCTCCTGTACTTGGATCCTCCCAACCCATCTCAAGATTAAGAATGTTTTGTTCGTAATTTGAATCAGGTTCCATTTGGTTTGGGGGTTCTTAACAAGCTTGATCATCAAACCTAGGATTTGGGAAATTATGTTGATCCCTAGTCTCACTCCAAGATGTTTTGTTAGTTTCTAACGGGTATTTTTGATCAATTGTTATATATAACTTATTTAACAATTTTCCCCGTTTTTCTAAAAATTCATCGAATTTTTCTGGAAGTGAAGGATTTGACCAACATTGCAGACAATCATTATTGTGTAATTTCACTAATTCACTGTGTTCTACTAATAGGAGATCCCGGTTTGAACCGTATTTCATTTGTGTCCATATTATCTCCACACAGTTCGTGATGATTTCTGTTATTTTTGCAAATCTTTCCTGAATGTCCCTTGCATAATATTCTTCATGATTTCTATAGGCATTCTGAAGTATCTTTTCTTTCAAGCTCATTTGGGATCCAGGTTTCCTAAATAGTCTTCCTATATAGCCAGGCTGCATTTTGAATCAGATGGTGGAATCAAGATGTAGAATCAAAACTGAAGTTCAGATTGGAGTTCATCAGATCTGAAGGAACTGCCTAGGATAATTTGTGTATGTGCTCTAAATAGAAGGGATAAGGGACTAGATGTGAAATTTGACCCAATTAAGGCACCAAAGATTTTTGGATGACTAAGGCAATTTCGAGGTGGATGATACCTCTGAATCAAAAATTCACACTTGAGAAGTACCTAAGCAGCCAGGAAGGGAGAACCCCGCAAGGACCCCTACACGGTAGTGTGTCCCCACGGGTTACAAGGTTTCCCCCACCCGACCTTCCTTGTCACTGAAGGTCCAGGTAGATCGAAATGTATGAACTTAAGACCTTAAGTCTACCAATTTTATGTCCTAATTTGTGCCTTGAGTTTTACTTGATTAGAAATTAATTTCAACTTGTGACCTAATTTGGAGGTTGATTGGCCTACAATGTAAACTAACTTCACCTGACCTGCCTTAAAGATGGCAGAATGAGATCTAGGTCAAGACCTAGAAATCACCCTGATTTGACTCCCAGGTTATTAGGTCTAAGGCTTTTAGGGTTCAAGCGAATTTATAGCTTGAATTTTTTTAGGATTTTTATTGATTAGATCTTTTCAACCAAGAGCTTCGGTAGCACACAAATGCGGGTGGGTTTGTTTCCTTTTTTGCAGGCAAGTATGAACTAGCACTCTAATACCCTAAAAATTAAAACCCTAATTGGCTCTATTCTGCATCCAATTTGATCTTTTAAAAATGTTCACCTTGGGCTTCAAGTAAGAAATGTGTTAGCCCAAAGTGATTTAGAATTTAAGCATGGTCCCTAATAGGCACAGGAAATTTGGGGTAGAGAATTCTAAACAGAATAACTTCAAACACCAATCAGATTTGAAAATTTTCTCGTAAATCAGGGAACTTGCCTTTTAAATGATGATTACTATGAAAAATAAGGCAGGTGATTCCTAATTGATTAGTTCTTTTTTTTTTCTTCCCAAGATTTGGAGGTTGATTAGGGAAGAATAGAGAAGTTACCTGCCATTGAGTGGCTATTTTGCGCAGAAAATCTCCTCGTGAAGTCCCTCGCAAAATTACAAGAAAGCAAACAGGGTAAGTCAGTGCTCAAATATAATCAAATGATGTAGAGAATAGTGGTGAATTGCACGTTGCTCCCCGACAACGACGTAAAAATGTTCGTCGCTCTGAAACGGGTTTTAAAATCGTCGCATTGTAGTATAGATCGGATCAGTGTGAAAACATATAATATTTATTACTCGAATGAATGTCCGAGGTCAAACACAGGGAGCAAATAGGAATTCACACATTAATCTCAATAATGCAAATGAGGACAAGAATTTAAACCACAAAATGATATTCAATAAATACTAATATGTCACTTTAGATATTCAATGAATTCTCATGTATTTTGAGACAATAAAAAGGTAGAGAATCTAAAATGATGGTGATTTGAATCACCAATTATTCTCTAAGCATATATATTAAGCATTCAATATCTCAACATTATCAAGTCTCAAATCATTCGTCGGGTCATTTAATCAGACAACTTAACCATCAGATGCTATAGTGGTTCCCTAGCACTGTTCTTCTTCTTTCCTTGGCTTCCTCCCTTTCTCTTTCTTCTTATGCTTTTCTTCTTCTTCCCTTCTTCTACGGTTGTGCCTTCTCTTTTCTGCTTCTCTTCTCTCCTTCTCTGCTTTCTCTTAATGCACGAACCTTCTTCCTTCTCTTCTTTCTTCTTATGCACAAGGGAAGTAATCCCTCTAGTGACTAAGTGTCACAGAGAGCAAAACCCCCCTAACCCCTGCTCTCTTTCTTACTCAAAGTTCCTCCTCTTCTTTCTCTAATCAGGCGGGTATACAGGTAATCGGATCAAAGCCCAGACTCACATGGTGTGGCTGTAGACGAGGGCGAGAGTGGGCATGTGTAAGGGGACCTCACCTCGTGCCACTAAGGCGATAAGGCTATAGCAGGAATTTAATATGTGCACCTTCAGTCACCCGTCAACAATCGAGGTGGGACTAAAGTCCCTGCCTCTTTCTTCGTGAGCAGCTACAGGGTTCCTTCCTTCAATTATTGCAGCTCACGAAGTCCATGCATCCAATTGACCACCTGGGGCAGTGCTTGAGGCAATTCCACACAACTTGGGACTTCCACCTGGGGCTATTGAGACCTAGAGCGTGCTTGAAGCTTCCTTGAAGCACCTCATTATTGGCGGCTGAAGTTCCTGTACCTGAAAACATAAACACGGCCTCATGGCCACATCAGAAGTGCTCAGGAGCTTCGCCGGATGTCATGGAATGTAACTATGGTGGTGGCATGTTGCAAGGATGTGTATAGGTGGCTGGCGAAGGTGGAATAGGTCAGAGATGATGGGTTTGTTCGGCGGAGGGTTCGAGTGAATGGGAAGGCGAATAAAGATAGGGGTTTTGTGCGTGGAGGGACGGTGGTGCTTTTGGGAGTTGTGGCAAGGCATGTGGATGAGTGTAGCGATGGGGGCACCTCACCGGAGGAGCAGCCGGAGACGGGGACGATGAGGGTGAACGGCGTAGTCGAGGGGTTGCTTTTGGTGTTTTGGGTAGGAAACTAACGTAAAAGAGCTAAGGATCTAATCTAACCCTAATCTAATAGACAAAGGGGGGAGAACGCCACTGGCTTTGATCGGCCGGTGTCGAGGAAGATGAATCCACCACGAGGGGGACAGTAGCGAGGAGTGCGGAAGATGGTGCCTGCTGTGACCGGCAAGACGTGGAGGAAGATGGGGAAGGTTGCTGCACTACCAATTTGACCCTTGGAGGCACGAAGGAGAGAGATCGAGAAGGTCCGTCGGAGCTTAGGTTGGAGGTAGCCGGTGATAGAGAAAAGAAGAGATTTTTGGCCTTGAACCTAGCTAAAAAGCACGGCCGTGCCCTGGGGATCCTTTTATAGGGTTCATGAGGGGGTTCTGAGCTTGGAAGCCAAGCTTCCAAGCTATGAAATGTCTCCGGAGTAGGAAGTTTTAAGATACCCAAATCTCTCATGTGTTTGCATGAGAGATTGGGAAAGTTTTAGGGCACATGGACAGATTCAATGGGAAGAGGACTCCTCAAGGAGTCTCCCTTCCAATTTTGGAAGGGATTGATTGAGTAGAGGAGTTCTCTTCAATCAAAGGTTGCCAGAGTTGTAGGGATAGGATTCATGGTGGTAGGGACCTTTCTGTGAATAATATAAATAAGTTGGGGGGCTATTTGTAATGAATTCAAAAGTTAAGGGTTTGAATGAGATAGAAAAAGTCTAACTGGACCAAAGTGCAAACTTGGTCAAGATCTCAGATTGGGCCCAAATCTTGGTAAAAACCTAATTTGGACCGAAGGAATCCAATGTTGAAGTTAGATTCAGGTTTTGACCTCGTTTAACTAGGTAATTTATGCAAAAACCCAAATTAGGGCAAATGTCAGTCTGGGACTTTATTTTGGGTCAAGACGAGTTCTGATGGTCAAATTGAAGGTACCAAACCCTAGAGAATATTTTTATATGAATTTTAGAGGGTTTAGGTGAATTTTATCCTGACCAGAACCTTAGTTAATTAAGCAGGTCTATTTTTAGGGTTTTAGAAGTCATTTAATTCTCAAAACACGCAAAAACCTATTTTTGACTGTTCTAACCCACTTGTTAGACTTTTAATACCATTTGACCCTTAATTACTCCCAGGGAAAACCCGTGGTTGTTCTGCATTCAAGATATGATGGTAAAATTATGATTTTAACCCTGTTTTCTTGTCTTCCCTTAGAATGATTATACAATGAATTATGGCTCTCTAGCAGTTATGTAGGAGCATTTATTCCTTGATAATGACTAAATTGAGCTAGTTATGGCTCATGATGGTGTTCCCATCAAGGGCACCGGGTCTGGTATGGCCGATGCTGGAAGAGATCAATGCTCCTGTGAGAGGGACGACGACGACGGAGGGTTAGGAAGCACCTCGCTGGTAAGGCAAGGTACGGAAAGATGAGATGAGTTGGAACTGACCACCTATGGTATGTGAGAGCCGGTGAAGAGGCTGGAGATAGAAGAGTCACCGGAGTCAAGCTTGGAGCAAGCCGGAGGTAGGAAAAGAAGAGGGATTTTGCCTTAAAATCTTGCTAAGGAGGTGAGCTTGTCCATAAGGGTCTTTTAAAGGCCTTCAAACATGCTTCCAAGCTTAGAAACAAGCTTGAAAGGTTCAGCTTTCAGGAAGAAGAATTCCTGAAATCCTTGGATTCGCATAGGTGTTTACACGGCGAAATCGAGTTTTAAAATAAAGCATTGTAATATAGTCGAAATTGCTTTGAAAACAAATAGAGTTTTATTACTCAAATAAGTTCTGAGGTCAAACACTTTCAGGAAGAAGAATTCCTGAAATCCTTGGATTCGCATAGGTGTTTACACGGCGAAATTGAGTTTTAAAATAAAGCACTGTAATATAGTCGAAATCGCTTTGAAAACAAATAGAGTTTTATTACTCGAAAAAGTTCTGAGGTCAAGCACAGGGAGCAATATGGGAATTTAAATCTCAATATCACAATTTAAAGTAAAAGAATTTGCAATAATAACAAGATCAATGTGTAAAAAAAAAGGGAGTAAAATGGTGATTTAGATCACCAAATACTCCTACAATATCAACTAAGGAACTCAATGTATATGTATGAAATGAAAGCTCAAATCTATCATCTGATTTGGAAATCAGACGACTTAAAGTGATTTTCTTCTTCTTTTTCTCCAAGCCTTCTCTGGCTTTGTCTTTCTCTTCAGCTTCTTCTCCTTCTCAGCTACGGCTTCTTCTTCTTTTTCTTTTTCTCCAAGCCTTCACCTCTTCTTCTTCTGAGCCTTGCTTTGTAACTCCTCCTCTTCTTCAGCCCTTCTTCTTTCCTTCTTCAGAATTTGGCTGAGTGTCAAAACCAAGCTTCTCTGGGAAAAACCCTCCCCCAACCCGCGTAGCTCTCCTTCTCTCTTTCTCTCTTAGGATCAGCTCTGCCAAAGCCACGGGTAATCAGGTTATCGGATCGAACTCACCCAGGTCCAGGCTCACTTGCGTGCGGTAGTGAGCAAGGAGTGCAGGTCTAGGCGGGTTATCGAGTCGAACCAAGTCCACGTGTACATGTCACGGACGAGGCTGGGTGAGTGGGTGAGAGGGTCCTCGCCCCGTGTTATGAGGCGAATAGCCAATAACATAAATTCAATTTATGCGGGCGCACTGCTCCAGCACTTTCTGATGTGGGACTATCCCACTTCCTTCTTCACGTGTGAACAACTGTAGAGGATGCGACCAATTGAAGGTGAAGAGGAGGTAGACTCCTCCAATTAGTAGCCTGGGTCACTTCCTGGGCTGATTTCACGCTACTTGGACACAACACCTATAGCTGCAGGTTGCTAGAACACACTTCAAGCTCCTTCGAAGTAGCTACGGCAATGGCGTGAACCTATATCCTAAAAATCACAAAGAAGGTCTCTTGACCGCATTGAAACACTCAGGAAGCGTCGCTAGAGCAAGGCGAACTAGTAGAGAAGATCGGCGTGACGGATGGATGCATATGGTGGCTGGTCGGAGTCGGACTGTGTGCGTGAAGGTGGTTGTCTTAGGGGGCGAGTCTGGGTGGATGATGGAGCAAATGGAGTAAGGGGAAAGGTGCAAAAAGTGAAGTGGAGGTTTTGGTTTTGACCATGTTTGGCTAATTTATGCAAAATCCCAAATTAGGGCAAATATCTGTCTGAGACTTTATTTTTGGTCAAGATGGGTTCTGATAGTTAAATTGAAGGTACCAAACCCTAGAGAATATTTTTCTATGAATTTATAGGGTTTAGTGAATTTTATCCTTACTAGAACCTTGGTTAATTAGGTGGGTCTGTTTTTAGGGTTTTAAAAGTCATTTAATTCTCAAAACACATGCAAACCCTTTTCTGTCTG
Organism: Thalassia testudinum; assembly: GCA_037157565.1. Lineage (NCBI taxonomy): Eukaryota > Viridiplantae > Streptophyta > Magnoliopsida > Alismatales > Hydrocharitaceae > Thalassia > Thalassia testudinum. Next base: position 49,441,288 of record JAZHRO010000002.1, read on the forward strand.
TCTTATCCCACTTGTTATCTTTTTAAGATCAATTAACCTTCATTCAACCCCTAAGAAAACCATTGGTTATACTGCATTCATGGTGAACTGGTAAAATTACAGTTTTAGCCTTAGTTTCTTATTTTTCTTTCAAAATGAATATGCAATGACTTGTGACTCTCTAACAGTTATGTAGGAGCATTTATTGACTTAATTGTGTCAAAATGAGCTAGTTATGGCTCATGATGGTGTTCCCATCATACCCCCATGCCTAGCTTTTGCTAGTCCCTTAGCATAATTTTAAGGTATTCACTTTGATTCTAGACCATAAAATCCTTTGATGCTTAAAAACTTTGCTGTGTGCTTCCTTTTGTAGATTAGGTTAGAATGTCGATAGTAGGCCTAGAGGTACTCAAGTACCAACCAAGATCCGGACCTGACCAGCTCTAGCCTCAATCTGCCGCAAAGGTTTTTAAGGCCCACAGGAACTAACCTAAGGTTTGTTGAACTCCGCGGTTAAAGCACCCGTGCTTGTAATATGTTTTAGCCTCGGTTCAGTTTGTAGTGCATTTTTGTCAGAGAGAGATAGAAGAGTTTTCTCTCTCTTTTCTTTTTATTTCTAGCTTCAAATTGGCTTTACAACACGATCTGTATCGGATTCCTAGTCCCCATCATCAATCCTCTCAAGGTTTATAGCAATCAATTCTTTAAGATAGCACTGCCCATGGCAACCCCCAGAACCCTGGCTTTCAAGATTTTGAGATAATCCCGCCCATGGCATTCTGTAGCTAAATCCAGACCCTGGCAATCTACATTTCGGGATAATGCCACCCATGGCATTTGATCCAGCATAGGGTGCTTACATGCCCCCAGTATGATATGTAGATATCCTAGGAGACAAGCACCGAGGAGAAGATATGTTATTGCACATCTTCGAGGGGAATTTCCCAACTCTCCGCACCGGGAACTCGTCCAAATCAACTTGTGTTGATTAGCCGCTCTTAATCTAGGTGACTTTTTCAAAATAATTTAAATGGTGATTTTGATACTTAGGCGCACTGAACCAGACTGTGTGGATTGGGGTGCTTAGGTTACCGAGTCCCGCCAACCAGAGGACAGTTAACGAGGCCGAATAATCCCTAAGCCTTAAACCTAATACTTAAGCTTTGCATTTTCCCCAACCTCTTGAGGATTATCCAGATCTTAGCGGGTACTTGAATTTTTAAGCCTAGGATTATAGCCCAAAAGGCCTAAAATCAGCGTTCCTACTAATCTCTTCTCTGCTTCATTAGCACGTTTTGACTTTCTTTCTTTTGATATGGTCTAGAACTAAGTTGATTCCTTAATCTTTTAGTAATGACTACGTCTTTTTCTTTTCTTTTCAAATTGTGCTCCTTTTTAACATTTTTATCTCCTCCCCCCTTTTTCTCCTCAAAGTCTAATATGCCATCAAAATTTCCTCTCTTCTCATATTTTTGTTCTTTTTCAAGAATTTTTTTTATTTTTTTGGTAATTTTGGAATATGTGATTTTTTTTTTAGTGAAACCCTTTCTTTGTGAAATGATTTTCATAGCGTTTTGCACTTTAATACCCCCATGCCTACGATTTGCAATGTCCTCATTGTAAATTAGGTGGGTTCGAGTTCAGCTTAGATCATTCATTAGAACAAGTGTTGGGTGAGTGAATGGGTTGGGATGACTGTTGCGAACAATTTCAAGCTTGGGTACGGGTACCAGAGGTGGAGTCAACTGTTCTAATGGGTGAACCCTAAAGTGCAATATGAGTTCAGCATAGCATGTGTCAGGAAAGGTTTCAGGTTTTTCAAAATGACAAGTTACCTCCCGTTAAGTGCTGAGTTTAACGCCATCGGACGAGCGCAATGAGCTCAGGGAGAATGGAGGGTAAAAGATATCTCAGCCAAATTCGTATCGGTGAGTTCAATGAATGGTTTGAGTCTCTAACCGTTCACGACAAAAGGTTCTGAATCGTGGATGAGTTGACTAATTTCAACAGCTCCATTTCCAAAGATTCATCGGACAAGGTAAGGTCCAATCCATTTTGATCTGAGTTTTTCTGAGAATAGTTTGAGTTTGGCATCAAAGAGTAGGACTTTTTGATCAGGGAGAAATATCTTTCTAGTTATGTGCTTGTTGTGAAAGGCCTTAACCCGCTCGTTATAAATTCGCGAGTTCTCATAAGCGTCATGGCATAATTCATCGATCTCGCCCATTTAAAGCTTTCTGTGGGTTCCTGCCTTAGAAAGATCGAGATTGCAATTTTGTACTGCCCAATAGGCTTTGTGGTCTAATTCGATGGGGAGGTGACATGCCTTCCAATACACTAATCTGAAGGGAGACATGCCTAATTGGGTTTTGTGGACGGTCCTATAAGCCCACAAAGCTTCTGGAAGTCGGGATGACCAGTTTTTCCTATCAGGGCGAACAGTGACCTGGAGGATTTTCTTGATCTCCCGATTCGATAGCCCAACTAGACTGTTAGTTTTGGGGTGATAAAGAGTATAGATTCGGTGTGACACCCCGTATTTGGTCATCAGTGATCTAAACTGAGCATTCATAAAATGGATCCCTCCATCAGAGATTATGGCACGTGGAATCCTGAGCTGGGAAAAGATGTTCTGATGAATGAATTTGATTACTACCTTATGATCGTTGGTTCGAGTCGGAATGGCTTCGATCCATTTGGACACGTAGTCAACAGCGAGCAGAATGTACTCGAAGCCGTTCGAAACAGGGAAGAGTCCCATGAAATCAATCCCCCAGACATCGAAGATTTCACATACGAGAATCAGCTGTAGAGGCATCATATCACGGTGGCTCATGTTGCTTAAGGTCTGGCAACGAGTGCATGCCTTACAGTAATTGTATGCATCTTTGAAAATCGTGGGCCAATTGAAGCCGTACTGGAGGGCTTTTACTGCGATTTTATGACCAGAGAAGTGTCCACCGCATGCCTAGGCATGGCAGAAGGACAAAATGTCCTGAATTTTCGCTTCCGGAACACATTGTCGGATGATTTGATCAGCACCAATGTGGAAGAGATACAGGTCTTCCCAAAGGTAGTACTTGGCATTGGAAAGTAATTTGTCCTTCTTGTCTTTTGGCCAATTGACGGTATCTGATGTGATGCCAAGTAGTTTACTAAATCAGCAAACCATGGAAGCCCCATACTGATAGTCAGGAGGTGATCATCAAGAAAATGTTCCGTAATGGGTCCGGAAGGCTCAATAATGTCAGAAGGAAGGCGGGATAAGTGATCAGCTACCACGTTCTATTTTCCCACCTTGTCGCGAATCTCAAGGTCAAACTCTTGCAACAGCAAGATCCAGCAGATTAGTCAAGGTTTCACGTCCTTCTTCGCAAGGAGGTGCCTCACAGCAGTGTGATTAGAGTAAATGATAACACGGGAACCCAGAATATATGATCTAAACTTTTCCAGGGCAAATACTACGGCTAGTAGCTCTTTCTCAGTAACTATGTAGTTACGCTAAGCCTCGTCAAGTGTCTTGCTAGAGTAGTAGATGACCACGGGTTTCCCGTCAATTTTTTGCCGAAGTATCGCACCTACAACGTAATCAGATGCATCGCACATGATCTCAAAGGGTTGAGACCAATTAGGGGACCGTAGGATTGGAGCTGGGGTAACTCAATCACGTATGATCTAAAATGCTTGAGTGAACTCCTTGAAGATTTCAAAAGGGACACCCTTAGATAGCAGATTAGTCAGGGGTGCGCGATCTTTGAGAAGTCTAGAATGAATCGTCGGTAAAAATCGACGTGCCCCAGGAAGGATCGGATGTCATTGACCGAGCTAGGCATAGGGAGTTTGGAAATTAGATTCACCTTAGCTTGATCAACCTAGATGCCTTTCTCAGAGATGAGATGTCCCAGGACAATTCCCTCAGGTACCATGAAGTGGCTCTTTTCCCAGGAAAGAACAAAATTTACGTCGATGCACCACCTGAGGATATGAACCAAGTGCAGGAGGCAATCATCAAATGATTCGCCAAAAACTAAGAAGTCATCCATGAAGACTTCCAGAAATTCACCACCATATCTAAGAATATGGCAAGCATGCATCGCTGAAAAGTAGCGGGTGCATTGCAAAGACCGGAAGGCATCCTTTGGAACACGTATGTTCCGAAGGGGCAGGTGAAAGTGGTCTTCTCTTGGTCTTCAAGGTGGATTGCCACCTGGTTGTAACTGGAGTACTCGTCCAAAAAGGAGAAGAATCTATTTCCTGCTAGTTTCTCAAGGATCTGATCAATGAATTGTAGTGGGAAATGATCCTTCTTCGTGGAGGTATTGAGTCTTCTGTAATCAATGCAGACTCTCCACGAATTTGCTACACGGGTCGGTATGATTTCTCCAGTCTTAGTCGCGATCACGGTGAGTCCTACCTTCTTAGGCACAACTTGGATTGGACTCACCCACTGACTGTCGGAGATCGGGTAGATGATCCCAGCATCTAACCACTTAATGATCTCCTTTTTCACGACCTCCTGTAGATTAGGATTCAGACATCTCTGCATTTCACGGGAATGTCGTGTGCCCTTTTTAGTATAGATGCAATGTGTACAACAAGAGGGGCTAATACCAGTCAAATCTTCGAGAGTCCATCCAATGGCTCTTCGATGTTGTTGGAGAACAGAAATCAGACAGGATTCCTGATCAAGTGTGAGTCTGGAGTTGATAATCACAGGAAACATCTGATTGGAACCCAAAAAGACATACTTTAGATGATTAGAGAGAGGCTTTAGTTCTAAAGTAGGGTTATCAGCAGTAGCGGGTGGTTCTGGGTGGGTATCGGAAGCAAGGGAAGGAGCTATGGGTGTGTCTAGGTTGAGTTCGGACTCTTCTAATTGTGGGTTTTGATCCTCTTGTGGTTGATCAGAAGTAGTCAGGTTTTCCTCGATATACCGATTGTCAACCACAACCTCGATATCACATATTTATTCAATAACCCCACAATTAATCCCTTGTTGGGCCATAAAGATGTCGATCTTTAGTGTCTGGTTCCCAATTTTAGTTCAATTTGGCCCTCCTCACAATTAATGTTGGCCCTAGTAGTGGCCAGAAAGGGTCTCCCTAGTATGATCGGTGTGTTTTTCGGATTCTCTGGAGCATCCATATCCAAGACTATGAAATCCACTAAGAAATAGAAATCTCGAACCCTAACAATGACATCCTCAAGAACTCATTTATGTGACTTAATAAATCGATCTGCCAACTGTAATGTCACCTCTGTTGGTTTGAGCTCAGATTCCTCAAGATGGTCAAGTAGGGGTGTAAGTATTAGGTTTATGGAGGTCCTAGATCCAATAATGCTCTATCAAATTGGATATCACCAATTGTACAGGAAATCAGGGGAGTACCTAGGTCTTTTGCCTTAGGTGGGAGACTACTCAAAATGATGGAGCTGGCTTGCTCTGACAATACGATTGGCTCCCAATTTTGGTTCGCGGCTTACGCTTAGGTGTACAGACATCTTTCAGAAATCGTGCGTAAGTCGGTACGTGGCGAATTACATCCATCAAGGGGATGTTTATATGGACCTGTTCAAAGAGCTTGACCAGGTTCTCTTCAGGTGCCACGGGTTTAGTTGTCCTCTTTCCCTTGGTCAAGGCCTCGGGAAATGGAACCTTAGACGGTTCCTCTGGAATAGGTCCAGGTTCTTGATCTGGGACAGGGGTATCCTGGATGACTATCCTAGGGTTTGGGTTAGCACTACCAGGCTGAAAGTGGCTTGGGTAAGGTGGGGCCTGTGTTGATTTGCCACTACGGGTTGTAACTGAATTCAGTCCTGCCTGGTTCTGGTTTGGTGTAGGTAAAATAGGTGGCTGCTACTGAAATCCTGAGTATGATGTCGAAGCTTCCATCCCGTCGAGTGATGGAGTAGAAGGGGCCTAATAAACCATGTGGGTTTGGCCTTGATTTGGGTTTATAACATGCCTCCGATTTGGCATGTTATTTGGATTAGGTAGAGGTTGCGAAGGGAGTGTACCAGGTTGGCGGGAATTTGCCATCTGGGCAAGTTGATTGCGGACCTTTGTGATCTCGTCTTTATGCTGTTTTTGCATAGCCGCATTCATCTTTTGAATGTTAGCCAGAGTTTGAAGGATAAGAGTCATTTGATCTCCTTGAGTTGGTCCAGATTGATAGGTGGGGTTGGGCCGAGGCTGAGACGACTGATATGGACGAGAAGCTTGAGGACGAGGCTGATATGGTGGTCTCTGATTCTGATTGTTTCCTACCCACGTGAAATTAGGATGATTTCGCCGTCTAGGGTTATAGGTATTAGAAATTGGGTCGTTCTGGATGGTGTTGAGGTCCTCGCAGGTTTGAGGAATCTCATAAAAGTCAGAATACAAGGGTTTAGAGTTCCCCAAACTAGAATATGCAGGTCCGAAGTTTCCTCCAGACCTAGAGTCAGATAGGGGTGGATACAGGTCCAACCCCTGAGATGATCGATGGTAGATGTTATACACAACTTCCTTCCCAGAGGGCGGCTGTGCGAACTGGTTTTGCATAGAGGTGGCTTGCTATAGATGTCGAGTTAGCTCATCCACCTTCTTCTCAATAATAGTGACCTTGTTCAAATGACTACCCATTAGTTCCAAGTCGACAGAAGAGGACAGGCCCTGCGTCTCATGTGCTCCCCTTGGATTCGTCAATGCGCGGGCATTCGTCCGGTTGAATATGCCCATGAAATTTCGGAATAGCATGAATCATGTTGGGCTTGAGTTCAGTATCAGGACCTCCATTTGGGATTTGGACTCGAGGTTCGATCGCCACCGTGACAGGATTGTAATGATCTCGCATCATAGGACGTTACGGTGGATTCACAAAGGCTTGGAATAGATCATTAAGGCGCTGAAGCCGATTCTTGAGGTTGTTCTCTTCTGCGGGTTGTGCCATGATGATGGATGAAGGAGAGTTAGCCTCAGATGAATCAGAAGAGATGTCTATGTGATGGAGTTGTTGCACAAATACGGAAGTCGAGGCTTGGCCTCAACGGGAGTGAATAACTAATGGAGGCCTCAAGGGTGGTCTTAAGGACCTCCTACCAAACATGGACCGATGGACTAGATGAGAATAGAATATGATGGACCCAATCAAGACACCCAAAAATTTTGGATGACTATAGAGGTTCAAGGCGGATGATACCTCTTAGTCAAAAAGTCATCCACCTGTGAATTACCTGGGCAGCCAGAGAGGGAGAGTCCTGCAAAGACCCCTACATGGTAGAGCGCCCCTATGGGTTACAGGGTTTCCCCCACCCAACCTCTCTTGTCACTGATGGTCCAGGTAGACCAGAATGGGGACTTAACCTCTTAAGTCTACCAATTTTATTAAGAGCAAGGGTGCCTAGGATTTCACTTGAACTTTTAAGATGTATTGAGTGCAAGAGTGACATAATTTAAAGATTGGTTGACCCAATCAAGGTGGGTCAACTTCAGCTGTTTGTCCTTTGAGAAATTTAGGTCCCTCTTTTAAGATTCAAGTGAGATTAAGAGCCTAATTTTTAGTGTTTGGTTGAATAGATCAATTCAATCAAGGCTTAGGCACACATTGTTTGGGAAAGATTAGTTCTTGATTATATAAGTGTGTCTCCAAAACCGTAACTTGGAATCCTTACTTGGCACTTATTTTGGTCCAATTTAATTTGTCAAATGTGGTGTCTAGGGCTCAAACAAAAATGTGATAGTCCTAGTTACCTTAAGTGGGCACACAAATCAGGTTTTTTGTTTAAATCAAGTCAAAAAACTTAGTGAATTATCTAAGAATGGAAAGCAGGTAGCCCTAATTGATTTTTTCCTTTTAACCTCTTCAGAGATAGGGGCATAAGAGAGAGTAGATAGAGTTTACCTAACCCTGGCGTGTTTGATGTGCAGTTGAACTTTCTTCAATGAATCTCTCCCTGAAACAACAAAAAAGAGATAAAGCAAGTTAGTACCAAATCAAGAATTACAATCAGGAGTTCTAAATTGCCCGTTGCTCCCCGTCAACGGTGCCAAAATGTTTATGCGACGAAATAGAGTTTTAAAATAAAGTATTGTAATATAGTCGAAATCGCTTTGAAAATAATTAAAGTTTTATTACTCGAATAAGTTCCGAGGTTGAACACAGGGAGCAATATGGGAATTTAAATCTCAAGATTACAATTTAAAGTAACAGAATTTGCAATAATAATAAGATCAATGTGCAAAAAAGGGAGTAAAATGGTTATTTAGATCACCAAATACTCCTACAATATCAACTAAGGAACTAATGTATATGTATGAAATGAAAGCTCAAATCTGTCATCTAATTTGGAAATCAGACGACTTAAAGTGATTTTCTTCTTTTTCTCCAAGCCTTCACCTCTTCTTCTTCTGAGCCTTGCTTTGTAACTCCTCTTGTTCAGCCCTTCTTCTTTTCTTCTTCAGAATTTGGCTAAGTGTCAGGGCCAAGCTTCTCAGGGCAAAACCCTCCCCCAACCCGCGTAGCTCTCCTTCTCTCTTTCTCTCTTAGGATCCGCTCTCCCAGAGCCACAGGTAATCGGGTTATCAGATCGAACGCACCCAGGTCCAGGCTCACCGGCGTGGAGTGCAGGTCTAGGTGGGTTATTGGGTCGAAACAAGTCTACGTGTACGTGTCACGGATGAGGCTGGGTGAGCGAGTGAGAAGGACCTCACCTCGTGTTATGAGGCGAATAGCCTCTAACACAAATTCAATTTATGCAGGTGCACTGCTTCGGCACTTTCCAATGTGGGACTATCCCACTTCCTTCTTCGCGTGCGAATGGCTGCAGAGGATGCGACCAATTGAAGGTGAAGAGGAGGTAGACTCCTCCAATTAGCAGCCTGGGTCGCTTCCTGGGCTGATTCTGCACTACCTGGACACAACATCTATAGCTGCAGGTCGCAAGAACACACTTCAAGCTCCTTCGAAGCAGCTACTGCAATGGCGTGAACCTATACCCTGAAAATCACAAAGGTCTCTCAACCTCGTTAAAATGCTCAGGAAGCGTCACCAGAGCACGGTGAACTTGTAGAGGAGATCGGCGTGGTAGATGGATGCATATGGTGGTTGGTCGGAGTCGGACTGTGTGCGTGAAGGTGGTTGTGTTAAGGGGAGAGTTTGGGTGGATGATGGAGTGAATGGAGTGAGGGGAAAGGTGCGGAAAAGTGAAGTGGAGGTTTTGGTGTGGTCGGCGAAGGATTTGGAGTTGTGGCATGAGCAGGGGACTTCATCGGAGGGATTGCCGGAGCAGAAGACGATGAAGTCATGGAGCACCGGTGGTCGAATTTGGAAAATAAAGAGAGAAGAAAGTAGGGGAGATAAAGAACCTAAGAATCTATTCTAAGGACGAAAAGGTGAAGGGATTCCCACGCCGGTGTGGTTGCCGGGTGTGGGGAAGATGAACCTCCATAGGGAGAGACGGCGGCAAAGATGGGGAAAGGATGGCGACGGCTGGTATTGCATGATGTGGAGGACGGTGAGGAAGACGAATCTGCCACTGGTTTTGTGGTCAGATGACGAGAGGATTCGAAGAGAGACCGCCGGAGCTTGCGGCCGAAAAGGAGAGAGGAAGAAGGGGACTTCTGGTCGAATTTCAAGCTGAGGGAAGTTCGGGAGGATCTGGGCTCTCTTATATAAGCCTTTAGAGACTGCTTGGGCTTGGGAAACAAGCTTTCCAAGCTTGGAAAGCCTCACCGGATTTGGGATTTTCTTGAGACCCAAATCTTTCATGCGTTTGCATGAGATTGGGTAAGATTCGGAGTACATGGACGGGTTCAGATTGAAGATAATTTCTCAATTAATCTCCCTTCCAATTTTTGAAGGGATTCGCCAAGCAATCAGGTAGAACTCCCCAGTCAAAGATTGCCGGAGTAGATTTCCACCGCGATAATGGCGGAGGGACCTAATTGTGGAGACGACGAAGAAATTAGGAGGCTATTTTAAAGGATTTTGAAAGTTAAGGTCATAAATGTAATCAGACAGGATCAATTTGCAAACTAGGTCAAGACAAGCTCATCTTGGATCCAAATTTTGGTATAAACCTAATTTGAACCTAAGGAATCTAATGGTAAAGTTGTATTTTGGTTTTGACAATGTTTGACTGGATAATTTATGCAAAAATCTAAATAGGGCAAATATTTATCTAAGACCTTGTTTTAGGTCAAGATGGGTTCTGATGGTTAAATTGAAGGTACCAAACCTTAGAGAATATTTTTATATGAATTTTAGAGGATTTAGGTAAATTTTATCCTGACTAGAACCTTGGTTAATTAAGTGGGTCTGTTTTTAGAATTTCAAAAGTTATTTAATTCTCAAAACACGTGCAAACCCTTTTCTATCTGTCTTGCCCCACTTATTACTTTTTATGACCAATTGACCTTCGTTCAACCCCTAAGAAAATCATTGGTTGTGCTGCATTCATGATGAGCTGGTAAAATTACAGTTTTAGCCCTAGTTTCTTATTTTTCTTTCAAAATGAATATGCAATGACTTGTGACTCTCTGACGGTTATGTAGAAGCATTTATTGACTTAATTGGGTCAAAATGAGCTAGTTATGACTCATGATGGTGTTCCCATCAACAAGTGATTGAGATGGATTTGGAGCTTAGGAATAGGTTTAATCGATCAGGAAACTTCTCAAGACCATCCCTTCCAAATTTAGATGGGATTGGTCAATTAATCATGGCATAATCAGAGATTAAAGCTCGGATCTGATGGGTTCACACCTGCCACGGCAGCAAGAACCCAAATGTGAAGAAGATAATGAATTTAGGGGGGTCTTTGTAAGGATTTTTGAAAGTTAGGGGTGTATGTGATAAAGAAAGAGCCTGAATGGACTAGAATGCAAACTAGGTCGAAATAATTTCTGATTGAGCTCAAATTTTGGTACAAACCTAATTTGGACTCAAGGAATCTAATGCCAAAGTCAAATTTTGGTTTTGATCAAGTTTGACTGGGTAATTTATGAGGAAACCAAAATTAGGATAACTTCCTATATTAGACTATTTAGGTCAAAATGGGTTCCAATGGTCAAATCAAATGTACTAAACCTTATAGAATATTTTTCTATGATTTTTAGAAGGTTTAGGTGAATTTTATCCTAACCAGAACCTCAATTAATTAAGTAGGTCTATTTTTAGGGTTTCAGATGTCCATTAATTCTCGAAATACGTGAAAACCCATTTCTGTCTGCATGGATCCTTTTATTAGACATTATTGACCATTGGACCTTTAATTAACCCCTAGAATTCCCCGTGGTTATTCTATACTTATGAAATGCAGTTAAAATTACAGAAATAACCCTAGTTACTTATCTTCTCAAAATAGAACATTATGCATATATGACCCTCTGATGGTTATGTATGAGCTTTTATCAACTTTATCAGACCAAATTAGGCTAGTTAAGGCTCATGATGGTGTTCTCATCATACCCTCATGCCAAGCTTTTGCTAGTCCCATAGCAAAATATTCTATGGACCAAACCAATTATCTAGGTCGGATGTAACCATCAGGATGCCTTACTAAGCTACAACTCTATAAATCAAATCAGAATACCAACAATAGGCCTAGAGGTACTCAAGTACCAGCCAAGATCCAGACCTAACCAGCCTTAGTCTCAGTCTGCCACAAAGGTTTCTAAGGCCCACAAAAAGTACCCGAAGGTTCGTTGAACCCATTGGTTAAAGCACCCGTACGTAAATGTAACAGGTTCAAGTTCAGTTTGCTAATGCAATTTTTTTGTAAGAGAGAGGGATAGAGGTAAATTTTTCATTTGGAGAGTTTTCTCTCTCTTTTCTTATTAGATTTCCCTAGATCCAGCCTCGAATTGGCCCTAAACACTATTTGTATCTGATTCCTTATCCCCACCATCAATCCTCGAAGGGTCCCTAGCAATCGATGCTTCGAGATAGCACCGCCCATGGCAACCCCCAGAACCCTGGCTTTCGACACTTCAAGATAGTGCCTCCCACAGCATTCTGTAGCTAAATTCAGGCCTTAGCAATCGACATTTCGGGATAATCCCACCCGTGGCAGTTGAACTAGCACAAGGTGCTTACATGCCCCTGATAGGATATTTAGATATCCTAGGAGACAAGCACCGAGGAAATGATTTGTTATAACGCATCTTCGAGGGGATTTACCACCTCTCCACACCAGGAACTCATCCAATCAACCTGTGTTGTCAAGCTGCTCCTAAGCTTAGATCTTTGAGAACATTTTTCAGAACAGAACACTTTTGGTAGATTTTTCTTTATTAAGTGCATTGAACCAGACTAAGTGTGTGATTTTTGCATGCTTAGATTACCAAGTCCTACAAACCAAAGGGCAGGCAACGGGGCCAAATAATCCCTAAGCCTTAGACCAAATACATCAGCCTCGTACTTTCCTCAACCTCTTGAGGATTAATCCAGATCTTAACAAATACTTGAGTGTTTAAACCCTAGAATAGATCCAAAAGGCCTAAAGTCAGTATCTACTACTAATTCCCTAAATTTTAGCCTTCCAAGCTTGATTCATCATTCGATCCACCCTAGAAGTTAGGTAAGTTCCGTATTTACTTTTAAGGGAAGCTTTCTTTTTTTGTTTTTCTTTTGCTCCTTTCTTTCTTTTCCTTTTCCTTCCCTCCTTTTCTCTCCATTTAGCTGAAATGAATCTTCCTTCTTCTCAACCTCCTTTTTTTTTTTTGATGAAACCCTTTTTTGATTTGATTTTCACAGCATTTTGCACTCTAATACCCACCCATGCCTACGATTTGCAATGTCCTCATTGTAAATTAGGTGGGTTTAAGTTCTGCTTAGATCGTACATTAAAACAGGGTCAAAGGGTGGGTGGACAGGTCGGGATGACTGTTGCAGATGTTTTCAAGCTTTGATACAAGTACCAAATGTGGAGTCGGCTATTCTAATGAACGAACCCTAAAGTGCAATATGAGTTTAGCAAAGAGATATGTCAAAAGGGTTTCGGGTTTTTTTTCAAAAGATGACGGGTTGCCTCCCATTAAGCGCTAAGTTTAACGTCATCAGTTGGGTGCAATGAGCTCAGGGAGAATGGAGATCAAAAGATAGTGCAACCAAGTTTGTGTCAACGAGTTAGACGAACGATTTGAAAATAGACCCTCTTATTTGACATTAATGACTATTTGACCTTTAATGAACCCTTGGAATTTTCCGTGGTTATTCTGTACTTATGAAATGTAGTTAAAATTGCAGAAATAGCCCTGGTTTCTTATCTTCTTCTCAAAATAGAACATTATGCATATATGATCCTTTGATGGTTATGTAGGAGCTTTTATCAGCTTTATCAGACCAAATTAGGCTAGTTAGGTCTTATGATGGTGTTCCCATCAGTTATCTTGTGATGGCCCGAGTCGCACCAATCGATGAGACCCAAGTTGGCTTATGCTAACAACTTGCACAAAAACCCACACGATCACAGTCACCCAACATAGAGTCATAAAACATCAATAACCAACATTCATTCATAAAGCATTAAATAACAGAAATCTAAAGTGCTGACAGTAAAATCAAAGTGCACCTAGAGCAGAAACAAAAGAGTCTCGTACAGCTACCAAGAAAATAGGAAATAAAATCTAACAGTAGAAAGAAACTACTCCTATGAGCCACTAGATCAGTACAGACTGTTTCCTCAGGTAGGACCTAGTTCCATGGAGGTTTGACCAATAGCAGCTGCGGCACCCAACTACTCAGTAACACCTAAGTACGGAACCTGAGACAAAACGCTAGTGAAAACTAAGTAGAGTAGAATAACATGTATCGCAAGTAACAGAGTACAGGAAAAATGCACTATGTTGATAAGTCATTTGTTTTACAATTTATTTCGTGTCCAGTCCCTTTTCTATAGTTTACCCATATTCTTATTGGTGTCAAATTGTCAATCAACATCTCGGGCACAAGACAATCTCGTGTGACTTCCTATGGTGCAAGATTGGTATAAGCCACCCTCTTAGCCGGGATAACCTCTTATACCCGTCGAGCCGCCACGCTCCGTCACTCTGGGGTCATCGCGAAAAGGGGTGGCGACTATGTCGTGTAGTGTGAACATGTACAAGCGTTGTGTACGGTGAACCACAGACAACCAATGACCCCACCCACTAGCTGAAAAGAACTGCTCCAAATCTCGAGTCCTGCAATCCGCTATCCCAGTTAGCCACTAAGCCTAACCAAAGAGTTGTAGGGAGGCCAACCACTCCCTAAACTAGCCCCTAAACCTGGTCTAAAATGACCCAGAGCTATGGTCGAAAACCCGGCAAGTAGCAAGGCTGAAAACCAGTTATCTAATTCTTTTATTTTCTTGACATACCGGTCATATTATCCATCCAATTTCCAGATAAGTGTATTTTTTATCTTGTCAATTATAAGAACCCTTAGTAATTTCATATTACTAATTCTAGGGTTTACAATTATTCTTGTTATCTCCCAAATTATTCATCCACAAATAAATTTCATCTTTTACCAGTGGTTCCCTACTATTTAGACCGTGTTAAAGACAGTAGAACTTGTTTTATGGAAAATAGGGTCAGTTTCATGCATGCGACAACAGTGGTATATGTGCTTGTTAATTCTTTATCATCCATGTCAATCCATTATGTCTTGTTTATAGTGCCAAAATTTAGGAAAACATCGGAGGGTTCCAGCTTAGCAAAAGGAGAATGCACGCAGACCAAGGTGACATACATTAAAATCTCACAAGCCAAGTTCTCAATTATCCGCAAAACTTGAGGTTCCCACCGTAATTTATGCAGTGGCAGTGGCGACTTGCATCGAGGGTGCAACGCGTGGAGGCGGCGTAGCACAGCGTGTCTGGAGACGACGCTTGGCAGTGTGGTTTCGAAAGTGCATGTGCGTGCATTTGCGAGTGGAGCGTGGTAGATTGCACCGACGAGACCTGAGTCATCACATGTCCCCCTGTGTTGGTCGCCCTATTGATTTTGATTAGTTTGAGCATGTCTTTCCTGGTCTCCGCGATAAGTTTGCACATCATAAAATTCTTTGATTATTCAAACACAATTCTTACATGGTAGCCCATGCTAGTCGAATCGAGGAGGTAGATCCTATAGCATATCATTTATTTTATGTCAACCTTCGCCATATCATTTATTTTATGTCAACCTTCGCAGATTGGCGAAGGTTTTAATATTTAGCTTACATCTAATGTCTATGGCATAGAAGTTTTGGTCAATGCTGATGTTATTATGGAAGTTTAGGGATGTCCATCTATCAGATCCACTCACATTAAGTTCCACCACTAGACACCATTTGAGGTTATTCGAGAGGCTTTTTTACTCCTGAGAGTTTCTACTTAAGAAAACCCACCAAGTCACTGTATTTTTGACCCCTTCCGCAATTCCTTAATCGTGTGTTTTTGTGGAACTTCATGTCTAAATCCATTTCTTTTGAAAATTGTTTGGGTCTTATGTTTGTGGTGCTTTACGCTTTTGTGAAAAATAAGTTGCTTAACTGGAACCATCTTATCCTTACCTACATGGATAGGAAACCTTCCAGTTCTTTTCCATTTGGCACTCTTCTTTCACACATATTCCATCATATTAATGTGCCAATGGACATAAACCACAAGAAGTTTATTACTTGTGTCTCAATGTTCAATGAGCTTACATACTCTAAGATGGAGCAGGAGAGAAAAGCTACACCTGACCCTTCTACATAGACTTCCTCCTCTACTCAAGCGACAGGTTCCTCTTCTTCATGTCATCCCTGATCCTCTCAGGATGGACCTTCCTTCTTTGCAATTTCACCAACAATTCCCCCTTATGAACACTTCGGCAATTTTTTCCTAACTCTTATCAGGCCCACTCCCTTCTACGATCACGAGTGGAGCCTCCTTGACAACGCAGTTTACATGATGTGATTCAATGGACATACAAGATGTTACAGATAGTAATTTCCTTGCTAATGCACAAATTGCGTGAGACAGCTACCATGATGATGGAGCATGGCACTTAGGTAGCCAACTACTTGAATGCTTAGGGCCAGTCCTTGGATTGCCTTGTGGAGTCTATTCATGTACTTCAGCAACACCATCTCCTCCAACTACCACTACAAGAAAAACTACTTTTCAACCGTCACCAAAAGTAACAAAACCATCTCAATTTGGCATCGCGGAAGGTTGCGAAGCGAATAGTCTTTCACGACGGTTATTAATACTAATTGTCGCTAATAATACCGACACTATCTGTCGTAATTAGCTTCCTTTAGCGATGACTTATACTCGTCGTAAAAATACTTTTGCAACAGTTATTTAATAACCATCTCAAATTCATTATTGGCGACTGTTGTTCTAATAATCGTCGTTAAATATAATGTTGCTACGGTTGTGAAAACTTCACAAAAAAATAGGCTGTTAGGAGGGGGTCATCTCGCTGACTTTTCGTGACAATTATACAACCGTCGCAAAAGGGAATTGGCGATGGTTTTTCTAATAACCGTCGCCATATATAATTTTTTTTAATTAATTAGATTTTACCAATGATAATAAAAGGTAACATTTAAATTACCCTACATAACATCCAATAACACATATATAGCATTAAATAAAATAAATATAATAAGAAATAAACATTACATTACAAAAAATTAACTTAGAGCATGTTTACAAAAGATCAATAACATTAGAAAAATAAACCCTAAACATTCCATAAATAAAAATAAGAAATATAAAGAAAAGATGTGAGCTAAACTCTTGCACTAATAACATGACCAGTACTTTCTATGCCAAAATCATTGTCTAGCCCATGACGTGCAAGATAATGGAAGCTGCTGTGATCAAGTCCACCTCCACCTCAAAGTATGGTCATCATCTTCGCCTAGTGCGCCTACTGCTATGCTTGCTGCTGTCCCATTTGCTCTTTGAAATCCAATCTCTGCTGGCGGATGTCCTCTCTAGCAACTCGTAGCTCTATGGTTACGTCGTTTAGCTACGTCTGACTCTACTGTACCTACGACCTCAGCTACTCCACCTCAACAGAAGATGCACCAGACGATCCCTTCCATCCGTACCAAGTGGTAAGCGTCTGCCTCCAACCTCCACTGCGAGCAAATCTGCCATGTTCCAGAGGCATGACAGTCCGGAATGCCTCCTCAGGTGTCATAGCAGGCTACTGGGTTGCAGAGTTCTCATCTGTAAGCGGAGGTGGGTGAACCAAATAGTACATTTCTCCCTAATTACATTTTTATCTAAGTAATATATTCGACTGAAATGAAAGTTAAATTTAGATAATTTTTAAAAAAATAACTTATATGCTTGGTTCGGTTAGTCTCGTGAATCTATGTACACCCGCCGTCTATAACCTTGCTATGAGTGATCCTATAAACTTCAAGATGATCTAATTGGGTACTGTCATGTGTACTCGCCTAAAATTAAATAAATATAAAAATAATTAATACTTTAAAGTTACATGTTAATTAGAAATATAAATAAATAGGAAATGTACTTACATATCTTGTCTTGAGCTTATCAATACTCATCCGACCTAAAACATGAGTCTACGGTGGAGCTTTGGCCCAGTTGACCTTGTTCTTCTTTGCCTAATCCTGTAGAAAAAAAATATATATATATATATATATTATTAGTAAATAAATTAATAATAATTAAATTTTAACCTCTCAGGCTTACTCCGATGCTGACAACAATCCTTCCATACCTCTGGCAGTTTGGAAGGAGCTACTCTTTAAGCGTAATCTTCGAGTGTTAAGAAAATACATGATGTAGTATATGACGAAAATCGCACAAACACTTAAATTTATAAACTCGAAAACACAAGGGAGTCCGAGGTCGTTCGCAGAGAGCAAATTGGCAATTTCAATTCACTAATCGTAATATCAAAGAAGAATATGTAATTGAAACAACAATAATACTCAGAAGAATATTTCAATAAAATCAAAGAGTCAAAGTGTAAAAAGATGGGGTTAAAATGGTAATTTGTATCACCAAATTAACCCTAATGTTTAAGTTTAACAACTATCCAAATAAATGAATAGTAATGCTCAATCAAGTGTAACCAAAGTAGCCAACAGGATCAGAACCAGCCGATCAGACATCGGGTTATAGGCTCAGATGCCTTAACTGCAGGAGCCTCAGAAGAGACACAAGGGTCTCACAGCACAAGGCACGAAGGCCTTATCTCGAGCCTCAAAGGAGCCAAGGCACAACTGCAGCACACTAACACAAAGGTGCAAGGGCCTCTTCAAATTTCAGCTAAGTGTTGAAAGTGAGGGAGGGCACAAATCCTAAAGCAGCAGAGCAAAACCCTCCCCCTCTTCCTTGATTCTCTTCCCTATCTCTCAGATCAAATCTATGTGAACAGTACCCGGTATACGGGTATTTTGAGTAGGGACCAAACTTGCCCACATGGTGTAGCAGGTGAGGAGTGAGTGCACGTGTGGTGAGTGGGACCTCAACCCATGTGCTGAGGCGAATAGCCTCTGTCACAAATTGCTTTTATCTGCTGCAGTGTGCTTCAAAGTCCCCAATGTGGGACTAAAGGATTGACACTTCTTTGCGTGAGCTACAACTGGGTGTTGCTTCTAATTGGAGTCAAAGTTAACACCTGATGCTTCAATTGAGGACCTGGATCTGTTCGTGCGAGAATTCCGTAGCACCTGGAGGGAATGGTAGGGATGAAGCCAGTTGGAGAATTGCGAATGGAGCCGAAGGTGGTGGCGGCGATGGTGGTTCGGCATGTACCTAAAATGCAAAATACGGCCTTGCAGCCTGATCAGATATGCTCAGAAGGTTTGTCGTGAAGTGGCAAAAGTGATGGTGGTGGTTTCAAGGCGTGTGGTGGTCGATGGAGTGCTGATGATGACAGAGGAGGTGCACGTAAGTGGGTGCGTTCGGTGGGTCGTCTACGTGGTCAAAAGTCCCAATAAAGTTGGGGCTTTTGATCAGTGGGTCAAGGCAGAGTTAATGGAGGTGATGGCGTTGTGTTTGGTGTGGTATACCACCAGTGCAAGCTCGCCGGAGCTTGTGCCGGACATGGGAAAGACGAGGGTGTTAAGGGCGAAGCAGGGGTCGACAGCAAAATTTGAGTGGAGAGAAATGAAGTAGAGGAATAGGAGATGAGTTTAGAGGGACTTTGGGAGTGATACGGAGGAGGGGGCATTCGGCTTTGATGGGACGGAGTCGGAGAAGGGGAAAGCTTCGGTGAGGGAGAACGGCGACGTTGAAGGGAGAGGGAGCTCCTGACTGGTATGGTGAGGAGTGGACGATGAAGGGAGGAAGATTCCCTCTGCCTATGGTATGTGGCAGAGAGCAATGAAGGCAGAGTCAAGCAGTCACCGGAGCAGGTTGGAGCAGGCTAGAGGTAGGAGGAGAAGGGGTGTTTTTGTCCCTAAAACTTGCTAAAGAGATAGGTCTGGGCGAGAGGGTTCTTTATAAAGCTCAAGGTCAAGCTTTAAGCAAGGAAAACAACTTGATTAGGCCATGAAATTAGGGAAAAAGATCCCTGATTTCTTCAAGCTCGTCCGAGCTTGAGGGCTTGATCTTAAGATTATGAGGTGGTTTGAAAGATTGGGCAACTTCTAGTGGATCTTTCCTCCTAGTTTGGAGTTGATTGGACCTGATTCGAGGGAGAAAATCT
The DNA here is from genome assembly GCA_037157565.1 of Thalassia testudinum. NCBI lineage: Eukaryota > Viridiplantae > Streptophyta > Magnoliopsida > Alismatales > Hydrocharitaceae > Thalassia > Thalassia testudinum. The sequence continues at coordinate 49,460,906 of JAZHRO010000002.1, forward strand.
CCCTCAAACCTCGCTGAAGATGTGTTCCCACCGCCACTGGTAGCAAGGACCAAAACGAAGAAAATGATGAGAAGTTAGGTACCCATTTGCTAAAAGTTCGAAACTGAGGGGTTAAATGTAGGAAATAGAGTTTTAAAGGGCTAAATTGTAAACTAGGTCAAGATGGACTCTGATTGGACCTAAATTTTGGCACCAACCTAATTTGGACCCAAGGAATCTAATGGTGAAGTTGGATTTTAGTTTTGACCATGTCTGATTGGAAAATTATCACAGAAGCCCAAATTAAGGTAGAATTCCATCTAAAACTCTGTTATAGGTCAGAATGGGATCAAATGGTCAAATCAAGGATACCAAACCTCTTAGAATATTTTTATAAGAATTTTAGGAGGTTTATATGAATTTTATCCTGACCAGAGCCTCTTTTATTTAAGAAGGTCTAAAATTAGGATTTTGTGTGTTGTTTCAGTTCTTGAACTGCACGAAACCCCATTTTTGCATATGTGGACCCACTCATTGCACTTTAGTGCTTATTTGAAATTTAATTAAGCCCTGACAAACCCCTTTCTTAATCTGTGTTTATAATGTGTTGTTAAAATTACAGAATTAACCCTTATTTCCCTTTCTCTTCTTAAATTAGAATAATGTGGGATTACGATCCTTAAATGATTATGAAGGAGCTTTTAAAAATCATACCTGACTAAGAGTGGCTAGTTAGGACCTATGATGGTGTTCCCATCAGGTACATTCCTCAAGGCCTCCTCATATGACCTATTTGCAAAATACTAAAAAATAAAGAAAATAAATTATATTGTTAAAATGTAAATTTTAAAGGAATTAAAAAAAATTGTTACCGATTTTTTCATTTTAAGTCTCTAGTCTCGATGATGCCTCGCCGCATAGCTGAGAATATACTTGGGGACGTTAGGATCATCCCCCCAATTGAAGATCGCCTATAAATTAAACATTTATATACATCAAATCACATTAAAAGAAACATATATAAACCTCAAATTATGTTAATTACATCTAAGTGACGAATGATCACCCTCTTGAGTTCCTTTAAGGCAATCACCAATCATAACAAGGGAGGGGGATGATGCTCTTCACAACCTTGGTGAGCTTGTGTTTACGCGGCTTGATCGTGTTTTAATAGTCAATTGCATCGAAGTATAGGTGACCAACCGTTGTCAACAAATAAAAATTTATTACTCGAAAACCTAAGTATCCGAGGTCGAACACAGGGAGCAAATGGAATTTTATTCACTAATCTCAAGAATGTAATTGAACACTTAGAATTACTCAAAACGTAAGTCAGAATATAATGCAAGAATTTGAGTCAAATGTGGCAAAAATAAAGAAATTGGACGTCTGATCATGGGATCAGACGTCTTAAAAAGATATTTTCTCTTTTAACTCTCTCTTATTTCTTCTCCTGTCTGCTTTCTCTTCTTCTTCTGACTTTCTTTCTCTGATTTTCCTCTTTTTCTTCTGTTCTTCTTTGGTCGTCTGCTTCTTCTTCCTTGTTTCTTCTCTGCAATGTCTTTCTCCTTTTCTTTGCGGGTCTTCTTCTTCTTTCCTTAGCTCTACTTCCCTTGGCTTCAGCTTTTCTTCTTCTTCTTCTTCTTCTTCTTCTTCTTCTTCTTCTTCTTCTTCTTCTTCTTCTTCTGCTTGTCTTTCCCTCTCTTTCTTTCTTCTTCCTTCTTCAGCCTTAGCTCTCTGACTTCCTCTTCTCTTTGGCTTCGCCTCTTCCTTCTGCCTTGTCTCTCCTCTTTTTCCTCTACGAGTCTTCTTCCTTCTTTAGCCTTCCTTTTGCAGCTAAGTGTCGGCTTCACTTCAACTGTGCCTTCCTTCTCCTTCTTCTTCCCTGCACAAACTGAAGAGAAAAACCTACCCCTCTACCCACCCCCGCATCTCTCTCTCTCTCTCTGTGTATCACTCTTTGGTATGCTCTCCCAGAGCCGGGTAATTGGGTCCGGTCGCGTGCCCAGGTCCAGGCGCATCGGCATGGGTGTGGTGTGCGAGGAGTGCACGAAGGGGTTAATAGGATCCAGTTGCCAGGTCCGTGGGATCAATTCACGGACGAGGCGTGTATAGGTGAGGGACCTCACCCCATGTGTGTCTCGAGGCAAAGAGAGTAGAACACAAATTCAATTTATTGCACGTGCCTCACTCAGACATTTATGAGGTGGGACTAATGTCCCACCCGCTTTTGCTCGCACGCCCGCAGGAGTTCTTTCTTCCAATTGCTGCAGCTGCAAGCCTCGCAGCGCTAATTGCCTAGACAGCTGAATGCGCGAGACTACCCCAAGCCTTTTGGACCTAGGACCCTGAAGTGCTTCAGCCTGGAGCAAGCTTGCGACCTTCTCGAGCCGTCGGTAATGGCGGCTGGTGCTCAGATCCTGCACGACACAAAAGGGGCCTTGCGACTCTATCAGACCACAGGAGGACCTTCACCGTGTCACGGCGAAGGTGAGGTAGTAGGTGGCAGGCCGCGGGGCGACCTAGACGTGCATGCCTAGGTCGCTCTGTGGCAGGGTTTATGGGTTAGGTCGGGGGGTGTTTGTGTGGTGTAGGCGGTCTATGAGTGGGTGGATGATGTTCAGTGGAGTGTGGCAGAGGTTGTGGGGTTGGTGGCGAGATGTGTGGAGTTGTGGAATGACGGGTGCGTCTCACCGGAGGTTGGCCGGAGATGGGAAAGATGGCGGTGGACAGTAGCTGTCGAGGGGTGTTTTGTGAAATAGGTTGAGGGGAATTGAAGAGGGGATAGAGACGACTGGTTCTAACCTAATTAAGTGGACGAAGGAGGAGAGAGAGTGGCTGGCAATACCTGCTGTCGCCGGAGAAGAAGGTATCCAGTGGAGGGAGACGGCGACAACGACGGGGCTAGGGATGCTTGCACGGGTGTTGCACGATGTGAAGGAGGATGGTGAGGACAGCTCTGCCACTGGTATTGTGGCAGAGCGACGAGAAAGAGGAGGGAGGCTCGTCGGAGCTCGCTGGACCACTTGGTCGGAGGAGAAGAAGAGGAAATCGAGGTGGATCTCTGGCCAAGTCAAGCTGAAGAGCTGCAACCGGAGTTGAGGGTCATTTTATAAATGCTAGCAAGGGTTCCTATGCTAGGAAGGCAAGCTTGACCATGTTTGACGGGACATTTTGCACAAAAACCCAAATTAGGTCAATTGATGAGCTAGGACACCAATTTAGGTCAAAATAGGTTCCAAAGGCCAATTTGAAGGTTCTAAACCCTAGGAGATATTTTTCCATGAATTTTAGAGGGCTTACTTGATTTTTATCCTGACCAGAACCTTGTTGAATTAAGCAGGTCTGTTTTAGGGTTACAGAATGTTATTTAATTCCTAGACTGCACATTAACCCATTTCTGATTGTAGCAACCCACTTTTTATCTTATTCAGACCATTTGACCTATGTTTTGCCTCTGAGAAATCTCGTTTATGTACTGCAATGGTAAAATTACAGTTTTAACCTTTATTTCATGTTTTCTTCTCAGAACACTTATTCCTTGAATTAAGCCCTTCTCTAGGTTATGTAGGAGCTCTTATTCTCTTTCTTAGGTCAAAATGAGCTAGTTAGGGCTCATGATGAGGCTCTCATCAACCTGTTGCTAAAAGGAGGGTAGTTTGGATCTTCCCTACCTAGGGTAATCTTCACCTTCACTCTCATGCCCTCTAGTATAGCCTCCAAGTCCCTATTTCTCGTCGAGCCTCTTCCTTTCTTCACTGAAATTAATAACAGCAATATTATTATGAATGAAGTGTAAATACGAAATTTAAAAATAATTTACTTACCAGTAGTACTGGACCCTACCTGATCAGGGTCTACGTTGGCCTTAGGGTGGCCAACCTCAACATCCCTCTCGTTCTCCCCCTTGTTCCCCTCATCGTCCCCCTCATCCTCGACGTCATGGGAGTCCTATTCGTCGTCCCCATCCCCGTCGTCTTGGTCAGGGTTGTGACTGTCAACCTCATCCTCAGGCTCGCCTCAGGCTCGGATAACGTCACAAACTCAGGGATGACTACCTTCTTACCCTTCCCTGTAAAAAGGGACTATGCAAGTGCACTAGGACAGATATGCTTGTGTAGGGGGGGTGGGGGTTCAAAATTGGGAGTGGGTACTAAATACATATTTGTGGTAAGAATGTAGGGGTCCTGGGGGGAGTAGGCTGCATAAGGAAGGTCTGGGTGCAATGAGGTCATGTACGGGGAGGCTATGTGGTAGGTGGTTGCGTGGAAGGAGGCTGTGTGGTATGGGGGTCCTAGGTATCAGGGGTGGTGTCAAGATTCCTCTGACAAGAAGCCACTTCTTTAATTTCACCATCTGCACAGCATGAAAAAAATAATTAGTGGAAAAAAAACCATAAATATATAATTCATATGGAAAACATGCATATAATTGAAAATAATTAGTAATGTTACCCTGAAATAACACTGGCAATGTAGAAGGAAAAAACTAACAGAACTGCGTTAACAACCTATAATAAGAGTAATAAATCATTATATTAGTATAAGAATGCTTTATGAGTAAATTTATATTATAAAAAAAGGTTTTGTAAATTATACCTTATATATCAATGTTTGTTGCATTTAGATATAAATCTGGTTGTTGAAGTTCTTGATATACTTCAAGTTCTAATTCAGGTTCCCCTTCCTTTTGAGAATCGTAATAACTACATGGCATTGTTCTAACGGGAATTACCCATCCACTTTTTCTATTATCAGTCACGTAGAAGACTTAAGAGACTTTACAGGCTAAAGTGAATGGTTCAATGTTTTGAAGAATTCGATGATTATTATTCAGACATATATACTTGTTTTTCTGAAGAGGATAAGTCGGTGATCATATCTGAAGCTAATCTCGAGAATTTCATCAATCTGTCCATAATAACCATCACACCCACCGACTAATTCGCAAGGAGCAACAATGCCAACTTGCTGTGTAACCTTTACATCATCAACAAATTTGATTCTGTATCTGAAGCCATTTATGATGTACCCAGAATGGTAGTGTCCATAACTCAACAAACGATTGGATATTACGTCAAAATCTTTTATCCTCCGCGGGTCATTATTTTCTTTTATTTTAGCAACACGCTGCTTAAACCACTCAGGAAAGAGTAGATCGCGTGCATTTGAATGTAACAATTGTTTAAATTCATCGTAGAAAGGGTCGACTTCAGGAATTTGTTTTAATATATACAAGTGTGACAATTGCCGATCTACTTCTAAAATCTCAGGAAATTCTGTGTGCAGATCGAATCGACCTTCTTGGAATTTCAAAAATAGAAAGACAATCTTCATCATGTTCATTGTATCCCCCGTCATAATTTCCCTTAAAATGATTGAATTCATGGTCTGTCTCACCCAGATACATGCTAAAGAAGTTCATGGATTCCTCAACTAAATATCCCTCGACAATTGACCCTTCCGGCTTAGCTGTGTTTAACATGTAATCCTTCAGTTTTTTCAAATACCTCTTTATAAAATACATCCATCTGTATTGAACTGGCCCTGCGATCCTTACTTCATTTGCCAAATGTATTGTTAAATGCACCATTATGTCGAAAAAGGCTAGGGAAAAATCTATTCCATTTTACACAATGTGATGACAACTTGTTTGTCCCAGTAGCGCAGCATTTCAGCATCTAAAGTCTTTAAATAGATAGCTTTGACATATCGACTCATATCTGTAAAAGCATCTACAATGGGATCTGGTAAGACTCCACGTTTGGCAAATGGGAAAAACACTTGCATATAAACATGCGAGTCATGACTTTTTAACCCACTAATCTTTTTTTGAGATTCATTAACACAGCGCAACAACTATAATAAGTAGCCATCAGGTACCTGTATCTCCTTCAAAAATGAGCATATTTTCTGAATCTATTCATGCTTTAAGCTGTATATAGCATCTGAGAATTCAACACTACCATTACCTTCTCTGTTGTATATAGCTTTGGATGAATACCCAAAATCTCCATGTCTTTTCTTATTTTTATTGTGTCTATTGGACTATCAGTTAAATTTAGGACATCTAACATATTGTCCATGACATTTTTCTCTATATGCATCACATCCAGGTTGTGCCGGACTATCAGATCTTTCCAATATGGGAGTTGCATGAAGAAAATGCTTTTCTTCTTAAAGCCTGAATGCTTTAATGCAGCAAGGTCTTTTTTAAAACGACATCCCAATCTTATGTTTTCAACTTCTTGCAATTTCTGTATTATTGTTACTCCTGACAACATAACAGAATCTGTGCTTAGCTTATTTCTTGAATTCCTAGAGGAATAAAGACAAGATTTTCCATCAAATCTATCTTTGAACTGTGTTATTCTCCATCTACGGTCAATTGGAAGGAATCTGCAGTGACCCAACACAACCTGCTACTTTCAGGCAATTAGAGATGATGTGTGTCATCCATACAAATTTGACATGCCAATTTTCCTTTTATACTCCATCCAGACAAATTTGCATATGCTGGAAAGTCATTGATAGTCCACAGCAATGCAACATGCATCATAAAGAATTCTTTCTTTTCCACATCATATGTCTGAATGTCTGAATGTCGTATATCTATAGCATTTCCTGGTTGCTTTGGGCCTGGGATTAACAATGTCAACATCATAAACGACGATCGCATACACAACCAAGAGGGTAAGTTATAAGCTACCATCACCACTAGCCATATTGAATATGACGGATACATATTCATAAATGGATTAAATCCCTCGCTTGTATGACATAGTCTTACGTTACGTGATTCCTGTGCGAACAATACATGTTTGTTATCAAATTTTATCCACTCATCAAAATCTATGGGGTGATGAATGCAGCCATCTTGTGATTTGTTCTGCTTATGCCATTCTATCAATTTCTCAGTCTTAATATAATTAGCCGTTGAAGCCTAGGAATTAATGGAAAGTATCGTAGGATCTTCTCTGCCTGTTTCTTGCCATGTTGATTCCCAGATTTTCTAACCTTATATCTTAACATACTGCACTCCGGACAAGTATCAAGACCAACATATTCACTTCTAAACAATATGCAATCATTCGGACATGCGTTAATCTTTTCGCAATTCAAGCCCAGTACCCTAATCTGTTTCTTTGCATCATACCACGACTCCCAATAACCATTAGGCTTAGATAGGAGCTCTCTGATAAATTCAAGTACCTCGAACATTAATTTTGATGTGGCTCTATTGATAACCTTCATCCGAAATAATTTCAATAGAAATGTTAACCTTGACACAGAGCTCACACCAGGAGCAATCGGTTCATTGGCTGCCCTAATAGCATCATAAAAGTTGCTACAACTTCGTAGCATCACACTGTTGTCTACTGCTCTAAGTTCATCCAACATCCCCTCAATCCCGTTACCTTCAATATTATCAGTAGGCTCCTCGTCAACATTCATTGAATCAGTTTCATAAGTTTCTACGATGAATTCTCCATGAGCAATCCACTTTGTGTAATGTTGCCACCAACCATTACAGATTACGTGCTCTAACACAGTGTTATGATCAATACTTCTCCATTTAAGCACCTTCGACAAGGATAGAAAATCAATTGTAGAAGTTCCCCTCATCAGAATGATTTCCTATCATCATGGAAAGCCCAATCCAAGAGCTCCCTTACTGCATTCTTATATCGAATGTAATCTGAATTTCTCAAACTAATCCAAGACTTGTCCATAATGACCAAAATAATTACTAATAGATATAAAGGTCTCAAGTTAATGTCATATTATGAAAAAAAAGCTACTCTTACATGTACCTAAATCAACCACTAATTATGAATAAACATTGAAATGTTATATATATTTTGTATTTTGATTATGATTTTAACTTTAATAGCCCATCTTTGAAGATTTGATCACAACGTTACTTGTTACATGTAATCGATGTCTAGATAAATTTCGGCAGCATCTCCTCGCACTTCTCTAGTATACCCCCCAAGACTAACCTTAATTGCATTCCCGATAACTCCCATTTAAGGGTGCTTTAGGAACGTAGATAAGGTCAGTTGGTATATTGGAGAAGAGCGAAAAGAAACTACCGAAATTCCTCCAGACATCGGTTCCACGTAACAAGTAACCCTAAGTTGTGATCAAATCTTCAAGGAACCCCCTTTGTTCAGAACTTCTCTGAACAAAGGATGATGACTTTTATGGCATGCTATAAAGACAAAACTTCATGCATGTAAGTGAGGTATATACACATTCTGCATTATCCATATAACATGATCATAAGTGTTGACGGGCAAGTATGTTGACACGATTATCCCCTCCCAAAACCTGTAACCTAGGGGTTAGAATACTTATTGTTTGGCATCAAGTGCATTTAGATTTATGCAAGTGTGTTTATCTATAAATTCATAAAACACACACAATTAATCATATAAACATTTACAAATTAAGTTGATACATCACATTCATTCACAAATGAAACCAACGGAACATGCATAACTATGTGAGTACATCCCACATATATTCATTCACAAAAATAACATAATTTCACATAATTAAGTGGGTACACCCCACAATCATCATGTGCACATATAATTTCACATCATTAAGTGTGTACACCCCACAATCATTTACAGTCACAGCATAATTAATCAACAAATTTTACATTCATACCTCGATAAAACACAAGACTCGACGACGGCGTGTCCGACGATGATGTAACCTAATGTTACAAATCAAACATAATTAATATCAAATTTCAATAAATATAAATCTTCAAAAATTAAAAAAAAATGAATGGAAAGGGTTTGCTGGGGGAGGTGGCGGATGCTTGGGAAGGAGGAGGAGGGGAGAGTGCTGGGGCAAGGGGTGGTGTAGGTGGCGCGGGGGGTGGGTAGGGAGCAGGGGCGGTGCGGGGGGCAGCTGCAGGAGGTGTCGAGGGGTGACCGCGGGGGACGGTGGAGGAGGGGACGGCGCAGGGGCGAGGGAGGGGGACCAGGGAGGGCGCGATGCGTCGAGGAGGGGTAGAGGGCTGCAGAGGGGGGTAGCTCACCAGAGGGAGGGAGAGTCAATAGCAGGTCGGGGAGAGGTAGGGAGGGGGTGGCTCGTGCGAGGAAGGAAAACTGTTTCGAGGGAGGGGGAGGGGGAGGGGGAGGGGGAAGGGGTGCAAGCACAGAGTTATATTCACCATTGGAGATGGTTGACTTGATCAACCATCGCCAATGGTGAATATAAGTCTGCGCCCACACCCCTTCCCCCTCCCCCTCCCCTGAAACAGTTCTCTCTTCTTGTGCATGCCACCCCCCACGATCAACCGTGGCGAATGTGAGCATAGATATTTTCTAGGTGGCTCACATTAGCAATGATTGATCTCATCAACCATCGCAAACTGTGAGTAAAACACCTTTTCCTGCCTCAAGCGGGAATACATTTTGTTAGCTGTCGCTAAAATTTGCGACAGTTGATCGTATCAACCGTCACGAAATGTGAGTAAAGCACCTTGTAGGTTTCTAACAAAGGGAGAGTGAGATTTGCGTGATATATAAAAATGCAGAATATAAATAATTCAATCTCACAAAAAGCAATCACACAGGTACACAAAGATTTTCAGGTGAAAACCCAATCCTAGGTAAAAACCACCACTTAACCCTCTCGGTTTAGGATTTTCCGATCGACCGAGTCAATCAAATCCACTATCAAGTTACTTAAACGAGGGTGACTTAAACTCTTACAACAACGCTACTTAGAAGAGGATAGCGTACCTCAAACCCCTCCTCTTCACAAGGAGTATTTTGTCCTACGAAGGAGATAGGAATTCACGAAGTGAATATCCAACCAAAAATAAAGAAAAATAATAAGAATCCTATACAGCCACAAAGTATAAATATTAAACTAGCTCCTATAGGTAAAAGGACTTCCCTTAGATGGAAATGGTGCGACGTGAAGTTGGCAGTGTAACGGTGCTCTCGAGTGGATGCTAGAGGACTTGGAGAGTAACAGCACTTTCTTCTTTGATTTTAATTTTTGTAAGACACAATATGAATGGAAGAAGTATTCTAAAGGTGTGTATAACAAAGGAAGTGTGTTCCTCTTTTTATAGAGGTTTTAAGAAGGGTTTAGAAGCCTCTTTTAGCCGTTGGAAGGCTTCTCTAGCCGTTGGGAACAAATCCAAGGCAAATCAAGCTGGAATCAAGGTCATTTATGATTCTGACAAGGTTATCAGGGGTCTGGGTCATCATCTAATTTTATGGTCAGACGTCTAGTCTAGAAGGGTGGTTCAACTATATGGTGTTGGATCAGAACGGTCATCTAAAGATGACTTTTAAAACGTCTAAACTTAAGGTCAGACATCTAATTCTAGACGAGTTTCCTTCCTATTTTTGTCCAGACCTAAACAGGGTTCTATGTCTTATTGGTCAGACGATAGGTCGAACGTTCGGCACAAAGTTTAGACGTCTGGAAATACAATCTTCTGCGGGAATGGCTTTTCCAAGGCTAAACGACTATAATCATCTAACAAAAGGTGATTTGGGCCTAGCGTATACTTATCAGGTGTCTAGGGACCACTACGGACGTCTGAAAGTGAAAATAGGTTAGATAAAGAGTTAATCCTCTAAGATTAGCTTGATAAAGCCAATTATCCTCTAGTTGGATGTCTGGCATGGTCATCAGATGTCTTCTAAGATGTTTGGACTAAGGGTTGGACGTCTGAATCTGGCAGACAGAGAGTGGTTCTCCAGTCTAAGTGTTTTGGGCATCTAATAAAATAGTCAAACATCTTAAATGCAAAGATCAGACATCTAATGTTTAGATTGGACGTCAGATCAGGCTATCTAAAAGTTATTTTGGTTTTCTAAGTTCTCTATGAACAACCTAAGTATCCTAGGTTAAAGTAAGTGTTCCTAGGGCTATAGTTTAGTTACTTTGAGGCTCTTTAACATATAATTTAGATAGAAAATAAAGAGTAAAGGAATAAAAAATGAATACATGAATAAAGTATCTATCCTATTCTTCATCTCCTTCCTTCTTCAAGCTCTCGCTCCAAGTAAAGCTCCTTCTCCTCCATTAAGCTCCTCCAATCCGCCATGGATGCGAGCTTGAGCTCCTTCACTCTTGATTGCAATTGCATTTTCCTGAAACTCAAACACAAATGCAAATGTTAAATAACAAGTATTTTGTTATCATCAAAATTAACGATCATGATGCCCTCGTACCAACACACCTTTTCCTACCTACCACAGGAATTTACTTTTTTTACCTGCTGGTGAGAACACCATCATGAGACCTAACTAGCCCATTTTATTCTGGAATAAAAGATAAAAGCTCCTACATATTCATTTGAGGGTTATATCTCCACCTTATTATGTTTTAAGAAAAGAACAAGAAATCCGGGTTAATTCTGTAATTTTAACAACATATCAGAAACACAGAATTACCAAGGGATTTGCTAGGGGTGAAATAAAGGTCAAATAATCATTAAAGTCTAATAAGTGGGTACATGTAGACAGAAATGGGGTTTCACGCATTACGAGAACTAACATAGCACCCAAAATCCTAATTTCAGACCTGCTTAAATTACTGAGGTTTTGGTCAGGATAAAATTCATCCAAAACTTCTAAATTTCATATAAAAATATTTCACATGGTTTGGTACCCTTGATTTGACCTTTGGAACTCATTTTGACATTAAACAGAGTTACAAACACAATTCTACCCTAATTTGGGTTTCTACGTAAATTACCCAGTCAAACTTAGTCAAAACTGAAATCCAACTTCACCATCATATTCCTTGGATTCAAATTAGGTTTGTACCAAAATTTTCACCCAATCAAAGATCATCTTGACCTAGTTTGCATTTTGGTCCAAGCTGACTTTTTCTCTCTCATTCATGCCCTAACTTTTGAAATCTTTAGAAATAGCCCCCTAATTTCTCTTCATCTTCTGCAAATGGGTCCCTGTCACCATGGCAGGTATGAACCCGCAAACTCGAGCTTCTGATCAAGGATTCCTCCCTGACTGCTTGGCCAATCCCTTCCAAAATTAGAAGGGATGATCCTGAGGAAGTCCTAATTCGTCTAAACCTAGATGACCCCAAATCCCCCATGAATGACGTGTGAATCCTTGGATTTCAAGGATCTTTTTCCTAAAAATCTGAGCTTTTCAAGCTTGTAAGCTTTCCTGAAGCTCTATAAAAGCCTCCCCAACAAATAACCAAGCTCCTTAGCAAGTTTTGGCCAGAGAAACCCCTTCCCCTTCCCTCTCCGGCCACCTTCGCACCTTGCTCCGGCGACCCTCTCCGTTCTCCTCGTTCAGCCGTCCAACAATCAAATTGGATGGCCCTCTACCTTCCTCTCTCAATTCCGCCCCTCTCCAGCCACAGTAAGGGATTCCATCCTCCTCGTTGTCACCGCTCCAACTCACCGTCAACTTCATCTTCTTCGGCTTCGGCTCGCCACCACCTTCGCCCTTTACTTTCTCCTCTGAGACTCTCTATCTCTTCCTCTCTCCCTCTATTTCATTTCCCCACACTCACAACACACTCACAACCACCTACTGCCCTCAACACCACCTTCGTCCTCCACTCCTGCAACACTCTAGCGAAGCCTCCACGATGCCACACACCTCCAAACACACACGCTCCATGTCCGCAAGCTTTGCCAAGACTCACCCTTCAAAAGCCCTCTCCTAACTTGGGCTTCCACCCACTGAAACTCCTCCCCGAACACCACCTTCCTCGCTCGTCATCTCTGTCACCGTCAGCCTTCCACAGACCACCACACACCACACCATTGCCACCAACACACTCGCCGCACACCGATGAAGCTTCTGAACTATTTTGACGAGGCTATAAGGCCGTGTTCTTGGTTTTAGGTCTTCACCGAACCTCTGCCACCGCCGCCATCGACTTCTCCGATGATAGTTGCAATCCTCCATCCACGAACCTTCAGATTCCACCTCCATCCTTCGCGACTGATCTCCAAGTCCTCCTCCAGGAACTCAATTGGACTCTGCAAACTCATCTTCGACTTCAATCAAGGGTTTCATCTTGTACCTACACATAAGGAGAACTGTGGGATAGATAGTCCCACATCGTGGAAACTGAAGTCGCCCGTGTGAGATAGAAGTGTTTTGTGCCCCCAACCCCTCACCCAAGACATGGGGGTCGGGTCCCCAACTACCTTCACCCTCTTACCCAAGCACTCACTCCTCATTTGCGACCACGCTCGCAAGCTTGGTCCACTATTTATGCTCGATTACCCAACCAATTACCCGATTAAGGTCGGATCTCTGAGAAACGAAGAAGAATAAAGATAGAGAGACAGGGGGGTTTCGCCCTTCGCACCTCTCTACACTTAGCAGATTCTGAGAGGCCTTTGCCTCTATGCTGTGCTGTGCTATGCTTGCCTCTTCCTTGAGGCACGAAGGAGACAGGAGGCCTTTGCCTCTTCTGTGGAGCTGTGTTCTACTGGTTCTGAAGCTACTATTGGATCATTTAACTTGGTTGACGTGGAATATTTTGTTGGATTTACTGTTTATTTATTTAAGATACTTGAACTTAATTTCAAGGGTTAATTTGGTGATTCAAAATACCATTTTAACTTATTCTTTTTGCACTGTGATACGTGATTTCATATATATCATTTCAAGTTGTTCTAAATAATGTTCTGGTCATAATTGCTTATATTTCTTATGATTAGTAAGATTGAATTGCCATGAATTTCTCCTGTGTTCGACCTCGAACTTTTGTGATTCTAAGCATATAAATTTAAATGATTTGAGCAATTTTGTCCTATACTACAACACATCTCTTAAACAACGATGAATTCACCTAAACACCTGCTGCTAACATTTTGCGACGATTTTATGATTAACCGTCGCGAATGTGAAAACGAGAACTTCTCCCGCCCAACGCGGGAGTAGATGTTTATGCGTGACGGCATGCATTCACGACGGTTGATATAACAACCATCGCCAGTTGCGAGTTAGCATTCCCTTGACAATTAGAGACGATTTATAGCAACATTCGAACATATAACCGTCGCTAATGTGCAACTATTGGCAGCGATTTCATGACCGTCGCAAGTTTAATGTCGCCAATAGTGACTTTTCTTGTATTGCACTTACTCTACTCCCACCAGGCCTTCTACAGTTGAGTTTTCACAGCTTTCGCCTGCCACTAAATATCGTCTTAGACTTCTTGCACCTCAAAAGTCTTCGACAAACCCCAATACTTCTACTTAGAATTCTGGCGATATTGATATGATTGCAAAGTTTCTAGGTAGTTTAGATGCTTTTCTAAACTATTTTTGATTATCTAGACATTTTCTTTGGCATGTAAAACTGTTATTATTTGCAACACTATTTACTTCATATTTTGGTCTGTATAACATTTTTCTGTTGCACTATTATCTACTTTCGACTTCCACATTGGATAGTCTTTACTATATTAGTCTATTATTTTCTCCTACATATTGCCTCATTTATTGCATATTAGATTTCTTAAGGGGGAGAATATTTTGGAAATAATTTGTGCCTCTCTAAGATTGTCATATTTACTGTTATCTTTTTGTTGATAACAAAAGTGAAGAAAAATTTTATATGCAAATAGATAAGGGGAGTATTTCGCATGCATATATAACTATAATTTTGTAATCATCAAAATAGAGAAGAATATTGATACCCTTAATTTGATATAACAAAATTATAGTTCATTATATAATTGACCCGATCTCTCTACAAGCTGAAAGGATGAGATATTTACAAGATTCAAGAAAAAATTCATCAAGAAAAGTGGTGCAATGTTGTAATACTTCACATTCTTGAGTCTTGAATATTTGTAAGGAACCTCAATTAATCTACCAAAATATTTTTCAGCTAGTAGAAAATTAATTACATCATCAACTCTATATTCTGCTTATATTGATCGACTAATCAGAAAAATTGATCAACCAAATTAATTGATTGACCAATAATATTGAAAAAGATCGACCAAATTAGCCTAGCAATAAAATATGATTTTCCCACTAACGATCGATTAATGATATAGTTTAATCGACCAATAGTTGATTGGCTAATTTGATAAATTGATCAACCAAAATGACTTTTGATTGACTAATGATGACATTTGATCGACCAATGCCATTTGAAAAGACTTTCCAAAAGTGCTTGATTTTCACTCATAAATAGGGTCCCCTTGCCCATCGTTTTAGAACATACCTTTCAAAGCATTTCAAAAAGAAAAAAGTGCTCTACTGATGGGAACACCATCATAAGCCATAACTAGCTCAATTTGGTTTGATGAGGTCAATAAAAGCTCCTACATAGCCTCAGGGGGTCCTAAGTGCTTGATATTCTATTTTGAGAAGAAAAAATGAAACAGGGTTATTTCTGTAATTTTACCATCTTATCACAAATACAGATTAAACATAGGATATTTTAGGGGTTTATCAAAGGTCATTTGATCATTAATGTCTAACAAGTAGGTCCATACATATAGAAACGAGTTTTCACCAACAGATTCCTTAGGTCTCTGCATAATTTACCCATTCAAACTTGGTCAAAACCTAAATCCAACTTCACCAACAGATTCCTTGGGTCCAAATTAGGTTTGTACCAAAATTTGGGCCCAATCAAAGATCATCTTGACCAAGTTTGCATTTTGGTCCAGTCTAACTCTTGTCTCTCATACACATGCCCCTAACTTTTGAATTCATTGCAAATTACCCCCTAACTTCTTCATCTTCTTTGCAGAATGATCCTTTCCACCATTGGAGGTCAACCGACCTCCAAGTGAGCTTTGACCAGACCAAATCCTACTCTAGTAGCAATCAAATCCTACCAAACTTAATAGGATTGATGTTCACACCTTGACAAACCTATTGGGACAAATCCTAACTCCTAAAACTCATTGATTCGTGCGTGAGAACGCATTGAATCAAACGGTGTTTCTTGATTCCTAAAAGATCACATTCGAGCTCTTTCTTGATCTAGAGCCCTCTTTGGAGCTCTATCTAAACCCTGGAACCCCTACCTTACCTACTTAGCAAATTTTGGTCAGAGAAAACCTTCTCTCTTCCCTCTCCAGCCACCTCTGCAGTTTGCTCCGGTGACATCCTCCGACCAGCTCCTCCACACCTCCAACCATTAAATTAGAGGTGCCACCGTCTTCCTCTCCTCCTTGCGTACCTCTTCGGTCAAAGGGAGGGCGCTCCTCTGCCTTAATCACAGTCACCACTTCACTATCCCGATCATCTTCTCCAGCTCTAGTCAGCCACAATCGGAGCCCTCCGCCTATCTCCTCCCCTATAAGATCCCCTCTCTCCCTCTACATCACTTTCCCCTCACATACACTCCCAATCGACCACACAACACACCCCAACACCTTCATCTTCCTCTACTCCGATGACGCCTATCCGCCGCTCCACTGCACGAAATTTGCCGCTACCACCCTCATAAGCTTCGCCACATCACCTTCTACAAAAGCCCTCAACCTATTTCGCGATTCACCCACCAAAACACCTCCCCAAACTCAAGCACTTCCGCTTCGCCTTCTCGAGGTTGTCAGGCCTCCACCATCTCTCACACCACAGGTTGCACCCACCACCGCACTCGCCATTCCACGGTGATCCTTCTGAGCCTATTTGATGTGGCTGCCAGGCCGTTCTCGTGGTTTCAGGTTCCTCGCTGGTCTCCGCCACGGTCGCCATCTTCGCTGCCCCATTCTTTGTGCTTCAAGCCACAAGAGCTCTAGGCTTTTTCTAAAGGCACTGCGGACGAGTTTCAAGAAGGCACTCAAGTCATCAATTGAGGACCGCAACTCCACAATTGCATCAATTGGTCAAGCTCGTCACCTGCAGCCTCACGCGACAAGCTCCGTGGGTTTAGTCCCACATCGGATACACCAGATGCGCACGCAGCATACAAATTGAATTTGTGTTTATAGCTATTCTCCTCAGCATGCACACGGGGTAAGGTCCCGCTCACGCATGCGCATATGCACGCCCTCGCCTGCGGTTCACGCCATGCGGGTCTGGGTCTTGGTCCATTTACCCGGTTTCCCAGGTCTGGTCTGGTTCCCCCAATCCTAAGAGAGAAAGAAGAGAAAGAAAGAGAGGAGGGGGTGTTTTGCTCTCTGCAGCTCTCTACACTTAGCGAAATTTGAGAGGCCTTCGCCTCTGTTGGTGCTGTGCTGTGCTTGTGCCTCTCCCTGAGGCCTGAAGAAAAAAGAGAGGCCTTTGCCTTTGTTGGTGGTTCTGAGCCACTGTTTCATTATTGAAACACTTAAGTTGAGGTGGAAATTGTGTGGTTGATACTGTAGCATTATTTTAGTATATTGTTAATAGGGTAAATTGGTGATTTAAATCACCATTTTGCCCTAATCTTTTTGCTACATTGATTCTAACTCTTTCATTTATATCATTTGTGCTTAATGTTTCTATTACATTGTTATATTGTGCTTAGAATTGCAATCTTGAGTACTAAATTACATATTTCTCCCTATATTCGGCCTCTGACTTTTCTGAGTTACAAATTTAAATGTTTAATGCGATCTTGTCATATACTATAACGCATTCTTAAACATCGACGATTTCTCATTAACATTTTGGCGCCATTGCTAGGGAGCAATGCACAATTTGATCTCTTGATTATGGTTCCTAACTTGATACTAACTTGATTTATCTCTTTTGATTGTGATTGTGCAAGGGACCAAGGAGCAAGATCAACCGCACAGCAGCTACTCCAGGGGCAGGTAATCTCATTTTCCATCCTCATTAAGCCCTTGATTCTGAAAAGCTAAACAAGAAAAAAAATCAATTAGGACTAACTTGCATTCTATATTTAGATTCAATCACAACAAGTTGCCTGATTTGATTCATTTTTAGAAATATCCCAAACCTGATTTCTGCACCTATTAAGGGATTTAAGACACCTAGGACTATCACTTTCTTGATTGAGCCTTAGGTGCCAGATTTGGAATTAATTGATTGACCAATTAGAGCCAATTAGGGTTTCCATTCTAGGATTTTAAAGATACACTTGCTGAAAACAAGAATCAATCTTCTTAAACTATGTGTCTCCTAAGCCTTGATTGAACTTACCTAAGAATCAAGCTCTAAATCTCACTTGAATCCTAAAAGCGGGACCTAATAGGTAAGGACAGATCAGGTGAAGTTGACCCACCTTACGGGGTCAACCAATCTTCAAATTAGGTCACCACTCACAATAACATGTTAAAGTTCAAGTAAAATACTAAGCACACACGCTCTAAACTTAAAATTGGTAGACTTAAGAGGTCAAGTTATCCATTCTGGTCAACCTGGACCCTCAGTGACAAGGAAGGTCAGGTGGAGGAAACCTTGTAACCCATGGGGACGCTCTACCATGTAGGGGTCTTTGCGAGACTCTCCCTTCCTGGCTACCCAGGTAATTCTGATGTAGGGGTATCATCCACCCCGAACCTCTACAGTCATCCAAAGATATTTGGGTGCCTTGATTGGGTCCATCACACCTTCTATCCCTCGTCTTCTCCATTGGTGCATGTTTGGGAGGAGGTCCCTAAGACCACCCTTGAGGCCTCCATTAGCTATTCACTCTCGTCGAGGCCAAGCCTCGACTTCTGATGAGGCATGTTTTGCGAATTAAAATTAGGGTTTGGAGAACCCATCATCGTAGCTTGCAAAACGCATCTATCAAATACAATTTATATCTGAAACTCCAAGGGAGTCCCGAGTCGGACACAGGGAGGCGACGTTTACTTTAATTGAAAACTGTGCTTCGTTTTGTTTCTTTATGGTATTTTGAGGTTTTGTTATTTTTTTTGTTTTTGAAATAAAAATACAAGAAAGATAAGTTCACAAATGAGATGGAACACAACTATGATATATTACGCAAATGTTTGTTACAATAATCTATGAAAGCATAAAGGAGATAGGAGTGAGAGGAAATCTCCTGAATCGGCTATTCGGCGTGACGATGGTGCCTTGAGAAGGTGAGGTGCAGGACGACGGAGGTGAGATGTAGGAGGACGTCGGGTAGAGGAATGCTTCACCAAGGCTCTGGAATGGAGGTGAGGAGACGAAGGCAATCTTCTACCAGAATGGAGGTGGGAGGATGGCTCCAATGCAACCTATGATGGTGGTGGGATGAAGGATGAATTTTTGGTGGGAAGTAGGATCATTACACTAATAGGAGGCCTTTGGAGCTTGAGAGTAAGCTCTAATGGAGCTTTGGTAAGCTACTAGAGCTTAAAAGTAGATGGGAGTAGAGTAGGTAGAGATGAAGAGGAATGGAGGGTGTTTATATAGTGGTGCAATGGAGGTGGTTTGCGTGCATGGGCCTTTAGTGACATTTAAGACTTCGCTAAAGACCTAACAGAGATGTCGCTAAAGCATCACGTGCCTTGGTTGGCGCTTGGAAGCTCGGTTGCAACTGGCGTAGGGCGCGGCGATCGTCAGCAGTTGGATCGGGCATGGATGGCTGAGATCGCGAGGAGGAGGCATCACATGGCCGCATTTGAATCTCGCACCACTGGCACAAGAGTTGACAGCCATTGGATGAAGCATTGCATGGCCAAGAGATGCTCGTGGATCGCACCCTTGCTGTTTGCATGCACGCGGATCGCGCGATTGTGAGGATCGGACGGCAGGTGCGGCTCGTGGTTGTCTTAAATGCACGCTCTAGATGGCACATGTGCAATCTAGCATGCATCCTTGTGTCAGTGGGCAGTGTTAGATCGAGTGTGAAGAGTCTCAGCCGCTCGATCAAGATCGAGCGGCCCTACTTCATCCGACGCTTTAGCGGGTGTGGTGGATTGCGTCTCGAACTCGTGCTCGCGGTTTGCGAGCGCTTGTCTTCACCATTGCGCCAAAGTGGCACTTTGTCAAGTGGAGGGCGGTGCGATCGTGCACGCCTCGACCATTGGATGAAGATCCAACGGTCGAGGTGAATCCTTACTTGAGGTCGAGCATGATGGATCAGGTGGGGGTGGCCTAGATGGCACCATGTGGCGTCATCTGGGCCGTCCATCTTCATCTTCTTGTAAAGCGTGCTACGGAGCTCTAATCGGGGTGATTTTCGCATTGACAGACTGCAATCGTCACTCCAGATTCATCAGTATGATCGGATTCTTCATCCAAAACTCGTAAAGATGTCGCACTACCTCTTGGCCATATAAAATAGAAGAATTAATGTACATAATACACAACTATCCTAAATGACATGAAATGGTTGTTATGCAGTATTTATAACATGATATGCAATGCTAAGCCTATGAACTATCATAAATAAGCATTTTATCATGAATTCATGTGTGTTTATCATACCCCCATGCTTACTTTTTTCTAGTCCCTAACAAAATTAACCTAAATGCTATGTATAAAAGTAGAATCAAGATTTGATTACTTAGGCAAAATTTGTTGATTACTTTAGAAAACCTCAACCCTAAGACCTAATTAAAAAAACTCAGTAGTACCCGGGTGTCTACCAGAATGCAACTCGCCCAAGCCCTCACCTTATTTGAAAAGAGAAGATACAAAATTTTTTTGTTTTTCTTTTTTTCTAATTTTTTTGTACTTTTGGAGTTTAAGAGTTTCGGGATAACTTTTTACGGCTACCTGACTCGCCCAAGACTCGAAAAGGACTCTAAATGCTAAGCATCTAGTGAAAAGAGTGAAAGACTCACTAAGCAACCGTTAAAATGGACTTCGGGTTTCTATGACCCTAGGTGACCTTGTCTAGAGGTTTATCTTTTCGAATGGTAGCTTTCTCCCTACTTTTATTTATGGGGTCAACACAAGGGCAAACCCAGTGTATATCTCCCCAGTTTATTCTACTTCCCTGCTTCTTCCCTAAGTGTTTTGGGAGTTATTGTGCATTTTTATGAGCTGGTCTCTAGACAACTGGCCAATGGGTTGTTACCAATGGCAATTTGCTAGCCATACTCATGCGGTGAAGTGTGGTTTTGTTTATTTTTTTTATTTTATCCTTTTTCTTTTTTTTTCTTTATTTTTTTTTAAGTAGGTGTCTTCCCTGATCTAAGATTTACCTAAAAGCAGTATAAAGAAAATGATCTTGTGGCTAGGCTCTGGACAACCGACCAATGAGCAGTTACCACCGACAATTTGTCAGCCATACCACCCTAGACGGTTCATTAGCCACCCAATTTTCGAAGAAACCACCGAAAAGTGAGTTAGTGCAAATAGTGTGTAGGTGCTTAGACTTAAAATCCCCTCAAATCAAAGGGTGAGTTGATAAGTCATGTACTTATCATCCCAATTTATTTACTAAATTGAAGATGAATTTGAATTGGTGAGGACTTGAGACTAAGTTCACATTCAAGTGGACACCTGGGCTAATTAAGTCCAAAGACCTGAAGAATCTGAGTATTCAGGTCCCAAAGTATCAATTCCTAAGGTTTGCAACTCCTAATGCCTATTCTTGTCTCCTAATTCTCTCTTCTTTTTTTTAAAGATGAAAAACAAGAAATTACTATTACGGCTAACAAAAAGATTCATAAGAAATATCCACCCCCCCATGCCTAGATAATGCAATGTCCTCATTATTAAAAATGAAAGCATGCATGAGAATAGAAGTGGAAGAATAGCACCTGGTTTCCGTGAGATTCTGGTCAGCTCAGAAAAGTCTTTACATATGCTGAGTTTAGTGCCTTCACCTAGGCGATGATTAGCCTGCGGTGGTTAGGGCAAGCTAAGAGCAACCTTGTCCGAGATAGGTTCAGGGAGCACATGGTCAACAAAGGGTTTGAGATGCTGTCTGTTGAACTTGAAGGAATTATCCATCTTTGGGTCAGAGATTTCGACGACCCCATTAGGGAAAATCCGCGCAATAACGAACAGGCTGTCCCACTTAGACCTAAGCTTGCCGGGGAAGAGCTTTAGTCGAGAATCGAAAAGCCAGGCCTTCTGGTCAGGCTCAAAGCTCTTACGTGAAATCATCTGGTCATGGAGAGCTTTGGTCCTTGCCTTATAGATTCTGGCATTTTCATAAGCATCATTTCTAAGCTCCCCCAACTCAGATAGTTGGAGTTTCCTGGTCTTCCTGACCAACTCTTGGTGTTCTAGCTCTATGGGTATGTAACATGCCTTACCAAACACCAGATGGAATGGAGACATACCGATAGGTGTTTTGTACGCCATACGGTAGGCTCAAAGAGCATCATCTAGCTTTTAGGTCCAATCCTTCCTATCAGGCCTTATGGTTTTCTGCAAAATTTTTTTTTATCTCCCGATTGGAGACCTCGGCCTGTCCGTTTCTTTGAGGGTGGTAGGGTGTGGAAATATGATGATTCACCCTGTATTTCCCCAGTAAATTTTGAAACTGAGCATGAGTGAAATGTGTGCCACCATCACTAATAATCGCCCAAGGAATCCCGAATCGACTGAAGATATTCTTCTTCACAAAATCAATGACCACCTTGTGGTCATTTGTCCGAGTGGGGATTGCCTCAATCCATTTGGACACGTACTCAAACAGCTACCAGAAATACTGGTGTCCAAATGAAGGAGGAAAAGGTCCTATGAAGTCGATGCCTCAAATGTAGAAAATTTCGATGGAAAGTATTGGGTTTAAGGGAATCATATCTCTCATAGCCAAGTTCTTGATTACCTGGCATTGGGTGCATGACTTTCAGAATTCTTGGGCATCCTTAAATAATGATGGCCAATAGAATCTAGATTGCAAGATTTTTACTGCCGTCTTTTTCCCGGAAAAGTGTCCACCACACGCAGATGTTTGGCAGAACTCAAGTATACTATGGAACTCAATTTCCGGGATGCATCGACTAATAATCTGGTCTACGCTAATGCGGTACAGCTCCGGATCATCCCAAAAATAATTTTTGTGCCCCAGCTTTATCCCTAATTTCAAGATCAAATTCTTGAAGTAACAGAATCCAGCAAATAAGTCGGGACTTGGCATCCTTTTTGGCCAAGAGATGTTTCAGGGCAGAGTGGTCGATATAAATGATTACATGAGAACCTAAAAGATAAGCCCTGAATTTTTCCAAAGCGAAAACTACAGCTAGAAAATCTTTTTCAGAACGGTGTAGTTCCTCTGGGCCTCGTCCAGAGTCTTGCTAGCGTAGTAGATCACAGAGGGTTTTTTCTCAATCTTCTAACCCAAGCAGCCCCTATGGCATAATCAGATGCGTCAACCATAATCTCAAATGGGGTTGTCCAGACCGGTGGTTGTACAATCGGGGCATAGATGACTGCCATTTTTAACAAATCAAATGCCTTACGGCATGATTCACTGAACTCGAATAGTGTGTCTTTGTCCAGAAGGTTACTTAAGGGTCAAGCAACCTTCGAGAAGTCCTTAATGAATCTTCTATAAAAACCCACATGCCCAAGGAAAGAGCAAACTTGTTTTACGGATGTGGGTGGAGGAAGTCTAGAGATAGCATCCACCTTAGCCTTATCAACCTCAATACCTGGATTTGAGACCACATGACCCAGGACAATGCTTTCCTGAATTATAAAGTGGCTCTTTTCCCAGCTAAGGACCAGCCGTGTCTTGATGCATCTATGGACGATCAATTCCAAATTAGCTAGGCAGGACTCAAAATAATCTCCAAAAATGGAGAAATCATCCATGAACACCTCAAGACAATCTCCCACCATGTCAGAAAAGATGACCAGCATGCACCTTTGAAAAGTTGCGGGTGCATTGCAAAGCCCGAACGACATTCTACAGAATGCAAAGGTTTCATAGGAACATGTGAAAGTTGTCTTTTCCTGTTCTTCGGGATGGACAAGGACTTGGTTATATCCTGAATAATTGTCCAGGAAGAAAAATTATTTCTACCCAGCTAACCTTTCTAGGATTTGACCAATGAATGGCAAGGGAAAGTGATCCTTTTTGGTGGCTGTGTTCAGCTTCCTATAATCAATACAGACTCTCCAAGCAGAAGCTGAACGAGTGGTAAAGGTTTCCCATTTCTCGTTAGTCGTAATGGTTATTCTCTCCTTCTTAGGTACAATCTAAACAAGGCTAACCCACGGACTATCCGAGATTGGGTATATAATTCTAGCATCGAGCCACTTGATTATCTCCTTTTTGACCACTTCTCGCATATTCAGGTTTAGTCTCCTTTGCATTTCATGAGAAGGGCGAGATCCATCTTCTATGAAAATACGATGATTACAATAAGATGGCTTAATCCTCCTAAGATCGTGGATGGTCCAACCAATTGCCTCCTTATTGTTCTTAAGGACTTTAATCAACCTCGATTCTTGCTCCTTAGTCAAGTTAGCACTAATAATCACAGGGAGCATATTCTCAGGTCCTAAGAATTCATATTTCAAATTTTTAGGCAATGGTTTCAATTCAAGCTGAGGTGGGTGATGAGAACCTCATCATGAGCCATAACTAGCTCATTTTGACCTAATACAAAGGATAAAAGCTCCTACATATCTCAAGGAAAGGCTTAACTCAGAGAATTCTGAGTTTGAGAAGAAAACAAGTCATAAGGGGTAAAAGTGCAATTTTACCAATATAATATGCATACAGGGTAATTCAGGGCCCAAACATAGGTCAAAGCAGCTTAATAAGAATAAAAGTGGGATGAGATGATCTAGCAAGGGCTACAGCACTTCCAAGAAACTAAATGATAATCTGTAACCCTAAAACAACCCACTTCAATTCACAAGGTTCGAGGCAAAGTAAAAATAGAATAAACCCTCTAAAATTCATAGAAAAATAATCTCTAGGGTTTAGAACCTTCAATTTGGCCTTTAGAACCCATTTTGACCTACATTGAGAACCATGCCCAATTAATAACTTAATTTGGGTTTTTGCGCAAATTGACCGGTCAAACAAGGTTTAATATGAAAATGAAATTCACCATCAGATTCCTTAGGTCCTAATTAGTCATGTATAAAAACTTGAGCCTAAGAAGAAACCTCCTTGACCGACTTTACACTTTGGTCCTCATATATTTACTCTTTGGCCCTCAACTTTTGAACCCTCGCATTTTGGCCCCTAACTCTCCTTCGTTCTTTGCAATCAGGTCCCTCCTGCAAAACCTGCCAGCACCATGCTCCGGCGACCTTGCGCGGAGCATGGCGCCGCGCAGGGTGAGGTGAGGGACCTGGCAAGTAAACCGGGGGTGCCCTGCGTCGTCAGCCGTCGCAGGGACACCCCCCTGGTCGTTATAACCCACCATACCGGCCGTGCGAACGCACGGACGGTATGGGTTCTTGCTTCCGGCCATCCTCCGGCGAGGGAGACACGTCGTCTCCCTCCGCCTTCCTCCCTGTTTGATCCCTATAAATACCCCCCGTCGCTCCACCGTTCTTCCCAGCCTGGATCTGACGGAGAAAATCCCCAACTTTCTTCTCTTCTTCCTCCGGCAGACGCTCACCAGCTCCGGCGGTTTCCTCCCCCTCCACCTCTTCGCTCTGCCGCAATACCAGCAGCAGAGACTCCCTCCCCCGCTCTTCCCGCGCCACGCCGTACCCAGCTGGCGCCTCTCCGGCTCTCTGCTCGCCGCCGCCCCTTTCCCTGAGCATCGTCTTCTCCGACGACAGTCGATACGACTGTCGCCCTGTTCCTCCCCCTTCGTCCCTGCAAGTAAGCTAGAGCTACTCCCCTTCTCCTCCTCTTTCTTTCCCCGCTTTCAATTTATTCAATTAAGCCCTCTACCGACCCTGACCACCTTCACCCCCTTCGCCTCCGACCACCCTCCGGCGAGCCGCTCCCATCACCTCAGCAACCCACAAGGCTCGTCGACCCTCACCGAACCTCCGCCTCATAACACTGAGCACCCCCCACCCCTCCACTGCCACTCCACACCTCCGTAACACTCCCCCGAACGAACCCATTCCTCCGGTTGCAGTCCGACCCAGGGCTGCCGCCAGACACCACCTTGCGGCCTGCCGCGCAGCTCCTCACCTTCGCCGTGCCACGGCGAAGGTTCCCCAGTGGTTTGATCAGGCCGCGAGGCCATATTCGTGTCCGACAGGTTTTGAGGTTCGACCGCCATTAACGCACATTGAAGCAGCTTCTCCTGCGCTCCAGGCTTGAGGACTCCAGGTCTCCAGCTGCTGCGGAGTACGGGGAGTCTTGCGAAGGCAGCCAGCCAGCAACCTATGCAAATCGAAGCCGCAGCTGCAGAAGCCAGGCCGCGGTCTCCCAGCAGGCGCACGCGAGGAAAGGTCTGCGTTTAGTCCCACATCGGTAAGCCTCACACCCGTTCCACTGTTTAAATTGATTTTGTGCAGTAGCCTTACTGCCTCAGTACACGGGGTGAGGTCCCCTTACACCTGCCCGGTTACCCGGTCTCGTCCGCGCTCACGCCCCGTGGACCTGACCCGACCCGACTTAGACTGACCTGCACTCCTCGCCCACCACGCACGCCGGTGGGCCTGGACCCGGGCGTAACCCGAACCCGATTACCCGGTAGCTCTGGGAGAGCTTTCCCAAGAGTGGTTTCAGAGAGAAAGAGAGACGCGGGGGGGGGAGGGTAGAGTAGGTTTTGCCTCTGACGAAAAACTCTGAAGTGTGCAGGCACAGGCGAAGAAGAAGACCCGCGGAAGAAGAAGGAGCTGCACTGTAGCAAATGCATAGTTAAGTCGTCTAAGCACCGGGTCAGACGACGGAAGGTCAGCAGCCAGAGCAGGAAAGAAGGCAGGCTGAAGAAGAAAGAAGAGGAAGGGCCAAAGCAAAGAAAAAAAGAGAAGGAGACAGGAAGGAGAAAGAAAGAAAAGAAGAGCAACGGCCAAAGCAGAAGAAGAAGAAAGGAAGACTTAGTAGCTGAAGGCAGAAGCTCTGCAGCCATAAAGAAGAAAAGGGAAAAGAGAAAGGGTCACCACAATTGCAGAAAAAGAAGAAGAGAGGCCAAGACAGAAACCAAGGAAGAAGAAGAAAGAGATCTGAAGAGGAGCATCACCTCTGCAGAACGAAGAAGAAGAAGAAGGAGCTCTGAAGAAAGAAAGAAAGAAGAACATCACGAGGAGAAAACGAAGAGAACAACAAATTCTTTCCCTCTCTCTTTCTTTATTTTGTAAAAGAAACATGTATATCTCTAGAATACAACTTGCTCCCTGAGTTCGACCTCGGGAACTCTTTTATTTTCCGAGTAAAAAAATTTATATTTGAAATGTTGGTAATAACCGGCTTTACTACAACGTTATAACAAACTAAAACCCGGCTGTCACATTTCATTTTGGCACCGCTGCCGGGGAGCAACGGCTATTCTAGAGGTAAACATTCCTGTTTCTTTTAATTTCTGATAATCTCCTCTCTTTTGTGCAGCTACAGGAACTCAAGAAGACAAGCAACCACACGACAACCACTCCGAAGACAGGTAAATCTTTCCTCTCACTATTAACCCCTAAACTCTAAAGAGGAAGAAAAGAAAAGAAAAGAACAAGCAATATAGGGCTAACCTGTCTTCCATACTTAGTAACCATAAAGAGTTGCATGTTTTCAACTCATCACTCCTGCACACTATTAAGGGTATTTAAGGGCTAACACATTCTTGCTTGAGCCCTAATTGCCCAACAAAGAGTTAAATGGACCAAGTAGAGCCAACATAAGGTCAAACATTAGGATTTCAGTAGAGACACACCCCTTAATCAAGAATTGAGGAAATCCAAAAGAGGTGTGCCCAAGCCATTGATTGAAAATAATTAACAAGAAAAATCCTAAACAATTGGCTCTCTCTTTAAACACTTGGACCCTAAAAGAAAGGACCCAAAAAGCTCTCAAAGAAAACAAGAGGTAAAGTTGACCCCTTTGGGTTAACCAACCTTAAATTAGGTCACTCTTTGCACTTAAAAAGACTAAAGTTCAAGTGAAACCTTAAGCACCCTGATCTTAAAATTGGTAGACTTAAGAGGTCAAGATCCCCATTCTGGTCTACCTGGAACCGCAGTGACAAGAGAGGTCGGGTGGGGGAAACCCTGTAACCCGTGGGGACGCTCTACCGTGTAGGGGTCATCGCGGGACTCTCCCTCTCTGGCTGCCCAGGTAATTCTCAGGTGGGCGATCTTTCTGATCAAGGGGTCCATCTGCCCCGCACCTCTATAGTCACCCAACACATTTTTTGGGTGCCTTGATTGGGTCCAGCACCTTCTAACTTACCTCTCCCAACTGTGCATGTACGGAAGGAGGTCCCTAGGACCACCCTTAAGACCTCCATTAGAAATTCACTCTCGTCAAGGCCAAGCCTCGACGCCCGTGTTTGTGCAGCAACACCCTCACATTATTCTCTCTTCTGATTCAGAACCAAGTTCTTCTTCTTCCCCCATCATGGCTCAGCCAGTTGAGGAAGAAAATAATCTGGAACACCAGCTCCAGCGACTCAATGACCTCTTCCAAAACTTCGTGCACCCACCACAGCGTCCTATGATGCGGGACCACTACAATCCTGCTGCGGTGGCCATTGAGCCTCGAGTCAGAATCCCGACTGGAGGACCTGATTCCGAACTAAAGCCCAACATGATTCATGCTATACCTAAATTCCATGGGCTTAATTCTGAAGATCCCTTCCAGCACATCAAACAGCTAAAGCATCTGGCCCACACTTTTGGATCAGATGCGCAAAATCGGGATATTCTTCTCATGAAGATGTTCTCCTTTTCTCTTATGGACAAGGCCGCCCATTGGTATCAAACTCAGACCCGGCCGATCAACACTTGGGAAGAACTTCAATCCGAATTTTTGAAAAAGTTTTTTCCCGTTGGTCGGACCAACGCCTTGCGCCATCAGATTACACACTTCACTCAACAATCAGGAGAACCTCTCCATGAGGCATGGGATCGTTTTCAGGATCTCATGAGAAAGTGCCCCCATCACGGAGTTCCTAAATGGGAACAAGTCCAATCTTTTTACCAGGGACTCCGTGAGGACATCCGCCTTTTCGTCAATGCAACTTGCGGAGGAAACATCATGGGTCAACATGAAGACACCGTATGGGAGATTCTCGAAAATATGTGCGAGAACTCCATCAACAATGACTCCATGGGATTATTCGACAGGACGAATACCCGCGCAGCGACGAATCTTAAGGGGGCACATGAGACGCAGGGCCTGTCCGCATCAGTCGACCTGGAATTAATGGCCAGTCGATTGGACAAGGTCTCAATCATTGAAAAGAAGGTGGATGAGCTGACTCAGCACTTGCAGCGAGCCACCTCTGCGCGTAACTCCTTTGCACAACCTCCTTCCACACAGGAGACTGTGCAAAACATCCTCCACCGATCCTCCCCTGGGATGGATCCATATCCATCCCCATCTGATTCTTGGACTGGAAGATCATCCGATCCTTTCTACACCAGCCGGGGAAACTCCATTCCTCCTTTCCCTGACTCTCAGGAGGTTCCTCAGATCTGCGAGGACCTCAACGCCATCCAGAACGACCCATTCTCCAACACTTACAACCCTGGATGGCGAAACCATCCAAATTTTCAGTGGGCGGGAAATTCCCAAACCCAAAGACCACCTTTTCACTCCCGCCCACAGCCCTCTCGTCACTACCAGCCGCCTCAGCCTCGGCCCAACCCTACTTATCCATCAGGGCCAAATCAAGATCAAATGTCCTTAATCCTCCAGACTCTGGCTGACATTCAAAAATCGAATGCGGCTATTCAAAAACAGCACAAGGACGAGCTTACTGAAGTTAAAACTCAACTGGCCCAGTTGGCAAATTCTCGCCAACCAGGCACACTCCCTTCCCAACCTCTTCCTAACCCAAATAACGTGCCAACCCAGAAACGCGTTATGAATCCAAATTTAGGCCACGCTCAATGGATTTATCAGGCTCCTACTGCTCCATCTCCAGACGAGATGGAAGCCTCAACTTCTTATGCAGGATTTCAGCAGCAGCCACCCCTCCTACCAAACCCAAACCAAAATCAGGCCGGATTAAATTCTGTAACAACACATAGTGGTAAGACAACTCAAGACCCGCATTATCCAAACCACTCCCAGCCTGATAACCATGACCCTAGGATAGTTATCCAAGGTACCGCTGTTCCAGATCCACAACCTGAACCTATCCTAGAAGAACCAACCAAGATCCCGTTTCCCGAGGCCCTGACCAAGGGAAAGAAGACCACAAAACCCGTAGCCCCTGAGGAGGACCTGGTCAAGCTCTTTGAGCAGGTCCACATAAACATCCCCTTGATGGATGCAATCCGCCACGTACCAGCTTACGCACGATTTCTAAAAAATATATGTACACCCCAGCGTAAGCCGCGAACCAAGGGAGGGAGCCCAATTGTTCTGTCAGAGCAAGCCAGCTCTGTAATCCTTAGTAGACTCCCACCCAAGGCAAAAGATCCTGGAACTCCCCTGATTTCCTGTAAGATAGGTGGTACCCAATTTGATAGAGCATTGTTAGACTTGGGCGCATCCATAAACCTGATACCCACATCCTTACTTGACCATCTAGAGGAATCTGAGCTGAAACCAACCGAGGTGACATTACAATTAGCAGATCGATCTATAAAGTCAACAAAAGGGATTCTCGAGGATGTTATCGTGAGAGTGCGGGATTTCTATTTTCCAGTGGACTTCATAGTCTTAGATATGGATGCACCTGAGAACCCTAGGGATACACCAATCATTCTAGGGAGACCTTTCTTGGCTACTGCTAGAGCCAACATCAGCTGTGAGAAGGGCCAAATAGAGCTTAAGTTTGGAGATCAAACACTGAAAATTGATATATTTAAGGCCCAACAAGGAATTAATTGCGGCGTCATCAAGCAAATTTGTGACATCAAGACTTTGGTTGATGAATCACACCTCCAGAATGACTCGATTGTGCCTCATCAACCACAGAAGGATCTTGACCCGCAAACAGAGGAGTTGAATCCAGATATGAACAACCCAGTAACTCCCACCCTTGAACCTCACATCTATACTGAACCACCCGCTGCTGCTGAAAACCCCATCCTCGAACTGAAACCCCTTCCTGCTCACTTAAAATACATCTTTTTGGGTTCTAATCAGACCCT
Source organism: Thalassia testudinum (assembly GCA_037157565.1). Taxonomy (NCBI): domain Eukaryota; kingdom Viridiplantae; phylum Streptophyta; class Magnoliopsida; order Alismatales; family Hydrocharitaceae; genus Thalassia; species Thalassia testudinum. The sequence goes on from JAZHRO010000002.1 coordinate 49,491,869, forward strand.
TCCTGTGATCATCAATTCCAACCTCAGTCCTGAACAGGAAGCCCGTCTGATTGTTGTCCTCCAGCAACATCGCAGAGCCATCGGATGGACTCTCGATGATTTGACTGGAATAAGTCCCTCTTATTGTACTCGTCATATCTATTCAGAAGAGGGCACACGACCCTCTCGTGAAATGCAGAGACGCTTAAACCCCAATCTGCAGGAGGTCGTGAAAAAGGAGATCATCAAGTGGTTAGATGCCGGAATCATCTACCCGATCTCCGATAGTCGTTGGGTGAGCCCAATTCAGGTCGTGCCTAAGAAGGCAGGACTCACCACTATAACGACTGAGACCGGAGAAATCATTCCTACCCGATTAGCCAACTCGTGGAGAGTCTGTATAGATTACCGTCGACTCAATTCCTCCACGAAGAAGGATCATTTCCCACTACCCTTCATTGATCAAATTCTCGAAAAACTAGCGGGAAATAGGTTCTTCTGCTTTCTTGACGGGTACTCCGGTTATAACCAGGTGGCAATCCATCCTGAGGACCAAGAAAAGACCACGTTCACCTGCCCCTTCGGAACATACGCTTTCCGAAGGATGCCTTTCGGTCTTTGCAATGCACCCGCTACTTTTCAGCGATGCATGCTTGCCATATTCTCAGATATGGTAGGTGATTATCTGGAAGTCTTCATGGATGACTTTTCAGTTTTCGGAGCATCATTCGACGATTGCCTCCAACACTTGGTCCAGATACTCAGGCGATGCATCGATGTGAATTTGGTTCTTTCCTGGGAAAAGAGCCATTTCATGGTGCCTGAGGGAATTGTCCTGGGACACTCAATTTCGGAAAAAGGTATCCAAGTGGATCGAGCTAAGGTTAATCTGATTTCTCACCTTCCTATGCCTAGCTCGATCAGGGACATCCGATCCTTTTTAGGGCATGTCGGTTTTTATCGACGATTTATTCCTGATTTTTCAAAAATCGCACGCCCCCTGACCACTCTTCTCTCAAAGGATGTTCCCTTCGAAATCTCCAAGGAATGCACTCAAGCATTTGAAATCCTACGTGACCGAGTCACCCAAGCCCCGATCCTACAGTCCCCTGATTGGTCTCAACCCTTTGAGATCATGTGTGATGCATCCGACTTCGCTGTAGGAGCGGTTTTGGGGCAGAAAAATGACAAGAAACCTGTGGTCATTTACTACGCCAGCAAAACACTCGATGAGGCTCAGCGTAACTATACAGTTACTGAGAAAGAGCTGCTAGCTGTAGTATTTGCCCTAGAGAAGTTCAGATCGTACCTTCTGGGTTCCCATGTCATCATATACTCGGATCACACAGCTGTGAGGCATCTCCTTGCGAAGAAGGACGCGAAACCTCGATTAATCCGATGGATCTTGCTGTTGCAAGAATTTGACCTTGAGATTCGCGACAAAGCGGGAAAACAAAACGTGGTAGCTGATCACTTGTCCCGTCTTCCTTCTGAAATAATTGACCCCTCCGGACCCATCACGGAGCATTTTCCCGATGAGCACCTGCTAACTATTGGTACTAGCCTTCCATGGTTCGCTAATATTGTAAATTACTTGGCATCTCATCAGACCCCGTCCGATTGGCCGAAGGCCAAGAAAGACAAATTACGCTCCGATGCCAAGTATTACATTTGGGAAGACCCGTACCTCTTCCGCATAGGTGCCGATCAGATCATCCGGAGATGTGTCCCGGAAGGGGAAGTCAACAATATCCTCTCTTTCTGCCATGACCAGGCATGCGGTGGTCATTTTGCCGGGCATAAAACCGCATCAAAAGTCCTCCAGTGCGGCTTTTACTGGCCCACACTGTTCAAAGACGCATACAGTCATTGCAAAGCATGCAGTCGTTGCCAGACTTTGGGCAACATGAGCCATCGCGACATGATGCCTATGCAACCGATTCTAGTATGCGAAATCTTTGATGTTTGGGGGATTGATTTTATGGGCCCCTTTCCTGTTTCGGATGGTTTCGAATACATTATGTTGGCTGTGGACTACGTGTCCAAATGGATCGAAGCCATACCGACCCGAACCTGTGATCACAAAATCGTCCTCAAATTCATTCATCAACACATTTTCTCAAGGTTCGGGATTCCTCATGCAATAATCTCTGATGGGGGGACCCATTTCACAAATGCTCAGTTTAGGTCACTGATGACCAAATACGGGGTGTCTCACCGAATCTCTACTCCTTACCACCCCCAAACTAATGGTCTACCTGAGCTGTCTAATCGGGAGATCAAGAAAATCCTGCAAGTCACTGTTCGACCTGACAGGAAGGACTGGTCGTCCCGACTTCCGGAAGCATTGTGGGCCTATAGGACCGCCCACAAGACCCAATTGGGCATGTCTCCCTTTAGATTGGTGTACGGAAAGGCATGCCACCTTCCCGTCGAACTGGAGCATAAAGCCTATTGGGCAGTACGGAACTGTAATCTGGATCTTTCTAAGGCTGGGACCCACAGAAAACTCCAAATCAGCGAGATCGATGAATTACGCATAGACGCGTACGAGAACTCGCAAATCTACAAGGAGCGGGTTAAAGCCTTCCACGACAAACACATCTCGAGAAAGATCTTTCATCCTGGTCAAAAGGTCCTACTCTTTGATGCCCGACTCAAACTCTTCCCAGGAAAACTGAGATCTAAGTGGGTCGGACCATATTTGGTCCGACAGGTTTTTGGAAATGGAGCAATCGAAATCAGTCCACTCAGCCACGATTCTGAACCTTTCATCGTGAACGGTCAGAGACTCAAGCCGTTCATTGATGTAACTTCTACTGATTTGGCTGAGGCATCTTATATCCTCCTTTCCCCTTGAGCTTATTGCGCCCAGCCGATGGCGTAAAACTCAGCGCTTAACGGGAGGCAGCCCGTCATTCTCTTTGTAAACCTGAAACTTGTTCTGACACCTTTCAGCACTCGAAGTTCACCCTTGTAGACAGCCGACCCCAACTCAGATATTTACATCTGAGATTTGAAATCGTCCGCAAAAATTCAACCCGACCCATCCACTCACCCAAATTTCTGTCTTAAGGAATAAACTAAGACCCCCTAGGTTACAATGAGGACATTGTAAATCTTAGGCATGGGGGGGTATGAAAGTACAAAAACTTGTAAGAAAAGGTTTCAAACAAAAAAAATTCACATATGCCAAAAACACCATAAAAATTAAAAAAAAAAAAAATTTCGAAAAAGAATAAGAGGAAAAGAGGAGAAGAAAATTTTGTGAAGGAGAAAAGAAACAAAATGAAAAAGGAGCACAAAATTATGAGAAAAAGTGATAGTCATTAGTAAGGAACTAAGGAATTAACCTAAGTTCTAGACCTCATTCAAGAAAAGTGCACAATAAGATTAGTAAAGAATGCAAACCTTAGGCATTCTTGAATAGACTCTTAGTACCCATTAAGATCTGGACACTCCTCAAGAGGTTGAGGAAAATGAAAAGCTGAAGTATTAGGTCTAAGGCTTAGGGAGTATTCGGCCTCGTTAACTAATTTTTGGTTTACGGGACTCAGTAACTTAAGCACCCTAATCTCACACACAGCCTGGTTCAGTAAGCGTAAAAATCAGAATCACGCAGAAGCGTCGCAAAAATCTGAAAAGAACACCTAGAATAGGAGCGGCCGATCAACACAAGTTGATTTGGACGAGTTCCCAGCGCAGAGAGGCGGGAAATCCCCTCGAAGATGCGTAGCAAAATATCATCTCCTCGGTGCTTGTCTCCTAGGATATTTACATATCCTACTGGGGGCATGTAAGCACTCTACTGATTCAGATTCCATGGATGGCATTATCTCGAAGTGTCAATTGCCAGGGTCTGGATTCGGCCACGGAACACCATGGAGGGGATTATCTCGAAATCTCAATAGCCAAGGTTCCGGGGGTTGCCATGGGCGGTGCTATCTCGAAGCATCGATCGCCAGGAACCCTTGAGGATTGATGATGGGAGCAAGGAATCTGATACAGACCGTGTTGAAAAGCCAATCCTAGGCTAGAACTAAAAAGAAAAAGAGAGAGAAAACTCTCCAAACAGAAAAACTTTCTATCTCTCTCTTACAAAACGCACTGCGAACTGAGCCAGGGCTAAAATCATTTCAAGCACGGGTGCTTTAACCACGAAGTCCAATAAACCTTAGGTTAGTTCTTGTGGACCTTAAAAACCTTTGCTAAAAGACTGAGGCTAAGGCTAGACAGATTTGGATCTTGATTGGTACTAGAGTACCTTTTAGGCCTATGGTCAGCATTCTAACCTAATCTATGCTCAAATAAAAAAGGGCACTTATCTAAAACTATTAAAAACTTCATGGTCTAGAACAAGGGTTGAAACCTTAAGTTTTTGCTAAGGGACTAGCAAAAGCTAGGCATGGGGGTATGATGAGAACCTCATCATGAGCCATAACTAGCTCATTTTGACCTAATACAAAGGATAAAAGCTCCTACATATCTCAAGGAAAGGCTTAACTCAGAGAATTCTGAGTTTGAGAAGAAAATAAGTCATAAGGGGTAAAAGTGCAATTTTACCAATATAATCTGCATACAGGGTAATTCAGGGCCCAAACATAGGTCAAAGCAGCTTAACAAGAATAAAAGTGGGATGAGATGATCTAGCAAGGGCTACAGCACTTCCAAGAAACTAAATGATAATCTGTAAACCTAAAACAACCCACTTCAATTCACAAGGTTCGAGGCAAAGTAAAAATAGAATAAACCCTCTAAAATTCATAGAAAAATAATCTCTAGGGTTTAGAACCTTCAATTTGGCCTTTAGAACCCATTTTGACCTACATTGAGAATCATGCCCAATTAATAACTTAATTTAGGTTTTTGCGCAAATTGACCGGTCAAACAAGGTTTAATATGAAAATGAAATTCACCATCAGATTCCTTAGGTCCTAATTAGTCATGTATAAAAACTTGAGCCTAAGAAGAAACCTCCTTGACCGACTTTACACTTTGGTCCTCATATATTTACTCTTTGGCCCTCAACTTTTGAACCCTCGCATTTTGGCCCCTAACTCTCCTTCGTTCTTTGCAATCAGGTCCCTCCTGCAAAACCTGCCAGCACCATGCTCCGGCGACCTTGCGCGGAGCATGGCGCCGCGCAGGGTGAGGTGAGGGACCTGGCAAGTAAACCGGGGGTGCCCTGCGTCGTCAGCCGTCGCAGGGACACCCCCCTGGTCGTTATAACCCACCATACCGGCCGTGCGAACGCACGGACGGTATGGGTTCTTGCTTCCGGCCATCCTCCGGCGAGGGAGACACGTCGTCTCCCTCCGCCTTCCTCCCTGTTTGATCCCTATAAATACCCCCCGTCGCTCCACCGTTCTTCCCAGCCTGGATCTGACGGAGAAAATCCCCAACTTTCTTCTCTTCTTCCTCCGGCAGACGCTCACCAGCTCCGGCGGTTTCCTCCCCCTCCACCTCTTCGCTCTGCCGCAATACCAGCAGCAGAGACTCCCTCCCCCGCTCTTCCCGCGCCACGCCGTACCCAGCTGGCGCCTCTCCGGCTCTCTGCTCGCCGCCGCCCCTTTCCCTGAGCATCGTCTTCTCCGGCGACAGTCGATACGACTGTCGCCCTGTTCCTCCCCCTTCGTCCCTGCAAGTAAGCTAGAGCTACTCCCCTTCTCCTCCTCTTTCTTTCCCCGCTTTCAATTTATTCAATTAAGCCCTCTACCGACCCTGACCACCTTCACCCCCTTCGCCTCCGACCACCCTCCGGCGAGCCGCTCCCATCACCTCAGCAACCCACACGGCTCTCCGACCCTCACCGAACCTCCGCCTCATAACACTGAGCACCCCCCACCCCTCCACTGCCACTCCACACCTCCGTAACACTCCCCCGAACGAACCCATTCCTCCGGTTGCAGTCCGACCCAGGGCTGCCGCCAGACACCACCTTGCGGCCTGCCGCGCAGCTCCTCACCTTCGCCGTGCCACGGCGAAGGTTCCCCAGTGGTTTGATCAGGCCGCGAGGCCATATTCGTGTCCGACAGGTTTTGAGGTTCGACCGCCATTAACGCACATTGAAGCAGCTTCTCCTGCGCTCCAGGCTTGAGGACTCCAGGTCTCCAGCTGCTGCGGAGTACGGGGAGTCTTGCGAAGGCAGCCAGCCAGCAACCTATGCAAATCGAAGCCGCAGCTGCAGAAGCCAGGCCGCGGTCTCCCAGCAGGCGCACGCGAGGAAAGGTCTGCGTTTAGTCCCACATCGGTAAGCCTCACACCCGTTCCACTGTTTAAATTGATTTTGTGCAGTAGCCTTACTGCCTCAGTACACGGGGTGAGGTCCCCTTACACCTGCCCGGTTACCCGGTCTCGTCCGCGCTCACGCCCCGCGGACCTGACCCGACCCGACTTAGACTGACCTGCACTCCTCGCCCACCACGCACGCCGGTGGGCCTGGACCCGGGCGTAACCCGAACCCGATTACCCGGTAGCTCTGGGAGAGCTTTCCCAAGAGTGGTTTCAGAGAGAAAGAGAGACGCGGGGGGGGAGGGTAGAGTAGGTTTTGCCTCTGACGAAAAACTCTGAAGTGTGCAGGCACAGGCGAAGAAGAAGACCCACGGAAGAAGAAGGAGCTGCACTGTAGCAAATGCATAGTTAAGTCGTCTAAGCACCGGGTCAGACGACGGAAGGTCAGCAGCCAGAGCAGGAAAGAAGGCAGGCTGAAGAAGAAAGAAGAGGAAGGGCCAAAGCAAAGAAAAAAAGAGAAGGAGACAGGAAGGAGAAAGAAAGAAAAGAAGAGCAACGGCCAAAGCAGAAGAAGAAGAAAGGAAGACTTAGTAGCTGAAGGCAGAAGCTCTGCAGGCATAAAGAAGAAAAGGGAAAAGAGAAAGGGTCACCACAATTGCAGAAAAAGAAGAAGAGAGGCCAAGACAGAAACCAAGGAAGAAGAAGAAAGAGATCTGAAGAGGAGCATCACCTCTGCAGAACGAAGAAGAAGAAGAAGGAGCTCTGAAGAAAGAAAGAAAGAAGAACATCACGAGGAGAAAACGAAGAGAACAACAAATTCTTTCCCTCTCTCTTTCTTTATTTTGTAAAAGAAACATGTATATCTCTAGAATACAACTTGCTCCCTGAGTTCGACCTCGGGAACTCTTTTATTTTCCGAGTAAAAAAATTTATATTTGAAATGTTGGTAATAACCGGCTTTACTACAACGTTATAACAAACTAAAACCCGGCTGTCACATTTCAGTGGGTTTAGTATAGAAGGTAGTAAGGATGCTTATGAAGATTCATCAGGACGATCCAGTGGAAGAGGCTAGGAATGAACAAAATCAACAGCCTCTTCGGAATGTGGCAGGTCTACCACGGAGGGTTGTGGGTTGGGCTCACTAAAGCTGGTGGAGTCCTCGAGTGCACTGATTATCATACAAGTCTCGAAATCATGATCCTCGAACTCCTCAATGAATCCACAATCCTCAAATCCTCTTATTGCCGTAAAAATATCAAGAGTTAGCTTCCTATCCCTAAAGGCGATCTCCATACTATCGCTCTCACAGTTTATATTGGCCTTGGCGGTAGCTAGGAATAGCGCCCCAAAATGATGAGCATGTTCCTAAAATCATTAGGTACATCCATGTCAAGGACCAGGAAATCTATGAGCAAATAGAAATCCTTAACCTTGACAATTACATCCTCAATAACACCCTTCAATGTGGTAACCAAGTGGTCTGCTAATTGTAGCATTACTGAAGTTGGCCTAAGTTCGCCTAACCCAAACCTCCGGTAAGAGAAATCGGGATTAGGTTGATGGATGCACCTAGATCCAACAATGCCCTATCAAAAGTGTATTCCCCAATAATGCATGAAATCAAGGGGGCACCAGGATCTATCTTCTTTTGAGAAAGGTGATGCAAGATGACAGAACTTGCCTGCTCAGAGAGAATCACCTTCCTCGAAGTGGGTTCTCTCGGCTTACGCTTTTGGGTGCATAGTTCTTTCAGAAATTTAGCATAAGATGGGATGTGCTTAATAGCATCAAGGAGCGGTATATTGATCTCTACGCTCTTGAATAAATTCAGGAGCTCCTCCTTGCTATCTATGGTTTTCTTCTTCTTGGTTTTCAATAGGGCTTCAGGGAACGAGATGTGGGTGGTATTTTCAATTTTCAGTCCCTAGGCCTTATTGTCTTCTTCAATCTCCTCCTTTTCTCTCTCAAGCTCCCCATGGTTTTGGCTTCTAGAAGGTAATTCGGGGTCCTGAGTCTGCTTTCCACTTCTCAAGGTGGCATAGTTTGCAGAGGCATATGGGTTCGAGTCTTGAGGTGGATTAGTGAAGATTGTGTCGGTGCTAGAGCACCACGATCGTTTATTTTAATGATAACAAAACACTTGTTATTTAACATTTGCTTTTGAGTCCTAGTTTTCAAGTCAAATTGCAAATGGAGACAAGTGTAGAGACGAAGTTCGAGCTCGCATCCATGGCGGATTGGAGGAGCTTGACGGAGAAAAAGGATTTTCGCGAGGAGTGAAAGTGTGAAGTCAGAAGAATAGGATAGATGTCTTTTCTATCTTGTACTTTGTATCTCTTTGTTATTTGCTCTTTTATTTCTTACATTACTTGTTAAAGAGCCCAAAGTAATAATACAATAGTCCTAGGTACACTTGCACAACCCTAGGATACTTAGGCTTTTCATAGAGAACGTAGAAACCCAAGATAGCCATCAGACAGCCTGATCAGACGTCCAATCTGAAAATCAGACGTCTGATTGTTGACTCAGACATCCAATAACTTAGGCTGGACTTAGTAGGTTGTGTCTGTTGAAATCAGACATCCACGTCTGATGGTTGTGCCAAACGTTCAATTAATGGAACGTTGGCTAACAAAGTAAACATTGAGGAATATGACCTTTAGGCCTCTATGAGACGTCCGTAGAGGACACCAGACGTCTGATATGTGACCGTTGAGCCTTGATTGGGCCAAAATCACTTATTTTGAGGATTATAGCCGTTTAGGCTCTTGGGAATCCAATCCTACACTTAATTAGGTTTCCAGATGTCTAAACCTAGTGCCATACGTTCTGTATGTCGTTTGATGGTTTTACACTAGAATCTTGTTTAGGTCTGAACCAAGTCAAGAAGGAAACCCGCCTGGAATTAGACGTCTAACTTAGTTCCCAGACGTCTTAAGAGTGACTTCTAGATGTCTGAACTTTTTTTCAGACTTCTAATGACCCTGTCAGAATCATTAATGATTCTGTTTGCGACTTGCCTTGCCTTGAATTGAACCCCAACGACTACCTAAGGCTTCTAAGGCCTTCCAAAGCCTTCTTAGGCCACCTATAAATAGAGGAGTAACCCTCCTTTGTTTAGACACACCAAGCAACACATTTCCACATCTATTTGTGTCCAAAATACTTTAGAAGAAGATCTTGCACTCCATTTCGCCGTTCCACATCTTGAGAGATTTCTTCTCGCAGCACACCCGCTCTCCTGCTGTCGATTTCGAGAGCACCGTCATGCATTGCGTGGTTTATGCACCTGCGTCGTCACACCGACGCACTTCCACCAAAGGGAAGATCCTTTACCTATAGTAGCTACTTTCAATTGTTTACTTTGTGGCTCTATTGGATTTTTGTAGTTTACAATCTTTCGTTGGGTATTCGCTTTACGAATTCCCATCTCCTTCGAGAGACTAAATACTCCTCGTGAAGAGGAGGGGGTTGAGGCATACTACCCTCGTTCAAAGTAGTGTTGTTGTGTTGAGGTTCAGTCACCCTCGTTTAAGTGACTGGGTTAGTGGATTTGATCAACTTGGTCGATCGGGAAATCCTAAGTCAAGAGGCTTAGGTGGTGGTTTTTACCCTGTTTGGGTTTCCACCTAAAAATCCTTGTGCCATTGTGTGACTGTGCTTTCGTGTGAGATTGTTTACATTATTTCCGCATTCTATTTTATCTCGCAAATCTCACCCCCTCCCATAGGGAACCAACAGATTGAAGGGCCTTAATTGGTCATGTAACCAGAAGAAGAAGAAGAGGAGGGACCCTACTCAACCATCTGAGCATGTGCGTGTGGGTCCCTTTGATTCTCGTACCCTTGGGCACCATTGCTTTGATTTTGTACACTACGCGGGTTGGGTACGGGTTGGGATGGTAGAGATCCGGGTTGTTGGGTGTTAGCAATTAACCCGGATTGCAAGTTATCAAATGATGTCTTCATTTGCTACATAAGTTGTAGCTTGGACCCTTGTATTTCCACCATCTGCCTGTTTAGATCAACTTGCCCTGCAGATTGTTAGGCATTCCAAGATGGCTGAGTAACCGATCTCGGGGGCAACTGGGTGTATACTTGACCCTGACCCGTAGATCTTTGAGATGCATAGTTGCTGGGTCGTGTTTGGGTCTATTGCCCCTGACTTTTCCAGGAGAAGTTATGGTGGTTCCTCCAACCCGAGTTATAAGTATTAGAATATGGGTTAGACCTAGCATTCTCCTGCACTGCATATGCATCCTCATAGGGTAAGGATGGAGAGAAGGAAGAATCAGAAAAATTAGGATCAAAGGCCCCAGTTTGGAACCCATAAGGTTTCGAGAAATCCTAGCTCATAAGTTGAGTCGATTCACGAACTCCCGCCCCATGGGAGCTCGTGAGGAATGAAATCTCGAGTTCTTGGATTGAGTGGGCGTAGAAGTGTTTCCCGAATTCCCAGACATCCATTCTTCCATTCTTTTAGCAACCAAGTCCATCTTATCAAGCTTATTACAAATCAATTCCATGTCAAATGAATGAGAATCCTAGATCTCATTAGCATTTGACTTGGGTTGTTGGGAACGGTTGAATGCATCCATGGAGACATGATTAATTGAGTTCTCACTCATTTTCCTAAACAAGTCATATGTGCTATTTGCATCCTTGTTGAGGAAATTACCTCCATAGGAGGCGTCCACGTGATTACAGAGTTGTTCAACCAACCCGTGATAGAAAATATGCACGAGTTTCCATTTTGGCACCTTGTGGTGTAAACACTTCCTCAAAAGTTCCTGGAATCGCTCCCAGGCACCATGAAATGGTTCCCCCAGCCGCTAGGTGAAAGTGGTAATCGCTCGTTGCAAGGCATTGATCCTTCCAATTAGAAGAATTTCTTCAGGAAAGCTGACTTAAAAGCAACCCACGTTTCTATTAGCCTTCCGATGGTTCGATACCAATGTGCGGCCTTATCCCTGAGAGAGTGGGGAAAGAGCCTCATGATCATTTGCTCTTCGTTCACATTCCTTGCTCTGGTGGTCTGAACCAAAGTAGTCAGATCCTCCAAGTGCTGGAATGGGTCCTCCGAGCCAAGCCCATGGAAATGCTTAATCAAACTTGAGACTTGGGGCTTGATTTCTATTTCTCTGGTGGGAATCATGACGTCGGGACATTTCCCATAGTTTGAAGGATCGTAGAAATCCTTCAAGGGCTGAGCGCCCTGACCATTCATTCATTGGAACCAGTACTGCATCTGCTGCATCTGCTACAATTCTTCCAACTGTCTCTAAATCAGCTCCTGCTAGTTCGGGGGCAGGGGAGGTGGTTGTTGATCAGCCATGGGATCTTCTTGGCTATAGCTCAACCTCCGCCTCCGGGAACGGTCTAAAGGTCCTTCCAATCTAGGGTTCAATGACCTCCTTCCAAGCATACATTGGAAGGAAGTCAGAAGGACGGGGAAGAGAAGGAGCCCTGCTGCACAAAAATACAAGCCTATCCTTAGGTTGGGTAGCCTAAAGGTCTATAGACTCTCAGAATCCATCCTAAGATTATGGACTATTTACTCTACATATATCCAGACAATCCAACCAGTTAGAAGGAGGGACTGGGGAGAAGATTCTTCCTTTGGCTTGCTCCTTCGGTTCCTAGTGTACCCCCTAGCCGCGGTCGTTTGACGCTACTCCCCTAGCTAGACATCCGATTGACTAGTATAAGCAAGTTAATCGTGAACAATCTCAATCTGGATCCCGACGACCGAACTAGTCCTTAGGGCCAACGTCTAATCAATTTTAATTAGGCTTGGGATATTGGTGCTTCTGGAATGTGATGGGCCCTTAATGGGTTGTGCCCTTAATGATTTGCTTGAGAGCATGTGTATGTGCACAACTAAGAAGTTTTCAAGCAAGATTATTAAGGATGAAGTGAGTTTTAAGATTCAGATCTTGCTTAGTAGCTTTTAGGATTCAAATATTAGCTGTATTCAACCAAGTTTTCAAGAGGCAAACCAAATTTGAAATCATGAGTTGAAGTGTTTTTCCTTTATAAATCAAGAAGAAATATGGAGTGCCTGGCTTGACCTAAATATTGAAACCTCTGGGGCAGCTACAAAATGAATTAGTTTTAAATTAGGTGGTGCGGTCCAAACAATTCAATCAAGTGACCCAGATGCACCACCAATTAGGCACGCAAAGATCATTAACCTAGGCTAATTTCTACTCCTTTATGTGTTGATTTGTGTGTACCGATTCCACAGGTCGGAATCCCGATTGAGTAGATAAAAATCAAGTTAGGTTATGTGCCACAAATGTGGGTGTATGTACTGTGTATGCTGATTTGTCCCACAAGAAGTATCTTTTTGTTTTTTTTTATATATATGTAAGGCGAGATGAGTGGAGGTGGCAAACAAGACAAAAAATTTCTATCCTAGGGTTTATGCAAACACCTAAGTAGATTAGGTCTTGGTTATGAATGTGGTGAAATGAAACTAGTGGGGGGGAATGTAGGGGATGCTTACAAATTACTTTACCCTCATTTTACTCCGGTCTACCGCACTTGGATCTTCATGTTAGGGTACCTACAAGACAGTAGATCAGAGACAAGTGGGGTTAATAATATGTAAATGCAAAGAAGCACAAAAAACAAGAAAGTAAATTCCGTTGCCTCCCCAGCAACGGCGCCAAAATGATGAGACATGTTTTGCGAATTAAAATTAGGGTTTGGAGAACCCATCGTTGTAGCTCACAAAACGCATTTATCAAAAATAATTTATATCCGAAACTCCAGGGGAGTCCCGGGTGGAACACAGGGAAGAGACATTTACTTTGGTTGAAAACCGCGCTTCGTTTTGTTTCTTTTTGGTATTTTGAGGATTTGTTATTTTTTTGTATTTTTGAAATAAAAGGACAAGCAAGACAAGTTCACAAAATGAGATGGAACACAACTATGATATATTACGCAAATGTTTGTTACAATAATCTATAAAAGCATAAAAGAGATAGGGGTGAGAGGAAATCTCCCGAATCGGCTGGAGGGGGGCGCAGGACAACGGAGGTGAGATGTAGGAGGACACCGAGTAGAAGAATGATTCGCCGAGGCTCCAAAATGGAGGTGAGGAGACAGAGGCGATCTTCTACCGGAATGGAGGTGGGAGGACGACTCCAAAGCAACCTATGAAGATGGTGGGATGAAGGATCAATTTTTTGTGGGAAGTAGGATCATTACACTAATAGGAGGCCTTTGGAGCTTGAGAGTAAGCTCTAATGAAGCTTTGGTTGGCTACTAAAGCTTAAGAGTAGGTGGGAGTCGAGTAGGTAGAGATGAAGAGGAATGGGGGGTGTAAGGGTGTTCATATAATGGTGGAATGGAGGTGGTTTGCATGCACGGGCCTTTAGTGACATTTAAGACATCGCTAAAGACCTGCCAGAGACGTTGCTAAAGCATTCACGTGCCTTGGCTGGTGCATGGAAGCTTGGTTGCAACTGGAGTAGGACACGGTGATCATCAGCCATTGGATCGGGCATGGATGGCTGAGATCGCGAGGAGGAGGCACGCGCTCCCCCGCGTTTGAATCTCGCACCGCTGGTGCAAGCGTTGACAGCCGTCGGATGAAGCATCGCACGACCAAGAGAGGCCTGCGGATCACACTCTCGCTGTTTGAATGCGGGCGAATCACACGATTGTGAGGATCGGACGACAAGCGCAGGTCCTAGTCGTCTTAAATGCACGCTCCAGATGGCGCACGTGCGATCTGGTGTGCATCCTCACGTCGGTGGGTGGCGTTAGATCGAGCATGAAGAGTCTCAGTCGCTTGATCAAGATCTAGCGGCCCTATTTCATCCGGTGTTGTAGCAGGCATGGTGGATTGCGGCTCGAACTCGCACTCGCGGTTTGCGAGCGCTTGTCTTCATTGCGCCAAAGCGGCGCTTTGTCGAGTGGAGGGCGATACGGTCGTGCCCGCCTGGACCGTTGGATGAAGATCCAACGATCGAGGTGAATCCTTGCTTAAGGTTGGGCATGATGGCTCAGGTGGGAGCTGCCTGGATGGCACCACGTGGCGCTATTTGGGCCGTCCGTCTTCATCTTCTTATAAAGGGTGCTACGGAGTTCTGATCGGGGTGATTTTCATGTTGACGAACTGAGATCGTCGCTCCAGATTCATCCGTATGGTCGGATTCTTCATCTGAAACCCATAATGGTGTACCACTACCTCCTGGGCATATAAAATGGAAGAATTAATGTACATAATACACAACTATCCTACATGCCATGCAATGAATGTTATGCAGTATTTATAACATGATATGCAATGCTAAGCCTAGGAACTATCATAAATAATCATTTTATCATGAATTCATGTGTGTTTATCAACTTCCCTGTTTATGTAGGCACCCAACCATATTGACATATCTTCTGATTCATTTGAGCCTAGATCTCCTTCATCCATACTCATGGAACAACCAGCAGAAGAAGAAAACAATCTCCCGAATTAACTTCAGCACCTCAACGATCTATTCCAGGCCTTTATGAATCCACCGCAATGTCCTATGATGCAAGATCATTACAATCCTGCTACGGTGGCGATCGAACCTCGAGTCCAAATCCCAACTGGAGGTCCTAATAATGAACTCAAGCCCAACATGATTCATGTTATTCCTAAATTTCATGGGCTTAATTCCGAAGATCCCTTCTAGCATATCAAGCAACTCAAGCATCTAGCCTAGACCTTCAGGTCAAAAGCTCAAAATCGGGATATCTTGCTCATGAAAATGTTCTCCTTCTCTCTCATGGACAAGGCTGCTCACTGGTACCAAACCCTAACTCGTCCAATCAACATGTGGGCTGAACTGCAATCCGAGTTTCTGAAAAAAATTTTCCCTGTTGGTCAGACAAATGCTTTGCGGCACCAGATCACACATTTCACACAACAAGTAGGAGAACCACTTCATGAGGCATGGGATCGCTTTCTGGATCTCATGCGAAAGTGCCCCCACCACGGAGTTCCTAAATGGGAACAAGTCCAGTCTTTTTACCAGGGATTCCGTGAGGATATTCGATTATTCGTCAATGCGACCGGTGGAGAAAACATCATGGGTCAACATGAAGACACTGTGTGGGAGATTTTTGAGAACATGTGCGAGAACTCTATCAATAATGAATCCATGGGCATGTTCGACCGGACGAATGGCCGTGCATTGACGAACCCGCGGGGAGCACATGAGACGCAGGGCCTATCCTCTTCCGTCAACTTGGAGTTAATGGCCAGTCGCCTGGACAATGTCTCAATCATTAAGAAGAAGGTGGATGATTTGACTCGACATTTGTAGCAAGCTACCTCTGCACAAAACCCGTTCGCACAACCACCCTCTGGGAGGGAGGCTTGCATAACATCTACCACCAATCTTCTCATGGGATAGATCCATACCCACCCCCGTCTGATCTAGGGTTCAGAGGAAACTCCAGATCCGCCTACTCTAGTTAGGGGAACTCTGAACCCTTGTCTTCTGATTTCTCCGAGGTTCCTCAGACCTACGAGGACCTCAACGCCATCCAGAACGATCATTTCTCAAACACCTACAACCCTAGATGGAGTAATCATCCTAATTTCACATGGTCGGGGAACAATCAAAATCAAAGACCTCAATATCAGCCCCGACCACAAGTTTCTTGTCCATATCAGCCGCCTCAGCCTTGGCCCAACCCGACTTACCAAACCAGGCCAACTCGGGAAGATCAAATGACTCTTATCCTTCAGACTCTGGCTGACATTCAGAAAACAAATGTGGCTATGCAAAAATAGCACAAAGACGATATCACATAGGTTCGCAATCAACTCGCCCAGATGGCAAATCCCGCCAACCTGGTGCACTCCCTTCGCAACCTCTGTCCAATCCAAATAACGTGCCGAACCAGAGGCACATTATGAATCTAAATCAGGGCCAGGCTCACTATGTCATTAGGCCCTTCTGCTCTATCACCTGACAGGATGGAGACTTCGACATCAGATGTGGTTTATCAATAGCAACCACCTCTTTTGCCTACCCCAACTCAGAACTAGGCAAGACTGAATTCTGTTACCACCCGTAGTGGCAAAACAACTTAGGAACCACTTTACCCGAGCCACTCTCAGCCTGGTAGTTCAAACCCAAACCCTAGGTTGGTTATCCAATATACCCTTGTCCCAGATCAAGAACCTAGACTAATTCTAGAGGAACTTACAGAGGTTCCATTTCCGGAGGCCTTGTGATAACGCTACATTTTATGGTGATAATTCTACCAATCAGGATTTATCTTAAGATAATATGCACAAAGAATACACCGTAAATGGGCATGGGAGCATGACATGCATCGCACATCAAGATTGCTTGTAATTCAATGTTAATAGCCATTTGTACAAGTTCATGTCAAAGTAGGCCTCAGATGAGCAATCGAATCGCATAGATGGATTCAGAACGACGAATGAAGTCCAACAGACTCAAAATTGACCCAATCCGAAATCTGGAGCTCTTGCAATTGGCTCAACAAGTTATGGTCGTTAATCTGATGATCAACGGTCCACAGCACACCACATGGCACCCGATTAGTGCATCCAGGCCACCGCCCCGCCTCTTTCATCATCACAGAGACAAATATGAGCTGTCCAATCTTCAATCGGACAGCTGAGAGTCGCGCACCGTTCGCAGCATCCACTAGAGCCGAGAATCCAAACAAAGATTCGACCATTGGATCTCCATCCAATGGTCAGTAGCAGGCGAACGGAGATCGTCTCCACGATAATCCACACTCTCAGCACAGCGGTCTACACCTTGACCTCGCATTGAGAGGCGAGTGTTCGAAATGCGTCGAAGCAGCAATCTAGGGCGAAGGCACGCGTGGCTGGAATTCGACCGCCGATGCGCACGCGGACAGCTAGGATTGCAGCTACATGGCAGCCGCAAATGCGAGATCGCGAAGCAGCACATGTAAGGTGTTGACGACAGAGAACTACGCATTCACAATCGGATTTGAAAACCTGTCGTAGTTCAAGTCGCGAAAAAATCTGTTCAACAAGTAAAATTTATACCGAAAAATCTGTAAGGAAATTCTAGGTCTAACACAGGGAGGCTACATCGATCTCAAAATCCATAGTTATATTTTTTTGTATTTTTGTTTAAAGGGTGAAATAATCACAATGAAAGCAATATAAATAATAAGAGAGAGAGAGAAAGAACAATCACTTGATATTGAATAATTTTTTACAACTAAGAAAGCAAGAAGTGATTACACTAGAAAGCAGGAAATTATTACAACTAGAAAGCAGGAAAATTCTACTCTAGAAAGCGGAAAAAGAAGGGAGAGAGAAGTTATCATCCTCGACGATCTCTTGGAGGATGTGCCGGACGGGACAACACCAGGAAGACAAGGAACGGAGTAGGAAGAAGGAGGACGAGGCAGGAGGAACGGGAACGAAGCAACACGTCGTCGTCATCGCGGGATCTGCTTCCGGAATGGGAGTGAAAACTTGGTTTTAGCTCTTGAGGAGCATCCCAGGTGTGGGACAAGCTTCTCCTAAGCTTTGGAGAGGGAGAAAGGAGAAGGAAGGGATGAGAAATTCATTGGGTAGGGATCTCCTTTTATAGTTGCAAGGAGTGGGGGCATTTTGGTCATTAGAACATTAAAAGCATTAATTCAGGA
The DNA here is from genome assembly GCA_037157565.1 of Thalassia testudinum. NCBI lineage: Eukaryota > Viridiplantae > Streptophyta > Magnoliopsida > Alismatales > Hydrocharitaceae > Thalassia > Thalassia testudinum. Next base: position 49,509,745 of record JAZHRO010000002.1, read on the forward strand.
CTTTAGTGATGGATTTATCCGTCACTAAAGGCCTGAACGTGGCTGACGTGCATGCGTCGCGTGCGCCCCCTCGCCTCTGCGCTCTTAAACAGATGCGCACGTTCACGCACGCACAGTCATTCGATCTTAAGATCGAACCGCTTAAATCGCTCCTTGCCAGCGCTGCGCGCCCGGGTACAATTGGGTGCATGCTCTACGCGTCTGATCACGTGTGGGTGCTATCGGCTGATCCGCACCACTCAATGCCAATCGCACGGCTATGATAATTCTCCTGCCCGCTACAAATGCGGGATCGAACGCGCGTCGCGCATTCGCGCAACGCGCTTGACCGCTGTGCTGCGACGGCATCTTTGTCGCACGAATGAATTTATGCGTGCATGCGTGTGGCCATTGGATGAGCATCCAACGGTGTGGATTCGTCGAGCAGTTGAAGAAGAGAAGTGGAGGCGGGTCCTTGGTGTCGGTTGGGCGACTGAGATGGCACCACGTGGTGCCATCTTGGCCGTCCATCTTCTGGGTGTTGTAAACGGTGCCACGGGTGTCGGATTGGACCGATTTCATGTTGTTAGGCTACGATTGTCAATCCAAACCCATCCGTGCAGTCAGATTTTTCGTTTGAGGTGTAGATTAACACCATCTTAGCCCTTAATCTTTAGGGTTCCTTGGTCTCTATCTGGTGCTTCGGATGTCCGATCAGGGCGATCTTGGAGTCGTTGAACTCCAATCGTTGCCCTGATCAGATCTGTACGGTTGGATCTTTGATCCGAGGCCCAGATTAACAAATTGCCCTGTCCCTAGTCATAAAAAGGAGACAATTACTATACAATTTATACAACTTGACCTAAATGCATGATTATGCACTATTTACAATGTATAATGCTAATGTGACACTAAGAACATGCATTAATAGACATTTTAGGTTAATCAAGTGTATGCACATCACACCCCCATGCCTATCTTTTGCTAGTCCCTAGCAAAAACTACATGGTATTTATAAAAGAATTAGGTTGGATTACTCGGGCACGAATCATTTTCAACGTTAAGAAATTTTTACTTAGGACCTGAACGTTTAAAGACACAACAGCATCCGGGTATCTGCCAAAATGCAAACCGCCTCAAGCCCTCGCCTTATTCAAAGAAAGAACTCTTTTTCTCTTTTTCTTCTTTTCTAATTTTTTTTTTGGATTTTTGAGTTTAGAGTTACAGAGTGATTTTCTACGGCTACTCAACCCACCTAAGATTTGATGAGAACCCTAAGTTCTAAGCATCTTTTTCTGAATGTAATAGACTCGTTGATCGACAATCAGAATGGACCGCAGGTTTCTACGCCCCTAGGTGACCTTAGAAAGAAATCTGCTGGAAGGTGTATCTATATGACTGGTAGCTTTCTCCCTGCTTTTATTTTTTATGAGTTCAACACAAAGGTGAGTCCAGTGTATATCTCCCCAGCTTATTCTAGTTCTCCACTTCTTCCTAAGTGTTTTAGGAATTTTTATGTGCATTTCTTGAGCTGAGTTCTAGACAACCGGTCGATGAGCTATTACCACCGACAACTTGTCATCCATACTCGTGCGGCGAAGTGTGGCTTATTTCTTTTTCTTTCTTTTCTCTTTTTCTTTTTCTTTTTCTTTTCTTTTTGAACTTTCTCTTTTTTTTTTCTTTTTAAGTAAGTGGCTTCCCTGGTCTAAGATTTACCTAAAGGCAGCAAGAAGAGAGTGGTCCTATGACTGGGCTCCGGACAACCTACCTATAGGTTGTTACCCACGATAACTTGCTAGCCATATCACCCTAGAAGGTTCATTAGCTACCCAATTTCCATTAAAATAGCCGAACAACGAGTCAATGACGAATAGTGTGCAGATGCTTAGACTTAAAGTTCCCTCAAATTAGAGGATGGGTTGATAAGTCGTGCACTTATCACCCAAACTTATTTAATCAAATTAAGATAGAATTCAGGATGGTGAGGAATCGATAAACAAATCCACATTTTAATGGATACCCAGCTTTATTAAGCCCAAAGACTTGAAGAGTCTTAATATTCAGATCTTACTATAATATTTTCTAAGATTGAAAGTTCCTGATGTCCAAGTATTCCTTCCTAATTCAAATTTTTTTTTATGTATATATAATAAAATAGGTAGAATTTACAAAAATTCCATAAAGCTAACAAAATGATTCAGAAATAAATCCACCCCCCCATGCCTAGCTGATGCAATGTCCACATTGAGAATAAAAGACATGAAAGGAAGGGTAGAATGCAGAAGATATCACCTGAATATGAAGCTCGAGTCAACTCTGAGTCAGACTGTACAACTGCTAAGTTTAATGTTGTCAGCTAGGTGAAGTCCAACCAAAGAAGTCACAACATGGCCAGAAAAATCGTGTCCGAGATGGGTTCTGGAATAGTACGGTCAGTAACAGGCTTCAGACGTTGATCGTTAGTTTCTGTGGGTTCCAGCCTTCGAAAGATCTAGATTACAGTTCCATACTGCCCAATAAGCTTTATGCTCTAGTTCTACGGGAAGGTGACACGCCTTTCCGTACACCAGTCTAAAGGGAGACATGCCTAATTGGGTTTTGTGAGCGGTCCTATAGGCCCACAATGCTTCCGGAAGTCGGGACGACCAGTCCTTCCTATCAGGCCGAACAGTAACCTGCAGGATTTTCTTGATCTCCCGATTTGACAGCTCAGCTAGACCATTAGTTTGGGGGTGATAAGGGGTAGAGATTCGATGAGACACCCCGTATTTAGTCATCAGTGACCTAAACTGAGCGTTTGTGAAATGGGTCCCCCCATCAGAGATTATAGCATGAGGAATCCCAAACCTTGAGAAAAGGTTTTGATGAATGAAATTGAGAACGATTTTGTGATCACAGGTTCGGGTCGGTATGGCTTCGATCCATTTGGACACGTAGTCCACAGCAAGCAGAATGTATTCGAAACCACCCAAAGCAGGAAAGGGGCCCATAAAATCAATCCCCCAAACATCAAAGATTTCGCATACAAGAATCGGCTGCAAAGGCATCATGTCGCGACGGATCATGTTGCCCAAAGTCTGGCAACGATTGCATGCCTTGCAGTGATTGTATGCATCATTGAACAGGTGGGCCAGTAAAAGCCACACTAGAGGACTTTTGATGCAGTTTTATGCCCAGAGAAATGGCCACCGCATGCCTGGTCATGGTAGAAAGAGAGGATATTGTTGATTTCCTCTTCCGAGACACATCTCCAAATGACTTGATCAGCACTTATGCGGAAAAGGTATGGGTCTTCCCAGATGTAATACTTGGCATCAGAACGCAATTTGTCTTTCTTGGCCTTCGGCCAATCAGACGGGATCTGATGAGATGCCAAGTAGTTTACTATATCAGCAAACCATGGAAGTCTAGTACCGACAGTTAGCAGGTGCTCATCAGGAAAATGTTCCGTGATGGGTCCGGAAGGGTTGATAATCTCAGAAGGAAGACGGGACAGATGGTCGGCTACCACATTCTGCCTTCCCGCCTTATCACGAATTTCAAGATCGAATTCTTGCAACAGCAAGATCCAACGAATTAGTCGGGGCTTTGCGTCCTTCTTGGCAAGGAGATGCCTTACAATCGTGTGATCTGAGTAGATTATGACATGGGAACCCAGGAGATACGATCGAAACTTTTCAAGGAAAAATACTACGGCTAGCAGCTCTTTCTCTGTAACCGTATAGTTACGCTGAGCCTCGTCAAGTGTCTTGCTAGCGTAGTAGATGACCACGGGTTTCCCGTCAACTTTCTACCCCAGGACTGCTCCTACAGAGAAATCGGACGCATCGCACATGATCTCAAAGGGTTGAGACCAGTCAGGGGATTGTAGGATAGGTGCCTAGGTGACTCGGTCATGAAGGTTTTCAAAGGCTAGTGTGCATTCCTTGGAGATTTCAAAGGGTACATCCTTAGAGAGAAGAGAAGTCAAGGGACGTGCGATTTTCGAGAAATCCGGAATGAAGCGACGATAAAAACCGACGTGCCCCAGAAAAGAACAGATGTCCCTGATCGAGCTAGGCATAGGAAGGCGAGAGATCAGATCAACCTTAGCTCGATCCAATTAGATGCCTTTTTCCGAAATTAAGTGTCCTAGGACAATTCCCTCAGGCACCATGAAATGGCTCTTTTCCCAGGAAAGAACCAAATTCACATCGATGCATCGCCTGAGTATCTGGACCAAGTGTTGGAGGCAATCGTCAAATGATGCTCCAAAAACTGAAAAATCATCCATGAAGACTTCCAGATAGTCACCTACCATATCTGAGAATATGGCAAGTATGCACCGCTGAAAAGTAGCAGGTGCATTGCAAAGACCGAAAGGCATCCTTCGGAAAGCGTATGTTCTGAAGGGGCAGGTGAACGTGATCTTTTCTTGGTCCTCAGGATGGATTGCCACCTGGTTGTAACCGGAGTACCCGTCAAGAAAGCAGAAGAACCTATTTCCCGCTAGTTTCTCGAGAATTTGATTAATGAAAGGTAGTGGGAAATGGTCCTTCTTCGTGGAGGAATTGAGTCAGCAGTAATCTATACAGACTCTCCACGCGTTGGCTAATCAGGTAGGAATGACTTCTCCAGTCTCAGTCGTTATAGTGGTGAGTCCTACCTTCTTAGGCACAACCTGAATTGGGCTCACCCAACGACTATCGGAGATCGGGTAGATGATTCTAGTATCTAACCACTTGATGATCTCCTTTTTCACGACCTCCTGCAGATTAGGGTTCAAACGTCTCTGCATTTCACGAGAAGGTCGTGTGCCCTCTTCTGAATAGATATGATGAGTACAACAAGAGGGACTTATTCCAGTCAGATCATCGAGAGTCCACCCGATGGCTCTGCGATGTTGCTGGAGGATAGTAATCAGACGGGATTCCTGTTCGGGATTGAGGTTGGAATTGATGATCACAGGAAGGGTCTGATTAGAACCCAAAAAGATGTATTTCAAGTGAGCAGGAAAGGGCTTCAGCTTGAGGATGGGGTTATCAACAGTGGCGGGTGGTTCAGTATAGACGTGAGGTTCAAGGGTAGGAGTTACTGGGTTGTTCAAATCTGGATTCGACTCCTCTGTTTGTGGGTCAAGATCTTTCTACGGTTGATGATGTATAATCAAGTCATTCTGGAAGTGTGTTTCATCAACCAAAGCCCTAATGTCACAAATCTGTTCGATGACACCGCAATTGATTCCTTGTTGGGCCTTAAATATATCAATTTTCAGGGTTTGATTTCCAAATTTGTGCTCTATTTGGCCCTCCTCACAGCTAATGTTGGCTCTAGCAGTAGCCAAGAAAGGTCTCCCTAAAATGATTGGTGTATCCCTAGGGTTCTCAGGTACGTCCATGTTTAAGACTATGAAGTCTACAGGAAAGTAGAAATCCCGTACCCTTACAATAACATCCTCGAGAATCCCTTTTGGTGACTTTATAGATCTATCCGCTAATTGCAATGTCACCTCAGTTGGTTTTAGCTCAGATTCTTCTAGATGGTCAAGTAAGGATGTGGGTATCAGATTTATGGAAGCACCAAAGTCTAGCAAAGCTCTATCAAATTGGGTATCACCTATCTTGCAGGAAATCAGTGGAGTACCAGGATCTTTAGCCTTGGGTGGGAGTCTGCTTAGGATTACAGAGTTGGCTTGCTCTGACAAAACAATTGGACTCCCACTCTTGGTTCGCAGCTTACGCTGGGGTGTACACACATTCTTTATGAATCGTGCATAAGCCGGTACGTGGCGGATTGCATCCATCAAGGGGATGTTTATGTGGACCTGCTTAAAGAGCTTGACCAGGTCCTTCTCAGGTGCCACGGGCTTGGTAGTCTTCTTTCCCTTGGTCAAGGCCTCGGGAAACGGAATCTTGGTTGATTCTTCTAGGATAGGTCCAGGTCTTGGATCTGGGATAGGGGTAGGAACGTCCCGGATTACCGTCCTAGGCTTGGGATCACTACCAGGCGTGGAGTGGTTTGGGTGAGGTGGATCTTGGGTTTTCTTACCACTACGGGTCGTTATGGAATTAAGTCCTGCCTGGTTTTGGTTGGGATTGGGTAAGATGGGTTGCTGTGCAAACACGGGCGTCGAGGCTTGGCCTTGACGAGAGTGAATTCCTAAAGGAGATCTTAAGGGTGGTCTTAAGGATCTCCTACCGTTCATGCACTGTTGGAATAGATGAGTTTAGAAGGTGCTGGACCCAATCAAGACACCCAAAAATGTGTTGGGTGACTATAGAAGTGCAGGGCAGATGGACCCCTTAATCAAAAAGATCGTCCACCTGAGAATTACCTGGGCAGCCAGAGAGGGTGAGTCCCGTGAAGACCCCTACACGGTAGAGCGTCCCTACGGGTTACAGGGTTTCCCCCACCTGACCTCTCTTATCACTGCGGTTCCAGGTAGACCAGAATGGGGATCTTGACCTCTTAAGTCTACCTCTTTTACTTTAAGATCAAGGTGCTTAAGGTTTCACTTGAACTCTTAGGTACTTTTGTGAACAAGGTGGCCTAATTTGAAGGTTGGTTGACCCTAGGGGTCAACTTCACCTAGTGATTCCTTTGAGAATTTAGGCCTTGTTGCTTTTTAGGGTTCAAGTGTTTAGAGAGCCAATTGTTTAGGGTTTCTCTGAATAGGTATTTTCAATCAATGGCTTGGGCACACTCCTTTTGGATTTTCTCAATTCTTGATTAAGGGGTGTGTCGCTGAAACCCTAATGTTTGATCTTATGTTGGCTCTACTTGGTCCAGTTAACTCCTTGTTGGGTAATTAGGGCTCAGGAAAGAAGGTGTTAGCCCTTAATTACCTTTAATATTGTGTGCAGGAATAGTAGTTTTGAGAACATGCAGCTATTACTACGTATGAAAGATAGGTTATACCTATTTTTTCTTTCTTTTTCTTCCTCTTTAAAATTTAAGGGTTTAATAGGAAGTTACCTGTCCTTGGAGTGGCTGTGGTGCGGCTGCATCCTAATTTTTTCCTGTACCTGTACAAAAGAGAGAAAAGATTATTAACAACTCACAAATAGAAATTTTATAACTTCTAGAATAGCCGTTGCTCCCCGGCAACGGCGCCAATGGAATAGTGGTCCATATGACTTATGTGACCGACCGTGGCTAGGCCTCTTCTTTTTCCTTTGTTTGTTATAGAAATGTCGTTGAAGTACAGATAGTCATTGCCACTATTACAATTTTACTCGAAAATATTTTTTCCGAGGTCGAACTCAGGGAGCTACTAGAATTCTAGAAGTATAATGCGTTTATTATAAAAATAAGAGAGAGAGAGAGAGGTGGATTGGTCTCCTGGATTTTTCTTCTTCTCTTCTTTCTCTCTTGCCTTGTCTTCTTCTTTCTTCTCTTTGCTTGATCTTCCTCAGTTCTTCTTCTTTATCTTCTTTCTCTTTTCTTCTTCTCTTTGCTTTCAGCTGCGGTGCCTGTTCTTCTCTTCTTCTCCTTTACTTTGTCTGCAGAGCTTTTTCCGTCATCTGATTTCTCAATTAGACGTCTTAAGTGGCATCTGCTACAGTGCTTCCTTTGTGCTCCTTCTTCTTCTTTCTTCTTCTTCTCGCAGTCCTTCTTCTTCTTTCCATTCTCTTTGAGCGGCCAAGGCTTCCGCCACCTTCTTCTTCTTCTTCTCTGCCTGCACACTCACACTGCTGGTCAGAGCAAAACCTACCCCTACCCTCCCCCGCGTCTCTCTCTTTCTCAGATTTCTCCCATAGGATCGCTCTCCCAGAGCCGGGTATTCGGGTATGGGTTTCGCGCCCGGGACCAGGCCCACCAACGTGCGGTGGTGGGCGAGGAGTGCAGGTCGGGTATCCGGATCCGACCCAAACCGACGGGGCATGAGCACGGGCGAGGGCAAGCACGTGGGGCGCGACGTGCGTGAGGGACCTGAACCCTGTGTTCGAAGGCGATAAGCCTACAACACTTTTTTCATTTATGCGCGGGCGCTGAGCCGGGCGCTTCCGAGGTGGGACTAAAGTCCCACCTCCAAATCTCACACCCGCGGCTAAGAGAGCTGCGGTCAATTGCGGCCGTGTGCGAGGCTTTCACCCCAGCTGCAGGCCTGGGATGCTTCGCGGGGGTAAACCGCGCGTCCTAGAGTGCGAGCCTGGGCGAGGGTGAACCTACAGCTGCAGTTGAAGGAGCTTCACCTGCTCAGCAATGGCGGTGAAGAGGGCGTGACCTGAAATCAAGCATACGGCCTCTCGGCCCAGTCAGAGGATGCAGGGAGCTTCGCCGGAGTGCGGCGAAGCCAGTGCGGGTGGTGGCGAGGCATGAGGCGGCGTATGGTGGCAGCCCTAGGTCGGACTGTGGTCAGAGGAATGGGTTTGTTCGGGGGGTCTTTAGGTGGCGTGTGGCAGGAAATGAGACGGGGAAAGCTGTGGAGTGGAGTGAGGGGAAGCTTCTGAGGTGATTGGCGAGGAGTGAGGGGGTCTGTGGAGGTGGAATGGGCTCGCCGGAGAGGGTGGTCGGAGACGGAGCAGGTGGAGGTGGAAGTTGTGTGTGGGGGCTCGAAAATACAAATTGACAGGGGGGAAATTTAGAGGAGGAGGAGAGGAAGCTTTTACCTAAGTTTTGGACGAAGGGGGAGGGGCGGAGCCACCGGCTCGTGCCTGCCGGAGCTGAAGAAGAAGAGGCCCTGGAAGGGGAGATCGGCGACGAGGAGGCAGGCGGAGGGTGTCGGCAGGTGCAGCGCGACACAAACGAAAGGGTCAAGGGAACCCTGCTGCAGGTAAGGCAACAGAGCGACGAGGAGGAGGGGGAGTTGGCCGCCGGAAGCTACAGGCCGTCTGTCAGAGCTGGAGATGAGGAAGTGGGGGGGTATTCTCCGTCAGAGACAGCTTATCCTCTTCTGCTAGCGACGGCGGTGTTTATAAAGGCGAAGGCGGAGGGGTGGGCGCAGGGAGGCGACGTCCCTCCCTCGCCGGAGGATGGCTGGAGCAGCAACCCATACCTTCTGCGCGTTCGCACGGAAGCTGTGGGCGATGGCAGAGATCATGGAGGTGTCCCTGCGACAGCAGACGTCGCAGGGAACACCCGGTTAAATGGGCAGAGGGCCTCCCTTACCCTGCGCGGCGCCATGCTCCGTGCAAAGTCGCCGGAGCATGGTGCTGCTCAGAGTTTTGCAGGGAGGACCTAAGTGCAAAGAATGATGAAGAACTTAGGGGCCAAAATGTGAGGGTTTCGAAAGTTGAGGGTCAAAAAGTAATAGATGAGGACCAAAATGTAAAGTCGGTCAAGAAGGCCTCTTCATAGGTTCAAGTTTCTATGCATGATTAAATAGGACCTAAGGATTCTAATGGTGAATTTTATTTCTAGATCATACCTTGTTTGATTGGTCAATTTACGTAAAAACCCAAATAAAATCATTAATTGGGCATGGTTCTCAATGTAGGTCAAAATGGGTTCCCAAGGATAAATTGAAGGTTCTAAACCGTACCAGCCTAGATGCCTCTCCTATCTCCTTCGTCTTTAGTTTAGGTCTGTTATCTTCCCTTTCCCTTCTACTCCCGTTCCCCCTCTTTATTTCTCAAAAACACCCCTCGACGCCACCAATCACCATCATCTTCTCCACCTCTGGTCATACCTCCGGCGAGGCACCCCCGTCACTCCGCATCTCCACCTGCCTCCCCAACCACCCTACGACCTCCACCTCGACTCACTGATCATCTCCCACCACTTCATTCACTCCATTAACCGCCCTAACATCCCACCGAACACACCCTCTCACACAGCCACAGAAAACCCAAGGCACACCACCACAGCCATTCCCATGCCACGCCGACCACCGCCACATATTCGCCGTGCCTTGGCGAATCACCCTAAGCTTTTTAACGTGGCTGCAAGGCCGTGCTCATGATTTCAAGTTCACGCTACACCAGCCGCCATGGATGAAGAAGTTTGAAGTTGCTTCCTGTGTTCCAGATGCTGCTGCTCCAGGCATGAGTCCCAAGCTACATGGAATTGAGGCATGAGCGTGCTCAGGTTGCCAATTAAAGTCAAAGGTTGTAGCAGCTTTGCCAATTTAGCCAAACAAATTTGCTACAGCGCTCACAAGGGAGGTGGGACGGTTAGTCTCACCTCGAAAGTGGGCGAGCGGGCGTATGCACATAAATTGATTTTATGAATAAGCCATGTCACCTCCTACTCACGGGGTGAGGTCCCTCTCTCCCCCTCTCACGGCCTCGTCCGCGACACTGCCCACGTGGACCTGGCCATGACCCGTTTACCCAAACCGACTCACTCCTCACTCACCACCCACGCCGGTGAGCCTGGACCTGGGTCTCCGTTAGGTCCAATTACCTGACCCGGATGTGGCTCTGGGAGAGCGAACTGAAATAGAGAAGAGAGAAGAGAGGAACGCTATGCAGGGAAAGGGGGGTTTTGCTATGGAAAGATTGGCTCCACACTTGGCCAAATCCAAGGAAGGAAGAAGAGGAGGTCAGGCGAAGAAGGAAGGAATAAGAAGCCAAGGGAGAGAAAGGAGACAGAGAAGGTAAAGAAAAGAGAAGACAAAGAGAAGAAAGAAAAGAAAAGAGACGGCAGAGAACAGAGAAGAAGGAAGAAGCTGAGGTTCACAAGGCTAAGACCAGAGAAGAAGAAAAAGAAGAAAGAAGAAGAAAAAGAAGAAAGAAGAAAGAAGGAAGGAAGAAGATGAAGACAGAGAAGGTAAAGGAAAGAGAAGGCACAAAGAAGAAAGAGAAATCAGAGAAAGAAGGCAGAGAAAGAAGGAAAAGACACTGTAGCACATCATTTTTAAGACGTCTGATTTTATAATCAGACATCCAATTCTTCATAAGTCTTCCATTATATTTTAGCTACATTTATCCTTATTATCCATATACTCATGCTTTATAGTTTTAACTAGATTTTTGAGTAGTATTATATGTTCAAGAAGTAAAATTTATATCGAAAAATCTATAAAGAAATTTTGAGTCGAACACAGGGAGGATACGTCGATCTCAAAATCCGCAGTTATATTTTTTTGTATTTTTGTTTAAAGGGTGAAATAATCACAATGGAAGCAATATAAACAATAAGAGAGAGAGAGAAAGAACAATCACTTGATATTGAATAATGCTTTTTACAACTAAGAAAGCAAGAAATGATTACACTAGAAAGCTGAAAATTTTTACAACTACAAAGCAGGAAATTTCTACTCTAGAAAGCAGAAAAAGAAGGGAGAGAGAAGTTATTCACATCGACGATCACTTGGAGGACAAGCTAGACGGGACAACGCCAGCAAGACGAGGAACAGAGCAAGAAGAAGGAGGATGAGGCAGGAGGAATGAGAACGAAGCAGCACGTCGTCATCGTCGCAGGATCTGCTTCCAAAACGGGGGTGAAAACTTGGTTTTAGCTCTTGAGGAGCATCCCAAGTGTAGGACAGGCTTCTCTTAAGCTTTGGAGAGGGAGAGAGGAGAAGGAGGGGATGATAAATTGGTAGGGTAGGCATCTCCTTTTATAGTTGCAAGGAGTGAGGGCATTTTGGTCATTACAACATTAAAAACATTAATTCAAGACCTTTAGTGATGGATTTATCCGTCAGTAAAGGCCTGAACGTGGCCAATGTGCACGCGCCCCACGTGCCCCCTCGCCTCCACACTCTTAAACGCATGCGAACGTTCGCGCACGCTCAGCCGTCCGATCTCAAGATCGGACGGCTTAAACCGCTCCTCTCCAGTGCCGTGCACCCGCGTGCAATCAAGCGTGCGCGCTATGCATCTGATTGCGCATGGGCGCTATTGGCTAATCGGTGTTTAGAGGCTCATCATGATCTCTAATTACCCCTAATTAACTAGTCTTCCTAGTTAATTAGCTAAGGATATGTGAATATATGGGTTAATTATAAAATAAGGGATATAAAGTAAAGGACCTTAAAATAAGTTTAAAATACAATTTTATCATTTAATTAATATTATTAATAATCTAATTAATAATTAGACTCGAGATATTAACAATCATTCATCTAATTAATAAGTTAATTAACATAAGCATAATGTATACATAAGTATGTAATAACTTAAGTAACATTAGTTAATTAAATAAATTAATCTAAAAAGGTCAAAAATGTAAATTCAAGGTCTAAACATAATAATTACCTTATTTATAATCATATATAAAAAGTTGAAAAAGATCTAAATTAAAATAAACCTTGAAAATCTGAGTTTACATTTAGATCCTTATAATTCATTTCAATCGGGCCCTTAATTTTCATACAGGTCCTTAGGTTTCATTACATATAGGTCCCTATCTACTTCTTCTTCTTCTTCTTCAGTCAGTTGAACAGCTGACGACTAAGGGTGTCTCCACCACTTGATCACCACCCATCTAACGTCGCTTCACCTTCTCCAAGCTCCTGGAACCTGCGCTCACCATCCCATCTTCATCCATCGGTCTGGATGACACTTTTATCCTAATTTTAAGTAAGAGTTAACCTCACCGTCGTCGGAGAAGATGCCGATGGTTAACTTCCTTCTAGCCCTTAGATGTTCAGATTCCACCTCCTCCTTCGTCGCCGTCAACTATAAATAGCACCTGACCCCCTCGATTTTCCTCAAGTTGGCTCCCTTCCCTCTTCTTCACTGCAACCAACCCAATAGGCTATTCCCTCCACAACTCTAGTGACCTCCCACCTCATCTTCCGACTTCCTCCGTCCACATCAATTGGCTGAGGGACTTCACCGAGGTCTACCGCGTCTTTGGATACAGGTGCTGACCAAGGAGTGCCTCTGCTTCATGCACTTTCGACCGCCGGAGATCTTCCTCAATACCCTTTGATTTCACTCATCTGTCATGAGCCTTCGACGGAGTTTCCTTTATCCCCTTCGTCCAGGTAATAGTAGATAGGAGTAGATTAGGAGTAAGAGTAGGAGTACGAGTAGTTTAGCTAGGTAGTTAGTTAGGTAGTGTAGTGTAATGTCTGATTTCAAGAGTCATCTTCTTTGACTCCAGTGAGCTCCTTGAGTTCGTCGGAGACCTAATTTTGTCTTTTGAATCCACTGTCCACCTTCTTTAACCATCCATGATCATTTCTAACTCATTAAATCACTAATTTGATCACTAAATCATCTAATCCAATTTCACCTCCAACAGCTACTGTTGCTATCCATGGCAACAAAAGTTGACCTAGATTAACCTTCACTGGATCCTCCATCATCAATTCATCATCAAAGGATCCTAATTATTAACTTAATTTGATTAATTATTGTATATAACTTAAATACCTAATTTTATTTAAGCTCCTGAGCTCGCTGTCAATGGCAGCTTAGGAGTTGTTTAAATTATAAATTATTTATATATTTATGATCACATACTTCCTTTGACTTGCCTCAACCACTCATCTAAGTAGGAGAGGAAGTCCTGTGCCTTAACCCACTTAAATTCTATTCAAACTGAATTTTCTGATTAATCTTTCATCTAAAGAATTAAAGAAGAATTAAATGCAATCCTGAGATTCCTTGTGACCTCAGGAACCTTTTCAAATAAAAAATGGCATGATTCACCTTTCTGTACATGGATTTTACCTTTTACTGGACTCACCGGAACTCTGGCAAGCTCCGACAAGTCAATTTTTTATCTTCAGCCTATAGAAGTTGATAAAAAGCTCTAAATTAATTTAACTTTGATCACTGAACAGTTTGAGGATGTTTAGTTGGAATTTTAACATCTGAAGTTAGATTACTGATTTGTCTTCTCCAACTCCAATGGAGTTGGAGAAGTCTGTACAGAAACCTAAAAATCACATTTAATGGGTTTAGAAGCTTCAGTGCAATGCACTGAAGCCATTCATTTCCTTAGAACACATTAACAACCTTCCAACTCTTTTGACGAACAAAGCACCTTTGGAGCTTAGGCGATGAGCCTAGAACCTTAATTTCCAGGGTTAAAACATCTGTTTAAGAGATTGGAAGAGTTTCTGAGGTTGTTAGGATCCTATTCTAGGCTTTAATTTCTTGTTAAGAGGTTTAAATCAGAAAGTCAATCTTAAAGCTTCACAGTCAAACCTGAGTTGGAGACTTTGATTCTAAGCTCAGTTTGATGATTTGAAGAGCTTGAATTGCTTCTAAGATTCGAATGAATGATTTTAGAGTGATTTAGATGAGCTCAGACATATAATTTGATTAGAATTTCAACCTTGCTAGTTTGGGTTGTTTTCGAACCCAAACTGATGGCAGTGGTCTTTTGTTGAGATTTGAATGCAATTTCTGGCCAGATCAGTTTGTTACATCCCTTAGAATCTATTTTAATCAATTGGATATGATCTTCTGTGTCGTTACACCTTTCTCAAGTTTAATTTCAGCCTCTGAAGCTTTCAGAGATGCTTACAGTTTCTCTGCAATTACCTGAAGCTTTAAGAGCTTCATAACCACTCCAGCAGCTACGGAAATACCTGTAGAATCTGTTTAGACCCTTAGCTAAGTGAGAAAGTCTAGCTATGGACTCTGTTAACTCTCATTCCATTCCCAGGCAGTGTATTAAACCGTAGAAACCCATAGTTTCGCCCTTCAAATAGAAGAGGCATTCATCCCCTTCATCTAAAATTGATTACACAATCTTGTAGAGCTACTTTAGAGCTTTCCAACAAGCTTTTGTTTGCTTGAATTGAAGCTCTGAGCTAGGAGTTATCCCCAATTGAAGTTGGCTCTAGAAGGGGAAACTTTTGTCCCACATCGAGAATTCACGAGCGGGTGCCTTAGTATAAAAGCATTTTGCTAATATGGCTTCTCAGTCGACAAACATTGGGCGTGAAATGGAAACGAGCATCTACGTGTGTGTGTGCGGGCATGTGTGTGCCTGCGGGTGTGTGCCTATGTGGGCATGTGCATTGTGTGTGGCCCTGGGAGGGCGAGGCCTAGGAGGCGGTTGAGCCGATTTGGCTTGAAATAAAAATAAACCAAAAATAAACCAAGTAACTCAAATCAGGCGAAGACTTAGTAGGGTCTGGTCCCACCCTAAGAAGGGTGTTGTGTATCCTCGGAAAGTCCTCGCCGCAATCCATGAACCAATTTTTGGTTAAAAAGAAAAAAAACCCGGTTCAGCTGAAGGTAAAGGAAGAGCAAGGGCTGAAGGCTAAGTGTTGAAATCACTAAGGGAAAATCATTAAGAGTTAAGCGAAGAAAGGCTAAGGGAATAAGGGAAAGAAAGGAGAAGGTACAGGTAGAAGGAAGGTTAACAGGCACGAAGGCGCTAAGGAAGAAGCTTAAGGAAATCACTAAGGGAGAAGAAGAAGGCAGAACAGAAGAGAAAAAGAAAAGAAGCTCGAGAGAGAATAAGAGAGAAATAAAAAGAGAAAAGATTAAGAATAAATAAAAGAAAAGGAAAATAGAGAAAGAAGAGTAAGAAAAGAAAGAAAGAGAGAAGAAGAAGAAGAAAAGAGAGAGGCTAAGAATAAAAGAAAAGGAGTTTAATTTCTCTTTGTTTTTTTAATTGTTGTAATAAGAATTGTTTTCAATTGTTGTAATAAGGCATACTTTGTTTAGATAAACTCTCATTTGCCTTAATTCTTTTGAAATAAATGTTGTAAATGTGATTTCATATGAAATTTTGCATACTTTCTCAATCTAAATCATTTTGCAAAATTCATGTTATAAAAATTAACTTAATTATACCTCATATACCTATAAGATGTTTAGGATTAATTGGTGAATTTGAAATAATATATACCTCCCAATGAATGACCTGGACTCAACCAGTTAAAATAAATAAAATATAAAATGTTAGGTTAACTTGACCCTATACTACTCAACCGACACAAATTCAAATTAACCTAAGTTACTTTCTTCTACTCTTAATTAAGAAAAATTAACTTAATTAACCGAGTTGAGGAGTAGCGCAATCAATCTGCCCCGCTCGATGCCAATCGCATGGCTACGATAATTCGCCAGCGCGCTATAGATGCGGGATCGAACGTGCGCTCGCGCAATGTTCTCGACCGCTATGCTGCGGCAGCATCTTTGTCGTGCGGATGAATTTGTGCGAGCATGCATGAAGCCATTGGATGAGCATCCAATGATGTGGATTCGTTGAGCGGTTGAAGAAGAGAAGTGGAGGCAGGTCCTTGGGGTCAATTGGGTGGCTGAGATGGCGCCACGTGGTGCCATCTTGGCCGTCCATCTTTCCAGGTGTTGTAGACGGTACCACGGGTGTCGAATTGGATCGATTTTCGCGCTATTAGGCTACGATCGTCAATCCGACCCATCCATGTAGTCGGATTTGTCGCTTGAGATGCAGATTAACACCATCTTGACCCTTGATCTTTAGGGTTCCTCGATCTCTATCTGGTGCTACGAATGTCCAATCAAGGCGATCTTGGAGTCGTTGAACTCCAATCGTCGCCTTGATCAGATCCGTACGGTTGGATCTTTGATCTGAGGCCTCGATTAACAAATTACCCTATCCCTAGCCATAAAAAGGAGACAATTACTATACAATTTATACAACTTGACCTAAATGCATGATTATGCACTATTTACAAAGTATAATGCTAATGTGATACTAAGAACATGCATTAATAGACATTTTAGGTTAATCAGATGTATGCACATCATAAGGCACGATCCGAAGCGCACTCAGCGCATGATCTCGATCGGACGGCCCTCAAGGCACGCACTTGGATTGCGAAGAGGAGGAAGCACGGCGCACGTAGAGGACCGGTAGGCAAGGAGGCTACACTGACGGTTTTGGCATGGGTTTAGCGATGTCTAGGACGTCGCTAAAGCCTCTACCAAAATAAGAACACCTTCTTCCTATATAAACCCCCTCCAACTACCCATGTAAAGCATTCAATTCCCTTGCAAGTCTTCTACCCTACTCCTAGCCACCCTTAGCACCCTTTTGTAATCATCGGAGTCGACGAGCAGCCAAAGGAGCCCTCCTCCACCATCGTGCCTGCCTCACCGTCTCCTTTCTCTCTCTCTATCTTAGCATTACTTTACTTTAGCTTAAACATTTGTCTATGGTTGTATTTACAAAAACTTAAGTTGCATGTTAAATGAAGATGTTTCTTTTCTAGCTATTGTCGCTCTTTTTCTACCAAGTTTTTTCCTTATCGTGAGTTGCGTGAATGACATGATCAAAAGATTCTAACCCTACTCTCTATCTCCCCCTCACTCGTTTCTCTTCTCCCGCATTTTCTCGCAAGCAAAACTTGCCATTTCCATGATAACAAAGTGACAGAAAACCTGATTTTCACGCCTCCCTGTATTCGACACTCGGACTCACGTCCGTTTCTTTATTCAAAATCAACGTACGAACGCAAGCTACAATGACATTCTTAAACAAACCCGTCCGGACCATGTCACCTCGTCCAAAGGAAAGAGGAAACCCAAACCCGTGGCTCTCAAGGAGGACCTAGCCAAGCTCTTTGAGCATGTCCAAATAAACATCCCATTGATGGATGCAATTCACCATGTACCGGCTTATGTGAGATTTCTGAAGGACATATGTACACCTAAGCGTAAGCTACAAACCAAAGGCGGGAATCCAATCCTACTGTCGGAGCAAGCTAGCTCCATCATTTTGAGCAGACTCCCGCCTAAGGCAAAAGACCCTGGTACTCCTCTAATTTCATGAAAAATTGGTGATTTATAATTCGACAGAGCCCCTTTACACTTAGGAGCTTCCTTCAATTTGATCCCTACATCCCTCCTAGATCATTTCGAGACTAAGCTAAAATCGACTGAGGTGACTTTACAGTTAGCAGATCGATCAATTAAGTCACCTAGAGGAGTTCTCGATGATGTTTTGGTTCAGATCTACGATTTCTACTTTCCTGTGGACTTCATTGTGTTGGATAGGGGGACTCCTGAGAATCTGAAGAATACACCAATTATATTAGGTAGATCATTCTTAGCAACAGCTAGGGCGAACATTAATTGCGAGGAGGGCCAGATTGAATTGAAATTCGAGAATAAGACACTAAAAATTGATATATTTAAGGCCCAGAAGGAAATTAACTGCAGGGCTGTGGAACAAGTATGTGACATCAGTTCTGTGGTTGAGGACACATTTCTTGAGGATGATCCGATTATCCCTGATCCTCAGCCCCAAGCAGATCATACCCCGCAGATAGGGGAGCCTAGCACCTATCTAAACCCACCCATAGCTCCCACCTTTTCTTCTGAGGCCCATTCTGACCCACCTGCTGCTGCTGATAATCTCGTTATGGAACTAAAGCCTCCTCCTAATCATCTAAAATACGTCTTTTTGGGTTCTGATCAGACATTTCCTGTGATTATCAATTCCCACCTTACCTCTAATCAGGAAACACATCTGATTTCTGTCCTCCAGCAGCATCGGAGAGCCATTGGTTGGACTCTCGATGATCTGACTAGCAATAGCCCTTCAAATTGCACACACCGCATTTATACCAAAGAGGGCGTATGGCCATCCCGTGAAATGCAGAGACGTCTGGATCCTAATCAGCAGGAGGTTGTGAAAAAGGAGATCATCAACTGGTTAGATGCAGGGATCAACTACCCGATCTTCGATAGTCGGTAGGTGAGTCTAAGCTAGGTTGTGCCTAAGAAACCAGGACTCACCATGATCACGACTGAAACCAGAGAAACCATACCGACCTGTATAGCAAACTCGTGGAAGTCTGCATTGATTACAGAATACTGAATGCCCCCACAAAGAAGGATCATTTCCCACTTCCGTTCATTGATTAGATACTCGAGAAACTAGCAGGAAATCGTTTCTTCTACTTTTTGGACAGGTACTCCGGTTATAATCAAATGGAAATCCATCCTGAGGACCAAGAAAAGACCACCTTCACCTGCCCCTACGAGACATATGCATTCTGTAGGATGCCTTTCGATCTCTGCAATGCACCCACCAACTTTCAGTGGTGCACGCTTGCCATATTCTCAAAAATGGTAGGTGAATATCTTGAAGTCTTCATGGACGACTTCTCGGTAATTGGGGAATCTTTTGACGATTGCCTCCTACATTTGGTCCAAATCTTCAGGCATTGCATCGACGTGAATTTGGTTCTTTCATGGGAAAAGAGCCATTTCATGGTTCCTGAAGGAATTGTCCTGGGTCACCTTATTTCTGAGAATGACATCCAGGTTGATCGAGCCAAGTTAATTTGATTTCTAAACTACCCATGCCTAGCTCAGTCAAGGGCATCCGCTCTTTCTTGGGCACATCAGTTTTTACCGTCGTTTCATTCCTGATTTCTCAAAAATCCCATGCCCCCTGACTAATCTTCTCTCAAAGGATGTCCCTTTTGAGATCACCAATGAGTGCACTCATGCATTTGAGAGCCTACGTGATCGAGTTACTCAAGCACCAACCCTAACTGGTCTCTACCCTTTGAAATCATGTGTGATGCATTTGACTACGTAGTGGGGGCGGTGCTTGGGTAGAAAGTTGACAGGAAACATGTGGTCATCTACTATGCCAGCAAGACGCTAGACGAGGCTCAGCGTAACTACACGGTTACTAAGAGATGTTGGCAATAGTATTTGGCTTGGATAAATTCAGATCTTATCTTTTGGGTTCCCGTGTCATCATTTACTCAAATCACACCGCTGTGAGGCACTTACTCATGAAGAAGGATGCGAAACCTCAATTAATCCGTTGGATCTTGCTATTGCAAGAATTTGATCTTGAGATTCTCGACAAGGCAGGAAAACAGAACATGGTAGCTGACCATTTGTCCCGTCTTCCTTCTTTAGTCATCTACCCGTTTGGTCCAATCACCGAGCATTTTCCAGACGAGCATCTACTAGCCATTCACGGTCTCCCCTGGTTTGCTGATATAGTGAACTACTTGGTTATGGGGAAAATCCCGCCAGATTGGGTGACTTCCAGGTGGGACAAGTTGATTTCCGAGGCCAAGTACTATATTTGGGAGGAACCATATCTCTTCCACATGGGCAATGATCAGGTGATCCGAAGATGCATTCCTGACAACGAGGTCAATGATGTGATCTCATTCTGTCACAACTAGGCCTGCGGTGGCCATTTCTCTGGGCGTAAAATCGTAGTGAAAATTCTCCAGTGTGGGTTCTTCTAGCCCACGATGTTCAAAGACGCATAAACGTATAGTAGGGCATGCACTCGTTGTCCGACCCTCGGCAACATGGGCCCACGAAATATGATGCCCTTGAACCCGATAATTGTGTGAAATCTTTGACATATGAGGAATCGATTTCATGGGATCCTTTCCCAGATCTAATAGCTTTGAATACTTCTTGCTCGCTGTTGATTACGTCCCTAAATGGATCGAAGCTGTCCCCATGAGAACTTGCGATCATAAAGTTGTTCCCTGATTCATCCAGGAGAACATCTTTTCCAGATTTAGGGTTCCTAAGGCCATCATCAGCAATGGCGGGTCTCATTTCAACAATGTGCATTTTCAGTCGCTGATGAAAAAGTATGGGGTCTCGCATTGTATCTCGACTCCTTACCACCCCCAGACTAATGACTTGTAGAACTGTCAAATCGAGAGATCAAGAAGATCCTTCAGGTCACTGTTCGACCTGATAAGAAGGACTAGTCTACTCACCTTCCTGAAGCTTTGTGGGCCTATAGGACCGCCCACAAGACCCAATTAGGCATGTCTCTCTTCATATTAGTGTATAGAAAGGCATGTCACCTTCCCATAGAGATGGAGCATAAGGCCTATTGGGCAGTACGGAAGTGCAATCTGGATCTAATGAAGGCTAAAATACACCATCGGTTTCAAATGAGAGAGATCAAGGAATTACTCAATGACACGTACAAGAACTCGTATATCTACAAAGAGCGGGTTAAAGCCTTCCATGACAGGGACATTGTGCAAAAATATTTCCACCCTGGTCAGAAAGTCTTACTCTTTGATGCCAAGCTAAAACTCTTCCTAGGAAAACTCAGATCTAAGTGGATTGGATCTTTCTTGGTAAGAAAAGTTTTTGGAAATGGAGCCATTGAAATTAATGAACTCAGCCATGATTCTGACCCTTTTTCATGAATGGTCAAAGACTCAAACCGTTCATCGAGCTCACCGACATGAACGTGGCTAAGTTAGCTTTTGATCTCCATTCTCCTTGAGCTTATTGCGGTCAGCTGATGGCGTTATACTTAGCGCTTAACGGGAGGCAACCCGTCATCTCTTTAAAAAACCCAAAATCCTTTTGACATATCTCTTCGCTGAAATCATATTACACTTTAGGGTTCATCCATTAGAACACCCGACTCCACATCTGGTACACGTACCAGAACTTGAAATCGTCCACAATAGTCACCCCGACTTGTCCACCCACCATTTTGAACATGTTCTAATGTACGATCTAAGTTGAAATCAAACCCACCTAATTTACAATGAGGACATTGCAAATTGTACGCATGGGGGGGTATTAAAGTGCAAAACGACGTGAAAATCAACTCTCACAAAAGGATTTCACAAAAGAAAAGGAGGATTAAGGAAAGAGAAGGTCCATTTCAGAGAAAAATGAGAAAAAGGAGGGAGGAAAAATTAAAAAGAAAAGAAAGGAGCAAAAAGATAAAGAAAAAGTGGAGTTCCTTCAAAACAATATGGAACTTACCTAACTTCTAGGTTGGATCGAATGATAAATTAAAACCTGGAAGGCTAAAACTTAAGGGATTAGTGGCGAATACCGACCTTAGGCCCCTTGGATCTATTCTGAGATTTAAGCACTCATGTACTTGTCAAGATCCGAATTAGTCCTCAAGAGGTTGAGGAAAATGCAAAGCTTGTATATTAGGTCCAAGGCTTAGGTAGTATTCGGCCTCATTAAGTGACCTATGGTTTGTGGAACTCGGTAACTTAAGCACACAAAAATCACACACAATATGGTTCAGTGTGCTTAAATATGAAATTATGCCAGAGCATTTATGCTGTTCTGAAAATGGTCCTAAGTCTGAATTAGGAGCGGCTCGAAAACACAAGTTGATTTAGATGAGTTCCCGACACGGAGAGGTGGGAAATTCCCCTTGAAGATGCGAAGTGGCATACCCTCTCCTCTGTGCTTGTCTCCTAGGATATCTAAATATCCTACCGAGGGCATGTAAGCACCTTATGCTAATTCAAATGCCATGGGCGTCATTATCACGAAATGTCGATTGCCAGGGTCTGGATTTAGCTATAGAACACCATAGGCGGCACTATCCCGAAGTGTTGAAAGTTAGGGTTCTGGGGGTTGCCATGGGTGGTGCTATCTTGAATCATCGATTGCTAGGGACCCTGCAAGGATTGATGGTGGGGACCAGGAATCCGATATAGAACGTGTTTAGGGCTAATCCAAGGATGGAACTAATGAAAAATATAATGAAAAGAAAAAGAGAGAGAAAATCTCTCCACAAATGAAAATTCTTCCATCTCTCTTACAAAAATGCACTCACAAACTGAACCTGGACTAACCATGTTTCAAGCATGGGTGCTTTAACCGCTGGGAAAAATGAACCTTAGGTTAGTTGCTGCGAGCCTTAGAAACCTTAATGATAGACTGAGGAGAAAGCTAGTTAGGTCTGGATCTGGGCCGGTACCTGAGTACCTCGAGACCTCTTGTTGGTATTAAGATCTGATTCCTAGAGATGTGGCTTAGTAGGGCATCCAGACGGTTACATCTGACCTAGATATCTGGTTTGGTCCATAAAGTTTTCCTCAGGGACTAGCAAAAGCTAGGCATGGGGGTATGATAGGAACACTATCATGAGTCATAACTAGCTCAATTTGGTTTGATAAAGTCAATAAAAGCTCCTACATAACCTCAGGGGGTCCTAAGTGCTTGATATTCTATTTTGAGAAGAAAAGATGAAAACAGGGTTATTTCTATAATTTTACCATCTTATCACAAATACAGAATAAACACGGGGTATTTCAGGGGATTATTAAAGGTCATTTGGTCATTAATGTCTAACAAGTGGGTCCATACAAATAGAAACGGGTTTTCACATATTTCAAGAATTAATGGACATCTGAAACCCTAAAAACAGACCCGCTTAATTAAGTGGGGTTCAGGTCAGGATAAAATTCACCTAAACCCTCTAAAAAATTATATAAAAATATTCTCTCAGGTTTGGCATCCTTGATTTGACCATCTGAACCCATTTTGACCTAAAGTAGAGTCACTGATAGACAGTTGCCCTAATTTAGGTTTCTACATAATTTTCCCAGTCATACTTGGCTAAAACCTAAATCCAACTTCACCATCAGATTCTTTAGATCCAAATTAGGTTTGTACCAAAATTTGGACGCAATAAGAGATCATCTTGACTAAGTTTGCATTTTGGTCAAGTCTAACTCTTTTCTCTCACGCACATGACCCTAACTTTTGAATTCGTTGCAAATTGCCTCCTAACTTCTTCATCTTATTTGCAAAATGGTCCTTGCCGCCATTGGAGGTCAATCGACCTCTAGAAGAGCTTTGACGAGACCAAATCCTACTCTAATGGCAATCAAATCCCACCAAACTTGGTGGGATTGATGTTCACACCTTGGCAAACCTATTGAGACAGATCCTAACTCCTAAAACCCATTGATTCGTGCATGTAAATGCATTGAATCAATGGGTGTTTCTTGATTCCTAAAAGATTACATCCAAGCTCTTTCCTGATCTAGAACCTTCTTTGGAGCTCTATTTAAACCTTGGAACCCTTGCCTTACCTCCTTAGCAAATTTTGGTCAGAGAAAACCTTCTCTCTTCCCTCTCTGGCCACCTCTGCAATTTGCTCCGATGACATCCTCCGCGCAGCTCCTCTGCACCTCCAACCATCAAATTGGAGGTGCCACCATCCTCCTCTCTTCCTTACGTACCTCTCCGGTCAAAGGGAGGGCATTCCTCTGCCTTAATCGTCATCGTCGCTTCGCCGTCCCTATCATCTTCTTCGACTTCGGTCAGAGATGAGTGGCTACTCATCATAGCTAAAAAGCTGAAGTTAAGCTAGACACTGGGTTAAACAATATCAAATTAACAGATAAAAAGGGTTCAGTGTGGGAATCAAAGAAAAAGGCCTAAAACCTTGATTCTGTGTTAAAATTGCATAATTAGGTCAAACGGTGATCCAAGCGTGAATTGAACACATAAACAAGTGTAAAAGTCTGAATCAAAAGTACAATTAATTTCTTAAATGTTCAATTGAGCACTGAATGGTCGAGCCCGAATAGGTTGTTAATATGATGATTTTATTGTTGAAATGTGTATAGTGGTTAACCTAAATCGGACCTAACCATATCTTTACAAAATTTTTAACCTTGCCTACTTGATTTTATCTTGTCACTTTTAGGCCTAAGGTCGAACTCAGAGAAGTGGGGTACAAGTTAAGTTTCTACGCCTTTCCTACAACGAGTCTCTTCCGTTCGTTTATTGTGTTTTTGGTGTTTTTCTTATTTAGATTTTTTCTGGTAATCTTTGTCCTTGAGGCACACCCTCAAAATTGGGTTCTTGGCTTTGAGCCAAAATAGGGTTCCAAAATGGGTCTTGCTACTCTCAAGACGGAGTACCTGCAAGTCAAAGATTATCTTTTCTCTTTTATATTTTTTTTTTATCTTTTTAATAATAAGAAAGCAAAACAGAAATAAAGTAAATACAGTATATATATATGTATATATTATATATATAAAGGGGTGGGGGTGGAGGCAGAGATGGAGTATAGCACGGTGTCGAGTCGGTCGTCGTCTAGAGAGACGCTACCAACAAGACTAGGTGCTGCGTGGAGTGTGGGATGGATGGTGGATGATGTATGCGACCACGCTTTTTGTACGCGTGTATCGGGGAATATCAGCAACTAGTGCAGATATTCCCGCGATACAGCGTATGGTAAATAATGTGAAAATATATATATATATGTAAATATATCTATATGTATATATATATGGTTATAAATATACAGGTACATATATATATGTAGATATATATGTATATGTGTGTGTGTGTGTGTGTGTGTGTGTGTGTATATAACTATATAGAGGTATATATATATGTATGTATAGGTATATAGTAATATATGTATATATAGATATATGTAGCTAAGTATATATATATGTATGTATGTATATAATACTATATAGATGTATATATATATATAGGTATATGTATCTAGATATGTAGATATATGTATATATGTATATATAGTTATATAGATATATATATGTATATATGTATGTATATATAACTAGGTGTGTGTATATATATATATATATATAGATATATGTATACATGTAAGTATATATGTATATTTATATAAGTATATGTATATATGTATATATATATATATAAGTATATATATAAGTATATAGATATATATTTATGTATGTATACTAATACTTAAGTATATAGATACTACTATATGTATAAATATAAGTATATATATATATGTATATAAATATATATATATGTATATATATATCAATATATAAGTATATGTATATATATATGTTTATAGTATAGGTGTGTGTGTGTGAAAGTGTGAGTGTAGGTGTGTGTGTGCGTCGGTGAAGAGAGTGAGAGTGTGGTGAGAGAGAGAGAGAGAGCTGGAAAAGGAGCAACCATTGTTAAGGCATCTGCGCTGTAGGCCCGTCGTCTGATGGCCTTCAACGCACGCGGGCGCGTATTCGCGCAGAGGAGAGCGCCTGCGCTGTCCGGTTGCGAGTGCGGAGGGCTCATGACAGCGCGCTCGGAGAGGGAGGCGAGGTGTCTACAAGCGCACGCGGAAGCTTGCAGAGGCTGGCAGGGAGGCCGGGAGGCGCTTGGCCGGCCGCTGCAGAGGCGCGCAGCGGCCGGTTGCGGGCGGGAGCGTGTGCGACAGAGCGGAGAAAGCGGAGGCGGAGAAGACCAGCAGGTGCGCATGGAGGGCTGGGGTGCCTGCAGGGAAGCGCGAAAGCTGCTGGGGCTACTGCTGCTGCCGCCGCTTAGCTACTGCTGCTGCCAAGCTGCGAAGCTTCAGACCTTGAAGCGACTCCAATGGCGGGAAAGTGCAGGAACGGAAAAAACGAAAGAAGAGCCACCACACCCACCGGCTCTTAGAAGAGCTGGGCGGTGGTGGTCTCACTGTGGTGGTGTGCACCACAGTGAGAGCTCCTGCCCGCCGGGTATCTCCGAGGAGGGCCGACGTATGGAGGTAGAGGGAGGAGAGGACAATGGTGGCCTGCTGGTGGTTTTTTTTCTTGCTGCAGCGACCAGCTTCCTTCCAAAGGCAGGAGCTACGGTCTTTAAATAGCAGAGGAATGGCATGGCCGCATGCAGCTGCAGGGGGAGGGACGGAATGGCAGCCGCAGGGAATGGCAAGGGCAGCTATAGCAAGCATGGCGCGAGGAAGAAAATGCAGCAGCGGGAAAATTAAAAATCAAGTGGAGAAATAAAAAGATGTGGATTTTGCAAGGATGCACTTGAGGAAAAAAATGTAATCGCGAGGCCATTTTATTTCATTCTCCTCTCCTCTCAATTAGATGCATGCATGCGTGTATTTTTACAATGCAACTATGGAGGCCTAATATGCAAGGGTAATGCTTGGAAATAGCACAAGAAGGCACTATTGCAGGTGTATTTTTGTGGTACAATCATACCCCCAAGCCTATCTTTTGCTAGTCCCTAGCAAAACATTCTTTTTGTAGTATTTAGAAATAATCTCAAGCTGAAGATTTTCTTCTGAGGCGATATAGGTGTGTTTATTGTTGGATATTGTGAGAACTAATTGTAGAGAAGACTACCAGTACTTTAAGTTTCACATGACATAGATCATCTCTCAACTAACCAGGACTCTTGATATTTAAATCTTAAGTATGATTTCCAGGACCCAGGTGGTTTTTGTTGTACTCAAGAGCTCAAGAGGTTATGGCTTGTGCATAGTGAAGGATCAAGACTGACCGGATGAACATTAAGACTCAAGCCCAGGGTTTCACGAATCTTTAAGTACAGGTTGGTCCCAGTTTCAGCTCGTGTTTTCGGATTGACCCTTAAGAAGATGATGAAAGACTCAACTCCCATTTTCTGATTTTTGTGGCTCAAAGGAAAACAAGGTATTTGTAACTTGCCCTGAAGAACTTCTTGTAGGACGAATACTTTACAAACATTTGTGAGATATACTGACTTATTTGCAACCCCCCCCTTTTTTTTTTGAAACACATGTCAGTATATCTCTTACAACTTTATTTGGAGGAGCACACTTTTCTTTTTGGTGGGAGAGTTTATTTTTGGTAGAAAGAGTTTCTCCTAAACACAAAACTAAAACCTGGGATAAAAAGTCTACCTGCACGTACAGGTAAGGACTCAACCTTCCCTAATGAACACTAAGGCTGGATCTTATGTTCACCTGGTCTTTCCTGATATGTGTAGTGTGAACCAAGTTTACTGAAGCCCTCAAGTAGAAGTAAACCAACGAATCATGTACTGGTGTCTCAAGTATAAGAATACGTCCTTAGTTAGGAGAGATTCTGATCTATTTTGTCAATGCTCAAGTGAATTAAGTAGAACCTGAGCGAATCAGGCTTCTGTGGCCTGGAACATCTTCAAAACAGAGGTTGAATATCCATAAACACTTAATGTATTTTTGTTTCAGCTTTCAGATCATTACTAAATACCATTTTCATTTTCTATCTCTATTTTATATATATATATAGAAACTGCATGATACCCTAAAATACCCAGATCCTAAGGATGCCTATCCACCCCCCCATGCCAAACAATGCTATGTCCTCATATGCATGCAGGGAAGGGTAGAAAAAGGACGAAAGATCGGGTAACGAGAGCTAAAGTGCAGGGGTATACAGCAGGGTGGTAGGGTGGGTGGATGGTGGGTGGTGAAGTGAAAAGTGATGGTGGATGGTGAGTGTTGTTAGGGTGCCTTCCAATGAGCGCTGAATTTAACGTCCCCAGCTGGACTCAGAATGAGGCAAAGAATTAGTTACCCTCCAGCAAGGCAACGATTTCTCCAACGGGGGCAGGTTCATGAGTCAGATAAGGTTTCAAATGCTTCCCGTTGACCGTAAATTTACGCCCAGATTTGGGATCTTCAATCTCGACGGCCCCGTTGGGGAATGGTCTTGTGACCAGGAAAGGACCAGTCAATTTGGACTTCAATTCCCCAGGAAAGAATTTGAGTCGGGCATAATAGAGCCAAACTTGCTTAGATGGCTCAAATTCCTTCCGCCGAATACGGCTGTCGTGAAAAGCCTTAGTGCGTTGTTTAAAGGTTAGAGTAGAATCATAGGCTTCACGATGGAGCTCTTCCAGCTCTTGGAGTTGGAGTTTCCTTTCTCGACCACATAGGTCTGGGTCGAGGTTACATTGGCGAACCGCCCAATAAGCGCGGTGCTCCAACTCCACGGGCAAATGACAAGGCTTCCCGTAAATGATTCTATATAGAGACATACCAAGGGGAGCCTTGAAGGCGGTCCGATATGCCCAAAGTGTGTCAATCAGCTTGTCGGACCAATCCTTACGGTCAGGCCGAACCGTTTTCTAAAGAATCTGCTTGATTTGCCAGTTCGACACTTCCGCCTAGCCATTCGTCTGAGGATGATACGGGGATGCGATACGATGGTGGACTCCGTACTTCCTCAAAAGTGCCCGAAAAGAAGCATGGGTAAAGTGGCTTCCTCCATCCAAGAGAATGGCTCAAGGGTCTTTGACAAATCAGGTGGAAATAACATGGTCAGCACGGCACGCGAGAATAGCCTCGATCCATTTCGAAACATAGTCAACGACCACGAGGATGAATTCGAAGCCGTTGGATGGAGGAAAGGGACCCATGAAGTCAATTCCCCAGATGTCGAAGATTTCCACAGCTAGGATGGGTTGCAAAGGCATCATGTATCGACGTGCCATTGACCCTAACGACCGGCACCTAGTGCAATGCTTGGCATAATTGTGTGCATCATGGTGAAGGGAGGGCCAAAAGAAACTGCACTGCAATACCTTGGCTACAGTTTTCCTCCCAGAGAAATGGCCTCCGCAAGCCTGATCGTGGCAGAAGGATAGCACACTGGGGAACTCGCTGTCAAGAATACAGCGACGGATGATTTGATCAGCACCTATCCGAAAAAGAAGTGGATTATCCCAGAAATAATACTTTGCTCCTGCCATGAGACGCTCGCGCTGTTTTTTAGGCCAGCCACGTGGAAGGGATCTAGAAGTAAGGTAATTGGCAATGTCGGCATACCACGGGCCACTTGCCGCATTTATTGCAAATAGGTGCTTATCAGGAAAATTTTCATTGATCGACAGAGTAAGTCCAATATGGTCAGGTTCCAGTCTGGAAAGGTGATCAGCCACAACATTCTGGGCTCCGGCCTTATCGCGAATCTCAATGTCAAATTCCTGGAGCAGAAGGATCCAACGAATCAGTCTAGGCTTGGCATCCTTCTTGTGCATGAGATGGTGAATGGCCGTGTGATCAGTGAAAACAATAACGTGAGATCCCAGATGGTAAGAGCAGAATTTCTCCAGCCCAAAGACGACCGCCAGTAGTTCTTTTTCAGTGGTAGTATAATTACGCTGGGCCTCGTCCAACGTCTTACTGGCGTAGTACACCACGAAGGGGTGTCTATCGCGTCTTTGTCCCAGGATGGCTCCGACTACAAGGTCAGAAGCGTCACACCAATCAGGCGGCTGGAGAACAGGGGCCTTGGTGACAGCATTACGCAGCTGCGTGAATGCTTGTATACAGTCGGGGCCGATATTGAAGGGTACATCGGTTGATAGGAGATGAGTTAAGGGTCAAGAAATTTTGGAGAAGTCTTTGATGAATCTCCTATAGAAACCGACATGTCCCAAGAAGGAGTGGATTTGTTTGACAGAACGAGGCACAGGTAAATCAGCAATGACATCGAGCTTAGCTCTGTCAACCTCGATACCCCTATCGGAGATGATATGTCCGAGAACAATTCCCTCGTGCACCATAAAATGACTTTTTTCCCAGGAAAGCACGAGGTTTACATCAATACATCTCCTAAGGATACGAGTCAGGTTGGCAAGACATTCGTCGAAAGATGGTCCAAAGACCGAGAAGTCATCCATGAAGACCTCAAGAAAGTCACCCACCATGTCATGGAATATCGCCAGCATGCATCTCTGGAAAGTTGCTGGCGCGTTGCAAAGTCCAAACGGCATACTTCTAAATGCGAAGGTGCCGAAAGGGTAGGTAAAAGTGGTTTTCTCTTGGTCTCGGGGGTCAATTGCCACCTGGTTATATCCTGAGAATCCATCCAGGAAACAGAAAATTTTATTTCCCGCTAACTGCTCTAGGATTTGGTCAATAAATGGTAGCGGGAAGTGATCTTTCTTGGTTGCAGCATTAAGTTTCCTATAATATACACACACTCTCCAAGATGTAGGAGTGCGTGTAGGGATGGATTCGCCCCTGTCATTGACACGGATGGTGAGTCCTGCCTTTTTGGGCACAACGTGAATCGGACTCACCTAGGGGCTATTACTGATCGAGTAGATTATACCCGCATCCAGCCACTTAATGATTTCTTTCTTAACGACCTCCCGCATGTTAGGGTTGAGACATCGCTGCATCTCGTGGGAAGGTCGAGCCTCCTCCTCTGTATATATACGATGAGTGCAGTAGGAGGGGCTAATGCCAGATAAGTCCGATAAAGACCATCCAATAGCTGCCTTGTGTTCTATGAGGACCTTAGTTAGTTTGCACTCCTGCTCCCTAGTCAATTTTGAACTGATGATTACAGGAAGCATTTCATTTGGTCCCAGGAAAACATACTTAAGTGTGTTAGGCAGCTCTTTCAACTCGGGAGTAAATGGTGAAAGGTCTAGCATTTCTTGGGACGAGAGTGTTCGAGGCGGGTTGGAGAACAAGTTAGGAGGAAGGAATTGGCCCTCAGATTGGCCAAGAAGAGGGGCTTCTTGGATAGATGGATCCAAAAAGGAATAGCCCCAGTGAGAAGTATATGGGCTCAAGTTCCTAGTGTGGATTTGCAAATCCTCCTGATTTGGCGGGGAAGAAAGGGCAATCCGGTCTTCAGGAGTGTGGACCTGCAGTGAGTAGCTCGGATATTACTCAGACCACGAGGTATGGGAAGTGGAGAAAACCTCGTCAGAAGTCTGGCCAGGAGAAGGTACGGGACAAGGGAGGGATAGGGGAACGTCACAGTATGTGTTGGTTAGGCAATCATTAGTATTTATAGGCAATCTGCAACAGTCTGAATAGGTCCCAATTAGTCTAATACATGTGCTGACGGCCATGTCCTCGTCAAACGTGCCATCCTCGATGCAATCGCAATCAAAATTCTTGGCTGCCTTGAAGATGTTAGGCTTGAGCTTCTCAGATCCAACGGCAATCTCAATACAGCCCGACTCGCAGTCAATATGGGCACGGGCTGTGGCCAAGAAAGGTCGAGCGAGGATGATCGGACAATCAGAAAGTGAACTAGGAACTTCCATATCTAAAACAAGAAAGTCAACAGGAAAACAGAGACTGTTGACCCTAACCACCACGTCTTCCACCACACCCTTCGAGATTTTGACAGATCGATCTGCCAACTGTAACTTGACAGGGTGGGTTTCAGATTTCCCAAGGAGAATTTTCGAGCATGATGGTTGGTATAAGATTGATGGAAGATCCTAGATCAAGTAGGGCACGGTTAAAACTGCAGCCTTGGATGCTACAGGAAATCAACGGTGTGCCCGGATCTTTCTGCTTCGGTGGTAAGTTTGACAGTATAGCACAACTCTCATTAGGCGAGAGAACCACCGGATTCTTAGTCTTCTTTGACTGTCGCCTGGGTGTTGTGTAGTCTTTGAAAAATCGGGCGACAGTAGGTATGTGGTCGATAGCCTCGAGAAGGGGTACCTTGATTTCTACATCCCTGAACAAATTACGCAGGTTATCAAAGGCCTGCGTATCTTTCTTTTTGCCTTTTGGCTCCCTCAGTAGAGCCTCAGGGAATGGGACTGATTCTGGCATGAATTTGGGTGCATCATCCTCTCACGAATGCGGTGCGCATCCCGAATGAGAGGGCGAAGAAGAAGACGGGCCAGGATCAGGTCGAGGCTGATCGACGGTCTGCTTACCGCTCCTCGTAGTGATAGCATTGGACGATGCGGGTCCAGTGGGATCATACGGTGGAGGAGGGTTCTCAATGGGGACATAAGAGTGCGGTGCTACAGCGGGATTAGCCTGGAATCCCGGTGGAATGCTCAGAGCTTGCAAAATTTGATTAACCTGTCCCTAAGAAGGTCATACCTGTGGTTGAGGACCACGGGGTACGAAATTTTGCGGGTTTGGAACAGGTTGGGCGAGAAGAGTGCCCTGAGATCGAGTCGCCATGCGTAGTTGACTGATGTCAGCATTCTGTTGCGCCAATTGGTGCTGAAGAGAGGTCATGTTCTCTTCATGGCGCTCTGACATTTCCGTCATCATTCACATCAATTTGTCAAGAGGACTTGATGCGTGTTCAGTTTATGGTACGCAAGGGCCCGATGGCAAATTTGCCATAGGATTAGACTGGGCCCTTGGATGACGGGTGCCGACGGTCGCATTGGTCCACCCACGGGATTTTGGTGCTGCAGGTTGTTGGACCATGCGAAATTCGAATGATTACGCCACCCTGGGTTATAAGTGGCAGAGAACGGGTTGTTCCCCAGGGCGCAAGCGTCTTCTATGCCAGAAGACGCAACCGCATGTAAGTATGCGTCCGAGCACACGGAGGCTTGGTCCTCCGTGTCAAAATACTGGTTCGTAGAAGCCAGTTCCACATGACTTACCGAGTCGCTTGGCGCGACACTCGGTAAGGAAGGTCTAACGGGGTTCTCGGGATAAGCCTGGTGTTAGAAGAATTTGGATTGTGACGAAGTGGTGAAGAGGTGGTGTTTGCCAGAGATCGGGTGGGGTTGGCCAGAAGCTCGTCCAACTTCTTGTGCACGACAGAGACTTCATCCAGTTTTTGTGCAATAATGCTTAGATCAGTGGATGAATGGGAGGGTCCAGTGTCAACTTCGTGGGCATTTTGGGGCTGGTTGGTATGATTAAAGGCGAGAATGGAAGTATTGTTCATCGAGTTTTCACTCATATTTTCAAACAGTTCAAATGCTCCATTCTCATCTTTATTCAAAAAGTTCCCTCCGCAGGAAGCGTCTGCAATCTGCTTCAAAGTCTCATTTAGCCCATAGTAGAAAATCTGGGCTATATGCCACTTAGGCAAACTGTGGTGCGGACACTTCCTAAGGAGGTCGTTATACCTCTCCCATGCCTCATGAAATTGTTCGTCGTTTTGTTGCGTAAAAGAGGTGATAGCACAGCTAAACGTATTGGTTCGCCCGATTGGGAAGAATTTCTTGAGAAACACTGTTCGCATCTCTTCCCAAGAGTGGATGGTTCTCCCAAGGGTGCGTAACCATTGCGACGCTTTATCCCGCAATGAAAATGGGAACATTTTCATGAGGACTATAGGTAACCCGACATTTCTTGGTTTAACGGTTTCAGCCAGTCAGGTTAGGTCTTCCAAGTGGAGAAAAGGATCTTCACTTGCAAGACCATGAAAGTGAAAATTGATTAGGCCAATTATGTTTGGTTTTAGTTCAAAGTCATCCCTACCCATGGGGACCCGAATTTGTCCTATGGTCTCTGTAGCAGCGGGATTCTGATAGGAGCTAAGAGACCTAGGCTCCTCCTGTTCAGGAGGGTTATGCATTTCCTCCAATGTTTCCCGAATGGCTTCGATTTGCTCATTATACATCTCCATTTGGGCTTGGAGGCAGGTTATGGGATCTAAGGCTCCACCACCTGGTGGGTTCTGAGGGTGATTTCCTCCCTCGGGATTTGGGGGTGAGCGTGCAGCCATGTTTGTGGAGGAGGAGGACGATTCGGCTTCTTTTCTAGATTTATCAGTCAATTCAAACAGTTCAGGGTTTTGTGACCTCCTCCCAAACATGCACTACTGTAGGAAGAATTGGGGGGATAAGAAGGGAAAAGAGATGAGAGAAATGACACCGCAAAGGTACACTTGATGACAAATCAATTCAATCCAATTCCTAACCTCTACGGTGTGCCCTTAGACCTAAAGATCTAAGTTACCTGCTATCACGAACTACGGAACCGAATGCGAGCACCGCGGAACCACTGAGCCAGATTGAAAGGCCGTTTGCCCCAGTCTTAGACACCCAATAGCACGTGGGAACTCTCACCAGCACGTAGCCGCTACACGCAGGTAGTTAGACCTCCAATCCTTAGTAAGGGTCAAGTTACTACCAGTTTTAGTTAGAGGCTTAGGATCAAGTGCTTCTGGAATATGGAGGGCGTTGTTTACGGGTAATGCCCAAGTGATTGATTTTAAGAGATTGTGGAAAACAAGCATGCAACAGGGAAATCTCCCCGAATTGAAGTTCTTAATTGGTGAATGATTTTTAGAGTTCAGCCTTAAGTAGTATGAATTTTAGAATTTTGTTGAATTACCAATTCAACCAATCTTTGGGTTTTTGTGAGAATACAAGTTTTCTTTCTAAGCCCAAGAAACCCTTTTTCAATATCAGTTAGTTAATGCATGCTAAAATGCAATGGGTTACCCTAAATGGAGATTTCTATGTGTGGATGCACGAATCAGTTTTATATTAGTGTGAAAGGGAGCCAAGCACTTCAATTCAAGTGCTCCTAATCACCAAAAAATGTCCACACACAAGGCTCAACCACAAGATAAAGAAAATCAAATTGTTGGGGGTTGAGGTATTCGCGATCAAATCTTAAGCAAGTTGAAAAGTCGTGGTAGGGTTGGAATTAACTCAATTCCAAGTCTCCCCACCAAAAAGGTGATCCCGAATTGTAGATAAGTGAGGCAATAAAGGGGTGCAATCAATCTTTTTATTTGCCTCAAAGAATACTTCCCACGGCGAAAAATTCAAGAATCAAGATTCTCGGATTTTCGCTATGCGAAGTAGGGCAGGAAATCCCGGGGCGGTGGGAGTGAAGACAATCAATCAAACAAGTGAATTTTAATCCATTTGCCCCAAGAGATCCCAAGAAGTTTTTCTAGTTTTTAGTTTTTAAATTTTTTTTTTATTAAGGTGACAAGTTAACCCTAGTTGCTAAGAAAAGAAGACCTACTTATTCGGCAATGTGTGCGAAGCTCCAATGCGGTGTCGGTGTCTTCACGCTCTCATTCCCGCCTTGGATCTGCCCTCGTTCCTGACTTCGTCTGCCTGCCTTCTCCTTGCACCAGGTTCACCTGCACACCAAAAAATAGAAATACCCGTGAAGAGAGAAGAGAAAAATTGAAAGGAATTGAATAGAAACTTACCTGAAGGTGCACATCCCTGGCAACGGCGCCAGAAAAGATGAATGGTCGAGCCTGGATAGGTTTTTAATATGATGATTTTATCATTGAAATGTGTATAATGGTTAACCTAAATAGGACCTAACCATATCTTTACAAAATTTTTAACCTTGCCTACTTGATTTTATCTTGTCACTTTTAGGCCCAGGGTCGAACTCAGGGAAGTGGGGTACAAGTTAAGTTTCTACGCCTTTCCTACAACGAGTCTCTTTCGTTCGTTTATTGTATTTTTGGTGTTTTTCTTATTTAGATTTTTTTCTGGTAATCTTTGTCCTTGAGGCACACCCTCAAAATTGGGTTCTTGGCTTTGAGCCAAAACAAGGTTCCAAAACGAGTCTTGCTACTCGCAAGACGGAGTACCTACAAGTTAAAGATTATCTTTTCTCTTTTATATATTTTTTTTAATCTTTTTAATAATAGGAAAGCAAAACAGAAATAAAGTAAACACAGTATATATATATGTATATATTATATATATAAAGGGGTGGGGGTGGAGGCGGAGATGGAGTGTAATACGGTGTTGAGTCGGTCGTCGTCTAGAGAGACGCTACCAACAAGACTAGGTGCTGCGTGGAGTGTGGGATGGATGGTGGATGATGTATGCGACCACGCTTTTTGTATGCGTGTATCGGGGAATATCAACAACTGGTGCAGATATTCCCACGATACAGTGTATGATAAATAATGTAAAAAAATATATATATATATATATGTAAATATATCTATATGTATATATATATATATGGTTATAAATATACAAGTATATATATATATGTAGATATATATGTATAAGTGTATATATATATATATGTGTGTGTGTGTGTGTAACTATATAGAGGTATATATATATGTATGTATAGGTATATAGTAATATATATATATAGATATATGTAGCTAAGTATATATATATATATATGTGTGTATGAATGTATATAATACTATATAGATGTATATATATATATAATAATAATATATGTATATAGGTATATGTATCTAGATATGTAGATATATGTATATATGTATATATAGTTATATAGATATATATATGTATATATGTATGTATATATCGGTAGGTGTATATATATATATATGTATGTATGTATGTATGTATGTATGTATGTATCTATACTTAGTTACATAGGTAATATATATATATATATAGATATATGTATATTTATATATATGTATATGGGTATAGATATATGTATACATGTAAGTATATATGTATATTTATATAAGTATATGTATATATGTATATATATATATAAGTATATATATAAGCATATAGATATATATATATATGTATACTAATACATAAGTATATAGATACTACTATATGTATAAATATAAGTATATATATATCTATATATGTATATATATATCAATATATAAGTATACGTATATATATATATATGTTTATAGTATAGGTGTGTGTGTGTGAAAGTGTGAGTGTAGGTGTGTGTGTGCGTTGGTGAAGAGAGTGAGAGTGTTGTGAG
The DNA here is from genome assembly GCA_037157565.1 of Thalassia testudinum. Taxonomy (NCBI): domain Eukaryota; kingdom Viridiplantae; phylum Streptophyta; class Magnoliopsida; order Alismatales; family Hydrocharitaceae; genus Thalassia; species Thalassia testudinum. Next base: position 49,546,480 of record JAZHRO010000002.1, read on the forward strand.
TGTGGTGAGAGAGAGAGAGAGAGCTGGAAAAGGAGCAACCGCTGTTAAGGCGTCTGCGCTGCAGGCCCTTCATCTGATGGCCTTCAACTCACGCGGACGCGTATTCGCGCAGAGGAGAGCGCCTGAGCCATCCGGTCGCGAGCGCGGAGGGCTCGCGACAGCGTGCTCGAAGAGGGAGGCGAGGTGTCTGCAGGCGCACGCGAAAGCTTGTAGAGGCTGGCAGGGAGGCGGGGAGGCGCTTGGCTGGCCACTGCAGAGGCGCACAATGGCCGGTTGCGGGCGGGAGCGCGTGTGACAGAGCGGAGAAAGCGGAGGCGGAGAAGACCTGCAGGCGCACGCGGAGGGCTGGGGCGCCTGCAGGGAAGCGCGGAAGCTGCTGGGGCTGCTACTGCTGCCGCCGCTTAGCTGCTGCTGTTGCCAAGCTGCGAAGCTTCAGACCTTGAAGCGGCTCCAATGGCTGGAAGGTGCGGGAACAGAAAAAATGAAAGAAGAGCCACCACGCCCACCGGCTCTTAGAAGAGCTAGGCGGTGGTGGTCTCACTATGGTGGTGTGCAAGAGCCGGGCGGTGGTGGTCTCACTATGGTGGTGTGCACCACAGTGAGAGCTCCTACCCGCCGGGTATCTCCGAGGAGGGCCGGCGTTTGGAGGTAGAGGGAGGAGAGGACGGTGGTGGCCTGCTGATGGTTTTTTTTCTTGCTGCAGCGACCAGCTTCCTTCCAAAGGCAGGAGCTGCGGTCTTTAAATAGTAAAGGAATGGCCTGGCTGCATGCAGCTGCAGGGAGAGGGATGGAATGGCAGCCGTAGGGAATGGCAAGGGCAGCTGCAGCAAGCATGGCGCGAGGAAGAAAATGCAGCCGCAGGAAAATTAAAAATCAAGTGGAGAAATAAAAAGATGTGGATTTTGCAAGGATGCACTTGAGGAAAAAAATGTAATCGCGAGGCCATTTTATTTCATTCTCCTCTCCTCTCAATTAGATGCATGCATGCGTGTATTTTTACAATGCAACTATGGAGGCCTAATATGCAAGGGTAATGCTTGGAAATAGCACAAGAAGGCACTATTGCAGGTGTATTTTTGCGGTGCAATCAAGCACATATAAAAATTTGAAGGCATTTGGACATCATTAAGGCCTTGTAATATAGAGTTTACACTTAAGTCCTCAATGCATCACATTCTCTTCTTTAGAAATCTTTTTTGGACCTATTTGTAACCCGCAGGGACCCCTTTGAAAGCCCTCAGGGTTCGTCCTATTACAATGTCCTTCACTTATGGGCCTGAGTATAATATTTCTACCCCTTCATGAAGGCATTCCCCCTGCAATTTCCCCAATAGACCATTGCCGCCCGTTGTTCTTCGCACGCATTGTAGCACGCGAAGAACATGGCAAATCTTGGTCGTCCATTTGCTCATGATCTTGATCTGCGGCTCGATCTGAATCGAATCTTTGCACAAAGCGGCGCGTGCACTCACCCTTCTCCCCATATCCCATCCGACGATCAGTTTTTGAGTTGGCAAACTGCGCGCCCCTCTCCTTTCATCCTTGCCTCCGGTTGCTTCATTGATTATTTTCACCCACGCGGTGATCTGAGCCACTGAGTTTGCTACTTAAGCACATCAGTGTCGCGTGTGCAAGGTATCGCTCTCTCCTACATCTCTTAGTGGTCATTCATCCACTCCAGCTACCCTCCCCACCAAATCCCTAATTTCACAGCCACCGGCTGTGAAATCACCGACTTCTATTCGACCTCCTCGTCTCTAAGGACCTCATAGCACCTGAGGACGACTCTGAAGCCTCACTAGAAGGCTTTTCCCTCCGCTGGAGTCATCTCCCTCCCTTCTTCCTCCTTAGCCATCGGCTAAGGACCCATAGGTCCCATTCTTCCTTTTAGAGTAATTTTAATTTTCTGCAATTTAGTTGTAGCCGTAGTTAAGTAGGTTAGAAGTAGAATTAAAGTAGTTTGCAGTGTTTAATTTCATTATTCTGTTAGTTTAGCTATGGCAGTAGAAGTAGAATAGATTTACTCCCCTCACCTCCTCTGATCATTTCAGATCAGAGGGGATGGTTCACACAGTCATTTTTCATAAGATTTCACCCTCCTCATGTTTTCCATATCACTTCTGATTCCCGCGATTTATTTCTTGCAATTCACCCACTCATCTGACCTAATTTCAGATCTGATTATATTCTGATATCAGATCTGAAATTGGCTTCAAAGATCATGTTAGGAGCTTCTCACTCATCTCATGTTTTGTCACAAAGCCCTTAATCTGAGCTTGAAAGAGAACCGGTTTGCCAGATTTGTTTGAGTCAGATTTCAATGTTTTATACGTTTGTGAGCTTTAAACTCGATGATCTAGCAAACTGAGTTTGTGATCAGTTGATTAATTCTTTGGCTAGGAATCTGAGGTGATTCTGAAATTAGAATTCACCTCAGAGGAGCCATAATTTGATTTGGATCCTCATGAGGTTTGCAATGCCTTGATTGCATGATAGGGCTCATGAAAATCACTTTGGTGATTTGAAGTCCTATCCTGTATTCATTAGTTAATTACTTTTAGAAGAATGATGTTTTGACCTAAGGAATTTTCCATATTCCTTTAGGTCTTAGAATTCTGGGATTTGAGTGAGTGTTTTTAAAGTTACTGATTTAACTCTTCCTACATGTTGTCTATAGCATTAGGAAGAGATAGATCAGCTTTCATTTGATCTAAAGGGATTTTGCTGACAAGGGATCTTGGTTTTGATTTGCATTCCCGAGTGGTTTTTATTTGAATTGAAGCCCTTATCAGACTGTGTTGAGGAATTTTTTATTTGTGTTTTATGTGTTTTAATCCCAGATTTAGAGCAAAGTGCTACAATTGCAGCTACATTTCCCCTCAACCTAGCTATGTAGTTCCTGAAACAACCATTTAAAATTCCTGATCAGGTTGTCTATAGCTTGATCTGGAATTTGATTGGTTGAGTCAAGTTATTAGGTAGCTGGTTCTGAGTCCTGTCTGTTAAAGATCTGATTCTATGGAAGATGTCTTAACTGCAACAGTAGTTAAGACGTCTAAAGTAGAACCAAATCTTTGGTAGTAGGTTCAACAGTTGCTTGCTAATTAACTTTCTACTCTGCTGTTGCAATTGCTAGCTTCTTCCTGCTGATCTAGCAGGAAATCCCAAGTCTGAATAAACCCCATGGTGACAGTAGTTTAGATCTAGTTATATTAGAAGCTCACTATTGTGAATTGTTGTATAAACTGTATGAAGCTTTTCTTTACTTTAATTGGCTTGTAACATCTGTTGAAGGCTATAATCAACTCTTTTTAATCTTTGTCAGCTAAACAAAGAATTTGTATTATCCACCATCTGAATTAATTGAAATTTATCTTGAATTACATGCTTAATTGCCTTTTTATGTGTCATAACTTAGGCTGAGCATGTTTAAGGCAGTTTCCTACCTTTTAGATAGTAAGGTCTCATCTTAAGCCCTTAAGACACTTTAGACAACCTTCTAAAGGCTTAGGATGAGTGAACTTGGGATTTTAAATAAAAATTATTAAAAAATCTAAAAAAATAAAATGAAACTGGCTGATTGAAGATCAGATAGTTTTCTAATTGCATACCAAGTTTCAAGATATACAAAACCCTTAACTTGGCATAATTTGCCCGTCTATGGTTCTATATACCATGAGCTTTAATAAAAGAATGTACCTCTCAAAACACCAAAAATATGTCCTCTTTCTCATCCAATTCTTTCCACCTCTTCTCCTACCTCCATAACATATAATTAAAACCATAAAAACTGAAAAAACCCCAAAAGTAGTAAAAATCCTTTCGATAATATATATATATAAGTAGTTATTTAAGCTATATAGTAAGCTTCATTATCTATAATGTAAAGTATACATATTTATAAGTTAAATAACTTATGTATATATTGTATTATGTAAAGTAAATATTTAAGTTAGAGTATACTATATATATCTTAATTATACAACTAATTATTAATTAAACTAATGTATATGTACCATAAACTATATAAAGTAATAAGCATTATAAATAACCATAGTAAGTTATAATACTGTATATATGTATTTATATGTATATTATAAATAGATTAAAACTTGTACTTTAATTTAATTATGTATACAGAATAAATAATTAATTTATTAAGTTAATAGTTAAGTTATTAGATTAAATTAAAATAAATTAGTAAATTAAGTTAAAATTAAGTAATTTACACTGTATATTTATACTATTGTATTTTAAGTAATTCAACCTAATTTAAGTATATTTATAATATATACACTACTTAAATTTAATTTGCAAATAAAACAGTCCTAAAATTAGCTATTTAAATGTAAATAAAACATAAATCAAACCTATAAAATATAATAAAAATGTTTATAAAATACTTATACATGTATACTAACTCTGTATAAGGTCCATTAGACCATCAATAAATAATTTATACATAATTAAGGAACAAAACCTAAAATTAAGTATGTATAAACTGTATACTTTACCTAATTTATTTATATAGTAAATATAATTAAAATTCCAAATTAATTGTACAATTGTATAGTACTATATAAATACTTTATTTTCACATAATTTATTTTTAATATTTAATAAATTATGGCCCTCGAATCGAGGGCCAAAATCGCATTTGCCGCTCTGTCGCTTAGAATTTCTACGCTGCGCTTGCGCTTAGATAGTCCCACATCGTGGGCGGGTGAGCGCCCGCAGCGCCTTATTACGAATTTGTTGCATAGGACAATCAGTCGTCATGGGCACCGGGCGCCGGAACAATCGATCATCCTATTACCTATGAGTATACTTGAGCATTTGTGTGGGGTCAGAGGCACGGAGTTGTGCAGGCTGTGAGGCCCACTGATCTGAGTATGTAAACACGTAATCAAGCGGCCTAATGAGAAATTAGGGCACGCTTAGTAGAGGTCTGGTCCCACCCTCTGGGTGCTATGTGTCCCTCGAAAAGCATACCCGCAAATTAAACAAAATTTTGATTAATTAAGAGTTGTAATGACATTGACTAATCACCTAAGTATTTAATGCTTAAGTTAAGAACTGGCAACAAATAAAATTAAGAAGAAGAAAGGCAGAGGAGGAGTAAAGAAAGAGAGAGGGAGAGTACAAATACGTATAAGTATAAAGTATATATATAGATTGAAAACCTGTATAAATAAAACTATACAAGATAACTATAATATATATATACACATAATATAATTATGTATTTCTATATATAACTTTAGACCTTTTCTAACAAAATAAAGTGTCACTGTAGGCAAAATAACCGTCGCTATAGACCCTGGTTTCCCTCTTTTAGTTTGTATGTAGTTTTTTTGGGGTCCAGCGACGCTTATATCTGTCGCTATAGCTATTATATGTGTTACTGTATACGTCAGGATAGTAAGTTAAGTTAGTATGAGTTGGGGGTGTATGTTTATGTAAGTATTAGTAGTATAACTTATAAATAGATAGTTTAGAGTATAGTGATGAAGTGTTTGATGCTTGTTTGTAATTAATTTTTGCAAGCATTTTAATTGATTCTTTGTACACAATTAAACTAAGCATTCATTCTTTCTTTCTTTGTTGGACAAAAAATTTCTTTTTGGAATTAAAGAATAATTTTGAACTTAGAGAGTGATGTAAATCAATAACTGCCTCCCAGTGAACGATTTGGAATAAACCAGTAAAAAAAAAAAAAGTTAATTAAATAATAATGGTCGTAAAGATGGTTTGTATTTTCTACATTTACTACAACACATCATTCATTAATAAAGCCATCATTAACCCATCATCATCACCATTCATAAAACCAACCATAACCAACGAACATTAGTCAGCCACACCCGAAGCCCTCTACCTATCTCCTCCCCTCTAAGATCCCTCATTCCTTCCTCTCTCCCTCACATCACTTTCTCCTCACATACATTCCCAATCGACCACGCAACACACCCCGACGCCTTCGTCTTCCTCTACTCCGACGAAGCTCTGGTGACGCCTATCCGTTGATCCACCGCACGAAACTCACCGCTACCACCCTCATAAGCTCTGTCGCATCACCCTCTACAAAAGCCCTCAACCTATTTCGCGATTCACCCACCAAAACACCTCCCCGAACTCAAGCACTTCCGCTTCTCCTTCTCAAGGTCATCAGACCTCCACCATCACTCGCACCACATGCTACACCCACCACCTCACTCACCATTCCACGGTGATCCTTTTGAGCCTATTTGACGTGGCTGCCATGCCGTTCTCGTGGTTTCAGGTTCCTCGCCGATCTCCGCCACCACCGCCATCTTCGCCGCCTCGTTCTTCGATCTTCAAGCCACAAGAGCTCCAGGTTTTTGCTCCAGGCGCAACGAACGAGTTCCAGGAAAGCACTCAAGTTGTCAATTGAGGACCGCAGCTCCACGACTACATCAATTGTTCAAGGTCTTCACCTACAGCCGCATGCGACAAGCTCTGTGGGTTTAGTCCCACATCGGATAGAACAGACGCGCACGTAGCATACAAATTGAATTTGTGTTTACAGCTATTCGCCTCAGCATGCACACAGGGTGAGGTCTCGCTCACGCATGCACATACGCACGCCCTCGCTCGCAGTTCACGCCACGTGGGTCTGGGTCTTGGTTCGTTTACCCGGTTACCCAGGTCTGGTCTGGTTTGCCTGATCCTGAGAGAGAAAGAAGAGAAAGAAAGAGAGGAGGGGGGGTTTTGCTCTTTATTGCTCTCTACACTTAGCGAAATTTGAGAGGCCTTCGCCTCTGTTGGTGTTGTGCTGCGCTTGTGACTCTCCTTGAGGCTTAAAGGAAAAAGAGAGGCCTTTACCTTTGTTGCTGGTTCTGAGCCACTGTTGCATTATTGAAACACTTAAGTTGACATGGAAATTGTGTGGTTGATACTGTAGCATTATTTGAGTATATTGTTAATAGGGTAAATCGGTGATTTAAATCACCATTTTTCCCTAATCTTTTTGCTACATTGATTCTAACTCTTTCATTTATATCATTTGTGCTTAAAGTTTCTATTACATTGTTATATTGTGCTTAGAATTTCAATCTTGAGTATTAAATTGCCTATTGTTTCCTGCGTTCGACCTCGGACTTTTCTAAGTTATAAATTTAAGTGTTTAATGCGATCTTGTCCTATACTATAACACATTCTTAAACATCGACGATTTCGCATTAACATCTACACCTCGAAAATTTTGGTTTGCATATTTAAATTATTTTGAGGTTTCATAGGTTTATACTTGCATTATTTCATTTCCTTGATTTAATTGGGACCCAAGTTTTTAAGATTCTCGAGTATTTGTTTTTTCATCCCTTATTAGGTGTAAGGGGGTAGATGTGTTGTAAGACGTTATGTCACCCTCGTTCAAGTGATGCGATTAGTAGATTGACTAGCTTTACCTAGTTGAAAAATCTTGAGTTGTCAGTCTCAGGTAATGGTTTTTACCCGTAGGGTTTCCATTATAAATCAGGGTGTCATTGTGTCATGCTTATTGTGGTTTAAATTTTTAAATCTAACATACTTGTTTATATACATTATTCAATCACGCCCTCAACTGTAGACCTTTAGGTTCCATTTGGTAGAGGTTTAAAGGGAGCTGTTATCCTATGTGTCAAGGGTAAAATAGATAGTACATAAATAGTGAAAAAGTCTTATTCCTCACCTATCACATCTATTATCATTCATCACATCTACATCTTACTAATCATATCTACCCCCACCAACTCACTCTTACCCATCACATCCACCTATCACATCTATCCTACTAACCCATTCCCACTACAAATAAAAACAAAATTCAATAATAACATATCAACTCAACGATCATATCCACACCCACTAACCCTCCTCTTACCCTTCCACTTATCCCTCCTTAAGACTTCCTAAATATTACCCAATCTTAAACTTTAAACCTCTACCAAACATGGCCTTAGATCCTATAGGCATCTTCATATTAGGCTATCGTTGTATTATTCTTTTATTAACTCAAAACATTTGTTACCTTTGTTATCCAAGCTTGTAAGCTTTCCTACTAGCTCTAGGTCCAACTACAGTTTAGTCACCCAAACCTAGAGTAAAATGAAACCCAAAGATTAGCATTCAACTTGTTCCTTGATCTTTTCTTAGTAGGTCAACTTTGTAAAACTTAATTTACTTTATTCTACTGCATAGGATCATAATCAAGAGTATAAGAGGCTTCTCTCGACATTAAGACTCTAAGTACCTCGGCGAAAAGACCAATTCAAATTGGAATAAAAGCTATTCTTTCATTTCCCATTCTAATGAAACATAGATTCAAGGAAGGTTTTCCCTACCTCTTGCATTGTCCATTAAAAAGATGCCTCTTACAAGTAGCCTTTAAATTGCTCTTTGCAATGGCATCTCTCACTCATCGATCACCACATTAGTGCATCAAAGTCCATCGCTAAAAATGTTGTATTGGACCATCGCTTCTGTTGATCACCCAAACTAAATCTTCTCTCATATTCCTACATAAAATTACACAAATTTGGTTGGGATTGAGGGCTATATGTGGCCCCTAACATGGTCCAAAAGAATGGTCTTTGATTGGCTGCAGATTACAACGTAAATGATGAGATTTCCTATGCAAACTCTAGTTAGTCTATTGGGTGATTTGTTAGATTTAATTTCCCAAATTTAACTTTAATTGCTCAAATTGAATTAGTGGATAAACTCAAGGGTTGCCATCATTTAATAGACCTAAAATATCTTGTGCCTAGCTTGCTTGTCCAAACTTAGCTTTGGTTAACTAGACCCTATAAAATGAGTTTCTTTCATTTAAACCATAATTGTTCTTTCTCATTTGTTCCTATCCCTTAGACCCCTCTTCTTTTGACATGTAAAAGTGATTCATAACATAATTACCTTGATTTAGATTAAGAAAAATCCCAAGTATTACAGGAATACACCTCAACTACATTTCTTGTCTTCATTCAAATGTTTGTCTTAGAATCCTAAATATTACTCAAAAAGGGCTAAGGTTTGATCTCTATCAATGTCTATTCCAAACTACACCATCTTCTACACTTTTGTGAAAACTATTATAAGCTTTTAGGTTTGACCTATTTGTTATTGTTAGGAAATAAATTAAGATTCAATTAGTTAAAATTTTGATTGTCTTTCTTATTTTAGTCCATGTTATTTTTAGGAACATAGTTGTTATATTTCCTTGTTGTACCAAACCCACTCTCCATATAAAGAGGGGTATGACTTGCTTATTTCATTAAGAAAAATTCTTCCCTCATTTTTAAGATGGTATCAAAGCTATCGATCTTTATGACTTAGGGTTAGGAGAAAAGAAACCCTACAGAGGGGAGGGGCATCTCTGGTAACGTCGTTGGCTCCGACAAGCCACTTGGGAGGCCCCTCCTCTCCACATCAATCTCCTCCTCTCTTCTCTCCCACTGATCTCCTTCTCTCAATTTCTTAACATTGGAACCTACCAACAACAACTGCAACAACAACTAAAGATCATCACCACCGCCATCAACCATTCCTATGATCATCATTGGCCTCCCCATCGTTATGTAGATGAGATGCATTCTCACGCACCTAAAGCATTTCGATTGGCTCTTGAGTCATAGGAGCAATGACAGCAAGGTGACATTATGCATGCGCAGAGAAACCAAGCACGGTACATTAGGTCACAAGGTGTAGGAGTAATGGCACCCGTGTGACCTAATGCGCACTCAAGAAGACCAAGTCTTGTCATCTTTAGACTCTTGTACATGGGAGCAACAGCACCCGAGTTGTAATCATGAATTCTCACAAACCCAATACCTTACATGGGATATACAAGTAAGCACACAACCAGTACACTACAAGAAAAATCACTTTTCGCAATGGTTGAAAACCGTCACCAAAAGTGAAAAAACCATCTCATTTTGGTGTTGCAGAAAGGTGCGAAGTGAATGCTCTTTGGCGATGATTATTATTAGTAACCATCTCTAACAGTACCGAGCCTATGTGTCATGGTTGGCTTTATTTTGCGACGTTACATAGCTGTCATTAATTCACTTTTGCAACGGTTATTTAATAACTGTCACAAAATGATTATTGGCGATAGTTATTGAAAACCCATCATAAATATATTTTTGCAACGGTTGAATAAACATCACGAAAAATACGCTTTTGAGAAGGGGGGATTATTTATCGATATTTGCCATAGTTGTCCAACCATCATAAACTGTTAGAATACCTATTGTTTGACCTCAAGTTCATCTAAATTTGTGCAAGTGTGTATCTACAAATTCAGCATATCACATTCAACAAAATTAATGCCATTAAAACACATAATTAACTAAGTGTAGTTGACATACAATGATAAAATAATGTAATCGACATACAACATACATACAACCTATTTATGTTAACCGATAACATACTACATATACATATTTGAAATATAATTAAATATAATTACCTTAAAGAATTGCTATCAGAGATATCCTATGAATAACATAAATCAAATTAGACAAAATTAAGATAATTAGCAATCAACCTAAATTAAATTTTAGAGAGAAAAAAAGTGGAATTGGGAGAGGAGACAAGGAAGAGGATGCGAGGCCACCGGGTGGGGGAGGTGAGGGCGAGGATGGGGGTGTTGGGAGTGGGGGCGGGGGTGTAAGGGGCAGGTTCACGGGGGATGGGAGTGTTGTAGAGGGCAGCCAAGCTCAGGATGGGGGAGTTGGGGTCGAGCGGCGCGTAGGCAGGGGTGCGAGGTGGGGGGTGGCAGGGGAAGGGGAGCCGGAGGGCTGTGTGTGGGCGAGGTCACGGGGCGGCGGGGAGAGGTGAACTCAGGTTTGGGGGCGGTCATGGGCGGAGAAGATGAGTAGTGCTCACTTGAGGGAGGGATAGGCAACGGCGTAGGGGAGGGGATGCGGTCGTGGCAAGTTTTGCAAAGCTTTCAAGGGGAGGAGAATAGAGAAGTTTTCAGGGGGGAGGGGGAAGGGGCATGACTGAAGAGATATATTACAAATTGGTTATGGTTGATCTGAAGTATGATTTTTTCGCTCGTTTCCAAGATGCACAAATTGGCGACGGTTGATCTAAATCGTCGCTGAGTTCAACTTTATGACCACGCCCGCGGTAAGATTTTTTCTCTCATTTCCGAGGTACGAGAATAGTTTCACCAATTCGTGACAGTTGATCGCAAGCTGTCGCCAATCTTTTCTCTCTCTGCCCACACACATGAAATAAACAACTTGCTCCTCTTTGAGAAAGTTCTATTTGTGACAGTTAATCACAAACTGTCGCAAATAGCGACGATTTCCAATCAACCATCGCAAATGATGGGTTTTTTCAGACCACACGTGAAACGAAAATTTACATCGTCATGTGGCAACCAGTGATTCTCTTTGGCGACGGTTTCTACTAAATCGTCGCCAACGTTGTAACAAAATGCAAAGCTATAGCACGAAGAACACTCCTAACTTAAGAATTACGACATTCCAATACATAACCGTCGCAAGGTAATTACTATTAGTGACGGTTTCGCGACCTTCGCAAATTAAACGTCACCAATAGTAGTTTTTCTTATAGTAGTAGTTCCGGAGGCAAATACCAGTTACTTCATCATCTACGGTTGATCTCTAACTCTCATCTACCACTATCCCTCCTCCAACCACCTGAATCAGTAGGAAGCCCCTCATTTGTCGTAACTCATTCAAGTTGGGCATTGCACGCTCCAACTTAGGGAAGAGTGTTAGGAAATAAATTAAAACTTAATTAGTTAAGAATTTGATTGTATTTTTTATTTTAATCAATGTTATTTTTTGTAGCTTAATTATTATATTTTCTTATTATACTAAATCCTCTCTATATAAAAATAGATATAACTTACTTATTTCAATAAAAAAAATTCTTCCCTCATTCTTAACGGTTATATAATCATTAAAGTATGTAATATATAGAAAATAAAGCATTTAAGAAGGCAAAATTCAAAGAAAGGCTATTCTACTCATTAAAAGGGGATTTAATCTTGAAGTAGAGTTTAATGGACTCTTAATCATGTTTACAAGAGTCATTTAGACCCCATAAAACCATGATGGAATCTCCATTATGCTTGGATCAGAAGTTTGTTGAACTTGATTCATACGTTTTATATGTTAAACTTCTGAGTATTATCTTTTCTTTTTCAGCTTATATAGTCTTGTCAATCTCTTATTACCATTGCTTGGTGTGGACATCCTCCTTTGTAGCTGTGTCTTTTATTCCACAAAATTAAATGGTATCCTTCACCCCTCATCATGAAAGTTGCCAAGCGGAAATGACCACTTGAATTCTGCAACTAGAGATCCTCCTTTCTCTCTTCCTTCCCCCGTCTTCTGCTCTCCCCTCTTGTTACTTTATTTAGGGTCCACTTGGTTGTAGGATAACGTATCGTCTGAGCAGGTTAAAACAAAAATTTAAATAGAAGGATAAAATAATTAAGTTGATGATGTGTGATATTAGTGAATATTTTTTAATAATATAAGTGAGAGTAGAAAATAATATTGAGTATTTTATAATGTAAAGAAAATGTGTTGAATTTTTTGTGATAAGGTGTGATATCTTTTTACACACTTCATACGAGGTAATCTTCAAATCCAACAAAACATCTCCCTCTAACATATCCTAAATCCAAATCCTTGGAGCTAATTTACGGAGTAGGTTATCCCTTCTTTTTAAGTGATAAACATCATTTACCTTACGAGATAACTTAACCACTTACAGCATCTTTATCCCAGGATAATTTAATCTATATTTGTTTAAGGTTAACTTATCTCATCTCTTATTTCCTTAAATTTACTCGTACCTTCTGTCACAATACAGGATAATCTTATTTTCTAATCCTCATTCAATAAATATAAATAAGAGCTAACCCTTATTCTTATGTAACATAAACAGGGATTATCCCTTATTATAAAGGAGTTAATCAATATTAATTATCTCCTATCATAAGCTAACCCTTTGTTAATACTAAGGGCCATATTTGATCGCCCAAGTGACCTATGATTGGTTCATGGCTTACGTCAGCGAAGGTGCTAAATTCCTTATGAGAGCAATTTAAATCTGGTCAACTAAGTAACTCAACTAGTCAGTCGAACAGCCCGTTTAATTATTTTTTAGGCGTATCCACTATTGATCAGACAGGCTATTTTGTCCTATTTATTAATTTAATAGCCTCTTAGTATAGGCCAACTTTCACTCACTCAGCCCCTTCCTTGTAGGCAATCTAATTTTCACCTTCTATTTAATTTCAAAATTAGGCTCGTGAATATTTAACTAATGGGAAGCCCATTTCCATAATATGCAAAAAGCATGCAGCAAATTGGGATTCTGTATGATAACAACGATACAGAGAGGATATACATGTAAAAATAAGCATAAAATCGGGTAGATATGCAAAATACCTGACAGTAGCATTACATTCAAACAAGACAGCAGGCGTAGCACCATCATGCTATGGATATACTACATAGTCTCGTATAATTATCTTGATTTGTTTATCTGCTGCCATCAATTTTCACTTCCTCAAGCGTGCACTGATCTAGAGCGCACGGCCATGGTGTGTGCCCGTAGCTTATCCCTGTCGGGGAGGGTTTCTTTCGCAACTTCCAGCTCGCTGAAACGTGGGAACCACGAACTGAAACAGGGGAAGGCATTGGAGTCCAACACCTCCACGCCGCAGACCTCCTCCACCACGAAGTACCAATAGGTGCCGCAGCCGATCACCATGTCTAGGAGGCCGATGTGATCTCCACCGAGGAACCTCCTGCCCCTCAAGTGACCCTCGCGGAGCTCACCTTCCAGCAGTCTCATGTTGGCCATAAACTCCTCCATGGCCTCCTTCCGCTTCTCACTGGAGCTTAGGAAAACCATTGCTGCCGAGGTGGCCAACTGCATTCGCAAAGACATGGCATGATCATATGCTACAGTAGTTTCTTTTGTCGTACTTCCGGGAGTTATTGAAACCGGATGGGAGTTTGATAGTCACTACCCATAGTTAAGAGTCGTAGGGCTGAGTCTGGTCGCGAATTTAAAATGGTCTATAGCAAGACTAGGAACCGTAGTTGTTAAGCAGTGAAATTATCCTTGTTTCAACGAAGGGCAATGTTGCCGTACGAGGGAGCTTACGTATCATTGTCCTGCTGCCCTCTGACAGCGGCGATTTCGTCCTCTCTCTAGGCGCGAGTCCTATTTTTAGTACGGTTGCATTTCCTTGCCGCGAAACGTGGACGGTTCGAATTGCTTTGTAAATTTGCCGTGAAAAGTGACGTGAGAAAATTAGCTCTCTTTTTCTGACCTAGAGAGGTATCTTTTTCGGCAAAAGAATGAGGTGATTTGAGTGACGCTCCGCTTCGTCCTCTTATTGTCCACTGCTGCTTTCGGACGTCTCCCTCTCCTCTCCTAATGTATCCTCTACCTCGGTCAATAATCAAACTTGACATATAGTAAACATGGAACTCGTGGATCTTGGTCGTGTTGGCTATAGTCATCCTTTCTCCTCGTCGATGAATGCCTTCGTGGGGGTGTCGCAATGCTCACGGGTCAGTATTAGAGTGCATGCAAGGGGGGAGCAGCTTGTCGCTTTGGTCGTTAGGTCATGATTGCTCGTCGTTCGTCTTCTACGTTGGTTGTGTTGCTGCAAGGTCGCTAAATGCCTCGTCAGCCGGTCGCCATCGTCGTCCAACTGTGCGGTGGCCAATCACCTTATTGTCCAAATGTGCGGTTGCCGTAAAGCCCTCTCGTCAGAGTTTCAATCTGCAATGGCTACGATGGAGCGATGTAGGGATGATGGTGTCTATGATGATCTGTTATTGCTGTTGTTAGTTTTTGTGTTGTGGTAGAAGTTAGGTTTTCTTTTTTCTTGTTTTTAGTATAGTCTTGTTTTGTTTGGGCACATGTGATCCCGTGCATTTCACAACCGAGTTTCCAGTCATTTTTGACTTTTTGGTCGATTTAAACGATTAACTCGTTGGCGTGATCTTCGAGACTCATTTCATTGGTACCTTGTCGTCCTACGAGCGTAGGGTCACCCTCCTTTAGAGATCATCTAGTTTCCATTTTTGTGAAGCGTTTTCTTTTCCTTTCTCCTTTATTTCTTATCTTGTTTTTGTGTTTTACATTCCCCTATTTCTGTGAGGCATTTTTCCCCCTTTATGGGTGTGGTTATTTGTCTCCCTCAGCATCCACTTATTACGGATTCTTTCCCTTTTAATGGAAATATTTTCAAAAAAAAAAGAGAGGTATCTTTCCAATGCAGAATATGTCAGTGTGCTAGGGCTCGTTCGATGAGTAGGTTAAGTAGGTTAGTTTGTATTTATTTTTTATTTAATTTACCTATTATTTGCATTAGGCCAAGGAGAGTTAACTTGATGTAAAATTATTCTACCTTCTTTGCCAAATAACTTTAACTCAGCCTAAACCCCCAAACATCAAAATTCACTTATTTCATCATTTCTTACTTATTCCATTAACTTATTGCCCTTATCAAATAGACCTTAGGCTTCGTTTGGTAGAGGTTTCAATTTTAAGGGTTAGTTTACGATAGGGAATAGCTAACACAAATTAACTTCTTTACAACAAGTGATTGAAAGTACTAGAGGGGGGTGATTAGTACTAAAGACGGTAAAATAATGCTAATTGAAGTTAACGCAAATATAGAAGATAATCAGGCCACACATACACACAATACACAAGATGTATAGTGGAAACCCAAGATCGAGTAAAAACTATTACCTTGATCTCCCAATCTAAGATTTTATCCCGAGTCACTCTCAAAATACTAACCGGTACTTATGGGGTACCAAACTCTTTTACAAACCCTCTTGATATTCTAATCAAAAGCAAACCCCTCTCACTTGAGAGGAAAGGAGGCCACAATCCGGGCCCTCAAATTACAAGTAAATGACAGAAGAAAACTTAAGTAAAATAGATTTTTAGCTCGTATGGATAGCCTCAATGGGACCCTTTCCTGTTTCAGACAACTTCGAGTACATTCTGCTCACTGTTGACTACGTGTCCAAATGGATCAAAGCCATTCCTACCCGAACCAATGATCATAAGGTGGTTATCAAATTCATTCATCAGAACATCTTTTCGCAGTTCGGGATTCCACGTGCGATAATCTCTGATGGAGGGACCCATTTCACTAATGCTCAGTTCAGGTCACTGATGACCAAATACGGGATATTACATCGAATCTCTACTCCTTATCACCCCCAAACTAATGGTCTAGCTGAACTATCAAATAGGGAGATCAAGAAAATCCTCCAGGTTACTCTTCGACCTGACAGGAAAGACTGGTCATCCCAACTTTCAAAAGCTTTGTGGGCTTATAGGACCACCCACAAAACTCAATTAGATATGTCTCCCTTCAGATTGGTGTACAGGAAGGCAAGTCACCTCCCCGTCGAATTGGAGCACAAAGCCTATTGGGCAATACGAACCTGCAACCTAGATCTTTCTAAGGCAGGAACCCACAGAATGCTTCAAATGAGCAAGATCGATGAATTACGCCACGACGCGTATGAGAACTCGCGAATTTGCAAAGAGCGGGTTAAGGCCTTTCACGACAAGCACATATCCAGAAAGATCTTCTACCCTGGTAAAAAGGTCCTACTCTTTGATGCCAAACTCAAGCTATTCCCAGGAAAACTCAGATCGAAATGAATCGGGCCTTACCTCATCTGACGAATCTTTGGAAATGGAGCCATCGAGATCAGTCCACTCAGCCACAATTCAAAACCTTTCATTATGAACGATCAGAGACTCAAACCATTCATTGACCTTACTGATACAAATTTAGCTGAGACATCCTTTACCCTCCATTCTCCCTGAGCTCATTGCACCCAGTCGATGGCGTAAAACTCAGCGCTTAACGGGAGGCAACCCATCACTTTTGAAAAACAATAAACCTTTCTTGACATTCCTATGTTGAATTCATATTGCACTTTAGGGTTCATCCATTAGAATAGTCGACCCCACCTCAGGTACCCGTACCCGAGTTGAAATCGTCCGCAACAGTCACCTCAACTCGTTTGCCCACCCAGAACTTGTTCGAATGAATAATCTAAGCTGAACTCGAACCCACCTAATTTACAATGGGGACATTGCAAATCGTAGGCATGGGGGGGTATGAAAGTGTAAAATGTCGTGAAAATCATCTCACAAGAAAAGGTTTCATCAAAAAAATCACATATCCCAAAAATACCAAAAACAATGAAAAATTCTTGAAAAAAAACAAAAAAATTCTGAGGGGAGAGAAAATTTTGAGGCTATACAAATCTTGAGGAGAAAAAGGGGAAAAGTGAAAAATGTTAAAAAAAGAAGCACAAATTGAAAAGAAAAGAAATAATCATTAGTAAGAAATTAAGGAATTAACTACGTTCTATACCATATCAAAAGAAAATGAAAGAAGCAAAAAGTGTTAATGAAACACAGAAGAGATTAGTAGGAACGCTGATCTTAGGCCTCTTGGGCTATACTCTTAGGCTTAAAAATTCCAGTATCTACTTAGATCTGGATAGTCCTCAAGAGGTTGGGGAAAATGCGAAGCTTAAGTATTAGGCCTAAGGCTTAGGGAGTATTCGGCCTCATTAACTAGCCTCTGGTTTACGAAACTCGGTAACTTAAGCACCCCAATCCACACACAGTCTGGTTCAGTGCGCATAGGTATCAAAATCACGCAAATGTACTTAAATTGTTCTGAAAAGGTCGCCTAGATTAGGAGCGACCGATCAACACAAGTTGATTTGGACGAGTTCCCAGTGTGAAGAGGTAGGAAATTTCCCTCGAAGATGCACAATAACATATCGTCTCCTCAGTGCTTGTCTCCGAGAATATCTACATATCCTACCGAGGTCATGTAAGCACCTACTGCTAGTTCAGATGCCATGAGCGGCATTATCACAAAATGTTGATTGCCAAGATCTAGATTTAGCCACAGAACGTCATGAGCGGGATTATCTCGAAATCTCGAAAGCCAGGGTTCTGAGGGTTGCCATGGGCGGCGCTATCTCGAAGCATCGATTGCCAAGGACCCTTCGAAGATTGATGACGGGGACTAGGAATCCGATACAAATCGTGTTGAGAAGCCAATCTGAAGCTAGAAATAAAAAGAAAAGAGAGAGAAAACTCTCTAAACAAAGAAAATTCCTCTGTCTCTCTCTTACAAAAATGTACTGCAAACTGAACCAAGGCTAAAATATGTTACAAGCACAGGTGCTTTAACCGCAGAGTCCAACGACCCTTAGGATAGTTCCTGTGGGCCTTACAAACTTTCACGGCGGACTGAGGCTAGAGCCAGTCTGGTCTAGATCTTGGCTGGTACTTGAGTACCTCTAAGCCTACCATCGGCATTCTAACCTAATCTACAAAAGAAAGCACACATCCCAATTTTGAGCATCAAAAAGATTACATGGTCTAGAATCGAAGTTAAAACCTTAAAATGTTACTAAGGGACTAGCAAAAGTTAGGCATGGGGGTATGATGAGAACACCATCATGAGCCCTAACTAGCTCATTTTGACCCAATGAAGAGAATAAAAGCTCCTACATAACCAACTGAAGGTCCTAATTTACTGAATAACCTTTCTGAGAGAAAAGAAAGAAATAAGGGGTAAAACTGTAATTTTACCACTGCAGTACAACGGGTTCTCTTAAGGGCTAAACAAAGGTCAAAAGGTCTTAACAAGATAAAAAGTGGGTTGGATTTGACAGAAAAGGGATTTATGTGTACTCTGTGAATTAAATGACTTATTAAAATCCTAAAATAAATCCACTTGATTAACCAAGGTTTTTTTCAGGATAAAATTCACCTAAACCCTCTAAAAATCATAAGAAAAATATTCTCTAGGGTTTAGAACCTTTAAATTGGCCTGGAACCTATCTTGACCTAGAATGGGGTCTCAGACAGATATTTTCCCTAAATTAGGTTTTTGCATAAATTTTCCAGTCAAACGTGGTCAAACAAAAAATCCAACTTCACCATTGGATTCCTTAGGTCCAAATTAGGTTTGTATCAAAATTTGGACCCAAGATAAATTTGCCTTGACCTAGTTTGTAAAAAGGTCCAACCAGATTACATTTGTACCCCTATCTTTCAAAAACCTTTGCAAAAGCCCCCTAACTTCTTTATCATTCTCGCAATTAGGTCCCTCCACCATTATAGCGGAGGAATCCTACTCCGGTGAGCTTTAGAAGCTGGTTTCTCCCTGATTTCTCAGAGAATCCCCTTCAAAATTGGAAGGGAGATTCTCTGAGAAAATCCCTCCAATGTGAATCCAATTTGATGCCCTAATTTCCTCCCAATCTCTCATGCGAATGCATGAGAGATTTGGGTCTCTTTTGAGTTTCCTTCTCCGGTGAGCATACCTTGCTTGGAAGCTTAGCTTCCAAGCACAAATCCCCCTCCAGAGATCTATTTAAGAAGCTCCAGATCCAACCGACTCCTCTAAGCTTGAAATCAACTGGAAACCCCCTCAAATTCTTCTCTCCTCCTCTGGCTAATTCACTCATCAAGCTCCGGTGACCTTCCCTACTCTCCTTCGTTGCCTGACCACAATACCAGTGGCAGGCTCTTCTTCCTTGCGTTCATCCGCGTCGTGCAGCACCCATCGACACCTTTGTCTCCCCCTCATCCTCGCCGACCGTCTCTCTCTGAGTGCCTTCATCTCCGACATCGGCAATACGCGCTTGACGCCATCTTCGCCTTCCCTTCGTCCACTATCACCCTAGATAAGTCCCCTTCCCCCTCTACTTCCTTCTCCACTCTCTATCTCCCTAAATCGACCACTACTGCACTCCACCACCCTCATCTCCTTCACCTCCGGCCACCACCTCCGGCGAGACCACTCCACCACCACAAACCATCCCACCCCTCGCCAACAAGTCCATAAGCATCCCCTCACTCCACTGAACCTTTCCCCCCACTACACACACCACTCCACTCACTCACGCACCTCACCGAACACACCCACACCTTCGCACACAGTGTGCCCTAGGCACTCTTGCACAGGTGTCCTCACGCCACGCCAACCACCGCAGCACATTCGTCGTGCCTCGGCGAAGTTTCCTGAGCGATCTGACGTGGCCACGAGGCCGTCTTGGTGATTTCAGGTACAGGAGTCCTCTACCATTGGCGCAGAGCTTGAAGCAAGCTCCAAGCTTCGCCAGCTCCAGGTTCTTGTCCTAGGCTGCGCGGAAGATGCTCATGCACGAGTCCAGATGCTCAATTCCAGTTGAAGGCCATGGCAGTTGAGGCAATTGGAGGACCACCTCTGCTGCGGGCGCGCAAGAAGAAGGGCGTGCGTTTAGTCCCACATCGATGGCTGCGAAGCGAGTGAAGCCACATAAGTTGAATTCCTGCTAGTAGCTATTCGCCTCCAAATCACGAGGTAAGGTCCCTCTCACCTGACCGACCCGGTCTCGTCCGCACTCACGCCCTGTGGACCTGGCTAACCGACCCGACCTGCACTCCTTGCCCACCACCACACGCCGATGGGCCTGGTCCCGGGTACGTACCCGACCCGATTACCCAAATACGTGTGGCTCTGGGAGAGCGGAACCTAAGAGAGAAAGAGAGGAGAGTGCACGTAGGTAGGGGTTAGGTTTTGCTGCAGGCTGAAGAGGAGGAGAAGCGAAGCTGAAGAAGAAGAAGGAGAAGCTAAGGGAAGGGCCACAGCAGAGAAAGGTAGAGAAGGAAGAAGCTGAAGGAAGAAAAAGGAGAAGCTAAGAAGGAAAGCAAAAAGCAGAAGTCAGAGCAAGAAGAAGAAGAAAGGAAGGAGAAGACAGAGAAAGGCAAAAGAAGTCAGAGAAGGCAAAAGGCAGAGAAAGGCAAAGAGAAAGAAAAGCAGACAAAAGCCAAAGGTAAAGAGAAAGAACAGAAGGAGTAGAAACAGAAGAAGAGCCACAGAAGCTGAAGGTAGAAGGAGCACTGTAGCATCATTTTAAGTCGTCTGATTTGTCCAATTTGAATTTAATTCATATACATTGAGTTCTTTAGTATTTTGTACTCAACATTTACTCCCATATTTTTGCACTATGACACTGATATTATTGCATATTCTTTTAAATTCTGAATTGTGATTTTGATTTCTAAACACCAATTTGCTCCCTGTGTTCGACCTCGGACTTCAAATTTGAGTAATAAAATTGTATTTGTTTTGAACACTTTTTCGGCTATATTACAACGCGATACTCTTAAAACCTGATTCAACGTCACAAACACGGGTGTCCCTTAAGACATGAAACACCTCAACCAGATTCTCCAGATGTTGAGGAAAATGTAACCCCTTCACCAACATATCATCCATATACACCTCAAAGGATTTTCCGATTAAATAAGCAAAAATCGTGTTTACAAAGCACAGGTAAGTTACTCCATTTTTTAAATCAAAAGGCATACTCTATACTAAAATAGACCCCTATCTGTTATGAATGAAATATGTGGTATATCTGCTAAAGCAACACTTATATGATGATAACCACTGTAGGCATCAAGGAAGGACATGTGAGACTACCGCTGCAGGAGTCCACAAGGGCATCAATCTTCGGCACAGGGAACTAGTCCTTCGGGCTTGCATCATTCACATTTGTGAAGTTCACGCACATCCTCCATTTCCCATTTGGCTTCTTTACCATCATAATATTCGATGGTCATTCTGGGTAGACAGACTATTTGATGAAGCCTGCTTCTAGCAGTTTGATAACTTCTGCGGCGACCACCTACCATTGCTCGGCTGATTTATGACGACGAGCTTGCTTGACTGCCCTGGAGCACGGTTGTAAATTGAGCTTGTGTTCAATCAGAGATAGGTCTACTCCTAGCAGGTCATTAGCTAACCAAGCGAAAATGTCCGCTTTGGCCCTTAGCAGTGTGAGCAATTCGTGGACTCTGTCAGCAGATAGCTCGTTTCCTACGTGAACCAGCTTATCAGTTGTATCAAGGTACAACTAGATAGCTATGGTTGAAGAACCGGGCTTCATCTCCTACGTAGGCGGCTGAGTAGGGAATTCATTCTCTTGTAGGGTGTGGAGCAAATTCCTCTTCTTCCCCCATTTGTGAGGCTTGGGGGGAATTCTCCCCATTGAGCGCTCAAGCTCAATGCACAGCAACTCCCAGCCGGCGGACTGGTCTCCATGGATAATCTCGACTCCATGCGGGGTGAGAAAGAGTATGCACTGGAAGTATGAGGAAGGGATTGCCTAGAAGGCATGAGTCGTCGAGCAGCCTATGATACCATTAAAGGCTACCGTCAGCCCCGCCTCTATAAAAGTGGCCATCCGGTTAAGGTATTTGTCTCCATCACATATTAATACCAGCAGGATGACTTCTCCTTTAGGCATCACTTTATGGTTCCCAAACTCTACCATCGGCATGGTTGACGAGGACAAGTGTTCCTCGCTGACACCCAATTGTGCAAGGGTCTTAAGGAAAAGGATGTCCACTGCGTTACTCTCATCTACAAGGAAACGGGCTTGTTGGCACACGGCTAGGAGGAGAGTCACCAACAAAGGGTCCATTTAGTCTGCCAAATTTGGAAAGGCAGAGAAGAGCCTTGAAGAGACTTGCCTAACGAAACTCCTTTCTCCTGACTATACAGTGGGATAAGCTTCCTGAGTGCCTCCACAAGGGGAGGGGCAACCATCAACCCTCCTGGGGGTCCGCATATTGCGTTAACGCTGAAGATTACGTCTATCTGCCCTTCGACCAAGTGTTGGGGTGACAACATCGGCCGGGGCAACAAAACCCCGGTCGCTCGATTTTCCAGCCGCCCCATCTCGAGAGCCGCCATAACTTGCCGGTGATACTCTTCAGGTAGGAGTTCCAACAGGGCTACCTGGATCCTGGCCTTCATCTCCCCTTGCTCTGGAAGGGATATCACATGGACCCCCCCAAGCAACTGGAGCTTCTCCTGATGATAGCCTTCGGGAGCCTCTATGGAGCGTTTCCCCTTGTCTTGGCCCTTATTTCGCTTGACAAAGTGGGCCAGATTGTCGTGACGGATCTGAAACTCGTTCTGATCATGTAGGTCACAACAATCTTCCGTGGCATGCCCCAGGGCTTGATGGTATTTACAGTAAGGCCCAATCTCCACCTTCTTTTTAAGGGGCTTTGGAGGGGAAAGTTGGTCTTTATCTGTGGACCATACTTCTTCCAACACATCTACCTAGTTCACGGCAAGGGGAGTGTATTCCTCATAGGGATTCCACCTGGGTTGATGGGGACCATTGAGCCAGTTCTTTTTAAGCCGATCCCTTAGATCCAGAAAGTTTCCCCTCCGTTTGTTGAGGTGGTGACCATTCCTTGATGATATCGATGTTACTTCGACTGGGGTCCACTTTACCTTAGGGGAGGCATGGTCCTCATAGAGTTCAACCGCCAAATGGCTCGAAGAGTGGAACAAGTCGTCCTGCTCGGCGAACTTGGTGGCACGATCCCAAAGCTCCGCCATGTCCCTTAGAGGGAAGTCGTCGATATCGTACCAGAACCTCTAAGTCAGCAATCCTGACTTGAAGTACTGGATAACTATAGCATCATGAGGACGCTTGCACTTAAAGTACTGGATCTTGAACCAATCCAGATAGGACCGAAAAGACTCAACCTTCCTTTGCCGAATCTCTGAGAGCTTTTTAGGATTATCCCTGACTTGCTGTTGACTGGTGAAATACTAGCAAAACTTGTCGGCCAACTCCTAGAAGCAAGTGATTTGCCCCACTGGTAGTTCGTTGAACCACTTGTGAGCCATCCCAGATAAATAGAACAAGAATACCCGGTAGAGGACCCCGTTCGAGCATCCGTAGACTAGCATCATTTGTCGGTAGCTTCCTACGAAGCTATTAGGATTTGTCGTTCTGTCATATTGAGCCAGGACAAGTTGCTTAAACTTTTCGGGGAGAGAGGTGGTCATTAATTCTTCCGAGAAGGAGTATGTGGTATGTACGCGTGGGGCCTCATACCTCTCATGGCCCAAGTGACCTAGCGAACAATCTCGAAATCGAGCCTCCGCCATTGGTCACTAAGAGATTAGCCCTCGACTACTTGTCAGACTCCCGAGGAGGCACAAAGGGGGCCTTTGGGGGACCAGGAGGGACTTCACCTTTCTGACTACTAAGCTCGTGCTTCATTTCTCGAGCTATTTGCACAGATGGACATTTTCTTCTTCCACAACACGACGCGCACTTCAGCTGGTCGTTGGTAGGGCTAGAACTTTGGGGTTCTTCTAGTTGGAATTCTATCCGGTCCCTTAGCAGTCGGATCTCTTGCAGTTGCATCGCCACCATCTGCTGCTCGACCTTTAAGGTCTCTAGCTTCACCTCATATTCATCCTTCTTTGCATGCATGTCGAGGAGAGCGTCCTTCGGAGGGCCCTCCTGACAGGGGGAACCTTATGGCGCACCTTATGGCCGTACCTACTCGTCTTTACTCGTCCTGCAGGGTTGCCGACACTTCTTAGACATAGAAACACTAGACTCTACCAGACCGGGTTTCTCCAACTTAGCACAAGAAGAGTGGCACATGGAAGGAGCCATAGTAGGAGGGATGAAGTCGAGAAACATAGTATTGTACACTTCTCACAGATGGTGCTAGTTGATCGAGGCCCTAAGAATAGGAACCTAGAATCAACAAATCAATTGTAGAGAAATATACGCACGAGGTTTGGTAACTCAATTCCACCAGAAATAGGTGTATGTCTGGGGGGAGGACGATGTTCCCAATAGGCACTAATATCTAGGTGTTACAAACTCTATGTATCACTCTTCCTCTCAGATTGCGTAAAAAACAAAAACAAGTTTGCCCATGGTATTTATAGATTGGGGTTCCCTAGGTTCTCAGGCCTCTTTTCTATTCCTGCGATCTCAAGATTTGACAGGCTATCATGAGTCAGTTCCATACTTCGCATGATCTTCTTTCACTGGCAATTCCAAGCGTGTCGATTGACAATCTTCCAGAAAATCTTGCTATTCTATCGAGCATGCGAATATGGGTGAACGAATCCGTTCCGAGGGAGTGGACTTTTATCATTTATCGAGCAGTCGGATCCTCCATGCGACCCAACTTATGAGGTGATTTTTCTATCCTCATTAAGAGGTTAATACCATTTGGTAGATGGAATATTCTAACCTGAGTTAAAAATATGGAATAAGTTATTCTTAGATTCATATGATATAAAAATTTTAGAGAATTATCCTGTAAATTTTCGCAAGTTAATCCTTTTAAACCTATCCCTCGCGCATCGTTGAAACCTAGTAATTGTCAAAGGAAAAACTAAATCTACCCCTAGTCATACACATCGTGAAATGTTGTAGCATGCGACTCTCATGAAATAATAATATGTGCTTTGCAGTTGGGGTCACCACGCAAAATATTCAGCATCGATGAATGGTAAAAAGAATGAGAGTTAGTGGAGAGATATATTCATTATTGAAAAATATTTGATATACATAAAAATATAAAAATGTAGACATTTTTATGCACTGTTAGAAGGACACGTGAAACGATTGTGTGCGCCTATCATTGTTCACTATTTCCTGGGTGGATGTGCATTCATGCTCTCCCCTGATGTCGAAGTTTACATACGTACCCTCCTTTGTCGTGGTTGTAGACATTGGTAGGTACCAAGTTGCACATTTCGGGCTTTGATCTTTTGTCGCCCGTGCTTGCGTCTGACCGGTGCAAGTTGTTGAAGCTTAATGCTCGGAAAGATCAAATCAGTTGTGTTTGACCGAGGCATTATCTACAGCAATGCATCAAAAAGATAGTATGTCGGGGCACGCATGTATACATAACGTAAAAGAGGGCCATGTGTCATGGATGTCGATAATGATGCTAAGAAGGATGTACATATGCAAATCTCTATGCAGGGAGGGTGTATAAGCAAGTTTCACTTCTTTATATGTCTGGGAATTTCCAGAAGGCATTCTCTCACTGTGAAGCTTGGTATAGTTATGTAGGTCTTTCGTTTCTTATCTTCCTACTTACATATACAGATAAATGATGCAATTGATTCTCTTTATGCGCGATAGCCAGCGTGGCGTACGCATGTAGTATGCATGCTTTTTATGGCCACGGCCAATCGTCAAATTTATCGTGTATTACAGCTTCGATCTACTAACGATAGCCAACGGGAAATATGGGTGTAGCTTGCATGCTTATTATAGCTGCGATAGGTTATGGAATTTGTCGTGTATTACAGCTTTTATCTATCATTACTCTTTTAGAAATGTTCCCATATATTGTGTGTGTCCGATAGCTCAAGTAGTTATTGGAAGAGACTGAGAATACTTTTTTAGTTTACCTTCAATAACCCTAAGCATAAAGACATCGGAAGGAACAAAACCTTTTAAGACGTGTCTTATCTGCTGTAATCTTAATTGCATTTAAAATAAAAATTAATTTTATATAAATTAATAATATATAATTAGTAAAATATTATCTATCCATTACTCAATGACGACTCATGTTAATTAATATGAATTTAATTAAATTAAATAAAACTTCTTATCTTAAATAAAATATTTGTTGAAAATAATAAATTATAATTATTTTATCACAACCCCAACCACCACCACCACACCCCCCCCCCCCCCCCCCCCCCCCCTTCCTTCAACAATTTGCATCCATACCCTTTGCCACAATTATATCAATCGAGATGGATTACGGCACCAACTTGATTCAACCATCTTCCATACCCTCTTGCGCTATTTTAATTTCACGCAGGCATCTCTTTGGCAAACTTCTCGTTTATTAATTACTACACCATCCTAGACAAACCTAAATGAGTCAATAAAAGACCACACCAACCTTACTAGCACGAACCTTGTCGGAGCAAACTGACACCAAAATCGGGCGACTGCCCGCTGGTAAGGGTATTGCGGGAGAATTGCGTTGCACGCCCATGACTCGTCGATGTACTCGAGGATGATGAGCGACTCCACGACGCCGCGGCCGTCGTGGATGAGCACAGGGACCTTCTTGTGAACGGGGTTGTGGAGCATCAGGGAAGGGCTCTTGTCGGACATGTCCTCCTCCACGTACTCATACCTCAGCCCCTTGATCTTGAGGGCAAGCTGTTCGCGGTGGGTGAAGTGGGAGGTCCAGTTGCCGAGCAGCTTCAGATTCGGAGAGCACTCCATGATCAATTCAACTACCATATGGGTGTTCGTTTGCGGGCTTGTCTTCGTAGAATTTACAAGTGCTTGCTTGCTTGCTTGCTGTAAGTGCTTCCTTTGTTGCCCGGCGAGATTCCCTTTCGTGGTGGGGTTCATGTAAGAAAAGGCTTTGCACGACAACCGTCCAAACTATCGTTTTTTTAAGCTACTGAATTGCACGTACGTTTTCTCTACTTTAATACATTGCACACATGCTCGCACTAGGTCGGTTGCGAAGCCGAATAAGTTAATGGAATAAAATAGAGGATCGAGAATGAGCGAAATAAATGAAAGGGACAAATGAGTTAATTTATTTAATTATTTTAATAAATTAAAGTTATTCTGTACGAGGTCTATAGAATAATTTTACCTTGATTTAAATTATATTTAATATGATGTAAAAATGAGTTGAATTAAGTGATGAATTAAATATTTGAGTTAACATAAATTTACTTAATTTGATAATCAAATGCTACCTTAATGTATATCTGCCTTTGGTAAAATAACACTGGACACCTATCGTACAATTTTGAACTTTCATTTATTCAGAGTGGATTATATTAAGCATTGCTAGCAAGATTGTGGGGGATAATTTTTTATGATAGGTTATGTATAGTTTTACATTGATTACCTTGTTTAAGCCACCATTTTTTGTATGTTTCTTTCTTTAATTTATTTTTTTTCTCCTTAAAATCACAGCTTAGTTTTGGACTGTCTATCCACATCATCAAACCTAGCAACCTTTTTCCTAGGTTCAAAATTACCTCTCAATGCATTCACTTTCTTTTCTCTTCAATCCAAAGGCCTTGTTCTCTTTTAGACTTTTACATCCATGCCCCTATAAAAACTCATAATTTCATCCATACCCGCATAAAGTCAACAATTAATTACATCAATACCTTCACAAACTTGCTAACTAAATATGGTCATACCGTCATGTTCCCTCATTGTAATTAGATCTGACAATTGATAACTTTCATGGTGCATAAGTAAAAAATTACATTAGTATCCATGTTTTTCTTTCCATCCCTTCTTTTATCTCCCTCCTCTCTTCCCCTTTTTCCTCCTCAAGCTTGGACTGCACCTCCTCACTCGAGGCTATAGCAACGTGGAGGCTGATGTTAGAGCCAACATTATCACTCTTGGAGTCTCCCTCCTTGTACTTCTCCTTGATCTCAAAGCACCAAGTATTGCCAACAACCTATAGATGGCACGTAGCATAAAGCCACAAAATCCATATTTCCAAGTCACTTCAAAGTCGAGTGCATAGAATCCAATCTATCAGTGCTCGTCAAGTATAGGTCAGGTTAAAGCACCTCATAAAACATAAAAACTCATGTTTTCAGTCAAACCTATCCAAAATATGTCATATTAGTACTACTAAATTTGTCTCATCACATCATTCCAACTTATCTTATTTTGTGGAAATCAGAGGTCTATAGCACAAGTCATGAGCAAAATAAGTTAAACGGGCGAGTGGTGTAATTAAACTAAGATCAGGCGAATTTTGGTCAAATCCAAGCTTTCCTAACCCTAATCTATGTTTGGTGCCCTATAGAAAGCCCTAATTAGGGTTTTTCCTCATCATTAGTGCGCCTTAACCACACAAATCTTGAGAGGAGAGAGAAGAAAGAAAAAATAAAAGGAAAAACCTATCCAAAATAGGTCATATTAGTACTACTAAATTTGTCTCATCACATCATTCCAACTTATCATGTTTCATGGATATCTGTGGTCTATAACACAAGTCATGAGAAAAATAAGTTAAATGAGTGAGTGGGGTAATGAACTAAGATCGACGAATTTTGGTCAAATCCGAGCTTTCCTACCCTTAATCTATTTTGGGTGGCTTATAAAAAGCCTTAATTTGGGTTTTCCCTTGTCATCAACTCTCCCTAACCACACAAATCTTAAGAGGAGAGAGATGAAAAGAAGAAAGAAAGAACAAAAGGAAAAACCTATCCAAAATAGGTAATATTAGTACTACTAAATTTGTCTCATCACATCATTCCAACTTATCTTGTTCCATGTAAATATGAGGTCTATAGCACAAGTCATGAGCAAAATAAGTTAAATGGGTGAGTGGCATAATTAAACTAATATCGAGCGAAGTTTGGTCAAGTCCAGGCTTTCCTAACCCTAATCTATGTTTGGTGGCCCATAAAAGCCCAAATTTGGGTTTTTCCTCGTCATTAGTGCTCCCTACCACACAAATCTTGATCAAAACCTATCCAAAATAAGTCATATTAGTACTACTAAATTTGTCTTACCACATCATTCCAACTTATCTTGTTTCATGGAAATTTGAGGTCTATAGCACAAGTCAAGAGCAAATTAAGTTAAACAAGCAAGTGGCAAATCTGATAGTAACATCATCATCCTCTATATCTAATTCAAACTGACTAATTTCCAAGGCTAAATTCACCTAATTGATATATTAAAAGTTATAATTCAATCATGGCTAAATCAAGAAGAATTACTTTGAAATGAGTTAATTTTGTTGTTTTAACAGACAAATACAATTGCAAACTAACTAAGGGGTGAACCTATATATAATTGAAGGTCAACTAAACTTAAATTTCCAATAAGTGGACTTGTATTGATTGATTTAGGGTTTTCATTAAGAATGAAAGATAATTTTCAAACAAAAATCCTAATTTTAGCCTCACTTAAATTAAAAGAGTTCTAATTGGAATAAGTGTAATCTAAAACTTTTAAAAATCATTGAAAAATATTCCCGCTTAACTCACATCAATTGTATTATAAAATTATCGCGCCGTAGTATAGTAATCAAATCGAATTAAGCATTTACATTTATAACTCGAATAAAAAGAAATCCGAGGTCGTCTCTGGGAGCAATTATTTGCACAATTTATCACTGTCAAAAAGGTAATATATGCTGAGTAAATAAAATGCTTCTTTATAGAGATAAAAAAAAATAGAGCAAAAGTGATGATTTAAACTACCAAGTTCAGCACAACTATCAATTATCAACATTTAACTCAACTCAGCACTTCACCTTAGATGACAGAAAACAGGCACAGACTCCTTAAGTCTTGAGGGCGAGGGTGTAGTGGGTACTATTCCACGCTGCAAAACACTCCCCTGCCCTACGCTCTCTCTCTTTCTCTTTACCTTCTCTTCCTTAGTGTCTTGTCAAATGCTCGGGTAATCAGGTATCAAGGATCCGCATACCCGGGACCAGGGCTACCAGCAAGGGTAGTAGTCAAGGTGTGGACTTAGGCAGGTTATCGGACCAGGCCCGCGTGTAGCAATGTCACGAGCGAGGTGTGATGGGTGCGTGTGGGGGACCTCACCCCCCTGTGTGTTGAGGCACTAAGGTCCATGCAAAAATTCCTTTTATGTGCTACCAGGCACTTTTCTCCCACCAATGTCGGACTAAATCCCACTCTTCCTTTGCGTGCAGCAGCAGTCAGCAACTCCCGTTCAATTGGCTTGGGGGAGCAGTCAACGTCCCCAATTGATAGTCCAAGGACGTTCCTGGAATGGTTCCGCCGTGTCTGAAGACAACGCCTGGAGCGAGGACCTCAAGAACAGGGTCTGGAGCTTCACAAAGAAGCTCCAACAATGGCACAAGCAGGTCCTATACCTGAAATCAATAAGACAGCCTTTCGACCACATTAAAACAGTTCAAAAGGCTCGTCGGAGCATGGCGAACGTGGCGGTGGTGGTTTCGTGGTGTGGGAGTGAGTGTGGCAGCCAAACGGAGGTGGAGATGGCCGGAGGAAGTGGGTCTGTTCGGTGGGTGTTTTGGGTGGATGGGAGGGTGGGTAGAGAGAGGGGTTCTGATGGGTGGAGTACGGCGGAGGTTATGGGCATGTCAGTGATGAAGATGGAGGTGTGTAGTGCACGAAAGTCCTCACTGGAGAGGTCTCCAGAGGTGAAGACGAAGGGTAGCTCCGGTGGGTACCTGTGCACAGCAAAACGAACCTTTCGGTCCTAGATCAATCCAGAAGCTTCAGGGAAGATCCCTGAAGCTTTTCCCTATTTCTACGTGCTATGCGAAAGGGCTCGGTGATGTGGCAAAGACGCTCACCGGAGCCATTAAAGATGGTGGTTGGTTGTTACGAACGCACTCAAGACGTTTTTTAAGACGTCCGGGAGGTGTCCCAGACGTCTGGAACCACTTCCAGACGTCTGGGATCTATTTTCGGTGGCACGCGGGACTGCGTCTGCGTGCAGGCGCACGCAGACCCGCAATCGTCTTCCTCTCTCTTTTTCCCTCTCTCCTCCTGCGACCGCAGGCGCAGCGTTGTCAGCTCTCTCTCTCTCCTCCTTGCGCGACCTTAAAAGGGCCACGCCTCTCCCTCACTCCCGTCACCTCCGCCTCCTTCCTCTTCTCCTTCAGCCAGTGCGCGAGAGCAAGCCCGAGGGTGCAGCGGCGGCGGCGACAGCCACGGCAGGTGCGGGAGGAGGTGCTGCGCGGGGGAGGAAGCGCTCGGCCGTGAGGGCGAGCTCGCCGGGGCTGCTAGGGCCGGCCGGCGGGGGGACTGCTGCAGCTCGAGCAGCAGGCGGAGTACTCGCGGCGCGGCCGGGCGTCGCGAGCGGAGGGCGAGTGGCGCCCTGGTTCTGGAAACTTTTCCAGGCTGATAGCCAGACGACTGGCACGACGTTTGGAAGACTGCCCAGACGTCTGAACTGTTCGGTGATTCTCCATCCAACGCGAAACAGACGTCTGGCTCCAGTGCCAGACGGCGGGAACGACTTCCAGAAGTCCTGGGTGACCATCGGACGTCTGGGAACTAGGCCAGACGCCCCCGCGGGCTTCTGGACGTATGAGAGCCCACGCAGAGCGAGGACCCCATTCCGTTGCAGTCTCGGGGGTCGCGAAGGCACGCAGGATTCCCGACCACACCCCCATTACTCCCGTTGTACCTGGTAGAGTGGCTTTAAGTATAATTTGTTAAATTATGAAACCATAAATAGAACCTAGGACATTGCATGAATCCTAGAAATGAGAAATAGATTGAATGGTAGATTCCTAGGGTGTTGCATGAATCCTAGGGCTGGAAAACTAGATTGTATGATAGATCCTAGGATATGGCATGAATCCTAGGATGGGAAAACTAGTGGAATGTATGAATACTGTAGTCTTGGAAAATGTGGAAAGAAAATACTAGCTTCCTATGAATTGAATTAACAGCTGTCTGTTATGAATAAATAAACGTGATTGAGAATATGGATTGTAAGAACGTGAAACTGGAAAATGAAACCTGGATGTTCTGAGTTAAAAGAGCTGGAACCCTACGGGGAATTAGGAGTAGAACTCCTGGAAAGTGAATGGAATAGAATTGGGGAAGTGAGCTGGCCCTTGAGTACGGAGTACCAAGAAGAGCGACTGTCCCCCTATTTAGTGCAGAGCGGAGCTAGCCGCCCCAGGGACCCGGGGTTAGGACTGGCCACTCTGTACCGACTTGCTGGCCCTCGTGTACGTAGTATCGAGGAGAGCTACTAGTGTAGGGAGGTACTAGCTACCCCACGGGTCCCGGGGTTCTGCTAGCCTCCCACACCGACTTGTTAGGCCCACTGGGGCAAACCAGGGTAGTCAGGCGAGGGTGCGTGGACTGTGGAGGGGCAAGGCCCGTGTTTGGTTACTGTGGAGGGGTTGGACCCCTGTTACTGAGAGGGCTCTACCCTGTACTGGTTCCGTGCTGTGCTTTGGGAGCACCCGTTAACGGAAACGACTGACCGCGTGCCAGTGCGGGTTAACTACCCGTGCGTTTACCGCGCGTGCCGTAGTCACCATTACGTCTGTCAGTGACCTTGGGGTGGTTGACTGAGAGTAGGATCACCACGGGGGACTCTCCCGGCCAGGAGAGCACACGTGCTACTTCTACTGTTCGGAAAAGACTGCAATCAAGATCGTTCCCAGGAGGAACATTCGAGATCAAGTGAAGGATCTGAGAAATAGATAAATTGTGAAACAATAGAAAGACGTAAATAAAGGAAGAAAGAAAATTTAAAATAGCTACTGTACACTTTACTGTTTCTTTAGTTTAACTGCTACTCTACTCAGCGTTTTGCTGACGTGTTACACTCGTTACCTTTCAGGACCAAGTGTTGAGCAGCCAGGGTCAGCGGCTGCAGAGGACGCTGGGCCGAGTAGGGTCCAGCAGAGTTACCACTGTACCTCTTTTTGTTCCGTTATAGTGAGTAGTTCTTGTTTCCGCTGTACTTTTCTTTACCTACAGTTCATATTATGTTATGAATGTTGTTCTACTGTTGTGGTGGTATATACTGTAGTGGTTTCTTTCCTTACTACTGTATTTCCTTACTGTTAGTTATATTCATGTTGAATGTGGTTTATTTTACTGCTCTTTTGGTTACTTCCTCGCTGGACGACTAGGTCTTGGGATTAGTCGACTTGGTCCGATTCTCGTGTCTCGTAGGGACTTGGGAATCGGGTCATTACATTGGTGATGGCTCAAACGGGGTTGGAATTTCAAATTGGAGAGATGAGAAGGTAGAGGGAAGAAAGCGGAAGGAAAACCCTAACCTAATTTTGAGGAAGGAAAGGTGGAGACCGATGGCGGTGGCAGGCCGCCGGCGAAGAATCAGAGAAGGAATTGTGGCCGACGAAGGAGGTAGAGAACTGGCTGCTAGGCTGAGAAGCTCTATGAGAGAGAGATGAAGGCGGCTGCACCCTCATTGGATGGCGAGAGGCAGCAGAGAAGACCTCAAGGTCTGGCAATGGCGGCCCACAGAGGAAGAAGAGAAGGCAGCGATTGCACTCAGATTCCAAACGACTCGACTCGGAGGAGCATCGCGGGGCTTTATAAAGCCTCGGTCGTGCGTGAATTTGTTGCAGGAGGGAGAGAGAAGACCTTCCAACAACCCGTATCTCCACATTTGTTTTTGACCAGAGATCGCGAGTTATTGCAACGACGGCAGCCGGTGAGATGTATCTTGATCGACGTGGAACAGAATGGCAAATAACTTCGCCTCAGAGGTCAAGCTCAACTGATGCTTGAAGCAGCCGCAAATGACGCTGGAAAGTCGTTGGTTAGTTCGGTCAATGGTTCCGCGGCTGCTAAAGGAGGAAGATGACGTCGGGGACCAATTTGCAAGAAGTGAAGGACCTAAGAGTAATGAAATTGGACCTACTTGCAAGGATTTAAGGAACTTAGGGGCCTAAATACAAAGTAGGTACGAACATGGTCAAATCAAGTCCAACTTTTTATGGAAGCTCAATTAGGATCTAAGAAATCTGGTGGTCATGTCAATTTTGAGTTTTAAAGTTGTTTGGTTGGTAAATCCTCCATTTAAACTCATTTGACATTAATTATTCACATAGGTTATTGTTTTAGATTTAATTACTTTTTTGACGTATCTGATCAAATTAAACCTTGTGGCATATTTATTTTAATTTTTAAAATGTTTAATTTACAATATTTTCATCAGAATCCTATCAAACTAAGTCAGGTCAAACATAGGGTTTAATTGTTCTCTTTAATAGCATAATTTTAAAGGAAACCCTAAATTGGTTATTCTGACCTATTTTGCGGTCTCTTGGGATTATTCTGATGAATCTTCCTCCATACGATATTGTATCATTTTATGTATTATTTAGGTCAATTTACTTTAGGACTTAGCTAAATTAGGTGAGTTATAGAGCATGATGGCACAGCCATCAATTCCCTAAGGTTTAGAAGAACAATCAATTTTATAAAATAAACCTAATTTAACCTAAAATAAAACCAAGGTTAATATTTAATATATTTTAGGTTAAAATGCAAATCGACTGATCAAACTTCATCAAAATCAAAAATCGATGTTGCCATTAAATTCTTTGGGTCCTAATTAGCTAATCCTAAAAACTTGGGACCTTTTTGACTACATTTTGACCTACTTTGCAAAAAGGTCCTCCACTAACATCAACATCGTCTTCCTCCTCCCCCAGCAACTCTACGAGCTTTTGGAGCTTGGTCTAGCATGATCTTTGGAGCGCAACATCTCCCAAATCATGCAGCAAAATCCCACCAAATTTGGTGGGATTATTCCTCAATCAATCCCATGCATCTTCGCTTAATTTCCAGTTGTTTGTGCTAACTATGGCCACCACGATTTGAGACTTAAATCTTCACCGGAGCGCACCTGAGCCAACCATATTTGGGTTGCAAATCCTCCTCATTCCTCGCGACCATCCTCCTATAAAGCATCGCCCTGCTTCAACGATAATTTTCGTCAATTTTGGTGTGCGTTACCCCCTCCTCCTCCATCCTCGAATGCCACCATTAACGACGACCTTACAACTCCTTCGTCCTCCTTCATTGTCATGTCTCATGATGAGGGACTCATCATAGCTCCTAATTCGCTTAAATAAGCTAGTTTCACTTGTTAATTAACCAATAAATAACATCTAAATAGGGTTAATTATATAATAAGGTAATAATAGCAAGGACCCTAATTATATGTTAAAATGCCTAAATTATCGGTTACTAAACATTTATTTGTCTAATTAATAATTGGCACTTATATTCAAGCATTTAGCTACTAGTAATTATTGTATATAAGCTTTTAGTAATTATAATACCTAAGTTAGTAATGAAGTAGTAATATAAATAATTAAATTAAATAAAGCTAAAAGGGACGAAAATGTAAATTCAAGGCATAAATATATTATTTAATATATATTATATAAAAATTTGAAAAATAAATCAATTAATTTACTTATTAAAATCCATTGTTTGCATTTTAGTCCCTAAGATTCATAAAATTAAGTCCTTTTTATGCATCCAGGTCCTTCATTATTTACACTTGGGTCCCTATGAACACCTTCTTCCTCTTTTCTTCTTCCTCGCGAACGATCCTAGTTCATTGGTGACCAAAATCACCGATGAATGCATATTTATCGACAAAACTCCCCCGCCATGGCCATTAGAACACTTCTCACCACCTTCTTTCCATCCAACGGCTCAGATGAGTCGTTAACCTAACTTGTCAAGGTGAGCAAGCTCACCGTCGTCGAAGACGATGAGGGTGGTTACTGTGTACCTAGATGCTTATACAACCATGTACAACCTCCCAAAGCTCCTTCTCCACCTATAAATAACTCTCTTACCCTCCAATGTCAATGGTTGGCTCCCTATCCTTCTTCCCCAACCGAGTTGATGATAGGTTACTCTTCTCAAGCTCCGACGTCTCCTCACCACCATGCTCGAGCTCATTCCATGGTGGATCAGTTGCCTCTCTCACGCCCTCTTCCTCTACTTCGTCTGGCTAGCGACGGAGGAGCACCATTTCCCTATCACGACGCTTTCAATCTCAACCAGAGTTTCTTCTCTCACCTCGTTAGATTTCCTCCCATTTCTACCCTACTATTCATCAATCACAACATCATCAATCACAATAAAGCACTATTAGGGACAAAAATATGATCGATGACTTTTGATTTGCAATAAAAATAGTGTTTAATGTGTCATTGTTATAGTATAGATGTCACAAATGCAAACCGATGTCGCGTCAATTTTATTTATTTACAATTTTTACTGTTTTGTTTCCAGGTCGTTCATTGGGATGCAATTATTGATATACATCACTCTCTAAGTCCAAAAATCTTCTTTTATTCCAAAAATGTTAATTTTATTTACAAAATGAATTAATCAATCAATAAATGAAAGAATTGGTTAATTATTTATAAAAGAATCAATTAATGTCCACTACAATACCTGAAACAAATGTACAACAAATAAGCATAAAAAACTAGCTAATACTACACTATGTTAGTTATATACAATTACTATAAGTAATACCTAAGTACAGGTACAAAAATAATTAACAATATCTACTATACTAAATTATATTAACATACTAATGTCTATAGTAACATATATTATATATACAGTAACATATACAAGCGTCGCTGTAACCTTAGTAAAATATTTATATAACTTAAGGCAAAATAGCTATCTATACTAACATATAAATATATATACAGTGATGGATATATACATTACTAAAACCTTAGTAACATATTTACATAAGCTAAGGTGAAAATTGTTACTTACACTAATGTATATACATATATGTAGTAACATATATTTCTGTCACTAAAAATCTTTTAATATTTATAAACATATAAGAGCTCAAACATACTATACTACTCTTATACTACAACATACTTGTATATTATAGTATACGTTATTTATTTACATACTTTTATTTATTTATTTACATTATTTATGTATATATATACTTTATACGCATACTATATAAATATATATATACACATATGTACATAAATACACAAGCAAACACTACGGCCAACACTTAGCCACTGAGAGCTCATTGACTCCTCTCCTCTTCTCTTTTCTAACACTTAGTTGTTTTAAGGCCTTGTTCTCTTTTTACACAACCAGTTCACTATTCCTTAACCCAAAAATTAGGTTTTTGATGGGCGGGCCGGTCCATTTCGAGGGATACACAACGTCACAAGGGCACAACTAGACCTCTACTTTGGCCAGCCCTAGTTGATTAGTCATGCATTAATATCCGATTTCAGGCTCAATATTGGGCCCATACAGGCCCAACTATAGTGCGTGCCCCTCAGCCCACCACTGTACAAAGGTATAGTCGTATGCTCATGTATAATGGGTATATATGTGCAGGTGCCCTGCACCATGACAACCGGTGAGGCTTAGGCATAAATGCAACTTATACCGCTACGTCGAGCCTTTAACTCATGATGTGGCGCTATTGGAGCGCCCTGCATTTGGAGTTGTATGGAAACTGAGGTTTTGGCCCTCGATTTGAGGGCCCAAATTTAATCAAATTTTAAATTAAATTATACCATTATAAAGCCTTTATATAGGGCTACATAGTGATACAATTAATTTAGAGAAATAAATTATTTAGATATATAATTAAATTAGTTAAAGTTTAAATATAGTTTATACATGTCAATTTTTAGGTTACTTAATTAAAGTATAAATTAGTTAATTAATAGTACAATTGACCCTATACAATGTTAATATACATAATATATTATTTATTATACATTTTTATTATATTTTAGGAACTTTATTTTAATTATGTACAATTAAATACATGTTTAAGTTAGTTTTTCATATAAATAATTTATAAATACTATAATACAGTATAAATGAGTTCAAAATATTTAATATATCATTATACAAGTATACATTATAACTTACTTCAGTATTAAATTAAATTACTAATTTATTTATTTTAAGTTGATAAATTGCTTAATTAACCTAATAACTTAATTACCTACTGTAAATATATAATTAAATCAGTTTACAGGTATTATACAATATATAATACATAGATAAATACATATGTACAATATTAAGTATAATTATGCACACATAAATATGTTTATATAGTTACTTAGATTATTATACATTTAAGTTATATAAATTAATATATAATTATACAATAAGATTATATATACAATAAATTATTCTAAATATTTAATTTAATATATAGAATACATATATAAGTTATTTATAGACATTTTATACATATTATACAATATATAAATATAGCTTAGCTTTAACTTATATATACAAGTATATACATAGTATATAAGGTATTTTTGGATATTTTTAAGGTTTTTTTTATTTATATAGGTCTAAGAGAGATAAGGGATGAGAGAGAAAGGATGAGATGAGAGAGAATTCTTTTTGGTGTTTTTCAGTTTTGATCTTTTATTAAATTCCAAGGTAGACTGAACCGTCGGCTGGTATGTTCTACCAAGTTAGGGGTTCAGATTACCTTAAAACTTGGCACACACTTAGAAATATACTCAATCTTACTCAAGACACCTTTATTTTTTTTTTTGGAATTTTTTTATTATTCTTGTTTATATACAAAGCAACCCAACTTTAGGCCTTAAAGAATGGTAGATAATGAAACCTAAGGCACTAAATAGAGCTCTAATGGCTGGGAACTACTTTCCAACCTCTCAAAGATGTTCAAACTTCCCATAACAGATGTTCAAGCATTTATACAGGTTTTTGCATCAATTCTCAGATCAAATCAAAATTGGACAGTTTGAAGTTTTAAAATACTGACAAAGGAATCAAACAAATATTACAAGCTCTCTCATATCATATTTATATTAAAAGTATAGTACATGAAAGCTTGTAGATTCAATTCTAACCATACAAAAATAGTGTCAGCTCACAAAGACTCTCAAATCAACTCAATCTCCTTTCAACACAATGACCGTTGCTATTCAGAAGGGCAGCTGAATTCAGCTGCCCAAAGTTGCTACTGCCGCTATTTGCTGCAGACACTGATGTAGCTACTCAATGCAGCTGCTGATCAGCTACCAACAAATGCAGCTGCTGATCAGCTACCAACAAATGCAGTAACTTATATAGCTGCTGCCAATGAAACTCAATAGCTGCTACTGGTGAATTAGATCAGTAGCTACCCAAATGGCTCTAATCAAATGACTTAGACTAGCTTAGATGGATTCAATTAGATCTTCTCAAGTCTGACTTGAATTCATCATAGCTTATCTAAGTCTAGAAAATCAAATCCTTGCAAAACTACTTAGAGATCAACTCCAATGCTCTTTTAAAGATCTGCAAGCATAAAAATCCATCTGTATATTTTGAAATCCCAAAAGATCCTAATGGTGGTAACACCATCATTAGCCATAACTAACTTAAATTAGTGAAAATCAAGTGACAAATGCTCCTACATGATCACCTGAGAGCCATAATTCCACTAAGATCCATTTTAAGAAGAAAAACTAAAACAAGGTTAATTCTACAGTCTTAACATCATATCACAAATGCATAATAACCATAGGATTTCCCAAAGGTTAATTAAAGGTCAAATGAACATTAAAGTCCAAAGAGTAGGTCCACATAGACAGAAATAGGGTTTCACGCGTTTCGAGAACCAAAACAACACATAAAACCCTAATTTCAAACCTACTTAAATTGAAGAGGTTTTGATCAAGATAAAATTCATCTAAACCTCCTAAAATTCATATAAAAAAGTTATAAAAGGTTTGGTATCCTTGGTTTTATCATCTGAACCTATTTTGACCTTGAATAAAGTCTCAAACGGGATTTTGCCCTAATTTGGGTTTCTGTGCAAATGGCCTAGTCAAAACTGAAATCCAAGTTCATCATCAGATTCCTCGGGTCAAAATTAAGTTAAGGCCAAAATTTGGGCCCAATCAGAGTCCATTAATCTAGTTTGCATTTCAGTCCCTAAAACCTCTATTTCCTACACTCAGACGCCTAACTTTTGAAATTCTTTCCAAATAGGGCCCTAACTTCTTCATCTTCTTTGCAAAAATACCCTGCCACCATTAAAGGTGTGAAAGCACCTTCAACCGAGATTTAAGAGAAAGAATCTCTCTCAAATCAAATCCAATTCCCTCCAAAATTGGAGGGAATGATCCTCAGGAGATCCTCTACCAATTAAACCTAATTCCAGAGCTCAATCACAAGCCAAAAGCCCCGGTGAACTCTCAAAATTTATTGGGTTCTCCTCACAAATTTTGCAAGGAATCCACCCTATTTTTGGGCAAATCAAGCCCTATCTGAGCTTTATAAAAGCTCCTAGAGCTTCTACCATCCTCTTTAGTTCGGTTAGGCCTTAAAATGTTCAAATTTCTCCTTCCTTGGCTGCCTCCGACTGTAGCTCCAGTGAGCCCTCCAATCCTCGATTGTCACCCCCTGCTACATACAATAGGCAGAGGGGTCTTTTTCCTCTCCTTCGTCCGCTCCTCATCATACCAGTCAAGAGCTCCCAAACCCCTTCTTCCTCGTCGTCTCCCTCACCGAAGGACTTCTCCTTCTCCGCGACGACCAATCAAAGCCGGCACACTCCTCATCCTCTTCATCCATAAATATGTTCAATCTCTTCCTTTACCTCTTGATTCGACCACTTATCCACGCTCTCCCCCTCCACCTTCTCCACAGTCGACGATGCCTCCAGCGAAGCCGTACCGCCGCTACACACCTCAAACCACCACTCCCATTAGCACCGCCTCACATCTACCTTCAAAAGCCCTCTAAAAATTTTGCCATCCACCCACTCCACAACCCTGCCGGATGACCCATCACTCCGCCATCTTCTCCGACATCATACGATCACCACAGACCTCCAACCACCACACCGGCACCACCTACGTCTTCCTCGCAACTCGACGATACTGTTGAACCATAAGATTAGGGCATTTAGCCCGTATTTCCTTTTTTCAGGTCTCGCTGGTCTTCGTTGCATTGCTGTCATCATCTCCACCTCTATATGCCCTGCTCCAGCCGTGCTTCTTCCCAGTTTCACTTCCAGATGCTACAAATTCATTCCAGGAACACACCTGCAGCCTCAATTGGAGACGTAAGCAATTGCAACAACTTCAATCGACATGGATTCCTCCTGTTGCAGCGCACGAAGAAGGGGATCAAATAGTCCCACCTTATAAAGGGAAGGGCTACTGACAGCACATAAATTGATTCTTTGCATAAGGCTTATTGCCTCTCACACGGGGGGTGAGGTCCCCTCGCCCACGCACTATCCCACTCACTCTCACACCTCTGCGAGTTTGGTCCCCTGCTCGGTACTGTACAACCCAATTACTCGACTAATACCCGATTTTGAGAGAAGAGAGGAGAAATCTTGAGGAGAAGGAATGGTTTTGCTCCAGGATTCGTGTCCTCTAGATGTGTGCATGATCTGCTTGACACTTAGCATTTCGAGAGGTTGGTTGCTTAGGCGTGAGATATTGGCTCTAAGGCCTTGTACTGAGGATTGGCAACTTTAAGTCATTTGTGCCTTGCTTGCAACGTCCGACCCTAAGTATTGTGGACATATTTGGTAGTGTGAAATTGAGGCATTAGTGGTTGAGACCACTGTTGGATTATTTGAGTAATTTGATACTTGGGATATGTGCTTTGATTGAAGGGAATAATTGGTGATTCAAATCACCATTATTTTGAGTTTTTATTTTTTTATCCCATGATATCTTGAGATACAATTTGGTTGATATTGAATATATTTTCATTGATTCATTATATATTATTGTGCCCATTATTTATATCATTGATTAGCACAATGAATTCCATTTGCTTGCTACGACGACCTCGAACTCACATTGTTTTGAGCTTTACAAATTTAAATGGTATTGCATTTTCGTTGACTATATTACAACACATATTTCTTAATTTGACGCAAAACACATGCAACACCTAATATGATCTTTTCCCTACATTATAAACAATGTAGAGGAAATAGATCAGATTAGGTGATTGAAATCATTTCAAACCAGCTCCAGACCTTCATTAAAATCTCCTAAAACCACCAATGAACATCATTTTCCATATTGAATATTGTTTAGATCAAAAACCCATGTTGGCCTTGATTTGGGCTTTTAATGTGATTTAATTTCTGAATGAATCATCTAATCTGCTTAAACACCATTGTTTGGTGTTCAAGGTGATCTAGTGACTAATTCGGAATCATTTGGGTCCTCATTTGACCTCAAATCAGTATAATTGATTCTTCTTCGTCAAACTATCCAAAACAAGGTTTAAATTAAGAGTAAGCTCATCCACAAACTGAAAACCAAATCTAAAACCTTGGATTCATTGCATTACACCTAATTTAGTGATTAAAACCTCTAATCACTCGATTAAACTTGAATAAACCCGAATTGACTCCAAATCACAAGATTGAGCGTGAAACACAAATCAGAAAGAAATCGAGCAAATCGAGACAATCAAATTAGATCGGAGGGTCTTTGTGAGTTTACGGAATGAATGGGAGACCCCCAAATGAATTTTAGGTGTAAATTCAGATCTGGAAGCCAAGACTTCGGATCTGAATTTAACCTTGATGGATGGGTGGATGATGAATAAAAATGAGAAGGAAAATTAGAAATGAATTGTGAGGTGTAGGGAAAGTTTTATGAGTCGATGCGAAAGTGCGAAAAACTCCTCTCTGATCTGAATTGATCAGAGAGGTTGAAGCAGCTCTAAACTAATCTACTCTTAGCAACACTAAATCAGATCAAATAAACCAGTGATTACTATTCTAACTAATCTAAGCTACACTAGAAAGCAATAAAAATCCCAATCTAATCAGATGAATGAAACCTGTGGATCCAAAGCCAGTGACTGAGGAGGAAGAAGGGAGGGAGGTCTCCAGCAAGTGAAGAGCCCTCTAGTAGAGCTCCAGGGTCTTCTCGTGGTGTTACGAGATCCAGCTTGACAAGGAGGAATTGAAGGTTGTAACGACCCGATTCCCGAGTCCCTACGAGACACGAGAACCGAACCGACTCGACTAATCCCAAGACCTAGTCGTCCAACGAGGAAGTAACCAAAAGAGCAGTAAAATAAACCACATTCAACATGAAATATAACTAACAGTAACAAAATACAGCAGTAAGAAAAAGAACTACTACAGCATGTACCACCACAACAGTAGAATAACATTTATAAAATAACAAGAACTGCGGGTAAAGAAAAGTACAGAGAGTAACAAAAACTACTCACTATAGTGGAAACAAAAGGGGTACAAAAGAACAGTGGTAACTCTACTGGACCCTACTCGGCCCAGCGTCCTCTGCAGCCGCTGACCCTGGCTGCTCAACACCAGGTCCTGAAAAGTAACGAGTGTAACACGTCAGCGAAACGCTGAGCAGAGTGGCAGCTAAACTAAAGAAGCAGTAAGGTGTACAGTAGCTGTTTTATTTCCTTTCTTCCTTTATTTACGTCTTTCTATTGT
Organism: Thalassia testudinum; assembly: GCA_037157565.1. Classification (NCBI taxonomy): domain Eukaryota; kingdom Viridiplantae; phylum Streptophyta; class Magnoliopsida; order Alismatales; family Hydrocharitaceae; genus Thalassia; species Thalassia testudinum. The sequence continues at coordinate 49,590,402 of JAZHRO010000002.1, forward strand.
TTCACAATTTATCTATTCCTCAGATCCTTCACTTGATCTTGAATGTTCCTCATGGGAACGATCTTGATTGCAGTCTTTTCCGAACAGTAGAAGTAGCACGTGGTGCTCTCCTAGCTGGGAGAGTCCCCCGTGGTGATCTTACTCTCAGTCAACCACCCCAAGGTCACGGACAGACGTAACGGTGACTACGGCACGCGCGATAAACGCACAGGTAGCTAACCCGCACTGGCACGCGGTCAGTCATTTCCGTTAACAGGTGCGCCCAAAGTATAGCACGGAACCAGTACAAGGCAGAGCCCTCTCAGTAACAGGGGTCCAACCCCTCCACAGTAACCAAACAGGGGCCTTGCCCCTCCACCGTCCGCGCACCCTCGCCTGACTACCTTGGTTTGTCCAGTGGGCCTAACAAGTCGGTGTAGGTGAGCTAGCAGAACCCCGGGGCCCGTGGGGTAGCTAGTACTCGCCCTACACTAGTAGCTCTCCTCGGTACTGCGTACACGAGGGCAGCAAGTCTGTACAAAGTGGCCAGACCTAACCCCGGGTCCCTGGGGCAGCTGGCTTCGCTCTGCACTAAGCAGGTAACAGGTGCTTCCCCTGGTACTACGTACCCAAGAGATAGCACACTACCACGTCTTTCTTTCTCAGTTCCATTCCTTTCTCTTTCCAGAAGATCCACTCCTAATTCCCCGTAGGGTTCCAGCTCTTTTAACTCAGAACATTCAGGTTTCACCTTTCCAGTTTCACGTTCATACATCCCATATTCTCAATCATGTTCATTTACTCAGAACAGGCAGCTGTTAAACCAATTTGCAGGTAGCTATTATTTCCTTTCCACATTTTCCAAGACTGCAGTATTCATATATTTCACTAATTTTCCCATCCTAGGATTCATGCCATACCCTAGGATCTATCATATAATCTAGTTTTCCAGCCCTAAGATTCATGCAACACCCTAGGATCTACCATTCATTCTAGTTTCTCATTCCTAGGATTCATGCAATGTCCTAGGTTCCATTTATGGTTCCATAATTTAAGAGATTATACTAATAAACTTAAAGGCCAATCTACCAGTTACAACAGGAGTACTGGGGGCGTGGTCGGGAATCCCGCATGCCTCCGCAACCCCCGAGACTACAATGGAACGGGGTCCTATCACAAGGATCAAACACAAGGAGTTTCTCAAAATAGTATCTAATCACTGTAGACGGGTAGAGTATCTTATTCCGAAAAGGATGCAACTCGAAACGCGGAAAACGGACTCCGAACGGGCCCTGAACGGGTCGAAAACGACGAAACAGTGCAAAATCAGACGTCTGGAACTTCTTCCAGACGTCTTAAAAATGGGGATCAGATGGTACCTTGTCCTGCGTAGTCTCTCAGACGTCCAGAAGCCTGCGGGGGCGTCTGGCCTAGTTCCCAGACGTGTGATGGTCACCCCGGACGTCTAGAAGTCCTTCCAGTCGTCTGGCACCGCTGCCAGACGTCCGATTCGCGTTGGATGCGAATCTCAGAACCTGCACGACCCACTCATCGTTCTCAGTACGGACGGTCGCAGAAAAGGAAGAAGGACGAAAAATAACTTACTTGCCAGACGTCTGGATAATCCTCCAGACGTCTTAACCGTAGTCTGGTTGGAAGACCAGACGTCTGATTCTGGAAAAACTTCCAGAACCAGAGCGCTACTCGCCCTCCGCCCGCGACGCACGACCGCGCCGCGCCTCGTCCGCCAGCTGCTCGAGCTGCAGCAGACCTCCCGCGTCACTCCGTGCCCGCTGCACCCCAGCCGGCCGGCTCTCGCTGCCCCAGCAAGCTCGAGCCCTCACGGCCGACGCCTCCTCCCTCACACAGCACCTCCTCCCGCACTCACCGCGACTGTCGCTGCCGCCGCTCGCTCGCGCTCGCACTCGCTGGAAGAAGAAGGAGGAGCGGAGGTGATGAGAGTGAGGGAGAGGGCGAGGCTTTTTAAAGCCGCGTGAGGAGAGAGAGAGCAGCGCCTGTGGAGATGAGAGGGAAAAAGAGGTATCTACAGGTCTGCGCACCTGCGCACGCAGACAAAATCCATCCTGCCGCAGAAAATCAAATCCCAAACGTCTGGAAGGGGTTCCAGACGTCTGGGCCACCTCCCAGACGTCTTAAAAGACATTTTGAAACTGCGGTCGTAACAATATAACAACCTCAAAGGAAGTTTCGTCCCCGAAACTTGCGCTACCTAGGGTGCGGGAAAAACACCATAATAAACATAACAAACTCAAAGAGGACCGAAGCCGGTCCGAAAAGACGTACCCTCGAAGAGCTCCAGGTACCGCTCTCGCATTGCCACCTCAGGCTCCCTGGTAGCCTCCTCATACCGCTGGCTCCTCCACAAAACCTTCACCAGGGGTACTTACTTTCGTCTCAGATTGCGGACGGCTCGGTCAAGAGTCTACACTGGCCGCTCGGGGTAGGTCAGGTCGTCGCCCACCTCGACGCCCTCGTGGCTTAGTACGTGACTGGGATCGGCTATGTACTTCCTGAGATTGGACACGTGGAACACGTCGTGCACACTAGAAAGCTGGGGAGGGAGGGCAAGCCTGTAAGCAACGGGTCCAACCCGTTCCAGGACCTCAAAGGGCCCCACAAACCTCGGCGTGAGCTTCCCTCTCACCCCAAACCATTGCAGGCCCTTCATGGGCGAAACACGAAGAAAGACGTGATCCCCAACCTCGAACTGTACCTCTCTGCATCTCCGATCTGCGTAGCTCTTCTGTCTGCTCCTGACAGTGCGGAGTCGCCTGTGGATCTGCTCGACTACCCCCTGACTCTGCCGGATCAACTTGGGGCCAACCTCCCACTTGGTCCCCACCTCAACCCAACTCAAGGGTGCCGTACACCTCCGTCCGTACAGAGCCTCGTAGGGAGCCATGCTGATGCTCGAGTGATAGCTGTTGTTGTATGTAAACTCCGCAAGGGGCAGGTGCTCCTCCCAGGAGCCCCTCCAGTCCAGTACACAGGCACGCAAAAGGTCCTCAAGTGTTTGTATCGTGCGCTCAGACTATCCGTCCGTCTGAGGGTGGTAAGCTGTACTAAACCTCAACCGCGTCCCCAGGGCCTGCTGAAACTCAGCCCAAAACTGGGACGTAAAGCGGGTATCCCAGTCGGATACGATCTCCCGCGGAACTCCGTGTAGTCGTACCACATCGCGGATATACCTCTCTGCCAACTGTGCTGGTCCCAAAGTGACTCGGATCGGCAAGAATCGTGCCGTCTTCATCAATCTATCCACAATTACCCCGACTACGTCGTGTCCTCGCTGGGTAACAGGTAAACCCACCACCAAGTCCATGGTGATGCTCTCCCACTTCCACTCTGGCACTGGAAGCGGCTGTAGCGACCCTGCAGGCCTCTGATGCTCGGCTTTCACCTGCTGGCACACTAAGCACTGCTGCACGAATTCACCCACATCCCGCTTCATCCCCCTCCACCAAAACTCACGTCTCAAGTCATGGTACATCTTCGTGTTTCCGGGATGTATGGTGAATCTGGAACCGTGTGCCTCAGTCAGGAGCTCTCTCAACAGCTCCTCGTCCCTGGGAACGCACAACCGTCCCCTCAGGCGTAGCACCTAGTCTGTGAAAGAGAAGTCCCCTTGGTCTCCTGACAGTACTCTGTCGCGCAAGGACTGCAAGTACGGATCGGCCATCTGTCCTGTGATGATGCGGTCTATTAGCTCTGGCCTAGTCTGTCGTGTCACCGTCACTGCCCCACAGTGCCCCCGTAACTCCAGGGGTCGCCAACTGCCCACCTCCTCCAAAAGGCTCCAACTCTGTAACTGTAAACTGACCAAGTGTGCGGGCGCCTTACGGCTCAAGGCGTCAGCCACCACATTGGCCTTTCCCGGGTGGTAGGAGATGCTGCAGTCGTAGTCCTTCAGGAGATCCAACCAACGTCTCTATCTCATGTTGAGCTCCTTCTGATCAAAAAGGTATCTGAGGCTCTTGTGATCTGTGAAAATCTCGAAGGTCTCATCGTACAAATAGTGCCTCCAGGTCTTCAGCGCGAAGACGACAGCTGCCAACTCCAGGTCGTGGGTAGGGTAGGTATGCTCATGGGGCTTCAGTTGCCGCGAAGCGTAAGCGACAACATGACCCCTCTGCATGAGCACACCTCCTAACCCCTGCAAGGAGGCGTCCGTGTACACAACGAACCCGCCACTACTGTCAGGGATGGTGAGCACGGGAGCCGAGGTACACCTCTCCTTCAGCTCCTGAAACACGCCTCACAAGCGTCTGTCCAAGTGAAGGGCACGTCCTTCTGGGCCAACTGTGTCATAGGACGCGTGATCTGTGAAAAGCCTCTTTGAGGTTCCATTGAGTTCCTGATGAAGTTCTAAGTCAATTTAGATAGTTAATAGAAGTTAGAATCCTTTAGAGCATCAAGTCAATTTTTGTGCTTGATTTGGTCAACTCTGACCGTTAATGGAGCTCAAGACTTTTAAGCTTAGTTTTAGGAGTTGAATCTTACTCCTAGGTTGTTAGGAGCTCATTAGGATCAAGTCTAATGAGTTTTAAAGTGAATTAAGGTCTGATGTTAACTCTGATTAGTTTGAGTTAGGTTCTATTTTCATTAAGCTTCATAGAGCTCCAAGCAAATTTCCAAGCTAGAATTAGCTCAGAATAGGTGGATTTGATCTCCTAAAGTCATTTAGAACTATTCTTGAGGATCTTAACTCCTGATTAGACCTATTTAAGTCTCAATTTGCTTGTTCTGCTAGAAAGCGAAAGCCATTGAAGCTTCTTGAGCTCCTAAAGCTTTCCAAGCCTTCTTCTAAGCTCCAGGTGATGCGGAATATTCATAGGCACTAAGTGTACTTGATAGTCCGAGAGAGAGAGAGAGGTTAGATCAGAGTTTAAGAGGTCTGTAGTTGAGCTGCTGCAACTGAGCATTCATGGCATGGAAACAATCTTTAGAGAATGATCAAAGGAGCTCTTATGCTCCAATCAATCAATTAACGAGTGGAATCAACAGACCTTCGATAGAACTTGAGATCTAGAGTTTCAATCAATGAAGAGATGCTAAGGCGTGACTGGAATCAATTGGTGAAGTTGGTGACGGCACGAAGAAGAAATGGGGTTGTGATAGTCCCACATCGGGCATGGAAGGCCACCTTTTGCGATATTTAATGAATCGGCTCAGCTACACTGCCAAGAGACATTGACGCGGGCTACATACATTGTGTGCATGTGTAAGGCCCGCGAGTACCCTATCAACCTTTGACTCTAACATGACTCTGCAAAGCAACCTCTAAGTGCCAGGTGTTGTGACCATGTGTCCTTATCGTGGATGGTGTGCCTAGTAGTGGTACTGATCCGACCTATCTGGGCCATTGATCCAACAAACGGTCACCATTATTTTTGTTTGAGCACACACTATTGTATGCTTATGCTTACGTGCTAAAGTCTAAGCACTTGACCAAATTTCGAGAACTTGTGCTTAGTTGGAAAATAAATGTGTATATATGATGTTATACAACAACATTTCTTTTATGAAATGGATTAATTCTTTCTATCAATTCAATGCATGTTCTTGATAATTTTTTTGGAATTGATTGCCTTGATTAATGTTTATTATTCTGCAATTGATTCATATAGATAACATATTCTATTTATGTAGTTAATTAAGTAGTTAGTGTAATTCTATAACTTAAGTAGATAGATAAATTATTAAGTTGACAAGTCCAATTAAGTAACTATAACTTAATAACCAGTATCTAAGTTAAGTTAGTATGTTTATAGATATGCAAGTTAAGTAGTATCTAATTTAATCAGTTAAGTATTATAACTTAAATTAAGTAAAGTAATTATTGTAGTAGTTGAAACTCATAGTTAAGTAAGTTAATTAAGTTAAGCAAATAAGTAGATAGTAAGTTAGAAGTTAATCTATATTAAATAAGTTATAGCTAAGTAGTATTATAGTAGTAAGTTATCTATATATTAATATAAGTTATATAAGTATTGTAAGAATAAGTTAAGTGCATATTAATTAATAGACTCTTATAATTAAGGAATAAAGGAATAATTGGTGAATAAATGCTCATTTAACCTCTTAGCGAACGACCTGGACTCTAAATCAGTATAAATTTATAAAATAAGTGGATTATCTTACTATACTACGACTTAATAACGACAAATTAATTAAACGAGGTAGTCTTACATCACCTTGCCATCAACCAAGGTTGTGGTTCTCTTCCCCACAACCTAGTCGTGCTTCCTACCAAAGAAGCTGCTCTCTTCGCCCTCTTCTTCGCTCCAATCGACGTCGCAGGAGTTCTCTTCTTCCTTGCATCCGACCGACCAATGCTGAATGCACTCCGACCTCCTCGTCCACTGTTAGGTAGCTCATTCTCTTCCCCTCTCTCTGTAGTATAATTTAAACCCCTTAGACATAGGAATTCTTCCCCACTCCTCTCACCATGCCGCCATCATTAATACGATCATGTTATTCAGACGTCAGATGATGATATAAGAGTAGGCATAAGTTATCAATCTCCCCATTTGGGATCTCAATACCTTTATCAAAATTCAACAATCAAAAATAAACTGCAATATTTTATTTTAAAAGTTTCAAATAATTTAATATTGCTATCTTTTGTAATGTGCTGATCTCAAAATCATAAGGATTGCAATGTTTGTTTAGAAATCCCTTTAAGTCTATACTAGACATGCAAACATCGAATGGACAACCTTGCAAGAAGTCAGTGAGCTATCAAAAGAATTACTGTACAAAATGAATTGCATGTTTATATAAACAAACGGGAATTAAACAGAAGATTCATTATCTACTAATGCCAAATTTATCAATTTTTAACAATTAAAGGAGTAAGTCAAAGAAGAATTTGTGATCCCCTATAATCTATAGTGTCAACAACCTAATGGATCTAAATCAGCATGCCCATAGATCTAATAATCAAGTTAATAATGATAGTGGCAATTTCTTGACACTCCCATAGGTGTAGGTTAGACGGATGAACTTATTAAATAAAGGTACAAAATCTTCAATTGAAATTTTAAAGACTTGATCAGCATACCAAAATTAGCAAATTATTATTATTATTATTTTGGAAAGTGGCAATATAAACATTGTTAAGACAAAATCAGTTACATACAATATATAATTCATGAATAATTCATAATTAATAGGTATTACTTAATAACACTAAAAGATGCCTTCAAATCAATGCAGAAATTTCAAGGTGTAAAACACAATCTCGTAAAATTTTAGATCCATGCAAATGAAACAATCTTGAACTTATGAACTTGACCTAGAGCACCAGGGGATGTAAAAATTTCAAGTTTTAAGTACTTTCAAAAGTAAAACTCAGGTTTTCAAAGTAATTAATAAAACTTATAATTAGTGAGTACAATATAAGCTTTATACCCTAAGTAATGATATGTTTCAAATTAAAAAATAAATAAAGGGGGATATCAATTACTAGGCTAATTAGAGTCTTAATGCCCCAAAAATAAACCTTACGTCTATATATATACACGCAAAACAACATGAGGTCATTTGAAGTGTTTAACAAAGACAAATGGATGCAAAGGTATATTCTTTATAATAATTTTGAGAATGCAAATAATAACAATAACTTTTTTTTTTCTATTATCATATGCAAGTCTAACATGGTAGGAATACATCAGAAATTAAGAATGAAGGTAAGGTAAGTAGTGGAAATATATTTATCCGATCCTCATAAACTATGTATATAAACATGCTTGATAATATAATAAGTCTCCTTTGCATTATAATATAGATGAGAGACAAGTGCATTATTTATACTTTTATACTTATTTATAATAAGTATAATCAAATGCACTAGAAATTAAGATAGTCATATTCTCTCATCGATTATTAAAATAATAAGTTAACAGTATAGGAGCAGTAATCGATTAATTCCATGCTAATCCAAATGGGTAATTGATTAATTTCATTCAAATCTAAGTAATAAAGTTAATTTCCTTCCAATCCAAATGAGATGCTTCACAAAATTAGTTGCTACAAGATTCTAATGCACATCCCTGCAACATAAGTCCCATAGCTAACATCCATTACCAACTACACTAGAAATCAAGACAATTATCTTCCTTCATTAGTTATTAACATAATATTTGATCAGGCACGAAAATAAGTTAACAGTGCAGTGAACAACAAATTCCTCACTCAATCCCTCACATGCTTTCAACATATATATATATATTGATATACTAAGGCATTTTACAAGTCAAATTTGATGTAAAGAAGAAAAAATGTTATATACATACACTACAACATACTTGACCTTTGTTGTCGGTTGGAAATCGACAACAAAGGTGTTTAAATCAACGCTAAAAAGCAATCGCATTACTAGCGACATCGTTTCGTTTTGCCGTCGGTTATAAAGATAATCTGACGTCAAATTATCGTTGCCCCAGCTGCCCCAGCGGACAGATTGGAGCTTTTACCGTCACTTTATAACCGACGGCATTTGTATTTCCCGTCATTTAAAAAATAAGCGACGGGGATTGTATATCACATTTTCCCTCTTTAACGTGCCACTTTTGGATTTTTGCCATCGTTTAAATATAAACATCATCACTTCATATATAAGCAACAGCAAATAGTAATTTTTAAAAAATGAAAACTTAAACATCGTCGTTTATTATTATTTATCATCGCTTCATAAGCGAAGGTGTTAATATTTTTATTGTCACTTCTATAATAAGCGATGACAAATAGTCACACTTGTTAAAAAAAACCTTGTAATGATATCGGTTATTTCAAAAATTGACGACAAAGGTGGGGATATTTTTTCTTTTAAGTTGATATGCTACAAGATCCTTTGCAATTATCCCAATTTATTTAAACTAGACAATAAAAACATTACAGGGTGCCCATCCACAACCAGAGGAAAAATGAACTCTGCATAACAATCTTTCCCTTGGGTTGGACATCCAGAGAGAGATATTACCTTCTTTCAAGGTAGATATCCCAAGGTTCAAAGGATGCAACCTCTCAAACCCCCTTTCTTTTGAAAAGCCAAACCCTTATGTTTGATGGAACACTCTCAAACACTAATAGGTGGGCAGGTTGTATGGCAATTTTCACAAAAAGAGGAGACAATTAGAACATTGGAAATGCAATAAACTTGGATGACTGCTATATTTAACTATCAGAACAATATCACACATCTCAATTCCTAGATACATATATTCTGAGAATATAAATGGATATGTAGTAGCTTGTAAGATAAAGCTTTTCTTTATAAAAAAGATAAGAAATGAAAAGAAATGAAAAACAAAGAAGAAGAAGAAGAGATAAGATTGCTACTTGCCTGCCACGAAGCCTGAAAAGAAAAACTTTACCCAAGCAAAAGTAAGTCTCTGGGGAAAAAACAAATATGATGAGTAATCACATTTAGAAAATGATAAAAATTCACTTAGTAAAGCAATTTACTAGCCTGTGGTATGAGCATTGATAAATTATTCTTCATCGTATCCATAGCCATGTTTGGATCAGAAAACATTTGTGCCTGGGGATTCTGGCCCTGTCCTTTGGGGACATGAAGTAGACCATTTCCTGCCAAAAGCAATCAAAATGGATTTGTAAATGTTACAGGAAAAAATAACAAGGTGTAAATTATGAGCTAATATTCATGTGAATAAAATGCAACACATTTTATAGAAAGCAAAAGGGATGACTAGTCACCACCAAGGGATGGCTCGGTGGTAGAGCTCCTCATTAATATCTAAGAGGTCGTGAGATCAAATCTCATATCCACCATATTTATCTTTTAAAAAAAAAAGAAAGAAAGGTGATTAGTCGAAAGTAACCATCTAAACCTTTATTGCAAGACTTCACTTTAAAACATTGTAAATGACCGTCAACAACAAATGATGGTTTCATTCTTTGGAATATTGGCCCCAACATCAATATTCTCAACAAATCATTATATTCAGGGCATACTTCCTTTGCCAAAGTAAGATCCACATTGTCCTTTCACATGAAAGAAATAAGGACTACATAAGATATTATTTAATTCGATTTTTAATTATTTGGCCCTCAGGGCATTACTAGCTAGTCCAACTATGACCCCTCAGCAGATATAAGATGGAGGCAAAAGTGTGCATACATGCTACTCCACGTAACATGGAAGAAAGATTGGTTTTACTTATAGGCCAACTAGTTAGTTACTCTTCACATTCCAAGGGGTGGCGAACAAATTAACACTAAGAAAGGTTGCATCCGACAACAAAAACGAACAATCTATAACCAATTAGTTGGTTAGCCCATCAAAATGCCATTTCCATTCTCAACAAACACCATACTCAATATAATGAACTAGATAGGAAGTAATTACTAATACTCAATAAAACAAATTAATTTAGGATAAGTGAGGTAGCACAACATATCATAATGAGATGTTCTTTAGCAGCTCATGTTCTATTCCACGGTATTAGAATGAGATAAATGTACCAATGACGACCACGATGCTTGACGTGATAACTTCTGTTACTGAAAGGCCCACAAAAGCCCAAGCATACTGTGTGGCCAAGTTTCCAAGACTCAAAACCACTCCACCTACCATTGCAAATAGGATAGATGGCCAGTTATCCTGCATCAGAGAAATAAGTCTAATTCTTTAGCATTGATGGCAAATGGGTCAAGTTATCAATTTACATTGGTATTCATTTGAAAAATTGGGACAATAATATTTCCCACATTTGACAAATTGGGACAAACCATGTCCAGGGGGCAGGGAGGAGGAGGGGGAGGGGCTATAAAAGTCTATGAAAAAGGGTACAAGAGGGAAAATGCATAAAACTAAGGGACAGAAACCTGCTGAAAAACTAGCAGAGCTTCCCCTTTTTTCTCAATATTTTCCAAAATCCTGTACCTGAAATGAATACCTATGCATTCATATCACAACAATTAGTAGGTACACCCCACATTCCAAACACACGAAGCAAAAACACGAATATAAAACAAGCAGTGTCACGATCCGATCCCATATCCTTACAGGACCCGAGACTGGCCCGCCTCGACTAATCCCAAGACCCAGTCGTCCAACAAGAAATAACCAAATAACATTCATCAAACCACAACCACACGAGTACAGTAGCTAAACAGGAAGAAATTGACAACAACAGGGGAAAAAGAACAGTAATACTACAATATTACATGTCATAATACAGCCATCACAAAAAAAATGAGTACATATAACAAAAATAAGGCTATAGCAACTCACTACTCCAAACAGTAGAACTAAAACTAGGCTCGGCTAGGCCTAGCGTCCTCAGTAGCCGGTAGCTCGGGCTGCTCAAATCCCTAACCTGTACAAAGATATACATCTGGAGTTAGCTAACGCTGAGTAGAGTGGTGTGTTGAACGAGAATCTACGCTAACGTGTTTGGTTTTGGAAAACCCGTCGTTGTAGTTCGAAAGCGAAGGATTCGTGTTCAACAAATAAAATTTATACCGAAATAAGAATTCCGGGTCGAACACAGGGAGGCGAACGTTTGATTTAAAAACTTCGCGTTTCGTTTTTTTATTTTGTCACGAAGAAATTCAATTTAAACTATCTAAGTATCTACAACAAATAAAAGAGAGAGAGGGAGTAAGAGAGAGAGAAAGAATACTATACATGGAAATCAAAATGAGATGTAGAATAGACAAGGAATTTATCATAAAAGAGTTCGTTCCTTACAACTAGAAAACATAAAACAATTACTCTAGAAAGCATTAAAAGAATGGAGGGAGAAATGTCCTCCTCGACGATCGCTCGGAGGACGAATAGACTACTCTAGAAAGCAGTAAATCTATACTAGAAAGCAGTAAAAAGAATAGGGAGAGAGAATCCTCCTCGACGGTCGCTTGGAGGACGAGCCGGACGGGACGACGCCTGGACGAAGGAGAATGAAGCGGGACGAAGGAGGACGAAGCAGAAGAACGGGAACGAAGCAGCACGCCGTCGTCGTCGCGGGATCCACTTCCGAAGGGGGACGAAAATTTGGACTTTATCTCGCGAGAAGCATCCCGGGTGTGGGACAAGCTTCTCTTGAGCTTTGGAGAGGTAAAGAGGAGAAGGAAGGGATGAAAATTTCGTATGGAGGGGGTCTCCTTTTATAGTTGCAAGGAGTGGGGGCAAAATGGACATTACATCTTCAAAATAATAAATAAGGGGTCTTTAGTGACGGATAAAACCGTCGCTAAAGCCCCGCCGTCGCCGTCGCCGCCGCGCCCACGCGCGCCCGCTCGGCTGGCCTGCGCGCGTAACGCAGACGCACGTCCGCGTCGTCTCAGCCGTCCGATCGCGAGATCGGACGGCTTAGATCGCGTCCGCGCCCGCTGCGTAGCGCGCCCGCCCGCGTGCGATCGAGCGTCCACCAGAGCGTCCAATTGCGCGTCGGCGCTATCGGGCGCGCGCGGCCGTTGGATCTTCATCCGACGCTCGTGCGCGCCCGCTCGCCCGCGCCTTCGACCCCCTCTCCGCAGCTCGACCCCGCGACCTCCGCTTCGCCCGCAGCTGCGTCGCCGCTGCGCTACGCGGGCGAAATGGTCGCGCGGACGTTTTTAAACGCGCGCGACCGCAGCCGTTGGATCGAGATCCAACGGCGGAGAGGAGACGGTGCGCGGTCTTCACAGGACTCCTGCGGCCGATTGGGCGGCTGGGATGGCGCCACGTGGCGCTATCTTGGCCGTCCATCTTCTGGAAGTTGTAGATGGTGCCACGGATGTCGGATTGACTCGATTTTTGTGTCGTTCGGCTGCGATCGTCGATCCGAATTCATCCGTGTGGTCGGATTTTCCATCTGAAGTGCGGATTTATACCATCCTGGCCCTTGATCTTCTAGGGTTCTCCGGTCTCTATCTGATGCTACGGATGCCTGATTAGGGCGATCTTGGAGTCGTTGAACTCCAATCGTCGCCCTGATCATATCCATACGGTTGGATCTTTGATCCGAGGCCCCGATAAAATATTTGCCCTGTCCAAGCACATAAAAGGAGACAATTAACCTCCATTTTATTCAAACTACTCTAAATGCAAGATGATGCATGTAATGCAATATTTATATCATGAAATGCAATCCTATGCTTAAGAACATGCATAAATAGACATTTTAAGTAGTGTAAATGTGTTTACATCATACCCCCATGCCTATCTTTTGCTAGTCCCTAGCAAAAACTATATGCTATTTATAAAAGAATTAGGTTAGATTATTTGGACCTGAGTTATTTTCAATCATTAAGAAATTGTCTACTTAAGAACTGAACTTTCAAAGACACAACAGTGCCCGGGTATCAGCCAAAATGCAGACCGCCTCAAGCCTCGCCTTATTCAAAGAAAAATTTCTTTTTCTGTTTTTACTCTCTTTTTTTTTTTTTTTTTTTTTTTTGGATTTTCAAATTTTAGGGTTTAAGAGTGGCTTTCTACGGCCATTCAACTCACCCAAGATTTGATGAGAACCCTAAGTTTTAAGCATCTTATTGTAATTGTGATAGACTCGTTGACCGGCAATTAAAACGGACTTCGGATTTCTACGCCTCTAGGTGACCTCAAAAAGAATTCTGCCTAAAGGTGTATCTTTACAACCGGTAGCTTTCTCCCTACTTTTATTTTTTAATGGGGTCAACACAAGGGTGAATCCAGTGTATATCTCCCCGGCTTATTCTACTTCTCCGCTTCTTCCTAAGTGTTTTGGGAATTTTTAGTGCATTTTCTAAGCTGGGTTCTGGACAACCGGTCGATGAGCTGTTACCACCGACAACTTGCCAGCCATACTCGTGCGGCGAAGTGTGGCTTATTTCTTTTTGTTCTTTTCTCCTTTTTTAATTTTTTTTTTTTTTTTTTTTTTAAGTAGGTGGCTTCCCTGGTCTAAGATTTACCTAAAGGCAGCAAAAAGAGAAAGGTCAGTGACTGGGCTCTGGACAACCTACCTATGGGCTGTTACCCACGATAACTTGCCAGCCATATCACCCTAGAAGGTTCATTAGCTACCCAATTTCCGTTAAAATCGCCAAACAACGAGTCTGTGCAAAGAAAGTGTGTAGATGCTTAAGACTCAAAATTCCCTCACATCAGAGGGCGGGTTGATAAGTCGTGTACTAATCACCCAAACTTATTTACTCCAATTAAAATAAAATTCAAGTTGGCGAGAACTCGAAAAATAAATCCACATTTTAGTGGATATACGGGCTGATTAAGTCCAAAGACCTGAAGGGTCTTTGTGTTCAGAACATAATATAGTATTTCTTAAGATCGAAAATTTTCTTAAACCCAAATTCTCTTTCCTAATTTTGATTTTTTTTTTTTTTTAAAAAAAAATTAAAACAAATCTACGGAGCTGACGAATGAATTCAAAGATAAATATCCATCCCCCCATGCCTATCTAATGCAATGTCCTCATTGTATTAAAAAGACATAAAACAGAGTGGAAAAGCGTAGAAAGCACCTGAATTGCGTGGATATCGGGTCCGCTCCGAGATGAAAATGAAAAAGAACTGTATATGTGCTGAGTTTAGTGCCTTCAGCTAGGCCCACTATACAAAGAAAAGAAATGAAGAATTCACATGTGCAGGTCAGAATTAGAATAAACAGAAGAATCCTCTGACCTGTCAGCAGAGGTCCACAGATGTGGACCAGATTGTGGTGCAGACCCACACCCCATAATCGAGAATACCTTAGGTTCTGGATAAAAATTACCCAAAACCTAAAATCAGAATGCAAGCGGGGTCGGGCCTGCGATTTGTGAGGATGCAACCCAAGGCCAAAATATCGGGTTACAGAGAATTGAAGCTCAAAAGGATAATCGTTAAATGTGTGCTTGAGTTTGACATCCTCGAAACAAATGTCGTAAGGGTTCTGATTTGATGGTTTCAGCTTAAAAGGAACCCTTCGACTCAATCTTCCATTTCCTCCAAAATTAACTTCCCAAATTAGAACTTCCCCGCTCCTATCCTCCTCATTAAGTGTATCAAATTCCAGGACATCTTGTATATTCATCACCCCGTCTGGAATCTCCAAGTGTAAATGATGTGGCAGAATCAAAATTGACTTGGGTCTAATTATCTCAGAATTAAAATCATCAATAAGCTCAACAGGGTGTAACTGATAATCAGGGCATTGAATTGATTCCTCCAGAAAATGCGATTCTGGATCTGTATCGTGTGCCCTAATAAGATCAATTTCCTTAGTTATTGGGCTATCAAATGATCTATCAGATTCCTCAGGCCCAATCGTCTCACAAAAATCGTGATTTGAAAACTCGTGTGAGACTTCGCAACTTGAATCTTCACCATCAAAGAAATCAGGATCCGTATCAATGTATGTCCCAAAATCAGTTGTCACTTTGTGTTCCCAGGAGACATACGTTTTCTCGTAACCCGGCTCAGGGATCTCAGGTGAAGAAATCAGATCATCCTTAATTGGTTGCTTTAATTCAATCTGGTCAGCTTCGTAACACGTGTCCCCCCCAACAGGTGCCTGAGCGGGTTCTGTCATTGGCTTTCCTGAAGAGAGTTCATCCTGGGAATTATTCCAAGATTGAATCAAAGCAACCACGAATCTCATCCTCAATTTCGCTAATTTCCCAAGTAGAAACTCACCCGGGTTCTTATCCTTAACATCCTGGAGCCAATCCAACAAAGACTTGTTTAAATCATCAATCATTTCAATCAGGGGCTCCAATCTCTCAATGCAAGGTATTGGCTGAACTTCTAAAGATTGAATGATATTCCTCAAGTTAGCCAGAACCTTATCTTGAACCTGATTAACCTGAACCAAATGAGTTGGTTCAGGGTTGGGCGGGTTTGACATCAATGTAGAGGAATTAACGAATTGAGATTCGTTATACCCATCCTGATAATAGGTCATTTCAGATTGTTCAAAAGATGGAGATGACCTAAAGGCAGTGAAATCAGAGGATGGGTAAGGATCAGTGTATCCTTCTTGATTGTAGATCGCATTAGGTTGTTCAAGAAAGGAGGACGATCTATAATCGATGCAACTCAGAGAAGGATAGAATTGAGAATCAAAGTGTTCAGGGTTAGACCCTAAACACGGGGGTCCGGAATTGTATCCCCAATCCGAATTATCCCAACTAACTGATGGTCGATTACAATACGAGTTGGGATAATCGTCATGTTGAGGATAATTTACAACAGGAGGGAAAGAGCGGGAATGCGTGAAATATGTGGAAGGATTCATGAGACACTGGAGGAAGAAAGGTGCCCTGCAATACAAACAATCAAACCTGTCCTTAAATGGGTTAGCCTACAGACCTACAGACTCCCAAAACCCGTCTTGAGATAAAGGAACGATTTGATCTACTTCTGTCTGTTCAATCCAACCAGTTAGAAGGAGGGACTGGGGAGAAGGTTCTTCCTTCGGCTTGCGCCTCCGGTTCCTAGTGTACCCCCCAGCCGCGATCGTTTGACTCTGCTCCCCTAGCTAGACATCAGATTGAACAGTAGAAACAGACTAATCGAAAATAATCTCGTTCTGAGTTCTGAAGAGCGAGTCCAATCCTTAAGGCCAACGTCTACTCTGTTTTATTTAGGGCTAGGTTTGAATGTGCTTTGGAATGTGATGGGCCCTTTAAATGGGTTGTGCCCTTAATGATTGATTGCTTTGTGTGTGCGTGCACAACCAGTGGTTTTCAAGCAAGATTATTTTTGATGTGATGAATTTTAAGGTTCAAATCTTGCTTAGTAGCTTTTAGGATTCAACTTTAGGTGTTTTCAATCAAGTTTCATTGGCACACCAGGTTTTGCAAGCACAGGTGAAGATATTTTCCTTTAAAGTTTAAAAAGAATGTGGAGTGCCTGGTAGATCCCTAAGAGTTGAACCTAATTGGCAGCTACTTGATGAGTTGATTTTATTTGAAGTGGTGCGGCCCAATCAACTCAAACAATTGGCCTCAAATGCACCACTAAGTTAGGCACACAAAGATGGTTAACTTAGAATGATTTCTACTCTTTTATGTGTTGCTTTATGTGTACTGGTCCCACAAATCAGAACCCAGTTGAGTAGAAACAAATCAATTTGGTTAGGTGCCTTTAAATGTGGGTGTACATTGTGTATTTGTTGAAAATTACCCCACAAAATTTATCTTTTTACCTTTTTTTTATATATATATATATATATAAATAAAGGTGGAATGAATGTGAGTGAGAATCCAAACAACCAAACTATTCCTAGGATTTATGCAAACATCTAGGTTAATTGGAATTTGGATTCAATGTGGCGAATGAAATCTATGGAGGGGGAAAGAATGGGTGATAACTTACAAAACCTTTCACAGCACTTTACTCCAATCTACTGCTTTTGCTTGCCTCAAAAGAGTACCTGCAATTACAATAAGAAAGGAGAAAAGTGAGGTAAATGATTCGTAAGTTACAAAACGTGAAGAGAAATCAAAGATCGTTGCCTCCCCGGCAACGGCGCCAAAATGTTGAACGAGAATCTACGCTAACGTGTTTGGTTTTGGAAAACCCGTCGTTGTAGTTCGAAAGCGAAGGATTCGTGTTCAACAAATAAAATTTATACCGAAATAAGAATTCCGGGTCGAACACAGGGAGGCGAACGTTTGATTTAAAAACTTCGCGTTTCGTTTTTTTATTTTGTCACGAAGAAATTCAATTTAAACTATCTAAGTATCTACAACAAATAAAAGAGAGAGAGGGAGTAAGAGAGAGAGAAAGAATACTATACATGGAAATCAAAATGAGATGTAGAATAGACAAGGAATTTATCATAAAAGAGTTCGTTCCTTACAACTAGAAAACATAAAACAATTACTCTAGAAAGCATTAAAAGAATGGAGGGAGAAATGTCCTCCTCGACGATCGCTCGGAGGACGAATAGACTACTCTAGAAAGCAGTAAATCTATACTAGAAAGCAGTAAAAAGAATAGGGAGAGAGAATCCTCCTCGACGGTCGCTTGGAGGACGAGCCGGACGGAACGACGCCTGGACGAAGGAGAACGAAGCGGGACGAAGGAGGACGAAGCAGAAGAACGGGAACGAAGCAGCACGCCGTCGTCGTCGCGGGATCCACTTCCGAAGGGGGACGAAAATTTGGACTTTATCTCGCGAGAAGCATCCCGGGTGTGGGACAAGCTTCTCTTGAGCTTTGGAGAGGTAGAGAGGAGAAGGAAGGGATGAAAATTTCGTATGGAGGGGGTCTCCTTTTATAGTTGCAAGGAGTGGGGGCAAAATGGACATTACATCTTCAAAATAATAAATAAGGGGTCTTTAGTGACGGATAAAACCGTCGCTAAAGCCCCGCCGTCGCCGTCGCCGCCGCGCCCACGCGCGCCCGCTCGGCTGGCCTGCGCGCGTAACGCAGACGCACGTCCGCGTCGTCTCAGCCGTCCGATCGCGAGATCGGACGGCTTAGATCGCGTCCGCGCCCGCTGCGTAGCGCGCCCGCCCGCGTGCGATCGAGCGTCCACCAGAGCGTCCAATTGCACGTCGGCGCTATCGGGCGCGCGCGGCCGTTGGATCTTCATCCGACGCTCGTGCGCGCCCGCTCGCCCGCGCCTTCGACCCCCTCTCCGCAGCTCGACCCCGCGACCTCCGCTTCGCCCGCAGCTGCGTCGCCGCTGCGCTACGCGGGCGAAATGGTCGCGCGGACGTTTTTAAACGCGCGCGACCGCAGCCGTTGGATCGAGATCCAACGGCGGAGAGGAGACGGTGCGCGGTCTTCACAGGACTCCTGCGGCCGATTGGGCGGCTGGGATGGCGCCACGTGGCGCTATCTTGGCCGTCCATCTTCTGGAAGTTGTAGATGGTGCCACGGATGTCGGATTGACTCGATTTTTGTGTCGTTCGGCTGCGATCGTCGATCCGAATTCATCCGTGTGGTCGGATTTTCCATCTGAAGTGCGGATTTATACCATCCTGGCCCTTGATCTTCTAGGGTTCCCCGGTCTCTATCTGATGCTACGGATGCCTGATTAGGGCGATCTTGGAGTCGTTGAACTCCAATCGTCGCCCTGATCATATCCATACGGTTGGATCTTTGATCCGAGGCCCCGATAAAATATTTGCCCTGTCCAAGCACATAAAAGGAGACAATTAACCTCCATTTTATTCAAACTACTCTAAATGCAAGATGATGCATGTAATGCAATATTTATATCATGAAATGCAATCCTATGCTTAAGAACATGCATAAATAGACATTTTAAGTAGTGTAAATGTGTTTACATCATGGTGGTTAAGAAGTAACATGCATTTAACAAGTAGTTTAACATATAACTTTCCATTTTCAACTATCTTATACATGTTGGTGCGTAGAGATCTCTAATAAGGATTCATCACATTATTTAATCTTCTTGTTCCCTATAGGAACGATCTCGCTTGTAGTTTTCCTGTGATGCAAGACGTACACGTGGCACCCTCTTGCCGGAGAGAGTCCCCACCCCTGATAGTCCTACACCCGGTCTACCACCCCGAGGTCACGGTCGCGACGTAGCAGTGACTACAGCACACGTGATAAACGCGCAGGTAGCTACCCCGCACTGGCACGTGGTCAATCTTTTCTGCTAGCGGGTACGCTCAAACGTACAGCACGGAACAGCACAGGGCTTTGCTCTCTCAAAACAGAACAAGGGTCTCACCCCTCAGGGGTCTCGCCCCTCCAAAGTCTGCGTACCCTCATCCAACTATCCCGATTTGCCCATTAAGCCTAACCAGAGTCGGTGTAGGGTGGCTAGTCCTAGCCCCAGGCCTCCTAGGGTGGTTAGCTCTCCCCCTACACTAAGTAGCTCACCTCGGTACCACGTACGCGAGGGCCAACCAAAGTCGACGTAGAGTGGCCAAACCCACCCTTGGTCTCAACCCAAGAGCAGCAAGCTCCCCTCTACTACAAGGGGTAGTTGCTCTCTTCGGCACCACGTACACGAAGGCCAGCTCACTTCCCTTAATAGCTGCTCGTGGGCAGCATATTCCAGAACTATCCGGTTCTCCATACTATGGTATTCTTGTCTACATTCCCCATAGGGTTCGTACAAGAGCTTTTTCTACATCCGGGTTGGAATGTATGGAACAAGCAGTTCAATTTCTATTTTTATCACAGTATGTAGTCCATTCCAGATAATACAGGTAGCTTTTGATTACTCAATCATTCACATGTATTTTCCACTTGCCCTAGTGTTCATGCCATAACCTAGGGTTCAAGAATTTACTCTAGAGTATGTGTTTATTCCTTCCTAGGGTTCATCTCAAGTCCTAGGATTAACTACTTGCATGTATTAATTTAGAGATTTATGGTTATAACCACTCTACCAGGGTAACTGGGTGGAATGGGGGTTTGTATAGTAGCTCCCGACGTCTCTGTAGGTCCCGTACACCCGACGGACTGGAGACCTCTCTCGGTGTTCCTCTATCAGACGTATGGAACTCAGTGCCGACGTCCAAGGGTTCCGTCAGACATCAGGAGGTGCTCCCGGATGTCTGAAACTTCCTTGGTCCGCCTTCCAACTTCTTCGGACGTCCGGTAAGACGTCTGGACGTCGCTCCGGACGTCTGATTCCGCGGAAAAATGACTTCCGCTGAACCGCTCTGGCTTCCCTCGCCACAAGCACTGCAGTAGAACAGCACGGCACTCTCCACTAGCCCTAGCTCCCTGCTCTCCCTCTCGCTCGGCTCCTTGCTCTCTCTTTCTCTCGCTCAGCTATGGTGGTGTGAGACAAAGAGGAGGAGGGGGTATATGAAGGAACGGTGAGGGGGGAGGGATGGCTGTCGCAGGGAGTGGTGCAAGGTAAGGCCGTTTGTAGGGTGAGGCTTGAGGCATGGACGAAGAGAGTGGCGTGCGCACGATACGCGCCGAAAAGAAAAAGTCTTTTTAGACGTCTGGCTCTTTCTCCAGACGTCTGGCGAACATCCCAGACTTCTTAAAGGGCCGAGAGGTGACGGGTCGTTCAAGCGGGCACACCTCGCAACCATAAAACTTGGCTTATAATGACTCGCTACATACATGGTCATGCTAGGCATATGACTACTTCAAATCAGAATGAAAATTTCTTTTTAGCCTGATCTTGCTATAAACCACTACGCAAGAAGAAAAAAAAAATCAATGCTCTTAACCTACCCTAACACATGCATTTGGGTCCCTGTCACTTGAATGGAAATTGTGCATTCAAGAATGGAAATTCTAAACCCTCCCCAATCTAAAAAAGAAGATTCTCGGGACTGAACTTCCATCCAATTTCACTGATGGTGCAGAAGTGTCCCTATCAAGGTAAGAATCCACATCTCTAAAAACATGTTCTGCTAAAATGGCAAGCAATTCCATCACAATTTAAATTGCAAATTTTATTTCTACTTTCTCTCAAAAAAAAATCTACTAATCATTCCCTTAGGAAAAAACATCACAAACATAAGGCATTTAGAGAACTTTTTGGATGAAAAGTCAAAGCCACTTGCACAAAATTTTCACAAGTTAAAGGTGATGTATATAAATAGATAAGTGCTAGCAGAATGTAAAATCATGGTTTTTATGCAACATTGAGAAGCTATGGCATGGTTGGTGAGCCCCCATCCCCTCATTAAGTCCTTAGCTGGGAAGGCTTTTGATGAAAGGATTGCATGCTTTTTACTATTTAAGGCTACTTAAGATATTTAAGACTATTTAACTATTTAGTGTAAAATGCATATGAAAAAGGAAGTGAAGCCCAATGTATTTTGTAAGGTGAAACATCCATTTGTAGTTCTAGGATGTCCCGTATGTCTGTCTAAACTAGATGTAAGACAATACGATTAACTAGCTACAAGTTTTGTGAGAAAATGACCATATATCAGGATGTACCTCCTCATCTTGAATGAAGCTAGAAACATGTCTCATCAACTCTTGAAAAAAAAGTGCAAGGTTGACATTTCTTTCAGCCCATCTGCCAATAAAGCATTGAATAGTTAAAAGGATGCCTGGATAGCATTGGCATTTACTAACAAACTATAGGAAAATCTAAATTTTTTGGGGGGTTAACATGTCTCCAGTCTCACCCAGAAACCCCATCTGTAACTGCCAGAACTCCACCATTATAACTGCTTACTAGAAATGCATCCTCCCCACCTGAATCAACCTTGTAAAGTACATATTATTGGACTAAAGGTATATATGGTTTAGGCTTCAAAATAATTGGTAAACAGACCAACATGGTTTCAAATTGTGCTCACATAATTCTTGCTACCATAATAGCAAAAAAAAATGAGTGGAAGAATTTTAGAATGTAGTCACCTTTTTAGGGCAAAGTATGAGATGTGTTCCTGTAAAGACCTGTTCTGATTTGAGCCTTTTAAGACATCTAGAGTATCAGTCAGACATCTGTCCAGACGTCTGGACCCCTTCCCAGACGTCTAGAAATTGAAAAATCTATACGCACCTTATGGTCTGCGCACAGTCGGCGCACAGACTCTTCTCCTCTCTCTCCTTTCTTCTACTTTTTCCCCCACCGAACCCTAACCCTTGGCAATAAGAGACCCCCCTCCTCTCCTCTCCACTCCACCACTACCACAATACTACCCACTCCATTGCCGTGAGCTGAGGCGCACGAGAGAGAGGGAGAGAGAGCGAGGAGGAGCGGGTGTGAGGAGGAGAGGGCCGAGGTCGCGAGCTCGTGGAGGCTCGCACGGCCACCGCGGCACGTGCGAGAGGAGGACGACGTTGGGGCGTCATCCCCGACCATCTACAGCAATTGAAGCTACAGCGGAGTGGAAGGAACCACGGCGAGCGCGGCAAGAGGTGCAGGAGCACGGTTTGCTACTGAAGTTTTTCCAGTATCAGACGTCCGGAGGGTCTTCCGGATGACTGGCTGGATGTCTAGCATTCACACCAGACGTCTGAAAGCGGGTGTATCGCGAAGGTATGTCTTCCTCGCGGTTACGGCCATGCAGGCCGCACCGCAGTGTGATTTGCTTGGATAAAAGTAGCGAGCTGCTCTGTCGTGCGTAGGAGCAACTTTAGGAAGGTGCACGGCACGCCCTTCCACACTTTTTGGACATCTAGACAGCTTACCAGACGACCGGATACGTCCCCAGACGACAGGAGGACTGGTCAGACGTCTGGAACTACTTCTAGACGGTCGCAGCGGAGTCCTGGACATCTGAGATCATCGCAGGAGCTTGAGGTGAGACTCTGATAAATTTTAAGACATTTGGACTTGTTTTCAGACGTCTGATTTGGGTCTGCAAACACGTTTTTGACTCGTTTAGGATCCGATCGGGATTCGTTTTACGCAAACGAAGTATCTGTGGTTTCCTTGAGAGTTTCTCTACATATTAAAAACCTTTATAAACTATTCTAAATGTTTCGTTGTGATGTGTTCCTTGGTATAGGACTTCGACCTATTGCGTGTCTGGGGCTTGTAGAGGCACGTGGGCTTGCAGTTAGAGCCCCCAGTACTCCTGGATTGTGTGGTAGAGTGGTCCACCCCTGTTCCATTTATAAAATATGAATGCATCCATGAAAATTAGACAACTGGAAATCTAGGATGTGGCATGAACCCTAGGACGAGAAATGCTTGAACCACTTGTTTGCGTGATTGAAATTGTAGTTATAAATGAATGAGCTAAATTGTTAGCAATTGCCTGTTGATAAATATGAGCTGCCTGTTAAAATATGAGCTGCCTAAGATAACTAAACAGTTACCTGTGATATCGTCTATTGCATGTGTTAAATTGTGGAATTACGAGCTGCATGTGTATAAACGAGAACCAAATTGTGAATGATGAAACCTGGATTGGAATAATGTGATAAACATGAGCATGAACCCTACGAGGAGTTAGGAGTAGAGCTCTTGTGGATAGATGGAAAAGCCTGGAATATGGATGGGAAGTGTGCTGGCCCTTGAGTACGTGGTACCAAGGAGAGCAACTGTTCCTTTTTTTTGTGTAGAGTGGAGCTAGCCGCCCTTGGTTGGGACCCATGGTTAGGATTGGCCACTCTACACCGACTCCTGTTGGCCCTCGCGTACACGGTACCGGGGAGAGCTACTAGTGTAGGGGAGGGAGCAAGCCACCCCACGGGGCCTGGGGTATAGCTAACCACCCTACACTGACTTGTCAGGCCCTCTAGGCAAGCCGAGGTAGTCAGACGAGGGTGCGCGAACTATGGAGGGGCGAGACCCCTATTTGGTTCTGAGGGGCTAGACCCCTGTTTCTGAGAGGGCTAGGCCCTATACTATTTCGTGCCGTACTTTGGACGTACCCACTGGTGGAAATGACTGACCGCGTGCCAGTGCGAGGTAGCTACTCATGTGCTTATCTCATGTGCCGTAGTCACCACTACGTCTGTCTGTGACCTCGGGGTGGTTGACTGGGTGTAGGACTACCACGGGGGACTCTCCCGGCCAGGAGAGCACCACGTGTACCTTCTACTCTTCGGAAAAGACGGCAATCAAGATGGTTCCCACGAGGAACATGCAAGATCAAGAAAGAAATCTGGAAGTAAACCAATGGGGTGAAAGGAAATTACTTGTAAAATAAATAACTGGAAAGATAAATTTACCTACTAGTTTTTACTGCTTTAGCTAGTCTGGTTACCACTTTACCCAGCGTTCGCTGACTCCGTTTTTACATAACCCTTTACAGGTCCAGGAGTTGAGCAGCCCGAGTTACCGGCTGCAGAGGGTGCTGGGCCCAGTCGAGCACAGCAGTAGTTTTCGTACTGTTGTTGTACTCTCTTTTCTACTAGTGAGTTCAGACATTTGTTTACT
Source organism: Thalassia testudinum (assembly GCA_037157565.1). Lineage (NCBI taxonomy): Eukaryota > Viridiplantae > Streptophyta > Magnoliopsida > Alismatales > Hydrocharitaceae > Thalassia > Thalassia testudinum. The sequence continues at coordinate 49,615,134 of JAZHRO010000002.1, forward strand.
GTTCATGTTGCTGTACTTTTGTTCTACTTTCCTGTTGTTGTGGTGGTATGTGTAGTTTCTTCCCTACTAGGAGGGGGTGACGTAATAAATTGAGGAATTGAAAATAAACAATCTCAAAAAAATAAACAATCACACAATGTACACAATAATTTTTAGGTGAAAACCCAAATCGGGTGAAAACCACCACCTAACCCTCTCGAGTTAGGATTTTCCGATCAACCAAGTTGATCAAATCCACTAAACGAATCACTTTAAACAAGGGTGATTCAACCTCAATTACAACCACGCTACAAGTACGAGGGTAGCGTTCCTCAACCCCTTCTCTTCACGAGAAGGATTTTGTCCCTCGAAGGAGACGGGAATTCGCAAAACGAATACCCAACCAAATAATAAAGATAAAATAACAAATAATCCTATAGAACCAACAAAGTAATTTTTAACCTAAGCTTTTATAGGAATTAGGAAACTCCCCTTTGCAAGAGTGCGTCGAATCGATGACGTAGGTGCGTGAGCCATGCGACGGCGCAACGTCGCTCTCGTGAACTACGGTAGGAGAGCGGGTGCGCAACAGCTTGATGCTCTCTAGATGAAGAACTTGAGCTTGGAGAGCAAGAGCTTGCTTGGACACAAAAGAGTGTGAGAGTGTATTACAAAGTGTTTCTTGTGTATCTAGGTGTGTCTTGGTTGTCTTGACGTGCAAGAGGTTCCTCTCTATTTATAAAGGCCTTAGGAAAGCTTTGGAAGGCTTAGGAAAGCTTCCATAGCCGTTGGGTGCAAAGCCCAAGAGAATCAGGCCAAAATCAGGAACAATGATTGCACTGACAGGGGCATCAGACGTATGATCCTGGCATCAGACGTCTGGAAGATCACTTTAAGACGTCTGAAAATAAGGTCAGACGTCTGATTTTGGGCAGGTCTCTTCCTGACTTGGATCAGATTTAAACAGGGTTCTAGTGCAAGTCCATCAGACGACATACAGGACGTCTGGCACTATGTCTGGACATCTGGAAACCTATTTTTTCGTGGGAATGGATTTCCAAGAGAGTGCAACGGCTAGAAAATCTCTGAGAAGAGAGTTTGGGTCAGCCGAGGCAAAACGGTCATTTATCAGACATCTGGAAAGGCCTAAGGATGTCTGATAAGGCTCTAATGGTCATATCCTTGAGTGTTTGCTGAGCCAACCAATGGTCCACTAATTGGACATCTGGCAAAGTCATCAGACGTCTGATCTAAGGTCTGGACGTCTGATTCCATCAGACAACTAACAAGTCCAGCCTAAATGTTATCAGACGTCTGAATCAACAGTCAGACGTCTTAAAATACATTATCAGACGTCTGATTTTGGAATTAGATGTCTGGAAATGTTGTTTGAACCCTATATTGATTTTCTAAGTTCTCTACAGAAAACCTAAGTATCCTAGGGTTGTGCCGGTGTTCCTAGGACTACTGTTAGGGTACTTTGAGGCTCTTTAACAAGAATCTAAGTAACAAAAATAAAGAGCAACAAAAGAAACGAAAAATACAAAGAGTACAAGAGAATGAAATCTATCCTATTCTTCATCTCCTTCCTTCTTCAATCTATCGCTCCTCGCGAATCTCCTCTGTTTTCCATCAAGCTCCTCCAATCTGTCCTGGATGCGAGCTCGAGCTCCGTCTAAACACGTCTCCATTTGCAATTGTCCTGAAATCTAAGACTCCAAGTGCAAATGCTAAATGACGCGTGTTTTGTTATCATCAAAATAAATGATCGTGGTGCTCTAGCACCAACAGTATGTACTGACTAGCAGCTTTTACTTTCTTTTACTGCTTGTATACTTTTACTGTTAACTACATTGCATAGTGAATGTGGTTTATTTTCCTGCATTTTTGTTATTTCTTGTTGGACGACTGGGTCTTGGGATTAGCCGAGTCGAGCCGGTCACGGGTTTTGTAGAGATTTGGGAACCGGGTCATAATAAGATGATATCAGAGCAAGGTCATCCCGAGAAATGAACCAACTAGCTTGAGAATAACCATTCACGTGCATGTAACTAGGGTAACCACCACAACGTACTGCTTGACATCTGTTCTGAGTCCCTTTTTGCAGAAGTCCGTTAGAGTTGACCTCTTTTGTCCTGTCTTTCGCATCTCCTAGCAGGAGATGCCTCATCAGGGAGTTCTCGAGGCGGGCCACGGACACGGCTGTGGACGAGGTTAGAGGGGCGGACGTGCCAGGCTTGAGGTGCCAACTGACCCGCCACTTCTCCCGGATGTTCTGGCCCAAGACCTCGCTCAGCTGATCAGAGACATAGTGCGAGAGGAGCTCCACCCGCCCCCACGGGCACCTCTCCCTGAGGACGTGGAGGGGGAGTCTGAAAGTTCCCTACTAGGAGGGGTGACGTAATAAAATGCGGAAATAAACAATATCACAGAATAAACAAACACACAAAGTATACAAAGAATTTTTAGGTGGAAACCCAAACCGGGTGAAAACCACCACCTAACCCTCTCGAGTTAGGATTTTCCGATCAACCTAGTTGATCAAATCCACTAAAGAATCACTTTAAAACGAGGGTGATTCAACCTCAGTACAACCACGCTATAAGTACGAGGGTAGCGTTCCTCAACCCCCTCTCTCCACGAGAAGGATTTTGTCCCACGAAGGAGACGGGAATTCGCAAAGCGAATACCCAACCAAAAGACAAAGATAAAATAAACAACAAACCTATAGAGCCAACAAAGTAATAAACCTAAGCTTCTATAGGAATTAGGAAACTCCCCTTTGCAAGGAGTGCGTCGATGACGCGGATGCGTGAGCCACGCGACGGCGCAACTTCGCTCTCGTAGACAACGGCGGGAGAGCGGGTGCGCAACGGTTTGATGCTCTCAAGATGTAGAACTTGAGCTTAGAGAGCAAGAGCTTCTTGGACACAAGAGTGTGAGAGTGTATAGCTAAGTGTGTCTTGTGTCTTTCTTAGTGTATATCTGTGTTGCAAAGGTTCCCCTCTATTTATAGAGGCCTTAGGAAGGCTTTGGAATGCTTAGGAAAGGTTCTATAGCCGTTGGGAACAAAGCCCAAGAAAATCAGGCCGAAATCAGGACAATGATTACACTTGACAGGGTGATCAGACGTCTAATTCTTTCATCAGACGTCTGGAAGGCCACTTTAAGACGTCTAATTTCAAGGTCAGACGTCTGATTCTATGCGGGTTTCCTCCTGACTTGAATCAGATCTAAACAGGGTTTTTGTTCAAGTTGATCAGACGACATACAGGACGTCTGGCACTATGTATGGACGTCTGGAAACCTACTTTTACTGTGGGAATTGATTTTCAAACGTTGCAACGGCTAGAAAATCTCTGAGAAGAGATTTTGGGTCAGCCGAGGCAAAACGGTCATTTATCAGTCGTCTGGAAAGGCCTAAGGACGTCTGATAAGGCTCTAACGGTCATAATCTTGAGTGCCTGCTAAGCTAGCCAACGGTCCACTATCTGGACGTCTGGCAAGTCCATCAGACGTCTCCTAAGACGTCTGGTATAATGTCTGGACGTTTGATTTCATCAGACAGAACTAGCTATGTCCAGCCTAACAGATATCAGACGTCTGAAACAACAGTCAGACGTCTTAAAATACTTTATCAGACTTCTGATTTGGGAATTAGACGTCTGGAAGTGCTGTTTGAACCCTATATTGGTTTTCTAAGTATTCTACAGAAAATCTAAGTATCCTAGGGTTGTGCCGGTGTTCCTAGGACTACTGTTAGGGTTTTTTGAGGCTCTTTAACATAATTTTCTAAGGAAAATAAAAAGAGCAAGAAAAGAAACGAAAAATACAACAAGTATAAAAGAAGGAAATCTATCCTATTCTGCATTTCCTTCCATCTTCAATCTGTCGCTCCACGCGAACCTCCTCTGTTTTCCGTCAAGCTCCTCCAATCCGTCCTGGATGCGAGCTCGAACTCCGTCTAAACACGTCCACATTTGCAATTGACCTGAAATCTAGGACTCAAATTGCAAATGTTAAATAACACGTGTTTTGTTATCATCAAAACAAATGATCGTGGTGCTCTAGCACCAACAATCTCCCCCTTTTTGATGATGACAAAACCGTAAATAATAATGCATAAAAATCCTCCCCCTTTTTGACATATCAAAAAGGTTTGATTGGTTTTACATTTCCTATAACTCCCCCTTAAAACATGCTCTTCTATGAATTTATTTTAACAAAGGTAATATTCTCCCCTTTTTGTAACAACAAGATAGCTATTATTTTTCTCCCCCTTTCTAAAGGAAATTGAGCTAACTTGCATCTCCCCCTTAAAAATTGACAATTAGCTCATCATTTTTTTTAACTCCCCCTATCTAAATGCTTATAAAAAGATAGGGTTAAGAATTTTACCTCACCTACCATGGCCAATAAAGTGGCCCGAATGGTGGTGGTGGATGCCACATCGGATGGGGCTCCCATCCGTAACTTGGAGGCCCGGGCATTGGCACCGGTCTCCAATCTGGTGGTCGACGTGCGGCGGGTCCGTTGCTTGTTCGCCGTCTCGTCGGTCTTCTTGTTCTCCTCCTTTGTCTACTCCTTGGTTCTCCCAACTTGAGTTGACCAGCCTTGAGTTTGTAGGTCCAGTCCTTTGTGTTGTAATTATCCCTGAACTCTACAAAACAAGATTCTAATTCTTTTTTCGGTATCCAAGTGGGCTTGGATCCGGATTTGTTAGCGGGTCTCCTTGATGGAGATCCTTTCTCAACCTTAGGGCTATAAAAATTATCTACTTTATTGATTAATTTGTTGGAGTTTTCCCTAAGACATGCAATTTCTTTTTCTATAATACTCATCTTAGTCTTTAAATTAGAGATTTCTAACTTTAGACTATCATTTTCCTCAATTAATTTATTATTTTCATTGATGAGGTCTTGATTTTCTAATAATAGGTTATCAATTCTAGGACTAGCTTCTATGTCCTTAAGTTATTTTTCTAATCTATTATTTTCATTTTTAAGAAAACTAAGGTTCTTTTTAATACTTTTATTTTCTATTTTAAGTGATTTACTAATCTCAAATAGTTCATTAAAAGCTTCTTGTAAATCCGAGTTTACCTCATTATCGCTGTCGTCGCTGTCGTTGTTACTTTCTCCGATTGCCATGAAACCAAGGCACGTGGTTTCCTTCTCCCCGAGATCTTCATCCGAGCTTCTCTCCTCATGAGTGCCTTCCAACCTCCTCCATATCTCGTGGGCGGTGGTGCACTCTTGGATTTTCTCGAACTCTTCCGGACTCAACGCGCAATACAGGGCATTCATTGCCTTTGCGTTGAGTGAAAGCTCTTGAATCTGCAGTTGCGAGTAGCCTCCTTGGGGTCGCTTCGGGATCTCGTATGGGGTTTCGCAACATCCCCATACCTCGAATTCAGTGGCTTGAAGCCACATCCTCATCCTCTGCTTCCAGTAGCTGTAGTTGTTCCCGTCAAAGTAGGGTGGTCGGACGGTTGACTGCCCTTTGGAGATTCTGATTGCGGCTATGCTTCCCTCCATGATCTAGATCCTCGCCGGTTTGTAACGTCGATTTCGCGAGACCTGCTCTGATACCAATTGAAAGTTCCCTACTAGGAGGGGTGACGTAATAAAATGCGGAAATATACAATATCACAGAATAAACAAACACACAAAGTACACAAAGAATTTTTAGGTGAAAACCCAAATCGGGTGAAAACCACCACCTAACCCTCTCGAGTTAGGATTTTCCGATCAACCTAGTTGATCAAATCCACTAACCGAATCACTTTAAAACGAGGGTGATTCAACCTCAGTACAACCACGCTACAAGTACGAGGGTAGCGTTCCTCAACCCCCTCTCTCCACGAGAAGGATTTTGTCCCACGAAGGAGACGGGAATTCGCAAAGCGAATACCCAACCAAAAGGCAAAGATAAAATAAACAACAAACCTATAGAGCCAACAAAGTAATAAACCTAAGCTTCTATAGGAATTAGGAAACTCCCCTTTGCAAGGAGTGCGTCAATGACGCGGATGCGTGAGCCACGCGACGGCGCAACTTCGCTCTCGTAGACAACGGCGGGAGAGCGGGTGGGCAACGGTTTGATGCTCTCAAGATGTAGAACTTGAGCTTAGAGAGCAAGAGCTTCTTGGACACAAGAGTGTGAGAGTGTATAGCTAAGTGTGTCTTGTGTCTTTCTTAGTGTATATCTGTGTTGCAAAGGTTCCCCTCTATTTATAGAGGCCTTAGGAAGGCTTTGGAATGCTTAGGAAAGGTTCTATAGCCGTTGGGAACAAAGCCCAAGAGAATCAGGCCGAAATCAGGACAATGATTACACTTGACAGGGTGATCAGACGTCTAATTCTTTCATCAGACGTCTGGAAGGCCACTTTAAGACGTCTAATTTCAAGGTCAGACGTCTGATTCTATGCGGGTTTCCTCCTGACTTGAATCAGATCTAAACAGGGTTTTTGTTCAAGTTGATCAGACGACATACAAGACGTCTGGCACTATGTATGGACGTCTGGAAACCTACTTTTACTGTGGGAATTGATTTTCAAACATTGCAACGGCTAGAAAATCTCTGAGAAGAGATTTTGGGTCAGCCGAGGCAAAACGGTCATTTATCAGTCATCTGGAAAGGCCTAAGGACGTCTGATAAGGCTCTAACGGTCATAATCTTGAGTGCCTGCTAAGCTAGCCAACGGTCCACTATTTGGACGTCTGGCAAGTCCATCAGACGTCTCCTAAGACGTCTGGTATAATGTCTGGACGTCTGATTTCATCAGACAGAACTAGCTATGTCCAGCTTAACAGATATCAGACGTCTGAAACAACAGTCAGACGTCTTAAAATACTTTATCAGACTTCTGATTTGGGAATTAGACGTCTGGAAGTGCTGTTTGAACCCTATATTGGTTTTCTAAGTATTCTACAGAAAACCTAAGTATCCTAGGGTTGTGCCGGTGTTCCTAGGACTACTGTTAGGGTTCTTTGAGGCTCTTTAACATAATTTTCTAAGGAAAATAAAAAGAGCAAGAAAAGAAACGAAAAATACAACAAGTACAAAAGAAGAAAATCTATCCTATTCTTCATTTCCTTCCATCTTCAATCTGTCGCTCCACGCGAACCTCCTCTGTTTTCCGTCAAGCTCCTCCAATCCGTCCTGGATGCGAGCTCGAACTCCGTCTAAACACGTCCACATTTGCAATTGACCTGAAATCTAGGACTCAAATTGCAAATGTTAAATAACACGTGTTTTGTTATCATCAAAACAAATGATCGTGGTGCTCTAGCACCAACAGAGTCCTCTGTGGGACTGAGAGACCACTGCAGCACTGGACAAGCAGGAGGGGGAGGGGGTGGTCCTCCACCACCCCCACCGTACTC